>JASDDO010000012.1:358726699-363526699 GCA_030015575.1 Agapanthus africanus
AGCTCCGCGTAGATTTCTTGGAAGTTGTTGTTGCCATTGAGCCTTGTGCATGAAGGTGACATGGATTTGACACTTTGTCTTCCTAAACTGGTATCTGGCAATATACGGATGAAGAGCGGAGACCGTGTTTTTATCTGTGGTTGGCAGGAACCGGATTTTGTCGTGTTTTCCATGAATTTCTCCGTTTTAGAACCGGGAACCTGTATCCTGCAATTGACTAGCAAACACGGTTCAAGAGTATCTACCGATATGCAATGTGATAAAAATTGGGCGGTATGAAAATGCAAAAATCTGATATGAACAAATACCCCCAAACTTATCATTTGCTCGTCCCGAGCAAAGTCCATTTATTCACAAAAAATTCCCTAACCTCACTTTCGCAGGGAACGCGATTGCACTGAGCATGTGCAACAAGCTGTTTAACCTCTAGGTGTCCCTAGTAGGAGGAGTGTTGTCTCCTGAGGGTTTTCAGCGGATACTACCCACAAAATCCGGTCAAGTTGGTTTTGTAAAATAACTAAGCTTCAAACCCTAAAGTTTTGTTTTAGAAAATAACAATTCTATAATCCTAAGTCTAGACCATCGAACCTTTATTTTTCACACCTCGCTTCTTATTTAACTACAGATTTTATATGTCTTTACGTGCAGTGCAAATAGTGTCGTTAAGTTCCAGAAGGATCGATTAAAATCATCATGTCGCACAATAAAGCCCAGATAACAATTTTAAAAGGATCACATAAGTTTTATAACGAGTTAAGCATTTTTCAAGTTTCGTTTTCCAGTAAGGTTTCAACTTTAGAATTTCTATCTTCCTTAACAGGAAACTAAGTCGTATTTTTCACTCCACCTTTTTCTTGTTTTCATTTCATACACACCTCTGTGAACGTGCAATAGTCTTTATCAAAGAGTAAAACCTTCATATCTCCGTTAAAAATTTTTTAAAAGCCTGTCTTTTATCAAGATTATTCTCACACAAAGAACCGTTAGGAATTTTAACTCGGAGAGAACACTTGCTTGACTTTGTTTTAAACTGGACTTTCTAGGCTTCTTAGCGAGCTTTGGGCCAATGCACCCAAACCAGTTGATTTTAGGGCATTAGGTGTAGAAACACCCCAGCGGACTTAATTACTCAAGTTACCTAGGTCCAAAAACAAAAGACAGTTTGGCGTGAAAATCAGATGATTTAATACGAACGGAGATATATCTGGCAGTTCAAATATTTTTTTGGATAAAAGACGTGTTTGGTGTGTTTAGTGTGTAATCATTCCAATCAAGTTTTAGGTGGGTTATTTTTCAGACTTAGCTCCAATTACGGCGTCAATAACATTCCTTCATATTCGCTTTACTTCATAAACTATTCTTGACATTACTTATTTCAGAACAAACCTATTTGATCCTCAGAAAATCATTTATCTGTTTAAAAGTTTAAACATGAAAGACTTGTCATCTAATTCCCAAAATCTTACGACACGTGTAGTGTGATGTAAAGACGTATATCAGCTATAGTTAACTTCAAAGGAGAGTTATCTTTCAGGTTTTCAAAATCTAAACATAAGATCTAGTTATTCCTATTTTTTCAAACAAAGACCGTCGAATGTTGAATCAGAGTTCTTCCACAGGCTAACTTGACAAAAAAGTTTTTATATTTTTTAGAAAATTTTCAAATTTTTATGGATTTTATGGATTTAAATATGCAGATGCAAAATATACATGCGAAGGTAAGAAATGCGTACCGAGCGTACCCCCAAACTTAAACTGGACAGTGTCCTCACTGTCGTTGCATGAAGAGAGTAGTTGAAAGGTTCAAAATTGTCGGTTAGCAATACACAAATTTTTATTTGTTTTTTTTTTTTTTTTAAAAGAATATACACAAATATATACAAAATGGTTTGTACATACCCCCAAACTTATTTGGAACAGTGTCCGCTGTTCTTGGCTGGATAACCGAAGTTTGGAGGTAGGCAGAGGAAGATCATTCAGGGTAAACCGGCTCCTTTAAGAACAGGAGCTCCTCTGTTGGTTCGGCGCTAAGGTACGGTTTGAATCGGTGTCCGTTTACCTTGAAGAGTGAACCGTCCTTTGGATTTTCCAAATCCAGAGCGCCCTGCGGATACACATTCCGCACAAAATACGGCCCTTTCCAGCGAGATCTGAGCTTTCCAGGATGGAAGTGAAGTCGGGTGTCGTAAAGCAGTACCTGCTGACCAGGTACGAAGGTTTTGCGCAAAAGGTGTTTATCGTGAAACACCTTCGTTCGATTCTTAACGACAACCGCGTTGTCGTAAGCCTCATCCCTAATCTCGTTCAGTTCGTTCAGCTGCAGCTTCCGATGGCTGCCCGCGTCCTCAAGAGAAAGATTCAGCTCCTTAATCGCCCAAAATGCGCGATGCTCGATTTCGACAGGAAGGTGGCAGGCTTTTCCGTACACAAGCCGATAGGGAGACATGCCAAGGTCGGTCTTATAAGCGGTTCTAAATGCCCAAAGGGCATCAGTGAGTTTCAGAGACCAATCCTTACGGTTCTTGGAAACCGTCTTCTCCAATATCTGCTTGATCTGCCGATTTGAAACTTCGGCCTGCCCGCAGGTTTGGGGGTGGTAGGGCGTAGAAAGCTTATGATTTATGGAGTATTTCCGCATCAAGGCCTCGAAAGTCCTATTGCAGAAATGACTTCCATTGTCGCTAATGATCGCTCGGGGGTGCCCAAACCGTGAGAAAATGTTTTCTTTAAGGAACCTAACGACAACCTTATTGTCGTTAGTTCGGCTGGGCACAGCCTCGACCCATTTAGAGACGTAATCAACAGCTAGAAGGATGTACAAGTTCCCAAAAGAGCTGGGAAATGGCCCCATGAAGTCTATCCCCCAAACATCGAAAATCTCTACAACCAAGATCGGTTGGAGCGGCATCTCGTTCCTCCGGGATATCCGGCCCATGTGTTGGCACCGGGAGCAAGTCTTGCAATATTCGTGAGCGTCTTTGAAAAGTTGTGGCCAGTAGAAACCACATTGCAAGATCTTCTCAGCTGTCTTTCTGGGCCCAAAATGCCCGCCACACGCTTGATCGTGGCAAAATGACAGCACACTCTTGAATTCCTCATCGGGGACACACCGACGAATAATCTGGTCGGGACATTACTTGAACAAGTAGGGTTCGTCCCAGTAAAAGTGTTTTACTTAGGATAAGAAACGAAGTCTGTCCTGACTAGACCATTCGGTCGGTAGTAATCCCGTGGCCAAATAGTTCACAATATCTGCGAACCAGGGTTCGCATGATACTGTCAAGAGTTGTTCATCCGGGAAAACGTCGTTAATCGGAATTGGAAGCGTCGGCGAAGAAGGAAGTCGTGAGAGATGGTCGGCAACTACGTTTTCACATCCTCGTTTGTCCTTAATGACAGGGTCAAACTCTTGAAGCAAGAGGATCCAACGTATTAACCGAGACTTGGCATCTTTCTTCGCAAAAAGATGGCGCAGAGCTGAATGGTCCGTGTAGACAATGACTGGAGAGCCGATTAGGTAGGGCCTGAACTTTTCTAAAGCAAATACAACAGCTAAGAATTCCTTCTCAGTTGTTGTATAGTTCAGTTGGGCGTCGTTCAGGGTCCGGCTCGCGTAATAGATTACGTGCGGCATCTTGTTGATGTGCTGTCCAAGGACAGCACCGATGGCAAAGTCGGATGCATCGCACATAATCTCAAATGGGTGCGTCCAGTCAGGAGAAGAGAGAACGGGAGCAGAAGTGAGTGAGCGTTTCAGTGACTCGAATGCAGTCACACAGCTCGAGTCGAAGTCGAAAGGCGTGTCCTTGGCCAGCAAAAGCGTTAAGGGCCTAGCAATCTTGCTAAAGTCCTTGATAAACCGTCTATAGAAACCGGCATGGCCAAGGAAGGCTCGGATATCTCTGACGCATCGGGGAGGAGGCAGATTGGAAATGACCTCAATCTTTGCTCTGTCAACCTCTATGCCATTTTGCGAGATGATATGTCCTAAGACAATACCTTCGCGCACCATGAAGTGGCATTTCTCCCAGTTCAAAGTGAGATTCTTGTCCTTACATCGGGTAAGGACAGCGTCAAGATGCAGCAAACACTCGTCAAAGGAGTCGCCGAAGATGGAGAAGTCATCCATGAAAATCTCCAAAAAATTTTCCACCATGTCAGAGAAAATTCCCATCATACACCGCTGGAAGGTAGCGGGCGCATTGCATAACCCAAAGGGCATGCGTCGATATGCAAACGTGCCAAAAGGACAAGTGAAAGTGGTCTTGTCCTGGTCTTTTTCGGCGATGGGAATTTGATTGTAGCCAGAGTAGCCATCAAGAAAACAATAGTACTCATGTCCGGCCAATCGTTCCAGCATCTGGTCAATGAAAGGTAGCGGAAAGTGGTCTTTCCGCGTTGCGGCGTTGAGTTTTCTGTAATCAATGCAAACTCGCCACCCAGTTTGGGTGCGAGTAGGGATTAACTCATTCGCCTCGTTGGTTATGACCGTGATGCCCGACTTCTTGGGGACAACATGAATGGGGCTAACCCACTGGCTATCAGAGATAGGGTAAATGATACCACTATCTAGATATTTGACGATCTCCTTCTTCACAGCCTCCTTCATGACTGGATTAAGACGTCTTTGTGGATCCCGGGCTGGTTTGGCATCATCCATCAGATGAATGTGATGCTCAACGATCAGGGGACTAATCCCCTTGATGTCCGCCATGGACCAGCCAAAAGCTTGCCTGTTGCTGTGCAAGACCGTGAGAAGGGCTTTCTCTTGCTCTGGAGCTAGAGAAGCCGAAATGATGACAGGGAGGGTCTCGTTCTCACCTAAGTAAGCATACTTAAGGTGAGACGGCAACGGCTTGAGTTCGAGCGTTGGAGTTGAAATGATGGAAGGCAAGACCGGTGCAAAGGTCTCGAACTCAAAGGACTCCAGCAAAGGTTCAAAACGAGTGTAGGCAACCGAGTCGGATGGTTCAGGTAACTCATCCGGAAAGCCGAAAGATTCAAACTCAGGTTGTGCGCGGCTAAGATCGTTCGAGAATGTGAAACACTCGTATTCGTTATCGGGCGCAGAAACAGCAGCAGGTTCGAAGAGAAACGCACTAGTGGCGTCAAGATTATCGTGGTCAAACAAAAACTCCTCGAATTCACACTCTTCTGGTATGATCTCCTGGATCGAGCAGACGTCCAGTATATGAGCATTAGGTTCGGCGGCCTGATTCCCCAACCTAAAAATGTTGAGTTCAATCGTCATATTTCCAAAAGAGAGGTTCATCGAACCGTTGCGACAATTGATCACAGCATTTGAGGTTGCAAGAAATGGGCGACCGAGTATCACCGGAATTTGATTCCGGGGGTTAGCTACAGGCTGTGTATCTAATACAATGAAGTCAACGGGGAATATGAAGTCCCCGACTCTTATCAACACATCCTCTAGCTCACCCCTAGGGTAGGTGATCGATCGGTCGGCCATTTGGAGAGTGCAGTGTGTGGGTTTCAACTCTCCGACGCCTAATTGCTCGTATACTGAATACGGAAGCAAGTTAACACTGGCACCAAGATCTAATAGTGCGCGGTTGATGTTCTTATCCCCAATGGTAATTGAAATCGTAGGACAGCCAGGGTCCTTCCATTTTTGTGGCAAAGATTGGGTAAGGGCATCACTCACAGCACTAGCCAAGAAAACTTTCTTGGGTACCTGAGACTTCCTCTTTTTCGTGCACAAGTCCTTTAAGATTTTCGCGTAAGACGGGACTTGTTGGACAGCATCTAAAAGAGGAATGTTAATGTTAACTTGCTTGAATAACTCCAAAATCTTCTCCATTTGAGGATTTTGTTTATTAGACCTCAACCGGTTTGGAAATGGAACATTTTGAAAATTGGTTGAGTCTAATGCTGGAGGAGGAGATTTTGGAGTCGGAACGGATCCCAGAATAGGTGTTTTCGTGGAGTGAGAAGTTGGTCCGTTCAGAGCAGAAGAAGAGGAAGGAGAACCTGTTGAAGAACGGAGAATAGGCTCGGAAGACGAAAAAGAAGAAGGAGAAGAAGAAGAAGAAGCGGCGGCCGGGGTGTCATCGTTGATTCGCTTGCCGATGTTGTTTTGCAGTATCCTTCCCGATCTCAGTGTAGTCACGGCACTCACATTATGGTTTTGTTGTTCAAGAGCAACATGTGCATTATGTGGGTGACCGGGATTTGGAAGTGGCTGGGACGGGAGCTTCCCCTTCTCTCGCTCGCTCAAGGCCGCGTTTAGCTGTGCAATCTGGGCCTCGATGGTCTTGATGCTCTGCCCGTGTGCGGCGGTGTGTTGCACTAAAGATTGGATCGAAGACTGGATGTTGGCGGTGGATTAAGTCGATTGTTTAACAAACGCCTCCAGACTTCGCTCGAGCGAGGAAACCTTATCAGTGTTTGACGGAACAAAGTTGTTTGGTGGAAAAGAGTTGTTGGGTGCAAAATTGTTCGTCTGGTTTTGGAAAGGTTGGGGTTGGAAGGGCTGTTGATATTGATGTTGAGTTTGTTGTGGCGCTTGTTGTTGCGGTGGAGGGGCCCTTTGGAAATTGTTGCCTTGGAATTGATTCTGATTCTGATTCCAGGCGAAATTGGGGTGGTTCCTCCAACCGGGATTGTAGGTGGAAGAGTATGGATCATTCCTCGGTCTCTGCTGGAAGGCAACATTAACCTGATCCTGTCCTTGCGAGGGTGGGTTGTAAGGACACTCTTCGGTCAAGTGGGAAGGATCGGAACAACAAGCGCAGATGGTACGAAGGGGGAGAACAGGGGCAGGAGCAGGAGCAGAAAATTTACTCTCTATTGCTTCAAGCTTTCGTGTTATCGCAGCCATTTCAGCTTTCATCGCAATAGAGACGTCAAGTTGGTGGATTCCTACCCTAGACTGACCGGTAGAAGTGGAGGTAGAAGAAGAAGAAGTCGGTCTGGTGCTCTCCCACTGTAGCGTTTGCTCCGCAAGATCGTCAAAGAACTGCCATGCTTCCTCGTCAGATTTCGATAGGAAGTGGCCCTGTCAGATGGTTTCCAGCAACTGCTTCGTTGCTGGGTTCAGTCCCTCGTATAAGGTTTGGCAGAGTTGCCATTTCTCTATACCGTGGTGAGGACACTGAACCAGAAGGTCTTTGTACCGGTCAAAGCACTTCCAGAAGGGTTCAGAAGGAAGCTGGGAGAATTGGTTGATTTCATTTCGAATTCTTGCGGTCTTATGATTTGGATAGAATTTTTTCAGAAACGCTTTAACAAACTCGTCCCAGCTGGTGATCGAGTGGGAAGCGGTGCTATACAGCCATTTTTCAGCGAGATCGCATAGAGTGAACGGAATGACCCGTAGACGTATAGCATCGTCCGACAGCTGGGTTGTTTTCATCATGGCACAGACATTTTGAAATTTATTGATGAAGATATAGGCATCTTCAGTTTCGAGCCCATGAAAACGTGGAAGCATGTTGATGAAATGGGGCTTAATTTCAAAGTTGTCCCCATTGGCCGGAGGAAGAGAAAGGCAGGTGGGAAGTGCAGAACGGGTGGGGTAGAAATGATCCTGGAGCGCAATTCGCTGCGGCGCTACAACAGGCGGAGGTGGCGGAAGATTGGTCTCCGTAGGAGGTGGAGCCAATCCAGCGGTGGTCAAAGAGATGTTCGGATTAAACCCCGACATCGCGGAAGAAGAGGTTGGTGAAGGTGAAGGTGAAGGTGAAGATGTATGAACAGAATTCCGGTCAACGTCGGAGTTGGCCGGCAAAGGAAGGGGTGAAAGAGGAGTGGAAGGAGTATCGACTTCGGAGTCGATCGCGTAGTCGGTAGCGACTAACGTAACGCGGACTAGACGGGCGCTAGTGTCCCGAGTCCAAGCGGACATACACTAAACGAGTTTAGTATAGTCAAAGCGGAGAAGGTGAGGGTAAGAAAACGTCAATGAAGAAAGGCGATGGGTGGTGGGTGAAAATGGATTTGGCGACAAAAGGGCAAGTTTTTATAAAAGTTTTTGATTTTTTTTTTTTTTTAGAAAGAGATTTACAGAAGTATGTACGGAAATACGGCTTAAGCAATCACAAACAAGATATGCACAATCACACCTAGATCTACGGTCGCCTAGGTCTACTAGACCTGCTCCTGAACTTGATTTTCGAAGTTAAACAGTGTCGAGAAACAGGCTTAAAAATACACCGATCACGGGGCCAGGTAAGTGCAGAGATAAGGGGAGGTTGTCCAACGCTTTCGCGATAATAACCCTTTCTCTTTCGGCGGTTGCGCCTTTAACACTTTCCTAGACACCCCGTAATCAATATACGGTTAAGCGAGGTTCTAAACACGGTTTATCTTCTCCTAATGAACACGAAGTCCTTAGGGCTGAAGTCTAGTATTTTTTAATTTACAATGGACAATGCATATGCTTTAGTGATTTTTGGGGTCCTGGGAAGGGTGATGAAATCCCCACCCAATCTGGATTGGTTTCAAGCCCTTAAGTCCGTATTAAAGAATGCAAAACAGTAACAAATCAACTGCAAACAATTTTTATTTGCGGCGCAAAGAATCCTGCACAAGAACAGTTTATTGGAAGGGGGAGAAGAATTTGCGCAAAGAAGGCTGCAGAAAACACAGTTTATTGGAGTCCAGAGGAGTGGAGAGGAGCAGAGAGACTTACAGAGAGATTTTTGCCGTAGACCGGATGCTTCGTTTTTGTCCGTCGCGGTGTAGCCGCGAAAATGTGGGTCTATCTTCCCACGTCTTTGGCACTGTACTTGAACTCCGTATTATCCGACGTCTTTGGCGCCGATCTTGAACTTCGTATTTTCCTGCGCACTTGCACAAAAACTAATCAAGAATAACAAGATGGTTTTTTACAAAGTATGTATTTTTTTTTCATTTTTTTTTTTTACTTACAAATTAACCCGAAATTTCACAAAGAAACAAACTACCGTCTCCCCGGCAACGGCGCCATTTGATTGGTAGGATACGTGCGTGTTCAAGTTCTAGTTTAAATACCGCAATCTAGACGGTTTCGCTTGTAGCTAGCCGGTTGAGTACGGGTCGTCCGCAGGGAGATGGGAGTCTTTTTCGAAGTGTTTTAACTAGTTAAGTCCGGTTTTCAGATTTTGTTGGATTATCTAAGTGTTGAGTTGATATTTAAAGAGAGCTTGTTAGGGTTAGGATTAGGTTAGTTTGAGTTAGGAGTCTCCACATCTTTCGTTGCCCCACTTAATATCGGTGTTACGGTAATCGGCAACAACGGGGATTAGCACGACTAGGAAGGAACTTGCGAGTATAAGCTAGGCTTTCCAACGCATAGTCCTTCCTTTTGGTGCTTGTCCGTCCGTTCTTGGCTCTTATCCATAACCTCCGGTTAATTCAACCACAACCGGTCTCACTACGGAATCACCTCTATCATGTAGGATAGGGTGCCGTAAGGAGCGGATTGTGGTTCAATTAACGGGAGTTGATTTAAGTTGTTGGGTAAGGAAAGAGTGAGAGAGATTTCCTTCTCTCAAACTTCCCTTTTCCTACCCCTAACAAGAATGAACTACTCACACATCATAATACGGAAAAATAAAACAAAACAAAGGAGGAAGATAGAAAGAGGGAGATTAGAAGAATACGACTAACTATTTGCGACCTCACCTTGGCGAGGATCTAGCGTAAGTATCATTGTCGTATGTAAGGATAAAGAAAAAGAGAGAAGAAAGAAACAACAAAAATAACAACAACTACTTAACAAATTAAAATTACAACAAGTAAAATTACAACAGGTATAAAGATAAGGAGACAAGCATGATAATAAAATGGTCTTCTTTATTCATCACTCTTCACTCAAAAGCTCACTTACAAGTTTAATGGAGAAGAGGTGAGAAGAGGAAGAAGAACATGTAACTAAAACCTAGCAAAAAGAAATACAAGAATGGACCCCTTCCTTCACAAACTTCTGGGCTATTTATAGGCCAGAGAATGAAACCCTAGGGCAACCACCAGACCACACATGAAATGACAAAAATAACCCTGGAAAATTTCTGCCTTTGGCGCCATAATGGCCGCGGATCCGCGGCCTGGACCCACCTTTGGCCGCGGATCCGCGGCCCATTAGAGGAATTGGGCTTCGTGATTTTTTGTGGTGGCCTGATCTGCTGTGTGCTTCATTCTGGTTCATATATTTTCTGAAAATACTTCCATATTTCTTCCAGAATTTCTGTTGAGGGAAAGGTGGACTTTTTGTCAAGATTTTGTCATGATTGCCTCGAGCTCCGCGTAGATTTCTTGGAAGTTGTTGTTGCCATTGAGCCTTGTGCATGAAGGTGACATGGATTTGACACTTTGTCTTCCTAAACTGGTATCTGGCAACATACGGATGAAGAGCGGAGACCGTGTTTTTATCTGTGGTTGGCAGGAACCGGATTTTGTCGTGTTTTCCATGAATTTCTCCGTTTTAGAACCGGGAACCTGTATCCTGCAATTGACTAGCAAACACGGTTCAAGAGTATCTACCGATATGCAATGTGATAAAAATTGGGCGGTATGAAAATGCAAAAATCTGATATGAACAGCCGGTAGCAGGTGATGATTATATCAAACACCCACAAGCTGCAAGTGGTCAGCTAAACGTAACAGCCACCCAGGTATTGAGCGATCAGAAGATCAACAAGCTATCCTGTCCGTTCTCCTGTGAATCCAATCAGTAACACTCCCGTACAGTCCGGTCTGTTCGTCTGATATGTCGCATATCAAGTCTAGGGGTGGTATACGTCAGACCCCAGTAACCGATAAGTCGTGTCGATGTGAGGCTCATAACAGGTCGAAAAACTACTAGTAACACTTACCAGTATATCTCTATATCAGCCCTGGCCAGGGACTTCCAGTTATAGCCAATCGAACACAGCACAACATCAACTCCCTATACCGGGAGAGACGAATCCCCTCCTATCGCTCATTGCCTCCATGTGATTCGGGACTGTACCCAAAAGCCACCGTTTTGCACGCCCTCTTGGACGTGGTAAGGTGGAAATCAAAGCACAGTGGGAATCAAACAAGACTCTATGACGATCTCGGGTCTACAGACTACCCTGTACCAGTGTCACCGGAGAACTGACATCTGACGTGTGGTATATCACCATCTGGGAGTTCTCGGCGAGTCCGTCCAGTGTACCAAGTCTCCACTGAGCACTCGTACACCATCTCTGATGTCAAACACCGATGGATATGGGATCATCCATCGCCCATCATATGGGTCAAGATGCGTATACGCTTGTCTACTCTGGTGTATCGATGCCCTGTCTCGATATACCCTCGACTAGGAACAGTTATAGGATGTACTCATCGACTACTATGGCCCCACTAGTATGATCTCATCATAGTCCCAGTAGTCGAGTACAGATCCTAAGGGCTTTATTAACATGTGAGAGTAAGACAGTAAACGAATACAAGTCAACATGTTAAGATAAAGTGAAACCAAATAGCATACTATCATGATGAGCAAGAAAGTCCTCTCTGTATATATCCAAGCATCCATCATAATATACATCATATGTACAACAATGGCCTCTAGGGCATATACATAACTAACAATCTCCCACTTGCACTAAGGCCAGCTGCTGTAGTATCTCATACCTAGCATCCCGAATAATCTCTCAAACTGTATCTGGGGAATGGCCTTCGTGAGTGGATCCGTAGTGTTATCCTTCGTATCTACTCTCCTGACCTCGATCTCCCGGCGATCAACTATCTCCCTGATCGGGTGATACCGCCTCAGAATATGTCTGGACTTCTGATGGGACCTGGGTTCCTTGGCTAAAGCCACAGCTCCATTGTTATCGCAATACAGAGGTATTGGATGTTCAATGGATGGAACCACACCAAGTTCACTAATGAACTTCTTCATCTAGACAGCCTCTTTGGCAGCATCGTTGGCAGCGATGTATTCAGCCTCCATCGTCGAGTCTGCAACGGTATCCTGTTTGGAACTCTTCCAACATACCGCCCGTCCATTGAGGGTAAAGACAAATCCCGAGTGCGACTTAGAGTCGTCCTTATCACTTTTGAAGCTGGAATCGGTAAAGGACTCCACCCGGAGTTCTCCGTTACCATACACCAAGAACATGTCTCTAGTCCTTCGTAAGTACTTGAGAATGTTCTTCACAGCTGTCCAGTGACTCTCTCCAGGATCATCTTGATACCGACTCACTACACTTAGTGAGTATGCTACATCGGGTCTGGTACATAGCATCGCATACATGATAGAGCCTACTGCCGAAGCATAGGGTATCCCTTGCATGCGAGCTCTTTCCAAATCAGTCTTGGGAGACATCTCTTTAGAGAGAGTGAGTCCAGAGATCATGGGTTGGCTCCCACGCTTGGATTCTTCCATACTAAATCTCTTTAGTATGGTGTCAAAGTACCTGGATTGGGACAATCCCAGTATCCTTTTGGATCTATCTCTATAGATCCTCATCCTCAATATGCATGAGGCATCACCTAGATCTTTCATTGAGAATCTTTGTGATAAGAAGAGCTTGACTGATTGCAGCATAGGAATATCATTTCCTATCAAGAGTAGTCATCCACGTACAATACGAGGAAGAAAACCTTACTCTCTGCTACCTTCTTATAGATACAAGGTTCATATATGTTTTTGATGAAGTCAAACTCTTTGACTACTACATCAAAACAGATGTTCCAACTCCGCGATGCTTGCTTTAACCCATAAATGGATTTAAGCAGTTTACACACCTTTCCGCTGCTCCCACTATCTACGAAGCCCTCTAGCTGAGTCATATACACGCACTCTTCTAAATCACCATTTAGAAAGGCGGTCTTAACATCCATTTGCCATATTTCGTAGTCATGGTATGCAGCAATGGCAAGTAAGATCCGGATGGACTTAAGCATAGCCACTGGAGAAAAGGTTTCGTCATAATCCACACCTGGTCGTTGACGAAAACCCTTTGCTACAAGTCTAGCTTTGAAAGTCTCAACTTTTCCATCTACACCAAATTTCTTTTTAAAAATCCACTTGCTCCCAATGGGTTTTACCCCTTCAGGAGCATTTTCCAAAATCCATACTTTATTGGTGTACATGGATTCCATCTCAGATCGCATTGCATCCAGCCATTTCACAGAGTCACCACTCGTGATGGCCTGCTCGAAACTAGTCGGGTCATCATCTTCCATGATGCAATTCTCGCTTCCACCATCAATGAGAAAACCGTAGTATCTCTCAGGTGGACGAGAAACCCTACAAGATCGGCGGAGAGGCTGGGGTTCGTCGGGTACTATCGAATCCTCTGGTTCCACTAAATCTTCAGTTACAATTTGTGTTTCTGGAACTTCTTCCAGTTCTACCTCAGAGCCACTAATCTCTTTTGTAAGAAATTCATTTTCTAAAAGGTGGCATGTTGAGCAATAAACACTTTTTGTTGTTCACTATGGTAGAAAAAATATCCATTTGAATGTTTAGGATATCCCACAAACTTACATAGAACTGACCGTGCCTCGAGTTTTTCTGGATTTTGCCTTTTGACATAGGCCAGACAACCCCATATCTTAACTCGTTTAAGACATGGTCTCTTCCCACTCCATATCTCATATGGTGTGGTAGGTACAGATTTAGTTGGAACTTGATTCAATAGGTATGCTGCTGTCTCAAGCGCATACCCCCAAAAGGAAATAGGTAACTCAGCTGTACTCATCATAGAGCGCACCATATCTAATAGGGTGCAATTCCTCCACTCCGATACACCGTTGTGCTGTGGTGTATAAGGAGGAGTAAGCTAAGAGAGAATCTCATTCTCCTTTAGATATTCTAGGAACTCATTGCTTAAGTATTCTCCTCTTCGATCAGATCGAAGGATCTTAATACTTTTGCCCGTTTGTTTTTCTACTTCTTGCTTATATTCTCTGAATTTCTCAAAAGCTTCAGACTTGTGTTTCATCAGGAACACATGTCCGAATCTAGAGAGATCGTCAGTGAATGTAATGAAGTAGGAAGAACCGTTCCTGGCATGCGTAGACATGGGACCGGATACATCACTATGTATCAGTCCTAAGAGTTCCGTAACTCTTTCTCCATGTCCACTAAACGGAGCTTTGGTCATTTTTCCTTTGAGACATGAATGGCAAGTATCATAAGATGATAATTCGAACGGATTCAAATAACCATCCTTATGTAACTTAGCCAGTCGTGTCGCATTGATATGACCAAGTCTACAATGCCACAAGAAGGATTCGTTCATTTCTGAACTTTTCCTCTTGTGTGTATTTTGTATATTGAGGACTGTATTCTAATTTAGAATGAATATGCCATTATATAACGAGCCTGATGCAATCAACTTTTGATCTAGGAATATGTTCATAACATTATCCTTTACTACAAAATTATATCCTTCTTTACTTAATAAAGAAACTGATATAATGTTGCACATCATGTTCGGTATATAATAGCACTCATTTAGAATCAGTGTATTACGACTTGGCAATACTAGGTGATATTCGCCAACTGCTTTGGCTGCAATACTTGCACCGTTTCCTACTAGAACGGAATGATCACATTTTCCCAGTTCTCTACCTTTTCGTAGCCCATGTAACAGTTTACATATGTGGGATCCAGATCCGGTATCTAATACCCAGGACGTAGGGTGAACTGAGAAACAATTCTCAATAACTAACACACCTGAAGAAGATGCATCAACATGCATGTTCTTTTGGGCGGCGTGAGAATCCAGATATTCTCCT
Source organism: Agapanthus africanus (assembly GCA_030015575.1). Taxonomy (NCBI): domain Eukaryota; kingdom Viridiplantae; phylum Streptophyta; class Magnoliopsida; order Asparagales; family Amaryllidaceae; genus Agapanthus; species Agapanthus africanus. The sequence goes on from JASDDO010000012.1 coordinate 358,741,424, forward strand.
GTTTCCTGTTCAGTCTTATAACTCTTATAAGAAAGAACGGGTCCAACGTTCCCCTGCTCAGTATAATAAGCGGGTTCAGTCAATACATCCATATTATTATCTTGATTATAGCCTGACATGGTCACTACCTGGAGAGAGAGAGAAGAAAACACTTTAGCGTATGCTCTTGCAAAATTAGATTGGTTATTATCTTATCTAATCAGGATGTCTCCCACTATTTTTATCAAATCTACCTTCAAACCCTAAAAGGTAAGATTAGCCGGGATTAATTACACCCTACAATTTCGTCAATCTTTCAGCCAGATCAGTGTCGGTACTTTGAGGGAGGTTCCCCGTGCTTTCGCACGAACCTAATTAAAGTAAACCTCGTTTTCCCAGAGGCGTAACCCCGTTAACACTTTTCTAGACACCTACTTGATCGGCTAATTGTCCTGTGTAAAACTCTCCCAGGAGTAACACTTACTCGCAGTGGGTATCAGGATCCAACTATCTCATAGGAGGTATGCAATCTCATTGCAAATTTCAACACTTGAAATTCCCGATAATATTTTGCCCCTAGTGTGCTATGACCTTGACAGAGGTCAACAAACCATAGTGCACTAGTCAAGTTCAACCCATCATTTCTTGATTGAATCAAACCCACTCGCACGACCCTTGACAGAGGTCAACAAGGTCGTACGACTACCCTAATCCAATCGCATCACATGCTTTACAGATAATTACTAGTTAGCTACCGCACACTACGCCTTGACAGAGGTCAACAAACGCAGCACGAATACTAAATAGTCTTTATCTGAAATGACGGAGGGCTACGACAGGTTTTTCTAAAAACCTATTGCGTAATGAACTTGATATCGTCGTAGAATCAAGTGAAATTTTGAAATGGAGTGTTTTTAGGCTTTCATTAGTTTTGCTAAAGAGGTCACTCCCGGTGAAGGGATCTCGGCTCTTTCCTCATCGAATAAGGTGCAGGACATATCATATATATCACTATGCAAAGCAAAACTCTAAAAGCAATCAAAAGACAAACCGAGTTTTGTAGCATCTGCCAGTTTCGCTAAAGAGGTCACTCCCAGTGAAGGGATCTCGGCTCTTTCCTCATCGAATAAGGTGCAGGGTATATCATATATACCGCTATGCAAAGCAAAACTGTAGCTACCCTTTTTATAAAGTTTTGATTCTACAACAACTTTTAGGTTTCTTTTCTTTTTATTAATCTCATTAATAAAAAATCCCATCAGCTTATGCTTCCTAAGCATCACAGATAAATACGACGTACACTTATGCCATCTACATTCGCCTCGATGTCCCCTCGTGCACCGTTAGGTTAGGTAACTAACGACAGAGCAGGGCAGGGCTAGTACGGGTGTAAAACATAAGTAACGTCTATATAATATATCATATATACTATATACAGTATCCATCACAACATATCAAATGATCACATCACAGATATCGCAGCAGAAACATAGATATAATGTGGGATATACTAGGACGTACGTATTTAGTATTTAGCCAACAATAGAAAATACGGATTCCACAGTCGCGATGAATAGCCAAGCCCACACCCTGGACCCCTACGAGAGCGGCAAGCGACCCTACCAATTCTGGAGTTTAGGAGACCCGGTCTCGACTCCTCGAGATGGCCTCCCACTGAACCTGATTGGTAGAGTTTCTGCGTGTTCAAGTTTAGCTAATTACCGCAATCAAGACGGTTTCGCTTGTAGCTAGCCGGTTGAGTACGGGTCGTTCGTAGGGAGATGGGAATCTTTTTCTATGTGCTTTAACGAGTTAAGTCCAATTTTCCAGATTTGTTTGTGATTAACAAAGTGTTAAAATGATATATAAAGAGAGCTTGTTAGGGTTAGGATTAGGTTAGTTTGAGTTGGGAGTCACTCACTTCTTTCGTTTCCACTCTTAATATCGGTGTTACGGTAATCGGCAACAACGGGGATTAGCACGACTAGGAAGGAACTTGCGAGTATAAGCTAGGCTTTCCAACGCTTAAGTTCTTCCTTTTGGTGCTTGTCTGTCCGTTCTTGGCTCTTAGCCATAACCTCCGGTTGATTCAACCACAACCGGTCTCACTACGGAGTCACCGCTATCATGTAGGATATGGTGCCATAGGGAGCGGATTGTGGTTCAATTAACGGGAGTCGATTTAAGATGTTGGGCAAGGAAAGAGTGAGAGAGATTTCCTTCTCTCAAACTTCCCTTATCCTACCCTAACAAGTATGGAAATTACTCACCCATTACAAGAAGAACGAAAAATAAAACAAAGGAGGAAGATAGAAAGAAAGAGATTAGAAGATAACAACTAGCTATTTGCGACCTCACCTTGGCAAGGATCAAGCGTAAGCATCATGATTGTTTAAGGATAAAGGAAAAGAGAAAAGAAAGAAACAACAATAAATAACAACAACTAAATTATCAATTAAAGATTACAAGAAATTAACATAACAAGAGCAAGACAAGTATAATAACAAAATGAACTTCCTAATTCATCATTCTTCACTCACAAAAGCTCACTACAAGTTTTTCAATGGAGAAGAGATGAGAAGAGGAAGAAGAACAACAAGTATTCTAAAACCTAAAATACAAAATTAAGCACCCTTGGCTTCACAAGGTTCTGGGCTATTTATAGGCTGGAAAATGAAAATCTAGGGCAACATTCAGAATACACATGGAATTACCAAAACACCCCTGAAGTTTCATCATGTGAGGAGGTCGTACGGCCGCGGAACCGCGGCCTAGACCCCCTATTGGCCGCGGTTCCGCGGCCGTATAGGGAAGTTGGGCTGTCGTCTTTTGTGTGCTGCCCTGGTCTTCTGTTCACTTTAGTCTGGTACATGTTTTTTCTGATAATCTTTCCACATTTCTTCCAGAATCAAAGGTGATTGGATGTGGATCTTTTTGTCATGATTTTCTCGAGCTCCGCGTAGATTTCTTGGATCTTGTGTTGCCATTGAGCCTTGTGCATGAAAATGACATTGATTTGCCATTTTGTCTTTTAAACTGGTGTGCGGCAACATACGAATAGAGAGCGGAGACCCGTGTTTTATCTGTGGTTGGCAGGAACCCGGGTTTTGTCATGTTTTTCCATGAATTTTACCGTTTAGAGCCGAGAACCTGTATCATGCAATTGACTAGCAAACACGGCTCAAGAGTACCTACCGATATGCAATGTGATAAAAATTGGGCGGTATGAAAATGCAAAAATCTGATATGAACAGAACCCCCCAAACTTATCATTTGCTCGTCCCGAGCAAAGCCAATTTATTCACAAAAAATTTCTTAACCTCACTTTCGCAGGTAACGCGATTGCACTGAGTATGTGCAACAAGCCGTTAAACCTCTAGGTGTCCCTAGTAGGAGGAGTGTTGTCTCCTGAGGGTTTTCAGCGGATACTACCCACAAAATCCGGTCAAGCTAGTTTTACAAAATAACTATGATTCAAACCCTAAAGTTTTGTTTCAGAAAATAACAATTCTATTATCCTAAGTCTAGACTATCGAACCTTTATTTTTCACATCTCGCTTCTTATTTAACTTAAGATTCTATATGTCTTTACATGTAGTGCAAATAGTGTCGTTAAGTTCCAGAAGGGTCGAATAAAGTCATCATATCACATAATAAAGCCCAGATAAGAATTTTGAAAGGATCACATAAGTTTTATAAAGAGTTAAGCATTTTTCAAGTTTCGTTTTCCAGTAAGGTTTCAACTTCAGAATTTCTATCTTCCTTAACAGGAAACTAGGTCTTATTTTTCACTCCACCTTTTTCTTGTTTTCATTTCATACACACCTCTGTGAACGTGCAATAGTCTTTATCATAGAATAAAACCTTCATATCTCCGCTAGAAATATTTTTTATAAAAGCCTGTCTTTTGTCAAGATTATTCTCACACAAAGAACCGTTAGGAATTTTAACTCGGAGAGAACACTTGCTTGACTTTGTTTTAATCTGGACTTTCTAGGCTTCTTAGCGAGCTTTGGGCCAATGCACCCAAACCAGTTGGTTTTAGGGCATTAGGTGTAGAAACACCCCAGCGGACTTAATTACTCAAGTTACCTAGGTCCAAAAACAAAAGACAGTTTGGCGTGAAAATCATGATGATTTAATACGAACGGAGATATAACCGGCAGTTCAATTATTTTTTTTGGATAAAAGACGTGTTTAGTGGGTTCGGTGTGTAATCATTCCAATCAAGTTCCAGATGGGTTGTTTTTCAGACTTAGTTCCAATTAAGGCATCAATAACATTCCTTCATATTCACTCACTTCATAAACTATTCTTGATATTACTTATTTCAAAACAAACCTATTTGATCCTCAGAAAATCATTGATCCATTTAAAAGTTTTTAGACATAAAAGACTTGTCATCTAATTTCCAAAACTCACGACACGTGTAGTGTGATGTAAAGACGTATATCAGCTATAGTTAACTTCAAAGGAGAGTTATCTTTCAGGTTTTCAAAATCTAAACATAAGATTTAGTTATTCTTATCTTATCAAACAAAAACCGTCGAAATGTTGAATCAGAGTCCTTCCACTAGCTAACTTGACAGAAAAAATTTTATGTTTTTAGAAAATTTTCATATTTTTATGGATTTTATGGATTTTAATATGCAGATGCAAAATATACATATGAATGCGAAGGTTAGAAATGCGTACCGAGCATACCCCTAAACTTAAACTGGACAGTGTCCTCACTGTCATTGCATGAAGAGATCATTCGAATAGTCAAAATTGTCGGTTAGATATACACAATTTATTTTTTATTTTTTTATTTTTTTTAAGAAAAGAAAAAGAGCAAAAATGGAAAAGAATATCCACAAATATATACAAAATGGTATATACATACCCCCAAACTTATTTGGAACAGTGTCCACTGTTCTTGGCTGGATAACCGAAGTTTGGTGGTAGGCAGAAGAAGATTATGCAGGGTAAACCGGCTCCTGTAAGATCAGGAGCTCCTCTGTTGGTTCGGCTCTAAGGTACGGTTTTAGTCGGTGTCCGTTCACTTTGAAAAATGAACCGTCCTTTGGATTCTCCAAATCTACAGCGCCCTGCGGATACACATTCCGCACAAAATACGGCCCTTTCCAGCGAGATCTGAACTTTCCTGGATGGAAGTGTAGTCTGGTGTCGTAAAGCAGTACCTGTTGACCAGGTACGAAAGTTTTGCGCAAAAGGTGTTTATCGTGAAACACCTTCGTTCGATTCTTAACGACAACCGCGTTATCGTAAGCCTCATCCCTAAGCTCGCTTAATTCGTTCAACTGCAGCTTCCGATGGCTGCCCGCATCTTCGAGAGACAGATTCAGCTCCTTTATCGCCCAAAATGCGCGATGCTCTATTTCGACAGGTAGGTGGAAAGCCTTTCCGTACACAAGCCGATAGGGAGACATGCCAAGATCGGTCTTATAAGCGGTTCGAAATGCCCAAAGGGCATCAGTGAATTTCAGCGACCAATCTTTTCGGTTCTTGGAAACCGTCTTCTCCAGTATCTGCTTGATTTGCCGAATTGAAACTTCGGCCTGCCCGTAGGTTTGGGGGTGGTAGGGCGTAGAGAGCTTATGATTAATGGAATATTTCTGCATCAAGGCCTTGAAAGTCTTATTGCAGAAATGACTTCCATTGTCGCTAATGATCGCTCGGGGGTGCCCAAAACGGGAGAAAATGTTTTCTTTAAGAAACCTAACGACAACCTTGTTGTCGTTAGTCCGGCTGGGCACAGCCTCGACCCATTTAGAGACGTAATCAACAGCGAGAAGAATGTACAAGTTCCCAAAAGAGCTGGGAAACGGCCCCATGAAATCTATCCCGCAAACGTCGAAAATCTCCACAACCAAGATCGGTTGGAGCGGCATCTCGTTCCTCCGGGATATCCGGCCTAAGTGTTGGTACCGGGAGCAAGTCTTGCAATAGTCATGAGCGTCTTTGAAGAGTTGTGGCCAGTAGAAACCACATTGCAAGATTTTCTCAGCTGTCTTTCTGGGGCCAAAATGCCCGCCACATGTTTGATCGTGGCAAAATGACAGCACACTCTTGAATTCCTCTTCAGGGACACACCAACGAATAATCTGGTCGGGACAGTACTTGAACAGATAGGGTTCGTCCCAGTAAAAGTGTTTTACTTGGGATAAGAATCGAAGTCTGTCCTGACTTGACCATTCAGTCGGTAATAACCCTGTAGCCAAATAGTTCACAATATCTGCGAACCAGGGTTCGCAAGATACTGTCAAGAGCTGTTCATCCGGGAAAACGTCGTTGATCGGAATTTGAAGCGAAGGCGAAGAAGGAAGTCGTGAGAGATGGTCGGCAACTACGTTTTCACATCCTCGTTTGTCCTTAATGACAAGGTCAAACTCCTGAAGCAAGAGGATCCAACGTATTAGCCGAGATTTTGCATCTTTCTTCGCAAAAAGATGGCGTAGAGCAGAATGGTCAGTGTAGACAATGACTGGAGAGCCGATGATGTAGGGCCTAAACTTTTCTAAAGCAAATACAACAGCTAAGAATTCCTTCTCAGTTGTTGTATAATTAATTTGGGCGTCGTTCACGGTTCGGCTAGCATAATAGATTACGTGCGGCATCTTGTTGATGTGTTATCCAAGGACAGCACCAATGGCAAAGTCGGATGCATCGCACATAATCTCAAATGGGTGCGTCCAGTCAGGTGAAGAAAGAACGGGAGCAGAAGTGAGTGAGCTTTTTAATGACTCGAACGCAGTCACACAGCTCGAGTTGAAGTCGAATGGCGTGTCCTTGGCCAGCAAAAGGGTCAAGGGCCTAGCAATCTTGCTAAAGTCCTTGATGAACCGTCTATAGAAACCGGCATGGCCAAGGAAGGCTCGGATGTCTCGGACGCATCTGGGAGGAGGGAGATTGGAAATGACCTCAATCTTCGCTTTGTCAACCTCTATGCCATTTTGCGAAATGATATGTCCTAAGACAATACCTTCGCGCACCATGAAGTGGCACTTCTCCCAATTCAAAGTGAGGTTCTTGTCCTTACATCGGGTAAGGACAGCGTCAAGATGCAGCAAACACTCGTTGAAGGAATCGCCGAAGATGGAGAAATCGTCCATGAAGATCTCCAGAAATTTTTCCACCATGTCTGAGAAGATACACCGCTGGAAGGTAGCGGGCGCATTGCATAACCCAAAGGGCATGCGACGATATGCGAACGTGCCGAAAGGACAAGTGAATGTGGTCTTGTCCTGGTCTTTTTCGGCGATGGGAATTTGATTATAGCCGGAGTAGCCATCAAGAAAGCAGTAGTACTCGTGTCCGGCCAATCATTCAAACATTTGGTCAATGAAAGGTAGCGGAAAGTGGTCTTTCCGCGTTGCGGCGTTGAGTTTTCTGTAATCGATGCATACTCGCCACCCAGTTTGGTTGCGAGTAGGGATTAACTCGTTCGCCTCGTTGGTTATGACCGTGATGCCTGATTTCTTGGGGACAACGTGAATGAGGCTAACCCACTGGCTATAAGAGATAGGGTAAATGATACCACTATCCAGACATTTTACGATCTCCTTCTTCACGGCCTCTTTCATGACTGGGTTGAGACGTCTTTGTGGATCCCTGGCTGGTTTGGCATCATCCATCAGATGAATGTGATGTTCAACGATCAGGGGACTAATCCCCTTGATGTTCGCCATGGACCAGCCAAACGCTTGCCTATTACTGTGCAAGACCGCAAGAAGGGCTTTCTCTTGCTCTGGAGCTAGAGAAGCCGAGATGATAACCGGGAGGGTCTCGTTCTCACCCAAGTAAGCGTACTTAAGGTGAGACGGCAAAGGCTTGAGTTCGAGCGTTGGAGGTGAAACGATGGAAGGCAAGATTGGTGAAGAGGTCTCGAACTCAAAGGACTCCAGCAAAGGTTCAAAACGAGTGTAAGCGACCGAGTTGGATGGTTCAGGTAACTCATCCGGAAATTCGAAGGATTCAAACTCGAGTTGTGAGCGGCTAAGATCGTTCGAGAACGTGAAACACTCGTAGTCGTTGTCGGGCGCAGAAACCGCAGCAGGTTCGAAGAGGAACGCACTAGTGGCGTTAAGGTTATCGTGTTCGAACAGAAACTCCTCGAATTCACACTCTTCTGGGGTGATCTCCTGGATCGAGCAAACGTCCAGTATATGAGCATTAGGTTCGGAGGGCTGATTCCCCAACCTAAAAATGTTGAGTTCAATCGTCATGTTTTCAAAAGAGAGGTTCATCGAACCATTGCGACAATTGATCACAGCATTTGAGGTTGCAAGGAATGGGCGACCGAGTATCACCGGAATTTGATTCCGGGGGTTAGCTATAGGCTGTGTGTCTAATACGATGAAGTCAACGGGGAATATGAAGTCCCCGACTTTGATTAACACATCCTCTAGCTCACCCCTAGGATGGGTGATCGATCGGTCGGCCATTTGGAGAGTACAGTGTGTGGGTTTCAGCTCTCCTACGCCTAATTGCTCGTATACTGAGTACAGAAGCAGGTTAACACTGGCACCAAGATCTAATAGTGCGCGGTTGATGTTCTTATCCCCAATGGTAATAGAAATCGTAGGACAGCCAGGGTCCTTCCGTTTTTGTGGTAAAGATTGGGTAAGGGCATCACTCACAGCACTAGCCAAGAAAACTTTCTTGGGTACCTGAGACTTCCTCTTTTTCGTGCACAAGTCCTTTAAGATTTTTGCGTAGGACGGGACTTGTTGGACAGCATCTAAAAGAGGAATGTTAATGTTAACCTACTTAAATAACTCCAGAATCTTCTCCATTTATGGATTTTGTTTGGTGGACTTCAACCGGTTTGGAAATGGAACGTTTTTAAAATTGGTTGAGTCCAATGCTGGAGGAGGAGATTGTGGAGTTGGAACGGATCCCAGAACTGGTGTTTTCGTGGAGTGAGAATTGGGTCCGTTTTGAGCAGAAGAAGAAGAAGAGCCTTTTGAAGAATGGAGAATAGGCTCAGAAGACGAAGAAGCAGCAGAGGAAGAAGAAGAAGAAGAAGCGGCCGGGGTGTCATCGTTGATCCGTGTGCCGATGTTGTTTTGCAGCATCCATCCCGATCTCAATATGGTCACGGCACTCACATTATGATTCTGTTGTTCAAGAGCAACATATACATTATGTGGGTGACCGGGATTAGGGAGTGGCTGGGACGGGAGCTTCCCCTTCTTTCGCTCGCTTAAGGCCGCATTCAGCTGTGCAATCTGGGCCTCGATGGTCTTGATGCTTTGCCCGTGAGCGGCAGTGTGTTGCACTAAGGACTGAATGGAAGACTGGATGTTGGCGGTGGACTAAGTTGATTGTTTAACGAACGCCTCCAGACTTCGTTCGAGCGAGCAAACCTTATCGTTGTTTGACGGAACAAAGTTGTTTGGTGGAAAAGAATTGTTGGGTGCAAAGTTGTTCGTCTGATTTTGAAAAGGTTGGGGTTAGAAGGGCTGCTGAAACTGATGTTGAGTTTGTTGTTGCACTTGTTGTTGCGGAGGAGGGGGCCTCTGGAAATTGTTGCCTTGGAATTGATTCTGATTCTGATTCCAGGAGAAATTAGGGTGGTTCCTCCAACCGGGATTGTAGGTGGAAGAGTATGGATCATTCCTCGGTCTTTGCTGAAAAGCAGCATTAACCTGATCCTGTCCTTGCGATGGTGGATTGTAAGGACACTCTTCAGTTAAGTGAGAAGGATCGGAACAACAAGCGCAAATGGTACGAAGGGGAAGAACAGGGGTAGGAACAGGAGAAGAAAATTTGCTCTCTATTGCTTCAAGCTTTCTCGTTATTGCAGCCATTTCAGCTTTCATCGCAATAGAGACATCAAGTTGGTGAATTCCTACCCTAGACTGGCCGGTAGAAGTGGAGGTAGAAGAAGAAGAAGTTGGTCTGGTGCTCTCCCATTGTAGCGTTAGCTCCGCAAGGTAGTCGAAGAATTGCCACGCTTCCTCGTCAGATTTCGATAGGAAGTGGCCCTGACAAATGGTTTCCAACAACTGCTTGGTTGCTGGGTTCAGGCCCTCGTATAAGGTTTGGCAAAGTTGCCATCTCTCGATACCATGGTGAAGACACTGAACAAGAAAGTCTTTATACCGGTCAAAGCACTTCCAGAAGGGTTCAGAAGGAAGCTGCGAGAATTGGTTGATTTCGTTACGTATCCTTGCGGTTTTATGATTCGGATAAAATTTCTTGAGAAACGCTTTTACAAACTCGTCCCAACTGGTTATGGAGTGGGAAGCGGTGCTATACAGCCATTTTTCAGCAAGATCGCATAAAGTGAACGGAATGACCCGTAGCCGTATAGCATCGTCCGACAGTTGGGTAGTTTTCATCATTGCACAAACGTTTTGAAATTTATTGATGAAGATATAGGCATCTTCAGATTCAAGCCCATGAAATCGCGGAAGCATGTTAATGAAGTGGGGCTTAATTTCAAAATTATCCCCATTGGCCGGTGGAAGAGAAAGACAGGTGGGAAGTGCAGAATGGGTGGGATAGAAGCGATCCTGGAGCGCGATTCGCTGCGGCGCTACAACAGGCGGTGGTGGTGGGTTATTTGTCTCCATAGGAGGTGGAGTCAATCCCGGGGGAGTCAAAGAGATGTTTGGATTAAATCCTGACATCGCGGAAGAAGAGGTTGGTGAAGGTGAAGGTGAAGATGTATGAACAGAATTCCGGTCAACGTCGGTGTTGGCCGGCAAAGGTAAGGGTGAAAGAGGCATGGACGGAGTTTTGACGTCTGAGTCGATCGCGTAGTCGGTAGCGACTAACGTAACACGGACGAGGCGGGCGCTAGTGTCCCGAGTCCAAGCGGACATACACTAAACGAGTTTAGTATAGTCAAAGCGGAGAAGGTGAGGGTAAGAAAACGTCAATGGAAAAATACGATGGGTGGTGGGTGAAAAAAATGGATTCTGGCGACAAAGGGCAAGTTTTTATAAAAGTTTTTGATTTTTTTCCTTTTTAGAAAGAGCTCTATAGAAATATGTACGGACTTACGGCTTCAAGAAATCACAAACAAGATATGCACAATCACACCTAGATCTAGGGTCAGCTAGACAGCTCCTAACTGTTCCAAAGGGCTAGAAACGGGACCTCAAACCGCCTCTTCTCCAACAATTGCGGCCAGGTAAGTGCCAGGTAAGTGGGAGGCTCCCCACTACGTAAGTAGTGGTCATAATTAAGTAACCACTTGCCTTCGACATGTTAGTGTATATGCCCTAGAGGCCATTACTGTATCATACTAGTTTGTATATTACTTAATGGAAGCTTGGGATATTCACCTTGTATATACAATCTTGCTCAAAATAGTAGTATGCTACTTGGTTTGTTTCTACTTCAATGTGTACATGTGTTTATTTTTGTATATCGCCTATACACATTAGTGGAGCCCTTAGGATCTTTGCTTGATTACCAGCGATGTGATGGCCGTCACACTAGTGGGGCTGGGTAATCTATAAGCACATCCTTATGCAGGTCCCTGGTCGCAGGACTATCGAGACAGGGCATCGATACTCCGGAGTAGACCAGCGCATGCGCTTCTCATCCCAGTGTGGGAGACGATCTGTCCCACAGCCGTCAGTACGTCGTACTTGAGATAGTATGCGGGTGCTCGTTAGGTTACGGGTACACTGGACAAGACTCGTCGGGAACTGACTAGTTGGTATTATGCCTATCGTCAGTTATCAGTTCCCAGGTGACATGAGTACAGCTTAGTCCGCTGACTTGACACTGTCACTTCGCCTCGAGTGTGTTCCCACTGTACTTTGATCACTACCCTACCACGGCTCAAAGGAGTCGTGCAAACAGGTAGTGGTTGGGTGCAGTCCCGAAGCACTTGGAGGCAGTGACGGTTAGACAGGATTCGTCTCTCCCGGTATTGGGGGTTGACATCGCGCTGTGTCTAGGAGAGCCATTACACGAGTAGTCCCTGGCCAGGGCAAACGAGATATACTGGTAGGCTTCCAGTGTTATCTCAGGGTGTTTTGGGCTTCGCTCCGGCACGACTTGTACCGCTATTGGGGGACTGACGTTTACCGCCCCCTAGGCCCGCCATGCGATGTATCAGACGAACATACCGGACTGTACGGAGAATGTCACACTCAGGCTCAGTAGGAGTTCAGATGGGTTTCGCCTCGTCGGTCTTCTTGTCGGCACTACCTGGGGACCGTTATGCACAGCTAGTGCCGCTTGCAGTCTGTGGTTAAACCCACTGCCAACGTAGTGTCGAGTCTTTAGAGTCCCACACAGAAAGCTTTTCGCCTTTAGGCAAAAGAGTAGAGGTCGCATGGTATTGCGACAGGTCGCATGGTTTTGCGACAGGGTTCGGTCACATCCGTGCACTTGTGTACGTACAGTGTCCGGACAGTTTACACTAGCGGGCTTTGGTTTAAGCCAGATCCTAGTGTACCTTTTGGGATTCGATTTATCCAGTTTGCATTCGTGTTCCTCGGAACGTGGATGCGGGTGTGTATGCACAGTTGACAGGGAGGCAGAGACAGCGGATTCTCATTAGGGTTGTTGACAGTTGACCGTTGACTATTTGACTTTTTGCTCAACCCTAATGAGAATATGATATGTGATTAACTATTATATTAATTAAGTATTATGGTGACATGGTTGTTGACTTTTGTTGACTTTGTTGACTTTGTTGACTTGTTGACTTTTGTTGACTTGTTGACTTTGTTGACCGGTTGACTAGGCTTAACTAGTTGACCATCATGATAACCATAGCCATCATTTCATGGCAAAGACTTTTATTTGCTTGCTCATTTGTGTAAAATGAGTGCATGAAATGATATGGTTATGGTTACTTCAACCATCACATAAGACTTTTTTGGTATGATGAGTTATCATGACTTTGGATTATGAGAGGGTGAGAGACAAAATACTTGCTCATTTTTTCTTGCTCATTCTCTCTCTTGTTCTTGAGCTCTCCTTTTGCTCTCACCCTCATCCTCTTGCTCCCTCTCTTGACTCTATGGTTCATATCTCTCATGAGTTGAGAATCAAGAACCATAGATAAAATCCCATTCTAATTCTTCTCTACTCATTCTAGTTCACTAGGTTTAGCAAACCAAGTGAACTAGTTTCTTCAAAGAACGAAGAAGGAGCTAAAGGTTGGAGCTTTCAGGTGGATCTATCTTCGGCGTACGGAGACGACGAGAAGAAGCCAATCCGGACCACCATCGGAGCTTGAAGACGAAGGAGTTCAAGACAAGCAAGGTATAACCCCCTAACCGAGTTGCTAGAAACTCGTAGTTAGGATGTTAGATAGATGTTTAACCAAGATCCGGGTTTTAGGTCTATGTTACCACCTCCGTAAAAATCGTTTTTTACCAAATTCCGCATTCCCGAAAGTACCGGGAGAGGTAGCATGGACTTACAGTGGTATCAGAGCCTAGTTAAACTCTATCTAACATGTTAGCAAGTAACTAGAAGATCGATCAAAGAAAATGTCCCGAAAACGAACCCCAAAAATTCGAGTTTCTGTCGATTTTTTTACTGTTCAAAAGTTGATTATTTTAACACCTAAAATCGGCTCAGGGTTTTTAGAAGCCACTGTAGAAAAATCACCAAGCGATCCCCCTAAACGACCGCGGAAACGCGGCAATAGCTTGCTATTGCCGCGGTTCCGCGGCCTCCTTGGCCCCTCTCTGGTGTTTCTTTGCTACAGTGTGCTTCTGGGGGTATTTTGGGAATTTTGGTACATGTATTTTCAACCCAGATTTTCCAGAACGAAAATTTTATTTTGGGGTCCCGAAAATCCGTATTTTTGATCGAACTTCTAAAAGACTTTAGCTGACGGGTTTTTCTGTAATGTGATGTTTGTATTGAACGTCTACTAATCGCTATATGTCGATTAGTGGGGGTTATACAAATATGTGATCTGGAATGTTGCTGGAATGTGTATATGAATATGTTGGATTGTCGCGGGTGAATAGCCGGGGGTTGTAAGACGAGAGTTTTCTTTTCTTTCAATTCATGTAAATTTGTAAATTGATGTAATAATTATTTGTATGGCCGCACAACCGGGTCGGGGTTGTAGCCGTCTTTGTATAATTTCTTTTTACTGTTTTTGCTCCTAGGATAGACCCATGGAGGGGGTGCACAAACTACCGGGTATGCCGAAGTGTCGAGTGGCCTACTCATCGAGATGAGGGAGGTTGCTATGCTTCGGGTACTTGGCGGGTAGTTTGCCGCACCCGTAGGGGTCTTGGGTGGGGTATTGGCTATTCACCGCGACCGTGTAATCTGTCTTTCGTTACAGGCTCGTACGAATTACAGATTCCTAGTATATCCAATGTATTCATCTGTGATCTGAAATGTTTATCATTGCAGTATATCTATATATGATATTATTTAGGCGTTGCTTATGTTTTACAGACGCGCTAGCCCAGCCCCCGCTCTGTCGTTAGTTAAGTAACCTAACGGGTAATGACGGGGCCCAGTGGCGAATGCGAATGGCATAAGCGTACGTCATATTTTGGTTGTTTTCTGCAATGGTAGGATTAAATGATGGGACGCATTAAAAGAACTAATGCAAGAATATCACGCATTAAAAGAACTAATGCAAGATAATAAACCAAGTTAAAGTCATTGGAACACTTTCGAAAAACCACTCGGTTCTTTTCAAAACCAACTTTTAAATGCGGAGCTTGAGCCACTCCTTTTAAAAGCTATCTCGTTCCATCGACCAAATCAAGTTCACTACGTTCACGGTTTTGCCAAAACCATTCGTAGCCCTCCGTCGTTTCGTATGAATATTCAATAGTATTCAAGCTGTGTTTGTTGACCTTCGTCAAGGCATAGTGATTGGTAGCTGTTGGGTATTCATATGTAGCATAGATAGATGCGTTGGTTTGGGACATTCGCATTACCTTGTTGACCTTCGTCAAGGGTATATGAGGGTGGATTCAAATTAACCTGGATAATGACGGGCAGAACTTAACATGTGACTTATGATTTGTTGACCTTCGTCAAGGTCATAAGAGCATGGGGCAAAAATCCATATCGGGAGTTTCATAAGTACTGAAACTTGCTAGATTTGCATACCATTTGGAGTGGGATGATTCTGGTAGGATTCCTTCAGTTTCGGCACGCGATGATATTTGGATCCCGATCCTACTGTGAGTATATGCTACTCCTCGGGAAATTTCTCACTAAACGATCAATGCTATAAACCTAGTAGGTGCCTAGAAAGGTGTTAGCGGGGCTACGCCCCCAGGGAAAAGAGGTTTTTTAATTAAGGAACTTCGCGAAAGCGTTGGAAAACCTCCCTCGAAGTACCGACACCGGCCTGGCTGAACGGTTAAGCAAGTATTGTGCGGTGGGATTGATCCCGGCTAATTCTTCCTTTATGGTTTGAGGAGGGATTCGAGAAACAGTGGGAGCCATCCTGTTTAGACAAACTAAAAACTACTCTAAACTTGCAAGAGCATCATGCTAAGTGTTTCTTCTTCTCTCTCCTAATTGCAGCGACCAATTGAAATGACTGGACTTAAGTTACTCCTAGATAAAAATATACTGACAGGGCCAAACTACAAAGATTGGCTCAGGAATGTCAAAATGGCAATCACTTACGACAAGCTGGGGTATCTTCTTACCACCAAAGCTCCCCCTGCCCCTGGTCCCACTTCCAGCGTCGCGGATAAGGAAATCCGCAAGACTTAGGAGATTGATAGCGCGAAGGCCAATTGCCTCGTACTTGCCTCGATGGACAACGAACATCAGAGGAGGCACGAGAATATGGACCTTGAATCCATATTTCTCCATACAAAAGAACTGTATGGAGAGCAATCACGTATCGCAAGATACGAAGCGTCGAAAAAGTTATTTTCGGCAAAGATGGCCGTCGGATCATCAGTAGCCGAGCACGTGCTAAAGATGATCGGCTACATTGAGGAGCTCGCGGACCTAGGGACCACATTGGAGGGTGAACTCTATACGGATATAGTTCTCCAGTCCCTTCCTTCCACTTACGCCCAGTTCATACTGAACTTCAACTTACAAGAAAAAGAGGTTGAACTTTCAGAGCTCCTCAACATGCTGAGGAGCGCAGAGGGCACCCTACAGAAAGGTAGGGAAACATCCACTTTGTTTGTAGGAGGATCATCTTCTTCTAGGTCCAAGGCGAAAGCCAAGGGAAAGAAGAAGAAAGCCCCCGCCAAACCAAGGGGCGGTGTTAGTAAAGTGGATACGAAGGGAAAAGCTAAAGCAACAAAGAAAGCGGGGAAGCTTGTGGATAAGGAAGAATGCTTCTTTTGTCATAAGAAAGGTCACTGGAAGAATGATTGCAGGGCCTGGAAGGCCAGAACACAGGAATTGAAGCAGGTTGCAGCTTCAGCTTCAGGTGTGTATGTTATTGAAAACTGTCTTTCAATAAACTCTACTTCCTGGGTATTGGATACCGGTTCAGGATCTCATATCTGTAATTCTTTGCAGGCGTTGAGAAACCGTAGTGTTTTGAAAGCAGGTGACATGACCCTCAGAGTTGCGAACGGAGCTAGCATGGATGCTAAAGCCGTGGGGGACTATCACCTGGGAATGTCAGATGGACATGTTTTGGTTTTGCGTAATTGCTTTTTTGTACCCAACGCAACTTGTAATATCATTTCTGTATCTTTAGTTTCTAAAGAAGGTTATGAATTTGCGTTTGTAAGTAATGTTGTAAACATTCACCTTAATCAAGTTCTGATTAGGTCAGGTACATTGAGTAATGGTATATATGTATTGAACCAACCACAGATTTTCACTGTCCAGAATACGCACAAAAGAAAGTCTCCGGAAATGAATTAGACTTTCTTGTGGCATTGTAGACTGGGTCACATCAACGAGAGAAGGTTGATGAAGTTACATACAGAAGGGTATTTGAATGCGTTCGAATATCAATCGTATGCCACTTGTCAATCCTGTCTCAAAGGAAAGATGACAAAGACTCCGTTTACTGGACATGGAGTAAGAGCGAGCGAGCTCTTGGGACTCGTACACAGTGACGTGTGCGGTCCAATGTCTACACATGCGCGAAGCGGATATTCTTACTTTGTTACTTTTACGGATGACTTCTCAAGGTACGGTTATGTCTTCTTAATGAAACATAAGTCCGAAGCCTTTGGAAAATTCCAGGAGTATAAGAATGAAGTAGAGAAACAAACCGGCAAAAGTATTAAGATTCTAAGATCGGATCGAGGTGGAGAATACTTAAGTGCCGAATTCCTGAATTACTTAAAAGAGAATGGTATTCTCTCTCAGCTTACTCCTCCATACACTCCGCAACATAACGGTGTATCGGAGAGACGGAACCGAACCCTATTGGATATGGTTCGGTCCATGATGAGTAACGCTGAGTTACCGCGATCATTCTGGGGATATGCGCTAGAAGCAGCTGCGTATCTCTTGAACAAGGCTCCCACCAAGACTGTGCCTACCACCCCATATGAGATGTGGACTGGGAAGAAACCCTGTCTTAAGTATCTTAAGGTATAGGGATGTCCAGCTTTTGTAAAAAAGCAGCATGCGGACAAGCTTGAGGCACGTTCAGTACAGTGTAAGTTTGTGGGATACCCAAGGAACTCCAGGGGGTATCTTTTCTATTCCGTTGAGGAACAAAAGGTTTTTGTTTCTCATCATGCCCGCTTCTTGGAAACTGAGTTTTTGGAAACCCAGATAAGTGGGAGCACAATAGAACTGGAAGAAGTTCCAGAACCACAGACTGTTACTGAAAGCTTAGTGGAACCAGAGGGTTCAACAGAACAGGACATTCCTACGCCGCTCCGCAGGAGTAGTAGGCAGACTCATCCGCCCGAGAGATACTACGGTTTTCTCATAGACGGGGATAGAGAGGATTGCATCATAGACTATGATGAGCCTACTAGCTTCCAGCAGGCCGTTCAGAGTGTTGACTCAGTGAAATGGCTGGATGCAATGCGGACCGAAATGGAGTCCATGTACACCAACAAGGTATGGACGTTGGACATTGCTCCAGACAGGGTAAAACCCGTAGGATGCAAGTGGATCTTCAAAAGGAAGATTGGTGTAGATGGACAGGTTGAGACCTATAAAGCTAGGCTGGTAGCAAAGGGTTTTCGTCAAAGACCTGGCTTGGACTATGACGAAACCTTCTCTCCAGTAGCCATGCTGAAATCCATTCGGATCCTTCTTGCCATTGCTGCCTTCCACGATTATGAGATTTGGCAAATGGACGTAAAGACAGCTTTTCTAAATGGAAATTTAGAGGAGTGTGTCTATATGGACCAACCAGAGGGTTTCATTCAGAGTGGGAGCAGGGGAAAGGTGTGCAAGTTGCTTAAGTCCATCTATGGACTAAAGCAGGCATCGCGGAGTTGGAACATCTGCTTTGATGAGACGGTCAAAGAATTTGGCTTTATCAAAAATCCAGATGAACCATGCATCTATAGTAGATTTGTAGCGAGAACTGTAGTATTCCTCGTTTTATACGTGGATGACATTATCTTAATAGGAAATGACATTCCTATGCTACAATCTATCAAGGGGTTCTTGTCACACAGGTTCTCCATGAAAGACCTGGGTGATGCCTCGTACATTCTGGGTATCCGGATCTACCGTGACAGATCCAAGAGGATATTAGGACTTTCACAGTCCAGGTACATCGACACCATACTGAATGAAGATTCCAAGCGCAGTAACCTACCGGCTTGTCACGGGATCACCCTCTCTAAAGAGATGTCTCCCAAGACTGATTTGGAGAGGGATTGCATGTCTATTATACCCTACGCTTCTGCGGTAGGCTCTATAATGTATGCGATGTTGTGTACCAGACCGGATGTAGCTTATGCACTGAGTGTGGTAAGCCGGTATCAGTCAAACCCTGGGGAGAAACACTGGATAGCGGTAAAGAACATTCTCAAGTATCTGAGAAGGACTAAGGAGATGTTCTTGGTGTATGGCGGAAAAGACCTCCAGATCGAGGCCTTTGCTGACTCCAGCTTCCAGAGTGACAAGGATGATTCCAAGTCCATGTCAGGTTTTGTCTTTACCCTCAATGGAGGGGCGGTGTGTTGGAAGAGTTCCAAACAAGAAACCGTTGCAGACTCGACGATGGGAGCGGAATACATCGCTGCATCTGATGCCGCAAAAGAAGCTGTCTGGATGAGGAAGTTCTTGAAAGAACTTCAGGTGTTTCCGTCCATTGTTGACCCAATACCTCTGTATTACGACAACAACGGGGCTATAGCTTTAGCGAAGGAACCCAGGTCCCATCAGAGATCCCGACACATCTTGAGGTGGTATCACCTGATCAGGAAGATCGTAGATCGCCAGGAGATCGAGGTTCGGAGAGTCGCTTCAGAAGATAACACTGCAGATCCATTCACCAAGGCCCTGCCCCAGACTCAGTTCGAGCGGCTGATCGAGATGATAGGTCTTCGATACGCCAGAACATGGCCTTAGTGCAAGTGGGAGATTGTTAGTGTATATGCCCTAGAGGCCATTACTGTATCATACTAGTTTGTATATTACTTAATGGAAGCTTGGGATATTCACCTTGTATATACAATCTTGCTCAAAATAGTAGTATACTACTTGGTTTGTTTCTACTTCAATGTGTACATGTGTTTATTTTTGTATATCGCCTATACACATTAGTGGAGCCCTTAGGATCTTTGCTTGATTACCAGCGATGTGATGGCCGTCACACTAGTGGGGCTGGGTAATCTATAAGCACATCCTTATGCAGGTCCCTGGTCGCAGGACTATCGAGACAGGGCATCGATACTCCGGAGTAGACCAGCGCATGCGCTTCTCATCCCAGTGTGGGAGACGGTCTGTCCCACAGCCATCAGTACGTCGTACTTGAGATAGTATGCGGGTGCTCGTTAGGTTACGGGTACACTGGACAGGACTTGTCGGGAACTGACTAGTTGGTATTATGCCTATCGTCAGTTATCAGTTCCCAGGTGACATGAGTACAGCTTAGTCCGCTGACTTGACACTGTCACTTCGCCTCGAGTGTGTTCCTACTGTACTTTGATCACTACCCTACCACGGCTCAAAGGAGTCGTGCAAACAGGTAGTGGTTGGGTGCAGTCCCGAAGCACTTGGAGGCAGTGACGGTTAGACAGGATTCGTCTCTCCCGGTATTGGGGGTTGACATCGCGCTGTGTCTAGGAGAGCCATTACACGAGTAGTCCCTGGCCAGGGCAAACGAGATATACTGGTAGGCTTCCAGTGTTATCTCAGGGTGTTTTGGGCTTCGCTCCGGCACGACTTGTACCGCTATTGGGGGACTGACGTTTACCGCCCCCTAGGCCCGCCATGCGATGTATCAGACGAACAGACCGGACTGTACGGAGAATGTCACACTCAGGCTCAGTAGGAGTTCAGATGGGTTTCGCCTCGTCGGTCTTCTTGTCGGCACTACCTGGGGACCGTTACGCACAGCTAGTGCCACTTGCGGTCTGTGGATAAACCCACTGCCAGCGTAGTGTCGAGTCTTTAGAGTCCCACACAGAAAGCTTTTCGCCTTTAGGCAAAAGAGTAGAGGTCGTATGGTATTGCGACAGGTCGCATGGTTTTGCGACAGGGTTCGGTCACATCCGTGCACTTGTGCACTACAGTGTCCGGACAGTTTACACTAGCGGGCTTTGGTTTAAGCCAGATCCTAGTGTACCTTTTGGGATTGGATTTATCCAGTTTGCAATCGTGTTCCTCGGAACGCGGATGCGGGTGTGTATGCACAGTTGACAGGGAGGCAGAGACAGCGGATTCTCATTAGGGTTGTTGACAGTTGACCGTTGACTATTTGACTTTTTGCTCAACCCTAATGAGAATATGATATGTGATTAACTATTATATTAATTAAGTATTATGGTGACATGGTTGTTGACTTTTGTTGACTTTGTTGACTTTGTTGACTTGTTGACTTTTGTTGACTTGTTGACTTTGTTGACCGGTTGACTAGGCTTGACTAGTTGACCATCATGATAACCATAGCCATCATTTCATGGCAAAGACTTTTATTTGCTTGCTCATTTGTGTAAAATAAGTGCATGAAATGATATGGTTATGGTTACTTCAACCATCACATAAGACTTTTTTGGTATGATGAGTTATCATGACTTTGGATTATGAGAGGGTGAGAGACAAAATACTTGCTCATTTTTTCTTGCTCATTCTCTCTCTTGTTCTTGAGCTCTCCTTTTGCTCTCACCCTCATCCTCTTGCTCCCTCTCTTGACTCTATGGTTCATATCTCTCATGAGTTGAGAATCAAGAACCATAGATAAAATCCCATTCTAATTCTTCTCTACTCATTCTAGTTCACTAGGTTTAGCAAACCAAGTGAACTAGTTTCTTCAAAGAACGAAGAAGGAGCTAAAGGTTGGAGCTTTCAGGTGGATCTATCTTCGGCGTACGGAGACGACGAGAAGAAGCCAATCCGGACCACCATCGGAGCTTGAAGACGAAGGAGTTCAAGACAAGCAAGGTATAACCCCCTGACCGAGTAGCTAGAAACTCGTAGTTAGGATGTTAGATAGATGTTTAACCAAGATCCGGGTTTTAGGTCCATGTTACCACCTCCGTAAAAATCGTTTTTACCAAATTCCGCATTCCCGAAAGTACCGGGAGAGGTAGCATGGACTTACACGACACACTTGCCTAGACACCGCAAAAGTCAGGATAGGATAAACGGCCGATACCTGTAACTAGTCCTCTGTCCTATTGAGCGCGAAGTCCTTAGGGCTGAGTCTAGTATTTTTTAATTTAACAATGGTCAATGCATATACTTTTTGTGATTTCTGGGGTCCTAGGAAGGGTGATGAAATCCCCACCCAATCTGAATTGGTTTCAAGCCCCTTAAGTCCGTATTAATGAATGCAAAGCTGTAACAAATCAACTGCAAACAATTTTTATTTTTTTTAGCGCGGCGCAAAGAATCCTGCACAAGAACAGTTTATTGGAAGGGGGAAAAGAATTTGCGCAAAGAATGCTGCAGAAAACACAGTTCAGTGGAGTCCAGAGGAGTGGGAGAGAGAAGAGAAGAACTCACAAAAATTTTGGAACCCTGAAAGCCCCAAATGGCCGCGGTTCCGCGGCCAAACGTGTGCTTAGGCCGCGGTTCCGCGGCTGAACAGAGAGATTGGGCTTCTAAATTTTTTGTGTGTGCTGATCTGGGAGTCCTCTGCTTGTCTGGATTTCCTGAATCTTGATTTGCTCACTGTATCTGCTCCAGATTTTTACAGTAGACCGTTTACTCGTCTTGATCCATCGCGGTGTAGCCGCGAGATGTGGGTCTATCTTCCCACGTCTTTGGCACTGAACTCGACCGTCTTTTGTTCCTGCACACTTGCACAAAAACAAATCAAAAATAACAAGATGGTTTTTTTTTACAACGTATATTTTTTTGTTTTGTTTTTCGGTTATATTTATATTCACAAATTAACCGGAAATTACACAAAGAAATAAACTACCGTCTCCCCGCAATGGCGCCATTTGATTGGTAGAGTTTCTGCGTGTTCAAGTTTAGTTAATTACCGCAATCAAGACGGTTTCGCTTGTAGCTAGCCGGTTGAGTACGGGTCGTCCGCAGGGAGATGGGAATCTTTTTCTATGTGCTTTAACGAGTTAAGTCTAATTTTCCAGATTTGTTTGTGATTAACAAAGTGTTAAAATGATATGTAAAGAGAGCTTGTTAGGGTTAAGATTAGGTTAGTTTGAGTTAGGAGTCGCTCACTTCTTTCGTTGCCACTCTTAATATCGGTGTTACGGTAATCGGCAACAACGGGGATTGGCACGACTAGGAAGGAACTTGCGAGTATAAGCTAGGCTTTCCAACGCTTAAGTTCTTCCTTTTGGTGCTTGTCCGTCCGTTCTTGGCTCTTAGCCATAACCTCCGGTTAATTCAACCACAACCGGTCTCACTACGGAATCACCGCTATCATGTAGGATAGGGTGCCGTAGGGAGCGGATTGTGGTTCAATTAAAGGGAGTCGATTTAAGATGTTGGGCAAGGAAAGAGTGAGAGAGATTTCCTTCTCTCAAACTTCCCTTTTCCTACCCTAACAAGTATGGAAATTACTCACCCATTACAAGAAGAACGAAAAATAAAACAAAGGAGGAAGATAGAAAGAAAGAGATTAGAAGATAACAACTAGCTATTTGCGACCTCACCTTGGCAAGGATCAAGCGTAAGCATCATGGTTGTTTAAGGATAAAGGAAAAGAGAAAAGAAAGAAACAACAATAAATAACAACAACTAAATTATCAATTAAAGATTACAAGCAATTAACATAACAAGAGCAAGACAAGTATAATAACAAAATGAACTTCTTTATTCATCATTCTTCACTCACAAAAGCTCACTACAAGTTTTTCAATGGAGAAGAGATGAGAAGAGGAAGAAGAACAACAAGTATTCTAAAACCTAAAATACAAAATTAAGCACCCTTGGCTTCACAAGGTTCTGGGCTATTTATAGGCTGGAAAATGAAAATCTAGGGCAACATTCAAAATACACATGGAATTACCAAAACACCCCTGAAGTTTCATCATGTGAGGAGGCCGTACGGCCGCGGAACCGCGGCCTAGACCCCCTATTGGCCGCGGTTCCGCGGCCGTATAGGGAAGTTGGGCTGTCGTCTTTTGTGTGCTGCCCTGGTCTTCTGTTCACTTTAGTCTGGTACATGTTTTTTCTGATAATCTTTCCACATTTCTTCCAGAATCAAAGGTGATTGGATGTGGATCTTTTTGTCATGATTTTCTCGAGCTCCGCGTAGATTTCTTGGATCTTGTGTTGCCATTGAGCCTTGTGCATGAAAATGACATTGATTTTCCATTTTGTCTTTTAAACTGGTGTGCGGAAACATACGGATAGAGAGCGGAGACCCGTGTTTTATCTGTGGTTGGCAGGAACCCGGGTTTTGTCGTGTTTTTCCATGAATTTCACCGTTTAGAGCCGAGAACCTGTATCCTGCAATTGACTAGCAAACACGGCTCAAGAGTACCTACCGATATGCAATGTGATAAAAATTGGGCGGTATGAAAATGCAAAAATCTGATATGAACAGAACCCCAGAACCCGGTCACCTGTGCTCCCCTCCTTGGGTCCATCCTAATGCGGAAAAGTAAATAATATACAACACTGGTGGCATCAACCTCAACCCGGAAGTGCCCCAAATAAAAGAATATTACATTACATTTGAATTTACATGAATGAAAATATAAAACTCTCATCTCACATAAAACCCCCGGCTATTCAATCGCGACAATCTTGCACATCATATCTCAGCAACACATAATATCACATGTCATCAACGTAAGTAAGTATGCATACACCGATCGTCGTTGTCGTATAGCAACGAAAACCGGCAATACAACTACATACTACACTTACGGTCACAGAAAAGAAATTGTAAAACTACAATATTTGGAATCCACAATCACTTTAGACATCATAAATCCGAAATATCACATACTTCGCATTTCATGCCTAACACAATGAATTCCACATATTGTATCACATTCCAGATAAATAGACAGTATTAAACTTTCCGAACAGATAATCAAATACCCAAAATTTCCTAATTTTCTTAACACTTGAGCAGAGTTCAAATAATCCGGAATGTGTTACAGTAGTAGCGGTCCAGTCGTAGAAGGGTCAAGCCAACGCCTCACATGTGGCACGCCGTACTGCCCCAAACCCGAAGGTTCAAAAGGCGGTTCAAGGCGGTCACATAATCGAGTTAAGGTTTGTTGTCTTCTAGAGGGTCCACCACAAAACTTACACGCATTTGCGAAAGATTTAAACTCGAGAAAAGATTCAACACTTGAAAAAATTTCGTGTCGGGAAAAAGCGAGTTAATGATATCCGTTCGAACTTTTTAACAGTTTCTAAATATCCGGAAAAACAATAACGAATTTAAAATTCCCGATCGAATCGACGATTACAAAATAAACCCCAGAATACTCAACACTTGAGTCAGATTAAAAATACCCATAAAATAATAACCACAGAGACAAGAATTACTGTGCAAAATTCCGTCCCTAATACCTTTACCCTGCCGCGGAACCGCCGCCAAAGGTGGGTCATTACCGCGGATCCGCGGCCATGTTGAGGAATTGGGGGCACGTTTTTCACCATAATTCTTATATTAGCCTGCTGAATTTTTTAGGTATTTTTAATTCTGGAAAAACCCAGATTTTAAAAAATGTACAGAGAGTGGTTTGAAATGTCGTATTCGGGTTCGATCGGGGTTTTAACTTCGTTAACACATCTCCTAATGCTCTAGCTAGGCTCTGATACCACTGTAGGGTTCCTAGTCACTCTTATGAAGGTTCATAAAGCATCAAACATGCCCGAATAAATTTTACATGTGCCGAACAACCCAAAGACGGGATCTTTGCTAGATTATTAGGGTTTAGCATGCAAGATAACATCTTTAAAGCTAAGTGTGAGGGATTATAACCTTTGTAGTCCGCTCCTTCGCTTCATAAGCTCCGAGTAGAAGTCCCTTCACCGTGATCCACGATCTCCCGGACTCAAGAGAGGCTCCACGACTCGAACGATCCATGCTAGCTTGAAGTGTTCCGATTCTCCGATGATCTACGTCGAAGTTGCTATAACCCAAGCTTTCTCACTCTAAAGAGATGAACACCCTAATCTAATGGGCTAGATTAGATGAGGATGATGGAGTAGTATTTATGCTATCTTTTTAATTCACTTTCTCACAAGAAATCATCACACTAAGAATTTCTAGTGAGCTCTCTCTCAAAAACTAAAGAGAGAAGAAGATGAAGAAAGAAAATAATAATCCTTTTGTGATGAATAGTAGTCAAGAGTATATGATTGATTATAGAACCATGGTCAAGGATGAGAGGCTAAAACTTGTAGAGAATAAACTAGAGTTAGGGTTTGGTTAGGTTAAGGATAAGGATCAACCATAATATCTTAACCAAGACAAAAGAGAATCCTTCTAGAAAGTGCAAGAAAGAGCTAACTCTAATCAAACCCTAATCCCTTTTTATCATCCTTAAACATGTTTCATAATAAATCATATCATGTCACAATAATATATATCACATATATATTATATATTTGCAACAAAAGAAAATAATACAATTAACATATATCGCATATATATCAATGTATTAATCCGTGAGAAAATGAAATAATAAAGCGAGCCAATATTAGATAATGTAATACAATATATCATATATATCATTATACATTAAATCATCGAATCAACACTTGATCCAACGATCCGGCTATATCGAATATAACCGACTAATATATCATGTACTGATTCATCGAATCAACACTTGATCCGATGTCCCGATTCATATCTAAATATCGCGAGAATATAATACGGTATCTCATATCGCATTATCCTCGGTCCTGCACATATCACATATGTGCCTCTACTCCGTTTTGCCTGAGCCAAGAAACCTCTGTGTAGGACTCTAAAGAATCGTCAATACGCCGGTAGCAGGTGATGATCATATCAAACACCCACAAGCTGCAAGCGGTCAGCTAAACGTAACATCCACCCAGGTATTGAGCGATCAGAAGATCAACAAGCTAGCCTGTCCGTTCTCCTGTGAATCCAATCAGTAACACTCCCGTACAGACCGGTCTGTTCGTCTGATATGTCGCATATCAAGTCTAGGGGTGGTATACGTCATACCCCAGTAACCGATAAGTCGTGTCGATGTGAGGCTCATAACAGGTCGAGAAACTACTAGTAACACTTACCAGTATATCTCTATATCAGTCCTGGCCAGGGACTTCCAGTTATAGCCAATCGAACACAGCACAACATCAACTCCCTATACCGGGAGAGACGAATCCCCTCCTATCGCTCATTGCCTCCATGTGATTCGGGACTGTACCCAAAAGCCACCGTTTTGCACGCCCTCTTGGACGTGGTAAGGTGGAAATCAAAGCACAGTAGGAATCACACAAGACTCTATGACGATCTCGGGTCTACAGACTACCCTGTACCAGTGTCACCGGAGAACTGCCATCTGACGTATGGTATATCACCATCTGGGAGTTCTCGGCGAGTCCGTCCAGTGTACCCAGTCTCCACTGAGCACCTGTACACCATCTCTGATGTCAAACACCGATGGATATGGGATCATCCATCGCCCATCATATGGGTCAAGATGAGTATACGCTAGTCTACTCTGGTGTATCGATGCCCTGTCTCGATATACCCTCGACTAGGAACAGTTATAGGATGTACTCATCGACTACTATGGCCCCACTAGTATAATCTCATCACAGTCCCAGTAGTCGAGTACAGATCCTAAGGGCTTTATCAACATGTGAGAGTAAGACAGTAAACCAATACAAGTCAACATGTTAAGATAAAATGAAACCAAATAGCATACTATCATGACGAGCAAGAAAGTCCTCTCTGTATATATCCAAGCATCCATCATAATATACATCATATGTGCAACAATGGCCTCTAGGGAATATACATAACTAACACAGCATTGTCCGCATACATGACACTGCTACTTCGCCTCGAGTGTGTCCCACTGTTCTTAGATTTCTACCCTACCACGGCTCAAAGGAGTCGTGCAAACAGGTAGCAGTTGGGTGCAGTCCCGAGCACTTGGAGGAAGTGGCGGTTAGACAGGATTCGTCTCTCCCGGTATTGGGAGTTGATATCGCGCTGTGTCAGAGAGCCATTACGCAAAGTCCCTGGCCAGGGCAAGCGAGATTTACTGGTAGGTTCCAGTAGTTTCTCAAGGTGTAATGGGTTTCGCTCCGACACGACTTATACCGCTTTTAGGGGACTGACGCTTGCCGCCTCCCTAGGGCCGATATGCGATAGTCCTAGACGAACAGACCGGACTGTACGGAGATTGTCACATCAGGCTCAGTAGGAGTTCGGATGGGTTTCCTCATCGGCCTTCTTATCGACATCTACCTGGGGACCGTTACGTACAGCTAATGCTGCTTGCAGTCTATGGTTAAAACCACTGCCAGCGTAGTAGTCGAGTCTTTAGAGTCCCACACAGAGAGTTTCCCTGCTCCAGGCGAAACGATATAGAGGTCGTATGGTTTTACGACAAGGGTTCGGACGCATACGTGTTTAAACGCACGTACGACGTTCGGACAGTTTTTACTAGCCGGCTTTGGTTTAAGCCAGATTCTAGTATCGGGTTATTGGATTTATACAGTCTAAAGTTTTTCCATGTTTTCACGGATAGGAGGGGTGTTCTCGTAATTTGGCGGGAAGCTTCTAGAAGTATGGTGACTTGAGGGTTTAGGTGGCATTAGCATTTATTGCTATTAGTGACTCATTTGTGTGATTCATCCATGTCATTAATGCATCATTAAATGATTAATGACTCATGTAGTGAATCACACATATTGAATTAATGAAGCATGATGATTAATCATTTTATTTATTTATTTGATAAATCATTATGCTTCATATATTCAAGAAAGATCATTATCTCATTATCATTCTTATGCTCACCTTCTCTCTCCTTAAGCTCACTCTCTCTTCAAACCCTAATCCTGTAAGTCCACGTAGCGCCCCGGCCATCTAACAGACGCCAAATGCGGAACAAAAACTTTTAACGAAACTGGCGCTATCGTGTACCGTAACCCGGATCTGCCATTAAAGCTAAACTAACAAATTGCAAAGGGGGTAGAAACATTATACCGAATGATCCGAGTCCTTCGGTCTTCAACCATCATCCCACGCTTTGTTGCGGCTGCTCCGATCTCCTCGATCTCCAATCTTGTCGTCCAGGTGACACCACGTCGACGGATCTTTAAACGGGCTCCCGCCTCTGAACCGAGGCAACTCGATCGTCAAGTTTGCCAAAAGAGACGACCAAGATGAAGTAGAGAATGAGTAGAACACTTTGTATCGTTACGTCCAAGACAATGGACGAACGGTTAATGAAGTTGCCTTTTGGATCGGGTGGAAATGTGAAATGAATCATATCTAATTTCTATGCACCCAAAACTTATATCTTTTTTCCAATCACAACCATGTCTCTCATCAAAGAATGGTCGGCCACTTTTATAGAAAGAGGAGGGTGAGTGTAGGAACAAAGAGGGGGTGAGTGTAAGCAAAAGATCTAGATCAAAATATCATAGCATAAACAAAATGCATTAAAGTAAAGTGATGAATCATAACCCTTGTCATCAAAAGCATTAAATGACCATTAATGCACTAATCCACCTCATCATCCTAGTCACCATTCTAGTACCTTCTAGAAGCATGACTCACCCTCATCAAGAAAAGATAAATCCGTATTTAACCGAATGTCAAAATACGGCTGATAGAAAACTGGAAACTGGCAACTTCCAAAAGTGATCCTGAAACGAATTTCAGGATAACTCCGTTTTAGTATAAACATACCCGCATTTGTATTACGACCGAATACAAATGCAACTGAGACAAAGATATTATATCTACACAGTATAATACTGGGTTCCGACTTAAAACCAAAGCCTACTAGTATTATCTGCCCGAAAAATGACACGTGCGAAAACGCACGTGCTTTTTACGAACCTTGCCATATCACCATACGGCCTCTACAACGTTTCGCCCGAACTTGGGAAAGTGTCTGTGGGGGACTCTAATGACTCATCAATACACTGGCACTGGGTATAATCTCTAGCACGTCAGAGGTACAAGCTGTACGTAACGTTTTGCCTATGTATTGATTGGAAGGGAAGCTGACGAGCGAACTCATCTATAAACCCTACTGAGCCTGACAGTGACAATGTATATACAGTCCGGTCCATTCGTCTAAAGAATATCGCATATCGAGTCTAGGGGGTGGATAAAGTCAGACCCCTAATAACGCGATAAATCGTGTCGGCATGAAGCCCATCACCACCTGAGAAACCACTGATCCAAATCAGTAATTCTCCACTACCTCGGCCGAGGATTCCTAGTGATGGCCACCCGTGCACTGTGCGACATCAACCCCCAATACCGGGAGAGACGAATCCCCGAGATCCGCTCACTTGCCTCCAATGTGGCTCGGGACTGTACCCAACTAAAACCTGTTTGCACAACTCCTTTGAGCGTGGTAAGGTAGTAATCTAAGCACAGTGGGAACTCACATGAGACAAATGACGATCTCAGGTCGATGAACTAACCTGTACACATGTCACCAGGGAATTGCTATCTGACGATATGTATAATACCAACTAGCAGATTCCCGGCGAGTCCTGTCCAGTGTACTCATAACTCAATGAGCACCTGTATACATCATAGGTGATCAAACTGACACCAGTGGCTTGTGAGACCGGCCACCACCCCTCGTCGGGGTCTCGACTGTATACACTAGTCTACTCTGGAGTATCGATGCCCTGTCTCGAAACTCCCATGACTAGGGACACTTTAAGGATATGCTTACAGACCCCAGCTCCCACGTAAATGATCTCCATCATACTGCTGGTAGTCAAGCAAGTATCCTATGGGCTCTATCATCATGCAATAGTGAACTAAAGCATGTATACGATGATAAAGACAAACCAGATAGCATACTATCATCTCGAGCAAGACTGTCATATCGGTATAGGTCCTACCTCAATCATTGCAATCACGTACCTGCGATCCAATAATTGACTTTGAGGGCACTATCTCCAACAAATCCTACCCCTCATGTGTTGAGATCAAGGATTAGATAGACTAATTAATCCATAACCATTCTCTATATCACCTAGGTGCCTTTGATTATCAACTAAAGAAACCTAGTTACCTCAAGATTAGAGGTGAAGCTTGAAGTAGAAGCTCTCGGGTGGATCGTCTATTATATAGAGGAGGCCGAGGAGGAGGTGGAGAACGAAAAGATGAAGGACAAGGTTCACTAGGTATAATCTCTTCTCATAGCAGTTTACAACTCCTATGTATATGTTAGTAATAGTTTAGCAAAGATTCTTCGGTTAGTCGATGTTAATCCAAAGAACAAGATTGTTTTTCATATTTCCGCCTCCCCGCAACTCGTGGGGTATTGTACATCGACTTACAGTGGTATCAGAGCCTCACTAAACAATAACTAACTTATTAGCAAAGTCGTAAGAATTTCGAACGCAAAACGAACCGGAAAAAACATCGAAATCACATAGTTTCTGTCGAATTTAAATTGAGGTCTAAAAATTTTTTAGGGGCCTCTAAAATTACAAGCAGGGAAATACAAGAAATCTGGAAAAAATTGGGTGCATGAATCGGCCAAACAGCCGCGGAACCGCGGCCGGTCCTACCGATCCGCCGCGGATCCGCGACCGAGTTGAAGCCGATTCACCCCAAATTTTCCCAGAACTCTTCTGTGATGTTTTTTGTCTTTTCTAGAATGTTTATTTTCTGCTCAAGTGTCAGGTGCACAGAGAAGATTTGGAGTAGAATCTAAAGTGTTTGCTCGATCGAAATTATACGATGTTTGCTAATTAGATTATATCTGTGAACTGTATAATGTGTTCGTAAATCTCCCTTAACTGCTAGTATGTCGGTTGGCAAGGGGTTGCACATTTCTGTAATGATTTTACTGTTTGTGATTATGAACTTGATTGGATTGTTGTGATGATTAGCCGGGGTTTGAGATGTGTTTTAATATTCATTCATTCGATGTGATTATAATATGTTGTAATATTATTTTGCGGGGCACATCCAGGTTGCGGTTGTAGCCACCGTTGTATTATTTCATTTTACTATTTTTGCTCCTAGGATAGACCTAAGGTGGGGTGCACAAACTACCGGGTACTTTGAAGTGTTTTAGTGGCCTACTCACGTTGTTGAGGGAGACCGCTTCACTTCGGGTACTTGGCGGGTAGTTTGCCGTACCCGTAGGGGTCTAGGGTGGGGTAATGGCTATTCATCACAACTGTGTAATCCGTCTTTCGTTACAGGCTCAAAAGAAACGCGGATTGCTTGTATATCCAATAATCTTCATCTGTGATCTGGAATGCCTATTATTGCGTCAAACGAATATACAATATCTATATATGATAGCTATTTAGACGTCACTTATGTTTTATACCCACGCTAGCCCAGCCCCCGCTCTGTCGTTAGTTAAGTAACCTAACGGGTGATGACGGGACCCAGTGGCGAATGCGGATGGCATAAGAGGACGTTGTATTTTCGTTGTATTATTAATGCAAAGAAAATAAACCAAAGTTGAATCGTTGGAACAGTTTAAAAGAAACCACTCGGTTATTTTTAAAACAGAAGATATTTTTTAATTACGGAGCTTTAACCACTCCTTTTAAATGCTATCAGGTTCCTTCGGTCATATCAAGTTCACTACGTTCACGGTTTCGCCAAAACCATTCGTAGCCCTCCGTCATTTCATTTGGGTATTCAGTAGTATTCAAGCTATGTATTTTGACCAACGCCAAGGCATAGTGTTTGGTAGCTGCTGGGTATTCATTTGTTGCATAGATATATGAGTTAGTTTGGGACAGTTGTATTATCATTTTGGCCAACGTCAAGGATATGTACGGATGGGTTCAAATTAACAAGATAATGATGGGTAGAACTTGACATGTGACTTATGACATTTTGACCAACGCCAAGGTCATAAGAGCATGGGGCAAAAATTTATATCGGGAATTTCTAAAGAAACTGAAATTTGCAAAAAGATGCATACCATTTGGAGTTTGATGAATGTTGGTAGGATTCCTTCAGCATTATCATACGATGATATTTGGATCCTGATCCTACTGTGAGTATATGCTACTCATCAGGAGATTCGTCACTTAACGATCAATGCTATAAACCAAGTAGGTGTCGAGAAAGGTGTCAGCGGGGTTACGCCCCCAGAGAAAAGAGGTTATTTAATTAAGGAACTTCGCGAAAGCGTTGGAAAACCTCCCTCGAAGTATCGACACCAGCCTGGCTGAACGGTTAAGCAAGTATTGTACAGTGAGAATAGTCCTGACTAGTTCTTCCTTTTTGGTTTGAGGAAGGATTCGAGAAACAGTGGGAGCCATCCGGTTTAGATAAACTAAAAACCACTCTAAACTTGCAAGAGCATCATGCTAAATTGTTCTCTCTCTCTCTCCTAATTGCAGCGACCCAGATAATGACAGGACTTAAGTTACTATTAGAAAAAATATATACTGACAGGGCCAAACTATAAAGATTGGCTGCGGAATGTCAAAATGGCTTTGACCTATGACAGATTGGGGTATGTCCTCACCGCTAAGGCACCTGCAGTCCCAGGTCCCAAATCCAGTAATGCGGATAAGGAAATCCGCAAAACCTGGGAGTTAGATTGCGCGAAGGCCAAGTGCATCGTGCTTGCCTCGATGAATAATGAACATCAGAGGAGGCACGAGGATATGGATCTTGATGCTATATTTCTCCATACAAAGGAACTTTATGGAGAGCAATCTCGTATAGCAAGATACGAGACCTCAAAGAACTTGTTTCAAGCGAGGTTGGCCGTCGGATCATCGGTAGGAGAACATGTCCTAAAGATGATTGGCTATATAGAAGAGCTCGCAGACCTTGGGACGACTTTGGATAATGAGCTCTATACAGACCTGATTCTCCAGTCCCTCCCTTCCTCCTACGCCCAGTTTATTCTGAATTTCAACATTCAAAGAAAAGAAGTTGAACTTTCAGAACTCCTTAACATGTTGAGGAGTGCAGAGGGCACCTTGCAGAAGGCAAGGGAAACACACACTATGTTTGTTCGCGGTGCTTCTTCTTCCGAGTCCAAGGCTAAGGCCAAAGGAAGGAAGAATAAGGCCGCCACCAAACCTAGAGGAGGTGTTAGTAAGGTGGGAGCGAAGGGAAAGAAAAAGATTGCGGTGCCAGTGGTGGCTAAGGATGAGTGCTTCCATTGTCATAGGAAAGGGCACTGGAGGAAAGATTGCAAGGCGTGGAACGCCAAGAACCAGGAACCGAAGCAAGCTGTGGCTTCGACTTCAGGTGTGTTTGTAATTGAGAATTGTCTGTCAATCAACCCTACTTCCTGGGTATTGGATACCGGATCAGGATCTCATATATGCAATTCATTGCAGGCACTGAGAAACCGTAGAGTGCTGAAGATTGGTGATATGACCCTAATGGTTGCTAACGGAGCTAGCGTGGGAGCTGTGTCCGTAGGGGATTATCACCTGAGATTGACGAGTGGACATATTTTGGTTTTACATAACTGTTTTTGTGTACCTAGTTTAACGTGTAATAACATATCAGTTTCCTTGTTATCAAATAAAGGTTATGATTTCACGTTTGTAAGCGATGTTGTTAACATCCACCTTAATCATAGTTTGATTGGGTCCGGTACACTGGATAACGGTATATATGTCTTAAACCAATTACAAATTTTCAATGTCCAGAACACACTAAAAAGAAAGTCTCCAGATTTAAATAAGGCTTTCTTATGGCATTGTAGACTGGGTCACATCAATGAGAAAAGGTTAACTAAGTTACATAGAGAAGGATATTTGGATTCATTCGAATATCAAACTTATGCCACTTGTCAATCATGTCTCAAAGGAAAGATGACAAAGACTCCATTCACTGGACATGGAGTAAGAGCGAGCGAGCTCTTAGGACTCATACACAGCGATGTATGTGGTCCAATGTCTACACATGCAAGAGGTGGTTTTTCCTATTTCATTACTTTTACGGATAATTACTCTAGGTACGGATTCATTTTTCTGATGAAATATAAATCCGAGGCTTTTGAAAAATTCCAAGAGTATAAGAATGAAATAGAAAACCAAACCGGAAAAAGTATCAAGACACTAAGATCTGATCGAGGTGGTGAATATTTAAGTGCCGAGTTCCTGGGTTACCTAAAAGAGAAAGGAATTCTCTCTCAGCTTACTCCTCCATACACTCCACAGCAAAACGGTGTATCGGAGAGACAGAATCGAACCCTATTGGATATGGTACGTTTCATGATGAGTAATACTGAGTTACCGCGATCTTTCTGGGGTTATGCGCTAGAATCAGCGGCATATCTTTTGAACATGGTTCCTACCAAGACTGTGCCTACCACACCATATCAGATGTGGAGTGGGAAGAAACCCTATCTTCAGTATCTAAAGATTTGGGGATGTCCATCTTTTGTTAAAAAGCAGCATGTGGACAAGCTCGAGGCACGATCAGTACAGTGTAAGTTTGTGGGATATCCAAAGAACTCCAAGGGGTATTTATTCTATTTTGTTAGTGCACGGCAGCGCCCCGGCCGTATGTCCGAGGCCAAAATGCGGAAACGATACTTTTCTTTAACTTTTAAAAACGGCGCTACCGCGTACTAAAAACCCGGATCGGGCCATTAACCTAATGCTAGCAAACTAGAAGATGGGTAGAATGCTATACCGAGCGATCCGTGTCCTTCGGTCTTCGGCCTCCATCCCGATCTCCTCGCAGAATCTCTGATCTTCATCTTCTCATCGGAAAGGGCACCACATCACCGGGTTCTTTTACGGTCTCCCACCTCTGGACCGAAGCAACTCGGGCACGAAGTTGGCGAGTCGACGTGTCCAAGAATGCTGTAGGATAAGTGTAGAGTGATTTGTCTCATGGGGTTGTGAAGTTTCCATTTATGATGTGGAGGAGAAATGAACTTTTGGAGAGGTAAGGAATTTTGTAGCAAGCTAAAAATGAGGTCAACATTTTCCCCTTCAACAAAAATGAATTCCCTACCCCTCAAGAAGTGGCCGGCCAAAAAATATGAGGGAGGAAAATACAAGGGAGGTGAGCACAAGAGAGTGTGGGGTGACCATAAAGAAATGGGTGATAACAAGGAAATTTAGTCACTTCAATTTCTAAATCAAATCCAAATCAATTCTCATCTCATTAATGCTAGCCATGATGACTAGAAAAAGCAAAGATGCTAGAACCATCAAAATCCCCGATTTACAAATAGACCCCCTTCCACAATTGCTAATTTGCACATTTGCAAATTAACCCCTCCATCAATTTTAAGCCAAAGAAAGGAAGAAAGGAAAACTGGCTGAAACGGAATGCAAACTGGCAACTTCAAAAAACCGATCCCGTAATAAATTACAGGAAAACCCCACGACTGTATATACATACCCGCATTTGTATTCCGACCGAATACAAATGCAATGAGACAAAATCTACACTGTACAAAACTAGGATCCGGCTTAAACCAAAGCCAGCTAGTATTATCCGTCCGATCATTATCCGTGCAATACCGCACGTATATGACTGAACCCTGCCATATCTCCATACGGCCTCTACAGCGTTTCGCCCGAAACTTGAGAAACTGTCTGTGGGGACTCTAAAGACTCGTCAATACTTTGGCTATGGATTTAACCACTAGCACGTCAGAGGTATTAGCCATACGTAATGGGCTACCAGGTATTGACCAAAAGGGACGTCGGTGAGCGAACTCATCCTGACACCCTACTGAGCCTGTCGGTGACAATATCCGTACAGTCCGGTACGTTCGTCTATGAGCATCGCATGGCGGGCCTAGGGGGTTGGTAAAAGTCAGACCCCCAAAAGCAGTATAAGTCGTGTCGGAGTGTAGCCCAGAACACCCTGAAATACTATTGGAATACCTACCAGTAAATCTCCTGCCTTGGCCAAGGACTTCGTGTAATGGCTCTCCTAGACACAGCGCGACCTCACCCCCAATACCGGAAGAGACGAACCCCTGCAGATCCGCTCACTGCCTCCATGTGGCTCGGGACTGTACCCAACTAAAACCTGTTTGCACGACTCCTTTGAGCCGTGGTAGGGTAGTAATCAAAGCACAGTGGGAACTCACATGAGACAAATGACGATCTCAGGTCGATGAACTAACCTGTACACATGTCACCAGGGAACTGCTATCTGACGTCAGGTATAATACCAACTAGCATGTTCCCGGCGAGTCATGTCCGGTGTACTCATAACCCAATGAGTACATGTATACATCTTAGGTGAACCAACTGACACCAGTGGCTTGTGAGATCGGCCACCGCCCCTCGTCGGGGTCTCGACTGTATACACTAGTCTACTCCAGAGTATCAATACCCTGTCTCGAATACTCCCACGACTAGGGACCACTTTAAGGATGTGCTTATAGACCCCAGCTCCCATGTATATGATCGCCATCATACTGCTGGCAGTCAAGCAAGAATCCTAAGGGCTATATCAACGTGCAATAGTGACCTGTAAGGTCACCTGAAGCAGTACACGATGATAAAGATAAACCAGATAGCATACTATCATCTTGAGTAAGACTGCCCTACCGGCATAGGTCCTCCCTCAATCATTACAATCATATGCCTGTGATCCAATAATTGACTCTGAGGGCACTATATCCAACAATCTCCCACTTTCACTCAAGGCTAAATATTGCGATGTCGCATACTCACAGCCCGTGTGATACCGAACATCCAACTCCTCTACTAATCAGTCTCACAAAACCCGTTTGCGAAACTATTGCGTTCGAGGAATAGCCTCAGTGAGTGGATCTGCCCTGATGTTTCTTTCTATGTCTCTCTTTATCTCAAGTTCGCGGAGAAAACCATCTCCCGAAATGAGCAATACCTGTCTTAGAATATATATGGATATCTGATGGGACCTAGTTCATAAATGAACTCCAAATCTAAAATTCTTAGACTGTATCGTCAACTAAACTTAATCAGTATCCTACGCCATGCCTCCCTCAGTATCCGCTTGGACCACCTGTCCAAAATACTGCCCCTCGTCAGAGGGAAAACTATAACTCTGACAGTCACTCTGTCATCCAGGTCACCTTGGAAGCCTGGAATGATAACCGTCTCCCAAAAGAGGTTGTTGTTATCATATCCCTAGAACATCCACTTATGTTCTAAAACTGCTTCCGAACGTTTCTCCATGATAGGATTAATATCAATCTATTGCATCTAGTGCAAAAAACAACGTCTGGTGTGGTACTTGACATCTCATGATTGACTCAATTGCCTAAGCAAGTGATCTGCCAATCATGCACATCCCTCTCCCCTTTAGTCTGTAAGACACCTTTAGAGAGGGTGACTCCATTACCTGCAGGTACACTACCGTGCCAGGAGTCGTCCATTCTAAAACACCTTTAGAATGCTGTCTAAGTACCCAGATTGGGAAACTACCCAAATCTAGATCTAAAACCATAAATCTAGTAACCAGAATATCTGATATAATATCCATGTCCTTTGTGGAGAAACCACTGTGTGACAACCAAAGTATAACTGATCGTAGTATAGGAATTTCACTTCCTACTCTGTGTATGTCATCCAATTACCAGGACATCACACTTTACTACCTTCTTAACAGATCCATCCCCTATTCTGATGAAGTCAAACCTATGACTGTCACATCAGAAATAGATGATCTATCTCCGCTATATCTGCTTTAGTCCATAAATCGACATAAGCTTCTTGTCCACTATGCTTCCGCTGCTCCTACTGACTACGACAACCCTCTGGCAGAGTCATATACACGTACACTTCTAAAACTAGTTTAGAACGACGCTATACTCATCCTCCTGCCGGGTCTCACAGTTTGGAACAATAGCAATGGAAAGTCTGGGTAAACAAGAACCTCCATGTCACCGTCTATGAGCATACCGAAGTACCTCTCGAGTGCCTGAGGTTACCCACCATATCCGCGGAGTGGCCAATGGAATGTCAAACCAGATTGAATCTTTAGGTTCTTATCAAATTTTCAGTAATCGTTTGCGGTTCTGGAATCACTTCCAGTTCTACCATACTCCCACTGACTGTTTTCTGAAAAAATCCATTTTTATCAAAACCGTGGCCAGTCAAGAATAATATCACTATTGATCTCCCAGATGGTAGAAAGTCAACCCTCGTCATAGCCCAGGTCAACCCACAAACTGTCATTACGGAAACGTGCCTTGAGTTATCCAGAATCTGGTTTTAAACATATGCCGGACAACTCCCCGTACCTTAACATCGTTAAGATATGAACCGTTCTATATCCAATATAGAAACAGAGGCACTGATTTAATTGAACCAGATTCAAATCATGCAGCTGTCTCCAGTGCATGTCAACTAAATGGAAGGAGGCCTATCAGCGTTACTCAACTTAGGAATGCTTTCAATTATAAGTGACCTGAAAGAGAAACAAGTTTCTAAAAATCATTACTATCAACTGAATACCATACACAAGTATCTACATCTTCGATCACCTTGAAGAATCCCGATACTTGAAACACCTGGTTCTCTACTTTATTCATATACCTATAACTTCTCAAAACTTGGACCTTGTGTTTCTACGAAACAAATGTCTAAGAACTAGAGAAGTCACAAGTAAACAGAATATAGTACGAGTACCAACCCCTCTGTCCTAATGGACACTGGACAACATACAATACTCTGTATAAGTCCTCTAAGTCCAATAACTCAATCCCTGTGTGTCGTAGGTTGAAAACTGTACTTATGGTTAAGAAGAATTACACCGCTGTTTAATGCTCATTACCTAACCATCAACTGATATAAGTAAATGTCATGGACATAATTTCAAAAACTTATATCTCACTCTATAAAAATAGACGTATAGATATATCAATTTGAAATTGGTGCATTACAACGGATATTCAAAACCAAATATTTGCCGTCCGGCAAACAACCCAGGCGATTTCTTCAAATATCACCAATTACAACGAATCCCGATAATGAGGACAATCACCTAATTCCCAATAACTTACTCCCACTCATCATCTGTAAAACTATACAGATGTGAGAATCATACCTGGTAAATACATACCCTGGAGTAAGGACTAATTGGAAAATCAGTTTTCTTTTAACAATACACAGTGAAACTGAAACAATGAAATGTTTCGTAGGGGTATCCGGGTATTTCTAGTAATGCCTCTACCATTATTCAGATTCACAACTGTAACCGTATATTTCTTTGCCATCTCTCCGAATCCCTTTATATGTCTTTAGTCATTGCCTTCTGTACACCCCCTTTAGGCTTAAATGGATTTCTTCCTTCCCTACCGTTCGGCACCAGCCTATGGTTTGGAAGAAGACTATCCAATAAGCATAATGGGTGTACTGTCCTAATCCTAGGAGCACTCGCAACCCGAGAGAAGGTAAAGATAAAAGACACCTGAATAAAACCTTATTCCTATTTCTCCTGAACCAGAATCCATCCCCGAACTGGAACAAGTTCCTTCGAGTTTGTATATAACCATACGATGGAGTATCCAATAAACTGTGGATCTTCGTAGTGATACGGAGTGTTCTGGAGAAATACCAAGGTGATGTAGGATTGGCGAAGAAATACTTGGTTTGGTCGTGAATAGCAGTCGCAGTTTACTTTCCCCTCTTACTAATCCCTTTATTTGTCTTTACTTAATACCTTCTGCACACCGTTTAGGCTAAATGGTTTTCTTCATTCCCTACCGTTCGGCACCTGCTTATGGTTTGGAAGAAGACTATCCAATTAGCGTAATAGGTGTACCGTCCTAATCCAAGGAGCACTCGCAACCTGAGAGAAGGTAAAAGGAAAAGACAACTGAATAGTCCTATTCGTTTTCTCCAGAACCGGAAACCATCCTCGAATAAGTTCCTTCGAGTTCGTATATAACCATACGATGGTTTTATCTAATGGAAGTGGACATTCGTAGTAATACGGGGTGTTCTGGAGAAAAGGGTAAAAGTAGGAGTGGCAATGAGGTATGCAACTCAGACAATCCAAAAGCCAGTGTTTTAAGAAGGTTCGGTTAACTTGGTCACTGAGTCATAGTCTAGGGTCGGTTCATGGTCGCTGCCAAAGAGAGAGAGAAAAGAAACACTCTGCGTGCACTCTAACCTAGATCAGAATGGTTATCAATTTATCCAATCAGGAAACCTTCCACTGTTACCTCAAATTCTCCTCCAAACCTGAAAGAAGAATTAGTCGGGATCACCCGAGGAGTAAACTAACTCATCAGTGGGAATCGGGATCCAACTATCATCGCATGATAACATGACGGAATTCACTCACGTAATCACACTCCAGAAGGTATGCGCATCCCTGGCAAGTTTCAGTTTCTTTAGAAACTCCCGATATGATTTTTACCCCTAGGACCAAAGTGACCTTGACACAGTCAACAAATCAAAGAGTCCTAGTCAAGTTCAACCCGTCATTATCCTGGATTGCATTAAACCCACCCGTACGAGCCCTTGACACAGTCAACAAGGCCGCACGACTGTCTTAACCAATCCCATTAATATGCCACAAACAAACACTACTTAGCTACCGCACACTACGCCTTGACACAGTCAACAAACGCAGCACGAATACTAAGTAAAACTTGTAAGAAATGACGGAGGGCTACGGCTGGTTTTTGGCGAAAAACCTTTAACGTAATGAACTTGATGTCATTGAAGGAACCGGATAGCTTTTTATAAAAATATAGTGACGAAAACCTTTGCTAAAGAGGTCACTCCCGGTGAAGGAATCTCGGCACTTTCCCCGTAGAATGAGGTGCAGGATATTCCAACTGAATACCGCGATGCAAAGCAAAAGTAATCGACTATAGTGAAGTTATTGCCCTGACGCAAACTTCTGTCCAAGGGGTCACTCCCGGTGAAGGGATCTCGGCCCTTGCCTCGTCGACTGAGGTGCTGGATATTCATAACCGAATACCACTGTGCAAAACAAAAGAGAACGTCCTTGCAATAACAGCTTTTTGAAAAATTGTTCCAACAACAACAAAATAGGTTTGTTTAGCTTGCATTGATCCGAATCAATGCAGTCCCATCAATTGATCACACCAATAAAGAACGAAAATAATGATGTACGTATATGTCATCCGCATTCGCCACTTGGTCCCGTCATCACCCGTTAGGTTACTTAACTAACGACAGAGCGGGGACTGGACTAGCGCGGATGCAAAACATATACAACATCTACTAGTATATATATCAATATATAATATTCGCTCAAGGCGTAATAAAATGCAACATCACAGAAATGTAATAAGCATCACAGAACAATAAAGATATCTGGGATCCCCGGGTTTCATAGAGCCGCTACTGAAAACCGACGTTCCCCTGGTCCTGTGGATAGCCTGTGCAATGAAATCCTATACCCCTACGGGCGCGGCAAGTTACCCTCCAAAACCTGAAGCGAGGCAGCCCCCTTCAACAACGTGAATGGATCACCCAGCACTTCACGGAATCCGGTAACTTGAGCACCCCTCCTTGGGTCAACCTATACCCCCAACGAGTGCGGCGAATAGCCCGCCAATTCTAGAGTGAAGCCCCCTCCGTCTCAAAGCCATGAGATGCGGGCTCGTTGCCCTCTAAAACCCGGCTATCCGTGCACCCCACCGCGGGGTAATCCTAGTACAGAAAGTAAAATATACATACAACAGGTGCATCGACCTCAGCCCGGTCGTGCCCCAAAAGAATAATATACAAACAGGCAGTGACGGCAGTCCACATGTTGGACGCTCGCCCCGCAATATCAAATGTATATATACAACCAAACTGTACTAACATTGCATCCAGGCTATCCACCACGACAAATCCGCAACATCACAGCACAACACAGAACATCAACGTGAATGTCACGTTCGCAAATCCGTCTAAAAGGGCTATAGCAGTTAGACAGGATTTACCGATCAAGTGACATTCACGGTCGCGGATATAATGTAAATACTGTGAACTAACATGTTTAAAATTTTTGATCGACTAAATTTCCCGAAGTGGGCCCCAAGCACAACTGTAGCACTCAAAAACATCTGGGCCCAAAAAGAATATACCAGAAACCCTATTTCCATGTCACTGTAAATATTTGGTGCACTGTGGCTACAGTACGGCCGCGGATCCGCTGCGCTACAGTAATATCAGCCGACTAAATTTTCACAGAATTCTCAAAAAAAACCTGCACGTATTTTTTCAATATACCAAATAATTTTTAGAGCAAGGAAAAAATCGACAGAAAGTGCGACATGGAAATGCGGTTTTTGGAAAATCCGTTTGATCGAACTTGTAAACACGATAGAGCAAGCTAGACTAGGTTAATGGCGTGGCTCTGATACCATTGTTAGTGCACGGCAGCGCACCGGCCGTCTGTCCGAGGCCAAAATTGTTAGTTATGTATATGCCCTAGAGGCCATTGTTGTACATATGATGTATATTATAATGGGTGCTTGGATATATATAGAGAGGACTTTCTTGCTCGTCATGATAGTATGCTATTTGGTTTCACTTTATCTTAACAT
This sequence comes from Agapanthus africanus, assembly GCA_030015575.1. Taxonomy (NCBI): domain Eukaryota; kingdom Viridiplantae; phylum Streptophyta; class Magnoliopsida; order Asparagales; family Amaryllidaceae; genus Agapanthus; species Agapanthus africanus. The sequence continues at coordinate 358,784,557 of JASDDO010000012.1, forward strand.
GTTGACTTGTATTGGTTTACTGTTTTTCTCTCACATTGTCACGACCCGAAAGAGCACGTGACTGGCACTTGAACCATATGAAGCCTATAGGACTCCATCTGATCCAAGTAAGCCAAAAAGCCCAGAAATCTAAAACCATTTTGAAGAAAAAGTAAAGAACTGGTTTAAAGAAGTGAAGAAATACTGGTTTGAAATCAAGGTTTTTAAATAACTAAGCCGAATGTGCATTTTAAAAAACGGTACAGTCTTTTCTAGAAATTTCGGCAGAGTTTCCTTTGTAAAACTGGCCCCGAATGGGGTAAAACGATAATAGCAAGATATAACATGATAAAGGCATCCCCAAGCGGGAGCTAGCTCTTCGTCAATCGACGGTCACAACCACGCAATGATATAATAATATACAACGCCAAGTGGCGAGGATCAAATCCAAAGAAAGCTCAAAAGCAACAAGAAACCGCAATACTACTAAGCGCGACTCTAAGGTCGAAATAATACAACACTGTCTCTGAGTCTGAATGAATATACAAGTTTTGGTTGATGGACAATTTCTAGGTACAATGAATAAATAAGTACAAAGGTGATTCCTGATACGAAAGAATCCACCTACCAAAGCAAATCACCCGCAAGAAGGAAGTGTGCCAGAAATGCCGCGATAGAACCTGTACGGCAAAACCTGCAAGAACTGTGGCACAACGGGGGTGAGTTGCCAACTCGTGAATAGAAACATCTACAAGGATAAATCGAATGCAAGACATAATCCTAAGTCAACGATCAGTAAAATATCCACAAGAGTACATCTGAGTGTAATAAGGTGGCAAGGTAACATCTAATCATGTACATAGTGCCAGGTACTCAGGTAATAACATGTCATCAGTGTAAGGTATGTCTGCATGAAGTATCAATGAAGAAATATCAAAAATATCAATACACATATATTAGCGTCCCATACCACTAATATTGGTGTAAGATAAGTGTAAATCCAGTCTGTATATGAACCATGTCTGTATATCTGTGGAACCCGTCCACCTGTCACCCACTGACAGTAAGCATCATGTATGCAATGTGAGGATGTAACCAAAATCATGGAAAACTCATCATGAAACCCGTGCCAAACACCGACACGTAAATCCTCATCCGTATGGGGCTCCGTCTGCGGATATCGGCCCTCGGCCCCGGCAGTATGAGTCAACCCATGTCCATCTCTGGGCTCCGTCTGCGGATATCGGCCCGTCGGCCCCAGCAGTATGCCCATCTCTCGGCTCCAGGCGGTATCCCCCGAATATCCGCCGAGCTCAGGTAAAATCACCGGTAGGTACTCGCCCGCCTCCAGGCTCAATCGGCATAACCCATCGATCATCTCGCCGAGGGGAACCATACCGGGCCCACCACGAACCCGCAAACGGTACATCACCTCCTCGAATCGGGTTTCAAGCACACGTCTCAGCACCGAGAAAACGCGTGGTGGACGCACCGAAATATCATATCACGAGGTACCGGGTTTTCATAAAGTGCCTCTTTTCTTAAATAACCCCACGGTCCTCAAAAACCAGAAATCACATGAAAATCCAACATCCAGCAGTAAATCCAATGCGATGTACTATGCAATCAATCCATGATATATGCTACATGTAAAGAAATTAATCATATCGGAAATCATGCAACATGGAATAGGAATGCGCATATGTCGAATGAAGCATCATATCACAAATGCAATAGTACTACGGTGTAGTGACATGGCAATTATCGATGATGAAGTGTGTGAGCCGGCAAGTAGTGTACGTGAAACATACGCATCATCGATAATGGTGCTGGTGTCCTAACAGCATGATAATAATATGGTAATGAACATATGCCAGCAATGCGAATAACATGAATATGCGGAAATCTAGAAATCAGCAGCACAGTGAAGTATCTACTATGCAACTACATCTAAGTATCCTGTCAATCAGGAGGGGTAGGTGTGGAAACCACCTAAAACTGAGTCTAAGTATATATGTAGGTATATAGTCGGTGATCCCGCCTCAATGTCATATCGTAAGATATCCTCTAGCTATGAGTGCGGATCTATCATCAATATCAGCTCGTACGGTAAATCATCGTACGGCATTCCCAAAGCTGGGTAGGGGTCAACATCTCACTGTCTCATCACATAACAAATATCACCATCATCAGATCATATAGTCTGGGTGTACTACTCTATCTCTAGTACAAACGGTAACATCGGTAAAGTATGCATGCGGGGGTAAACACACATCCCAAGCCCGCAAGAATCACTAGTCATATCCCACATATGAATCGCATCAAAATACCGATCTCAGGGCACCAAGCCCACATCATCGACTCATCTCCAAAGTCGTCACATATCATCAACCATAGTGTAAGTACATGTGAAAAGCAAGGGTATATGTATAGGTGTAATTCTATCCTAGGGTTCGCGACTATGAACTACACTAGTCACTTCTAACCCTTCATAACCAAAATACACCTAATATCACAATACTATATAATAAGCTATCTACGGACTGCGGGGGTGCTATACGCCATCCATCCGACTTTCCCCCGTAGATATAATCTACTCACCTTGCATCACCAATTGCGGACGTCACCATGCATTTGCTTGTCGTCCGAAGTCTTCATGGGTACCTACACATCAAAATATCGTATATGCGCATTAAAACCAAATCCAATCTAAAACGGCGCATAAACTCCAAAACGATACGATAAGGGGGCCTATAGGTGAGAACCTATGGCACGCCTTCAAAACCATCCATAATCCTCTATATCGTCGTATAAACGACAATAGTCGAGGCAAAACACATTCCACCATTTCAGAACCCAAAAATACGGAATACGGAAACGCGAATCCAAAACGACAACATAGGATATATGTCCCAGATTTTACCCTAGGAAGAATCTGTCAAAACTAGAAGTACCCAGGGCCAAGAATTGATGAAATGGGGCTGTGCACAGAAAACAAGGAGATTCCTCACTGGTCTGGCCGTAATTTGCGGCCAGAATGGAGTTTTTGGCGGCCAGAAGGTGGAGTGGGGAGCTAGGGTTTTGGGTGTTGCCTCTATGTTGCCTGCACATCTCAATTTCCACTCAATATTATTTTAGGGTTCTCGGGGTGTTAGCAGATTCAATTTAACAGTGGCAGATTCCAGTTTTTCCCCCGATATAGTTTTCTAAGATCCGTATTCTGGTGTTTGCTTCAGGTTTGGGGTTCTAATTCATACACTAGGGTGTTAGTAAGATCAATACTGAGCCCAATTTCATAATGCAACACCAATTCACTCAAACCCTAACTAGGTTTCTCTCAAATCCATAATATCACACAATATCGATAAAATCTTGACATGGGGTTATAGGAAAGGCTATAATTAAGCAAATGGTTCAGAAATTACCTTCATTAGCAACTCAAGAAAATTCTTGAGTTGCCCTCTAGTGACCAAATCCATGCTTCTTTAGCTCCATGTGTAGATCTAGGGATTTTGGACATTTTTAGTGAAAGGAGTTTGGGGTTTTGGGGTGATTTTAGAGATGATTCATGGCTTGAGGAGGGGAGGGAAATGGAGAAGGGGGCAGCAGCAGCAAGGGAGAGGAAGAGGGAGAGAAATGAGAATGAAAAGAATGGCTAAGGGTATAGGGTCAAAGTCCACCTCTCTCTCTCACCTACCCTCATCATTGCATTTTCTTTTCTTTTCCTTTTCTTTTAGAACCCAACCCTTCTCACAAGAATAGTAAGCCCAAATGAAAACCATGGCAAGAAAAGTGCACAAGTGTAGAAAAAAGTGATATGTGCAAGTTTTGCACAAAATTGCCAAAAAACCCAATTAGCGATTTTAATCGCGATTAGCACTAAATTAGTGTCAAACTAATCACAAAAACTTTAAAATGTCATAATTCACTAATTTACCCTATTTTAGAATTTTCCATAATCTTCCGTAATTTTTCTCCATTTATTTGCATTTAAAAATAGATTTAATATTAAAATAATCAATAAAATAATATTAAATTATAAAAATTCCCAAAATTAATATTTTATATTTTTGAAAATGTTACAATCTACCCCCCTTAAAGAAATTCGGTCCCCGAATTTAAATTTAAAACCCCACTACTAAAACAATCTCAGTAATAATCCAATTTGTCGGGGCTCCGAAAATGTCAACACAAAGAACGTCACAGCGCAATGCATGCGCAAGGGTACTGAGCAGATAACTCAAAAACAAAACTCCGTCAAGCATCCCGCAATCATCGGAGTCGATGTAAAAACACAATGTCAAATCCAATACAAAACCGATATGATATGGATCGAAACTACACATGTAGACATCCAATCTATACACGTAAAAAGCTGATGTAAAAACATGCAAAAGTATATCCAGGTACCGTCTACTGACTAGTCCTGCTCAGCATGAAAGCAAAAACCCAACATCATAAAAGGTACTGCTCCAAAGGGAATAAATCTCAAAAATGTACATAACACAATCCTGTGCGTCTGGTGCGCACGGAAATCAAAATCCAATATGTGCTAAACAAGTGCACAAAACAACATCTAGGTGCAACGGGTGTGCACGAAACCTCTGTCATGGGCAACGTATGTGCCTGACAGCCAAGGTCCGGTGCATCTAACATGCACGAAGAAATCTCGATTTAGTGCATCGGGTGCGCACCAAAATCGTATCTCAAAACATGCGCCCAACATGCGCGAAAATCCAAATCTGTGCATCTATCGTGCACGAACGAAAATCTAAACCCTGCGCACTCAACATGCACGGAATCACGAAATCCAATAACAAACATCGAATAGGTGTAAAGCACATCAACAGCACGGAGTGCAAAACCAACCATCAAAATCCGGGCCAAAATCAACGATAAAATGCGTCTCAAACCAAAATCAGGTGTACCTCAAAGGAAAATCTCACAATCGTGTGCATCAGCGTGCACGAATCAAAGCATAACACTAAAATGCATGAAAACTCTGCGCGAAATATATAAATATCCAGTGGGTGCATGAAACCAATATCATGAAACTCAGTCACCAAAACTAAATCATGCAAACAGAACGCCCAAAATACCGAAATCCAAAATGACGGATACGTGATAATCGAATCACAAAATCACAAATACCGTCTTCGGTAGTTCCTCCTTCGAGGTCGAGAAGGAGTTGGTGCAATCCACAGCTAGCAGCGCAGGATATCTACCTGCCTCTCGCTCACGGTCTAGCGTCTTCTGACTCTCTGGATCCTTATCTTCTCTGCGGATTACCTATCACGCGGTCAATCGGCTCATCGGCCCTGTCAGGTGTGCTAACGGGGTCGATTCCGTTCTGGCACTTCTCTGGTCGCCTCTCGGTCAAACCTCACGACCACTCGTAAGGCAGCATATCACTGGCGTCGACCTCTGGCTCTCTGAAAGCACGTCACACATCCGATCCTGGGTGCAACATCATGGCAGCTATGTCCTGGAAGGAATCCTGCTCAAGGTCTCTTCCAATCATGCCTATGCCGATCTGTACAGAGGCTAGCTCTCCTGCATAACCTCTTCTCGCTCATAGGGCATCTGTGTCCTCAGCACAATATTTCTCCAGAAACGGGTCACATCGCAGCGTCTCTGTAAGCATCTCAGGTCTCTAGTCTCGACGGAAAGCAATGACAGCTCGTCAGGGTCTCACACGAACCTCTTGTTCCAACTGTCTCTATCGTCGTCCACTATGACGTCACGCCAAGCTACTATGCACTGCACTGTCTCGGCCACGGTCACTCTGAAGTCTCTCACACGGACTCGAAATCTCGTACTCTGTAGCTTCATCACTCTGTAGCAGATGTCAGGCCGAACTGGTCCTCGGGAACACGTCTCAACCATCGGAGGAATACTCATCACTCGTCCATCCTTGATCAATTCGCAACGCATCTGGTTAAGTTCCTCTATCCGAACTTGGTCAACTACCTCGTCGACAATGCTGAACTCTGCCCTGCTGGGTGTGCACAAAATGACCACTCTGGGTCTAAGTCTTCTCGTATCGTACTCCAGAAAGGTCCTGCCGAGATTCCTTTCTCAAATCTCAATCCTGCCGAAGTGCCCGGAAGTCATCATCCAATGCTGAAGCTCACGCTTATTCCGGAACGGCTGCATACTTATCGCGCTTCTTTCTGGAAGATATATCCATATACCACGTCTCGGGATGCGTATCACATCTCTAATGTCAGCGGAGTGGGACGTCATCTCGTCGAAATCTCGTACGAACTCTTTACTCCACCTTGCTCAAATGTCGACTGATTCGGACTCGTCTCATCATGGCTGCATGAACTGCGCTCCGACGGCTACGGTCGTATCTGGAGTCTCCCAAGCAGTATCCCATCACGATATCCGAAAGATGTCGAACCATCTGATCGACTCGTCAGATCCTCATAATCCCCCAAGAGCTCACATCTCGGGTACAGTTTAATAGTATCGAGTACATGCCACAGCGTCGGTGGTCCAGCCGTAGAAGGGCAAACCCAAGCCTCACTAATGGCGCCGCGGAACCGCCGTAAACCATAAGGTTCAAAGGCTGTCACACGGTCATTAAGTCGAGTTAGGGTTTCATTCTTCTAGAGGGTCCATAGAATCACCTGCATGTCTTTCCGTATACTTTAAACTTGGAAATAGGCTCCTGACATTCGATCGTCTCAATCGACTCTCAACGAACCTGCGTGAAGTCGTCTCTAGCTGGAAACAATCAATCTGATATCCACGCATCGGGGTAAGCGAACTCACCACACGTCCTAGTCATTCATCCTCGGTGACTAGCGACTCGCTATCATCTCTCTAAGTACATGCTCATGCTGCAGTAGCTCCAATCATCTGGGCGATATTTCATCATTTGCAGCAACAACTGGCCCATACACCTGTACGCCGAACAACGCCTCAATCCTCCAGGAAAGGCAACACAATGGCGGTCGTCTCTGAATCAGCCTGCTCTAGATCTGAGTAAGACTCTCCACACTGGAAATCTTCAACTCATCTGGGCCCGCTCTGGCGCAAAATCGGACGAATTACCTTCGTCTCTCAAATCGGGTAGACTAGCTATCATCTGTCGCATATCTGCCTGAAAGCTCCGGCAATCTCAGCTCGTAAGCCTCGGAAGCGACATCCTGTCAATCTCAGCAACAGCTGGTCCATCTGTCTGCACGGTAGGCGACATCACAATTCCTGAGGTATACTGTACATCAACAGTCCTCTCTCAACTGGCAGCTCTAACAAAGGCACGATCATCCGGTGCAAACCAAGCACTCGCCTCCACTAGAGGTCACAAACACCAACACTAACTCGAGACGTTCCCATGTCACCAGAAAACACAAAGGTCGGCCCTCGTACCAAACGAGCTCACACCGGCCGTAACCCTAGCAGCAGCCCAAACTGCGCTCAAACATGGTGACAGGGATCTCAATCGAGTATCAAAAGAGAGCACATCAAAGGCAAGAAAGGAAACAACAGATCCAAAGGGGATACATGATCATAGGAAGGAACAGCATCAATGAAGGTATGATCATGAAACTAATAGAATCGGGGATCTCAAATGGATGTATAATCCAGGATATGAAAGAATCACTGATCTCAAAACAAATGTCCATCCTAAGGTTCCTTAAGCGGAGTGGCGTGTCGTAAGTATGCCGCGGAACATACCAACGGTACGTCACTCTACTTTAGTCACCTAATCCATCAACCAAGGGTCATCCTAAAACGACGAAAGTTCGGGTTTACACCCCCCTCAACCAAGTCTAAGTTCCGTAAGGTCAAGCCTAAGTTCCGTATATATACAACTCCCTAGGCTCCACATAGTCAAACTTAGACTCGAACCAAGGTCAACCTAGCGCTCTGATACCAACTTTGTCACGACCCGAAAGAGCACGTGACTGGCACTTGAACCATATGAAGCCTATAGGACTCCATCTGATCCAAGTAAGCCAAAAAGCCCAGAAATCTAAAACCATTTTGAAGAAAAAGTAAAGAACTGGTTTAAAGAAGTGAAGAAATACTGGTTTGAAATCAAGGTTTTTAAATAACTAAGCCGAATGTGCATTTTAAAAAACGGTACAGTCTTTTCTAGAAATTTCGGCAGAGTTTCCTTTGTAAAACTGGCCCCGAATGGGGTAAAACGATAATAGCAAGATATAACATGATAAAGGCATCCCCAAGCGGGAGCTAGCTCTTCGTCAATCGACGGTCACAACCACGCAATGATATAATAATATACAACGCCAAGTGGCGAGGATCAAATCCAAAGAAAGCTCAAAAGCAACAAGAAACCGCAATACTACTAAGCGCGACTCTAAGGTCGAAATAATACAACACTGTCTCTGAGTCTGAATGAATATACAAGTTTTGGTTGATGGACAATTTCTAGGTACAATGAATAAATAAGTACAAAGGTGATTCCTGATACGAAAGAATCCACCTACCAAAGCAAATCACCCGCAAGAAGGAAGTGTGCCAGAAATGCCGCGATAGAACCTGTACGGCAAAACCTGCAAGAACTGTGGCACAACGGGGGTGAGTTGCCAACTCGTGAATAGAAACATCTACAAGGATAAATCGAATGCAAGACATAATCCTAAGTCAACGATCAGTAAAATATCCACAAGAGTACATCTGAGTGTAATAAGGTGGCAAGGTAACATCTAATCATGTACATAGTGCCAGGTACTCAGGTAATAACATGTCATCAGTGTAAGGTATGTCTGCATGAAGTATCAATGAAGAAATATCAAAAATATCAATACACATATATTAGCGTCCCATACCACTAATATTGGTGTAAGATAAGTGTAAATCCAGTCTGTATATGAACCATGTCTGTATATCTGTGGAACCCGTCCACCTGTCACCCACTGACAGTAAGCATCATGTATGCAATGTGAGGATGTAACCAAAATCATGGAAAACTCATCATGAAACCCGTGCCAAACACCGACACGTAAATCCTCATCCGTATGGGGCTCCGTCTGCGGATATCGGCCCTCGGCCCCGGCAGTATGAGTCAACCCATGTCCATCTCTGGGCTCCGTCTGCGGATATCGGCCCGTCGGCCCCAGCAGTATGCCCATCTCTCGGCTCCAGGCGGTATCCCCCGAATATCCGCCGAGCTCAGGTAAAATCACCGGTAGGTACTCGCCCGCCTCCAGGCTCAATCGGCATAACCCATCGATCATCTCGCCGAGGGGAACCATACCGGGCCCACCACGAACCCACAAACGGTACATCACCTCCTCGAATCGGGTTTCAAGCACACGTCTCAGCACCGAGAAAACGCGTGGTGGATGCACCGAAATATCATATCACGAGGTACCGGGTTTTCATAAAGTGCCTCTTTTCTTAAATAACCCCACGGTCCTCAAAAACCAGAAATCACATGAAAATCCAACATCCAGCAGTAAATCCAATGCGATGTACTATGCAATCAATCCATGATATATGCGACATGTAAAGAGAGTAATCATATCGGAAATCATGCAACATGGAATAGGAATGCGCATATGTCGAATGAAGCATCATATCACAAATGCAATAGTACTACGGTGTAGTGACATGGCAATTATCGATGATGAAGTGTGTGAGCCGGCAAGTAGTGTACGTGAAACATACGCATCATCGATAATGGTGCTGGTGTCCTAACAGCATGATAATAATATGGTAATGAACATATGCCAGCAATGCGAATAACATGAATATGCGGAAATCTAGAAATCAGCAGCACAGTGAAGTATCTACTATGCAACTACATCTAAGTATCCTGTCAATCAGGAGGGGTAGGTGTGGAAACCACCTAAAACTGAGTCTAAGTATATATGTAGGTATATAGTCGGTGATCCCGCCTCAATGTCATATCGTAAGATATCCTCTAGCTATGAGTGCGGATCTATCATCAATATCAGCTCGTACGGTAAATCATCGTACGGCATTCCCAAAGCTGGGTAGGGGTCAACATCTCACTGTCTCATCACATAACAAATATCACCATCATCAGATCATATAGTCTGGGTGTACTACTCTATCTCTGGTACAAACGGTAACATCGGTAAAGTATGCATGCGGGGGTAAACACACATCCCAAGCCCGCAAGAATCACTAGTCATATCCCACATATGAATCGCATCAAAATACCGATCTCAGGGCACCAAGCCCACATCATCGACTCATCTCCAAAGTCGTCACATATCATCAACCATAGTGTAAGTACATGTGAAAAGCAAGGGTATATGTATAGGTGTAATTCTATCCTAGGGTTCGCGATTATGAACTACACTAGTCACTTCTAACCCTTCATAACCAAAATACACCTAATATCACAATACTATATAATAAGCTATCTACGGACTGCGGGGGTGCTATACGCCATCCACCCGACTTTCCCCCGTAGATATAATCTACTCACCTTGCATCACCAATTGCGGACGTCACCATGCATTTGCTTGTCGTCCGAAGTCTTCATGGGTACCTACACATCAAAATATCGTATATGCGCATTAAAACCAAATCCAATCTAAAACGGCGCATAAACTCCAAAACGATACGATAAGGGGGCCTATAGGTGAGAACCTATGGCACGCCTTCAAAACCATCCATAATCATCTATATCGTCGTATAAACGACAATAGTCGAGGCAAAACACATTCCACCATTTCAGAACCCAAAAATACGGAATACGGAAACGCGAATCCAAAACGACAACATAGGATATATGTCCCAGATTTTACCCTAGGAAGAATCTGTCAAAACTAGAAGTACCCAGGGCCAAGAATTGATGAAATGGGGCTGTGCACAGAAAACGAGGAGATTCCTCACTGGTCTGGCCGCAATTTGCGGCCAGAATGGAGTTTTTGGCGGCCAGAAGGTGGAGTGGGGAGCTAGGGTTTTGGGTGTTGCCTCTATGTTGCCTGCACATCTCAATTTCCACTCAATATTATTTTAGGGTTCTCGGGGTGTTAGCAGATTCAATTTAACAGTGGCAGATTCCAGTTTTTCCCCCGATATAGTTTTCTAAGATCCGTATTCTGGTGTTTGCTTCAGGTTTGGGGTTCTAATTCATACACTAGGGTGTTGGTAAGATCAATACTGAGCCCAATTTCATAATGCAACAACAATTCACTCAAACCCTAACTAGGTTTCTCTCAAATCCATAATATCACACAATATCGATAAAATCTTGACATGGGGTTATAGGAAAGGCTATAATTAAGCAAATGGTTCAGAAATTACCTTCATTAGCAACTCAAGAAAATTCTTGAGTTGCCCTCTAGTGACCAAATCCATGCTTCTTTAGCTCCATGTGTAGATCTAGGGATTTTGGACATTTTTAGTGAAAGGAGTTTGGGGTTTTGGGGTGATTTTAGAGATGATTCATGGCTTGAGGAGGGGAGGGAAATGGAGAAGGGGGCAGCAGCAGCAAGGGAGAGGAAGAGGGAGAGAAATGAGAATGAAAAGAATGGCTAAGGGTATAGGGTCAAAGTCCACCTCTCTCTCTCACCTACCCTCATCATTGCATTTTCTTTTCTTTTCCTTTTCTTTTAGAACCCAACCCTTCTCACAAGAATAGTAAGCCCAAATGAAAACCATGGCAAGAAAAGTGCACAAGTGTAGAAAAAAGTGATATGTGCAAGTTTTGCACAAAATTGCCAAAAAACCCAATTAGCGATTTTAATCGCGATTAGCACTAAATTAGTGTCAAACTAATCACAAAAACTTTAAAATGTCATAATTCACTAATTTACCCTATTTTAGAATTTTCCATAATCTTCCGTAATTTTTCTCCATTTATTTGCATTTAAAAATAGATTTAATATTAAAATAATCAATAAAATAATATTAAATTATAAAAATTCCCAAAATTAATATTTTATATTTTTGAAAATGTTACACACATGTTGATAAAGCCCTTAGGATCAGTACTCGACTACTGGGATTATGATGAGATCATACTAGTGGGGCCATAGTGGTCGATGAGTACATCCTATAACTGTTCCTAGTCGAGGGTATATCGAGACAGGGCATCGATACACCAGAGTAGACTAGCGTATACGCATCTTGACCCATATGATGGGCGATGGATGATCCCATATCCATCGGTGTTTGACATCGGAGATGGTGTACGGGTGCTCAGTGTAGACTGGGTATACTGGACGGACTCCACGAGAACTCCCAGATGGTGATATACCACACGTCAGATGGCAGTTCTCTGGTGACACTGGTACAGGGTAGTCTGTAGACCCGAGATCGTCATAGAGTCTTGTGTGATTCCCACTGTGCTTTGACTTCCACCTTACCACGTCCAAGAGGGCGTGCAAAACGGTGGCTTTTGGGTACAGTCCCGAATCACGTGGAGGCAATGAGCGATAGGAGAGGATTCGTCTCTCCCGGTATAGGGAATTGATGTTGTGTTGTGTTCGATTGGCTATAACTGGAAGTCCCTGGCCAGGGCTGATATAGAGATTTACTGGTAAGTGTTACTAGTAGTTTCTCGACCCGTTATGAGCCATACATCGACACGACTTATCGGTTACTGGGGTCTGACGTTTAACACCCCTAGACTTGATATGCGACATATCAGACGAACAGACCGGACTGTACGGGAGTGTTACTGATTGGATTCACAGGAGAATGCACAGGCTAGCTTGTTGATCTTCTGATCGCTCAATACCTGGGTGGCTGTTACGTTTAGCTGACCGCTTGCAGCTTGTGGGTGTTTGATATGATCATCATCTGCTACCGGCGTATTGACGATTCTTTAGAGTTATACACAGAGGTTTCTTGGCTCAGGCGAAACGGAGTAGAGGCGCATATGTGATATGTGCAGGACCGAGAATAATACGATATGAGATACCGTATTATATTCTCGCGATATTTAGATATGAACCGGGTCATCGGATCAAGTGTTGATTCGATGAATCGGTACATGATATATTAGTCGGTAATATTCGATATAGCCGGATCGTCGGATCAAGTGTTGATTCGATGATTTAATGTATAATAATATATATGATATATTATTACATTATCTAATATTGGCTCGCTTTACTATTTCATTTTCTCACTGGATGATACATTGATATATATGCGATATATGTTAATTGTATTATTTTCTTTTGTTGCAAATAAATAATATATATGTGATATATATTATTGTGACATGATATGATTTATTATTAAACATGTTTAAGGATGATTAAATGAGGTTAGGGTTTGATTAGGGTTAGTTGCTTCTTGCACTTTCTAGAAGCTTTTTCTTTTGTCATGGTTAAGATATTTGTTGATGACTCATTGCTAACCCAACCAAACCCTAACTCTAGTTTATTCTCTACAAACTATTAGCCACTCATCCTTGACCATGGTTGATACATCAATCATATACTTTTATTTCTATTCATCACAAAAGGAATTATCATTATCATTTTCCATTTGTCATCTTCTTCTCTCTTGATTTTGAGCTCACTAGAAATTCCATTTGTGATGATAAATTGTGAGAAAGTGAATTAAAAAGAAAGCATAAATACTACTCCTTCATCCTCATCTCATCTAGCCCATGAGATTAGTGTGTTCATCTTTTTAGAGTGAGAAAGCTTGAGTTATTGAAACTTCGACGTAGATCATCGGAGATTTGGAACACTTCAAGCTAGCATGGATCGTTCGAGTCGTGGAGCCTCTCTTGAGTCCGGGAGATCGAGGATCGCGGCGAAGGGACTTCTACTCGGAGCTTGTGAAGCGAAGGAGCGGACTACAAAGGTTGTAATCCCTCACACTTAGATAAAAAGATATTATCTTGCATGCTTAACCCTAATAATCTAGCAAAGATCCTGTCTTTGGGTTGTTCGGCACGTCTAAATTTTTATCCGGGCATGTTTGATGCCTTATGAACCTTCACAAGAGTGCCTAGGAACCCTACAAAGGTATCAGAGCCTAGCTAGAGCATTAGGCGTCGTGTTTACGAAGTTAAAATTCCGATCGAACCCGAACCGACAAAATTTAACCCCTCTCTGGAAATTTTTCAAAAACTGGGATTTTTCTGAATTAAAAATACCTAAAAAAAAATCAACAGGGAATTCTAAGAATTACCATGAAACACGGGCCCACAAATCCACTAAAACGCGGCGGAACCGCGGCGGGAACCTGCTTCCCGCGGCGGTTCCGCGGCGGAATTGTGGAATTGTGACACGTGGCTTCATGATAATAACCGTAGGTGCTTGTTGATGCTTCTGGGTATTTTTAAAGTGACTTAAGTGTTGAGTATTCAGGGGTTTGTTTTGTAATAGTAGATTCGATCGGAATATTTAAATTCGTTTTTATTTCCGGATATTTAGAAACTGTTAAACTTTTTGAACGGATATCATTAACCCACTTTATCCCGGCAAACTTTCAAGTGTTGAATTTTTATCGGGTTTAAATCTTTCGGAAAAATTGTACAAGTTAAGCGGTGGACCCTCTAGAAGACAACAAACCATAACTCGATTATGTGACCGTCTTGAACTGCCTTTTGAACCTTCGGGTTTGGGGCAGTACGGCGTGCCACATGTGAGGCGTTGGCTTGACCCTTCTACGGCTGGATCACCGATACTGTGACATATTCTAGGATTATTTGAACTCCGCTCAAGTGTTGAGCAATTTAGGAAATTTTGGGTATTTGATTATCTGTTCGGAAAGTTTAATACTGTCTATTTATCTGGAATGTGATACAATATGTGGAATTCATAGAGTTAGGCATGAAATGCGAAGTATGTGATATTTCGGATTTACGATGTCTAAAGTGATTGTGGATTCCAAATGTTGTAGTTTTACACTTTCTTTTCTGTGACCGTAAGTGTAATATGTGATATCGCCGGTTTCGTTGCTATATGTCAACGACAATTGGGATGCGCATATTTACTTACGTTGATGATATGTGATATTATATGTTGCTGTGATATGTTACATTGGATCGTCGCGTTCTGAATAGCCGGGGGTTTTATGTGAGATGGGGGTTTTTATTTTCATTCATGTAAAATTCATTTGTAATGTAATATTCTTTTATTTTGGGCACTTCCAGGTTGAGTTTGATGTCACCCTTGTATATTATTTACTTTTCCGCATTAGGTAGACCCAAGGAGGGGAGCACAAGTAACCGGGTTCTAGGGTCCAGTGGGAGGCCATCTCGAGGAGTCGAGACCGGGTCTCCTAACCCTAGAATTGGCAATGTTACTTGCCGCTCTCGTAGGGGTCTTGGGATGTGGGTTTGGCTATTCGTCGCGACCGTGGAATCCGTGTTTTATACAGGCTCGTATTGAAAACACGGACGTCCTAGTATATCCAATATTTCATATATGTTCTTCTGCTGTAATGTTCTGTGATGAGATCATATTACTTCCTGAGACGAATGCTAATATTATATATATATATATGCTGATATATAAATATTACTGCTTTCGTTTCTTCTGTGATGCTTAGGAAGCATAAGCTGATGGGATTTTTATTAATGAGATTAATAAAAAGAAAAGAAACCTAAAGATGTTGTAGAATCAAAACTTTATAAAAGGGGTAGCTACAGTTTTGCTTTGCACAGTGATATATATGATATGTCCTGCACCTTATTCGATGAGGAAAGAGCCGACGATCCCTTCACCGGGAGTGACCTCTTTAGCGAAACTGGCAGATGCTACAAAACTCGGTTTGTCTTTTGATTGCTTTTAGAGTTTTGCTTTGCACAGCGGTATATATGATATATCCTGCACCTTATTCGATGAGGAAAGGGCCGACGATCCCTTCACCGGGAGTGACCCCTTTAGCGAAACTAAAAAAAGCCTAAAAAACACTCCTTTTCAAAAACTACTCGATTCTACGACGATATCAAGTTCGTTACGCAATAGGTTTTTCAAAAAAAACATGACGTAGCCCTCCGTTATTTCAAATAAGTCCTATTTAGTATTCGTGCTACGTTTGTTGACCTCCGTCAAGGCGTAGTGTACGGTAGCTGACTAGTTTTTTATCTGCTTATGCATATGATGCAGATTGGATTAGGGTAGTCGTACAGCCTTGTTGACCTCCGTCAAGGGTCGTGCGGGTGGGTTTAATTCAATTAAGAAATGACGGGTTGAACTTGACTAGTAGCCTATGGTTTGTTGACCTCCATCAAGGTCATAAGTTACTAGGGGCAAAATGTTATCGGGAATTTCAAGTGTTGAAATTTGCAATGAGATTGCATACCTTCTATGAGATAGTTGGATCCCGATACCCACTGCGAGTAAGTGTTACTCCTGGGAGAGTTTTACACAGGACAATTAGTCATTCAAGTAGGTATCTAGAAAAGTGTTAACGGGGTTACGCCTCTGGGGAAACGAGGTTTACTTTAATTAGGTCCGTACGAAAGCACGGGGAACCTCCCTCAAAGTACCGACACTGATCTGGCTGAAAGATTGACGAAATTGTAGGGTGTAATTAATCCCGGCTAATCTTACCTTTTAGGGTTTGAAGGTAGATTTGATAAAAATAGTGGGAGACATCCTGATTAGATAAGATAATAACCAATCTAATCTTGCAAGAGCATTCGCTAAAATGTTTTCTTCTCTCTCTCTCCAGGTAGCGACCATGTCAGGACATAATCAAGATAATAATATGGATGTATTGACTAAACCCGATTATTGTACTGAGCGAGGGAACGTTGAACCCGTTCTCTCTTATAAGAGTTATAAGACTGAACAGGAAACAGGAGAATATCTGGATTCTCAAGCCGCCCAAAAGAACATGCATGTTGATGCATCTTCTTCGGGTGTGTTAGTTATTGAGAACTGTTTCTCGGTTCACCCTACGTCCTGGGTATTAGATACCGGATCAGGATCCCACATATGTAAATTGTAGAGAACTAGGAAAAGGTGATCTTTCCGTTCAAGTAGGGAACGGTGCAAGTATTGTAGCCAAAGCAGTTGGCGAATATCACCTTGTATTACCAAGTCGTAATACACTGATTCTAAATGAGTGCTATTATATACCGAACATGATGTGCAACATTATGTCAGTTTCTTTATTAAGTAAAGAAGGATATAATTTTGTAGTACAGGATAATGTTATGAACATATTCCTAGATCAAAAGTTGATTGCATCAGGCTCGTTACATAATGGTATATTCATTCTAAATCAGAATACAGTCCTCAATATACAAAACACACACAAGAGGAAAAGTTCAGAAATGAACGAATTCTTCTTGTGGCATTGTAGACTTGGTCATATCAATGCGACACGACTGGCTAAGTTACATAAGGATGGTTATTTGAATCCGTTCGAATTATCATCTTATGATACTTGCCATTCATGTCTAAAAGGAAAAATGACCAAAGCTCCGTTTAGTGGACACGGAGAAAGAGTTACTGAACTCTTAGGACTAATACATAGTGATGTATGCGGTCCCATGTCTACGCATGCCAGGAACGGTTCTTCCTACTTCATTACATTCACTGACGATCTCTCTAGATACGGACATGTGTTTCTGATGAAACACAAGTCTGAAGCTTTTGAGAAATTCAGAGAATATAAGCACGAAGTAGAGAATCAAACGGGTAAAAGTATTAAGATTCTTCGATCTGATCGAGGAGGTGAATACTTAAGCAATGAGTTCCTAGATTATCTAAAAGAGAATGGGATTCTCTCTTAGCTTACTCCTCCTTATACACCACAGCACAATGGTGTATCGGAGCGGAGGAATCGCACCCTATTAGATATGGTGCGCTCTATGATGAGTACAGCTGAGTTACCTATTTCCTTCTGGGGGTATGCGCTTGAGACAGCGGCATACATACTGAATAAAGTTCCTACCAAATCTGTGCCTACCACCCCATATGAGATATGGGAAGGGAAGAGACCATATCTTAATTTTGTTAAGATATGGGGTTGCCCGGCTTATGTCAAAAGACGAAACCCGGACAAACTCGAGGCAAGATCTGTTTTATGTAAGTTTATTGGATATCCCAAGCATTCGCGAGGGTATATTTTCTACCACAGTGAGGAACAAAGTGTGTTTGTTGCTCAACATGCCACCTTTTTAGAAAAGGAATTTCTTGCAAAAGAGATTAGTGGCTCTGAGGTAGAACTGGAAGAAGTTCCAGCAGAACAAACTACAACAGATGATTTAGTGGAACCAGAGGATTCAGTAGTACCCGACGAACCCCAGCCTCTCCGCCGATCTAGTAGGGTTTCTCGTCCACCTGAGAGATACTACGGTTTTCTCATTGATGGTGGAAGCGAGGACTGCATCATGGATGATGATGAACCGACTAGTTTCGAGCAGGCCATCATGAGTGGTGACTCTGTGAAATGGCTAGATGCAATGCGATCTGAGATGGAATCCATGTACACCAACAAAGTATGGACTTTGGAAAATGCTCCTGAAGGGGTAAAACCCATTGGGAGAAAGTGGATCTTTAAAAAGAAATTTGGTGTAGATGGAAAAGTTGAGACTTTCAAAGCTAGACTTGTAGCAAAGGGTTTTCGTCAAAGACCAGGTGTGGATTATGACGAAACCTTTTCTCCAGTGGCTATGCTTAAGTCTATCCGGATCTTACTTGCCATTGCTGCATACCATGACTACGAAATCTGGCAAATGGATGTTAAGACCGCCTTTCTAAACGGTGATTTAGAAGAGAGCGTGTACATGACTCAGCCAGAGGGCTTCGTAGATAGTGGGAGCAGCGGAAAGGTGTGCAAGCTGCTTAAATCCATTTATAGGTTAAAGCAAGCGTCGCGGAGTTGGAACATCTGTTTTGATGTTGTAGTCAAAGAGTTTGACTTCATCAAAAATATAGATGAACCTTGTATCTATAAAAAGGTAGCAGAGGGTAAGGTTGTCTTCCTCGTATTGTACGTGGATGACATACTCTTGATAGGAAATGATATTCCTATGCTGCAATCAGTCAAGCTCTTCTTATCACAGAGATTCTCAATGAAAGATCTAGGTGATGCCTCCTGCATATTGGGAATCATGATCTATAGAGATAGATCTAAAAGGATACTGGGATTGTCCCAATCCAGGTACATTGACACCATACTAAAGAGGTTTAGTATGGAAGAATCCAAGCGTGGGTACCAGCCCACGATCTCTGGACTCACTCTCTCCAAAGAAATGTCTCCCAAGACTGATTTGGAGAGAGCTCGCATGCAAGGGATACCCTATGCTTCGGCAGTAGGCTCTATCATGTATGTGATGCTATGTACCAGACCCGATGTAGCATACTCACTATGTGTAGTGAGTCGGTATCAAGCAGATCCTGGAGAGAGTCACTGGACAGCTGTAAAGAACATTCTCAAGTACTTACGAAGGACTAAAGAGATGTTCTTGGTATATGGTAACGGAGAACTCCAGGTGGAGTCCTTTACCGATTCCAGCTTCCAAAGTGATAAGGACGACTCTAAGTCGCACTCGGGTTTTGTCTTTACCCTCAATGGAGGGGCGGTATGTTGGAAGAGTTCCAAACAGGATACCGTTGCAGACTCGACGATGGAGGCTGAATACATCGCTGCCAACGATGCTGCCAAAGAGGCTGTCTGGATAAAGAAGTTCATTAGTGAACTTGGTGTGGTTCCATCCATTGAGCATCCAATACCTCTTTATTGCGATAACAATGGAGCTGTGGCTTTGGCCAAGGAACCCAGGTCCCATCAAAAGTCCAGACATATTTTGAGGCGGTATCACCTGATCAGGGAGATAGTTGATCGCCGGGAGATCGAGGTCAGGAGAGTAGATACGAAGGACAACACTGCGGATCCATTCACGAAGGCTATTCCCCAGATACAGTTTGAGAGATTATTCGGGATGCTAGGTATGAGATACTACAACAGCTGGCCTTAGTGCAAGTGGGAGATTGTTAGTTATGTATATGCCCTAGAGGCCATTGTTGTACATATGATGTATATTATAATGGGTGCTTGGATATATATAGAGAGGACTTTCTTGCTCGTCATGATAGTATGCTATTTGGTTTCACTTTATCTTAACATGTTGACTTGTATTGGTTTACTGTTTTTCTCTCACATGTTGATAAAGCCCTTAGGATCTGTACTCGACTACTGGGATTATGATGAGATCATACTAGTGGGGCCATAGTGGTCGATGAGTACATCCTATAATTGTTCCTAGTCGAGGGTATATCGAGACAGGGCATCGATACACCAGAGTAGACTAGCGTATACGCATCTTGACCCATATGATGGGCGATGGATGATCCCATATCCATCGGTGTTTGACATCGGAGATGGTGTACGGGTGCTCAGTGTAGACTGGGTACACTAGACGGACTCGCCGAGAACTCCCAGATGGTGATATACCACACGTCAGATGGCAGTTCTCTGGTGACACTGGTACAGGGTAGTCTGTAGACCCGAGATCGTCATAGAGTCTTGTGTGATTCCCACTATGCTTTGACTTCCACCTTACCACGTCCAAGAGGGCGTGCAAAACGGTGGCTTTTGGGTACAGTCCCGAATCACATGGAGGCAATGAGCGATAGGAGAGGATTCGTCTCTCCCGGTATAGGGAGTTGATGTTGTGCTGTGTTCGATTGGCTATAACTGGAAGTCCCTGGCCAGGGCTGATATAGAGATTTACTGGTAAGTGTTTCTAATAGTTTCTCGACCCGTTATGAGCCACACATCGACACGACTTATCGGTTACTGGGGTCTGACGTTTACCACCCCTAGACTTGATATGCGGCATATCAGACGAACAGACCGGACTGTACGGGAGTGTTACTGATTGGATTCACAGGAGAACGCACAGGCTAGCTTGTTGATCTTCTGATCGCTCAATACTTGGGTGGCTGTTACGTTTAGCTGACCGCTTGCAGCTTGTGGGTGTTTGATATGATCATCACCTGCTACCGGCGTATTGACGATTCTTTAGAGTCCTACACAGAGGTTTCTTGGCTCAAGCGAAACGGAGTAGAGGCGCATATGTGATATGTGAAGGACCGAGAATAATACGATATGAGATACCGTATTATATTCTCGCAATATTTAGATATGAACCGGGTCATCGGATCAAGTGTTGATTCGATGAATCGGTACATGATATATTAGTCGGTAATATTCGATATAGCCGGATCGTCGGATCAAGTGTTGATTCGATGATTTAATGTATAATAATATATATGATATATTATTACATTATCTAATATTGGCTCGCTTTACTATTCATTTTCTCACTGGATGATACATTGATATATATGCGATATATGTTAATTGTATTATTTTCTTTTGTTGCAAATATATAATATATATGTGATATATATTATTGTGACATGATATGATTTATTATTAAACATGTTTAAGGATGATTAAATGAGGTTAGGGTTTGATTAGGGTTAGTTGCTTCTTGCACTTTCTAGAAGCTTTTTCTTTTGTCATGGTTAAGATATTTGTTGATGACTCATTGCTAACCCAACCAAACCCTAACTCTAGTTTATTCTCTACAAACTATTAGCCACTCATCCTTGACCATGGTTGATACATCAATCATATACTTTTATTTCTATTCATCACAAAAGGAATTATCATTATCATTTTCCATTTATCATCTTCTTCTCTCTTGATTTTGAGCTCACTAGAAATTCCATTTGTGATGATAAATTCTGAGAAAGTGAATTAAAAAGAAAGCATAAATACTACTCCTTCATCCTCATCTCATCTAGCCCATGAGATTAGTGTGTTCATCTCTTTAGAGTGAGAAAGCTTGAGTTATTGAAACTTCGACGTAGATCATCGGAGATTTGGAACACTTCAAGCTAGCATGGATCGTTCAAGTCGTGGAGCCTCTCTTGAGTCCGGGAGATCGAGGATCGCGGCGAAGGGACTTCTACTCGGAGCTTGTGAAGCGAAGGAGCGGACTACAAAGGTTTTAATCCCTCACACTTAGATAAAAAGATGTTATCTTGCATGCTTAACCCTAATAATCTAGCAAAGATCCTGTCTTTGGGTTGTTCGGCACGTCTAAATTTTTATCCGGGCATGTTTGATGCCTTATGAACCTTCACAAGAGTGCCTAGGAACCTTACAAAAATGCGGAAACGATACTTTTCTTTAACTTTTAAAAACGGCGCTACCGCGTACTAAAAACCCGGATCGGGCCATTAACCTAATGCTAGCAAACTAGAAGATGGGTAGAATGCTATACCGAGCGATCCGTGTCCTTCGGTCTTCGGCCTCCATCCCGATCTCCTCGCGGAATTCCGATCTTCATCTTCTCGTCAGAAAGGTCACCACATCACCGGGTTCTTTTACGGTCTCCCACCTCTGGACCGAGGCAACTCGGGCACGAAGTTGGCGAGTCGACGTGTCCAAGAATGCTGTAGGCTAAGTGTAGAGTGGTTTGTCTCATGGGGTTGTGAAGTTGCCATTTATGAAGTGGAGGAGAAATGAACTTTTGGAGAGGTAAGGAATTTTGTAGCAAGCTAAAAATGAGGTCAACATTTTCCCCTTCAACAAAAATGAATTCCCCACCACTCAAGAAGTGGCCGGCCAAAAAATATGAGGGAGGAAAATACAAGGGAGGTGAGCACAAGAGAGTGTGGGGTGACCATAAAGAAATGGGTGATAACAAGGAAATTTAGTCACATCAATTTCTAAATCAAATCCAAATCAATTCTCATCTCATTAATGCTTGCCATGATAACTAGAAAAAGAAAAGATGCTAGAACCATCAAAATCCCCCATTTACAAATAGACCCCCTTCCACAATTGCTAATTTGCACATTTGCAAATTAGCCCCTCCATCAATTTTCAGCCAAAGAAAGGAAGAAAGGAAAACTGGCTGAAACGGAATGCAAACTAGCAACTTCAAAAAACCGATCCCGTAATAAATTACAGGAAAACCCCGCGACTGTATATACATACCCGCATTTGTATTCCGACCGAATACAAATGCAATGAGACAAAATCTACACTGTACAAAACTAGGATCCGGCTTAAACCAAAGCCCGCTAGTATTATCCGTCCGATCTTTATCCGTGCAATACCGCACGTATATGACCGAACCCTGCCATATCTCCATACGGCATCTACAGCGTTTCACCCGAAACTTAAGAAACTGTCTGTGGGGGACTCTAAAGACTCGTCAATACTTTGGCTGTGGATTTAACCACTAGCACGTCAGAGGTATTAGCCATACGTAACGGGCTACCAGGTATTGACCAAAAGGGACGTCGATGAGCGAACTCATCCCGACACCCTACTGAGCCTGTCGGTGAAAATATTCGTACAGTCCGGTCTGTTCGTCTATGAGCATCGCATGGCGGGCCTAGGGGGTTGGTAAAAGTCAGACCCCCAAAAGTGGTACAAGTCGTGTCGGAGTGTAGCCCAGAACACCCTGAAATACTATTGGAATACCTACCAGTAAATCTCCTGCCTTGGCCAAGGACTTCGTGTAATGGCTCTCCTAGACACAGCGCGACCTCACCCCCAAACCGGAAGAGACGAACCGCTGCAGATCCGCTCACTGCCTCCATGTGGCTCGGGACTATACCCAACTAAAACCTATTTGTACGACTCCTTTGAGCCGTGGTAGGGTAGTAATCAAAGCACAGTGGGAACTCACACGAGACAAATGGCGATCTCAGGTCGATGAACTAACCTGTATACATGTCACCAGGGAACTGCTATCTGACGTCAGGTATAATACCAACTAGCATGTTCCCGGCGAGTCCTGTCCGGTGTACTCATAACCCAATGAGCACCTGTATACATCTTAGGTGAACCAACTGACACCAGTGTCTTGTGAGACCGGCCACCGCCCCTCGTCGGGGTCTCGACTATATACACTAGTCTACTCCGGAGTATCGATGCCCTGTCTCGAATACTCCCACGACTGGGGACCACTTTAAGTATGTGCTTATAGACCCCAGCTCCCATGTATATGATCGCCATCATATTGCTGGCAGTCAAGCAAGAATCCTAAGGGCTCTATCAACATGCAATAGTGACCTGTAAGGTCACCTGAAGCAGTACACGATGATAAAGATAAACCAGATAGCATACTATCATCTTGAGTAAGACTGTCCTACCGGCGTAGGTCCCCCCTCAATCATTGCAATTACGTGCCTGTGATCCAATAATTGACTCTGAGGGCACTATATCCAACATATTTCGTAGAGGAACAAAAGGTTTTTGTTTCTCGTAATGTCCATTTTCTAGAATATCAGTTTTTAGAAAAGGAAATAAGTGGGAGTGAAATAGAACTGGAAGAAATTCCAGAACTACAAACTACTACTGAAAGTTTGGTAGAACCAATAGTTCAAGAAGAACAGGACATTCCCGCTCCCCTCTGCAGGAGTAGTAGGCCGTCTCATCCGCCTGAGAGATACTACGGTTTTCTCATAGATGGGGATAGAGAGGATTGTGTCATTGATGATGATGAACCTACTAGCTTCAGCAGGCCATCCAGAGCGGCGACTCGGTACGATGGCTAGATGCAATGCGGACCGAAATGGGCTCCATATACACCAACAAAGTATGAACTTTGGACTTTGCTCCAGATGGGGTAAAACCCATAGGATGCAAATGGATCTTCAAGAAAAAGATTGGTGTAGATGGACAGGTGGAAACCTGTAAGGCTAGACTTGTTGCAAAGGGTTTTCGTCAAAGACCTGGTTTGGACTATGACGAGACTTTTTCTCCAGTGGCTATGCTCAAATCCATTCGGGTCCTTCTTGCTATTGCCGCCTTCCATGATTATGAGATCTGGCAAATGGACGTAAAGACGGCTTTTCTAAATGATAATTTGGAAGAGTGCGTCTGTATGGATCAGCCAGAAGGCTTCAATCAGAGTGGGAGCAGCGGAAAAGTGTGCAAGTTGCTTAAGTCCATTTATGGACTAAAGCAGGCATCGCGGAGTTGGAACATCTGTTTTGATGAAACGGTCAAAGAATATGACTTTATCAAAAATCCAGATGAACCATGTATATTTAGTAAAATTGTAGCACGAACTGTTGTATTCCTCGTCTTGTACGTGGATGACATTCTATTGATAGGAAATGACATTCCTATGCTACAATCTGTCAAAGGATTCTTGTCACACAGGTTCTCCATGAAAGACCTGGGTGATGCCTCTTACATTCTGGGGATCCGGATCTATCGTGATAGATCCAAGAGGATGTTGGGACTTTCGCAGTCCAGGTATATCAACACTATACTAAAAAGATTCAGTATAGAAGATTCTAAGCGCGGTAATCTACCGGCTGTAAGTCTACGTTAGCGCCCCGGCAGTCTACAGACGCCAAAATGCGGAACAAAAACTTTTAACTTGGCGCTATCGTATACTTTAACCCGGATCTGCCATTATTGCTAAACTAACAAACTGTAAAGAGTGTAGAAAGATTGTACCGAACGATCCGAGTCCTTCGTTCTTCAACCATCATCCCACGCTCCGTTGCGGCTGCTCCAATCTCGTCGATCTCCGATCTCCTCGTCGAGGTGGCACCACATGATCGGTTCTTTAAACGGGCTCCCGCCTCTGACTCGAGGCAACTCGATCGTCAAGTTTGCTAAAAGAGACGACCAAGATTGATGTAGAGAATGAGTAGATGACTTTGTCTCACTTCGTCCAAATCCGTGGACGATCGGTAAATGAAGTTGCCGAGGGAATCGGGTGATGGAATGAAATGATCTGTAAAATTCCATGCACCCCAAATACTATCATATTCTTTTCTTTCTTGAATCAAGTTACCAAATGAGAGAGGGGAGTGACCTTTCTTATATAGATGGAGGGAGGTGAGTGTAGGAGAGGGGAGAGGTAACCATAAGAGAAATGAAGCTTATCATAACAATCATGAAAGAATGAATCACTAACTTTCATTAAATGGAACCAATCAAATTAAACCTAGTCACCTTGCATCATTAATGAACCATTAATGACACAAATGACTCACTAGCCTCATCATCACTTCTAGAAGCTTCTAGAATGATGACTCACTCATATCAGAAGAAAAGATAAATCCGTCTTTAACCGAATGTTAAAAGACGGCTGATAGAAAACTGGAAACTGGCAACTTCCAAAAGTGATCCTGAAACGACTTTCAGGAAAACCCCGAAACTGTATAAATATACCCGCATTTGTATTACGACCGAATACAAATGCAACTGAGACAAAGATATTATACCTACTCAATATAATACTCGGATCCGGCTTAAACCAAAGCCGACCAGTATTATCTGTCCGAAAAATAACACGTGCGTAAACGCACGTGCATTTTCCGAACCCTGCCATAAAACCATACGGCCTCTACAACGTTTCGCCCGAACTTGGGAAACTGTCTGTGGGGGACTCTAATGACTCGTCAGCACCCTGGCAGTGGGTTTAACCACAAACCGTCAGCGGTACTAGCAATGTGTAACGGCTGCCCACGGACTGACCTCAAGGGATGCCGATGAGCGCACTCATCCGGAAAACCCTACTGAGCCTAACAGTGACAATGTATATACAGTCCGGTCCGTTCGTCAATGAGTATCGCATATCCGCCTAGGGGGCTAGTAACGTCAGACCCCCAATAGCAGTATAAGTCATGTCGGAGTGAAGCCCAATACACCCTGAGATACTACTGGAGTACCTACCAGTAAATCTCCTACCATGGCCATGGATTTGTGTAATGGCTCTCCTAGACACAGCACGACCTCGCCCCCAATACCGGGAGAGACGAATCCCCTGCCGATCCGCTCACGTGCCTCCATATGGCTCGGGACTGTACCCAAAAGCTACCTGTTTGCACGACTCCTTTGAGCCGTGGTAGGGTAGAAATCAAAGCACAGTGGGAACTCACACGAGACAAATGATGACCTCAGGTCGATGAACTAACCTGTACACATGTCACCAGGGAACTGCTATCCGACGATAGGTATAGTACTAACTAGCAGATTCCCGGCGAGTCCTGTCCGGTGTACTCATAACCCAATGAGCACCTGTATACATCTTAGGTGATCCAACTGACACCAGTGGCTTGTGAGACCGGCCACCGCCCCTCGTCGGGGTCTCTACTGTACACACCAGTCTACTCCGGAGTATCGATGCCCTGTCTCGAAACTCCCACGACTAGGGACCACAATTAAGGATATGCATATAAACTACCCAACTCTCACGTATATGATCGCCATCATACTGTTGGTAGTAAAGCAAGATCCTAAGGGCTCTATCAAAGTGTAACATGCAATCAGTCAC
Organism: Agapanthus africanus; assembly: GCA_030015575.1. Taxonomy (NCBI): domain Eukaryota; kingdom Viridiplantae; phylum Streptophyta; class Magnoliopsida; order Asparagales; family Amaryllidaceae; genus Agapanthus; species Agapanthus africanus. Next base: position 358,811,750 of record JASDDO010000012.1, read on the forward strand.
CTGAACATGTACACGACTGATAAAGGCAAACCAGATAGCATACTATCATTTCGAGTAAGACTGTCCTACCGGGATAGGTCCTCCGCAATCATTTCAATCACGTACCTGCGATCCAATAATTGACTATGAGGGCACTATCTCCAACAATCTCCCACTTGCACTCAAGGCTAATATTGCGATGTCGACTACTCACAGCCCGTGTGAAACCGAACATCCAACTCCTCTACTAATCAGTTTCACAAAGCCCGTTTGTAAAACTATTGTGTTCGAGAAATAGCCTCGGTGAGTGGATCCGCCTAGAAGTTTCTTTCTGTATCTCTCTTAATCTCAAGTTCGCGGAGAAAGCCATCTCCCGAATTGAGTAGTACCTGTCTTAGAATATGCCTGGATATCTGATGGGACCTTAGTTCATAAATGAACTCCATATCCAAACTTCTTAGACTGAATCGATCACTGAACCTAATCAGTATCGGGCACCATGCCACCCACAGTATCCTCTGGAACCACCTGTCCATAATACTGTCCCTCGTCAGAGGGAAAACTAAAAACTCTGACAATCACTCTGTCATCCATGTCACCTTTGAAGCCTGGAATGATAACCGTCTCCCGAAAGAGGCTGCCGTTATCAAATCCGTAGAACATGTACCAATGTTCTAAAACTGCTTTCTTATGTTTCTCCAGGATTGGATTAATACAAACTTATTGCATCTAGTGCAAAACCAACATTTGGTGTGGTACTTGACATCTCATGATTGACTCAATTGCCTAAGCAAGTGATCTGTCAATCATGCACATCCCTCTCCCCTTTAGTCAATACGACACCTTTAGAGAGGGTGACTCCATCACCTGCAGGTACACCACCATGCAAGGAGTCAACTATTCCAAAAACCATTAGAATATCTGTCAAAGTACCCACATTGGGAAACTACCCAAATCCAGATCTAAAACCATAGATCTAGAAACCAGAATGTCAAATATTATATCCATATCCTGTCTGGAGAAACAACTGTGTGACGACCACAGTACAACCGATCGTAGTATAGGAATTTTACTTCCCACTCTGTGTATGTCATCCAGATACCATGACATCACACCCTACTACCTTCTTAACTGATCCATCCCTTATTCTGATTGAAGTCAAACCCATGACTGTCACATCAAAATTAGATGATCTATCTCCGCTAAAACTGCTCAAGTCTATAAATAGATATAAGCATCTTGCCCACTATGCTTCTGCTGCTCCCACTGACTACGACAACCCTCCTACCAGGTCTCATAGCCTGGAACAACAGTAGTGTCAAGTCTTGGTAGATAAAAACCTCCCTGTCACCGTCCTTGAGCCTACCGAAGTACCTCTCGGGTGTCTGAGGTTACCTACCATACCTGCGGAGTGGCAATTGGAATGTCAAACCTGATTGAATGTATAGGTCCTATTAAATTTTCCGTAATCGTTCGCGGTTCTGGAATCACTTCCGGTTCTACCATACTCCCACTACTGTTTTCTGAAAAAGATCCATTTTTACTAAAACTGTGGCGAGTCAAGAACAATATTACTATTGATCTTCCAAATGGTAGAATATCAACCCTCGTCATAGCCAGGGTCAACCCACAAACAGCCATTACAGAAACGTGCCTTGAGTTATCCAGTGTCTGGTTTTAATCATAAGCTGGACAACTCCCCGTACCTTAATATCTTTTAAGGTACGAACTATTCTATATCCAATATAGAAACTTTGGCACTTATTTAATTGGAACCAGATTCAATCCATGCAGCTGTCTCCAGTGCATATCAACTTAATGGAAAGAGGCTAATCAGCATTACTCAACTTAGGAATCCATCCAATTATGAGTAACCTGAAAGAGAACCACGTTTCTCAAAACCATCACTATCATCTGAATACCAATCACAAGAATCTACATCTTCGATCTCTTTGAAGAATCCCGATACTTGTGATACCTGGTTCTCTACTTTATTCTTATACCCACAACTTCTCAAAACTTAGACCTTGTATTTCTACGAAACACTCGTCTAAATACTAGAGAAGTTATAAGTAAACAGAACATAGTACGAGGACCTACCCCTTTATCCTGATGGACACTGGACAACATACAATACTCTGTATAAGTCCGCTGAGTTAAACAACTCATAACCTGTGCGTTGTAGGTGGAAAACTGTACCCTGGCGATTTCCTCAAATATCACCAATTACAACGAATTCCGATATAATGAGGATAATCACCTAATTCCCAATATCTTACTCCCACTCATCATCTATAAAACCATACAGATATGAGAATGAAACCTGGTAAATACATACCCTTGGAGTAAGTGTTTAATCGGGAAAACAGTTTTTCCTTTAACAATGCACTGAAACATGAAAATGTTTCGTAGGGGTATCCTGGTATTCATAGCAATGCCTCTTCCATAATCCAATTCATGACTTCGACCGTATATCTCTTTGCCATCTCTCCAAATCCCCTTATTTGTCTTTAGTCGTTACCTTCTGTACACCATCGTTAGGCTAAATGGTTTTCTTCCTTCCCTACCGTTCGGCACCAGCCTATGGTTTGGAAGAAGACTATCCAGTAAGCATAATAGGTGTACCCTCCTAAACCAAGGAGTACTCGCATCTCGAGAGAAGGTGACGATAAAAGACAATTGAATAATACCTTATTCTTTTTAAAGGTGAAATAGGAGTGGCGATGAAGTACGCGGTTTTGGTCGTGAATGATATCAGTCGCAATTTACTTTGCCCTCTTTCTAATCCCTTTATTTTGTCTTTACATATTACCTTCTGCACACCCTACTTAGGCTAATTGGTTTTCTTCATTCCCTACCTTTCGGCACCAGCCTATGGTTTGGAATAAGACTATCCAATAGGCGTAATAGGTGTACTCTCCTAAACCAAGGAGCCCTCGCAACCTGAGAGAAGGTGATAATAAAAGACAACTGAATAAACCAATTCTTTTCCTCCTGAACCTGGATCCATCCTCGAAGAAGTTCCTTCGAGTTCGTATATAACCATACGATGGATCTATCCAATGGAAGTGGATATCCGTAGTATACGGGTGTTCTGAGAAATTCAAAGGGTAAAAGAAAGAGTGGCAATGACTTATGCAACTCAGACAATCCAAAAGCCAGTATTTTAAGAAGGTTCGGTCAACCTGGTTACTGAGTCATAGTCTAGGGTCGGTCAAAGGTCGCTGCCAAAGAGAGAGAGAGAAAAGAAACACTCTGCGTGCACTCTAACCTAGATCAGAATGGTCATCATTTTATCTAATCCGGAAACCTCCCACTGTCCTGTCAAATTCTCCTCCAAACCTAAAGAAGAATCAATCGGGATCACCCGAAGAGTAAACCAACTCATCAGTGGGAATCAGGATCCAACTCTCATCGCATGATAACGTGATGGAATGCATCCACGTTACTCATACTCCAGAAGGTATGCGCATACTCGGCAAGTTTCAGTTTCTTTAGAAACTCCTGATATAGTTTTTGCCCCATGCTCTTATGATCGTGACTAAGGGCCACCAAACCATAAGCCACATGTCAAGTTCTTCCCATCATTATCTTGTTAATTTGAACCCACCCGTACTCGCCCTTGACTAAGGGCCAACAAGGCTGTACGACTGTCCCAAACCAACTCATCTATCTATGCAACATGTGAACACCCCAGCAGCTACCAATCACTATGTCCTAGCTAAGGGCTAGACCAACATAGCTTGAATACTACTGACCATCCATATGAAATGACGGAGGGCTACGGCTGGTTTTTGGCAAAAAACCTTTAGCGTAGTGAACTTGATATCGCTGAAGGAACCTGATAGCTTTTTAAAATATAGTGGCGAAAACCTTTTGCTAAAGAGGTCACTCCCGGTAAAGGGATCTCGGCTCTTTCCTCGTGGAATGAGGTGCAGGATATTCCACTGAATACCGCTATGCAAAGCAACATGTAATCGACTATAGTGAAGTTATTACTCTGACGCAAACTTCTGTCCAAGGGGTCGGTCCCGGTGAAGGGATATCGGCCCTTGCCTCGTCGAATGAGGTGCTGGATATTCCACTGAATACCGCTATGCATAACACAAGAAAACGTCTTTGCAATAACACTTTTTAAATTGTTCCAACAACTGTAAACAGGTTTGTTTTACTTTGCATTGATCAGAATCAACGCAGTCACATCAATCAATCACACCAGAAAAGAACGAAAATAAAATGTACGTATATGCCATCCGCATTCGTCACTGGGTCCCGTCATCACCCGTTAGGTTACTTAACTAACGACAGAGCGGGGACTGGACTAGCACGGGTGTAAAACATATACAACATCTAATAGTATATAAACCAATATACATAATCGCTCCAGGCGTGATAGTATGCAACATTACAGAAAAGTAATAAGCATCACAGAACAATACAGATAATCTGGGATCCCCGAGTTTCACAGAGCCGCTGCTGAAACTCGACGTTCCCCTGTCGTGTGGATAGCCTGTGCAATGAAACCTTGACCCCTACGGGTGCGGCAAGTTACCCGCCAAAACCTGAAGCGAGGCAGTCCCCACAGCATAGTGAATGGAACACCCGGCACTTCACGGAATCCGGTAATCTTGGGCACCCCTCCTTGGGTCAACCTGTACCCCCTACGAGTGCGGCGAATAGTCTGCGAATTCTAGAGTGGGACCCCTCTGCCTCTAAAGCCATGAGATGCGGACCCGTTGCCCTCCCGAACCCGGCTATCCGTGCACTCCGTCTCGGGGCAAAACCTAGTACAGTAATGAAAAATAGTACAATAGGTACATCGACCGCAACCTGGTCGTGCCCCAAAAGAATATTATACAACAGGCAGTGACGGCAGTCCACAAGTTGGACGCTCGCCCCGCAATATCAAATGTACAAATAAACACAAACTGTACTACCATTGCACACTGCTATCCACCACGACAAATCCGCAACATCACAGCACAACACAGAACATCAACGCGAATGTCACGTTCGCAAACCCGTCTAAAAGAACTATAGCAATCAGACGCGGTTTACCGATCAAATGACATTCCCGGTCGGAGATATAATGTAAGCACTGTAAACTAACGTGTTTAAATTTCGATCGACCAAAGTCCAAATATCAAAAAATGGGCCCCACTGCTTACTGGTGAACAGTAACAAAACCTGGGCCAAAATTATATATACCAAAAACCCCAAAATCCAACACAGAACATACTGACCAAATTTGGGAGCACGTGCTCCCCACGTGGCCGCGGAAGCGCGGCTAAACCATGGGTTTGGCCGCCCTTCAGCGGCAGCTTGGAGGGATCACGACCCCAAATTTTGTCGTGGCTCTTAAAATTCCCTGCACGGATTTTTAAGATATCCAGAAATGAATTTTGAAGCCATTTAAAATTAACAGAAACTGTCGTGTTAGAAAATGCAGTTTTTAGTTTTCCGGTCGGATCGATGTTTTAAACGCGTTAGCACAAGTTAGTATAGCAAAATGGTTAGGCTCTGATACCAATGTAAGTCTACGTTAGCGCCCCGGCAGTCTACAGACGCCAAAATGCGGAACAAAAACTTTTAACTTGGCGCTATCGTATACTTTAACCCGGATCTGCCATTATTGCTAAACTAACAAACTGTAAAGAGTGTAGAAAGATTGTACCGAACGATCCGAGTCCTTCGTTCTTCAACCATCATCCCACGCTCCGTTGCGGCTGCTCCAATCTCGTCGATCTCCAATCTCCTCGTCGAGGTGGCACCACATGATCGGTTCTTTAAACGGGCTCCCGCCTCTGACTCGAGGCAACTCGATCGTCAAGTTTGCTAAAAGAGACGACCAAGATTGATGTAGAGAATGAGTAGATGACTTTGTCTCACTTCGTCCAAATCCGTGGACGATCGGTAAATGAAGTTGCCGAGGGAATCGGGTGATGGAATGAAATGATCTGTAAAATTCCATGCACCCCAAATACTATCATATTCTTTTCTTTCTTGAATCAAGTTACCAAATGAGAGAGGGGAGTGACCTTTCTTATATAGATGGAGGGAGGTGAGTGTAGGAGAGGGGAGAGGTAACCATAAGAGAAATGAAGCTTATCATAACAATCATGAAAGAATGAATCACTAACTTTCATTAAATGGAACCAATCAAATTAAACCTAGTCACCTTGCATCATTAATGAACCATTAATGACACAAATGACTCACTAGCCTCATCATCACTTCTAGAAGCTTCTAGAATGATGACTCACTCATATCAGAAGAAAAGATAAATCCGTCTTTAACCGAATGTTAAAAGACGGCTGATAGAAAACTGGAAACTGGCAACTTCCAAAAGTGATCCTGAAACGACTTTCAGGAAAACCCCGAAACTGTATAAATATACCCGCATTTGTATTACGACCGAATACAAATGCAACTGAGACAAAGATATTATACCTACTCAATATAATACTCGGATCCGGCTTAAACCAAAGCCGACCAGTATTATCTGTCCGAAAAATAACACGTGCGTAAACGCACGTGCATTTTCCGAACCCTGCCATAAAACCATACGGCCTCTACAACGTTTCGCCCGAACTTGGGAAACTGTCTGTGGGGGACTCTAATGACTCGTCAGCACCCTGGCAGTGGGTTTAACCACAAACCGTCAGCGGCACTAGCAATGCGTAACGGCTGCCCACGGACTGACCTCAAGGGATGCCGATGAGCGCACTCATCCGGAAAACCCTACTGAGCCTAACAGTGACAATGTATATACAGTCCGGTCCGTTCGTCAATGAGTATCGCATATCCGCCTAGGGGGCTAGTAACGTCAGACCTCCAATAGCAGTATAAGTCATGTCGGAGTGAAGCCCAATACACCCTGAGATACTACTGGAGTACCTACCAGTAAATCTCCTACCATGGCCATGGATTTGTGTAATGGCTCTCCTAGACACAGCACGACCTCGCCCCCAATACCGGGAGAGACGAATCCCCTGCCGATCCGCTCACGTGCCTCCATATGGCTCGGGACTGTACCCAAAAGCTACCTATTTGCTCGACTCCTTTGAGCCGTGGTAGGGTAGAAATCAAAGCACAGTGGGAACTCACACGAGACAAATGACGACCTCAGGTCGATGAACTAACCTGTACACATGTCACCAGGGAACTGCTATCCGACGATAGGTATAGTACTAACTAGCAGATTCCCGGCGAGTCCTGTCCGGTGTACTCATAACCCAATGAGCACCTGTATACATCTTAGGTGATCCAACTGACACCAGTGGCTTGTGAGACCGGCCACCGCCCCTCGTCGGGGTCTCGACTGTACACACCAGTCTACTCCGGAGTATCGATGCCCTGTCTCGAAACTCCCACGACTAGGGACCACAATTAAGGATATGCATATAAACTACCCAACTCTCACGTATATGATCGCCATCATACTGTTGGTAGTAAAGCAAGATCCTAAGGACTCTATCAAAGTGTAACATGCAATCAGTCACCTGAACATGTACACGACTGATAAAGGCAAACCAGATAGCATACTATCATTTCGAGTAAGACTGTCCTACCGGGATAGGTCCTCCGCAATCATTTCAATCACGTACCTGCGATCCAATAATTGACTATGAGGGCACTATCTCCAACACCGGCTTGTCACGGAATCACCCTCTCCAAAGAGATGTCTCCCAAGACTGATTTAGAAAGGAAACGAATGTCTATTATACCCTACGCTTCTGCGGTAGGCTCTATAATGTACGCGATGTTGTGCACCAGACCAGATGCAGCTTACGCACTGAGCGTGGTAAGCCGGTATTAGTCAGACCCAGGGGAGAATCACTGAATAGCAGTAAAGAACATTCTCAAGTACCTGAGAAGGACTAAGGAGATGTTCTTGGTTTACGGCGGAAAAGACCTCAAGATCAAGGCCTTTGCTGATTCCGGCTTCCAGAGTGATAAGGACGATTCCAAATCCATGTCAGGTTATGTCTTTACCCTCAATGGAGGGGCGGTGTGCTGGAAGAGTTCCAAGCAGGACACCGTTGCTGACTCAACGATGGAAGCGGAGTATATTGCTACTTGCGATGCCGCAAAAGAAGCGGTCTGGATGAAGAAGTTCCTAACAGAACTTCAGGTGGTTCCTACCATTGTTGATCCAATACCTCTGTATTGCGACAACAACGGAGCTATAGCTTTAGTAAAGGAACCAAGGTCCCATCAGAAGTCCAGACACATCTTAAGGCGGTATCACCTGATCAGGGAGATCGTAGATCGCCGGGAGATCGAGGTCCGGAGAGTTGCTACAGAGGAGAACATTGCTGATCCATTTACAAAGGCCTTACCTCAGATTCAGTTCGAGAGGCTACTCGAGATGATCGGTCTTCGATATGCCAGTACATGGCCCTAGAGCAAGTGAGAGATTGTTAGTGTATATGCCCTGGAGCCATTATTGTATCAGACTAGCTTGTATATTACTTAATGGAAGCTTGGGATATTCACAGTTATATAACAGTCTTGCTAAACATGGTAGTATGCTGCTTGGTTTTATCTATCTTAATATGTGTGTACGTATTGATAGAGCCCTTAGGATCTTACTTGACTACCAGCGTTGTGATTGCAGTCACACTGGTGGGGGCTGGATAGTCTACAAGCACATCCTTTTTCAGGTCCCTAGTCGTAGGATTATCGAGACAGGGCATCGATACTCCTGAGAAGACTAGTGTGTACGCTTCTCATCCCAGTTGGGGAGTGTTAGATATGTATGCCCTAGAGGCTATTATTGTATAGTACTAGTTTGTATAATACATTTTGGAAGCTTGGGATATATATATGGTTTTACGAAAATCTTGCTCGATATAGTAGTATGCTACTTGGTTTATTTCTATCTTAATATGTGTATATGTTTCTTTTAACATATCGCTAAAAACATATTGGTAGAGCCCTTAGGATTTTTGCTTGACTACCGGCGTTGTGATGGTGATCACACTAGTGGGGGTTGGGTAGTCTATAAGCACATCCTTATTTTGGTCCCTAGTCGTAGGATTATCGAGACAGGGCATCGATACTCCAGAGTAGACTGGTGCATACGCTTCTCTTCCCAGCAGGGGAGATGGTCTGTCCCACAGCCATCAGTACGTCGTACTGGAGATAGTATGCAGGTGCTCGTTAGGTTACGAGTACACTGGACAGGACTCATCGGGAACTGTTGGTTGGTATTATACCTATCGTCAGTTAAAAGTTCCCAGGTGACATGAGTACATCTTAGTCCGCTGACATGACACTGTCACTTCGCCTCGAGTGTGTTCCCACTGTTCTTAGATTACTACCCTACCACGGCTCTACTGAGTCGTGCAAACAGGTAGTAGTTGGGTGCAGTCCCGAAGCACTTGGAGGCAGTAACGGTTAGACAGGATTCGTCTCTCCTGGTATTGGGGGTTGATATCGCGCTGTGTCTAAGAGAGCCATTACACAAAGTCCCTGGCCAAGGAAAGCGAGATATACTGGTAGGTTTCCAGTGTTATCTCAGGGTGTTCTGGGCCACACTTCGACACGACTTGTACCGCTATTAGGGGACTGACGTTTACCGCCCCCTAGGCCCGCCATGCGATATTCTCAGACGAACAGACCGGACTGTACGGAGATTGTCACATTCAGGCTCAGTAGGAGTTTGGTGGGTTCACCTCATCAGTCTTCTTATCGGCATCTACCTGGGGACCGTTACATACAGCTAGTACCGCTTGCGGCCTGTGGTTAAACCCACTGCCAGCGTAGTGTCAAGCCTTTAGAGTCCCACACAGAGGGTTACTCGCCTTTGCGCAAAACAGAGTAGAGGTTGCATGGTTTTGCGACGGGGTTCGTTCACATCCGCGCACTTGTGCACGTTTGGTGTCCGGACAGTAGTTACTAGCGGGTTTTGGTTTAAGCCAGATCCTAGTAATTGTTTTGGGATTGGTTTTGTCTCAGTGTATTCGTGTTCCTTGGAGCACGGATGCGGGTGTGTATGCACAGTTGACAGAGGCAGAGGCAGAGGATTCTCATTAGGGTTGTTGACCATTTGGCTTTGGTTGACTTGTTGACCGTTGACTTTTCTTTAAACCCTAATGAGAATATGATATATGATTAATAATATTAATTAAGTATTATTGTGCCATGGTTGAGTTGAAAGTTTGACTTTTGTTGACTTTGTTGACCGGTTGACCATTTTGGACTTGTTGACCATCATCATTTCATGGCTATCATTTCATGGGTATGACTTTTGCTTGCTTGTTGTTAGCAAAATACAATAATAGCATGAAATGATAATGGTCATTGAAACTAACCATCACCATATACTCAATTATTATTATTATTATCATTATTCTCACTTTTGTGAGAAGGGTTGGATTATGAGAGCTCAATCTATCATTCTCTTTCTCTCTCCTAGAAAAAAAGCTCTCCCTCTTCCTCTTCCTCTCTCAAGGTTCAAGTGTTCCATGAGTTGGAAATCATGAACCTTTGAGACAAAACCACCATCACTCTTCTCTACTCAATCTAAGGTATTAGGTTTAGTAAACCAAACACCTTAGTCATCTCTACGTTGAGATTGGAGCTCAATTTCGAGACCCTCGGGTGGATCCATCTATGGCAAAGAGGAGACGACATGGAGGATCCGTTCAAGCAACTACAAGGAGCAAGCAAGAGGAAGAACAACAACAAGAAGAGAAGGACTTCAAGACCAAGGTATAACCATTCTACATAGTAGTTAGAACTTGTAGAATATTTGTTAGTTCTTGTTTAGCAACGATCCTTCTTGTACGGTCCATGTTACCTAGTTAGGAAAAAATTTCGTTTTACCTATTCCGCCTCCCCGAAAGGACCGGGGTGGGTAACGTGGACCTAACATTGGTATCAGAGCCTAGCTAAGCAATAACTAACTGTTAGCAAAGTTTTTAGAATCTCGATCCGGAAAAAATCCCGAAAACAAACCGAAAAATGTATTTTCTGTCGATTTTCAAAACAGGCCTAAAAATATTTTGTACGACATGAAAAATACAGGCAGGGTTTTCTGGGAATTTACAAGAAATTTGAGACCCCGACTCAGCCAACTCGCCGCGGAAGCGCGGCGGAACCATGCGTTCCGCCGCGGATCCGCGGCCGAGTTGACTCGGCCGCGGCTTAACTTTGTTGCAGATTCCCATGTTTGCTGTTTTGGGATTTTTGGGATATTTTGTTTCTGTCCAGATTTTCCAGAGAAAAATGTTATTTTTTGGGGTAGTTATAATTTTGTATTTTGATCGGAATTCTACAAACTTTGGCTAAATGGTTATATCTGTAATGTGATATATGCACTGAACGTCGGCTAATCTCTATGCGTCGATTAGTGGGGTTGTGCATATCTGTGATCTGTAATGTTATTGGATTGTGTATATGAATTTGTTGGATTGTCGCGGATGAATAGCCGGGGGTTGTGAGATGAGAGTTTTGTTTATCTTTCAATTCATGTAATATGTAATTGATGTAATATTATTTATATGGCCGCACAACCGGGATGGGGTTGTAGCCGTCATTGTATAATTTCTTTTACTGTTTTTGCTCCTATGATAGACCCAAGGTGGGGTGCACAAACTACCGGGTACCTCGAAGTGCCGAGTGGCCTACCCACGGTGTTGAGGGAGGTTGCTTCGCTTCGAGTACTTGGCGGGTAGTTTGCCGCACCCGTAGGGGTCTAGGGTGGGGTCTTAGCTATTCATCGCGGCCGTGTAATCCGCTCTTCGTTACAGGCTCGTACGGAATGCGGATTCCTAATATATCCAATGTGTTCATCTGTGATCTGGAATGGCTATCATTGCATCTGACGAATGTGTATATATCTATATGATATCTATTTAGGCGTTGCTTATGTTTTGCATCCGCACTAGTCCAGCCCCCGCTCTGTCGTTAGTTAAGTAACCTAACGGATAATGACGGGGCTCCGTGGCGAATGCGGATGGCATAAGCGTACGTCATATTTTCGTTGTTTTCTGCAATGGTAGGATTAACTGATGGGACGCATTAATCTAATGCAAAGAGAAAACAAACCTAATAAGACGTTGTTGGAACAATTTTCAAAAAGCTGTTATTGCAAGGACGCTCTCTTTTGTTTTGCATAGAGGTATTCGGTTATGAATGCCCAGCACCTCATTTGACGAGGCAAGGGCCGAGATCCCTTCATCGGGAGTGACCCCTTGGACAAAAAGTTTGCATCAGGGTAATAACTTCACTATAGTCGATTATTCTTGCTTTGCATCGAGGTATTCAGTTTGGAATATCCCGCACCTCATTCGACGAGGAAAGAGCCGAGATCCCTTCACGGGGAGTGACCTCTTTAGCAAAAGTTTTCGCCACTATATTTTCAAAAAGGTTATCAGGTTCCTTCAACGATATCAAGTTCATTACGGCAACAGGTTTTTCGCCAATAACCCAGCCGTAGCCCTCTGTCATTTCTTACAAGTAACACTTTGTATTCGTGCTGCGTTTGTTGACTCCGTCAAGGCGTAGTGTACGGTAGGTGAGTGTTACTTGTTTGTAGAAGTATATGGGATTGGTTAGGACAGTCGTAAAACCTTGTTGACTCCGTCAAGGGTTATGCGGGTGGGTTTAATGCAATCCAGATAATGACGGGTTGAACTTGACTAGGACTCTTTGATTTGTTGACTCCGTCAAGGTCACTTGAGTCCTAGGGGCAAAAATCCACATCGGGAGTTTCTAAAGAAACTGAAACTTGCAGATTTAGCATACCTTCTGGAGTGTAGTGACTAGAGTGGATCCCATCTAGGTCATTACACAATGATAGTTGGATCCCGATCCCACTGATGAGTTGGATTACTCTCGGGAGATTATTTCACTTAACAATCAATGCTATAAACCAAGTAGGTGTCTAGAACGGTGTTAGCGGGGCTACGCCTCCAGGGAAAAGAGGTTATTTAATTAAGGAACTTCGCGAAAGCATTGGAAAACCTCCCTCGAAGTACCAACACCAGCCTGGCTGAAAGGTTAAGCAAGTATTGTGACGTGCGATTAATCCTGACTAGTTCTTCTTTTAAGGTTTGAAGAAGAATTTGAGGAAACAGTGGGAGCCATCCTGGTTAGATAAATCAATAAACCAATCTAATCTTGCAAGAGCGCACGCTGAGTGTTTCTTTTCTCTCTCTCCAGGTAGCAACCATTTCACGCCCTAATCAAGATAATAAAATGTATCGCTTGACCGATCCGAATTCTTATTCGGGGCTGGGGAACGTTGGTTCGGCTCTAACTTACGACAACAGTCATAAGTATGAGCAAGGGAAAGAGGATTGTATGGATTCCAAGGATACCCAGTTGAAGAAGAAGCATGGTTTTGCATCTACTTCAGGTGTTCTTGTAATTGAAAACTGCTTTACGGTCAGCCCTACCTCCTGGGTACTTGATACCGGATCAGGATCTCATATCTGTAATCTATTGCAGGGACTGAGAAAAAGTAGGAGAGTTGTACCTGGTCATATGTCGCTCAGAGTAGCGAACGGAGCACAAGTTAATGCTGCAGCCGTCGGTGAATATCACCTAGTGTTGCCAAATGGCAACACTATGATTTTGAACGATTGCTACTATGTACCTTCCATGGTTTGAAACATCATATCAGTTTCTTTACTCGATAAAGATGGATATAACTTTGTTCTTGATAGAAATATCATGAACATCTACCTTCATAAGGTACTGGTTGCAGAAGGTACACTGTGTAATGGTATCTACGTTCTAAATCAGAATACAGTTCTCAATGTACAAAACACACGCAAGAGGAAGAATTCAGATACGAATGAATCCTACTTGTGGCATTGTAGACTTGGTCATATCGGAGAGAAAAGACTAAGTAAGTTGCATAAAGATGGACTCTTGAATACGTTCGAGTTTTCATCTTATAAAACTTGTCAGTCTTGTCTCAAAGGAAAGATGACCAAATCTCCGTTCACCGGACATCGAGAAAGGGCGGCAGAGCTCTTGGGACTCATACACAGTGATGTATGTGGTCTGATGTCTATACATGCAAGAGGTGGGTTCTCGTACTTCATCACATTCACTGACGATCTCTCTAGATTCGGATATGTGTATCTTATGAAACACAAATCTGAAGCTTTTGAGAAATACAAGGAATTCAGAAACGAAGTAGAGAACCAGACTGGCAAAAGTATCAAGATCCTCCGGTCTGATAGAGGAGGGGAGTACTTAAGCACGGAATTCCTAGATTACTTAAAAGAGAATGGTATTCTCTCTCAGCTTACTCCTCCTTATACACCACAGCACAACGGTGTATCGGAACGGAGGAATCGTACCCTACTGGATATGGTTCGCTCCATGATGAGTAATGCCGAGTTGCCTCTTTCATTTTGGGGACATGCGCTTCAGACAGCGGAATACCTACTGAATTACGTTCCATCCAAATCTATGCCTAAGACTCCATATGAAATATGGAGTGGTAGAAATCCGTATCTTAAGCGGTTCAAGATATGGGGTTGTCCGGCCTATGTAAAAACACAGAAACCGGAAAAGCTAGAGGCACGGTCAGTTCTATGTAAATTTATGGGATTTCCTAAAGACTCACTAGGATATCTGTTCTACCACACTGAGGAACAGAAGGTGTTTATATCTCGCCACGCTACCTTTTTAGAAAGGGAGTTTCTTGCAAAAGAAACTAGTGGGAGTTCGGTAGAACTGGGAGAAATCCGTGAACCACAAAATGTAACAGAAAATTTGGAGGAACCACTGGATTCAATAACCCCAGACGAACCTCAGCCACTCCGCAGATCTGGTAGGATTTCTCATCCGTCCGAGAGATACTACGGTTTTCTCTTAGACGGGGATCGAGAGGATTGCATCTTGGAAGAAGATGACCCTACCAGTTTCAGGCAGGCCATTCTCAGTAGGGACTCTGATAAGTGGCTAGAAGCAATGCAATCCGAAATGGAGTCCATGTACACCAATAAAGTGTGGACCTTGGATATTGCTCCACCTGGGGTAAAACCCATTGGATGCAAATGGATCTACAAAAGGAAACTTGGTGTAGATGGGCAGGTGGAAACCTATAAGGCTAGACTCGTTGCAAAAGGTTTTCGTCAAAGACCTGGTTTGGACTATGACGAAACTTTTTCTCCAGTGGCTATGCTCAAATCCATTCGGATCCTACTAGCCATTGCTGCCTTCCATGACTATGAAATCTGGCAAATGGACGTTAAAACAGCTTTTCTAAACAGCTGTTTAGAAGAGTGCGTTTACATGGATCAGCCAGAAGGTTTCGTAGACAGTGGGAGCAGCGGGAAGGTGTGCAAGTTACTTAAATCCATTTATGGGTTGAAGCAGGCATCGCAGAGCTGGAACATCTGTTTTGATGAGGCAATCAAGGAATTTGATTTCATCAAGAACGAAGATGAACCTTGTGTCTATAAGAAGATTGTAGGACGAACTGTCGTGTTCCTAGTCTTGTACGTGGACGACATTCTTTTGATAGGAAATGACATTCCTATGCTACAATCGGTCAAGCTATTCTTGTCACAACGGTTCTCCATGAAGGACCTAGGTGATGCCTCGTACATTCTGGGGATCAAGATCTACAGAGATAGATCCAAGAGACTACTGGGACTTTCGCAGTCTAGGTACATAGAGACCGTACTAAAGAGATTTAGTATGGAGGATTCCAAGCGCGGTAACATACCCGCATTGCACGGAATTACCCTCTCCAAGAAGATGTCTCCTAAGACTGACGAGGAGAGGGTTCGCATGAGCACTATACCCTACGCTTCGGCGGTAGGATCTATAATGTATGCGATGCTATGTACAAGACCAGATGTAGCTTATGCGCTGAGCGTGGTGAGCCGGTATCAGTCAGACCCAGGTAAGGACCACTGGACGTCAGTGAAGAACATTCTCAAGTACCTAAGAAGGACTAAGGAGATGTTCCTGGTTTACGGTAATGGAGACCTCAGGGTCGAGTCCTTTACCGATTCAAGCTTCCAGAGTAACAAAGATGACAGCAAGTCTGTCTCGGGTTTTGTGTTTACCCTCAACGGAGGGGCGGTATGTTGGAGGAGTTCCAAACAGGATACCGTCGCAGACAAGACGATGGAGTCTGAATACATTGCTGCAAGCGATGCCGCAAAAGAGGCGGTCTGGATAAAGAAGTTCATTAGTGAACTTCAGGTGGTTCCATCCATTGTTGACCCAATACCTTTGTATTGCGATAACAATGGGGCTATAGCTTTAGCGAAGGAACCAAGGTCCCATCAGAAATCCAGACACATCTTAAGGAGGTATCACCTGATCAGGGAGATCATTGATCGCCAGGAGATCGAGGTACGGAGAGTGGACACAAAAGACAACACAGCGGATCCATTCACGAAGGCCCTCCCTCAAACACAGTTCGAGAGACTTTTTGAGCTATTGGGTATGCGGTACGCCGGCAGCTGGCCTTAGTGCAGACGTTGGGTATGCGGTACACCAATTGCTGGCCTTTAGTGCAAGTGGGAGATTGTTAGATATGTATGCCCTAGAGGCCATTATTGTATAGTACTAGTTTGTATAATACATTTTGGAGGCTTGGGATATATATATGGTTTTACGACAATCTTGCTCGATATAATAGTATGCTACTTGGTTTGTTTCTATCTTAATATGTGTATATGTTTCTTTTAACATATCGCTAAAAACATATTGGTAGAGCCCTTAGGATTTTTGCTTGACTACCGGCGTTGTGATGGCGGTCACACTAGTGGGGGATGGGTAGTCTATAAGCACATCCTTATTTTGGTCCCTAGTCGTAGGATTATCGAGACAGGGCATCGATACTCTAGAGTAGACTGGTGCATACGCTTCTCTTCCCAGCAGGGGAGATGGTCTGTCCCACAGCCATCAGTACGTCGTACTGGAGATAGTATGCAGGTGCTCGTTAGGTTACGAGTACACTGGACAGGACTTGTCGGGAACTGTTGGTTGGTATTATACCTATCGTCAGTTAACAGTTCCCAGGTGACATGAGTACAGCTTAGTCCGCTGACATGACACTGTCACTTCGCCTTGAGTGTGTTCCCACTGTTCTTAGATTACTACCCTACCACGGCTCTACTGAGTCGTGCAAACAGGTAGTAGTTGGGTGCAGTCCCGAAGCACTTGGAGGCAGTGACGGTTAGACAGGATTCGTCTCTCCCGGTATTGGGGGTTGATATCGCGCTGTGTCTAGGAGAGCCATTACAAAAAGTATCTGGCCAGGGCAAGCGAGATATACTGGTAGGTTTCCAGTGTTATCTCAGGGTGTTCTGGGCTACACTCCGAAACGACTTATACCGCTATTAGGGGACTGACGTTTACCGCCCCCTAGGCCCGCCATGCGATATTCTCAAACGAACAGACCGGACTGTACAGAGATTGTCACATTCAGGCTCAGTAGGAGTTCAATGGGTTCACCTCATCAGTCTTCTTATCGGCATCTACCTGGGGACCGTTACGAACAGCTAGTACCGCTTGCGGCCTGTGGTTAAACCCACTGCCAGCGTAGTGTCGAGCCTTTAGAGTCCCACACAGAGGGTTACTCGCCTTTGGGCAAAACAGAGTAGAGGTTGCATAGTTTTGCGACGGGATTCGTTCACATTCGCGCACTTGTGCACGTTTGGTGTCCGGACAGTAGTTACTAGCGGGCTTTGGTTTAAGCCAGATCCTAGTAATTGTTTTGGGATTGGTTTTGTCTCAGTGTATTCGTGTTCCTTGGAGCACGGATGGGGGTGTGTATGCACAGTTGACAGAGGCAGAGGCAGAGGATTCTCATTAGGGTTGTTGACCATTTGGCTTTGGTTGACTTGTTGACCGTTGACTTTTCTTTAAACCCTAATGAGAATATGATATATGATTAATAATATTAATTAAGTATTATTGTGCCATGGTTGAGTTGAAAGTTTGACTTTTGTTGACTTTGTTGACCGGTTGACCATTTTGGACTTGTTGACCATCATCATTTCATGGCTATCATTTCATGGGTATGACTTTTGCTTGCTTGTTGTTAGCAAAATGCAATAATAGCATGAAATGATAATGGTCCTTGAAACTAACCATCACCATATACTCAATTATTATTATTATTATCATTATTCTCACTTTTGTGAGAAGGGTTGGATTATGAGAGCTCAATCTATCATTCTCTTTCTTTCTCCTAGAAAAAAAGCTCTCCCTCTTCCTCTTCCTCTCTCAAAGTTCAAGTGTTCCATGAGTTGGAAATCATGAACCTTTGAGACAAAACCACCACCACTCTTCTCTACTCAATCTAAGGTATTAGGTTTAGCAAACCAAACATCTTAGTCATCTCTAGGTTGAGATTGGAGCTCAATTTCGAGACCCTCAGGTGGATCCATCTATGGCAAAGAAGAGACGACAAGGAGGATCCGTTCAAGCAACTACAAGGAGCAAGTAAGAGGAAGAACAACAACAAGAAGAGAAGGAGTTCAAGACCAAGGTATAACAATTCTACATAGTAGTTAGAACTTGTAGAATATTTGTTAGTTCTTGTTTAGCAACGATCCTTCTTGTACGGTCCATGTTACCGAGTTAGGAAAAATTTTCGTTTTACCTATTTCGCCTCCCCGAAAGGACCAGGGTGGGTAATGTGGACCTAACATAGATGGTATGTCCCACAGCCATCAGTACGTCGTACTGGAGATAGTATACAGGTGCTCGTTGGGTTACGGGTACACCAGACAGGACCCGCAGGGAACTGTTGGTTGGTATTATACCCGTCGTCAGTTAACAGTTCCTAGGTGACATGAGTACAGCATAGTCCGCAGACTTGACACTGCTACTTCGCCTCGAGTGTGTCCTACTGTTCTTAGATTGCTACCCTACCACGGCTCAAAGGAGTCGTGCAAACAGGTAGCAGTTGGGTGCAGTCCCGAGCACTTGGAGGCAGTGGCGGTTAGACAGGATTCGTCTCTCCCGGTATTGGGAGTTGATATCGCGCTGTGTCAGAGAGCCATTACGCAAAGTCCCTGACCAGGGCAAGCGAGATTTACTGGTAGGTTCCAGTAGTTTCTCAAGGTGTAATGGGCTTCGCTCCGACACGACTTATACCGCTTTTAGGGGACTGATGCTTGCCCCCCTAGTCCCGATATGCGATAGTCCTAAATGAACAGACCGGACTGTACGGAGATTGTCACATCAGGCTCAGTAGGAGTTCGGATGGGTTTCCTCATCGGCCTTCTTATTGACATTTACCTGGGGACCGTTACGTACAGCTAGTGTTGCTTGCGGTCTGTGGTTAAAACCACTGCCAGCGTAGTAGTCGAGTCTTTAGAGTCCCACACAGAGAGTTTCCCTGCTCCAGGCGAAACGATATAGAGGTCGTATGGTTTTACGACAAGGGTTCGGACGCATACGTGTTTAAACGCACGTACGACGTTCGGACAGTTTTTACCAGCCGGTTTTGGTTTAAACCAGATTCTAGTATCGGGTTATTGGATTTATACAGTCTAAAGTTTTTCTGTGTTTTCACGGATAGGAGGGGCGTTCTCGTAATTTGGCGGGAAGCTTCTAGAAGTATGGTGACTTGAGGGTTTATGTGGCATTAGCATTTATTGCTATTAGTGACTCATTTGTGTGATTCATCCATGTCATTAATTCATCATTAAATGGTTAAAGACTCATGTAGTGAATCACACATATTGAATTACTGAAGCATGATGATTAATCATTTTATTTATTTATATGATAAATCATTATGCTTCATATATTCAAGAGAGATCATTATCTCATTATCATTCTTATGCTCACCTTCTCTCTCCTCAAGCTCACTCTCTCTTCAAACCCTAATCCTACCCCTCATGTGTTGAGATCAAGGATTAGATAGACTAATTAATCCATAACCATTCTCTATATCACCTAGGTGCCTTTGATTAGCAACTAAAGAAACCTAGTTACCTCAAGATTAGAGGTGAAGCTTGAAGTAGAAGCTCTCGGGTGGATCGTCTATTACATAGAGGAGGCCGAGGAGGAGGTGGAGAACGAAAAGACGAAGGACAAGGTTCACCAGGTATAATCTCTTCTAATAGTAGTTTACAACTCCTATGTATATGTTAGTTATAGTTTAGCAAAGATTCTTCGGTTAGTCGATGTTAATCCAAAGAACAAGATTGTTTTTTATATTTCCGCCTCCCCGCAACTCGTGGGGTGTTGTACATCGACTTACATTACTCGCAGTGGGTATCGGGATCCAACTATCATATAGAAGGTATGCAATCTCATAGCAAATTCCAACACTTGAAATTCCCAATATTGTTTTTACCCCATGCGATTTATGACCTTGACAAGGTCAACAAACCATAAACCGCAAGTCAAGTTCAACCCGTTCATTTCGTGATTGAATTAAACTCACCCACACGACCCTTGACAAGGTCAACAAAGCCGCACAACTACCCTAATCCAATCACATCACATGCGGCAGATAAGCACTAATCAGCTACCGCACACTACGCCTTGACAAGGTCAACAAACGTAGCACGAATACTAAATAGCACTTATCTGAAATGACGGAGGGCTACGTTGGTTTTTAAGAAAACCTTTAGCGTAATGAACTGTAAGGTTCCTAGGCACCCTAGTGAGGTCTCACAAGTGATCAAACATGCACAAATCAAATTTTACGGGTGCCCACAAACCCTAATACGGATCGTTTACTAGATATCTAGGCGAAACAAGCAAGTAAATGGAAATGTATCTAAAGGAAAGTGACTACAACCTTTGTAGATCCGGTCCACCACTTCCTAAGCTCCGCGATGATCTCCCTCCGCTGTCCAAATCAAACCCTTGACTCTAGCATTGGCATCATCGAAGAATAGGCGGGCTTGATCGTCGGTTCGATGCCGAAGATGATCTACGTCGAAGCATCACAAGAACAAGCTCCAACTTCACCAAGCTTTGAAAACTTGTAAAGTAAACACCCTATACAACTTGGCAAGAGGTAGAGGATGAAGAAATAGGAAGTGGGTAGACTTCAGTTTTGGATTTCTCACTAGTTTTCATCACTTGCCATTGGAGTAGCAAGCTTTCTCTTTTTGTTGAAGAAGATGAAGAAGAAGAAGAAGATATGATAAGTCTTAATAATTAGATAAAATAAATCAATACTTATCATACTTTCAACTATAGTTAAGTGTAGAGAAAAGACCATGGTTAAAAGGATGGTTAGGGTTAAGCATAAGAACAAAAGAGTGACTTAGTCAAAGTTTCAAGAAACTTCAACTAAAAACAAAATATTCAACCATTCATTTATCTTTTTCTTTTTCCAAAATGAATAAATAAGAAAGATAAATGAATAAATAATCAAAACCCTAATTATTAACTTAAACCATGGTTTGATTCTTTACACTTAACCAAGTAAGCATGTATTATCAAACATGATACAAACATGTGCACAAAAGTATATCGCATATACAATGTGTACAATTCAAGTGAGAAAATCCTTTTAAAGTGAACCAATACTAGTTAACGCAAAGTAATATATCAAATATATAAATATGCACTAAATCATTAAATCAACACTTGATTTAACGATCCGGTCATATCGGATATAACCGACTAGTATCATATGTATCGGTTTATCGAATCAATCCTTGATTCGATAACTAGGTTATATCGCATATAACCATTCGATACATTCATCGTGAGAATAGAATACGGTATCACATACACGAATTATTCTCGGTCCCGCACATATCTCATATGCGCTCCTATTTCGTTTCGCTTGAGCCAGGAAACCTCTGTGTAGGACTCTAAAGACTCGTTAATACGCCGGTAGCAGATGATGATCATATCAAGCACCCACAAGCCGCAAGCGGTCTGCTAAACGTAACGGCCACCCGGGTATTGAGCGATCAGAAGATCGACGAGCAAGCCCGCTCACACTCCTGTGAATCTAACCAGTAACACTTACCGTACAGTCCGGTCTGTTCGTCTGATATGTCGCATATCTCGCCTAGGGGTGGTAAACGTCAGACCCCAATAGCTCGATAAGTCATGCCGACGTAAGGTCCATAACATTCATGAAACTACTGATAAATCTTACCAGTATATCACTGCAACCCTGGCCAGAAATTTCCTGTTATGGCCAGTCGAGCATAGCACAACATCAACCCCCAATACCGGGAGAGACGAATCCCCTCCTATCGCTCATTGCCTCCATGTGAATCGGGACTGTACCCAAAAACCACCTGTTTGCACAACTCAGTAGAGCCATGGTAGGGTGGAAATCAAAGCACAGTGGGAGACACACAAGACTCCATAACGATCTCGGGTCAACAGACTAAGCTGTACCAGTGTCACCAGAGAACTGCCATCTGACGTGAGGTATAATACCATCTGGGAGTTCTCGGCGAGTCCGCTCAGTGTGCCCAGTCTCCACTGAGCACCCGCATACCATCTTCGATGTCAAACACCAATGGATATGAGATCATCCATCGCCCATCGCATGGGTCGAGAAGACATGCGCTAGTCTACTCTGGAATATCGATGCCCCGTCTCGATATTCCCTCGACTAGGAACAATGAAGGATGTACTCATTGACTACCCAGGCCCCACTAGTATGATCTTCATCATAGTCCTGGAAGTCGAGTACACATCCTAAGGGCCTCAACATGTAATCAGAGAGACAGAAAGTATACATGTTAAGATAAAGAGTAACCAGATAGCGTACTATCATGTCGAGCAAGAAAGTCCTACCTATATATGTCCCAGCATCCACTACAATATACATCCAATGTACAGTAATAGCCTCTAGGGCATACATATAACTAACAATCTCCCACTTGCACTAGGGCCATCTGTAGCAGTTGTTGCAGTATCTAATACTCAACCATCCCATATGAGTCTCTCTTTGGGAAAAGGCCTTCGTGAGTGGATCCGCCGTGTTGTCCTCTGAGTCTACTCTCCTAACCTCGATCAACCTGGAGATCAACTATCTCCATGATCGGGTGATGCTGCCTCAGAATATGTCTGGGTCACTGATGGGACCAGGGTTCCAGGGCCGAAGCCACACTTCCATTGTCATACAATGGCATGAACCTAGTTCATCTTATGAACCAATATACACCCAAACTTCCTCTTTGGTAGTATCTTCAATAGCGATATTACCAGCCTTTATCGTCTAGTTTGCCACGGTATCTAGCTTGGAACTCTTCCAACATATCGTCCCTTTACTGAGGGTAAAGACAATGCCTGCGACTGACATTCAGTCGTCTTTATCACCCTGGAACCCTTCCAGCGATTCTCCCCAGGATCGATTGATACCATCTCACTACATCTAGTGAGAATCCTAACATCCATTTAGATCTATCATATAGACCCAAATCTCAGGATTTAGGAGGTATCACTTTGATCCTATTTGGAGAATCCTAGTGATAATAGGAGATTGACCGATCGTAGTATAGGAAACTCTCTTCCTATTAAGAGTATGTTGTCTACGTACAATACGAAGATGACCACCTTACTCTCTACTACCCTTTTGTATATACAAGGTTCGTCTACCATTTTGATGAAGTCAAACACTTTGACTATCACATCAAAATAGACGTTCCAACTTCGTGATGCCTGCTTCATTATGTAAAGCAACTTGCACACGTTTCCGCTGCTCCCACTGTTTACGAAGACCTCTGGCTGTGTTCTTATAGACGTTCTCTTCTAAATCAGTATTTAGAAAAGCAGTCAGGGCACCCAACCACCAGATATCGCAGTCATGGTATGTAGCCGTGGCAAGTAGGATCTGGATAGACTTAAGCATAGTCACTTGGAAAAGGTTTCATCATTATCCATGCCTGGTTGATGACTAAAACCTTTAATAAGCCTAGCTTTGAAAGTCTCAACTTTTCCATCTACACCAAGTAATCTTCTCAAGATATACTTGCTCCTGATGGGGATTTAACCCTTCAGATATAGCAACCAAAGTCCATACTTTGCTGGTGTATATGGATTCCATCTCAGATCGCTAAGCATCCAGCCATTCTTACAGAGTCCCTACTCTCGATGGCCTGCTCGAAACTAGTTGGGTCATCATCTCATGATGCAATCCTTGCTCCCACTGTCATCGAGAAACCGAGGTATCTCTCAGGCGGATGAGGAACCCTACTATATCGGCGGAGAGGCTGAGGTTCATCGGGAACTATAGAATCCTTTGGTTCTGTCAAATCATCAACTGCAGTTTTGTATAGCTGGAACCTTTCCAGTTCTACAGAACTGATCCTGCCTCGATCTTGTCCGGATTTTTCTTTTGACATAGGCCGGACAGTCCCAAATCTTAACTTGCTTAAGAGATGGGTTCTTCCCATACCATATCTCATATGGAGTGGTAGGCACTGATTTGATTCAAACCTAATTCAATAGGTATGCAGCTTCTCAAGTGCATAACCCCAAAAGGAAATAGGTAACTCAGTAATACTCATCATAGAGCACACCATATCTAATATTGTGCAATTGCTCCGCCCTGATACACCGTTGTGCTGTGGTGTATTCAGAGGAGTAACACTGAGAGAAAATCTCATTCTCCTTTAGAATAGTCCAGGAATTCTATGCACAAGTATTCTCCTCCCTGATCTTATCATAGGACATAACACTTATACCCGTATTTTGGTTCTCTACTTCTAACTTATATTCTGTGAATACCTCAAAAGCTTCAGACTTATGTTTCAACAGGAACATATGACTGAATATTGAGAGATTATCAGAGAATACAATGAAGTATAAAGAACCAGTCCTGGCATGTGTAGACAGGAGACTTTACATACATCATCATGTATCAGTCCCAAGGGTTTACTAACTCTTTCTCTGTTTCTAATAAACAGAGCTATGGTCATCTAATCTTTGTGACATGACTGGCAAGTTTCACAAGATGTAAATTCAAACTGATTTAAATATGCATCTAAAATGTAACTTCAGCCAGTCGGGTCGCATTGATGTGACCTAGTCTACAATGCCTCAAGAAGAATTTGTTCATTTCTGAACTCTTCCTCTTATGTGTGTTTAGTATACAAGGAACTGTAGTTTGATTTAGAACGTCAATGCTTTTATATAACGTGCCTGAACCGATCAACTTTTGATATAGGAAATGTTCAAAACATTATCCAACAATACAAAATTATATCATTTCTTTATTAATAAAGAGACTGATATGATTTTATATATCAGGTTCGGTATCTAATAGCATTTGTTCAGAATCAATGTATTGGTAATACAGGGTGACAGTGACCAACAGACTTGGCTGCAACACTTGCCCCGGTTTCTGTCTCATGAAACTTATCACCCGTTCTCAGTTTTTCTACCTTTTTGTAGCCCTATGTAACAGCTTACATATCTGGGATCCTGATCCGGTATCATATACCCAGGATGCAGAGGATACTGAGAAACAGTTCTTTGTAATGAACACACCCGAAGGAGATGCATCATATGCACTTTCTTCGTTTGGGCGGCATAGGAATTCTGGTATTCCTCAATTTCCTGCTCTGTCTTATAACAATTATAAGTTGGAGCGGGACCAACGTTCCCCAGCTCAGTATAACAAGCGGGTTCGGTCAATACATCCATATTATTATCTTGATTAAGGCGTGATATGGTCGCTACCTGGAGAGAGAGAGAAGAAAACACTCTGCGTGCGCTCTTGCAAGATCAGATTGGTTATATATTTTATCTAATCAGGATGGCTCCCACTGTTTTTATCAAATCTTCCTTCAAACCTTAAAAGGAAAGACTAGCCGGGATTAATTACACTCTACAAGTTCGCCAATCTTTCAGCCAGGCCAGTGTCGG
This sequence comes from Agapanthus africanus, assembly GCA_030015575.1. Classification (NCBI taxonomy): domain Eukaryota; kingdom Viridiplantae; phylum Streptophyta; class Magnoliopsida; order Asparagales; family Amaryllidaceae; genus Agapanthus; species Agapanthus africanus. The sequence goes on from JASDDO010000012.1 coordinate 358,837,535, forward strand.
TACTTTGAGGGAGGTTCCCCGTGCTTTCGCACGGACCTAATTACTGTAAACCTCGTTTTCCCAGAGGCGTAACCCCGTTGACACCTTTCTAGACACCTACTTGATCGGCTAATTGCAAAGTGCAAAACTCTCCCAGGAGTAACAATTACTCGCAGTGGGTATCGGGATCCAACTATCATATAGAAGGTATGCAATCTCATTGCAAGTTTCAACACTTGAAACTCCCGATAAAGGTTTTTACCCCTAGCACCTATGACCTTAACTATGGTCAATAAATCATAAGTACTAGTCAAGTTCTACCCGTCATTTCGTGATTAATTAGACCCACCCACATGACCCTTAACTAAGGTCAACAAAGTCACGCGACTGTCCTAACTAATCGCATCATATGCGGTGTAGGAAGACATCACTTAGCTACCGTACACTGTGCCTTGACTATGGTCAACAAACACAGCACGAATACTAAGTACTCTACTTCCTAAAATGACGGAGGGTTGCGGCTGGTTTTTGTGAAAACCTTTAACGCTTTGAACTTGATCTCGTTGCGGAATCAAATGGTTTTTAAATGGAAAGTTTTTGAAGCTTTTCTAGTTTTGCTAAAGGGGTCACTCCCGGTGAAGGGATCGTCGGCCCTTTCCTCGTCGAATGAGGTGCGGGATATATCATATATATCACTGTGCAAAGCGAAAACTATAGAAGCGATCAAATGACAAACCGAGGGTTGTAGCATCTGCCAGTTATTGCTAAAGGAGTCACTCCCGGTGAAGGGATCTCAGTCCTTTCCTCATCGAATAAGATGCAGGATGTTCTATAATGAACACCGCGATGCAAAGCAAGAACTGTAGCTACCTGTTTTTATTTTGAAATTCGATTCCACAACATCAATTAGGTTTATTTTCTTTCATTAATCTCATTAATGAATATCCCATCATTTAAATTACCTAAACATCACAGATAAATATGACGTACACTTATGCCATCCGCATTCGCCTCGATGTCCCCTCGTGCACCGTTAGGTTAGGTAACTAACGGCAGAGCGGGGCAGGGCTAGCGCGGGTGTAAAACATAAGTAACGTCTATATAATATATCATATATACTATATACTACATCTATCTGAACAGAGCACAGAACATCACATGATCACATCACAGATAAAGCACAGCAGAAGAAACATATGAAATATTGGATATACTAGGACGTCCGTGTTTTCAATACGAGCCAGTATAAAACACGGATTCCACGGTCGTGATGAATAGCCAATCCCACACCCCTAGACCCCTACGAGAGCGGCAAGCAACCCTACCAATTCTAGGGTTAGGAGACCCGGACTCGACTCCTCGAGTTGGTCTCCCACTGGACCCCAGAACCCGGTTACTTGTGCTCCCCTCCTTGGGTCTATCCTAGTGCAGAAAAGTAAATAATATACATCAACGGTGACATCTTCCGCAACCTGGAAGTGCCCCAATAAAAGAATATTACATACAAGTTTTTACATGAATGAAAATGAAAAACACTCATCTCACATAAAAACCCCTCGACTATTCAAATACGACGATCCAATATAACATATCCAGCAACACATAACATCACATGTCATCAACGTAAGTAAATATGCGCATCCCAATTGTCGTTGACATATAGCAACGAAACCGGCGACATCACATATTACACTTACGGTCACAGAAAAGAAAGTGTAAAACTACAACAGTTGGAATCCGCAACCACCTCAGACATCGCATGCCTGACCAAATGAATTCCTTAGACATCACATGCCTAACAATTATAAACCCCGCATTTCAGTCTCATTATCGAAAACACTTTTCAACACCAAGTCGGGCAATTCAAAAGGATTCCCGACATTCTGATCGAATGCTCGTCGCAAACTTTAGTAGGCGGCCGCACCCCCGACGCCGTCGATAAAGTGCACCAAGGCGGAACACCGCTACCGCGAGCACCCAAACGGATGCTTTCGGCGACGGGGTTCTCCTACATTCACTTGGTCGGGGCTATGGAGTGAGGCTGTCTATTAAGTTTACCCGGCGAGTATCCGCGTACGCTACGTGATTGCGACGGACTTTTGATCACATCAAAATTCCGTGGCAACCGATCAAGTGAGACTAAAGTGCTATGTTTATAACATTCATTCAGTTATCACATAACTTTTGTGAATTCCAATTGTTGTATCACATTCCGGACAAACAGAAAATGTTAAACTTTCCGATCGAACAATCGAACACCCAAGTTTTCCCGATACAGCTCAACACATGAAATAAGTCTAACAACATTCAGTTCGTGCCTCAGTACCAACGGTCCAGCCGTAGAAGGGTCAAGCCAACGCCTCACATGTGGCACGCCGTACTGCCCCAAACCCGAAGGATCAAAGGGCAGTTCAAGACGGTCACATAATCGAGTTAAGGTTTGCTGTCTTCTAGAGGGTCCATCGCGTTACTTGCACTACTTAGAACGTCGTTAAACTACGGAAAAATCCAACAATTGGAAATTTCACGGCAGGGGAAAAAGTGGGTATTTATATCCGGTCGAACTTTTTAACATATTCTAAAATACCCGGAAAAACACACCGACAAAAATTAGACAGTCCGATCGAATACACCGAGTCCCCAATACAACCCAGAAAATAAAACTCTGGAATAAATATTAAAATATCCCCAGGAAAACCAGCACTAAAAACTAGGAGTTACTGTGAAAACGAATAATGCTGATGTGACTAGTCGGCCGCGGAACCGCCGCACGAGCCATGCTCGTGCCGCGGTTCCGCCGCGGTTTAGAGGAATCGTGCTGCCGAATTTCACAGTGATTCTTAGTATTACCTGCTGATATTTCTGCATATTTTTAATTCCAAAAAAATCCACATTTTACAGAAAAGTCCAGAGAGCATTTTCAAAGTCGGGTTTTGGGTCGATCGGACTTCTAACTCCGTCGGGACTTCGCCTAAGGCTCTAGCTAGGCTATGATACCACTGTAGGGTTCTTAGGCACCCTAGTGAGGTCTCACAAGTGATCAAACATGCACAAATCAAATTTTACGGGTGCCCACAAACCCTAATACGGATCGTTTACTAGATATCTAGGCGAAACAAGCAAGTAAATGGAAATGTATCTAAAGGAAAGTGACTACAACCTTTGTAGATCCAGTCCACCACTTCCTAAGCTCCGCGATGATCTCCCTCCGCTGTCCAAATCAAACCCTTGACTCTAGCATTGGCATCATCGAAGAATAGGCGGGCTTGATCGTCGGTTCGATGCCGAAGATGATCTACGTCGAAGAATCACAGGAACAAGCTCCAACTTCACCAAGCTTTGAAAACTTGTGAAGTAAACACCCTATGCAACTTGGCAAGAGGTAGAGGATGAAGAAATAGGAAGTGGGTAGACTTTAGTTTTGGATTTCTCACTAGTTTTCATCACTTGCCATTGGAGTAGCAAGCTTTCTCTTTTTGTTGAAGAAGATGAAGAAGAAGAAGAAGATATGATAAGTTTTAATAATTAGATAAAATAAATCAATACTTATCATACTTTCAACTATAGTTAAGTGTAGAGAAAAGACCATGGTTAAAAGGATGGTTCGGGTTAAGCATAAGAACAAAAGAGTGACTTAGTCAAAGTTTCAAGAAACTTCAACTAAAAACAAAATATTCAACCATTCATTTATCTTTTTCTTTTTCCAAAATGAATAAATAAGAAAGATAAATGAATAAATAATCAAAACCTTAATTATTAACTTAAACCATGGTTTGATTCTTTACACTTAACCAAGTAAGCATGTATGATCAAACATGATACAAACATGTGCACAAAAGTATATCGCATATACAATGTATACAATTCAAGTGAGAAAATCCTTTTAAAGTGAACCAATACTAGTTAACGCAAAGTAATATATCAAATATATAAATATGCACTAAATCATTAAATCAACACTTGATTTAACGATCCGGTCATATCGGATATAACCGACTAGTATCATATGTATCGGTTTATCGAATCATTCCTTGATTCGATAACTAGGTTATATCGCATATAACCATTCGATACATTCATCGCGAGAATAGAATACGGTATCACATACACGAATTATTCTCGGTCCCGCACATATCTCATATGCGCTCCTATTTCGTTTCACTTGAGCCAGGAAACCTCTGTGTAGGACTCTAAAGACTCGTCAATACGCCGGTAGCAGATGATGATCATATCAAGCACCCATAAGCCGCAAGCGGTCTGCTAAACGTAACGGCCACCCGGGTATTGAGCGATCAGAAGATCGACGAGCAAGCCCGCTCACACTCCTGTGAATCCAACCAGTAACACTTACCGTACAGTCCGGTCTGTTCGTCTGATATGTCGCATATCTCGCCTAGGGGTGGTAAACGTCAGACCCCAATAGCTCGATAAGTCATGCCGACGTAAGGTCCATAACATTCGTGAAACTACTGATAACTCTTACCAGTATATCACTGCAACCCTGGCCAGGGATTTCCTGTTATGGCCACTCGAGCATAGCACAACATCAACCCCCAATACCGGGAGAGACGAATCCCCTCCTATCGCTCATTGCCTCCATGTGAATCGGGACTGTACCCAAAAACCACCTGTTTACACAACTCAGTAGAGCCGTGGTAGGCTGGAAATCAAAGCACAGTGGGAGACACATAAGACTCCATGACGATCTCGGGTCAACAGACTAAGCTGTACCAGTGTCATCAGAGAACTGCCATCTGACGTGAGGTATAATACCATCTGGGAGTTCTCGGTGAGTCCGTTCAGTGTACCCAGTCTCCACTGAGCACCCGCATACCATCTTCGATGTCAAACACCAATGGATATGGGATCATCCATCGCCCATCGCATAGGTCGAGAAGACATGCGCTAGTCTACTCTGGAATATCGATGCCCCGTCTTGATATTCCCTCGACTAGGAACAATGAAGGATGTACTCATTGACTACCCAGGCCCCACTAGTATGATCTTCATCATAGTCCTGGAAGTCGAGTACACATCCTAAGGGCTTTATCAACATGTAATCAGAGAGACAGAAAGTATACATGTTAAGATAAAGAGCAACCAGATAGCGTACTATCATGTCGAGCAAGAAAGTCCTACCTATATATGTCCCAGCATCCACTACAATATACATCCAATGTACAGTAATGGCCTCTAGGGCATACATATAACTAACATGAACTTGATATCGTTGTAGAATCTAGTGATTTTGAAAAGGAATGGTTTAAACTCCGCTTTTAAAATCGAGTAGTTTTCAAAAACAAACCGAATAGCTTTTTCTAGCTTTTGCTAAAGAGGTCACTCCCGGTGAAGAGATCTCAGCTCTTTCCTCATCGAATGAGGTGCTGGATATCCATCAAGCAATACCACTATGCAAAGCAAGAACTACAGAAGCTATCTTTTAAAAACTTTTGATTCTACAACATTTTTAGGTTTCTTTTCTTTTCATTAATCTCATTAATGAAGTCCCATCATTTAATGTTTTCTAAACATCACAGAAAATGAAACGAAAATAGAACGTACGCTTATGCCATCCGCATTCGCCACGGGGCCCCGTCATGCACCGTTAGGTTACTTAACTAACGTCAGAGCAGGGGCCGGACTAGCACGGGTGCAAAACATAAGCAATGTTTATTATATATATCATATATATAGATATATATAGATATATATATATATATAGATATAGCATTCGTCTTATGCAGTTATATGATCACATCATAGAACCAAGCAGCAGAAGTCAACATATGAAATATTGGATATACTAGGAGGTCCGTGTCTTAAATTAAGCCAATAATGGAAAAACACGGATTCCACAGTCGTGATGAATAGCCAAACCCACATCCCTAGACCCCTACGAGAGCGGCAAGCAACCCTGCCAATTCTAGAGTTAGAAGACCCGGTCTTGACTCCTCGACATGGTCTCCCACTGAACTCTAGAACCCGCTTACTTGTGCTCCCCGCCTTGGGTCTATCCTAATGCGGAAAAGTAAATAATATACATCAATGGTGACATCATCCTCAACCCGGAAGTGTCCCAATAAAAGAATATTACATACAATTTTTACATGAATGAAAATTGAAAAACTCTTATCTCACGCAAAAAAAACCCGGTTATTCATTCACGACAATCCAATATAACATATCACAGCAACACATAACATCACATGTCATCAACATAAGTAAATATGCGTATCCTAAATTCCGTTGACATATAGCAACGAGATTTGGGATACCCCACATATTACACTTACGGCGCAGAAAATAAATGAAAAACTACAATAATTAGAATCTGCATTTCCTTAGACATCGTAAACTCAGAATATCTCATATTCCGAATTTCATGCCTAACCCTATAAACCTTGCATTTTAGTCTCATATCGAAAACTCTTTTCAATAACTTAGTCGGGTAATTCAACAAGATTCCCGACTACCCGATCCAATACTCATCGGGAACTTTAGTAGATGGCCGCACCCCCGATGCCGTCGACCAAGTGCACTTAGGCGGAACACCGTGGCCGCGAGCACCCGAATGGATGCTTTTGGCAACTGGGTTCTCCTAAAGTCACTTGGTCGGGGCTATGGGGCGTGGCTACCTAGTAAAGTTATCTGGCGAGTATTCACGTACGATACGCGATTGCGACGGAATTTCAATCCGAATCAAAACTCCATGGCAATCGATCAATAGAGACTAACATGCTAGATTTACAAACACTAACTAGTTTTCACAAAACTAATTAAATGTGGATTCCCAATATTGCATCACATATCAAACTTAAACCCGGAACGATGTAAAAATTACGACTACGAAACACACCGTATTAGCCCCTTAACAAAATTAACATCACATGCAATTTTGGGCTAATCAAACATAACCAGAAACCCCAAAACTAAGTGAGCAGACCACAGGAAAAATACGAGACCAAAACTTTTAAGATGGGCCGGCGACGCCGGTATTTTGAGGTTTTTCGCCGGTTAAATTTTGGATTCTTGGTCTCGTGTTTCTTCTGTATTCTAGTTATATCACATATAACATTCTGCAACTATTTAAAAAAAATTCAGAGACCATTTTAAAAACAACAGAGAATGGGGTTTTGAGTTTGCATATTTCGGAGTTTTTCGATTTCGCAATTCTATAAACATCGTCTAATCTTCTAGCCTTGGCTTTGATACCATGAAAGTGTATGTTAGCACCACCACTGGGTCTTACTAGCATGAAGCATGCCATTTTAAAAAATTTCAGGGTGCTAATAAACACTAACCAAGATCTTAAATTAGATGATTAGGGTTTAACTATGATATCATAAAAACTATACTAAGAGATGGATGGCTACAACCTTTGTAGACCGTGTCCTTCTCTTCTAAAGCTCCGGGTTGTAGTCAACGCGACCCCACTAAGCTCCACTTGAAGGTTGTACGAACTTGCTTCAATGACCTTCGTGCTGAAGATGATCCACCCGAAGTCCGCTAATCCAAGCTACCTCTTCACTAAACTCTTTAGTGAAGTAAACACACTACACAAAAGTGCTAATCTAGTGTAGGATGGTGAAGTGGGGGTTTTGTTTTCTCACTAGGGTTCTCACAAACTCAAGGGTTCAAAACTCATGTGAGGGATTAAGCTTGGAGGTGGAGGTGAAGAAGATGGAGAGAGCTAGAGAGCAACTCATCACATGAGCTCTCAAAATGAAAAATGAACAAAGTCATGTGAAGAATGGCTTGACCCCTTCACTTATTGAAGCATCCAATATCCATCAATATAGAATTGTAACCATGCATCAATAGTGTAGGATGATGAATAAAAAATTCATCAAGCCATGCTTTCCACCATGCCATAAAAGTCTCCTCATTTTTCCACCTCTTTTTCTATTTTCTAAAAGTAGAAAATCCGTGTCATGCTTCATATATATATATATATATATATATATATATATATAATGAAGAATAATTAGTGAGCTATAATATTAGTTAATATATAATTATATCAAATATAAATATATATTATATTATTAAATCAACACTTGATTTAATAATCCGGTTATATCACATATAACTGACTAATATCATTTATCTGTATATCACATTATCAAATCAACACTTGATTCAATAATACGGTTATATCATATATAAGCTAACTGATAACAAATAACTGCCAGATTAGAATACGGTATCACATACTTGTATTTAATCAGGTCCCCGCACTTATCAACATATGTGGCCTACTTCGTTTCGCTTGAACCAGGAAACTTCTGTATGGGACTCTAAAGACTCGTCAATACGCCAGCAGTAGGTGATGATCACATCAGTCACCCACAAACCGTCAACGGTACTAGCTGGACGTAACGGCTACCCAGGTATTGAGCGATTAAAAGATCAGCAAGCAAGCTTGTCCAAACTCCCATGAAGCCTATAGGTAACACTTACCGTACAGTCCGGTCTCTTCGTCTGATATGTCGCATATCGAGTCTGGGGATAGAATTATCAGACCCCAATAACTTGATAAGTCATGCCGATATAAGGCCTATAACGGTACGAGAAACTACTGATAACACTTACCAGTAAATCTCAACAACAGCCCTGGCCGGGGACTTCCTGTTATAGCCAATCGAGTATAACGCAACATCAACTCCCTATACCGGGAGAGACGAAACCCCCTTATCGCTCATTGCCTCCATGTGACTCGGGACTGTACCCAAAATCTACCTGTTTGCATGACTCCTTTGAGCCGTGGTAGAGAGGAAATCAAAGTACAGTGGGAACCACACAAGACTCTATGACGATCTCGGGTCTACAGACTAACCTGTACCAGTGTCACCAGAGAACTGCTATCTGACGATAGGTAGTACCATCTAGAAGTTCTCGGCGAGTCCTTTTCGGTGTACCCATTCTCTAATGAGCACATGTGTACAATATTTGATGTCAAACACCAATGGATATGGGATCAACCATCGCCCCATACAGGGTCAAGAAACGTACAAACTAGTCTACTCTGGAATATCGGTGCCATGTCTCGATATTCGCTCGAATAAGAACAATTGAAAGATGTGCTTGTGGACTATCCAGGTCCCAGTAGTATGATCCGCATCATAGTCCTGATAGTCAAGCCAACATCCTAAGGGCTTTATCAACATGTATATGAGAGACGGTATAATAATACTAGTGAACTTGTTCAGATAAAAGCAACCAGATAGCATACTATCATGTCGAGCAAGAAAGTCCTCCATATATATGTCCAAGCATCCACTATATCATACAATAATGACCTCTAGGGCATTCATATCTCTAACAAGGTGTTTGCGACGACTGGTAATGGGTGCGGCCTTGGCGAGGTGAGGGCCGAAGGCTGGAGTCGGCAGCGATTGAGGAGGCAAGGGGGTGTTCTGTAATTAGGGTCTCGATGGAGGAGGGGGGTGCAGGCGGTTCTTGGTAGCGAAGGAAGGGCCGGGCTCGAGGGTGCTTGGTGAAGGAGAAAGGCGCGGCAATGGTGAGGGTGAAGGTGATCGGAGGTTGCTGCTGGGGTTGAGTTCGGTGGCCGATGAGGTTGGTGGCTGCTCGGTGAGCGGTCGATGAGAGGGGCAAAGGCGTGGGTTGTTGGGTTAAGGCTCGATAAAAAAAGGGAGGAGAAAATTTTGTGATGTGAGATAGAGAAAGGTGTTAAATTATATGTATGTGTAGAAGAGAAAGAGAGAGATTCTGAGAAGATATTTATTTGTTTAGGGAAATATATATTGGTTAGGAATATATTCAAATTATTAGCTTATATATATATATATATATATATATATATATATATATATATATATATATATATATATATATATATATATATATATATATATATATATAATGTGGGATATTAATTAAGACATAAATAAATTAACCTCTAGGTTACCCAAAAAAGAAGATTATCATATCAAATATTATATGCACCAAAAGATAATATAAACATATTAGCAACCAACTATTCATAACATAAAATCAATTCTAAAATTATAGGAATAGTTTTATTAATGGAAAAAATATTCTGATAAATTTAAAATATTGTATCCAAAAATAGGGTGTTACAACAATGGTTAATTTCTCCAATATCTGTAAAGAAGACGGCAGTCAGGTGGTACACTGACGTACTCTCTGGAAAACAAGACGTCGGCAGAGATTCATCCGGTATTGTCCCTCCGATGCTCAAGTTAGTAACTTGAGGATAGTACGTATTAATTCAAGGTTTATGGGATCGAAATGACATGCCTCTTTAGGATTTGTCTCTGGGTATTTATATGCACCCCGGAAGTATACCCATTTTTTTCACAGAGACGACGGTAAGTGTTGCTTCTAGAGGAGTATTGGATGTCAGAGGAGCTCCCCCACCCCTGAGCCTTTCTAACCTAGATTAATGGGACATTGGTCGACGTATTTGGTGCAGTTCTGAAGGGTATCAAGGGATAAGTTCTCCCTTGCAGGAGCGACTGCAGAGGCTTGGTTATCCCCAGCCACCGAGAGAGCACCTTGTTCAACATCCATACAAGGATTTAGTGTGTTGAGTCTAGATCTCGTTTTCACCATGCACTGTGTAACAACCGAGTTCAGTTATACCAATTTCTGTTTCCGTATTTGTTTGTCTGTGGTATTTTATTGATTTATCATGTTTGGATGCGAATGGTAGTTTACTTTTACATTGCATTCGACCCGACCCGCTTACTTGAACTAGTAGATTCATATTTATAGATTACCCTGACTTGTTATATAGACAAGTGCATCTCATGTATACTGCATACTGGCATTTTATCTAGTATCGCATCTTTTGCATATAACAATTTAAATCACGTAGAATAATTTAAAATTGCATTTCATAGCCTGCATGATACCCCTAACCCCGTGGTTGCATCCGCGCATCTTGTTCTCGTCCCGTTCAGTGAAACGGGCGTATTTGGATGGCTACGCGCACGTACGTGCATCCGTTTTTGGTGTATGCTTTTTCGTTACCTGAGCGCTCGTTTTGAAATTCGGAAGTCATATATATTTTTCATATTTTAAATCTGAATTTTTAGACCCGACCCGGACGTGTTTTGGAGTAAATTTGTATTTGCCAAAATCTCAAAACGGACTAATGTTATAATATTATTCAAATCTTCTTTAACAATATATATTTTTTATAACCATTTATTAAAACTAAAATATCTCTCTCTCTTTCTCTCTCGTCTCTCTCTCTCCCGATTCTCTCTTTCGCTCTCTGTCTCGTCTCTCTTTCTCTCTCTCTCTTTCTCTCTCTGTCTCGTCTCTCTCTCTCTCCCGATTCTCTCTTTCTCTCTCTGTCTCGTCTCTCTCTCTCTCTCTCTTAATTCTCTCTTTCTCTCTATGTCCCGTCTCTCTCTCTCCTCTCTCTCTCTCTCCTGATTTTCTCTTAATCTAAAAATATATATATATTTTATATTTTTAAACAGTTTATATCTCTCTCTATCTCTCTCTGCACATGCATAAAAGATTTGTTACCCTTAAATTTTAACACGTCTCTCTATCCTCCCTCTTCGTCTTCCCCATTATATTTTTCTTTTCCGCCTTCCTTCTTCGCCCGCGCCCGTCGCCTCGTCGTCGTCTCCTCACCTCGCCATCACCAGATCACCCCACTACAACCCAGTAAGCCAGTTTAGTCTCATTCCTCTTCCTTTCTTTCCCTTCTTCTCTTCTTGTTTCTTTGTACATTTTCTGATCTCTTTTATTCACTGTTGTTTTTAGATCGCCGGAATTCGGTCGGGCCGTCGACGGTCTCGACGACCCAGCGAGGACATCTGACCCGTGTGATCCCAATGTTCGTTGTTTCGACTCATTCCGTGTACCGTGCGCGCGTCACGACTTTTCCCGCCGACGCGTAACGTTCCGTTTACCGCTTCGCGATCCGTCGAGGCAAGTGAAACTTGCTACATGCTATTCATATTATTCCTATATTAATTTATCTATTTTCTTATTAAATCTGTAAATAGAATCTAAATCCATGAGTTCCAAGTTAGCAGCACGATGTCCCGTTTACATATTTCAGATCTAGAACTTGAAACCTACTGTCGCATTTAGTTTACTAAACCTAATAACCACATTTATATGTTAGATCTCATAATCCCAATTGTTTGCATAGCTATAATACCCTTTTGTAGTTTATACCCTATCGGACGACCGGTTGCATACATCTAGTCTAATTCATATTCAAACACATCTCTAGATTGTTTTAGTACATATTAATATGATTTTATCATCCACATTTATTATACTGCATGCATGTAATGTTGAAACTATCTCTTAAACCCAAACTGATAACCGTGCATCCAAGTAGTTTAATCTGTACCTATTCGCATATCATATTACATGTGCCAGTTTACTGTTCTGATAATACCCATGCTTGTTTATTTATAACCATGATTATGTTAGTTGATTATGAGCACCCACATGATATCTTTTACACCCTGACATGACTTGCTACACACATATTACTTGACCCGACACGGTACCGTACACTCTCGACATGACCTGGCACCTAAATACACTACTTGACTTGACCTGATGTACCATGGCTTTACCTGTTACCTGATCTTGTGTCTAATGCCAACAAACCTGGCATGTAGTCCTTACGGACCATTCCTGTTGTCTATCCAGACAAACCTGCACCTACCTGATCCTGTGTTGGCATTAGTTCTTGATTACGGAATACCTGACTTGAACACATAACCTTAGGGGTATGGGGAAATCAAAAGTGTAAACTAAAGTGTAACTTAAAAGGGTATTACTTGATCCGTGGTCCCGGGGGGTAACGGGACAGAGCCATTCGTGACTCTTACATCTTGATCCGTGGTCCCGGGGGGTAACGCGACAGAACCACTCTTGGTTCATATATTCCTGAACCGTGGTCCCGGGGGGTAACGGGACATATCCTTTGAGTTACATGGAGAATTACATTAATTGATTTCAAACAAACTTTAGAGTAGACAACCCAGTAGCACAGTTTAGATTGATCGCTGCACGTCACATACACTGATACACTTCACTGTTATGCATCCCTGTTGACTTGTTACTATTTATGATTTATGCCTGCATATCTCGTGTATCCTGTTCATTTATTATTGCTTAATGTTATGACGCGCTGACGTCTGGGTTTTGCATGGCCCAGATCCTCTACCTTTGTTGCAGACTGATCAGGAGTTTTGCCGTTGTTAGATCGAGCGGTAGGGATCATGTCGGTATCCGGTCTTACTTTCCAGGTGTTTATTTGATCTTTTGCTTCCGCATACTATAGCATTTCTTGACTCTTTCACTCTGACTGATGGACATGTACTAAATAGTTAGTTTACTTTCCTGTTCTTGATATCTCTACAGCCGTAATGTAACTGTGGAAGGATTTTTCCTAACCACAGGTAGCATGGTTGGCTATGTCACGTGCCTATTTTAGCGTACTCTGGGAAGCGGGGCGTGACATGGTTTTTTTGGTATCAGAGCCATGGGATATAGGTTAATCGGGTTTGATTCTTTTGTAGTTAGGTATTGGACCCAATACAAGAATCAGAATACTCGTGATTAGGAACATGTCCTGCCACCTTGTTATCGTGATTCTTGAATCATATCTTTCTTTTGATCCTTTTCTTGACGATATGCAAACGACTTTGCATCTCGGCTTGAAACCTTTTGGGTTCACTATTGTCCCTCCCTGTTTCTTGATTCTGATACTAGGATCTGGGCGACTTGAGTGGAGTTATGTAATTGTACCCATGAACTGCAGCATGGTTACAATGCGGTACTCTATTTGAGTAACTTGGAGTTCTGGTCTTGATTCACTTCCTTATTTCATGATCGTTGTATTACCTTGTTTTTCTCGGTTTCATTGCTTACCAGCTATTGTTTTATCGCCAGCTTGAATCATGTTTCCCGTGCTTAATCCTCTTCGGTATCTTAACTTCGGATGAAGTCATCTCGGTATCTTACTTGTTCTTGTTTTTCCCGCATTAGGATCATTCAATTCTGGTGCATCCCTTGTTTGTTGTGGTCTTGGGAATGGATTTTCGCGGCACTTTCCACGCTTATATTGATGGTAAGGAAAGGAAAGTGATTCTCCAAATTTCCGGACATCCGGAGTTTGTTTTGTTGGAGGAAGCAGTTCTGTCGGGCCAGTTGAGTTTAGGGTTTAGGCCGACAAACAGTGTCCTTTTGTCGATGGAAATTGATAAGAAAGAAGCGCCGGCTATAGTTCGAGAATTCATGGATGTGTTTGAAGACATATCAGGTTTACCGCCGAGGCAAAACGTGGAGTTCGCGATTGATCTTGTTCCTGGTGCAGCGCCAGTTCTAAAGCGTATTATCCAATGGCACCAGTGAAGTTGGAAGAAGTTAAGAAGCAAGTTACCGAATTACTTGAGAAGGGTTGGATTCGAAGCAGTAACTCGCCTTGGGGAGCTCCAGTTCTTCTAGTTAAGAAGAAAGATGGAACGAGAAGAATGTGCATCGACTATCGAGAATTAAATCGGGTGACTATTAAGAACAAGTACCCGATCCCTCGCATTGGCGAACTTTTTGAGCAGCTTAATGGCGCGAGGGTATTCTCGAAGCTGGATTTGCGATCCGGATATCATCAGGTCCGAGTGAAAGCAGAAGATATTTGCAAGACGGCGTTCCGAACTCTGTATGGACATTACGAGTACCTAGTGATGCCCTTCGGAGTAACGAATGCACCGGCGATATTCATGGACTTGATGAACCGAATCTTTTCACCATTCTTGGACCAGTTTATGGTGGTGTTCGCTGAGGATATTCTGGTCTACTCGAGGAGCATTGAAGAGCATGCAGAACACTTGAAAATCGCACTGCAGACATTGAGGCAAGAAAGATTATATGCAAAGATGAGCAAGTGCAAGTTTTGGCTTGAAGAAGTAAAGTTTTGGGGCATATCGTAGCTGGAGATGGCATCGCCGTTTACCCAGGGAAGATTGCAGCAGTTCAAGACTGGCCGATTCCGAAGAACGTTGTAAAGATCAGAAGTTTCTTGGACTTGCAGGATACTATTGAAGGTTCGTGGAGAATTTCTTTGCTCGTCTGGCGGAGCCGTTGACCAAGCTTACGCACAAGGAGGAACATTTTGTGTGGACGGAGAAGTGTGCGTCAGCCTTTGAGACGTTGAAGCAGAGATTGATAACCACTCCTATTCTGACCGTGTCAGACAGTTCCGGAGGATTGGTGATTCACAGCGACGCATCTGGGAATGGTTTGGGATGTATTTTGATACAGCATGAGAAGGTTGTAGCTTACGACAGTTGAAGACCCATGAGAAGAATTACTCAACTCATGACTTAGAGCTTGCGGCTGGGATTTTCGCTTGAAGATTTGGAGACCCTACTTATTGGGCGAAAGGGGTCGAAATATTCACCGATCATAAAAGCCTAAAGTACGTGTTCGCTCAGAAGGAGCTATTTGTAAGACAGCGTAGATGGTTGGAGATGATGGCTGACTACGATATTGATCTTATGTACCATCCGGGGAAGGTTAATGTCGTACCGGATGCGCTCAGTCGGTTACCGGCAATTCAGATGTTGACTACGCAGAAAGAACTCGTTGAAGACTTTCGAAGATTTGATTTGGAGGTTGTGCTACCGCATTCTTCGGGACAGTTGATGCAGCTGCAAGTACTTTCGTCGTTGATCGAGAACATTAAGGCAGCGCAATCGCAGGATCCTAGATTGCAAAAGTTTCGAGAACAGGTTGAAGCCGGATTACGACCAGATTTATTGATCCATGAAGATGGTTCGATGAGGTATGGTAGCCGTTTGTGCCTGCCAAAGGGTGATATTCGTGAAGAGCTTACGAAGGAGGCACACAGTTCAGCTTATTCCGTACATCCAGGAGGCACGAAGATGTACCGAGACTTACGACAGCATTTCTGGTGGGAAGGCATGAAACGGGAGATCGCTCGCTTTGTGGCTAAGTGCTTGGTGTGTCAGCAAGTTAAGGCTGAACATCAAAGGGTTGCTGGTTTATTGCAACCACTTCCGATTCCTCAGTGGAAGTGGGAACATATAACCATGGATTTCGTGACAGCTCTACCGCGGAGTCCAAAAGGCAACAATGCAGTATGGATGATTGTTGATCGTTTGACCAAGGCAGCTCATTTTATTCCTTTTTGGGTTGGTCAATCAACAGAAACTTTGGCGGAGCGGTACATGCAGGAGATTGTAAGATTTCATGGAGTACCGGTGAGCATCGTGTCCGATCGTGACACTCGTTTTTTATCACACTTCTGGAGGAGTTTACAGGAAAGTTTGGGGACTCGATTGAAGTTTAGCACAGCTTATCATCATCAAACTGATGGTCAGTCGGAGAGAACGATCCAAACTCTTAAAGACATGTTGAGAGCTTGCATGTTAGACTTCAAGGGTTCATGGGAGGATCATCTACATTTGGTGGAGTTTTCTTACAACAACAGTTTCCAGGCAGCTATTCAGATGGCTCCATCGAGACTTTATATGGTCGCAAGTGTCGTTCACCGTTTGTTGGGACGATGTTGGTGAACGAAGATTATTGGGACCAGATTTGGTTGTGCAGACAGTTGAGAAGGTTAATACTATTTGGAATCATATGAAAGCAGCACAAGACCGACAGAAGGAGTTGGGCAGATACGTCGAGAAGACCTCTAGAGTTCGCCGTGGGTGTTTTGGTATTCTTGAAGATATCACTGACTAGAGGGGTGATTCGTTTCGGAAGTCGAGGAAAACTTAGTCCTCGATTCGTTGGACCTTTTGAGATTTTGAGCGTGTTGGAGAAGTGGCATATCGTTTGGTGTTACTACAATCTTTGGAGAATGTTCATGACGTATTTCATGTATCTCAACTCCGTAAATATGTTTGAGATGAAACACACATGCTGCATCTTTCGGAGTTGACTGTCCGAGAAGATTTGACTTTTGCGGAGCGACCGATATCGATTGTGGATCGAAGAGAAAATGTTCTTAAGAACAAAGTTATACCTCTTGTACTTGTTTCTTGGAGTAATCGTTCAGATGGAAAATCAACTTGGGAACGAGAAGATGAAATCCGGCAGAAGTTTCCATATCTATGCTTGTAGTGTGTTGATTGTTTATCCTTTCTTGTTCTTGGAATTTCGAGGACGAAATTCTTTTTGTAGTTGGGTATAATGTAACAACCGAGTTCAGTTATACCAATTTCTGTTTCCGTATTTGTTTGTCTGTGGTATTTTATTGATTTATCATGTTTGGATGCGAATGGTAGTTTACTTTTACATTGCATTCGACCCGACCCGCTTACTTGAACTAGTAGATTCATATTTATAGATTACCCTGACTTGTTATATAGACACGTGCATCTCATGTATACTGCATACTGGCATTTTATCTAGTATCGCATCTTTTGCATATAACAATTTAAATCACGTAGAATAATTTAAAATTGCATTTCATAGCCTGCATGATACCCCTAACCCCGTGGTAGCATTCGCGCATCTTGTTCTCGTCCCGTTCAGTGAAACGGGCGTGTTTGGATGGCTACACGCACGTACGTGCATCCGTTTTTGGGGTATGCTTTTTCGTTACCTGAGCGCTCGTTTTGAAATTCGGAAGTCATATATATTTTTCATATTTTAAATCTGAATTTTTAGACCCGACCCGGGCGTGTTTTGGAGTAAATTTGTATTTGCCAAAATCTCAAAACGGACTAATATTATAATATTATTCAAATCTTCTTTAACTATATAAATATTTTATAATCATTTATTAAAACTAAAATATCTCTCTCTCTCTCTCTCGTCTCTCTCTCTCTCGATTCTCTCTTTCGCTCTCTGTCTCGTCTCTCTCTCTCTCTCTCTCTCTCTTTCTCTCTCTGTCTCGTCTCTCTCTCTTAATTCTCTCTTTCTCTCTCTGTCTCGTCTCTCTCTCTCTCTCCTGATTTTCTCTCAATCTAAAATATATATATATATATATATATATATATATATATATATATATTATATTTTTAAACAGTTTATATCTCTCTCTATCTCTCTCTGCACATGCATAAAAGATTTGTTACCCTTAAATTTTAACGCGTCTCTCTCTCCTCCCTCTTCGTCTTCCCCATTATATTTTTCTTTTCCGCCTTCCTTCTTCACCCTCGCCCGTCGCCTCGTCGTCGTCTCCTCACCTTGCCATCACCAGATCACCCCACTACAACCCAGTAAGCCAGTTTAGTCTCATTCCTCTTCCTTTCTTTCCCTTCTTCTCGTTTTGTTTCTTTGTGCATTTTCTGTTCTCTTTTATTCACTGTTGTTTTTAGATCGCCGGAATTCGGTCAGGCCGTCGACGTTCTCGATGACCCAGCGAGGACATCTGACCCGTGTGATCCCACTGTTCGTTGTTTGGACTCATTCCGTGTACCGTGTGCGCGTCACGACTTTTCCCGCTGACGCGTGACGTTCCGTTTACCGCTTCGCGATCCGTCGAGGCAAGTGAAACTTGCTACATACTATTCATACTATTCCTATATTAATTTATCTATTTTCTTATTAAATCTGTAAATAGAATCTAAATCCATGAGTTCCAAGTTAGCAGCACGATGTCCCGTTTACATATTTCAGATCTAGAACTTGAAACCTACTGTCGCATTTAGTTTACTAAACCTAATAACCACATTTATATGTTAGATCTCATAATCCCAATTGTTTGCATAGCTATAATACCCTTTTGTAGTTTATACCCTATCGGACGACCGGTTGCATACATCTAGTCTAATTCATATTCAAACACATCTCTAGATTGTTTTAGTACATATTAATATGATTTTATCATCCACATTTATTATACTGCATGCATGTAATGTTGAAACTATCTCTTAAACCCAAACTGATAACCGTGCATCCAAGTAGTTTAATTTGTACCTATTCGCATATCATATTACATGTGCCAGTTTACTGTTCTGATAATACCCATGCTTGTTTATTTATAACCATGATTATGTTAGTTGATTATGAGCACCCACATGATATCTTTTACACCCTGACATGACTTGCTACACACATATTACTTGACCCGACACGGTACCGTACACTCTCGACATGACCTGGCACCAAAATACACTACTTGACTTGACCTGATGTACTGATTGAGATAATTTTCTTGATGTGTAAATGTAAAAGTATCAATTCAAATTGTCCCCTATTTCGGCACCATTTGATTGATCGTAAAATGCGAGACTGAGTAAGTAAATCAAATCGATAAGAGTCTCTTTGTGTCGGTAATTAGAAAATTGAATAAAGTTCACAATCAAAAAATTACATTTGACCGCAATCAACTACGGTGTCAGTTGTAGATCGTAAGCGAGTGCGGATCGTCCACAGGGATTGTGCGATTCGTTTTTATATTTGAATTGTTTGAATTGAAAAGTTAATCGAAAAGAAAAGAAAACATGATTCAAGAATTTATCGATTGATTCAGGTGTCACGAGTTTAATCAAGAATCAAGAAACTGATAAACAATCGAGAATCAGGGTTTCGATGATATTTCCAACCAAAATGTCAAGAATCTAAATGAGGCTCGTAGGAATCGATCGGATCTATAGACGTGATGTAATTTCAAGATTTCGTGTTCTTGTCCTTCGAAGGATTGATACTAGATCGATGATAATCGACGAGAGTTAGGGCTTTCTTAATGAAACTAGGGTTTCATCGTTTAACCCTTGTTCTTTCGTTGATATCATTCACACTCTAGCCTCTGGCAATTTCAAGAAACGATCGTACTCCCCAATCTCGAGCGATATCATTCAAGAAAACATCGCAACGAATTGGGTTGTCGATTCTTGAAATTGCTAGGGTTTACAAAACTCATAGGATTCAAGAATAGATTTAAGATATATTACATCATCATTCTATTGATCGTCTTGACTCCTCGACGAGCGGAGTATTACTCAAACATCACAACAAGAATTACAACTAGAAATTTAGATTGAATCATGATGCAAGAATTTAAAGAAAACAAGATAAAAGAATATCACCTTTTATTTATATCAATAATTTGATTACAGTCGCTCAAGAACTACAAGAGGAAGAATTAAATTGTCGACTTGGCTTCGCTCGGCTCCGTGAGTCGCGGATCGGCTTGGACCACTTGCTCTGTTGAAGAACGGCTCGGCTCCTAAAAGGTTGCAATGCTTCTTTCTTGATGGGGTACTCGGGATCTTGGCTTTTGATTGGAATTAGGGTTAGGGTTTCACACAAGTCCTTTCACTAGACTTGTGGAAGAAGAAGTAGAAGAAAGAGATAGAATGGCTCTAAAATGAACTAAAGGAGGGATTTTTCCATGATGATTTACAAGTGAGCCTAGGGTCTTATTTATAGAGCACCCAAACCCTAAGCCTTCTTGAGTTCCCTCCAAAAGTTTGTTGAAAGACTTCTAGAAGGAGTTTGTTAGGCTTAGCTTAGGGTTTAAGCTAGGGTTTAAGAGGAAGTTTCTAGAATGATAGGCTAGTTTAGTGTTGATCCCAAAGCTTGCCGATCTGGCAGAAGTCTCTGGAGTCTTCTGGAATTTGAGGTACATTTCTGAACTGTAGCCACTGAGAGAAGCATTGTGCACTAAAATTGAGAAGGTGACGTGGCAAGACGGCCGCGGAACCGCGGCGCAAGCAGGCTACGGCCGCGGTTCCGCGGCCATGTTGGAAGCTTGTGGCTTGGTTCTTCTGGTGTGGTCTTTGGTTGATACTTAGGCCTTTCTTTGATATGTTGATTTTTGTTTTGCCTTTTGAATTGATACCAGAACTGAAATCATTGAGTTAGCGTAATGTTTGATCGGTACCATGTACATTTTGGCCTTTCTTCTGGATTTTCCTGCACAGATCTCAAAACAAGTGTTGCGCAAATGTAGGGATGATGCGATGCCATGAAATGCAGTCAATTTCCTTTATAGTGTCGGTTTTAAGGTATAACACATGTAATCTGATATTTTGCGATAGTTTTGCTAATATGTAAAATATGAATGCCGAACACTTCTATATGAATGCAAATGATGAGGAAATTGCCGGCTAAAATATACAATATTTTCGACTAATCAAATTCCCCCGAACTTAATTTCGATCGTCTCGAGCGAACTGTTTATTAAAAAGAGAAGGAGAAAATGAAGAAAGAGAAAAACTAACTAGCACACTTTCGTAGGCAACACGATTGCACTGAGCATGTGCAACAAGCCTTTAAACCTCTAGGTGTCCCTAGTAGGAGGAGTATTGTCTCCTGAGGGTTTTCAGCGGATTGCACCCACAAAATCCAATAATAAAAGAAAGATCATGAATATTACATTTAAAGAAAAGAATTGTAAAAGAAAAGCCTTGAAAATTAGGGTTTCCAACTAAGCTAGCTTTTCGGTTGTCATGAGCCCTATCTTAATGGTCATGAAAAGATGTTAGAAATCACGTCATCCCTCAATAAAACATCGTCTTATTCTTCATTCCTATCTTTATTCCAAACATCGATCATATCACCCTGCGTGTGTGTAAAGGACATCCCTACACCCGGAGAATTCAATTCAAGCTATCATACTCTTGCCCATCAGCTTCAGTACTTTTTAATTAATGAATATTTAGATGAGATTGCTCACACACTTTCATGCGACCGTTAATACTTCTTGAGGTACTAACCGACCGATTACTCCTGTGCTTGCTTACTTGGTGTATTTTCCTCGTCTTGCACCACCTCAGGCATAGCAGTGACTCCCAGACCAGTTGGCCTTAGGGCACTAGGTGAAGAAGCACCCTCGCTATACATTTTTTATTGCCCTTGGTGATAACAAAACCAGTGTCCATTTTTCTCACCACTTTATATTTTTTTATTCATTTTTTTTTCTTTTTATTTCCTTCATACTTTTGGCTTTAAGACAAGAGCATTTCAAGGTATCCTCTACTATCCCAGGCTGTAAGACGTGTGTAAGTGTGAATAGCAGGATATCAACGTTCAAAATGTTTGGCTTCCAGAATAGAAACTATTTTTCAGACTTATTTTTATCCTCAGATTAGTGACGTCCTTCATCTTACTAACCCTTGGGACAACGGCTCATAACTACTTATTACTAGTTCGTATAAGAAAACTTCTAATTTTCTTAGTTTTCTTAAATTTTTCTAATCTCATGGATGTAATTGTTCACTATCTAAACTTTCATTATCTTATTTATATACAACAAAAGTGTAAATATTAAAATTATTTTTATACTTGAAAAAAAAAATTATTTTTATGGGTTTTGAAAAATTTTCAATTTTTATAGATTTTTAAAAGAAATGTTTTGTGCTTATGCAAATGATATGCAAATGATGCAAAAATAAGCACAAACCTCCCCCAAACTTGTTTTCAACAGTGTCCTCACTGTTGCCAACAGCTTTATCTGAAAAACCTGTAAGTCTAGGAGGAATTATTAGTGGGGGCAAAATATATAAGTGAAGAACTTCCCCAAAACTTATTCTTTTCACTCACCTTCATTCAAAAGATGATGCAATGATATACTGGATATGAAGGTGAGACGGAGGAATTTTAATCCAAATAAACTGGCTCTTGTAAGAACAAGAGCTCCTCCATGGGTCAGTGGAAAAATACGGCTTTAGTCTATGTCCATTCACTTTGAAAAAGGTTCCGTTTTTAACATTTTCTACTTCTACTGCCCCGTGCGGGTATACAGACCGCACAACAAAAGGTCTCTTCCATCAAGATCGGAGCTTACCCGCGTGAAGGTGTAATCGTGAATCATAAAGAAGGACTTGTTGACCAGGTGAAAATGTTTTCCTCAAAATGTTTTTATCGTGAAAAACCTTAGTCCTATTCTTTGTGATTACACCGTTATCATAAGCTTCATCGCGGAGTTCGCTTAGCTCATTAAGTTGCAGCTTCCGAAAGTTGCAAGCAAGGTTTAGATCAAAATTTATTTCCTTAATAGCCCACAATGCTTTATGTTCTATCTCGACGGGTAAATGACATGCTTTTCCAAACACTATCCTATATGGAGACATCCCTAGGTCGGTTTTATATGCAGTTCGGAATGCCCAAAGAGCATCCGTCAGTTTGGTCGACCAATCTTTTCTATTTTTAGCAACAGTTTTCTCCAGGATAAGTTTGATTTGTCTGTTTGAGATTTCAGCCTGCCCGCTTGTTTGGGGATGATAGGGTGTAGAAAGTCGGTGGTTGATTGAGTATTTCCGCATCAGAGTCTCGAAAGACCTGTTGCAGAAGTGTCCCATTATCGCTAATAATAGCGCGTGGGTGTCCAAATCGCGAGAAGATATTCTCTTTTAAGAACTTAATGACAACTTTCTTGTCATTAGTGCGACATGGAATGGCTTCTACCCACTTTGAGACATAATCAACCGCCAGCAGTATGCACAAATTCCCAAAGGAGTTAGGAAAAGGACCCATAAAATCTATGCCCCAAACATCGAATATTTCAACAACCAAGATGGGTTGCTGAGGCATTTCATTCCTCTGGGAGATTCTACCCGTATACTGACATTGTGTACAGGTTTTGCAATGGTCAAATGCGTCCTTGAATAAGGTCGGCCAAAAAAATCCACATTGCAAAACCTTCTCCGCTGTCTTTCTAGGACCAAAGTGACCCCCACAGGCCTGATCATGACAAAAAGAAAGAACACTCTTGAACTCTTCATTCGGGACACACCGGCGAATGATCTGATCAGGACAATATTTAAACAAATATGGCTCATCCCAGTAAAAGTGTTTTACTTGGGATAGAAAGCGGTATTTGTCCTGTTTTGACCAATCGCTGGGTATCAGTCCCGTGGCATGATAGTTCACAATATCCCTGAACCAAGGTTCAGCGGATACGTTCAAGAGTTGTTCATCAGGGAACAAGTCATTGATCGGCAGGGTCACAGGGGAAGAAGAGATGCGTGAAAGATGGTCAGCTACTACGTTTTCACATCCTTTCTTATCTTTGATAACAAGATCAAATTCTTGTAACAGTAGGATCCAACGTATTAGTCGACCTTTTGCATCTTTCTTCGCCAGAAGATGTTTTAAAGCGGAATGGTCAGTATACACAACTATAGGTGAGCCGATTAAGTAAGGCCTGAATTTTTCTAATGCAAATACAACCGCTAAAAGTTCTTTTTCTGTGGTTGTATAATTGATTTGCGCATCATTCAGGGTCTTACTTGCATAGTATATTACGTGTGGAATCTTTTCGATGTGCTGTCCTAAGACTGCACCTACTGCAAAGTCAGATGCATCACACATCGGCTCAAAAGGGTAGTCCCAGTTTGGTGATGATAGCACGGGGGCTGAAGTGAGTGAGTGTTTAAGTGAGTCGAAAGCTGTCTCGCAGTCCGAGTCAAAATGGAAGGTCGTATCCTTGGCCAGGAGAAGAGTTAAAGGTCTAGCAATTTTGCTAAAGTCCTTAATGAATCTCCTATAAAAGCCCGCATGGCCAAGGAAAGATCGAATATCTTTGACGCTTTTTGGATGAGTGAGGTTTTGAATGACATCTATCTTAGCTCTGTCAAGCTCAATGCCTTTCTGTGAAATGACATGTCCAAGTACAATTCCTTCTTGGACCATAAAATGGCATTTTTCCCAGTTCAAAGTTAAGTTCTTCTCTTTGCAACGAGTAAGAACAGCGTCAAGATTCGCAAGGCAATCAGAAAAAGAGTCTCCAAAATTCGAGAAGTCGTCCATAAAGATCTCCAGGAAATTCTCCACCATATCAGAGAATATCCCCATCATACACCGCTGAAAAGTAGCGGGAGCATTGCATAACCCAAAGGGCATGCGAATGTAAGCAAAGGTACCAAAAGGACAAGTAAAAGTGGTTTTATCTTGATCCTTTTTGGTGATGGGGGCCTGATTATAGCCTGAGTATCCGTCTATAAAACAATAATACTCTCGTCCCGCTAAGCGTTCCAGCATCTGATCAATGAATGGTAGAGGAAAATGGTCTTTCCTCGTGGCAGCATTGAGTTTTCTATAATCGATACATACACGCCACCCAGTTTGGGTGCGTGTCTGAATCAACTCATTTGCTTCATTGGTTATAACAGTGATGCCGGATTTCTTAGGAACGACATGTATAGGACTCACCCATTGGCTATCGGAGATGGGGTATATAATACCATTATCTAAGCATTTGACAATCTCTTTCATGACCGCTTCCTTCATGACGGGATTCAACCGTCTCTGTGGTTCTCGGGTTGGTCTGGCATCATCCATCACATGTATATGATGTTCAACTATCAAGGGACTAATCCCTTTGATGTCCGCCATACTCCAACCAAACGCGTCTTTGTTAGATCTCAATACCGATAAAAGTGCATTCTCTTGTTCTAATGCTAGAGAAGCGGAAATTATAACCGGTAAAGACTCCTTCTCACCTAAATAAGCATATTTCAGATGAGACGGTAAAATTTTGAGATCTAATTCGGGTAGAGAAATGATAGAAGGAGGTATCATTGAGTGATTTTTGGATTTACAAAGAAGCTCAGAGCCTGTGAAAGATACAGACTCGGGTGGCGAAAAGTCGGGAGTGCAGGACTCAAGTGTAGGTAAAGTGTCCTCACTAAGATCTTGTGTAAATTCAAACAGAGATGTGGTAATGTCATCGAGATCAGTAAAGCAAAGTTCCTCAGCTCCGCAACTATCGGGAGCGATCTCGTGGACAGAGCACACATCTAAAATATGAGCAGAGGGTTCTGATGGCTGACTTCCAACTTTGTAGATATTTAGTTCAATGGTCATATTTCCAAATGATAAGTTCATTGAACCGTTTCTACAGTTTATAACAGCGTTGGAAGTGGCAAGGAAAGGACGACCCAGAATCACCGGAATTTGGCCCCGGGGGTTTGCTACAGGCTGTGTATCAAGTACAATGAAGTCTACAGGGAAAACAAATTCCCCGACCTTTATCAACACATCCTCTAGTTCACCCCTTGGTTTGGTGATTGAACGGTCTGCCATCTGGAGAGTGCAGTGAGCAGGTTTCAGCTCTCCAATCCCTAATTGCTCATAGACAGAATATGGAAGTAGGTTAACACTTGCGCCAAGGTCTAAAAGAGCACGATTTATGTTTTTACCCCCAATAGAAATCGATATTGTAGGACATCCTGGGTCCTTTCGTTTCTTTGGTAGCTGGGGAATAAAAGCAGTGCTAATATTATTAGACATAAAGACCTCTTTGGCACTTGAGTCTTCCTCTTCCCAGTGCACAAGTCCATAAGAATTTTCACATAAGCGGGGACTTGTTGAATCGCATCTAGGAGAGGGATGTTGATGTTAACCTGTTTGAACATTTCCATAATTTTCTCCATATGAGGACTCGTTCTATTACCCCTTAACCGATTCAGGTAAGGAGCTTTCGCAATAAGCGCCGGGTCCATCATAGGAGAAGGAAGAGGGGGTAGACGAGATCCCAAAAGAGGTGTGGGGACCGTCTGTGGAGAACTATAAGGGTTGGGAGAAGGTGTCGAGCCTAGTGGGAAATGGAGAATAGGCTCGTGTGAAGGTGGTATAGTAGAAGAAGAAGGATCAAAAGGAGAAGTGTGTGTGTGTGGAAAGGTCTCAGCCGGGGTGTTGACATGATTTTCAGTATCATCAATACCTTTCCCGACATGATTGTTCAGCACTCTTCCCGATCTCAATGTTGTGATGGCATTTACATTGTAATGCCCAGGATTCTGTAGGGGTTGAGAGGGAAGTTTCCCTTTTTCTCTCGCACTCATTTCGGCTTTAAGGCAAGCTATTTCAGCTTCCATCGATCTGATACTCTCAGCTTGGGACGCTGAGTTTTTCTTTATCTCACTGACGGAAGATCTAACCTCAGTCGAAACCTTTATGAAATTTGATAAAAGTGATTTCATGGTTTGAGTGAATTGAGAGAATTCGTCAGAACAGGACAACTGCATAGGATTAGACTGTGCAGGAGTGTTGCCCTGGTTTTGGAAATTTTGTGACTTGCAGGGGTGCTGAGTGAGTTGAAGGGGTTTCTGTTGTGGTGGAGGAAGAGCCCTTTGAAAATTATTTGTGTTTTGAGATTGGTTTTGGTTCCAAGCGAAATTCGGGTGATTCCTCCAACCCTGATTGTACGTGGAAGAATAAGGATCGTTTCGAGGTCTTTGAAATGCGGCATTAGAATGCTCGTGACCTTGAAACGCAGAGTTTAATGGACATTCTTCCGTTAAATGAGACGGATCAGAACAGCACCCACAAACAGTTTTGGGGAGCGACATTGGGTTTAGGGAGGCTGCAGAAAATTTGTGTTCCATAGCGTCGAGCTTCTTTTGCATTGCTGCCATCTCAGCTCGAACACCTATGGACACATCTATTTGGTGTACGCCACCCCTATTCAATGGTTGGGTTCCACTCTCCCACTGTAGTGATTTTTCAGCGAACTCTTCTAAATACTTCCAAGCTTCCCCATCATCCTTAGTCATAAATGTACCTTGACACATGTTTTCAAGGCTCTGTTTAGTGCTTGGGTTAATGCCCTCATAAATGATTCGGCAAAGTTCCCATCTCGGGATGCCGTGATGAGGACACTGAACCAATAGATCCTTGAAACGTTCAAAGCATTTAGAGAATGGTTCGGTAGGAAGCTGGGCAAATTGATTCAGTTTGCTACGGATTCGAGCCGTCTTTTGGATTGGGTAAAATTTCTTAAGGAATGCAGCGACGAATTCTTCCCAATTCGTAATAGAGTGTGCGGTAGTGTTATATAGCCACTTCTCGGCTATATCGCACAAAGTAAATGGAAGAAGTCGTAGACGCATCGCATCCACTGAAAGTTGTGACGTACCCATCATTGCGCATACGTTTTCAAATTTGGTAATGAAAACGTAAGCGTCCTCAGTCTCGAGTCCGTGGAATTTGGGTAAAAGGTTGATGTACTGGGGCTTAATCTCAAATTTATCCCCATTGGCTGGTGGTGTGGATAAGCGGGTGGAAAGGAGACCTCGAAGTGGATAGCACCTCTCCTGGAGAGAGATGCGGGGTGGATTCTGCGCACCAACGAACGGCGGAAGATTAGGGTTAAAGAAGTTTGATGGAGTCGGATCCATCGGTGTGGGTGTGGTAGTGGGTAAAGGAAAGGTAAATGGAGAAATATCGACTTCGGAGTCGATAAAGGGTACGCGGACTAAACGGGCACTAGAATCCCGTGTCCAGCCTATCTTGTACTAAAAAGGGTTAGTACAAGTGGCAGCGTTGGCTTATAATTAGGGGTAAATGAATGCGGTGTTAGCTTTGAAAAAGGGACGGATTTTTGAAAAAAATTATATGACACAACAAATGCAGCACACAAACCCTAGAATCTAGTGGTCACCTAGGTCTGTCTCTTGACCGCTCCTAACTGCCAAAAGACAAGTCGCGGGATAGAATCCTCCACTGCCTCTTTGTTCCCCTGTGGCCAGGTAAGTGCCAGGTAAGTGGGAAGGTACTCCACTACGTAAGTAGTGGGCCTAATTAATAACCACTAGCCTTCGACACACTTTCCTAGGCACCACAAGAAAACGCGGATAAGCAATGAATTACCCACGGCCTTCTTCTGTCCTAATTGAGCGCGACAGTCCTTAGAGTCATCTCTAGATTTCTTTTAGTTAATGTGGGTCAATGCGGATGCAAGTTTTGTGGTTTTCGGGGCCTAGGAAGGGTAATGAAATCCCCACCTAATTTGGATTTGGCCGTGCCCCTTAATATCCGTATTTTGAATGCAAACAACCAAGAAACAAAAACACGCACAAATTTAATTTTGCAATTTGCGAGCTGCGATTATTTGCAAAGAATCCTGCAGAAATTTATCAGTTAGAGCTAAAAAGAGGAGAGAGGAGAAGGTAAGAAATCACCTGAAGCAAAAATTGCACAGAGACCCCCCAAGCTTGCTGCGGTTCCGCCGCATATGGGCACTTAGGCCGCACTTCCGCGGTAGGGTAGTGAGAACACTGCACCAAACTTTTTCAGGGAGCTTCTGTAGACTCCCTCAGCTCTCTGGTATATTCCAAAAAAAATTTCCAATTTCCAGCAAGCTCCAGATCTCCTTGCAATGAAACACAATAAATTGTTTAGGGTTTGTACGAATTTTGATCTCAAAAATCACAATGAAATAAATCTTTCAATTCAAACTATAAAATGAAACGAATTAGCGCGCGATCCCCGGCAACGGCGCCATTTTGATTGAGATAATTTTCTTGATGTGTAAATGTAAAAGTATCAATTCAAATAGTCCCCTATTTCGGCACCATTTGATTGATCGTAAAATGCGAGACTGAGTAAGTAAATCAAATCGATAAGAGTCTCTTTGTGTCGGTAATTAGAAAATTGAATAACGTTCACAATCAAAAAATTATATTTGACCGCAATCAACTACGGTGTCAGTTGTAGATCGTAAGCGAGTGCGGATCGTCCACAGGGATTGTGCGATTCGTATTTATATTTGAATTGTTTGAATTGAAAAGTTAATCGAAAAGAAAAGAAAACATGATTCAAGAATTTATCGATTGATTCAGGTGTCACGAGTTTAATCAAGAATCGAGAAACTGATAAACAATCGAGAATCAGGGTTTCGATGATATTTCCAACCAAAATGTCAAGAATCTAAATGAGGCTCGTAGGAATCGATCGGATCTATAGACGTGATGTAATTTCAAGATTTCGTTTTCTTGTCCTTCGAAGGATTGATACTAGATCGATGATGATCGACGAGAGTTAGGGCTTTCTTGATGAAACTAGGGTTTCATCGTTTAACCCTTGTTCTTTCGTTGATATCATTCACACTCTAGACTCTGGCAATTTCAAGAAACGATCGTACTCCCCAATCTCGAGCGATATCATTCAAGAAAGCATCGCAATGAATTGGGTTGTCGATTCTTGAAATTGCTAGGGTTTACAAAACTCGTAGGATTCAAGAATAGATTTAAGATATATTACATCATCATTCTATTGATCGTCTTGACTTCTCGATGAGCGGAGTATTACTCAAACATCACAACAAAGAATTACAACTAGAAATTTAGATTGAATTATGATGCAAGAATTTAAAGAAAACAAGATAAAAGAATATCACCTTTTATTTATATCAACAATTTGATTACGGTCGCTCAAGAACTACAAGAGGAAGAATTAAATTGTCGACTTGGCTTCGCTCGGCTCCGTGAGTCGCGGATCGGCTTGGACCACTTGCTCTGTTGAAGAACGGCTCGGCTCCTAAAAGGTTGCAATGCTTCTTGCTTGATGGGGTACTCGGGATCTTGGCTTTTGATTGGAATTAGGGTTAGGGTTTCACACAAGTCCTCTCACTAGACTTGTGGAAGAAGAAGAAGAAGAAAGAGATAGAATGGCTCTAAAATGAACTAATGGAGGGATTTTTCCATGATGATTTACAAGTGAGCCTAGGGTCTTATTTATAGAGCACCCAAACCCTAAGCCTTCTTGAGTTCCCTCCAAAAGTTTGTTGAAAGACTTCT
Source organism: Agapanthus africanus (assembly GCA_030015575.1). Lineage (NCBI taxonomy): Eukaryota > Viridiplantae > Streptophyta > Magnoliopsida > Asparagales > Amaryllidaceae > Agapanthus > Agapanthus africanus. The sequence goes on from JASDDO010000012.1 coordinate 358,867,987, forward strand.
AGAAGGAGTTTGTTAGGCTTAGCTTAGGGTTTAAGCTAGGGTTTAAGAGGAAGTTTCTAGAATGATAGGCTAGTTTAGTGTTGATCCCAAAGCTTGCCGATCTGGCAGAAGTCTCTGGAGTCTTCTGGAATTTGAGGTACATTTCTGAACTGTAGCCACTGAGAGAAGCATTGTGCACTAAAATTGAGAAGGTGACGTGGCAAGACGGCCGCGGAACCGCGGCGCAAGCAGGCTGCGGCCGCGGTTCCGCGGCCATGTTGGAAGCTTGTGGCTTGGTTCTTCTGGTGTGGTCTTTGGTTGATACTTGGGCCTTTCTTTGATATGTTGATTTTTGTTTTGCCTTTTGGATTGATACCAGAACTGAAATCATTGAGTTGGCGTAATGTTTGATCGGTACCATGTACATTTTGGCCTTTCTTCTGGATATTCCTGCACAGATCTCAAAACAAGTGTTGCACAAATGTAGGGATGATGCGATGCCATGAAATGCAGTCAATTTCCTTTATAGTGTCGGTTTTAAGGTATAACGCATGTAATCTGATATTTTGCGACAGTTTTGCTAATATGTAAAATATGAATGCCGAACACTTCTATATGAATGCAAATGATGAGGAAATTGCCAGCTAAAATATGCAATATTTTCGACTAATCATGTACCATGGCTTTACCTGTTACCTGATCTTATGTCTAATGCCAACAAACCTGACATGTAGTCCTTACGGACCGTTCCTGTTGTCTATCCAGACCTACCTGCACCTACCTGATCCTGTGTTGGCATTAGTTTTTGATTACGGAATACCTGACTTGAACACATAACCTTGGGGGTATGGGGAAATCAAAAGTGTAAACTAAAGTGTAACTTAAAAGGGTATTACTTGATCCGTGGTCCCGGGGGGTAACGGGACAGAGCCATTCGTGACTCTTACATCTTGATCCGTGGTCCCGGGGGGTAACGGGACAGAACCACTCTTGGTTCATATATTCCTGATCCGTGGTCCCGGGGGGTAACGGGATATATCCTTTGAGTTACATGGAGGATTACATTAATTGATTTCAAACACACTTTAGAGTAGACAACCCAGTTGCACAGTTTAGATTGATCACTGCACGTCACATACACTGATACACTTCACTATTATACATCCATGTTGACTTGTTACTATTTATGATTTATGCCTGCATATCTCGTGTATCCTGTTCATTTATTATTGATTGATGTTATGACGCGCTGACGTCTGGGTTTTGCATGGCCCAGATCCTCTACCTTTGTTGCAGACTGATCAGGAGTTTTGCCGCTGTTAGATCGAGCGGTAGGGATCATGTCGGTATCCAGTCTTACTTTCCAGGTGTTTATTTGATCTTTTGCTTTCGCATACTATAGCATTTCTTGACTCTTTCACTCTGGCTTATGGACATGTACTAGATAGTTAGTTTACTTTCCTGTTCTTGATATCTCTACAGCCGTAATGTGACTGTGGAAGGATTTTTCCAAACCACAGGTAGCATGGTTGGCTATGTCACGTGCCTATTTTAGCGTACTCTGAGAAGTGGGGCGTGACACACTATGTGGCTGCTCTCAATAAAAGCATCAAACTGTTGTTGTTGATAATGGTTTCTCCAATATTCGTTACGGTGAGGAAAGCATTACGCCAACCCATTCCGAGAACCTGCAAAACAAGACGACATCGGAGATTCCTCCGGCGTTGGCCCTCCAACGCTCAAGTTAGTAACTTGAGGAGAGTATTGATTTAGGGTTTATGGGACCGAAATGGTATAATTGTTTATGGTTTGTCTATGGGTATTTATATATCCAAGCATCAACGGTGGCGGCGGCGACCACAAAAACCTTGGTGAGGGCCGGTAAGGTTGGAAAGGGAGAGGAGTAGGGTGCCGGTGAGGTGGGTTGTAGAGGTCGAGGGTTTGGAGAATTTTTAGGCAGAAGAAAGAGGAAGGGAAGAAGGAGTAGTTGAGGAGGTTGTTGGATAGGTTGAGATGGAGGAGGAGGAAGATTGGGGAGGAGGGGATGGAGCCTTGTTGGGAAGGAGAGTGATGACACTCGTTATTGGCGACCTCCAAGATCAGGACACGTGGCAGATGACGTGTCCCAATGCTCAGAAGAAAAGGCCCACAGGGGCCGATCAGGTCCCCTGTACCCGACCTGCAAGCGCAAACTGGCCCTCCTCGGGGCCCCCTGCAAATAAGCCTCCTCGGCCCCTCAGCTCGTCCGGTCTGCCGCAGGACAAATACTCCTCGGCCTCCTCGCTCGTCCCCGAGCCCTCAGCCGAAGCCGTCTTCCTCGTCCCTCCGACCAACTCCACCACTCATAGGCGTAACCGCCGCTCCGCGAATCTCGCTATGCGTAGATTCTACACCAACAACATCCCACGTTCCACGCCCTCACGATCCCCATTAATGGGCGATCCGCTCTCTGCGCGGGTGTGACGTCGGGAGCGTAACTGCCGGCGAGATTCTCGCGCCTGCCGCTGCATGCCACCACCGCTATATAAACCCCCATCATAGAGGGGTAGGGTAAGCTATTCTTGACACTTCACGTCGTTACTCTGCTCGAATCTCATCACTAACTTGAGCGTCGGAGGGTCCTCGGTGGTACCAAACCACCCCGGGACTTCTTTGCAGGTACTCGGCGACAGCCTCCTCACCCCGCCTTCTCCTTCCAAAACCCATTGAGACCCACGCGCAGCAAAGGACGATCGGTCAAGTTCATCTCGAGACCAAAGGAAGACAACATCTGACGGAGGCCCGAGAAGGAGCCTCATCAGTTGGCGCCGTCTGTGGGAATCGTTAAATTCTACAAAATACAAAGTTGGCCTTCATATCTCCTCTCTCATGGCAGACGACCATCCTGGGGATCCCAGTACCAGCCGCCGCCTTCCGCTTACCGAAGGCGGGGATGAACCTCCCCCCATGACCATCATCAACGCCCTCGCAGGCTGGATAGATCGCCTGCAATCCCTTGTGGAGGCCCTCGTCCGCGTCCAGACGACCGTGCCCGGACCCCAGATCGCTGCTCCTCCGCCTCCAGAAGACTTTGTCCCTGTCTGGACGGCCAACCACCAGCAGGCTGCATCCCCTCGCCACCGGTCCCTCGAACCGGTGCTCCCCAAGGCCCGCTGGGCGTCCCAGGGCTCCATACCAAGATCCGCCGCCAGGGAGCCTCGCCCCAAGCCTCCTCGCGGCCCTTACCCCCCAGAAGAAATGTCGGTCACCTCTCCTATCCACGAGCGTGGCCGACCCCACCATGATCGGCGAGAACGCACAGAAGGGGTCCGCCCCGGCAACTCAAAGGCTACCCCATCCCGGGACCTGAGGCACCTTATCGAGAGAAACCGGGGCCGCTCCCAGACGCAGTCCACCCGCAGCGGGGCCCGGGAATCCCGAGGCGCCGATTCTTCAAGGTACCACGGTCGGCTCGACGCCCTCGAGAAGAAGATCGAGGGCATGCACCGAGAAGCCAACTTCTCGAGTGACGAGGCTAAGTACGTCTCCGACTCGCTCACGAAGCCATTCACCGAGGGACTGCTCGCCGTACGCGTCTCCTCGCGTAATAAGCCCCCGAAGGTCTCTCTGTTCGACGGGAAAACCGACCCGAAGGACCACTTGGACGCTTTCACCGCGGGAATGAGCTTCCAAGATCACTCCGACGCCGCCCAGTGCAGGGCCTTCCCGGCCACCCTCATCCGCGCGGGCCTGGACTGGTTCCGGGGGCTCGAGCCCCGCTCAATTTCGACCTTCGACGAGCTGGCCACCCAGTTCCTCGGCCATTTCGTGGGGAACCGTCGACAGAAACGCACGGTCGACTACCTCTTCACAGTTAAGAGCGGGGACAAGGAAACGTTCAAGGCCTATATTACCCGCTTCTACAACGCCCTCCTCGAGGTGCCCGAGCACCGGGACGAGACCGTCATAACGGCACTCAGATCTAGACTGAGGCATAAAGAATGGTTGCGCTCCTTCGCGCTGGCTCAACCTAAGACCATGTCCGAAGTCAAGGCGTGGACCGAGCGCGAGGTCCAGCTAGAATCCGAAGTGAATGCTAACCTTCCCCGGGTGGACCGGCCCGACCAAAAGAAAAGGACTCGGGAGGACAGGCCGAGCATCAGCAGCCCTACCACCCGAAGTTCCAAGAGTATAACCCCCCTTAACGTCTCCCTCGCGGTGTTGCTGGAAGAGACCCAGAACGAGGGGTTCTTCAAGTTTCCCCCGGTCCCACGTCAGGCCGTTAAGCGAACCCGGATCCCCTACTGCGCTTTCCACCGGGTGCTGGGCCACGCCACGGAGGACTGCAAACAACTGAGGGACTACATCGAGGAGCACATACGGTCCGGGCACTTCGCCACCTACTTAAGGGACAAACGGCAGACCGACCGCGAGCAGGAGCAGCCTCGCCCAACCACCGACCTGACCATCGGCCAGATCATGCTCGTTTCGGCGGACAGCCAACCCGGGGCTTAGGGAGCCCCCTGCCCTATACCAAGCACAAGGGCCGGCAGCCCTTCAGGGGGCTCGGCCCGAACCAACAAAGTCATCCTTTAACATGTACCTGTTCTTTTTTTTAGCAATGTAAATTCTTCCTAGAATCTACTGTTGACTAAATAAGGATCAATGGAGCATTGCGAATAAGAAAGGAAATCTTTTGTTTATTCAAAAGGTATTATGGGCTCCTCAGCCGTACATGAAAAAAATGCCAAGTTACAATAGCGGTGGTAAGGGGTGCAGCGAGCACTGCTCGTGTTACTCGGCGAAGATCCCCGCCAACCGGGGCCGCGCAAGTTCCAGCCTCTGCTCCCGATTCCCCCCGTGGGCGCTGACCCCGAGCCTCAGCTCGTAGCATTCGCGGACGAGCGCCTCCGAGCGCGCCAGCCGGTTCGCGGAGATCAAGCCAAAGCGCCTCAAGGACCGCAGCTTGCATACGGCCTCGTCGAAAAGCTGCTCCGACAGGGGGTTGTAAAGCCCCGGCGATGCCCTCCAGATGGAGTACATCAATAGCTGCAGCAGGGAGGAGCGCCTGGGGAGCAGCCGACCGAAGTGCTCCTCAATGCGAGCAACAACCAACTGCACCATGTCCTCGGTGCGGTCACGGTCATAAAGGTACACATCCGCAGAACTGATGATTTCGGGGATAGTGAATGGGAAATCCTCCATTTTCGATGGCTTATCTACGAAAGGGGAAGAACCAGTACTCCTTATATAGCCCGCTCTGCAACCCAACGGCCGCCACGCGGCATCCATCGATCGTTACCCGGTGGAAACGAAGCGACGCGCCACGCGGCATCCTTCAACGTTACTCGGTGGAAACGAAGCGACGTGCCCCTGTCGCTTCGCCTCCCCCCGCATTCGATACACTAGGTGCGCGCGCCACTGCCCCGACCGTTCCCATTCCCCGCACCAACAACCGAACGACCAGGCTGCGCCTCGTCAAAGGTTCAAACCAGCAGCCGCCCTGCTCAAACATCCCCGACAGGCAGCTTCCCTGCCACACGCCGGGGATCAGAAAGACCTCCCAGAGGCAGCCGAGGCCAGAGGTTCCCTCACTCAGCTATCCCCCGCGGGCAGCTTCCCTGCCACAACGCCGGGGATCCAAAAGCCCTCCCAGAGGCAGTCGAGGCCAGAGGTGCCCTCACTCGGCTATCTTTCAGGACAAAAGGCCTCGCCAAGAGGCACCGGGCAGAAAACCTGCCCGGCCAAAGGTCCTTGGTGGGCTTCCTACAGCCTTATAGCTTTCCTCGCGCCAAAGGCCAAAGTCCTCCCAGAGGCAGTCGGGTCCTTGCCCGGCTATCCCCGGCTGGTAGCCTCCTACTATAACAGACAGGGATCAAAGTCCTCGCCAAGAGGCACCGCGCAGTAACCCTGCTTGGTCCCCGTCCTGTAGGATCTGAAAGTCCTCCCAGAGGCAGCCGAGCCCGAGGTTCCCTCGCTCGGCTATCCCCGGCGGGAAGCTTCCCTGCCACACGCCGGGGATCAAAATTCCTCCCCGAGGCTGTCGGGCCCTTGCCTAGCAATCGACAGATGGTAGCTTCCTACCACCGTCCTTAACGATCAAAAGCCCTCATACACGGGGACCCAAGCAGCTACCCTGCTCGGTCAAACTCCGGCTCCTACCATCTACGCCAAGGATCAAAGCCCTCACAAAAACATCGGAGCGGTTACCCCGCTCAACCCCCCAAGGCTGGTAGTCGCCTACTAACAACTCTAAGAAACCAAGCACTGAAAAGAGGCGACCGAGCAGCTACCCTGCTCGGCCACCCCTAGCGGGTAACCCCCTAACGCCGCAATAGACGTGTGAAGCCTCAGCGGGAAATGACGGCGCAGCTACCCTGCCCGGTCACCTCTAGATGACAGCCGATACTCTAAATCAGAAACAAACGTCGGGTCTGCCCAAGCCTAAACGATCTCCCACTCGACCTCAGGGCCCCAGGAGATACCTCCTCGGAGACGCTCGTCGGCAAACAACTGCAGTCATCTCGACGGACGATCGTTGGGCAGGAGCCAACCTGACACGAAAGCTCAACGGCGCAAGTAAAAATATCCCAAAGCGAGTATTCTTCACAAACAGATGGCAGAAAGGAAAACTTTAGAAGAAAAACTTTATTACTACTGCCAAACATAAGTTTTTTTACAAGAGGTATTTTTTGGCTCCTCAGCCTTACAAAATTCAAAGGAAAACAAAATGAAGATAGGAGAGCGGGGGCTTTACGCCTCGGGCCCGGGCACGACCTCGAGATCCTCAACCTCCACCACTGGGGGCGCTGGGTCCTCGGCCCCTTCCCCGCCAGCAGCCTCTCCCCCTTGCTCGTCGACGCCCACGAGGGGGAACTCGGCCCGCAGATTCGCGTCGTCGAACTCCGGCATCCGAGACTTGACGGCATCAAGGGAGTCGTGCCAAATGCGAGTCGTGGCCATGGCCAGATCGTCATAAAAGCCCCTCGACCCCTTGTAGCTCACCACGGCCCTCGATTCCGCCGACTTATAGGCCTCGGCCGCCACCCCCAGCTCCTTCCGGAGGGTCTTCACCGTCTTCTTAAGGTTGCCGGCGAGCAGCTGGGAGTCCTCGAACTTGCCCTCGGCGATTGCGGCGGCCTCGCGATGCCGGGCGACCTCCCTCTTCCCGGCATTCACCTCGCCCTCCAGGGCGGCGATCCTCGCCGACATCGCCTCCTGCTCCCGTCTGGAGCTCTCTTGCAACGCGGCGAGCTGGCCCGCGGCCTCCTCCGCCGGTGCTACCACCTCGGTCTCCATGCGAAGGGCGAGGGCCACGTGCTGGAGAGTCTGGGAAGGCATAAAAAGGAGAAGGATCAGAAAGTATGAAGGAAAACACTAAATCTCACCGCGCACTGGGGGCTTACCTGCACGGCTTCCTGGGCGATCAACGCCAGCTGAGCCTTAAGGGTTCCCCCGGGAACCCGACCCCCGGCCGAGGTCTCTATCTCATGGAGGAGGCTGTCCGCGACCGACAGCCCGGACGGCACCGTGAACCGGAGCCCCCCTTCCTCTACCACGGTCGGCAAAGACTGGCCCCGGGAAGGTCTCCGGGAACTCCTCTTAAGCGTCTCCGGGGGGGAGCCGATCTCCTCTTCCGAGGCTGTGTCCTCCACAATCAGGGCCCGCTTCCGGCCCGACACTCTGCTGGGGCCCGGGGCGGGATCCACCACCGAGCGTCCTCGGGGCACCACCACCGGGGCGGTGGGAGCGGGGGCAGACTGCGCCCGAGAAGAGCTGGCGCCCCCAGCCCTAGCCGGCTGCCTCGATTGGCGCATAGCATCTCGGAGAACGCCGAAGTCCATGGATCCTGCACAAAACAAACACCCCACTTATCAGCAACGCGAGTAAAACATAAACCCAGAAAGCAAGCCTAACTTACCAACGAACTCGACGGGGCTAAGCCCGGCCCAGCTCAAAACCCTCTCGGACAGCAGCACGTCGTATCGAGGGATGGGTTCCCACGACGCCACTCTCACCGCGGCGGGGTCGTCGGACAGGTTCCCCGGCAGACTCTTCTCCCTCGACCACTTGGTGGGCACCGGCCAGTCCTCGCCCTCGGGAAGAGAGACGAAGAAAAACTTCTTCTTCCAGTCGTGAATGGAGGAGGGCAAGGCCACGACCCCAGCCCCGACGGCGACCCCGGGCCGCTTCCTAAAAGTAAAATAAACCCACCTCGGGTCGCCAGCTCGACCGCCGGGGTGACTCTTAAAAGAAAGGGAGGAATCGATAAGGGGAAGGCTGAAAGGAATCGCCTGCAGCCTCAGGCGGATCAGGAACCCAAGGAGGATCCTCCACGCGTTCGGCACTAACTGGCCGGGAGCCAAGCCGAAGAAATTCAGAGCGGCGACGACCTCAGGAGAGAAGGGCAAGCGCATTCCGCCCTAAAAAGCTTCCAGATTTAGGGCAATCTCCCTGCCCCGTACCTGGTCTGCCCTCTCTCCTTCCTCGGCCAGACGAAGCGTGTAGCGCAGGGGAATGTAGAAGCGAGCTCGAGCATTGGCGAGCTCGTCCTCATGCCTCACCCAGCACGGGGTGCCGGGGGCTACATCTACCGCCTCCTCCCTGGAGGCGGCCCCCGCCTCACGGCCTCGGGGAGAGGGCCCAGCCCCTGCTCCCCGAGGGGACTCGGACACATCTAAAGGAACCCTATCATCTACTCCTACGACGTGTACTGATTCTACAAGGGAAGACATCTAACCTAGGAAAGAAACTCTTCAACGGTGGGGAATGAGAGAGGGGAGACGAGCGCCGAGCAGCTGGGGCTTGAGAATGAGGAATATGAGAGAGTAAGGGCCCTAGGGCGGGCCCCACCCGTATTTATTACCGCATACGGACTCATCCAATGGCGCCCATCGTCTCCCGCCGAAACGGCCCCTTGCGCCTAGCGGCTCCGATCGCTCCACGTGGCAGCCCGGCGATTGGCCGCGTCCCGTCAGACGCCGCAGACCTGCGCACGTCACATCAGCCAGTTGGCGCTCGACACGTGGACCGTCGTTTCGACTGCAGAGTGCACGAACCGGCGCACCCTCCTTAAATGCAAAGATCTCGCCTCGATCTGCTAGCGGAAAAGACAACCGACGGCTCGAGAACTCATCCCGGCATAACCCTGAGAAGGAGCTCACCTCGGGGGGCCCGGCAGTCCACTCCTGACCCGACCCGCTAGCTGGACGGGGCAAGAGTGGGGGGCTAATGATGACACTAATTATTGGCGACCTCCAAGATCAGGACACGTGGCAGATGATGTGTCCTAAGGCTCAGAAGAAAGGGCCCACAAGGGACGATCAGGTCCCTTGTGCCCGACCTGCAAGCGCAAACTGGCCCTCCTCGGGGCCCCCTACAAATAAGCCTCCTCGGCCCCTCAGCTCGCCCGGTCTGCCGCAGGACAAAGACTCCTCGGCCTCCTCGCTCGTCCCCGAACCCTCAGCCGAGGCCGTCTTCCTCATCCCTCCGACCAACTCCACCACTCATAGGCGTAACCGCCGCTCTGCGAATCTCGCCATGCGCAGATTCTACGCCAACAACATCCCACGTTCAACGCCCTCACGATCCCCATTAATGGGCGATCCGCTCTCTGCGCGGGCGTGACGTCGGGAGCGTAACTGCCGACGAGATTCTCGCGCCTGCCGCAGCATGCCACCACCGCTATATAAACCCCCATCACATAGGGGTAGGGTAAGCTATTCTTGACACTTCACGCCGTTACTCTGCTCGGATCTCATCACTGACTTGAGCGTCGGAGGGTCCTCGGTGGTACCAAACTATCCCGGGACTTCTTTGCAGGTACTCGGCGACAGCCTCCTCACCCCGCCTTCTCCTTCCAAAACCCATTGAGACCCACGCGCAGCAAAGGACGATCGGTCAAGTTCATCTCGAGACCAAAGGAAGACAACATCTGACGGAGGCCCGAGAAGGAGCCTCATCGGAGAGGGTCGTATTGAGGAGGAGGAGGAGGGCCGAGGCGTTGGTGGAAGAGGGGAAGGAAAGATGATTGGAAATGAGAGAGAAAGGGGAAGGAGGGAGTCGGGGGGGGGAGAGATAATAGAGAATAGATGGGGGAAGAGAGGAACAGGATGGGCCGAAACAAAACCACACTTTAGAAGTGCAGATTTGGTTATCCAGTCCGGTTTTTGCTAATTAAAAACCCAATAAATCCCCTAAAATGGTTGTAGAGAGAGAATAGATGGAGGAAGAGAGGAATGGGATGGGCTAAACCAAAACTGCACTTTAAAAGTGCGGATTTGGTTATTCAGTACGGTTTTTGCTATATAAAAAAAACCATTGACTCTTCTAAACCGCCACACCAACACCATATTGCTAAATATTTTGAACCTAACACCATTTTGCAAATTATTTTTGAAAATTCAATAATTACCGAAAATTGTCCAATATGGGATGTCAAGGATTGCCCCCACCCTGAAGCATAATAAGAGGGGTATTATCACCAAAAGCGAAAATGTTAGGAGTTAGGAGGCTACATGGGCACCTTTATCAAATTGACATGTAGCCTTTTATCAAATTGACATGTAGCCTTTTATCAAATTGACATGTGACCTTTTCTATCCTTAGTCACATGGAAAAAAAAGATACCATTCCTACCAGTCTTGAACTCCTACCACAATCTATCCAAGAAGCAGACATCATAAGCATATTTGTTTGTCACTCGTATCTAGGTGTTCTCTTGGATAGATAATGGTAGGATTTCAAGCCCGATATTAATATCAAACCTTTGACTAACTACAGAAAGCCTCATTAATGGATATGGATATTTGCGCCAAGCAATCATTATGGAAGGAACTTAGTAATTCTTCAAGGCATAGATATTCATATTAATTCATGATTTTCAAGTTTGCGGCAAACAAAATAAAAAATAAATAAAAACTTCTTTAATTTCCGGAAGAAACTATCTAATGCAGGAAAGAAACTGAAAAAACCACTCAACTTCCTGGCTATTTTTCACCAAATCAGGCAACATGTTCATCATCATCGTAGCCTTTCTCCATCAAAATATGTCTGTTACATAGCAAATTGCTTCATCCGACAACAGATAAAATAAGAAAATGCATCCCACTATCAACCTAAGGACAAGCAATGTAAGCACATACTGAAGGACTTTAAATCAACTTAAAAGGCCAACCACCTCTAAATTCTTCCAAACTGAATAATGCGGTCTGTAGAGAACTGTAATCAAACCAAAACTCCAAAGGCATTCCACCCATCCCAGGCTTCTCGGACATGACACGGATACGATCCCATCAACGAATCAAAAGAAACCCAAAAGCCAAACAAAATTCATTCTCATAAGTATGTTCATTCAGATGTGGAGGTAATACATTAAACGTTGGCTAAAGGACACATCTGAAAATTTCAGTGATCTATTGAGGAAATTTTGCGGCTCTCATGGTTAAAAACAAAGTACCAATATAAAATTTTCATCATTTAAACCTCACTCGATAAATTAGCAAAACTCATCAATGATCTCAAGGAGATCATCTACCTCCCGTATCAGAACCACGAGTTTTTGCTGATGGGGAGCAACTCGGTTTTCAACTTCTTTACCACTCAGTTTTTTCTCGAAACAATCAACAACAGTTGAGTGCTTTAGCATCAGCCTTTCTTGCATCTCTTTTTCCTTGGCAACCAGCTCCTCCACCTACATATTCAACCAACGAAAATTGTTTAGCTAGGCAATCTGTAGATCATAAACTAGGTAATCTTTGTTTTTTCATGACTACATTGTCCGCAATATTTTTGTTATTTTTACATGAGGAAGCATTTTGAAAGACACCAAAAGATTTACACAGGCCAGGCCATTCTTTCATTTGAAATGCCATAAATATAGCAAATTTACTGCACAATCACTCGAGTTCATAGGAATAAGTATAAGAATGTGTTACGTAGTCACTTGCATAATTATGTGATTTTACAGATCTAAAAGTACCATTATGTGTATTTTAATGTCAATAAGAGATCAACTGCTGACACGGGACAGAATGAAAAAAGCACCTACAAATTATATGATAGGTTGCCAAAATATCAAGAACTTCATGGTTTTTGGCAATTACCTCCCAAGTAGAAAGTCATAAAAAATTGCAACAGATGGCAACAATTTAGCATTTTTAGTAATTCTTCTCCCATAGCATTTAGTTTAGCAATCTTAGTAATGAAAGTATTATATGCCTAAGGGCTGTCCTAACTTCATAAACATCGTGAAGACAAGTGGACCTATTTTTCTTTAAAGGCATAGCAGTGTCTTCAACATGGTTAGGGAGAAACAAAGTTGAAGACTATGACTCATTATGTTGAGTCTGACTCACCAACTCTAACCTACACCATAAACTGTAACTTTTAGCAGCTACATCATGAGATAAGCACACTTTTGCAGAACACAATGCAAGAGTTTTCTTAATTAAATTCCCCATGTGGCAAGCTTTTCAGCATGAACATACAGTTCCTTAGCTCGCAATCAACCTATGTATATTGCATATCACAATTCTAGCCAAGTAACCAACCAAAATCACAATCAAGTATAACATATAATTTATGGAAGGCACTCTGTTTTAAGCACAATGTGAACCTCTTTGATATCATTGTCTTGGTCTAGGCTGTATAAAGTCTTAAAAATTGAGACGGAAGGAATGCATGTGAGAACAAAGGGGGAAAAGACATTGAAGTCAGCAAACAATTCCCAAATATGATAAGCGTCTAACAAGTTGCACTCATGAGATTTGTGTATGTGCTTTCAAATGATAAACTGACTCGCAATTGAATGAAAAAATTATACCCAAAATGCAAAAATTCATAATGTACAGCACAACAAACCTTTGGCCATATCTGGGCAGCCTGTGGAGAAGACTGCAAATATCCCAACAACGGCTTCAGTTCTTTGGCCAATTCTTTTAGTGATGCATCAGCTGTTTTACGAGCTATCTTGCAAGATTGAGCATCCCCTGTCCTGGAGAGCTCACGCAATGATGCCTCTAATTTATCATGGACAGCTAAACATCGATTAATGATGTTTTGGACCAGTTGGACCTTTTCTTGCACCTATAGCAAATCAATAAAGTCAGTTCCTGCTAGTATACAGAATCAAACACTAATAAAGACATTTTAGGAATATAAAGAGAGAATTTAAGGAAAAACGAAACACTTTAGTATACAGAATCAAACACTAATAAAGACATGTTAAGAAAATAAAGACATAATTTATCTGGTATGCAGAATCAAACACTAATAAAGACATGTTAAGAAAATATAGAGAATTTAAGGGAAAAGGCGAACGCGCGCGCGCGATGATTGTAAGAACTAAGGAAAGAATTTGCGCGCGCGCATATATATATATATATATATAGAGAGAGAGAGAGAGAGAGAGAGAGAGAATAATGGCGGAAAGATGCCATAAGAGGAAATTTCCTCCTATGGCGTCGAAAAAACACACCCTCCATCGTGCTTTCCGACGATTGGAATGCATCTTCTTCATCGTTATCATCTAAGATATGGGTACACCAAATTTCATGTGATTCTACAACTTTTTCACCGTTGAATTAGTGGGTTCAAAATGAACGGTTTACCGACAATACAACTTTTTACATTGCTAAATCAACGATGAAAAAGCCGTGGAATCACATGAAATTTGGTGTACCCACATCTTAAGATGATAACGATGAAGATGATGCATTCCGATCGTCGGAAAACACGATGGAGGGTGTGTTTCTTCGACGCCATAGGAGGAAATTCCCTCCTATGGCCTCTTTCCTCCATTATTCTCAAGGTCGGAAAAATACACCCTCGATTTTTTTGGACGATCGGAATTCATCGCCTTCATCTTTATCATCTACGATTTGTATACACTAAATTTTACAATGATTCTACAACTTTTTCACCGTTGATTTAGTGGGTGCAAAATTAAGGTTTACTGACAGTATAACTTTTTACATTGCTAAATCAACGGTGAAAAAATGGTATAGAATCATATGAAATTTGATGTATCCGCATCTTAGATGATAAAGATGATGGTGATAGGTGCCGATTGTCGAAAAAAATCAAGGGTGTATTTTTCCGACACCACGAGGAAATTCCCTCTTATGGTCTCTCCCTCTCTCTCTCTCTCTCTCTCTCTCTCTCTATATATATATATATATATATATATACACACACACACAGAAAAGGGGTATGAGGCGGCGGTCCCTTTGCCAAAAGGGGGCCTATGCCTCAAAACACACATACCCCCATGTATTTCGCCAGTCCAAACAAGTCATGGAGATCTACATATTATGAAACCCCTATATACAAAAAATCTTGAGATTTAAATATCTCTAACGTGTCCATTAAGCAACCGTATTTTTCCTATACCAATAAGCCATTAATTTTTCTATCCGTCTGATGAACACGTTAGAGGTCTTAACATTACAAGATTTTTTTACATAAGATATATAGATCAAGATTACCGGTTTGGATCAGTGAAAATCATAGAGGATGTGTTTAAGACGGGGCCCTTTTTTTCAAAAAGGGTCGCCGCCTTATATCTCTTCTCCTATATATATATATATATATATATATATATATATATGGGAGTGATCCATTGTAAACCGGTCCGCGTTCTTAAAAAACATGAACTCCCGATCTACGACATATTTTAACGAACCGATCCGTTCAAGTTGATCAACCTACCCTCAAGTATATTTGTGAAAAATCATGTAGAAAAGAGGCCCTAGTAGGGTATTTCGTTAGGTGGCATCGAAAAAATATACCCTCCATTTTGTTTGACGATCGGCACCCATTATCATCTTTATCATCTAATATGTGGATACACCAAATTTCATGTAATTCTACCACTTTTCACCATTGAATTAGCAATGTAAAAAGTTCTATTGTCGGCAAACTGTTAATTTGCACTCACTAAATCAACGGAATTTAGTATATATACATCTTAGTCAATAAGGATGAGAATGGTGTATCGATCGGCAAAAAAAATATAAGAGGGTAGACTTATCTCGCTGCCATATGAGGAAATTCCCTCCTAGGCCTTTGTCCTCCATTGTGTGTGTGTATAAAAGAAACGAAAAGGAAAGAATTTACGCTCTAAATGTTGTGTATATAAATCAATTAAAAAATCAAAGCTAAAACCTTATAACAGATTATCAATAGGAGAAAATAATATATAAACTATGAAGTTCAAGAATCTGAAAATCTTCAATTGGGCGGGCTACAACTAAAGGACATTACTTTGCTTTTTACAACAATGTTCTATATATAGCATACACACAAGGAACACTTTTGCACCAAAAGGAGCATGGGCATGAGATTTTGCATGACGTCTATCATTTCTCAAACTATGGAAAACAACTAGTCAGTAATTGTCCAATCGACAAGAAGAAAATTATGGATGCAACCTCAGGATGTATGACACATGGGGAGCAAATAACCTTTCATAGTCTTTCTACTTTAATTAAGTTATTTAGGGGGGGGGGGGGGGCATATGTCATCTCTCCATAGAATTGATGAACTTTGATGCTAGCTATTATTTTGTAAAAAAATGGCATGACTAAACATAAATTTGGACCAGACATTATCCTCGTGGATTTGCAACTGCTAGAAACTACTATCAGATAGTAAATGATAAAATTCAACGAAATATTTGTAGCATCTATAAAAAAATCTGAGAATCTACCATACCCGTTCCTGGACTGGATAAGAATGCCCCCAAAAAAACCATAACATTAAAATAAGATTACTTGATCTAATCAAAAATGTTTGTTGCCGCAACAAAATGTAAGAACCAACAAAAATCTAATCACCAAAACTTGACAGGCTTAACTTATTATTCAAGTCAACAGATCTTGTGCACATGTAGGAATTTGAGTTGGGTTAGAAATGAGCATTGTCCGAACTGGTCACTGAGAACCGATTGTCGATGTAAAGCACATGGAGTTTCCAAAAAAGAGGGGGTGAGCGCATATGATTGCACAAGAAAGAATACCCCATCTTTCTTCGTCTGAAATTATTTCTAAGGCTTCGGGCTGGAGAAGGGATTCGACAATTCTTCCAAGGCATTTGAAAATAGTATATCCAGCTTCTATGGTAGCTAACTAGATGTGCACCACAATGCTCAGAACCAAGACCTTAGAACCTCCACCAAGACCTTGGAACCTCCACTAAGATGATGTTTCTAGCATCTGAGACCTGCCTCCAATTTATAAATTCAATAGCACAAGAACAAACAATGAGGAACTTTTTGTTTCAACCATGAAGGCATGAACTAGTTCTAAGAACCAATGGTTAATGTAAAGCACATGGAGTTTCCGAAAGGGAGGAGGGTGAGAGCATATGATTGCTTAATTAGTGCATTTTCAGCTGAAAATAATTTCTATAGCTTTGGGCTGGAAAAGGAACTCTACGATTCTCCCAAGACATTTGAAGATATTATTCCCAACTTCTTCGGTAGCTAACTAGCCCACAAAATGTAGATCCCGGACCCTAGAACCTCTATTAGGTTGATGTTTCTAGGATCTAACCTCATATGATTGCTAAATTAATGCATTTTTCATCATCTGAAAATAATTTCGGCAGCTTTAGGCTGGAGAAGGAGCTCTACAATTCTCCCAAGGCATTTGAAGATATTATTTCCAACTTGGGTAGCCAACAAGCTCACAAAACGTAGGTGCCGGACCCTAGAACCTCCACCAGAATGATGTTTCTAGGATCTAACCTAGCTCCAATTTATGAAAATTTCAGGAGCACATGACCAAGGAATTAAAAAACTAATATTTCCGATCTTTCTCCACTTAAATAATGAGACCAAGAAAGACGGCAAAGAAATCAACGGATTCACTTCATTGAAGAAGCGCACTTTTAATAGATCGATAGATTTCAGAGATTGCGGATCAAACTTTTGCAACATGAGCATGATGTTTGAGCAACAATAGAAGCAGCAAAACCTTATATAACCATTTTTGAGTATGAAGGCTATGCTTCCGCCATTCTCTACAGTCATGGACTCAAAAAGTATCTCATTGTCCGTGTTTCTTATTATACATGGACTGTACTTCAAAGTGAGGTCTATCAAATCA
Organism: Agapanthus africanus; assembly: GCA_030015575.1. Classification (NCBI taxonomy): domain Eukaryota; kingdom Viridiplantae; phylum Streptophyta; class Magnoliopsida; order Asparagales; family Amaryllidaceae; genus Agapanthus; species Agapanthus africanus. The sequence continues at coordinate 358,885,053 of JASDDO010000012.1, forward strand.
TTTTAGGGTTTTTTTTTTTATTTTGCACCTCCAAACTTCATATTTTCAAAAGACACCCGAAACTCGGTTTTTCTATTAAAAAAAACACATGATTCTTCTCCGTTAACTAAAAAGAACATGTTAATGTGGTGTTAGTTTAGGAGGTTAGTTAAGTTAACTACGGTTAAATTAAAAATTTAATTACATTTAATCCATCATCTCCCTCTCATCATTTCTCTCCTCTCTTTCTCCCCATTAAAACCTCCATGGCCTCCTCTCCTCTCTTCCTATTAAAACTCTCCTCTCTTTCTATCTCCTCTCATCACCCATCTTCTTCATCCTCTTCTCCCCTCACCCTAAACCACAATCCTATGCTCGATGCCTCCTTCAATCACCATGCACCAGCTCCACCTCCCACCGCCGTCACCGGAATCATTTCCTTCACCAAAACACCCTCCATTTCTCCTCTCCTTCCTCTCCTCCGCCCGCCGCCTCTTTCAGTCCATGTTTGATGTTAATTGGATGTTAATCCATAAGTAAAACAAGCATAATGGCTATGATTATATCTATTTAATGGAGTTTGGATGTTAATTGGATGTCAGTTAACCAGGGGTCTTTTATAGTAAACTTTAGACGTTTAGGGTGTCGTTTTTGGAAAAACCAAGTTTGGGGTGTGACTTCGGTGTCTTTTTTGAAAATATGGAAGTTTAGGGGTCCAAAATCAAAAAGAAAAACAAGTCATTTTATCAAGTCAATGTACTCTTGAAATGAAAATGACATGATTTTTCTATTATGCATGCTAACACAAGTGTGCGCATTTAAAAGGATTAAACTGTCCAGTCGACTACTCAGTGTCGATGGCCTTTCAGAAAAATCCTTGTCACTAACCTTTATGTAATCATTATATTTTTGTAAATTTTTAACTAACCAGGACTATCAAAATTGTTATCAAATTACCATGCAAGATAACATTTAATATCCACTTTAAACAATGTAAAGTTCTAATCAGGCATTTAAATATAATTTGCTATGTATCCAATGGCATGCTGAATCGTGCTCTTGCATGACTCGTCTCAGCTTTATTATTGGTCTCAAATTATGCTGAACTAAAACATTTTTATCCAGCAGAAAAGGTGGAACTAAGAAAAGATGGAAGTAAAGTCGTCATAAAGAAAGTTTATGAACCCCATGAATGGGTGTTGCTTCCTAATAGCCGTGGATCTTTCATAATGTCAAGCCCAGTACATTTGCAACTAATAGGATTGCATTCAAGTCTTTAACAATTTTTTATATTAAGAGAACCTGGACAGGAAACATTCGTGGTTAATAAGAATTTGTCCTGAAGTAATAAAGTCAGGAATACCTAATTGGTTTTTATTATGATGGATAAAGTTCGGAGCAAAATTAAAGATGCTACCTTTCTCAATACAGGAATTATTCACCCCCTGGATTGAATCACATCCAGTATTCCATAATACAAAGGAACATCTGTTCAAAGAAGGAGAAAGCATACTCCATTATCTCGTTGAAAAGTTCCTTGTATTTTCAAGTGGACATTAGCCGCTATTTTTAATGAAAATAATATTCCGGTACTCACCAGGAAATTTCTCATAAAATGGTGGACAAGAATAAAAGAGGAAAAATAGCTGAAATTAAAGTAGCTATTATGAATAATAATATTTTAGATAAAAAGATCAACAAAGAGTTCGCTACAAATAACCCATTACAGAGGTTAAAACACTCTCTTCAGATAAAGTTTCCGAATATTTCAAATGAAGATCTTATGAAAAAATGTTTGGAACATATGAAAAAACAATTCGAACAAACGTTTGACGACTGTGATAATATCTCAGTTTTCTCCACAAAGACAACTAAATCAGTCGAAATGAAGGAGAAAAATGAATTTTTCCAAGAAGCCCAAAAACACGAAGGCCGAGAAACGGTGGAACAAATATGGGACGACATGATGGGCTTTAATAAAGGAAAAGGGCCAGCAAAATAAAAGGCCTAAAAGAATTTTTTAAATAAGATTCCTCCCCACTAAACTGACCGACTGCAAATTGTCAGCACACGACTTTGGTGGGACCCACGTCCTCAATAATTCAAAAGATGACGAAGGAATCTATCTGTAAGCCTTTAATAAAGGAAAAAGTTTCCACTCACCTTTAATAAAGGAAAAGGGAATAATAATTCCTACAAACAGAGGCATAAATAATTGAAAAGAACCCAGAAGGCCTCCCCCTCTATAAAAGAAACGGTCTAGCCTCAGTTGAAGGACACGCTCAAATTTCTCCCTATATCTTCTCATATTGTATCACTAAACTTGACGTAATATTTTCTTTCACTATAAATAAAGAAGTTTGCTCGGTTTGCCTTTTACTTGCATTGTAAGTACTCTGTTCCTTCACTACTTTACTCTTAGTTGTTTTATTTTCCGATTTTGTATAAGGTTGGTATCAGAGCCATGATTGGCTAATTTAGTTTCTTCCTGGAGTTATGGAAAAATGATCTAAGAATTTATAATGTTCATCTAAGATATGTAATCTTGAGAAGTTATATAGATCATGTAAGTCCTTCTTGAGCAATTATGCATTTACAACTCTCGGTAAGGAAACCGTTATTAGATTGCGCTAGTAATAGCACATCTAGGGTTTATCAGAGCAGGAGGTGCAGCCTTTCATAAGGCACAACTTGAAGAGAATATCTATATAATATGTTGGTACCCTTTGCTTATTTAACTTTGCTTCTATTTATGGAACGACACCAAAGTCGCGTTAGGATTTTCATGTTAACCGAGAAGGTGAAATGGTAGCCTATAAATCGTTCACAACCGTATAAATAGAAAAGGGTTTTTAATAATTTAAGAGTACTAAACTGTAGTTGAATTTCGTTTCTCTCTAGCTATTTTATTCAGAACTCCAGATAGAATTTATTATGAGTACATCATGCGCAATTTCTACAAAACTTGCTCGTAATAAGAGTAGGTATGTTAAGAATTCCAATTTAATAGAGTATCTATCATATGAGGAGCAACTTAATAGATGGACAATTTCTAATGTTCCACCAAATGAGATCTATAATATTGGTTGACAGTACAGAACAAACTATAAAACTTCTTTCTGAAAAGGATGCTTTTAGATTTCAGAAACACCACGAGTACTTATTCAAGTGCTTTTAAGCTTTTAACCTTACAAGATCTCAATGCTTCTATTCTTACTTCCCTAAAAGACGTAAGATGTTTCGATTAGATACCTTCCCTAATGGGAATTATACAAACTAATCTATGCCATGGACCAGTTTACTTTGATGTTTACCCAAATTTAACTGTCTTTAACTGACCTCAATATACTTGAGACAGTCACTTTAAATTTAAAGACAAATGGATATAATTTTATGAAAGGATATGAGACTATTTCTGTAACATTTCAGAAAATATAAAATATTATTTTTGGAATTTAATATTAAAATAATATATTTCCCGGAAACTGCCCGATTTACGAAATTGGGGTTTTCGAAAAAGAGTATAAATATATACCTATAATTATGAAATAAATGGAAATTAAAATGATTTATTCATTTAAAAATATACTAAAAGGGTTTGGCATTTTTAAAATTTATTATATGCGGTTTTGATAAAAACTCGATTAGTGCACCGCTAATCGCGATTAAGCCAAATCCGTGTTTCTACAGTTTAGTGCACCATGACATGTTACATGTTTCATTTCATTCGTGTTATGTATTTGGTTCTATTGTGGTGAGAAAGAAAAATAATGGAAAAGAGGAATGATTGAAGAGAGAGAGAGGGAGGACAGAATGATTAGGGTAGGTATGTTTTGAGAGAGAAAAGAGTGAGAATGAGTGGGAGAGAGAGAGGGGGGCAGCCACCATTCACCCTCCCCATTATTCTTCTTCATCTTCCTCCTCCTCATCTCCCTCCACCTTCACTCCATGGATCCATCTCAATTCCCTCACCAAAACACTATACCCCTTTCACAAAAAATGACCACCTCTTCACTCTCTACACATTGGACCAAGCAAAATAGGATTTTGACAACATTGGGACTTCTAGGGTTTTGTTTGGGAGTAACCATGAGGTATATCTATTTTCATTTAGGGTAGTTTGATTTCCTAGCTTGTTGTTTAAGTTTAGAAGTCGTTTAGTGTTGGTTTTGTGAACTTTGAAATCCTAAGTGAAGGGTTTGGGAATTAGTGATGTATGATGGCTGTTTAAGACCCTAGGGATCAAATCCTAGACCTAAAACTGAGTTTAGAACAGAAAATACAAACTTTAGAGTTGATCCATGTCGGTTTTGTGAGGATACAGGGTGTGCAGGGAAATCTGGAGCAACCCGGGGACTTTCTGAGCTTCACAAACAATACCAGGGACCTAGATACACCACCAGGAGACCACCCTACGAAGACGAAGCCCAACAGAGCATGCAGGGCCGAGCTGGCCGGAATTTTAGGGGTAGGGGCCGGCCACTTGGTGGGGTAGGGTGTCGGGGTTGGTCCAGTAGCTCATATACATATATACAACACCCTAGACTTGTTTTGGAAACTACTTTTGACTTGAGTCAAAATCTGGAAGCATTCTAGTGTGATTTTGGCTACGTTTTCCAAATTTTGAAATGTTAATTCTTCATATTTGGATTCGTATTAGGCCGTTGCATGTTTGTACATCAACAACAAGGGTTGTTTAGTAGTTTTTGCACGCGTGGGCTATCGGTTTTGACCCATGGGCAATCCGTGTGCCGTTTTGGTTTCTGGACTTGATGTTAATATCAATTGCAATTGTTTATTATATGTAGGTACCCTCGTGAAGACATAGAGGCGACAAGCAAACGCGTGGCGACATCGGCATCAGCAAGCAAAGGTGAGTAGATATATATCTACGGAGGAAGTCGGGTGGATGGCGTATAGCACCCCCGCAGTTCGATGTAGTATGCTATATATATACTATATATATGATATCTATTTTGTGAGACTGGATATTAATGATAGAGTTACATGTTCATGGATTAGTAGTGCTATTTGCGAAACCCTAGAGTAGTTGGTGTACCCACACGCACACACTTGCATGCATTCATTCTTTTACCTGTGCGTATATGGGTATATGTGTGTGTGTATACACACACACGGATATGGGACTATGTATATATATATACATATACATATACTGGATTATGATGATAGTACTTGGGATTTGAGATGAGTCGATGCGATTGGGCTTTGAGGCCGTGAGATCGGTGATATGACGTGGTTCGTATTTGAGATACGACGTGAGGTTTTAGCGGGTCCTTTTAGCGTGGTGTTTTCATACACACGCATGCTTATACTTAGATTGGTATCAGTGTTGTACTAGACGTAGATCAGTACCCCGGATCATGATATTTGATAAAAAGGATACCAGAAGAATAACGAGATAATGTGACTTTGACCCGTACCCATATTTGGGAGGCCGTACGACGGATTTACCGTACGAGCTATATATTGATGATAGATCCGCACTCTTGACTCGAGAATGTCATATTATATCATGGTATCGTATGGGATACTATTGAGGCGGGATCACCGACTATTATATATTATATATGTATCGACTCAGATGTTAGGTGGTTTCCTTACCTTTCGTTTAGCCTGTTAGCTCGGTCCTGTAGTTTATTTGTAGATGTTAGACTAGATTTGACTCATACCTATTTTCAAAACCAACGAATCGTGTGTATTTTAAAGACGGGACAAGGGATTCTACGGGTATTTCAAAGGACATATCTTTTCTTAAAAGCACCGTAGCACTTATTTTCAAAACACCACGATTCGTATTATTTCAAATGGCAAACCAGTTTTTGACACTTGTATAGTATTGTAAATTCCTCATTGTTGCGTTATTATTCAGCTCCCGCATATTATTGTTGTTCGCATCACATGCTTATATTGTGTTTTCATATGTTAATATTGAGATCATGCTGTCAGGACACCAGCACCTGCGTATGTTCCACATACACTTACTTGCCGGCTCACACACATCATCGGTAATTGCCATGTCACGTACACTTTAGAGAATATTACTCATTGACATAGCTTGTTATCTGATAGTTCGACATGGTATTAGCGTACTTGTCTTTATATGCTAGTTTAGATATTGCAGTTATTACTTGCTACTTCATGAATATTATTATTCACCGTTATGTCGTATTATGGAGTTTTATACCGATATCCACTGTTTACTTGCTATTGATGATTTGATTTCGGATTTTCATGAGATTTCCTGGATTTGGGAGAAAACCGCAAGTATATATATAAACTTCTCTCTCTTTTTAAAATGAAAAGTGCGGTTTTCTCGTGATGTATGAGTCGTCCACCATGAATTTTTCTCGGTTATGAGATGGATTTCGAACCCGATTCGAGGAGTCGTATGAACCGTTTGCGGGTACATGGTGGACCCGGTGAGGTACCCCGAGACGAGAGTGATTTCATGGAGGGATGAGCCTGGTAGGGGGCACTACCTACCGGTGATATTTTTGGACTCTGTCGGTTATCCGGAGGATACCGACCGGAGTCACGAGATGGATATAGGCTGATCGGTTCTGCCGGAGCCCGCAGGCCGATCCCGCAGATGATACGGATGCCTGAGATATTGAGATTTGAGATATTGAGATTTATGTTTTGTGTCGATACTTAACACGGATTTCTCTATTGATTTCATTGATGATACTCGATTTATATACATACAGAAATCTCATTAAATAAAGAAAAACAGGTGTCACACTCATTTCATTACATTACATTCATACCTCATACACATGATACATTGCTACCTGAGGCACTGACACGAGCACATGGGATTACACTTATGTATAGATGTTTACCCTTGTCACCTTTTCATGCTCCAGACTTATCATTTGAGGTTATATATATATTTGATCGTATTGACCTAGGATTGTGTCATACATACGATTTCCGCTAGGTGATGTTTTCTACTCACGAGTTGGCAACTCACCCCCGTTGTGCCACAGTTTCTTGCAGGTTTTGCCGTACAGGTTTCATTACGATTTTGTTGGCATACTGCTTCCTTTCCGGATGATTTGCTTTGATGGGTGGGTTCACTCGCATCGTGACCACTATTGTACCTCTATTTTATTCAGTTGTATCTAGTAACTCCATCAACCAGACTTGTATATTTATTTCAGACTAGAGACCATATTGTATATTCTTTCGACCTTAGAGTCGCGCGATGTATATTGATAGATTTCATGTTGATTTGAGTTTCCTTTTCAGTTTTTCTTCGTCCTTTGGCGTTGTATATTATATTGCTTGCGTGGTTGTGACCGTCGATTGACGAAGAGCTAGCTCCAGCTTGGAGATGCCTTTTATCATTCATGTATATATTTATCTTGTTGTACCCCGTTCGGGGCCAGTATTTATAGGGAAACTCTGCCGAAATTTTCAGAAAAGACTTGATGTTTTAAAAACGCATAATTCGGCTTATGCTATTAAACTACTCGTTTTAAAATAAGTTTCTTCTTACCTAAAATGGTTTTAGATTTCTGGGCTTTTGGCTTACTTGAATTAGATGTGGTCCTGTAGACTTCATATGATTCAAGTGCCAGTCACGGGCTATTTCGGGTCGTGACAAAGTTGGTATCAGAGCGCTAGGTTAACCTTGATTCGAGTCTAGGTTTGACTATGCGGAGCCTAGGGCGTTTGTTTATATATGGAATCTAGGCTTGACCTTACGGAACTTAGACTTAGTCGTGGGGGTATTAGACCCGAACTTTCGTCGCATGGGTTGACCTTGGTTGATGGAGTAGGTGACATAAGGAGAGTGACGTACCGTGTGTATGTTCCGCGGCATACTTACGATACGCTACTCCGCTTAAAGAGCCTTAGGATGTACATTTCCTTGCACAGCATTATATTCATTCATGATCTATTCTCATCGATATTGGTATAGGGTTTTGCTGCCACGATTACACGGGCAGAGAGAGCTACGGCTAGAGTTGCGGTCAGCACGAGCTCGTCACGGATGAGGACTGATCAGGGCATGATTCCAGAGACATACGATTGCATAGTGAGGCGTCGTTTTATTGTGTTTTCGCGCCATGAGTGTTTGATGGATCGCTGTTATGAGATTTCTCGGACGTGCAGATCAGCACCAGAGGATTGAGCCACTAATAGAGGCCAGCCAGAATGTGATGACCATTGATGTATCGCTTATTCATAATGATCTAGGAACTGTTCAGCATGCAGACGAATGAGCCAGTTGCTGCTGCGAACGACAAGATATCGCCCCAGATGTTGGAGCTACTGCAGCATGAGTATATACTTAGAGATATGATAGAAGGTCACTAGTCACCCGAGGATGAATGACTAGGACATGTGGTTCGTTCGCTTACCCCGATGCGAGGTCATCAGATTGATTGATTCCAGCTAGAGACGACTTCACACAGATACGTTGGTATTCGATAGAGACGATCGAATGTCAGGAGTCATTTTCCAAGTTTAAAGTATTCAGAGACAAATGCAAGTAATGCTATGGATCCTCTAGAAGAATGAAATCCTAACTCGATATAATGACCATGTGAAAGCCTTTGAACCTTCGGATTTGAGGCAGTTCCGCGGTGCCATTAATGAGGCTTGGGTTTGCCCTTCTACGGTCGGTCCATAGGTGCTGTGGCATGTACTCAATATTATTAAACTGTACTCAAGATGTTGATCTCTTGGGGGATTATGAGGTTCTGACAAATCGATCGAATGGTTCGACATCTTTCGGATATCATGTGAAGGGATGCATTGCTTAGGAGACTCCAGATACGAGTATAGCCGTTGGAGCACAGTCCATGCAGCCACGTGGAGCTGAGTCCGAAGCAGTCGACATTAGAGAAAAGTGGAGTAAGAGGTTCGTACGAAATCTTGATGAGATGACGTTCCACTCCGCCGACATCAGAGATGTGATACGCATGCAGAGGCCTTATATATGGATATATCTTCCAGAAGGAGTCACGATGAGTATGCAGCCGTTCCGGAACAAGAAACAGATTTAGTAAAGGACGATGACTTCCGAGCAGTTCGGCAGAAACGAGATTGGGAGAGACTTCGACAGGACCTTTCTGGAATATTATACGAGAAGACTTGGACCCAGGAGTGGTCATTTTACGCACACCCAGCAGGCCAGAGTTCGGCACCGTCGACGAGACATGTTATGAGTGACCATGACAGTTGGTCAGAGACTCTTAAAGGATGTGCTTGAGCGGGACTATTCCGCCATACTTGATTTCGGTATTTTGGGCGAACTATTCGCATGATTGAGTTTTGATGACTGGGTTTCATGATATCCGTTTTCGTGCACCATGGTTGCACCTACTGAGTAGGTATGTTTTGTGCACAGTTATTGCACCTGATATCGTTTTGTGCCTTGGCTGCACATGTTTATGATTTCATGAATCTCATACAGTTGAGTTGATTTTGTGCTCGCCCACGATTTGGTTTTTGCACTCAGTATAGTTCACATATGCTTGCAGTGCATTGATACGTATTTTGTGCACTACGGTTGCACAGGACTTCGATTTGATATTATTTGAGATATTGATTTGATTTCCATGCCTATGGCATGCATATGATTTGGCTTGTGTTTTCGGCATAGATTTCCTGCCCTTTTTAGTGTTTCGATCAGATTTTGTGCACGCTGATGCACATGGTTGTGAGATTTGATACCACGGTATACCTGATTTGGATTGAGATGTGTTGTATACCGTCAATTTCGATTGTGATACTCGATATTTGTTTTGTGCACCTGATTGGATTCTTGCGCATATTTGACGCGCTTGGATTGGATTTTGCGCATGTTCGGCGCTTGATATTGGATTTCGCGATTTCGTGCATGTTGAATGCACATGAGTTAGATTTTACTCGTGCTTGATGGATGCACCTGATTTGGATTTTCGCGCATGTTGGGCATGTGATATGAGATGCGATTTTGGTGCACGCCAGATGCACTAAATCGAGATTCTTTGCGCATATCAGATGCACCTGATAATTGCTGTCAGGCACACCGTTGCCTCTGACAGGTGTTTCGTGCACACCCGTTGCACTTAGATTTGCTTCTGTGCACATGTATGGCACATTTATGGATTTTGATTTTTCCGTGCGCACCAGACGCACGCGGCATTCTTATGCACATTTTGGGATTGAATTTTTTTATGGAGCAGTACGTTTTATAATATTTGCTATTTGGTATAGTAACTAAGCAGGACTAGTCAGAGGACAGTACCTGAATATATTCTGCATGCATTGATAGATATCGAAGGGATTTCCAAAAAGGAGCTATAGTCTCAGTATTTACCTACGTGTCTGAGATGACACGAAACATTTAAAACAAGTAAACCCTTCTAAATTGTTTTCAAAACGGCGGCACGTGCATATTAAACAAAGGATATATATAGAGAGTTATTTTCTTATACAAGACGTCCGCCACTGTGCCGCGGTACGCGCATCGCGCAGTGATTCGAAAAAGAGTTTGGCATACATATCTTTCCATTGTTTTAATGATATTTACATGTATAGTTTGATGTATATCATGTTGGTTTCGTTTTGGGCTTTGACATTGATGTCTTCGCCATGACTCCGATGATATGCGTGCGAATCTGATGATTTGTGAGACGCTTGACGGAGTTCGATTTTGAGTTTTGTACCCGTCTTTCAGGCGCACGCGGTGCGCTGCACTGTTTCTATATCTTCCGTGATTTCGGAGCCCCGTTGATTTGATCTGATTATTGAAATGTTTTAGAATTTGGGGGTTTAAATTTAAATTCGGGGACCGAATTTCTTTAACCGGGGAAGATTGTAATATTTCAGAAAATATAAAATATTATTTTTGAAATTTAATATTAAAATAATATATTTCCCGGAAACTGCCCGATTTGCGAAATTGGGGTTTTCGAAAAAGAGTATAAATATATACCTATAATTATGAAATAAATGGAAACTAAAATGATTTATTCATTTAAAAATATACTTGGATTTGGCATTTTTAAAATTTATTATATGCCGTTTTGATAAAAACCCGATTAGTGCACCGCTAATCGCGATTAAGCCAAATCCGTGTTTCTACAATTTTCATGGCTAGGGCGCCATGACATGTTACATGTTGTTTCATTTTATTTGTGTTATGTATTTGGTTCTATTGTGGTGAGAAAGAAAAATAATGGAAAAGAGGAATGATTGAGAAGAGAGAAGGGACATAATGATTAGGGTAGGTATGTTTTGAGAGAGAGAAAAGAGTGAGAATGAGTAGGGGAGAGAGGGGGGCAGCCATCCTTCACCCTCCCCATTATTCTTCTTCATCTTCCTCCTCTTCATCTCCCTCCACCTTCACTCCATGGATCCATCTCAATTCCCTCACCAAAACCCTTTATCCCTTTCACAAAAAATGACCACCTCTTCACCCTCTACACATTGGACCAAGCAAAATGGGATTTTGACAACATTGGGACTTCTAGGGTTTTGTTTGGGAGTAACCATGAGGTATATCTCTTTTCATTTAAGGTAGTTTGATTTCCTAGCTTGTTTAAGTTTAGAAGTCGTTTAGTGTTGGTTTTGTGAACTTTGAAATCCTAAGTGAAGGGTTTGGGAATTAGTGATGTATGATGGCTGTTTAAGACCCTAGGGATCAAATCCTAGACCTAGAACTGAGTTTAGAACAGAGAATACAAACTTTAGAGTTGATCCATGTCGGTTTTGTGAGGATATAGGGTGTGCGGGGAAATCTGGAGCAACCCGGGGACTTTCTGAGCTTCGCAAACAATACTAGGGACCTAGATACACCACCAGGAGACCACCTTACAAAGACGAAGCCCAACAGAGCATGCAGGGCCGAGCTGGCCGGAATTTTAGGGGTAGGGGCCGGCCACTTGGTGGGGTAGGGTGTCGGGGTTGGTCCAGTAGCTCATATACATATATACAAGACCCTAGACTTGTTTTGGAAACTACTTTTGACCTGAGTCAAAATCTGGGAGCATTCTAGTGTGATTTTGGCTATGTTTTCCATATTTTGAAATGTTAATTCTTCAGATTTGGATTCGTATTGGGTCGTTGCATGTTTGTACATCAACAACAAAGGTTGTTTAGTCGTTTTTGACCCATGGGCAATCCGTGTGCCGTTTTGGTTTCTGGACTTGATGTTAATATCAATTGCGATTGTTTATTATATGTAGGTACCCTCGTGAAGACATAGAGGCGACAAGCAAACGCGTGGCGACATCGGCATCAGCAAGCAAAGGTGAGTAGATATATATCTACGGGGGAAGTCGGGTGGATGGCGTATAGCACCCCCGCAGTTCGATGTATGCTATATATATACTATATATATGATATCTATTTTGTGAGACTGGATATTAATGATAGAGTTACATGTTCATGGATTAGTAGTGCTATTTGCGAAACCCTAGAGTAGTTGGTGTACCCACACGCACACACACTTGCATGCATTCATTCTTTTACCTGTGCGTATATGGGGATATGTGTGTGTGTACACACACACATGGATATGGGAATATATATATATATATATACATACATATACTGGATTATGAGGGTAGTACTTGGGATTTGAGATGAGTCGATGAGATTGGGCTTGAGGTCGTGAGATCGGTGATATGACGTGGTTCGTATTTGAGATACGACGTGAGGTTTTAGCGGGTCCTTTTAGCGTGGTGTTTTCATACACACGCATGCTTATACTTAGATTGGTATCAGTGTTGTACTAGACGTAGATCAGTACCCCGGATCATGATATTTGATAAAAAGGATACCAGAAGAATAACGAGAGAATGTGACTTTGACCCGTACCCATATTTGGGAGGCCGTACGACGGATTTACCGTACGAGCTATATATTGATGATAGATCCGCACTCTTGACTCGAGAATGTCATATTATATCAGGGTATCGTATGGGATACTATTGAGGCGGGATCACCGACTATTATATATTATATATGTATCGACTCAGATGTTAGGTGGTTTCCTTACCTTTCGTTTAGCCTGTTAGCTCGGTCCTGTAGTTTATTTGTAGATGTTAGACTAGATTTGACTCATACATATTTTCAAAACCAACGAATCGTGTGTATTTTAAAGACAGGACAAGGGATTCTACGGGTATTTCAAAGGACGTATCTTTTCTTAAAAGCACCGTAGCCCTTATTTTCAAAACACCACGATTCGTATTATTTCAAATGGCAAACCAATTTTTGACACTTGTATAGTATTGTAAATTCCTCATTGTTGCGTTATTATTCAGCTCCAGCATATTATTATTGTTCGTATCGTATGCTTATATTGTATTTTCATATGTTAATATTGAGATCATGCTGTCAGGACACCAGCACCATTACCGATGATGCGTATGTTCCACATACACTTACTTGCCGGCTCACACACATTATCATCGGTAATTGCCATGTCACGTACACTTTAGATAATATTACTCATTGACATAGCTTGTTAACCGATAGTTCGACATGGTATTAGCGTACTTGTCTTTATATGCTAGTTTAGATATTGCAGTTATTACTTGCTACTTCATGAATATTATTATTCACCGTTATGCGGTATTATGAAGTTTTATGCCGATATTCACTGTTTACTTGCTATTGATGATTTGATTTCGGATTTTCATGAGATTTCCTGGATTTGGGAGAAAACCGCAAGTATATATATAAACTTCTCTTTTTAAAATTAAAAGTGCGGTCTTCTCGTGATGTATGAGTCGTCCACCATGATATTTTCTCGGTTATGAGATGGATTTCGAGACCCGATTCGAGGAATCGTATGAACCGTTTGCGGGTACATGTTGGACCCGGTGAGGTACCCCGAGGCGAGAGTGATTTCATAGAGGATGATGAGCCTGGCAGGGGGCACTACCTACCGGTGATATTTTTGGACTCGTCGGTTATCCGGAGGATACCAACCGGAGTCACGAGATGGATATAGGCTGATCCGTTCTGCCGGAGCCCGCGGGCCGATCCCGCAGATGATACGGATGCCTGAGATATTGAGATTTGAGATATTGGGATTTATGTTTTGTGTCGATACTTGACACGGATTTCTCTATTGATTTCGTTGATGATACTTGATTTATATACATACAGAAATCCCATTAAATAAAGAAAAACAGTTGTCTCACTCATTTCATTACATTACAATCATACCTCATACACATGATACATTGCTACCTGAGACACTGACACGAGCACATGGGATTACACTTATGTATAGATGTTTACCCTTGTCACCTTTTCATGCTTCAGACTTATCATTTGAGGTTATATATATATTTGATCGTATTGACCTAGGATTGTGTCATACATACGATTTCTGCTCGGTGGTGTTTTCTACTCACGAGTTGGTAACTCACCCCCGTTGTGCCACAGTTTCTTGCAGGTTTTGCCGTACAGGTTTCATTACGGCTTTGTTGGCACACTGCTTCCTTTCCGGGTGATTTACTTTGGTAGGTGGGTTCACTCGCATCGTGACCACTATTGTACCTCTATTTTATTCAGTTGTATCTAGTAACTCCATCAACCAGACTTGTATATTTATTTCAGACTAGAGACAATATTGTATATTCTTTCGACCTTAGGGTCGCGCGCTGTATATTGATGGATTTCATGTTGATTTGAGTTTCCTTTTCAGTTTTTCCTCGACCTTTGGCGTTGTATATTATATTGCTTGCGTGGTTGTGACCGTCGATTGACGAAGAGCTGCTCCCGCTTGGGGATGCCTTTTATCATTCATGTATATATTTATCTTGTTGTATCCCATTTGGGGCCAGTATTTACAAGGGAAACTCTGCCGAAATTTTCAGAAAAGACTTGATGTTTTAAAAACGCATAATTCGGCTTATGCTATTAAACTACTCGTTTTAAAATAAGTTTCTTCTTACCTAAAATGGTTTTAGATTTCTGGGCTTTTGGCTTACTTGAATTAGATGTGGTCCTGTAGACTTCATATGATTCAAGTGCCAGTCACGGGCTATTTCGGGTCGTGACAATTTCGATAGTTTATAGGATTCATTTCAAGGTTTTAACTACAAAGGCTTCAAAGGTTAAAGCTAAGATTGAAAGTGGTAAAACTACTTTAATAGAGACAAATTTATTGTCTTCTGGTATTGCGACTAATAGAGTCATTAAATGGGAAGAAATAGACTTCCCTGAATTATGGGTGTTAACTTTTTTGCTATTCCCCCAATAAACCCATTATAGACATCGAGGTCAATCAGATAAAAAAACCGACGGGAAAATAGAAATAAAATTTGGTTCAAATCAAGTTACTAGAATAGCTAGTAATGCTTCTATAGCCAGTACTTCTTCACTTGATCATGGAAGAATGTCGTTTTCTAAACCCAGCTCTTGACATAAATCCGAAAGAGAGGTTCAAGGTATTAATATTTATGATATGTCAATTCCTCATTCAATATATGAGAAGCATAATAAAACTTCTCCTACCTCATCGAGATGAGTTTTTACATGTAAAATCTTTATATGGATCTTACACCAAACAATGATATCAGAATTTATGAAAAATAAGCATATTGCTTTCAAAAATTGGTTTGCTAAATCATTTTCTAGAGAACAATATTCTTATAAAGATGAGTTTTGAAAAAACAAGGGATTATATACTTTGTTGCTAGGTTCTTAAATTATTACATCAGGGAACAAACTAACAAGATTAATATTCTTGAAGAGCATTATAAGCAATGGTCTACTACAAGTGGAAAGGTAGTAAGATCTATATATCCGTCTACTGAACCCTTAAGATTATCATGGGTGTCCTCTAATTTAGCGGGAACGGCTTTTATAAAGCCTTTAATAGAAGGATGGAGAATGCGCTTAAAGAACAGCTGAAAGTATTTAAGCAAAACAATTTTACAAATGTTTATATTCAGGTTTTGGGACAACAATTGACTAGGGTTGAATCTGCCCTAGAAAACCCGACTAATAAACTACAAGTGCTTACTATAGTAGAACCACCTACTATAATTAAACCAGCTAGTAATACTAACTATGTTCCTATTAAACCATGTGCTGATATATCTGGATTTTAATTATCCAAACATAAAAGTATATCTTCTGAGATAATAGCGGCTCTGGAAGATAAGTTTAGCAGAGCTAGACTTAACATTCTTGACGGTAATCCTTCTGAAATCTCAGAAGAAGAACCAGATCAAGAATCTCAGGTTAATATGTCAAAAATCCAGAATGCTTTTGAAGAAGCCAATATTAATGTCATAAAATATCCTAAAAGAGCTCTTGATAAGCATTATTACAAGAGACCGACTACTATGGATGTCCTTTATGAGGAAAATGAAGCTGTTGTACAGAATTCCTTTTCATGAAAAACCATTTATGAATGGAACATTGACGGTTTGGCTGACAAGTAAATCCATGATAGTTTACATCGAATGATGATGTATGCTAATATAACTAAACAGCATGGTAATACAGATGCTCATGTAGCGAGATTTATCTCTTGAAGTTTCACAGGGATTTTAAAGGGTTGGTAGGATCAATGTCTTGCTCCCACCCAAAAGGTTGAAATCTTTAGCGTTGTAAAACTTGAGAATAATGCTCAAGTTCCAGACGCGGTGAATACTCTAATTCTTACAATTCTCGATCATTTCACAGGGGATGTAAGTAATCAAGCTGAGAAAGTTAGGACTCTTCTTCAGAATTTAAGATGTCCAACTTTAATCTATTTTAGATGGTACAATGAGACCTTTTTATCTAGGGTCACGCTACTAGAAGATGCAAACCACCCTCATTGGAAAGCCAAATTTGTGGATGGCTTACCTAATCTCTTTGCAGAAAAGGTTCGTAAGAATTTGCGAAATAATAACGAGGGTATTATTCCTTACAATACTTACACTTACGGTCGCTTAATAAACACGTGTCCAAGAAGGTTTAACTCTATGTAATAACATAAAGTTCAAAAATCAATTAAAAGACTAGAAATTGACCGGTAGAAAAGAATTGGATGAATTTTGTAGCCAATTTGCTATGAATCCCCCTCCAGAAGAAAAGAAGGGGAAGGAAAAGATGAGTAATAAAGAGTCTCAATCTATTCCTTTTTATAAAAGGAAAAGGATATATCATCCTCCAAAGAAACCTAAAGAAGGAAAGCATAATAGAAGGCGGTTCAAAAAGTCTAAATCAAAGACTTCTGCCACTTGTTATAAGTGTGAAAAAATTGGTCACTTCGCCAACAAATGTTATACTAAAAAGAAGGTCGATAAGATTGAGGATAAAGGTCTGAGAAAATCTTTATATAAGATAATGATTAACTCCTCTGAATCAGAAGAATCTGATTCTTACTCAATATCTTCTTCAAATAGTGAAGATGAGCTAGAATGCTCTACCAAATGCTTCAATAAATATTGTAATATCAACAGAGATGAAAATTATTGGAAAGACATAGTTGGTATGAATGGGCTTAGCATCAATGTCATTAATAAAGATGACAAAAATGTTATTTTGAAAATTCTTGAAGATAATAACATCCAACAAGAACTAAAAAATAAGTTGATTGGGGTTCTATAAGAAGACAGAGAAATCTCATATTCTAGAGAATGTTTATAGGCTCTCTAAGGTCTTTAAGAAACAACAGCAACGGGATAAGCCCGTTACGCTACGAGAGTTACAGAGAGATTAATAACCTCAAAACAGAAATTAAAGAATTAAAAACTCAAAATGAAGTTATTCTTTCTAGACTCTCATGTAAAGAGCAATAATCTACTCGGGGGAAAATCATCTAATAAAGATAATGATGATTTCTATAAGCGGGAAGGGGGAATGTCATAACATGTTCTTCAAACCCGTTCGGATCAATTCCTTCAAACCATTGATTTGGTCTTAACCCAAAAATGGTATATACGGGTTACTTTGATCATTAATAATGATCTGGTTATACCAAATTTAATAGCTCTTGTTGATGCAGATCTTAACTGCATTAAAGAAGGGATAATCCCTATTAAATACTATGAAAGAACTACTCAAATTTTGAGTACGGCAAATAATAGTGCATTGACAACACTTTATAAGGTGTCAAATGTCAGCATTTGTAACGACGACGTTTGTTTTCCTTCTCCTTTCATAATAGTCAAGGAAATTACTCAGCATATTATCTTAGAAACTCCCTTCCTAAATAAGATTATGCCCATTGAGAAAATAGATTCTGAGGCTATTCATACCAATTACAAAGGTAAAATAGTAACGTTATAAACTGATTCTATGGTTAAAATTCTTAACGAGGTAAAAGATATTTACCTAAAAGAAAATCAAATTAATTTCATCAAAGAAAAAATATATTCAATACAAATAAATAAACAGCTTCAATCTAGACCTATTAAACAGAGGATAGACAAGATTGAAAAGGAGTTTTTAACTCAAACTTAAAGTGATCTGCCTAATGCTTTCTGGGAAAGGAAGAAGCACATAGTAGCACTCCTTACGTTGAAGGTTTAAAGAGGAAAATATTCCTACAAAAGCTCGACCTTATCAAATGAATCGAGAATATCTTAAACTATGTAAAAAGGAGATTCAAGGTTTTACAAATAAAGGTTTAATCAGAAAATCATACTTCCGAATGGAGTTGTACTGCATTCTATGTCAATAATGCTGCCGAGAAAAAACGAGAAGTTCCTCGTCTTGTTATAAATTAGAAGGCTCTTAATAAAGTGCTAAAAATGGATAAGATATCCTCTCCCTAATAAGAGAGATCTGCTTAATAGAATTATCAAGGCTAAAATCTTTTCAAATTTTGATTTGAAATCGGGATATTGGCGGATTCAAATTGCAGAATCTGATAAATACATGACTGCTTATACAGTTCCTTTTGGGCATTTCGAATAGAATGTTATCCCATTTGGATTGAAAATTGCTCCTTCTGAGTTTCAAAATATTATGAACTCTATTTTCAATCCATATACAGAATTCATAATTTCTTATATAGATAGCTTAATCTTTTCTGATAATATAGATCGGCATTTTAAGCACCTTAATACCTTCAAACATCTTATCATAAAGATTGGGTGAGTTATATATGCCCCTAAAATGAAGTTGTTTCAAACAACAATTAGATTCTTAGGTCATAATATTGACAATGGTACTATTATATCTATTGATAGAAGCATTGAATTTGCTTCCAAATTTCCTGATATTATCGCTGATACTAAGCATCTACAAAAAAAATTTGGCGCTTTAAATAGCAAATTATTATGAAGATCTTGCTAATGACTCGGCCATTTTATATAGTAGACTTAAGAAGAATCCTTCTCCTTCAACTTCTGAGCATACTAAAAATGTTCAGAAGATTAAACAGAGAGTAAAAATTTCCCTGTTTACATATTGCCAACCCTACATGGAAGAAAATTGTAGAGACTGATGCCTCTAACCTGGGTTATAGTGATATACTTAAAACAAATTGATCCTAGTAATAACAAGGATGTTTTGATAAGATATAAATTTAGAAAGTGGAATGCCATGCAAATTAATTACTCTACCATTAAGAAAGAAATTCTTTCTATTATTAAGTGCATTTACAAATTTCAAGATGATTTGTTAAATCAAAAACTCTTGTTAAGAATAGACTGCAGTGCCTGCTAAACCTATTATCCAAAAGGGTATAAAAAATTTAGCCTCAAAACAAATCTTTGCCAGATGACAAGCAAAACTATATATTTTTGAATTTGACATTGAACGTATTAAAGACACTAATAATTGTCTTCCTGATTTTTTGACCAGAGAATTTCTACATGACTCCAATGCATAGTCATGGGCGGGAATTAGCCCTGGTCGTTCGACCAGGAAGGGACAAAGGAAGAGGGAGTAATATCTCCTCCTATAACTCTCCTAATGGGAGTCCGTCATCAAACTGGCTTACAATACAAAAGCCTAAGCTGATAATAATAGCTAATATGGACACAATGTCACAGGCGTCATACGCCCCATCAGAGTGGAGAACTCCACACAAAACAAAAGGTGTTAATAATATAGAAAGCAAGAATCGGAGTTTCATCGAAATCGATGAATCGTCTAGCTCTGAAAATAATTCAAAGAACATACCAACGTTTAAAAAGGTAGCTCTTAGTATGGAAGAAAGTTGTGTTCAGAAAAATAGCTCTGAAACAATAATTTGCCTAGAAAGGGATGATATCTCGAAAATGATGACTCATGCTTATTAAAAGAAAAATACATTGCGAATAATTCATGCTTCGACAGAAAGGAAATCCCGACATGTAATGGAAGTTTTATTATTGCTCTCAAATTCTGCTGAAATAAAACATTTTTATCCAGCAGGAAAAGAGGGTGAAAGTATAATAAACTTAAGTAAAGTCGTCATAAAAAAAAGTTTATAAACCCCATGAATGGGCGTAGCTTTCTAATATGAGCAGATCTTTCATAATGGCTGAAACCCAGTACAGTTGCAACTAATGGGATTACATTCAGGCCTTAAACAATTTCTTATATTATGAGAACCGGGACAGGAAACATTCGTGGTTCATAAGAATTTGTCCTGAAATAATTAAGTCGGGAATACCTAATTGGTTCTTATTATGGTGGACAAAGTTCGGAGCAGAATTAAAGATGCCACCTTCCTCAATACAGGAATTATTCATCTCCTAGATTGAATCACATCTAGTATTCCATAATACAGAGAAACATATGTTCAAAGAAAGAGAAAGCACTCCATTACCTCATTGAAACGAGGTTCCTTTTATTTTCAAGTGGACATTAGCCGATGTTTTTAATGAAAATAATATTCCAGTACTCACCAAGAAATTTCTCATAAAATGGTGGATAGGAATAAAAAAAGAAAAAATAGCTGAAATTAAAGCAGCTATTAAGAATGATATCTCAGATAAGAAGATCAACGAAGAGTTAGCTACAGATGACCCATTACAGAGGTTAAAACACTCTCTTCATAGAAAGTTTCCGAATATTTCAGATGGAGAACTTATGAAGAAATGTTTGGAACATATGAAAAAATAATTCGAATGGACGTTTGACAGCTGTGATAATATCTCAGTTTCCTCCACAAAGACAACTAGGTCAGTCGAAATGGAGAAAAATGAATTTTTCCGAGCCCAAGAAAACAAAGACCTAGAAACGGCGGAACAAGTAGTAATAGAAGGATTTATTAAATAAGATTCCTCCCCACTAAAATTGACCGACTGCAAATCGCCAGGACACGACTTTAGTGGGACCCACCGTCCTCAATAATTGTCTACCTCTAATTTAGAGGCAACGGTTTTTATAAAGCCTTTAATAGAAGGATGAAGAATACGCTTAAAGAACTGCAGAAAGTCTTTAAGCAAAACAATTTTACAAATGTTTATATTTAGGTTTTAGGCCAACAATTGACTAGGGTTGAATCTGCCGTGAAAAACCTGATTAATAAACTGCAAGCGCTTGCTATAGTAGAACCACCAACTATAATTAAGCCAGCTAGCAATATTAGTTATGTTCCTATTAAACCATCTGCTGATATATCTGGATTTAAATTATCCAAACATAAAAGTATATCTTCTGAGATAATAGCGGCTCTGAAAGATAAGTTTAGCAGAGCTAGACTTACATTCTTGATGGTAATCCTTTTGAAATCTCAGAAGAAGACGAAGAAGAAACAGATCAAGAATCTCAGAATAATATGTCTGAAATCCAGAATGCTTTTGAAGAAGCCAATATTAATGCCATAAAATATCCTAAAAGAGCTCTTGATAAACATTATTACAAAAGACCGGCTCCTATGGATGTCCTTTATGAGGAAAATGAAGTTATACAGAATTCCTTTTCAGGAAAAACCATTTATGAATGGAACATTGATGGTTTGGCTAATAAGCAAATTCTTGATAGTTTACATTGAATGATGATGTATGCTACTGTGTAACTAAACAGCATGGTAATACAAATGCTGATGTAGCGAGATTTATCTCTAACGGTTTCACAGAAATTTTAAAAGGTTGATGGGATCATTATCTTACTCCCACCCAAAAGGTTGAAATCTTTAGCGTTGTAAAACTTGAGAATAATGCTCAAGTTCCGGACACGGTGTATATTCTGAAATGTAATCCCAATAGTTGCAACTGTACTGGGCTTCAGCCATTATAAAAGATTTGCTCTTATTAGGATGCAACGCCCATTCATGGGGTTTATAAACTTTCTTTATAACGATTATTTCTATTTCTCCGTCGTCGGTTTTTAACTAACCAGGACTATCAGAATTGTAATTACTACGCAAGATGACATTTAATATCCACATTAAACAATGTAAAGTTCTAATCGGCCATTTAAATGTGAAGCATCACGTTTTAAATGTAATTTACTATGTCTCCAATGACATGTTGAATCATGCTCTTGCATGACTCGTCTCCGCCGTAGGTTAAATTGACTTGAGGCCCAAATGTAAAAATACTGTACCAGTTTTCAATATAATTATGCTAGCTACAGAAGGAATTAGGTGTTTGGTTTATCTTAAATGACCTATGTAGGAGGAATCCGAGTCAACCGTGGATGAAAAATTGGAAGTCCTCGAATATGGGTGCATGGGCCTTGGGGGTTTTTAATAATTTTTTCAGAGAGGAATCGCCTCTCCTCATATTGTAAATAACATATCATAAGATTTTTATGTTGGGCTTTAAGTCATCGTATGCCATATGTAGGACATTCATCAACAGTTGATTGTCATCTAAAGCATGGTTTGAAATCTCGGCCGATTCCGATCCGAGATGGCCAATTTTGATCCAAGAAATCATTATCCGAGTTCCGATACCAAAACCATATGATACAAAGTTATAATGGATTTACCATTTTATTAGTACGGTTCTAATAATAAATTTATCATTGGATGACTTTACTAATAGCTTGTTAGGTTATGATTTATTTGACATCATTATTTACTTTAAAAAGAAATGCAAAAAAAATATACTTATCTTCAGCGACTCCTACAACAACTGTTTTATATATCATTAATTGCTAAAGAATTTGCAAAATTGTTTATACTTGCTCTTACTATTTACTTAATGAATTTTATTAAAGTTTTCGGTCAAATTATATAAACTAATATTTTCGATCTAAGATGACCGATTTTGATCCCAAAGGTAACCTCCCAATATCGATAATGAGACCGAGATTTTAAACCTTGATAAAGGCTTACAATATATCTATTTTAGCTACAGAAAGACTTAGGTTTTAGGCCTTATCTGATATGGCCTACAAATTGCATAGAGACATAAAGGATCACAATCAACTATTGATGAATGTGAATTTACTGTTTATTTTTGCCAAGTAGGGTTAATGGTGCTAGTCTTCATGAGTAGGTACATTCAATTATTGACTGTATTAAAATGTGTTCCAAAAGCACACAACAATTATTTGAATTTGACTGATCAGGAATGCCTCTAAAAATAAGATAATGTATTCTATAGAATATTTGTAAAATATATATAAAATAGAGGGCCTGGTTCTAAACCTCACAAAAGTCTAATATACTAGGTTAAAGCAAATTTAAATTAAAATTTGGAATATTCACTCAAAATAATTGGATAGTGGCAGTGTCGTTAACTAGCATTGTTGATTGAGAACACTTTATATGATTGAAATAAAGTTAGCAACCCTGAAGAAAATAACTAATTAGTTCCATCAAATCAACAAAATTAATGGTAAACACTAGTTTTCAAAAGTAAATAAATGATAATGACATAATTTAGTTTATTTACAATACAAATGCATGGTTTGTTTTTCTACTAGAATCCTAAACACTCACAAACAGCATAATTAAGCGACAAGGCATTGGAAAGAATGAGATAAATCCAAAAGTAAGTGCAATGACATACCTCCTCTAACTGAAGCTTTGCCAGGTAGGAAGCAGAAGACTTGGAGATTGATATATCAGTTCGCATATAGATAATACAAGTAACAAATAGGAAGAAGAAGCCGCATATCAACATCAATGGCTCCCTAAGAAGCGAAAGATTGCTGAACTTATAGTAAACCTAGAAATCATAAAGGAAAATCAGAATTTAATAGAAATTAAGATATAAGCATGCTATACAATGATACTATAATACAATCGGCCTGCAGTCTAGGTAAAGATGCTTAGAAATGTTGGAAGACATCAATGTCAACTAAATGAAAATATATTAGTAAAAGATAGAAAGTATTCCAAATAATAAATAACTAAGATGTCTGATATTGTTCATTATTATAAGGTATGCAACTAAGAATATCATCTATATTAAAATAACAAATATGGAAGAAGAAATGTTGAAGCACAAGCTGTAGGAATAAATCTTTCCCTTCATGACGGATGCTAAAGATTTCATTTATCTTTTATCTTTTATCATTTAGTTTTCTGAAATTAAAATTTACGGCAGGTCAGCAGAAAAGGAGAACCTGGAAATGTTGATTATGCTCTGGAACAACGTTCCTCTTCTCCAAGACGACTACTGGCCTTCCGCTAATATCCAGGTGTGAATACATTATCTGCAGTACCCAAAACATCAACAAAAATAAATTATTGGATGGCAGTAAAGTTAGCTAATGAGTGCTCAAGATACAAGATTGGGACACCAATAAACCTCCCGCTGTTGCTCTGCCGGAAAAGGAGTGGAAACAGAAATTTCTTTCGACCCTTCAGGGAGAACAACCTGCACCAACCATACAAACAATACTGAACAAATTAGCGAGGAGAACGAGAAAATACTGCCTTGGGTCTCCAGGATTATTTCAGTCAAGCCATTTCAGTTCCACACAAGGTCTCACATTCACCCCAGAAGACGTGACCAGAATGTAGAATATAATGTTCAACAAGATTTAATAATGCGATAATACCTTCCTCCATTATATCCAAACCAAACTAATAATACTGAACATCAATTTTTTTAACTACTGAATGGCAAGTTGGAAACACAATATTAATTGTCCAATACAGAGAGCTAGAGTCAGCAGTTCGATGTGGACATAGATAGTCAAATTATAAAATTAAACATGCATTTCTACATAAATTTAAGACAGCTTCTGCAACAATGAAACAATGATAGCTAGCTAAAAGGTAATTTCGGTGCACCAGAGATAATATGAGCTCCTTCAGGAACTGATCTCAAGCTTATATGACCCAAAATCGGAGGGCAATTAAAAATAAAAACTAATTCTTCTTCAAAAAGAAAAAGGACAGAAAAAGAAAAACTAATTAAGGAATTAGGAGTTCTAATACAGGTCATGAAGGTCAAAGTGCATTTATTTGTATCCTTTTTAAGTGGTTTTTGAAGTAGGAATTGGGTGCAAAAATGAAGAGAAAGGAAGCAACATATGAGAGGTTATGCAAGTCTTTCTCACATTAAACTATATTTTGAATTAAAAGTATAGTACAAGTCACATGCAAGATTCAGAACTAAGAATATTTTTTCCACAAGCTACCACCATGATATTCTACAACGAAAAACTATTCAATACTGTTTATATAGAAGTTAGCAAGTAATTAAATATGATTTCAGTTGCAGAACTAATTAAAGCATAAATAGATTTAAGTAACATTTTAGGAAAAGGAAACTCATTATATTTCACACAAATCAAGCCAGTAGATGACTGTTACTTTTCTTTTTCTTTGCTTCTCTTTTTTGGTGTTTTGTGCATGCAGGAACCATAAGTTTTTCTTTTACTGTTTTCATAATCTTTGGTTACATATATTCAGCTCTTATGATTATCTAGAGTTACTAATATTTCATCAATAATATTCATTAAATTTTATTGATAAGCTATTGTTTCAGTTGTTTTCTTTCTTATGAAACCATAGGGTATACAGAAATTTAATGATGGGTAAAATCAACCTTTGGAAGGAGTATATAAGCATATTAGCGATTATTTCAATCATAGAAAAATAAATCATAAACAAGTAAAATTGTATAACTAAAGGCACAATGAGTGAATAAGATAACAAATATAAATTTTGAGTTTAGAATAAATATTCCAGCTTTCTAACGTGAGCCCATTTACTGATTTAAATGAATAGTTGGTTGAATTCAGATTATACGCCAAAAAGAAAATTTAGCTCAACTATACACATTAAATTGATTGGATTATGGTTGCGAACATTAAACCGGCTATTTGAAACTTTAAGCCCATTGCCCTAGCCATTATCAGTGTTTTAAAAGCGAAAAGCAAAATCAAGGTGACGAAGCTTGCCTATCGCCCTAAGGCGCTAAAAAGGCGAGTGAAGGCGTCGAACATTTAAACCACTTACAGGATTTTGTTAGGTCGGTTTGAGAACTAGGGAAAGAATGTGAAAGAAAGGAATGCAAGACTTTCTCTATTTAGAATTAAAAACCTATTTTTGGTTCAATTTTGTTATCATTGAGGAGTTTCTCTATGATTAAATAGAAAGCGAGTACAAAAAAAGCAAAAAGAATAATGGAATGATATAAAATTTAATTTGTTTCTATTTTTTAAATAAAAATCACTCAGACGGACGCCTCAACACTTCACCTTATACGCCTGAGGCGAACACCTAGACACTTGAGGCGATTGCAGCTCAGATCGCCTCGCCTTTAAAACACTGGCCATTAAAAGTCTAATTTACTTGGGAAGGGAACATGCAGCAGGCAGCAGCAAGAAGAGTTGATTGACAATTGCATGAGAACATTCGAGTCCACCTCCCTCCCCAATCCCCAGCCCTTATCCACCACTATCCAACTTTATTCATTCATTTGTTAAGGTGTAGTTGGGTTTTGAGGGTTAACTTTATATTTACTAGTATTTTGCATGTGCTCTGCATGTGGATTTGTAGTCGATATTGTATGATTTTAATAAATATTATGTCATTTAAATATTGAAGTTCGAGAATAAAGTTCAAGAGATACCTTTAGAAATTGAAAAGGGCGGTTTGGATGTTGGTGCCTAGATTTTTTTGATTTTTTTGGGGGGTGGGGGGAGATTGAAATTTAAATTAGTCGATTACAATATTTAAACAGGTTCATGATGTAGATAATTTCATATGTGGAATAGATGTAAAGACTTTTCTCATTTTTTATATTCTTTTATTAAAAATAAGAGACTGCTAATTGATGACATGAGCTACATTCTTCAAGTTTGCATTATAAGAGTAGAGATTTATACTCTGGTTGTTTTCGGAAGGAGAAACTATAAGAAGCTTTGCAAATTATAAATGACATTGGCCAACTTGAATGAAAAAACCAGCTAAAACTAGGGATCTTTCTGGTTGGCTATGTCAAAATCTAATCCTAAACACTGATAAATATCCGTTTCAGACAAATCTTTTTCTTCAATTGGATAAAACTTCATAAATAATGCTCAAAACAGATCAAACATGATAAACTAAATATGATAATGATGAATCCTATCAATAAAAACATGCGTCTCGAATTAGACTTTCTTATAAGCATTTTTGGACTATAATGGCTTTGCCTAAATTGCAAGATAGGTAACTACTCGGAGGAAATTGTACAAAGTTAAGCACATGCTTAATATTTTGGATAATTCCTTATCATGTTAAACTTTAAGTCATGGATCAACGGGATTCTACCCTATAATCAGCAAAGAGTACTTTTTCCTACAAATAAACCTTGTGAAACTGCTAACGGGTATCAAATAGTCAATATGAGATCCCACACCTCTGGCTAAAAGAAACAAAACGGGAGCAAAAACTATGGACAACAAAAGAAAGGGCCTCATACTGTATCCACAATGGTCGAAACTTCAGAGTTTCGGCAGAGTTTTCAAACCATGATCATATATCAATATGTACATTCACCCCAAAAATGTATTGGCCTACATTCATGCATGCCTATATATATGCGCGCACATAAATTTTGGATAATTCCTTTTCATGTTTCAAGTAATGGATCAATGGGATTCTACTCTATAATCAGCAAAGAATATCTTTCCTACAAATAAACCTTGTGAAACTGCCAAGTATCAAACATTCAGTACGAGGTCCCTCATCTTTGGCTAAAAGAAACAAAAATGGACCAAAAACTATGGACAATTAAAAAAATGGTCTCATTCTGTATCCGCAACGGCCGAAACTTAAGAGTTTCGGCTGAGTTTTCAAATCATGCTCATACATTTATATACACATTTATCCCCAAAAAATTATTGACCTACATTCATTCATGCTTAAATACATGCACACACATAGATTATGCAAATGCAAGGGCACACATGCAGATATATACAAGCAAATATAGCATATGTATACCTAGTGAGGGGAAATGGTGGAATGTAAATATACATTAGTTACAAGTATAAAATATCGTAGTATTGTTTTTTAATGCCTATATGCTTTAGATAATGTTTGGATCTTAGAAATGTCAAAGAAATATTAACTTGGTTATATAAGTTGCTAAGACATATCAAAAGACGAGAGATATTCACACATACTAAAACTCGTGACATGGCACAGTTGATATGAATAACTGATCTTTGTTGGAAATAAGATTAAAAGGTTACTGAAGTTTCAAGCACTACCTTCTTCCAAAATCAAATGAAATTGTATACTAAACAGGAAAAGTCCTGTGACATATACACATAATTTCAGGTGTCCAAAACGATGAAATGTTTAGTATCGAGTTAGAATTAAGAATTAACTTGCCTTGACAATGAGATTATCAATGACAACTTCATCAAAGGGGCATCCAAATGTGATATTGAGATATCGTTTTCCCTCTGTCTCAAACAAAAAGTCCTTGAGTGGTAAGCCATAGCCAATTGTGAGAAATGTTCTCCAGCCACCAAACATTGGATATCTAGGTTCAATTTCCAATTGTGTCTGCAGATAAAGTAATGATTCTTCAAGTTTCACAGACTGTAATGCGGAGTATATGAGATATCAGATATGAGAGAAGTCATGTATTACCTTCTTAGAATCACCCCATAAGTGCGATGTTGAGATATTTCCTATTTCATCTCGGTAATAAACAGAATGAGCCCTTGGTGGCAATCTAGCAACAAGCTGCCTGAATGATGATATCCCTTTCATTCCAGATTGATAATCAAGCCTGCAAAACAAACGTATGGTTATAAAACTCAACCTAAGCCAACTAAAGCTAGAAAACACAGCCAAAAAAAATGGTTAAAAAGGATTATAAGGGGGGAATCCGGAACCTAGAAAATCCCCCTTTATTTCGGGCACCTCCGTGAACAAGCCTGTAGTGTTCCGTAACCTGTACATTGCCCCAATGGGATATTTCTATCTCCCGCGTCAGTTCATGAGCAACTGCAAAAGGATGGTTGTTTTCGAAATGAACCACCACAGGAGAATAGGAAAAGGCAGAAAGATCCTCAAATGGGCCATATTTAATCTCTGATTCTACAAGCTTTCCATTTGGATATTTAGTATATGATTCCACCCTTCCACCAGGTAACCTGATACCAAGTGTCTGGACCTTCACCGCATAAGGTGACAAATAATAGGCACTATCCTGGTATACAACCAGCTGTGAATCAGCTTGAGTAATTTCATCTGGGAATGGGGTCAATGCATGTGTAAAAATAGCCAACACACTGAAGGTAAAACTAGATCCCCTCTCCAAATCATTGGGTAATGATACGGAATAGAAGGTCAATTCTGGGGGCATTCCTTCTGGATAGACTATTCCTACAGGAAGATCAACTGCAGAACCTTTTCCTTTTCCTTCATTATATAATGCCTTCAGATCTGCCAAGTTCTTTGCCTGGATATCGGGAATAGCCAATAAAACCTCCGAGGCCACACCAGGGCCTTCATTCTCAACCTAAAAGATGAGAATAGGATGCAACTATTAGTCATATGATGCATGTTTCAAGAATCGAAGTACTATTCACAAACTATAATAATACGTTATATAAAGTGTGTAACCATAAAAATATATCAGAACATGTAACAACAATATCATGAGATCATGAGAGACATGCAACCTCAAAAAAATTAAATATTTACACAATTTTAATCCTGACAACATAATTGAAGATTTTGTAACACGATAGTAATGACCGCAACTAATGTTGGATAAAAAAACAAGCATCAGTCACAGTATGATAAAAAAAACTTGTATAAATAAAGTGGATAGCTCAGTTCAAGACAGTGTGGTTAAAAGGTCTGATATAACAGTTTATTTTTTTCCAATGACCACATTGACCAGTAATTCTCAGTCTACTAGGTATTGTTTTCCTGTTTTGAAGTTAATTTCCTAAGAAAGAGGACTATTTGTTTATAGTTACAACAAGCAGCTATTACAATGAGAAAAGATAAATAAAGGCCAGGAATCTGGTTGCTATGTATACGTTGATTTGGACTAGCTTTTTCAAGCCTGCAGGTGGCTAATATGAATACAATCTAAGGGAACACTTAGAGTGCTTAAAATGAACTTCAGATTTTCGTCTCAAATTAAGGATATAGATTGCATGGATAAGGGGTATGAAAGCAGCCTATTACAATGGAAGAGTGCACCTTTTTGGTGTCTTATAGCAATAAGGTTGCAACTTAATGGAGTTCCGTTTTCTCTTTTTCTCTGTCCTTCTCTGGTTTCTCATTTGTCTTTCTACTCTTCTTCATGTTTCTTTATATTATCAACACATTGAACTTTTATTTAGAATAGTATGTGTATAACTTGATTTTTATCGAACGAATCATTCTTTTGAGCGGCCTCCTACCACCATTTGATCATATGACTCTTTTTCGTAGAATTTTTAATTTGCTTTTGCAACTGCTTATGATACTGCTACAAAAGCAAGTCAAGTCCTTTCTTTGGTTATGCTCTCATCAAGCTACGCATCTACTGTGAAAATAGAAGTTCAAATTCCACTCTAGTTTTTTAATTAGGTTCTGCATATCGAGGCTCAATCTTGACCATACTGATGTCGAAATATTAAATCTTGATAAAACTCAAATGGACAAAAATGTTAAGCCTCTCTATCACATAAAAATTGTGCTCGAGTTTTAAAAATGGGCTAGCTAAAAAAGATGCAAAGTTTGAGATAAGAGGTCAAAATATTAGGACGACTTTAACAAAACAAATCTGAGAAAATAGAAAATGATACCCAATTAGATTTGATAGGCTTCTACTTTATTAGTATAGTTAAATTCTCTTGGGGTCATGTTGATTAATCAAGAAACAACTAAAAATTCAGAAAATACATTGTTAGGAAAGTGGCTTTATATTACAATCATATTCAACCAGAAATAGGTTCAGTTTTTTCAAGAAACCTACGAGAGTTTATCCATCAATTCGTTACCATTTCCAAACTATTTAAATAAAGAGGTTTTAAAAGGTAGAAAAGGATTAGATCCCCATGTTTCTAAAGGTTTTAGAGACTTCAAACAACAACAAGAAGGCAAAAGGGTACTAAAATTACCCGAACAAACAAAGACAATGTCAAAAACAACAATAAGAGAAATCATATACTAAACTTTACATGAATAATCCAAGAAAATAAGGAAGGAATGAACCCACTAGAATAGTTTCTAAGGTATTATTAGAGAAGATCACAAAAAGGTTGTAATGAAGCACCTTTAATGTGGAAACAGCCCGTACAATATGTGAATTCAAATCAACCTGTGAAACAAAATTGCACTGTCAGTGACAGTAACTATAAAACCAAATTTCAGTATCACATGAACAACAGTGACAGGGCAGGGGGAAGCGGGGAGGATTTGGAAAAGAAAAACAATGCCCTAAACTGTTCCGACTTATGCTAAAACCTAGCATAACTTGCCTAATTATGCGAAACAACCACAAACTTAGAATATGGTTTACAGGGAACTGCCAATAATAAGCCCTCAGTTTACTAAGAGGGTACATGTTTAACAAATGCCTCATTTTACCAAGATGCCCTTAACTTAATAATTAACAACCTTAACTACTGTAAGTTAAATCTTTTTTGAAGGAATCACAAAATGGTCAACAAAAAATATTCCCAAAAATAATTCATCATGCCATTAACATTATATGCTTGAATGTATTTTTTTCCCTTTAGTTTTCTGTCCTCAATATGAGTGAAAAATAATTACGAGATACAACATAATGTCAACCCTATCGTTAATGTGCATCATTGTGAGGAAGTTTTACGAGAAAGGCAAAGTTTATCGTAGTTGTGCATAATTATGCAAAGTTATTTGGGTATAAACAAAGAAAATATAGATTTAACCATCTATTTATTTTCTCTCTAGTTTATTCTAGTAGATATGGTTGTGAATAAGTATTGTTTATAATTGAATTCAATATCCATATTTGAATTTATAATTAAAAAAACTCATACTATTATTGATTATATATAACTAATTATTTAAGGGGGAAATGGATCAAGCCTATCACTTACATTAAAATAACAAAGCTTACACAAAATCACACTAACAATTGCTCGTAGTGTTACATGATGTAACATAAATATAATTTAAGCAATATACAATAATACGTGTTCTTGTTATGTGAGATGCATTAGATTTATCAGATTTATTTCCATATATTATTAACAATTGCATCCATATTTTATACAAGAATATACCGCACATCCATATCTATCAAAAATATAGATAGGAAATAGCTTTCGGACCAGGTTCTTTCGTAATCAGATTTATAGTACATTTTCTGCGAAATGGATTATCCATTTCTTATGATTCCACAAACAAACAAATCAACTTGAGATAGTTCCATAAATAAGCAAAGTCATTTAACTATTAAAAATGAAGCATTCTAGCAACACAAAGAAGTTTCTACATGGCAACCCAAAACATCACATTTCAAGTAGAATTTCATATGTAACAATATTTATTTCCTCTCATACCTAATTATTGCATCATGACAAGAGAGATTATGAAATTTAAAGCCCAACAAAATTCAAATCAAGTAAAATGCGAACCCCTAAATCTGTGTGATCTGTTTCAAAATCGCTGCTTGAGTTCTATTCAATGAAACCCTAGGATTAGAGCAACCATCGAGAAAGGAGATGGCTTACGATTCGATCGACCCTCGATGCGATGAGATTGGATCGCGCCGTCGGCGAGAGAATCGCGAGGAGAACGAGGAAAAAGGCGAAGAGCGAAGCTTTCCACATTGGATCTGAGTAAGATCTGGAGAGGGTGAGAGAGTGCACCTTAAACCCTTTGCTAGGCACGTGATGTGCACGTGCAATAGGATATGAGGATGTAATCTTATAATTTTGGCTAAATTGCGCTAAAATTCCCTAACCCCTCTGCAGTAGATGTTTTTTCCATGTAGATTCATCCGTCTAGCACTTACCCCCTTCCATGAAACCCGTCGTGGCAATATTTCTATGGAGTTTTTCATGACTGTCATGTGATAAATTAAGAAGCATTATACCTTGAATGAAAGAAATTCACCGTTGTCGGTCCTAAGTCCGGATAAGAAAGGGTGAGAATTATGGTAGCCTTGTGACAACCAACGTAAAATTTTGTCACATTCTAAAACATAAACCATAATAAGAATATCGTTGGGGCGTCCCCTACTTAGCGACGTGTTATATCGGATCTCGGGTGTGGTGTTAACTATGCAGGGGCTTCTAGGTCGTCGTCTGGAAGCGGCGTGCTACATCGGACCCCGGATGTAGTGACAAATAAGCAAGGATATCATAGAATCCTTCTAGTTTCTTGGAACACGGGTTCTCTTACGGTAGACTAACAGAATTAGTGAAGGTGATTATTAGGAGGAGAGTTAGTATTATGTGTTTGCAAGAAAAAAAGTGGGTAGGCGAAAAGGGTAGAGTCGTAGAGCCTTGGGTTATAAACTTTGGCATATGGGTAGAGATAAAAATCGTAATAGGGTAAGTGTAATAATAGATAGACGGTTGCTTGAGAATGTAGTTGAGATTAGGAGAAAAGGTGATAGAATTTTACTGGTTAAGTTTATTCTAGATGGGGAGATCCTTAATATTATTAGTGTCTATGCACCACAGATTGGTTTTGATGACGCTGGTAAGCGTCTATTCTGAGAGAATTTAGACGAGATGGTGCAAACAATACCTAGTGGAGAGAAGTTATTTATTGGTGGTGATTTCAATGGACATGTAGGTAATAGTCGCAGTAGGTTTTATACTATCGATGGAGATTTTGATTTTGGACAAAAAATGAAGCAGACAGCTCAATTCGAGATTTTGCATGTCTTATGACTTGATCTTAGCAAACATTTGATTTAGGAAAAAGGAGTCATCTTATAATCTTTAAGAGCGGATCAAGTGCAAGTCAAATAGACTTTTTTCTGACGAGAATGATAGATGGAGGTGTTGGGTCAAAAATTACACCCCGATTGACCAAGTCAAAATCAAAGTCATGTTAGTTATATGTATGCCCTAGAGGCCATTACTGTACATACGATGTATATTGTAGTGGATGCTTGAACATATATATGGAGGACTTTCTTACTCGACATGATAATATACCATCTGGTTGCTCTTTATCTTAACATGTACGCTGATTGTCTCTATATTACATGTTGGTAAAGCTCCTAGGATGAGTACTTGACTACCATGACTATGATGCGGATCATACTAGTGGGGACAGAGTAGTCGTTAAGTACATCCTTCAAATGTTCCTAGTCGTAGGTGTATCGAGACAGGGCATCGATATACCAGAGTAGACTAGCGTATAGCTTCTCGACCCATGTAGATGGGCGATGGATGATCCCATATCCATTGGTGTTTGACGTTAGAGATAGTATACGGGTGCTCAGTGGAGACTGGGTACACTGGACGGACTGGCCGAGAACTCCCGGATGGTATTATACCTCACGTCAAATGGCAGTTCTCTGGTAACACTGGTACATGTTAGTCTGTAGACCCGAGATCGTCATAGAGTCTCGTGTGATTCCCACTGTGCTTTGATTTCCACCTTACCACGTTCAAGTGAACGTGCAAAACGGTGGCTTTTGGGTACAGTCCCGAATCACATGGAGGCAATGAGCGATAGGAGGGGTTTCGTCTCTCCCGATATTGGGAGTTGATGTTGCGATGTGCTCGATTGGCTATAACAGGAAGTCATTGCCCAAGGCTGCTTCAGAGATATACTAGTAAGTGTTATCAGTAGTTTCTCGACCCGTTATGAGTCTCATATTGACACGACTTATCGAGTTACTGGGGTCTGACGTTTACTACCCCTAGACGAGATATGCGACATATCAGACGAAGAGACCGGACTGTACGGTAGTGTTACTGATTGGATTCGCAGGAGTGTGAGCAGGCTTACTTGTTGATCTTCTGATCGCTCAATACCCGGATGGTCGTTACGTTTAGCAGACCGTTTGCGGCTTGTGGGTGTTTGATGTGATCATCACCTACTGCCGGCGTATTGACGAGTCTTTAGAATCCTACACATGGGTTTCCTGGCTCAAGCGAAACGGAGTAGGAACACATATGTGATATGTGCGGGACCGAGATTAATACGATATGTGATACCGTATTCTATTCTCGCGATTTGTGACATCGGGCGGTTATATGTGTTATAGCCGGGTTATCGGATCAAGTGTTGATTCGATAAGTTGTTACACATGATATTAGTCGGTTATATGTGATATAGCCGGATTATTAAATCAAGAGTTGATTTAATAATTTAATGTATAATTATATATTTGATATATTACATTGCATTAACTAATATTAGCTCGCTTAAGTATTCCATTTTCTCACTTGATGATACTTTGCATATATGTGATATATGTATTGTTTTCTTCGTACACAAAATATATATGTGATATATATTGTTGTATCATGTTAGTTTACACTTGCAACAAGGGTATATGGGACTTAAACCATGCAAGGGTTTATGTTTGGGTTTTATTTATTACTTAAGTTATCACAAAAGAATAAAGACTTAGTCAATGTTTTCAAGCTTGGATAAAGCTTGTAGAAACATTGACAAAGTCCACTCTTTTGTCATTCCTTAAGATATTTGTTAACCTAACCTTAACCCTTGACCTTAGTTTATTCTCTACATGAGTTAGCCATGACACTAACTCACCCATGGTTGCAATTCTAACCTCACTCTCATTCTCTCTTGATTATTCTTCATCTTCTTCATGAGCTCAAAAAGAAAAGAGTTTTCTAGGGTTTGAGTTTGTGATGAAAACTTGTGAGAAAATTAAAACTAAAATGAGCCCACTTCCTACTTCATCATCCTCTACTACTTGCCATTTAGTATAGGGTGTTTGCTTTACTAATTCCGTAATTAGTGAAGAGATAGCTTGAGTTAGTGTCTCCTCGACGTAGATCATCTTCGGCCTCGAAGACTTCGAAGCAAGTATGTTCGTTTCTTCATGGGAGCCTCTCTAGAGTCTGGAGTTCACGATTGCAGCGAAGGGACTACTACACGGAGCTATTGAAGTGAAGGACCGGTCTACAAAGGTTGTATTCCTTGCTGTCTTTCACTTGCAAAGTGTTTGCATTTACTTTTCCGTAGATTTCTAGTTAACGATTCCTCGTTAGGTTAGCTAGAACGGCAAATTTTTGAATTTGGCATGGACGATGCCTCCCGAAATCTTACTGCCATCCTAGGTAATCCTGCAGTGGTATCAGAGCCATGCTAGAAATTTATACAGATTTTTTTAGGATTACGAAACCGAAATACTCCGAAACTTGAAACGGAAAATTGAAGTTTCTGTCGAATTTAAAAGTTTGTCAAAATTTTTTTTAAACAAGTACAGAATGATGTATGAGATATATCAAGAACACCATGAAAATTTCAGGAAAATCCAAGAATTTTTTGCCGGCCACTACCCCCCGATCTCGGCCAAAATCCGAGCTCCCCCCTGAAAATTTTTGTGTGTTCCAGTGACTTGGTTTTGATGTTTCAGGTGTTGTTTATTTTTGCTAATTTTTCATGTGGTGTAATCTTACACTATAAGCAATTCGGAGTGTTTTGTATTCGTAGTTTTAACATTATTTCGGGTTATTCGCATGTTGTCTAGACGAAATTAGAAAGTTCGATCGAATGTCAAAAACCCATTTTTCCAAGTTTAACGTATTCGGAAAAATATGCAAGTGATTCTGTGGACCCTCTAGAAGAATGAAACCTTAACTCGATTATGTGACCGTCAGAACCGCCACTAAACCCTAGGGTTTGTGGTTGTTCAGCATTGTCACATGTGAGGCGTTGGTTTGACCCTTCTACGGCTGGTTCATAGATACTGTGGCATCTTCTGGGTATTATTAAAACTGTGCTCAAGTGTTGAGCTGTCGGGAAATTGTGGGACTTTGATGAATCGATCGAAAATTATAACGTCGTCCGGATATTATGTGATGGGATACAATATTTGGAATCCACAAATATAATTATGAGATAACTAGTTTGAATGTTATAAATCTAGGAGTTTAGTCTCAGATGATCGGTTGCCACGGGATTTTGATGAGATCAAAAGTCCGTCGCAATCACGTAGTGTACGTGGATACTCGCCGGGTAACATTATTAGATAGCCAAACCCCATAGCCCCGACCAAGTGACTGTAGAAGAACCCCGTCGCCAAAAGCATCTGTTCGGGTGCTCGCGGCAGCTGTGTTCCGTCTTAGTGCACTTCGTCGATGGCATCGGGAGGATGCGACCGTCTACTAAAGTTTCCGACGAGCATTCGATCAGGATGTCGGGAATCTTGTTGAATTGCCTGACTTGATATTAAAAGGTGTTTTGAATATCGAGACTAAAATGCGGGGTTTATAATTGTTAGGCATGCGATGTCTAAAGAATTCATTTGGTTAGGCATGCGATGTTTAAGGTGGTTGCGGATTCCAACTGTTGTAATTTTTCACTTTCTTTTCTGCGACCGTAAGTGTAATATGTGGTGTATCGCCGGTTTCGTTGCTATACGTCAACGACAATTGGGATACACATATTTACTTACGTTGATGGCATGCGATGTTATGTGTTGCTGGGATATGTTATATTGGATCGTCGTGTTTGAATAGCCGGGGGTTTTATGTGAGATGAGAGTTTTTATTTTCATTCATGTAAAATTAATTGTATGTAATATTCTTTTATTGGGGTACTTCCGGGTTGAGGATGATGTCACCATTGTATATTATTTACTTTTCCGCATTAGGATAGACCCAAGACGGGGAGCACAAGTAATCGGATTCTAGGGTCCAGTGGGAGACCATCTCGAGGAGTCGAGACCGGGTCTCCTAACTCTAGAATTGGTAGGGTTGCTTGCCGCTCTCGTAGGGGTCTCGGGATGTGGGTTTGGCTATTCATCACGACCGTGGAATCCGTGTTTTATACATGCTTAAAATAAAACCCGGAAATCCTAGTATATCCAATATTTCATATGCTGTGTTCTGCTGCGATTATCTGTGATGTGATCACTGTATATGTTGAGATAGATACTGGATATAGTATATGTGATATATTATATAGACGTTGCTTATGTTTTACACCCGCGCCAGCCCTGCCCCGCTCTGCCGTTAGTTACCTAACCTAACGGTGCACGATGGGACATCGAGGCGAATGCGGATGGCATAAGCATACGTTGTATTTATCTGTAATGCTTAGGCAACTTAAAATGATGGGACTTCATTAATGAGATTAATGAAAGAAAATAAACCTACAGATTTTGTGGAATCGAATTTTCAAAAACGGGTAGCTCTAGTTCTTGCTTTGCATAGCGGTATTCCTTGCAGAACATCCAGCACCTTATTCGAGAAGGAAAGAGCCGAGATCCCTTCACCGGGAGTGACCTCTTTAGCGAAACTAGCAAAAGCCCAAAAAACACTCCATTTAAATCATTTGATTCTACAACGGTATTAAGTTCATTACGCAAAATGTTTTCTTAAAAACCTGTCGTAGCCCTCCGTCATTTCAGATAAGTACTACTTAGTATTCGTGCTGCGGTAGTTTGGTTTTCGTCAAGGCGTAGTGTTCGGTAGCTAACTAGTGCTTATCTGCTGCATACGATGCGATTGGATTATGGTATTCGTACGGCGTTGTTTGGCATTCGTCAAGGGTCGTGCGGGTGGGTTTAATTCAATCAGGAAATGTAAGGGTTGAACTTGACTGGCGGACTATGGGTTGTTTGGCATTTGTCAAGGTCATAGCACGTTAGGGGTAAAATATTATCGGGAATTTCAAGTGTTGAAATTTGCAATGAGATTTGATTAGTCGAAAATATTGTATTTTTAACACGGCAATTTCCTCATCATTTGCATTCATATAGAAGTGTTCGGCATTCATATTTCACATATTAGCAAAACAGTAGCAAAATATCAGATTACATGTGTTAGACCCTAAAACCGGCACTATACAGGAAATTGACCGCATTTCATGGCATCGCATCATCCCTATATTGCGCAACACTTGTTTTGAGATCTGTGCAGGAGAATCCAGAAGAAAGGCCAACATTTACATGGTACCGATCAAATATGACGCCAACTCAATGATTTCAGTTCTGGTATCAATACAAAGGGGAAAATACAAATCAACACATCAGATTAAGCTCCAAATGTTGTTCCAAGACCACACCAGAAAGCCCAAGGCCCAAGCCCCACAAAGAGCCGCGGATCCGCGGCAGGAGCCTGCTTGCGCCGCGGATCCGCGGTGGGTCCAAGGATTTAGCTTCCCAAATTTGGTGCAAAATTCTTCTCTCAGGGCCCACACTTCAGCAAGATATGTCAGTTTCCAGAAGACTCCAGAGACTTCTGCCAGATCAGCAAACTAGGGTTTTCTAAGCTTAATTAATTCTAGCTTAAAACCTAAGCTAGCTCCTAACAAACTCTTTCTAGAAACTCCTCAACAAACTTTTGGAGAGAATTGTAATTTCAAACCTAG
The DNA here is from genome assembly GCA_030015575.1 of Agapanthus africanus. Classification (NCBI taxonomy): domain Eukaryota; kingdom Viridiplantae; phylum Streptophyta; class Magnoliopsida; order Asparagales; family Amaryllidaceae; genus Agapanthus; species Agapanthus africanus. The sequence continues at coordinate 358,924,831 of JASDDO010000012.1, forward strand.
ACCTAGGGTTTGGGAAGTCTATAAATAGAAGCCTAAACCTAGGGTAAAGGGAATCCCCAATCTAATCATCTTTACCCAATTCTAGTATCAAACTAGAGCCATTCTATCTCTTTCTTCATCATCTTCTTCCACAAGTCAAGTGAGAGGACTTGTGTGAAACCCTAACCCTAATTCCAATCAAAAGCCAAGATCCCGAGTACCCCATCAAGCAAGAAGCCTTGCAACCTTTTAGGAGCCGAGCCGTTCTTCAACAGAGCAAGTGGTCCAAACCGACCCGCGACTCACGGAGCCGAGCGAAGCCAAGTCGACAATTTAGTTCTTCCTCTTGTAGTTCTTGAGCGACTGTAATCAAATTGTTGATATAAATAAAAGGTGATATTCTTTTATCTTGTTTTCTTTAAATTCTTGCATCATGATTCAATCTAAATTTCTAGTTGTAATTCTTGTTGTGATGTTTGAGTAATACTCCGCTCGTCGAGGAGTCGAGACGATCAATAGAATGATGATGTAATATATCTTAAATCGATTCTTGAGTCCTACGAGTTTTGTAAACCCTAGCAAGTTCAAGAATCGACAACCCAATTCGTTGCGATGCTTTCTTGATTGATATCGCTCGAGATTGGGGAGTTACGATCGTTTCTTGAAATTGCTAGAGGCTAGAATGTGAATGATATCAACGAAAGAACAAGGGTTAAATGATGAAACCTTAGTTTCATCAAGAAAACCCTAACTCTCGTCGATCATCATCGATCTAGTATCAATCCTTCGAAGGACAAGAACACGAAATCTGGAGATTACATCACGTCTATAGATCCGATCGATTCCTACGAGCCTCATTTAGATTCTTGACATTTTGGTTGGAAATATCATCGAAACCCGATTCTCGATTGTTTATCAGTTTCTTGATTCTTGATTAAACTAGTGACACCTGAATCAATCGATAAATTCTTGAATCATGTTTTCTTTTCTGTTCGATTAACTTTTCAATTCAAACAAATTAAATATAAAAACGAATCGCACAATCCCCGTGGACGATCCGCACTCGCTTACGATCTACAATCGACACCGTAATTGATTGCGGTCAAATATAATTCTTTGATTGTGAATTTTATTCAATATTACCGACACATTGAAACTTATTCGCTTTATTTGATTTACACAAACAAGAATTTATTTTCAATCAAATGGCGCCGTTGCCGAGGATTACGCGCTAATTCGTTTCATATTAAAGTTTGAATTGAAAGATTTATTCCATTGTAATTTTTGTAATCAAAATTCGTGCAAACCCTAAACAATTTGTTGTGTTTCATTGCAAGGAGATCTGGAGCTTGCTGGGAAATTGGAAAATTTTTTGGAAAATTCCAGAGAGCTGGAGATATCAACAGAAAGCTGCTGTAAAAGTTTTGTGCAGTGTTCCCATACTTTGACCGCGGAAGGGCGGCATTAGGAGGCTATTGCGGCGGAAGCACGGCCCTTTTGAGGGATCTCTGTGCTAAATTTCTTCAGGTGACTTCTTACCTCCTCCTCTCTCCTCTTTTTAGCTCCAACTAACAGTTTGTGCAGTATTCTTTGCAAATAATCGCAGCTCGCAAATTGCAAAATTAAATTTGTGCGTGATTTTGTTTCTTGGTTGTTTGCATTATAAAGACGGATATTAAGGGGCACGGCCAAATCCAAATTAGGTGGGGAGTTCATTACCCTTCCTAGGCCCCGAAAACCGCAAAACTTGCATCCGCATTTACCCTCATTAACTAAAAAAGATCTAGAGATGAATCTAAGGACCGTCGCGCTCACTTAGGACAGAAGAAGGCCGTGGGTAATTCATTGCTTATCCGCGTTTTCTTGTGGTGTCTAGGCAAGTGTGTCGAAGGCTAGTGGTTATTAATTAGGCCCACTACTTACGTAGTGGAGTACCTTCCCACTTACCTGGCACTTACCTGGCCACAGGGAGACAAAGAGGCAGTGGAGGATTCTATCCTGCGACTTGTCTTTTGGCAGTTAGGAGCGTTCTAGAGCCGGACCTAGGTGACCACTAGATTCTAGGGTTTGTGTGCTGCATTTGTTGTGTCGCATCATTTTTTCAAAAAAAAAATCCGTCCCTTTTTCAAAGCAAACACCGCATTCATTCATACCCCTAATTATAAGCCAACGCTGCCACTTGTACTAACCCTTTTTAGTACAAGATAGGCTGGACACGGGATTCTAGTGCCCGTTTAGTCCGCGTACCTTTTATCGACTCCGAAGTCGATTTTTCTCCATTTACTTTTCCTTTACCCACTACCACACCCACACCGATGGATCCGACTCCATCAAACTTCTTTAACCTTAATCTGCCGCCGTCCGTTGGTGCGCAGAATCCACCCCGCATCTCTCTCCAAGAGAGGTGCTATCCACTTCGAGGTCCTCTTTCGACCTGCTTATCCACACCACCAGCCAATGGGGATAACTTTGATATTAAACCCTAGTACATCAACCTTTTACCCAAATTCCACGGACTCGAGACTGAGGACGCTTACGTTTTCATTACAAAATTTGAAAACGTATGCGCAATGATGGGTACGTCACAACTTTCGGTGGATGCGATGCGTCTACGACTTCTTCCATTTACATTGTGCGATATAGCCGAGAAGTGGCTATATAACACTACCGCACATTCTATTACGAATTGGGAAGAATTCGTCGCTGCATTCCTTAAGAAATTTTACCCAATACAAAAGACAGCTCGAATCCGTAGCGAACTGAATCAATTTGCCCAGCTCCCTACCGAACCATTCTCTAAATGCTTTGAACGTTTCAAGGATCTATTGGTTCAGTGTCCTCATCACGGCATCCCGAGATGGGAGCTTTGCCGAATCATATATGAGGGCATTAACCCAAACACTAAACAGAGCCTTGAAAACATGTGTCAAGGTACTTTTATGACCAAGGATGATGGGGAAGCTTGGAAGTATTTAGAAGAGTTCGCTGAAAAATCACTACAGTGGGAGAGTGGAACCCAACCATTGAATAGGGGTGGCGTACACCAAATAGATGTGTCCATAGGTGTTCGAGCTGAGATGGCAGCAATGCAAAAGAAGCTCGACGCTATGGAACACAAATTTTCTGCAGCCTCCCTAAACCCAATGTCGCTCCCCAAAACTGTTTGTGGGTGTTGTTCTGATCTGTCTCATTTAACGGAAGAATGTCCATTAAACTCTGCGTTTCAAGGTCACGAGCATTCTAATGCCGCATTTCAAAGACCTAGAAACGATCCATATTCTTCCACGTACAATCAGGGTTGGAGGAATCACCCAAATTTCGCTTGGAACCAAAACCAATCTCAAAACACGGTTCCAAACACGAATCAATTTCAAAGGGTTCTTCCTCCACCACAACAGCAACCCCTTCAACTCACTCAGCACCCCTACCAGTCACAAAATTTCCAAAACCAGGGCAACACTCCTGCACAGTCTAATCCTATGCAGTTGTCCTGTTCTGACGAATTCTCTCAATTCACTCAAACCATGAAATCACTTTTATCAAATTTCATAGAGGTTTCGACTGAGGTTAGATCTTCCGTCAGTGAGATAAAGAAAAACTCAGTGTCTCAAGCTGAGAGTATCAGATCGATGGAAGCTGAAATCGCATGCCTTAGAGCCGAAATGAGTGCGAGAGAAAAAGGGAAACTTCCCTCTCAACCCCTACAGAATCCTGGGCATTACAATGTAAATGCCATCACAACATTGAGATCGGGAAGAGTGGTGAATAATCATGTCGGGGAAGGTATTGATGATATTGAAAATCATATTAACATCCCGGCTGAGACCTTTCCACACACACACACTTCTCCTTCTAATCCTTCTTCTCCTACCACACCATCTTCTCGCGAGCCTATTCTCCATTTCCCATTAGGCTCGACACCTGAACCCAACCCTTATAGTTCTCCACAGACGGTCCCCATACCTCTTTTGGGACCTCGTCTACCCCCTCTTCCTTCTCCTATGATGGACCCGGCGCTTATTGCGAAAGCTCCTTACCCGAATCGGTTAAGGGGTAACAGAACGAGTCCTCATATGGAGAAAATTATGGAAATGTTCAAACAGGTTAACATCAATATCCCTCTCCTAAATGCAATTCAACAAGTCCCCACTTATGCGAAAATTCTTAAGGACTTGTGCACTAGGAAGAGGAAGACTCAAGTGCCGAAGAAGGTCTTTATGGCTAATAATATCAGCACTGCTTTTATTCCCCAGCTACCAAAGAAACGAAAGGACCCAGGATGTCCTACAATATCGATTTCTATTGGGGGTAAAAACATAAATCGTGCTCTTTTAGACCTTGGCGCAAGTGTTAACCTACTTCCATATTCTGTCTATGAGCAATTAGGGATTGGAGAGCTGAAACCTGCTCACTGCACTCTCCAGATGGCAGACCGATCTATCACCAAACCAAGGGGTGAATTAGAGGATATGTTGATAAAGGTCGGGGAATTTGTTTTCCCTATAGACTTCATTGTGCTCGACACACAGCCTGTAGCAAACCCCCGGGGCCAAATTCCGGTGATTCTGGGTCGTCCTTTCCTTGCCACTTCCAACGCTGTTATAAACTGTAGAAACGGTTCAATGAATTTATCATTTGGAAATATGACCATTGAACTAAACATCTACAAAGTTGGAAGTCAGCCATCAGAACCCTCTGCTCATATTTTAGATGTGTGCTCTGTCCATGAGATCGCTCCCGATAGTTGTGGAGCTGAGGAACTTTGCTTTACTGATCTCGATGACATTACCACATCTCTGTTTGACTTCACACAAGATCTTAGTGAGGACACTTTACCTACACTTGAGTCCTGCACTTCTGACTTTTCTCCACCCGAGTCTGTATCTTTCACAGGCTCTGAGCTTCTTTGTAAATCCAAAAATCACTCAATGATCCCTCCTTCTATCATTTCTCCGCCCGAATTAGATCTCAAAATTTTACCCTCTCATCTTAAATATGCTTATTTAGGTGAGAAGGAGTCTTTACCGGTTATAATATCCGCTTCTCTAGCATTAGAGCAAGAGAATGCACTTTTATCGGTATTGAGATCTAACAAAGAGGCGTTTGGTTGGAGTATGGCGGACATCAAAGGGATTAGTCCCTTGATAGTTGAACATCATATACATGTGATGGATGATGCCAGACCAACCCGAGAACCACAGAGACGGTTGAATCCCGTCATGAAGGAAGCGGTCATGAAAGAGATCGTCAAATGCCTAGATAATGGTATTATATACCCCATCTCCGATAGCCAATGGGTGAGTCCTATACATGTCGTTCCTAAGAAATCCGGCATCACTGTTATAACCAATGAGGCAAATGAGTTGATTCAGACACGCACCCAAACTGGGTGGCGTGTATGTATCGATTATAGAAAACTCAATACTGCCACTAGGAAAGATCACTTTCCTCTACCATTCATTGATCAAATGCTGGAACGCTTAGCGGGACGAGAGTATTATTGTTTTATGGACGGATACTCAGGCAATAATCAGGTCCCCATCGCCAAAAAGGATCAAGATAAAACCACTTTTACTTGTCCTTTTGGTACCTTTGCTTACAGTCGCATGCCCTTTGGGCTATGCAATGCTCCCGCTACCTTTCAGCGGTGTATGATGGGGATATTCTCTGATACGGTAGAGAATTTTCTGGAGATCTTTATGGACGATTTCTCGATTTTTGGAGACTCTTTTTCCGATTGCCTATCGAATCTTGACGCTGTTCTTACTCGTTGTAAAGAGAAGAACTTGACTTTGAACTGGGAAAAATGCCATTTTATGGTCCAAGAAGGAATTGTTCTTGGACATGTTATTTCACAGAAAGGCATTGAGGTTGACAGAGCTAAGATAGATGTCATTCAAAACCTCCCTCATCCCAAAAGCGTCAAAGATATTCGATCTTTTCTTGGCCATGCGGGCTTTTATAGAAGATTCATTAAGGACTTTAGCAAAATTGCTAGACCTTTAACTCTTCTCCTGGCCAAGGATACGACCTTCCATTTTGACTTGGACTGCGAGACAGCTTTCGACTCACTTAAACACTCACTCACTTCAGCCCCCGTGCTATCGTCACCAAACTGGGACTACCCCTTTGAGCTAATGTGTGATGCATCCGACTTTGCAGTAGGTGCAGTCTTAGGACAGCACATCGAAAAGATGCCACACGTGATATACTATGCAAGTAAGACCCTGAATGATGCGCAAATCAATTATACAACCACAGAAAAAGAACTTTTAGCGGTTGTATTTGCATTAGAAAAATCCAGGCCTTACTTAATTGGCTCACCTATAGTTGTGTATACTGACCATTCCGCTTTAAAACATCTTCTGGCGAAGAAAGATGCAAAAGGTCGACTAATACGTTGGATCCTTCTGTTACAAGAATTTGATCTTGTTATCAAAGATAAGAAAGGGTGTGAAAACGTAGTAGCTGGCCATCTTTCACGCATCATTTCTTCCCCTGTGACCCTGCCGATCAATGATTCGTTCCCTGACGAACAACTCTTGAGCATATCCGCTGAACCATGGTTCAGGGATATTGTGAACTATCATGCCACGGGACTGATACCCAGCGATTGGTCAAAACAGGACAAATACCGTTTTCTATCCCAAGTAAAACACTTTTACTGGGACGGGCCCTATTTGTTTAAATATTGTCCTGATCAGATCATTCGCCGGTGTGTCCCGAATGAAGAGTTCAAGAGTGTTCTTTCTTTTTGTCATGATCAGGCCTGTGGGGGTCACTTCGGTCCTAGAAAAACGCTGGAGAAGGTTTTGCAATGTGGATTTTATTGGCCGACCTTATTCAAGGACGTATTTGAGCATTGCAAAACCTGTACACAATGTCAGTATACGGGTAGAATCTCCCAGAGGAATGAAATGCCTCAGCAACCCATCCTGGTTGTTGAAATATTCGATGTTTGGGGCATAGATTTTATGGGTCCCTTTCCCAACTCCTTTGGGAATTTGTACATACTGCTGGCGGTTGATTATGTCTCAAAGTGGGTAGAAGCCATTCCATGTCGCACTAATGACAAGAAAGTTGTCATTAAGTTCTTAAAAGAGAATATCTTCTCGCAATTTGGACACCCACGCGCTATTATTAGCGATAATGGGACACATTTCTGCAACAGGTCTTTCGAGACTCTGATGCGAAAATACTCAATCAACCACCGACTTTCTACACCCTATCATCCCCAAACAAGCGGGCAGGCTGAAATCTCAAACAGACAAATCAAACTTATCCTGGAGAAAACTGTTGCTAAAAATAGAAAAGACTGGTCGACCAAACTGACGGATGCTCTTTGGGCATTCCGAACTGCATATAAGACCGACCTAGGGATGTCTCCATATAAGATAGTGTTTGGAAAAGCATGTCACTTATCTGTCGAGATAGAGCATAAAGCATTATGGGCTATTAAGGAAATAAATTTTGATCTAAACCTTGCTTGCAACTTTCGGAAGCTGCAAATAAATGAGCTAAGCGAACTCCGCGAAGAAGCTTATGATAACGCTGTAATCACAAAGAATAGGACTAAGGTTTTTCACGATAAAAACATTTTGAGGAAAACATTTTCACCTGGTCAACAAGTCCTTCTTTATGATTCACGATTACACCTTCACGCGGGTAAGCTCCGATCTCGATGGAAGGGACCTTTTGTTGTGCGGTCTGTATACCCGCACGGGGCAGTAGAAGTAGAAAATATAAAAAAACGGCACATTTTTAAAAGTGAATGGACATAGACTAAAGCCGTATTTTTCCACTGACCCCACGGAGGAGCTCCTGTTCTTACAGGAGCCAGTTTATTTGGATTAAAATTCCTCCGTCTCACCTTCATATCATGTATATCATTGCATCATCTTTTGAATGGAGGTGAGTGAAAAGCGTAAGTTTGGGGGAAGTTCTTCACTTATATATTTTGCCCCCACTAATAATTCCTCCCAGACTTACATGTTTTGTAGATATAGCTGTTGGCAACAGTGAGGACACTGTTGAAAACAAGTTTGGGGGAGGTTTGTGCTTATTTTTGCATCATTTGCATATCATTTGCATAAGCACAAAACATTTCTTTTAAAAATCTATAAAAATTTAAAAATTTTCAAGTATAAAAATAATTTTAATATTTACACCTTTTTGTATATAAATAAGATAATAAAAGTTTAGATAGTGAAAAATTACATCCATGAGATTAGAAAAATTTAAGAAAACCAAGAAAATTAGAAGTTTTCTTATACGAACTAGTAATAAGTAGTTATGAGCCGTTGTCCCAAGGGTTAGTAAGATGAAGGACGTCACTAATCTGAGGATAAAAATAAGTCTGAAAAATAGTTTCTATTCTGGAAGCCAAACATTTTTGAACGTTGCTACCCTGCTATTCGCACTTACACACGTCTTGAAGCCTGGGATAGTAGAGGATACCTTGAAATGCTCTTGTCTTAAAGCCAAAAGTATGAAGGAAATAAAAAAAAATGAAGAAAATATAAAGTGGTGAGAAAAATGAACACTGGTTTTGTTATCACCGAGGGCAATAAAAATGTATAGCGAGGGTGCTTCTTCACCCAGTGCCCTAAGGCCAACTGGTCTGGGAGTCACTGCTATGCCTGAGGTGGTGCAAGACAAGAAAAATACACCAAGTAAGCAAGCACAGGAGTAATCGGTCGGTTAGTACCTCAAGAAGTATTAACGGTCGCATGAAAGTGTGTGAGCAATCTCATCTAAATATTCATTAATTAAAAAGTACTGAGGCTGATGGGCAAGAGTATGATAGCTTGAATTGAATTCTCCGGGTGTAGGGATGTCCTTTACACACACGCAGGGTGATATGATCGATGTTTGGAAGAAAGATAGGAATGAAGAATAAGACGATATTTTATTGAGGGAGGACGTGATTTCTGACATCTTTTCATGACCATTAAGATAGGGCTCATGACAACCGAAAAGCTAGCTTAGTTGGAAACCCTAATTTTCAAAACTTTTCTTTTACAATTCTTTTCTTTAAATATAATATTCATGATCTTTCTTTTATTATTGGATTTTGTGGGTGCAATCCGCTGAAAACCCTCAGGAGACAACACTCCTCCTACTAGGGACACCTAGAGGTTTAAAGGCTTATTGCACATGCTCAGTGCAATCGTGTTGCCTACGAAAGTGTGCTAGTTAGTTTTTATCTTTCTTTATTTCTCCTTCTCTTTTTAATAAAAGTTCGCTCGAGACGATCGAAATTAAGTTTGGGGGAATTTGATTAGACGAAAATATTGTATTTTTAACACGGCAATTTCCTCATCATTTGCATTCATATAGAAGTGTTCGACATTCATATTTCACATATTAGCAAAACAGTAGCAAAATATTAGATTACATGTGTTAGACCCTAAAACCGGCACTATACAGGAAATTGACCGCATTTCATGGCATCGCATCATCCCTATATTGCGCAACACTTGTTTTGAGATCTGTGTAGGAGAATCCAGAAGAAAGGCCAAAATTTACATGGTACCGATCAAACATGACGCCAACTCAATGATTTCAGTTTTGGTATCAATACAAAGGGGAAAATACAAATCAACACATCAGATTAAGCTCCAAATGTTGTTCCAAGACCACACCAGAAAGCCCAAGGCCCAAGCCCCATAAAGAGCCGCGGATCCACGGCAGGAGCCTGCTTGCGCCGCGGATCCGCGGTGGGTCCAAGGATTTAGCTTCCCAAATTTGGTGCAAAATTCTTCTAAGGGCCCACACTTCAGCAAGATATGTCAGTTTCCAGAAGACTCCAGAGACTTCTGCCAGATCAGCAAACTAGGGTTTTCTAAGCTTAATTAATCCTAGCTTAAAACCTAAGCTAGCTCCTAACAAACTCTTTCTAGAAACTCCTCAACAAACTTTTGGAGGGAATTGTAATTTCAAACCTAGACCTAGGGTTTGGAAAGTCTATAAATAGAAGCCTAAACCTAGGGTAAAGGGAATCCCCAATCTAATCATCTTTACCCAATTCTAGTATCAAACTAGAACCATTCTATCTCTTTCTTCATCATCTTCTTCCACAAGTCTAGTGAGAGGATTTGTGTGAAACCCTAACCTTAATTCCAATCAAAAGCCAAGATCCCGAGTACCCCATCAAGCAAGAAGCCTTGCAACCTTTTAGGAGCCGAGCCGTTCTTCAACAGAGCAAGTGGTCCAAGCCGACCAGCGACTCACGGAGCCGAGCGAAGCCAAGTCGACAATTTAGTTCTTCCTCTTGTAGTTCTTGAGCGACTGTAATCAAATTGTTGATATAAATAAAAGGTGATATTCTTTTATCTTGTTTTCTTTAAATTCTTGCATCATGATTCAATCTAAATTTCTAGTTGTAATTCTTGTTGTGATGTTTGAGTAATACTCCGCTCGTCGAGGAGTCGAGACGATCAATAGAATGATGATGTAATATATCTTAAATCGATTCTTGAGTCCTACGAGTTTTGTAAACCCTAGCAAGTTCAAGAATCGACAACCCAATTCGTTGCGATGCTTTCTTGATTGATATCGCTCGAGATTGGGGAGTTACGATCGTTTCTTGAAATTGCTAGAGGCTAGAATGTGAATGATATCAACGAAAGAATAAGGGTTAAATGATGAAACCCTAATTTCATCAAGAAAACCCTAACTCTCGTCGATCATCATCGATCTAGTATCAATCCTTCGAAGGACAAGAACACGAAATCTTGAGATTACATCACGTCTATAGATCCGATCGATTCCTACGAGCCTCATTTAGATTCTTGACATTTTGGTTGGAAATATCATCGAAACCCGATTCTCGATTGTTTATCAGTTTCTTGATTCTTGATTAAACTAGTGACACCTGAATCAATCGATAAATTCTTGAATCATGTTTTCTTTTCTGTTCGATTAACTTTTCAATTCAAACAAATTAAATATAAAAACGAATCGCACAATCCCTGTGGACGATCCGCACTCGCTTACGATCTACAATCGACACCGTAATTGATTGCGGTCAAATATAATTCTTTGATTGTGAATTTTATTCAATATTACCGACACATTGAAACTTATTCGCTTTATTTGATTTACACAAACAAGAATTTCTTTTCAATCAAGATTGCATACCTCCTATGAGATAGTTGGATCCCGATACCCACTGCGAGTAAGAGTTACTCCTGGGAAAGTTTTACACATTACAAATTAGCCGATCAAATAGGTGTCTAGAAAGGTGTCAACGGGGTTACGCCTCTGGGAAAACGAGATTTATTTTAATTAGGTCCGTGCGAAAGCACGGGGAACCTCCCTCAAAGTACCGGCACCGGCCTGGCTGAAAGATTGGCGAACTTGTAGGGTGTAATTAATTCCGGCTTGTCTTTCCTTTTAGGGTTTGAAGGAAGATTTGACTAAAACAGTGGGAGCCATCCTGATTAGATATATTAATAACCAATCTAATCTTGCAAGAGCATACGCTGAGTTTTTTCTTCTCTCTCTCCAGGTAGCGACCGAGTCACGCCTTAATCAAGATAATTATACGGATGTATTGACCGAACCCGCTTGTTATACTGCGCTAGGGAATGTTGGTCCCGCTCCAACTTATAAATGTTATAAGACCGAGCAGGAAATAGGGGATTACCAGGATTCCTGTGCCGCCCAAACGAAGAAAGTGCATGATGATGCATCTTCTTCGGGTGCGTTCATTACAGAGAACTGTTTCTCAGTATCCTTTACGTCCTGGGTATGAGATACCGGATCAGGATTCCGCAAATGTAATTTGTTACATGGGCTATAGATAGGTAGAGAACTGAGAATAGGTGATAAGTTTTAAGAGTTATAAACGGTGCAATTGTTGTAGCCAAGCTGTTGGCAGTCATCACCCTGTATTACCAAATACATTGATTCTGAACGAATGTTATTAGATACCGAACCTGATATACAACATCATATCAGTATCTTTATTTAGTAAAGAAGGATATAATTTTGTATTGTTGGATAATGTTTTGAACATTTCTTGTATCAAGAGTTGATCGGTTCAGGCACGTTATCTAAAAGCATATACGTTCTAAATCAAACTACAGTTCTTAACATACAGAACACACACAAGAAGAAGAGTTCAGAAATGAACCAATCCTTCTTGAGACATTGTAGACTAGGTCATATCAATGCGACCCGACTAGCTAAGTTACATTTAGATGCATATTTAAATCAGTTTGAATTTGCATCTTGTGAAACTTGCCAGTCATGTCACAAAGATAAGATGACCATAGCTCCGTTTATTGAAACAGAGAAAAAGTTAGTGAACTCTTGGGATTGATACATGATGATGTATGAAGGTCCCCTGTCTACACATGCCAGGACTGGTTCTTTGTACTTCATTACATTCACTGATGATCTCTCAAGATTCGCACATATGTTCCTGATGAAACACAAGTCTGAACCTTTTGAGATATTCAAAGAATATAAGTTAGAAGTAGAGAACCAAAACGGGTATAAGTATTATGTCCTTTGATGTGATCAGGGAGGAGAATACTTGAGCACGGAGTTCCTAGACTATTCTAAAGGAGAATGAGATTCTCTCTTAGCATTACTCCTCCGTATACACCACAGCTCGTCGGTGTATCGGAGCGGAGCAATCGCACCCTATGTGATATGGTGTGCTCTATGATGAGTACTACTGAGTTGTCTATTTCCTTTTGGGGGTTATACACTTGAGAAGTTGCATACCTATTGAATAGGGTTCCAACCAAATCAGGTGCCTACCACTCCGTACGTGATATGGTATGGGAAGAGCCCATCTCTTAAGGAAGTTAAGATTTGGGTTGTCTGGCCTATGTCAAAAGCAAAACCCGGACAAGCTCGAGGCAAAGTCAGTTCTGTTGAAGTTTGTTAGATATCCCAAGCATTCGCAAGGGAATATCTTCTACCACACTGAGGAGCAAAAGGTGTTTTGTTTCTCAGCATGCCACCTTTTGGAAAGGGAATTTCTTGTGAAGAAATTAGTGGTCATGAGGTAGAACTGGAAGGTGTTCCAGATATACAAACTGCAGCTGATGATTTGTAGAACCGAAGGATTCAATAGTTCCCAACGAACCTCAGCCTCTCCGCCGATCTAGTAGAGTTCATCATCCCCCTGAGAGATACTACGGTTTCTCTATGACAGTGGGAGTGAGGATTGCATCATGAGATGATGACCCAACTAGTTTCGAGCAGGCCATCAGGAGTGAGGACTCTGTAAGAATGGCTGGATGCTAAGCGATCTGAGATGGAATCCATATACACCAACAAAGTATGGACTTTGGTTGCTATATCTGAAGGGTTAAATCCCCATCAGGAGCAAGTATATCTTGAGAAGATTACTAGGTGTACATGGAAAAGTTGAGACTTTCAAAGCTAAGATTAGTTGTAAAAGGTTCTCGTCATCAACCAGGTGTGGATAATGATGAAACCTTTTCTAGTGCCTATGCTTAAGTCCATACAGATCTTACTTGCCACTGCTACATACCATGACTACGATATCTGGCTGTTGGGTGTCAGGACTGCTTTTCTAAATAGTGATTTAGAAGAGAGCGTCTATAAGTACACAGCCAGAGGGCTTCATAGACAGTGGGAGCAGCGGAAACGTGTGCAAGTTGCTTTATGAGTTAAAGCAGGCATCGCGGAGTTGGAACATCTGTTTTGATGTGGTAGTCAAAGAGTTTGATTTCATCAAAATGGTAGATGAACCTTGTATATACAAAAAGGTAGTAGGAAGTATGGTGATGATCCTCGTATTGTACGTAGATGACATACTCTTGATAGGAAATGAGTTTCCTATGCTACGCTCGGTCAATCTCCTCTTATCACAAGGATTCTCCATATAGGATCAAGGTGATACCTCCTAAATCCTAGGTTTTGGATCCATGAGATAGATCTAATTGGATGTTAGGATTCTCACTAGGTGTAGTGAGATGGTATCAATCGATCCTGGGGAAAATCACTGGAAAGCTTCCAGGGTGGTAAGGTCGACTGATGTCAGTCACAGACATTGTCTTTACTCTCAGAGGGACGGTATGTTGGAAGAGTTCCAAGCTAGATACCGAGGCAAACTAGACGTTAAAGGCTGGATACTTCGCTACCTACGATGCTACGAAAGAGGCAGTCTGGGTGTATATGAGTTCATGAGACGAACTTCGTTCCTACCATTGTGTGACAATGGAGTTGTGGCTTTGTCCTAGGAACCCCCGTCCCACAGTGATCCAGACATATTCTTAGGCAGTATCACCTGATCATGGAGATGGTTGATCTCCAGGGAGATCGAGGTTAGGAGAGTAGACACAGAGGAGAATAGGGCGGATCCACTCACAAAGGCCTATTCCCAGGAGAGACTTTTATGGGATGGTTGAGTATGAGATACTTCAACCACTGCTGATTGTTGGGTATTAGATACTACGACAGATGGCCCTAGTGCAAGTGGGAGATTGTTAGTTATATGTATGCCCTAGAGGCCATTACTGTACATACGATGTATATTGTAGTGGATGCTTGGACATATATATGGAGGACTTTCTTGCTCGACATGATAGTATGCTATCTGGTTGCTCTTTATCTTAACATGTACATTGATTGTCTCTATATTACATGTTGGTAAAGCCCTTAGGATGAGTACTTGACTACCAGGACTATGACGCAGATCATACTGGTGGGGACAGAGTAGTCGTTAAGTACATCCTTCAAATGTTCCTAGTCATGGGTGTATCGAGACAGGGCATCGATATACCAGAGTAGACTAGCGTATAGCTTCTCGACCCATGTAGATGGGCGATGGATGATCCTATATCCATTGGTGTTTGACATCAGAGATAGTATACGTGTGCTCAGTGGAGACTGGGTACACTAGACGGACTCGCCGAGAACTCCCGGATGGTATTATATCTCACGTCAGATGGCAGTTCTCTGGTGACACTGGTACAAGTTAGTCTGTAGACCCGAGATCGTCATAGAGTCTTGTGTGATTCCCACTGTGCTTTGATTTCCACCTTACCACGTTCAAGAGAACGTGCAAAACGGTGGCTTTTGGGTACAGTCCCGAATCGCATGGAGGCAATGAGCGATATGAGGGGTTTCGTCTCTCCCGGTATTGGGAGTTGATGTTGCGCTGTGCTCGATTGGCTATAACAGGAAGTCCTTGGCCAAGGCTGCTTCAGAGATATACTGGTAAGTGTTATCAGTAGTTTCTCGACCCGTTATGAGCCTCATATCGACACGACTTATCGAGTTACTGGGGTTTGACGTTTACCACCCCTAGACGAGATATGCGACATATCAGACGAAGAGACCGGACTGTACGGTAGTGTTACTGATTGGATTCGCAGGAGTGTGAGCAGGTTTGCTTATTGATCTTCTGATCGCTCAATACCCGGGTGGCTGTTACGTTTAGCAGACCGCTTGCAGCTTGTGGGTGTTTGATGTGATCACCACCTACTGCCCGCGTATTGACGAGTCTTTAGAGTCCTACACAGGGGTTTCCTGGCTCAAGCGAAACGGAGTAGGAACACATATGTGATATGTGCGGGACCGAGATTAATACGATATGTGATACCGTATTCTATTCTTGCGATTTGTGACATCGGTCGGTTATATGTGTTATAGCCGGGTTATCGGATCAAGTGTTGATTCGATAAGTTGTTACACATGATATTAGTCGGTTATATGTGATATAGCCGGATTATTAAATCAAGAGTTGATTTAATAATTTAATGTATAATTATATATTTGATATATTACATTGCATTAACTAATATTAGCTCACTTAAGTATTCATTTTTCTCACTTGATGATACTTTGCATATATGTGATATATGTATTGTTTTCTTTGTACACAAAATATATATGTAATATATATTGTTGTGTCATGTTAGGTTACACTTGCAACAAGGGTGTATGGGACTTAAACCATGCTAGGGTTTATGTTTGGGTTTTATTTATTACTTAAGTTATCACAAAAGAATAAAGACTTGGTCAATGTTTTCAAGCTTGGATAAAGCTTATAGAAACATTGATAAAGTCCACTCTTTTGTCATTCCTTAAGATATTTGTTAACCCAACCTTAACCCTTGACCTTAGTTTATTCTCTACATGAGTTAGCCATGGCACTAACTCACCCATGGTTGCAATTCTAACCTCACTCTCATTCTCTCTTGATTATTCTTCATCTTCTTCATGAGCTAAAAAAGAAAAGAGTTTTCTAGGGTTTGAGTTTGTGATGAAAACTTGTGAGAAAATTAAAACTAAAGTGAACCCACTTCCTACTTCATCATCCTCTACTACTTGCCATTTAGTATAGGGTGTTTGCTTCACTAATTCCGTAATTAATGAAGAGATAGCTTGGGTTAGTGTCTCCTCGACGTAGATCATCTTCGGCCTCGAAGACTTCGAAGCAAGTATGTTCGTTTCTTCATGGGAGCCTCTCTAGAGTCCGGAGTTCACGATCGCAGTGAATGGACTACTATACGGAGCTATTGAAGTGAAGGACCGGTCTACAAAGGTTGTATTCCTTGCTGTCTTTCACTTGCAAAGTGTTTGCATTTACTTTTTCGTAGATTTCTAGTTAACGATTCTTAGTTAGGGTTAGCTAGAACGGCAAATTTTTGAATTTGGCATGGACGATGTCTCCCGAAACCTTGCTGCCGTTCTAGGTAACCCTGCAGTGGTACCCCAAGCCCAGGTTGCCCAAGCCCAGGTCAAAGGGACCGGCCCCATGACTAAAGGAATGAAGCCATAAATTGGTTTAATGTAATTCTTTATATATATATATATATATAAATGTATGTAAAATAGGCAAAAATCCAAAATTTTGTAAACCCCATGACTTATGTGCAGAAGGAGATAAGCACATAAGGCATGGGGTGGCATAAGTGCCATTTGGCAAAACTCAAGGGGCTATATATAAAGTGTGTTGCTTATAAAGGCAAACATGATGAAAAAATCAAGATCAACTTTTTCATTTTCTTAAATTCTAGGGTTTGTGTCTTCTTCTCCTTCCTCAAGGTTCTAAACCCTCTTTCTTTTTTTGAATTAAATCAAGAGTTCAATCTCTCTTTTTCCAATAAGAAACTGCTTTTCACCATAAAACCCTTAAAGGGGAATTCAGATCTTTCATCAAATCCCCAAAAGGGAAGATTTTTGAGTTTCACCCCTCTTTTTCTTCAAGATCCAGCCAACGGAGAGGAGGAAGAAGGAGGCCCATTTCCAAAAATCCCATTTCGGGAAGATTCAAGGCTCAAAAGAAGATCCAGGACTAAAGAGGAGAAGAAAGGGGTCCCCTATGACCATCTTCAAAGATTTATAGGAGTTTAACTCCATTCAAGATCTGTTGGAGTTTAACTCCATAAACAAAACCCTTTTTAGGAGTTTAACCCTAAATCTATACATAATCCATGTTAGGAGTTCAACTCCAAAGCCCCTTGGGAGTTCAACTCCCAGCCTAGAGGCTAAGCTCCTTTTCCGCTGGTATTTCCAACGGTCGCGTGCTGCGCACGTGACCCGCAGGCGCCCAGCGATCGCGTGCAGGGTACGTGACCCGCGGGCTCTAAGCGCCGAAGTGCGCCTCACGGGATCCGCGGGCGCCCAGCGCCCAGCGGTCGCGTGCAGGGCACGTGACCCGCGAGCGCCCAGCGCCCAGCGGTCGCGTGCAGGGCACGTGACCCGCGAGCGTCAAGCGCCCATGCGCCTGGCACGTGACCCGTGGGCGCCAAGCGCCCATGCGCCTGGCACGTGATCCGTGGGCGTCTAGCGCCCACGTGCTATGCACGCATCTTTACGACGCTCCTCACCCCCCATTTTCCATGCACTCCACACCCAAAACACGTCCCCCGTTAGAAAAAAAATTCTAACGGAGCGTTGTCCCGCATCTCGCAAGGGGGCTGCTAGCCCCCTTGACCCCCAGCCTGCTATCCGGGTAGCGGGACTCCCGTGAACTCTGCGAAGACCCCGATATATCCAAAACCCTTTCAAAACACAACACACGCACACGGCACATTGAGTTCGCATGACCAGTTTGACCCGTCAAACGGAGGTTCCCTCGCTCCAAAAGCGAGGGATAATTAACGGCAGTTTAGTCCACGACTGTCAGAGATTCGGATCCCCACGATCAATAAACCCTGACCTACCTTAGGCAGGGGGAATCTGTATACGCCTGACAAGCGTGTGCGTATTCCCATCTCAATGGGGTTCAGAAAAACACCCTACAAAAGGTTGTTGTATCGACTGTAAGGAAGTACAAGGTGAAAGTGTAACCACTCAACATAGACTTTTAGTTCTAGATTTTCGATTTAGAAGAGGACCTAGGAAGATTAGACGTAAGGTAGAGCCTAGAATTAACTGGTGGCGAGTGAAGGAAAGTATCCAAAAAGATTTTATAGACCGTGTAGTTCAAGAGGCGAATTGGTAGTCTGAAGATGACTCAGACAGCACATGGAACAAGATGGCTAGTTGTATCAAGAGGGTAGATAGAGATCTACTTGGTGAGTCGAGAGGTGGTGCTTCACCATCTAAGGAACGAAGAAGTAAAGACTGTTGTTCTCTCCCGAAAGACGCGACCGGGACGTTGGGACGTCAGGCCTGAATTTCGAGGGCAGATGCTATTTCGTGCTATCCGTCCACCTCTCCGAAGATGCCAAGTTGATTTATGACACCATATATCGAAGGTTTAAACGGATGCGGCCGATGTAGCAGACTTCGTCAGATTCCCCCTCGTTGAGGGGTTTTTGATTGTGGGGACGCTCTTCCCTGCAGGCGTAAGCCCCTGCAGTTAATTACGCTACCGCATCGCGGTAACCACTTTCTCCTTCTCCAGATGGTCACTTCGTGTCGTGTTTGTTTTGTTTTTGGTTGCCCGTGGATTGTATACGGAGACTAATTTTTGTTGTCGCCCGTAGGGCGTGGATTAGTCCAAATCCGTATTTTCTTAGATTTGGGTTTGGGGTTGGGTTTAAGGATACGTTAGTCTCATTTAAGACTAAGATCAACTTAAACGTTTTTTAAGGATACGCTAATCTAATTTTAGACTAAGATCAACTTAAAAGGATTATTTAGATCCAACAAAAGAGCGTTTGGGCTCTATTGTTTAGTTTAGGGACATTGCGGTCGATTACCAGTTTAAGGACATGGTGGACCAGTTTAAAGACATCATAGTCTGTAAAGGTTAAGGACATCATAGTCCATGGGTTTAAAGGGACCCCACAGTCCGAGGTTAAGGACATCATAGTCCGTGGGTTTAAAGGGACCCCACAGTCCGTAGTTTAAAGACGTCATAGTCTATGGGTTTAAGGACCCCACAGTCCATGGAATGATTGGTTATCGGGATCCGTCACCTCTCTGAAGACGTTGAAGAATTACAACGACAAATATCAAAGGAGTGAAGAGATGTACCCTTGAACCAAAGTTGATTGGGAAATCTGTAGTCCAATTTAGGACTAAGATCAATTAATTAGATTATGAGCATATGGGCTCAATTAAATCTGAATTGAGGACTTATGGCCACCTTGGGCTAAGTCCAATTAGGTTTAAGAAAGTTGAACATTTGTTTGGATTCAATTCTTCTTTATTTAGCAATGCTAGACAGTGATTTGGGGGCTCTGACAACATTTTGTCTTTGGCTGAGCACTAACCCTTCATTATAGCTCTGGGCTTTTATTTTGAGTGTCATATGAAATGATCAAGTTTGGAAGAATGTAGTTGGGGTTCAATCAAAGGAGAGATCTTTTCTCTGGAAAACTTAGCTGATTTGGGCTAAGGTTGGTTTGAAAATAATATTAAACACTAAAGCATATTTGGCAATCACATGTTCCCACGTGATGTACTTAAAACAGTGTTAAACACTAAAATCAAATTGGTCACGTGGGGCATCTGAAGATGGGGCCAGACTTTCTTTATTTTATCCTTAGAGAATGCAAATAAGTGTTAAACACTTAGTTTTTGAAATCATCACGTGTGGACACGTGACAGCGCCTCTGTATTGGGCATCAATTCCTCTGTCTTCCCCTATTTTATTCTTTCGAAAAGGGTGTTTGTCAGGGCTCACGTAGGGACACGTGAGGCGCCTTAGATTGATTCTGCTCTTGGATTTGTCCCCTTCTGTTTTGAGAGTCACGTGTGAGCACGTGAGGCATTGCCTTCATGCTTTTTCTTTCTCATTTTGAGGGGTCTGTTTAAGGGTCACGTGGGGGCACGTGACCTAGTCTTGTTCGCTCTTTTTCATTCGTTGGGATGAAGGGTCACGTGTCACCACGTGATCACATTGGATACTTTTGATCTTTATGTGCATGGAGAGCTTTAAGTCTCTTGTTTTTTTTAAGAATTAAATTCTTTTATAGGGTTAAACCCTAGTTCTGTTTAGAGTAATTAAATTCCTATGTATTTGGAAGAATTAAATTCTCATATAGGGTTAAACCCTAGTTTCATCCAGGGGAATTAAATTTCTATGAATTTGGGAGAATTAAATTCTCATATAGGGTTAAACCCTAGTTTCATATGGAGGAATTAAATTTCTATGAATTTGGGGGAATTAAATTTCCTAAACTCAATCCTTCCTCTAGGTTTTGGATCTGCATGGCAGAATCTCCCCGATGAGAATTAAATTCTCAACTTATGGGGAGATCTGCTTCTGCAGATCTTCAACCAAAGGAAAAACTAAGTTCTTATTTAGAAGAGTTAAACTCTTAATTTGAGAATTAAATTCTCTTTTTTTTATGGAGCTTAGATCTCTTTCCCCTTTCTCACCTAGGGTTTCTTTTCTCTTCTGAAGAAATTTTCTTTTCTCTCTTGAGAATTAAATTCTCCTCTCTTTTTTCTCTCTGTTGTTGTATTTTCTAAAAAAAATTCCAAGACCCTTCTCTTCTCTTCTTGGTTCCTATTTACAGGAGAAAGAAAAGAATCAGTTTGTTTAGTCAATCTTTCATTGAAAGATTTTGGTTGATTTTGTAACCAACATGATCTTTTAGATCACTCAGTGAATTTTATTCACCATTGGATTTTTAATCCAAAAGATATTCTGTTTGTTATTCTTGGTGAATTTCAGGGAAATCTTTCCTTGCATAAAATCTTTCCATAAATTGGTGATTTTTAATCACCATTGAATTTTTAATCCAACGGTGCTCCACTTTACAGAGCGTAATCTTTTTGTTTGGAAAGATCTAGGGAAATATTAGGGATTTTGATTTCCCTTAATTAGAATTTAATTCTATTAGTTCAGAAGGTTTAAGAGTCTATCACGTGTTAGCCCATGACCTCACTGATTAAGCAATTAATTAGAATTTAATTCTATTGGTTTAGAGGGCTCAGGAACCCATCACGTGTTGGCACGTGACCCCACTGATTAATTATTTAATTAGAATTTAATTCTATTGTTTCAGAGGGTTTAAGAGCCTATCACGTGTTGGCACGTGACCCCACTGATTAATTATTTCCAATTATTTATTTTATTCAGTGCCTACAGGCTTTGCCTGTAAATGGTCACGTGTGGGCACGTGATGTCCGGTCACGTGTGGGCACGTGATGCCTGATAACTTTTGATCCCGGATGAATTATAATGCCCATAATATATCAAATCGAAGAATTTTTCGAGACACTTTCGATACCATCAGAATTTAGCCATTTCTCATTTGGGAGTTTGTCAAAATACAGCCCGGAAAATACCGGTTCACATTTTTTTAAACGTATCGCTGCCATTTGATACCTTGGGCTCTTTTGCGCAGAATTTTTTTTTTGCAGGAACAAATGCCCCCCACTACTTTGCCCACGTAAGTATATATGTGGGTGAAGTAGTGCAGAGTAATTCATAGCGTATGACCAGTTTCGGGTTGGTATATAATTTTCAGAATCTTGATCTGAGAAGATAACGAGCGGACACAAGCGTCGTCATTTATCATTGACTCAAATTTCGACTTTTAAGGGATATAGTTCCAAACCCTCAGCTCTATGAGCCGCACCCTTCTATTTCTTTATGTTTTACTCTGGCATGAAGTAGTTTATATGCTCATGAGTAACTTCTCCATTTCAGTGGCATGTAGTTTTGGCAAGTGTGGCCCATAGATGGTAGATAACAGTTCATCTTGAACTCTTTATAAGATAACAATGGCTTAGAAAACAGAGTTAGGATCTGTTGCCTAAGACTTTCCAACTTTATGAGCCGTGAGGGTCTCACAAAGGCTTTTCTCCCTACGAGTCGTGAGGATCTCGTTGGTGTCTTTTCTCCTTAGGAGTCGTGAGGACTCCTAAGTGCGTTTTCTCTTGAGAATCGTAAGGATCCCACAAGAGAATTTTCTTTATGCTTAGGGACACTAATTTCCCCACAAGTTGAGACGAATCGAGAGAATCACGCAAAGACACTGATTTCCTTGCGGGTCGAAATGAATCGAGAGGTTCTCGCCAAGGACGCTGATTTCCCTGAATCGAGATAAGAAGCGATGGCTTAGGATACAGGTTCAAATCTGCCGCCTAAGACTTTTCAACTTTATAAGCCGTGAGGGTCTCATAAAGATTTTTTCTCCCTACGAGTCGAGAGGATCTCGTAGGTGTATTTTCTCCTTAGGAGTCGTGAGGACTCCTACGCGCATTTTCTTTTGAGAATCGTAAGGATCCCACAAGAGAATTTTCTTTATGCGTAGGGACACTAATTTCCCCGCAAGTTGAGACGAATCGAGAGATTCTCGCAAAGACACTGATTTCCTTGCGGGTCGAAACGAATCGAGAGGTTCTCGCCAAGGACACTGATTTCCCTGAATCGAGATAAGAAGCGATGGCTTAGGAAACAGGTTCAGATCTGCCGCCTAAGAATTTTCAACTTTATGAGCCGTGAGGGTCTCATAAAGATTTTTTTCTCCCTACGAGTCGAGAAGATCTCGTAGGTGTATTTTCTCCTTAGGAGTCATGATGACTCCTAAGTGCGTTTTCTCTTGAGAGTCGTAAAGATCTCACAAGAGAATTTTCTTCCTTACATGTCAAGAGTACTCGTAAGTGATTGATGAGTTGACCTACTCCTGAGTCAGAGCATTGCTTCAACAGGGAGGTCGATGGTTGACTTTGAGTTATCTGTGCACCGCCGAGTCATGGAACTGGGAACTTTGCCGCGGCTCCGCTTTGCTGACGTTATATATTCCTGCAGAGACACTGATTTCTCTGCGGGTCGACGCGAATCGAGATGCTCTCGTCAAGGACGCCGATTTCCCTGAATCGAGGAGGTTGCCAAGGACACTGATTTCCTCAGAGTTGAGACGAATCGAGAGATTCCTGCAAAGACGCTGATTTCCTTGCGGGTCGACGTGAATCAAGATGCTCTCGTCAAGGACGCTAATTTCCCTGAATCGAGGTTTTTGCCAAGGACACTGAATTCCCTGGGGTTGAGACGAATCGAGGTATGCCTGCAAAGATACTGATTTCCTTGCGGGTCGACGCGAATCGAGATGCTCTCATCAAGGACGCTGATTTCCCTGAATCGAGGTTTTTGCCAAGGACACTGATTTCTCTGGGGTTGAGACGAATCGAGGTATTCCTGCAAAGACACTGATTTCCTTGCGGGTCGATGCGAATCGAGATGCTCTCGTCAAGGACGCTGATTTCCCTGAATCGAGGTTTTTGCCAAGGACACTGATTTCCCTGGGGTTGAGACGAATCGAGGTATTCCTGTAAAGACACTGATTACTTTGCTGGTCGATACGAATCGAGATGCTCTCGTCAAGGACGTTGATTTCCCTGAATCGAGGTTTTTGCCAAGGACACTGATTTCCCTGGGGTTGAGACGAATCGAGGTATTCCTGCAAAGACACTGATTTCCTGCGGGTCGACGCGAATCGAGATGCTCTCGTCAAGGACGCCGATTTCCCTGAATCGAGGTTTTTGCCAAGAACACTGATTTCCCTGGGGTTGAGACGAATTGAGGTATTCCTGCAAAGACACTGATTTCCTTGCGGGTCGACGTGAATCGAGATGCTCTCATCAAGGACGCTGATTTCCCTGAATCGAGGTTTTTTCCAAGGACGCTGATTTCCTCGGAGTTGAGACGAATCGGGGTATTCCTGCAAAGACGCTGATTTCTCTGCGGGTCGACGCGAATCGAGATGCTCTCGTCAAGGATGCCGATTTCCCTGAATCGAGGAGGTTGCCAAGGACACTGATTTCCTCGGAGTTGAGACGAATCGAGAGATTCCTGCAAAGACGTTGATTTCCTTGCGGGTCGACGTGAATCGAGATGCTCTCGTCAAGGACGCTGATTTCCTTGAATCGAGGTATTTGCCAAGGATACTGATTTCCTCGGAGTTGAGACGAATCGAGAGATTTCTGCAAAGACGCTGATTTCTCTGCGGGTCGACGCGAATCGAGATGCTCTCATCAAGGACGCTGATTTCCCTGAATCGAGGTTTTTGCCAAGGACACTGATTTCTCTGGGGTTGAGACGAATCGAGGTATTCCTGCAAAGACACTGATTTCCTTGCGGGTCGATGCGAATCGAGATGCTCTCGTCAAGGACGCTGATTTCCCTGAATCGAGGTTTTTGCCAAGGACACTGATTTCCCTGGGGTTGAGACGAATCGAGGTATTCCTGTAAAGACACTGATTACTTTGCTGGTCGATACGAATCGAGATGCTCTCGTCAAGGACGTTGATTTCCCTGAATCGAGGTTTTTGCCAAGGACACTGATTTCCCTGGGGTTGAGACGAATCGAGGTATTCCTGCAAAGACACTGATTTCCTGCGGGTCGACGCGAATCGAGATGCTCTCGTCAAGGACGCCGATTTCCCTGAATCGAGGTTTTTGCCAAGAACACTGATTTCCCTGGGGTTGAGACGAATTGAGGTATTCCTGCAAAGACACTGATTTCCTTGCGGGTCGACGTGAATCGAGATGCTCTCATCAAGGACGCTGATTTCCCTGAATCGAGGTTTTTTCCAAGGACGCTGATTTCCTCGGAGTTGAGACGAATCGGGGTATTCCTGCAAAGACGCTGATTTCTCTGCGGGTCGACGCGAATCGAGATGCTCTCGTCAAGGATGCCGATTTCCCTGAATCGAGGAGGTTGCCAAGGACACTGATTTCCTCGGAGTTGAGACGAATCGAGAGATTCCTGCAAAGACGTTGATTTCCTTGCGGGTCGACGTGAATCGAGATGCTCTCGTCAAGGACGCTGATTTCCTTGAATCGAGGTATTTGCCAAGGATACTGATTTCCTCGGAGTTGAGACGAATCGAGAGATTTCTGCAAAGACGCTGATTTCTCTGCGGGTCGACGCGAATCGAGATGCTCTCATCAAGGATGATGATTTCCCTGAATCGAGATATTTTGAGTTGACTTGATTCCGAGACGGGGTCATTGAATGACTCTAGCTTATCTGTGAATCATAGAGTTTTGGAATTGGGGACTTTGCCGTGGTTCCGATTGATGGTGTAGCATCTGTGTCCAATTGGAGGGAGGAAGAACGCCGGTGCTGATCTCTAAGTTGTCGATGTTGACGTCGAGACCCTGAAGCTAGGGATCTTCCTTCGCTTCGTTTATAGACGTTGCGTCTGCATCCTGTTGGAGGAAGAGCGCTGGGGTGACATCGCGTCTGCTGTATCAAGACGAACGTCGAGGTGGTCTCTAGGTTGTTGGTGAACCGTCGGGACCTGGAACTAGGGATTTTGCCATGGCTCCGTTGTTGGATTGTCGCGTCTGAATCCTGCTGGAGGAAGAACGCTGTGGTGACATCTCATCTGCTGTATCGAGACGAATGCTGAGGTGGAGCTGGGATTTTTCCGTCATTCCGCTTTGTTTCGACCATGGGGTTTTTCGTTGACGTTGCATCTGCATCCTGCAGGACTGCGAAGGAACGCCGTTGTTGATATTGCGTCTGTTGTAACGAGACGAATGCTGAGGTGGAGCTGGGGTTTTGCTGTCACTCCGCTTTGTTTCGACCATGGGGTCTTTCGTTGACGTTGCATCTGCATCCTGCTGGACTAAGGAGAAACGCCGTTGGTGATCTCTAGGCTGTCTGTGAACCGTCGAGATTTAGAACTAGGGGACTTTGCCATAGTTCCGGGGTAGTCTCTAGGCTATCTGTGAACCGTCGAGATTTGGAACTAGGGGACTTTGCCGTGGCTCCGTTTGTTGATGTTGCGTCTGTTGTAATGAGACGAATGTTGAGATGATCTCCAGGTTGTCTGTGATGTTGGATATAGTGCCCTCAGAGTCAATTATTGGATCACATGCATGTGATTGCAATGATTGAGGGAGGACATATGCCGATAGGACAGTCTTACTCAAGATGATAGTATGCTATCTGGTTTATCTTTATCATCGTGTACTGTTTCAGGTGACCTTACAGGTCACTATTGCACGTTGATAGAGCCCTTAAGATTCTTACTTGACGGCCAGCAATATGATGGCGATCATATACGTGGGAGCTGGGGTCTATAAGCACATCCTTAAAAGGTCCCTAGTCGTGGGAGTTTTCGAGACAGGGCATCGATACTCCAGAGTAGACTAGTGTATATAGTTGAGACCCCGACGAGGGGCGGTGGCCGGTCTCACAAGCCACTGGTGTCAGTTGGTTCACCTAAGATGTATACAGGTGCTCATTGGGTTATGAGTACACCGAACAGGACTCGCCGGGAACATGATAGTTGGTCTTATACCTGACGTCAGATAGCAGTTCCCTGGTGACATGTGTACAGGTTAGTTCATCGACCTGAGATGTCATTTGTCTCGTGTGAGTTCCCACTGTACTTTGATTACTACCCTACCACGGCTCAAAGGAGTCGTGCAAACAGGTTTTAGTTGGGTACAGTCCCGAGCCACATGGAGGCAGTGAGCGGATCTGCAGGGGTTCGTCTCTCCCGGTATTGGGGGTGAGATCGCGCTGTGTCTAGGAGAGCCATTACACAAAGCCCTCGGCCGAGGCAGGAGATTTACTGGTAGGTATTCCAGTAGTATCTCAGGGTGTTCTGGGCTACACTCCGACACGACTTGTACCGCTTTTGGGGGTCTGACTTTTACCAACCCCCTAGGCCCGCCATGCGATACTCATAGACGAACGGACCGGACTGTACGGATATTGTCACTGACAGGCTCAGTGGGGTGTCAGGATGAGTTCGGTCATCGACCTCCCTTTTGGTCAATACTTGGTAGCCCGTTACGTACGGCTAATACCTCTGACGTGCTAGTGGTTAAATCCACAGCCAAATTATTGACGAGTCTTTAGAGTCCCCCACAGACAGTTTCTCAAGTTTCGGGCGAAACGTTGTAGATGCCGTATGATATATGGCAGGGTTCGATCATATACGTGCGGTATTGCACGGATCATGATCGGACGGATCATACTAGTGGGCTTTGGTTTAAGCCGGATCCTAGTATTAGATTTGTTGGATTACTTTAGTTTCATCGCATTCGCATTCAGTCGGAATGCGGATGCAGGTATGTATATACAGGTGAGGGGTATCTTGTGATCCGTTACGAATTTACTTTAGATGTTGCCGGATCTTTTTGTTGTGGCAAACATTAGGATTAATGTTTGCTTAAGGAAATAATGAGCTAGATTTTCATCATGACAATGCATTAATGTGACATGGACTTGTATCATGAGTCATGGTCTCTTTTTTAGCAAATGTGTCACATTAATGAATTGTTTTATGTGTTGAAATGAGATGGAGAGAGAGAGGGGCTGCCATGGTTGTTATTATTGGTCTTGTATTTTCATAATCCAAAAACTCTCACTCTCATTCCAACAAAAGAAAAGAAAAGAAAAGAAAAAGAAAAGCTCTTGTTCTTCTTCTTCTTCCTCTAGCTCATTTGCTTCCATCAAATGCAACACTTTAACCTCCATCCAAAGCCATGGATGCAAGAGACAAAGTGATCACAACGTTCTCTACTTCACCTTGGGCACGTCGGCTAGCACACTTCGTGCCCGAGTTGCTTCGGATGAAGCGGGAGCCCGTAAAAAGACTTCTCGAAGTGGTGCCCTTTCCGACGAGGAGATGAAGATCGGAGATGCCGCGGGGAGATCGGGATGGTGGCCAAAGACCGAAGGACATAGATTGCTCGGTATAGCATTCTATCCCTTCTCTAGATAGCTAGGTGTAGGTTAATGGTCCAATCCGGGGTTTTAGTACGCGGTAGCGCCGGTTTACAAGTTTAGAAAAATTTTCGTTTCTGCATTTTGGCCTCGGATAGACGGCCGGGGCGCTACCGTAGTCCTACATGGTATCAGTGCCATACCATTAACCTAGTCTAGCTTGCTCTAACGTGTTTACAAGTTCGATCGAACGAATTTTCTAAAAACCGCATTTTCAAATCACAGTTTCTGTCGAAATTTTTCTGTGGTCAAAAAATTATTTGGTGTGTTGCAGAAAATCAGGCAGGGTTTTTTATGGGCACTGCAGAAATTTGGTGATGCGTTGCTACAGTAAGACCGTGGAACCGCGGCCAAACCCATGTTTTGGCCGCGGTTCCGCCGCAGGAAAAAGTCAACGCCGTACCAAATTTCTACATTGGGTCTCTGACTTGAAATTGGGGTTTTTGATATATTCTTTTTTGGCCCGGATTTATTTTGAGTGCTACAGTTGTGCTTGGGGCCTACTTCGGGAAATTTATTCGATCAAAAATATTAAACATGTTAGTTCACAGTATTTACATTATATCTGCGACCGTGAATGTCATTTGATCGGTAAATCCTGTCTAATGCTATAGCCCTTTTAGACGGATTTGCGAACGTGACCTTCACGTTGATGTTCTGTGTTGTGCTGTGATGTTGCGGATCTGTCATGGTGGATAGCCTGGATGCAATGGTAGTACAGTTTGGTTGTATATGTACATTTGTTATTGCGGGGCGAGTGTCCGACATGTGGACTGCCGTCACTGCCTGTTTGTATATTATTCTTTTGGGGCACGACCGGGCTGAGGTCGATGTACCTGTTGTATATTTTACTTTCTGTACTAGGATTACCCCGCAGTGGGGTGCACGGATAGCCGGGTTCTAGAGGGCAACGGGCCCGCATCTCATGGCTTTAAGATGGAGGGGGCTTCACTCTAGAATTGGCGGGCTATTCGCCGCACTCGTAGGGGGTACAGGTTGACCCAAGGAGGGGTACCCAAGTTGACGGATTCCGTGAAGTGCTGGGTGGTCCATTCACGTTGCTGATGGGGGGTGCCTCACTTCAGGTTTTGGCGGGTAACTTGCCGCGCCCGTAGGGGTCTAGGATTTCATTGCACAGGCTATCCACACGACCAGGGGAACGTCGGGTTTCAGCAGCGACTCTGTGAAACCCGGGGCTTCCAGATTATCTGTATTGTTATGTGATGCTTACATTTCTGTGATGTTGCATTTTATCACGCCTTGAGCGAATATTATATATTGATTTATATACTGATTTATATACTAGTAGATGTTGTATATGTTTTGCATCCGCGCTAGTCCAGTCCCCGCTCTGTCGTTAGTTAAGTAACCTAACGGGTGATGATGGGACCCAGTGGCGAATGCGGATGGCATATACGTACATCGTATTTTCGTTCTTTTGTGGTGTGATCAATTGATGGGACTGCATTAATTCGGATCAATGCAAGCTAAACAAACCTATTCTGATGTTGTTGGAACATTTTTCAAAAAGCTGTTATTGCAAGGACGTTTTCTTTTGTTTTGCACAGTGGTATTCGGTTATGAATATCCAGCACCTCAGTCGACGAGGCAAGGCCTGAGATCCCTTCACCGGGAGTGACCTCTTTAGCAAAGGTTTTCGCCACTATATTTTTATAAAAAGCTATGCAGTTCCTTCAACGATGTCAAGTTCATTACGTTAAAAGTTTTTCGCCAAAAACTAGACGTAGCCCTCCGTCATTTCTTACAAGTATTACTTAGTATTCGTGCTGCGTTTGTTGACTGTGTCAAGGCGTAGTGTACGGTAGCTAAGTAGTGTTCGTTTGTGGCATATTAATGGGATTGGTTAGGACAGTCATGCGGTCTTGTTGACTGTGTCAAGGGCTCGTACGGGTGGGTTTAATACAATCCAGGATAATGACGGGTTGAACTTGACTAGGACTCTTTGAATTGTTGACTGTGTCAAGGTCACTTGGGTCCTAGGGGTAAAAATCACATCGGGAGTTTCTAAAAAAACTGAAACTTGCCAAGCATGCGCATATCTTCTGGAGTGTAATAACGTGAGTGGATTCCGTCACGTTATCATGCGATGATAGTTGGATCCTGATTCCCACTGATGAGTTGTTTTCTCTTCGGGTGATCCCGACTAATTCTTCTTTCAGGTTTGGAGGAGAATTTGAGGTTACAGTGAGAGGTTTCCTGATTAGATAAAATGATAACCATTTTGATCTAGGTTAGAGTGCACGCTGAGTATTTCTTTTCTCTCTCTCTTTGGCAGCGACCATGACCCGACCCGTGACTATGACTCAGTGACCAAGTTGATCGAACCTTCTTATAACACTGGCTTTTGGATTGTCCGAGTTGCATACCTCATTGCCACTCATACTCTTACCCTTTTCTCCAGAACACCCTGTATTACTACGAACGTCCACTTCCATTGGATAAAACCATCGTATGGTTATATACGAACTCGAATGAATTTATTCGAGGATGATTTTCGGTTCTGGAGAAAACGAATAGGACTATTCAGTTGTCTTTTTGTCACGACCCGAAAGTACGGAACATGACCGGCACTTAAACTACAAACGTCTCGAGGCGTACGTAATCTAAGTAAACCGAAAACCCAGAAATCCAAACCAAGAAAAGATGTAGAGTGCAGGAAAAACCAACTTAAAGCAAGTAGTTTCAATAGCATAAGCCGAATTATGCGGTTTTTAAAAACATCAAAAATTTCCTGAAAATTTCGGCAGAGTCTCCTTTGTAAATACTGGCCCCCAAATGGGATACAACATGAATAGTATACGAAATCAATAAAAAGGCATCCCCAAGCGGGAGCTAGCTCTTCCTCAATCGACGGCCACAACCACACAAGAAAAATAATATACAACGCCAACGGCGAGGATCAAAACTCAAAAAGAAACTCAAAACCACAAGAAATCCACAGAAATATAACGCGCGACTCTAAGGTCGAAGGAATAACATCACTGGTCTCTATCTCAAAAATAAATACATGTTTGGTTGATGGAACTTCTAGATACAACAGAATAATGATATACAAGATATATAATGGGGGTACGATACAAGTAAACCCACCTACTAGCAAGTCACCCGGAAATGGGAAGCAGTGCCAGCAAAGCCGTAATGAAACCTGTACGGCAAAACATGCAAGAAACTGGGGCACAACGGGGGTGAGTTGCCAACTCGTGAATAGAAAACATCTATGGAAAGAAATCGCATAAATAACGCAACCTAGGTCAATGATCATAATATATCCTCAATTATATATAACATGCAGCCTATAACAAAGGCTAGGGTAAATATCTAACCCGAGTGTAATCTCATGTGCCCGTGTCAGTGCCTCAGGTAGCAATATATCATATGAATGAGGTATGAATGCATGAAAACAGAATACATGTAAATGAAGAAACTGTTTTCATAATTTAGTGAGATTTCCTTTGTATTTTTAAAATGAGGTATCATAATGAAATCAACATAAAACAGTGCCTAGCATCGGCACAAAACGTAATCCCAATATCTCGATATCTCTGTATCACAGTCTCTGTACCTCAATATCTCGAAATCTCAATGTCTCAATCACAATATCTAGGGCGCCGTCAGTCCAGACCGGCCCCTACCATCCATCTCAAGACCACGACGGTATCCTCCGGATATCCGACGCGTCGGGTAATATCATCGGTCGGTAGTCCTCCCCTGCCAGGCTCAACGTCAACAACACGATCCTCTTGCCCCGGGGTACCGCACCGGGCCCACCATGTACCCGAAACGGTTCCTCCACTCCTCGAATCGGGTCTCGAAATCCATCAGCAAACTCATGGTGGACGACTCATACATCATGGGAAAACCGTACTTTTTATTTAAAAGAGAGGGAAGAAGCTTATACAAGTTTTGCGGTTTTCCCCCAAATCCAGAAAATCTCATAGAAATTCGAATCCAAATCATCAATAGCATATAAACCCATGAATATAGGCATAAGAATCCATGAATACGGCATAACAATGAATAACAGTATGCATGAAGTGACAAGTAATAACTACAATATCTAAGCTGGCATATAAGGTAAGTACACTAATATTATGTCAAACTACTAGCTATCAAGCTAAGTTAAGCAATAATATTTTCTAAGGTGTACGTGACATGGCAATTACCGATGAAGATGTGTGTGAGCCGGCAAGTAAGTGTATGTGGTACATACGCATCATCGGTAATGGTGCTGGTGTCCTAACATCATAATGTCAACAATGCAATATGAAATAACAATGTAAGTATGCGATGCGGAGCGAGCAACCAAAATGAGCGGGAGCTAAATATTAAACAATGGTGCCATTTGAAATAACACGAATCGTGGGGTTTTGAAAATAGGGTTATGGTAGTTTTAAGAAAGGATACGTCTTTTGAAATATCCGTAGATCCCTTGACCTGTCTTTTAAAATACCCACGATCCGCTAGTTTTGAAATAGGTAGGAGTCTAATCTAATCTAACAACTACACTAAACTATACGGCTGAACTAACAAGCTGAACTACAGGTAAGGAAACCGCCTATCATCTGAGTCGATACATATACATACCTGTATATGTATAGTCGGTGATCCCGCCTCAATAATATCATATCCGATACCATATCTATAATCAGGCATCCCAAGTCAAGAGTGCGGATCAATCATCAATATATAGCTCGTACGTAAATCCGTCGTACAGCATCCCAAATCGGGGTACGGGTCAATATCACATTCATCATACTATTCACCTAGTATCCTCTTTATCAAATATCATGATCGGGGTACTGATCTACGTCTAGTACAATACTGATACCGCCTAAGTATGCATGCACGTGTGTGAAACACTACGTCAAGGACCCGCTACAACGTCATGTCGTATCTCAAATACGAACCCTGCTATATCACCGATCTCACGACCTCAAATCAAATCTCATCGACTCATCATAAATCCCAAGTACTATCCTCATTATCCATGCATGCGTATATGAATGTACATATGCATAGTCCCATACCCACGCATATATACATATATACACATCCCAATCTACGCACAAGAAAGTAAAGTATGCAAGTCTGTATGTGCGTATGTGGGTATAACAACTACTCTAGGGTTTCGCAACTAACCCAAAGGTAAACCATGAACACATAAACATAACATGAATAAACATTCTCGTATCATAAAACACCTATATAAACATATATATATGAGCTACACTACGGACTGCGGGGGTGCTATACGCCATCCACCCGACTTCTCCCCGTAGATATAAATCTACTCACCTGGTCCTCGCTAGCCGGTGCCGACGTCGCCACGCGCTTTCTTGTCGTCTCGAAGTCCACATGGGGTACCTACATATCATAATGCACCGTGTCGTATTAAAATCCGACTCATGACCCAAAACGACACGCGAATCCCACATAGGTCAAAACCTATGGTTGCTTTCACAAATCAACCCAAAAACCCTCGACGTCGGCGTACAAACGCCAAACCATCGAGAAAAACTCAAACGTATCAATCGTGGTTTCACAACACCTTAAATATATATATAAAAAAAGTTAAAATCACAAAAACTTCAAATTCGCTTTAAAGCTATTTTTCCGAAAACCTAATAAGCAAAAATTATCCGCTTTAATACAACATCTTGATGTTTAAACGAATCTAGCAGCCACAATATTCACTAAATATCATAACAAAGTCATATAAACCATTCCTATAATTTATTCTCATCAATTTCCATAAATTCCAAAATTCTAGTTTACAATATACCCAAATTTAACAATTTTATAGCAAAAATGCACAAACAACAATTTATCTTGGATTTTCATGAACTAAAGTATTAAACTATATTTTATAATGTTAATGAAGTCATGAAAAACCTAATCACATTTTTAAACCCAATATTTAAACAATTTTTTAAAACCTAGTTAGCAATTTAGCAAAATTATCACCATTTTAATTTAACAAATTAGCAAGTAGCAACCAACTTAGATTTTGCATACAATTACATGTTAATCTCCTCATTACAACTATAAACTAATGATAAAAACCCTAATTAAATTCAAAGCCTAGTCTTGAATTTCCTAAAGTTGCAATAAAACCCAATTAAACATCAAATTTGTTAACATAGAAGCAATTAAACAACAATATATGAATAAGGTTTAAATTATACCTCATGATCATGAATCAATCATGAAATCTAGCCTCTCAAAATGCTCTCTTTTCACCACAATCCATGCTTGTTAGGCTAAGCTAAAATGGGTAAGAGTTGGATTTGGATTTTGGGATTTTTTTGATGGATTTTGAGGCAATTTTGAAGCATTTTTTGAAGAGAAATGAGAGGAGAAAAGGGGGAGGGGGCTGCTGCTGGAAAGGGCCGGCCAAATGCAGGTGGGGGAGAGGAGAGAGGGGGTGCGGTGTGAAGTATGGTGAGGGAAAAGTCCAAGTCAACAAAAGGTCAACTCTTTTATCCATTCTCATTTCTTTTCTTTTCTTTCTTTGAAATTCGAGTGGGGAAAAAGGGTGGGGGCTGCTGAATTCAGCCAAGGGAAGAAGTAAATGAGGGTGTGTGAGTGTGGGTATGGGTGTGGGGTGATGGAAAATGATAAATACAATACCCCAAACATCCATTTACACTAAAAAAAAGCCTTTTTCTTCGATATTTTCTAAACCGTTTTGGCAAACGATTTCATTTCAAAAACCACATGATAAAATTTTATTTAATGTTTTATGATGCACAAAATTTGTTTCAACTCATTCCAATTTGTAATTTTCCCTAATTAAATGTATTAGTGACGGCTTAAAATAATATTAAAATAATTAATTTCGGAAAAATTTTCAGAAAATTTGAAATTTCACCAGTGGCTCAATAAACACCAAATACTAGCAATTACATAGCTAGAATATGTATATTTAATTTTATAATAAAGATATTTGCATTTTGACTTTTTACAGAAACCCCCCTTATTTTACCGTTTTTTTGAAATTTCACCGAAACGATTTTCAAAACGTTACACTTTTCCTTTTACATTCTCTCATGTTGCGAGTGCTCCTTGGATTAGGACAGTACACCTATTACGCTTATTGAATAGTCTTCTTCCAAACCATAGGCAGGTGCCGACCGGTAGGGAATGAAGAAAACCATTTAGCCTAAAAGGTGTACAGAAGGTATTAAGTAAAGACATATCAAGGGATTAGTAAGAGGGCAAAGTAAACCGCGACTGCTATTCACGACCAAAACCAAGTATTTCATCGCCACTCCTATATCACCTTTGTATTTCTCCAGAACACTCCGTATCACTACGAAGATCCACAGTTTATTGGATACTCCATCGTATGGTTATATACGAACTCGAAGGAACTTGTTCCAGTTCGGGGATGGATTCTGGTTCAGGAGAAATAGGAATAAGGTTTATTCGGTTGTCTTTTATCTTCATCTTCTCTCGCATTGCGAGTGCTCCTAGGATTAGGACAGCACACCCATTATGCTTATTGGATAGTCTTCTTCCAAACCATAGGCTGGTGCCGAAAGGTATGGAAGGAAGAAAGCCATTTAGCCTAAGAGGGTGTACAGAAGGTAATGACTAAAGACATATGAAGGGATTTGGAGAGATGGAAAAGAAATATACGGTTACAGTTGTGAATCTGATAATGGAAGAGGCATTACTAGGAATACCCGGATACCCCTACGAAACATTTCAATGTTTCAGTTTCACTGTGTACTGTTAAAAGAAAACTGATTTCCCAATTAGCCCTTGCTCCAGGGTATGTATTTACCAGGTATGATTCTCACATCTGTATGGTTTTACAGATGATGAGTGGGAGTAAGTTATTGGGAATTTGGTGATTGTCCTCATTATATTGGAATTCGCTGTAATTGGTGATATTTGAGGAAATCGCCTAGGTAGTTTGCCGGACGGCAAATATTTGGTTTCGAATATCCGTTGTTATGCACCAATTTCAAATTGATATATCTGTACGTCTATTTTTATAGAGTGAGATATAACTTTTTGAAATTATGTCTATGACATTTACCTATATCAGTGGATGGTTAGGTAAGGAGCATTAAACAGCGGTGTAATTCTTCTTAACCATAAGTACAGTTTTCAATCTACGACACACAGGGAATGAGTTATTAGACTCAAGGGACTTATACAGAGTATTGTATGTTGTCCAGTGTCCATTAGGACAGAGGGGTTGGTCCTCGTACTATATTCGGTTTACTTATGACTTCTCTAGTTCTTAGACAAGTGTTTCGTAGAAACACAAGGTCTGAGTTTTGAGAAGTTATAGGTATATGAATAAAGTAGAGAACCAGGTATTGCAAGTATCAGGATTCTTCAAGGTGATCGAAGATGTAGATACTTGTGTATGGTATTCAGTTGATAGTAATGATTAAAAGAACTTGCTTCTCTTTCAGGTTACTCATATCTGGATGTACTCCTAAGTTGAGTAATGCTGATCGGCCTCTCTCCATTTAGTTGACATGCACTGGAGACAGCTGCATGATTTGAATCTGGTTCCAATTAAATCAGTGCCTCTGTTTCTATATTGGATATAGAATAGTTCATATCTTAACGATGTTAAGATACGGGGAGTTGTCCAGCTTATGCTTAAAACCAGACTCTGGATAACTCAAGGCACGTTTCTGTAATGGCTGTTTGTGGGTTGACCCGGGCTACGACGAGGGTTGATTTTCTACCATCTGGAAGATCAATAGTGAATTGTTTTTGACTCGCCACAGTTTTAATAAAAATGGATTTTTTCAGAAAACAGTAGTGGGAGTATGGTAGAACTGGAAGTGATTCCAGAACCGCAAACGATTACTGAAAATTTGATAAGAACCTAAAGATCCAATCTGGTTTGACATTCCATTGGCCACTCCGCAGATATGGTGGGTAACCTCAGGCACCCGAGAGGTACTCCGGTAGTCTCAAGGATGGTGGCATGGAGGCTCTTGTTTACCCAGACTTGCTATTGCTGTTGTTCCAGACTGTGAGACCCGGCAGGAGGATGAATATAGCGTCGTTCTGAACTGGCTTTAGAAGTGTACGTGTATATGACTCTGCCAGAGGATTGTCGTAGTCAGTGGGAGCAGCGGAAGCATAGTGGACAAGTAGCTTATGTCTAACTTTGGACTAAAGTAGATATAACAGAGATAGATCATCTATTTCTGATGTGACAGTCATAGGTTTGACTTCATCAGAATAGGGGATGGATCTGTTAAGAAGGTAGTAGGGTGTGATGTCCTGGTATTTGGATGACATACACAGAGTAGGAAGTGAAATTCCTATACTATGATCGGTTATACTTTGGTTGTCACACAGTAGTTTCTCCACAAAGGATATGGACATTATATCAGATATTCTGGTTACTAGATCTATAGTTTTAGGTCTAGATTTGGGTAGTTTTCCAATCTGGGTACTTAGACAACATTCTAATGGTATTTTAGAATGGACGACTCCTGGCACGGTAGTGTACCTGCAGGTGATGGAGTCACCCTCTCTAAAGGTGTCTTATAGACTAATGAGGAGAGGGATATGCATGATTGGCAGATCACTTGCTTAGGCAATTGAGTTAATCATGAGATGTCAAGTACCATACCAGATGTTGTTCTTGCTCGAGATGCAATAAGTTGATATTAATCCAATCCTGGAGAAACATTCGGAAGCAGTTTTAGAACATAAGTGAGTGTTCTACGGATATGATAACGACAGCCTCTTTTAGGAGACAGTTATCATTCCAGGCTTCCAAGGTGACCTGGATGACAGAGTGACTGTCAGAGTTATAGTTTTCCCTCTGACAAGGGGCGGTGTTTTGGACAGGTGATCCAAGCAGACACTGAGGGAGGCATTACGCAGGATACTGATTAAGTTCAGTTCGCAAACGAGCTTTGTGAAACTGATTAGTAGAGGAGTTGGGTGTTCGGTATCACACGGGCTGTGAGTATGCGACATCGCAATAATTAGCCTTGAGTGCAAGTGGGAGATTGGTGGATATAGTGCCCTCAGAGTCAATTATTGGATCACAGGCACGTGATTGCAATGATTGAAGGAGGACCTATGCCGATAGGACAGTCTTACTCAAGATGATAGTATGCTATCTGGTTTATCTTTATCATCGTGTACTGTTTCAGGTGACCTTACAGATCACTATTGCACGTTGATAGAGCCCTTAAGATTCTTACTTGACGGCCAGCAATATGATGGCGATCATATACGTGGGAGCTGGGGTCTATAAGCACATCCTTAAAAGGTCCCTAGTCGTGGGAGTTTTCGAGACAGGGCATCGATACTCCAGAGTAGACTAGTGTATATAGTTGAGACCCCGACGAGGGGCGGTGGCCGGTCTCACAAGCCACTGGTGTCAGTTGGTTCACCTAAGATGTATACAGGTGCTCATTGGGTTATGAGTACACCGGACAGGACTCGCCGGGAACACGATAGTTGGTCTTATACCTGACGTCAGATAGCAGTTCCCTGGTGACATGTGTACAGGTTAGTTCATCGACCTGAGATCGTCATTTGTCTCATGTGAGTTCCCACTGTACTTTGATTACTACCCTACCATGGCTCAAAGGAGTCGTGCAAACAGGTTTTAGTTGGGTACAGTCCCGAGCCACATGGAGGCAGTGAGCGGATCTGCAGGGGTTCGTCTCTCCCGGTATTGGGGGTGAGATCGCGCTGTGTCTAGGAGAGCCATTACACAAAGCCCTCGGCCGAGGCAGGAGATTTACTGGTAGGTATTCCAGTAGTATCTCAGGGTGTTCTGGGCTACACTCCGACACGACTTGTACCGCTTTTGGGGGTCTGACTTTTACCAACCCCCTAGGCCCGCCATGCGATACTCATAGACGAACGGACCGGACTGTACGGATATTGTCACTGACAGGCTCAGTGGGGTGTCAGGATGAGTTCGGTCATCGACCTCCCTTTTGGTCAATACTTGGTAGCCCGTTACGTACGGCTAATACCTCTGACGTGCTAGTGGTTAAATCCACAGCCAAATTATTGACGAGTCTTTAGAGTCCCCCACAGACAGTTTCTCAAGTTTCGGGCGAAACGTTGTAGAGGCCGTATGATATATGGCAGGGTTCGATCATATACGTGCGGTATTGCACGGATCATGATCGGACGGATCATACTAGTGGGCTTTGGTTTAAGCCGGATTCTAGTATTAGATTTGTTGGATTACTTTAGTCTCATCGCATTCACATTCCGTCGGAATGCGGATGCAGGTATGTATATACAGGTGAGGGGTATCTTGTGATCTGTCACGAGTTTACTTTAGATGTTGCCGGATCTTTTTGTTGTGGCAAACATTAGGATTAATGTTTGCTTAAGGAAATAATGAGCTAGATTTTCATCATGACAATCCATTAATGTGACATGGACTTGTATCATGAGTCATGGTCTCTTTTTTTGCAAACGTGTCACATTAATGAATTGTTTTATGTGTTGAAATGAGATGGAGAGAGAGAGGGGCTGCCATGGTTGTTATTATTGGTCTTGTATTTTCATAATCCAAAAACTCTCACTCTCATTCCAACAAAAGAAAAGAAAAGAAAAAGAAAAGCTCTTGTTCTTCTTCTTCTTCCTCTAGCTCATTTGCTTCCATCAATGGCAACACTTTAACCTCCATCCAAAGCCATGGATGCAAGAGACAAAGTGATCACAACGTTCTCTACTTCATCTTGGGCACGTCGGCTAGCACACTTCGTGCCCGAGTTGCTTCGGATGAAGCGGGAGCCCGTAAAAAAGACTTCTCGAAGTGGTGCCCTTTTCAACGAGGAGATGAAGATCGGAGATGCCGCGGGGAGATCGGGATGATGGCCAAAGACCGAAGGACACAGATCGCTCGGTATAGCATTCTATCCCTTCTCTAGATAGCTAGGTGTAGGTTAATGGTCCGATCCGGGGTTTTAGTACGCGGTAGCGCCGGTTTACAAGTTTAGAAAAATTTTCGTTTCTACATTTTGGCCTCGGATAGACGGCCGGGGCGCTACCGTAGTCCTACACCGTCGAGACTTGGCTCTCTTTCGGATGAAGCCTGGGGGAAGGTATGGTTCCCTCTCTGTTTATGCCTCTGGATTGTATACAGGGATCGATGTGATCTCATTTGTAGGGCAAAAAGTTTCATTTTATATTTTTCTTTCCGCGATGCTCTATCATTTCAGCTTTTATATCGCGAAAGTCGCGATTGCCCAATCATTTCGGCTATTTTTCGCGATGCCCAATCATTTCGGCTATTTGTTTTATTTACTTGCTAATTTTTATTGCGAGTTGCCCAATCATTTCGGCTATTTTTCATGCATACATTTTTACTTGTTTATTTTGTTACAAGTTGCCCCATCATTTCGGCTATTTTGTATGCATTTGTGGCTCGCTGGTTTTTCGCTGCGAGTTTGGGATTTGACACTGATTTCGGCATCTGTATCGCTACAACTGG
Organism: Agapanthus africanus; assembly: GCA_030015575.1. Classification (NCBI taxonomy): domain Eukaryota; kingdom Viridiplantae; phylum Streptophyta; class Magnoliopsida; order Asparagales; family Amaryllidaceae; genus Agapanthus; species Agapanthus africanus. The sequence goes on from JASDDO010000012.1 coordinate 358,965,385, forward strand.
GATATTGCCAGGAGCGAATCATCATTTGCCTTTATCGATGTCGAACAAAGGTGGCTTAGTAAACATGGTTAAGATCCTGTTGACTAAGGCTTTGGACTTCATGATCCGTAAGGGTCTCATAAAGGTATTTCTCCCTACGAGTCGTGAGGATCTCGTAAGTGCGTTTTCTCCTTAAGAATCGTGAGGATTCCCAAGTGTATGGTCTCTTATAAGTCGTAAGGATCTTACAAGAGTGTTTTCTCCTTATAAGTCGAGAGGACTTACAAGGGTTGTTCACCGTGTGAGCATATCCCAAGTTTCTGGTGGGACTCTTTTAGGGAAATGTTTATTTGTGCCCGTGGATTGTATACAAGGGTCAATATTGAACTGCTTGTAGGGAAATCTGGGGAGTGTGATGACGTCTTAAGAACAGGTTCAGATCCATGTAGCTTAAGACTTTTGAATCTTATGAGCCGTGAGGGTCTCATAAGAGGGTTTCTCCTTACGAGTCGTGAGGATCTCGTAAGTGTAACTTCTCCTTAGGAATCGTGGGGATCCATAAGTGTGTTGCTCCCTTGTGAGTCGTAAGGATCTCACGCAGGTATTTTCTCCTTACAGGGTCGAGAGGACCTTGCAAGTGTCTTTTAACGAGATTGCGCCCTTTCAGGTTTTCACAAAACTCGCCGGTAGCCCTGCCGTTTTTACTCACAGAGCCCTTTCGGGTTTTCATCCGTGCCCATCTCGCTTATGGACATACCATTTTTTTGACCACGTCAGCCTGGGAACGCTGCGGGTTTGTATTAGTTTAACGACGTTTCGGTCAATAGCCAGTTTTAGGACATAGTGGTCCATCATTAGTTTAAGGACGTTTCGGTCCATAGCTAGTTTTAGGACATAGTGGTCCATGGGGTTTTGATTGAATGAATTCCGGTGTGTATGTAGAAAGTGTATAGAAATCACAACAAAAAATATTTGACCGCAATCAATAACGGTGTCGATTTGTAGCGCGTTAGTAAGTACGGATCGTCCACAGGGAAAGTGTAATCGTTCGTATTTCAAATTAGACGAGTCGAAAATTTAATAGAAAAGAAAAGAAACAATTCATGATTTATAGAATTGAAGTTCAAGAACTAGTAAAATTTAGATCTAATAACTAGAAGACATTAAAATCAAGAATTGAGAATTTATGATTTCCAATCCAAATATCAAGAATCGAAGTGAGGCTCGTAGGAATCGATCGGATCTATAGATGTGATGAAATCTATTGATTACTTATTCTTATCCATCGATGAATTGATACAAGATCGATGATGATCAACGAGAATTAGGGATTTCTTGTGAAACTAGGGTTTCATCTTCTATCCCTTGTCCTTTCGTTGATATCATTCACATTCTAGCCTCTAGTAAATTCAAGAATCGATCGTGGATCCCTAATTTCGAGCGAACACAATCAAGAAAGCATCGTATCGAAACTAGGTCATCGATTCTTCAATTTGCTAGGGTTTACAAACTCGTAGGACTTAAGAATTGTATAAGAATCTAATCATCATCATCTATTGATCGTCTCGACTCCTTCACAAGCGGAGTTTTACTCAAACATCACAACATGAAATACAATCACAAATTGAGATCGAATCATGATGCAAGAATGTAAAGAAAGCAAGATATAGAAATTTCACCTTTATTTATCAACAATTTCGTTACAATTTTCTCAAGGTCTACAAGAGGAAAGAACTCGATCGTGGATTTCGGCTTCGCTAGTCTCCTTGAGTCGCGGATCTCCTTGAATCACTTGCTCCGATGAAGTCCGGCATCGCTTTCTAAAGGATAGAAGGCTTCATACTTGATTTGGTACTCGAAGTTCTTGATCTTGGCTTTGGAATTTTGAATTGGGGATTAGGGTTTTGAGGCACAAGTTGTGTCACTCAACTTGTGGGCGGAAGGGGTGATAGAATGAACAACCTTCAACAACCTTTTTGATCAACCCTCAACAACCTTTGAACACTAGTTCTAGGTTTCCTTTTATAAGCCATCATAACCCTAGATCTAGAATTCAAATTTCAAATTTCCCTCCAAAAGTTTGTTAGAGAGAGGCTTCTAGAAATAGTTTGTTGGAGGGATGCTTCTAGAGCTAGGTTGTTAGGCCGAGCCTTCTAGATGAAGCCACGTGAAGTTTCTGGAGAGTTCTGGGAGCTTGGCCATTAGAAATAAGCACATGGGGAAAAACGGAGCTGCTGATGACGTCATCATGCCGCGGATCCGCGGCACGTGCCTGCTCCGGCCGTGGATCCGCGGTCACGTGAGCGCTTTAGTGTGCACAATTTCCTGTACTGCCTTCTGATGTCTTCTTGGTATTTATCTGACATGTTGAATATTATAGTTCCCTCTGTATAAATGCCAGATCAAAAATCTTAGACTTGGCGTAATTTTGATCAGCACTTTGACAATTTTGGCTCGGTTCCTGGAATTTCCTGCACAGACTTCGAAACAAGTGTTGCGCAATACAAGGATGATGCGATGCCATGAAAAACAGTCAATTTCCCTAAAAATGCCGGTTTTAGTATACAACACAGGTAATCTTGTATTTTACAGCTGTTTTGCTAATATGTGTAATATGCAAACCGAACAACTCTAGATGAATGCAAAAGATAGGGAAATTGACGTGTTAAAAATACATTATTTTCGACTGATCAAATTCCTCCAAACTTATTTTCGGTCGTCTCGAGCGAACTGTTTTATTAAAAAGAGAAGGAGAAAATAAAGAAAGAGAAAACCTAACTAGCACACTTTCGTAGGCAACACGATTGCACTGAGCACGTGCAACAAGCCTTTAAACCTCTAGGTGTCCCTAGTAGGAGGAGTGTTGTCTCCTGAGGGTTTTCAGCGGATTGCACCCTCAAAATCCAATAATAAAAGGAAGACCGTGAATATTACATTTAAAGATAAGAATCGTAAAAGAAAAACTTTGAAAATTAGGGTTTCCAACTATGCTAGCTTTTCGGTTGTCATGAGCCCTATCTTAATAGTCATGAAAAGATGTCAGAAATCACATCATCCCTCAATAAAACATCGTCTTTATTCTTCATTCCTATCTTTCTTCCAAACATCGATCATATCACCCAACGTGTGTGTAATATACATCCCTACACCCGGAGAATTCAATTCAAGCTATCATACTCTTGTCCATCTGCCTCAGTACTTTTTAATTAATGAATATTTAGATTTGCTCACACATTTTCATGCGACCGTTAATACTTCTTGAGGTACTAACCTACCGATTACTCATGTGCTTGCTTATCAGGTGTATTTTCCTCGTCTTGCACCACCTAAGGCTTAGCAGTGGCTCCCAGACCAGTTGGCCTTAGGGCACTAGGTGAAGAGGCACCCTCGCTATATTTTTTTATTGCTGCCTTGGCGATAACAAAACCAGTGTCCATTTTTCTCACCATTTTGTATTTTCTTCATTTCTTTTTTTTATTTCCTTCATACTTTGGCTTTTAGACAAGAGCATTTCAAGGTATTCTCTACTATCCCGAGTTTCAAGACAAGTGCGAATAGTAGGGTATCAATGTTCAAAATGTTTGGCTTCCATAATAAAAACTATTTTTCAGACTTATTTTTATCCTCAAATTAGTGACTTCCTTCATCTTACTAACCCTTGGGACAACGGCTCATAACTACTTATTACTAGTTCGTTCAAGAAAACTTCTAATTTTCTTGGTTTTCTTAAATTTTTCTAATCTTTTGGTTGTAATTTTTCACTATCTAATCTTTTATTATCTTATTTATGTACAAAAATATTTTTTTAATTATATTTTGATATTTTTAAAATTTTTTTATAGGTTTTAAAATGTTTTGTGCTTATGCAAAATGATATGCAAATGATGCAAAAATAAGCACAAACCTCCCCCAAACTTGTTTTCAACAGTGTCCTCACTGTTGCCAACCGCTATATCTACAAAAATCTGTAAGCCTAGGAGGAATTTATTAGTGGGGGCAAAATATATAAGTGAAGATCCTCCCCCAAACTTATTTTTGGCTCATCATTTTGTGTAAAAATTTTCTTTTCAAGAGCCAGATTATACCCCCCAAACTTGAGTTAAACAATGTTAAGCTTTGAAAATCACATGAGGGGGTTAAAAAAAAATCATTGGTCGATGCCAAGTTTTGCAAAGACCGAAAGTTAACATCAACCATTCGAAAAATTTATCAATGTAGTGCATCGGTTGGTGGAAGAAGAAGTGGGGAAAGGGTAAGTGGTGGAATAGAATGTGTGTGCGTCTCATTTTGGAGAGACGATGCAGTGAATGTGATGGATTGCTCGCATTCTTTTTACAGTTCAGAAGAAGGGGTGGAGGTTCAATTTCATTGTTTGGGAGATGATTCATCTCAACACCCGTGTCATTCAAAAATGCGAGTTCATCAGCGAAGATTTCCTCAAAAGTCTCATCAATACCCCGAAGAATAATGTCATCACAAAGTGCGGGGTGATCTTCAGACTCTAAAAACAATTCATAATCAGTGTTAGTTGTTGACCCGGACAACTCGGTGGAAGAGTCCGTATGTGTATGATATATAGTTGGGTCAAATAACAACATATGAAAAGAGTCAAGATCAGTATCATGAGGATCATCAAATTCGCTGCTGTCGACATCCATTAAGTCGACAGAACAGACCTGAGCAGTAGGTTCAGAGGGTACACTCCCCAACTTGTAAATGTTCAGTTCAATTGACCTATTCCCGAAGGATAGGGTCATAGAACCATTACGACAGTTGATGATAGCATTAGAAGTGGCCAAAAAGGGGCGACCTAAAATCACCGGAATTTGATTCCGTGGGTTCGCTATAGGCTGTGTATCAATTCCAATAAAGTCCACAGGGAATACAAATTCCCCGATTTTTATTAACACATCCTCCAGTTCACCCTTAGGTTTGGTGCTTGATCGGTCAGCCATCTGGAGAGTGCAGTGAGCTGGTTTCAACTCCCCGATCTCTAACTGCTCGTAAACCGAGAAAGGAAGCAGGTTAACACTTGCGCCAAGGTCGAGTAGAGCACGGTTGATGTGTTTTTCCCCGATAGAAATGGAAATAGTAGGATAGCCAGGATCCTCACGTTTCCTCGGTAATTGTTGGGGGAAAGCCGTGTCTACTGTCTTTGCCATGAATATCTTCTTGGGCACTTGAGTCTTCCTCTTTCTAGTGCACAAGTCTTTAAGAGTTTTCGCATAAGCGGGGACTTGTTGGATTGCATCTAGAAGAGGGATGTTAATGTTAACCTGTTTCAAGATTTCCGTGATCTTCTCCATTTGTGGGCTTGGTCTGTTTCCCCTTAACCGATTCAGGTAAGGAGCTTGAGTAATAAGGTCGGGGTCCAACACTGGAGAAGATCGTGTGGGTGGGAACGATCTAAGAATAGGAGCGGGGATCATTTTCGGTGGACTAGAAGAGATGGGCTGAGGTGTCGAGCCGTGTGGGAAACGGAGAATAGGCTCGGAAGAAGATGGCGGGGTAGAAGAACTGGGGTCAGAATTAGAAGTAGAAGTGGAAGGAAAGGTCTCAGCCGGGGTATTATTGATAGATTTTTCAGTATCAACAATCTCTTCCCCAACATGATTGTCAAGCACTTTTCCAGATCTCAACGTGATTGCATTCACATGATGTGAATAGCCAGGATTGGGCAAAGGTTGAGATGGAAGTTTCCCTTTCTCTCTTGCACTCATTTCGGCTTTTAATTGTGCAATTTGTTCTTCCATCGATTTTATAGTCTCATTTTGAGAGACAATATTTCTTTTCATGTCATCGACAGAAGACTTCATATCAGGCGACACTTGCATGATATTTGTTAAGACCAAATTCATGTATTGTGCAAATGAAGAGGATTCATGAGTCCCGGTCAACTGCAAAGGATTAGACGGTGCAGGTGTGTTGACCGGATTTTGGAAGTTTTGTGCTTGAAAGGGGTGCTGACTCAATGGAAGTGGTGCTGTTGTGGTGGAGGAGCCCTTTGGAAATTGTTTTGATTTGGAACTGTGTTTTGATTTTGTGATTGGTTCCAAGCAAAGTTAGGGTGATTCCTCTAACCCTGATTATAAGTGGAAGAAAATGGATCGTTTCTAGATCTTTGAAATGCGGCATTAGTATGCTCTTGACCTTGAAACGGACATTCTTCCATCAAATGAGAAGGATCAGAACAACATCCACATACAGTTTTGGAGAGTGACATTTGATTTAGGGCGGCAGCCAAAAATTTGTTTTCCATAGTCTCGAGTTTCTTGTGTATAGCTGAAATGTCAGCTCTAACTCCTATGGAAACATCCGATTGGTTATTGCCACCCCTAAATGATGGACTCTCCTACTGTAAAGATTTTTCAGCGAAATCTTCTAAGTATTTCCAAGCTTCCCCATCGTCTTTGGTCATAAAATTGCCTTGACACATGTTTTCAAGGCTCTGTTTAGTGGTAGGGTTACTGCCCTCATATATGATTCGGCACAGTTCCCATCTCGGGATTCCGTGATGTGGACATTGAACCAAAAGATCCTTGAAGCGGTCATGACATTTTGAAAATGGTTCATTTGGAAGCTGGGTGAATTGATTTATTTCGCTACGGACTCGAGCTATCTTGTGATTAGGGTAGAATTTCTTAAGGAATGCTGCAACGAATTCTTCCCAATTCGTAATGGAATATGCGGTAGTGTTATACAGCCACTTCTCGGCTATATCGCACAAGGTAAATGGAAGAAGACGTAGACGCATAGCATCCACAGAAAGCTGTGAGGTACCCATCATTGCGCATACATTTTTTGGTGATAAAGACATATGCGTCTTCAGACTCGAGACCGTGGTATTTGGGTAGAAGGTTGATGTATTGGGGTTTAATCTCAAAATTATCCTCGTTGGCTGGTGGAATGGATAGACAGGTCGAAAGAGGACCTCGCATATGATAGCACCTCTCTTGGAGAGAGATGCGGGGTGGATTCTGCGCACCAACGGACGGCGGCAGAGTAGTGGTAAAGAAGTTCGATGGAGAAGGATCCATCGATGTGGGTGTGATGGTGGGTAAAGAAGAAGTAAATGTAGAAATACCGACTTCGGAGTCGATCAGGGGAACGCGGACTAAACGGGTACTAGAATCCCGTGTCCAGCCTATCTTGCACTAAAAAGGTTTAGTACAAGTGACAGCGTGAATATAATTAGGGGAAATGAATGAAGTGGTGTTTGTTTTGAAAATATACGGATTTTTGAAAAAAATGATGCGATCATAACAAATGCAACAAGCAACCCTAAAATCTAGTGGTCACCTAGGTCAAAACTCTAGACTGCTCCTAATTGCCAAAAGACAAGTCGCAGGATCAATCCTCCACTGCCTCTTTGTCTCTCCTGTGGCCAGGTAAGTGCCAGGTATGTGGGAGGTTCTCCACCACGTAAGTAGTAGGCCTAATTAAGTAACCACTAGCTTTCGACACACTTGCCTTAGACACCACAAAAGAAACGCGGATAAGCAATGAATTACCCACGGCCTTCTTCTGTCCTAAGTGAGCGCGACGGTCCTTAGAGTCATCTCTAGATATTTTTTAGTTAATGAGGGTAAATGCGGATGCAAGTTTGTGATTTTTGGGGCTTAGGAAGGGTAATGAACTCCCCACCTAATCTGGATTTGGCCGTGCCCCTTAATTTCCGTATTAATATGCAAACAACCAAAAATCAAAAACACGCACAAATTTTTTTTATTGCTTTTTGCGGCGCTGCGATTTATTTGCAAAGAAACCTGCATCAAATTGTTAATTGGAGCAGATTGAGAAGAAGATAAGAAAGTAAGAATTCACCTGAGAAAATTTTGTGCAGAGATGCTACAGGGTGGCCGCGTATGCGCGGCAATGAGCTACTTATACCGCGGAACCGCGGTGTATTGAACTGTTCACTACACCAAACTTTTACAGCAAGCTACGGTTCACTTCCTGAGTCCTCTGGTATATTCTGAAATTTTTTTCCACAGCTCCACAAATTCCAAATTTCCTCGCAACAAATCACAACAACACGTTTAGGGTTTGTGCGGATTTAGATCTAAAAATATAGATGGAATAAACTTTTCAACTCAAATTTCAAAAAACGAACAATTAGCGCACAATCCCCGGCAACGGCGCCATTTGATTGAATGAATTCCGGTGTGTATGTAGAAAGTGTATAAAAATCACAACCAAAAATATTTGACCGCAATCAATAACGGTGTCGATTTGTAGCACGTTAGTAAGTGCGGATCGTCCACAGGGAAAGTGTAATCGTTCGTATTTCAAATTAGATGAGTCGAAAATTTAATAGAAAAGAAAAGAAACAATTCATGATTTATAGAATTGAAGTTCAAGAACTAGTAAAATTTAGATTTAATAACTAGAAGACATTAAAATCAAGAATTGAGAATTTATGATTTCCAATCCAAATATCAAGAATCGAAGTGAGGCTCGTAGGAATCGATCGGATCTATAGATGTGATGAAATCTATTGATTACTTATTCTTATCCATCGATGAATTGATACTAGATCGATGATGATCAACGAGAATTAGGGATTTCTTGTGAAACTAGGGTTCCATCTTCTATCTCTTGTCCTTTCGTCGATATCATTCACATTCTAGCCTCTAGTAAATTCAAGAATCGATCGTGGATCCCTAATTTCGAGCGAACACAATCAAGAAAGCATCGCATCGAAACTAGGTCATCGATTCTTCAATTTGCTAGGGTTTACAAACTCGTAGGACTTAAGAATTGTATAAGAATCTAATCATCATCATCTATTGATCGTCTCGACTCCTTCACGAGCGGAGTTTTACTCAAATATCACAACACAAAATACAATCACAAATTGAGATCGAATCATGATGCAAGAATGTAAAGAAAGCAAGATATAGAAATTTCACCTTTATTTATCAACAATTTCGTTACAATTCTCTCAAGATCTACAAGAAGAAAGAACTCGATCGTCGATTTCGGCTTCGCTCGTCTCCTTGAGTCGCGGATCTCCTTGAATCACTTGCTCCGATGAAGTCCGGCGTCGCTTTCTAAAGGATCGAAGGCTTCATGCTTGATTTGGTACTCGAAGTTCTTAATCTTGGATTTGGAATTTTGAATTGGGGATTAGGGTTTTGAGGCACAAGTTGTGTCACTCAACTTGTGGGTGGAAGAGGTGATAGAATGAACAACCTTCAACAACCTTTTTGATCAACCCTCAACAACCTTTGAACACTAGATCTAGGTTTCCTTTTATAAGCCATCATAACCCTAGATCTAGAATTCAAATTTCAAATTTCCCTCCAAAAGTTTGTTAGAGAGAGACTTCTAGAAATAGTTTGTTGGAGGGATGCTTCTAGAACTAGGTTGTTAGGCCGAGCCTTCTAGATGAAGCCACGTGGAGTTTCTGGAGAGTTCTGGGAGCTTGGCTATTAGAAATAAGCACATGGGGAAAAACGGAGCTGCTGATGACGTCATCATGCCGCGGATCCGCGGCATGTGCCTGCTCCGGCTGCGGATCCGCGGTCACGTGAGCGTTTTAGTGTGCACAATTTCCTGTACTGCGTTCTGATGTCTTCTTGGTATTTATCTGACATGTTGAATATTATAGTTCCCTCTGTATAAATGCCAGATCAAAAATCTTAGACTTGGCGTAATTTTGATCAGTACTTTGACAATTTTGGCTCGGTTCCTGGAATTTCCTGCACAGACTTCGAAACAAGTGTTGCGCAATACAAGGATGATGCGATGCCATGAAAAACAGTCAATTTCCCTAAAAATTCCGGTTTTAGTATACAACACAGGTAATCTTGTATTTTACAGCTGTTTTGCTAATATGTGTAATATGCAAACCGAACACCTCTAGATGAATGCAAAAGATAGGGAAATTGACGTGTTAAAAATACATTATTTTCGACTGATCAGGTTTTCTCTATGAATGAGCATGATGCCCCCGGCATGTTCATATTTTTCGGAGCATGTGGTTGTGGCTGGTTCATCTTCCAGTTTTCGGACAGCGCGAACTTGCCCTGTTGGTATTGGTCTTCAACCCAGTTTTTGAAGATGTAGCAGTCTTCGATCGGATGGCCCAATACTCGGTGGAAGGGGAAATAATTAGGATCGTTGACTTCGTTCGATTGCGGTGGGTGTCTCGACTCCGGTAGAGTGATGAGCCCATTGCGCACTACCAGTTCAAACAGTTTCCTTGTTTTATCCCGGGGAAACGAGTAAGGACGTCTCAACTTCTCATCGAGGGATTGCCGCTTTTTGCTTTGGCGAACAACCGGTATCGGACCACTCGGTTGTTGTTGAGCGTTGGCGACAAAGGTTGCTTTCCCTTTGCCCTTTTCATTCCAGGGCTCCGTCTTTGAAGAGGAAGGCCTATGGCCCATTTGGTCCATTTGGACCAGCTTGTCAATCAAGGCCTGGAAGGTGGTCGGCTTGAAGAACATCATGAATTAGGAGATGGTTGCCTGAGGGTCAAGGGTCCCCATGAACATGCCCACGGCAGGAGCCTCCTCTATGCGTTTATCGCATTTTGACCATAGGTTCCGCCACGGAATGGCGTATTGAACCCAGGTTTCTCCCGGCTTCACTCTGGCGTTGATGGGTGCCGTGATCGGGGTGCGTTCGCTAGCGCTTGCGAAACGCTGGGTGAACAGCAATTCCATCTCTGTAAAAGTTTTGACGGAGTCGTTAGGAAGCTCTGAGTACCATTCGAACACCGTCTCCACCAAGCTGCCGACGAATTGGCGGAGCAGTAGCTTATCATCCCCTCCAGTGTTGCCGCAGAGAGCCCTAAACTGAGCGACATGTTGATGGGGATTGCCTGTCCCCTTGTACACGTGGAATTTGGGAATTGTGTATCCTGACGGGTACTTTATTTGATCATACCAACCCGGATATGGTCGTCCAGATCTGACGATTTGGCCAGCCGCTTCATTCGCTTGATGAGCTCCTATTTGTTGAGCTATATAATCATCCAGGGCGGCTTTGGAGATGGTCTCCTCTTTGGCTGCTGATAGAGTAGAAAAAAGGTTTGATGTCTCCCCTCTGTCGTCTTCGAGGGTAATCGGAGGGACTTCAGCTTGAGGATCCGGCTGTAACATCATCCCGACCATGTCTTGGAAGTGAAGCGCCATTTGTTTTATATTGGCAGCTTGTTCCGCTGCCTCTTTGTCCTTCTTTTCGAGGACTCTGCGGAGGAAGTCAACATCGGTCTCCTGTTCATGACGTTGCTCTGATGACTCTTCCGGGTTTTCTTTTGGCCCCGTGGTACGTCCATTTGCGTTAGCATTTCCTGGAGCTTCTGTTGTTGCTCCTGGGCCTTAGTCACTGATCGCGTAAGCGGTCGATGACCTGTGGAGATACGGCTATCCACTTTTCTGGATGCCATATAGATGGTATGCACCACCATGCCCCCAGACTTGGGGCGTTTGGGTTCAGTGGTCTTGCGATTCGTCGCAGACGCAGGGATCTTCTCCGGCCTTCTCCTCTTGTGGGCGGTCGAAGTTGAGGGGGCCGTTGCAGTGGGCACCCAAGTAGCTGTCTGTCACGACCCGAAAATACGGAACATGACCGGCACTTAAACTACGAACGTCTCGAGGCGTACGTAATCTAAGTAAACCGAAAACCCAGAAATCCAAACCAAGAAAGATGTAGAGTGCAGGAAAAACCAACTTAAAGCAAGTAGTTTCAATAGCATAAGCCGAATTAGGCGGTTTTAAAAACATCAAAAATTTCCCGAAAATTTCGGCAGAGTCTCCTTTGTAAATACTGGCCCCCAAATGAGATACAACATGAATAGTATACGAAATCAATAAAAAGACATCCCCAAGCGGGAGCTAGCTCTTCGTCAATCGACGGTCACAACCACACAAGCAATATAATATACAACGCCAAGGGCGAGGATCAAAATTCAAAAGGAAACTCAAAAACCACAAGAAAACCACAGAAATACAACGCGCGACTCTAAGGTCGAAAGAATAAACATCACTGGTCTCTATCTCAAATAAATACATGTTTGGTTGATGGAACTTCTAGATACAACAGAATAATAATATACAAGATATAAAATGGGGGTACGATATAAGTAAACCCACCTACTAGCAAATCACCCGAAGGAAATTATGCCCGCAAGCCGTAAAGAAACCTGTACGGCAAACATGCAAGAAACTGGGGCACAACGGGGGTGAGTTGCCAACTCGTGAATAGAAAAATATCTACGCACAGAAATCGTATAAATAACGCAACCTAGGTCAATGATCATAATATATCCTCAAATATATGAATAACACGTAGCCTATAACAAGGCTAGGGTAAATATCTAACCCGAGTGTAATCTCATGTGCCCGTGTCAGTGCCTCAAGTAGCAATATATCATATGAATGAGGTATGAATGCATGAAAACAGAATACATGTAAATGAAGAACCGTTTTCATAATTTAGTGAGATTTCCTTTGTATTTTTAAAATGAGGTATCATAATGAAATCAGCATAAAACAGTGCCTAGTATCGGCACAAAACGTAATCCCAATATCTCGATATCTCTGTATCACAGTCTCTGTACCTCAATATCTCGAAATCTCAATGTCTCAATCACAATATCTAGGGCGCCGTCAGTCCAGACCGGCCCCTACCATCCATCTCAAGACCACGATGGTATCCTCCGGATATCCGACGCGTCGGGTAAAATCACCGGTAGGTAGTGCTCCCCTGCCAGGCTCACATCGTCATCATCACGCGCTTCTTGCCCCGGGGTACCTTACCGGGTCCACCATGTACCCGAAACGGTTCATCCGTCTCCTCGAATCGGGTCTCGAAATCCATCAGCAAACTCATGGTGGACGACTCATACATCATGGGAAAAACCGCACTTTTTATTTAAAAAGAGAGAAATCAGTTTATATAAGTTTTGCGGTTTTCCCCCCAAATCCAGAAAATTTCATGGAAATCCGAATCCAAATCATCAATAGCATGTAAAAACCATGAATATAGGCATAACAATGAATAACAGTATGCATGAAGTGACAAGTACTAACTACAATGTTAAGCTGGCATATAAGGCAGGCACACTAATATCATGTCAAATTACTAACTAACAAGCTAAGTCAAGCAATAATATTTTCTAAGGTGTACGTGACATGGCAATTACCGATGAAGATGTGTGTGAGCCGGCAAGTAAGTGTACGTGGTACATACGCATCATCGGTAATGGTGCTGGTGTCCTAACAATATGATATCAACATTGCAATAAGAAATTATAACATAAGTATGCGATGCGAAGCGAACCACAATAATAAGCGGGAGCTGAATACTAGACGCAACTGTAACTAACTTGCATTAATCTAATATAAGTCCTATAAATGTGCCTTTTGAAATAACACGAATCATGGGGTTTTGAAAATAGGGGCTACGGTGTTTTTATGAAAAGATACGTCTTTTGAAATATCCGTAGGATCCCTTGGGCTGTCTTTTAAAATACCCACGATTCGTTAGTTTTTGAAATAGGTAAGAATCGAATCTAATCTAACAACTAAACTAAACTAAAGGGCTAAGCTAACAAGCTGGACTACAGGTAAGGAAACCGCCTAACATCTGAGTCGATCCATATACATACCTGTATATATATTAGTCGGTGATCCCGCCTCAATAATATCATATCCGATACCATATCTACAATCAGCCATCCCAAGTCAAGAGTGCAAATCAATCATCAAGATATAGCTCGTACATAAATCCGTCGTACGGCATCCCCAAATCTGAGTACGGGTCAATATCATATTCCTTACACCATTCCTCTGGTATCCTCTTTATTCAAGATCATAGTCTAGGGTACTGACCTATGTCTAGTACAATATTAATATCCTCAATATACTCATGATCTGACTACAGATCGACAATCTCGTACAAACCGATACCGTCAGCAGATAGCATCATCAAGGGTATACATCGCCCGATATGGCCTAATATCAATATCCTAGCATATCATGCCTCATATCACGATCACATGTCGACCATTTTATTTATAACACTATTCACCCGTATCGCCGCCCCAAGATCCGCTATAACACCAGGGCGTACCTTTAGTACGAATCCTGCCATATCACCGATATCACAACCACAAAACAAATCTCATCGACTCAGCTCAATCCCAAGTATCATCCTCAAATCCGTATGTGAACACATAGTCCCATACCCATGTGATCACATAACTATAAAGAATCCCATGAGCACATATAAATAGGAATGTATGCAAGTATGTAGGTGTGTATGTGTAGTGCAACACTACCCTAGGGTTCGCAACACTAAAATAATCCAACACACCAATATCCATCCTAAACATCGTTATTAATCCCAAATAATATATAATAAATTGTTGGTGTGTATACGCATCCGTATACACCACCACGGACTGTGGGGGTGCTCTACGCCATCCACCCTACTTCTCCCCGTAGATATAAATCTACTCACCTGGTCCTCGTTCGCCGGTGCCGACGTCGCCACGCGCTTGCTTGTCATCTCGAAGTCCACATGGGGTATCTACATATCATAACGCACCATACCGCATTAAAATCCGACTCATGACCAAAACGACGCACGAATCCCACATAGGTCAAAACCTATGGTTGCTTTCGCAAATCGACCCAAAAACCCTCGACGTCGGCGTACAAACGCCAAACCATCGAGAAAACTCCCAACACACTCATTTGTACAATTACAAGCACTAATTATAATATAAAATAGCTTAAAATTCACAAAAACCCCAATTTCACTTAAAAAGTCATTTTTCCGAAAATCTAGCAAGCACAAATCACCGTTTTAGTACAAAACTCGATGTATAAACGAACCTAGCATCCACAATATTCACTAAATATCATAACAAAGTCATATAAACCATTCCTATAATTTATTCTCATCAATTTGCATAAATTCCAAAATCATAGTTTGCAAAAATATCAATTTTTAACACCTTTTAAAGCAAAATTCACAATTCAACAATTAAGCTTGGTTTTGCATAACCTAAGATATTAAACCACTCATAATAATGTTAATGATGTCATAAAAACACAATTACATTTTTAACCCAATTATTTAACCAATTTTAAATAGCTAGTTAGCAAATTAACGTAATTATCATAATTTTTAAACTAACAATTAACAACTAGCTACTAACTTTGTTTTAACAAGTCATAAGAGCCTAATACATTACACAACCATACACCAATTTCACAAAACCCTAACTTGCATTCAAACCCTTTCTTGAATTTTATAACTAACAAAAATCCAACCCAAACTATACATGAAACACTAAATTAGCACTAATTTGAAGCCCAAAAAGCAAGTTAAACTCTTAGATTTGGTTTGTATAAAACACTAGATAGCAAAATAGAATAATTAACTTAATAATGGTGTGCTAAAAACCCTAGTTTAACTCAAACCATTCTCTTGAAGATCCTAGATGAAAATAGCACCAATATTAACACTAAAACAACTCATTTAAAGAAATCTAACCATAAGAATTTAAATGGGTAAGAATTATACCTCTAGATCTAGAGATCTAGCAAGAAATTTTGACTCCAAAAATGGCCTCCTAGCATCCAAAATCCATGCAAGAAAGGTTAAGAAGAATGGATGAAGGATGGGCTTGAAATTGTGAAGTTTAAATGGAATTTTGACGAGTTTAGAAGAAAAATGAGAGGGGAAATTTTGGGGCTGTTTATTGCAGGAATTTCGGCTGAGGAGGGAATGGGGAGAGGTGTGGGGGAGTTGTGGAAAAGAATCCAAGTCAAAGCCCCTCCCAAATTACCATAATACCCCCACCTACTTTACTATATTTAAAAACCTTATTTTAACCCATTTCTCACATGATTTAAGGTCAAAAAGAGGGAAATAAAATTTTGGGCTGATACAATAGCGTGGGGCCGGCCAAGGGGAGTGAGGGTGAGTGTGAGAGACTTTACAAAAAAAATCTATGCAAAAAGACCCCCCACAATACCATATTTGCAAGTTTTAGTTCAAAATAACTATATTTTTGTTTTCCATAAAATAAATCAATTAAAACTTGAAATAAAATACAAAAAAATTATATTACAACTAGATTTTAATTAACATGATTTTAATGATTAAAATTAGCCCATTTAAATTTGTATTTATCGCTAATTTAATGTATTTTCTTACCGGCTTAAAATAATATTAAAATAATTAATTTCGGAAAAAATTTCAGAAAATTTGAAATTTCAGCAGTGGCTCAATAAACACCAAATACTAGCAATTACATAGCTAGAATATGTATATTTAATTTTATAAGAAAGATATTTGCATTTTGACTTTTTACAGAAAACCCCCTTATTTTACCGTTTTTTCGAAATTTCACCGAAACGATTTTCAAAACGTTACAATCTTCCCCCCTTAAAGAAATTCGGTCCCTGAATTTAAATTAAAACTTCCCCCAAATACTAAAATATTTCAGCTAAAACCATCAAATCGCCGGGGCTCCGAAATCATAAATACATAAAACAAATCGTAGCGTAACGCATGCGCATGAAAAATGAGCATATAACTCAAATCAGAACTCCGTCAAGCATCCCGCAATCATCGGAGTCATGGGGAAGACATCAATACCAAATCCAAAGCAAAACCAATATGATATAACTCGAAACTATACATGTAAAATATATTCAGGTACTGTCCTCTGACTAGTCCTGCTCAGTACGAAAACACATAGCAATATCATAAAAACGTACTGCTCTATAAGAAAAATCAATCCCCAAAATACGCGTATGAATACTACGTGCGTCTTGTGCGCACGGAATCAAAATCCAAATATGTGCCATACATATGCACAGAAACAACATCTAAGTGCATCGGGTGTGCACGAAACTTCTGTCATAGGCAACATGTGTGCCTGACAGCAAAATCAGGTGCATCTGATATGCACGAAAAATTTCGATTTAGTGCATCTGGTGTGCACCAAAATCACACTTCAAAACATGCGCCCAACATGCGCGAAAATCCAAATCAGGTGCATCCATCGTGCACGAAATCATGAAATCCAATATCAAGTGCCGAACATGCGCAAAATCAAATCAGGTGCACAAGGTGCACAAAATAAATATCGAACATCACCATCGAAATCAAAGTCCAGGGCATCTAAATGCACAACATACGTAACACTGCACTGCAAGCATATATGAACTATACCGCGTGCAAAAACCAAATCGTGTGCGTATATACGCACAAAATCAACTCAAATGTCTAAAACCGTAAAACCGCAAACATGTGAAACCAAGCACGAAAACGATATCAAGTGCAACACTGTGCAAAGATCGTAAATCCTCAATCATCAAAATCAAATCGTAGTCTTGTTCGCTAGATGAGGCGGACCCTCCTTAGTGGTTCAAAGCTGTTCCCAGTTGGAACAGCAGCGTCGACTTCCACCATTGGAGCTGGCGGAGTCAGTCCAGATGGGGAATTTCCCCCAGCTTTCCTCACTCGGCGCCAGTGGCGACGTCGAGTATGTCGAGCCGACGGTACTGGCTCAGCTATGGGGGTGGCTTCATCATGCCCCCTGTCCTGGTCAGTAATTGTCGTCGTCAGCCTATTGAAGACTGATGTCCACTGAGTGGGGATGGCCAACCTATCGAAGGCAGACTTCCGAGCAGGGGAAGCATCCTTGACGATTTCGCTTGGAACGGGAACCGAAACATTTAGTTTTGTGAAGACCGACCCTTTGGCAGGAGAAGCCGCTTTGATGACTTCGGGAGCAGGAATGGCTATCCTTTTCGGGATAACCCTTTCTGGTATTGCGGGCTTCTTCACGGGCCCGTTGGAGCTTTGGCCCAGTCTGCTGAAGACTGAGGCGCTTGGTTTGGGCGACCCGTTAAGAGGGGCCGCAGTAGTGGTAAGCCGATCAAAGACCGACTTCTTCTGAATTTATTGCAATGGTACAGGGGCGTTGAAGCTCATTGGCAGGAGCATGGTCCCGAAGAATAGTCCAGTGGTGGCCTGAGTTATCTGCTCCACTGTCATCTTGAAAAGGGAGGCCGCTTGGGGCCCGTAGGTTACACCTCTAGATGAGGCGGAACGGGAGTTGCAGTTGCAGCTGGAGCAGTTAGAGGCCATTGATGTTCTTTTTTTTGCACGAGAGCAAAACCAAATCTTAGTACCTCGAACCCAAGGGAAACCATATTAAACCGCGATTCATTCGCGAACACGACACACAAAGTGTGGAGTGGAAAGAGGAAGAGGTCCCATCGGGCGTGCCAGAATCTGTTCTCCGCCGGAAGACGCGACCGGGACATTGGGACGCCAGGCCTGAATTTCGAGGGCAGATGCTATTTGGTGCTATCCGTCCACCTCTCCGAAGATGCTAAGTTGATTTATGACACCATATATCGAAGGTTTAAACGGATGCAGCCGATGTAGCAGACTTCGTCAAATTCCCCCTCGTTGAGGGGTTTTTGATTGTGGGGACGCTCTTCCCTGCAGGCGCAAGCCCCTGCAGTTAATTACGCTACCGCATCGCGGTAACCACTTTCTCCTTCTCCAGATGGTCACTTCGTGTCGTGTGTGTTTGTTTTGTTTTTGGTTGCCCGTGGATTGTATACGGAGACTAATTTATGCTGTCGCCCGTAGGGCGTGGATTAGTCCAAATCCGTATTTTCTTAGATTTGGGTTTGGGGTTGGGTTTAAGGATACGTTAGTCTCATTTGAGACTAAGATCAACTTAAACGTTTGTTAAGGATACGTTAATCTAATTTTAGACTAAGATCAACTTAACGGGATCATTTAGATCCAACAAAAGAGCGTTTGGGATCTATTGTTTAGTTTAGGGACATTGCGGTCGATTACCAGTTTAAAGATATAGTGGTCCAGTTTAAAGACATCATATTCTGTAAAGGTTAAGTACATCATAGTCCATGGGTTTAAAGGGACCCCACAGTCCGAGGTTAAGGACATCATAGTCCGTGGGTTTAAAGGGACCCTACAGTCCGTAGTCTAAAGACGTCATAGTCTATGGGTTTAAGGACCCCACAGTCCGTGGAATGATTGGTTATCGGGACCCGTCACTTCTCTGAAGACGTTGAAGAATTACAACGAAAAATATCAAAGGAGTGAAGATATGTACCCTTGAACCAAAGTTGATTGGGAAATCTGTAGTCTAATTTAGGACTAAGATCAATTAATTAGATTATGAGCACATGGGCTCAATTAAATCTGAATTGAGGACTTATGGACACCTTGGGCTAAGTCCAATTAGGTTTAAGAAAGTTGAACATTTGTTTGGGTTCAATTCTTCTCTATTTAGCAATGCTAGACAGGGATTTGGGGGCTCTGACAACATTTTGTCTTTGGCTGAGCACTAACCCTTCATTATAGCTCTGGGCTTTTATTTTGAGTGTCATATGAAATGATCAAGTTTGGAAGAATGTAGTTGGGGTTCAATCAAAGGAGAGATCTTGTCTCCAGAAAACTTAGCTGATTTGGGCTAAGGCTGGTTTGAAAATAATGTTAAACACTAAAACATATTTGGCAATCACGTGTTCCCACGTGATGTACTTAAAACAGTGTTAAACACTAAAATCGAATTGGTTACGTGGGGGTCACGTGGGGCATCTGAAGATGGGGCCAGACTTTCTTTATTTTATCCTCAGAGAATGCAAATAAGTGTTAAACACTTAGTTTTTGAAATCATCACGTGTGGACACGTGACAGCGCCTCTGTATTGGGCATCAATTCCTCTGTCTTCCCCTATTTTATTCTTTTGAAAAGGGTGTTTGTCAGGGCTCACGTGGGGACACGTGAGTCGCCCTAGATTGATTTTGCTCTTGGATTTGTCCCCTTATGTTTTGAGAGTCACGTGTGAGCACGTGAGGCATTGCCTTCATGCTTTTTCTTTCTCATTTTGAGGGGTCTGTTTAAGGGTCACGTGGGGGCACGTGACCTAGTCTTGTTCGCTCTTTTTCATTCGTTAGGATGAAGGGTCACGTGTCACCACGTGATCACATTGGATACTTTGATATTTATGTGCATGGAGAGCTTTAAGTCTCTTGTTTTTTTTTAAGAATTAAATTCTTTTATAGGGTTAAACCCTAGTTCTGTTTAGAGTAATTAAATTCCTATGTATTTGGAAGAATTAAATTCTCATATAGGGTTAAACCCTAGTTTCATCCGGGGGAATTAAATTTCTATGAATTTGGGAGAATTAAATTCTCATATAGGGTTAAAACCTAGTTTCATCTGGAGGAATTAAATTCCTATGAATTTGGGGGAATTAAATTTCCTAAACTCAATCCTTCCTCTAGGTTTTGGATCTGCATGGCAGAATCTCCCCGATGAGAATTAAATTCTCAACTTATGGGGAGATCTGCTTCTGCAGATCTTAAACCAAAGGAAGAACTAAGTTCTTATTTAGAAGAGTTAAACTCTTAATTTGAGAATTAAATTCTCTTCTTCTTATGGAGCTTAGATCTCTTTCCCCTTTCTCACCTAGGGTTTCTTTTCTCTTCTGAAGAAATTTTCTTTTCTCTCTTGAGAATTAAATTCTCCTCTCTTTTTTCTCTCTGTTGTTGTATTTTCTAAAAAAAATTCCAAGACCCTTCTCTTCTTTTCTTGGTTCCTATTTACAGGAGAAAGAAAAGAATCAGTTTGTTTAGTCAATCTTTCATTGAAAGATTTTGGTTGATTTTGTAACCAACATGATCTTTTAGATCACTCAGTGAATTTTATTCACCATTGGATTTTTAATCCAAAAGATATTCTGTTTGTTATTCTTGGTGAATTTCAGGGAAATCTTTCCTTGCTTAAAATCTTTCCATAAATTGGTGATTTTTAATCACCATTGGAGTTTTAATCCAACGGTGCTCCATTTTACAGAGCGTAATCTTTTTGTTTGGAAAGATCTAGGAAATATTAGGGATTTTGATTTCCCTTAATTAGAATTTAATTCTATTAGTTCAGAAGGTTTAAGAGTCTATCACGTGACCTCACTGATTAAGCAATTAATTAGAATTTAATTCTATTGGTTTAGAGGGCTCAGGAACCCATCACGTGTTGGCACGTGACCCCACCGATTATTTATTTAATTAGAATTTAATGCTATTGTTTCAGAGGGTTTAAGAGCCTATCACGTGTTGGCACGTGACCCCACTGATTAATTATTTCCAATTATTTATTTTATTCAGTGCCTACAGGCTTTGCCTGTAAATGGTCACGTGTGGGCACATGATGCCCGGTCACGTGTGGGCACGTGATGCCTGATAACTTTTGATCCCGGATGAATTATGAGGCCCATAATATATCAAATCGAAGGATTTTTCGAGACACTTTCAATACCATCAGAATTTAGCTGTTTCTCATTCGGGAGTTTGTCAAAATACAGCACGGAAAATACCGGTTCACATTTTAAACGTATCGCTGCCATTTAATACCTTGGGCTTTTTTACGCAGAATTTTTTTTTGGGAACAACTGCTATTAAAATCAAGAGGGATTCTTATAAAGATTTGAAGAAAAGCCGAGATGTAGAGAAATTTGAGAAGTATAAAATGGCTAAAAAGGAAGTTAAGAAAACTGTTCGGGAAATTAAAGCTAAGATCTATAAGGAGGTGTACGAGAAGTTGGACACTAAGGAGGCTGAAAATGATATATACTGGATTGCTCGGATGCGGGAAAGCAAGACCAGAGACTTATGTCCGATGAAGTGTGTCAAAGATGAAGATCAGAAGGTTTTATTTCTAGATGAGAATATCAAGGAAAGGTGGAGAGATTATTTTGACAAATTGTTCAGTGAGAGCTTTGCTAAGAATTTGGATGGACTTGTCATTCAATCTCAAGATATAAACCGTGATTTCATACGTAAAATAAGAATATATGAGATTAAAAAGGGTTTGAAGAGAATGAGATCAAGAAAAGCGGTTGGTCCAGACGGGATTCCTATCGAGTTTTTGAGATGCATAGAAGAAATAGGCGTTAAATGGCTGACAGATCTGTTTAATAAGATTTGGCAGACCAAAAAGATTCCAAATGAGTAGAGAAAAAGTACTCTTGTACCTATCTACAAGAACAAGAGTGACATTCAAAATTACTCAAACTACCATGGAATAAAACTTATATGTCGCATCATGAAGCTTCGGGAGAGAGTGATTGAACACGGGCTAAGAAAGGATGTTAAGATAACAGAGAACTAGTTTGGGTTCATGCCTGAACGATCGACGACAGAGGCTATTCATTTACTTCATTAACTTGTCGAGCGTTTTCGAGAGAGGAGAAGAGATTTGCATATGATATCTATTGATTTAGAGAAAGTGTAAGATAAGGTACATAGAGATGTATTATGGGGGACAATGATGAAGAAGGGGGTCCCCGTCAAGTACATTGACATAATCAAGGACATATATGTTGGATATATGTATGCCCTAGAGGCCATTATATGTATAGTGGATGCTTGGACATGTATATATGTATATAGATGACTTTCTTGCTCGACATGATAGTATGCTATTTGGTTTACTTTATCTTGACATGTTCATTTGATCATGCATCTTACTCATTTGGTACATGTTGATAAAGCCCTCAGGATATTTGCTTAATTACTGGGACTATGATGCAGATCATACTAGTGGGACACGTGTAGTTTATGAGCATATCCTTGAACAGTTCCTAGTCGTGGGTGTATCGAGACGGGGCATCGATATTCCAGAGTAGACTAGCGTATACCATTCTTGTCCCATTTGATGGGCGATGGATGATCCCATATCCATCTGGTGTGTAGACACCAAAGATTGCATGCGGGTGCTCAGTGTAGACTGGGTACAC
Source organism: Agapanthus africanus (assembly GCA_030015575.1). Classification (NCBI taxonomy): domain Eukaryota; kingdom Viridiplantae; phylum Streptophyta; class Magnoliopsida; order Asparagales; family Amaryllidaceae; genus Agapanthus; species Agapanthus africanus. The sequence goes on from JASDDO010000012.1 coordinate 358,988,183, forward strand.
TGAACGGACTCGCCGAGAACTCCTATGTGGTATTATATCTATCGTCGGATAACAGTTCTCAGGTGACACTGATACAGGTTAGTCTGTAGACCCAAGATCGTCATAGAGTCTTGTGTGTCCTCCCACTGTACTTTGATCTCCACCCTACCACGGCTCTACTGAGTCGTGCAAACATGTGGATTTTGGGTTCAGTCCCGAGGCAATGAGCGATAGGAGTGGTTTCGTCTCTCCCGATATTGGGGGTTGATGTTGTGCTATGCTTGATTGGCTATAACAGGAAGTCCCTGGCCAGGGCTGCTGTGATTTACTGATAAGTGTTATCAGTAGTTTCTCGATCCGTTATGAGCCATACACTGGCACGACTTATTGAGTTATTGGGGTCGACGATACCATCCCTAGACTCGATATGCAACATATCTGACGAAGAGACCGGACTGTACGGTAAGTGTTGCCAGTTGGCTCGATGGGAGTTTTGACAGATTCGTTTGTTTTCTTCTGATTGCTCAATACCCGGGTGGCCGTTACGTTTAGCTGACCGCTTGCGGCTTGTGGGTGTTTGATATGATCATCACCTACTGCCGGCGTATTGATGAGTCTTAGAGTCCCACACAGGAGTTTCCTAGCTCAGGAGAAACGATGTGGTGTGCATATGAGATATGCGCGGGGACCCGATTAAATGCGTGCATGTGATACCGTATATTAATCGGGCGTTTTTCTATTGGTCGAGTCGTATGCGATATGACTGGTTTGTTAAATCAAGTGTTGATTTAACATTTGACTTTTAGCTCAATTCTTTATTTAAACCCTTTTCTATAATGATGTATGCATGTATGTATGCACATGTTGATGTGTATGGACACATACATGCATACATGGTATCATGGTTATTGATACACTTATGATGGCAATGCAAGACTCACATGGAACTAATATATATATATATATATATATATATATATATATTTGTATTTGAGTTAAAGAAAAGAAAAAGAAAAATTGATTTATGGCTAATTATTTCTACACTCTTCTAAACTAAACCACACTTGACATAATCTTTAACCATGGATTAATTTTCCTTTTGGCCTTTAACTCATTTGCAAAAATATCTAGATATTTTAGTGACCATGGTTTTTTGAGAGAGTGGAAAATATTTATATTTTCTATTTCTCATTTTCATTCATGATCTTTTTCATAACTCTTGAGCTCAAAGCAAAGCCATCTTCTTCTTCCTCTCTCTTGAGATCTCCTTTGAGTGAGGTAGTAAAAAAGAAAGGGTTTTGAATAGAGAAAACAAACTACTTCATCATTCTACACTTCTCCAGCCCATTTGTGTAGGGTGTTTGCTATACTTCTTTCAAAGATCAAGTAAAGCAAGGAGCTTTGGGCAAAGGGACTTCGGGTGGATCATCGTGGACAAGGAAGGTTACTAGCTAGCCGTTTCAAACTCTTAACGATCCAAGGAGTCAACACAAGAAGACTACAAAGGTTGTATTCTTTTCACTTAGTAATAAAAAGTTCATTGTATGTGATACTTATGTTGTTACCCTAAACATTCTAGTTAAGATTCATGGTTAGTTTGCTTAGCACCTCTCTAAAATTTTAAAATGGCATGTGTGATGCTTCCAAATCCTAGATTAGGTGCTAGGGAAACCCAACAGTAGTATCAGAGCCAAGCTAGAATTTTAGACACGGTGTTATAACTATTACGAAAATGAAATCGACTCCGAAAATACGATATTTGAAACCCTAGATTTTGCTCTCTGGAAATTTTTTAAAAGTCGTTTAAATTTTTTTTCAGCAACTGCAGAATTTTATATGAGATGTACTGAGAACACTGGAGAAATACGGGGCAATTTCACCACCAAAAAACCGAGCACATTCCCTGTTTGACCGGCATGCTCGGCCATCCCAGCTCCAATGTGCCTCGTATTTCTACTGTGCTCTGGTCTGTAGGATTTGGGGTTTCAGGTATTGTTTGTTTAGCCTAAATTTTCATGTGATATTTATTTTGATTAGGGGCTAATTCGTAGTGTTTCGTAGTCGTATATTCTAACACTGTATTGGTAACCTAGACAATGTTTAGCAGTTCGAACGAACTTCAAAACCCCACATCTATACCCCCGCTGAAATTTTCAAGTGTTATAATTTTCCCAAGTTAAATATATTTAATAGTCGTGCAAGTATCCCTATGGACCCTCTAGAAGAATACATAACCTTAACTCGATTCTATACCCACGGAACCGCGATCGACACCTAGGGTTTGCCGTAGTTCCGTGGTGCCATAGGTGAGGCATTGGTTAACCCCTTCTACGGCTGGTCCATAGACACTGTGACACGTTTTTGAGTATTTTGACTTTGCTCAAGTGTTGAGCTCTCAGGGTAATTTGTGGGTGTTAGTTGATTCGATCGAAATGTTTAACATCGTCTTGATATATGTGAATGTGATAATTGCAATTAATGTTGTTTTTCACTTTCTTTTATGCGACCGTAAGTGTAGTATGTGGTGTATCGCCGATTTCGTTGCTATATATCAACGAAAATCGGGGTACGCATACTTACTTATGTTGATGATATGTAATATTATGTGTTGCTGAGATATAATGTGCAGGATAGTCGCGATCGAATAGCCGGAGGTTTTATGTGAGATGAGAGTCTTTATTTTCATTGATGTAAAATTTAATTGTTTGTAATATTCTTTTATTTGGGGAACTTCCGGGTTGAGGATGATACCACCATTATTGTATATTATTTACTTTTCCACATTAGGATAGACCCAAGGAGGGGAGCACAAGTGATCGGGTTCTAGGGTTCAGTGGGAGGCCATCTCGAGGAGTCGAGACCGGGTCTCCTAAACTCTAGAATTGGGAGAATCACTTTCCGCTCTCGTAGGGGTCTAGGGGTGTGGGCTTGGCTATTCATCGCGACCGTGGAATCCGTATTTTCTATTGTTGGCTAAATACAAAATACGGACCTCCTAGATATCCTTTATTTTCATATGTGCTTCTGCTGCTGATATTCTGTGATGTGATTACTTAATATCTGAGACGAATGGATTATTATTATATATATGATATATAATAAATGTTGCTTATGTTTTACACCCGCGATAGTCCAGCCCCGCTATGCCGTTAGTTAAGTAACCTAACGGTGCATAACGGGACACTGTGGCGAATGCGGATGACATAAGTGTACATTCTATTTTCGTTTCTTTTCTGTGATGGCTTAGGAACATAAATGATGGGACTACATTAATAAGATTAATGTAAAGAAAAAGAAACCTACTAATGTTGTAGAATCAGATTTGAAACCCACTCGGCCTTTTTTTTAATGAAAAATGCAAGTTTCAAAAGATGCGGAGCTTAAGCCACTCATTTTCTAAACTATTTTGATTCTACAACGAGATCAAGTTCAAAGCGTTAATGGTTTTCATAAAAACCATCCGCAACCTTCCGTCATTTTAAGAAGCAGAGTACTTAGTATCCGTGCTATGTATGTTGATTATAGTCAAGGCGTAGTGTACGGTAGCTAAGTGATGTCTTCCTACAAAGCATACGAAGCGATAAGTTAGGACATTCATGTGATTATGTTGATCATAGTCAAGGGTCATATGGGTGGGTTTAGTTAATCACGAAATGACGGGTATAACTTGACCAGTGCCTATGATATGTTGACCATAGCCAAGGTCATAAGTAGCTAGGGGTAAAAACCATATCGGGAGTTTCAAGAGTTGAAATTTGCAATGAGATTGCATACCATCTATATGATAGTTGGATCCCGATCTCACTGTGAGTAAGAGTTACTCCCACGAGAGTTTTGCATTTTACAATTAGCTAATCCAGTAGGTGTCTAGAAAGGTGTCAACGGGGTTTGACCACTGGAAAAACGAGGTTTATTTTAATTAGGCCCGTGCGAAAGCACGGGGAACCTCCCTCAAAGTACCGACACTGGTCTGGTTGACCGGTTAGCGAAACTGTAGAATGTAATTAATCCTGGCTAGTTTTCTTTTTAGGTTTTGAAAGAAAATTTTGATAAAAGCAATGGGAGACATCGATTAGATAAGATAATAACCAATCTAAATATTTGCAAGAGTATTTCGCTGAGTGTTTTCTTTTCTCTCTCCTAATGGCAGATACCGATGACGGGACTTAAGCTTCTTTTAGAGAAAAACAAATTGACAGGACCGAATTATAAAGAATGGTTGAGGAACTTGAACATTGCACTCACATATGATAAAGTATCATATGTCCTCACTGCCAAAGCCCCACCCGTCCCAGGTCCTGAATCATCTGTTTCGGATAAGGAGATCCGAAAAACATGGGATATTGATTGTGACATGGCCAAGTGCCTCGCGCTTGCTTCTATGGACAATATACATCAGAAGTAACACAAGAAGATGGATGTTCAATCCATCTTTCTTCATACAAAGGAGTTGTATGCAGAGCAATCTCGGACTTTGCGAACGAGGCATCCCGAAAGTTGTTTCAGATGCGTATGGCCCCTGACACATCAGTAGGAGAACATGTCTTGAAGATGATTGGTCTTATAGAAGAACTTGAGGACCTGGGATGGACCATGGATAATGAGCAATATACAGATATTGTTCTACAGTCTCCCCTCTGCCTTTGCTCCGTTCATTGTGAATTTCAATATGAATGATTTGGAGAAATCATTGCTTGAACTTCTCAATATGTTAAGAAGTGCAGAGAGCACGCTTAAGACAGCGAAAACTCCCGCTCTGCTTGCTTGGCCATCTTCCTCTTCCGTCCCAAAAGCCAACGCCAAGGGAAAGAAGAAGAAGAAACCCACCAAACCGAGAGATGGAGTTCAAAAGGCGAAGGGGAAAGACAAATCCGGGGCCGCGGGAAATTGAAAAGGAGAATGTTTTTACTGCCACAAGTCGGGACATTGGAAACGCAACTGTGCTCTGTATCTTGCTGATCTCAAGAAGAAGAAGCATACTGATGCTTCCGCTTCAGGTGTGTTTGTAACTGAAAACTGTTTTTCTATAAACTATGCATCTTGGGCATTAAATACCAGTTCCGGTTCTCACATCTGCAATTATATGCAGGGATTGAGAAACAATAGAGTTTTGAAGAGTGGTGACTATACTCTGCGGGTTGGAAATGGTTCCAATGTACATGCTGTATCCGTAGGAAAGTATCATCTGGGGTTGCCTTCGGGTTGTATTTTGGTTTTGAACCCTTGTTATTATGTACCTAGTATGCTATGTAATATAATATCCGTTTCTTTGTTAGACACTGAAGGATATCATTTTGTGTTGCAAAATAATGTTATGAACATTAACTTGAATCAACAATTGATTGGGTATGGTACACTAAATAACGGTATTTACGTCCTGAACCAACACACAGTTTTCAATATACAACATACTAATAAAAAAAATTCAGATATAAATGAAGCTTTTCATTGGCATTGTAGACTTGGTCATATTAATGAAACAAGACTAAACAAGCTACATAAAGATGAATATTTGAATCCTTTTGAATATAAATCTTATGCGACTTGTCAGTCCTGTATCAAAGGTAAAATGACCAAAACTCCGTTTTCTGGACACGGAGAAAGAGCTGTGGAACTCTTAAGCCTCATACATAGTGATGTATGCGGACTAATGTCTACACATGCTAGAGGCGGTTTTTCATACTTCATTACTTTTGTAAGTCAATGTTACACACACCACAAGATGCGGGGAGGCGGAATAGGAAAAACAATCATTTTGTTCAAAGTAACATCGACTATCAAACGGATCTTTGCTAAATCCTAACTAACAAACTATCTAGAAGTAGTTAACTACTATGATAGATGATTATACCTCAAGATACTAGTCTTTCTTGTTCTTGTTGTTCACCTCCTCGATGTAATAGAACATCCACCCGAGAGTTCCTTCTTCAAGCTTTAACCTCTAACTTGAGGTAACTAAGTGGCTAGGATTGCTAATCCAAGTGACCTAGAGGATATAGAGATAGATTAAGGATCTATTAGTCTTACTAACCCTAGGGTTCTCAATACATGAGAGGATTAGGGTTAGGATGAAGAAGATGAAAGCTTGAGGAGAGAGAATGTGTATGTGATAATGAATTGAATCTTAAGTCATTTGGATAAATAATGAAGCATAAAAAATATATAAACAATAATATATAAAATCAACAACCATGCTTCATTAATTACCTTGAGGTGAATCACCTCATGACTCATGGTGCAATTAATGAAAATTACACATCACCTCTCCATCTCATTAAGTTTAATTCACAAATGAATTAAAACTAAATGAGTCACCTTACTTCTAGAAGCTTCTCGACTAATTACGAGAATGCCCCTCCCATCCGTATTTACGAAAAACACGGATATACTGAGACTGCATAAATCCAATAATCCAATACTAGAATCTGGCTTAAACCAAAGCCCGCTAGTATAATCTGTCCGAACATCATACGTGCACAAATACATGTATATGTCCGAACCCTGTCGTAAAACCATACGACCTCTATATCGTTTCGCCTAAAGCAGGGAAACCCTCTGTGTGGGACTCTAAAGACTCGACACTACGCTGGCAGTGGTTTAACCACAGGCCGCAAGCAGTACTAGCTGTACGTAACGGTCCCCAGGTAGATGTCGATAAGAAGGTCGATGAGGAAACCCATTCGAACTCCTACTGAGCCTGATGTGACAATCTCCATACAGTCCGGTCTATTCGTCTAAGTCTATCGCATATCGGGCCTAGGGGCGGCAAACGTCAGTCCCCTAAAAGCGGTATAAGTCATGTCGGAGTGAAGCCCATTACACCTTGAGAAGCTACTGGAAAACCTACCAGTAAATCTCGCTTGCCCTGGCCAGGGACCTTGCGTAATGGCTCTCCAAACACAGCGCGATATCAACCCCAACACCGGGAGAGACGAATCCTATCTAACCGCCACTGCCTCCAAGTGTTTCGGGACTGCACCCAACCGCTACCTGTTTGCACGACTCAGTCGAGCCGTGGTAGGGTAGCAATCTAAGAACAGTGGGAACACACTCGAGGCGAAGCAGCAGTGTCAAGTTTACGGAATATGCTGTACTCATGTCACCTGGGAACTGTTAACTGACGACGGGTATAATACCAACCAACAGTTCCCTGTGAGTCCTGTCCGGTGTACCCGTAACCCAACGAGCACATGCATACTATCTCCAGTACAACGTACTAATGGCTATGGGACAGACCATTTCCCCTGCTGGGACGAGAAGCGTACACACTAGTCTACTCCGGAGTATCGATGCCCTGTTTCGATAATACTATGACTAGGGACCTGAAAAAGGATGTGCTTGTAGATTACCCAGCCCCCCACCAGTGCGACTGCCATCACAACGTTGGTAGTCAAGCAAGATCCTATGGGCTCTATCAATATGTATTCGCGATATGCTAAAAGAAACATATACACATATTAAGATATATATAAACCAAGAAGCATACTAATATGTTGAGCAAGACTGTTAATACAATTGTGAATATCCCAAGCTTCCATTAAGTAATATACAAGCTAGTATGATACAATAATGGCCCCTAGGGCATATACACTAACAACTTTTACTGATGATTTCTCAAGATTCAGACACATGTTTTTGTTAAAACATAAATCCGAAGCTTTCGAGAAATTTAAGGAGTATAAACTTGAAGTAGAAAAACAAACGGGCTTAAGCATCAAGAAACTTCGATCAGATCGGGGTGGAGAGTATTTGAGTACAGAGTTTTCAGACTTCTTAAAAGAGAATGAGATTCTCTCTCAGCTCACTCCCCCTTACACACCACAGCACAACGCTGTGTCAGAACGGAGGAATCGTACCCTATTAGATATGGTACGGTACATGATGAGTGATGCTGAGTTACCACTTTCCTTTTGGGGACATGCATTGGAGACAACAATGTATCTGTTAAACAGGGTTCCAACCAAGACCGTGTCTACCACTCCATATGAGATATGGTGTGGAAAGAGACCATCTCTTAAAAGAGTTAGGATATGGGGTTGTCCGGCTTTTGTCAAAAGCAGAATCCAGACAAACTCGAGACACGATCGGTCATGTGTAAATTTGTGGGATATCCAAAACATTCATATGGATATCTATTCTACCACAAGGAGGAACAAAAAGTGTTTGTTTCTCAACATGCCACATTTTTAGAAAATGAAATTTTTACAAATAGTAATGATGGCAATGCGGTAGAACTAGAAGAGGTTCTAGAGACACAAATTACTCAGGACGAATTGGTTGAAACTGATGTTGCAGTAGAACTTCAAGAACCTCAGCCGCTCCGGAGATCTAGTAGAACTTCTCGCCCACCGGAGAGATACTATGGGTTTCTCGTTGATGGTGATAGAGAAGATTGCATCATGGATGATGATGACCCTACTAGTTTTCAGCAAGCTATCACGAGTGGTGACTCAGTGAAGTGGCTGGATGCCATGAGATCCGAAATGGAGCCCATGTACACCAATAAAGTATGGACTTTGGACGTTGCACCTCCTGAGATAAAACCCGTAGGTTGCAAATGGTTCTTTAAGATAAAAATTAGTGTAGATGGTCAGGTAGAGACCTATAAAGCAAGGCTTGCAGCGAAAGGTTTTCATCAAAGACCAGAATTGGACTATGATGAAACTTTCTCTCCAGTAGCAATGCTTAAATCCATTCGGATCCTACTTGCTATTGCTGCTCACTACGACTATGAAATCTGGCAGATGGACGTTAAAACTGCATTTCTAAATGGTGATTTAGAAGAATGCGTTTATATGGATCAGCAAAAGGGCTTCATTGATAGTGGGAGCAGCGGGAATGTAACGTTTTGAAAATCGTTTCGGTGAAATTTCGAAAAAACGGTAAAATAAGGGGGTTTTCTGTAAAAAAGTTAAAATGCAAATATTTTTATTATAAAATTAAATATACATATTCTAGCTATGTAATTGCTAGTATTTGGTGTTTATTGAGCCACTGGTAAAATTTCTAATTTTCTGAAAAATTTTCCGAAATTAATTATTTTAATATTATTTTAAGCCGTCATTAATACATTTAATTAGGGAAATTACAAATTGGAATGGGTTAATACAAATTTTGTGCATCATGACACATCTAAACATATATTGTAACATGTTCTTTTTCTTTCTATTTTGTCATGATGGTTCTATTTAATTCACGAAACATATTAGGAAATAAAATAGATAAGAATGGTTTAATTAAGGGGATAATGGGGGGGGGGGGGTTTCTTGCTATTTTCCTTCCACTAACTCACCCACTCCCCATTCTATCTGAGACCCCCCTTCAATTCCAGCAGCCCTCTCTTCAAAAAAAGAAAAAGAAAGAAAGAAAAGAGAATGAATAGAATAATGAAGGCATGGAGTTAATTAAAAGAGGTATGGGCTTTTCTCTTCTTGTCTTGACTTCACAATCATTTCAACACTCACATTCTCTCTCTCCCCTCTCCAAAAATTTAGCTGAGCCTCCCCATGAGCAGCCCCAACAATTCTCCATCTCATTTTCCCCTCAAAAATCTTCTCATTTTCCATCAAAAATCCTTCCAAATTACTACTAATTCCTAGTTAAATCCTAACCCTTTATTCCTTAGCACAATCAAGGATGGATCTTGAGCAAGGTAGCTAATTTGGGAGGCTTAGTTTCATGTTGATCTACCAATTTGTGAGGTATAAAATCCTTTCCCTTAGGTTTAATTGTTGCTTAATTACCTTAATCTAGCTAATTAGGTGTTTAATTAGGTTTAATTGCTTATTTGGAAAAATTCAAGAAAAGGGTTTGTAAATCAAATTAGGGTTTTCTTCATTGGGTATTGATCTTGATGTGGGGATTAACATGTTAATGTGATGCTAAAACTAACCTAGTTGCTAGTTTACTAATTGATACTTGTAATTGTTAAAATTGGAATTTTATGCAAACTAGGTTTTGGAAATTTATTTCAAATGTTAGACTAAAAATCTAATTAGGTTTTTCATGACTTCATTAACATTATTAAGTGCAGTTTAATGCTTTAGATCATGCAAATCTAAGCTAGATTGTAGTTTGTGCATTTTTGCTATGAAATTGTTAAAATTTAGGTATTTTGTAAACTAGAATTTTAGGGTTTTTGGAATTTAATGAGATTAAATTATGGGAATTGTTTTTATGACTTATTTAAGATATTTAGTGAATATTGTGGCCGCTAGATTCGTTTATATATCGAGTTTTGTACTAAAACGGTGATTTGTGCTTGCTAGATTTTCGGGAAAATGACTTTTTAAGTGAAATTGGGGTTTTTGTGAATTTTAAGCTATTTTATATTATAATTAGTGCTTGTAATTGTACAAATGAGTGTGTTGGGAGCTTTCTCGATGGTTTGGCGTTTGTACGCCGACGTCGAGGGTTTTTGGGTCGATTTGTGAAGGCAACCATAGGTTTTGACCTATGTGGGATTCGTGCGTCGTTTTGGTCATGAGTCGGATTTTAATGCGATACGGTGCGTTATGATATGTAGGTACCCCATGTGGACTTCGAGACGACAAGCAAGCGCGTGGTGACGTCGGCACCGGCTAGTGAGGACCAGGTGAGTAGATTTATATCTACGGGGAGAAGTCGGGTGGATGGCGTATAGCACCCCCGCAGTCCGTGGTGGTGTATACGGATGCGTATACACACCAGCAATTATTATATGTTATTTGGGATTAATAACGATGTTTAGGATGGATATTGGTATGTTGGATTATTTTTTTTTAGTGTTGCGAACCCTAGGGTAGTGTTGCACTACACATACACACATACATACTTGCATACATTCCTATTTATATGTGCTCATGGGATTCTTTATAGTTATGTGTTCACATGGGTATGGGACTATGTGTTCACATACGGATTTGAGGATGATACTTGGGTTTGAGATGAGTCGATGAGATTTTTATTGAGGTTGTGAATTCGGTGATATAGCAGGATTCGTATTTGAGATACGACATGACGTTGTAGCGGGTCCTTGACGTAGTGTTTCACACACGTCCATGCTTACTTAGGCAGTATCAGTATTGTACTAGACGTAGATCAGTACCCCGGATTATGATCTTTGATAAAGAGGATACCAGATGAACAATGTGATGAATGTGATATTGACCCGTACCCAGATCCGGGGATGCCGTACGACGGATTTACGTACGAACTATATCTTGATGATTGATCCGCACTCTTGACTTGGGATGTCTGATTGTAGATATGGTATCGGATATGATATTATTGAGGCGGGATCACCGACTAATATATATACAGGTATGTATATGGATCGACTCAGATGTTAGACGGTTTCCTTACCTGTAGTCCAGCTTGTTAGCTTAGCCCTTTAGTTTAGTTTAGTTTAGTTGTTAGATTAGATTCGATTCTTACCTATTTCAAAAACTAACGAATCGTGGGTATTTCAAAAGACAGCCCAAGGGATCCTACGGATATTTCAAAAGACGTATCTTTTCATAAAAGCACCGTAGCCCCTATTTTCAAAACCCCATGATTCGTGTTATTTCAAAAGGCACAATATGTAGGACTTATATTAGATTAATGCAGGTTAGTTACAGTTGCGTCTAGTATTCAGCTCCCGTGTATTATTGTGGTTCGCTTCGCATCGCATACTTATGTTATAATTTCTTATTGCAATGTTGATATCATATTGTTAGGACACCAACACCATTACCGATGATGCGTATGTACCACGTACACTTACTTGCCGGCTCACACACATCTTCATCGGTAATTGCCATGTCACGTACACTTTAGAAAATATTATTGCTTGATTTAGCTTGTTAGTTAGTAATTTGACATGATATTAGTGTACCTGCCTTATATGCCAGCTTAACATTGTAGTTATTACTTGTCACTTCATGCATTCTGTTATTCATTGTTATGCCTATATTCATGGTTTTACATGTTATTGATGATTTGGATTCGGATTTCCATGAAATTTTCTGGATTTGGGGGGAAAACCGCAAAACTTATATAAACTGATTTCTCTCTTTTTAAATAAAAAGTGCGGTTTTTCCCATGATGTATGAGTCGTCCACCATGAGTTTGCTGATGGATTTCGAGACCCGATTCGAGGAAACGGATGAACCGTTTCGGGTACATGGTGGACCCGGTAAGGTACCCCGGGGCAAGAAGCGCGTGATGATGACGATGTGATCCTGGCAGGGGAGCACTACCTACCGGTGATTTTACCCGACGCGTCGGATATCCGGAGGATACCGTCGTGGTCTTGAGATGGATGGTAGGGGCCGATCTGGACTGACGGCGTCCTAGATATTGTGATTGAGACATTGAGATTTCGAGATATTGAGGTACAGAGACTGTGATACAGAGATATCGAGATATTGGGATTACGTTTTGTGCCGATGCTAGGCACTGTTTTATGCTGATTTCATTATGATACCTCATTTAAAAATACAAAGGAAATCTCACTAAATTATGAAAACAGTTCTTCATTTACATGTATTCTGTTTTCATGCATTCATACCTCATTCATATGATATATTGCTACCTGAGGCACTAACATGGGCACATGAGATTACACTCGGGTTAGATATTTACCCTAGCCTTGTTATAGGTTGCATGTTATATATAATTGAGGATATATTATGATCTTTGACCTAGGTTGCGTTATTTATGCGATTTCTTTCCGTAGATGTTTTTCTATTCATGAGTTGGCAACTCACCCCCGTTGTGCCCCAGTTTCTTGCAGGTTTGCCGTACAGGTTTCATTACGGCTTTGCGGGCATAGTTTCCTTCGGGTGATTTGCTAGTAGGTGGGTTTACTTGTATCGTACCCCCATTATATATTTTGTATATCATTATTCTGTTGTATCTAGAAGTTACATCAGCCAAACATGTATTTATTTTGAGATAGAGACCAGTGATGTTATTCCTTCGACCTTAGAGTCGCGCGTTATATTTCTGCGGTTTTCTTGTGGTTTTGAGTTTCCTTTTGAATTTTGATCCTCGCCGTTGGCGTTGTATATTATATTGCTTGTGTGGTTGTGACCGTCGATTGACGAAGAGCTAGCTCCCGCTTGGGGATGCCTTTTTATTGATTTCGTATACTATTCATGTTGTATCCCGTTTGGGGGCCAGTATTTACAAAGGAGACTCTGCCGAAATTTTCAGTAAATTTTGATGTTCTTAAAAACCGCATAATTCGGCTTATGCTATTAAAACTACTTGTTTTAAATTGGTTTTCCTTCACTCTACTACTTTTCTTGGTTTGGATTTCTGGGTTTTCGGTTTACTTAGATTACGTACGCCTCGAGACGTTTCGTAGTTTAAGTGCCGGTCATGTTCCGTACTTTCGGGACGTGGCAAAGTTGGTATCAGAGCGTTAGGTTTTACCTTCGGAGCGTATGATGACCCTTGGTTGATGGAATAGGTGACTAAAGTAGAGTGACGTACCGTAGGTATGTTTCGCGGCATATTTACGATACGCTACTCCACTTAAGAAGCCTTAGGATGTACATTTCTTTGTTCAGTATTATATTCATTCCTGATTCAGCCTCATCAGTACCAGTTATGGTTTTGCTGCCACGATTGTTAGTTATGTATATGCCCTAGAGGCCATTGTTGTACATATGATGTATATTATAATGGATGCTTGGTTATATATAGAGATGACTTTCTTGCTCGTCATGATAGTATGCTATTTGGTTTCACTTTATCTTAACATGTTGACTTGTATTGGTTTACTGTTTTACTCTCACATGTTGATAAAGCTCTTAGGATCTGTACTCGACTACTGGGACTATGATGAGATCATACTAGTGGGGCCACGGTAGTCGATGAGTACATCCTATAACTGTTCCTAGTCGAGGGTATATCGAGACAGGGCATCGATACACCAGAGTAGACTAGCGTATACGCATCTTGACCCATATGATGGGCGATGGATGATCCCATATCCATCGGTGTTTGACATCAGAGATGGTGTACGGGTGCTCAGTGGAGACTGGGTACACTGGACGGACTCGCCGAGAACTCCCAGATGGTGATATACCACACGTCAGATGGCAGTTCTCCGGTGACACTGGTACAGGGTAGTCTGTAGACCCGAGATCATCATGGAGTCTTGTGTGATTCCCACTGTGCTTTGATTTCCACCTTACCACGTCCAAGAGGGCATCCAAAACGGTGGCTTTTGGGTACAGTCCCGAATCACATGGAGGCAATGAGCGATAGGAGGGGATTCGTCTCTCCCGGTGTAGGGAGTTGATGTTGTGCTGTGTTCGATTGGCTATAACTGGAAGTCCCTGGCCAGGGCTGATATAGAGATTTACTGGTAAGTGTTACTAGTAGTTTCTCGACCCGTTATGAGCCATACATCGACACGACTTATTGGTTACTGGGGTCTGACGTATACCACCCCTAGACTTGATATGCGACATATCAGACGAACAGACCGGACTGTACGGGAGTGTTACTGATCGGATCACAGGAGAATGCACAGGCTAGCTTGTTGATCTTCTGATCGCTCAATACCTGGGTGGCTGTTACGTTTAGCTGACCGCTTGCAGCTTGTGGGTGTTTGATATGATCATCACCTGCTACCGGCGTATTGACGATTCTTTAGAGTCCTACACAGAGGTTTCTTGGCTCAGGCGAAACGGAGTAGAGGCACATATGTGATATGTGCAGGACCGAGAATAATGCGATATGGGATACCGTATTATATTCTCGCGATATTTAGAAATGAACCGGGACATCGGATCAAGTGTTGATTCGATGAATCGGTACATGATATATTAGTCGGTAATATTCGGTATAGCCGGATCATCGATTCAAGTGTTGATTCGATGATTTAATGTATAATAATATATATGATATATTGTATTACATTATCTAATATTGTCTCTCTTTATTATTTCATTTTCTCAGTGGATGATACATTGATATATATGCGATATATGTTAATTGTATTATTTTCCTTTGTTGCAAATATATAATATATATGTGATATATATTATTGTGACATGATATGATTAATTGTTAAATATGTTTAAGTATGATTAATTGAGGTTAGGGTTTGATTAGGGTTAGTTCCTTCATGCACCTTCTAGAAGCTATTTCTTTTGTCATTGTAAAGATATTTATGGATGACACATTACTAAACCTAACCAAACCCTAACTAGTTATTTCTCTACAAAATCTTGACCACTCATCCTTGACCATGCATCCTTGACCATGGTTTGCAATTCAATCATATGGTTTATATTCTATTCATCACAAAAGGATTAAGATGATTTAATCATTTTCCATTATCATCTTCTTCTCTCTTCAAGAAAGCTTGCTAGTTTTTCTTTAAGTGATGAATAAATATGAGAAAATGATATAAAAAGAAAGCAAAATTACTACTCTCTCATCCTCATCTCATCTAGCCCATGGGATTAGTGTGTTCATCTCTTTAGAGTGAGAAAGCTTGAGTCGAAGCAACTTCAAGGTAGATCATCAAAGATTTGGAATACTTCGAGCTAGCATGGATCGTTCGAGTCGTGGAGCCTCTCATGAGTCCGGGAGATCGTGGATCGCGGCAAAGGGACTTCTACTCGGAGCTTGTGAAGTGAAGGAGCGGACTACAAAGGTTGTAATCCCTCACACTTAGATAAAAGTTATCATCTTGCATGTTAAACCCTAATAATCTAGCAAAGATCCCGGCTTTGGGTTGTTCGGCACGTCTAAATTTTTATCCGAGCATGTTTGATGCCTTTTGAACCTTCACAAGAGTGCCTAGGAACCCTACAGTGGTATCAGAGCCTAGCTAGAGCATTAGGCGATGTGTTTACGAAGTTAAAACTCCGATCGAACCCGAAACGACGCAAAAAGACCCCTCTCTGGAAATTTTTTAAATTTTGGGATTTTTCTGAATTAAAAATATGTAAAAAAATCAGCAGGGAATTCTAAGAATTACCAAGAAGCCCGAGCCCCCAATTCGATCAAACGGCCGCGGAAGCGCGGCGCAAGCTTGCTTGCTCGGCGGTTCCGCGGCGGATTGATCGATTGGCGACACGTGGCTTCCTGGTAATAACCGTAGGTACTTGTTGACTTTTCTGGGTATTTTTAATCTGTTTCAGGTGTTTAAAATTCTGGGGTTTGTTTTGTAAAAGTAGATTCGATCGGAATTTTTTAAGTTCGTATTTCTTTCCGGATATTTAGAAACTGTTAAATTATTTGAACGGATATCATTAACTTACTATTTCCCGGTATGGCAAACTTTCAAGCGTTGAATTTTTACTGGGTTTAAATCTTTCGGAAAATTGTACAAGTTAAGCGGTGGACCCTCTAGAAGACAACAAACCTTAACTCGATTATGTGGCCGTCTTGAACTGCCTTTTGAACCTTCGGGTTTGGGGCAGTACGGCGTGCCATATGTGAGGCGTTGGCTTGACCCTTCTACGGCTGGATCACCGGTACTGTGACATATTCTGGGATTATTTGAACTCCGCTCAAGAGTTGAGCACTTTGGGAAATTTTTGGTGTTTGATTATCTGTTCGGAAAGTTTAATACCGTCTATTTATCTGGAATGTGATACAATATGTGGAATTCATAGAGTTAGGCATGAAATGCGGAATATGTGATATTTCGGATTTACGATGTCTAAAGTGATTGTGGATTCCAAATATTGTAGTTTTACACTTTCTTTTCTGTGACCGTAAGTGTAATATGTGATATCGCCGGTTTCGTTGCTATATGTCAACGACAATTGGGATGCGCATATTTACTTACGTTGATGATATGAGATATTATGTGTTGCTGTGATATGTTATATTGGATCGTCGCGATCAGAATAGCCGGGGGTTTTATGTGAGATGAGGGTTTTTATTTTCATTCATGTAAAATTCATTTGTATTGTAATATTCTTTTATTTGGGGCACTTCCAGGTTGCGGTTGATGTCACCAGTGTATATTATTTACTTTTCCGCATTAGGTAGACCCAAGGAGTGGAGCACAAGTAACCGGGTTCTAGGGTCCAGTGGGAGGCCATCTCGAGGAGTCGAGACCGGGTCTCCTAACCCTAGAATTGGCAGTGTTACTTGCCGCTCTCGTAGGGGTCTTGAGATGTGGGTTTGGCTATTCGTCGCGATCGTGGAATCCGTGTTTTATACAGGCTCGTATTGAAAACACGAACGTCCTAGTATATCCAATATTTCATATATGTTCTTCTGCTGCAATGTTCTGTGATGAGATCATATTACCGCCTGAGACGAATGCTTATACTATATATATATGCTGATATATAAATATTACTGCTTTCGTTTCTTCTGTGATGTTTAGGAAGCATAAGCTGATGGGATTTTTATTAATGAGATTAATAAAAGAAAAGAAACCCAAAGATGTTGTAGAATCAAAACTTTATAAAAAGGGTAGCTACAGTTTTGCTTTGCACAGTGATATATATGATATATCCTGCACCTTATTCGATGAGGAAAGGACCGAGATCCCTTCACCGGGAGTGACTCCTTTAGCGAAATTGGCAGATGCTACAAAACGCGGTTTGTCTTTTGATTGCTTTTAGTGTTTTGCTTTGCACAGCGGTATATATGATATATCCTGCACCTTATTCGATGAGGAAAGGGCCGACGATCCCTTCACCGGGAGTGACCCCTTTAGCGAAACTAAGAAAAGCCTCAAAAACACTCCTTTTCAAAAACTACATGATTCTACGACGATATCAAGTTCATTACGCTCAGGGTTTTCTGAAAAACCTGCGTAGCCCTCCGTCATTTCAGATAGATATTATTTAGTATTCGTGCTATGTTTGTTGACTTAGTTAAGGCATAGTGTACGGTAGCTAAGTAATGTTTATCTGTTAAAACATGAGATGTGATTGGATTAGGGTATTCGTACGGCTTTGTTGACTTAGTTAAGGGTCGTGCGGGTGGGTTTAATTCAATCAGGAAATGTACGGGTTGAACTTGACTTGCGATTTATGGTTTGTTGACTTAGTTGAGGTCATAGATCGCTAGGGGCAAAATATTATCGGGAATTTCAAGCGTTGAAATTTGCAATGAGATTGCATACCTCCTATGAGATAGTTGGATCCCGATACCCGCTGCGAGTAAGAGTTACTCCTGGGAGAGTTTTACACAGGACAATTAGTCGATCAAGTAGGTGTCTAGAAAAGTGTTAACGGGGTTACGCCTCTGGGAAAACGAGGTTTACTTTAATTAGGTCCGTGCGAAAGCACGGGGAACCTCCCTCAAAGTACCGACACTGATCTGGCTGAAAGATTGACGAAATTGTAGGGTGTAATTAATCCCGGCTAATCTTACCTTTTAGAGTTTTAAGGTAGATTTGATAAAAACAGTGGGAGACATCCTGATTAGATAAGATAATAACCAATCTAATCTTGCAAGAGCATACGCTAAAGTGTTTTCTTCTCTCTCTCTCCAGGTAGCGACCATGTCAGGCCATAATCAAGATAATAATATTGATGTATTGACTGAACCCGCTTATTATACTGAGCAGGGGAACGTTGGACCCGTTCTTTCTTATAAGAGTTATAAGACTGAACAGGGAATAGAAGAATATCTAGATTCTCAAGCCGCCCAAAAGAACATGCATGTTGATGCATCTTCTTCAGGTGTGTTAGTTATTGAGAACTGTTTCTCAGTTCACCCTACGTCCTGGGTATTAGATACCGGATCAGGATCCCACATATGTAAACAGTTACATGGGCTACGTAAAGGTAGAGAACTGGGAAAGAGTGATCATTCCGTTCAAGTAGGGAACGGTGCAAGTATTGTAGCCAAAGCAGTTGGCGAATATCACCTTGTATTACCAAGTCGTAATACACTGATTCTAAATGAGTGCTATTATATACCGAACATGATGTGCAACATTATATCAGTTTCTTTATTGAGTAAAGAAGGATATAATTTTGTAGTAAAGGATAATGTTATGAACATATTCCTAGATCAAAAGTTGATTGCATCAGGCTCGTTACATAATGGCATATTCATTCTAAATCAGAATACAGTTCTAAATATACAAAACACACACAAGAGGAAAAGTTCAGATATGAACGAATCCTTCTTGTGGCATTGTAGACTTGGTCATATCAATGCGACACGACTGGCTAAGTTACATAGGGATGGTTATTTGAATCCGTTCGAATTATCATCTTATGATACTTGCCATTCATGTCTCAAAGGAAAAATGACCAAAGCTCCGTTTAGTGGACACGGAGAAAGAGTTACCGAACTCTTAGGACTGGTACATAGTGATGTATGCTGTCCCATGTCTACGCATGCCAGGAACGGTTCTTCCTACTTCATTACATTCACTGACGATCTCTCTAGATACGGACATGTGTTTCTGATGAAACACAATTCTGAAGCTTTTGAGAAATTCAGAGAATATAAACACGAAGTAGAGAACCAAACGGGCAAAAGTATTAAGATTCTTCGATCTGATCGAGGAGGTGAATACTTAAGCGGTGGGTTTTTAGATTATTTAAAAGAGAATGGGATTCTCTCTCAGCTTACTCCTCCTTATACACTACAGCACAACGGTGTATCGGAACGAAGGAATCGGACCCTATTAGATATGGTGCGATCTATGATGAGCGAAGCTGAGTTACCTATTTCCTTCTGGGGGTATGCGCTTGAGACAGCCATATACATATTGAATCTGGTTCCATCTAAATCTGTACCTACCACACCATATGAGATATGGAGTGGAAAGAGACCATATTTTAAACGAGTTAAGATATGGGGTTGTCCGGCCTATGTCAAAAGACAAAATCCAGACAAACTCGAGGCACGATCAGTTCTTTGCAAATTTGTGGGATATCCTAAGAATTCTCAAGGATATATTTTCTATCACGCTGAGGAACAAAAAGTGTTTATTTCTCAATATGCCACCTTTTTAGAAAAGGAATTTCTTGCAAAAGAAATTAGTGGCAAAGAGGTAGAGCTGGAAGAGGTTCCAGCACCACAGACTACAACTGATGATTTATTGGAACCAGAGGATTCAGTAGTACCCGACGAACCCTAGCCTCTCCGCCGATCTAGTAGGGTTTCTCGTCCACCTGAGAGATACTACGGTTTTCTCATTGATGGTGGAAGCGAGGACTGCATCATGGATGATGATGAACCGACTAGCTTCGAGCAGGCCATCACGAGTAGTGACTCTGTGAAATGGCTGGATGCAATGCGATCTGAGATGGAATCCATGTACACCAATAAAGTATGGATTTTAGAAAATGCTCCTGAAGGGGTAAAACCCATTGGGAGCAAGTGGATTTTTAAAAAGAAATTTGGTGTAGATGGAAAAGTTGAGACTTTCAAAGCTAGACTTGTAGCAAAGGGTTTTCGTCAACGACCAGGTGTGGATTATGACGAAACCTTTTCTCCAGTGGCTATGCTTAAGTCCATCCGGATCTTACTTGCCATTACTGCATACCATGACTATGAAATCTGGCAAATGGATGTTAAGACCGCCTTTCTAAACGGTGATTTAGAAGAGTGCGTGTACATGACTCAGCCAGAGGGCTTCGTAGATAGTGGGAGCAGCGGAAAGGTGTGCAAGCTGCTTAAATCCATTTATGGGTTAAAGCAAGCATCGCGGAGTTGGAACATTTGTTTTGATGTTGTAGTCAAAGAGTTTGACTTCATCAAAAATATAGATGAACCTTGTATCTATAAGAAGGTAGCAGAGGGTAAGGTTGTCTTCCTCGTATTGTACGTGGATGACATACTCTTGATAGGAAATGATATTCCTATGCTGCAATCAGTCAAGCTCTTCTTATCACAAAGATTCTCAATGAAAGATCTAGGTGATGCCTCCTGCATATTGGGAATCATGATCTATAGAGATAGATCTAAACGGATATTGGGATTGTCCCAATCCAGGTACATTGACACCATACTAAAGAGGTTTAGTATGGAAGAATCCAAGCGTGGAAACCAACCCACGATCTCTGGACTCACTCTCTCCAAAGAGATATCTCCCAAGACTGATTTGGAGAGAGCTCGCATGCAAGGGATACCCTATGCTTCGGCAGTAGGCTCTATCATGTATGCGATGCTGTGTACCAGACCCGATGTAGCATACTCACTAAGTGTAGTGAGTCGGTATTAAGCAGATCCTGGAGAGAGTCATTGGACAGCAGTGAAGAACATTCTCAAGTACTTACGAAGGACTAAGGAAATGTTCTTGGTGTATGGTAACGGAGAACTCCAGGTGGAGTCCTTTACCGATTCCAGCTTCCAAAGTGATAAGGACGACTCTAAGTCGCATTCGGGTTTTGTCTTTACCCTCAATGGAGGGGCGGTATGTTGGAAGAGTTCCAAACAGGATACCGTTGCAGACTCGACGATGGAGGCTGAATACATCGCTGCCAACGATGCTGCCAAAGAGGCTGTCTGGATAAAGAAGTTCATTAGTGAACTTGGTGTGGTTCCATCCATTGAGCATCCAATACCTCTGTATTGCGATAACAATGGAGCTGTGGCTTTGGCCAAGGAACTCAGGTCCCATCAGAAGTCCAGACATATTCTGAGGCGGTATCACCTGATCAGGGAGATAATTGATCGCCGGGAGATCGAGGTCAGGAGAGTAGATACGAAGGACAACACCGCGGATCCATTCACGAAGGCTATTCCCCAGATACAGTTTGAGAGATTATTCGGGATGCTAGGTATGCGATACTACAGCAGCTGGCCTTAGTGCAAGTGGGAGATTGTTAGTTATGTATATGCCCTAGAGGCCATTGTTGTACATATGATGTATATTATAATGGTTGCTTGGATATATATAGAGATGACTTTCTTGCTCGTCATGATAGTATGCTATTTGGTTTCACTTTATCTTAACATGTTGACTTGTATTGGTTTACTGTTTTACTCTCACATGTTGATAAAGCCCTTAGGATCTGTACTCGACTACTGGGACTATGATGAGATCATACTAGTGGGGCCACGGTAGTCGATGAGTACATCCTATAACTGTTCCTAGTCGAGGGTATATCGAGACAGGGCATCGATACACCAGAGTAGACTAGCGTATACGCATCTTGACCCATATGATGGGCGATGGATGATCCCATATCCATCGGTGTTTGACATCAGAGATGGTGTACGGGTGCTCAGTGGAGACTGTGTACACTGGACGGACTCGCCGAGAACTCCCAGATGGTGATATACCACACGTCAGATGGCAGTTCTTCGGTGACACTGGTACAGGGTAGTCTGTAGACCCGAGATCGTCATGGAGTCTTGTGTGATTCCCACTGTGCTATGATTTCCACCTTACCACGTCCAAGAGGGCGTGCAAAACGGTGGCTTTTGGGTACAGTCCCGAATCACATGGAGGCAATGAGCGATAGGAGGGGATTCGTCTCTCCCGGTATAGGGAGTTGATGTTGTGCTGTGTTCGATTGGCTATAACTGGAAGTCCCTGGCCAGGGCTGATATAGAGATTTACTGGTAAGTGTTACTAGTAGTTTCTCGACCCGTTATGAGCCATACATCGACACGACTTATCGGTTACTGGGGTCTGACGTATACCATCCCTAGACTTGATATGCGACATATCAGACGAACAGACCGGACTGTACGAGAGTGTTACTGATCGGATTCACAGGAGAACGCACAGGCTAGCTTGTTGATCTTCTGATCGCTCAATACCTGGGTGGCTGTTACGTTTAGCTGACCGCTTGCAGCTTGTGGGTGTTTGATATGATCATCACCTGCTACCGGCGTATTGACGATTCTTTAGAGTCCTACACAGAGGTTTCTTGGCTCAGGCGAAACGTAGTAGAGGCACATATGTGATATGTGCAGGACCGAGAATAATGCGATATGGGATACCGTATTATATTCTCGCAATATTTAGAAATGAACCGGGACATCGGATCAAGTGTTGATTCGATGGATCGGTACATGATATATTAGTCGGTAATATTCGGTATAGCCGGATCATCGATTCAATTGTTGATTCGATGATTTAATGTATAATAATATATATGATATATTGTATTACATTATCTAATATTGTCTCTCTTTATTATTTCATTTTCTCAGTGGATGATACATTGATATATATGCGATATATGTTAATTGTATTATTTTCCTTTGTTGCAAATATATAATATATATGTGATATATATTATTGTGACATGATATGATTAATTGTTAAATATGTTTAAGGATGATTAATTGAGGTTAGGGTTTGATTAGGGTTAGTTCCTTCATGCACCTTCTAGAAGCTATTTCTTTTGTCATTGTAAAGATATTTATGGATGACACATTACTAAACCTAACCAAACCCTAACTAGTTATTTCTCTACAAAATCTTGACCACTCATCCTTGACCATGGTTTGCAATTCAATCATATGGTTTATATTCTATTCATCACAAAAGGATTAAGATGATTTAATCATTTTCCATTATCATCTTCTTCTCTCTTCAAGAAAGCTTGCTAGTTTTTCTTTAAGTGATGAATAAATATGAGAAAATGATATAAAAAGAAAGCAAAATTACTACTCTCTCATCCTCATCTCATCTCGCCCATGGGATTAGTGTGTTCATCTTTTTAGAGTGAGAAAGCTTGAGTCGAAGCAACTTCAAGGTAGATCATCAGAGATTTGGAATACTTCGAGCTAGCATGGATCGTTCGAGTCGTGGAGCCTCTCATGAGTCCGGGAGATCGTGGATCGCGGCAAAGGGACTTCTACTCGGAGCTTCTGAAGTGAAGGAGCGGACTACAATGGTTGTAATCCCCCACACTTAGATAAAAGTTATCATCTTGCATGTTAAACCCTAATAATCTAGCAAAGATCCCGGCTTTGGGTTGTTCGGCACGTCTAAATTTTTATCCGAGCATGTTTGATGCCTTTTGAACCTTCACAAGAGTGCCTAGGAACCCTACAATGATTACGGGCAGGGAGAGGTACAGCTAGAGTAGTAGTCAGCACGAGCTCGTCACGAACGAGGACTGACCCGGGCGAAATTTCGGCAGCACACGATTGCAGAGATGTGTCTTTTTACTGTGTTTCCGCGCCACGAGCGTTTGGCGGATCGCCTTTATGAGGTTACTCGGGTGTGCTGATCGACACTAGAGGATTGAGCCAATGATAGAGGCCAGCCAGATCTTGATGACCGTTGGTGTGTTGCTTATTCATGATGATCGAGGCACTGTTCTGCGTGCAGACGAGCGAGCCAATTATTGCTGCGAACGACGAGATATTGCCCCAGATGCTGGAATTAATGCAGAACGAGTTGTACTAAGAGATGATAGAAGGTCGCTAGTCATCGAGGATGAATGACTAGGACATGTGGATCGTTCGCCCACCCCGATGCGAGGTCATCAGATAGATTGATTCCATCTAGAGACGACTTCACGCGGAGACGTTGGGAGTCGATAGAGACGATCGAATGTCAGAAACCTATTATTCCAAGTTTAAAGTAGTCGGAAAGACATGCATGCAATTCTATGGTCCCTCTAGAAGAATGAAACCCTAACTCGACTTAATGACCGTGTGAAAGCCTTTGAACCTTCGGGTTTGCGGCAGTTCCACGGCGCCATTAGTGAGGCTTGGGTTTGCCCTTCTACGGCTGGGCCACCGATGCTGTGGTATGTACTCGATACTATTAAACTGTGCCCAAGAGGTTGAGCTCTTGGGGGATTATGAGGTTTTGACGACTCGATCGGATGGCTCGACTTAATTCGGATGCTAGGTGGTGAGATGCATTTCTTGGGAGACTCCCGATACGAGGATAGCCGTTGGAGCTCAGTCCATGCAGCCACGATGAGACGAGTCCGAAGCGGTCGACATTAGAGAAAAATGGAGTAAGAGGTTCGTATAAGATCTGGATATGATGACGTTCCCCTCCGCCGACATCAGAGATGCGATGCGCATGCCGAGGCAGAGTACTGGATATACCTTCCAGAAAGAGTCGCGATGGGTATGCAGCCGTTCCGGAGCAAGATGCAGATATAAGAAAGGACGATGGGTTCTGTACAGTTGGCAGAGACGAGACATGGAAGTGGCCATGAGCAGGATTCCTTCCAGAACACTGCTGCAATGATACTTGCACCAAGGATCAGATGTGTCACGTACATTCAGAGAGCCAGAGGCCGACGCCAGTGATATGCTGTCTTACGAGTGGTCGTGATGATTGACCGGGAGATGACAAGAGGCGTGCCAGAACGAGATCATCCCCGTTAGCACACCTGACAAGGCCGATGAGCCGATGGACCGAAAGATTGGTAATTCCCAGTGAAGACCTTGACCCAGGAGTGGTCATTGTTACGCACACCAGCAGGCCAGAGTTCATGATTATCGACGAGACGTCCCATTGGTGACCGCGACAGTTGGCCCGAGATTCTTAGAGGATGCGATTGAGCGGTACTATGCCGCCATTATTGATTTCAATGTTTTGGGTGATTTATTCGAATGATTTGATTTTGATGATTGAGGATTTACGATCTTTGCACAGTGTTGCGCTTGATATCGTTTTCGTGCTTGGGTTTCACATGTTTATGATTTTACGGTTTTAGACATTTGAGTTGATTTTGTGCGTATGCACGCACACGATTTGGTTCCTGCACTCTGTATAGTTTATATATGCTTGCAGTGCAGTGATACGCCTTTTGTGCACTTAGATGCATTGGACTTTGATTTCGATGGTGATGTTCGATATTTGTTTCGTGCACGATGGATGCACCTGATTTGGATTTTCGCGCATGTTGGGCGCATGTTTTGAAGTGTGATTTTGGTGCACACCAGATTCACTAAATCGAGATTTTTCGTGCATGTCAGATGCACCTGATTTTGCTGTCAGGCATACATGTTGCCTACGACAGATGTTTCGTGCACACCCGATGCACTTAGATGTTGTTTCTGTGCATATGTATGGCACATATTTGGATTTTGATTTCCGTGCGCACAAGACGCACGTAGTATGCATACCCGTATTTTGGGGTTGATTTTTCTTATAGAGCAGTACGTTTTTATGATATTGCTATGTGTTTTCGTACTGAGCAGGACTAGTCAGAGGACAGTACCTGAATGTATTTTGCATGCATTGATAGCTATTGAAGGGAATTCCAAAAAGCGAGCTATAGTCTCAGTATCTACCTACGTGTCTGATATGACTCGAAACGTTTAAAACAAGGAAAACCCTTCTAAATTGTTTCCCAAAACGGCGGAAAGTACATTTCAAACAAAGGTATATATGTATATAGTTATTTTCTTATGATAGATGTCCGCCACTGTGCAGTGTTATGTGCGTTGCACATCAACTTAAAAGATTTGGTATGCATTTCCTCCTGATGTTTACATGTATAGTTCAGATTTATAGCATATCGGTCTTGCTTTGGATTTGGCATTTGTGTCTTCACCTTTACTCCGATGATTGCGGGATGCTTGACGGAGTTTTGATTTCGAGTTATCTGCTCATTACTCATGCGCATGCATTGCGCTATGATGCGTTTTATGTATTTATGATTTCGGAGCCCCGGCGATTTGATGGTTTTGGCTGAAATATTTTAGTATTTGGGGGGAGTTTTAATTTAAATTCGGAGACCGAATTTCTTTAAGGGGGGAAGATTGTAACGTTTTGAAAATCGTTTCGGTGAAATTTCGAAAAAACGGTAAAATAAGGGGGTTTTCTGTAAAAAAGTTAAAATGCAAATATTTTTATTATAAAATTAAATATACATATTCTAGCTATGTAATTGCTAGTATTTGGTGTTTATTGAGCCACTGGTAAAATTTCTAATTTTCTGAAAAATTTTCCGAAATTAATTATTTTAATATTATTTTAAGCCGTCACTAATACATTTAATTAGGGAAATTACAAATTGGAATGGGTTAATACAAATTTTGTGCATCATGACACATCTAAACATATAATGTAACATGTTCTTTTTCTTTCTATTTTGTCATGATGGTTCTATTTAATTCACGAAACATATTAGGAAATAAAATAGATAAGAATGGTTTAATTAAGGGGATAATAGGGGGTTTCTTGCTATTTTCCTTCCACTAACTCACCCACTCCCCATTCTATCCGAGACCCCCTTCAATTCCAGCAGCCCTCTCTTCAAAAAAAAAAAAAGAAAGAAAGAAAAGAGAATGAATAGAATAATGAAGGCATGGAGTTAATTAAAAGAGGTATGTGCTTTTCTCTTCTTGTCTTGACTTCACAATCATTTCAACACTCACATTCTCTCTCTCCCCTCTCCAAAAATTCAGCCGAGCCTCCCCATGAGCAGCCCCAACAATTCTCCATCTCATTTTTCCCTCAAAAATCTTCTCATTTTCCATCAAAAATCCTTCCAAATTACTACTAATTCCTAATTAAATCCTAACCCTTTATTCCTTAGCACAATCAAGGATGGATCTTGAGCAAGGTAGCTAATTTGAGAGGCTTAGTTTCATGTTGATCTACCAATTTGTGAGGTATAAAATCCTTTCCCTTAGGTTTAATTGTTGCTTAATTACCTTAATCTAGCTAATTAGGTGTTTAATTATGTTTAATTGCTTATTTGGAAAAAATCAAGAAAAGGGTTTGTAAATCAAATTAGGGTTTTCTTCATTGGGTATTGATCTTGATGTGGGGATTAACATGTTAATGTGATGCTAAAACTAACCTAGTTGCTAGTTTACTAATTGATGCTTGTAATTGTTAAAATTGGAATTTTATGCAAACTAGGTTTTGGAAATTTATTTCAAATGTTAGACTAAAAATCTAATTAGGTTTTTCATGACTTCATTAACATTATTAAGTGCAGTTTAATGCTTTAGATCATGCAAATCTAAGCTAGATTGTAGTTTGTGCATTTTTGCTATGAAATTGTTAAAATTTAGGTATTTTGTAAACTAGAATTTTAGGGTTTTTGGAATTTAATGATATTAAATTATGGGAATTGTTTTTATGACTTATTTAAGATATTTAGTAAATATTGTGGCCGCTAGATTCATTTATACATCGAGTTTTGTACTAAAACGGTGATTTGTGTTGCTAGATTTTCGGGAAAATGACTTTTTAAGTGAAATTGGGGTTTTTGTGAATTTTAAGCTATTTTATATTATAATTAGTGCTTGTAATTGTACAAATGAGTGTGTTGGGAGCTTTCTCGATGGTTTGGCGTTTGTACGCCGACGTCGAGGGTTTTTGGGTCGATTTGTGAAGGCAACCATAGGTTTTGACCTATGTGGGATTCGTGCGTCGTTTTGGTCATGAGTCGGATTTTAATGCGATACGGTGCGTTATGATATGTAGGTACCCCATGTGGACTTCGAGACGACAAACAAGCGCGTGGCGATGTCGGCACCGGCGAGCGAGGACCAGGTGAGTAGATTTATATCTATGGGGAGAAGTCGGGTGGATGGCGTATAGCACCCCCGCAGTCCGTGGTGGTGTATACGGATGCGTATACACACCAGCAATTATTATATGTTATTTGGGATTAATAACGATGTTTAGGATGGATATTGGTGTGTTGGATTATTTTTTTTAGTGTTGCGAACCCTAGGGTAGTGTTGCACTACACATACACACATACATACTTGCATACATTCCTATTTATATGTGCTCATGGGATTCTTTATAGTTATGTGTTCACATGGGTATGGGACTATGTGTTCACATACGGATTTGAGGATGATACTTGGGTTTGAGATGAGTCGATGAGATTTGTATTGAGGTTATGAATTCGGTGATATAACAGGATTCATATTTGAGATACGACATGACGTTGTAGCGGGTCCTTGACGTAGTGTTTCACACACGTCCATGCTTACTTAGGCAGTATCAGTATTGTACTAGACGTAGATCAGTACCCCGGATTATGATCTTTGATAAAGAGGATACCAGATGAACAATGTGATGAATGTGATATTGACCCGTACCCAGATCCGGGGATGCCGTACGACGGATTTACGTACGAACTATATCTTGATGATTGATCCGCACTCTTGACTTGGGATGTCTGATTGTAAATATGGTATCGGATATGATATTATTGAGGCGGGATCACCGACTAATATATATACAGGTATGTATATGGATCGACTCAGATGTTAGGCGGTTTCCTTACCTGTAGTCCAGCTTGTTAGCTTAGCCCTTTAGTTTAGTTTAGTTGTTAGATTAGATTCGATTCTTACCTATTTCAAAAACTAACGAATCGGGGGTATTTCAAAAGACAGCCCAAGGGATCCTACGGATATTTCAAAAGACGTATCTTTTCATAAAAGCACCGTAGCCCCTATTTTCAAAACCCCATGATTCGTGTTATTTCAAAAGGCATAATTTGTAGGACTTATATTAGATTAATGCAGGTTAGTTACAGTTGCGTCTAGTATTCAGCTCCCGTGTATTATTGTGGTTCGCTTCGCATCGCATACTTATGTTATAATTTCTTATTGCAATGTTGATATCATATTGTTAGGACACCAGCACCATTACCGATGATGCGTATGTACCACGTACACTTACTTGCCGGCTCACACACATCTTCATCGGTAATTGCCATGTCACGTACACCTTAGAAAATATTATTGCTTGACTTAGCTTGTTAGTTAGTAATTTGACATGATATTAGTGTACCTGCCTTATATGCCAGCTTAACATTGTAGTTATTACTTGTCACTTCATGCATATTGTTATTCATTGTTATGCCTATATTCATGGTTTTACATGCTATTGATGATTTGGATTCGGATTTCCATGAAATTTTCTGGATTTGGGGGGAAAACCGCAAAACTTATATAAACTGATTTCTCTCTTTTTAAATAAAAAGTGCGGTTTTTCCCATGATGTATGAGTCGTCCACCATGAGTTTGCTGATGGATTTCGAGACCCGATTCGAGGAGACGGATGAACCGTTTCGGGTACATGGTGGACCTGGTAAGGTACCCCGGGGAAAAAAGCGCGTGATGATGACGATGTGAGCCTGGCAGGGGAGCACTACCTACCGGTGATTTTACCCGACGCGTCGGATATCCGGAGGATACCGTCGTGGTCTTGAGATGGATGGTAGGGGCCGGTCTGGACTGACGGTGCCCTAGATATTGTGATTGAGACATTGAGATTTCGAGATATTGAGGTACAGAGACTGTGATACAGAGATATCGAGATATTGGGTTACGTTTTGTGCCGATGCTAGGCACTGTTTTATGCTGATTTCATTATGATACCTCATTTTAAAAATACAAAGGAAATCTCACTAAATTATGAAAACAGTTCTTCATTTACATGTATTCTGTTTTCATGCATTCATACCTCATTCATATGATATATTGCTACCTGAGGCACTGACACGGGCACATGAGATTACACTCGGGTTAGATATTTACCCTAGCCTTGTTATAGGTTGCATGTTATATATAATTGAGGATATATTATGATCTTTGACCTAGGTTGCGTTATTTATGCGATTTCTTTCCGTAGATGTTTTTCTATTCACGAGTTGGCAACTCACCCCCGTTGTGCCCCAGTTTCTTGCAGGTTTTCCGTACAGGTTTCATTACGGCTTTGCGGGCATAGTTTCCTTCGGGTGATTTGCTAGTAGGTGGGTTTACTTGTATCGTACCCCCATTATATATTTTGTATATCATTATTCTGTTGTATCTAGAAGTTCCATCAGCCAAACATGTATTTATTTTGAGATAGAGACCAGTGATGTTATTCTTTCGACCTTAGAGTCGCGCGTTATATTTCTACGGTTTTCTTGTGGTTTTGAGTTTCCTTTTGAATTTTGATCCTCGCCGTTGGCGTTGTATATTATATTGCTTGTGTGGTTGTGACCGTCGATTGACGAAGAGCTAGCTCCCGCTTGGGGATGCCTTTTTATTGATTTCGTATACTATTCATGTTGTATCCCGTTTGGGGGCCAGTATTTACAAAGGAGACTCTGCCGAAATTTTCAGTAAATTTTGATATTCTTAAAAACTGCATAATTCGGCTTATGCTATTAAAACTACTTGTTTTAAATTGGTTTTCCTTCACTCTACTACTTTTCTTGGTTTGGATTTCTGGGTTTTCGGTTTACTTAGATTACGTACGCCTCGAGACGTTTCGTAGTTTAAGTGCCGGTCATGTTCCGTACTTTCGGGACGTGACAGGGAAGGCATGTAGGTTGCTTAAATCCATTTATGGATTAAAGCAGGCCTCACGGAGCTGGAATATCTGCTTTGATGATACAATCAAAGAGTTTGATTTATTCAAAAATGTAGATGAACCATGCATTTATAGGAAGATTGTAGGGAGTATTGTCACATTCCTCATATTGTACGTGGATGACATTCTATTGATAGGAAATGATATTCCTATGCTATAATCGGTCAAACTATTCTTATCACAAAGGTTCTCCATGAAGGACCTGGGTGATGCCTCGTGCATTTTGGGCATTAGGATCTATAGAGATAGATCCAAGAGGTTATTGGGATTGTCCCAATCAAAGTACATTGACACCATCCTAAAAATGTTTAGTATGGAAGATTCTTAGCGTGGTGCCTTGCCCGCTTGTCATTGAATCACTCTCTCCTAGGACTTCTGTCCGAAGACCGATGAAGAGAGAGCTCGCATGAGCATTATACCCTACGCTTCAGCCGTAGGATCTATAATGTATGCGATGTTATCTACTCGCCCTGATGTAGCTTATGCACTAGCTGTAGTAAGCAGGTATCAATCCAACCCAGGGGAGAAACATTGGATAGCAGTAAAGAACATTCTTAAGTACTTGCGAAGGACTAAAGAATTGTTCTTGGTGTATGGTAATGGGGATCTCCAAATGGAGTCCTTTACCGATTCCAGCTTCCAAAGTGATAAGGATGACACCAAATCTATCTCAAGGTTTGTATTTACCCTCAATGGAGGGGCGGTTAGTTGGAAAAGTTCCAAACAGGATACCGTTGCAGACTCGACGATGGAAGCAGAGTATATTGCTGCAAATGATGTTGCCAAGGAAGCCGTCTGGATGGGAAGTTCGTCGCGGAACTAGGAGTAGTTCCAACCATTGTTGATCCAATACCATTGTATTGTGATAATGATTGGTATAGTTTTTGCGTGCTAAGTTTATTACCGCAATCAAGACGGTTTCGCTTGTAGCTAGCCGGTTGAGTACGGGTCGTCCGCAGGGAGATGGGAATCTTTTTCTATGTGCTTTAACGAGTTAAGTCCAAATGTCCAGGTTTGTTTTTAGATTACTTATGTGCTAAAATGATATATAAAGAGAGCTTGTTAGTGTTAGGATTAGGTTAGTTTGAGTTAGGAGTCGCTCACTTCTTTCGTTGCCACTCTTAATGTCGGTGTTACGGTAATCGGCAACAACAGGGATTAGCACGACTAGGAAGGAACTTGCGAGTATAAGCTAGGCTTTCCAACTCATAAGTTCTTCCTTTTGGTGCTTGTCCGTCCGTTCTTGGCTCTTAGCCTTAACCTCCGGTTAATTCAACCACAACCGGTCTCACTAAGGAATCACCGCTATCATATAGGATAAGGTGTCGTAGGGAGCGGATTGTGGTTCAATTAACGGGAGTCCGAATTAAGATGTTGGGCAAGAAAAGAGTGAGAGAGATTTCCTTCTCTCAAACTTTCCTTATCCTACCCTAACAAGTATGAAAACTACTCACCCATTATAAGGAAAAGAAAATAAAACAAAGGAGGAAGATAGAAAGAAAGAGGTTAGAATATTACAACTAGCTATTTGAGACCTCACCTTGGCAAGGATCAAGCTTAAGCATCATAGTTGTTTTAAGGATAAAGAAAAAGAGAACAAGAAAGAAACAAACAACAAATAACAACAACTAGATTAGCAAATGAAAAATACAAGCAAATATAATTAACAATTACAACAAGATAAGCATGGTAAGAACAAGAACTCCTTTATTCATTCTTCACTCACAAAAGCTCACTACAAGTTTTTAATGGAGAAGAGATGAGAGGAGGAAGAACAACAACACATGTATTCTAAAATCTAAATACAAGAATAAGCACCCTTGGCTTTGGCAAGTTCTGGACTATTTATAGGAAGGCAACAGAAATTCTAGGGCAACATTCAGAATAAAAATGGACTGACCAAAACACCCCTAAAAATTCTTCAGCTGACAAGACTTTACGGCCGCGGATCCGCGGCCTAAGCGTGCTTGAAATTCTAGGGCAACATTCAGAATAAAAATGGACTGACCAAAACACCCCTAAAAATTCTTCAGCTGACAAGACTTTACGGCCGCGGATCCACGGCCTAAGCGTGCTTACGCCGCGGTTCCTCGGCCCTATTGGGGACTTAGGTCTTCAATTTTGGTGGCTTCTCCTGGTTTGCAGTACCCTTCAGTATGGTATATGTTTTTTCTCAGAATTTCTTCACGATTTTTCCAGAATTTCTGCTGATAAAAAAGGTGATGTGATGTGGATCTTTTGCCATGATTTTTCTTGAGCTCCGCGTAGATATGTTGGATCTTGTGTTGACATTGAGCTTTGTGCATGAAAATGACATCGATTTTCCATTTTATACCTTAGACTGGTGTGCGGCAACATACGGATAGAGAGCGGAGACCCGTATTTTATCTGTGGTTGGCAGTAATCCGGAATTCGTCGTTCTTTTCAATAAATTTCACCGTTTAGAGCTGAGAACATGTATCCTGCAATTGACTAGCAAACACGGCTCAAGAGTACCTACCGATAAGCAATGTGATAAAAACTGGGTGGTATAAAAATGCAAAAATCTGATATGAACAGATAACAATGGAGCTATGGCATTGGCCAAAGAACCAAGGTCCCATCAGAAGTCCAGACACATCCTGAGGCGATATCATTTGATCCGGGAGATAGTAGATCTCCACGAGATCGAGATTCGGAGAGTAGATACAAAGAATAACACCGCGGATCCACTCACCAAAGCCCTTCCACAGACGCAGCATGAGCGACTTTTTGAGATGTTGGGTATGAGATACGCCAATAATTGGCCTTAGTGCAAGTGGGAGATTGTTGGATATATGTATGCCCTAGAGGCCATTATATGTATAGTGGATGCTTGGACATGTATATATATATATAGATGACTTTCTTGCTCGACATGATAGTATGCTATCTGGTTTACTTTATCTTGACATGTTCATTTGATCATGCATCTTACTCATTTGGTACATGTTGATAAAGCCCTCAGGATATTTGCTTAACTACTGGGACTATGATGCAGATCATACTAGTGGGACACGTGTAGTTTATGAGCATATCCTTGAACAGTTCCTAGTCGTGGGTGTATCGATACGGGGCATCGATATTCTAGAGTAGACTAGCGTATACAATTATTGTTCCATTTGATGGGCGATAGATGCTCCCATATCCATCTGGTGTGTAGACACCAAAGATTGTATGCGGGTGATCAGTGGGGACTGGGTACACTGAACGGACTCACTGAGAACTCCTATGTGGTATTATATCTATCGTCGGATAGCAATTCTCAGGTGACACTGGTACATGTTAGTCTGTAGACCCAAGATCGTCATAGAGTCTTGTGTGTCCTCCCATTGTACTTTGATCTCCACCCTACCACGGCTCTACTGAGTCGTGCAAACAGGTGGATTTTGGGTACAGTCCCGAGGCATATGGAGGCAATGAGCGATAGGAGGGGTTTCGTCTCTCTCGATATTGGGGGTTGATGTTGTGCTATAATCGATTGGCTATAACAGGAAGTCCCTGGCCAGGGCTGCTGTGATTTACTGATAAGTGTTATCAGTAGTTTCTCGATCTGTTATGAGCCATACACTGGCATGACTTATTGAGTTATTGGGGTCGATGATACCATCCCTAGACTCGATATGCAACATATCTGACGAAGAGACCGGACTGTACGGTAAGTGTTGCCAGTTGCCTCGACGGGAGTTTTGACAGCTTCACTTGTTTTCTTCTGATCGCTCAATACCCGGGTGGCCGTTATGTTTAGCTGACCGCTTGCGGCTTGTGGGTGTTTGGTATGATCATCACCTACTGCCGGCATATTGACGAGTCTTAGAGTCCCACACAGGAGTTTCCTAGCTCAGGCGAAATGATGTGGTATGCATATGAGATATGCGTGGGGACCCGATTAAATGCGTGTATGTGATACCGTATATTAATCGGGCATTTTTCTATTGGTCGGATCGTATGTGATATGACCGGTTTGTTAAATCAAGTGTTGATTTAACATTTTACTTTTAGCTCAATTCTTTATTTAAACCCTTTTCTATAATGATGTATGCATGCATGTATGCACATGTTGATGCGTATGGACACATACATGCATAAATGGTATCATGGTTGTTGATACACTTATGGTGGCAATGCAAGACTCACATGGAACTAATATATATATATATATATATTTGTATTTGATTTAAAGAAAAGAAAAAGAAAAATTGATTCATGGCTAATTATTTCTACACTCTTCTAAACTAAACCACACTTGACCTAATCTTTAACCATGGATTAATTTTCCTTTTGGACTTTAACTCATTTGCAAAAATATTTAGATATTTTAGTGACCATGGTTTGTTGAGAGAGTGGAAAATATTTATATTTTCTATTTCTCATTTTCATTCATGATCTTTTTCATAACTCTTGAGCTCAAAACAAAGTCATCTTCTTCTTCCTCTCTCTTGAGATCTCCTTTGAGTGAGGTAGTAAAAAAGAAGGGGGTTTGAAAATAGAGAAAACAAACTACTTCATCATTCTACACTTCTCTTGCATATTTGTGTAGGGTGTTTGCTATACTTCTTTCAAAGATCAAGTAAAGCAAGGAGCTTTGGGCAAAGGGACTTCGGGTGGATCATCGTGGACGAGGAAGGTTACTAGCTAGCCGTTTCAAACTCTTAACGATCCAAGGAGTCAACACAAGAGGACTACAAAGGTTGTATTCTTTTCACTTAGTAATAAAAAGTTGATTGTATGTGATACTTATGTTGTTACCCTAAACATTCTAGTTAAGATTCATGGTTAGT
The DNA here is from genome assembly GCA_030015575.1 of Agapanthus africanus. Classification (NCBI taxonomy): domain Eukaryota; kingdom Viridiplantae; phylum Streptophyta; class Magnoliopsida; order Asparagales; family Amaryllidaceae; genus Agapanthus; species Agapanthus africanus. The sequence continues at coordinate 359,024,153 of JASDDO010000012.1, forward strand.
TTGCTTAACACCTCTCTAAAATTTTAAAGTGGCATGTGTGATACTTCCAAACCCTGGATTAGGTGCTAGGGAAACCCAACAATATATTATGGAGTGATAGCAAATGTTAGAACTTGCGGCGGCCTAACGAGTGATTTTCCGATTACAATTGGTTTACATCAAGGATCTGCATTAAGTCTATTCCTGTTACCATCGTGATGGATGAGCTTACTAGAACTATCCAAGATGAGATACTTTGGTGTATGTTATTCGCTGATGATATTGTTCTAGTAAATGAGACAAAAGCATGGGTTAATACCAAATTGGAGTTATGGAGGCAAACGTTGGAATCTCGGGTGTTCAGATTGAGCAAGTCCAAGACAGCATATATGCATTGCAAATTTAGCAAACAGAGAAGTTGAGACCACAATGGTATACCACTGGAAGGGCAAGAGATATCACCGAGCGATCAGTCTAGATATCTAGGTTCCATCATCCAAAAGGATGAGGAGATCGATAGTGATGTTAATCAAAGGATCCAAGCCGGTTGGTTGAAATGGAGAAGTGCAACAGGGATTTTGTGTGATCGTAACTTTCCGTTAAGATCGAAAGGGAAGTTTTATCAGAGCGCTATTCGGCCTGTCTTATTATATAGTACAGAATGTTGGACTCCTAAGAAGCATTATACACAGAAGATACACGTAGCGGAGATGCGCATGCTTCGTTGGATGTGTGGTAACACTAGAAAAGATAAGGTGCGAAATGAGTATATTCGTGCAAAAGTTGGTGTAGCATATATGGAGGAGAAGATGCGGGAAAACCGGCTAAGATGGTTTGGTCATATGCGACGCAGACCTATGGAAGCACTAGTTCGATGAATGGATACTCTCGATATAGGCAATATCAAAAGGGTGAAAGGGAGACCGAAGAAAACATGGATGGAGGTGATACGAAAAGATATGGTTGCCAAAGGCCTCAATGAAAGTATATTATTTGATAGGAGTGAGTGGTGGCGGAGGATTCATGTGCCGGACCCGGCGTGATTCTCATGTTGGTTCATGTATCCTACCCCATATGCTTGGGATAAAAGGCTTAGTAATTGTTGTTGTTGTTGTTGTTGTTGCTGCTGCTGCTGCTGCATACTTTGGGTGAAAGGGGCCGCGTCTTACAATGGACAATATGTGGTATGCATTTATTGAACTTTAAGTGGTGGATTAGCATTTAAGTGCAACGCCCGATGAAATGGCGGAAGGACTCAAGTGCAAAAACACCATGCAAAGTCGAATGCGAATCATATATGCTCCATTGTAGAGTGCACCCTATAAGGACACTTCAGGACTCGTGTACTTTTATACTTTTGCTATTTTATTATAAATCAAACCTAAGAATTTAGCCCCGAGTTAAGATGCCCTAAATACTTTTCTCCTCTCTTCCCTCTTATTGCAACCAAGCATTGAACCGGGAATCTTCTTCAAGAGGCTCAAGGGCTTCAAGATCTTTAGCTGATAATGATGAAAATTGTGACTGCTGTAGTTTTTGGATCTAGGGGTTTTTGGGAGGAAGAAAGTAAAGAGATAAGGGTGATGGTAAAATAAAATGAGTTTGGTAGAGATGAATAAAATGGATGCCGTGGGTTTGTGGATTTTTCATTAAGGGTAAACTTGTCATGTCACCTACGTTGTTAGCTTTGTTAGATGGAAAGTAACAGAGAAAACTATAGGTTATATGAGTGCCGGAAAAAAATATTAAGGTATTTAAATGAAGAAAGAGTGAAACATTACAAGATTTTAGTGTAATTTAGCCTACAATTTTGGGGAAAATGGTTCTAGGCCCCTGGGACCAAAAGATGATAGGTGTAGATACCTGGGGTTTAATAAGTTGGATAAAGGTCCCCAATACATACTTTTTATGTTTTAGGTACCTAGCCTTTTTTTAAGCCTTTGACTGATTTATTAAATAACCATAATGCCCTTCTCTGTCCTCCCATGTGCTCCTACGTCCATGTTAGATCACCGTTCAAAAGGTTAGAATGTCGTTTCCAACTACTACGCTTAATTGTTAACTACTACACATAATATGTGCATTAATCTATGGGTTGTATATAGTAGTTAATAAGTTGTGTTGTGTAGTTAACATAGAAGGGTATTATGAGTATTTAATAAATCGGTGTTAAAGACCTTCAAACATACATGAATGGTATGCATTAAGGACTTTTGCCCAACTTCTTAAAACCCAGGGACCTGAGCCTACCGACTTTTTTCTTAGGGCCGGCAACCATTTTTCTTAGTGATTTATCTTAAATGGAATTGTATTAGATACAAGGGTTTACAACTTTGTATGCAAACAAAGTATTTTCTATTAAAAAATTTTTGTCTTTAAATATATAAAATTCAAAGGACTTATATTTTAAAAAATAAGCATATATTCTTGGACATGTATAGAGAATAAATAATGATCAAGTTGTACACACCCAAGCAAAACAGCGATTTGCGAGTTTACCCTTTTACCCTTGCATCATTTCTTTGCATCGTAACCTTGCATTCTCCTCATGCACATGCATCATATCATTCATCTCATTTTTTGCATAAAAATAAGTTTTTGGTATACACGAAGGCAACTTAAGTGCACGGTTCAAGATTCGTTTAGATGACCGAAATACCCTTTTCGAGACGCTCAAAAATAATATCTTATGAATTCTTACACGACTCGTCATAAGGATTTTTGTAGAGGTTCTTAATGATTTATCATGAATTACCAAAGCATAAAATTCGAATCGACTTCTCAAATTCCTTGAGATTTGCATTAAACCCCCTTGAACTTTCAAAAATTGCCCAAAAATCATTTTCGCCCTATTGATGATTATTTTCATGATATAATCATCATATTTGACTATGTTATATCAATTGGGATCATTTCAAATGGGTAATTTCATCCGAAACCCGTTAATTTCCCTAATCGCGCTCTAATCATCATTAACGGTTCTGATTTTTTTTCATAATCCTTAAAGTTAAATGATGTCAAACTTTCCAGATCATCTTAGAATATTTATGAGGGCATACCATAAAAATTTCAACCAAAATCGACAACGTTTACCCGATGAACTAAAACCCGCTTATTACTTTATCATTAAAATAACATGTGGGCCCCTAAGGGTAAAATTGCCAGTTTTTCTCAATAGGTCCTCATAACTCACTTAGATGACCCTTCATGCAAAATTTCAAGTCATTTGAACGTCGTTTGCTATAGGTTTGAATATGCGTGATCAAGCTAGTCATTTTATCAAACACTTGCTTGACTTGTCAAACCTAAAGTATAGGATTCTCTCTCTAGTGAACCATTAACTTAGCCTGCACCCCATGAATATCACAATATGCATCTTTTCACCTAAAAGTAACCCAACTTTCACCATTTTTGTTTTATTATGAAATGCTTGGTGTCTAAGCATTTCATTATGACATAAACGGTGATAGTTGGGATTAGTAATCTCTACAATATCTCAACCATTATAAACCCTAGAATCAATCACAACCCTCCATCTCATATCCTAACCTCACTTTCTTTTTTAAATAAACCTTTTCTCATGAGAATGGCTCCTCTCCTTCTCTTTCTCTCTCCTTCAGTCTCTCAATCTTTTTTCTTGATCTCTTCAAGAGCTCAAGCCTCTATCATCTCTTAACTAAAAATAAATATTAGATTAGCTTAGAAAATCTTCAAAAACCTAAAAAAAATCCAAAAAATCTAAAAAAAAAACCACGACCCAGAGAAAGAAAGATATGAACTTTTCCATTTATGATTAAGATTTAGGAGTGAATGCCCTATTTTCTAGTTCTAAATTATCTAGTTTAAATTTAAATCCTTCATACAAAAACCTTGAAAAATTGAAGATCCAAGATTCTCTCCTTGTGTTTTCTTTACTTTTTTTTTTGCATTTTTGCTTATTTTCTTTGTTGATGCAAGTAAATTCGTTATTTTTTTTGTGTTTTCTTCTTAATTTTCTTGTTTTATCCTTGAGATAGTTTAAAGAGAGGAGGATTCAACTTAGAATTCTCTTCATAGATCAAAATTTCTTAAAAAACCAAAAAAAATAAAAATAGTTAAAGTGTGTAATATTTCGGTTCCCTTCTTATTTTGATTCATTTCTTTGTGGATTTTGACTAAAAAAGTAAGGAGGAAAGGATCATATCCAAGAATCCTCTGTTAGAAAGTTTTTCAAGAACAAATCCCAAGCAAAAAATCATTTTTTTTTTGAAAAGAACGCAAATAGGCCAAAACCGATGCGCATTTTTTCTGTGCAATATGTGCATTTATCATCATATCTCCCTTTGTAGTTACCCAAATTAAGTGAAATTTGCTCTTTTGGAAAGTGGACTCGATAAGCTCTCCAATGGTGTAAATTTGATGAGATTTGGATGTCGGAATAGAAAGTGTAATGACTCCAAAATCTCTGTATGGAAATTCTTTTGTTACTATACAGAAATGAGTTTGACAACATGTGTAGAGTTATAAGTCACTTTTGCTAAATAAAAGCAAGAAGCAGCTTGTAGCTCACTGGTAAAGCCTCTACACTGCTGTGACGTATCCCCTATGTTCGATTCCCATCAGACACAATTATTTTTCTGATTTTTCTTTTTAATTTTTTGGAAGTCCATAAGATTTCACGTGCAATACACGGGGAAATGAAAAGTTCAGAAAAACCAAATATGTGCAAAAGGGTGTAAACACAGAATAATCCACGTGGCACCAATATCGAGACCCATCACCCTAGATCAACCGGCGGAAATAGGCTTGGGGCTGGCGGGGACGGTCGGATGGTGGCCATTGTACTCCGTGCTTTGCACACACACCTCTTCAGCTACCCTTAACTCCTCTGCACTGTTTGATTTCCCTGCAATCAAACAGAGACCTTTCATTTCACAATTTAACACTATTTTAATACTTTTTAATCCACAATTTTAATTTCCAAACCCTAATTCTCCACTATAAATACCACTCCATGCCCTAGCTCTTCACCATTCTGAAAATTATAGCCAAAACTCTCTAAAAAGTTCCTAGGTGCAAGTGGGGTAAAATGGAGTTAGCGAGCAAGTTGGTTCCGCCGAATATCGAAGCCAATTCCGGAGCTCCCGCGATGCCCTGAAGCATCCCTCCTCTTCCTTAACCCCTTCTTGACATATTCAAACAGTAAGTCCTTCCCAAACTCCCTTTCTCTTCATTGAATTTCATTTTAATCAAAAGCGGTAAAAGTGGAGTTATTACCGATATCATCTTTTCTAAAGCCTATAACTCCATTTTCCTTTATCATTTGATCAAACCAATTTTACCATTTCACTTGTAATCTTAATACCGATATTTAGAATAAATTTTACCTAAGAATCTCATGTAAAACAACCATATTTGAACTTTTATATTAAAATACCTTGAACTTTGTTATCACATCTTTTCGACAAAATTGCTCAACAATGCCTTTAGGAAAACTTCATGGGGTAACGACCTACCCCACACGCACACTTGGATCCATAGCACTATGCCTCTTTTGTATGAATATTTGTCACGAAGAAAAATTTACAATAAAATACCACATAATTCTAAAACCGGATTTCTTTTAAAGCGGTATTTCATTTCCTTTGTAATTATGCATGTACAATCCTCTTTAGGGGACCCTCTAACGGATGGTGCAGATTATCTCACATCCTTGGGCTATGTTCACTACCGAAAACGGGGACGAAACCGGGATGGATCGTCCTGCCTAAATTTGGGGGCAGATGCTATTTGGATTTATCCGTCCACCTTTCCGAAGATACCAAGTTGATTTATGGCACCGTATATCGGAGGTTTGGACGGATGTGGCCGTTGGAGAAGACTTCGTTAGATTCCCCCTCGTTTGCGAGGGGTTTTGATTGTGGGGACGCTCTTCCCTGCAGGCGCAAGCTCCTGCAGTTAATTACGTTATCGCATCGCGATAACCACTTTCTCCTGCTCTAGAAGTTCACCTCATTTCGTGTGTGTTTTTATTTGTTTGGGTTGGCCGTGAATTGTATACGGAGACTAGTTTATGTCGTCGCCCGTAGGACGCGATTTAGTTCAAATCCGTATATTTGAGATTTGGTTTTTTTTTATTTAAGGATCGTTAATCTGGTTTGAGATTAAGATCAACTTAAATGTATGTGGGCATTTATGGCTCAACTTGTTTTTTGTTAAGGATACGTTAGTCCAATTTGAGACTAAGATCTACTTAACAAGGTTTTAGGATCATTTTTGTTTCAGATCCAACAAGAGAGCATTTGGGCTCTGTTGTTTTAGTTTAGGGACATTTTGGTCCATTATCGCCATTTTGGAGCGAAGTTCTAGTTTGAGGACATCTCGGTCGGTTGATCACCATTTTGGAGGTGAGGTTTTAGTTTAAGGACGTCTAGGTCCGTTGATCACCATTTTGGAGGTGAAGTTTTAGTTTAAGGACGTCTCGGTCTGTTGTCTCCATTTTGGAGGCAACGGTTAGTTTAAGGGACATTTCGGTCCGTTGATCACCATTTTTGAGGTGAAGTTTTAGTTTAAGGACGTCTCGGTCCGTCGTCGCCATTTTGGAGGAAACGGTTAGTTTAAGGACATTTCGATCCGTTGATCACCATTTTTGAGGTGAAGTTTTAGTTTAAGAACGTTTCGGTCCGTTAATCACTATTTTGGAGGTGAAGTTTTAGTTTAAGGACGTCTCGGTCCGTTATCGCCATTTTGGAGGCAACGGTTAGTTTATGGGACATTTCGGTCCGTTGATCACTAATTTTGAGGTGAAGTTTTAGTTTAAGGACGTCTCGGTCCGTCGTTGCCATTTTGGAGGCAACGGTTAGATTAAGGACATTTCGGTCCGTTGTCCTTCTTGCACGCACGTGTATTTTTTACGTGACGGGATGAACAACGATGATTTGGGGTGTACCCAATTTGGGGTATGGTTTGATTTGGGGTGTGCACGTCAGTTTGGGAAGTGCACCAAAAGAGCTGTTGGTTGTCGGGACCCGCCACCTCTCTGAAGACGTTGAAGAATTACAACGACATGTATCAGAGGTATAGAGAGATGTACCCTTGAACCAATTCCCGTATTTGAGGGAAAGGGGGTTGCTGTGGACCTAAGAGTCATTAGTCATTTTTAAGACTAATATTGTCTTAGGAGATATGGGATGAATATCATCAGTTAAAAGATCATTAGTCATGTTTGGGACTAAGATCAATTTGGGGAATCATGAACACATGGGCTCGGTTGATTGGAAATCGAAGAGGTTTTGACCTTGGAAAAACTTAGCCAATTTGGGCTAGGTCTGAGTCCCTACAGTTACTCAACAGTGCTAAGTACTGGTAAATGCAGCACTCACGTGTATCCCATGTGAGGCGCTGGATTAATATTAAACACTGAACTTTGAAGGCGCTTACATGTGAACACGTGAGGCGCCCCAAAGTGAGCGCTGTTCTTTGGGTTTTATTTCCCTCTTTTTTATATAAGTGCTAAGCACTTGATTCTTATGGCACTCACGTGTGAACACGTGAGGCGCTCCAAATGTGGGAACCGCCTTTTGGGTTTTATTCCCCTCTTTTTATATAAGTGCTAAGCACTTGATTGGGGATCGCATGCAAAACACGTGACTGCCCTAGGAGGCACTTTTTGTTCTTCTTTTAAGCGCTCGCATGGAAAACACGTGTGGTCCTCGTTATAGTGTTTAAACGCTAATGAATCATCAGTCTTTCCTTCTGGGTATTTGGAGATTTTGATATCTTGTTAATGACACTAGGATTTGGAGGATCTCATGTCTCTTGTTTTGTAAGAATTAAATTCTTTTTATAGGGTTAAACCCTAGTTTTCAGAGAAATTAAATTCTCATGTGTTTTGCAAGAATTAAATTCTTTGAACTCAATTCTTTTCCCTAGGTTTTGAATCTGCATGACAGAAACTCCCCGATGAGAATTAAATTCTCAACTTGTGGGAAGATCTGATTCTGCAGATCTCAACCAGAGGAAGAACTAAGTTCTTATACGAATGGTTCAACCCTTAAAAAGGCCAAAAAGAGATAGAACAAACTCTGTATTTTTTTACCTAGTGTGTTATGAGGAAACAAGTCTTTAGTGAGAATTAAATTCTTTTTTTTTGTTTCTACTTCTGTCTTCTCTCTCTCTGTGGGTGTTTCTCTCTGCTTTGCGTCTGTCTCTTTTTTCTTCTTCTTTTCTTCTTCCTTTCTCTTTTTCTCTTTTTTGAGACTTGAAGTCTCGGGTTCTTTATATAGTGGAGAGAAGTTTGTTAATTAGTTTGAAGAAATCTCTTATTAAGATATCCCAATTGATTTGGGGATTTTTACCCACCATTGGGTCTTGTTCATATCAGATTTTTGCATTTTTATACCGTCCATTCTTGATCACAATGCATATAGGTAGGTACTTTTGATCTGTGTTTGCTGAATAATTGCAGGTTATAGGTTCTCAGCTCTTTACAGTGAAATTCATGAAAAGTCTCAACAAATACGGGACTACGACCAACAACAGATGAATACTGATCTCTGCTAACCATCCGTATGATGCCGCCTACCAGTTCAAGGGACAAAATGACAAATCGTTGGTCACTTCAATGCACAAAGCACAAGGGCAACACAAGATCCAAGACTTCAAACGCGGAGTTCAAGGCAAAAGTCCACATCATTTTGCACTGCTGAATATCTGGAAGAAAACTGAAGAGATTCTGAGAAACCAAGTATACAAAACAGAAGATCAAAGCAACATGAAGAAACCCAGAAAAAACGAGAAGGCAAATCGACCAAATGGCCACAGAACCGCGGCCAAATAGGCACTTCTGCCGCGGAACCGCGGCCGTCTGGACAGTGTCGGTTGCGTCTTTGCAGTGTTGACTCGGCTCTCTTGGGGTAGTTTTGTAATCTCGTATTTGGTTCAGATTGTAAACCTAGGGTTTCAATTTCCTATCTATAAATAGCAGAGCTCAAAGCCAAATAAAGTGTGCCTTTCTTTATTTTAGATTTTAGAAATTAAATTCTGTTCTTTGTTATCTTTCTCCATAAAAAATTGTAGTGAGTTTATGAGCGTTGATTAATAAAAAAATAAAAACGAGAGTTCTTTTATTTATCTTGCATGTCTATTTATCGTTTGCAATTTTTTATTTGTTAATCTAGTCGCTTTATTTTATCGTTGTTTTTCTTTTTCTTTTTCTATTTTTCTTTATCCTTAACAACGATGATGCTTGAGTAAGATCCTTGCCAATGTGAGGTCTCAAATAGCTAGTTGTAATTTTTCTTAACCTAAATTCTTTCTATCTTTCTTCTTGTTTTTATATTTTTAATGGGTGAGTAATTTCTCACTTGTTAGGGCAGGAGAAGGAAAGTTTGAGAGAAGGAAATCTCTTTCACTCTTTTCTTTGCCCAACACCTTAATTCGGACTCCCTTTAATTAAACCACAATCTGTTGGATGTATATGCCCTAGAGGCCTTTATTGTATAGAATACTGGGGATATGTTTGTACATAACAGTCTTGCTTAATATGATAGTACGCTATTTGGTTTTTCTTTATCTTGACATATATATTTTTCGTAGTATTCAAATATATATATATATATATATATATATATATATATATATATACGTGTTGATAAAGCCCATAGGGTGTTTGCCTGACTTCCGGCGTTATGATGGCAGTCATACTAGTGGGAGCTGGATAGTCAATAGGCACATCCTTAGATGTCCATGGTCGCAGGAGTATCGAGACTGGTCATCGATACTCCGGAGTAGACTGGTGTATACATATCTAGACCCTGAGGAGGGGTGATGGATTGGTCCCGCAGCCATTGGTGGAGTGCACCTAAGATTGTATACAGATGCTCACTGGGTGTGAGTACACCGGACAGGACCCGCCGAGAACTGACTGGATGGTATTTATACCTAACGTCAGATAGCATTTCTCAGGTGACATGTGTGCAGATAGTCCGTTGACTTAAAGTCGTTATTTGTCTCGTGTGAGTTCCCACTGTGCTTTGATTACTACCCTACCACGGTTCAAAGGAGTCGTGCATACAGGTTTTAGTTGGGCACAATCCCGAGCCACGTGGAGGCAGTGAGTGACTGTTAGGGATTCGTCTCTCCCGGTATAGCGAGTTGATATCGTACAGTGATCGGTTGGTCATCACCATAAGTCCCTGGCCAGGGCTGATTGAGAATTACTGATAGATTGATCAGTAGATTCTCGGATGGAGATTGAGCCGTACCGACACGACTTGTACGGTTATTAGGGGTCTGACGTTTACCACCTCCCTAGACCTTACATGCGATACTCTTAGACGAACAGACCGGACTGCACGGATATTGTCATGCACAGGCTCAGTAGGAGTTCAGATGGGTATCCTCACCGGCCTTCTTATCGACATCTACCTGGGGACCGTTACGTACAGCTAGTGCCGCTTGCGGTCTGTAGTTAAACCCACTGCCAGCGTAGTAGTCGAGTCTTTAGAGTCCCATACAGAGTTTTTCCAAACTCCAGACGAAATGATATAGAGGTCGTACGGTTTTATGACAAAGGGTTCGGATGCATACGTGTTTAAACGCACGTACGACATTCGGACAGTTTTTACTAGCCGGCTTTGGTTTAAGCCAGATTCTAGTATCGGGTTATTGGATTTATACAGTCTAAAGTTTTTCCGTGTTTTCACGGATGCGAAGGGCGTTCTCGTAATTTTCTAGGAAGCTTCTAGAAGGAGGGTGACTAAGGAGGTTAAGGTGGCATTTTCATTTATTGCAAATTGTGACTCATTAGTGTGATTCACTATGTCATTAATGCATCATTTATTGCTTATTGACTCATATAGTGAATCACTCTTATTGAATTAATGAAACATGGTGAATAATCATTATTCATTTATTTGATAATTCATTATGTTTTCATATATTCAAGTGAGAAGCTTTTTCATTCTCATTATCATCTCCACCTTCTCTCTCCTCAAGTTCACTCCTTCTTCAAACCCTAATCCTACCACTCATGAGTTGAGACTAAGGATTAGGATAGACTAAACACTCCATAACCTAACTCTACATCATCTTAGTTACTTTGGTTAGCAACTAGAGAAACTAAGTTACCTTAAGTCTTGAGGTGTAGCTTGGATTAGGGTACTCGGGTGGATCATCTATTACGGAAAGGAGGCCGAGGAGGACGTAGAGATCACAAAGACGAAGGACTAGAATCATTAGGTATAATCTCTTTACATAGTAGCTAAGAACTCTATGGCTGTTGTTAATTATCGTTTAGCAAAGATCTTCGGTTAGTCGATGTATGCTTCAAAACAAGATCGTTTTTCATATTTCCGCCTTCCCGCAACTCGTGGGGTGTTGCACATCGACTTACAGTGGTATCAGAGACAGGTTAAACAATAATTAACTCACTTGCAAAGTCATATGAATTTCGAACGCAAAATGAACCGGAAAACACCACGATATCACATAGTTTCTGTCGATTTTAAAATGAGGTCCTAAAATTTTTCAGGTTCCTCCAGAATGACCAGCATGAAAATATAAGAACACAGAAGAAAAATGGGCTCCTGAATCGGCCACTGAGCCGCGGAACCGCGGCCGATCCCACCGATCCACCGCGGATCCGCGACCGAGTTGGGGCCGATTCAGCCCAGTTTTCCTCTGTGCATCTTTTGTGATATTTTGTATTTTCTGGTGTTGTTTATTTTCTGCTCAGATTTCAAATTTACAGAGAAGATTTGGAGTAGAATTTAATGTGTTTAATCGATCGAAATTATACGATGTTTGCTTGTTTGATTATATCTGTGAACTGTATTATGTGTTCGTAAACCTCCCCTAACTGCTAGTATGTCGGTTGGCAGGGGGTTGCACATATCTGTAATGTTTTTAACAGTTTGTGATTATGAACTCTATTGGACTGTTGTGATGATTAGCCGGGGTTCTGTGATGGGTTATTGTATTAATTCATTCGATGTAATTGTAATAAGTTGTAATATTATTTTGCGGGGCACATCCAGGTTGCGGTTGTAGCCACCATTGTATTATTTCCTTTTACTGTTTTTGCTCCTAGGATAGACCCAAGGTGGGGTGCACAAACTACCGGGTATTTCGAAGTGCTTAGTGGCCTACTCACGTTGTTGAGGGAGACCGCTTCACTTCGGGTACTTGACGGGTAGTTTGCCGTACCCGTAGGGGTCTAGGGTGGGGTAATGGCTATTCATCACAACTGTGTAATCCGTCTTTTCTTACAGGCTCAAAAGAAACGCGGATTGTTTGCATATCCAATAAAGTTTATCTGTGATCTGGAATGCCTATTATTGCGTCTGATGAATGTACAATATCTATATATGATAGCTATTTAGACGTCACTTATGTTTTACACCCGCGCTAGCCCAGCCCCCACTCTGCCGTTAGTTAAGTAACCTAACGGGTGATGACGGGACCCCGTGGCGAATGCGGATGGCATAAGAGGACGTTGTATTTTCGTTGTTACCTGTAATGATAGGTTAAAGATGGGACGCATTATTTTTAATGCAAAGAAAAATAAAACCTAAACTGAATTGTTGGAACAATTTCTAAAGCCACTCGATTTTCTTGAAAAAGCAAATTTTAAATGCGGAGCTTAAACCGCTCCTTTTAATAAAAACTATCTTAGTTCCTTCGATCAAATCAAGTTCACTACGTTAACGGTTTTTTGCCAAAAACCAGCCGTAACCCTCCGTCGTTTCAGATAGACAGCACATCGTATTCATGCTATGCTTGTTGGCCTACGTCAAGGCATAGTGTATGGTAGCAGTGTGTTTGCCTATTTGTTGCATAGATAGATGCATTAGTATAGGACAAACATACAGCCTTGTTGGCCTACGTCAAGGGCATGTACTATGTACCTACATTAATCAGGACAACGACGGGTAGAACTTGACTTGCGTCTTATGACTTGTTGGCCTACGTTAAGGTCTATAAGAGCTTGGGGTATAAAAATCACATCGGGAGTTTCAAACATAAAGGAAACTTGCAGATTTAGCATACCTTCTGGAGTGTGGTGACTAAAGTGGCTTCCATCTAGTGCATCATGCAATGATAGTTGGATCCCGATCCCACTGATGAGTAGGATTACTCTCGGGAAACATTCTCACTTAACAATCAATGCTATAAACCAAGTAGGTATTCAGAAAGGTGTTAGAGGGGCTACGCTCCAGGGAAAAGTGGTTATTTAATTAAGGAACTTCGCGAAAGCGTTGGAAAACCTCCCTCGAAGTACCAACACCAGCCTGGCTGAAAGGTTAAGCAAGTATTGTGACGTGTGATTAAATCCTGACTAATTCTTCTTTTAGGTTTTGAAGAAGGATTTGAGGTAACAGTGGGAGCCATCATGTTTAGATTAACTAATAACCAATCTAAACTTGCAAGAAGCATATGCTGAGTGTTTTCTTTTCTCTCTCTCTAGCAGTTACCATGACAGGACTAAAACTATTACTTGAAAAAAATATACTGACCGGACAGAACTATAAAGATTGGCTAAGGAACGTCAACATTGCACCGACTTATGACAAAGTAGCATATGTTACCAACGCTGTTCCTCCCCTTATCCCTGGACCAGATTCCTCAGTTGTGGACAAGGAAGTTTGCAAAACCTGGGATCTGGATTGTGAGTGAGCTAAGTGTATCATGCTGGCGTCCATGAACAATGAACTCCAGAAACAGCATGAGAGTATGGATATTGTATCCATCTTTCTCCATATTAAGGAATTATATGGAGAGCACTCCCGTATCGCAAGGTACGAGACCTCAAGGAAACTCTTCCAGATGAGGTTAGCTCCAGGATCGCCTGTAGGAGAGCACGTCCTCAAAATGATCAGCCTCATTGAGGAACTCGCAAACCTGGGATGCGTGCCAGAGAATGATTTGTATATCGACTTGATTTTGCAGTCCCTTCCCCACACCTTCTCTCAGTTCGTGCTTAGCTTCAACATGCACGAAATGGAAGCTGATCTTCGAAAGCTCCTCAACATGTTGAGGGTAGCAGAAACCTCCTTGAAAAAGGAGAAGACCCCCGTTCTGTATGTTGGCCAATCATCCTCTTCTAAATCTAAAGCGAAAGCTAAAAGGAAGAAGAAGATGAAAGCCACCAAACCGAAGGGTGGGGTCAAGAAGGTGCAGGGAAAGTGTAGGGTTACTAGGCACACTAACGAGGCTCTACAAGGCATCGACCATGCCAAAATTAAATTTTTATGTGCCGAATAACACTAAGCAAGATCGTAAACTAGAGTTTAGGCGAATCATATAGCAAGTAAACAACTTTACTCTAAAGGGATACGAAATACAACCTTTGTAGATCGTTCCTCCACTTCTTTAGCTCCTTGATGAAGTCCTTTCGCTGCAATCGTGGTTCTCCCGGACCCTTGCATGGCTTCACGAGGCGAAAGGTGCGACCATGCTTGAAGTTTCCGAGACCGAAGATGATCTACGTCGAGGGAATTCCGACTCAAGCTTCCACTTCACTAACTTGAGAATTAGTGAAGCAAACACCCTATACTAAAGTGCTAATCTAGTAGAGGATGGAGAAATAGGAAGTGTGTTCTCTTTAGAATTTTGTTTCTCACTTTCTTTCTCACTTTAGATCAAACCCTAGCAAGCTTTTCTCTTGCTCAATGAAGAAGAAGAAGATCTACAAAAGAAAAGAAAATGAGGATAATGATTAAGTGAGAAGGATAACCATGGTGAGTGAGTATCATATACTAACTCATGGTGAGACATAACCATGGCTAAGTGTAAATGGTTAGGTCAATAAAAATCTAAAGTAAAACAAAACTTGTGGACTTTTTCAAAGCATCCACAAGCTTCTACAAGCTTTATGCTTATGAAAAAATTCCACTAATTTGTAATTACTTTAGATAAATATAAACCACCATTTAAAAATAGAATGGTGTAAGTCTTACACATCCATGTCTAGTGTATCAACAACCATGATACAAATATATAACACATTTTAATATATATATATCATATATATATAGTAAAGATGTGTGAAAGTGAGAAAAACCCTAAAGTGAACAAGTGTTAGTAAATGTAAATTAGTATATCTAATATACAATTATACACTTAATTATTAAATCAACACTTGACTTAATAATCCGGTCATATCTCATATAACCGGCTAACAATCATTGTATCGACTTATTGAATCAACACTTGATTCGATAACCCAGCTATATAACCGACCGATACAAAAAAGTGTCGCGAGAATAGAATACGGTATCACATACTCGCATTTATTCTCGGTCTCGTACATATCACATACGTGCTCCTATTTCGTTTTTCCTGAGCCAGTAAAACCTCTATGTAGGACTCTAAAGACTCGTCAATACGCTGGCAGTAGGTGATGATCACATCAATCACCCACAAGCCGTCAACGGTACTAGCTGGACGTAACGGCTACCCGGGTATTGAGCGATCAGAAGATCAGCAAGCAAGCCCGCTCTAACTCCTGTAAAAGCCTGCCGGTAACACTTCCCGTACGGTCCGGTCTCCTCGTCTGATATGTCGCATGTCAAGTCTAGGGGTGGTAAACGTCAGACCCCAATAACCGATAAGTCGTGCCGATGTGAGGCTCATAACGGGTCGAGAAACTACTGGTAACACTTACCAGTAAATCTCTAATCAGCCCTGGCCAGGGACTTCCCTGTTACGGCCAATCGAGCACAACGCAACATCAACCCCCAATACCGGGAGAGACGAAACCCCTCCTATCGCTCATTGCCTCCATGTGACTCGGGACTGTACCCAAAAACCACCGTTTTGCACGCCCTCATGGACGTGGTAAGGTGGAAATCAAAGCACAGTGGGAATCACACAAGACACTATGACGATCTCGGGTTTACAGACTAACCTGCAGTGAGGTATAATACCATCTGGGAGTTCTCTGCGAGTCCGTCCAGTGTACCCAGTCTCCACTGAGCACCCGTATACCATCTCTGATGTCAAACACCAATGGATATGGGATCATCCATCGCCCATCTCATGGGTCGAGAAGCGTATACGCTAGTCTACTCTGGTATATCGATGCCCCGTCTCGATACACCCATGACTAGGGACCTTGAAGGATGTACTTATGGACTACCATGTCCCCACTAGTATGATCCGCATCATAGTCCAGGTAGTCAAGTACACATCCTAAGGGCTTTACCAACATGTAACTATAAGACAGTATAAAGAGACATGTATACATGTTAAAGTAAAGAGCAACCAGATAGCATGCTATCATATCGAGCAAGAAAGTCCTCTCTATATATGTCCAAGCATCCAATATAATATACATCATCTGTACAATACTGGCCTCTAGGGCATACATACAACTAACAATCTCCCACTTGCACTAGGGCCAGGTGCTATAGTATCGCATACCGAGCATCCCGAAGTGTCTCTCAAACTGTATCTGGGGAATGGCCTTCGTGAGTGGATCCACAGTGTTGTTCTTCGTGTCAACCCTCCTGACCTCGATCTCCCGGCGATCAACTATCTCCCGGATCAGGTGATACCGCCTCAGAATATGCCTGGATCGCTGATGGGACCTGGGTTCCTTGGCCAAAGCCACCGCTCCATTGTTATCGCAATACAAAGGTATTGGATGCTCAATGGATGGAACCACTCCAAGTTCAGTAATGAACTTCTTGATCCAGACAGCCTCTTTGGCAGCATCGTTGGCAGCGATGTATTCAGCTTCCATCGTCGAGTCTGCCACGGTTTCTTGCTTGGAACTCTTCCAGCTAACCGCCCCTCCGTAAAGGGTAAAGACAAATCCCGACCGACTTAGAGTCGTCCTTATCACTCTGGAAGCTCGAATCGGTAAAGGACTCCACTTGGAGTTCTCCGTTACCATACACTAAGAGCATCTCTTTAGTCCTTCGTAAGTACTTGAGAATGCTCTTCACAGCTGTCCAATGACTCTCTCCAGGATCAGCTTGATACCTACTCACTACACTTAATGAGTATGCTACATCGGGTCTGGTACATAGCATCGCGTACATGATAGAGCCTACAGCCGAAGCATAGGGTATCCCTTGCATGCGAGCTCTCTCCAAATCAGTCTTGGGAGACATCTCTTTAGAGAGAGTGAGCCCTGAGATCGTGGGTAAAAACCCACGTTTGGACTCTTCCATACTAAACCTCTTTAGTATGGTGTCAATGTACCTGGATTGGGACAATCCCAATATCCGTTTAGATCTATCTCTATAGATCATAATTCCCAATATGCAGGAGGCATCACCAAGATCTTTCATTGAGAATCTTTGTGATAAGAAGAGCTTCACCGATTGCAGCATAGGAATGTCATTTCCTATCAAGAGTATGTCGTCCACGTACAATACGAGGAAGACAACCTTACTCTCTGCCACCTTCTTGTAGATACAAGGTTCATCTACGTTTTTGACGAAATCAAACTCTTTGATAACGACGTCAAAGCAGATGTTCCAACTCCGCGATGCTTGCTTTAATCCATAAATGGATTTAAGCAGCTTGCACACCTTCCCGCTGCTCCTACTATCTACGAAGCCCTCTGGCCGAGTCATGTACACGCACTCTTCTAAATCACCGTTTAGAAAGGCGGTCTTAACATCCATTTGCCAGATTTCGTAGTCATGATATGCAGTGATGGCAAGCATGATCCTGATGGATTTAAGCATAGCCACTGGAGAAAAGGTTTCGTCATAGTCCACACCTGGTCTTTGACGAAAACCTTTTGCAACAAGTCTAGCTTTGAAAGTCTCCACTTTCCCATCTACACCAGGTTTTTTCTTGAAGATCCACTTTCTCCCAATGGGTTTTACCCCTTCAGGAGCAACTTCCAAAGTCCATACTTTGTTGGTGTACATGGATTCCATCTCGGACCGCATTGCATCCAGCCATTTCATGGAGTCCCCACTCGTGATAGCCTGCTCGAAGCTAGTTGGGTCATCATCAACCATGATGCAATCCTCGCTCCCACCATCCATGAGAAAACCGTAGTATCTCTCAGGTGGGTGAGGAACCCTACTAGATCTGCGGAGTAGCTGGGGTTCATCGGGAACTACCGAATCCTCTGGTTCAACAAATCTTCTGTTGTGGTTTGTATAGCTGGAACCTCTTCCAGTTCTACCTTGGAGCCACTAATCTCTTTTGCAAGAAATTCCTTTTCTAAAAAGGTGGCGTGTTGATCAACAAACACCTTTTGTTCCTCACTGTGGTAGAAGATATACCCTCGCGAATGCTTGGGATATCCAACAAACTTACACAAAACAGACCTTGCCTCGAGTTTGTCCGGTTTTTGTCTTTTGACATAGGCCGGGCAACCCCATATCTTTATAAAATTAAGATATGGTCTCTTCCCCTCCCATATCTCATATGGGGTGGTAGGCACAGATTTGGTAGGAACCCTATTCAGTAGGTATGCTGCTGTCTCCAGTGCATATCCCCAGAAGGAAATAGGTAACTCAGCTATACTCATCATCGAGCGTACCATATCTAATAGGGTGCGGTTCCTCCGTTCCGATACACCGTTGTGCTATGGTGTATATGGAGGAGTTAGCTGAGAGAGAGTTCCATTCTCTTTTAGGAAGTCCAGGAATTCATTGCTCAAGTATTCACCTCCTCGATCAGGTCGAAGGATTTTAATACTTTTCCCGGTTTGGTTCTCGACTTCTTGTTTATATTCTCTAAATTTCTCAAAAGCTTCTGATTTGTGTTTCATCAGGAACACATATCCGAATCTAGAGAGATCGTCAGTGAATGTAATGAAGTACGAAGAACCATCCCTGGCATGTGTAGACATGGGACCGCATACATCACTATGTATCAGTCCCAAGAGTTCAGTAACTCTCTCTCCGTGTCCCGTAAACGGAGTTTTGGTCATCTTGCCTTTGAGACATGACTGGCAAGTGTTATAAGATGAAAATTCAAATGGATTTAAATATCCATCCTTATGCAACTTAGCTAGTCATGTCGCATGATGTGACCCAGTCTACAATGCCACAAGAAGAATTCGTTCATTTCTGAACTCTTTCTCTTGTTTGTGTTTGTTATGCTCAGAACTGTTGATTGATTTAGAACATAAATGCCATTGCACAACGTGCCTGATCCAACCAACTTTTGGTTTAGGAAAATGTTCATAACATTATCCTGTAATACAAAATTATATCCTTCTTTACTCAACAAAGAGACCGATATAATGTTGCATATCAGGTTCGGCATGAAATAGCATTCGTTCAGAATCAATGTATTACCAGTTGGCAATACAAGATGATATTCCCCGACGGTTTTAGCTGCAACAATTGCACCATTTCCAACCCTTATGTCTTTATCACCTTCTCCAAGTTCTCTACCTTTCCTAAGCCCATGTAACTGATTACATATATGGGATCCTGACCCGGTATCCAATACCCAGGACGTAGAGCAAATAGAGAAACAGTTCTCTGTAACGAATACACCCGAAGAAAATACATCAACATGTACTTTCTTCATTAGGGTGGCATGGGAATCCTGGTATTCCCCTATATCCTGATCAGTCTTATAACTCTTATAAGAAAGAACGGAACCAACGTTCCCCAACACAGTATAACATGCGGGTTCGGTCAATACATCCATATTATTATCTTGATTAAGGCATGATATGGTCGCTACCTGGAGAGAGAGAGAGAAGAAAACACTTTAGCGTATGCTCTTGCAAGATCAGATTGGTTATTATTTTATCTAATCAGGATGGCTCCCACTGTTTTTATCAAATCTTCCTTCAAACCCTAAAAGGAAAGACTAGCCGGGATTAATTACACCCTACAACTTCGCCAATCTTTCAGCCAGGCCAGTGTCGGTACTTTGAGGGAGGTTCCCCGTGCTTTCGCACGGACCTAATTAAATTAAACCTCATTTTCCCAGAGGAGTAACCTTGTTGACACCTTTCTAGACACCTACTTGATCGGCTAATTGTCCTGTGTAAAACTCTCCCAGGAGTAACAATTACTCGCAGTGGGTATCGGGATCCAACTATCTCATAGAAGGCATGCAATCTCATTGCAAATCTCAACACTTGAAATTCCCGATAATATTTTGCCCCAAGCATCCCATGACCTTGACGGAGGTCAACAAACCATAGGGTGCAAGTCAAGTTCAACCCGTCATTTCTTGATTGAATCAAACCCACCTGCACGACCCTTGACGGAGGTCAACAAGGTCGTACGACTACCCTAATCCAATCTGCATCATATGCATAAGCAGATAAATACTAGTTAGCTACCGCACACTACGTCTTGACGGAGGTCAACAAACGTAACACGAATACTAAGTAGGACTTATCTGAAATGACGGAGGGCTACGACAGGTTTTTCTGAAAACCTATTGCGTAATAAACTTGATATCGTTGTAGAATCGAGTGAATTTTGAAATGGAGTGATTTTGAGGCTTTTATTAGTTTTGCTAAAGAGGTCACTTCCGGTGAAGGGATCTCGGCTCTTTCCTTATGGAATAAGGTGCAGGATATATCATATACATCACTATGCAAAGCAAAACTCCAAAAGCAGTCAAAAGCAAACCGAGTGTTGTAGCATCTGCTAGTTTTGCTAAAGAGGTCACTCCCGGTGAAGGGATCTCGGCTCTTTCCTCATCGAATAAGGTGCAGGGTATATCATATATACCGCTATGCAAAGCAAAACTGTAGCTACCCTTTTATTTGAAAATTTGATTCTACAACATCTTTTAGGTTTCTTTTCTTTCATTAATCACATTAATGAAGTCCCATCATTTAAGTCACCTAAACATCACAGATAAATACGACGTACACTTATGCCATCCGCATTCGCCTCGATGTCCCCTCGTACACCGTTAGGTTAGGTAACTAACGGCAGAGCAGGGCAGGGCTAGCGCGGGTGTAAAACATAAGTAACGCCTATATAATATATCATATATACTATATACAATATTTATCATAGAACATCAAATGATCACATCACAGATATCGCAGCAGAAGAAACATATGAAACATTGGATATACTAGGACGTCCGTGTTTTATTTTGAGCCTCTATAAAACACGGATTCCACGGTCGCGATGAATAGCCAAACCCACACCCCTAGACCCCTACGAGAGCGGCAAGCAACCCTACCAATTCTAGAGTTAGGAGACCCGGACTCGACTCCTCGAGTTGGTCTCCCACTGGACTCCAGAACCCGGTTACTTGTGCTCTCCTCCTTGGGTCCATCCTAGTGCGGAAAAGTAAATAATATACAAATGGTGACAGCAACCTCATCCCGGAAGTGCCCCAATAAAAGAATATTACATAAAATTTATTTTACATGAATGAAAATAAAAACTCTCATCTCACATAAAATCCCCGGGCTATTCAGAACGCGACGATCCAATATAACATATCCAGCAACACATAATATCACATGTCATCAACGTAAGTAAATATGCGCATCCCAATTGTCGTTGACATATAGAAACGAAACCGGCGATATCACATATTACACTTATGGTCACAGAAAAGAAAGTGTAAAACTACAACATTTGGAATCCACAATCTCGTTAGACATCGTAAATGCGAAATATCACATATTCTGCATTTCATGCCTAACTGTATGAATTCCACATATTGTATCACATTCCAGATAAATAGACAGTATTAAACTTTCCGATCGAATAATCAAATACCCAAGATTTCCTCAATAGCTCAACACTTGAGCGGAGTTCTAAAATTCCAGAATACGTCACAGTAGCAACGGTCCAGCCGTAGAAGGGTCAAGTCAACGCCTCACATGTGGCACGCCGTACTGCCCCAAACCCTAAGGTTCAAAGGGCAGTTTAAAACGGTCACATAATCGAGTTAAGGTTTGTTGTCTTCTAGAGGGTCCGTCACATCACATACACGTTTTTCCGAAAGATTTAAAACCCGATAAAAATTCAACACTTGAATGTTTTTCGTGCCGGGAAAAAATTGAGTTAATGATATCCGTTCGAACATTTTAATACTTTCTAAATTATCCGGAATAAACAACGAAATTAAAATTTCCGATCGAATCTACGAATACAAAATAAACCCCAGAACACTCAACCCTTGAGTCAGATTAAAAATACCCATAAAATAGTAACAACAGAATAAAGAATTACTGTGCAAAAACCAGTCCCTAATACCATTACCTTGCCGCGGAACCGCCGCCAAAGGTGGGTTATTGCCGCGGTTCCGCGGCCACGTGGAGGACTTAGGGGCTCGTTTTTCTTGGTTATTCTTAGAAAACCCTGCTGAATTTTTTAGGCATTTTTAATTCGGAAAAATACCAGATTTCAAAAATTGTACAGAGAGGGGTTTAAAGTGTAGTTTCCGGGTTCGATCGGGGTTTTAACTTCGTTAACACATCGCCTAATGCTCTGGCTAGGCTCTGATACCACTGTAGGGTTACTAGGCACACTAACGAGGCTCTACAAGGCATCGACCATGCCAAAATTAAATTTTTATGTGCCGAATAACACTAAGCAAGATCGTAAACTAGAGTTTAGGCGAATCATATAGCAAGTAAACAACTTTACTCTAAAGGGATACGAAATACAACCTTTGTAGATCGTTCCTCCACTTCTTTAGCTCCTTGATGAAGTCCTTTCGCTGCGATCATGTTTCTCCCGGACCCTTGCATGGCTTCACGAGGCGAAAGGTGCGACCTTGCTTGAAGTCTCCGAGGCCGAAGATGATCTACGTCGAGGGAATTCCGACTCAAGCTTCCACTTCACTAACTTGAGAATTAGTGAAGCAAACACCCTATACTAAAGTGCTAATCTAGTAGAGGATGGAGAAATAGGAAGTGGGTTCTCTTTAGAATTTTGTTTCTCACTTTCTTTCTCACTTTAGATCAAACCCTAGCAAGCTTTTCTCTTGCTCAATGAAGAAGAAGATGATCTACAAAAGAAAAGAAAATGAGGATAATGATTAAGTGAGAAGGCTAACCATGGTGAGTGAGTATCAAATACTAACTCATGGTGAGACATAACCATGGCTAAGTGTAAATTGTTAGGTCAATAAAAATCTAAAGTAAAACAAAACTTGTGGACTTTTTCAAAGCATCCACAAGCTTCTACAAGCTTTATGCTTATGAAAAAATTCCACTAATTTGTAATTACTTTAGATAAATATAAACCACCATTTAAAAATAGAATGGTGTAAGTCTTACACATCCATGTCTAGTGTATCAACAACCATGATACAAATATATAACACATTTTAATATATATATCATATATATATAGTAAAGATGTGTGAAAGTGAGAAAAACCCTAAAGTGAACAAGTGTTAGTAAATGTAAATTAGTATATCTAATATACAATTATACACTTAATTATTAAATCAACACTTGACTTAATAATCCGGTCATATCTCATTTAACCGGCTAACAATCATTGTATCGACTTATCGAATCAACACTTGATTCGATAACCCGGCTATATAACCGACCGATACAAAAAAGTGTCGCGAGAATAGAATACGGTATCACATACTCGCATTTATTCTCGGTCTCGCACATATCACATACGTGCTCCTATTTCGTTTTGCCTGAGCCAGTAAAAGCTCTATGTAGGACTCTAAAGACTCGTCAATACGCCGGCAGTAGGTGATGATCACATCAAGCACCCACAAGCCGTCAGCGGTACTAGCTGGACGTAACGGCTACCCGGGTATTGAGCGATCAGAAGATCAGCAAGCAAGCCCGCTCTAACTCCTGTAAAAGCCTGCCGGTAACACTTCCCGTACGGTCCGGTCTCCTCGTCTGATATGTCGCATATCAAGTCTAGGGGTGGTAAACGTCAGACCCCAATAACCGATAAGTCGTGCCGATGTGAGGCTCATAACGGGTCGAGAAACTACTGGTAACACTTACCAGTAAATCTCTAATCAGCCCTGGCCAGGGACTTCCCTGTTACGGCCAATCGAGCACAACGCAACATCAACCTCTAATACCGGGAGAGACGAAACCCCTCCTATCGCTCATTGCCTCCATGTGACTCGGGACTGTACCCAAAAACCACCGTTTTGCACGCCCTCATGGACGTGGTAAGGTGGAAATCAAAGCACAGTGGGAATCACACAAGACACTATGACGATCTCGGGTCTACAGACTAACCTGCACAAGTGTCACCAGAGAACTGCCATCTGACGTGAGGTATAATACCATCTGGGAGTTCTCTGCGAGTCCGTCCAGTGTACCCAGTCTCCACTAAGCACCCGTATACCATCTCTGATGTCAAACACCAATGGATATGGGATTATCCATCGCCCATCACATGGGTCGAGAAGCGTATACGCTAGTCTACTCTGGTATATCGATGCCCCATCTCGATACACCCACGACTAGGGACATTGAAGGATGTACTTATGGACTACCATGTCCCCACTAGTATGATCCGCATCATAGTCCAGGTAGTCAAGTACACATCCTAAGGGCTTTACCAACATGTAACTATAAGACAGTATAAAGAGACATGTATACATGTTAAAGTAAAGAGCAACCAGATAGCATACTATCATATCGAGCAAGAAAGTCCTCTCTATATATGTCCAAGCATCCAATATAATATACATCAACTGTACAATACTGGCCTCTAGGGCATACATACAACTAACAGAAAGAACAAGGTAGGAAGGGTGAAAGCGGATATAAACGAATGCCATTATTGTCACAAGCAAGGGCACTGGAAGAAGGACTGTATGTCCTTCAAGGCAAAGGACACGAAGCAAGCGGTTGCTTTTGCTTCAGGTGTGTTCGTAATCGAAAATTGTCTTTCAGTAAACTCTACATCATGGGTACTTGATACCGGTTTTGGTTCTCACATCTGTAATTCATTGCAGGATCTGAGAAATAGTAGAGTACTGGAGACAGGTGATATGACTCTCCGGATGGGCAATGGAATGCATGTAGATGCTGTTGCAATAGGGGAGTATCACCTAGGGTTGACTAGTGGGCACGTTTTGGTGTTGTACAGCTGTTTTTGTATTCCCAGTATGCTGTGTAATATTATATCAGTATCTTTGTTGTCTAATAAAGGATATAATTTTGTGCTTAAAAGTAATGTCATGAACATTCTCCTAAATCAAGAACTGATTGGGTATGGCACACTGGAAAACGGCATATACATACTTAATCAACCTCGAATTTTCAATATTCAAAACACATTTAAAAGAAAGGCTCCAGATTCAAATCAAGCCTTCCTATGGCATTGTAGACTTGGTCATATAAACGAAACTAGGTTGACTAAGTTACATAAAGATGGATATCTAGATCTGTTTGAATATTCATCATATGCAACTTGTCAATCATGTATCAAAGGAAAAATGACCAAATCTCCGTTCTCCGGACACGGAGCAAGAGCTACTGAACTCTTGGGACTTGTACACAGTGATGTATGTGGTCCAATGTCTACACATGCGCGAAGCGGTCACTCCTACTTCATCACTTTTACTGATGACTTCTCTAGGTATGGACATGCGTTCTTAATGAAACATAAATCAGAGACCTTTGAGAAGTTTAAGGAGTATAAAAATGAAGTAGAGAAACAAACTGGTAAAAGCATCAAGACATTTCGATCTGATCGAGGTGGAGAATACTTAAGTACCAGTTTCCTTGAATACTTAAAAGAGAATGGAATTCTCTCTCAGCTTACTCCGCCTTATACACCTCAGCATAATGGTGTATCAGAAAGGAGGAATCGCACGCTATTAGATATGGTCCGTTCAATGATGAGTAGTGCTGAGTTGCCACTTTCCTTCTGGGGATTTGCTCTAGAATCAGCAGCATACTTATTGAATAGAGTTCCAACTAAGTCTGTGCCTATCACTCCATATGAAATGTGGAGCGGGAAGAGACCATATCTCAAGTATATCAAGATATGGGGGTGCCCGGTATATGTTAAAAAGCATAAACCGAACAAGCTCGAGTCACGATCGGTTTTGTGCAAGTTTGTAGGTTACCCCAAACATTCAAGGGGGTACATGGTCTACCACACTGAAGAACAAAAGGTGTTTGTCGCTCGCCACATTGTCTTCTTAGAGAGCGAATTTCTTGCAAAAGAAATTAGTGGGAGCACGGTAGAGCTGGAAGAAATTCCAGAACCTCAAACTGCTACCGAGGACTTAGAAGAACCTCAGATTTCAATAGAACATGATGAACCAACGCTACTCCGCAGATCTAGTAGGCTTTCTCATCCTCCAGAGAGATACTATGGTTTTCTTCTAGATGGGGATCGAGAGGATTGCATCATCGATGATGATGAGCCTACTAGTTTTCAGCAGGCTATCACGAGTAATGACTCGATGAAATGGCTGGATGCTATGAGATCCGAAATGGAATCCATGTACACCAATAAAGTATGGACTTTAGAAGTTGCTCCTCCTGGGGTGAAACCAGTTGGATGCAAATGGATCTTCAAAAAGAAGATTGGTGCACTTGGACAAGTGGAAACCTACAAAGCTAGACTCGTTGCAAAAGGTTTTCGTCAAAGACCAGGATTGGACTATGATGAAACCTTTTCACCTGTAGCTATGCTTAAATCCATTCGGATCCTGCTTACCATTGCTGCCTTCCATGGCTATGAAATCTGGCAGATGGACGTAAAAACAGCTTTTCTAAATGGACATTTAGAAGAGAGTGTTTACATGGATCAACCAGAAGGTTTCTTAGACAGTGGGAGCAGCGGAAGAGTGTGCAGGTTGCTTAAATCTATTTATGGATTAAAGCAAGAATCGCGAAGTTGGAACATCTGCTTTGATGAGACAGTCAAAGAGTTTGACTTTATCAAAAATATAGATGAACTATGTATTTATAGGAAGATTGTAGAAGGAGCAGTAGTCTTCCTCGTTTTGTACGTCGACGACATACTACTGATAGGGAATGATGTCCCTATGTTACAATCAGTAAAGCTCTTCTTGTTACAGAAATTCTTCATGAAAGACTTGGGTGATGCAACCTACATTTTGGGCATTAAGATCTATCGTGATAGATCTAATAGAATGTTGGGACTTTCACAGTCCAAGTATATTGACACTATACTAAAGATATTTAGTATGGAAGATTCCAAGCGCGGTAATATGCCCGCTTGTCACGGGATCACCTTTCCAAAGAGATGTCTCCAAAGACTGATGAAGAGAGGGATTGCATGAGCATTTTACCCTACGCTTCGGCGGTAGGATCTATAATGTATGCGATGTTATGTACAAGACCGGATGTAGCTTACGCACTTGGTGTGGTAAGCAGGTATCAGTCTGACCCAGGTGAGAAACATTGGATAGCGGTAAAGAACATTCTCAAGTATCTGAGAAGGACTAAGGAGATGTTCTTGATTTACGGTAATGGGGACCTCCAGGTAGAGACTTTTACCGACTCCGGCTTCCAAAGTGACAAAGATGATTCTAAATCCATTTTGGGTTTTGTGTTTACCCTCAATGGAGGGACGGTATGTTGGAAGAGTTCCAAACAGGATACCGTCGCAGACTCAACTATGGAGGCTGAGTATATAGCTGCTAGTGAAGCCGCAAAAGAGGCTGTCTGGATGAGAAAGTTCATCTCTGAAATTCGGTGGTTCCGTCCATTGCCAATCCAATACCTTTGTATTGTGATAACAATGGGGCCGTAGCATTGGTAAAGGAACCCAGGTCCCATCAGAAATCCAGGCATATCTTAAGGCGTTTTCACCTGATCAGGGAGATCGTTGATCGTCGGGAGATCGAGGTACGGAGAGTGGATACAAAAGACAACACGACAGATCCATTCACAAAGGCCATCCCTCAAGTTCAGTTCGAGAGGCTGTTTGAGATGTTGGGCATGCGGTACTCCAGCAACTGGATATAGTGAAAACAGTGGGTACTCATTGTGCCAATTATAGGCCTTAGTGCAAGTGGGAGATTGTTGGATGTATATGCCCTAGAGGCCTTCATTGTATAGGATACTGGGGATATGTATGTACATAACAGTCTTGCTTAATATGATAGTACGCTATTTGGTGTGTCTTTATCTTGACATATATATTTTGCGTAGTATTCATATATATATATACGTGTTGATAAAGCCCATAGGGTGTTTGCCTGACTTCCGGCGTTACGATGGCAGTCATACTAGTGGGAGATGGATAGTCAATAGGTATATCCTTAGATGTCCTTGGTCGCAGGAGTATCGAGACTGGGCATCGATACTCCGGAGTAGACTGGTGTATACATATCTAGACCCTGAGGAGGGGCGATGGATTGGTCCCGCAGCCATTGGTGGAGTGCACCTAAGATTGTATACAGATGCTCACTGGGTGTGAGTACATCGGACAGGACTCGCCGAGAACTGACTGGATGGTATTTATACCTAACATCAGATAGCAGTTCTCAGGTGACATGTGTGCAGATAGTCCGTTGACTTAAAGTCGTCATTTGTCTCATGTGATTTCCCACTGTGCTTTGATTACTACCCTACCACGGTTCAAAGGAGTCGTGCAAACAGGTTTTAGTTGGGCACAGTCCCGAGCTACGTGGAGGCAGTGAGTGACTGTTAGGGATTCGTCTCTCCCGGTATAGGGAGTTAATATCGCACAGTGATCGGTTGGTCATCACCATAAGTCCCTGGCCAGGGCTGATTGAGAATTACTGATAGATTGATCAGTAGATTCTCGGATGGTGATTGAGCCGTACCGACACGACTTGTACGGTTATTAGGGGTCTGACGTTTACCACCTCCCTAGACCTTACATGCGATACTCTTAGACGAACAGACCGGACTGCACGGATATTGTCACGCACAGGCTCAGTAGGAGTTCGGATGGGTATCCTCACTGGCCTTCTTATCGACATCTACCTGGGGACCGTTACGTACAGCTAGTGCCGCTTGCGGTTTGTGGTTAAACCCACTGCCAGCGTAGTAGTTTAGTCTTTAGAGTCCCACACAGAGTTTTCCTAACTCCAGGCGAAATGATATAGAGGTCGTACGGTTTTATGACAAAGGGTTCGGACGCATACGTGTTTAAACGCACGTACGACATTCGGACAGTTTTTACTAGCCGGCTTTGGTTTAAGCCAGATTCTAGTATCGGGTTATTGGATTTATACAGTCTAAAGTTTTTCCGTGTTTTTACGGATGCGAGGGGCATTCTCGTAATTTTCCGGGAAGCTTCTAGAAGGAGGGTGACTAAGGAGGTTAAGGTGGCATTTTCATTTATTGCAAATTGTGACTCATTAGTGTGATTCACTATGTCATTAATGCATCATTTATTGCTTAATGACTCACATAGTGAGTCACTCTTATTGAATTAATGAAACATGGTGAATAATCATTTATATTCATTTATTTGATAATTCATTATGTTTTCATATATTCAAGTGAGAAGCTTTTTCATTCTCATTATCATCTCCACCTTCTCTCTCCTCAAGTTCACTCTTTCTTCAAACCCTAATCCTACCACTCATGAGTTGAGACCAAGGATTAGGATAGACTAAACACTCCATAACCTAACTCTACATCATCTTAGTTACTTTGGTTAGCAACTAGAGAAACTAAGTTACCTCAAGTCTTGAGGTGTAGCTTGGATTAGGGTACTCGGGTGGATCATCTATTATGGAAAGGAGGCCGGGGAGGACGTAGAGATCACAAAGACGAAGGACTAGAATCATTAGGTATAATCTCTTTACATAGTAGCTAAGAACTCTATGGTTGTTGTTAATTATCGTTTAGCAAAGATCTTCGGTTAGTCGATGTATACTTCAAAACAAGATCGTTTTTCATATTTCCGCCTCCCCGCAACTCGTGGGGTGTTGCACATCGACTTACACAATCCGCTCACTACGGCACCCTATCCTACATGATAGCGGCGATTCCATAGTTAGACCGGTTGTGGTTGAATTAACCGGTGGTTAGGGCTAAGAGCCAAGAACGGACGGACAAGGACCAAAAGGAAGAAACTAAGCATGGAAAACCTAGATTATATTTGCAAGTTCCTTCCTAGTCGTGCTAATCCCCGTTGTTGCCGATTGCCGTAACACCCATATTAAGAAGGGCATTGAAAGAAGTGAGAAATTCCTAACTCGAACTAACCTAATCCTAACCCTAACAAGTTCTTTTATCATCCTTTATCTCATTAGTTGATCATAAAACAAATCTCGACATATTTGATTTAACTCGTTAAAACATAAAGAAAAAGATTCCATCTCCCTGTGGATCGATCCGTACTCAACCGGCTAGCTACCAAGCGAAATCGTCTTGATTGCGGTAATTAAAAATAAAAGCATACGAGCGGAAAGCACCCAACAATTAAATGGCGCCGTTGCTTGGGAGACGGTAGTTTATTTCTTTGTGTAATTTCTGGTTAATTAAAAAAAATATAAAAATATAAAAATATAAAAAATTAAAATTTTTTACAAAAAATAAAATAAAAACCATGTTGTTAGTTTTTGTGCAAGTGTGCAGGATAGGAAGAAGGTCTAGTTCAGTTCTGGAGCAAACTTAGTGAACAAATCAAGATTCAGAGGCTCTAAACAGGAAGAGGAGAACCAACTCAGCACAGAGAATAAATTTGAAGCCTTCAACTTTCTGAACAGCCGCGGAACCGCGGCAGAATCACCTGTTTGACCGCGGAACCGCGGTCAACTGCTGACGTCAGCACCCAAAATTTCTCTGTGAGTATCTCATTTCTCTTCTCCCCTCCTCTGAACTCCACTAAACCATATTTTTCTGCAGCATTCTTTGCGCAGATTCTCTTCCCCTCTCCAATAAACTGTTTTTTGTGCAGGATTCTTTGCACCGCAGCCAAAATAAAATTGTTGCAAGTGTTTTAGATTTTTGGTTGTTACTGCTTTGCATAAATAATACGGACTTTTAAGGGGTTACAACACCAATTCAGATTCGGTGGGGATTTCATCACCCTTCCTAAGACCCCAAAAATCACTAAAAGTATACGCATCACACTTGAGCTTAATTAAAAAATATCTAGACTCAGCCAACTAAGGACTGTCGTGCTCAATAGGACAGAGGAAGGTTGTGGGCATTCAATCGTTTATCTTAACTTGACTTTGTGGTGCCTAGGCTAGATAAGTGAGAATGGTAATTTTAAAAGGCCCGTCTCACGGTGATTCGTGAGCGGAACCCTCCTTTCTTCATTTGTGCTTACCTGGCCACAATTGGCAGTAAAGAGATGATTTGAGGGTTATCTCACAACTTGTCACTTTGGAACAGTTAGGAGCAGTCTAGTGGACTTTGAAGACCATAACTCTAGGTTTGATTTTGCATGTTTTAACTGTGATTGTTTGAAGTTGTGCCGTAAGTCCGTGCATATTTTTGCAAAACTTTTTCTACAAAAAAAACACAAAACAAAAACTTTTATAAAATCTTGCCCTTTGACGCTAGAATCCCATTTCACCCACCTTTTATCCGCATTTTTCCATTGACGTTATCTTACCCTCACATTCTACGCTTTGACTATACTAAACTCGTTTAGTGTATGTCCGGTTGGACTCAGAACACTAGTTCCCGTCTAGTCCGCGTTTCGTTAGTCGCTACCGACTACGCGATCGACTCCGACGTCGAAACTCCCTCCACACCTCTTTCATCTTTACCTTTGCCGGCCAATTCCGACGTTGACCGGAATTCTGTTCATACACCTTCACCTTCACCATCATCATCACCAAATTCTTCTTATGAGATGTCAGGATTTCCTCCTAACATACCTTTACCTCCCCCGGGACTGATTCCACCTCATATGGGTGCGAATAACCCGCAACCACCTCCTGTCGAAGTGCTACAGTGAATAGCGCTCCAGGATCGTTTCTATCCTACCCGCTCCGCACTTCCTACATGTCTTTCACTTCCACCGGTCAATGGGGATAATTTCGAAATTAAGCCCCACTTCATCAACATGTTGCCCAAATTTCACGGGCTGGAATCCGAAGATGCCTACATCTTCATTAACAAGTTCCAGAATGTCTGTGCAATGATGAAGACAACCCAACTGTCCGACGATGGTATACGGCTACGAGTCATTCCTTTCACTCTGTGTGACCTAGCTGAGAAGTGGCTGTATAGTACCGCATCGCATTCCATAAACAGTTGGGAAGAGTTTGTAAAAGCGTTTCTTAAAAAGTTCTACCCAAATCACAAGACCGCGAGAATACGAAACAAAATTAACCAATTTTCCCAGCTTCCTGCCGAACCTTTTTGGAAGTGCTTTGACCGATACAAAGACCTTCTTGTTCAGTGCCCTCATCACGGTATTGAGAGATGAAAACTTTGCCAGACCTTATACGAGGGCCTGAACCTAGCAACTAAGCAGTTGTTAGAGACCATTTGTCAAGGCCACTTCCTATCCAAATTTGATAAAGAAGCTTGGAAATTTCTTGACGATCTCGCGGAACAAACGCTTCAGTGGGAAAGCACCAGACCGAACACGTCGTCTACTTCTTCTGCTTCTTCCGGTCTCTCTAGGGCAGGCGTTCATCAACTCGATATCTCGATTGCAATGAAGGCCGAAATGGCCGCGATCACGCGAAAACTAGAAGCAATTGAGATCAAATTCTCATCGCCTTCTCCTGCCCCTGCTCTTCCCCCTCGTACCATTTGCGCTTGTTGTTCAGACCTATCACATTTGACCGAAGCGCGTCCTTACAACCCACCTGCTCAAGGACAGGATCAGGTCAATGTTGCATTTCAGTAAAGACAAAGAAATGATCCATACTCTTTCACTTACAATCCTGGTTGGAGGAACCACCCCAATTTCGTCTGGAATCAGAACCAACAACAATTCCAAGGCCACAACAACTTCCAGAGGCTTCCTCCTCCTCAACAACAAGCTCAGCAACAAACTCAACATCAATATCAGCAGCCCTTCCAACCCCAACCTTTTCAAAATCCGGCGAACAATTTTGCACCCAACAATTCTTTTCCTTAAAACAATTTTGTTCCGTCAAACAATGATAAGGTTTCCTCGCTAGAACGAAGTCTGGAGGTGTTTGTAAAGCAATCGACTCAATCCAATGCCAACATCCAGTCTTCCATTCAGTCTTTGGTACAACACACTGCTACACACGGGCAAAGCATCAAAACCATCGAAGCCCAGATTGCACAACTGAATGCGGCTTTAAGCGAGCGAGAGAAAGGGAAGCTTCCATCTCAACCACTCCCAAATCCTGGTCACCCACATAATGCACATGTTGCTCTTGAGCAACAAAACTATAATGTGAGTGCCGTGACTACGTTGAGATCAGGAAGGATGCTGCACAACAACGTTGGCACAGATGATGACACCCCGGCCGCCGCTTCTTCTTCTTCTTCTTCTCCTTCTTCGTCTTCTGAGCCAGTTCTCCATCCTTCAAAAGGCTCTTCTTCTTCTGCTACTCCGAATGGAACCACATCTCACTCCACGAAAACTCCAGTTCTGGGATCCGTTCCAACTCCACAATCTCCTCCACAAGTCATGGACTGAACCAATTTTCAAAATGTTCCATTTCCAAACCGGTTGAGGTCTAATAAACAAAATCCACAAATGGAGAAAATTGTGGAGTTGTTTAAACAGGTTAACATTAACATTCCTCTCTTGGATGCAATCCAACAAGTCCCTTACTACGCAACAATCTTGAAGGACTTGTGCACTAAGAGGAAATCTCATGTACCCAAGAAGGTTTTCTTAGCTAGTGCCGTGAGTGATGCTCTTGCCCAAGTTTTACCTCAAAAATGAAAGGACCCTGGCTGTCCTACGATTTCAATAACTATTGGGGATTGTGCCCGCCAAAAATTTCTGCGCAAAAGAGTCCAAGGTATCAAATGGCAGCGATACGCTTAAGAAAATGCGAACCAGTATCTTCCGGCCTGTATTTTGATAAACTCTCCAAAGAAGAACTGTTAAATTATGATGGTATTGAAAGCATCTCGAAAAAATCTTCGATTTGATATATTATGGGCCTCATAATTCATCCGGAATTAAAAGTTATGAGCAAATGTCTATGCACATGTGATCTAAGAAAGAAGATGCGAACCCGTATTTTTCGAGCTGTATTTTGACAAACTCCGGAATGAGAAACAGCTAAATTCTGATGGTATTGAAATCATCTTAAAAAGACCTTCGATTTGATATATTATGGGCCTCATAATTCATCCGGGATCAAAAGTTATGAGCAAATGTCTATGCACATGTGATCTAAGAAAGAAGATGCGAACCAGTATTTTCCGAGCTGTATTTTGACAAACTCCGGAATGAGATATGGCTAAATTCTGATGATATTGAAAGCATCTCGAAAAGTCCTTCGATTTGATATATTATGGGCCTCATAATTCATCTGAGATCAAAAGTTATGAGCAAATGTGTTATGCACATTTAATCTAAAGTAATGCTCTACTACATGGGGAATGCATTTTTTAGTCCCACATCGGGAAAAGGAGAGATGACTTCTCTACCACTCCCATATAAATAAGAGGGGATACCTCTTAGAAAGGGTAGAGTTAAATCCTCAAAGGATTCAATACTCAAAGGAGCTTAGTTCTCCAAAGGAGCTTAGTTCTGCAAGATAGGATCATGCTCCTCCATAATGCGCATATGCGCAAGTGCCATGTGCGCTACGTGTGCCCGCCATGCGGCACTACGTGCAACGCACGTGCGCACCACATGAGAACATTTAATAATATTAAAAGGAGCCTGTTCTCCATATATAGAAGCCCTGCTTCTCCTCATAATGCGCATGTGCGCTACGTGCAACGCACATGTACTCGCCACGCGCGCACCACGTGCAACGCACGTGCACACCACATGAGAACATTTAATAATATTAAAAGGAGCCTGTTCTCCAAATATAGAAGCCCTGCTTCTCCTCATAATGCGCATGTGCGCAACGTGCAACGCACGTGTGCTCGCCACGCGCGCACCACGTGCAACGCACGTGCGCACCACATGAGAACATTTAATAATATTAAAAGGAGCCTGTTCTCCATATATAGAAGCTTTGCTTCTCCTCATAATGCGTATGTGCGCCACGTGCAACACACGTGTGCCCGCCACGCGCGCACCACGTGCAACGCACGTGCACACCACATGAGAATATTCAATTAAAAGGAGACCCGTTCTCCATAGGAGCTTGCTCCCCCCCATAATGCGCATATGCGCAAGATCCATGTGTGCTACGTGCAAATATGAGCGCCCAACATGTGCGACGCATGTACGCCCAACACGTGCGACGCACGTGCGCGAACGCAAAGAAGCCTTTTCAGCAGCGAGAAGCTTAAGCACCAGCCTGTTCTTCCCCCCTAATGATTGATACATGGTTCAAAGGGTACATCCCTCCACACCTTCGATATATGGCACTGTAATCTCTCAGTGTCGTCGGAGAGGTGGTGGGTCCCAACGACCAATGATCCTTCTTTCTAAAATAAAAAAAAAGAGAAGAAGAATGAACATTTTAAAAAAGAGAGAAAGAGGACTCTGAAGAACTCCTCAAGAATAAAAAAGGTAAAACCTTTGAAAGATGAGAAATTTCTCTTATGAACAGATCAGTGATCTAAGAACAAGATCATAGATCTTCAATAAATAAATAAACAAATAAAATAAAAATAAAAATAGTGCCTTGCACTTGTTATGAACCTTTGGTTCTCTGAAACAAGGAAAAACTTGTTTAGATCAAGGGATAAAAAAGTGCTTTGCACTTCTGTTTTGAATCTAAAAAGATTCTTAGTGCTTTGCACAAATGCAGTGCATTACTTAAAGGGCCAGGCCCAAGTCAAAAATACCTAACAGGCCTAAATAAATTGCAAAGCAATAAAAGGGCAGAGCCCCATTTAAATTGACACTCTGTTTGAGCAAAGCCCAAAATAAATAAACAGCCATGGCACAGATCTAACAGACCAACAACAAATAAAAGTGCTTCCAATTGGACTTAGCCCAACCGCGGCCATAAGTCCTTAAATTAAATTGACTGAGCAAAATTGCTTTCCTAAATCAATCTACATCCGGTTCGAGGGTACATCTCTGAAATCCTTTGACATCCATCGTTATAATTCCTCAACGACGTCAAAGAGATGACGGGTCCCAACGACCACACATCAATTTGGACCGAAACGTCCTTAAACTAATATCGGACCGAGACGTCCCTAAACTAATATCGGACCGAGACGACCCTAAACTAATATCGGACCGAGACGTCCCTAAACTAATGATAGACCACCACGTCCCTAAACTGGCGATAGACCCCCACGTCCCTAAACTGGAACATGGACCGAGACGTCCCTAAACTAATATCGGACCGAGACGTCCCTAAACTAATATCGGACCGAAACGTCCTTAAACTAATATTGGACCACCACGTCCCTAAACTGGTGGTGGACCACCACGTCCCTAAACTGGAACAATAGAGCATCCAAATGCTCTTTTTCAGATCTAAATGGTCCCGTTTAAGTCGATCTTAGCCCCAAATACGGCTAACGTATCCTTAAGCATTCAAATGAACGATAAAACTCCAAATCAACCTGGGTTCCAAGGTACATCTCTGAACTCCTCTGATATCTGCCGTTGTAATCCTTCAACGACGTTAGAGAGGTGACGAGTCCCGATGGCCAGATATTAAATCGATCATCACGTCAAGTTGATCTTAGTCCAAAACAGGACTAACGTATCCTTGACGAACGTTTAAGTTGATCTTAGCCGCAACGCGACTAATGCATCCTTAAACTAAAAACACCAAACCCAAATCTAAGTAAATACGGATTTGGACTAATCCACGTCCTACGGGCGACGGCATTACTCAGTCTCCGTATACAATCCACAGGCAACCACAAATAAAACAAACACACACGACACGAAGTGAAATTCTGGAGAAGGAGAAAGTTGTTACCGCGATGCGGTAGCGTAATTAACTGCAGGGGCTTGCGCCTGCAGGGAAGAGCGTCCCCACAATCAAAAACCCCTCACCCTGAGGGGGAATCTGACGAAGTCTGCTACATCGGCCGCATCCGTCTAAACCTCTGATACACGGTGCCATAAATCAACTTGGCATCCTCGGAGAGGTAGACGGATAAAACCAAATAGCATCTGCCCCGAATCTCAGGCACAAACGTCCTAACGTCTCGGCCGCCTTTCGGAGGGGAACAGATTCTGGCACGCCCGGTGGGACCTTTTCCTCTTTCCACTCCACACTTCGTGTGTCGTCTTCGCGAACCAATCGCGGTTTGTTAAAAGGTTGCCTTCGGATTTCAAGTTACTAAGATTTGGTCTTTTGCCTGGCGCAGAAACTCAAGCATCAATGGCCTTTAACGGCGCCAACCGCTCGAAGTTCCACTGCGACGGACGCTCTACCTCACCGGGAGGTGTAGCATATGGGCCCCAAGAGGCTTCCTTCCTCGCTTTGCCGGTAGACCAGGTGACCCAAGCCACCACTGGCCTGTTCTTCGGGACCATGATCCCACCTACAAGCTTCTCTGCGCCAATACCTGCACCGAAAGTGAACAAGAAGTCGGT
The DNA here is from genome assembly GCA_030015575.1 of Agapanthus africanus. Classification (NCBI taxonomy): domain Eukaryota; kingdom Viridiplantae; phylum Streptophyta; class Magnoliopsida; order Asparagales; family Amaryllidaceae; genus Agapanthus; species Agapanthus africanus. The sequence goes on from JASDDO010000012.1 coordinate 359,061,595, forward strand.
CTTCGACCGGCTCACTGCTATAACGCCCCCTGTCAACGGGTCGTCCACTACCAAGCCGATAATCTCTGTCTTTGCGAGGCTGGATCAAAACTCTGAAGGGCCCGCTAAGAAGCCCAGGAACTCCAAAATGGCTGTCCCAAAGAGGGCAACGGCCGCTACTCCGGAAGTCGTTAAGGCGGCTTCCCCTGTCAAAGAGTCAGTCTTTTCAAGATTGACGATTCCTGCTCCTACCCCTGCTCGAGGATCCGTCTTCGACAGGTTGAATATCACCCCTCAAAAGACAACCCCAGTCTTTAAGAGGTTAACAGCGGCGGCTCCCCATTCAGACAGGGGGCAAAAAGAAGCTATCTCTATCTCTGAGCCAGTCCCAACGGCTCGTCACGCTCGACGTCGCCATTGGCGACGAGTGAGGAAGGCAGGGGGCAACTCCCCCTCAGGGCTAACTCCACCGGCTCCAGTGGTGGAAGTCAACGCTGCTGTTCTAACCGGGAACAGCTTTGAACTGCTGAGGAGGGTACGGAAGAACTCTCCAACCGCTACACTGAAAAGATCTCCTCCGCCCGCGGAGAGAGTTCCAGAAACGAAGCAAGAACAGCCCCCTCAACGGCTGTCCTCAAAAATTTATAAAGTTTGGCGGAGGGTTCAAGACTCCGTGATCGACCCAGATCACTCTCGTCAACAAAAGAAGATGAAAGTGCAAAAAGAAAAAGACCGTCCTATTAAACAACAGGGGACAACAATCGCTAGGGTGCCCACTGCAACGGCCCCTTCAACTTCAACGGTCCACAAAAGAAAAAGGCCGGAGAAAACCCCCGCACCGGCGACAAACACCAGAGGTAATGAACCTAAACGCCCCAAGTCAGGGGGCATAACAGGTCATACGGTTTACATGGCTTCGGGAAAAGAAGATAGCCGCATATCAACAGGTCATAGACCACACACGAGGTCAGTGACCAAGGCTCAGGAGCAGCAGCAGAAGCTCCAAGAAATGATGAACGCTATGGCCGCACTTACAGGGCCAAAAGAAACCCCTGAAATATCCTCGGACGAGCGTCAAGAATAAGAAACGGACGCTGAATTCCTCCGGCGCGTACTAGAGAAGAAAGATAAAGAAGCTGCGGAGCAGGCAGCCAACATAAAGAAAATGGCCCTCCTGTTCCAGGATATGGTGGGTATGATGATTCAACAAGACCCACCTGCTGAAGATCCCCCGATCATTCTTGAAGACGATAGGGGAGAGACGTCGAATCCTCCACCAGCTCTGTCCACAGCTAAGGAGGATACCATCTCAAAAGATGATTTGGATGAATACATCGCCCAGCAAATACGGGTTCATCACGCGACCGAAGCGGCCGGTCAGGTCGTAAAAACGGGGAGACCACATCCAAGTTGGTACGATCAAATCAAGTACCCTCCAGGTTATACAATTCCCAAGTTCCATGTCTACAAGGGGACGGGCAATCCTCACCAGCATGTTGCCAGTTCAGGGCACTCTGCGGCAACACCGGTGGTGATGACAAGCTTTTACTTCGCCAGTTTGTTGGAAGTTTATCGGATACGGCGTTCGAGTGGTACTCTGAGCTCCCGAACGACTCTATCAAAACCTTCGCGGAGATGGAGCTACTGTTTACTCAGCGTTTTGCAAGTGCCAGTGAGCGTACCCCGATGACGGCACTGATTAACGCTAGGGTAAAACCCGGCGAGACATGGGTTCAGTACGCTATACGATGGCGGAATTTATGGTCAAAGTGTGAGCAGCGCATTGAAGAAGCTTCTGCAGTTGGTATGTTTGTGGGAACCCTCGATCCACAAGCAACCATCTCGCAGTTTATGATGTTTTTCAAGCTGACTACCTTCCAGGCCTTGATCGACAAACTAGCACAGATGGATCAGATGGGCCATAAACCTCCTTTTCCAAGGCCGGACTCCCGAAATGACAAAGGGAAGGGAAAAGCGATCGTCGTCGCTAATGCTCAACAACAACCGAGCGACCCGAAGCCAGCGGCTCGTCAAAATAATATGCGCCCGTACGTACCCCTTGAGGATAGGATGGGACGCCCTTATTCCTTTCCCCGCGATAAAACGAAGAGGTTATTCGAGCTGGCGTTACGCAACAGACTCATAAATCTGCCGGATCCAAAACGTCCGTTGCAACCAAGTGACGTCAACGAGCCCAACTACTGTCCTTATCATCGAGTACTAGGTCATCCGATCGAAGACTGCTACGTTTTCAAAAATTGGCTTGAAAACCAGTACCGACAGGGCAAGTTCGCGTTATCTGACAAATGGAAGGTAAATCCCCCGCAGCCCCACACCTCTAAGGGGACGAATACGCCAGGGGCAACATGCTCCGTCATTGAAGAAGCTCCTTGGGAGGTTGTATTATCAGCCAAGACAAATAGGATGCTAAACGATCTTCAGACATGTCCAGCGATCAAGTGGAAGAACCCGTTGGAACCGCAGGTCATTGAGGGGATGTTGAAGCCACGTCCAACTCCAAAGACCGATGATGGTGGTTCAAGCACTTGCAGCCAGCCGTCAAAATCTTCGAAAAAGAAGAAGAAGAAATCTAAGAAGCCCGTGAAGCCTGGCGACAAGCGCACGGACTTACAAAAGCAAATTGACGCGCTGGATGAATACAATCAGAAGGCACGGACTCCCATTACACTCCAAGAGTTCCTCAATCACGTCTTTCAAGAAGAAGATGGGGGAGAAAGTTCATCGGATGAATCCGAGGAATATGTGGCGAGCTGTCATATGATTTCCCATTCGATCACGAACGATGAGGAGACTCCTTGCACTGAAACGCTGGGGGTAGATCTTGAACCAAAATTTCCAGAGATATCGGATGAAATGATTGACACGTTCCTTAACGAAGCTCGATTGAAAAGTAAAGCTGATCGAGAACGCGAGACGGCTATATTTGAAAGGGCCAAGCGCCAGCGACTTGATGGAAGAGTTGAGACGATCCCGCTCGAGCAAAACACCTCCGTTACCGACAAAAGCCAATTCAAGATGAGGAAAAAGTTTGGTATGGCCATGTCAATGGGCATGAAGCTTCCATCCTCTGAAGGAAGCATCACTGGTGAAATGAAAACGCACCCCTCCTATTGCTTATATCATCAAAAGATTTCACACCCCACTCAAGAGTGTAAAGCTTTCGATAAATGGTGGCAAGGATACGTTGCTCATCGACAATGCTTTAAGCGGGAAAAGCGTAAAACTCGTCGAGAGCAAAGAAATACGACCGAAGGGATTAAAAGAACTACCGGCAATTGTCGCATGGTTAACACTGGCGGGTCACAAGTGCCAACATTCTGGAGCGATTCTGATGAAGAGCTGGAACTTGCCCCTCTCTTTAAAGAATCCACTTCGGGAAAAGAAGAAGAGCCGAAGGTCTGCGAAAATATCCGGCTGCGGAATCGGACGCTGCCTGAAAAGAACCTCGGACCCTCAAACAGAAAAGATAAAGGGAAAGAGAAGGTCTCTGAAGATATCGTCTTAGATGACCAAATTCTGGAGGAGCTAAGCGCCAACTACCCGCGGAAGAAGAATAAGGTGGATTACAACGTCTTAGCACATCTGAGGAAGCTGCCCTCACAGCTCAGCATTCTTGACGCCCTTTTGCTATCAAAAGAGGCGAGAGATTCGCTGATTAAGGCGCTCCAGGACCCAGAACAATTCCAAGCATGCCTGGACGAGGAAAAGATGAAGGATGAATTGGAAAAAGTGCACACGGGCGATGTTGCTTTTGGCGACGAGGACCTTCTCCTTGGGACGTGCGAACACAACCGCCCCCTTTATGTCTCAGGATACTGCCACGATATTAAGATAGGCAAAATCCTGATCGACAATGGATCATCCGTTAACCTCCACAACGTGCGGGTGTTAAAAGAAATCTGCATGAGCGTCCAGCACCTTGCTCGTGACAAAATCACCATCTCCGGGTTCGATTCCCAGTCGTCAAGAACTCTTGGGTCTGTGTTACTGACGCTACGCTTCGGGCTACTCGTCACGGACATTAAGTTTCACGTCATAGACGCCAAGACATGCTACAACGCTTTGCTCGGCCGACCATAGTTACACGAGTACAACATCATCCCTTCTACACAACATCAGTGTATGAAGTATTTTAAGGATGGTTTCAAGTATACCGTGACGGGAGAACCGAACCCGTTCTCTGTGAATGAGGTCTGCAAATACGAAGATGCCAAATACTTCTTGCCGGATTTTGAAGACACGGAGAAGTGTCACAAGCCGGAGAACAAAGCTAACGCCACCATCCCTGTCTTCGGCAGTGATACCGAGGAGGAAGAGGAGATAGTGTATTCGAGTCTGCCCCAACACAACACGCCGGGACCATCGGCTCCTACATTGATCTTTGGCAGCGACTCGGAAGATGTGATCCGTGTTATATTCTCTGCTCGACTTTCCATACGAACGTCCGCTGACGAAGAGCAAAGTCTACAAGTTGCCATGGTGCCGCTTGAACACCATAAAGAACTGGATGCACTTAATATTTACAATGTAGAAGAGCTACAAACGTTCTATATCCCTCCCGGGCGAGAAAGCGAGAAAGCAATTCTGTTCTACCGCTCTGAAGAAACCAAGGTGGAGAAAGAAATCTGGCATGGTGCGGATCCTACGCTCGACAGGCTTCAGCCTATTCGTCTTCCCAGATATTATACAGAGGGTTTGAAAAAGCTGCTGAAACGCCAGGGGATATCCTTCAAGCAGACCGTTCGAAAAGCCAAGTTCTATGACAAAGTCTGGAACGTTCCCGGGACTCAACGCAAACTGCCTAATGGGAAAATGGAGACAACCGGACTTGGATACATCCGGTCAAAGAAACGGGAGCTACTAAACAGCTGTTACATCATGTTTGACTTCGATGAAGAAGCAGATGCTCAATGGGAGGACGCTAATCTTAAGCCAGTGAAAGTTCCAGATGCAAAGGAGCCCAGTCCGTCGTTCGAGGAACAAATGGACAAACTTATAAAGAAAGCTGGTCAAAAAGTCCGAGATGACCATAACCGTGAAATGGCCATCTACGAGGAGGCCAAAACGCAACGCCTCCTCCAACAGGCCGTGAAAGATGAAAATGCCGCTCCATTTCAACCTGTTATAAAGAAGGCTCGGCGCAAAAGCAGAAATAAGTCGAAAGGCCAAAAAGGCGCTCAACAACAACAAAGCAGGGCTAAGAAGCCACGCAAATGGGAGGCGAGCGTCGTTGATCTCTCCCTCATGAAGAAAATGGGTCGAGCGTACTCGTTTCCTCGAGACAAGACGAAGAAGATACTTGATCTTGCTCTGAAGCATCAAATGCTTACATTGCCGGAGTCTAAACACCCCGAACAAGCGGGCGAAGTCTCACACCCGGACTATTGCTCTTACCATCGAGTAATAGGGCATCCTCTTGAAGGTTGCTTCACTTTCAAGAATTGGGTTGAAGATCAGTATCAGCTTGGTAAATTCACTCTGTCTGACAACTGGAGGGTAGCGCCACCACATAAGCACGAACCCAGGGCCACGAAAGAAGAACCAGTTCCACATCGGTTTTGGAAGCGAATCCACACTTGTCACGTGATAATGCTATCAAAAGAAGGGCCCGAGAATATAGATAACCTTCCTTGGTGCTTCGAGAACAGAAATGACGAGGTGATCTCAGAATTTCCGCCAACGCCAAAAGAGCTGGAAGATGGAATCTATACCACTGCAGATAACCTTAAGAAAATTGAGTTGGGAACGACAAATGACCCGCAACCGACATTCATCAGCGAGCTGCTATCTGAAGAGAGGGTGGCCGCGTTAAAAGACGTGCTTCCACAACATAAAGATTGCTTTGCGTGGAACTATTCCGAAATGCCGGGATTAGATCCAGAAATTGCTGTGCATAGGTTGGCAATATCTCCGGACGTCAAGCCAGTCAAACAGGCGCCGAGAAGAATGCGGCTCGAGCTTGAAATGAGCATCAACGCCGAGGTCAAGAAACTGATCGACTCTGGCTTCATCCAGGAGGTTCAATATCCGGAGTGGATCGCCAACATCGTCCCGGTGATGAAGAAAAATGGGACAGTGCGCATATGCGTAGACTTCCGGGATCTCAATAAAGCCTGCCCGAAGGACGATTTCCCATTGCCAGTCACCGAACTGATGATAGACAATACGTCCACTCATGAGGTTTTCTCCTTCATGGACGGCTCATCGGGGTATAACCAGATAAAGATGCATCCCGAAGATCAGAAGCACACCGCCTTCAGGACCCCTTTAGGAATATTCTGTTACAAGGTGATGCCCTTCGGTTTAAAGAACGCCGGCGCCACTTACCAGAGGGCCATGAAGAAGATCTTCGATGACCTTATACACGAAATCGTCGAATGCTATATCGACGACCTCGTGGTTAAAAGCACATCATACGAGGAACATCTCGAGCATCTGAAGACCGTATTTCAACGCCTTCGGCAATACAACTTGAAGATGAACCCGCTCAAGTGTGCATTCGGAGTTTCCTCAGGCAAATTCTTGGGATTCATCGTCCGACACCGAGGTATCGAAATAGATCCGTCAAAGATCAAGGCGATCATGGAAATGCCTCCGCCAAGGACTCTCAAACAGCTGCGGTCTCTCCAAGGGAAGCTCGCGTATATACGGCGATTTATAGCCATCCTTTCAGGAAAGTGTCGTCCTTACAGCCACCTAATGAAGAAGGGAACCCCGTTCGTCTGGGACCACAAATGCCAAGGCGCACTGGACGAGATCAAGCAGTACCTGCAGAACCCTCCAGTGTTGGCTGCTCCAGTTAAGGGAAAGCCTCTCATTCTTTACACGACTGCCCTCGAAGGTTCCTTAGGCGCATTATGGGCACAAGAGAACGATCAAGGAAAGGAGAGATCACTCTACTACTTAAGTCGAGTTCTGCTCGGGGCAGAAAGCAACTACTCTCCCATTGAAAAACACTGCCTGGCGTTGATTTTCGCGATAACAAAGCTCAGGCACTATGCGTTGGCGCATGAGGTCCGTCTCATTTCAAAGGTGGACCCCCTTAAATACTTGATGTCAAAGGCCATATTGACGGGACGACTTGCTAAATGGGCCCTGCACTTAATGGAGTTCTCGATAACCTATCAACCTCTCAAGGCAGTGAAAGGCCAGGCCATCGCCGACTTCCTCGCTGAGCATCCGATACCCGCCGATTCTCCTCTGAATTGCGATCTTCCAGACGAAGATGCGTTCGATGCGATCGACGGTGATAATAGCCGATGGGAGCTTTATTTCAACGGGGCATCTTCCATGAAAAAGCGCAAACAAAATACCCCTATAATCAAATCGGGGGTAGGCCTCATCTTCGTGACTCCACAAGGAGGGATAATGCGCTTCGCTTTCTCCTTAACAGAGCCAAGGACAAATAACAAAGCCGAATATGAAGCTCTGATAGCAGGCCTTGAGATCGCCATTGACATGGGAATTGAAAACCTCCTCATATACGGGGATTCTCAACTGGTCGTTAGTCAAGTAAACGGCGACTACAAAACGTGCAAACCGGAACTGGTGAAATACGGTGAAAAGGTGCAACAACTGTTGACCCAAATTCCCTCCTATACTTTGGAGAACATACCGCGCGCGGAAAATAGCAAGGCAGACGCGTTGGCTAAACTTGCTAAAGAACTGGCTGACGAAAACCTCGATGACGTTAGAATCGTGGTACAAAGCCGTCGAGTGCTTGCCCCAGCAGAAATATCTCCGGAATCATCCGAAGAAAAAGGAGCGAGCGAGCAGACAACCCTGCAAGTAAAAGATTGGGAAAATACCGAGGATTGGAGGAAAGTCTTCATAGATTACTTCAAGTCCCACCGAATGCCTGAAGAAGCGTCCACAAGACATCAGCTCATGAAACGAGCCCTGTCTTTCGCCTTCGTCAACGATACTCTGTACAAGAGGTCATTTGATTCTTTGTGGCTAAGATGCTTAGGACCTGACGAAGCGAAAAGGGTCGTCCAAGAAGTTCACGACGGACTCTGCGGTTCTCACCAAGCAGGCCTAAAGATGAAGTTGAAGATCAAACGGATGGGCTACTACTGGCCCACGATGATCCAGGACTGCCTCGAATATGCGAAGCAATGCCACTCAAGCCAAATTCATGGGGACTTCATCCACCAGCATCTAAATCCACTACATCCAACGGTGGCTAGCTGGCCATTCGAAATGTGGGGGACTGATATAGTCGGCCCCATCGAACCAGCATCGTCTAGAGGACATCGTTTCATTCTAGCGACGACTGACTACTTCTCTAAATGGGCAGAGGCAATACCGCTGAGAGAAGTTAAGACGGAGAATATCCTCCATTTCTTCAAGACGCACGTCCTATATCGGTTTGGAATTCCACGACGGATCATCTCCGATAACGGGCCAGCTTACAGAAGCTAAAAGATCAGTCGCTTCGCGCAGCAGCACAATATAGACTGGAGATATTCTTCAGTTTACAATCCACGAGCTAATGGTCTAGCTGAAGCCTTCAACAAGACCCTGACGAAAATCATGAAAAAGACGGTGTCCCGAAATAAAAGAGACTGGCACGAGAGACTGCAAGAGGCCCTTTGGGCGTATCGAACTACGTTCAAGACGGCCACGAACACAACGCCGTATGCGTTGGTATTTGGGACGAAAGCAGTACTCCCCCTCGAGATAGAGTTACCCTCTCTACGAGTGGCAGTCCACTACGAGCCGACGAACGAAGAAAATGCTAACCTTCGGCTTGAGGAGCTTGACGCCCTTGAAGAAACACTGCTCATAGCGCAACAAAATCTGGAAGCTTATAAAGCAAAGATGACGCGCTCATACGAAAGATTGACCCGACCGAGGACATTCCGCCAAGGCGAACTCGTGCTAGTGGTCAAAAGGCCTATGATCCCCAATCACGCCAAGAGGGGAAAATTCGAGCCAAACTATGAAGGCCCGTACATCATAGATAAGGTCTACCAGGGTGGGGCCTATCTACTCATGGACATGTACGGTGAAAGGCCTTTCAGGCCGATAAACGGTCGCTTCCTAAAGAAATACTGCACTTAATGAGCCACAGCCTAGGTCAATGATAGGTGACGACGACCATGTTCGCTCGCTATCTTCCTAAGCTCAAGTTTTATAAGCAGTAGCCAGCCTCTCAATGTCGGACCGAAATGTCCTTAAACTAATAGCAGACCGAAACGTCTTTAAACTACTACCGCATCATCTTTAGGCTGACGATATATAAAAAAAACATATAAAAATAGAATAAAAAAAAAACAGTATGTCCATAAGCAAAAAGGGCACGGATGAAAACCCGAAAGGGCTCCGTGAGTAAAAACAGCAGGGCTACCGGCGAGTGTTCGTGAAAGCCCGAAAGGGCGCGGCCTCGTTAAAAAAAAAATAATATAAAAAAAGAGAATAAAAAAAAACGGTATGTCCATAAGCAAAAAGGGCACGGATGAAAACCCGAAAGGGCTCCGTGAGTAAAAACAGCAGGGCTACCGGCGAGTGTTCGTGAAAACCCAAAAGGGCGTGGCCTCGTAAAAAAAAATAATATTGTAACATTTCCAAAATAATAAAATATTATTTTCGGGAATTTTTATAATTTAATATTATTTTAATGAATATTTTAATATTCGGGTGTAATTAAATACAAAAAAAATTTTGGAAAATTCTAAAATAGGGTATTTTATGTATTTATGCCATTTTAAAGTTTTTAAGACTAGTTATATGCTAATTTAGTGTTAATCGCGATTAAAAATCACTAATTGGATTTTTAGCACTTTTGAGCAAAAATGTGCACATATCATTTTCCACACTTGTTACACTTGTGTTACTTGTGCATTTCTACCATGGTTGTTCTTTTGGGAGCACTATTTGAGTGAGAAGAAAAGAAAAGGAAAAGAAAAAGGTATGTGATGATGAGAGAGAGAGAGAGTAGGTGGCTTTTGACATTTGACCTCTTCCTTTATCATTTCCCCATCTCTTTTCTCTCTCCCCTCTTCCTCTAGAGCTGCTGCTGCCCTCTCTCTCCCTCACTCACCCTCTTCTTGAAACCCTAGATCCATCAAGAAAACAAAGCCAAAACCTCATTCCCACTTCACAAAAAATGTTCCCGAGCTCACTAGCTTCACATTGAACCTAGCAAGATTGGATTTGGTGGACTTTGAGCAACTCAAGAATTTTCTTGAGTTGCCAAAGGAGGTAATTTCTGCACCTATAGAGTAGTATTTCAATTCCTTGTGCATCCATACTAGTTTTGTATCGATATTGTGATGTTTGTGGATTTTAGAGAATTCAAGTTAGGGTTTAGGGTAAAACTGAAATTTGAGATGGAATTGAGGATTGTAGTGACCTTAGAATCCCTTGTGTAATGCTAAATTGAACCCAAACCTGGAATTGAAAACAGAATACGGAATTACGGAACCGATATCGGAAAAACTGGAAATCTGGGACTGTTTTGTGTAATCTGCTATCACCCCGAGACCCCTAAAATAAAACTAAGTTTGACAGTGAGATGTGCAGGCACCATTGAACCAACACCCCAAACCCTAGCCCCCAACTCATCCGTACGGCCGCCAAATTTCCCACTCTGGCCGCAATTTGCGGCCAGAGCAGAGAGGAATTGCCTCGTTTTCTGTGCATGGCCCTATTTCCTCTATTCTTGGCCCAGGGTACTTCTAGTTTTGACTGATTCCATCTAGGGTGAAATCTGGGATGATTTTCCTATGTTGATGTATGATTTGAGACTTGTTTTAGCATGGATTTTGGTATTTGGTGATTCGTTTCTGTCGGGTGGCGTTTGGACGTCAACGACAAGTGGATATTGATTAGTGTTTACATGCGAGTCGATAGGTTTTTACCTATGCAGGTAGCGTGTGCTATTTTGGTTTTCGATGTGGTTTTCATGTGCTTTAGCGTTGTGATATACTTGTAGGTACCCTACGAGAAGTTGAGGCAAAGAAGATGAAGATGGCGACATCGGCACCGACACATGAGAAGCAAAGTGAGTAGATTTATATCTACGGGGAGAAGTCGGGTGGATGGCGTATAGCACCCCCGCAGTCCGTGGTGTGTATACGAATACGTATACACACATATATTTATTATGTGTTGTTTAGGGTTATTGATGGTAATAATGGATTATTGATGATAAGGATGTGTTAGTTGAGTAGTGCGAACCCTAGAGTAGTGGTTGCACCCACACTCACACATACACACATACTTGCATACATTCTTTCATATTTCTGTGCGCATATGGTGGTGGGTATATCTACACATGGGTATGGGACTATGTGTTCATATACGGGATGTGAGGTCGTGAGATCGGCGATGTGACATAGTTGTCTTGAGGTGCGATATGATAGTTTTAGCGGGCCTTTGGACATGTGCTTTACCGCATTCATATTTTTATAGATAGTGTCGATTGGTACTAGACCTAGAGTAGTACCCCAGATTGTGCGATCTGATGATAAGTGATACCTGATACGTGATGGATAGTGTGATTTTGACCCCTACCCAGTTATTGGGATGCCGTACGACGATTTACCGTACGAGCCGGTATTGATGATAGATCCGCACTCATGACTCGAGGATATCCTATGATATGTTATTGAGGCGAGATCACCGACTATCATATCTATATATATTGACTCAGATTAGGTGGTTTTATACCCCTCCTGTCTAGATTACTTAGTAGACATTAGACTAGACCGAGTCATACCTATTTCAAACTAACGAATCGTGGATATTTTAAAGATAGGCAGAAGGGTTATACGGATATTTTCAAATGATGCATCTTTTCTTAAAACACCGTAGCCCTTATTTTACCAAAAGCCCTGATTCGTCTTATTTCAAAAGGCAAGGTTGCATGACATATCTTTTGGGGCAGGTTCTGTACTTTTGCGTTGATTATTCGTTTCCGCATATTCCTGCTATTTGCATTGCATCACTTGTATTGTTGTTATATTCAGTCATGCTGCTAGGACACCAGCACCATTATCGATGATACATATGTTCCACGTACACTGTTGCCGGCTCACACACTTCATCATCGATAATTGCCATGTCACTATACTGTAGTACTATTGCATTCAGCATATGATCCTTGCATGACATGATGATGTGCATACCTTCCTTTACATGTCGCATACTTCATGCTTTTGATTGTACGCATCGAGATATGTTATTTCTATGATATTTCTGGATTTGGGAACCGAGGGTATTTCAAAAGAGAATATGTCATTGCTTTAAAAACCCGGTTACCCTTGATATGATATTTCAGTGCGTCCACCACGCGTTTTCTCGGTGCTGAGACGTGTGCTTGAAACCCGATTCGAGGAGTGGATGTTCCGTTTGCGGGTTCGTGGTGGACCCGGTATGGTTCCCCTCGGCAAGATGATCGATGAGCTTTGCCGATAGAGCCTGGAGGCGGGTGAGTACCTATCGGTGATTGGTTGGACCTGGCGGTTATCCGGAGGATACTGACCAGAGTCGATAGATGGATATGGGCATACTGCCGGGGCCGATACCGCAGACAGAGCCCTCGGGCCGATCCGGACTGACGGAGCCCGATATATGAGGATTTACGTGCCGATGCTGGGCACAGTTTTCATGACGTTTTCGAGTGTCGATGCTGGGCACTCTGGTTCCATGATTTTGACGTGTCGCGGGGGACACGGGTGGGTTATATCCTCATATTTCCATGCACAGGTTTTATGATATTTACTTGCATGATGGTTATTGTCATTGGGTGACGAGTGGACGGGATCCACGTGTGTGCAGATTTGATTACATTGATCATACCTCATATTCATGACATGCTATTACCTGAGGCACTAGTACGAGCACTTGGCACTACACTCATGTATAGAGATTACATTGCCAGTTTAGCATGCTTCAGCTTTATTCATATTGAGGTTTATTTATATCTGATCGTATTGACCTAGGATGGGTCATGCATTCGATTCCTGCTTGTAGATATTTTCTATTCACGAGTTGGCAACTCACCCCCGTTGTGCCCCAGTTCTTGCAGGTTTTTTGCCGTACAGATTCCATACCGGCATTTCTGGCACACTGCTTCCATATGGGTGACTTGCGTTGGTAGGTGGGTTCTTTTGTATCAGAACTGCCATTGTTCATGTATTATCTATTGTATCTAGAATTTCCATCAACCAAAACTTGTATATTGTTCAGACTTAGAGACAGTGTTGTATTATTTCGACCTTAGAGTCGCGCTAGTAGTAATACGGTTTTCTGGCTGTTTTGAGTATCTTTTTGAGTTTGATCCTCGCCCTTTGGCGTTGTATATTATTATTGCTTGCGTGGTTGTGACCGTCGATTGACGAAGAGCTAGCTCCCCGCTTTGGGATGCCTTTTATCATTGTATATTTATGTTATTCTTGTTGTACCCCGTTTGGGGCCATTTTTTACAAAGGAAACTCTGCCGAAATTTTCAGGAAAGGTTACACATTTTAAAAATGCATATTCGGCTTAGTTATTTAAAAACCTTGATTTTCAAAACATGTTTTCCTTCACTTCTTTAAACCAGTTTTCTTTACTTACTCTTAAAATGGTTTTAGATTTCTGGGCTTTTGGCTTACTTGGATCAGATGGAGTCCTATAAACTTCATATGGTTCAAGGGCCAGTCACGTGCTCTTTCGGGTCGTGACAAATATAAAAAAAGAGAGAGAAAAAAACGGTATGTCCATAAGCAAAATGGGCACGGATGAAAACCCGAAAGGGCTCCGTGAGTAAAAACAGCAGGGCTACCGGCGAGTGTTTGTGAAAACCTGAAAGGGCGCAACCTCGTTAAAAGACACTTATAGGGTCCTCTCGACCTTGTAAGGAGAAACCACCCACGTAAGATCCTTACGACTCACAAGGGAGCAGCACACTTAAGGATCCCCATGATTCCTAAGGAGAAAATAAACTTGCGAGATCCTCACGACTCGTAAGGAGAACTCTCTTATGGGACCCTCACGGCTCATAAGATTTGAAAGTCTTAAGTTACAGAGACCTAAACCTGTGCTTAAGCAACCCCCACAAGTTTCGACATTGCCCTACAAGTGGTCCAATATTGGCCCTTGTATACAATCCACGGGCGCGAATAAACATTTCCCTAACTAAGTCCCATCCGAGGCTAGGGATATGTTCGCACGGTGAATAACCCTTGTAAATCCTCTCGATTTACAAGGAGAAAACCCTCCTGTAGGATCCTTACGACTTACAGAGGAACATACACTTAGGAATCCTCACGATTCTTAAGGAGAAAATACACCTACAAGATCCTCACGACTTGTAGGGAGAAATACCTTTGTGAGACCCTTACGGCTCATGAAGTTAAAAGCCTTAGTCGACAGCGCCTTAACCCTGTTCGCTAAGCCACATTTGTTTGACATCGACGGAGGCAAATGATGATTCGCTCCTGGCAATAACCCAGTTGTAGCGGTGCTGATGCCGAAATCGGCTTACGGCGAAAAGCCAGTAGGCCGCACATGCATACGAAATAGCCGAAATGATGGGGCAACTTGCAATAAAAAGCAGCAAGTAAAAATGTATGCATGCAAAATAGCCGAAATGATTGGGCAACTCGCAATAAAAAGCAGCGAGTAAAAATAAAATAAACAGCCGAAATGATTGGGCACCGCGAGAAATAGCCGAAACGATTGGGAAATCGCGACCTTCGCGATATAAAAGCTGAAATGATAGAGCATCGCGGAAATAAAAAAATGATGATAAAATTTTGGCCCTACAGTTGAGATCACATCGATCCCTGTATACAATCCAAGGGCGCAAACAAAGAGGGAACCATACTTTCCCAACAGGCTTCGCCAGAAAACGAAGTCAAATCTCAACAGTTCGTTCCAGCTCCGAAGAAACCAGTGTCTTCGGCAAATTCCTCGACTCACGGATACAAACACTCCTTGAAGAGAGCCTCCTGATCCGCGTCGACTCGCAGAGCCACCAGCGCCTCCGTGGGAAATCCTCGACTCGTTTCAAACCCTAAGGAAACAAATAATCCTTGGCGCTAGGGAAACAAATAATCCTTAGCAAATTCCTCGACTCACGGATACAAACACTCCTTGACGAGAGCCCCCTGATCCGCGTCGACTCACAGAGCCACCAGTGCCTTTGTGGGAAATTCTCGACTCGTTTCAAACCCCAAGGAAACAAATAATCCTTGGCGCTAGGGAAACAAATAATCCTTAGCAAATTCCTCGACTCACGGATACAAACACTCCTTGACGAGAGCCCCCTGATCCGTGTCGACTCGCAGAGCCACCAGTGCCTCCGTGGGAAATTCTCGACTCGTTTCAAACCCCAAGGAAACAAATAATCCTTGGCGCTAGGGAAACAAATAATTTTTAGCAAATTCCTCGACTCACGGATACAAACACTCCTTAACGAGAGCCTCCTGATCCGCGTCGACTCGCAGAGTCACCAGTGCCTTCGTGGGAAATTCTCGACTCGTTTCAAACCCCAAGGAAACAAATAATCCTTGGCGCTAGGGAAACAAATAATCCTTAGCAAATTCCTCGACTCACGGATACAAACACTCCTTGACGAGAGCCCCCTGATCCGCGTCGACTCGCAGAGCCACCAGTGCCTCCGTGGGAAATTCTCGACTCGTTTTAAACCCCAAGGAAACAAATAATCCTTGGCCCTAGGGAAACAAATAATCCTTAACAAATCCTTCGACTCAGGGAAACAAACAATTCTTGACGAGAGCCTCCTGATTCACATCGGCTCGCAGAGAAACTAGTGTCTCTGCGGGAAAATTTCCGATTCGTCTCAACTTGCAAGATGAAGCCTCAGGCAGCAAGGATTAAAAAACTTGCTTCCTGAGCAATGGGACCCTGCAAGTCGATCTAAAACGGTCTCTTGCATACTATTCACGGGTCTCACTCTCCAAAATCGAGTTTCGACAAGGAGGGAAACAACCGCTTACGGATCCTCTCGACTCGTAAGAGGGAAAAATTCTCTTATAGGATCCTTACGACTTATAAGAGAAAATCACACTTAGGAATCCTCACGATTACTAAGGAGAAAAACCCACCTACGAGATCCTCTCAATCAGTAGGGAGAAAAGTCTCTATGAGACCCTCACGGCTCATAAAGTTGAAAAGTCTTAGGTGGCAGATCCTACCCCTGTCTTCTAAGCCATTACTGCCCTACTCATGCGCATATAAACTATTTCACACCAGAGTAAAACATAAAGAAATAGAACGGTGCGGCTTATGAAATTGAGAGTTTGGAACTATATCTTTTAAGAGCCGAGATTTGAGTCAATAATAAATGACGACGCTTGTGTCCGCTCGTTATCTTCTCAGATCAAGATTCTGAAAGTTATATACCAACCCGAAACTGGTCATACGCTATGCATTACTCTGCACGACTTCACCCACATATATACTTACGTGGGCAAAGTAGTGGGGGGCATTTGTGCCCGCCAAAAATTTCTGTGCAAAAGAGTCCAAGGTATCAAATGGCAGCGATACGCTTAAGAAAATGGGAACCAGTATCTTCCGGCCTGTATTTTGATAAACTCCCCAATGAAGAACTGTTAAATTATGATGGTATTGAAAGGATCTCGAAAAAACCTTCGATTTGATATATTATGGGCCTCATAATTCATCCGGAATTAAAAGTTATGAGCAAATGTCTATGCACATGTGATCTAAGAAAGAAGATGCGAACCAGTATTTTCCGAGCTATATTTTGACAAACTCCGGAATGAGAAACAGCTAAATTCTGATGGTATTGAAAGCATCTTAAAAAGACCTTCGATTTGATATATTATGGGCCTCATAATTCATCCAGGATCAAAAGTTATGAGCAAATGTCTATGCACATGTGATCTAAGAAAGAAGATGCGAACCAGTATTTTCCGAGCTGTATTTTGACAAACTCCGGAATGAGATATGGCTAAATTCTGATGATATTGAAAGCATCTCGAAAAGTCCTTCGATTTGATATATTATGGGCCTCATAATTCATCCGAGATCAAAAGTTTTGAGCAAATGTGTTATGCACGTGTAATCTAAAGTAATGCTCTACTACATAGGGAATGCATTTTTTAGTCCCACATCGGGAAAATGAGAGATGACTTCTCTACCACTCCCATATAAATAAGAGGGGATACCTCTTAGAAAGGGTAGAGTTAAATCCTCAAAGGATTCAATACTCAAAGGAGCTTAGTTCTCCAAGATAGGAGCATGCTCCTCCATAATGCGCATATGCGCAAGCGCCATGTGCGCTACGTGCAACGCACGTGTGCCCGCCATGCGGCACTACGTGCAACGCACGTGCGCACCATATGAGAACATTTAATAATATTAAAAGGAGCCTGTTCTCCATATATAGAAGCCCTGCTTCTCCTCATAATGCGTATGTGCGCTACGTGCAACGCACGTGTGCTCGCCACGCGCACACCACGTGCAACGCACGTGCGCACCACATGAGAACATTTAATAATATTAAAAGGAGCCTGTTCTCTATATATAGAAGACCTGCTTCTCCTCATAATGCGCATGTGCGCTACGTGCAACGCACGTGCGCACCACATGAGAACATTTAATAATATTAAAAGGAGCCTGTTCTCCATATATAGAAGCTCTGCTTCTCCTCATAATGCGTATGTGCGCCACGTGCAACACACGTTTGCCCGCCACGCGCGCACCACGTGCAACGCACGTGCACACCACATGAGAATTTCAATTAAAAGGAGACTCGTTCTCCATAGGAGCTTGCTCCCCCCATAATGCGCATATGTGCAAGATCCATGTGTGCTACGTGCAAATATGAGCGCCCAACACGTGCGACGCACGTGCGCCCAACACGTGCGACGCACGTGCGCGAACGCAAAGAAGCCTTTTCAGCAGCGAGAAGCTTAAGCACCAGCCTGTTCTTCCCCCCTAATGATTGATACATGGTTCAAAGGGTACATCCCTCCACACCTTCGATATATGGCACTGTAATCTCTCAGTGTCGTCGGAGAGGTGGTGGATCCCAACGACCAATGATCCTTCTTTCTAAAATAAAAAAAAAGAGAAGAAGAATGAACATTTTAAAAAAGAGAGAAAGAGGACTCTGAAGAACTCCTCAAGAATAAAAAAGGTAAAAACCTTTGAAAGAAGAGAAATTTCTCTGATGAACAGATCAGTGATCTAAGAACAAGATCATGGATCTTCAATAAATAAATAAACAAATAAAATAAAAATAAAAATAGTGCCTTGCACTTGTTATGAACCTTTGGTTCTCTGAAACAAGGAAAAACTTGTTTAGATCAAGGGATAAAAAAGTGCTTTGCACTTCTGTTTTGAATCTAAAAAGATTCTTAGTGCTTTGCACAAATGCAGTGCATTACTTAAAGGGCCAGGCCCAAGTCAAAAATAGCTAACAGGCCTAAATAAATTGCAAAGCAATAAAAGGGCAGAGCCCCATTTAAATTGACACTCTGTTTGAGCAAATCCCAAAATAAATAAACAGCCATGGCACAGATCTAACAGACCAACAACAAATAAAAGTGCTTCCAATTGGACTTAGCCCAATCGCGGCCATAAGTCCTTAAATTAAATTGGCTGAGCAAAATTGCTCTCCTAAATCAATCTACATCCGGTTCGAGGGTACATCTCTGAAATCCTTTGACATCCATCGTTGTAATTCCTCAACGACGTCAAAGAGATGACGGGTCCCAACGACCACACATCAATTTGGACCGAAACGTCCTTAAACTAATATCGGACCGAGACGTCCCTAAACTAATATCGGACCGAGACGTCCCTAAACTAATATCGGACCGAAACGTCCTTAAAACTAATGATAGACCACCACGTCCCTAAACTGGCGATAGACGCCCACGTCCCTAAACTGGAACATGGACCGAGACGTCCCTAAACTAATATCGGACCAAGACGTCCCTAAACTAATATCGGACTGAAACGTCCTTAAGCTAATATTGGACCACCACGTCCCTAAACTGGTGGTGGACCACCACGTCCCTAAACTGGAACAATAGAGCATCCAAATGCTCTTTTTCAGATCTAAATGGTCCCGTTTAAGTCGATCTTAGCCCCAAATACGGCTAACGTATCCTTAAGCATTCAAATGAACGATAAAACTCCAAATCAACCTGGGTTCCAGGGTACATCTCTGAACTCCTCTGACATCTGCCGTTGTAATCCTTCAACGACGTTAGAGAGGTGACGAGTCCCGATGGCCAGATATTAAATCGATCATCACGTCAAGTTGATCTTAGTCCAAAACAGGACTAACGTATCCTTGACGAACGTTTAAGTTGATCTTAGCCGCAACGCGACTAATGCATCCTTAAACTAAAAACACCAAACCCAAATCTAAGTAAATACGGATTTGGACTAATCCACGTCCTACGGGCGACGGCATTACTCAGTCTCCGTATACAATCCACGGGCAACCACAAATAAAACAAACACACACGACACGAAGTGAAATTCTGGAGAAGAAGAAAGTTGTTACCGCGATGCGGTAGCGTAATTAACTGCAGGGGCTTGCGCCTGCAGGGAAGAGCGTCCCCACAATCAAAAACCCCTCACCCTGAGGGGGAATCTGACGAAGTCTGCTACATCGGCCGCATCCGTCTAAACCTCCGATACACGGTGCCATAAATCAACTTGGCATCCTCGGAGAGGTAGACGGATAAAACCAAATAGCATCTGCCCCGAATCTCAGGCACAGACGTCCTAACGTCTCGGCCGCCTTTCGGAGGGGAACAGATTCTGGCACGCCCGGTGGGACCTTTTCCTCTTTCCACCCCACACTTCGTGTGTCGTCTTCGCGAACCAATCGCGGTTTGTTAAAAGGTTGCCTTCGGATTTCAAGTTACTAAGATTTGGTCTTTTGCCTGGCGCAGAAACTCAAGCATCAATGGCCTTTAACGGCGCCAACTGCTCGAAGTTCCACTGCGACGGACGCTCCACCTCACCGGGAGGTGTAGCATATGGGCCCCAAGCGGCTTCCTTCCTCGCTTTGCCGGTAGACCAGGTGACCCAAGCCACCACTGGCCTATTCTTCGGGACCATGATCCCACCTACAAGCTTCTCTGCGCCAATACCTGCACCGGAAGTGAACAAGAAGTCGGTCTTCGACCGGCTCACTGCTATAACGGCCCCTGTCAACGGGTCGTCCACTACCAAGCCGACAACCTCTGTCTTTACGAGGCTGGATCAAAACTCTGAAGGGCCCGCTAAGAAGCCCAGGAACTCCAAAATGGCTGTCCCAAAGAGGGCAACGGCCGCTACTCCGGAAGTCGTTAAGGCGGCTTCCCCTGTCAAAGAGTCAGTCTTTTCAAGATTGACGATTCCTGCTCCTACCCCTGCTCGAGGATCCTTCTTCGACAGGTTGAATATCACCCCTCAAAAGACAACCTCAGTCTTTAAGAGGTTAACAGCGGCGGCGCCCCATTCAGACAGGGGGCAAAAAGAAGCTATCTCTATCTCTGAGCCGTCCCAACGGCTCGTCGCGCTCGACGTCGCCATTGGCGACGAGTGAGGAAGGCAGGGGGCAACTCCCCCTCAGGGATAACTCCACCGGCTCCAGTGGTGGAAGTCAACGCTGCTGTTCCAACCGGGAACAGCTTTGAACTGCTGAGGAGAGTACGGAAGAACTCTCCAACCGCTACACTGAAAAGATCTCCTCCGCCCGCGGAGAGAGTTCCAGAAACGAAGCAAGAACAGCCCCCTCAACGGCTGTCCTCAAAAATTTATAAAGTTTGGCGGAGGGTTCAAGACTCCGTGATCGACCCAGATCACTCTTGTCAACAAAAGAAGATGAAAGTGCAAAAAGAAAAAGACCGTCCTATTAAACAACGGGGGACAACAATCGCTAGGGTGCCCACTGCAACGGCCCCTTCAACTTCAACGGTCCACAAAAGAAGAAGGCCGGAGAAAACCCCCGCACCGGCGACAAACACCAGAGGTAATGAACCTAAACGCCCCAAGTCAGGGGGCATAACAGTTCATACGGTTTACATGGCTTCGGGAAAAGAAGATAGCCGCATATCAACAGGTCATAGACCGCACACGAGGTCAGTGACCAAAGCTCAGGAGCAGCAGCAGAAGCTCCAAGAAATGATGAACGCTATGGCCGCACTTACAGGGCCAAAAGAAACCCCTGAAATATCCTCGGACGAGCGTCAAGAACAAGAAACAGACGCTGAATTCCTCCGGCGCGTACTCGAGAAGAAAGATAAAGAAGCTGCGGAGCAGGCAGCCAACATAAAGAAAATGGCCCTCCTGTTCCAGGATATGGTGGGTATGATGATTCAACAAGACCCACCTGCTGAAGATCCCCCGATCATTCTTGAAGACGATAGGGGAGAGACGTCGAATCCTCCACCAGCTCTGTCCACAGCTAAGGAGGATACCATCTCAAAAGCTGATTTGGATGAATACATCGCCCAGCAAATACGGGTTCATCACGCGACCGGAGCGGTCGGTCAGGTCGTAAAAACGGGGCGACTGTAGGGGTTCCTAGGCACACCCATGATGTTCTACAACTGATCAAGCATGTCCAATTCAAAAATTATGTGTGCCGAAGAACCCTTATACGGATCGTTGACTAGAGAATAGGCGAAAATTAAAGCTAGTTAACAACTTAACTAAAGAGTGAATGAAAATACAACCTTTGTAGTTTCGTTACTCCACCTCCATAGCTCCACGACGATGTCCCTTCGCTGCGATCGTCGGATCCCGGACTCCGGTGATGGTTTCGTCGGAGAAATAATCGGGCTTGGTCGAAGACTACGATGCCGAAGAAGATCTACGTCGAGGCAACTCAAACTCGAGCTCCGCCTTCACCAAGTCAAGAAACTTGTGAAGACAACACACTCTACTACAAGGCAAGTTGTAGAGGATGAAGAATGAGGAGGTGGGTTGACTTTAGATTTGGATTTCTCACTCTTTTGACAAGGTTGCCATTGATGGAAGAAAGCTTTTCTTCTTCTTGATGAAGAAGAAGAAGGAGCATGAATATGATGAGTGTTATTTTCTAATAGGAAAAATAATATGATATCTATCATAATGGCAACCATAGTTAGATGTAGAGATTGAACCATGGTTGGGTTGAATGGTTGGGTCAAGGTCAAGAGACAAAATGGTGCAAGCTTCAAAGCTTCATCAATTTTCATGAAAGATAAAAAACTAGCCACCATTTTATTCTTGCCCCCCACAATGAATAACAAATAAATAAATAGATAATAAAAAGAAAACCCTAACCATTACACAACCATGGTTTGATCTTTACATAAACTCAAGTTAGCATGTATCAACAAACATGATACAATCAAGTGCACATGAAAATATATTACATATACAATGTGCACATCAAGTGAGAAAATCCATCTTAAGTGAACCAATACTAGTTAATGTAAAGTAATATATCAAATATATAATTATACATTAAATCATTAAATCAACACTTGATTTAACGATCCGGTCATATCACATATAACCGACTAATATGAATAGTAACAAATTATCGAATCAACACTTGATCCGATAACCCGGCTATATCACATATAACCGATCAATGTTACATATCGCGAGAATGGAATACAGTATCACATACACGTATTATTCTCGCTCCCGCACACATCTCATATGCGCTCCTATTTCGTTTTGCTCGAGCCAGGAAACCTCCGTGTAGGACTCTAAAGACTCGTCAATACGCCGGCAGCGGGTGATGATCATATCAAACACCCATAAGCCGCAAGCGGTCTGCTAAACGTAACGGCCACCCGGGTATTGAGCGATCAGAAGATCAACGAGCAAGCCCGCTCACACTCCTATGAATCCAACCAGTAACACTTACCGTACAGTCCGGTCAGTTCGTCTGATATGTCGCATATCTCGCCTAGGGGTGGTAAATGTCAGACCCCAATAGCTTGATAAGTTATGCCGATATAAGGTCCATAACAATCGTGAAACTACTGATAACTCTTACCAGTATATCACTGCAACCCTGGCCAGGGATTTCCTGTTATGGCCAGTCGAGCATTGCGCAACATCAACCCCCAATACCGGGAGAGACGAATCCCCTCTTATCTCTCATTGCCTCCATGTGAATCGGGACTGTACCCAACAACCACCCGTTTTCACAACTCAATAGAGCCATGGTAGGGTGGAAATCAAAGCACAGTGGGAGACACACAAGACTCTATGACGATCTCGGGTCAACAGGCTAAGCTGTACCAGTGTCACCAGAGAACTGCCATCTGACGTGAGGTATAATACCATCTGGGAGTTCTCGGTGAGTCCGTTCAGTGTACCCAGTCCCCACTGAGCACCCGCATACCATCTCTGATGTCAAACACCAATGGATATGGGATCATCCATCGCCCATCACATGGGTCGAGAAGATATATGCTAGTCTACTCTGGAATATCGATGCCCCGTCTCGATATTCCCACGACTAGGAATATTGAAGGATGTACTCATTGACTACCCAGGCCCCACTAGTATGATCTGCATCATATTCCTGGAAGTCGAGTACACATCCTAAGGGCTTTATCAACATGTAATAGAGAGATAGAAAGTATACACGTTAAGATAAAGAGCAACCAGATAGTGTACTATCATGTCGAGCAAGAAAGTCCTACCTATACATGTCCCAGCATCCACTACAATATACATCCAATGTACAGTAATGGCCTCTAGGGCATACATATAACTAACAATCTCCCACTTGCACTAGGGCCATCTGAAGCAGTGGTTGCAGTATCTCATACTCAACCATCCCATAAAAGTCTCTCTCTGGGAATAAGCCTTCGTGAGTGGATCCGCTGTGTTATCCTCTGAGTCTACTCTCCTAACCTCGATCACCCTGGAGATCAACTATCTCCATGATCAGGTGACGCTGCCTCAGAATTTGTCTGGATCACTGATGGGACGGACGTTCCTTGGCATAAGCCACAACTCCATTGTCACACAATGGGAGGAACTAAGTTCATCTTATGAACCATTATACACCCAGACTTCCTCTTTGGTAGCATCTTAAGTAGCGATGTATCCAGCCTTTATCTTCTAGTATGCCACGGTATCTAGCTTGGAACTCTTCCAACATACCGTCCCTTTACTGAGGGTAAAGACAATGCCTGTGACTGACATTCAGTCGTCTTTATCATCCTGGAACTCTTCCAGTGATTCTTCCCAGGATCGATTGATACCATCTCACTACATCTAGTGAGAATCCTAGCATCCAATTACATCTATCTCATAGATGAAGACTCAGGATTTAGGAGGTATCACTTTGATCCTATATGGAGAATCCATGTGATGAGAGGAGATCGACCGATCGTAGTATAGGAAACTCTTTTCCTATCAAGAGTATGTTGTCCACGTACAATACGAGGATGACCACCTTACTCTCTACTACCGTTTTGTATATACAAGGTTCATCTACCATTTTGATGATGTCAACTTCTTTGACTAATCCATCAAAACAGATGTTCCAACTCCGCGATGCCTGCTTTATCCTATAAAGCATCTTGCACACGTTTCCACTGCTCCCACTGTCTACGAGGCCCTCTGGCTGTGTACTTATAGACGCACTCTTCTAAAACATCATTTAGAAAATCAGTCATGACACCCAACCACCAGATATCGTAGTCATGGTATGTAGCCGTGACAAGTAGGATCTGGATGGACTTAAGCATAGGTACTGGAAAAGGTTTCATCATTATCCACGCCTGGTTGATGATGAAAACCTTTAACAAGTCTAGCTTTGAAAGTCTCAACTTTTCCATCTACATCAAGTAATCTTCTCAAGATATACTTGCTCTTGATGGGGATTTAACCCTTCAGATATAGCAACCAAAGTCCATACTTTGTTGGTGTATAAGGATTCCATCTCAGATCACTAAGCATCCAGCCATTCTTACAGAGTTCTACCCCTGATGGCCAGCTCGAAACTAGTTGGGTCATCATCTAATGATGCAATCCTTGCTCCCACTGTCATAGAGAAACCGAAGTATCTCTCATGTGGGTGAGGAACCCTGCTAGATCGTCGGAGAGGCTGAGGTTCGTTGGAATCTACTGAATCCTTTGGTTCTATCAAATCATTAGCTGTAGTTTGCATAGCTGGAACCTTTCCAGTTCTACATTTTAGACCTTGCCTCGAGCTTGTTCGGATTTTGCTTTTAGACATAGGCCGGACAACCCCAAATCTTAACTAGCTTAAGACATGGGCTCTTCCCTTTCCATATCACATATGAAATGGTAGGCAACTGATTTGATTCGAACCCTATTCAATAGGTATGCAACTTCTCAAGTGCATAACCCCCAAAGGAAACAGGTAACTCAGTAGTACTCATCATAGAGCGCACCTTATCATATAGGGTGTGATTGCTCCGCCCCGACATACCATCGTGCTATGGTGTATATGGAGGAGTAATGCTGAGAGAGAATCTCATTCTCCTTTAGAATAGTCCAGGATTTCCGTGCCCAAGTATTCTCCTCCTTGATCACATCAAAGGACATAATACTTATACCCGTATTTTGGTTCTCAACTTCTAACTTATATTCTGTGAATATCTCAAAAGGTTCGGACTTGTGTTTCAACAGGAACATAGGTCTGAATCTCGAAAGATCATCAGAGAATGTAATGAAGTATAAAGAACCAGTCCTGGCATGTGTAGACAGGAGACCTTACATACATCATCATGTATCAGTCCCAAGAGTTCACTAACTCTTTCTCTGTTTCCAATAAACAGGGCTATGGTCATCTTATCTTTGTGACATGACTGGCGAGTTTCACAAGATGTAAATTCAAACTGATTTAAATATGCATCTAAAATGTAACTTCAGCCAGTCGGGTCGCATTGATATGACCTAGTCTACAATGCCTCAAGAATGATTCGTTCATTTATGAACTCTTCCTCTTGTGTGTGTTCAGTATACAAGGAACTGTAGTTTGATTTATAATGTCAATGCTTTTAGATAACGTGCCTGAACCGATCAACTTTTGATATAGGAAATGTTCAAAACATTATCCAACAATACAAAATTATATCATTTCTTTACTAATAAAGAGACTGATATGATTTTGTATATCAGGTTCGGTATCTAATAGTATTTGTTCAGAATCAATGTATTGGTAATACAGGGTGACAGTGACCAACAGACTTGGCTGCAACACTTGCCCCGTTTTCTGCCTCATGAAACTTATCACCCGTTCTCAGTTTTTCTACCTTTTTGTAGCCCTATGTAACATATTACATATCTGGGATCCTGATCCGGTATCATATACCCAGGATGCAGAGGATACTGAGAAACAGTTCTTTGTAATGAACACACCCGAAGGAGATGCATCTCATGCACTTTCTTCGTTTGGGCGGCATGGGAATCCTGGCATTCCCCTATTTCCTGCTCTGTCTTATAACAATTATAAGTTGGAGCGGGATCAACGTTCCCCAGCTCAGTAAAACAAGCGGGTTCGGTCAATTCATCCATATTATTATCTTTATTAAGGTGTGATATGGTCGCTACCTAGAAAGAGAGAGAAGAAAACACTCTGCGTGCGCTCTTGCAAGATTAGATTGGTTATTTATTTTATCTAATCAGGATGGCTCCCACTGTTTTTTTATCAAATCTTCCTTCAAACCCTAAAAGGAAAGACCAGCCGGGATTAATTACACTCTACAAGTTCGCCAATCTTTCAGCCAGGCCAGTGTCGGTACTCTGAGGGAGGTTCCCCGTGCTTTCGCACGGACCTAATTACAGTAAACCTCGTTTTCCCAGAGGCGTAACCCCGTTGACACTTTTCTAGACACCTACTTGATCGGCTAATTGTAGAGCGCAAAACTCTCCCAGGAGTAACAATTTACTCGCAGTGGGTATCGGGATCTAACTATCATATAGAAGGTATGCAATCTCATTGCAAGTTTCAACACTTGAAACTCCCGATAAAGGTTTTTACCCTTAGCACTTACGACCTTAACTATGGTCAACAAATCATAAGTACTAGTCAAGTTCTACCCGTCATTTCGTGATTAATTAGACCCACCCACATGACCCTTAACTAAGGTCAATAAAGTCACGCGACTGTTCTAACTAATCGCATCATATGCGGTGTAGGAAGACATCACTTAGCTACCGTACACTGTGCCTTGACTATGGTCAACAAACACAGCACGAATACTAAGTACTCTACTTCCTAAAATGACGGAGGGTTGCGAATGGTTTATATGAAAACCTTTAACGCTCTGAACTTGATCTCGTTGCGGAATCAAATGGTTTTTTAAATGGAGTGTTTTTGAGGCTTTTCTAGTTTTGCTAAAGGGGTCACTCCCGGTGAAGGGATCGTCGGCCCTTTCCTCGTCGAATGAGGTGCGGGATATATCATATATATCACTGTGCAAAGCAAAAACTCTTAAAAGCAATCAAAAAACAAACCAAGTGTGTAGCATCTTCCAGTTATTGCTAAAGGAGTCACTCCCGGTGAAGGGATCTCGGTCCTTTCCTTATCGAATAAGGTGCAGGATATATCATATATACCGCTGTGCAAAGCAAGAACTGTAGCTACCTGTTTTATTTTGAAATTCGATTCCACAACATCTTTAGGTTTCTTTTATTTCATTAATCACATTAATGAAGTCCCATCTTTTAAATTTACCTAAACATCACAGATAAATACGACGTACACTTATGCCATCCGCATTCGCCTCGATGTCCCCTCATGCACCGTTAGGTTAGGTAACTAACGGCAGAGCGGGGCAGGGCTAGCGCGGATGTAAAACATAAGTAACATCTATATAATATATCATATATACTATATACAGTATCCATCACAGAACATATCACATGATCACATCACAGATAACGCAGCAGAAAGAAACATATGAAATATTGGATATACTAGGACGTCCGTGTTTTCAATACGAGCCAGTAAAAAACACGGATTCCACGGTCGTGATGAATATCCATACCCACACCCCTAGACCCCTACGAGAGCGGCAAGCAACCCTACCAATTCTAGAGTTAGGAGACCCGGACTCGACTCCTCGAGTTGGTCTCCCACTGGACTCCAGAACCCGGTTACTTGTGCCCTCCTCCTTGGGTCTATCCTAGTGCGGAAAAGTAAATAATATACA
This sequence comes from Agapanthus africanus, assembly GCA_030015575.1. Taxonomy (NCBI): domain Eukaryota; kingdom Viridiplantae; phylum Streptophyta; class Magnoliopsida; order Asparagales; family Amaryllidaceae; genus Agapanthus; species Agapanthus africanus. Next base: position 359,089,725 of record JASDDO010000012.1, read on the forward strand.
AACGGTGACATCTTCCGCAACATGGAAGTGCCCCAATTAAAAGAATATTACATACAAGTTATTTACATGAATGAAAATGAAAAACACTCATCTCACATAAAAAACCCCCGGCTATTCAAACACGACGATCCAATATAACATTTCCAGCAACACATAACATCACATGTCATCAACGTAAGTAAGTATGCATACCCCAATTGTCGTTGACGTATAGCAACGAAACCGGCGATATCGTCATACTACACTTACGGTCACAGAAAAGAAAGTGTAAAACTACAACAGTTGGAATCCGCAACCCCTTAAGACATCGCATGCCTAATTGAATGAATTCCTTAGACATCACATGCCTAACAATTATAAACCCCGCATTTTAGTATCATTATCGAAAACTCTTTTCAACATCAAGTCGGGCAATTCAACAAGATTCCCGACAATCTGATCGAATGCTCTTCGCAAACTTCAATAGGCGGCCGCACCCCCGATGCCGTCGACAAAGTGCACCAAGGCGGAACACCGCTGCCGTGATCACCCGAACGGATGCTTTCGGCGACGGGGTTCTCCTACAGTCACTTGGTCGGGGCTATGGAGTGAGGCTGTCTATTAAGTTTACCCGGCGAGTATCCGCGTACACTACGTGATTGCGACGGACTTTTGATCACATCAAAATTCCGTAGCAACCGATCAAGTGAGACTAAAGTGCTATGTTTATAACATTCATATCAGTTATCTCATAACTACTTGTGAATTCCAATTATTGTATCACATTCCAGATAAATAGAAAATGTTAAACTTTCCGATCGAACATTCAAACACCCAAGTTTTCCCGAAACTGCTCAACACATGAAACAAGTTTAAAATATCCAGTTCATGCCTCAGTACCAACGGTCCAGCCGTAGAAGGGTCAAGCCAACGCCTCACATGTGGCACGCCGTACCGCCCCAAACCTTAAGGTTCAAAGGGCGGTTCAGGACGGTCACATAATCGAGTTATGGTTTGTTGTCTTCTAGAGGGTCCATTGCGTTACTTGCACTACTTAGAATGTCTTTAAACCACGGAAAAATCCAACACTTGGAAATTTCCTAACAGGGGAAAAATTGGGTATTTATATCCGGTCGAACTTTTCAACATGTTCAAAAATTATCCGGAAAACACATAGACAGAATTAGACTTTCCGATCGAAATAACGAGTCCCCAATACAACTCAGAAAAACTCAATTCTTGAGTTCAGATTAAAATATTCCAGAAAAATCAGCACTGCCTATTAAGAGTTACTGTGCAAATTTGGACACGTGTCGCTACAGTGTGGCCGCGGAACTGCCGCACAAGCCAAGCTTGTGCCGCGGTTCCGCCGCACTATTCATGAGTCAGGAGTTCAAATTTCACAGTAATTCCTAAAAATGCTTGCTTGTTTTTCTGCATATTTTTAATTCCCAAAAATCAACAGTTTTGAAAAAAGTACAGAGAGCGATTTTGCAATGGGATTTCGGTTCGATCGGATTTCTAACTCCGTCCACGGATCTCCTAAGGCTCTAGCTAGGCTCTGATACCACTGTAGGGGTTCCTAGGCACACCCATGATGTTCTACAACTGATCAAGCATGTCCAATTCAAAAATTATGTGTGCCGAAGAACCCTTATACGGATCGTTGACTAGAGAATAGGCGAAAATTGAAGCTAGTTAACAACTTAACTAAAGAGTGAATGAAAATACAACCTTTGTAGTTTCGTTACTCCACCTCCATAGCTCCACGACGATGTCCCTTCGCTGCGATCGTCGGATCCCGGACTCCGGTGATGGTTTCGTCGGAGAAATAATCGGGCTTGGTCGAAGACTACGATGCCGAAGAAGATCTACGTCGAGGCAACTCAAACTCGAGCTCCGCCTTCACCAAGTCAAGAAACTTGTGAAGACAACACACTCTACTACAAGGCAAGTTGTAGAGGATGAAGAATGAGGAGGTGGGTTGACTTTAGATTTGGATTTCTCACTCTTTTGACAAGGTTGCCATTGATGGAAGAAAGCTTTTCTTCTTCTTGATGAAGAAGAAGAAGGAGCATGAATATGATGAGTGTTATTTTCTAATAGGAAAAATAATATGATATCTATCATAATGGCAACCATAGTTAGATGTAGAGATTGAACCATGGTTGGGTTGAATGGTTGGGTCAAGGTCAAGAGACAAAATGGTGCAAGCTTCAAAGCTTCATCAATTTTCATGAAAGATAAAAAACTAGCCACCATTTTATTCTTGCCCCCCACAATGAATAACAAATAAATAAATAGATAATAAAAAGAAAACCCTAACCATTACACAACCATGGTTTGATTTTTACATAAACTCAAGTTAGCATGTATCAACAAACATGATACAATCAAGTGCACATGAAAATATATCACATATACAATGTGCATATCAAGTGAGAAAATCCATCTTAAGTGAACCAATACTAGTTAATGTAAAGTAATATATCAAATATATAATTATACATTAAATCATTAAATCAACACTTGATTTAACGATCCGGTCATATCACATATAACCGACTAATATGAATAGTAACAAATTATCGAATCAACACTTGATCCGATAACCCGGCTATATCACATATAACCGATCAATGTTACATATCGCGAGAATGGAATACAGTATCACATACACGTATTATTCTCTCTCCCGCACACATCTCATATGCGCTCCTATTTCGTTTTGCTCGAGCCAGGAAACCTCTGTGTAGGACTCTAAAGACTCGTCAATACGCCGACAGCGGGTGATGATCATATCAAACACCCACAAGCCGCAAGCGGTTTGCTAAACGTAACGGCCACCCGGGTATTGAGCGATCAGAAGATCAACGAGCAAGCCCGCTCACACTCCTATGAATCCAACCAGTAACACTTACCGTACAGTCCGGTCAGTTCGTCTGATATGTCGCATATCTCGTCTAGAGGTGGTAAACGTCAGACCCCAATAGCTTGATAAGTCTTGCCGATATAAGGTCCATAACAATCGTGAAACTACTGATAACTCTTACCAGTATATCACTGCAACCCTGGCCAGGGATTTCCTGTTATGGCCAGTCGAGCATTGCGCAACATCAACCCCCAATACCAGGAGAGACGAATCCCCTCCTATCGCTCATTGCCTCCATGTGAATCGGGACCGTACCCAACAACCACCCGTTTTCACAACTCAATAGAGCCATGGTAGGGTGGAAATCAAAGCACAGTGGGAGACACACAAGACTCTATGACGATCTCGGGTCAACAGACTAAGCTGTACCAGTGTCACCAGAGAACTGCCATCTGACGTGAGGTATAATACCATCTGGGAGTTCTCGGTGAGTCCGTTCAGTGTACCCAGTCCCCACTGAGCACCCGCATACCATCTCTGATGTCAAACACCAATGGATATGGGATCATCCATCGCCCATCACATGGGTCGAGAAGATATACGCTAGTCTACTCTGGAATATCGATGCCCCGTCTCGATATTCCCACGACTAGGAACATTGAAGGATGTACTCATTGACTGCCCAGGCCCCACTAGTATGATCTGCATCATATTCCTGGAAGTCGAGTACACATCCTAAGGGCTTTATCAACATGTAATAGAGAGATAGAAAGTATACACGTTAAGATAAAGAGCAACCAGATAGTGTACTATCATGTCGAGCAAGAAAGTCCTACCTATACATGTCCCAGCATCCACTACAATATACATCCAATGTACAGTAATGGCCTCTTGGGCATACATATAACTAACAGCGACCATATCCAAGTTGGTACGATCAAATCAAGTACCCGCCAGGTTATACAATTCCCAAGTTCCATGTCTACAAGGGGACGGGCAATCCTCACCAGCATGTTGCCCAGTTCAGGGCACTCTGCGGCAACACCGGTGGTGATGATAAGCTTTTACTTCGCCAGTTTGTTGGAAGTTTATCGGATACGGCGTTCTAGTGGTACTCTGAGCTCCCGAACGACTCTATCAAAACCTTCGCGGAGATGGAGCTACTGTTTACTCAGCATTTTGCAAATGCCAGTGAGCGTACCCCGATGACGGCACTGATTAACGCTAGGGTAAAACCCGGCGAGACATGGGTTCAGTACGTTATACGATGGCGGAATTTATGGTCAAAGTGTGAGCAACGCATTGAAGAAGCTTCTGCAGTTGGTATGTTTGTGGGAACCCTCGATCCACAAGCAACCATCTCGCAGTTTATGATGTTTTTCAAGCCGACTACCTTCCAGGCCTTGATCGACAAACTAGCACAGATGGATCAGATGGGCCATAAACCTCCTCTTCCAAGGCCGGACTCCTGAAATGACAAAGGGAAGAGAAAAGCGATCGTCGTCGCTAATGCTCAACAACAACCGAGCGAACCGAAGCCAGCGGCTCGTCAAAATAATATGCGCCTGTACGTACCCCTTGAGGATAGGATGGGACGTCCTTATTCCTTTCCCCGCGATAAAACGAGGAGGTTATTCGAGCTGGCGTTGCGCAACAGACTCATAAATCTGCCGGATCCAAAACGTCCGTTGCAACCAAGTGACGTCAACGAGCCTAACTATTGTCCTTATCATCGAGTACTAGGTCATCCGATCGAAGACTGCTACGTTTTCAAAAATTGGCTTGAAAACCAGTACCGACAGGGCAAGTTCGCGTTATCTGACAAATGGAAGGTAAATCCCCCGCAGCCCCACACCTCTAAGGGGACGAATACGCCGGGGGCAACATACTCCGTCATTGAAGAAGCTCCTTGGGAGGTTGTATTATCAGCCAAGACAAATAGGATGCTAAACGATCTTCAGACATGTCCAGCGATCAAGTGGAAGAACCCGTTGGAACCGCAGGTCATTGAGGGGATGTTGAAGCCACGTCCAACTCCAAAGACCGATGATGGTGGTTCAAGCACTTGCAGCCAGCCGTCAAAATCTTCGAAAAAGAAGAAGAAGAAATCTAAGAAGCCCGTGAAGCCTGGCGACAAGCGCACGGACTTACAAAAGCAAATTGACGCGCTGGATGAATACAATCAGAAGGCACGGACTCCCATTACACTCCAAGAGTTCCTCAATCACGTCTTTCAAGAAGAAGATGAGGGAGAAAGTTCATCGGATGAATCTAAGGAATATGTGGCGAGCTGTCATATGATTTCCCATTCGATCACGAACGATGAGGAGACTCCTTGCACTGAAACGCTGGGGGCAGATCTTGAACCAAAATTTCCAGAGATATCGGATGAAATGATTGACGCGTTCCTTAACGAAGCTCGATTGAAAAGTAAAGCTGATCGAGAACGCGAGACGACTATATTTGAAAGGGCCAAGCGCCAGCGACTTGATGGAAGAGTTGAGACGATCCCGCTCGAGCAAAACACCTCCGTTACCGACAAAAGCCAATTCAAGATGAGGAAAAAGTTTGCTAAGGCCATGTCAATGGGCATGAAGCTGCCATCCTCTGAAGGAAGCATCACTGGTGAAATGAAAACGCACCCCTCCTATTGCTTATATCATCAAAAGATTTCACACCCCACTCAAGAGTGTAAAGCTTTCGATAAATGGTGGCAAGGATACGTTGCTCATCGACAATGCTTTAAGCGGGAAAAGCGTAAAACTCGTCGAGAGCAAAGAAATACGACCGAAGGGATTAAAAGAACTACCGGCAATTGTCGCATGGTTAATACTGGCGGGTCACAACTGCCTACATTCGGGAGCGATTCTGATGAAGAGCTGGAACTTGCCCCTCTCTTTAAAGAATCCACTTCGGGAAAAGAAGAAGAGCCGAAGGTCTGCGAAATTATCCGGCTGCGGAATCGGACGCTGCCTGAAAAGAACCTCGGACCCTCAAACAGAAAAGATAAAGGGAAAGAGAAGGTCTCTGAAGATATCGTCTTAGATGACCAAATTCTGGAGGAGCTAAGCGCCAACAACCCGCCGAAGAAGAATAAGGTGGATTACAACGTCTTAGCACATCTGAGGAAGCTGCCCTCACAGCTCAGCATTCTTGACGCCCTTTTGCTATCAAAAGAGGCGAGAGATTCGCTGATGTTGGAGATAGTGCCCTCAGAGTCAATTATTGGATCACAGGTACGTGATTGCGGTGATTGAGGGAGGACCTATCCCGGTAGGACAGTCTTACTCGAGATGATAGTATGCTATCCGGTTTACCTTTATCATCGTGTACTGCTTTAGGTGACCTGACAAGTCGCTATTACACGTTGATAGAGCCCCTAGGATTCTTGCTTGACCACCAGCAGTATGAGGGCGATCATATAGGTGGGAGCTGGGAGTCTATAAGCATATCCTTAAATGGTCCCTAGTCGTGGGAGTTTCGAGATAGGGCATCGATACTCTATAGTAGACTAGTGTATACAGTCGAGACCCCGACGAGGGGCGGTGGCCGGTCTCACAAGCCACTGGTGTCAGTTGGATCACCTAAGATGTATACAGGTGCTCATTGGGTTATGAGTACACCGGACAGGACTCGCCGGGAACATGCTAGTTGGTCTTATACCAGACGTCAGATGGCAGTTCCCTGGTGACATGTGTGCAGGTTAGTTCATCGACCTGGAGATCGTCATTTGTCTCGTGTGAGTTCCCACTGTACTTTGATTACTACCCTACCACGGCTCAAAGGAGTCGTGCAAACAGGTTTTAGTTGGGTACAGTCCCGAGCCACATGGAGGCAGTGAGCGTATCTTCAGGGGTTCGTCTCTCCCGGTATTGGGGGTGAGGTCGTGCTGTGTCTAGGAGAGCCATTACACAAAGCCCTCGGCCGAGGCAAGGAGATTTACTGGTGGGTATTCCAGTAGTATCTCAGGGTGTTCTGGGCTACACTCCGACACGACTTGTACCGCTTTTGGGGGTCTGACTTTTACCAACCCCCTAGGCCCGCCATGCGATGCTCATAGACGAACGGACCGGACTGCACGGATATTGTCACTGACAGGCTCAGTTGGGTGTCGGGGTGAGCTTCCTCATCGACGTCCCTTTTGGTCAATAGCTGGTGGCCCGTCACGTATTGGCATATACCTCTGACGTGCTAGTGGTTAAATCCACAGCCATAGTATTGACGAGTCTTTAGAGTCCACCACACTTACAGTTACTCAGCTTTCGGGCGAAAGGTTGTAGAGGCCGTATGGAGATATGGCAAGGTCCGATCAGATACGTGCGGTATTGCACGGATCAGGATCGGACAGTTTGTACTATAGGCCGTATTGGTATATGGCAGGGTTCGATCAGATACATGCGGTATTGCACGGATCAGGATCGAACAGATATTACTAGCCGGCTTTGGTATAAGCCGGATCCTAGTATAGTACAGTGTAGACTTTGTCTCATTGCATTTGTATTTCGGTCGAAATACAGATGCGGGTGTGTATGCACAGTATTGGGGTTTTCCTGTAATTTATTACGGGACCAGTTTTCTGGAGTTGCCAGTTTGCTTTTAGTTTCGGCCAATTTCCATTGTTCCGTTCATTGGCCGAAGATTGGTGGAGGAGGGTTTATTTGCATTGTTGCAAATAAGCTTTTGTGGAGGGGGTCTTTGCATATTATCATGTCATGATACTTGTCCCATCCTTTGACTTGATTTCTTCATGATGGCATGACTTTTAAGTCATCATGGTTCATGATGGTTGGACTTTGTGAGGTGATGATGGTGGTGTTGAGTGTTGAGTTTACCTTGGTGATCATTCCCTTTTGCATGATAGACTTTCCTCTCTCTCTCTCTTGTTTTTGATATATGAGAATGACTCTCTCATTTTTGCATCCATCTCATTTTTTGTCCCCTCCTCTCTCTAGCATGGCCGGCCTCCCCTTTGATGGGGCTGTCCAAATATTTTGGTGTGGGTTTTTGCTTCATTTCATGTTGCAAAAATCCCACAAGTTCCATCTAAAAAGCTCCAAGTTCAATCCCTCCTCCAATGGCAATTCCACAAACCTCAAAATGAGACTTGCTCACTACATATTCTACGACGAACCTTGGGCACGTCGAGTAGCCGGCTTCGTGCCCGAGTTGCCTCGGCATTGAGGTGGGAGCCCGTAAACGATATAGGCGACGTGGTGCACTTCCGGCGACGAGGAGGAGACGGACGGAGATCCCGCGAGGAGATCGGAGTGGAGATGAAGACCGGAGGACTTGGATCGTCGGTATATCTCTTTCCCATCTTCTAGTTAGCTTAGACTTAGTTTAATGGTAACGATCCGGGTGTTTAGTGCGCGGTGGTACCGATTTGCTAAGTCCGCAAAATCAAAGTTATTCACCGTTTCCGCATTACGGCGTCGGTTTGACGACCGGGGTGCCGCCGTGCACTTACAGTGGTATCAGAGCCTCGCCATTAACATAGTCTAGCTTGGTGTAATGTGTTTTTCTGTTTCGATCGATCGAATGTTCCAAAACTGCATTTTAGTTCGAATCAGTTTCTGTTGAAAATTTTTGGTCTCGAAAAATTTTTCTGGTTGTAAAATATTGATGTACTGGGAAATCTAAGGGTTCTGTAAAAATTTGACGATGTAACTCCACAGTTGGAGCGCGGATCCGCCGCTAAACCCCACCTCGTGCGGCCCTTCCGCCGCGCACTATTCACATCACATCACCAAATTTTTTCAGAGGCCTTCTGGGCTTAAAATATGGGTTTTGGAATATTAAAATTGGGCCCAGGGTTTCTGTGAGTGCTACAGTTTTGTTTGAGGGCCCACTTGTTAATTTTTGATCGATCGGATATTTCAAACACATTATTTCACAGTATTTACATTATATCTGCGACCGTGAATGTCACTCGATCGGTAAATCCAGTCTAACTGCTATAGCCCGGTTAGACGGATTTGCGAACGTGATTTTCACGTTGATGTTTTGTTTTTGCTGTGATGTTGCGGATCGGTCGTGGGGGATAGCCTGGATGCAATGCTAGTACAGTTGTGTTGTATTATGTACATTTGATATTGCGGGGCGAGCGTCCGACATGTGGACTGCCGTCACTGCCTGTTTGTATTATTCTTTTTGGGGCACGACCTGGTTGCGGTCGATGTACCCGTTGTATGTATATTTTACTTTCTGTACTAGGATTACCCCACGGTGGGGTGCACGGATAGCCGGGTTCTAGAGGGCAACAAGCCCGCATCTCATGGCATTGAGACGGAGGGGGCTTCACTCTGGGATTGGCGGGCTATTCGCCGCACTCGTAGGGGGTACAGGTTGACCCAGGAGGGGTGCCCAAGTTACCGGATTCCGTGAAGTGCTGGGTGGTCCATTCACGGCGATGAAGGGGGCTGCCTCGCTTCAGGTTTTGGCGGGTAACTTGCCGCGCCCGTAGGGGTCTAGGATTTCATTGCACAGGCTATCCACACGACCAGGGGAACGTCGGGTTTCAGCAGTGGCTCTGTGAAACCCGGGGATCCCAGATATCTGTATTGTTCTGTGATGCTGTACATTTTCTGTGATGTTGCATTTCTTTCACGCCTTGAGCGAATATAATATATTGGTATATATATTAGTAGATGTTGTATATGTTTTACATCCGCGCTAGTCCAGTCCCCGCTCTGTCGTTAGTTAGCTAACCTAACGGGTAATGACGGGACCCAGTGGCGAATGCGGATGGCATATACGTACATCAATATATTTTCGTTCTTTTTGGTGTGATCAATTGATGGGACTGCATTGATTCGGATCAATGCAAGTTAAAAACAAACCTAATCTGATGTTGTTGGAACACTTTTCAAAAAGCTGTTATTGCAAGGACGTTCACTTTTGCTTTGCACCGTGGTATTCATTTGGAATATCCTGCTCCTCAGTCGACGAGGCAAGGGCCGAGATCCCTTCACCGGGAGTGATCCCTTGGACAAAAGTTTGCGTCAGGGCATTAACTTCACTGTAGCCGATTACTTTTGCTTTGCACCGTGGTATTCATTTGGAATATCCTGCACCCCATTCTACGGGGAAAGAGCCGAGATCCCTTCACCGGGAGTGACCTCTTTAGCAACGGTTTTCGTCACTATATTTTAAAAAGCTATCCGTTCCTTCGACGATATCAAGTTCTTTACGTTAAAGGTTTTCGCCAGAAACCATTCGTAGCCCTCCGTCGTTTCATATGGGTGGTCAATAGTATTCAAGCTGTGTATGTTGGCCAAAGTCAAGGCACAGTGATTGGTAGCTATTGGGGTATTCATATGCAGCATAGATAGATGCGTTGGTTTGGGACAGTCGTACTGCCATTTTGGCCAAAGTCAAGGGTATGTACGGGTGGATTCAAATTAACCTGGAGAATGACGGGTAGAACTTGACATGTGACTTATGATATGTTGGCCAAAGTCAAGGTCATAAGAGCATGGGGCAGAAATCACATCGGGAGTTTCAAAAGAACTGAAACCTGCCAGATATGCGCATACCTTCTGGAGTGTGACACCGTGAGCGGATGCCGTCACGTTGTCATGCGATGATAGTTGGATCCCGATTCCCACTGATGAGTTAGTTTACTCCTCGGGTGACCCCGACTAATTCTTCTTTAAGGTTTGGAAGAGAATTTGACGGTACAGTGGGAGGATTCCAGATTAGATAAATTGGTAACCATTCTGATCTAGGTTAGAGTGCACGCTGAGTGTTTCTTTTCTCTCTCTCTTTGGCAGCGACCATTGACCCGACCCTAAGACTTTGACTCAGTGACCAAGTTGACCGAACCTTCTCAACACTGGCTTTTGGACTGTCAGAGTTGCAAACCTCATTGCCACTCCTACTTTTACCCTTTTCTCCAGGACACCCCGTATTACTACGAACGTCCACTTCCATTGGACAAAACCATCGTATGGTTAGATACGAACTCGAAAGATTTATTCGAGGATGGTTTCCGGTTCTGGAGAAAACGGATAGAATTATTCAGTTGTCTTTCCCTTTTTTCCTTCTCTCAGGTTGCGAGTACTTCTTGGTTTAGGGGTAGTACACCTATTACGCAAATTGGATTGTCTTCTTCCAAACCTTAGGCTGGTGCCGACCGGTAGGGAATGAAGAAAACCAATTAGCATAACAATGGTGTGCAGAAGGTATTAAGTTAAGACAAAGCAAGGGATTAGTAAGAGGGCAAAGTAAATTGCAACAGATATTCACGACCAAACCAAGTTTTTCTTCGCCAATCCTAAAATCACCTTTGTATTTCTCCAGGACACTCCGTATCACTACGAAGATCCACAGTTTATTGGATACTCCATCGTATGGTTATATACGAACTCGAAAGGAACTTGTTCCAGTTCGGGGATGGATTCTGGTCCAGGAGAAATAGGAATAAAGTACATTCAGGTGTCTTTTATCTTCACCCTCTCTCGTGTTGCGAGTGTTCCTAGGATTGGGACAGTACACCCATTATGCTTATTGGATAGTCTTCTTCCAAACCATAGGCTGGTGCCGAACGGTAGGGAAGGAAGAAAACCATTTGGCCTAAAAGGGTGTGCAGAAGGTAAAGACTAAAGACAAATGAAGGGATTTGGAGAGGTGGCAAAGAATTACACGGTTACAGTTGTGAATCTGGATACTGGAAGAGGCATTACTAGGAATACCAGGATACCCCATCGAAACATTTCGATGTTTCAGTTTCACTGTGAAATGTTAAAAGAAAACTGATTTCCCGATTAGATACTTACTCCAGGGTATGTATTTACCAAGTATGATTCTCACATCTGTATGGTTTTACAGATGATGAGTGGGAGTAGGTTATTGGGAATTGGGTGATCATCCTCATTATATCAGGATTCGTAGCAATCGGTGATATTTGAGGAAATCACCTGGGCTGTTTGCCGGTCGGCAAATATTTGGTTTTGAATATCCGCTGTTATGCACCAATTTCAAATCGACATATCTGTACGTCTATTTTCATAGAGTGAGATATACTTTTTGAAATTATGTCGATGACATTTACCTATACCAGTGGATGGTTAGGTAAGGAGCATTAAACATCGGTGTAATTCTTCTTAACCATAAGTACAGTTTTCAACCTACGACACACAGTGAATGAGTTATCAGACTCAAGGGACTTATACAGAGTATTGTATGTTGTCCAGTGTCTATAAGGACAGAGGGGTTGGTCCTCGTACTATATTCAGTTTACTTATGACTTCTCTAGTTTTTGGACACGTGTTTCATGGAAACACAGGGTCCGAATTTTGAGAAGTTATAGGTATTTGAATAAAGTAGAGAACCAGGTATTGCAAGTATCGGGATTCTTCAAAGTGATCGAAGATGTAGATACTTGTGTATGATATTCAGTTGATAGTAATGGTTAAGAGAACTTGCTTCTCTTTCAGGTTATTCATAATTGGAAGCATTCCTAAGTTGAGTAACGCTGATCGGCCTCCTTCCATTTAGTTGACATGCACTGGGGACAGCTGCATGATATGAATCTGGTTCAATTAAATCAGTGCCTCTGGTTCTATATTGGATATAGCACAGTTCATATCTTAACATTGTTAAGGTACGGGGAGTTGTCCGGTTTATGTTTAAAACCAGACATTGGACAACTCAAGGCACGTTTCTGTAATGGCTGTTTGTGGGTTGACCCAGGCTGTGACGAGGGTTGACTTTCTACCATCTGGATGAACAATAGCGATATTGTTCTAGACTCGCCACAGTTTTATTAAAAATGGATTTTTTCAGAAAACAGTAGTGGGAGTATGGTAGAACTGGAAGTGATTCCAGAACCACAAACGATTACTGAAGATTTGATAAGGAACCTAAAGATTCAATCTGGATTGACATTCCATTGGCCACTCCGCAGATGAGGTGGGTAACTTCAGGCACCCGAGAGGTACTCCGGTAGCCTCAAGGACGGTGACAGGGAAGTTCTTGTTTACCCACAATTACCATTGCTGCTGTTCCAGGCTGCGAGACCCGGTGGGAGGATGAGTATAGCGTCGTTCTAAACTAGTTTTAGAAGTGTACGTCTATATGACTCTGCCAGAGGGTTGTCGTAGTCAGTGGGAGCAGCGGAAGCATTGGTGGACAAGTAGCTTATGTCTATTTATAGACTAAAGCAGATGTAGCGGAGATAAATCATCTATTTCTGACGTGACAGTCATAGGTTTGACTTCATCAGAATAGGGGATGGATCTGTTGAGAAGGTAGTAGGGTGTGATGTCATGGTATTTGGATGACATACACAGAGTAGGAAAGGAAACTCCTATACTACAATCGGTTATACTTTGGTCGTCACACAGTGGTTTCTCCACAAAGGAAATGGATTTTATATCAGACATACTGGTTACTAGATCTATGGTTTTAGATCTAGATTTGGGTGGTTTCCCAATCAGGGTACTTGACAGCATTCTAAGAGTATTTAGAATGGACGACTCCTGGCACGGTAGTGTACCTGCAGGTAATGGAGTCACCCTCTCCAAAGGTGTCTTACAGACTAAAGGGGAAAGGGACGTGCATGATTGGCAGATCACTTGCTTAGGCAATTGAGTCAATCATGAGATGTCAAGTACCACACCAGATGTTGCTCTTGCACTAGATGCAATAAGTTGATATTGATCCAATCCAGGAGAAACAGTCGGAAGCAGTTTTAGAACATAAGTGGATGTTCTAGGGATATGATAACGACAGCCTTATTCAGGAGACAGTTATCATTCCAGGCTTCCAAGGTGACATGGACGACAAGAAGGTTGTCAGAGTTATAGTTTTCCCTCTGACGAGGGGCAGTATTTTGGACAGGTGATCCAAGGCAATACTGAGGGAGGCATGGCGCAGGATACTGATTAAGTTCAGTTGACGATACAGTCTAAGAAGTTTGGATTTGGAGTTCATTTATGAGCTATGTCCCATCAGACATCCAGACACATTCTAAGACAGGTATTGCTCATTTCGGGAGATGGCTTTCTCCGCGAACTTGAGATATAGGGAGACATAGAAAGAGACATCAAGGCGGATCCACTCACTGAGGCTATTCCTCGAACGCAATAGTTTCGCAAACCGGATTTGTGAGACTGACTAGTAGAGGAGTTGGGTGTTCGATATCACACGGGCTGTGAGTATGCGACATCGCAATAATTAGCCTTGAGTGCTAGTGGGAGATTGTTGGAGATAGTGCCCTCAGAGTCAATTATTGGATCACAGGTACGTGATTGCGGTGATTGAGGGAGGACCTATCCCGGTAGGACAGTCTTACTCGAGATGATAGTATGCTATCCGGTTTACCTTTATCATCGTGTACTGCTTTAGGTGACCTGACAAGTCGCTATTACACGTTGATAGAGCCCCTAGGATTCTTGCTTGACCACCAGCAGTATGAGGGCGATCATATAGGTGGGAGCTGGGAGTCTATAAGCATATCCTTAAATGGTCCCTAGTCGTGGGAGTTTCGAGATAGGGCATCGATACTCCATAGTAGACTAGTGTATACAGTCGAGACCCCGACGAGGGGCGGTGGCCGGTCTCACAAGCCACTGGTGTCAGTTGGATCACCTAAGATGTATACAGGTGCTCATTGGGTTATGAGTACACCGGACAGGACTCGCCGGGAACATGCTAGTTGGTCTTATACCAGACGTCAGATGGCAGTTCCCTGGTGACATGTGTGCAGGTTAGTTCATCGACCTGGAGATCGTCATTTGTCTCGTGTGAGTTCCCACTGTACTTTGATTACTACCCTACCACGGCTCAAAGGAGTCGTGCAAACAGGTTTTAGTTGGGTACAGTCCCGAGCCACATGGAGGCAGTGAGCGTATCTTCAGGGGTTCGTCTCTCCCGGTATTGGGGGTGAGGTCGTGCTGTGTCTAGGAGAGCCATTACACAAAGCCCTCGGCCGAGGCAAGGAGATTTACTGGTGGGTATTCCAGTAGTATCTCAGGGTGTTCTGGGCTACACTCCGACACGACTTGTACCGCTTTTGGGGGTCTGACTTTTACCAACCCCCTAGGCCCGCCATGCGATGCTCATAGACGAACGGACCGGACTGCACGGATATTGTCACTGACAGGCTCAGTTGGGTGTCGGGGTGAGCTTCCTCATCGACGTCCCTTTTGGTCAATAGCTGGTGGCCCGTCACGTATTGGCATATACCTCTGACGTGCTAGTGGTTAAATCCACAGCCATAGTATTGACGAGTCTTTAGAGTCCACCACACTTACAGTTACTCAGCTTTCGGGCGAAAGGTTGTAGAGGCCGTATGGAGATATGGCAAGGTCCGATCAGATACGTGCGGTATTGCACGGATCAGGATCGGACAGTTTGTACTATAGGCCGTATTGGTATATGGCAGGGTTCGATCAGATACGTGCGGTATTGCACGGATCAGGATCGAACAGATATTACTAGCCGGCTTTGGTATAAGCCGGATCCTAGTATAGTACAGTGTAGACTTTGTCTCATTGCATTTGTATTTCGGTCGAAATACAGATGCGGGTGTGTATGCACAGTATTGGGGTTTTCCTGTAATTTATTACGGGACCAGTTTTCTGGAGTTGCCAGTTTGCTTTTAGTTTCGGCCAATTTCCATTGTTCCGTTCATTGGCCGAAGATTGGTGGAGGAGGGTTTATTTGCATTGTTGCAAATAAGCTTTTGTGGAGGGGGTCTTTGCATATTATCATGTCATGATACTTGTCCCATCCTTTGACTTGATTTCTTCATGATGGCATGACTTTTAAGTCATCATGGTTCATGATGGTTGGACTTTGTGAGGTGATGATGGTGGTGTTGAGTGTTGAGTTTACCTTGGTGATCATTCCCTTTTGCATGATAGACTTTCCTCTCTCTCTCTCTTGTTTTTGATATATGAGAATGACTCTCTCATTTTTGCATCCATCTCATTTTTTGTCCCCTCCTCTCTCTAGCATGGCCGGCCTCCCCTTTGATGGGGCTGTCCAAATATTTTGGTGTGGGTTTTTGCTTCATTTCATGTTGCAAAAATCCCACAAGTTCCATCTAAAAAGCTCCAAGTTCAATCCTTCCTCCAATGGCAATTCCACAAACCTCAAAATGAGACTTGCTCACTACATATTCTACGACGAACCTTGGGCACGTCGAGTAGCCGGCTTCGTGCCCGAGTTGCCTCGGCATTGAGGTGGGAGCCCGTAAACGATATAGGCGACGTGGTGCACTTCCGGCGACGAGGAGGAGACGGACGGAGATCCCGCGAGGAGATCGGAGTGGAGATGAAGACCGGAGGACTTGGATCGTCGGTATATCTCTTTCCCATCTTCTAGTTAGCTTAGACTTAGTTTAATGGTAACGATCCGGGTGTTTAGTGCGCGGTGGTACCGATTTGCTAAGTCCGCAAAATCAAAGTTATTCACCGTTTCCGCATTCCGGCGTCGGTTTGACGACCGGGGTGCCGCCGTGCACTTACAGCTGATTAAGGCGCTCCAAGACCCAGAACAATTCCAAGCATGCCTGGCCGAGGAAAAGATGAAGGATGAATTGGAAAAAGTGCACACGGCCGATGTTACTTTTGGCGACGAGGACCTTCTCCTTGGGACGTGCGAACACAACCGCCCCCTTTATGTCTCAGGATACTGCCACGATATTAAGATAGGCAAAATCCTGATCGACAATGGATCATCCGTTAACCTCCTCAACGTGCGGGTGTTAAAAGAAATCTGCATGAGCGTCCAGCACCTTGCTCTTGACAAAATCACCATCTCCGGGTTCGACTCCCAGTCATCAAGAACTCTTAGGTCTGTGATACTGACGGTACGCTTCGGGCTACTCGTCACGGACATTAAGTTTCACGTCATAGACGCCAAGACATGCTAAAACGCTTTGCTCGGTCGACCATGGTTACACGAGTACAACATCATCCCTTCTACACAACATCAGTGTATGAAGTATTTTAAGGATGGTTTCAAGTATACCGTGACGGGAGAACTGAACCCGTTCTCTGTGAACGAGGTCCGCAAATACGAAGATGCCAAATACTTCTTGCCGGATTTCGAAGACACGGAGAAGTGTCACAAGCCGGAGAACAAAGCTAACGCCACCATCCCTGTCTTCGGCAGTGATACCGAGGAGGAAGAGGAGATAGTGTATTCGGGTCTGCCCCAACACAACACGCCGGGACCATCGGCTCCTACATTGATCTTTGGCAGCGACTCGGAAGATGTGATCCGTGTTATATTCTCTGCTCGACCTTCCATACGAACGTCCGCTGACGAAGAGCAAAGTCTACAAGTCGCCATGGTGCCGCTTGAACACCATAAAGAACTGGATGCACTTAATATTTACAATGTAGAAGAGCTACAAACGTTCTATATCCCTCCCGGGCGAGAAAGCGAGAAAGCAATTCTGTTCTACCGCTCTGAAGAAACCAAGGTGGAGAAAGAAATCTGGCATGGTGCGGATCCTATGCTCGACAGGCTTCAGCCTATTCGTCTTCCCAGATATTATACAGAGGGTTTGAAAAAGCTGCTGAAACGCCAGGGGATATCCTTCAAGCAGACCGTTCGAAAAGCCAAGTTCTATGACAAAGTCTGGAACGTTCCCGGGACTCAACGCAAACTGCCTAATGGGAAAATGGAGACAATCGGACTTGGATACATCCGGTCAAAGAAACGGGAGCTACTAAACAGCTGTTACGTCATGTATGACTTCGATGAAGAAGTAGATGCTCAATGGGAGGACGCTAATCCTAAGCCAGTGAAAGTTCCAGATGCAAAGGAGCCCAGTCCGTCGTTCGAGGAACAAATGGACAAACTTATAAAGAAAGCTGGTCAAAAAGTCCGAGATGACCATAACCGCGAAATGGCCATCTACGAGGAGGCCAAAACGCAACGCCTCCTCCAACAGGCCGTGAAAGATGAAAATGCCGCTCCATGTCAACCTGTTATAAAGAAGGCTCGGCGCCAAAGCAGAAATAAGTCGAAAGGCCAAAAAGGCGCTCAACAACAACAAAGCAGGGCTAAGAAGCCACACAAATGGGAGGCGAGCGTCGTTGATCTCTCCCTCATGAAGAAAATGGGTCGAGCGTACTCGTTTCCTCGAGACAAGATGAAGAAGATACTTGATCTTGCTCTAAAGCATCAAATGCTTACATTGCTGGAGTCTAAACACCCCGAATAAGCGGGCGAAGTCTCACACCCGGACCTCTTACCATCGAGTAATATGGCATCCTCTTGAAGATTGCTTCACTTTCAAGAATTGGGTTGAGGATCAGTATCAGCTTGGCAAATTCACTCTGTCTGACAACTGGAGGGTAGCGCCACCACAGAAGCACGAACCCAGGGCCACAAAAGAAGAACCAGTTCCACATCGGTTTTGGAAGCGAATCCGCACTTGTCACGTGATAACGCTATCAAAAGAAGGGCCCGAGAATATAGATAACCTTCCTTGGTGCTTCGAGAACAGCAATGACGAGGTGATCTCAGAATTTCCGCCAGCGCCAAAAGAGCTGGAAGATGGAATCCATACCACTGCAGATAACCTTAAGAAAATTGAGTTGGGAACGACAAATGACCCGCAACCGACATTCATCAGCGAGCTGCTATCTGAAGAGAGGGTGGCCGCGTTAAAAGACGTGCTTCTATAACATAAAGATTGCTTTGCGTGGAACTATTCCGAAATGCCGGGATTAGATCCAGAAATTGCTGTGCATAGGTTGGCAATATCTCCGGACGTCAAGCCAGTCAAACAGGCGCCGAGAAGAATGCGGCTCGAGCTTGAAATGAGCATCAACGCCGAGGTCAAGAAACTGATCGACTCTGGGTTCATCCAGGAGGTTCAATATCCGGAGTGGATCGCCAACATCGTCCCGGTGATGAAGAAAAATGGGACAGTGCGCATATGCGTAGACTTCCGGGATCTCAATAAAGCCTGCCCGAAGGACGATTTCCCAGTGCCAGTCACCGAACTGATGATAGACAATACGTCCACTCATGAGGTTTTCTCCTTCATGGATGGCTCATCGGGGTATAACCAGATAAAGATGCATCCCGAAGATCAGAAGCACACCGCCTTCAGGACCCCTTTAGGAATATTCTGTTACAAGGTGATGCCCTTCGGTTTAAAGAACGCCGGCGCCACCTACCAGAGGGCCATGAAGAAGATCTTCGATGACCTTATACACGAAATCGTCGAATGCTATATCGACGACCCCATGGTTAAAAGCACATCATACGAGGAACATCTCGAGCATCTGATGACCGTATTTCAACGCCTTCGGCAATACAACTTGAAGATGAACCCGCTCAAGTGTGCATTCGGAGTTTCCTCAGGCAAATTCCTGGGATTCATCGTCCGACACCGAGGTATCGAAATAGATCCGTCAAAGATCAAGGCGATCATGGAAATGCCTCTGCCAAGGACTCTCAAACAGCTGCGGTCTCTCTAAGGGAAGCTCGCGTATATACGGCGATTTATAGCCATCCTTTCAGGAAAGTGTCGTCCTTACAGCCACCTAATGAAGAAGGGAACCCCGTTCGTCTGGGACCACAAATGCCAAGGCGCACTGGACAAGATCAAGCAGTACCTGCAGAACCCTCCAGTGTTGGCTGCTCCAGTTAAGGGAAAGCCTCTCATTCTTTACACGACTGCCCTCGAAGGTTCCTTAGGCTCATTATGGGCACAAGAGAACGATCAAGGAAAGGAGAGATCACTCTACTACTTAAGTCGAGTTCTGCTCGGGGCAGAAAGCAACTACTCTCCCATTGAAAAACACTGCCTGGCGTTGATCTTCGCGATAACAAAGCTCAGGCACTATGCGTTGGCGCATGAGGTCCGTCTCATTTCAAAGGTGGACCCCCTTAAATACTTAATGTCAAAGTCCATATTGACGGGACGACTCGCTAAATGGGCCCTGCTCTTAATGGAGTTCTCGATAACCTATCAACCTCTCAAGGCAGTGAAAGGCCAGGCCATCGCCGACTTCCTCGCTGAGCATCCGATACCCGCCGATTCTCCTCTGAATTGCGATCTTCCAGACGAACATGCGTTCGATGCGATCGACGGTGATAATAGCCGATGGGAGCTTTATTTCGACGGGGCATCTTCCATGAAAAAGCGCAAACAAAATACCCCTATAATCAAATCGGGGGTAGGCCTCATCTTCGTGACTCCACAAGGAGGGATAATGCGCTTCGCTTTCTCCTTAACAGAGCCAATGACAAATAACGAAGCCGAATATGAAGCTCTGATAGCAGGCCTTGAGATCTCCATTGACATGGGAATTGAAAACCTCCTCATATACGGGGATTCTCAACTAGTCGTTAGTCAAGTAAACGGCGACTACAAAACGTGCAAACCGGAACTGGTGAAATACGGTGAAAAGGTGCAACAACTGTTGACCCAAATTCCCTCCTATACTTTGGAGAACATACCGCGCGCGGAAAATAGCAAGGCAGACGCGTTGGCCAAACTTGCTAAAGAACTGGCTGACGAAAACCTCGATGACGTTAGAATCGTGGTACAAAGCCGTCGAGTGCTTGCCCCAGCAGAAATATCTCCGGAATCATCCGAAGAAAAAGGAGCGACCGAGCAGACAACCCTGCAAATAAAAGATTGGGAAAATACCGAGGATTGGAGGGAAGTCTTCATAGATTACTTCAAGTCCCACCGAATGCCTGAAGAAGCTTCCACAAGACATCAGCTCATGAAACGAGCCCTGTCTTTCGCCTACGTCAACGATACTCTGTACAAGAGGTCATTTGATTCTTTGTGGCTGAGATGCTTAGGACCTGACGAAGCGAAAAGGGTCGTCCAAGAAGTTCACGACGGACTCTGCGGTTCTCACCAAGCAGGCCCAAAGATGAAGTTGAAGATCAAACGGATGGGCTACTACTGGCCCACGATGATCCAGGACTGCCTCGAATATGCGAAGCAATGCCACTCATGCCAAATTCATGGGGACTTCATCCACCAGCATCCAAATCCACTACATCCAACAGTGGCTAGCTGGCCATTCGAAATGTGGGGGACTGATATAGTCGGCCCCATCGAACCAGCATCGTCTAGAGGACATCGTTTCATCCTAGCGACGACTGACTACTTCTCTAAATGGGCAGAGGCAATACCGCTGGGAGAAGTTAAGACGGAGAATATCCTCCATTTCTTCAAGATGCACGTCCTATATCGGTTTGGAATTCCACGACGGATCATCTCCGATAACGGGCCAGCTTACAGAAGCCACAAGATCAGTCGCTTCGCGCAGCAGCACAATATAGACTGGAGATATTCTTCAGTTTACAATCCGCGAGCTAATTGTCTAGCTGAAGCTTTCAACAAGACCCTAACGAAAATCATGAAAAAGACGGTGTCCCGAAATAAAAGAGACTGGCACGAGAGACTGCAAGAGGCCCTTTGGGCGTATCGAACTACGTTCAAGACGGCCACGAACACAACGCCATATGCGTTGGTATTTGGGACGGAAGCGGTACTCCCTCTCGAGATAGAGTTACCCTCTCTACGAGTGGCAGTCCACTACGAGCTGACGAACGAAGAAAATGCTAACCTTCGGCTTGAGGAGCTTGACGCCCTTGAAGAAACACGGCTCATAGCGCAACAAAATCTGGAAGCTTATAAAGCAAAGATGACGCGCTCATACGAAAGATTGACCCGACCGAGGACATTCCGCCAAGGCGAACTCGTGCTAGTGGTCAAAAGGCCTATGATCCCCAATCGCGCCAAGTGGGAAAAATTCGAGCCAAACTATGAAGGCCCGTACATCATAGATAAGGTCTACCAGGGTGGGGCCTATCTACTCATGGACATGCACGGTGAAAGGCCTTTCAGGCCGATAAACGGTCGCTTCCTAAAGAAATACTGCGCTTAATGAGCCACAGCCTAGGTCAATGATAGGTGACGACGACCATGTTCGCTCGCTATCTTCCTAAGCTCAAGTTTTATAAGCAGTAGCCAGCCTCTCAATGTCGGACCGAAATGTCCTTAAACTAATAGCAGACCGAAACGTCTTTAAACTACTACCGCAGCATCTTTAGGCTGACGATATATAAAAAAAACATATAAAAATAGAATAAAAAAAAACGGTATGTCCATAAGCAAAAAGGGCACGGATGAAAACCCGAAAGGGCTCCGTGAGTAAAAACAGCAGGGCTACCGGCGAGTGTTCGTGAAAACCCGAAAGGGCGCGGCCTCGTTAAAAAAAAAATAATATAAAAAAAGAGAATAAAAAAAAACGGTATGTCCATAAGCAAAAAGGGCACAGATGAAAACCCGAAAGGGCTCCGTGAGTAAAAACAGCAGGGCTACCGGCGAGTGTTCGTGAAAACCCAAAAGGGCGCGGCCTCGTAAAAAAAAAATAATATAAAAAAAGAGAGAATAAAAAAAAACGGTATGTCCATAAGCAAAATGGGCACGGATGAAAACCCGAAAGGGCTCCGTGAGTAAAAACAGCAGGGCTACCGGCGAGTGTTTGTGAAAACCTGAAAGGGCGCAACCTCGTTAAAAGACACTTATAGGGTCATCTCGACCTTGTAAGGAGAAACCACCCACGTGAGATCCTTACGACTCACAAGGGAGCAGCACACTTAGGGATCCCCATGATTCCTAAGGAGAAAATACACTTGCGAGATCCTCACGACTCGTAAGGAGAACTCTCTTATGGGACCCTCACGGCTCATAAGATTTGAAAGTCTTAAGTTACAGAGACCTAAACCTGTGCTTAAGCAACCCCCACAAGTTTCGACATTGCCCTACAAGTGGTCCAATATTGGCCCTTGTATACAATCCACGGACGCGAATAAACATTTCCCTAACTAAGTCCCATCCGAGGCTAGGGATATGTTCGTACGGTGAATAACCCTTGTAAATCCTCTCGATTTACAAGGAGAAAACCCTCCTGTAGGATCCTTACGACTTACAGAGGAACATACACTTAGGAATCCTCACGATTCTTAAGGAGAAAATACACCTACAAGATCCTCACGACTTGTAGGGAGAAATACCTTTGTGAGACCCTTACGGCTCATGAAGTTAAAAGCCTTAGTCGACAGCGCCTTAACCCTGTTCGCTAAGCCACCTTTGTTTGACATCGACGGAGGCAAATGATGATTCGCTCCTGGCAATAACCCAGTTGTAGCAGTGCTGATGCCGAAATCGGCTTACGGCGAA
The DNA here is from genome assembly GCA_030015575.1 of Agapanthus africanus. Lineage (NCBI taxonomy): Eukaryota > Viridiplantae > Streptophyta > Magnoliopsida > Asparagales > Amaryllidaceae > Agapanthus > Agapanthus africanus. The sequence continues at coordinate 359,112,761 of JASDDO010000012.1, forward strand.
AAGCCAGTAGGCCGCACATGCATACGAAATAGCCGAAATGATGGGGCAACTTGCAATAAAAAGCAGCAAGTAAAAATGTATGCATGCAAAATAGCCGAAATGATTGGGCAACTCGCAATAAAAAGCAGCGAGTAAAAATAAAATAAACAGCCGAAATGATTGGGCACCGCGAGAAATAGCCGAAACGATTGGGCAATCGCGACCTTCGCGATATAAAAGCTGAAATGATAGAGCATCGCGGAAATAAAAAAATGATGATAAAACTTTGGCCCTACAGTTGAGATCACATCGATCCCTGTATACAATCCAAGGGCGCAAACAAAGAGGGAACCATACTTTCCCAACAGGCTTCGCCAGAAAACGAAGTCAAATCTCAACAGTTCGTTCCAGCTCCGAAGAAACCAGTGTCTTCGGCAAATTCCTCGACTCACGGATACAAACACTCCTTGACGAGAGCCTCCTGATCCGCGTCGACTCGCAGAGCCGCCAGTGCCTCCGTGGGAAATCCTCGACTCGTTTCAAACCCCAAGGAAACAAATAATCTTTGGCGCTAGGGAAACAAATAATCCTTAGCAAATTCCTCGACTCACGGATACAAACACTCCTTGACGAGAGCCTCCTGATCCGCGTCGACTCGCAGAGCCACCAGCGCCTCCGTGGGAAATCCTCGACTCGTTTCAAACCCCAAGGAAACAAATAATCCTTGGCGCTAGGGAAACAAATAATCCTTAGCAAATTCCTCGACTCACGGATACAAACACTCCTTGACGAGAGCCCCCTGATCCGCGTCGACTCACAGAGCAACCAGTGCCTCTGTGGGAAATTCTCGACTCGTTTCAAACCCCAAGGAAACAAATAATCCTTGGCGCTAGGGAAACAAATAATCCTTAGCAAATTCCTCGACTCACGGATACAAACACTCCTTGACGAGAGCCCCATGATCCGCGTCGACTCGCAGAGCCACCAGTGCCTCCGTGGGAAATTCTCGACTCGTTTCAAACCCCAAGGAAACAAATAATCCTTGGCGCTAGGGAAACAAATAATCCTTAGCAAATTCCTCGACTCACGGATACAAACACTCCTTAACGAGAGTCTCCTGATCCGCGTCGACTCGCAGAGTCACCAGTGCCTTCGTGGGAAATTCTCGACTCGTTTCAAACCCCAAGGAAACAAATAATCCTTGGCGCTAGGGAAAAAATAATCCTTAGCAAATTCCTCGACTCACGGATACAAACACTCCTTGACGAGAGCTCCCTGATCCGCGTCGACTCGCAGAGCCACCAGTGCCTCCGTGGGAAATTCTCGACTCGTTTCAAACCTCAAGGAAACAAATAATCCTTGGCCCTAGGGAAACAAATAATCCTTAGCAAATCCTTCGACTCAGGGAAACAAACAATCCTTGACGAGAGCCTCCTGATTCACGTCGGCTCGCAGAGAAACTAGTGTCTCTGCGGGAAAATTTCCGATTCGTCTCAACTTGCAAGATGAAGCCTCAGGCAGCAAGGATTAAAAAACTTGCTTCCTGAACAATGGGACCCTGCAAGTCGATCTAAAACGGTCTCTTGCATACTATTCACGGGTCTCACTCTCCAAAATCGAGTTTCGACAAGGAGGGAAACAACCGCTTACGGATCCTCTCGACTCGTAAGAGGGAAAAATTCTCTTATAGGATCCTTACGACTTATAAGAGAAAATCACACTTAGGAATCCTCACGATTACTAAGGAGAAAAACCCACCTACGAGATCCTCTCAATCCGTAGGGAGAAAAGTCTCTATGAGACCCTCACGGCTCATAGAGTTGAAAAGTCTTAGGTGGCAGATCCTACCCCTGTCTTCTAAGCCATTACTGCCCTACTCATGAGCATATAAACTATTTCACACCAGAGTAAAACATAAAGAAATAGAACGGTGCGGCTCATGAAATTGAGAGTTTGGAACTATATCTTTTAAGAGCCGAGATTTGAGTCAATAATAAATGATGACGCTTGTGTCCGCTCGTTATCTTCTCAGATCAAGATTCTGAAAGTTATATACCAACCCGAAACTGGTCATACGCTATGCATTACTCTGCACTACTTCACCCACATATATACTTACGTGGGCAAAGTAGTGGGGGGAATTTGTGCCCGCCAAAAATTTCTGCGCAAAAGAGTCCAAGGTATCAAATGGCAGCGATACGCTTATGAAAATGCGAACCAGTATCTTCCGGCCTGTATTTTGATAAACTCCCCAATGAAGAACTGTTAAATTATGATGGTATTGAAAGCATCTCGAAAAAACCTTCGATTTGATATATTATGAGCCTCATAATTCATCCGGAATTAAAAGTTATGAGCAAATATCTATGCACATGTGATCTAAGAAAGAAGATGCGAACCGGTATTTTCCGAGCTGTATTTTGACAAACTACGGAATGAGAAACAGCTAAATTCTGATGGTATTGAAAGCATTTTAAAAATACCTTCGATTTGATATATTATGGGCCTCATAATTCATCCGGGATCAAAAGTTATGAGCAAATGTCTATGCACACGTGATCTAAGAAAGAAGATGCGAACCAGTATTTTCCGAGCTGTATTTTGACAAATTCCGGAATGAGATATGGCTAAATTCTGATGATATTGAAAGCATCTCGAAAAGTCCTTCGATTTGATATATTATGGGCCTCATAATTCATCCGAGATCAAAAGTTATGAGCGTGTTATGCACGTGTAATCTAAAGTAATGCTCTACTACATGGGGAATGCATTTTTTAGTCCCACATCGGGAAAATGAGAGATGACTTCTCTACCACTCCCATATAAATAAGAGGGGATATCTCTTAGAAAGGGTAGAGTAAAATCCTCAAAGGATTCAATACTCAAAGGAGCTTAGTTCTCCAAGATAGGAGCATGCTCCTCCATAATGCGCATATGCGCAAGCGCCATGTGCGCTACGTGCAACGCACGTGTGCCCGCCATGCGGCACTACGTGCAACGAACGTGCGCACTGTAAGTCCACGTTGCCATCCCCGGTACTTACGAGGAGGCGGAAACGGTATAACAATCAAATTTTGTCATGAGGAGCAACATGGACTAAACAAGGTCGGGATCGTGTCTAAACTAAACTAGCAAGCATACAAAGGAGCGTTAGCTACTCGGATGAAGAGTTATACCTAACTTGAACTCCTTCTTCTTGAAAACTTGTAGAGGTTGATGGTTCTTGCCTCGTAGCCTTCTTCCGTCGAAGATGGATCCACCTGAGGGTTCAACCTTTGGGCTCTTCCTAGAACTTTGAGTGAACTAGGATCTCCGGCTTGCTAAACCTTGAACCCTAGAGAGAGTAGAGAGTATCTATGGGGTGCTTTCTTTTTCAAGGTGAGGGATTCTCAACACATGAGAAAGAATCACCTTGAGCTTGAGGAAGAAGAAGATGAAATGAGGAGAGAGAATGATTATGATAGAATGAGCTCTTTTCTTTTGCAACCATAACTAAAAGAAAAGGAATTATTTAATTAATAATAATAATTGAAAATGAAAATAGTTGATGGTTGTATTTGGAATGACCATTATCATTACTTCATTAAATGAGTGTAAGCTAGAATCAAGGAGTATCCTTGCAAAGCAATGATGGTGGTCAACATTCAACCATGGTCAACAAGTCAACCATGGTCAACAAGTCAACAAAATCAACCATAACAATATTTCATTTAATTACTATTATTAATTGATATTTCATAAATCTATTAGGGTTTGGAAAATGACGACTGTCAACTGTGCATACGCACCCGTTCCGAAACCCTAAAGAAAAACCTCATCCTCCGCCTCAAGCAACTGTGCATACACACCTGTATTCTCGTTCTGAGGAACAAGAATACCGAGATATAAAAGCAACCCCAAAACATATTCCAGTATCTGGCTCAAACCAGAGCCCGCCAGTATAATCCGTCCGGACTCCAAACGTGCACAAGTGCGCGGATGAGAACGAACCCTGCCGCAAAACCATGCGACCTCTACTCTGTTTTTCCCAGAGGCGAATACCCTCTGTGTGGGACTCTAAAGACTCGACACTACGCTGGCAGTAGGTTTAACCACAGACCGCAAGCGGCACTAGCTGTGCGTAACGGTCCCCAGGTAGATGCCGACAAGAAGGCTGACGAGGTGAAACCCCATCTGAACTCCTACTGAGTCTGAATGTGACAGTCTCCGTACAGTCCGGTCTGTTCGTCTAATACATCGCATGTCGGGCCTAGGGGGCGGTAAAACGTCAGTCCCCTAATAGCGGTACAAGTCGTGTCGGAGTGAAGCCCAAAACACCCTGAGATAACACTGGAAGCCTACCAGTATATCTCGCTTGCCCTGGCCAGGGACTACTCGTGTAATGGCTCTCCTAGACACAGCGCGATGTCAACCCCCAATACCGGGAGAGACGAATCCTGTCTAACCGTCACTGCCTCCAAGTGCTTCGGGACTGCACCCAACCACCACCTGTTTGCACGACTCCTTTGAGCCGTGGTAGGGTAGTGATCAAAGTGCAGTGGGAACACACTCGAGGCGAAGTGGCAGTGTCAAGTCAGCGGACTAAGCTGTACTCACGTCACCTGGGAACTGATAACTGACGATAGGTATAATACCAACCTGTCAGTTCCCGACGAGTCCTGTCCAGTGTACTCGTAACCCAACGAGCACCCGTATACTATCGCCGGTACGACGTACTGATGGCTGTGGGACAAACCATCTCCCACACTGGGATGAGAAGCGCATACGCTAGTCTACTCCGGAGTATTGATGCCCTGTATCCATAGTCCTGCGACTAGGGACCTGTATAAAGATGTGCTTATAGATTACCCAGCCCCCACTAGTGTGACTGCCATCACAACGCTGGTAATCAAGCAAAGATCCTAAGGGCTCCACTAATGCGTATAGGTGATATACTAATATAAACACATGTACACATTGAAGTAGAAACAAACCAAGTAGCATACTACTATATTGAGCAAGATTGTTTATACAAGGTGAATATCCCAAGCTTCCATTAAGTAATATACAAACTAGTATGATACAGTAATGGCCTCTAGGGCATATACACTAACAATCTCCCACTTGCACTAAGGCCATGTACTGGCGTATCGAAGACCTATCATCTCGATCAGCCGCTCGAACTGAGTCTTGGGCAGGGCCTTGGTGAATGCATCTGCAGTGTTCTCTTCTGAAGCAACCCTCCGAACCTCGATCTCCTTGCGATCCACGATCTCCCTGATCAGGTGATACTGCCTCAAGATGTGCCTGGATCTCTGATGGGACCTGGGTTCCTTCGCTAAAGCTATAGCCCCGTTGTTGTCGCAATACAGAGGTATTGGATCAACAATGGACGGAACCACCTGAAGTTCTTTCAAGAACTTCCTCATCCAGACAGCTTCTTTTGCGGCATCAGAAGCAGCGATGTATTCCGCTTCCATAGTCGAGTCTGCAACGGTTTCCTGTTTGGAACTCTTCCAACACACCGCCCCTCCATTGAGGGTAAAGACAAAACCCGACAAGGACTTGGAATCATCCTTGTCACTCTGGAAGCTGGAGTCAGCAAAGGCCTCGATCTGGAGGTCTTTTCCGCCATACACCAAGAACATCTCCTTAGTCCTTCTCAGGTACATGAGAATGTTCTTTACCGCTATCCAGTGTTTCTCCCCAGGGTTTGACTGATACCGGCTTACTACACTCAGTGCATAAGCTACATCCGGTCTGGTACACAACATCGCATACATTATGGAGCCTACCGCAGAAGCGTAGGGTATAATAGACATGCGATCCCTCTCCAAATCAATCTTGGGAGACATCTCTTTGGAGAGGGTGATCCCGTGACAAGCCGGTAGGTTACCGCGCTTGGAATCTTCCATACTGAATCTCTTCACTATGGTGTCGATGTACCTGGACTGAGAAAGTCCTAATATCCTCTTGGATCTATCACGATGGATCCGGATCCCCAGGATGTATGAGGCATCACCCAGGTCTTTCATGGAGAACCTGTGTGACAAGAACCAAGATTGTAGCATAGGAATGTCATTTCCTATTAAGAGAATGTCATCCACGTATAAAACGAGGAATACTACAGTTCTTGCTACAAATCTACTATAGATGCATGGTTCATCTGGATTTTTGATAAAGTCAAATTCCTTGACCGTCTCATCAAAACAGATGTTCCAACTCCGCGATGCCTGCTTTAGTCCATAGATGGACTTAAGCAACTTGCACACCTTTCCGCTGCTCCCACTCTGAATGAAACCCTCTGGCTGATCCATATAGACACACTCCTCTAAATTTCCATTCAGAAAAGCGGTCTTTACGTCCATCTTCCAAATCTCATAATCGTGGAAGGCAGCAATGGCAAGAAGGATCCGAATGGATTTCAGCATAGCCACTGGAGAAAAGGTTTCGTCATAGTCCAAGCCAGGTCTTTGACGGAAACCCTTTGCTACAAGTCTAGCTTTATAGGTCTCAACCTGTCCATCTACACCAATCTTCCTTTTGAAGATCCACTTGCATCCTACGGGTTTTACCCCGTCTGGAGCAATGTCCAACGTCCATACTTTGTTGGTGTACATGGACTCCATTTCGGTCCGCATTGCATCCAGCCATTTTACCGAGTCAACGCTCTGAACGGCCTGCTGGAAGCTAGTAGGCTCATCATAATCTATGATGCAATCCTCTCTATCCCCGTCTATGAGAAAACCGTAGTATCTCTCGGGCGGATGAGACTGCCTACTACTCCTGCGGAGCGGCGTAGGAATGTCCTGTTCTTTTGAACCCTCTGGTTCCTCTAATCTTTCAGTGATAGTTTGTGGTTCTGGAATTTCTTCCAGTTCTACTGTGCTCCCACTTATCTGGGTTTCCAAAAACTCAGTTTCCAAGAAGTAGGCATGACGAGAAACAAGAACTTTTTGTTCCTCTTCGCAGTAGAAGAAATATCCCTTGGAGTTCTTTGGATATCCTACGAACTTGCACTGTACTGAGCGTGCCTCGAGCTTGTCCGCATGCTGCTTTTTAACAAAAGCTGGACATCCCCATGTCTTAATGTGCTTAAGATAGGGTCTCTTCCCACTCCACATCTCATATGGAGTAGTAGGCACAGTCTTAGTAGGAACTCGGTTCAAAAGGTACGCAGCTGATTCTAGCGCATACCCCCAGAATGATCGCGGTAACTCTGCGTTACTCATCATGGACCGTACCATATCCAATAGGGTTCGGTTCCGTCTCTCCGATACACCGTTGTGTTGCGGAGTGTATGGTGGAGTAAGCTGAGAGAGAATTCCGTTCTCTTTTAAATAATTCAGGAACTCGGCACTTAAGTATTCTCCACCTCGATCCGATCTTAGAATCTTGATACTTTTGCCGGTCTGTTTCTCTACTTCATTCTTATATTCCTGGAACTTTTCAAAAGCTTCGGACTTATGTTTCATTAAGAAAACATAACCGTACCTTGAAAAATCATCCGTAAAAGTGATGAAGTAAGAGTAACCGCTTAGCGCATGTGTAGACATTGGACCGCACACGTCGCTGTGTACGAGTCCCAAGAGCTCGCTCGCTCTTTCTCCGTGTCCAGTGAACAGAGTCTTTGTCATCTTTCCCATGAGACAAGATTCACAAGTGGCATAAGACTGATACTCGAACGGATCCAAGTATCCTTCTTTATGTAACTTAGTCAACCGTGTCTCATTGATGTGACCCAGTCTACAATGCCATAAGAAAGCCTGATTAATATCTGTAGACTTTCTTTTGTGTGTATTCTGGACATTGAAAATCTGTGGTTGGTTTAACACGTATATACCATTGCTCAGTGTACCTGACCCAATCAGAACTTGATTAAGGTGAATGTTTACAACATTACTTACAAACGCAAATTCATAACCTTCTTTAGAAACCAAAGATACAGAAATGATATTACAAGTTGCGTTGGGTACAAAAAAGCAATTACGCAAAACCAAAACATGCCCATCTGACATTCCCAGGTGATAGTCCCCCACGGCTTTAGCATCCATGCTAGCTCCGTTCGCAACTCTGAGGGTCATGTCACCTGCCTTCAAAAACCTACGGTTTCTCAATGCCTGCAAAGAATTACAGATATGAGATCCTGATCCGGTATCCAATACCCAGGAAGTAGAGTTTATAGAAAGACAGTTTTCAATAACATACACACCTGAAGCTGAAGCCGCAACCTGCTTCAGTTCCTGTGTCCTGGCCTTCCAAGCCCTGCAATCTTTCTTCCAGTGTCCACTCTTATGACAATAGAAGCATTCCTCCTTTCCCATAAGCTTCCCCGCAATCTTTGTTGCCTTTTCCTTTCCCTTCGTACCCACTTTACTAACACCGCCTCTTGGTTTGGCGGGGGCTTTCTTCCTCTTTCCTTTGGCTTTCGCCTTGGACCTAGAGGAAGAAGATCCTCCTACAAACAAAGCGGGTGTTTCCCTACCTTTCTGTAGGGTGCCCTCTGCGCTCCTCAGCATGTTGAGGAGTTCTGAAAGTTCAACTTCCTTTTCTTGTAAGTTGAAGTTCAGTATGAACTGGGCGTAAGTGGATGGAAGGGACTGGAGAACTAAATCCGTATAGAGTTCACTTTCCAACGTGGTCCCAAGTTCTGCGAGCTCCTCAATGTAGCCAATCATCTTAAGCACGTGGTCCGCTACCGATGATCCGACGGCCAGCTTTGCCGAAAACAACTTCTTCGACACTTCGTATCTTGCGATACGAGACTGCTCTCCATACAGTTCTTTTGTATGAAGAAATATGGATTCCAAATCCATATTCTCGTGCCTCCTCTGGTGTTCGTTGTCCATAGAGGCAAGCACGAGGCACATGGCCTTCGCGCAATCAATCTCCCAAGTCTTACGGATTTCCTTATCCGCGACGCTGGAGGTGGGACCTGGGACGGGGGGAGCTTTGGTGGTAAGAAGATACCCCAGCTTGTCGTAAGTGATTTCCATTTTGACATTCCTGAGCCAATCTTTGTAGTTTGGCCCTGTCAGTATGTTTTTATCTAGAAGTAACTTAAGTCCAGTCATTTCGATTTGGTCGCTGCAGGGGGGAGAGAAGGAACACTTAAGCACGATGCTCTTGCAAGTTTAGAATGGTTTTTAATTTGTCTAAACAGGATGGCTCCCACTGTCTCTCGAATCCCTCCTCAAACCATAAAGGAAGAATTAGTCGGGATCAATCCCACCGCACAATACTTGCTTAACAGTTCAGCCAGGCCAGTGTCGGTACTTCAAGGGAGGTTTTCCAACGCTTTCGCGAAGTTCCTTAATTAGAGAACCTCTTTTCCCTGGGGGCGTAGCCCCGCTAACACCTTTCTAGACACCTACTAGGTTTATAGCATTGATCGTTTAGTGAAAAATTTCCCGAGGAGTAGCATATACACACAGTAGGATCGGGATCCAAATATCATCGCGTGACGAAACTGAAGGAATCCTACCAGAATCACCACACTCCAAATGGTATGCAAATCTAGCAAGTTTCAGTACTTATGAAACTCCCGATGTGGATTTTTGCCCCATGCTCTTATGACCTTGACTTTGGCCAACAAATCATAAGTCACATGTCAAGATCTACCCGTCGTTCTCCTGGTTAATTTGAATCCACCCGTACCTACCCTTGACTTTGGCCAACAAGGCAGTACGACTGTTCCAAACCAACGCATCTATCTATGCTGCACATGAATACCCAATAGCTACCAATCACTATGCCTTGACTTTGGCCAACAAACACAGCTTGAATACTATTGACTATTCATGTGAAACGACGGAGGGCTACGAATGGTTTTGGCGAAACCGTGAACGTAGTGAACTTGATATAATCGATGGAACGAGATAGCTTTTAGAAGGAGTGGCTTAATCTCCGCATTTAAAAGTTAGTTTTGAAAAGAACCGAGTGGTTTTTCGAAAGTGTTCCAACGACTTTAACTTGGTTTATTATCTTGCATTAGTTCTTTTAATGCGTGATATTCTTGCATTAGTTCTTTTAATGCGTCCCATCATTTAATCCTACCATTGCAGAAAACAACCAAAATATGACGTACGCTTATGCCATATGCATTCGCCACGGGGCCCCGTCATCACCCGTTAGGTTACTTAACTAACGACAGAGCGGGGGCTGGGCTAGCGTGGCTGTAAAACATAAGCAACGCCTAAATAGAAAGCAATGATAGACATTACAGATCACAGATGAATACATTGGATATACTAGCAATCCGCAATCCTTTCGAGCCTGCAACGAAAAGCGGATTACACGGTCGCGGTGAATAGCCAAATACCCCACCCAAGACCCCGACGGGTGCGACAAACTACCCGCCAAGTACTCGGCAGTTTGTGCACCCCTCTATGGGTCTATCCTAGGAGAAAAAACAGTAAAAAGAATTATACAATGACGGCTACAACCCCGACCCGGTTGTGCGGCCAAACAAATAATAATATTACATCAATTTACATTTACAATGAATGAAAGAAAAACAAAAGCTCATTTCACATCCACCCCGGCTATTCACCCGCGACAGTCCAACACATTCATATACACATTCCAATATCAAACACAGATCACGGAGATGTATAACCCCGACTAATCGACTTATAGCGATTAGCCGACGTTCAATACATTCAAACATCACAGATATAACCAATATAGACAAAGTGTAGCGAAGTTCGATAAAAAATACGGATTTATAGGACCCCAAAAGCAAATTTCTGTTCTGGAAAATCTGGGCACATATCACATATTTGAAAAAATCCCAAAACCCTACCAGAAGAACACTGCACAAAACACGATCACATAAAGAGCCCAAACGGCGGCGGATCCGCGGCGAGAAGAATAGCTGGGGCCGCGGAAGCGCGGCGGTTTGAAGGATTCATGGGATCGTTTTTGGTGGGTGTTCTCACAAAACCCTGAGCCGATTTTAGGAGTATAAAGTTTTTCATTTAGAGCATAAAAAATTTCAACAGAAACTTAGGGTTTTAGATTTTCCGGTTTTGCGATTTTTTCGTTTCGAACTTCCATACACTTCGCTACAAAGATAGTTTAAGTTTAGTTAGGCTCTGATACCACTGTAAGTCCACGTTGCCATCCCCGGTACTTACGAGGAGGCGGAAACGGTATAACAATCAAATTTTGTCATGAGGAGCAACATGGACTAAACAAGGTCGGGATCGTGTCTAAACTAAACTAGCAAGCATACAAAGGAGCGTTAGCTACTCGGATGAAGAGTTATACCTAACTTGAACTCCTTCTTCTTGAAAACTTGTAGAGGTTGATGGTTCTTGCCTCGTAGCCTTCTTCCGTCGAAGATGGATCCACCTGAGGGTTCAACCTTTGGGCTCTTCCTCGAACTTTGAGTGAACTAGGATCTCTGGCTTGCTAAACCTTGAACCCTAGAGAGAGTAGAGAGTATCTATGGGGTGCTTTCTTTTTCAAGGTGAGGGATTCTCAACACATGAGAAGGAATCACCTTGAGCTTGAGGAAGAAGAAGATGAAATGAGGAGAGAGAATGATTATGATAGAATGAGCTCTTTTCTTTTGCAACCATAACTAAAAGAAAATGAATTATCTAATTAATAATAATAATTGAAAATGAAAATAGTTGATGGTTGTATTTGGAATGACCATTATCATCACTTCATTAAATGAGTGTAAGCTAGAATCAAGGAGTATCCTTGCAAAGCAATGATGGTGGTCAACATTCAACCATGGTCAACAAGTCAACCATGGTCAACAAGTCAACAAAATCAACCATAACAATATTTCATTTAATTACTATTATTAATTGATATTTCATAAATCTATTAGGGTTTGGAAAATGACGACTGTCAACTGTGCATACGCACCCGTTCCGAAACCCTAAAGAAAAACCTCATCCTCCGTCTCAAGCAACTGTGCATACACACCTGTATTCTCGTTCCGAGGAACAAGAATACCGAGATATAAAAGCAACCCCAAAACATATACCAGTATCTGGCTCAAACCAGAGCCCGCCAGTATAATCCGTCCGGACTCCAAACGTGCACAAGTGCGCGGATGAGAACGAACCCTGCCGCAAAACCATGCGACCTCTACTCTGTTTTGCCCAGAGGCGAATACCCTCTGTGTGGGACTCTAAAAACTCGACACTACGCTGGCAGTGGGTTTAACCACAGACCGCAAGCGGCACTAGCTGTGCGTAACGGTCCCCAGGTAGATGCCGACAAGAAGGCTGACGAGGTGAAACCCCATCTGAACTCCTACTGAGTCTGAATGTGACAGTCTCCGTACAGTCCGGTCTGTTCGTCTAATACATCGCATGTCGGGCCTAGGGGGCGGTAAAACGTCAGTCCCCTAATAGCGGTACAAGTCGTGTCGGAGTGAAGCCCAAAACACCCTGAGATAACACTGGAAGCCTACCAGTATATCTCGCTTGCCCTGGCCAGGGACTACTCGTGTAATGGCTCTCCTAGACACAGCACGATGTCAACCCCCAATACCGGGAGAGACGAATCCTGTCTAACCGTCACTGCCTCCAAGTGCTTCGGGACTGCACCCAACCACCACCTGTTTGCACGACTCCTTTGAGCCGTGGTAGGGTAGTGATCAAAGTGCAGTGGGAACACACTCGAGGCGAAGTGGCAGTGTCAAGTCAGCGGACTAAGCTGTACTCACGTCACCTGGGAACTGATAACTGACGATAGGTATAATACCAACCTGTCAGTTCCCGACGAGTCCTGTCCAGTGTACTCGTAACCCAACGAGCACCCGTATACTATCGCCAATACGACGTACTGATGGCTGTGGGACAGACCATCTCCCACACTGGGATGAGAAGCGCATACGCTAGTTTACTCCGGAGTATCGATTCCCTTTATCCATAGTCCTGCGACTAGGGACCTGTATAAGGATGTGCTTATAGATTACCCAGCCCCCACTAGTGTGACTGCCATCACAACGCTGGTAATCAAGCAAAGATCCTAAGGGCTCCACTAATGCGTATAGGTGATATACTAATATAAACACATGTACACATTGAAGTAGAAACAAACCAAGTAGCATACTACTATATTGAGCAAGATTGTTTATACAAGGTGAATATCCCAAGCTTCCATTAAGTAATATACAAACTAGTATGATACAGTAATGGCCTCTAGGGCATATACACTAACACGCACCACATGAGAACATTTAATAATATTAAAAGGAGCCTGTTCTCCATATATAGAAGCCCTGCTTCTCCTCATAGTGCGTATGTGCGCTACGTGCAACGCACGTGTGCTCGCCACGCGCGCACCACGTGCAACGCACGTGCGCACTACATGAGAACATTTAATAATATTAAAAAGAGCCTGTTCTCCATATATAGAAGCCCTGCTTCTCCTCATAATGCGCATGTGCGCTACGTGCAACGCACGTGTGCTCGCCACGCGCGCACCACGTGCAACGCACGTGCGCACCACATGAGAACATTTAATAATATTAAAAGGAGCCTGTTCTCCATATATAGAAGCTCTGCTTCTCCTCATAATGCGTATGTGCGCCACGTGCAACGCACGTGTGCCCGCCACGCGCGCACCACGTGCAACGCACGTGCACACCACATGAGAATATTCAATTAAAAGGAGACTCATTCTCCATAGGAGCTTGCTCCCCCCCATAATGCGCATATGCGCAAGATCCATGTGTGCTACGTGCAAATATGAGCGCCGAACACGTGCGACGCATGTGCGCCCAACACGTGCGACGCACGTGCGCGAACGCAAAGAAGCCTTTTCATCAGCGAGAAGCTTAAGCACCAGCCTGTTCTTCCCCCTAATGATCGATACATGGTTCAAAGGGTACATCCCTCCACACCTTCGATATATGGCACTGTAATCTCTCAGTGTCGTCGGAGAGGTGGTGGGTCCCAACGACCAATGATCCTTCTTTCTAAAATAAAAAAAAAGAGAAGAAGAATGAACATTTTAAAAAAGAGAGAAAGAGGACTCTGAAGAACTCCTCAAGAATAAAAAAGGTAAAAACTTTTGAAAGAAGAGAAATTTCTCTTATGAACAGATCAGTGATCTAAGAACAAGATCATGGATCTTCAATAAATAAATAAACAAATAAAATAAAAATAAAAATAGTGTCTTGCACTTGTTATGAACCTTTGGTTCTCTGAAACAAGGAAAAACATGTTTTGATCAAGGGATAAAAAAGTGCTTTGCACTTCTGTTTTGAATCTAAAAAGATTCTTAGTGCTTTGCACAAATGCAGTGCATTACTTAAAGGGCCAGGCCCAAGTCAAAAAGACCTAACAGGCCTAAATAAATTGCAAAGCAATAAAAGGGCAGAGCCCCATTTAAATTGACACTCTGTTTGAGCAAAGCCCAAAATAAATAAACAGCCATGGCACAGATCTAACAAACCAACAACAAATAAAAGTGCTTCCAATTGGACTTAGCCCAATCGCGGCCATAAGTCCTTAAATTAAATTGACTGAGCAAAATTGCTCTCCTAAATCAATCTACATCCGGTTCGAGGGTACATCTCTGAAATCCTTTGACATCCATCGTTGTAATTCCTCAACGACGTCAAAGAGATGACGGGTCCCAACGACCACACATCAATTTGGACCGAAACGTCCTTAAACTAATATCGGACCGAGACGTCCCTAAACTAATATCGGACCGAGACGTCCTTAAAACTAATGATAGACCACCACGTCCCTAAACTGGCGATAGACCCCCACGTCCCTAAACTGGAACATGGACCGAGACGTCCCTAAACTAATATCGGACCGAGACGTCCCTAAACTAATATTGGACCACCACGTCCCTAAACTGGTGGTGGACCACCACGTCCCTAAACTGGAACAATAGAGCATCCAAATGCTCTTTTTCAGATCTAAATGGTCCCGTTTAAGTCGATCTTAGCCCCAAATACGGCTAACGTATCCTTAAGCATTCAAATGAACGATAAAACTCCAAATCAACCTGGGTTCCAGGGTACATCGCTGAACTCCTCTGACATCTGCCGTTGTAATCCTTCAACGACGTTAGAGAGGTGACGAGTCCCGATGGCCAGATATTAAATCGATCATCACGTCAAGTTGATCTTCGTCCAAAACAGGACTAACGTATCCTTGACGAACGTTTAAGTTGATCTTAGCCGCAACGCGACTAATGCATCCTTAAACTAAAAACACCAAACCCAAATCTAAGTAAATACGGATTTGGACTAATCCACGTCCTACGGGCGACGGCATTACTCAGTCTCCGTATACAATCCACGGGCAACCACAAATAAAACAAACACACACGACACGAAGTGAAATTCTGAAGAAGGAGAAAGTTGTTACCGCGATGCGGTAGCGTAATTAACTGCAGGGGCTTGCGCCTGCAGGGAAGAGCGTCCCCACAATCAAAAACCCCTCACCCTGAGGGGGAATCTGACGAAGTCTGCTACATCGGCCGCATCCGTCTAAACCTCCGATACACGGTGCTATAAATCAACTTGGCATCCTCGGAGAGGTAGACGGATAAAACCAAATAGCATCTGCCCCGAATCTCAGGCACAGACGTCCTAACGTCTCGGCCGCCTTTCGGAGGGGAACAGGGATAAGAACATTGACCGTACACTTTTGGATCTTGGTGCCAGTGTTAACCTGCTTCCGTATTCGGTATATGAGCTACTAGGTGTAGGAGAGCTGAAACCCACACACTGTACTCTCCAAATGGCCTACTGATCTATCACCCATCCTAGGGGTGAGCTAGAAGATGTGTTAATAAAGGTAGGGGACTTCATATTCCCCGTTGATTTCATTGTTTTAGACACACAACCTGTAGCTAACCCCCGGAATCAAATTCCGGTGATACTCGGTCGTCCATTCCTTACGACCTCAAATGCTGTGATCAATTGTCGAAATGGTTCGATGAACCTATCTTTTGGAAACATAACAATTGAACTCAACATTTTTAGGTTGGGGAATCAGCCCTCCGAACCTAATGCTCATATACTAGACGTTTGTTCGATCCAGGAGATCGTCCCTGAGGACTGTGAGTTCAAGAAATTTCTGTTCGATCACAGCAATCTTGACGCCACTAGTGCGTTCCTCCTTGAATCTGATACCGCTCCCGATAATGATTATGAGTGTTTCACTTTCTCGAACGATCATGGCTTGTCGCCACCCGAGCTTGAATCCTTTGAATTTTCGGATGCGTTAGCTGAACCATCCGACTCGGTCGCGTACACTCGTTTTGAGCCACTGTTAGAATCCTTCGAGTTCGAGACATTTTCGCCGATTTTTCCTTCAATCGTTTCACCTCCAAAGCTCGAACTCAAGCCGTTGCCATCTCACCTCAAGTATGGTTACTTAGGTGAGAACGAGACCCTACCTATCATCATCTCAGCTTCTCTAGCTTCAGAGCAAGAGAAAGCCCTTCTGATGGTCTTGAAGAGCAATCGACAACTTTTGGCTGGACTATGGAGGACATCAAGGGGATTAGTCTCTTGATCGTTGAACATCATATTCATATGATGGATGATGCCAAACCAGCCAGGGATCCACAGAGGCGACTTAATCCAGTCATGAAGGAGGCTGTGAAAAAAGAGATCGTCAAATGTCTAGATAGTGGTATCATTTACGCTATCTCTGATAGCCAGTGGGTCAGTCCAATACATGTTGTCCCCAAAAAGTCGGGCATAACGGTCATCACCAATCAGGCAACGAGTTAATCCCTACTCACACCCAAACTGGGTGGCGAGTGTGCATTGATTACAGAAAACTCAACGCCGCAACGCGGAAAGACTACTTTCCGCTACCTTTTATTGACCAAATGCTTGAACGATTGGCTGGACACGAGTACTACTGCTTTCTGGATGGCTACTCCGGCTATAACCAGATTCCCATTGCCAAAAAATATCAGGATAAAACCACGTTCACCTGTCCTTTCGGCACGTTTGCAAATCGCCGTATGACCTTTGGGTTATACAATGCACCCGCTACCTTCCAGCGGTGTATGATGGGAATTTTCTCAGACATGGTGGAAAAATTCTAGGAGATATTCATGGATGATTTCTCCATTTTCGGCGATTCCTTTGACGAGTGTTTGCAGCATCTCGACGCTGTCCTTACCCGGTGTAAGGATAAAAACCTCACTTTAAATTGGGAGAAGTGCCACTTCATGGAGCGCGAAGGTATTGCTTAGGACATATCATCTCGCAAAATGGCATTGAGGTGGATAAAGCTAAGATTGAGGTCATTTCCAATCTTCCTCCTCCCAAATGCGTCAGAGACATCCGAGCTTTCCTTGGCCACGCCGGTTTCTATAGACGGTTTATCAAGGATTTTAGCAAAATTGCTAGACCCTTGACTCTTCTGCTGGCCAAGGAAACCACATTCGATTTCAACTCGAGCTGTGTGACTGCGTTTGAATCACTTAAAAGCTCACTCACTTCTGCTCCCGTACTTTCTTCTCCTGACTGGACGTATCCATTTGAGATTATGTGCGATGCATCCGACTTTGCCATCGGTGCTGTCCTAGGGTAGCACATCGACAAGATGCCGCACGTAATCTACTATGCTAGCCGAACCCTGAACGATGCCCAGCTGAATTACACAACAACTGAGAAGGAATTCTTGGCTGTTGTGTTTGCATCAGAAACATTCAGGCCTTACTTAATCGGCTCTCCAGTCATTTTCTACACAGACAATTCTGCTCTACGCCATCTTTTTGCAAAGAAGGACGCAAAATCTCGGCTGATACGTTGGATCCTCTTACTCTAAGAGTTTGACCTTGTCATCAAAGACAAAAGAGGATGTGAAAACGTAGTGGCCGACCATCTTTCATGACTTCCTTCTTCGCCGACGCTTCCACTTCCAATAAACGACGTTTTTCCGGATGAACAGCTCTTGACAGTATCATGCGAACCTTGGTTCGCTGATGTTGTGAACTATTTGGCAACATGATTACTACCGAATGAATGGTCAAGTCAGGACAGACTTCGATTCTTATCCCAAGTAAAACGCTTTTACTGGGATGAACCCTATCTGTTCAAATACTGTCCCGACCCGATTATTCGTCGGTGTGTGCCTAATAATGAATTCAAGAGTGTGCTGTCATTTTGCCACGATCAAGCGTGTGGCGGGCATTTTGTCCTAAGAAAGACAGCTGAGAAAATCTTGCAGTGTGGCTTCTACTGGCCACAACTCTTCAAAGACGCTAATGATTACTGCAAGACTTGCTCCCGGTGCCAACACTTGGGCCGGATATCCAGGAGAAACGAGATGCCGCTCCAACCAATCTTGGTTGTCGAGATTTTCGATGTTTGGGGGATTGATTTCATGGGGCCATTTCCCAGCTCTTTTGGGAACCTGTATATTCTTCTAGATGTTGATTATGTCTCTAAATGGGTCGAGGCCGTGCCCAGCCGGACTAACGACAACAAGATTCCTTAAGGAAAACATCTTTTCCCGGTTTGGACACCCCCGTGCAATCATTAGTGACAATGGAACATATTTCCGTAATAGGACTTTCGAGGCCTTGATGCGGAAATACTCCATTAATCATAAGCTATCCACACCCTACCACCTCCAAACATGTAGGCAAGCCGAAGTGTCTAATCGGCAAATCAAACAGATTTTGGAGAAAACGGTTTCCAAGAACCGTAAGGATTGGTCTTTAAAACTCACTGATGCCCTTTGGGCATTTCGAACTGCTTATAAAACTGATCTTGGCATGTCTCCTTATCGGCTTGTTTACGGAAAGGCTTGCCACCTTCCAGTGGAAATCGAGCATCGCGCATTTTGGGCGATAAAGGAGCTGAATCTATCTCTTGATAATGCGGGCAGCCATCGGAAGCTGCAGATCAACGAATTGAACGAGCTTCGAGATGAAGCTTACGAAAACGATGTTGTCGTTAAGAACCGAACGAAGGTGTTTCACGATAAACACCTTATGCGCAAAACTTTCACACCTGGTCAACAGATACTTCTTTACGACACCCGGTTACATTTCCATCCCGGTAAGCTCAGATCTCGATGGAAAGGAACATTCTTTGTGCGGACTGTATATCCGCACGACACGGTGGATTTGGAAAATCCAGAGGACGTTTCACTATTCAAAGTGAACGGACACAGGTTAAAACCGTTCCTCACTGCTGACCCTTCGGAGGAGCTCCTGATGTTGCAGGAGCCGATTTACACAGACTGATCTTCCTCCGCTTTCCACCAAACTTTGGTTATCCACCCATAAACAGTGGAAACACTGTTTCAAATAAGTTTGAGGGTATGTACCACTTGTAATTATATAAAAAAAAAATTCAAATTTTCGGGGGGTATTTTTGTAAATATTCAGTTCTATTAAATAAATAAATAATAATACAATTTTTTTCTTTACAAAATAAATTCCTCTTTTTAAGGGGTCTTTTGTACAAATAACCAATAACCCCTATAAAAACATCCCGACCCCTCTTCTGCATTTACATAACCCTAAATTTCACTCTCTGAAAAACCCTAGCCGCCGCAGCAGAAAGAGCAGAGAGATCACCCCTTCCTGCCGCGGAACCGCCCCCCAAGCCCCCTCCTGACCGCGCAACCGCCGCCGCTTGGTGTCGTCGCCTTCTTAAATTTTCAGAGGAGGTTTTATTTTCTCTTATCCCCTCTGTAAAATTTTTAGCTTTCTGCAAATTAATTCCATAGCCCCTACACTTCAGTTTGAAAGGGATTTCTCCCAGTTGTTTGCGCATAATGTTTATGGTAGTTATTTTGGCGACGAGATCCGAAAGCGTGGATGGATCTTTCTATTATTTAACCATCCGAATGCATTCGCGCTTCCGGATCTTGTTGCACGTTTCTATGAATGTATGGAGGAGGGTTGTCTGGCACAACACGGGTACATTAGATTACTGTGGGGGGATCGAAATTTTAATCGATATGGACTTCATTCACAAAGTCGCCTTAATACCACGAATCCCCATTCACGATCAACCCCTCCGATTTGAGGACTACCTACCCTTAATGGGAAATGACTGTTCTAGGGAGCCCGAAAGGGCATTCAGGCTCACACGCTTTTTGCGAACGTTTTAACTGTGTGCCGTTGGGCACAAAACAATATTTTTGGAAGTTCGCACAACACAACATTTTTCACACCATGCCTACATATAGTGCACACATTGATGGCACGAAACCCTAGCTATGACATATGTACTGTGTTGCTTCACTCGATTGGCGCCGGCAAACGGGCGGCCAATTATCCATGCCTAATGTTGGTGACACAACTGTGTCGCCATTTCCTTCCTGTTGAGGAATTTGAATTTTACATGCATGGTGGGATTCCCATTAGACCTCTTCTTGAGGGTGTCTCCACGTCCTACACACGATTACATGATTTATGGTCACGCACCGAGCCGGCCGAGGACGTGATGGCCAAGACCCCTAGCTCGAGCTCCACAGCGAGCGACGAAGAGCTTACCCCCGCTGCGCAAGCGAGCTTAATTCGACGAACCCATAGGGGGGTAGAACGAGTGATAGGGATGTTGACCAACTTTGATCAGCGAATAACGAGCCTGGAACAAGGAATGTCCACCCTCTTAGCAAAAGAGGAACGTTCACGATCACGATCGAGGGGACGGGGGACAGATAGAGATGAGGCTGGGACTAGTGAGGCCGCGTCTAGTAGACGCTGCAGGGAGCAGTGAGGACACTGCTATCAATAAGTTTGGGGGTGAGGGTTGATTGTAAATAGTTATCTTTGCATTGCATCTGCATATTTTTTTTATTTTTTTTACATATTTGTTTTTCTTTGCATATTTAATTCCGCATTACATCTTTATAAAAAAATATAAAAATATAAAAAAATATATAAAAATTGAAAAAAATATAAAAATTAAAAAAAAAGAAATTGAAAATTTCAATATTGGCCATATTTGACTCAAGTTCAACATGACGGTTGACTAGTTAGGAAAAACTAGATCCTAAACTTAGTAAATTAAAAACCCTAAAAATAACCTTTCTTAAAGTTTAACTATAGAAAATATACGTCCTTGTAGTTTATTTAGAAATAGGCAAATTTTGAGTTCAGTTCTTGGGCTAAATCGAAATAAGGGAAGAGTATTGAAAGCTCTATTTGAAGTATGAGTCTGAAAAATAATTCTGAACCTTAAGTCCAAATTCTGAAAATATATACCCTACTATACGCACTTACACACATCTTGAAACTTGGGATAGTAGAGGATACCTTGAATGCTCTTGTCTAAAATCCTTAGTATGAAGGAAAATAAAATAAAACTATAAGTGGTGAATAAAGAGATAAAAAAATGTAATTGCTTAAGGCAGCATAAAAAAATATATATATAGCGAGGGTGCTTTATCACCTAGTGCCTTAAACCAACTGGTTTGGGAGTCACTGCTAAGCCTTAAGTGTTGCAAGACGATGAATTACGCCTAAATGCGCAAGCACATTTTGTAATCGGTCATTTAGTGCCTCAAGAAGTATTAACAGTCGCATGAAGGATGTGTGAGCAATTTCATATAGAATTCACCAACTAAAAGTATTTTGGAAGATGGACAAGAGTATGATAGCTTGAATTGAATTTCCAAGTGTAGGGGTGATAATTACACACACGTAGGGGTATATGATTGGAGTTTGGAGGAGAGATAGGAATAAAAGATAGGGCTTATATTTTCAGTAGAGATGATAAAAATTCCTGAGTTAAGATTGCGCCTTAGAAGAAAAACTCAGGAGATGCTGAAAGCTTTATAAACTGGCAAAACATATATGATCTTATGTTAAATGAAAAGGAAGTGTGAAAAATACGGGTTGATGATTTCTAAGTTGAAGATGATAGATTTTCTTGCTAGAATACTGAATTGAAGAATTAAAGTCAACGGCCAAATTGATCGGATTTTGTGGGTAGTATCCACTGAAAACCCTCAGGAGACAACACTCCTCCTACTAGGGACAACTAGATGTTTAACGGCTTGTTGCACGAGCTCAGTGCAATCGCGTTCCCTGCGAAAGTGAGGTTAGGACTTTTTGAGAATAAAATTGGCTTTGCTTGGGACGAGCAAAAGATAAGTTTGGGGGTATTTGTTCATATCACATTTTTGCATTTTTATACCGCCCATTCTTGATCACAATGCATATAGGTAGGTACTTTTGATCCGTGTTTGCTGAATAATTGCAGGTTACAGGTTCTCAGCTCTTTACAGTGAAATTCATGAAAAGTCTCAACAAATGCGGGACTAAGACCAACAACAGATGAATACTGATCTCCGCTAACCATCCGTATGATGCCGCCTACCAGTTCAAGGGACAAAATGGAAAATCGTTGGTCACTTCAATGCACAAAGCACAAGGGCAGCACAAGATCCAAGACTTCAAATGCGGAGTTCAAGGCAAAAGTCCACATCATTTTGCATTGCTGAATATCTGGAAGAAAACTGAAGTGATTCTGAGAAACCAAGTATACAAAACAGAAGATCAAAGCAACATGAAGAAACCCAGAAAAAATGAGAAGGCAAATCGACCAAATGGCCGCGGAACCGCGACCAAATAGGCACTTCTGCCGTGGAACCGCGGCCGTGTCTGGACAGTGTCGGTTGCGTCTTTGCAGTGTTGACTCAGCTCTCTTGGGGTAGTTTTGTAATCTCGTATTTGGTTCAGATTGTAAACCTAGGGTTTCGATTTCCTATCTATAAATAGCAGAGCTCAAAGCCAAATAAAGCGTGCCTTACTTTATTTTAGATTTTAGAAATTAAATTCTGTTCTTTGTTATCTTTCTCTATAAAAAATTGTAGTGAGTTTATGAGCGTTGATTAATAAAAAAATAAAAAAGAGAGTTCTTTTATTTATCTTGCATGTCTATTTATCGTTTGCAATTTTTTATTTATTAATCTAGTCGCTTTATTTTATCGTTGTTTTTCTTTATCCTTAACAATGATGATACTTGAGTAAGATCCTTGCCAAGGTGAGGTCTCAAATAGCTAGTTGTAATTTTTCTTAACCTAAATTCTTTCTACCTTTCTTCTTGTATTTATATTTTTAATGGGTGAGTAATTTCTCACTTGTTAGGGCAGGAGAAGGAAAGTTTGAGAGAAGAAAATCTCTCTCACTCTTTTCTTTGCCCAACACCTTAATTCGGACTCCCTTTAATTAAACCACAATCCACTCACTACGGCACCCTATCCTACATGATAGCGGCGATTCCATAGTTAGACCGGTTATGGTTGAATTAACTGGAGGTTAGGGATAAGAGCCAAGAACGGACGGACAAGGACCAAAAGGAAGAAACTAAGTATGGAAAGCCTAGCTTATACTTGCAAGTTCCTTCCCAGTCGTGCTAATCCCCGTTGTTGCCGATTACCGTAACACCGATATTAAGAAGGGCATTGAAAGAAGTGAGAAATTCCTAACTCGAACTAACCTAATCCTAACCCCAGCAAGTTCTTTTATCATCCTTTATCTCATTAGTTGATCATAAAACAAATCTCGACATATTTGATTTAACTCGTTAAAATATAAAGAAAAAGATTCCATCTCCCTGTGGATCGACCCGTACTCAACCGGCTAGCTACCAAGAGAAACCGTCTTGATTGCGGTAATTAAAAATAAAAGCATACGAGCGGAAAGCACCCAACAATCAGATCTTTAATCCAAGGGTTTCTGTTTTTACAGAAGATATTGTCCTTGTTTTTAACAAGATTGGGGATATTCTCCCATATACAGAGGGCAATCTTTCTTATTTAGAAATATTGAGGGAATATAATTTTATTCTATGATCCAATTAGGGGGATGTTTTCTCCCATGCAGAATTTAATTCTGTATCTTTGATGTTTTATCATCTCCGTTGGATCTTTGATCCAACGACTCTGTTTAACAAAGAGAAGAATTTAATTCTACCTTCTTTAATTTGGGCGCTGACGCTCACGTGCTATGTACGTGGGCGTCGCCTAAGAATTTAATTCTTTTATAAATAGTCACTCTCGTGCTTTGCACGCCGGCACTCACGTGTGTTCCACGTGAGACGCCACTATAGGATTTAATCCTAACAGAAGCTGGCGCTGGCGCTCACGTGGGAAATACGTGAGGCGCTCAAGGATTTAATCCTATCTGAAGCGGTACCTACATGCTTTGATGTGGGTGCACATGTTTAACACGTGGAGGTTTCCTTTTATTTTTATAAGGGAACAACAAGTTTTGAGCCAAAATTTTTGGCGGGAACAAATGCCCCCACTACTTTACCCACGTAAGTATGTACGTGGGTGAAGTAGTGCATGTTATGCGTGACCATAGAATTGATGGTTTAGGGGACAAGTTTAGGATCCTTGTAGCCTAAGTCTTTTTCATCTTCATGAGCCGTAAGGGTCTCAAGAAGGTTTTTCTCCCTATGAGTCGTAAGGATCTCATAGGTGCGTATTCTCCGTAGAAATCGTGAGGATTCCTAAGTGTTCATCGTCTCTGTGAGTCGTAAGGATCTCACTCGAGAATTTTCTCCTTACGAGTTGAGAGGACTCGCAAGTGGTTTTTCCTTCTCGTCGGTATGCGACTTTGGAGAATGCGGCCCGTGGATAGTATACAAGAGTCATTTTGGACCTACTTCCAGGGCAGCGATGGCTTAGGAAACAGGTTTTAGATCTGTCGCCTAAGACTTTTTAACTTTATGAGCCGTGAGGTTCTCATAAAGACTTTTCTCCCTACGAGTCGAGAGGATCTCGTAGGTGTCTTTTCTTCTTAGAAGTCGTGAGGACTCTTAAGTGCGTTTTTCTCTTGAGAGTTGTAAGGATCTCACAAGAGAATTTTCTCCTTAAGAGTCGAGAGGACTCGCAATTGGTTTTTCCTCCTCGTCGGTATACGACATTGGAGAATGCGGCCCGTGGATAGTATACAAGAGTCATTTTGGACCTACTTGCAGGGCAGCGATGGCTTAGGAAACAGGTTTTAGATCTGTCGCCTAAGACTTTTCAACTTTATGAGCCGTGAGGTTCTCATAAAGACTTTTCTCCCTACGAGTCGAGAGGATCTCATAGGTGTCTTTTCTTCTTAGAAGTCGTGAGGACTCTTAAGTGCGTTTTTCTCTTGAGAGTTGTAAGGATCTCACAAGAGAATTTTCTCCTTAAGAGTCGAGAGGACTCGCAATTGGTTTTTCCTCCTCGTCGGTATACGACATTGGAGAATGTGGCCCGTGGATAGTATACAAGAGTCATTTTGGACCTACTTGTAGGGCCGCGGTGGATTATGAAACATGTTTTAGATCTGTCGCCTAAGACTTTTTAACTTTATGAGCCGTGAGGTTCTCATAAAGACTTTTCTCCCTACGAGTCGAGAGGATCTCGTAGGTGTCTTTTCTTCTTAGAAGTCGTGAGGACTCTTAAGTGCGTTTTTCTCTTGAGAGTTGTAAGGATCTCACAAGAGAATTTTCTCCTTAAGAGTCGAGAGGACTCGCAATTGGTTTTTCCTCCTCGTCGGTATACGACATTGGAGAATGCGGCCCGTGGATAGTATACAAGAGTCATTTTGGACCTACTTGCAGGGCAGCGATGGCTTAGGAAACAGGTTTTAGATCTGTCGCCTAAGACTTTTCAACTTTATGAGCCGTGAGGTTCTCATAAAGACTTTTCTCCCTACGAGTCGAGAGGATCTCATAGGTGTCTTTTCTTCTTAGAAGTCGTGAGGACTCTTAAGTGCGTTTTTCTCTTGAGAGTTGTAAGGATCTCACAAGAGAATTTTCTCCTTAAGAGTCGAGAGGACTCGCAATTGGTTTTTCCTCCTCGTCGGTATACGACATTGGAGAATGTGGCCCGTGGATAGTATACAAGAGTCATTTTGGACCTACTTGTAGGGCCGCGGTGGATTATGAAACATGTTTTAGATTTGTCGCCTAAGGCTTTCTAACTTTATGAGCCGTGAGGGTCTCATAAAGACTTTTCTCCCTACGAGTCGAGAGGATCTCGTAGGTGTCTTTTCTTCTTAGAAGTCGTGAGGACTCTTAAGTGCGTTTTTCTCTTGAGAGTTGTAAGGATCTCACAAGAGAATTTTCTCCTTACGAGTCGAGAGGACTCGCAAGTGGGTTTTCCTCCTCATCGGTATGCGACTTTGGAGAATGTGGCCCATGGATAGTATACAAGAGTCTATTTGGACCTACTTGTAGGGCCACAGTGCTTAGGAAACAGGTTGATATCCCCATCGCCTAAGGCTTTTCACCTTCATGAGCCGTGAGGGTCTCATGAAGATGTTTTTCCCTACGAGTCGAGGTGAGTCGAGAAGTTCTCGCAGGTATATCCTAACGTGAAATATAGATAACCCCTGCTCTTTGCGACAGAGGCCCGTTAGGTTTTGTGGTACTAGGGTTTTAGTCCGTGGTACCGTCGCGTTGGCTGATGCATTCCCTGATATGCAGACTTTACGTTGCTGTTCGAGTAGCCCCGCGACTGTCGTGTCTCTGATCCCTTCGGGGTCTAGACAAGACGTCTTCAAGTAATCTTCTTAGGCTGTTTGACCGTCGGAAGAGTAAGCGTTAGGAATTTTTCCATGCCGCTTTTTACTTGAGGTTAAGCTCAGTTTGGGAGCCCCGATGAGTCATAACCACTCCGCACTGGTGTGGGATGATCTCCGATAGTCTTTCGGGTTTTATTTGAGTTATCGTCAAGAACCTGAAGCTAGGAATTTTGCCTTCACTTCTTTTTGATTTGGCTATTTTGGAGCCTGTGTTGACATTGCGTCTGCTGTAACGAGAAGAATGTCGGGATAGTCTTTAGGTTGTTTTGTGAATCATCAAGATTTGGAGCTAGGAATTTTTCCATGGCTCCGTTTTGTTTCGACCCTGGGGTCTTTTGTTAACGTCGCGTCTGCATTCTGCTGGAGTGAGAGGGAACACCATTGTTGACATTGCGTCTGCTATAATGAGAAAAATGTCGGGATAGTCTTTAGGTTGTTTTGTGAACCGTCAAGATTTGGAGCTAGGAATTTTTCCATGGTATCGTTTTGTTTCGACCTTAGGGTCTTTTGTTGACGTCGCGTTTACATCCTGCTGGAGTGAGAGGGAACGCAGTTGTTGACATTGCGTCTGCTGCAACGGGATGAATATTGAGGTTGTCTCTAGGTTGTATGTGAACCGCCGAGACTTGGCTCTCCCTTTGACGGAGCCTGGTGGGAAAATATGGTTCCCTTTTTCATTTGTGCCCATGGATTGTATACAGGGGTTGATGTGGACTCACCTGCATGGTAGAAATGTTTCATTTTGATATGTTTTGTTTGTTTCCACGATGCTCTATCTTTTCAGCTTTTTATATCATGAAAGTCGCGATTGCCCAATCATTTCGAATTTTTATCGCGGTGCCCAATCATTTCGGCTATGTATATTTTTTATTTTTACTCGCTGTTTTTTTATTGCGAGTTGCCAAATCATTTCGGCTGTTTCATATGCATATATTTTTTTGCTCGCTGATTTTTTATTGCGGTTGCCCCATCATTTCGGCTATTTCATATGCATATACTTTTGTTGCAAGTCGGGAACTTGGAATCTGATACTAATTCAGCCATCAGCATCGCTTGCGACTAGGATATTTCCAGGAGCGAATCATCATTAGCCTCTGCTGATTTGAACAAAGGTGGCTTAGTATACAGGGTTAGGATCCTGTTGACTAAGACTTTTGACTTTTTGAGCCGTAAGGGTCTCATAAAGGGTTTTTTCCCTACGAGTCGTGAGGATCTCGTAGGTGTATTTTCTCCTTAGGAATCGTGGGGATCCCTGAGTGTGTGTTCTCTTATAAGTCGTAAGGATCCCATAAGAGTATTTTCTCCTTATAAGTCGAGAGGACCTACAAGTGTCGTTCACCACATGAGGCCATTTCTCGTCATTGGTGGAACTTGGTGGGGAAATCATTTATTTATGCCCGTGGATTGTATACAAAGGCCAATATTGGACCGACTGTAGGGCAACTTGGGGAATACGACGGCTTAAGAACATGTCCAGTTCCCTGTAGCTTAAGACTTTAAATCCTATGAGCCGTGAGGGTCTCATAGGGGGAGTTCTCCTTACGAGTCGAGAAGATCTTGTAAGTGAAAATTTTACGAGATTGCGCCCTTACGGGTATTCACGAGCTCGCCGGTAGCCTTGCTGTTTTTACTCACGGCGCCCTTTCGGGTTTTCATCTATGCCCATTTTGCTTGTGGACATACCATTTTTTTTAACAACGAGATTGCGCCCTTCCGGGTTTTCACAAATTCGCCGGTAGCCTTGCTGTTTTTACTCACGGCGCCCTTTCGAGTTTTCACACGTACCCTTTAGCTTGTGGACATACCGTTTTTTAACAACGAGATTGCGCCCTTCCGGATTTTCACAAACTCGCCGGTAGCTCTGCTGTTTTTACTCACGGCACCCTTTCTGGTTTTCACACGTGCCCTTTCTCTTATGGACATACCGTTTATTTAGGGCGACTTCACCGCTGGAGTAGCTGTGTAGCCAGTGGGACTTGAGTTGCAGTCTTCGCCATATAAGCTTTGATTGCAATATAGATCTTAAGAGAGGATATCGCCGTATTTGGGGTGATGCGCCATATTTGAGGTGGAGCACTAGTTTAGGGACATTTCGGTCCATCGTTAGTTTAGGGACATCTCGGTCCAAGGTCAGTTTCGAGGCATGGTTTATTAGTTTAAGGAATTTTCGGTCCGTTGTCACCATTTTGGAGGCGAAAATTCTTTTGGATACTACTTTTAGAGTTTTGACTCAGGAAGTTAGCGGGCGGACACAAGCGTCGTCATCTACCATTGACCCAAATCGTAACCCGTTAAGCGTAGTATTTCTTGAGGAATCGACCGTTTATCGGCCGGAAGGGTCTCTCGCCGTGCATATCCATGAGCAGGTAGGCTCCACCTTGGTAGACCTTGTCTATGATGTACGGGCCCTCATAGTTCGGCTCGAATTTCCCCCATTTTGCACGATTGGGGATCATTGGTCACTTGACAACTAGCACGAGCTCGCCTTGGCGGAATGTGCTCGGCCTAGTCAGTCTTTCGTATAAGCACGTCATCCTTGCCTTGTAAGCTTCTAGGTTTTGCTGCGCCATGAGGCGAGTTTCATCGAGGGCGTCGAGCTCCTCAAGCCGGAGATGAGCATTTTCTTCATCTGTTAGTTCATATTGAACCGCTACTCGGAGAGAAGGGAGTTCTATTTCCAAAGAAAGGACTGCTTCCGTGCCGAATACTAACGCGTATGTGGTAGTATTTGTGGCTGTTTTGAATGTCGTCCGGTACACCCAGAAAGCTTCGTGTAGCCTTTCGTGCCAGTCTTTTTTGCTTCTGGACACCGTTTTCTTTATAATCTTGGTTAAGGTCTTGTTGAAAGCTTCAGCTAGACCATTAGCTCGGGGATTATAGACGGAAGAGTATCTCCAGTCTATATTATGCTGTTCTGCGAAGCGGCTGATTTTATGGCTCCTGTAAGCTGGCCCATTATCCGAGATTATCCTTCACGGAGTACCGAACCGGTAGATGACACGTGTCTTGAAGAAATGGAGAATATTCTCCTTCTTCACCTTCTTTAGTGGTACTGCTTCCGCCCACTTAGAAAAGTAGTCGGTCGTCGCCAGTATGAACCGGTGTCCTTTGGATGACACTAGTTCAATGGGGCCAATTATGCCGGTTCCCCACATTTCGAACGACCAGCTAGCTATCGTTGGGTGTAGCGGATTTGGATGTTGGTGCATGAAGCCCTTGTGAATCTAGCACGAGTGACACTGCTTCGCATATTCGAGGTAGTCTTGAATCATTGTGGGCCAATAGTAACCCATTCTCTCGATCTTCAATTTCATCTTTGGCCCGGTTTGATGAGAATCGCAGAGTCCGTCGTGTGTTTCTTGAACGACTCTTTTTGCTTCTTCTGGTCCTAAGCACCTTAGCCACAAACCGTCAATCGATCTCTTGTATAGAGTATCATTGACGAAGGCGAAAGACAGAGCTCGTTTCATGAGCTAATGTCTTGATGACGCATCTTTGGGCGTTCGATGGGATTTGAAGTAGTCTATGAAGACTTCTTTTCAATCCTTAGCCTTTTCTTCATTCTCTATTTGGAAGACTGATTGTTTAGTCGCTTCCTTTCCTTCAGACGACTCTGTTAAATCCCCCGAAGATATTTCTGATGGCGCGAGAACCTGGCGGCTATGCACAATGATCTTTACGTCATCAAGGTTTTCATCAGCCAGCTCCTTAGCAAGCTTGTCTAATGCATCCACCTTGTTATTTTCCGCACGCGGTATGCTTTCCAGGATGTAGGAGGGGATTTGTGTCAGCAGTTGCAGCACTCTCCTGCCATATTTTATCAACTCTGGTATGCACGTCTGATAGACACCATTTACTTGGCTAATGACCACCTGGGAGTCTCCATATATGAGGAGGTTTTTGATTCCCATATCGACAGTGATCTCAAGACCCGCTATCAAAGCTTCATATTCAGCCTCGTTGTTTGTTCTTGGTTCCGTTAAGGAAAGGGTGAAACACATTTTCCCTCCTTGCGGAGTCACGAAGAAGAGTCCCACCCCGGCTTTGATTATAGGGGTGTTATGCTTCCGCTTCTTCATGGAAGATGCTCCATCGAAGTAGAGTTCCCATTGGACATTATTTTCTTCCTTCTCCCCTTCGATCGTGTCGAATGCATGTTCGTCTGGCAATTCGCAATTTAAGGGAGAATCGGCTGGTATCGGATGCTCAGCGAGAAAGTCGGCGATGTCTTGACCTTTCACTACCTTGAGGGGTCGATACGTTATCGAGAACTCCATCAAGAGGAGGGCCTATTTGGCTAGCCTTCCTGTTAGTATGGCTCTGATACCACTGTAGGGTTACCTTAGCACCTTAGCAAGGTTTTGGCAAGCATCAATCATGCTACTTTAAAATTTTTGGGGTGGTAAACAAACCCTAACCAAGATCTTAACTAGAGACTTAGGGTAAACATGCATGTAAACAACTTTACATCTAAGAGAGAGAGATTACAACCTTTGTAGTCCGTTCCTTCGCTTCATAAGCTCCGTGTTGAGGTCCCTTCACTCGATCATCAAGTTCCCGGACTCTAGAGAGGCTCCATGAAGAGAAAGATGCAACCTTGCTTCCAATCTTCAAAAACTAAGATGATCTACCTTGAAGAATCTCAAACTCGAGCTTTTGCTTCACTAATCAAGTATTAGTAAAGCAAACACCTTAATCTAAGTGGCTAGAATAGATGAGGATGATGAAGTAGAAATTTAGCTCTCTTTTGTTTTTAATTTCTCACTTTATTTCATCACAACATAAAAAGCCAGAAAGCTTTTTCAAGAAGAAGAAGAAGAAATCCTTTTGTGATGCATAATGAAAATAGTGTTGTGATTACAATTGCAACCATGAGTTAAGAATGAGAGTCTTAACTCTTGTAGAGAATTAACAAGAGTTAAGTGTTTGGGTTGGGTTGGGTTAAATAATACCTTCACAAAATATCTAAGGATGAAGACAAAAAGGAAAGCTTCATGAAGCTTCATGAAAGCTAACCCAAAAGCTAACCCAAATCCAAACCCTAACTTGGTTTAAACTCAACAACCATGTTGCATTTATAACCCTAACATGTTACAATATTATATATCACATATACAATATATTTTGTAACAGAAAGAAATAAGACAATTAACATATATCGCATATACATCAATGTATTATCCAAGTGAGAAAAAGAATATTTTAGTGAGCTTACATTAGTTAATGCAATGTAATATATCATATATATAATTATACATTAAATTATCGAATCAACACTTGATCCGATAATCCGGCTATTTCACAAATAACCGACTAATATAAAATGTATCAGTTCATCGAAACACTTGATCCGATGACCCGGCTATATCATATATACCCGGCCGATATCACATATCACGAGAATAGAATACGGTATCTCATATCGTATTATTCTCGGTCCTGCACATATCACATATGTGCTCTTACTCCGTTTTGCCTGAGCCAGGAAACCTCTGTGTATGACTCTAAAGAATTGTCAATACGCCGGCAGTAGGTGATGATCATATCAAACACCCATAAGCTGCAAGCGGTCAGCTAAACGTAACAGCTACCCAGGTATTGAGCGATCAGAAGATCAATAAGCAAGCCTGTACATTCTCCTGCGAATCCAATCAGTAACACTCTCATACAGTCCGGTCTCTTCGTCTGATATGTCGCATATCCAGTCTGTGGTAAACGTCAGACCCCAGTAACCGATAAGTCGTATCGATATGAGGTCCATAACAGTTCGAGAAACTACTGATAACTCTTACCAGTAAATCTCAGCAACCCTAGCTAGGGATTTCCAGTTATAGCCAATCGAACACAGCGCAACATCAACCCCCAATACCGGGAGAGACGAAACCCCTCCTATCGCTCATTGCCTCCATGTGATTCAGGACTGTACCCAAAAGACACCGTTTTGCACGCACTCTTGGACGTGGTAAGGTGGAAATCAAAGAACGGTGGGAATCACACAAGACTCTATGACGATCTCGGGTCTACAGACTAACCTGTACCAGTGTCACCAGAGAACTGCCATCTGACGTGAGGTATAATACCATCCGGGAGTTCTCGACGAGTCCGTTCAGTGTACTCAGTCACCACTGAGCACCCGTATACTATCTCTGATGTCAAACACCAATGGATATGGGATCATCCATCGGCCATCTACATGGGTCGAGAAGCATACGCTAGTCTACTCTGGTATATCGATGCCCTGTCTCGATACACCTACGACTAGGAACAATTGAAGGATGTACTTAGCGACTACTCTGTCCCCACTGATATGATCTGCATCATAGTCCTGGTAGTCAAGTACTCATCCTAAGGGCTTTATCAACATGTAACATAGAGATAATCAGAGTACATGTTAAGATAAATAGCAACCAGATAGCATACTATCATGTTGAGCAAGAAAGTCCTCCATATATATGTCCAAGCATCCACTACAATATACATCGCATGTACAGTAATGGCCTCTAGGGCATACATATCACTAATAATCTCCCACTTGCACTAGGGCCATCTGTCGTGGTATCTTATACCTAACAATCAGCTGTGGTTGAAGTATCTCATACTCAACCATCCCATAAAAGTCTATACTGGGAAATAGGCCTTTGTGAGTGGATCCGCGCTGTTGTCCTCTGTATCTACTCTCCTAACCTTGATCTCCCTGGAGATCAACCATCTCCATGATCAGGCGATACTGCCTAAGAATATGTCTGGATCACTGATGGGACGGGGGTTCCTAGGCATAAGCTACAATTCCATTGTCACACAATGGTAGGAACGGAGTTCATCTCATGAACTTATATATATCTAGACTGCTTCTTCGGTAGCATCCTTGGTAACGATGTATCTTGACTTTAATCATCTAGAATGTCACGGTATCTAGCTTGGAACTCTTCCAACATACCGTCCCTCCACTGAGGGCAAAGACAATTGCCTGTGATTGACATTCAGTCATCCTTATCACCCTGGAACCTTTCCAGTGATTTTCCCCAGGATCTATTGATACCATCTTACTACAGCTAGTGAGATTCCTAACATCCACTTAGATCTATCTCATAGATCCAAAACCAGGATTTAGGAGGTATCACCTTGATCCTATATAGAGAATCCTTGTGATAAGAGGAGATTGATCGAGTGTAGCATACGAAACTCCTTTCCTATCGAGAGTATGTCATCCATGTACAATATGAGGATCACCACCATACTCCCTACTACTTTTTTGTATATACAAGGTTCATCTACCATCTTGATGAAGTCAAACTCTTTGACTACCACATCAAAACAGACGTTGCAACTCCGCGATGCCTCATTTATCCCATAAAACAACTTGCACACGTTTCCGCTGCTCCCACTGTCTATGAAGCCCTCTGGCTGTGTACTTATAGACGCTCTTTTCTAAATTATTTAGAAAAGCATTCATGACACCCAACCGCCAATTATCGTAGTTATGATATGTAGCAATGGCAAGTAGGACATGGATGGACTTAAGCATAGCTTTGAAAGTCACAACTTTTCTATGTACACCAAGTAATCTTCTCAAGATATACTTGCTCCTGATGGGGATTTAACCCTTCAGATAAAGCAACCAAAGTCCATACTTTGTTGGTGTATATAGATTCTATCTCAGATCGCTAAGCATCCAGCCATTCTTACAGAGTCCCCACTCCTGATGGCCTGCTCGAAACTAGTTGGGTCATTGTCTCATGATGCAATCCTCGCTCCCACTGTCATAGAGAAACCGAAGTATCTCTCAGGTGGATGTGGAACCCTACCAGATCGGCGGAGAGGCTGAGGTTCATTGGAAACTATTGAATGCTCCGGTTCTACCAAATCATCAGCTGCAGTTTGTATAGCTGGAACTCCTTCCAGTTCTACCTCATGACCACTAATTCCTTCACAAGAAATTCCCTTTTTCTCAAAAAGGTGGCATGCCGAGAAACAAAACACCTTTTGTTCCTCGGTTTGGCAGAAGATATTCCCTTGCGAATGGTTGGGATATCTAACAAACTTTTACAGGCCTGACCTTGCCTTGAGCTTGTCCGGATTTTGCTTTTGACATAGGACGGACAACCCCAAATCTTAACATTCTTAAGAGATGGGTTCTTCCCATACCATATCACATATGGAGTGGTAGGCACCTGATTTGATTAGAACCCTATCTAATTAGGTATGCAGCTTCTCAAGTGCATAACTCCCAAAAGGAAATAGGAAACTCAGTAGTACTCATCATAGAGCACACCATATCACATAGGGTGTGATAGCTCCGCCCTGGTACACCTACGTGCTGTGGTGTATACGGAGGAGTAATGCTGAGAGAGAATCTCATTCTCCTTTAGAATAGTCCAGGAATTTCGTGCTCAAGTATTCTCCTCCCTGATCACATCAAACGACATAATACTCATACCCATTTTGGTTCTATACTTCTGACTTATATTCATTGAATTTCTCAAAAGGTTCAGATCTGTGTTTCAACAGGAACATATGTCCGAACTTTGAGAGATCATCAGTGAATGTAATGAAGTACAAAGAACCAGTTCTGGTATGCGTAGACAAGGGACCTTACATACATCATTATGTATCAATCCCAAGAGTTCACTGACTCTTTCTCTGTTTCCAATAAACAGAGCTTTCGTCATCTTGTCTTTGTGACGTGACTGGCAAGTTTCACAAGATGTAAATTCAAACAGATTTAAATATGCATCTCTATGTAACTTAGCTAGTCGGGTCGATTGATATGACCTAGTCTACAATACCTCAAGAAGAATTCGTTCATTTCTGAACTCTTCCTCTTGTGTGTGTTCTGTACGTTAAGAACTGTGGTTTGATTTAGAACGTATATGCTTTTAGATAGCGTGCCTGAACCGATCAACTCTTGATATAGGAAATGTTCAAAACATTATCCAACAATACAAAATTATATCCTACTTTACTAATAAAGAGACTGATATGATGTTGTATATCAAGTTCGGTATCTAATAACATTCGTTCAGAATCAATGTATTTGTTAATACAGGGTGTTAACTGCCAACAGACTTGGCTGCAACACTTGCACCATTTTTAACTCTTAAAACTTATCACCCTTTCTCAGTTCTCTACCTATCTGTAGCCCATGTAACAGATTACATTTGTGGGATCCTGATACGGTATCTCATACCCAGGACGTAAAGGATACTGAGAAATAGTTCTCGGTAATGAACACTCCCGAAGAAGATGCATCATCATACACTTTCTTTGTTTGGGCGGCACGGGAATTCAGGTAATCCCCTATTTCCTGCTCGATCTTATAACAATTATAAGTTGGAGCGGGACCAACGTTCCCTAGCGCAGTATAACAAGCGGGTTCGGTCAATACATCCGTATTATTATCTTGATTAAGGCGTGACATGGTCGCTACCTGGAGAGAGAGAAGAAAATACTCAGTGTATGCTCTTGCAAGATTAGATTGGTTATTAATATATCTAATCAGGTTGGCTCCCACTGTTTTAGTCAAATCTTCCTTCAAACCCTAAAAGGAAAGACTAGCCGGGATTAATTACACCCTACAATTTTTCCAATCTTTCAGCCAGGCCAGTGCTGGTACTTTGAGGGAGGTTCCCCGTGCTTTCGCACGGACCTAATTAAAATAAACCTCGGTTTCCCAGAGGCATAACCCCGTTAACACCTTTCTAGGCACCTACTTGATCGGCTAATTGTAATGCGTAAAACTCTCCTAGGAGTAACTCTTACTCGCAGTGGGTATCGGGATCCATCTATCTCATAGAAGGTATGCAATCTCATTGCAAATTTCAACACTTGAAATTCCCGATAATATCTATTACCCCTAGCGTCCTATGAACTTGACGGAGGTCAACAAACCATAGGCTACTAGTCAAGTTCAACCCGTCATTTCCTGATTGAATTAAACCCACCCGCACGACCCTTGACGGAGGTCAACAAGGTCGTACGACTACCCTAAAGCAATCGCATCACATGCTGCAGATAAATATTAGTCAGCTACCGCACACTACGCCTTGACGGAGGTCAACAAACGTAGCACGAATACTAATTAGGACTTATCTGAAATGACGGAGGGCTACGCAGGTTTTTCAGAAAACCCTTTACGTAATGAACTTGATATCGTTGTAGAAATAAGTGATTTTGAAAAAAGGAGTGTTTTTGAGGCTTTTCTAGTTTCGCTAAAGAGGTCACTCCTGGTGAAGGAATCTCGGCTCTTTCCTTATCGAATAAGGTGCAGGATATTTCACAAATACCGCAGTGCAAAGCAAGAACTATAGAAGAAATCAAAAACTAAACCGTGAGTTTTTACCATCTGCCAGTTTTGCTAAAGAGGTCACTCCCGGTGAAGGGATCTTGGCTCTTTCCTTATCGAATAAGGTGCTGGATATTCTACAAGGAATACCACTATGTAAAGCAACAACTAGAGCTACCTGTTTTCGAGACAAGTTTCTACAACATCTTTAGGTTTCTTTTAGTTTCATTAATCTCATTAATGAAGTCCTATTTTATTATGCTTCACAAGCATCACATTTGAAACGAAATCAACAATATATAATATATATCTCATATATATAATATAAACATTCGTCTCAGGCAGTAATATGATCTCATCACAGAACATTGCAGCAGAAGAAACATTTGAAATATTGGATATACTAGGATTTCCGTGTTTTACATCAAGCCAGTATAAAACACAGATTCCACGGTCGCGATGAATAGCCAATCCCACAGCCATAGATCCCTACGAGAGCGTCAAGCAACCCTTCCAGTTCTAGAGTTAGGAGACCCGGTCTCAACTCCTCGAGATAGTCTCCCACTGGACCCTAGAACCCGGTTACTTGTGCTCCCCGCCTTGGGTCTATCCTAATGCGGAAAAGTAAATAATATACAATGGTGACATCATCCTCAACCCGGAAGTGCCCCAATAAAAGAATATTACATACAATGAATTTTACATGAATGAAAATAAAACTCTCATCTCACAAAAAAAACCCCGGCTATTCAAAACACGAATATCCAATATAACATATCACAGCAACACATAACATCACATACCATCAACGTAAGTAAATATGCGTATCCCAGTTGTCGTTGACATATAGCACCGAAACCGGCGATACACCACATATTACACTTACAGTCGCAGAAAAGAAAGTGAAAAACTACAACATTTGGAATCCACAATCACCTTAGACATCTTAAATCCGAAATATCACATACTTCGCATTTCATGCCTAAATATATGAATTCCACATATTGTATCACATTCCAGATAAATAGACAATGTTAAACTTTCCGATCGAATAAACAAACACCCAAGATTTCCCAAATACCTCAACACCTGAGCTGAGTTCAAAAAATCCCAGAACATGTCACAGCCGCTATGAACCAGCCGTACAAAGGTCAAACCAACGCCTCACATGTGGCAACGCTAAACTACCACAAACCATATGGTTCAGTGGCGGTTTTGACGGTCACATAATCGAGTTAAGTTTACGTTCTTCTAGAGGGTCCACATAATCGCTTGCATGATTTTCTGAAAGTTTTAAACTCAGGAAAAATCCAACACTTGAAAGTTTTCCGACAAGGGAAAAAGTGAGTTATTGATATCCGTTCGAACTTTTTAACACGTTCTAAATTACCCGGAAAAACATAAACGAATTTAAACTTTCCGATCGAATCAACGAGTTCCCAATATTTCCCAGAAAGCTCAACACTTGAGTAGAATTAAAAATTCCCAGAAGCATGAAAAAGTACCCAAGAATAAACCCCTAAAGTATTAGTCCCTAACTCCCAAAGTTGGTCGCGAAACCGCCGCCAAACGCATGGTTTGGCCGCGGTTCCGCGGTCCCTTGAGTGAGTTATGGTTTTGTACTTCACAGTAATTCTTAGAATTCCCTGCATGATTTTCTGAGTATTTTTAATATGAAAAATTTCAACTTTTTGAATTTTTTCCAGAAAGTGGGATTTATCGGGGTTTCGGAGTTCGATCGGATTTTAAACTTCGTCTACACAACGTCTAATGATCTAGTTTGGCTCTGATACCACTGTAGGGTTAGCTTAGCACCTTAGCAAGGTTTTGGCAAGCACCAATCATGCTACTTTAAAATTTTTGGGGTGGTAAACAAACCCTAACCAAGATCTTAACTAGAGACTTAGGGTAAACATGCATGTAAACAACTTTACATCTAAGAGAGAGAGATTACAACCTTTGTAGTCCGTTCCTTCACTTCATAAGCTCCGTGTTGAGGTCCCTTCACTCGATCATCAAGTACCCGGACTCTAGAGAGGCTCCATGAAGAGAAAGATGCAACCTTGCTTCCAATCTTCAAAAACTAAGATGATCTACCTTGAAGAATCTCAAACTCGAGCTTTTGCTTCACTAATCAAGTATTAGTAAAGCAAACACCTTAATCTAAGTGGCTAGAATAGATGAGGATGATGAAGTAGAAATTTATCTCTCTTTTGTTTTCAATTTCTCACTTTATTTCATCACAACACAAAAAGCTAGAAAGCTTTTTCAAGAAGAAGAAGAAAAAGAAATCCTTTTGTGATGAATAATGAAAATTGTGTTGTGGTTACAATTGCAACCATGAGTTAAGAATGAGAGTCTTAACTCTTGTAGAGAATTAACTAGAGTTAAGGGTTTGGTTTGGGTTGGGTTAAATAATATCTTCACAAAATATCTAAGGATGAAGACAAAAGGAAAGCTTCATGAAGCTTCATGAAAGCTAACCTAAAAGCTAACCCAAAAGCTAACCCAAATCCAAACCCCAACTTGGTTTAAACTCAACAACCATGTTGCATTTGTAACCCTAACATATTACAATATTATATATCACATATACAATATATTTTGTAACAAAAAGAAATAAGACAATTAACATATATCGCATATACATCAATGTATTATCCAAGTGAGAAAAAGAATATTTTAGTGAGATTATATTAGTTAATGCAATGTAATATATCATATATATAATTAAACATTAAATTATCGAATCAACACTTGATCCGATAATCCGGCTATTTCACAAATAACTGACTAATATAAAATGTATCAGTGCATCGAATCAACATTTGATCCGATGACCCGGCTATATCATATATACCCGGCCGATATCACATATCGGGATAATAGAATACGGTATCTCATATCGTATTATTCTCGGTCCCGCACATATCACATATGTGCTCCTACTCCGTTTTGCCTGAGCCAGGAAACCTCTGTGTAGGACTCTAAAGAATCGTCAATGCGCCGGCAGTAGGTGATGATCATATCAAACACCCACAAGCTGCAAGCGGTCAGCTAAACGTAACAGCTACCTAGGTATTGAGCGATCAGAAGATCAACAAGCAAGCCTGTATATTCTTCTGCGAATCCAATCAGTAACACTCCTGTACAGTCCGGTCTCTTCGGCTGATATGTCGCATATCCAGTCTAGGGGTGGTAAACGTCAGACCCCAGTAACCGATAAGTCGTGTCGATATGAGGTCCATAACAGTTTGAGAAACTACTGATAACTCTTACCAGTAAATCTCAGCAACCCTGGCCAGGGATTTCCAGTTATATCCAATCGAACACAGCGCAACATCAACCCCCAATACCGGGAGAGACGAAACCCCTCATATCGCTTATTGCCTCCATGTGATTCGGGACTGTACCCAAAAGCCACCGTTTTGCACGCTTTCTTGGATGTGGTAAGGTGGAAATCAAAGCACAGTAGGAATCACACAAGACTCTATGACGATCTCGGGTCTACAGACTAACCTGTACCAGTGTCATCAGAGAACTGCCATCTGACGTGAGGTATAATACCATCCGGGAGTTCTCGGCGAGTCCGTCCAGTGTACCCAGTCACCACTGAGCACCCGTATACTATCTCTGATGTCAAACACCAATTTATATGGGATCATCCATCGTCCATCTATATGAGTCGAGAAGCATACGCTAGTCTACTCTGGTATATCGATGCCCTGTCTCGATACACCTACGACTAGGAACAATTGAAGGATGTACTTAGCGACTACTCTGTCCCCATTAGTATGATCTGCATCATAGTCCTGGTAGTCAAGTACTCATCCTAAGGGCTTTATCAACATGTAATATAGAGACAATCAGAGTACATGTTAAGATAAATAGCAACCAGATAGCATACTATCATGTTGAGCAAGAAAGTCTTCCATATATATGTCCAAGCATCCACTACAATATACATCGCATGTACAGTAATGGCCTCTAGGGCATACATATCACTAACAACATCAAATATTTGAGATGATCCACCTTTGATATAAGATAGACCTCATGTGCCAAGGCGTAGTGTCTGAGCTTCGTTATCGCGAAAATCAGTGTCAGGCAATGCTTTTCGATAGGGGAGTAGTCGTTTTCTGCCCCCAGGAGAACTCGACTCAAATAGTGGAGAGCTCTCTCCTTCCCCTGGTCATTCTCCTGTGCCCATAACGTGCCTAGAGAACCTTCCAGGGCTGTTGTGTACAGGATGAGGAGCTTCCCCTTAACCAGAGCGGTCAGTTCCGGCGGGTTCTGTAGTTATTGCTTGATTCCGTCTAGTGCATTTTGGCACTTTTGAACCCAGACGAACGTGGTCCCCTTTTTCATCAAATGACTGTACGGACGACATTTTCCGGAGAGGTTGGCTATGAACCGCCGGATATACGAGAGCTTTCCTTAGAGAGACCGTAGTTGCTTGAGAGTTCTTGGTGTGGGCATTTTTATAATCGCTTTGATCGTTGATGGGTCTATTTCGATGCCCCGGTGCCGTATGATGAATCCCAAGAATTTTCCTGAGGAGACTCCAAACGCGCATTTGAGAGGATTCATCTTCAGATTATATTTCCGAAGACGTTGGAACACTATGTCTAGATGTTCCCAATGTTCCTCATGAGATTTGCTCTTCACCACAAGATCATCAATGTAGCATTCGATAATCTCATGGATGAGGTCATCGAAGATCTTCGTCATGGACCTCTGGTAGGTAGCGCCTGCGTTCTTCAAACCGAAGGGCATCTACTTATAGCAGAATATGCCTAGCAAAGTCTGGAAGGCGGTGTGCTTTTTGTCTTCAGGATGCATTTTTATTTGATTGTAGCCTAAAGATCCATCCATGAAGGAGAAGACCTCATAAGTGGACGTGTTATCGATCATCATCTCGGTAACAGGTACTGGGAAGTTATCTTTCGGGCAAGCTTTGTTAAGGTCCCGAAAGTCCACGCAGATGCACATTGTTCCATTTTTCTTCATCACTAGAACAATGTTGGCAATTCAGTTGGGATACTGAACTTCTTGGATGAAGCCAGAGTCAATTAGTTTCTTGACTTTGGCATTGATACTCATCTCGAGTTCGAGCCGCATTCTTCTTGGCGCCTGTTTTTCTGGCTTAACATCCGGCGATATAGCCAGTTTATGTACAACTATTTCTGGATCTAGTCCCAACATCTCGGAATAATTCCATGCAAAGCAGTCTTTATATTGCATGAGTAGATTTTTTAAAGTAGCCACCTGCTTTTTAGATAGCAGCTCACTGACGAACGTTGGACTCGGATCGTTTACTGTTCTCAAGTCAATTTTCCTTAGATTGTCTGCTGATTGGTAAGATATTGATAGGATACGTGCGTGTCAAGTTTAGTTTTAAATACCGCAATCAAGACGGTTTCGCTTGTAGCTAGCCGGTTGAGTACGGGTCGTCCGCAAGGAGATGGGAGTCTTTTTCAAAGTGTTTTAACGAGTTAAGTCCGAAAGTTCAGATTTTGTTTGTAACTATCTAAGTGTTAAGTTGATATTTAAAGAGAGCTTGTTAGGGTTAGGATTAGGTTAGTTTGAGTTAGGAGTCTCCACATCTTTCGTTGCCCCTCTTAATATCGGTGTTACGGTAATCGGCAACAACGGGGATTAGCACGACTAGGAAGGAACTTGCGAGTATAAGCTAGGCTTTCCAACGCATAGTCCTTCCTTTTGGTGCTTGTCCGTCCGTTCTTGGCTCTTATCCATAACCTCCGGTTAATTCAACCACAACCGGTCTCACTATGGAATCACCGCTATCATGTAGGATAGGGTGTCGTAAGGAGTGGATTGTGGTTCAATTAACGGGAGTCGATTTAAGTTGTTGGGCAAGGAAATAGTGAGAGAGATTTCCTTCTCTCAAACTTCCCTTATCCTACCCTAACAAGTATAAAACTACTAACACTTCATGATAAGGAAAAACAAAACAAAACAAAAGAGGAAGATAGAAAGAAGGAGATTAGAAGAATACGACTAACTATTTGCGACCTCACCTTGGCGAGGATCGAGCGTAAGTATCATTGTCGTATGAATGATAAAGAAAAAGAGAGAAGAAAGAAACAACAAGAAAAATAACAACAACTACTTAGCGAATTAAAATTGCAATAATTAACAAAATAAAGAGACAAGCATGA
This sequence comes from Agapanthus africanus, assembly GCA_030015575.1. Classification (NCBI taxonomy): domain Eukaryota; kingdom Viridiplantae; phylum Streptophyta; class Magnoliopsida; order Asparagales; family Amaryllidaceae; genus Agapanthus; species Agapanthus africanus. The sequence continues at coordinate 359,155,679 of JASDDO010000012.1, forward strand.
TAATAAATTGTTCTTCTTTATTCATCACTCTTCACTCATGAGCTCATTACAAGTTTAATGGAGAAGAGGTGAGAAGAGGAAGAAGAAACACACTAAAACTAGGCAAAATGAAAATACAAGAATGGACCCTTTCCTTCACAAAGTTCTGGGCTATTTATAGGCCAAAAAATGAAAACCTAGGGCAACCACCAGAACACATCTGAAAAGACCAAAATACCCCTGGAAGCTCATGCCCTGACTCCCCTGTATGGCCGCGGATCCGCCGCCTATGCCCCCATATGGCCGCGGATCCGCGCCCCTATAGTGGTGTTATAGTGTGGGCTTCTGTGTACCTCCCTGGTCTTCTGTCCCCTCTTGTCTGGAGTGTGTATTTTCTGAAAATTCTTTCCCATTTCTTCCAGAATTTCTATTGAGGAAAGGTGGACTTTTTGTGGATGATTGCCTCGAGCTCCGCGTAGATCTCTTGGATTTTGTGCTACCATTGAGCCTTGTGCATGAGAATGACATTGTTTTGACACTTTGTCTTCCTAAACTGGTATCTGGCAACATACGGATGAAGAGCGGAGACCGTGTTTTATCTGTGGTTGGCAGGAACCAGATTTTGTCGTGTTTTCCATGAATTTCTCCTTTTGAGAACCGGGAACCTGTATCCTCCATTTGACTAGCAAACATGGCTCATGAGTATCTACCGATATGCAATGTGATAAAAATTGGGCGGTATGAAAATGCAAAAATCTGATATGAACAAATACCCCCAAATTTATCATTTGCTCGTCCCGCGCAAAGCCCATTTATTCACAAAAAATTTCCTAACCTCACTTTCGCAGGGAACGCGATTGCACTGAGCATGTGCAACAAGCCGTTAAACCTCTAGGTGTCCCTAGTAGGAGGAGTGTTGTCTCCTGAGGGTTTTCAGCGGATACTACCCACAAAATCCGGTCAAGTTGGTTTTGTAAAATAACTAAGCTTCAAACCCTAAAGTTTTGTTTTAGAAAATAACAATTCTATAATCCTAAGTCTAGATCATCGAACCTTTATTTTTCACACCTCACTTCTTATTTAACTACAGATTTTATATGTCTTTACGTGCAGTGCAAATAGTGTCGTTAAGTTCCAGAAGGATCGATTAAAGTCATCATGTCGCACAATAAAGCCCAGATAACAATTTTAAAAGGATCACATAAGTTTTATTACGAGTTAAGCATTTTTCAAGTTTCATTTTCCAGTAAGGTTTCAACTTCAGAATTTCTATCTTCCTTAACAGGAAACTAAGTCGTATTTTTCACTCCACCTTTTTCTTGTTTTCATTTCATACACACCTCTGTGAACGTGCAATAGTCTTTATCAAAGAGTAAAACCTTCATATCTCCGTTAAATTTTTTTTTAAAAGCCTGTCTTTTATCAAGATTATTCTCACACAAAGAACTGTTAGGAATTTTAACTCGGAGAGAACACTTGCTTGACTTTGTTTTAAAACTGGACTTTCTAGGCTTCTTAGCGAGCTTTGGGCCAATGCACCCAAACCAGTTGGTTTTAGGGCATTAGGTGTAGAAACACCCCAGCGGACTTAATTACTCAAGTTACCTAGGTCCAAAAACAAAAGACAGTTTGTCGTGAAAATCAGATGATTTAATACGAACGGAGATATAACTGGCAGTTCAAATATTTTTTTTGGATAAAAGACGTGTTTAGTGAGTTTGGTGTGTAATCATTCCAATCAAGTTTCCGATGGGTTATTTTTCAGACTTTAGCTCCAATTACGGCATCAATAACATTCCTTCATATTTGCTTTACTTCATAAACTATTCTTGACATTACTTATTTCAGAACAAACCTATTTGATCCTCAGAAAATCATTTATCTGTTTAAAAGTTTAAACATGAAAGACTTGTCATCTAATTCCCAAAATCTTACGACACGTGTAGTGTGATGTAAAGACGTATATCAGCTATAGTTAACTTCAAAGGAGAGTTATCCTTCAGGTTTTCAAAATCCAAACATAAGATCTAGTTATTCCTATTTTTTCAAACAAAAACCGTCGAATGTTGAATCAGAGTTCTTCCACAAGCTAACTTGACAAAAAAGTTTTTATATATTTTTATGAAAATTTTCAAATTTTTATGGATTTTATGGATATTAATATGCAGATGCAAAATTTATATATGAATGCGAAGGTAAGAAATGCGTACCGAGCGTACCCCCAAACTTAAACTGGACAGTGTCCCCACTGTCGTAGCATGAAGAGAGCAGTTGGAAGGTTCAAAATTGTCGGTTAGTGATACACAAATTTTTATTTGTTTTTCTTTTTAAAGAAAAGAAAAAGAATATACACAAATATAAACAAAATGGTTTGTACATACCCCCAAACTTATTTGGAACAGTGTCCACTGTTCTTGGCTGGATAACCGAAGTTTGGAGGTAGGCAGAGGAAGATCATTCAGGGTAAACCGGCTCCTGTAGGAACAGGAGCTCCTCTGTTGGTTCGGCGCTAAGGTACGGTTTGCATCGGTGTCCATTTACCTTGAAGAGTGAACCGTCCTTTGGATTTTCCAAATCCACAGCGCCCTGCGGATACACATTCCGCACAAAATACGGCCCTTTCCAGCGAGATCTGAGCTTTCCAGGATGGAAGTGAAGTCGGGTGTCGTAAAGCAGTACCTGTTGACCAGGTACGAAGGTTTTGCGCAAAAGGTGTTTATCGTGAAACACCTTCGTTCGATTCTTAACGACAACCGCGTTATCGTAACCCTCATCCCTAAGCTCGTTCAGTTCGTTCAACTGCAGCTTCCGATGGCTGCCCGCACCCTCAAGAGACAGATTCAGCTCCTTTATCGCCCAAAATGCGCGATGCTCGATTTCGACAGGAAGGTGGCAGGCTTTTCCGTACACAAGCCGATAGGGAGACATGCCAAGGTCGGTCTTATAAGAGGTTCTAAATGCCCAAAGGGCATCAGTGAGTTTCAGAGACCAATCCTTACGGTTCTTGGAAACCGTCTTCTCCAGTATCTGCTTGATTTGCCGATTTGAAACTTCGGCCTGCCCGCAGGTTTGGGGGTGGTAGGGCGTAGAAAGCTTATGATTAATGGAGTATTTCCGCATCAAGGCCTCGAAAGTCCTATTGCAGAAATGACTTCCATTGTCGCTAATGATCGCTCGGGAGTGCCCAAACCGGGAGAAAATGTTTTCTTTAAGGAACTTAACGACAACCTTGTTGTCGTTAGTCCGGCTGGGCACAGCCTCGACCCATTTAGAGACGTAATCAACAGCTAGAAGAATGTACAAGTTCCCAAAAGAGCTGGGAAACGGCCCCATGAAGTCTATCCCCCACACATCGAAAATCTCCACAACCAAGATCGGTTGGAGCGGCATCTCGTTCCTCCGGGATATCCGGCCCAAGTGTTGGCACCGGGAGCAAGTCTTGCAATAGTCGTGAGTGTCTTTGAAAAGTTGTGGCCAGTAGAAACCACAATGCAAGATCTTCTCAGTTGTCTTTCTGGGCCCAAAATGCCCGCCACACGCTTGATCGTGGCAAAATGACAGCACACTCTTGAATTCCTCATCGGGGACACACCGACGAATAATCTGGTCGGGACAGTACTTGAACAAGTAGGGTTCGTCCCAGTAAAAGTGTTTTACTTGGGATAAGAAGCGAAGTCTGTCCTGACCTGACCATTCGGTCGGTAGTAATCCCGTGGCCAAATAGTTCATAATATCTGTGAATCAGGGTTCGCACGATACTGTCAAGAGTTGTTCATCCGGGAAAACGTCGTTAATCGGAATTGGAAGCGAAGGCGAAGAAGGAAGCCGTGAGAGATGGTCGGCAACTACGTTTTCACATCCTCGTTTGTCCTTAATGACAAGGTCAAACTCTTGAAGCAAGAGGATCCAACGTATTAACCGAGATTTTGCATCTTTCTTCGCAAAAAGATGGCGCAGAGCTGAATGGTCCGTGTAGACAATGACTGGAGAGCCGATGAGGTAGGGCCTGAACTTTTCTAGAGCAAATACAACAGCTAAGAATTCCTTCTCAGTTGTTGTATAATTGAGTTGGGCGTCGTTCAGGGTCCGGCTCGCGTAATAGATTACGTGTGGCATCTTGTTGATGTGCTGTCCAAGGACAGCACCAATGGCAAAATCGGATGCATCGCACATGATCTCGAATGGGTGCGTCCAGTCAGGAGAAGAGAGAACGGGAGCAGAAGTGAGTGAGCGTTTTAAAGACTCAAAAGCAGTCACACAGCTCGAGTTGAAGTCGAAAGGCGTGTCCTTGGCCAGCAAAAGCGTCAAGGGCCTAGCAATCTTGCTAAAGTCCTTGATAAACCGTCTATAGAAACCGGCATGGCCAAGGAAGGCTCGGATATCTCTGACGCATCGGGGAGGAGGCAGATTGGAAATGACCTCAATCTTTGCTTTGTCAACCTCTATGCCATTTTGCGAGATGATATGTCCTAAGACAATACCTTCGCGCACCATGAAATGGCATTTCTCCCAGTTCAAAGTGAGATTCTTGTCCTTACATCGGGTAAGGACAGCGTCAAGATGCAGCAAAAACTCGTCGAAGGAGTCGCCGAAGATGGAGAAGTCATCCATGAAAATCTCCAGAAATTTTTCCACCATGTCCGAAAAAATTCCCATCATACACCGCTGGAAGGTAGCGGGCGCATTGTATAACCCAAAGGGCATGCGTCGATATGCAAACGTGCCGAAAGGACAAGTGAAAGTGGTCTTGTCCTGGTCTTTTTCGGTGATGGGAATTTGATTATAGCCAGAGTAGCCATCAAGAAAACAATAGTACTCATGTCCGGCCAATCGTTCCAGCATCTGGTCAATGAAAGGTAGCGGAAAGTGGTCTTTCCGCGTTGCGGCGTTGAGTTTTCTGTAATCAATGCAAACTCGCCACCCGGTTTGGGTGCGAGTAGGGATTAACTCATTCGCCTCGTTGGTTATGACCGTGATGCCCGACTTCTTGGGAACAACGTGAATGGGGCTAACCCACTGGCTATCAGAGATAGGGTAAATGATACCACTATCTAGACATTTGACGATCTCCTTCTTCACAGCCTCCTTCATGACTGGATTAAGACGTCTTTGTGGATCCCGGGCTGGTTTGGCATCATCCATCAGATGAATGTGATGCTCAACGATCAGGGGACTAATCCCCTTGATGTCCGCCATGGACCAGCCAAAAGCTTGCCTGTTGCCGTGCAAGACCGCGAGAAGGGCTTTCTCTTGCTCGGGAGCTAGAGAATCCGAAATGATGACAGGGAGGGTCTCGTTCTCACCTAAGTAAGCATACTTAAGGTGAGACGGCAACGGCTTGAGTTCGAGCGTTGGAGGTGAAATGATGGAAGGCAAGACTGGTGCAAAGGTCTCGAACTCAAAGGACTCCAGCAAAGGTTCAAAACGAGTGTAGGCAACCGAGTCGGATGGTTCAGGTAACTCATCCGGAAAGTCGAAAGATTCAAACTCCGGTTGTGCGTGGCTAAGAACGTTCGAGAATGTGAAACACTCGTATTCGTTATCGGGCGCAGAAACAGCAGCAGGTTCGAAGAGAAACGCACTAGTGGCGTCAAGATTATCGTGATCAAACAGAAACTCCTCGAATTCACACTCTTCTGGTGTGATATCCTGGATCGAGCAGACGTCCAGTATATGAGCATTAGGTTCGGCGGGCTGATTCCCTAACCTAAAAATGTTGAGTTCAATCGTCATGTTTCCAAAAAAGAGGTTCATCGAACCATTGCGACAATTGATCACAACATTTGAGGTTGCGAGAAATGGGCGACCGAGTATCACCGGAATTTGATTCCGGGGGTTAGCTACAGGCTGTGTATCTAATACAATGAAGTCAACGGGGAATATGAAGTCCCCGACTTTTATCAACACATCCTCTAGCTCACCCCTAGGGTGGGTGATCGATCGGTCGGCCATTTGGAGAGTGCAGTGTGTGGGTTTCAGCTCTCCGACGCCTAATTGCTCGTATACTGAATACGGAAGCAGGTTAACACTGGCACCAAGATCTAGTAGTGCGCGGTTGATGTTCTTATCCCCAATAGTAATTGAAATCGTAGGACAGCCAGGGTCCTTCCGTTTTTGTGGTAAAGATTGGGTAAGGGCATCACTCACAGCACTAGCCAAGAAAACTTTCTTGGGTACCTGAGACTTCCTCTTTTTCGTGCACAAGTCCTTTAAGATTTTTGCGTAGGACGGGACTTGTTGGACAGCATCTAAAAGAGGAATGTTAATGTTAACCTGCTTGAATAACTCCAGAATCTTCTCCATTTGAGGATTTTGTTTGTTAGACCTCAACCGGTTTGGAAATGGAACATTTTGAAAATTGGTTGAGTCTAATGCTGGATGAGGAGATTTTGGAGTTGGAACGGATCCCAGAATAAGTGTTTTCGTGGAGTGAGAAGTGGGTCCGTTCAGAGCAGAAGAAGAGGAAGGGGAGCCTTGTGAAGAACGGAGAATAGGCTCAGAAGACGAAGAAGAAGAAGAAGGAGAAGAAGAAGAAGAAGAAGCAGCGGCCGGGGTGTCATCGTTGATCCGTTTGCCAATGTTGTTTTGCAGCGTCCTTCCCGATCTCAGTGTGGTCACGGCACTCACATTATGGTTCTGTTGTTCAAGAGCAACATGTGCATTATGTGGGTGACCGGGATTTGGAAGTGGCTGGGACGGGAGCTTCCCCTTCTCTCGCTCGCTTAAGGCCGCGTTCAGCTGTGCAATCTGGGCCTCGATGCTCTTGATGCTTTGCCCGTGTGCGGCAGTGTGTTGCACTAAAGATTGAATGGAAGACTGGATGTTGGCGGTGGATTGAGTCGATTGTTTAACAAACGCCACCAGACTTCGCTCGAGAGAGGAAACCTTATCGTTGTTCGACGGAACAAAGTTGTTTGGTGGAAAAGAGTTGTTGGGTGCAAAGTTGTTCGTCTGATTTTGGTAAGGTTGGGGTTGGAAGGGCTGCTGATACTGAGTTTGTTGTTGCGCTTGTTGTTGCGGTGGAGGGGCCCTTTGGAAATTGTTGCCCTGGAACTGATTCTGATTCTGATTCCAGGCGAAATTGGGGTGGTTCCTCCAACCGGGATTGTAGGTGGAAGAGTATGGATCATTCCTCGGTCTTTGCTGGAATGCATTAACCTGATCCTGTCCTTGCGATGGTGGATTGTAAGGACACTCATCGGTCAAGTGAGAAGGATCGGAACAACAAGCGCAGATGGTACGAAGGGGGAGAACAGGGGCAGGAGCAGGAGAAGAAAATTTGCTCTCTATTGCTTCAAGCTTTTTTGTTATTGCAGCCATTTCAGCTCTCATCGCAATAGAGACATCAAGCTGGTGAATTCCTACCCTAGACTGACCGGTAGAAGTGGAGGTAGAAGAAGAAGAAGAAGTCGGTCTGGTGCTCTCCCACTGTAGCGTTTGCTCCGCAAGGTCGTCAAAGAACTGCCACGCTTCCTCGTCAGATTTCGATAGGAAGTGGCCCTGACAGATGGTTTCCAGCAACTGCTTCGTTGCTGGGTTCAGTCCCTCGTATAAGGTTTGGCAGAGCTACCATTTCTCTATACCGTGGTGAGGACACTGAACAAGAAGGTCTTTGTACCGGTCAAAGCACTTCCAGAAGGGTTCAGAAGGAAGCTGGGAGAATTGGTTGATTTCATTTCGAATTCTTGCGGTCTTATGATTTGGATAGAATTTTTTCAGAAACGCTTTAACAAACTCGTCCCAGCTGGTGATTGAGTGGGAAGCGGTGCTATACAGCCATTTTTCAGCGAGATCGCATAAAGTAAACAGAATGACCCGTAGGCGTATAGCATCGTCCGACAGCTGGGTGGTTTTCATCATGGCACAGACGTTTTGAAATTTGTTGATGAAGATATAGGCATCTTCAGATTCAAGCCCATGAAAACGTGGAAGCATGTTGATGAAATGGGGCTTAATTTCAAAGTTGTTCCCATTGGCCGGAGGAAGAGAAAGGCAGGTGGGAAGTGCAGAACGGGTGGGGTAGAAACGATCCTGGAGCGCAATTCGCTGTGGCGCTACAACAGGCGGAGGTGGTGGGAGATTGGTCTCCGTAGGAGGTGGAGCCAATCCAGCGGTGGTCAAAGAGATGTTCGGATTAAATCCCGACATCGCGGAAGAAGAGGTTGGTGAAGGTGAAGGTGAAGGTGAAGATGTATGAACAGAATTCCGGTCAACGTCGGAGTTGGCCGGCAAAGGAAGGGGTGAAAGAGGAGTGGACGGAGTATCGACTTCGGAGTCGATCGCGTAGTCGGTAGCGACTAACGTAACGCGGACTAGACGGGCGCCAGTGTCCCGAGTCCAAGCGGACATACACTAAACGAGTTTAGTATAGTCAAAGCGGAGAAGGTGAAGGTAAGAAAACGTCAAAGGAGAAAGGCGATGAGTGGCGAGTGAAAAATGGATTTGGCGACAAAAGGGCAAGTTTTTATAAAAGTTTTTGATTTTTTTCTTTTTTTCTTTTTTAGAAAGATTTTTACAAGAGTATGTACGGAAATACGGCTTAAGCAATCACAAACAAGATATGCACAATCACACCTAGATCTAGGGTAACCTAGGTCTACTAGACCTGCTCCTGAACTTGATTGTCGAAGTTAAACAGTGTCGAGAAACGGGCTTAAAAATACACTGATCACGAGGCCAGGTAAGTGCAGAGATAAGAGGAGGTTGTCCAACGCTTTCGCGAAGTTCCTTAATTAAATAACCCTTTCTCTTTCGGCGGTTGCGCCTTTAACACTTTCCTAGACACTCCGTAAACAATATACGGTTAAGCGAGGTTCTAAACACGGTTTATCTTCTCCTAATGAGCGCGAAGTCCTTAGGGCTGGAGTCTAGTATTTTTTTAATTTACAATGGACAATGCATATGCTTTAGTGATTTTTGGGGTCCTGGGAAGGGTGATGAAATCCCCACCTAATCTGAATTGGTTTCAAGCCCCTTAAGTCCGTATTAAAGAAATGCAAAACAGTAACAAATCAACTGCAAACAATTTTTATTTGCGGCGCAAAGAATCCTGCACAAGAACAGTTTATTGGAAGGGGGAGAAGAATTTGCGCAAAGAAGGCTGCAGAAAATACAGTTCAGTGGAGTTCAGAGAAGTGGAGAGAGGCAGAGAGACTTACAGAGAGATTTTGGGGCTCTGAAGCCACCAAGTGGCCGCGGATCCGCGGCCTAAGCCCTCTATTGCCGCGGATCCGCGGCAGGAAGTGGATATTGGGGCTTCATTTTTCTGGTGTGGGCTCTGTTTGGTGTCCTCTATTTGTCTGGATGTGTGGAATGCTGAGTTGCTCACTGTATCTACTCCAGATTTTTACAGTAGACCGGATGCTTCGTTTTTGTCCGTCGCGGTGTAGCCGCGAAATGTGGGTCTATCTTCCCACGTCTTTGGCACTGTACTTGAACTCCGTATTTTCTACGTCCTTGGCGTCGAAATTGAACTTCGTATTTTTCTGCACACTTGCACAAAAACTAATCAAAAATAACAAGATGGTTTCTTTTACAAAGTATATTTTTTTTTCGTTTTTTTTATACTTACAAATTAACCCGAAATTACACAAAGAAATAAACTACCGTCTCCCCGGCAACGGCGCCATTTGATTGGTAAGATATTGATAGGATACGTGCATGTCAAGTTTAGTTTTAAATACCGCAATCAAGACGGTTTCGCTTGTAGCTAGCCGGTTGAGTACGGGTCGTCCGCAGGGAGATGGGAGTCTTTTTCAAAGTGTTTTAACGAGTTAAGTCTGAAAGTTCAGATTTTGTTTGTAACTATCTAAGTATTAAGTTGATATTTAAAGAGAGCTTGTTAGGGTTAGGATTAGGTTAGTTTGAGTTAGGAGTCTCCACATCTTTCGTTGCCCCTCTTAATATCGGTGTTACGGTAATCGGCAACAACGGGGATTAGCACGACTAGGAAGGAACTTGCGAGTATAAGCTAGGCTTTCCAACGCATAGTCCTTCCTTTTGGTGCTTGTCCGTCCGTTCTTGGCTCTTATCCATAACCTCCGGTTAATTCAACCACAACCGGTCTCACTACGGAATCACCGCTATCATGTAGGATAGGGTGCCGTAAGGAGCGGATTGTGGTTCAATTAACGGGAGTCGATTTAAGTTGTTGGGCAAGGAAAGAGTGAGAGAGATTTCCTTCTCTCAAACTTCCCTTATCCTACCCTAACAAGTATAAAACTACTCACACTTCATGATAAGGAAAAACAAAACAAAACAAAAGAGGAAGATAGAAAGTAGGAGATTAGAAGAATACGACTAACTATTTGCGACCTCACCTTGGCGAGGATCGAGCGTAAGTATCATTGTCGTATGAATGATAAAGAAAAAGAGAGAAGAAAGAAACAACAAGAAAAATAACAACAACTACTTAGCGAATTAAAATTGCAACAATTAACAAAATAAAGAGACAAGCATGATAATAAATTGTTCTTCTTTATTCATCACTCTTCACTCATGAGCTCATTACAAGTTTAATGGAGAAGAGGTGAGAAGAGGAAGAAGAAACACACTAAAACTAGGCAAAATGAAAATACAAGAATGGACCCTTTCCTTCACAAAGTTCTGGGCTATTTATAGGCCAAAAAATGAAAACCTAGGGCAACCACCAGAACACATCTGAAAAGACCAAAATACCCCTGGAAGCTCGTGCCCTGACTCCCCTGTATGGCCGCGGATCCGCCGCCTATGCCCCCATATGGCCGCGGATCTGCGCCCCTATAGTGGTGTTATGGTGTGGGCTTCTGTGTACCTCCCTGGTCTTCTGTCCCCTCTTGTCTGGAGTGTGTATTTTCTGAAAATTCTTTCCCATTTCTTCCAGAATTTCTATTGAGGAAAGGTGGACTTTTTGTGGATGATTGCCTCGAGCTCCGCGTAGATCTCTTGGATTTTGTGCTACCATTGAGCCTTGTGCATGAGAATGACATTGTTTTGACACTTTGTCTTCCTAAACTGGTATCTGGCAACATACGGATGAAGAGCGGAGACCGTGTTTTATCTGTGGTTGGCAGGAACCGGATTTTGTCTTGTTTTCCATGAATTTCTCCGTTTGAGAACCGGGAACCTGTATCCTGCATTTAACTAGCAAACACAGCTCAAGAGTATCTACCGATATGCAATGTGATAAAAATTGGGCGGTATGAAAATGCAAAAATCTGATATGAACATCTGCGCGGTGTGTATCTCATCTTCCAGCTCTTTTGGCGCCGGTGGAAACTCTAAGATCACCTCATCCTCGTCTTCATTTGCGAAGCACCTGAAGGAGTCATCTATAGTCTCGTGCCCTCCATCCACTGAGAGTGTTACCACATGGCAGGTATGGGTTTGCTTCCATTCTTGACGTTGAGCTGGTCCTTTCCTCGCGGTATAGGTCCTCTTTAGCTCATGCTTTTGCGGCGGGGTTACCCTCCAGCTGTCGGACAAAGCGAACTTGCCTTGTTGATACTGGTCTTCGACCCAGTCTTTGAAGGTGAAGCAGTCTTTAAGGGGATGAACTATTGCTTGGTGGCAGGAGCAATAATCCGGGTGATGGACCTCATTTATCTGTTCGGGGTACCGAGGCTCCGAGAGCGTCATCATTTGATGCTTAATGACAAGGTCGAATATTTTCCTTGTCTTGTCTTGTCTTGGGGGAAAGAGTATTTCCGACCCATCTTCTTCATAAAAGACGGATTCCAGTTGACTTTTACTCAATCGCGTGGCTTCTTGGATCCGTTTCGCTGTTTTCGAACGTCATTCTCATTCTCCACCATGTTTTTGCCTTTGTGTCGGGCTTTTTCCTTGTCGCGGGAACGTACAGTGGGCTGAGGGTGAAGAGCATCGTAATTTTCCTTTTCCGCAGGCTTCTGAATGAAACGCTGAGTCCTGGCCTTTTCGTAAATGGCCATTTCGCTGTTGTGGTCATCCTGAACCTTTTGACCGGCTTCACTTATTAGCTTGGCAACCTGCTCTTCGAACGACGTACTTGACATTCGTACGGCGGGATCTCGCTCTGGTTTAATGTTATGACCATTTGGAAAAACGTTCCTTTCTTTACCGAAGCCATTTATGACATGACAATTGTGGAATCTTTCCCGTTTACTTGACCGAACGTATCCGAGCCCAGTCGTCTCCATTCTCCCGTTGGGCATCTTTCGCTGAGTTTTGGGGACGTCCCAAATCTTGTTGTAGAACTTGGCTTGTCGAGTGGTTTGTTTGAAGGGTACGCCTTGGCATCTTAATAGCCTTTTCAATCCTTCTATGTAATATTTGGGCAGACGGATTGGTAGAAGCCTGTTAAGCACAAAATCGGCGCCATGCCAGACTTGTTTTTCTGCCCTGATTTCCGTAGATTGGTAGAAGAGTATCATCTTTTCACCTCTTCGCCTGGGAGGGACGTAGAAAGTCCGCAGCTCTTGTACGCCATATGTATTGAGAGCATCAAGTTCTTTGTGATGCCGCTGCGGAACCATGGTGATTTGTAAACTCTAATCAGCTCCAATAACGGTTTGTGCTGATGGGTGAACAGAGAACATGGCGTTGACCCCATCCTCAGAGTCTCTGCCAAAGACCAAAATAGGAGTAGATGGTCCAGGCCTGTTGCCTTGTGGTTTCCCCGAGTAGACTATTTCTTCATCTTTCTCGGTATCGCTCCTAAAGATCGGGATGGTGGCGACGGCTTTTTGTTTATTCTCTAGCTTATGACATCTTTCCGTATCTTCGAAATCTAGTAGGAAGTACTTTGCGTCTTCATATTTTTGGACTTCGTTTACGGAGAATGGATTTAGCTCCCCCGTGACGGTATATTCAAGGCCATCTTTGAAATACTTCATACACTGGTGTTGTGTAGAAGGGATGACGTTGTACTCGTGTAACCAAGGACAACCGAGCAGAGCGTTATAGCAAGTCTTGGCATCGATGACATGAAATTTGATGTCAGTGACGAGAAGCCCAACGCGTAACGTCAATATTATGGACTCTAAAGACTTGTCAATATGCCAGCAGTAGGTGGTGATCATATCAATCACCCACAAACCGCAAGCGGTCTGCTAAACGTAACGACCACCAAGGTATTGAGCGATCAGAAGATCAACAAGCAATCCTGCTCATACTCCTGTGAATCCAATCAGTAATACTACCATATAGTCCGGTCTCTTCGTCTGATATGTCGCATATCACATCCTAGGGATGGTATAACATCAGACCCTAATAGCCCAATAAGTCATGCCGATACAAGGTCCATAACGGTTTGAGAAACTACTGATAACACCTACCAGTAGATCTTAGCAACCCTGGCCAGGGATTTCCTGTTATGGCCAATCAAGCATAGCGCAACATCAACCCCCAATACCAGGAGAGACGAAATCCCCTCCTATCGCTCATTGCCTCCATGTGACTCAGGACTGTACCCAAAAACCACCATTTTGCACGATCTCTTGAACATGGTAAGGTGGAAATCAAAGCACGGTGGGAATCACACAAGACTCTATGACGATCTCGGGTCGACAGACTAACCTGTACCAGTGTCACCAGAGAACTGCTATCTGACGATAGGTATAATACCATCTAGAAGTTCTCGGCGAGTCCGTCTAGTGTACCCAGTCTCCACTGAGCACCCGTATACCATCTCTGATGTCAAACACCAATGGATATAGGATCATCCATCGCCTATCATATGGGTCGAGAAGCGTATACGCTAGTCTACTCTGGAATATCGATGCCCCGTCTCGATACTCCCACGACTAGGAACTATTGAAGGATGTACTTACCGACTACCACTGCCCCACCAGTATGATCTGCATCATAATCCTGGTAGTGAAGTACTCATCCTAAAGGCTTTATCAACATGTAATAGAGAGACAATAAGTGTACATGTTAAGATAAAGAGCAACCAGATAGCATACTATCATGTCGAGCAAGAAAGTCCTCCCTATATATGTCCAAGCATCCACTACAATATACATTGCATGTACAGTAATGGCCTCTAGGGCATACATATAACTAACAATCTCCCACTTGCACTAAGGCCATTTGTTGCAGTATCTCATACCCAACGCCCCCATAAAAGTCTCAGGGAAAGGCCTCTATGAGTGGATCCGCCGTGTTATCCTTCGCGTCATCTCTCCTAACCTCGATCCCTTGGAGATCAACCACCTCCCTGATCAGGTGATACTTGCCTCAGAATATGTCTGGATCGCTGATGGGACCGGCGTTCCTAGGCCAAAGCCACAACTCCATTGTTGTCACAATAACAGTTATTGGACGCTCAATGGTAGGAACCATGTTCATCTCATGAACAATAATTATCTATACATCTACTTTTGTAGCATCGTTGGTAGCGATGTATCTAGCCTTTATCGTCTAGTATGTCACGGTATCTAGCTTGGAACTCTTCCAACATACCGTCCCTCCACTGAGGGTAAATACAATTCCTATGACTGACTTTCAGTCGACCTTATCACTCTGGAAGCTCGAACCAAGAACATTCATTTAGTGCTTCTCAAGTACTTAAGAATGTCCTCCACAGCTGTCCAATGATTCTCCCAAGATCCGATTGATTCCTGATCACTACTCCTAGTGAGTCAGCTATATCTGATCTGGTACATAACATCGCATACATGATAGAGTCTACTGCCAAAGCATAGGGTATCTCTTGCACGCGAGCTGTCTCCAAATCAGTCTTGGGAGACATCTTTTTGGAGTGAGTGATTCCTGAGTAAGTGGACAAACTACCACGCTTAGAATCCTCCATACTAAACCCTTTTACTACGGTGTTAATGTACCTGGATTTGCGACACTCCCAATATCCACTTAGATCTATCATCATAGATCATAATCCACAAGATGTAGTAGGTATCATCCAGATCTTTCATGGAGAATCCCGTGATAAGATGAGCTTGACCGACTGTAGCATATGAAACTATTTCCTATCAAGAGTATGTTATCTACATACAATACGTGGAAGACAACCATATTCTCTACTACCTTCTTGTATATACAAGGTTCATCTACCTTTTTGATGAAGTCAAACTCTTTGAATGCCATATCAAAACAGATATTCCAACTCCGCGATGCGTGCTTTAATCCCGATGGACTTAAGCATAGCTTTGAAAGTCTCAACTTTTCCATCTACACCAAGAATCTTCTCAAGATCCATTTGCTCCCAATGGGTTTTACCCCTTCAGGTGCAACATTCAAAGTCATACTTTGTTGGTGTACATGGATTCCATCTTTGATCGCATAGCATCCAGCCATTTCACAAAGTCTCCACTTGTGATGGCCTGCCTGAACCTAGTTGGGCCATCATCTACCATGATGCAATCCTCGCTCCCACTGTCACCGAGAAGACCGTAGTATCTCTCAAGTGGATGAGGAACCCTACTAGATTTGCGGAGAGGCTGAGGTTCGTTGGAGACTATTGAATCCTTTGGTTTCACTAAATCATCAGCTGTTAGTTTGTCCAGCTGGAACTTCTTCCAGTTCATGACCATAAATTTCTTCACAAGAAATTCCCTTTCTTAAAAGGTGGCATGCTGAGAAACAAAACACCTTTTGCTCCTCAGTGTGGTAGAAAATATTCCCTCGCAAATGTTTGGGATATCCAACAAACTTATACAGATCTGACCTTGCCTCGAGCTTGTCCGGATTATGCTTTTCAACATAGGCCGGACAACCCCATATCTTAACTCGTTTAAGACATGGTCTCTTCCCATACCATATCTTATATGGAGTGGTAGGCACTGATTTGGATGGAACCCTATTCAATAGGTATGCAGCTTCTCAATTGCATAACACCAAAAGGAAACAGGTAACTTAGCAGTACTCATCATAGAGCGCACTATATCTCATAGGGTGCGATACCTCCGCCCCGATATACCGTTGTGCTGTGGTGTATACGAAGGAGTAAGCTGAGAGAGAATCCTATTATCCTTTTAGAAACTCCAGGAACTCCATGCACAAGTATTCTCCTCCTTGATCACATCAAAGGACTTAATACTTCTACCCGTTTGGTTCTTAACTTCAAGCTTATATTCCTTGAATTTCTCAAAAGTTTCAGACCTGTGTTTCAACAGGAACATATGTACGAATCCTGAGAGAAAATCAATGAATATAATGAAGTACGAAGAACCAAGCCTGGAATTTCTAGACATAGGACCGTATACATCATCATATATCAGTCCCAATAGTTCAGTAACGCTTTCTCTGTTTCGAGTAAACGGAGTATTGGTCATTTTACCTTTGTGACAAGACTGGAAAGTATCATAAGATGAAAATTCGAATAGATTCTCATATTCATCCTTATGTAACTTAGCTGGTCGTGTCGCATTGATATGACCTAGTCTACAATGCCACAAGAAGGATTCGTTCATTTATGAACTACTCCTCTTGTGTGTGTTCTGTATACTTTGAACTGTGGTTTGATTTAGAACGTATATGTCATTACATAACGTGCCTGATCCAATCAACTCTTGATTAAGGAAAATGTTCACAACATTATCCAGTGATACAATATATATCCTTCTTTAACTTAATAAAGAATCTGATGTAATGTTGTATATCATGTTCAATATCTAATAACATTTGTTCAGAATCAATGTATTTACCATTTGGTAATACAAGGTGATATCTGCCAACTGACTTGGCTGCAACAATTGCACCATTCTCTAACACTTAGAGACACATCACCCAAACTCAGTTCTCTACTTTTCTATAGCCCATGTAACAAATTACATATGTGGGATCCTGATCCGGTATTTCATACCTAGGACGTAGAGAATACTGAGAAATAGTTCTCGGTAACAAACACACCCGAAGAATATGCATCAACATTCTCATTCCTCGATTGGGCTGCGTGGAAATCCTGATATTCCCCTATTTCCTGCTCGGATTTATAACAGTTATAAGATAGAGTGGAACCAACATTTCCCAGCTCAGTATAATAAGCAGGTTCGGTCAATGCATCCATATTATTATCTTGATTAAGGGGTGACATGGTCGCTACTAGGAGAGAGAGAGAAGAAAACACTCAGCGTATGCTCTTGCAAGATCAGATTGGTTATAATTTTATCTAATCAGGATGGCTCCCACTTTTTTTATCAAATCTTCCTTCAAACCCTAAAAGTTAAGACTAGCTGGGATTAATTACACTCTACAAGTTCGCTAATCTTTCAGCTAGGACAATGTCGGTACTTTGAGGGAGGTTCCCCGTGCTTTCGCACGGACCTAATTAAAATAAACCTCGTTTTCCTAGGGGCGTAACCCCATTAACACCTTTCTAGACACCTACTTGATCGGCTACTTGTAATGTGTAAAACTCTCCCAGGAGTAACTCTTACTCGCAGTGGGCATCGGGATCCAATTATCTCATAGAAGGTATGAAATCTCATTGCAAATTTCAACACTTGAAATTACCGATAATAATTTTACCCCTAACCTCCTATGACCTTGATAAAATCCAATAAACCATAGGATGTTAGTCAAGTTCAACCCGTCATTTCCTGATTGAATTAAACCCACCCGTACGACTCTTGACAAAGGCCAACAAGGTCGCACGACTACCCTAATCCAATCGCATAATATGCTTAAGCAGATAAGCACTAGTCAGCTACCGCATACTACGCCTTGACAAAGGCCAACAAACGCAGCACGAATACTAAATACTACTTATCTGAAATGACGGAGGGCTACGACAAGTTTTTAAGAAAACCCTTTGCGTAATGAACTTGATATCGTTGTAAAATCGAGTGATTTTGAAAAGGTTTTTGAGGCTTTTACTAGTTTTGCTAAAGAGGTCACTCCCGGTGAAGAGACCTCGGCTCTTTCCTCATCGAATGAGGTGCTGGATATTTCACAAATACCACTATGCAAAGTATGAACTAAAGAAGCAATCAAAAGACAAAACCAAGTGGGTTGTAGCATCTGCCAGTTTCGCTAAAGAGGTCACTCCTGGAGAAGGGATCTCGGCTCTTTCCTTATCGAATAAGGTGCTGGATATTCTACAATGAATACCACTATGCAAAGCAAGAACTAGAGCTTCCAGTTTTTAAAACAAGTTTCTACAACATCTTTAGATTTCTTTTATTTCATTAATCTCATTAATGAAGTTCCATCAATTATGCTTCCTAAGTATCACAGAAGAAATGAAAGCATCAATATTTATTATATATCATATATATAATATAAGCATTCGTCTCAGAATATCTAGTGATCACATCGCAGAATATCAGCAGCAGAAGAACACATATGAAATATTGGATATACTAGGAATTCCGTGTTTTATTTAAGCCAATAAAAAACGCGGATTCCACGGTCATGATGAATAGCCAAACCCACATCCCTAGACCCCTACGAGAGCGGCAAGCAACCCTACCAATTCTAGAGTTAGGAGACCCGGTCTCGACTCCTCGAGATGGTCTCCCACTGGACCCTAGAACCCGGTTACTTGTGCTCTCCACCTTGGGTCTATCCTAATGCGGAAAAGTAAATAATATACATCAATGATGACATCATCCTCAACCCGGAAGTGCACCAATAAAAGAATATTACATACAAGTTTTTACATGAATGAGAATGAAAAACTCCTATCTCACATAAAAACACCCGGCTATTCAAAACACGACGATCCAATATAACATATCACAGCAACACATAATATCACATGTCATCAACGTAAGTAAATATGCGTATCCTAATTGTCGTTGACATAGAGTAATGAAACCGGCGATACACCACATATTACACTTACGGTCGCAGAAAAGAAAGTGAAAAACTACAACAATTGTTATCCGCAACCACCTTAGACATCATAAACCCAATGTATCACATACTTTGGATTTCATACCTTACCAAATGAATTCCTCAGACATCTCATGCCTAACAATTATAAACCCCGCATTTTAGTCTCGATATTGAAAACACTTTCCAATAACCAGTCGGGTAATTCAACAAGATTCCTGATAACCTGATCGAATGCTCGTCGGAAACTTTAGTAGACGGCTGCAACCCCGATGCCGTCGACGAAGTGCACTAAGGCGGAACACCGCGGCCGCGATCACCCGAACGGATGCTTTTGGCGACGGGGTTCTCCTACAGTCACTTGGTCGGGGCTATGGGGCGTGGCTATCTAGTAAAGTTACCCGTCGAGTATCCGCGTACACTACATAATTGCGACGGACTTTTGATCCACATCAAAATTCCGTGGCAACCGATCGAATGAGACTAAACTGCTAGATTTATAAAATTCAAACTATTAATCACATAACTAATTATTGTGGATTCTAAATATTGTATCACAATCACAGATAACTAGACGATGTTAAACTTTTCGATCGAATAAACAAACACCCAAAATTTCCCAAAAAGCTCAACACTTGAGCGGAGTTTAAAAAGTACCCAAAACATGCCACATCACCTATAGACCAATCGTAGAAGGCTCAACCCTTGCCTCACCTATGGCGCCGCGGAACTACCACAAACCCTAGGGTTTGGTGGCGGTTCCGTCGGTCACAGGATCGATTTAAGGTTTCGTTCTTCTAGAGGGTCCATAGAAAACACCTGCACAATTTTCTGAAGATTTTAAACTTGGAAAAAATCCAACTCTCGGAAAATTACCAGCGAGGGAAATTATTGGTTTTTGATATCCATTTGAACTTTTTAACGTCGTCTAAATAACCCGAATAGATGTTAGAATTATGACTACGAAACACTCCGAATTGCCTTTACAGAAAGTTAGCATCTCATGCAATTTCAGAAAAAACAAACAACACCTTAAATACCAAAACCCAGAGACTGGAACACAGAAAAAATTTGAAGCCCAAATGCCCCAGAGGAAGCGGTGAGCTCAGATTTTCATGGCTTGTGGCCGGCCAAAAACAGGTGGGGAGAGTTCAAATTTCTACTGTTTTCATGTTACATCTCATATAACATTCTGCAGTTGCTAAATTTTTTTTATAGGCTTTGAAAAAATCGACAGAAACTAGATTTTAGTATCGTGTGTTTCGGAGTTGTTTCGGTTTCGTAATCCTACAAACATCGTCTAATTCTCTAGCATGGCTCTGATACCACTACAAGGTTCCCTAGGCGTCCGCTGGGTTTCGGGAGGCATCGTCCATGCCAATTTTAAAAAATTGCCGTACTAAAGAACCCTAACCATAGAATCTTAACTAGAGATTTAGACGAAACAACAATGTAAACAACTTTACATCTAAAGTGAATAAGGAATACAACCTTTGTAGACTAGTTCTTCACTTCAATAGCTCCGTGTAGTCATCCCTTCGCTCCAAGTAGTGAACTCCCGGGCTCTAGAAAGGCTCCGCAAGATGAACGGAACAAGCTTGCTTGAAGTCTTCGAGACCGAAGATGATCTACGTCGAGGAGACACCAACTCAAGCTACCTCTTCACTAAATTAAGGTTTAGTGAAGCAAACACCCTAAACTAAATGGCTAGAATAGTAGAGGATGATGAAGTAGGAATTTTTCTCACTTTAGATTTATTTTTCTCATAATATTTCTTCATCTCTCAAAACCCTAGAAAGCTTTTTGGAGATGAGGAAGAAAATGAAGTGGAGATAAGAAATGAAACTCATGATGTGAGAATAGCAACCGTGGGTGAGTTTATGTCATACACTAACTCATGTAGAGACTAAACTATGGCTAAGGATAATGGTTAGGTTAATAAATATCTTAAGTAAAACAAATTAGTGGACTAAGTCAATGACACATCAAGCTTCTCCAAGCTTCCAGCCATGACATAATTCCACCAATTTGTGAATTACTTGGATAAATAGGATAAATAAAAACCCTAATATTATCTTAAGTATAGTGTAAGTCTCATACACCCATGAAGTATGTGGCATCAAGCATGACACAAAAAAATTTACATTAATATATATCACATATATACTATATGCACACAAGTGAGAAAAAGAAATGTTTAAAGTGAGCAAATATTAGTTAATATGTCAAATATATAATTATACATTAAATTATCAAATCAACACTTGATTTAATAATCCGGCTATATTACATACAACCGACTAATAAAAAATGTAACAACTTATCGAATCAACACTTGATCCGATAACCCGGCTATATCACATATAACCGACCGATATCACATATCATGAGAATAGAATATGGTATCACATACTCGTATTAATCTCGGTCCCGCACATATCACATATGTGCTCCTACTTCATTTCGCTTGAGCCAGGAAACCTCTGTGTAGGACTCTGAAGACTCGTCAATACGCCGGCAGTAGGTGGTGATCATATCAGTCACCCATAAGCCGCAAGCGGTCTGCTAAATGTAACGGCCACCCGGGTATTGAGCGATCAGAAGATCAACAAGCAAGCCTGCTATAACACCCGCGAATCCAATCAGTAACACTACCGTACAGTCCGGTCTCTTCGTCTGATATGTCGCATATCACAGCCTGGGGGTGGTATAACGTCAGACCCCAATAGCCTGATAAGTCATGCCGATACAAGGTCCATAACGGTTTGAGAAACTACTGATAACACTTACCAGTAGATCTCAGCAACTCTGGCCAGTGATTTCCTGTTATGGCCAATCAAGCATAGCGCAACATCAACGCCCAATACCGGGAGAGACGAAATCCCCTCCTATCGCTCATTGCCTCCATGTGACTCGGGACTGTACCCAAAAACCACCGTTTTGCACGATCTCTTGAACGTGGTAAGGTGGAAATCAAAGCACAGTGGGAATCACACAAGAATCTATGACGATCTCGGGTCGACAGATTAACCTGTACCAGTGTCACCAGATAACTGCTATCTGACATGAGGTATAATACCATCTAGGAGTTCTCGGCGAGTCCGTCCAGTGTACCCAGTCTCCACTGAGCACCCGTATACCATCTCTGATGTCAAACACCAATGGATATGGGATCATCCATCGCCCATCATATGGGTCGAGAAGCGTATATGCTAGTCTACTCTGGAATATCGATGCCCCGTCTCGATACTCCCACGACTAGGAACTATTGAAGGATGTACTTACCGATTACCACTGCCCCACCAGTATGATCTGCATCATAATCCTGGTAGTCAAGTACTCATCCTAAGGGCTTTATCAGCATGTAATAGAGAGACAATAAGTGTACATGTTAAGATAAAGAGCAACCAGATAGCATACTATCATGTCGAGCAAGAAAGTCCTCCCTATATATGTTCAAGCATCCACTACAATATACATCGCATGTACAGTAATGGCCTCTAGGGCATACATATAACTAACAAGCTGTATGAACCTCTGCCAGTTCGTCCTTCATCTTTTCTTCTGCAAGGAAAGCTTGGAACTGATCGGGCTCTAATGCCCTGATCAGAGAATCTTTTGCTTCTTTAGACAGGAGGAGAGCATCCAGTATGCTCATTTGTGAAGGTATCTTCCTCAGATGTGCTAGGACATTGTAATCAACCTTGTTTTTCATAGGCGGGTCTTTGGCTGCGTGCTCTTTGACGACTCTATCATCGAGGGCAATTTCCTCAGGGACTTTTTCCTTCCCTTTGTCTCTTTTGCTAGAATCTTTGTTTGTAAGCTTGAGGTTCTTTTCAGGCAGCGTGCGATTACGCAGCTGAATGTTCTCGCAGTTCTTCTCCTCCTCCTCTTTTCCAGAGGTGGATTCTTTGAAGAGAGGGCCGAGAGTTATTTCTTCCTCAGAATCACTCCCAAATGTAAAAACTTAGGATTTTCGTTTTGTCGAACTAATACCAACCATATGCCAGTTGCCAGTCGTTCCTTCACGCTCAACTGTCGCGCTTCTTTGCTGTCGACGAGTTTTGCGCTTCATCCGCTTGAAGTTTTGTCGATGAGCAACGTATTCTTGACACCACTTCTTGAAGGCATTACACTCTTCGGTGGGGTGGGTGACCCTCCGATGATATAGGCAATAGTTCGGATGTGAAATCTCTCCATTGAGGCATGTAGCCCCGGGAATATTTCCCTTGAGAGAGGTAGTATCATTCCTATTGACAGGGCTTTGGTGAACCGTTTCTCCGTCTTAAAACCGCTTTTGTTTGCCACATGTGTGCTTCGATTTGGTTGGAGTACTTTGTGACTCTTCCCCGCCGCGTCTTCTTCATCCTGACGCCGATGCTTGGAATTTTCTTATATGGCCGTTTCATGTTCTCGGTCAGCTCTGCTCTTTTGAAAAGCTTCGTTTAGCAGCCTGTCAATTAGGACTTCTAGCAGCTCCGGGGATTTTAGCGCCGGTCCTTCCCTCAGTTCCTCTACGTTGTTTTCTAACGCCGAGGGAGCTTCTTCGCCATTTAATGACAAATGAGAAACCATGTGGCAACTTTCTACATAGTCTTAGGTTCCTCCTGATGAGTCATGTTCCTCATCATCGTCACTATCTTCGTTTTTAAGGATATGGTTGAGAAACTCTTCGAGAGTGACTGGTGTCCACGCCTTCTGGTCGTATTCTTCCAGCACGTCAATGTACTTTTATAGGTCCGTGCGCTTGTCGTCATACTCGGTAGGCTGCACGGGCTTCTTGGTCTTCTTCTTTTTCTTCGAAGATTTTGAAGGCTTAACCTGGGGGTTTTGCACATTGTCAACAGTTTTCGGTGCGGAACGCTGTTTCAGCATTCCTTCAATAATCTCGGGCTCCAGCGGGCGTTTCCACCTGATCGCCGGACATGCTTGAAGATCCTTCAGCATTCTTTTGGTTTTAGCTGAATGGAAAACTTCCCACGGAGCTTCTTCCATAAATGAGCATGATGCCCCTGACGTATCCACCTTTTTAGGAGCGTGCCTCTGTGGCGGGTTCACCCTCCAGTTCTCGGATAGCGCGAATTTTCCTTGGCGGTACTGGTCCTCGACCCAGTTCTTAAATATGTAGCAATCCTCAATAGAGTGCTTACCGTTCGGTGATAGGAGCAGTAGTTGGGATTGTTGACGTCGCCGGGCTGCGGTAGACGTTTTGGGTCTGGCAATGTAATAAGTTTGTTGCGCACTGCCAGCTCGAACAGTCTCCTTGTTTTATCATGGAGAAACGAGTAAGCGCATCCTATCTTCTCTTCGAGGGATTCGCACGGGCGCGCGTTGTTTTGACGAGCAACTGGTTTCGGGTCACTCGGTTGTTATTAAGTGTTGGCAACGAAGGCCGCTTTCCTTTTACCCTTTGCATTCCGAGGGTCCATCTTTGAAGAGGAAGGTTCGTGGCCCATATGGTCGATTTCGGCCAACTTGTCAATCAAAGCTTGGAAGGTGGCCGGCTTAAAGAACGTCATGAACTGGGACACAGTCTCCTGAGGATCGAGAGTCCCTATGAACATGCCCACGGCAGGAGCTTCTTCGATGCGTTGTTCGCATTTTGACCATAGGTTCCTCCACCGGATCGCGTATTGGACCCAAGTCTCTCCTGACTTCACCCTAGCATTGATTAATGTCGTGATCGGGGTGTGCTCGTTTGCACTGGAGAACCGCTGCGTGAATAGAAACTCTATTTCTGTGAATGTTTTCACGAAGTCATTCGGGTGCTCCGAGTACCATTCGAATGCTGTTTCCGACAGGCTCCCAACGAACTGGCGAAGCAGCATTTTGTCGTCGCCTCCAGTATTGCCGGCCAAAGCTCTGAACTGAGCAACGTGCTGATGAGGATTGCCTGTCCGCTTGTACACATGGAACTTGGGGATTGTATATCCTGGCGGGTACTTGATTTGATCGTACCAGCCCGGATACGGTCGCTCGGTTCTGACGACTTGTCCAGCTGCTTCGTTGGCTTGATGAGCTCGTATTTGTTGAGCTATGTAATCGTCTAGGGCAGCTTTGGAGATCATTTCCTCCCTGGCCACTGATAGCGCCGGAAGAGGGTTCGATGTTTCTCCTCTATCGTCCTCGATAATTATCGGTGGATTTTCGGCTGAAGGTTATGGCTGGATTATCATTCCAACCATGTGCTGGAATAGAAGCACCATCTACTTTATATTAGCAGCTTGTTCCATGGTCTCCTTATCTTTTCCTTCTAGCACCCATCGAAGGAACTCTATATCGGTCTCCTGCTCCTGGCGCTGTTCAGATGCCGATTCTGGGCTTTCTTTCTGCCCGGTGAGTGCTGCCATTTTCGTCAGCATCTCCTGGAGCTTTTGTTGTTGCTCCTGAGCTTTTGTCAACGACCGAGTTTGCGGTCGATGACCCACGGAAGTACGGCTTTCCTCTTTCCCGGAAGCCATGTAGACCGTGTGTACAACCATGCCCCCAGACTTAGGGCGTTTGGGTCCAACGCCTTTGGAATTAGCCACAGGCAATGAGATTTTCTCCGTCCTCCTCCTTTTGTGGGAAGTCGAGGTTGAAGGAGCCGTTGTAACAGGCGCCTGTGTGAAAGATGTAGGGTTCTTAGGCACAAAAACAAGGTTTCACAAGGCATCAAACATGCTATATTTAAAATTTTAGTGTGCCAAACAACCCTAACCTAGGATCTAACTAGAGTTTTAGGGGTAAAGCAATAATGTAAACTACTTTACATAGAAGTGAACGAGAAATACAACCTTTGTAAACCGGTCCTTCACTTCAATAGCTCCTTGTAGTGGTCCCTTCGCTGCGATCATGGTACTCCTGGACTCTTGCATGGCTTCTCAAGGCGAAAAGAACGAACTTGCTTGAAGTCTTCGAGGCCGAAGATGATCTACGTCGAGAAGACACTAACTCAAGCTACTACTTCACTAATGAGAGATTAGTGAAGCTAACATCCTATTCTAAAGTGCTAATCTAGTAGAGGATGATGAAGTAGGAAGTGGGCTCACTTTAGATTTATTTTTCTCACAATATTTTCTCACTTTTGAAAAACCTAGCAATCTTTTTTCAAAGGAAGAAGAAGATGAACTCAAGAGATGAGAATCAACTAATGAGGCGAGAGAATCAACCATGGGTGAGTTTGTATCATATACTAACTCATGTAGAGACATAACCATGGCTAAATTATAATGGTTAGGTTAATAAATATCTTAAGTAAAATAAAACTAGTGGACTAAATCAATGCATCCATAAGCTTCTACAAGCTTCATACATATGGCTTATTATCCACTAATTTGGAATTACTTTAAATATTAAAACCCCACATTATAATTAGTATGGTGTAAGTCTCATACACCCATGTAGTGTGTATTAACAACCATGACACAAAACAAAACACAATTAATATATATCACATATATATTAAGTGTGCACATGTGAGAAAATAAATGCTTAAGTGAGCTAATATTAGTTAATGTAAACTAGTATATCAAATATACAATTATACACTAAATTATCAAATCAACACTTGATTTAATAATCCGGCTATATCACATATAACCGACTAATATAATATGTACCAACTTATCGAATTAACACTTGATTCGATAACCGACTATATCACATATAACCGACCGATACAAATATCGCGAGTATAGAATACGGTATCACATACTCGCATTATTCTCGGTCCCGCACATATCACATATGTGCTCCTACTTCGTTTTGCCTGAGCTAGTAAAACCTCTGTGTAGGACTCTAAAGATTCGTTAATACGCCTACAGTAGGTGATGATCACATCAAGCACCCACAAGCCGTCAGCGGTACTAGCTGGACGTAACGGCTACCCGGGTATTGAACGATCAGAAGATCAACAAGCGAGCCCGCTTTAGCTCCTGTAAAGCCTGTTAGTAACACTACCATACAGTCCGGTCTCCTCGTCTGATATATCGCATATCCAGTCTAGGGGTGGTAAATGTCAGACCCCAATAACCGATAAGTCATGCCAATACGAGGCTCATAACGGGTCGAGAAACTACTGATAACTCTTACCAGTAAATCTTTAAATCAGCCCTGGCCAGGGACTTCCCTGTGATGGCCAATCGAGCACAGTGCAACATCAACCCCCAATACCGGGAGAGACGAAACCCCTCATATCGCTCATTGTCTCTATGTGACTCGGGACTGTACCCAAAAACCACCGTTTTGCACGTCCTCTTGAACATAGTAAGGTGGAAATCAAAATACAGTGGGAATCACACAAGACTCTATGACGATCTCGGGTCTACAGACTAACCTGTACCAGTGTCACCAGATAACTGCTATCTGACATGAGGTATAATACCATCTAGGAGTTCTCGGCGAGTCCGTCCAGTGTACCCAGTCTCCACTGAGCACCCGTATACCATCTCTGATGTCAAACACTAATGGATATGGGATCATCCATCGCCCATCACATGGGTCGAGAAGCGTATACGCTAGTCTACTCTGGTGTATCGATGCCCTGTCTCGATACACCCACGACCAGGGACATTAAAGGATGTACTCACAAACTACTTTTGTCCCACTAGTATGATCTCCATCATAATCTAGGTAGTCAAGTACGCATCCTAAGGGCTTTACCAAAATGTAACAGAGAGACAATCAATGTACATGTTAAGATAAAGAGTAACCAGATAGCATACTATCATGTCGAGCAAGAAAGTCCTCCCTATATATGTCCAAGCATCCACTACAATGTACATCTTATGTACAGTAATGGTCTATAGGGCATACATATAACTAACAATCTCCCACTTGCACTAGGGCCATCATATAGCAGTGGTTGTAGTATTGCATACTCAACAATCCCATAATAGTCTCTCCTGGGAAAAGGCCTTTGTGAGTGGATCATCCGTGTTGTCCTCAGAGTCTACTCTCCTGACCTCGATCCGCTGGAGATCAACCATCTCCATGATCAGGTGATACTGCCTTAGAATATATCTAGATCACTGATGGGACGGGCGTTCCTAGGCATAAACCACAACTCCATTGTCTCACAATGGCAGGAACAAAGTTCATCTCATGAACAAATATACATCCAGACTTCCTCTTTGGTAGCAACTTTGGTAGCGATGTATCCAGCCTTTATCGTCTAGTTTGCCACGGTATATAGCTTGGAACTCTTCCAACATCCCTTTCCCTCCACTGAAGGTAAAGACAATGCTTGTGACTGACATTCAGTGGACCTTACCCCACTGGAATCTATCCAGTGATTCTGTCAGGATCGATTGATACCATCTCACTACACCTAGTGAGAACCCTAACATCCACATAGATCTATCTCATAGATCCAAAACCCAGGATTTAGGAGGTATCACCTTGGTCTTATATGGAGAATCAATGTGATAAGAGGAGATTGACCGAGTGTAGCATAGGAAACTCTTTTCCTATCAAGAGTATGTCATCTACGTACAATACGAGGATGACCACCTAACTCTCTACTACCTTTTTGTATATATAAGGTTCATCTACCATTTTGATGAAGTCAAACTCTTTGACTACCACATCAAAACAGATGTTCCAACTCCGCGATGCCTGCTTTAACCTGTAAAGCAACTTGCACATGTTTCCACTGCTCCCACTGTCTACGAAGCCCTCTGGCTGGGTACTTATAGACGCTCTCTTCTAAATCACTATTTAGAAAAGCAGTCATGACACCCAACCGCCAGATATCGTAGTCATGGTAATTAGCAATGGCAAGTAGGATCCGGATGGACTTAAGCATAGCCACTGGAGAAAAGGTTTCATCATTATCCACACCTGGTCGATGACCAAAACCTTTTGCAACAAGTCTTAGCTTTGAAAGTATCAACTTTTCCATGTACACCAAGTAAACTTCTCAAGATATACTTGCTCCTGATGGGGATTTAACCATTCAGACAAAGCAACCAAAGTCCATACTTTGTTGGTGTATATGGATTCCATCTCAGATCGCTTAGCATCCAGCCATTCTTACAGAGTCCTACTCTTGATGGCCTGCTCGAAACTAGTTGGGTCATCATCTTATGATGCAATTCTCGTTCCCACTGTCATAGAGAAAACCGAAGTATCTTTCAGGTGGATGAGGAACCCTACCAGATCGGCGGAGAGGTCGAGGTCCGTCGGGAACTATTGAATCCTGCGGTTCTACCAAAACATCAGCTGTAGTTTGTATAGCTGGAACTGCTTCCATTTCTACCTCATGACCACAAATTTGTTTCCAAAATAAATTCCTTTTCTAAAAAGGTGGCATGTCGAGAAATAAAACACTTTTTGTTCCTCGTTGCGGTAGAAGATATTCCCTTGCGAATGCTTGGGATATCCAACAAACTTCCACAGAACTGACCTTTCCTCGAACTTGTCCGGATTTTGCTTTTAGACATAGGCCAGACAACCCCAAATCTTAATGTTAGTTATATGTATGCCTTAGAGGCCATTACTGTACATGCGTTGTATATTGTAGTGGATGCTGGGACATATATATGGAGGACTTTCTTGCTCGACATGATAGTATGCTATCTGGTTACTCTTTATCTTAACATGTACTCTGATTGTCTCTATGTTACATGTTGATAAAGCCCTTAGGATGAGTACTTGACTACCGGGACTATGATGCAGATCATACTAGTGGGGACAGTGTAGTCGCCAAGTACATCCTTCAAATGTTCCTAGTCGTGGGTGTATCGAGACAGGGCATCGATATACCAGAGTAGACTAGCGTATGCGCTTCTTGACCCATATGATGGGCGATGGATGATCCCATATCCATTGGTGTTTGACAGTAGAGAAGGTATACGGGTGCTCAGTGGAGACTGGGTACACTGGATGGACTCGCCGAGAACTCCGAGATGGTATTATACCTCACGTCAGATGGCGGTTCTCTGGTGACACTGGTACAGGTTAGTCTGTAGACCCGAGATCGTCATAGAGTCTTGTGTAATTCCCACCGTGCTTTGATTTCCATCATACCATGTTCAAGAGGGCGTGCAAAAAGGTGGCTTTTGGGTACAGTCCCGAATCACATGGAGGCATTGAGCGATAGGAGGGGTTTCGTCTCTCCCGGTATAGGGAGTTGATGTTGTGCTGTGTTCGATTGGCTATAACTGGAAATCCCTGGCCAGGGTTGCTGAGATTTACTGGTAAGTGTTATCAGTAGTTTCTCGAACTGTTATAGACCTCATATCGACACGACTTATCAAGCTACTGGGGTCTGACGTTTACCATCCCTAGGCGAGATATGCGACATATCAGACGAAGAGACCGGACTGTACGGGAGTGTTACTGGTTGGATTCACGGGAGAATGTACAGGCTTGCTTGTTGATCTTCTGATTGCTCAATACCTGGGTGGCTGTTACATTTAGCTGACCGCTTGCAGCTTATGGGTGTTTGATATGATCATCACCTACTGCCGGCGTATTGACGATTCTTTAGAGTCCTACACAGAGGTTTCCTGGCTCGGGCAAAACGGAGTAGGAGCACATATGTGATATGTGCGGGACCGAGAATAATACGTGTATGCGATACCGTATTATATTCTCGCGACATGAGATATCGGCCGGGTATATGTGATATAGCCGGGTCATCGGATCAAGTGTTGATTCGATGAACCGATACAGATAATATTAGTCGGGTATTTGTGAAATAGCCGGATTATCGGATCAAGTGTTGATTCGATAATTTAATGTATAATTACATATTTGATATATTAAATTACATTAACTAATATTAGCTCACTAAAAGATTCTTTTTCTCACTCGGGTAATACATTGATATATATATGCGATATATGTTAATTGTATTATTTTATTTTGTTACAATAAATATTGTATATGTGATATATAATATTGTAACAAGTTAAGGTTACAAATGCAACATGTTTTGTGGAGTTTAAACATGGTTAGGGTTTGGATTAGGGTTAAACTTTATTGAAGCTTCTAGAAGCTTTGCTTTTTTTTTGAGCAAAGATATTTTGTAAAGATATTTTTGTTGATATTTCTTAACCAAACCCAAACCCTTTACCATGGTCATTTCTCTACATGGGTTAGGTTATCATTCTTAACCCATGGTTGCATTTCTAACCTCACACAACTTTTCATTATTCATCACAAAGTAATTTTCTTCTTCTTCTTCCTTTGGAAAAAGCTTTCTAGCTTTTTCATTAGTGATGAAAATGAGTGAGAAATAGAAAATAAATGAGAGCTAAATTCCTACTTCATCATGCTCATCTATTCTAGCCACTTAGATTAGGGTGTTTGCTTTGCTAATACTTGATTAGTGAAGCAAAAGCTTAGGCTTGAGTTTCTTCAAGGTAGATCATCTTTGTTATTGAAGATCGGAAGCAAGCTTGCATTTTTCTCTTCATGGAGTCTCTTTAGAGTCCGGGTACTCGATGATCGCAGCGAAGGGACCTCAACACGGAGCTTTAGAAGTGAAGGAATGGACTATAAAGGTTGTAATCCCTAACTCTTAGAAGTAAAGTTGTTTACTTGCTTTGTTTCGCCTAATCTCTAGTCTAAGATCTTGGTTAGGGTTGTTCGGCACGTCTAAAATTTAAATCGGGCATGGTTGATTCCTTATAGACCCTTATAACAGTGCCTAGTAACCCTACAGTGGTATCAGAGCCAAGCTAGAGCTTTAGGCGAAGTCTAGAGGAAGTTTAAAGTCCGATCGAACCCCGAAATGTCGCAATATACCCCCTCTCTGGAAATTTTTTAAAATGTTGATTTTTTCTGTATTAAAAATACTCAGAAAAATAAGCAGGGAATTCTAAGGATTTCTGTGAAAAACGAGACACTAATACCTTTATAGCGCCGCGGAACCGCGGCAATACCCTGCCTTGCACGGCGGTTCCGCGGCCGTATAGGGGAATTAGGGTTAAAGTTTTGCACAGTAACATCCATATGTATTTCCTGATGCTTCTGGGAATATTTAATATTACTCAAGTGTTGAGTTTTCTGGAGATCTTTTGCATTCGTTGATTCGATCGGAAAGTTTAACTTCGTTTAAGTTTTTTCCGGATAATTTAGAACGTGTTAAAAAGTTCGACCGGATATCAATAACTCACTTTTTCCCCTGTCGGAAAATTTCCAAGTGTTGGATTTTTCCTTAGTTAAAGAACGTTCTAAGTCGTACAAGTAACGCGGTGGACCCTCTAGAAGAACACAAACCTTAACTCGATTATGTGACCGTCTGAACCGCCTCTAAACCTTAGGGTTTGGGGCAGTACGGCGTTGCCACATGTGAGGCGTTGGTTTGACACTTCTATGGCTGGACCATTGGTACCGTGGTATGTGATGGATACTTTTTGAACTCCGCTCAAGTGTTGAGCTATTTGGGAAATCTTGGGTGTTTGTTTATTCAATCGGAAAGTTTAACATTGTCTATTTATCTGGAATGTGATACAATATTTGGAATCCACAAGTAGTTATGAGATAACTAATTTGAATGTTATAAATCTAGCAGTTTAGTCTCATTTGATCGGTTGCCACGGGATTTTGATGTGATCAAAAGTCCGTCGCAATCACGTAGCGTACGCGGATACTCGCCGGGTAAACTTAATAGACAGCCACGCCCCATAGCCCCGACCAAGTGACTGTAGGAGAACCCCGTCGCCAAAAGCATCCGTTCGGGTGCTCGCGGTAGCGGTGTTCCGCCTTAGTGCACTTCATCGACGGCATCCGGGGGTGCGCCCGTCTACTAAAGTTTGCGATGAGCATTCGATCAGGATGTCGGGAATCTTGTTGAATTGCCCGACTTGATATTGAAAAGAGTTTTCGATATTGAGACTAAAATGCGGAGTTTATAATTGGTAGGCATGCGATGTCTAAGGAATTCATTTGGTTAGGCATGCGATGTCTAAGGTGGTTGCGGATTCCAACTGTTGTAGTTTTACACTTTCTTTTCTGCGACTGTAAGTGTAATATGTGGTGTATCACCGGTTTCGTTTCTATACATCAACGACATTTGGGATACGCGTATTTACTTAGGTTGATGATATGAGATATTATGTGTTGCTGTGATATGTTATATTGGATCGTCGCGTTTTGAATAGCCAGGGGTTTTATGTGAGATGAGGGTTTTTATTTTCATTGATGTAAAATTCATTTGTATGTAATATTCTTTTATTGGGGCACTTCCGGGCCGAGGATGATGTCACCATTGTATATTATTTACTTTTCCGCATTAGGTTAGACCCAAGGCGGGGAGCACAAGTAACCGGGTTCTAGGGTCCAGTGGGAGACCATCTCGAGGAGTCGAGTCCGGGTCTCCTAACTCTAGAATTGGTAGGGTTGCTTGCCGCTCTCGTAGGGGTCTTGGGGTGTGGGATTGGCTATTCGTCACGACCGTGGAATCCGTGTTTTATACAGGCTCAAAATAAAACACGGAAATCCTAGTATATCCAATATTTCATATATGTTCTTCTGCTGCAATGTTCTGTGATGAGATCATATTACTGCCTGAGACGAATGTTTATATTATATATATGAGATATATATTATATATTGTTGTTTTCGTTTCATATCTGATGCTTGTGAAGCATAATTAAAATGGGACTTCATTAATGAGATTAATGAAACTAAAAGAAACCTAAAAATGTTGTAGAAACTTGTTTAAAAATTGGTAGCTCTAGTTCTTGTTTTGCATAGCGGTATTCCTTGTAGAATATCCATCACCTTATTCGATAAGGAAAGAGCCGAGATCCCTTCACCGGGAGTGACCTCTTTAGCGAAACTAGCAGATGCTACAAACTCGGATTGTCTTTTGATTGTTTTTATAGTTTTTGCTTTGCATAGTGACATTTGTGAAATATCCTGCACCTTATTCGATGAGGAAAGAGCCGAGATCCCTTCACCGGGAGTGACCTCTTTAGCAAAACTAGAAAAGACCTCAAAAACATTCCATTCAAAAATTCACTCGATTCTATAACGATATCAAGTTCATTACGCAAAGGGTTTTCTTAAAAACCTGTCGTAGCCCTCCGTCATTTCAGATAAGTACTACTTAGTATTCGTGCTGCGGTAGTTTGGCCTCCATCAAGGAGTAGTTTACGGTAGGTAACTAGTGCTTATTTGCTAGCATACGATGCGATTGGATTAGGGTATTCGTACGGCGTAGTTTGGCCTCCGTCAAGGGTCATGCGGGTGGGTTTAATTCAATCAGGAAATGACAGGTTGAACTTGACTAGCGGACTATGGGTAGTTTGGCCTCCGTCAAGGTCATAGGACGCTAGGGGTATAATATTATTGGGAATTTTATGTGTTGAAATTTGCAATGAGATTGCATACCTTCTATGAGATAGTTGGATCCCGATACCCGCTGCGAGTAAGAGTTACTCCTGGGAGAGTTTTACACATTACAATTAGCCGATCAAGTAGGTATCCAAAAAGGTGTCAACGGGGTTATGCCTCTGGGAAAACGAGGTTTACTTTAATTAGGTCCGTGCGAAAGCATGGGGAACCTCCCTCAAAGTATCGACACTGGCCTGGCTAAAAGATTGGCGAACTTGTAGAGTGTAATTAATCCCGGCTAGTCTTTCCTTTTAGGGTTTGAAGGAAGATTTGACTAAAACAGTGGGAGACATCCTGATTAGATATATTAATAACCAATCTAATCTTGCAAGAGCATACGCTCAGTGTTTTCTTCTCTCTCTCTCCAGGTAGCGACTATGTCACGCCTTAATCATGATAATAATACGGATGTATTGACCGAACCCGCTTGTTATACTGCGCTAGGGAACGTTGGTCCCGCTCCAACTTATAATTGTTATAAGACTGAGCAGGATATAGGGGATTACCAGAATTCCCATGCCGCCCAAACGAAGAAAGTGCATGTTGATGCATCATCATTGGGTGTGTTCATTACCGAGAACTGTTTCTCAGTATCCTTTACGTCCTGGGTATGAGATACCGGATCAGGATCCCACAAATGTAATTTGTTACATGGGCTACAGAAAGGTAGAGAACTGAGAACGGGTGATAAGTTTCAAGAGTTGGAAATGATGCAAGTGTTGCATCCAAGACTGTTGGTAGTTATCACCCTGTATTACCAGAATACATTGATTCTAAACGAATGATATTAGATACCGAACCTGATATACAACATCATATCGGTCTCTTTATTTAATAAAGAAGGATATAATTTTGTATTGTTGGATAATGTTTTGAACATTTCCTATATCAAGAGTTGATCGGTTCAGGCACGTTATCTAAAAGCATAGACGTTCTAAATCAAACTACAGTTCTTAACGTACAGAACACACACAAGAGGAAGAGTTCAGAAATGAACGGATCCTTCTTGAGGTATTATAGACTAGGTCATATCAATGTGACCCGACTAGCTGAAGTTACATTTAGATGCATATTTAAATTAGTTTGAATTTACATCTTGTGAAACTTGCCGGTCATGTCACAAAGATAAGATGACCACAGCTCTGTTTATTGGAAACAGAGAAAGAGTTAGTGAACTCTTAGGATTGATACATGATGATGTATGTAAGGTCCCTTGTCTATACATGCCAGGACCGGTTCTTTATACTTCATTATATTCACTGATGGTCTCTCAAGATTCGCACGTGTGTTCCTCTTGAAACACAAGTCTAAACCTTTTGAGAAATTCAATGAATATGAGTTAGAAGTAGAGAACCAAAAACGGGTATAAGTATTATGTTCTTTGATGTGATCAGGGAGGAGAATACTTGAGCACGGGATCCCTGGACTATTCTAAAGGAGAATGAGATTCTCTCTCAGCATTACTCCTCCGTATACACCACAGCACGTCGGTGTATTGGGGCGGAGCAATCACACCCTATTTGATATGGTGCGCTCTATGATGAGTACTACTGAGTTTCCTATTTCCTTTTGGGAGTTATGCACTTGAGAAGCTGCATACCTATTGAATAGGGTTCCAACCAAATCAGATGCCTACCATTCCATATGTGATATGGTATAGGAAGAGCCCATCTCTTAAGGAAGTTAAGATTTGGGGTTGTCCAGCCTATGTCAAAAGCAAAATCCGGACAAGCTCGAGGCAAGATCAGTTCTGTGGAAGTTTGTTGGATATCCCAAGCATTCGCAAGGTAATATCTTCTACCACACCGAGGAACAAAAGATGTTTTATTTCTCGGCATACAACTTTTTGAGAAAAAAGGAATTTCTTATGAAGAAATTAGTGGTTATGAGGTAGAACTAGAAGGAGTTCCAGCTATACAAACTGCAGCTGATGATTTGGTAAACCCGGAGGATTCAATAGTTTCCAACCAACCTTAGCCTCTCCGCCGATCTAGTAGAGTT
Organism: Agapanthus africanus; assembly: GCA_030015575.1. NCBI lineage: Eukaryota > Viridiplantae > Streptophyta > Magnoliopsida > Asparagales > Amaryllidaceae > Agapanthus > Agapanthus africanus. Next base: position 359,191,742 of record JASDDO010000012.1, read on the forward strand.
CCTTACCCACCTGAGAGATACTTCGTTTTCTCTATGATAGTGGGAGCGAGGATTGCATCATGAGATGATGACCCAACTAGTTTCGAGCAGGCCATCAGGAGTGGGGACTCTGTCAGTATGGCTGGATGCTTTGCGATCTGAGATGGAATCCTTATACACCAACAAAGTATGGACTTTGGTTGTTTTATCTGAAGGGTTAAATCCCCATCAGGAGCAAGTATATCTTGAGAAGATTACTTGGTGTACATGGAAAAGTTGAGACTTTCAAAGCTATGCTTAAGTTCATCCAGATCCTACTTACCATGGCTACATACCATGACTACGATATCTGGCGGTTGGGTGTCATGACTGCTTTTCTAAATGATGATTTAGAAGAGTGCGTCTATAAATACACGGACAGAGGGCTTCGTAGATAGTGGGAGCAGCGGAAACGCGTGCAAGTTGTTTTATGTGATAAATCAGGCATCGCGGAGTTGGAACGTCTGTTTTGATGTGATAGTCAAAGAGTTTGACTTCATCAAAATGGTAGATGAACCTTGTATATACAAAAAGGTAGTAGAGAGTATGGTGGTGATCCTCGTAGAGTACGTGGATTACATACTCTTGATAGGGAAGGAGTTTCCTATGCTACGCTCGGTCAATCTCCGCTTATCACAAAGATTCTCTATAGGATCAAGGTGATACCTCCTAAATCCTGGATTATGGATCTATGAGATAGATCTAATTGGATGTTAGGATTCTCACTAGTTGTAGTGAGATAGTATCAATCGATCCTGGGAAGAATCACTGGAAAGCTTCCAGGGTGATAAGGACGACTGAATGTCAGTCGCAGGCATTGTCTTTACCCTCAGTGGAAGGACGATATGTTGGAAGAGTTCCAAGCTAGATATCGTGACTTACTAGACGATAAAGGCAGGATAAATCACTACCAAGGATGCTACCAAAGAGGCAGTCTGGATATATATATAATAGTTCATGAGATGAACTTAGTTCCTACCATTGTGAGACAATGGAGTTGTGGCTTATGCCTAGGAACCCCCGTCCCATCAGAGATCCAGACATATTCTTAGGCAGTATCGCCTGATCAAGGAGATGGTCGATCTCCAGGTAGATCGAGGTTAGGAGAGTAGACACAGAGGACAACAGCGCGGATCAACTCACAAAGGCCTATTTTCCAGTAGAGACTTTTATGGGATGGTTGTGTTAGTTGTATGTATGCCCTAGAGGCCAGTGTTGTACAGATGATGTATATTATATTGGATGCTTGGACATATATAGAGATGACTTTCTTGCTCGATATGATAGTATGCTATCTGGTTACTCTTTATCTTAACATGTATACTTGTCTCTTTATACTGTCTTATGGTTACATGTAGGTAAAGCCCTTAGGATGTGTACTTGACTACCTGGACTGTGATGCAGATCATACTAGTGGGGACATGGTAGTCCATAAGTACATCCTTCAAGGTCCCTAGTCGTAGGTGTATCGAGACGGGGCATCGATATACCAGTGTAGACTAGCGTATACGCTTCTCGACCCATGAGATGGGCGATGGATGATCCCATATCCATTGGTGTTTGACATCAGAGATGGTATACGGGTGCTCAGTGGAGACTGGGTATACTGGACGGACTCGCCGAGAACTCCCATATGGTATAATACCTCACGTCAGATGGCAGTTCTCAGGTGGCCCTTGTGCAGGTTAGTCTGTAGACCCGAGATCGTCATAGAGTCTTGTGTGATTTCCACTGTGCTTTGATCTCCACCTTTCCAGGTCCATGAGGGCGTGCAAAACGGTGGTTTTTGGGTACAGTCCCGAGTCACATGGAGGCAATGAGCGATAGGAAGGGTTTCGTCTCTCCCGGTATTGGGGGTTGATGTTGCGCAGTGCTCGATTGGCCGTAACAGGGAAGTCCCTGGCCAGGGCTGATTCAGAGATTTGCTGGTAAGTGTTACCAGTAGTTTCTCGACCCGTTATGAGCCTCACATCGGCATGACTTATCGGTTATTGGGGTCTGACATTTACCACCCCTAGACTTGATATGCGACATATCATACGAGGAGATCGGACTGTACGGGAAGTGTTGCCGGTTGGCTCGACGGGAGTTGTAGCAGGTTCGCTTGTTCTCTTCTGATCGCTCAATACCCGGGTGGCCGTTACGTTTAGCTGACCGCTTGCGGCTTGGGGGTACTTGATATGATCATCACCCACTGCCGGCGTATTGACGAGTCTCAAAGTCCCACAATGGAGTTACCTAGTCCAGGAGAAACGTTGTGGTGCGCGTATGCGATATGCGTATGGACCCGATTAAAATGCGTGTATGGGATACCGTATATTGATCGGGCGGCTTGCTTTTGGTTAGGGTCGTATGTGATATGGCCGGATTGATAAATCAAGTATTGATTTATCATTTAACCATTAGTTTCTCACTAGAAATCCTTTCTTGTGTTGGATGGATGTATGCATGCATGTATGTTTTTCTTTCTTTCTAGTTTCATGCACATATGGATGTGTATACATACATACATACATACATACATCATCTATCATGGTTGCTTATACAAAGAAAATGGTGGCAATATAAGACTCACACCATGGTTTTATTTATATATATATATTATTATTGAATTTGATTTAAAACAAAAGAAAAGGAAAGGATAATTCATGGAAACTTTCTACACTCTTCTTGACCTAACCATGCTCACCCACCATTTAACCATGGATTACTTTTCCTTTTGGGTTTTAACTCAAGTTCAATAATGTTTAAACCATGGTTTGAGATGAGAACAAGAAAATATATATTGATATATTTTCTTTTTCCTTTAACAAGGGTGCCATTCTTTTTACTCTTGAAAAAATATAGCCATCATCTTCTTCTTCCCCTCTCATTTTGCTCTCTAGATTTTTGTAGTGAGCAAAATACTTATCAAGTTAGGATTTTGAAGTGAGAATAAGAACCACAACATCATTCTACACAAGTTTAGCCAACTTGTTTAGAGTGTTAACTTCATTTCGTTCACTTGATCGGATAAAGTTGCAAGCTTGGACAAAGCGGACTCCGGGTGGATCATCGGTGACCTCGAGGAGTTCAAGCGGAGCTTTTTCAAACCCCAAGTAGCCGAGGAGTCTAGCGTAGGGAGCTACAAAGGTTGTACTCTCAAAACCCTAGCCTTTCTTTCATATGATGATGTGAAAAATTTAGAAACCCTAATTTTCTAGGATCGATCCGATGTTTGTTAACTTAGCACCCTAAAGACTCCACCTTTGGCACATGTGATGCTTCCAAACCCTTCATGAGGTGCTAGGCTAACCTTTCAGGTTGAGTATGAGATACTTCAACCACAGCTGATTGTTGGGTATGCGATACCACAATAGATGGCCCTAGTGCAAGTGGGAGATTGTTAGTTATATGTATGCCCTAGAGGCCATTACTGTACATGCGTTGTATATTGTAGTGGATGCTGGGACATATATAGGGAGGACTTTCTTGCTCGACATGATAGTATGCTATCTGGTTACTCTTTATCTTAACATGTACTCTGATTGTCTCTATGTTACATGTTGATAAAGCCTTTAGGATGAGTACTTGAATACTAGGACTATGATGCAGATCATACTAGTGGGGACAGTGTAGTCGCCAAGTACATCCTTCAAATGTTCCTAGTCGTGGGTGTATCGAGACAGGGCATCGATATACCAGAGTAGACTAGCGTATGCGCTTCTTGACCCATATGATGGGCGATGGATGATCCCATATGATGGGCGATGGATGATCCCATATCCATTGGTGTTTGACATCAGAGAAGGTATACGGGTGCTCAGTGGAGACTGGGTACACTGGATGGACTCGCCGAGAACTCCGAGATGGTATTATACCTCACATCAGATGGCAGTTCTCTGGTGACACTGGTACAGGTTAGTCTGTAGACCCGAGATCGTCATAGAGTCTTGTGTAATTCCCACCGTGCTTTGATTTCCATCATACCACGTCCAAGAGGGCGTGCAAAAAGGTGTCTTTTGGGTACAGTCCCGAATCACATGGAGGCATTGAGCGATAGGAGGGGTTTCGTCTCTCCCGGTATAGGGAGTTGATGTTGCGCTGTGTTCGATTGGCTATAACTGGAAATCCCTGGCCAGGGTTGCTGAGATTTACTGGTAAGTGTTATCAGTAGTTTCTCGAACTGTTATAGATCTCATATCGACACGACTTATCAAGCTACTGGGGTCTGACGTTTACCATCCCTAGGCGAGATATGCGACATATCAGACGAAGAGACCGGACTGTACGGGAGTGTTACTGGTTGGATTCACGGGAGAATGTACAGGCTTGCTTGTTGATCTTCTGATTGCTCAATACCTGGATGGCTGTTACATTTAGCTGACCGCTTGCAGCTTGTGGGTGTTTAATATGATCATCACCTACTGCCGGCGTATTGACGATTCTTTAGAGTCCTACACAGAGGTTTCCTGGCTCGGGCAAAACGGAGTAGGAGCACATATGTGATATGTGCGGGACCGAGAATAATACGTGTATGCGATACCGTATTAGATTCTCGCGATATGAGATATCGGCCGGGTATATGTGATATAGCCGGGTCATCGGATCAAGTGTTGATTCGATGAACTGATACAGATAATATTAGTCGGTTATTTGTGAAATAGCCAGATTATCGGATCAAGTGTTGATTCGATAATTTAATGTATAATTATATATTTGATATATTAAATTACATTAACTAATATTAGCTCACTAAAAGATTCTTTTTCTCACTCGGGTAATACATTGATATATATGCGATATATGTTAATTGTATTATTTTATTTTGTTACAATAAATATTGTATATGTGATATATAATATTGTAACAAGTTAAGGTTACAAATGCAACATGTTTTGTGGAGTTTAAACATGGTTAGGGTTTGGATTAGGGTTAAACTTTCTTGAAGCTTCTAGAAGCATTGCTTTTGTTTTAAGCAAAGATATTTTGTAAAGATATTTTTGTTGATATTTCTTAACCAAACCCAAACCCTTTACCTAGCCACTTAGATTAGGGTGTTTGCTTTGCTAATACTTGATTAGTGAAGCAAAAGCTTGGGCTTGAGTTTCTTCAAGGTAGATCATCTTTGTTATCGAAGATCGGAAGCAAGCTTGCATCTTTCTCTTCATGGAGCCTCTCTAGTGTCCGGGTACTCGATGATCGCAGCGAAGGGACCTCAACACTGAGCTTTAGAAGTGAAGGAACGGACTACAAAGGCTGTAATCCATAACTCTTAGAAGTAAAGTTGTTTACTTGCTTTGTTTCGCCTAATCTCTAGTCTAAGATCTTGGTTAGGGTTGTTCGGCACGTCTAAAATTTAAATCGGGCATGGTTGATGCCTTATAGACCCTTGTGACAGTGCCTAGTAACCCTACACTTAACTTACTTAAGACATGGGCTCTTCCCATACCATATCACATATGGAGTGGTAGGCACCTGATTTGGTTGGAACCCAATTCAATAGATATGCAGCTTCATCAAGCGCATAACCCCAAAAGGAAATTGGCAACTCAGTAGTACTCATCATAGAGCGCACCATATCTAATAGGGTGCGATTGCTCCGTCCCGATACACCGTTGTGCTGTGGTGTATACGGAGGAGTAATGCTGAGAGAGAATCTCATTCTCCTTTAGAATAGTGCAGGAACTCCATGCTCAAGTATTCACCTCCCTGATCTCATCAAAGGACATAATACTTATACCTATTTTGGTTCTCTACTTCTGACTTATATTCATTGAATTTCTCAAAAGCTTAAGACTTATGTTTCAACAAGAACATATGTCCGAATCTTGAGAGATCATCAGTGAATGTAATGAAGTATAAAGAACCAGTACTAGCATGTGTAGACAGGGGACCTACATATATCATCATGTATCAATCCCAAGAGTTCACTAACTCTTTCTCTGTTTCAAGTAAACGGAGCTATGATCATAGTATCTATGTAACATGACTGGCAAGTTTCACAAGATGTAAATTCAAACTGATTTAAATATGCATCTTAATGCAACTCAGCTAGTCGGGTCGCATTGATATGACCTTGTCTACAATGCCTCAAGAAGGATTCGTTCATTTCTGAATTCTTCCTCTTGTGTGTGTTCTGTACGTTGAGAACTGCAGTTTTATTTAGAACGTATATGCTTTTAGATAACGTGCCTGAACGATCAAATCTTGATATAGGAAATGTTCAAAACATTATTCAACAATACAAAATTATATCCTTCTTTACTTAATAAAGAGACTGATATGATGTTGTATATCAGGTTCGGTATCTAATAACATTCGTTCAGAATTAATGTATTTGGTAATACAGGGTGATAACTGCCAACATCTTGGCTGCAACAATTCCACCGTTTCCAACTCTTGAAACTTTATCACCCATTCTCAGTTCTCTACTTATCTGTAGCCCATGTAACAGATTATATATGTGGGATCCTGATCCGGTATCTCATACCCAGGACGTAAAGGATACTGAGAAAAAGTTCTCGGTAATGAACACACCCGAAGAAGATGCGTCATCATGCATTTTCTTCGTTTGGGCGGCACGGGAATCCTGGTATTCCCCTATTTCCTTCTCGGTCTTATAACAATTATAAGTTGGAGTGGGACCAACGTTCCCCAGCACAGTATAACAAGCGGGTTCGGTCAATACATCCATATTATTATCTTGATTAAGGCGTGACATGGTCGATACCTGGAGAGAGAGTGAAGAAAACACTCAGCGTATGCTCTTGCAAAATCAGATTGGTTATTATTTTATCTAATCAGGATGGCTCCCACTGTTTTTATCAAATCTTCCTTCAAACCCTAAAAGGAAAGACTAGCCGGGATTTAATTACACCCTAAAAATTCGGCAATCTTTTAGCCAGGCCAGTGCCGATACTTTGAGGGAGGTTCCCCGTGCTTTCGCACGGACCTAATTAAAGTAAACCTAGTTTTCCCAGAGGCATAGCCCCGTTGACACCTTTCTAGACACCTACTTGATCGGCTAATTGTAAAGTGCAAGACTCTCTCACGAGTAAGACTCTCCCAGGAGTAACACTTACTCGCAGTGGGTATCGGGATCCAACTATCTTATAGAAGGTATGCAATCTCGTTGCAAATTTCAACACTTGAAATTCCCGATAATATTTTGCCCCATGCGATCTATGACCTTGACAAGGTCAACAAACCATAGACCGCAAATCAAGTTCAACCCGTCATTTCTTGATTGAATTAAACCCACCCGCACGACCCTTGACAAGGTCAACTAGGCCATACGACTACCCTAATCCAATCGCATCATATGCTTTGCAGATAAGCACTAATCAACTACCGCACACTACGCCTTGATAAGGTCAACAAACGCAGCACGAATACTAAATACTACTTATCTGAAATAACGGAGGGCTACGACAGGTTTTTCAAAAAACCTCTTGCGTAATGAACTTGATATCGTTGTAGAAACAAGTGATTTTGAAAAGGAGTGTTTTTAAGGCTTTTACTAGTTTCGCTAAAGAGGTCACTCCCAGTGAAGGGATCTCGGCTCTTTCCTTATCGAATAAGGTGCTGGATATTCTACAAGGAATACCGCTATGCAAAGCAAGAACTATAGAAGCAATCAAAATCAAACCGAGTGTTGTAGCATCTGCTAGTTTTGCTAAAGAGGTCCCTCCCGGTGAAGGAATCTTGGCTCTTTCCTTATCGAATAAGGTGCTGGATATTCTACAAGGAATACCACTATGCAAAACAAAAAACTAGAGCTACCATTTTTGAAAATTTGATTCTACAACAACTTTTAGGTTTCTTTTCTTTCATTAATCACATTAATGAAGTCCCATCATTTATGCTTCCTAAGCATCATAGAAGAAACGAAAATACAACGTATGCTTATGCCATCCGCATTCGCCACAGTGTCCCGTTATGCACCGTTAGGTTACTTAACTAACGGCATACCAGGACGGGACTAGCGCGGGTGCAAAATATAAGCAACGTCTACTATATATCTCATATATAATGTATATCCATTCATCTCAGAATCCACAATGATCATATCACAGAGCAGCAGAAGAAACATATGAAATATTGGATATACTAGGAGGTCCGTGTTTTATTTTGAGCCTGTATAAAACACAGATTCCACGGTCGTGATGAATAGCCAAACCCACATCCCTAGACCCCTACGAGAGTGGCAAGCAGCCCTAGCAATTCTAGAGTTAGGAGACCCAGACTTGACTTCTCGAGTTGGTCTCCCACTGGACTGTAGAACCCGGTTACCTGTGCTCCCCTCCTTGGGTCTATCCTAATGCGGAAAAGTAAATAATATACAACAACGATGACATCTTCCTCAACCCGGAAGTGTCCCAATAAAAGAATATTACATACAATTAATTTTACATGAATGAAAATTAAAACTCTCATCTCACATAAAACCCCCAGCTATTCAAAACACGACGATCCAATATAACATATACAACAACACATAACATCACATGTCATCAACGTAAGTAAATATGCGTATCCCAATTATCGTTGGCATATAGCAACGAAACCGGCGATACACCACATATTACACTTACGGTCGCAGAAAAGAAATTGTCAAACTACAACATTTGGAATCCATAACAACCTTAGACATCATAAGCCCGAAATATCACATATTACGGATTTCATGCCTAACTATATGAATTCCACATATTGTATCACATTCCACAAATAGCTAGACGATGTTAAACCTTTCGATCGAATCAACGAATTCCCAAAATTTCCCAGAAAGCTCAACACTTGAGCAGTATTAAAAATACCCAGAAACATGAACCAGTACATACGGACCAACCGTAGAAGGGCCGACCCATGTCTCACACATGGCGCCGCGGAACCGCCGCAAAATAGCCTATTTGGCCGCGGTTCCACGGTCATGTTGTCGAGATTGGGTGTCGTTCTTCTAGAGGGTCCATAAAATTACCTACATGATTTTCTGAGAATTTTTAATGTGAAAAATTCCAACTTTTTGAAAAATTTCTAGAAAGTGGACAATATCGGGTTTTCAGAGTTCGTTCGAATTTCTAACTTCGCCTAGACAACTCCTAATGCTCTAGCAAGGCTCTGATACCACTGTAGGGTTCTTAGGCACAACCACAAGATTTCACAAGGCATCAAACAAGCTATATTTAAAATTTTAGTGTGCCAAACAACCCTAACCTAGGATCTAACTAGAGATTTAGGGGCAAAGCAATAATGTAAACTACTTTACATAGAAGTGAACGAGAAATACAACCTTTGTAGACCGGTCCTCCACTTCAATAGCTCCTTGTAGTGGTCCTTTCGCTGCGATCATGGTACTCCCGGACTCTTGCATGGCTTCTCGTGGCGAAAAGAACGAACTTGTTTGAAGTCTTCGAGGCCGAAGATGATCTACGTCAAGGAGACACTAACTCAAGATATTACTTCACTAATGAGAGATTAGTGAAGCTAACACCCTATTCTAAACTGCTAATCTAGTAGAGGATGATGAAGTAGGAAGTGGGCTCACTTTAGATTTATTTTTCTCACAATATTTTCTCACTTTTGAAAAACCTAGCAAGCTTTTTTCAAAGGAAGAAGAAGATGAACTCAAGAGATGAGAATCAACTAATGAGGTGAGAGAATCAACCATGGGTGAGTTTGTATCATATACTAACTCATGTAGAGACATAACCATGGCTAAATTATAATGGTTAGGTTAATAAATATTTTAAGTAAAACAAAACTAGTGGACTAAGTCAATGCATCCATAAGCTTCTAAAAGCTTCATGCATGTGGCTTATTATCCACTAATTTGGAATTACTTTAAATATTAAAAACACATATTATAATTAGCATGGTGTAAATCTCATACACCCATGTAGTGTGTATCAACAACCATGACACAAAATAAAACACAATTAATATATATCACATATATATTAAGTGTGCACATGTGAGAAAATAAATGCTTAAGTGAGCTAATATTAGTTAATGTAAACTAGTATATCAAATATACAATTATACACTAAATTATCAAATCAACACTTGATTTAATAATCCGGCTATATCACATATAACCGACTAATATAATATGTACCAACTTATCGAATCAACACTTGATTCGATAACCCGGCTATATCATATATAACCGCCCGATACAAATATCGCGAGAATAGAATACGGTATCACATACTCGCAATATTCTCGGTCCCACACATATCACATATATGCTCCTACTTTGTTTTGCCTGAGCCAGTAAAACCTCTGTGTAGGACTCTAAAGACTCGTCAATACGCCGGCAGTAGGTGATGATCACATCAAGCACCCACAAGCCGTCAGTGGTACTAGCTGGACATAACGGCTACCCGGGTATTGAACGATCAGAAGATCAACAAGAAAGCCCGCTCTAGCTCCTGTAAAGCCTATTAGTAACACTACCGTACAGTCCGGTCTCCTCGTCTGATATGTCGCATATCCACTCTAGGGGTGGTAAACGTCAGACCCCAATAACCGATAAGTCATGCCGATACGAGGCTCATAATGGGTTGAGAAACTACTGATAACTCTTACCAGTAAATCTCTAAATCATCCCCGGCCAGGGACTTCCCTGTTATGGCCAATCGAGCACAGCGCAACATCAACCCCCAATACCGGGAGAGACGAAACCCCTCCTATCGCTCATTGCCTGCATGTGACTCGGGACTGTACCCAAAACAACCATTTTGCACGTCCTCTTGAATGTGGTAAGGTGGAAATCAAAGCACAGTGGGAACCACACAAGACTCTATGACGATCTCGGGTCTACAGACTAACCTGTACCAGTGTCACCAGAGAACTGCTATCTGACGTGAGGTATAATACCATCTAGGAGTTCTCGGCGAGTCCGTCCAGTGTACCCAGTCTCCACTGAGCACCCGTATACCATCTTTGATGTCAAACACCAATGGATATGGGATCATCCATCGCCCATCACATGGGTCAAGAAGCGTATACGCTAGTCTACTCTGGTGTATCGATGCCCTGTCTCGATACACCCACGACTATGGACATTAAAGGATGTACTCACAGACTACCTTTTTCCCACTAGTATGATCTCCATCATAATCTAGGTAGTCAAGTACGCATCCTAAGGGCTTTACCAATATGTAACAGAGAGATTATCAGTGCACACGTTAAGATAAAGAGTAACCAGATAGCATACTATCATGTCGAGCAAGAAAGTCCTCTCTATATATGTCCAAGCATCCACTACAATGTGCATATCATGTACAGTAATGGCCTTTAGGGCATACATATAACTAACAATAGAAGTCCCTCGTTGTATGGTGGAGGGATGATTTTTCTCTTGTCGAACCTTCATTTTCTCCGGTTGACGAGAGCGGTCTTTGTTGATCACAGAGTCCTGGACTTGTTGGGTTCACTTAGCATGACCACTAGGTTTTAGCAAGTATCGAGTATGCAATTAAAAAAAATCTAGAGTGCTAAGCAACACTATCCAAGAATCGAACTAGAGAATTAGGGTTTTTAAAGCATGTAAACAACTTTACATTTAGTGAACAAGGATTACAACCTTTGTAGACCGGTCCTTCACTTCTAAAGCTCCGTGTAGTAGTCCCTTAGCTCCAAGTAGTGGTCCCCGAACTCTTCTTAGGCTCCACTAGGCGAAAGGAATGAGCTTGCTTAAGGATCTTCGAGGCCGAAGATGATCTACGTCGAAGAATCTCTAACTCAAGCCACCTCTTCACTAATTGAGGAATTAGTGAAGTAAACAACATATACTAAATGGCTAGTTTGGTATAGATTGATGAAGTAGGAATTTTGCTCACTTTAGAATTATTTTTCTCTCTTTCTTTCTTCACCTCATGAAAAACCTAGAGAGCTAAAATGAGATGAAGAGGAAGATAAAATGTTGAACCATCTTAACAATGGGTGAGAAAATATCACAAATGATATTTGTAAAGACTTAACCATGGCTAAAGATAATGATTGGGTTAATAAATATCTAGAGTAAAACAAAATTAGTGGACTAAGTCAATGCTTCTACATGCTTCCACAAGCATCTTAAGCCATGACAATTTACACATAATTTTGATTTATCCCTTAATTATTAATCACCCAAATTATCTTTAGTTTGGTATGAGTCCCATACACCCATGTCCAATGTATCATCTAGCATGACATAAATATAAATACATTAATATATATCTCATATATATTTATATGTATTTGTAGAAAACAAATTCTTAAGTGAGCTAATATTAGTTAATATATATTAATATATCAAATATATAATTATATATTAAATTATTAAATCAACACTTGATTTAATAATCCGGCTATATCACATACAACCGACTAATATCATTTATATGTATATCAAATATACATATAACAAATTATTGAATCAACACTTGATTCAATAATCCGGTTATATCACATATAACCTATATCGCGAGATTAGAATACTGTATCACATACACGTATTAATCTCGGTCCTGCACATATCATACATGTGCCCTATTTCGTTTCGCTTGAGCTAGGAAACCTCTGTGTAGGACTCTAAAGACTCGTCAATACGCCAGCAGTAGGTAATGATCATATCAGTCACCCACAAGCCGTCAGCGGTACTGGCTAGACGTAACGGATACCCAGGTATTGAGCGATCAGAAGATCAATAAGCAAGCTTGTCCAAACTCCCATGAATTCAATAAGTAACACTACCGTACAGTCCGGTCTTTTCGTCTGATATGTCGCATATCGAGTCTGGGGGTAGTAAACGTAAGACCCCAATAACTTGATAAGTCATGCCGATGTGAGGCTCATAACGGGTCAAGAAAGTACTGATAACACTTACCGATAAATCCCATCATCATCCCTGGCCAGGGACTTCCTGTTATAGCCAATCGAGCATAGCGCAACATCAACCCCCAATACCGAGAGAGACGAAACCCCTCCTATCGCTCATTGCCTCCATGTGACTCGGGACTGTACCCAAAATCCACCAGTTTGCATGCTCTCTTGAGCGTGGTAGGGAGGAAATCAAAGCACAGTGGGAATCACACAAGACTCTATGACGATCTCGGGTCTACAGACTGACCTGTACCAGTGTCACCAGAGAACCGCTATCTGACGATATGTATAATACCATCTAGGAGTTCTTGGCGAGTCCTGTTCGGTGTACCCATTCTCCAATGAGCACCTGTGTACAATCTTTGATGTCAAACACCAATGGATGTGGGATCATCCATTGCCCCATACGGGGTCAAGAAACGTACACACTAGTATACTATGGAATATCGATGCCCTGTCTCGATACTCCCACGAATAGGAACAATTAAAGGATGAACTTGTGGACTACCCTGGCTACACTAGTATGATCTGCATCATAATCCTGGTAGTCAAGCACACATCCTAAGGGCTTTATCAAAATGTGATAGAAAGACAGTATCACAATACAAGTCTATATGTTAAGATAAAGAGTAACCAGATAGCATACTATCATGTCGATCAAGAAAGTCCTCTCTATATATGTCAAAGCATCCACTATAATATACAATCATGTACAATAATGGCCTCTAGGGCATACATATAACTAACAATCTCCCATTTGCACTAAGTCCAATTGTTGTAGTATCGCATACCTAACATCCCGAAGAGTCTCTCAAATTGTATCTGGGGAATGGCCTTCGTGAGTGGATCCGCCGTGTTATTCTTCATGTCAACTCTCCTGACCTCGATCTCCCGGAGATCAACTATCTCCATGATTAGGTGATACTGCCTAAGAATAGTCTGGATCACTGATGGGACCGGAGTTCCTAGGCCAAAGCCACAGCTCCATTGTTATCACAATACACAAGTATTGGATGCTTAATGGTAGGAACCTCACTAAGTTCATCTCATGAACTTCTTCATCCAGACAGCGTCTTTGGCAGCATCGTTGGTAGCGATGTATTCAGCCTTCATCGTCGAGTCTACTACGGTATCAAGTTTGGAACTCTTCCAACATACCGTCCTTCCACTGAGGGTAAAGACAAAACCCGAGACTGACTCACAGTCTGTCACGATCCAAAGTTTGGATGTGACCGGCACTTAGATTGTATAATATCTAAAGATATATACACAACCCGAGTAAGCAAAAAAAAAAACCAAGATCAAAATCCTTTTTTTTGCGGAATTTTTATAAAATTTTAGTTTTTAAGTAAAAATCACAGTTTTATGTAATTAAGATCCTAACAGTAACTCACTAGTGAATTTATAATAAAAGCAATTACAAAATGTTAAGTTTGGTTGCATCCAGAGTTGGGATCAACAATATCAATAGTAGAAATAAATATCCAAACGTATATGACAGCAATAAGAATTTCAGACATAAGTAAAAGAATTAACAATTTATAGAACTAAACGATCTCATCTGTCAAATAATATACTTATAAGCCTTTCTCACTCTAAGTCACAATACAAGGTCTGATAGAGATTTAACCCACCTATCAAAAGATGCGATAAAAGCTAAAAAAGTGGATCTGCACTGCTGCTAACCGTCCACTCTACTCCTGCAAGGAACTGTGGCACAACGGGGGTGAGTTACCAACTCAGTGAATAAAACTAACATATAACGGCTGATAATGTAAATATGACGAACTATAACTAACTGTAATATGGATAATTATGATGCATGATAACATGTGGAAAACATGAATCCGTACTACTTATCACATAACCAAAACCGAAATCTCATCATTTATTTCCAAATAAAGTTCATCTTTTCGTGTCCATCATCGACACAAATCTTCCATTCTCTCAGGCATCATTCATCGAACGATCCTGTAATCAATAACACTGGTCGATATCATCTAGATATCTGCCGTGTTCACAACTATCTCCGGTATCGAGTATCCTCGTTAGACTCCCCGCCTATCATGCGGCTATCTTTCCCCTCGGTCTCGACCGGGTCCACCATGTATCCAACTGTATGCCCCCGACTCAGTCTGGATAACATATAATTCCGCAACCGTATGACCCCCAACTCGGTTCGGAATAAAAACCAAATCATATAAACATCTCATGGTGGACATGTCATATCAATCATGAAAAATCACTGGATTTATGCAATAGTATAAGAAATCTCAAACCCATAAATCCTCAATAATAAAATTTTCTCTTATATCAACTTCGAACATTTAAATATGAAATATGATGTTATTTATGCAAGGTACTACTGTTAATGATGTTTAAGGTATGATAGAATCATATTTAACAAGATAATTATTTAGTGTAAAAGCGACATATTAATATCGACGAAGTGTAGTGTAACATGTAAAGGTGTGCACGTGCGTCATAACTCGTCGATAATTGTGCAGTGTTCTAACAACTATTAACATGATGATATATAGGTATATATGAATGCATGTTATTAACTTCGCATATAAAGTCAATCTTTCAACTTAACAAAATACGGGCGTATCACGCCATCTTTACACAATCCCCCGGTAAATGTTTAATCTACTCACCGGAATACGTCAAATCTACTCAGGAATCGCCAATCCTTTTTCCTTTCCTTGCGGCCTCCGAAGTTCCCGCATTCAAATCTAACATTGAATTTAACTTACATAAGAAACGGCTACATTCCGATACAGTGAAAACATGAAAACACAAGTTGTACGTGCTAATTACACTACGTACGACTATTGCAAACGATCTAACACTTAACCTTACTAAAATTTAACCCAACGCTGCATCGTGACAGAAAACAGAACGCGTTACGTTTTACCCGTGTCGTATTTTATAATTTTTGATCTCTTTTCCGATATTAGTTCCCAGATTTTATATACAGTTAAATTAACTTGATTAAACAATACCAAAATAACCAAACACCTACACAGAGACCTACCCAAAAAGCCAAAACACCAAACACCTACAAAAATCCGGCGACGCCGGATTTGGCCTTAAGCTCGCCGGCCAAAATCCGAGCCCCTGGGTTCGTGCTCTTATGGTTTGTTCTAGGTCCAACATACAACATTTTGACACTGTTTGGTTAAGTTGATTTTTATCTAAACTATAGCAGATTACTACAGAGTTCAATTTTGCTTAAAATACGATATTATGGACATTTTTTATTTCTAATTTAAACTAGTTACTGAACTAAATTCCTACAGTGATTAAAGATTTTACCTACAAGAAATTTGCTGGAAGAACTCCCTCCAAGATGCACAAGCTCCTAGTCCTAGCTTGATGGTGAAGAAATCCTAGACTTAGCTCTTTTCTTCTCCTTTCTCTTGTTCTTCTTTGTATTGTTTTGGTTTTCTTTTTCTTTCTTTTAGATTTTTCAGATTTTAAATTAGCTACTGATCTGAACATAAGATCTATATGAGAAAAGGGAAGGGTGAGGTGTAGGAGGAGGTGTCACCAAGCAAGATGTGGTTGTTTCATGCAAGGAGGAGGTGTTGTGTGTGTGTTGTGCATGAAAGAAGGATGTGCCAATACATTATCTCTTCCAATTTGTGATTAAATTCTGAGCTAAAACATTTTCTACCCATTTTCCACTTACACCCTCACAAATCCAAATTTGCATAACTTTCCTAAATTTTTCAAAAAGTCCCTTCACTACCTATGTTTTTATATAAACACCGTTTTATTAAAATGAAGCTAAATTTATCACTAAAACCCTTGTAATTGATTAATGTTACATACTAAAATTTTAATTTAATTTATTTTACATACTACTTATGAAAATGTCTTATTTGGTTTTAATAACTTTTTAATTTAACATTTTATTATTTAATTAATTAATTATATTTATTTCTATTTTTTTCAGAATGTTACACAGTCGTCCTTATCACTCTGGAAGCTCGAATCGGTAAAGAACTCCACTTGGAGTTCACCGTTAACATACACCAAGAACAGTTCTTTAGTGCTTCTCAAGTATTTAAGAATGTTCTGCACAGCTGTCCAGTGTTTCTCCCCAGGATGTAAAAGGCATCACCCAAATCCTTCATGGAGAACCATTGTGATAAGAAGAGCTTGACCGAGTGTAGCATAGGAACATCATTTCCTATCAAGAGTATGTCATCCACGTACAATACGAAGAAGACAATCTTACTCTCTACAATCTTCTTGTATATACAAGGTTCATCTACGTTTTTGATGAAGTCAAGCTCTTTGACTGCCACATCAAAACAGATGTTCCAACTCCGCGATGCCTGCTTTAATCCGTATATTGATTTAAGCAGCTTGCACACCTTTCCACTGCTCCTACTGTCTACGAAACCCTTTGGCAGTGTCATGTACACGCTCTTTTCTAAATCACCATTTAGAAAAGCGGTCTTGACGTGCATCTGCCAGATTTCGTAGTCATGGTATGCAACAATGGCAAGTAGTATCCTGATGGACTTAAGCATAGCCACTGAACAAAAGGTTTTATCATAGTCGACACCTGGTTTCATCATAGTCGACACCTGGTCGTTGACGAAAACCTTTTGCTACAAGTCTCGCTTTGAAAGTATCAACTTTTCCATCTACACCAAGTTTCTTTCTTAAAGATCCACTTGCTCCCAATGGGTTCTACCCCTTCAGGAGCCACTTCCAATGTCCATACTTTGTTGGTGTATATGGATTCCATCTCAGATCGCATTGCATCCAGCCATTTCACCGAGTCCCTACTCATGATGGCCTGCTCGAAACTAGTTGGGTCATCATCTTCCATGATGCAATCCTCGCTCCCACCGTCTACGAGAAAACCGTAGTATCTCTCAGGCGGATGAGGAACCCTACTAGATCTGCGGAGTGGCTGAGGCTCGTCGGGGACTATTGAATCCTCCGGCTCCACCAAATCATCAGCTGTAGTTTGTGGAACTTCTTCCAGTTCTACCTCATGACCACTAATTTCTTTAATAAGAAATTTCTTTTCTAAAAGGGTGGCATTCCGAGAAACAAAACACCTTTTGTTCCTCAGTGTAGTAGAAGATATACCCTCGCGTATGCTTGGGATATCCTACAAACTTGCACAAAACTGACCTTACCTCGAGCTTGTCCGGATTTTGCTTTTTAACACAGGCCGGACAACCCCATATCTTAACTTGTTTAAGAGATGGTCTCTTCCCATTCCATATCTCATATGGAGTGGTGGGCACTGATTTGGTTAGAACTCTATTCTATAGGTATGTGGCTGTCTCAAGTGCATAACCCCAAAAGGAAATAGGTAACTCAGCAGTACTCATCATAGGGCGCACCATATCTAATAGGGTGCGATTTCTCCGCTCCGATATACCGTTGTGCTGTGGTGTATACGAAGGAGTAAGCTGAGAGAGAATCCCATTCTCTTTTAGATAATCCAGGAACTCCGTGCTTAAGTATTCTCCTCCTCGATTAGATCGAAGGATTTTAATACTTTTACCTGTTTGGTTCTCTACTTCGCATTTATATTCCTTGAATTTCTCAAAAGCTTCAGACATATGTTTCAACAGGAACACATGTCCATATCTTGAGAGATCATCAGTGAATGTAATAAAGTACGAGGAACCATTCCTGGCATGTGTATACATAGGATCGCATACATCACTATGTATCAGTCCCAAGAGTTCAGTAGCTCTTTCTCCGTGTCCAGTAAACGGAGTTTTGGTCATTTTTCCTTTGAGGCATGACTGGCAAGTTTCATAAGATGTAAATTCGAACGGATTCAAATATCCATCCTTATGTAACTTAGCTAATCATGTCACATTGATATGACCTAGTCTACAATGCCATAAGAAAGCTTCGTTCATTTCTGAACTTTTCCTCCTGTGTGCGTTCTGTACGTTAAGAACTGTATTTTGATTCAGAACGTATAAACCGTTACATAACGTACCAAACCCAATCAACACTTGATTTAAGAAAATGTTCATAAAATTTTTCTCTGCTACAAAGTTATATCCTTCTTTATCTAATAAAAAAATTGATATTAAATTGCACATCATAGATGGTACATAATAACAGTTGTTTAGAATCAATGTATTACCTTCTGGTAATACTAGGTGATATTCGCCAACTGCTTTGGCTGCAACCCTTGCACCATTCCCCACTTGGAGAGAATGATCACCTATTCCCAGTTGTCAACCTTTCTTTAGCCCATGTAACATATTACAAATGTGGGATCCTGATCCGGTATCCAATACCCAGGACATAGAACAAACTGAGAAACAATTCTCGGTAACGAACACACCCGAAGAAGATGCATCAACATGCTCATTCCTCGTTCGGGTCGCATGGGAATCCGGGTAATCCCCTATTTCCTGCTCAGAGTTATAACAATTATAAGATAGAGCGGAACCAACGTTCCCCAGCTCACTATAACAAGCGGATTCGGTCAAAACATCAATATTATTATCTTGATTAACGCGTGTCATGGTCGCTATCTGGAAAGAGAGAGAAGAAAACACTTTAGCGTATGCTCTTGCAAGATTAGATTGGTTATTATCTTATCTAATCAGGATGGCTCCTACTATTTTTATCAAATTTTCCTTCAAACCCTAAAAGGTAAGACTAGCCGGGATTAATTACACCTTACAAGTTCGCCAATCGTTCAGCCAGGCAGGTATTGGTACTCTAAGGGAGTCTCCTCATGCTTTCGCATAGAACTAATTAAATAACCTCGTTACGCAGGGGCATAACCCCATTAACACCTTTCTTAGACACCTACTTGATCAGCTAATTGTAAAGTGCAAAACTCTCACTGGAGTAACACTTACTCGCAGTGGGATCAGGATCCAACTATCTCATAGAAGGCATGCAATCTCATTGCAACTTTTTCAACACTTGAAATTCCCGATAATGTTTTTTCCACTAGCAACTTTTGACCTTGGCTATGGTCAACAAATCATAAGCGCTAGCCAAGTTCAACCTGTCATTTCCTGATTGAATTAAACCCACCCGTATGACCCTTGGTTATGGTCAACAAAGCCGTACGACTACCCTAATCCAATCACATCATATGTTTGCAGATAAGAACTAATTAGATACCACACACCACGCCTTGGCTATGGTCAACAAACGTAGCACAAATAATAAATAACACTTATCTGAAATGACAGAGGGCTACGACAGGTTTTTAAGAAAACTTTTTGCGTAATGAACTTGATATCATTGTAGAATCGAGTGATTTAGAAAAGGAGTGGTTTAAGCTCCACTTTTAAAATCGAGTTTTTCAAAATAAACCGAGTGGGTGTAGTATCTGCTAGATTTTGCTAAAGAGGTTACTCCCGGTGAAGGGATATAGGCTCTTTCCTCATCGAATGAGGTGCTGGATATTCATCAAGGAATACCACTATGCAAAGCAAGAAATAGAGCTAACTTTTTTGAATGTTTGATTCCACACCATCATTAGGTTTCTTTCCTTTTCATTAATCTCATTAATGAAGTCCCATCATTTACGCTTCCTAAGCATCACAGATAAAGAAACGAAAATACAACGTACGCTTATGCCATCCGCATTTGCTACGGGGTCCCGTCATGCACCGTTAGGTTAGTTAACTAACGGCAGAGCGGGGGCAGGACTAGCGCGGATGCAAAACATAAGCAGCGTTTATTATATATCATATATATAATATAAAGTATTCGTCTCATGCAGTTATATGATCTCATCACAAAACATTGCAGCACAAGTCAACATATAAAATATTGGATATACTGGGAGGTCCGTGTTTTAAATTAAGCCAGTAAAAAACACGGATTCCACGGTCGTAATGAATAGCTAAACCTATATCCCTAGACCTCTACGAGAGCGGCAAGCAACCCTACCAATTCTAGAGTTAGGAGACCCGGTCTCGTCTCCTCGAGATGGTATCCCACTGGACTCTAGAACCCGGTTACTTGTGCTCTCCGCCTTGGCTCTATCCTAATGCGGAAAAGTAAATAATATACATCAATGGTGACATCATCCTCAACCCGGAAGTGTCCCAATAAAAGAATATTACATACAAATTTTTACATGAATGAAAATGAAAAACTCTCATCTCACGCAAAACCCCCCGGCTATTCAAACACGACGATCCAATATATCATATCACAACAACACATAACATCACATGTCATCAACGTAAGTAAATATGCGTATCCCAATTGTCGTTGACGTATAGCAATGAAACCGGAGATACACCACATATTACACTTACGGTCGCAGAAAAGAAAGTGAAAACTACAATAATTGGAATCTGCAACATCCTTAGACATCATAAACCCGAAATATCACATACTTCGGATTTCATGCCTAACCGTATAAATTCCTTAGACATCATAAACCCGGAATATCACATATTCCGAATTTCATGCCTAACGTTATAAACCCGGCATTTTAGTCTCAAATTGAAAACACTTTTCAATAACCAGTCGGGCAATTCAACAAGATTCCCGACAACTGATCGAATGCTCGTCGGAAACATTAGTAGACGGCCGCACCCCCGATGCCGTCGACGAAGTGCATTAGGCGGAACACCGTGGCCGCGAGCAACCAAGCGGATGCTTTTGGCAACGGGGTTCTCTTACAGTCACTTAGTCGGGGCGATGGAGTGAGGCTATCTATTAGTGTTACCCGGCGAGTGTTCGCGTACTGTACGAGATTGCGACGGAGTTTTTATCCGAATCAAAACCTCGCAGCAATCGATCAATGAGACTAAATAGCTATATTTACAAAATTCTAATTAGTTTTCACAAAACTAATTATTGTGGATTCCAAATATTGTATAAAAAACCACAGATATCTAGACGATGTTAAATATTTCGATCGATTTATCAAACACCCAAAATTCCCAGAGACCTCAACACTTGAGTCACGCTTAAAATACCCAGAATGTGCCACAAGTACCTACGGATCAGCACAAGAAGGCACGTTCCTGGCCTCACCAACAGCGCCGTGGAACCGCGGCGAAACCCATGGTTTGGCCGCGGTTGCACGGCCGTTTGGTTGAGTTGGGCCCTCGTTTTTCTTGGGGATCCAAACAAAACCTGCACAATTTTCTGTATATTTTTAATTTGAAAAATTCTAACTTTTGGAAAAATTTCCAGAGAGTGGGAATTTAGGGTTTCGAAAAGTTGATCGAACACTTTAACTTCGCCTAGACCACTCCTAATGCTCTAGCTTGGCTATGAAACCACTGTTAGGTTCACATGGCACGACCACTAGGTTTTAGCAAGTATCGAGTATGCAATTTTAAAAAATCTAGAGTGCTAAGCAACACCATCCAAGAATCGAACTAGAGAATTAGAGTTTTTAAAGCATGTAAACAACTTTACACTGAGTGAACAAGGAATACAACCTTTGTAGACCGGTCCTTCATTTCTAAAGCTCCGTGTAGTAGTCCCTTAGCTCCAAGTAGTGGTCCCCAAACTCTTCTTAGGCTCCACTAGGAGAAAGGAACGAACTTGCTTAAGGATCTTCGAGGCCGAAGATGATCTACGTCGAAGAATCTCTAACTCAAGCTACATCTTCACTAATTGAGGAATTAGTGAAGTAGACAACCTATACTAAATGGCTAGTTTGATATAGATTGACGAAGTAGGAATTTTGCTCACTTTAGAATTATTTCTCTCTCTTTCTTTCTTCACCTCATGAAAAACCTAGAGAGCTAAAATGAGATGAAGAGGAAGATGAAGTGGTGAACCATCTCAACCATGGGTGAGAAAATATCACAAATGATATTTTTAGAGACTTAACCATGGCTAAAGATAATGGTTGGATTAATAAATATCTAGAGTAAAACAAAATTAGTAGATTAAGTCAAGGCATCTACATGCTTCCACAAGTATCTTAAGCCATGACAATTTCCATCTAATTTTGATTTATCCCTTAATTATTAATCACCCAAATTATCTTTAGTTTGGTATGAGTCTCATACACCCATGTCCAATGTATCATCTAGCATGACACAAATATAAATACATTAATATATATCTCATATATATTTATATGTATTTGTAGAAAACAAATTCTTAAGTGAGCTAATATTAGTTAATATATATTAATATATCAAATATATAATTATATATTAAATTATTAAATCAACACTTGATTTAATAATCCGGCTATATCACATACAACCGACTAATATCATTTATATGTATATCAAATATACATATAACAAATTATTGAATCAACACTTGATTCAATAATCCGGTTATATCACATATAACCTATATCGCGAGATTAGAATATTGTATCACATACACGTATTAATCTCGGTCCCGCACATATCATATATGTGCGAAGATCAATAAGCAAGCTTGTCCAAACTCCCGTGAATCCAATAAGTAACACTACCGTATAGCCCGGTCTCTTCGTCTGATATATCGCATATCGAGTCTAGGGGTGGTAAACGTCAGACCCTAATAACTTAATAAGTCATGCCGATGTGAGGCTCATAATGGGTCGAGAAACTACTGATAACACTTACCAGTAAATCTCATCATCTGCCTTGGCTAGGGACTTCCTGTTCTAGCCAATCGAGCATAGCGCAATATCAACCCCCAATACCGGGAGAGAAGAAACCCCTCCTATCGCTCATTGCCTCCATGTGACATGGCACTGTACCCAAAATCCACCTGTTTTCATGCTCTCTTGAGCATGGTAGGGAGGAAATCAAAGCACAGTGGGAATCACACAAGACTCTATGACGATCTAGGGTCTACAGACTAACCTGTACCAGTGTCACTAGAGAACTGCTATCTGACGATAGTTATAATACCATCTAGGAGTTCTCGGCGAGTCTTGTTCGGTATACCCATTCTCTAATAATCACCTGTGTACAATCTTTGATGTCAAACACCAATGGATGTGGGATCATCCATCGCCCCATACAGGGTCAAGAAACGTACACACTAGTCTACTCTGGAATATCGATGTCCTGTCTCGATACTCCCACGAATAGAAACAATTAGAGGATGAACTTGTGGACTAACCTGGCCCCACTAGTATAATCTGCATCATAATCCAGGTAGTCAAGTACACATCCTAAGGGCTTTATCAATATGTGAGAGAAAGACAGTATCACAATACCAGTCTACATGTTAAGATAAAGAGTAATCAGATAGCATACTATCATGTCGAGCAAGAAATTCCTTTCTATATATGTCCAAGCATCCACTATAATATACAATCATGTACAATAATAGCCTCTAGGGCATACATATAACTAACAGGACTTTCTGCCAGACCCTGTGAATTTGGGAGGAGAGCCGTTGAGGGGACTGCTCCGTCTTTGCTGGCCTCATGTTTTCAGCAGGTGGGGGAGATTTCTTCAGCACCCCAGCTGGGGAGTTCTTTTTCACCCTCCTAAGCGGTTCAAAGTTGTTCCCAGTTGGAACAACAACGTCAACTTCCACCATTGGAGCTGGTGGAGTAAGTCCAGAGGGGGAATTTCCCCCAGCTCTTCTCACTCGGCGCCAGTGGCGATGTCGAGCGTGTCTTGCAGACGCGACCACCTCAGTTGTGGAAGCGGCTCTTTCATGCCCTCGGCTTTGATGAGTGGCTACTGTTGGTGCCAGCCTGTCGAAGACTGACGTCCGTTGAAACGGAACGACCAATCTGTCGAAGACCGATCTTTTGGTAGGAGAAGCACTTTTGACGACTTCAACTGCCGGAGGAGTTGGGAGGACTATCCATTTTGGGATAGCCCCTTCAGGTATTGCGAGCCTCTTTGCGGGCCCACTTGAGCTTCAACTCAGCCTGTTGAAGACTGAGGTGGCAGACTTGGACGACCCGTTGAGAGGGTCATGATGGTTGCAAGTCGATCGAAGACCGACTTCTTTGGA
Organism: Agapanthus africanus; assembly: GCA_030015575.1. Lineage (NCBI taxonomy): Eukaryota > Viridiplantae > Streptophyta > Magnoliopsida > Asparagales > Amaryllidaceae > Agapanthus > Agapanthus africanus. Next base: position 359,216,534 of record JASDDO010000012.1, read on the forward strand.
GCTTCCTGTAGCGGCACTAGGGCGCTGAAACTTGCTGGCGGGAGCATGGCCCCAAAGAATAATCCAGTTGTGGTTTGAATTACCTGTCCCCCCGGCATTGAAAAGATGGAGGCCGCGTTGGGCCCATATGTCACTCCTCCAGTTGGGGCGGAGTGGGAGCTGCTGTTACAGTTTGTGCAGCTAGAAGCCATTAATGTTATCTTCTGCCTGCACAGGAGCAAGACACCAAATCTTAGTACCTAGAATCCAAGGAAAACCATAGCAAATCGCGATTTTGTTCGCGAACACGACACATGAAGTGTGGAGTGGAAAGAGGAAAAGGTCCCACCGGGCGTGCCAGAATCTGTTCACCGCCGAAAACGGGGACGAAACCGGGATGGATCGTCCTGCCTGAATTTGGGGGCAGATGCTATTTGGATTTATCCGTCCACCTCTCTGAAGATGCCAAGTTGATTTATTGCACTGTATATCGGAGGTTTGGACGGATGCGGCTGTTGTAGCAGACTTCGTCAGATTCCGCCTCGTTTGCGAGGGGTTTTTGATTGTGGGGACGCTTTTCCCTGCAGGCGCAAGCCCCTAAGTTAATTATGTTACCGCATCACGATAACCACTTTCTCCTGCTCCAGAATTTCACTTCATTTCGTGTGTGTTTTTATTTTTTTGGGTTGCCCGTGGATTGTATACGGAGGCTAGTTTCTGTCGTCGCCCGTAGGGCACGATTTAGTCCAAATCCGTATATTTGAGATTTGGGTTTTTTTATTTAAGGATCGTTAATCTTCTTTGAGATTAAGATCAACTTAAATGTATGTGAGCATTTAGGGCTCGACTTGTTTTTTGTTAAGGATACGTTAGTCCAATTTGAGACTAAGATCTACTTAACAAGGTTTTAGGATCGTTTTTGTTTCAAATCCAACAAGAGAGCATTTGGGCTCTGTTGTCTTAGTTTAGGGACATTTCGGTCCATTATCGCCATTTTGGAGGCGAAGTTCAAGTTTGAGGACATCTCGGTGTGTTGATCACCATTTTGAAGGTGAGGTTTTAACTTAAGGACGTCTCGGTCCGTTGATCACCATTTTGGAGGTGAAGTTTTAGTTTAAGGACGTCTCGGTCCGTTGTCGCCATTTTGGAGGCAACGATTAGTTTAAGGGACATTTCAGTTCGTTGATCACAATTTTTGAGGTGAAGTTTTAGTTTAAGGACGTCTCGGTTCGTCGTCGCCAATTTGGAGGCAACGGTTAGTTTAAGGACATTTCGGTCCGTTGATCACCATTTTTGAGGTGAAGTTTTAGTTTAAGGACGTCTCAGTCCGTTGATCACCATTTTGGAGGTGAATATTTAGTTTAAGGACGTCTCGGTCCGTTGTCGCCATTTTGGAGGCAACAGTTAGTTTAAGGAACATTTCGGTCCGTTGATCACCATTTTTGAGGTGAAGTTTTAGTTTAAGGACGTCTCGGTCCGTCGTCGCCATTTTGGAGGCAACAGTTACTTTAAGGACATTTCGGTCCATTGTCCTTCTTGTGCGCACGTGTATTTTTACGTGACGGGATGAACAACGATGATTTGGGGTGCACCTAATTTGGGGCGTGCTTTGATTTGGGGTGTGCACGTCAGTTTGGGAAGTGCACCAAAAGAGTTGTTAGTTGTCGGGACCCGCCACCTCTCTGAAAATGTTGAAGAATTACAATGACATGTATCAGAGGTGGAGAGAAATGTATCATTGAACCAATTCCCGTATTTGAGGGAAAGGGGTTGCCGTAGACCTGAGAGTCATTAGTCATTTTGAGACTAATATTGTCTTAGAAGATATGGGATGAATATCATCAGTTGAAAGATCATTAGTCATGTTTGGGACTAAGATCAATTTGGAAAATCATGAGCTCATGGGCTCGGTTGATTGGAAATCGAAGAGGTTTTGACCTCAGGAAAACTTAGCCAATTTGGGCTAGGTCTGAGTCCCCATAGTTACTCAACAGTGCTAAGCACTGGTAAATGCAGCACTCATGTGTATCCCACGTGATGCGCTGGATTAGTGTTAAACACTGAACTTTGAAGGCGCTCACGTGTGAACACGTAAGGCGCCCCAAAGTGGACGCTGTTCTTTGGGTTTTATTCCCCTCTTTTTTATATAAGTGCTAAGCACTTGATTCTTGTGGCGCTCACGTGTGAACACGTGAGGCTCCCCAAATGCGGGCACTGCCGTTTGGGTTTTATTCCCCTCTTTTTATATAAGTGCTAAGCACTTGATTGGGGATCACGTGAAAAACACATGACTGCTCTAGGAGGCACTTTTTGTTCTTCTTTTAAACGCTCGCGTGGGAAACACGTGCGGTCCTCGTTATAGTGTTTAAACGCTAATGAATCATCAGTCTTTCCTTCTGGGTGTTTGGAGATTTTGATCTCATGTTAATGACACTAGGATTTAGAGGATCTCATGTCTCTTGTTTTTTAAGAATTAAATTCTTTTTATAGGGTTAAACCCTATGTAACGCTTCGAAAATCGTTTAGGCAGTTTTTCGATAATCGGTAAAATAATCAGTCTTTTCCGTAAAAAGTAAAAATAAGTATTTTTCAATATAGACCTAATAATACAAAATTTAGATAAGATATTGCTAGAATTTAGTCACTAAATTGTCACTTAAAAATTTCTAGTTATTTAAAAAAATTTCCTTAATTAATTATTTTTTAATATTATTTTAAGCTTTTAAAAATACATTAAATTAGTGATAAATACAAATTTAAATGGGTAAATTACACACTTAGGAACCATTATAAACTAAAATTTAGTGTAACGAAAATTGTATCAAGACTTTTCAAGATTTTAGTTCTATGGTTTAAAAATTAAAGCAAAAATGAATTAAAATGGGGCTTTTTTGTAAAAAATGATGTGATAGTCATTTAATGATCTTGTGAAGGACTTTTTGTGTAGAAATTTCTACACAATTCCCTCACAACTCACCCCTCTACCCTCAGGCCGAGCCTCCCTAGCTGCTGGTCTCAAATTTTTCCCCATTTCTTTGCTTTTAAATTCATGCAAAAATCAACCAAAAATCCATAAAAATTCATAAATTTCTTCACTAATTCAAACCTAAACCCTATTCTACCTCTTCCTAAACCCTAATTGGTTTAAAGAAAAGAGAAAAAAGGCAACTTTGGAGGCTAAGTGCAAGGGGATCAACACTTGGGAGGTATAATTTTAATCTAGTTATTAAATTGGTAGTTTAAATATGCTAATTTAGATTTTTAAAGTGTTAATTTCATTGTAATGGTTTGTTTTGAAAATTCTAGATTAGGGTTGATGTTGTAATTAGGGTTTGAAGTATGATAATTGGGTTTAAGTTAGTGTTGTGGCAATCTAGTGGGTTAGATCGGACGTTTGTGCGATGTTGCGATCGCTAAATCGTTAATTCGCGAAGTTTGCATCGGAATTTGTCCGTGAATGCTTACTAGGTTTTTCTTAAAATTAGGAAGTGATTTAATTGCGATATATTGTCGATACTATTAGCATCTACTACGACTTGTAGGGTGTTCGAATGCGGAGTTTGGTTTATTCGGGTTTTAGTTTTGACGGTTGTCCCGAAACGACGATTTTAGTTAAGCTTTTAGTGATTTTCGTGTGTTTTCCGCACACCGAGTGCACGTTGTGCGTAACTTGTTAGCGTTGATCTTTTCATATTGTGACTTGCGTTGTTTCATGAGGTGTAATCATATGTTGTGTGTTATGCAATTTTAGGATCGGCTGCGGAAATATCGGACGCGGCACGCAAAGGCAAAGCGGTGGTTGGATCAGATTAGCGAGGCGTCCGGGTGAGTAGATGTATACATCTATGGGGAAATCGTCTGGATGGCGCGAAGCGCCCCATAGTTAGGATCACTTTATTACTTACAACTATATGCCTAGTTAGTTAGTTAACCATCTCATTCATTGCATACCTTTATAGCTATTCGTCTGCTGGCATTGCATAGTTATCCATATACACATGTGTGATATCACCTCTTAGGACACATACACCATTACCATTGGCTCATGTTGCATGCGCACTATTCATGTGAACACACAAGCCTTGGTAATTGACATGTCACGAGCACTTTAGAACCTGCTTAGTTTAGTATCACCACTTGCATCATACATGATATATTGAATCGCATAGCATATATATATACCTCGCATCATCATCATGCTTATATAGATTTCTAGCCACAAATCACATCGCATACCTTGATATCATAAACATTTATCATATACGACATGTTGGTATTATGATTTTCTTGAGGATTTCAGTATTGATGAGATTTCTGGATTTTGGGGAAAACCGCAAGAATTTAACAAAAAACTTATTATCATCATTTTTAAAATAAAGTTGCAGTTTTCTCGTGATGTATGTGTCGTCCACCATGAGTTTTCATGTTTTCTGTTGGATTTCGAGACCCGATTCGAGGAGTGGATGAATCGTCTCGGGTACATGGTGGGCCTGGTATGGTACCCTGGGGTAAGAGATCGAGTTGTAGATGATGAGCCTGGCAGGGGAAGACTACTTACCATTGATATCTGGCACGGCGGATATCCGGAGGATACCGACCGTTGTCGTGAGATTTGATGATATGGGCCAATCCGGACCGACGGAGCCCGATGTATTGAGACATTGATATAGTGAGATATTGAGACAGATATATTTCCATATTTGGTGTCGATTCTTGAAACGGTTTTCAGATGATTTCATTGATGGTACTTTAGCTATTGCACATATATTCTTTTCTAAGTTAAGAATGCAGAGCTTATAGTATTTTAAACACTTAAAGATTTCGTATTGATGTTGCATAATTTTGCATACATACTAGTGGTATTACATCACATATTGACATACATGTTGTGACGCATTTGCGTGCATTCTTACGATAGCCTTATTAGATGTTATATTCTACTCACGAGCTGGCAACTCACCCTCGTTGTGCCACAATGTCTTGCAGGCCAAACCCGTCAGCTTTGCAGCGGCGGGCGTATCTTTTCATTGGCTTCTTTTGCTCAGACTGTTGACATTGCTCTTAGGTGGGTTGCGAGAACACTTTATCTCTTTTTGTACTATCATTATATCTAGTATTCTCCATCTACCACTTCTTATTTGTATATGCGACCTAGTGATGAGACTGAGAGATTTGTGTATATGTGGTTTCTTTGGGGTCGAGCTCACTTGAGTCGACGTTGTGTTTTTCTTATTTTGTGCTTCTTTATGCTTATTAGCTTGATATTGCATATATATTGTGTGTAGTTGTGATCCGCCTTGGGCGAAGAGCTAGCTCCCGCTTGGGGATGCCATTTATTCATTACAGGTTATATATCTTGTTGTACCCATTTTTGGGGGCCAGTATTTACAAGGGAGACTCTGCCGAAATTTTCGGAAATTTTTGATGTTTTTAAAAATGGGTTGATGCAACTTAATTGATTTTAAAATAGTTTCATAAAAGGTTTTCCTTCACTCTTATTGTTTATGGTTTAGATTTTCTGGGCTTTGGCTGACTTAGGTTACGTTACGCCTTGAGACGTCTCGTAATCTAAGTGCCAGTCACGTTCCGTACCTTCGGGTCGTGACAAAGTTGGTATCAGAGCGTAGGTTTTATCTTTCTGAGTGTAGGACGACCCTTGGTAGATGGAGTAGGTGACTTAAGCAGAGTGGCGTAGCGTGGGTATGTTCCGCGGCATAATTACGATACGATACTCCGCCTAAGTGACCTTAGGACATAATTGCTTGTATTTCCCCTCTTGATTCCTTGCATTCCTTGATTCAATTGCAATGTTCTTATCGCTCATGTTTCTTATTCCAGCTTTCATGCCGCCAAAGACTACGAGAGCTCAGCGGGCTGCCGCTAGGGATGAGCTTCGAGCGGGCTCGTCTGAGGCGAGGATCGAGCGGGATGATACGCCTACCCCTCAGGGTCAGATTGATCCGCCTTCTCCCGTCCGTATTGCCAGATTAGAGGCCGGTATGCAGGAGTTGCGACAGATGATGGGATCGTTAGTTGAGTCCAGTCGGGCACAGTGATCCGAGGACGTTCCTTCCACCGCACAGATCACGATTGTACCTGCGGCCCAGACGGTTACTCCTGCTACTACTACGAATATTCCCATGTCGCTACAAGAGTTTATGAGGCTGAGACCTCCAGCTTTTACCGGCATGGATGTGACAGGGGACCCACAAGCATTTCTTGATAGGATGGCTAGGATTTGCCGTTCGTTGAGGTGTTCTGATGATAGATGGGTGGAGTTCGCGAGTTTTGATCTGGAGGGCCTTGCCCAGATGTGGTACGATTCAGTAGAGAGAGGCCGAGCTGCAGGTCTACCTCCTATGACCTGGGACGAGTTCACAGCTGCATTTCTTGCACGTTTTCTTCTGGAGAGTGTCCGAGACGCTCGAGCCCGTAGTTTTGAGTCTTTGCGCAATACTCCTGGGATGACAGTGTCTGAGTATGATATACAGTTTACCCAGTTGTCTCGATATGCTCCGTACTTAGTAGACACTGAAGACAAGAAGATAAAGAGGTTTGTGCGAGAGCTTGACACACAGCTATTCCTTGCCATCGGCTCCCAGCACTTTGACACATACGCAGCCGCGATGGATGCAGCTTTACTTTTGGAGGAGCACATTTCTGAGACTCCGGTCGTTTCTAGGCCGAAAAGGATCCGTACTGATACGCCAGCCCAATGACAGATGGGTAGACACCGTGATAGGTTCTTTCAGGGAGATGGCGGCAGCAGAGGATTGAGACGGGGTCAGTTATTTGGTTCATATCCGCAGACCCAGCAGTTGTCGCCTGGATGTTTTCGGTGCGGGAGTCAGTACCATCGTGTCATAGACTGTACCATGGGGCGCCAGGGCACGGCGACAGTGCCACATGTGACCTTACCACCTTCACCACCTCCCCGGAGAGCTTTACTTCCTACCCCTGATGATGCTCCACGCCAGCCAGATGCTCCTAGAGGTCATGGGCGTGGCGGTCCTGCTCAGAGAGGATGAGGCGACAGAGGCAGAGGCAGAGGCCGAGATAGAGGCAGACGCCGAGGTAGAGGAAGAGGACAGCCAGCTATTAGTGGTGGACAGGCCCGAGTGTTCGCGTTGACTCCTCAGGATGCGCAGGCATCCAACGCCGTCGTGACAGGTACTCTGCCAGTATGTTCTTTTGATGCACGGGTATTATTTGATCCAGGCTCCACACATTCCTATGTATCCACATACTTTGCATCGAGGTTGGGCCGAGAGTCTTCTTCGTTAGATCAGCCGCTTGTCGTTATTACTCCGGTAGGCGAGTCGTTTGTTGCCCGTTATGTGTACCGATCGTGTCCCTTTTGTATCGGGGAGAGAGATTCTTCAGTTGATTTTATTCTCCTCGATATGCTAGACTTCGACGTTCTTCTTGGTATGGACTGGCTAGCCACCTGTTATGCATCCGTGGACTACCGTGAGAAGGCAGTCAGATTCAGTTTTCCTTGTGAGCCGGTTCTTGTTATTCAGGGAATGTTGGATATATGTATGCCCTAGAGGCCATTATGTGATAGTGGATGTATTTATACATGTATTGTAACGTTTTGAAAATCGTTTCGGTGAAATTTCGAAAAAACGGTAAAATAAGGGGGTTTTCTGTAAAAAGTCAAAATGCAAATATCTTATTATAAAAATTAAATATATATATTCTAGCTATGAAATTGCTAGTATTTGGTGTTTATTGAGCCACTGGTGAAATTTCAAATTTTCCGAAAAAAATTTATTTTATCATTATTTTAAGCCGTCACTAATACATTTAATTAGGAAAAATTACAAATTGGAATGGGTTGAAACAAATTTTGTGCATCATAACATATTAAACTAACCTGTGAGATATTTTTTTTGTATTGAAAAGAAGTTGTTAATATGGTGTTAAAAAATATAAAAGAAAAAGGCTTATTTTGTGAAAATAATTATGAAATGAGTTAATGGGTGTTTTAATTGGGGGGCATTTCTTTACTTGATCTTACACACTACACCAATTCCCTTACTTGGCTGAATTTTCAGCAGCCTACCATTTCCCCAAGTCCCCACTTATTTTTGTTCTCAAAATTTATATAAGGAAATCTTAAAATGGAGGAAAATGAGGAGATAAGAGGTATGGTGTTAGTTGACTTGAGGCATGGACTTTTCTATCCACTCCCACTCTCACACCCACACTCCCTCACCCCCTCATTTTCGGCCAGCTGCTGCAGCCTTCCCCCTCTCCAAAATCCTCACATTTTCACCTCTAAAATCCACAAAATTTCATCAAAATCCACATAAAAACATCACCAATCCCAAATCCAACACATACCCATTATTCCTTGGCCAATTCTAGCTTGAATCCTTGGAGAAAGATGGCATTTGGGGCTAAGTTTTGTTTGCAAGTAGGGATCTCTTTTTAAACTAGCTTGAGGTATAACTCTATTCTTATTGATACTTGTTCTAATCTAAAATTTTAAGTAAGTGTTAATTAGTTGTTAATTGCAAGCTAGGATATTCAAGAAGGGTTTTGAATTAAATTAGGGTTTTGAATTAAATTAGGGTTTCTAACACTTGATTATGTTTGTGATGGGTAGATTTACATGCTATGACATGTGCAAATCTAAGCTAGTTGCTTTCTTACAAATTGCCACTTTTAAATTGTCCAATTTAAAAGCTATTTTGCTTACTAGATCTTTAGTTATTGCATTAGATTAAATAAAAATCTAGTAAGGGTTGTGATTTTCCATTAAGGTTTTTATTACATCATTAAGGATGCAATGTATAGTTTGACATCTTAAATTATGTAAAACCTAGTTTTGGTGTTAAATTGCAATTGTTATTTGTAAATTGTCCAAATTACTTAATTGTTGCAAACTAGGTTTTTGGGTTTAATGAAATTGATGAGAGTACATTATGGAAATGATTTATATGACTTATTTAAGATATTTAATAAGTATATTGGCCGCTACATTCATTTAAACATCATGTTTTGTACAAAAACGGCGAGTTGTGCTTGCTAGATTTTTCGGAAAAATGACGTTTAAGTGAAATTGGGGTTTTAGTGAGTTTTAACCTATTTTATATTAAAATTAGTGTTCGTGAATGTGCAAATGAGTGTATTTGGATGGTCTGGCGTTTGTATACCGACGTCGAGGGTTTTTGGGTTGATTCGTGAAAGCAACCATAGGTTTTGACTTATGTGGGATTCGTGTGTCGTTTTGGTCATGAGTCGGATTTTAATGCGATATGGTGCGTTTTGTTATGTAGGTACCCCATGTGGACTTCGAGACGACAAGCAAGCGCGTGGCGACGTCGGCACCGGCGAGCGAGGACCAGGTGAGTAGATTTATATCTACGGGGAGAAGTCGGGTGGATGGCGTATAGCACCCCCGCAGTCCGTGGTGGTGTATACGGATGCGTATACACACCAACATTTATTATATGTTATTTGGGATTAATAACGATGTTAGGATGGATATTGATGTGTTGGATTATTTTAGTGTTGTGAACCCTAGGTAGTGTTGCACTACACATACACACCTACATACTTGCATACATTCCTATTTATTGTGCTCATGGGATTCTTTATAGTTATGTGATCACATGGGTATGGGACTATGTGTTCACATACGGATTTGAGGGTGATATTGGGTTTGAGCTGAGTCGATGAGATTTGTGTTGAGGTTGTGATATCGGTGATATGGCAGGATTCGTACTTGAGGTACGTCCTGGTGTTATAGCGGATCTTGGGGCGGCGATACGGGTGATTAGTGTTATAAATAAAATGGTCGAGGTGTGATCGTGATATGAGGCATGATATGCTAGGATATTGATATTAGGCCGTATCGGGCGATGTATACCCCTTGATGATGATATGTGCTGACGATATCAGTTTGTACGAGATTGTCGATCAGTAGTCAGATCATGAGTATATTGAGGATATTAGTATTGTATTAGACATAGGTCAGTACCTTAGACTATGATCTTTGATAAAGAGGATACCGGATGAATAGTGTGATGAATATGATATTGACCCGTACCCAGAATTTGGGATGCCGTACGACGGGTTTACGTACGAGCTATATCTTGATGATTGATCCGCACTCTTGACTTGGGATGTCTGATTATAGATATGGTATCGGATATGATATTATTGAGGCGGGATCACCGACTAATATATATACAGGTATGTATATGGATCGACTCAGATGTTAGGCGGTTTCCTTACCTGTAGTCCAGCTTGTTAGTTTAGCCCTCTAGTTTAGTTGGTTGTTAGATTAGATTCGATTCTTACCTATTTCAAAAAAACTAATGAATCGTGGGTATTTTAAAAGACAGCCAAGGGATCCTACGGATATTTCAAAAGACGTATCTTTTCATGAAAACGCAGTAGTCCCTATTTTCAAAACCCCATGATTCGTGTTATTTCAAAAGGCACCATTTGTAGGACTTATATTAGATTAATGCAGATTAGTTATTGTTGCGTCTAGTTTTCAGCTCCCGCTCATTTTTGTGGTCCGCTTCGCATCGCATGTTTATATTATGTTTCATACTCCATTATTGATATCATGCTGTTAGGACACCAGCACCATTACCGATGATGCGTATGTACCACGTACACTTATTTGCCGGCTCACACACATCTTCATCGGTAATTGCCATGTCACGTACACTTTAGAAAATATTATTGCTTGACATAGCCTGTTAGCTAATAGTTTAGACATGATATTAGCGTACTTGCCTTATATGTTAGTTAGACATTGTAGTTATTACCTGCTACTTCATGCATATTGTTATTCATTGTTATGCCGCATTCATGGATTCTCATGCATATATTCACTACTTTACGTGTTATTGAGGTTTTGGATTCGGATTTCCATGAGATTTTTTTTGGATTTGGAGGAAAACCGTAAAAACATAAATAAACCCTTTCTCTCTTTTAAAATAAAAAGTGCGGTTTTCCCACGATGTATGAGTCGTCCACCATGAGTTTGCTGATGGATTTCGAGACCCGATTCGAGGAGACGGATGAACCGTTTCGGGTACATGGTGGACCCGGTAAGGTACCCCGGGGCAAGAAGCGCGTGATGATGACGATGTGAGCCTGGCAGGGGAGCACTACCTACCGGTGATTTTACCCGACGCGTCGGATATCCGGAGGATACCGTCGTGGTCTTGAGATGGATGGTAGGGGCCGGTCTGGACTGACGGCGCCCTAGATATTGTGATTGAGACATTGAGATTTCGAGATATTGAGGTACAGAGACTGTGATACAGAGATATCGAGATATTGGGATTATGTTTTGTGCCGATGCTAGGCACTGTTTTATGCTGATTTCATTATGATACCTCATTTTAAAAATACAAAGGAAATCTCACTAAATTATGAAAACAGTTCTTCATTTACATGTATTCTGTTTTCATGCATTCATACCTCATTCATATGATATATTGCTACCTGAGGCACTGACACGGGCACATGAGATTAAACTCGGGTTAGATATTTACCCTAGCCTTGTTATAGGCTACATGTTATTCTTATATTTGAGGATATATTATGATCATTGACCTAGGTTGCGTTATTTATGCGATTTCTGTGCGTAGATATTTTTCTATTCACGAGTTGGCAACTCACCCCCGTTGTGCCCCAGTTTCTTGCAGGTTTGCCGTACAGATTTCTTTACGGCTTGCGGCATAGTTTCCTTCGGGTGATTTGCTAGTAGGTGGGTTTACTTGTATCGTACCCCCATTTTATATCTTGTATATTATTATTCTGTTGTATCTAGAAGTTCCATCAACCAAACATGTAATTATTCTGAGATAGAGACCAGTGATGTTATTCCTTCGACCTTGGAGTCGCGCGTTGTATTTCTGTGGTTTCTTATGGTTTTGAGTTTCCTTTTGAATTTTGATCCTCGCCGTTGGCATTGTATATTATTATTGCTTGTGTGGTGGTGACCGTCGATTGACGAAGAGCTAGCTCCCGCTTGGGGATGCCTTTTTATTGATTTCGTATACTACTCATGTTGTATCCCGTTTGGGGGCCAGTATTTACGAAGGAGACTCTGCCGAAATTTTCAGGAAATTTTTGATGTTTTTAGAAACCCGCATAATTCGGCTTATGCTATTAAAACTACTTATTTAAATTGGTTTTCCTTCACTCTTCTATTTTTTCTTGGTTTGGATTTCTGGGTTTTCGGTTTACTTAGATTACGTACGCCTCGAGACGTCGTAGTTTAAGTGCCGGTCATGTTCCATACTTTCGGGTCGTGACAAAGTTGGTATCAGAGCGTTAGGTTTTACCTTCGGAGCGTAGGATGACCCTTAGTTGATGGAATAGGTGACTAAAGTAGAGTGACGTACCGTAGGTATGTTCCGCGGCATATTTACGATACGCTACTCCACTTATGAAGCCTTAGGATGTACATTTCTTTGTTCAGTATTATATTCATTCCCGATCTAGCTTCATCGGTACCAGTTATGGTTTGCTGCCACGATTACGGGAAAGGAGAGCTACGGTTAGAATTGCGGTCAGCACAAGCTCGTCACGAACGAGGACTGTCCAGGGCGTAATTTTGGCGACACACGATTGCGGAGATGTGTCTTTTTACTGTGTTTCGCGCCACGAGCGTTTGGCGGATCGCCTTTATGAGATTTCTCGGACGTGCCGATCAGTACCAGAGGATTGGGCCACCGATAGAGGCCAGCTAGATTTTGATGGCCGTTGGTGTATTGCTTATTCATGATGGTCGAGGCACTGTTCAGCGTGCAGACGAGGGAGCCAGTTGCTGCTGCGAGTGACGAGATATCGCCCCATATGTTGGAGCTATTGCGGGACGAGTAGTACGAAGAGATGATAGAAGGTCGCTAGTCACCCGATGATGAATGACTAGGACAGGTGGTTCGTTCGCCTACCCCGATGCGAGGTCATCAGATAGGTTGATTCCAGCTAGAGTTGACTTCACGCGGAGATGTTGAGAGTCGACAGAGACGATCGAATGTCAGAAACCTTTTATTCCAAGTTTAAAGTAGTCGGAAAGACATGCAGGCAATTCTATGGTCCCTCTAGAAGAATGAAACCCTAAGTCGACTTAATGACCGTGTGAAAGCCTTTGAACCTTCGGGTTTGCGGCAGTTCTACGGCGCCATTAGTGAGGCTTGGGTTTGCTCTTCTACGGCTGGACCACCGATACTGTGGTATGTACTCGATACTATTAAACTGTGCCCAAGATGTTGAGCTCTTGGGGGATTATGAGGTTTTGACGACTCGATCGGATGGCTCGACTTAATTCGGATGCTAGGTGGTGAGATGCATTTCTTGGGAGACTCCAGATACGAGGATAGTCATTGGAGCTTAGTCCATGCAGCCACGACGAGACGAGTCCAGAGCAGTCGACATTAGAAAAATGGAGTAAGAGGTTCGTACAAGATCTGGATATGATGACGTTCCCCTCCGCCGACATCAGGGATGTGATACGTATGCCGAGGCATTGTACTTGGATATACCTTCCAGAAGGAGTCGCGATGAGTATGCAGCCCTTCCAGAACGAGTACAGATCTAGTAAGGGACGATGACTTCCGGACAGTTCGGCAGAGACGAGATTTGGGAGAGATCCCGATAGAACCTTTCTGGAATGAATTACAAGAAGAACTTGACCCAGGAGTGGTCATTGTTACGCACACCAGCAGGCCGGAGTTCATGATCATCGACGAGACGTCCCACTAGTGACCGCGACAGTTGGCCCGAGATTCTTAGAGGATGCGCTTGAGCGGTACTATTCCGCCATTATTAATTTCGATGTTTTGGGTGATTTATTCGCATGATTTGATTTTGATGATTGAGGATTTACGATCTTTGCACAGTGTTGCACTTGATATCGTTTTCGTGCTTGGTTTCACATGTTTGTGATTTTACGGTTTTAGACATTTGAGTTGATTTTGTGCGTATATACGCACACGATTTGGTTTTTGCACGCGGTATAGTTCATATATGCTTGCAGTGCAGTGTTACGTATGTTGTGCATTTAGATGCCCTGGACTTTGATTTCGATGGTGATGTTCGATATTTGTTTTGTGCACCTTGTGCACCTGATTTGATTTTGCGCATGTTCGGCACTTGATATTGGATTTCATGATTTCGTGCACGATGGATGCACCTGATTTTGATTTTCGCGCATGTTTTGAAGTGTGATTTTGGTGCACACCAGATGCACTAAATCGAGATTTTTCGTGCATGTCAGATGCACCTGATTTTGCTGTCAGGCACACATGTTGCCTACGACAGATGTTTAGTGCACACCCGATGCACTTAGATGTTGTTTCTGTGAATATGTATGGCACATATTTGGATTTTGATTTCCGTGCGCACAAGGCGTACGTAGCATTCATACGCGTATTTTGAGATTGATTTTTCTTATAGAGCAGTACGTTTTTATGATATTGCTATGTGTTTTCGTACTGAGCAGGACTAGTCAGAGGACAGTACCTGAATATATTTTACATGTATAGTTTCGAGTTATATCATATTGGTTTTTCTTTGGATTTGGTATTGATGTCTTCCCCATGACTCTGATGATTGCGGGATGCTTGACGGATTTCTGATTTGAGTTATATGCTCATTTTTCATGCGCATGCGTTGCGCTACGATTTATTTTATGTATTTATGATTTCGGAGCCCCGGCGATTTGATGGTTTTGGCTGAAATATTTTAGTATTTGGGTGAAGTTTTAATTTAAATTCGGGGACCGAATTTCTTTAAGGGGGGAAGAATGTAACGTTTTGAAAATCGTTTCGGTGAAATTTCGAAAAAACGGTAAAATAAGGGGGTTTTCTGTAAAAAGTCAAAATGCAAATATCTTATTATAAAAATTAAATATACATATTCTAGCTATGAAATTGCTAGTATTTGGTGTTTATTGAGCCACTGGTGAAATTTCAAATTTTCCGAAAAAAATTTATTTTATCATTATTTTAAGCCGTCACTAATACATTTAATTAGGAAAAATTACAAATTGGAATGGGTTGAAACAAATTTTGTGCATCATAACATATTAAACTAACCTGTGAGATATTTTTTTTTGTATTGAAAAGAAGTTGTTAATATGGTGTTAGAAAATATAAAAGAAAAAGGCTTATTTTGTGAAAATAATTATGAAATGAGTTAATGGGTGTTTTAATTGGGGGGCATTTCTTTACTTGATCTCACACACTACACCAATTCCCTTACTTGGCTGAATTTTCAGTAGCCTACCATTTCCCCAAGTCCCCACTTATTTTTGTTCTCAAAATTTATATAAGGAAATCTTAAAATGGAGGAAAATGAGGAGATAAGAGGTATGGTGTTAGTTGACTTGAGGCATGGACTTTTCTATCCACTCCCACTCTCACACCCACAATCCCTCACCCCCTCATTTTCGGCCAGCTGCTGCAGCCCTCCCCCTCTCCAAAATCCTCACATTTTCACCTCTAAAATCCACAAAATTTCATCAAAATCCACATAAAAACATCACCAATCCCAAATCCAACACATACCCATTATTCCTTGGCCAATTCTAGCTTGAATCCTTGGAGAAAGATGGCATTTGGGGCTAAGTTTTGTTTGCAAGTAGGGATCTCTTTTTAAACTAGCTTGAGGTATAACTCTATTCTTATTGATACTTGTTCTAATCTAAAATTTTAAGTAAGTGTTAATTAGTTGTTAATTGCAAGCTAGGATATTCAAGAAGGGTTTTGAATTAAATTAGGGTTTCTAACACTTGATTATGTTTGTGATGGGTAGATTTACATGCTATGACATGTGCAAATCTAAGCTAGTTGCTTTCTTACAAATTGCCACTTTTAAATTGTCCAATTTAAAAGCTATTTTGCTTACTAGATCTTTAGTTATTGCATTAGATTAAATAAAAATCTAGTAAAGGTTGTGATTTTCCATTAAGGTTTTTATTACATCATTAAGGATGCAATGTATAGTTTGACATCTTAAATTATGTAAAACCTAGTTTTGGTGTGAAATTGCAATTGTTATTTGTATATTGTCCAAATTACTTAATTGTTGCAAACTAGGTTTTTGGGTTTAATGAAATTGATGAGAGTAAATTATGGAAATGATTTATATGACTTATTTAAGATATTTAATAAGTATATTGGCCGCTACATTCATTTAAACATCATGTTTTGTACAAAAACGGCGAGTTGTGCTTGCTAGATTTTTCGGAAAAATGACTTTTAAGTGAAATTGGGGTTTTAGTGAGTTTTAACCTATTTTATATTAAAATTAGTGTTCGTGAATGTGCAAATGAGTGTATTTGGGTTTTTCTCGATGGTCTGGCGTTTGTACACCGACGTCGAGGGTTTTTGGGTTGATTCGTGAAAGCAACCATAGGTTTTGACTTATGTGGGATTCGTGTGTCGTTTTGGTCATGAGTCGGATTTTAATGCGATATGGTGCGTTTTGATATGTAGGTACCCCATGTGGACTTCGAGACGACAAGCAAGCGCGTGGCGACGTCGGCACCGGCGAGCGAGGACCAGGTGAGTAGATTTATATCTACGGGGAGAAGTCGGGTGGATGGCGTATAGCACCCCCGCAGTCAGTGGTGGTGTATACGGATGCGTATACACACCAACATTTATTATATGTTATTTGGGATTAATAACGATGTTAGGATGGATATTGATGTGTTGGATTATTTTAGTGTTGCGAACCCTAGGTAGTGTTGCACTACACATACACACCTACATACTTGCATACATTCCTATTTATTGTGCTCATGGGATTCTTTATAGTTATGTGATCACATGGGTATGGGACTATGTGTTCACATACGGATTTGAGGGTGATATTGGGTTTGAGCTGAGTCGATGAGATTTGTGTTGAGGTTGTGATATCGGTGATATGGCAGGATTCGTACTTGAGGTACGTCCTGGTGTTATAGCGGATCTTGGGGCGGCGATACGGGTGATTAGTGTTATAAATAAAATGGTCGACATGTGATCGTGATATGAGGCATGATATGCTAGGATATTGATATTAGGCCGTATCGGGCGATGTATACCCCTTGATGATGATATGTGCTGACGATATCGGTTTGTACGAGATTGTTGATCAGTAGTCAGATCATGAGTATATTGAGGATATTAGTATTGTATTAGACATAGGTCAGTACCTTAGACTATGATCTTTGATAAAGAGGATACCGGATGAATAGTGTGATGAATATGATATTGACCCGTACCCAGAATTTGGGATGCCGTACGACGGGTTTACGTACGAGCTATATCTTGATGATTGATCCGCACTCTTGACTTGGGATGTCTGATTATAGATATGGTATCGGATATGATATTATTGAGGCGGGATCACCGACTAATATATATACAGGTATGTATATGGATCGACTCAGATGTTAGGCGGTTTCCTTACCTGTAGTCCAGCTTGTTAGTTTAGCCCTCTAGTTTAGTTAGTTTTTAGATTAGATTCGATTCTTACATATTTCAAAAAAACTAACGAATCGTGGGTATTTTAAAACACAGCCAAGGGATCCTACGGATATTTCAAAAGACGTATCTTTTCATGAAAACACCGTAGCCCCTATTTTCAAAACCCCATGATTCGTGTTATTTTAAAAGGCACCATTTGTAGGACTTATATTAGATTAATGCAGATTAGTTATAGTTGCGTCTAGTTTTCAGCTCCCGCTCATTTTTGTGGTCCGCTTTGCATCGCATGTTTATATTATGTTTCATACTCCATTATTGATATCATGCTGTTAGGACACCGCACCATTACCGATGATGCGTATGTACCACGTACACTTATTTGCCGGCTCACACACATCTTCATCGGTAATTGCCATGTCACGTACACTTTAGAAAATATTATTGCTTGACATAGCCTGTTAGCTAATAGTTTAGACATGATATTAGCGTACTTGCCTTATATGTTAGTTAGACATTGTAGTTATTACCTGCTACTTCATGCATATTGTTATTCATTGTTATGCCGCATTCATGGATTCTCATGCATATATTCACTACTTTACGTGTTATTGAGGTTTTGGATTCAGATTTCCATGAGATTTTTTTTGGATTTGGAGGAAAACCATAAAAACATAAATAAATCCTTTCTCTCTTTTAAAATAAAAAGTGTGGTTTTCCCACGATGTATGAGTCGTCCACCATGAGTTTGCTGATGGATTTCGAGACCCGATTCGAGGAGACGGATGAACCGTTTCGGGTACATGGTGGACCCGGTAAGGTACCCCGGGGCAAGAAGCGCGTGATGATGACGATGTGAGCCTGGCAGGGGAGCACTACCTACCGGTGATTTTACCCGACGCGTCGGATAACCGGAGGATACCGTCGTGGTCTTGAGATGGATGGTAGGGGCCGGTCTGGACTGACGGCGCCCTAGATATTATGATTGAGACATTGAGATTTCGAGATATTGAGGTACAGAGACTGTGATACAGAGATATCGAGATATTGGGATTACGTTTTGTGCCGATGCTAGGCACTGTTTTATGCTGATTTCATTATGATACCTCATTTTAAAAATATAAAGGAAATCTCACTAAATTATGAAAACAGTTCTTCATTTACATGTATTCTGTTTTCATGCATTCATACCTCATTCATATGATATATTGCTACCTGAGGCACTGACACGGGCACATGAGATTACACTTGGGTTAGATATTTACCCTAGCCTTGTTATAGGCTACATGTTATTCTTATATTTGAGGATATATTATGATCATTGACCTAGGTTGCGTTATTTATGCGATTTCTGTGCGTAGATATTTTTCTATTCACGAGTTGGCAACTCACCCCCGTTGTGCCCCAGTTTCTTGCAGGTTTGCCGTACAGATTTCTTTACGTCTTGCGGCATAGTTTCCTTCGGGTGATTTGCTAGTAGGTGGGTTTACTTGTATCGTACCCCCATTTTATATCTTGTATATTATTATTCTGTTGTATCTAGAAGTTCCATCAACCAAACATGTAATTATTCTGAGATAGAGACCAGTGATGTTATTCCTTCGACCTTGGAGTCGCGCGTTGTATTTCTGTGGTTTCTTATGGTTTTGAGTTTCCTTTTGAATTTTGATCCTCGCCGTTGGCATTGTATATTATTATTGCTTGTGTGGTGGTGACCGTCGATTGACGAAGAGCTAGCTCCCGCTTGGGGTTGCCTTTTTATTGATTTCGTATACTACTCATGTTGTATCCCGTTTGGGGGCCAGTATTTACGAAGGAGACTCTGCCGAAATTTTCAGGAAATTTTTGATGTTTTTAGAAACCCGCATAATTCGGCTTATGCTATTAAAACTACATATTTAAATTGGTTTTCCTTCACTCTTCTATTTTTTCTTGGTTTGGATTTCTGGGTTTTCGGTTTACTTAGATTACGTACGCCTCGAGACGTCGTAGTTTAAGTGCCGGTCATGTTCCGTACTTTCGGGTCGTGACATATATATATATATATATATATATATATATATATATATATATATATTCAGTGTACATTCTTGCTCGACATGATAGTATGCTATCTGGTTCTTCTTTATCTGACATGTTGATTTGATCATGCTTTTACTCATTCATACATGTTGATCAAGCCCTGAGGATATCGGCTTGACTACAGTGATTATGATAGAGATCATACTAGTGGGACATCTGTAGTTTATAAGCATATCCTGAAATGTCCCTAGTCAGAGGTGTATCGAGACGGGGCATCGATATACCAGGGTAGACTAGCGTATATGATACTAGACCCATGTGATGGGCGATGGATGTTCCCACATTCATCGATGTTTGACATCAAGATCATATACGGGTGCTCAGTGGTGACTGGGTACACTGGACGGACTCACCGAGAACTCCTATATGGAATTATATCTATCGTCGGATAGTGGTTCTCAGGTGACACTGGTACAGGTTAGTCTGTAGACCCGAGATCGTCATAGAGTCTTGTGTGCTCTCCTACTGTACTTTGATTACCACCCTACCACGGCTCTACTGAGTCGTGCAAACAGGTGGCCGTTGGGTACAGTCCCGAGACACACGAATGCGATGAGCGATAGGAGGGGTTTCGCCTCTCCCGGTATTGGTAGTTGATGTTGTGCTGTGCTCGACTGGTTATATCAGTAAGTCCCTGGCCAGGGCTGCTGAGATTTACTGATAAGTGTTATCAGTAGATTCTCGATCTGTTATAGACCATTCACCAGCATGACTTATTGAGTTATTGGGGTCGACGTGACCATCCCTAGACTCGATATGTAGCATATCTGACGAAGAGACTGGACTGTACGGTAGTGTTGCCGGTTGGCTCGACGGGAGTTGTAGCAGGTTCGCTTGTTTTCTTCTGATCGCTCAATACCCGGGTGGCCGTTACGTTTAGCTGACTGCTTGCGGCTTGGGGGTGCTTGATATGATCATCACCCACTGCCGGCGTATTGACGAGTCTTAGAGTCCCACAAAGGAGTTGCCTAGTCCAGGCGAAACATTGTGGTGCGCGTATGCGATAGCGCATGGACCCGGTTAAAATGCGCGTATGAGATACCGTATATTAATTAGGCGGCTTGCTTTTGGTCGGGTCGTATGTGATATGACCGGGTTGATAAATCAAGTGTTGATTTATCATTTAACCATTAGCTTCTCACTAGAAATCCTATCTTGTTTCTTTTGGATGTATGCATGCATGTATGCATTCATTCTTGTTCATGCACATATGGATGTGCATGCACACATGCATACATACATCATTCTATCATGGTTGCATATACATTGAAAATGGTAGCAATATAAGACTCACACCATGGGTTTTTATATGGATTATTATTGCATTTGTGTTAAAACAAAAAGGGAAAGAAAAAGGGTTAATTCATGGATTGTTTCTACACTCTTCTTCATCTTACCATGCTCACCTACTTATTAACCCTTGGTTAATTTTTATTTGGTGTTTTAAACTCAAATACAATAATATCTTTATAATTAACCATGGTTTGAGATGAGAAGTGGAAAATATATATACTTATATTTTTCATTTTCTCATTAGAGTTTATCTTCTCTTCTTCTTTAAAAAAGCCACCATCTTCTTCAATCTTGCTCCTTTTGCTCTCTAGATCTTTCAAGTCAGCAAAATACTCAACAAGATAGGATTTTGAAGTGAGAAAGAGAACCACAACACCATTCTACACAAGTCTTGCCCACTTGTTTAGAGTGTTAGCTTCATTTATTTCTCTTGATAAAGTGAAGTTGCTAGCTTGGACAAAGGAGCTTCGGGTGGATCGTCGTGGACGTTAGAAGACCTCAAGCTAATCGTTTTCTAACTCTCAAGTGGCCAAGGAGTCTATAAAAGGGAGCTACAAAGGTTGTACTCTCAAAACCCTAGCCTTTGTTACTTATAATGTTGGTTAAAGTTTTTGAAACCCTAATTTTCTAGGATAGATCCTTTGTATGCTTACTTAGCACCATAAAAATTTGATCTTTGTGACATGTGATGCTTCCAAACTTCTCATAGGGTGCTAGGTAAACCCAACATTGGTATCAGAGCCAACCTAGAACATTAGGCGATACTTTAGCGAAGTATAAACTCCGATCGAACCGAAATACGGAATTACGGGACACTCTCTGGACATTTTTTGAAAACTGATATTTTTCAAAATTAAAAATATGCAAAAAATTCAGCAGGTAAATATAAGAAACACTGTTAAAAACGATGCAGTGAACAGTCCTTCTTGCCGCGGAAATACGGCCAAAGCTTGCTTGGGCCGTGGTTCCGCGGCCGTACACATGAATCAGTGCATGATTTTTATACAGTAATGGTTATGTCTGCTTGTATATTTTTTGGGGTATTTTTAATCTGAATTTAGTACTGTTAGTTCTGGAGATTGTTTTAAGTTCATTGATTCGATCGGAATTTTAACTTCTTGTCTTTCCGGATAACTAGAAAGTATTGAATTGTTCGAACGAGTGTCGTTTGCTCACTTTTCACGGGGTTTAAATCTTTCGGATATATGTGCAAGTTCTGTGGTGGACCCTCTAGAAGACAACAAACCTTAACTCGATTATGTGACCGTCTTGAACTGCCCTTTGAACCTTAGGGTTTGGGGCAGTACGGCATGCCACATGTGAGGCGTTGGCTTGACCCTTCTACGGCTGGACCGCTACTACTGTGACACACTCCGGATTTTTTGAACTCCGCTCAAGTGTTGAGCTTTAGGGAATTTTGGGTATTTGATCATTCGGTCGAAAACTTTAATACTGTCTATTTATCTGGAATGTGATACAATATGTGGAATTCATATAGTTTAGGCATGAAATACGAAGTATGTGATATTTCGCATTTATGATGTCTAAAAAGAATATGGATTCCAAATATTGTAGTTTTACATTTTCTTTTCTGTAACCGTAAGTGTAGTATGTTCGATATCGCCGGTTTCGTTGCTATACATCAACGACAATTGGGGTACGCATACTTACTTACATTGATGATATATGATATTATGTGTTGCTGAGATATGATGTGCAGGATTGTCGCGATCGAATAGCCGGGTTTTTTTTATGTGAGATGGGAGTTTTATATTTTCATTCATGTAAATTCAAATGTGATGTAATATTCTTTTATTTGGGGCACTTCCGGGTTGAGGTTGATGTCACCAGTGTTGTATATTATTTACTTTTCCGCATTAGGATAGACCCAAGGAGGGGAGCACAAGTGACCGGGTTCTGGGGTTCAGTGGGAGGCCATCTCGAGGAGTCGAGACCGGGTCTCCTAAACTCCAGGATTGGTAGGGTTGCTTGCCGCTCTCATAGGGGTCTAGGGGTGTGGGCTTGGCTATTCATCGCGACTGTGGAATCCGTATTTTCTATTATTGGCTAAATACTAAATACGGACGTCCTAGTATATCCCACATTATATACATGTTTCTGCTGCCTGTGTTCTGTGATATCTGAGACGAATGAAATATTATATATGAGATATATAGTAGACGTTGCTTATGTTTTACACCCGCGCTAGTCCCGTCCCGGTATGCCGTTAGTTAAGTAACCTAACGGTGCATAACGGAACATTGCGGCGAATGCGGATGGCATAAGCGCACGTGTTATTTTCGTTTCTTTTTCTGTGATTGGCTTAAGGACTTAAATGATGGGATTACATTAATATGATTAATTTAAAGAAAATAAACCTGAATAGATGTTGTAGAATCAGATTTGAAAACCACTCGGCTCTTTATGAAAAAGCTATATTTCAAAACTGCGGAGGACAAGCCACTCCTTTTGAAAACCATTTGATTCTACGACGATATCAAGTTCAAAGCGTTAAAGATTTTCTTAAAAATCATCCGCAACCCTCCGTCATTTTAGGAAATAGAGTACTTAGTATTCGTGCTACGTTTGTTGACTTTAGTTAAGGCGTAGTGTACAGTAGCTAAGTGATGTCTTCCTACACTGCATATGATGCAGATTAATTAGGACATTCATGCGACTTTGTTGACCATAGTTAAGGGTCATATGGGTGGGTCTAATTGATCAAGAAATGACGGGTAGAACTTGACTGGTACTTATGATTTGTTGACCATAGTTAAGGTCATAAGTACTAGGGGTAAAAATCACATCGGGAATTTCAAGTGTTGAGATTTGCAATGAGATTACACACCTTCCATATGATGGTTGGATCCCGATCCCACTGTGGGCAATAGTTTCTCCTAGGAGAGTTTTGCAGTTTACAATTAGCTAACTCATTAAGTGTCTAGAAAGGTGTTAACGGGGCTACGCCTCTGGGAAAATGAGGTTTACTTTAATTAGGTCCGTGCGAAAGCACGGGAAACCTCCCTCAAGTACCGACACTGGCCTGGCTGAACGGTTAGCGAAGTTGTAGACTGTAATTAATCCTGGCTAGTTTTCTTTTTAAGGTTTGAAAGAAAAACTTGATTAAAGCAGTGGGAAACATCGATTAGACAAGATAATAACCAATCTGATCTATGCAAGAGCTTTCGCTGAGTGTATTCTTTTCTCTGTCTTAATGGCAGATACCAATGACTGGACTCAAGCTTTTACTAGATAAAAACAAACTGAATGGGACCAATTATAAAGACTGGCTGAGGAATCTGAAAATAGCCTTGACTTATGATAAAGTATCATATGTCCTTACGGCTTCATCCCCGCCCACCCCAGGTCCAAAATCCTCAGTTGCGGACATTGAAGTCCGCAAGACATGGGACGCTGACTGTGCCACGGCCAAATGCCTCGCGCTTGCATCGATGGACAATACACATCAAAAGCAGCATGAGAATATGGACATTCAAACCATATTCCTCCATACAAAGGAGTTGTATGGAGAGTAATCCCGCGTATTACGATACGAAGCATCAAAGAAATTGTTTCAGATGCGAAAGACCCCTGGCACACCGGTAGGAGACCATGTTCTGAAGATGATAGCTCTTATAGAAGAGCTTGAGGACCTTGGATGGACAATGGACAATGAACAATATACGGATATTATTCTACAGTCCCTCCCATCCACCTTTGCTCAATTCATAGTTAACTTCAACATGCACAGCATGGAAAAGGAACTACCTGAACTCCTTAATATGTTAAGGAGTGCAGAGAGCACTATGAAATCAATGAAAACTCCCGTTATGACTATTGGGCAATCTTCTTCTTCTCGCCCAAAGGCTAAGGCCAAAGGAAAGAAAAAGAAGAAGCCCACCGATCCTAAGGGTGGAGTTAAAAAGGTGAAGGGAAAGGAAAAGTCCAAAGCTGGAGACTCGGGGAAAGGTGAATGTTTTCATTGCCACAAGACAGGACATTGGAAACGCAACTGTACAGAATACTAGAACCTCAAGAAGAAGCATGGGGATGCTTCCGCTTCAGGTGTGTTTGTGACAGAAAACTGTTTTTCAATAAACTCTGCTTCCTGGGTATTAGATACCGGTTCAGGTTCTCACATTTGCAATTCTATGCAGGGGCTGAGAAATAGCAAAGTTTTGAAGACAGGTGACCATACTCTCCGCGTTGGAAATGGTTCCAATGTACATACAGTCGCAGTGGGAGAGTATCACTTGGGGTTGCCATCTGGGTGTATATTGGTTTTGAACCCATGTTATTTTGTACCAAGTATGCTATGTAATATAATATCTATTTCTTTGTTAGACAATGAAGGATATAATTTTGTATTGCAGAACAATGTTATGAACATTCACCGAAATCAAATGTTGGTTGGGTATGGTACACTTAATAACGGGATATACGTTCTAAATCAACACACAGTTTTCAATATACAACACACTAAGAAAAGAAAACTTTTAGAAATAAATGAAGCTTTTCTTTGGCACTGTAGACTTGGTCATATTAACGAAACAAGACTAAACAAGTTACACAAAGATGGATATTTAAACTCTTTTGAATATAAATCTTATGCGACTTTCCAGTCTTGTATCAAGGGTAAAATGACCAAAACTCCGTTTACCGGACACGGAGAAAGAGCTACTGAGCTCTTAGGACTCATACATAGTGATGTATGCGGGCCAATGTCTACACAGGCTAGAGGAGGTTTTTCATACTTCATTACGTTCACTGACGATTTCTCAAGATTCGGTCATATATTTTTATTAAAGCACAAGTCCGAAGCTTTCGAGAAATTCATTGAATATAAACAAGAAGTAGAAAAACAAACCGTCTTGAGTATCAAGATGCTTCGATCAGATCGAGGTGGAGAGTATCTCAGTACGGAATTTGCAAACTTCCTAAAAGAGAATGGGATTCTCTCTCAGCTCACTCCTCCTTACACACCACAGCACAACGGTGTGTCTGAACGACGGAATAGGACCCTATTAGATATGTTCCGATCGATGATGAGTGATGCTGAGTTACCCGTCTCATTTTGGGGGCATGCATTGGAGACTGCAGCGTTTCTACTGAACAGGGTTCCAACCAAAACCGTGTCTACTACGCCATATGAGATATGGCATGGGAAGAGACCATCTCTTAAGAGAATTAAGATTTGGGGTTGCCCGGCCTATGTTAAAAAGCAGAATCCGGACAAACTCGAGACACGGTCAGTCATGTGTAGATTTGTGGGGTATCCAAAGAATTCTTATGGATATCTATTCTACCACAAAGAGGAACAAAAGGTGTTTGTTTCTCAGTATGCCACATTCTTAGAAAAAGAGTTTTTCACAGATAAAGATGATGGAAAGGTGGTGGATCTAGAAGTGGTTCTAGAGACACAAACTACAAATGACGATTTGGTTGAACCGGCTGTTGCAATAGAAACTCAGGAACCTCGTCCACTCCGTAGGTCTGGTAGGACTTCTCGCCCACCGGAGAGGTACTACGGTTTCCTCATTGATGGTGACGGAGAAGACTGCATCATGGATGATAATGATCCTACCAGTTTTCAGCAAGCTATCACGAGTGGAGACTCTGTGAAGTGGCTGGATGCCATGAGATCCGAAATGGAGTCTATGTACACCAACAAAGTATGGACTTTGGACGTTGTACCCCTGGGGTAAAACCTGTGGGATGCAAATGGATCTTTAAAAGAAAGATTGGTGTAGATGGGCAGGTAGAGACCTATAAGGCAAGACTTGTGGCGAAGGGTTTTCGTCAAAGACCAGGTTTGGACTATGACGAAACTTTTTCGCCCGTAGCCATGCTTAAATCCATTCGGATCCTACTTGCTATTGCTGCTCACTACGACTATGAAATCTGGCAGATGGACGTTAAAACAGCATTTCTAAATGGAGATTTAGAAGAATGCGTTTATATGGATCAGCCATAGGGCTTCATTGACAGTGAGAGCAGGGGAAAAGCATGTAGATTGCTTAAATCCATATATGGGTTAAAGCAGGCATCTCGGAGTTGGAACATCTGTTTCGATGATGTTATCAAAGAGTTTGATTTCATCAAAAATCCAGATGAACCTTGTGTTTATAAGAAGGCTGTAGGAAGAGCTGTCACATGCCTCGTATTGTACGTGGATGACATTCTTCTGATAGGAAATGATATTCCTATGCTACAGTCGGTCAATTCTTTCTTATCACTGAGGTTCTCCATGAAGGACCTGGGTGATGCCACATACATCCTAGGCATAAGGATCTATAGGGATAGATCCAAAAAGTTATTAGGATTGTCCCAAACCAGGTACATCAACACCGTCCTAAAAAGATTTAGTATGGAAGACTCCAAGCGGGGTGCCTTACCCGCTTGCCATGGGGTCACTCTCTCCAAGGACTCTTGCCCAAAGACCGATGAAGAGAGAGCTCGCATGAGCATTATACCCTATACTTCAGCAGTAGGATCTATAATGTATGCGATGTTATGTACACGCCCAGATGTAGCTTATGCACTTAGTGTTGTAAGCAGGTATCAATCCAACCCAGGGGAGAACCACTGGACAGCTGTGAAGAACATTCTTAAGTACTTACGAAGGACTAAAGAATTGTTCTTGGTATATGATAATAGAGATCTCCAAATGGAGGCCTTTACCGATTCGAGCTTCCAGAGTGATAAGGACGACAACAAATCTATCTCAGGGTTTGTATTTACCCTCAATGAAGGGACGGTAAGTAGGAAGAGTTCCAAACAGGATACCGTTGCAGACTCTACGATGGAGGCTGAGTACATTGCTGCAAATGATGCCGCCAAGGAAGCCGTCTGGATGAAGAAGTTCGTCTCGGAGCTAGGAGTAGTTCCAACCATTATTGATCCAATACCATTGTATTGTGATAATAATGGGGCTATGGCGTTAGTCAAGGAGCCCAGGTTCCATCAGCGGTCCAGACACATCCTGAGGCGCTTTCATTTGATCCGGGAGATTGTAGATCGCCGCGAAATCGAGATTAAGAGAGTAGACACAAAGAATAATGCCGCGGATCCACTAACCAAGGCCCTCCCTCAGCCGCAGCATGAGCGAATTTTTGAGATGTTGGGTATGAGATACGCCAATAACTGGCCTTAGTGCAAGTGGGAGATTGTTGGATATATGTATGCCCTAGAGGCCATTATGTGATAGTGGATGTATTTATACATGTGTGTGTGTTTATATATATATATATATATATATATATATATATATATATATATATATATATATATATATTCAGTGTACATTCTTGCTCGACATGATAGTATGCTATCTGGTTCTTCTTTATCTGACATGTTGATTTGATCATGCTTTTACTCATTCATACATGTTGATAAAGCCCTGAGGATATCGGCTTGACTACAGTGATTATGATAGAGATCATACTAGTGGGACATCTGTAGTTTATAAGCATATCCTGAAATGTCCCTAGTCAGAGGTGTATCGAGACGGGGCATCGATATACCAGGGTAGACTAGCGTATATGATACTAGACCCATGTGATGGGCGATGGATGTTCCCACATTCATCGATGTTTTACATCAAGATCATATACGGGTGCTCAGTGGTGACTGGATACACTGGACGGACTCACCGAGAACTCCTATATGGAATTATATCTATCGTCGGATAGTGGTTCTCAGGTGACACTGGTACAGGTTAGTCTGTAGACCCGAGATCGTCATAGAGTCTTGTGTGCTCTCCCACTGTACTTTGATTACCACCCTACCACGGCTCTACTGAGTCGTGCAAACAGGTGGCCGTTGGGTACAGTCCCGAGACACACGAAGGCGATGAGTGATAGGAGGGGTTTCGTCTCTCCCGGTATTGGGAGTTGATGCTGTGCTGTGCTCGACTGGTTATATCAGTAAGTCCCTGGCCAGGGCTGCTGAGATTTACTGATAAGTGTTATCAGTAGTTTCTCGATCTGTTATAGACCATTCACCGGCATGACTTATTGAGTTATTGGGGTCGACGTGACCATCCCTAGACTCGATATGCAGCATATCTGACGAAGAGACCGGACTGTACGGTAGTGTTGTCGGTTGGCTCGACAGGAGTTGTAGCAGGTTCGCTTGTTTTCTTCTGATCGCTCAATACCCGGGTGGCCGTTATGTTTAGCTGACCGCTTGCGGTTTGGGGGTGCTTGATATGATCATCACGCACTGCCGGCGTATTGACGAGTCTTAGAGTCCCACAAAGGAGTTGCCTAGTCCAGGCGAAACGTTGTGGTGCGCGTATGCGATATGCGCATGGATCCGGTTAAAATGCGCGTATGAGATACCATATATTAATTGGGCGGCTTGCTTTTGGTCGGGTCGTATGTGATATGACGGGGTTGATAAATCAAGTGTTGATTTATCATTTAACCATTAGCTTCTCACTAGAAATCCTATCTTGTTTCTTTTGGATGTATGCATGCATGTATGCATTCATTCTTGTTCATGCACATATGGATGTGCATGCACACATGCATACATACATCATTCTATCATGGTTGCATATACATTGAAAATGGTGGCAATATAAGACTCACACCATGGGTTTTTATATGGATTATTATTGCATTTGTGTTAAAACAAAAAGGAAAAGAAAAAGGGTTAATTCATAGATTGTTTCTACACTCTTCTTCATCTTACCATGCTCACCTACTTATTAACCCTTGGTTAATTTTTATTTGGTGTTTTAAACTCAAATACAATAATATCTTTATAATTAACCATGGTTTGAGATGAGAAGTGGAAAATATATATACTTATATTTTTCATTTTCTCATTAGAGTTTATCTTCTCTTCTTCTTTAAAAAAGCCATCATCTTCTTCAACCTTGCTCCTTTTGCTCTCTAGATCTTTCAAGTCAGCAAAATACTCAACAAGATAGGATTTTGAAGTGAGAAAGAGAACCACAACACCATTCTACACAAGTCTTGCCCACTTGTTTAGAGTGTTAGCTTCATTTCTTTCTCTTGATAAAGTGAAGTTGCAAGCTTGGACAAAGGAGCTTCGGGTGGATCGTCGTGGACGTTAGAAGACCTCAAGCTAATCGTTTTCCAACTCTCAAGTGGCCAAGGAGTCTATAAAAGGGAGCTACAAAGGTTGTACTCTCAAAACCTTAGCCTTTGTTACTTATAATGTTGGTTAAAGTTTTTGAAACGCTAATTTTCTAAACGCTAATTTTCTAGGATAGATCCTTTGTATGCTTACTTAGCACCATAAAAATTTGATCTTTGTGACATGTGATGCTTCCAAACCTTTCATAGGGTGCTAGGTAAACCCAACAGGGAGATCGTAGCGCTACCCTCCCCAGCTTGATTTCTTCTCTTCACGCTGGTCAGCTCTTGCGGAAAGGGTGTCAGGGATTCTTAGCCTATGTTTGTGATACTAGCGCCACAGAGGTTCCGTTGGACCAGGTCCCTGTTGTGAGAGAGTTTCCTGATGTATTCCCTGACGAGCTGCCTGGTTTGCCACCAGAGCGCGAGATTGAGTTCTGCATTGACTTGATCCCCGACACGGGGCCTATCTCTATACCGCCTTATCGGATTGCCCCGGCGGAGCTTAGAGAGCTGAAGGATCAGTTACAGGACTTGCTGGACAAAGGGCTTATCCGACCGAGTGTGTCACCTTGGGGTGCTCCCGTCCTGTTTGTTAAGTAGAAGGACGGCAGTATGCACTTATGCATTGATTATCGTCAGCTGAACCGGGTTACTGTGCGGAACAAATATCCCCTACCCCGCATTGACGACTTATTTGATCAACTCCAGGGTGCAGGGTATTTCTCGAAGGTTGATTTACGGTCAGGTTATCACCAGTTGCAGGTTAGGAAGGAGGATATTCCGAAGACCGCTTTCCGTACACGATATGGTCATTATGATTTCTTGGTGATGTCGTTCGGGCTCACCAATGCCCCGGCAGCATTTATAGACTTGATGAACCGTGTATTCAGGCCATATCTTGATCAGTTCATCATTGTTTTCATTGACGATATCTTGCTATATTCTCGGAGCCGGGAGGAGCACGAGCAGCACTTGCGTATCACATTGCAGACTTTGAGGGAGCATCAGCTGTTCGCCAAATTTTCTAAGTGCGCATTTTGGCTAGACAGTGTCGACTTCTTGGGTCACGTGGTGACGAGAGATGGTATTTGTGTGGACCCGAAGAAGATCGAGGCAGTGCAGCGTTGGCCCAGGCCGGTATCTGTTACAGAGGTTCGCAGCTTTTTAGGTCTGGCCGGCTATTATCGACGTTTTGTCCAGGATTTCTCCCGTATTGCTGCACCGTTGACTGGGTTGACCCGGAAGGGGGTTCCTTTTGATTGGACCGAGGCATGTGAGGATAGCTTCCAGCAGTTGAAGACTCGTCTGACTACTGCACCAGTGTTATCATTGCCTTCATGATCGGGCGGTTTCGTGGTATATTGTGACGCTTCTCGAGTGGGGCTGGGCTGTGTATTGTTGCAGCACGACAGAGTTATCGCGTATGCTTCTCGACAGTTGTGGAAACACGAGCAGAACTACCTCACTCATGATTTAGAGATGGCTGCAGTGGTATTTGCACTTAAGATCTGGAGACATTACCTATACGACGAGTCTTGCCAGATATTCATGGACCACAAGAGCTTGAAGTATATCTTTCAGCAGCGAGATCTGAATCTGAGACAGCACCGTTGGATGGAGTTGGTGAAGGACTATGACTGCGAGATTCTATATCATCCGGGAAAGGCGAATGTGG
Organism: Agapanthus africanus; assembly: GCA_030015575.1. Lineage (NCBI taxonomy): Eukaryota > Viridiplantae > Streptophyta > Magnoliopsida > Asparagales > Amaryllidaceae > Agapanthus > Agapanthus africanus. The sequence continues at coordinate 359,248,129 of JASDDO010000012.1, forward strand.
TGGCAGATGCTTTGAGTAGGAGGCTCGGTGGTAGCCTATCTTGTTTGAGCGCAGTACAGATGCAGTCGACGGTGGATTGGCAGGTTTTATGTGACAGCCGAGTGCATTTTGAGTTTACTCTTACAGGGGGACAGCTGGCCCATTTCAGAGCACGCCCACAGTTACTTGACCGTATCCGCGAGGCACAGTCCGGTGATGCCCCTATTTTAGAGATTATCGAGCAGATTTGGCAGGGAAGAGTTTCCGAGTTCTTGATTGATGATCAGGGGATACTTCGATTTGGGACTCGACTGTGCGTACCAGATTCTGAGGGACTGAGGCGTGATATTCTTGAGGAGGCACATAGATTAGTGTACAGTGTTCATTCAGGTTCCACCAAAATGTACCGTGATTTGAGAGAGGTTTACTGGTGGGACGGGATGAAGAAGGATGTTACAGACTTTGTATCGAGGTGCTTGACTTGTCAGCAAGTCAAGGCCGAGCACCAGAGGACAGCCGGCGAGTTGCAATCTTTGCCCATTCCTGAGTGGAAGTGGGAACAGGTCTCCATGGACTTCATTGTGGGTCTACCCAGGATCAGTCGAGGTATGACTCTATTTGGGTGATTGTGGATCGACTGACGAAAGTGGCTCACTTCCTGCCAGTGAAAACCACTTTTTGATTTGCTCGGTACGCTCAGGTTTATATTGATGAGATCATGCGACTGCATGGCATCCCGACTTGCATCGTGTCCGACCGGGGCACCCATTTTACCAGCCGATTGTGGCAGAAACTTCAGGAGGCTTTGGGCACCCGATTGAGTTTTAGCACAGCTTTTCATCCGCAGACTAACGGTCAGTCAGAGCGTACTATTCAGACTCTTGAGGACATGCTCAGAGCTTGTGTTTTAGATTTCGGCGGTAGCTGGGATCGTCATTTGCCCTTGATCGAGTTCTCCTACAATAATAGCTTCCAGGAGACGATTCAGATGGCATCTTTCGAGACTTTATATGGGAGGAGATGTCGATCGCCTGTATGTTGGACAGAGCTCAGGGAGAGCAGTATTTTAGGGCCACATACCGTACAGGAGACGACCAAAAAGATACAACTGATTCGGGATAGGATGAGAGCGGCCCAGAGTAGGCAGAAATCATATGCTGACAGGCGCCGTCGCCGACTCGAGTTCGCTGTTGGCGATCATGTTTTCCTGAGGGTCTCTCCGATGAAGGGCGTGATAAGATTTGGGCGGAAAGGAAAGCTTAGTCCTAGATATGTTGGTCCCTTCGAGATCCTAGAGCATTTCGGTTCAGTGGCTTATCGGTTAGCTCTTCCGCCCAGCTTCCCCGATGTTCACCCTGTGTTCCATGTTTCGATGCTCCGCAAGTACCTTCATGACCCTTCCCATGCGATTCAGCACCAGACGATCCAGCTGGAGTGTTATCTTTCATTCACCGAGCAGCCGGTGGTCATTTTGGATCGGCAAGTGAAGAAATTGAGGTCGAAGGTTATACCGTCCGTCAAGGTTCTTTGGCGTGGCCCGAACAGCGAGGAGGTCACCTGGGAGGCCGAGGACGAGATGAGCAAGAAATATCTCCATCTTTTTGAAGGTACGCGTAGTAAAATTTTAAATTCGGGGACCGAATTTCTTTAAGGGGGGAAGATTGTAACGTTTCGAAAATCGTTTAGGCAGTTTTTCGATAATCGGCAAAATAATCAGTCTTTTCCGTAAAAAGTAAAAATAAGTATTTTTCAATATAGACCTAATTATACAAAATTTAGATAAGATATTGCTAGAATTTGTTCACTAAATTGTCACTTAAAAATTTCTAGTTATTTAAAAAAAATTCCTTAATTAATTATTTTTTAATATTATTTTAAGCTTTTAAAAATATATTAAATTAGTGATAAATACAAATTTAAATAGTTAAATTACACACTTAGGAACCATTATAAACTAAAATTTAGTGTAACAAAAATTGTATCAAGACTTTTTAAGATTTTAGTTCTAAGGTTTAAAAATTAAAGCAAAAATGAATTAAAATGGGGCTTTTTTGTAAAAATTGATGTGATAGTCATTTAATGATCTTGTGACAGACTTTTTGTGTAGAAATTTCTACACAATTCCCTCACAACTCACCCCTCTACCCTCAGGCCGAGCCTCCCTAGCTGCTGGTCTCAAATTTTCCCCCCATTTCTTTGCTTTTAAATTCATGCAAAAATCAACCAAAAATCCATAAAAATTCACAAATTTCTTCACTAATTCAAACCTAAACCCTATTCTACCTCTTTCCAAACCCTAATTGGTTTAAAGCAAAGAGAAAAGAGGCAACTTTGGAGGCTAAGTGGAAGGGGATCAACACTTGGGAGGTATAATTTTAATCTAGTTGTTAAATTGGTAGTTTAAATATGCTAATTTAGATTTTTAAAGTGTTAATTTCATTGTAATAGTTTGCTTTGAAAATTCTAGATTAGGGTTGATGTTGTAATTAGGGTTTGAAGTATGATAATTGGGTTTAAGTTAGTGTTGTGGCAATCTAGTGGGTTAGATCGGACGTTTGTGCGATGTTGCGATCGCTAAATCTTTAATTCGCGAGGTTTGCATCGGAATTTGTCTGTGAATGCTTACTAGGTTTTTCTTAAAATTAGGAAGTGACTTAATTGCGATATATTGTCGATACTATTAGCATCTACTACGACTTGTAGGTTGTTCGAATGCGTAGTTTGGTTTAGTCGGGTTTTAGTTTTGACGGTTGCCCCGAAACGACGATTTTAGTTAAGCTTTTAGTGATTTTCGTGTGTTTTCCGCACACCGAGTGCACGTTGTGCCTAACTTGTGAGCGTCGATCTTTTCATATTGTGACTTGCGTTGTTTCATGAGGTGTAATCTTATGTTGTGTGTTTTGCAATTTTAGGATCGGCTGCGAAAACATCGGACGCGGCGCGCAAAGGCAAAGCGGTGGTTGGATCAGATTAGCGAGGCGTCCGGGTGAGTAGATGTATACATCTATGGGGAAATCGTCTGGATGACGCGAAGTTCCCCATAGTTAGGATCACTTTATTACTTGCAACTATATGCCTAGTTAGTTAGTTAAACCATCTCATTCATTGCATACCTTTATAGCCATTCGTCTGCTGGCATTGCATAGTTATCCAGATACACATGTGTGATATCACCTCTTAGGACACATACACCATTACCATTGGCTCATGTTGCACCCGCACTATTCATGTGAACACACACGCCTTGGTAATTGACATGTCACGAGCACTTTAGAACCTGCTTAGTTTAGTATCATCATTTGCATCATACATGATATATTGAATCGCATAGCATATATATATACCTCGCATCATCATCATGCTTATATAGATTTATAGCCACAAATCACATCGCATACCTTGATATCATAAACATTTATCATAAACGACATGCTGGTATTATGATTTTCTTGAGGATTTCAGTATTGATGAGATTTCTGGATTTTGGGGAAAACCGTAAGAATTTAACAAAAAACTTATTATCATCATTTTTAAAATAAAGTTGCGGTTTTCTCGTGATGTATGTGTCGTCCACCATGAGTTTTCATGTTTTCTGTTGGATTTCGAGACCCGATTCGAGGAGTGGATGAACCGTCTCGGGTACATGGTGGGCCCGGTATGGTACCCCGGGGCAAGAAGATCGAGTTGTAGACGATGAGCCTGGCAGGGGAAGACTACCTACCGGTGATGTCTGGCACGGCGGATATCCGGAGGATACCGACCGTTGTCGTGAGATTTGATGATATGGGCCGATCCGGACTGACGGAGCCCGATGTATTGAGACATTGATATAGTGAGACATTGAGACAGATATATTTCCATATTTGGTGTCGATGCTTGACACGGTTTTCAGATGATTTCATTGATGGTACTTTAGCTATTGCACAGATATTCTTTTCTAAGTTAAGAATGCAGAGCTTATAGTATTTTAAACACTTAAAGATTTCGTATTGATGTTGCATACATATGCATACATACTAGTGGTATTACATCACATATAGACATACATGTTGTGACGCATTTGCGTGCATTCTTACGATAGCCTTATTAGATGTTATATTCTACTCACGAGCTGGCAACTCACCCCCGTTGTGCCACAATGTCTTGCAGGTCGGACCCGTCAGCTTTGCAGCGGCGGGCGTATCCTTTCATTGGCTTCTTTTGCTTAAACTCGCGACATTGCTCTTAGGTGGGTTGCGAGGAAACTTTATCTCTTTTTGTACTATCATTGTATCTAGTACTCTCCATCTACCACTTCTTATTTGTATATGCGACCTAGTGATGAGACTGAGAGATTTGTGTATATGTGGTTTCTTTGGGGTCGAGCTCACTTGAGTCGACGCTGTGTTTTTCTTATTTTGTGCTTCTTTATGCTTATTAGCTTGATATTGCATATATATTGTGTGTGGTTGTGATCCGCCTTGGGCGAAGAGCTAGCTCCCGCTTGGGGATGCTATTTATTCATTACAGGTTATATATCTTGTTGTACCCATTTTTGGGGGCCAGTATTTACAGGGGAGACTCTGCCGAAATTTTCGGAAATTTTTGATGTTTTTAAAATGGGGTTAATGCAACTTAATTGATTTTAAAGTAGTTTCATAAAAGTTTTTCCTTCACTCTTATTGTTTATGGTTTAGATTTTCTGGGCTTTGGCTGACTTAGGTTATGTTACACCTTGAGACGTCTCGTAATCTAAGTGCCAGTCACGTTCCGTACCTTCGGGTCGTGACACCCTAGTTTTCAGAGGAATTAAATTCACATGTGTTTTGTAAGAATTAAATTCTTTGAACTCAATTCTTTCCCCTAGGTTTTGAATCTGCATGATAGAATCTCCCCGATGAGAATTAAATTCTCAACTTGTGGGGAAGATCTCAACCAGAGGAAGAACTAAGTTCTTATAGGGTTCAACCCTTAAAAAGGCCAAAAAGAGATAGAACAAACTCTGTATTTTTTTTACCTAGTGTGTTTTGACGAAACAAGTTTTTAGTGAGAATTAAATTCTTTTTTTTTGTTTCTACTTCTGTCTTCTCTCTCTGTGTGGGTGTTTCTCTCTGCTTTGCGTCTGTCTCCTTTTTTTTTCTTTTCTTCTTCCTCTCTCTTTTTCTTCTTTTTGAGACTTGAAGTCTCAGGTTCTTTATATAGTGGAGAGAAGTTTGTTAATTAGTTTGAAGAAATCTCTCATTAAGAGATCCAAATTGATTTGGGGATTTTTACCCACCATTGGATCTTTAATCTAAGCTTTCTGTTTTTACAGAAGATATTGTCCTTTTTTTAACAAGATTGGGGTTATTCTCTCATATACAGAATTTATTCTGGAAAACGGTGATTTTTAATCACCGTTGGATTTTTAATCCACCGGTTCTCTGTTTTACAGAGGGCAGTCTTTCTTGTTTAGAAAGATTGAGGGAATAGAATTTTATTCTATGATCCAATTCGGGGGATGTTTTCTCCCATGCAGAATTTCATTCTGTATCTTTGATGTTTTATCATCTCCATTGGATTTTTGATCCAACGGCTCTATTTAACAAAGAGTAGAATTTAATTCTACCTTCTTTAATTTGGGCGTTGACGCTCACGTGCTATGCACGTGGGCGTCGCCTATGAATTTAATTCTTTTATGAATATCCACTCTCGTACTTTCCACGCCAGCGCTCACGTGTGTTCCACATGATGCGCCATTATAGGATTTGATCCTAACAGAAGCTGGCGTTGGCGCTCACGTGGGAAACACGTGAGGCGCTTAAGCATTTAATCCTATCTGAAGCGGTACTTACATGCTTTGCATGTGGGTGTACGTGTTTAACACGTGGAGGTTTCCTTTTATTTTTATAAGGGAACATCAAGTTTTGAGCTAAAATTTTTGTCGGGAACAGGCTAGTAGAGTGCAGACCTCTTCACGGAGCATTCGATCTCGAAAGGATTTAAATACGTTTTTAAGAAATACGAATTTTTCTAAATAAAATAAAATTAATTTTTAGAAAAATTATGTAAAATTATAAATCCATATTTTCAAAATATAATAAACCTATGTTTTTCTAAAAATGAAAGATTAACAAATGACAATAAAATACCATCAAGATACCATAAAGGACAAGTTTTTCAATAAAATACCATGAACTTACAAATGCTAAATATTTATCATTAAAATACCTAAATCCTTACAATCCATGCTCATGAAAACTCTAAGCAATACTAATCACCCTCGAGATTTACTTTTTAACTATATTAAAATATTTTTCATAAAACCACTCGAGTTATATAAAAACAATATTTTAAGGACTTTAGTAAATATAGGTTTAAGCGGGATCAATTCTTGAGCCCCGGGGAGCCAGAGAAAGTGAGTGCTTGCCTATTCAGGTTAAAAAACTTAACCGGAGTTATCAATGACAATTTTCTTGGAAAAAGACATAAATTCTGTCGTCCATGTGCAGCAGTTGCCGATAATTCTCGAATCTAAGATTTCCATAGTTAAATCAGTACAAGTGTCCGACTCAGTCTGAGTCCAAACTCAAACCTGAATCCAAACTCAAACCTGAATCCAAACTCAAACCTGAGTCCAAACTCAAACCTGAATCCAAACTCAAATCTGAATCCAAACTCAAACCTGAATCCAATTCAAACCTGAATCCAATTCAAACCTGAATCCAAAATCAAACATGAATACTTGATCATGAACATGAATACTCAAATCCAAACATCAATATCAAACATATATACTTTACTTGACCAAACCCTGGTCATAATTAGACCTGAACTTAACCTGAATAGCAGAACACAATGACTGCTATTGAAACTGACTTGACTCGAACCATGAATACAACTTGACATGAATACATGAACACTTGACACGAATACATGATATTGACATGAACTCAATCTTTCCACTTGATGTATTCATGGATTCGAGCAAGGCTACTAATTTAACTGTAACGTAGAATACACGGGGTGTTGGGTAGTTCTTGTGTGAATCCAACGAAATCTCAGGAGTCCCCCTAGATCATAAATCCATGTCTACTAACACAAGAAAGCTATCATGAGGGCCCGTGTTTTCTTGCTCCTGGATTACAGCATGTTGAGTTTGGAATACTTCAACATTAGGTTGAAGTCCCATTACTAACACTTGATTCGGGCCCGTGGTTCCATACTCCTGGATTACAGCCTGTTGGGTTCGAAAACACTCTTGAGATTGGTTGATATTCACCCTTAAACTTACGTTTAATTAGTTTACCCATGTAAAGACCTTTTAGGATACTTACAATCACTTCATATTCACTATACCTATACCACACGGCCATGCTATACTATGTTCATGTTATTCTGCCATGATAAATATATAGAACTGCATGCTAAATAGAATTGCCATGATTACATTGAATGATATGTTTAAACAATATATCTCCTAGTCCATTACTTCATGATTTACGTTTTCTTTATCATTATAATTCACACCTAAATTCTTGGGGACTTACCAAGCAAAAGTTCGCTGACGGGCATTCCACCCATTTTTGTTTCTTGGAATGTTCGTCAGATACTGTGGAGACCGAGGAGGCGAACACCACCGAGAAGGAGCATGATCAGATCATGACTCAGGACTCTATCTTTTTCAGTTTAGGCATGCCACCTGTTTAGGCATTTCTCTTCTTGTATTGTATTTCCTTTCAATTGAACTCATGTATTGTAAATGCTTCAAGTTGAATGTAAATAAAGTTGTTGAAATTTAAATCTCGTGTTTATTTCTTGTCATTTTATATTGCTTATTTTACACTTTGCGTATTTATTCCGGGAAATGACCTTCTCGAAATAAATATGTCACGGACTTGCCACGTCACCGTTTCCGTCTATTGGGAAGCGGGGCGTGAACGGTTTTGTTGGTGGCTCATGTAGGTCAGTTCTGCATGAAGTCTTAAGCAATATATCAAAAGAAATATGAAATTCAACAACTTTACATTCCTTGCAATTCCATTTCTATTGAATCTATCCTAATCTTTCTTCTCTATCTAAGGTGATGGATTCTTCCAACAGCCCTAGCACCAACGTCAATAGAAGTACACTACCACAGCCTACCCTTACCGTTCTACCACCTCCATCTACCATAGCCGCTCCACTCACAGAACAGATGATACTTTTGAAGGTTATCAAAAGCCTACTTGAAGGTCAGCAGGTTCAAAGAACGATTTTGCAGGAGCAGACTGCTCTCCTTCAACAGAGTTTCATCCGCTCTGACGCAGAAGCACCGGGAATGAAGCAATTTCGAGCGTTACACCTGAAGAACTTCTCATAGAAAGAGATACCGCTTGAAGCCGAGGAATGGGCTCAGAGCATAGAAGACGACCTAGCCACATCCCAAGTTCCATAAGTGGCTTGGGTCAGAATAGCAAAACTCCAGCTTACTGACAATGCCAGAGTCTGGTGGAAGGCCGAGGAAAGCCGTCTTGAGCATCCGATCGAGTGGAAGACTTTCCTTGATCTCTTTGACACCAAGTATTTTCCTGAAACCGCACACTTTGAGATGGAACAGAAGTTCATTCACCTGCAACAAGGATCCATATGGGATAAGTCGGTGGATGAGTATGATGCAGAATTCACCATGCTCGGCAGATTCGCAGCCAATCTAATTCTGATGATGCTCACAAGTGGTGTCTCCTTTAATTAGTACACATGGCGAATGACGTGTCCTGAAGGCTACGGAGGTGGAATAAATGAGTTGCATTATGAGGATTCCTCGGGAATTCGTCTCGAGGAATGTGTCTGACCTTCAAGGAGACCTCCCTGAATACATTCCACCTTCACCTGTGAACCTAGCAACAGCTCGCTTCCGAGCTATCTCAGTTTCCTTACTCGTCTCTGAGCCTCCGACGTGCCGAGCATTCTCGGCCTCCAGACTCATCTCCGAGCTTCCGACATTCTGAGCTTCCTCGGCCTCCCTCGACCTACCGGGAGCGCAGATCCCATGTGCCCTGCAACGACTCTGCGTATATCGCCAGGGCAAGATATCCTCCTCCCCACGATCCGCGTCCCATGCTAGCACATCCTTCCATTAATGGGCGCATCCCGCCATTCAAGGTGAGGATAACGCTGGGACGTAACTGATGGCGGTGATCTCGCGCCCGCTTGCTCCATGCTACCCCTATATAAACCCCTCTCTCAGATGACTCAGGTAACTCGAATTATCTCAATACGCCGCTACTCTGGCTCCTATTCCTCGGCTCTAACTTGATCGCTGAAGGGTCCTACGGTGGTCACCCACCCCGGGACTTCTTTGCAGGTAGCTTGTGTTAGTTGTATGTATGCCCTAGAGGCCATTATTGTACATATGATGTATATTATAGTGGATGCTTGGACATATATAGGGAGGACTTTCTTGCTCGACATGATAGTATGCTATCTGGTTACTCTTTATTTTAACATGTACACTTATTGTCTCTCTGTTACATGTTGATAAAGCCCTTAGGATGTGTACTTGACTACCAGGATTATGATGCAGATCATACTATTGGGGCCAGGGTAGTCTATAAGTACATCCTTCAATTGTTCCTAGTCGTGGGAGTATCGAGACGGGGCATCGATATTCTAAAGTAGACTAGCGTATGCGTTTCTTGACCCATATGATGGGCGATGGATGATCCCACATCCATTGGTGTTTGACATCAAAGATCGTATATGGGTGCTCAGTGGAGACTGGGTACACTGAACATGACTCGCCGAGAACTCCTAGATGGTATAATACCTCACGTCAGATATTAGTTCTCTGGTGACACTGGTATAGGTTAGTCTGTAGACCCGAGATCGTCATAGAGTCTTGTGTGATTCCCACTGTGCTTTGATTTCCACCTTACCATGTTCAAGAGAACATGCAAAACGGTGGTTTTTGGGTACAGTCCCGAGTCACATGTAGGCAATGAGCGATAGGAGGGGATTTCGTCTCTCCTGGTATTGTGGGTTGATGTTGCGCTGTGCTCGATTGGCCATAACAGGAAATCCCTGTCCAGGGTTGCTGAGATTTACTGGTAAGTGTTATCAGGAGTTTCTCAAACGGTTATGGGCTTCACATCGGCATGACTTATCTAGCTATTGGGGTCTGACGTTTACCACCCCCAGGCTAGATATGTAACATATCAGACAAAGAGACCGGACTGTACGGTAGTGTTACTTATTGGATTCACAGGAGTATGAGCATGCTTGCTTGTTGATCTTCTGATCGCTCAATACCTGGGTAGCCGTTACGTCCAGCTAGTACCGCTGACGGCTTGTGGGTGACTGATATGATCATCACCTACTGCCGGCGTATTGACGAGTCTTTAGAGTCTTACACAGAGGTTTTCTGGCTCAGGAAAAATGAAGTAGGAGCACATATGTGATATGTGTGAGACCGAGATTAATACGCGTATGTGATACCGTATTCTAATCTCGCGATATGTGATATCGGTCGGTTATATGTGATATAGCCAGGTTATCGAATCAAGTGTTGATTCGATAAGTTGATACAAATAATATTAGTCGGTTATATGTGATATAACCGGATTATTAAATCAAGTGTTGATTTAATAATTTAATGTATGCTTATATATTTGATATATTAATTTTACATTAACAAATATTAGCTCACTTAAGCATTTATTTATCTCACTTATACATTTAATATATATATATATATATATGATATATATTAATGTATTGTTTATTTGTATCATGCTTGATGATACATTATACATGGGTGTATGAGACTTACACCATTCCATGGATAATAAAGGTTTTTTATTTATTTATTTAAGATAATTCAAAATTAGGTGGAATAATTGCATGGTTTGAAGCTTGGAGAAGCTTGTAGAAACCTTGACCAAGTCCACTAATTTTGTTTTATCTTAAGATATTTATTAACCGAACTATTATCTTTAGCCATGGTTAAGTCTCTACATGAGTTCATATATGATATTTGCTCACCCATGGTTATGGAGACTCTCATTCATCCCACACTTCATCTTCTTCTTCATCTCAAGAAAGCTCTCTAGGTTTTCAAGAGGTGAAGAAAATTAGTGAGAAAAATAATTCTAAAGTGAGCAAAAATCCTACTTCATCAACCTACACTAGATTAGCCATTGTTTGCTTCACTAATTCCCAATTAGTGAAGAGGTAGCTTGAGTTGGAGATTCCTCGACGTAGATCATCTTCGGCCTCGAAGACTTCAAGCAAGCTTGTTCCTTTCGCCTTGTGAACCCTTACTAGAGTCCGGGAGATCACTACTTGGAGCGAAGGGACTACTACACGGAGCTTTAGAAGTGAAAGACCGGTCTACAAAGGTTGTATTCCTCATTCACTTAGTGTAATGTTTGATTACATGCTAGCTTACTCCTAATACTCTAGTTATATCCTTGGCTAGGGTTCTTTAGCACCTTAGAATTTTTTAAATTGCATGCTTGATGCATTGGAAAACCTACTGAGGATGCTAAGGAACCCAGCAGTGGTATCAGAGCCAGGCTAGAGAATTTGACAATGTTAGTATAATTACAAAACCGAAACAACTCCGAAACAGTCGAAACAAAACTCTAGTTTCTGTTGAATTTTTCTGAGCCTCTAAATTTTTTTTAAACAGTTGCAGAATGTTACATGCGATGTAATATGAACACCAGAGAAAAATGAGCCCAAACCGCCGGATTTTGACCGGCGAAATGATTAGAAAAACCGGCCTGGCCGGTTTTCTTGAGGTGTTTTTGCTTCATTTTTGTTTGGTGTTCTAGGCTCTGGGGTTTGGTGTTTCAGGTATTATTTGTTTTTACTAAGATTGCATGTGATGTTATCTTTCTATAAAGGCAATTCGGAGTGTTTCGTATTCGTAATTTTAACATCGTTTCGGGTAACTTAGACGACGTTAAAAAGTTCGAACGAACATCAAACACCACCTCAAGATTGCTCTCTGGAAAATTTTCAAAAGTTGGAATTCTTGGGTTTAAAAATATTCAGAAAATTGTGCATGGTATTGTGTGGACCCCTAAGAAAAACGAACCCCAAACTCGACCTAATGACCACGGAACCACGGCCAAAAGGTGCTTTTGGCGACGGTTCCGCGGCGCCGTTGGTGAAGCTTGGGACGTGCTCTCTTGTGCTGGTCCGTATGTGTCTGGGAATTTTTGAATCTAACTCAAATGTTGAGTTCTCTGAGAATTTTGGGTGGTTGATCGATCAATCGAAAAGTTTAACATCGCCTAGCTTTCATGAATGTGAAACAATATTTGGAATCCACAATAATTAGTTTTGTGAAAACTAGTTTGAATTTTGTAAACCTAGCAATTTAGTCTCATTTGATCGGTTTCCACGGGGTTTTGATATGGATCAAAACTCTGTCGCAATCACGTAGTGTACGCGGATACTCGCCGGGTAACATTACTAGATAGCCACGCCCCAAAGCCTCGACCAAGTGATTGTAGGAGAACCATGTTGCCAAAAGCATCCCCCCGGGTGCTCGCGGCCGCGATGTTCCACCTAAGTGCACTTCGTCGACGGTATCGGGGGTGCAGCCGTCTACTAAAGTTTCCGACGAGCATTCGATCAACTTGTCGGGAATCTTGTTGAATTGCCCGACTTGTTATTGAATAGTGTTTTCAATATCGAGACTAAAATGCGGGGTTTATAAAGTTAGGCATGAAATTCGGAATGAGATATTCCTGGTTTATGATGTCTAAGGAATTCATATGGTAAGGCATGAAATCCGAAGTATGTGATATTTCGGGTTTATGATATCTAAGGAGGTTGCGGATTCCAATTGTTGTAGTTTTCACTTTTTTTCTGCGACCACAAGTGTAATATGTGGTGTATCGCCGGTTTCGTTGCTATATGTCAACGACAATTGGGATACACATATTTACTTACGTTGATAACATGTGACGTTATGTGTTGCTGTGATATGTTATATTGGATCTGTAGGGTCGCCTAGCACGGCAGAAAGGTTTCGGGAGGAATCTTCCATGCCAAATTAAAATTTTTCCGTTCTAGCTAACCCTAACCCTAGAATCGTATAATAGAAAAAGCGACGGCAGGAAATGCAAACAACTTTGCAACTAAAGTGAGCAAGGAATACAACCTTTGTAGACTGGTCCTTCACTTTAATAGCTCCGTGTAGTAATCCCTTCGTTGCGATCATGAACTCCGGACTCTAGAGAGGCTCCCATGAAGAAATGAACATGCTTGCATTGAAGTCTTCGAGACCGAAGATGATCTACGTCGAGGAGACACTAACCCAAGCTATCTCTTCAATAATTGTAGAATTAGTGAAGCAAACACCCAAAACTAAATGGCAAATAGTAGAGGATGATGAAGTAGGAAGTGGGCTCACTTTAGATTTGATTTTCTCACATATTTTCTCTCATCTCCATTGAAGCTAGAAAGCTTGAGAGGAAGAAGAAGAAGAAAACTCTCATGAATAATTATCCAAAGGATAATGGCAACCATGAGTGAGTTAAGAATCATATACTTAACCTTTGTAGAGACTTAACCATGGCTAGGATAATGGTTTGGGTTAATAAATATCTTAAGCTAAACAAAAATAGAAGACTAAGTCAATGCATCCATAAGCTTCTACAAGCTTTGTGTCATGAAAAAGTCCAACTAATTTTAGAATAACTATAAATAAATAAAACCCCAGATAATCCCTAGCATGGTGTAAGTCACACACATACCCAAGTTGAATGTATCATCAAGCAAGACACAAAACATGTACACAAATATACATATCAATATACAATGTGCACATCAAGTGAGAAAAGAAATCATAAGTGAGCAAGTATTAGTTAATGTAACTTAATATATCAAATATATAATTATACATTAAATTATTAAATCAACAATTGATTTAATAATCCGGCTATATCACATATAACCGACTAATATCAAATGTAACAACTTATCGAATCAACACTTGATCCGATAAACCGGCTATATCACATATAACCGACCTATGTCATATATCGTGAGAATAGAATACGGTATCACATACACGCATTAATCTCGGTCCCGCACATATCTTATATGTGCTCCTACTTCATTTCGCTTGAGCCAGGAAACCTCTGTATAGGACTCTAAAGACTCGTCAATACGCCGGCAGTAGGTGATGATCATATCAAACACCCACAAGTCACAAGCGGTCTGCCAAACGTAACGGCCACCCGGGTATTGAGCGATCAGAAGATCAACAAGCAAGTCTGCTCACACTCCTGCGAATCCAATCAGTAACACTACCGTACAGTCCGGTCTCTTCGTCTGATATGTCGCATATCTCGTTTAGGGGTGGTAAACGTCAGACCCCAGTAACTCGATAAGTCGTGTCGATATGATGCTCATAACGGGTCGAGAAACTACTGATAACACTTACCAGTATATCTCTGAAGCAGCCCTGGCCAGGGACTTCCTGTTATAGCTAATCGAGCACAGCGCAACATCAACCCCCAATACCGGAAGAGACGAAACCTCTCCTATCGCTCATTGCCTCCATGTGATTCGGGACTTTACCCAAAAGCCACCGTTTTTCACGTTCTCTTGAACGTGGTAAGGTGGAAATTAAAGCACAGTGGGAATCACACAAGACTCTATGACGATCTCGGGTCTACAGACTAACTTGTACGAGTGTCACTAGAGAACTGCTATCTGACGATAGATATAATATCATCTAGGTGCTCTCGGTGAGTTCGTTCAGTGTACCCAGTCTCCACTGAGCACCCGTATACCATCTCTGATGTCAAACACCAATGGATATGGGATCATCCATCGCCCATCTACATTGGTCGAGAAGCTACACGCTAGTCTACTCTGGTATATCGATGCCCTGTCTCGATACACCTACGACTAGGAACATTTGAAGGATGTACTTGCCGATTACCCTGTCCCCACTAGTATGATCTGCATCATAATCCTAGTAGTCAAGTACTCATCCTAAGGGCTTTATCAACATGTAACAGAGAGACAATCATTGTACATGTTAAGATAAAGAGCAACCAGATAGCATACTATCATGTCGAGCAAGAAAGTCCTCCATGTATATGTCCAAGCATCCACTACAATATACATCGTATGTACAGTAATGGCCTCTAGGGCACACATATAACTAACAATCTCCCACTTGCACTAGGGCCATCTGTTATAGTATCCTATACCCAACAATCAGCAGTGGTTGAAGTATCTCATACTCAACCATCCCAAAAAAGTCTCTCCTGGGAAAAGACCTTTGTGAGTGGATCCGCCGTGTTAACCTCTAAGTCTTCTCTCCTAACCTCGATCTCCCTGGAGATCATCCATCTCCATGATCAGGTGATACTGCCTAAGAATATGTCTGGATCACTGATGGGACGGGGGTTCCTAGGCATGAGCCACAACTCCATTGTCACACAATGGTAAGAACGAAGTTCATCTCATGAACTAGTATACATCCAGACTTTCTCTTTGGTAGCATCCTTGGTAGCGATGTATCCAGCCTTTATCGTCTATTTTGCCACGGTATCTAGCTTGGAACTCTTCCAACATACCGTCCCTTCTCTGATGGTAAAGGCAATGCCTGTGACTGACATTCAGTCGACCTTACCACTCTGGAAGCTATCCAGTGATTCTCCCCAGGATCGATTGATACCATCTCACTACACCTAGTGAGAATCCTAACATCCATTTAGATCTATCTCATAGATCCAAAACCCAGGATTTAGGAGGTATCACCATGATCTTTTATGGAGAATCAATGTGATAAGAGGAGATTGACTGAGTGTAGCATAGGAAACTTCTTTCCTATCAAGAGTATGTCATCCACGTACAATACGAGGAACGCTACCATACACCCTACTACCTTTTTGTATATACAAGGTTCGTCTACCATTTTGATGAAGTCAAACTCTTTGACTGCTATATCAAAACAGATGTTCCAACTCCGCGATGCCTGCTTTAACCCATAAAGCAACTTGCAGACGTTTCCGCTGCTCCTACTATTTACGAAGCCCTCTGGCTGTGTACTTATAGACGCTCTCTTCTAAATCATCATTTAGAAAAGCAGTCATGACACCCAACCGCCAGATATCATAGTCATGGTATGTATCAATGGCAAGTAGAATCCGGATGGACTTAAGCATAGCCACTGGAGAAAATGTTTCATCATTATCCACACCTGGTCGATGACGAGAACCTTTTGCAACAAGTCTTAGCTTTGAAAGTCTCAACTTTTCCATGTACACCAAGTAATCTTCTCAAGATATACTTGCTCCTGATGGGGATTTACCCCTTCAAATAAAGCAACCAAAGTCCATACTTTGTTGGTGTATATGGATTCTATCTCAGATCGCATAGAATCCAGCCATTCTCATAGAGTCCCCACTCCTGATGGCCTGCTCGAAACTAGTTGGTTCATCATCTCATGATTCCATCCTCGCTCCCACTGTCATAGAGAAAACCGAAGTATCTCTCAGGTGGATGAGGAACCCTACCAGATCGGCGGAGAGGCTGAGGTTCGTCGGGAACTATTGAATCCTTCGGTTCTACCAAATCATCAGCTGCAGTTTGTATAGCTGGAACTCCTTCCAGTTCTACCTCATGACCACCAATTTCTTCACAAGAAAATCCTTTTTCAAAAGGTGGCATGCTGAGAAACAAAACACCTTTTTCTCCTCAGTGCGGTAGAAGATATTCCTTTGCGAATGCTTGGGATATCCAACAAACTTCCATAGAACTGACCTTGTCTCTAGCTTGTCTGGATTTTGCTTTTGACATAGGCCGGACAACCCCAAATCTTAACTTGCTTAAGACATGGACTCTTCCCATACCATATCACATATGGAGTGGTAGGCACCTGTTTTAGTTGGAGCCCTATTCAATAGGTATGCAGCTTCTCAAGTGCATAACCCCCAAAAGGAAATAGGCAACTCAGTAATACTCATCATAGAGTACACCATATCACATACGGTGCGATTGCTCCGCCCCGATACACCGACGTACTGTGGTGTATACGGAAGAGTAATGCTGAGAGAGAATCTCATTCTCCTTTAGAATAGTCCAGGAATTCCGTGCTCAAGTATTCTCCTCCCTGATCACATCAAAGGATATAATACTTATACCCGTTTTGGTTCTCTACTTCAAACTTATATTCTTTGAATTTCTCAAAAGCTTCAGACTTGTGTTTCAACAGGAACACATGTGCGAATCTTGAGAGGTCATAAGTGAATGCAATGAAGTACAAAGAACCAGTCCTGGCATGTATAGACAGGGGACCTTCATACATCATCATGTATCAATCCCAAGAGTTCATTAACTCTTTCTCTGTTTCCAATAAACAGAGCTATGGTCATCTTTTCTTTGTGACATGACTGGCAAGTTTCACAAGATGTAAATTCAAACTGATTTAAATATGCATCTAAATGTAACTTGGCTAGTCGGATCGCATTGATATGACCTAGTCTACAATGCCTCAAGAAGGATTCGTTCATTATTGAACTCTTCCTCTTGTGTGTGTTCTGTACGTTAAGAACTGTAGTTTGATTTAGAACGTATATGCTTTTAGATAACGTGCCTGAACCGATCAACTCTTGATATAGGAAATGTTCAAAACATTATCCAACAATACAAAATTATATCCTTCTTTACTTAATAAAGAGACCGATATGATGTTGTATATCAGGTTCGGTATCTAATAACATTCGTTCAGAATCAATGTATTTAGTAATACAGGGCGATAACTACCAACACCTTGGCTCCAATACTTGCACCGTTTCTAACTCTTAAAACTTATCACCCATTCTCAGTTCTCTACCTATCTATAGCCTATGTAACAGATTCCGTATGTGGGATCATGATCCGGTATCTTATACCCAGGACGTAAAGGATACTGAGAAACAGTTCTATGTAATGAACACCCGAAGAAGATGCATCATCATGCACTTTCTTCGTTTGGGCGGCACGGGAATCCTGGTAATCCCCTATTTCTTTCTCGGTCTTATAACAATTATAAGTTGGAGCGGGACCAACGTTCCCCAGCTCAGTATAACAAGTAGGTTCGGTCAATACATCCATATTATTATCTTGATTAAGACGTGACATGGTCGCTACCTGGAGAGAGAGAGAAGAAAACACTCAGCGTATGCTCTTGCAAGATTATATTGGTTATTATTTTATCTAATCAGGATGGCTCCCACTGTTTTAGTCAAATCTTCCTTCAAACCCTAAAAGGAAAGACTAGCCGGGATTAATTACACCTTACAAGTTCGCCAATCTTTCAGCCAGGCCAGTGCCGGTACTTTGAGGGAGGTTCCCCGTACTTTCGCACGGACCTAATTAAAATAAACCTCATTTTCCCAGGGGCATAACCCCGTTGACACTTTTCTAGACACCTACTTGATCGACTAATTGTAATGTGTAAAACTCTCCCAGGAGTAACTCTTACTCGCAGTGGGTATCGGGATCCAACTATCTCATAGAAGGTATGCAATCTCATTGCAAATTTCAACACTTGAAATTCCTAATAATATTTTGCCCCTAGCTGTAAGTCCATGTCACGCACCCCACGAACTTTCGGGGAGGCGGAATATATGAAAAACGATTATCAAAGCTTCGTAACACGGACTTGAGTGCATGAATCGTATCTAAACCGTTACTAGCAAACTACGGGAGGTTTAACTACTCAGATTCGAAGTTATACCTCATGTTACTTGTCCTTCGGGTCTTCATCGCTGTCCTCCACTCCTCTTAGGCTCCTTGGAATATCGGCACCTCAACGGCCTCCTCGAGTCAAAGACAATCCACCCGAGAGCTCCTACGCCAAGCTTGATCTCTAACTTGAGATAACTAGGTTGCTCAAAGTGCTAATCTAAGCTACCTAGGGGATATAGAGTGAGGTTAAGGATGTATTAGTCTAGCTAACCCTTGATCTCAACACATGAGATGTTAGGGTTAGGGTTTCAAGAATGAGAGAGCTTGAGGAGAGAGAAGGTGATGATAAGAATGAAATATGATATTGTTTCTCACTTGATATATGAAGCATAATGAATAAATGAATAAAATGAGATTATTCATCATGCTACATAAATGTATTATGAGTGATTCACTATATGAGTCATTAAGCATTTAATAATGCATTAATGACATGATGAATCACACATAATGAGTCACAATATCATTTAATGCTAATGACACCTTACCCCCCAAGTCACCATGCTTCTAGAAGCTTCCCGGAAAATTACGAGAACGCCCTTCTAATCCGTGAAAACACGGAAAAACTTTAGACTGTATAAATCCAATAACCTGATACTAGAATCTGGCTTAAACCAAAGCCGGCTAGTAAAAACTGTCCGAACGTCGTACGTGCATTTAAACACGTATGCGTCCGAACCCTTGTCGTAAAACCATACGACCTCTATATCGTTTCGCCTGGAGCAGGGAAACCCTCTGTGTGGGACTCTAAAGACTCGACACTACGCTGGCAGTGGGTTTAACCACAGACCGCAAGCGGCACTAGCTGTACGTAACGGTCCCCAGGTAGATATCGATAAGAAGGCCGATAAGAAAACCCATCCAAACTCCTACTGAGCCTGATGTGACAATCTCCGTACAGTCCGGTCTGTTCGTCTAAGACTATCGCATATCGCGCCTAGGGGGCAGCAAGCGTCAGTCCTCTAATAGCGGTATAAGTCGTGTCGGAGCGTAGCCCATTACACCCTGAGAAACTACTGGAACCTACCAGTAAATCTCGCTTGCCCTGGCCAGGGACTTTGCGTAATGGCTCTCTGACACAGCGCGATATCAACTCCCAATACCGGGAGAGCCGAATCCTGTCTAACCGCCATTGCCTCCAAGTGCTCAGGACTGCACCCAACTGCTACTTGTTTGCACGACTCCTTTGAGCCGTGGTAGGGTAGCAAACTAAGAACAGTGGGACACACTCGAGGCGAAGTAGCAGTGTCAAGTCTGCGGACTATGTTGTACTCATGTTGTTAGTTGTATGTATGCCCTAGAGGCCAGTATTGTACAGATGATGTATATTATATTGGATGCTTGGACATATATAGAGATGACTTTCTTGCTCGATATGATAGTATGCTATCTGGTTTCTCTTTATCTTAACATGTATACTAGTCTTTTTATACTGTCTTATAGTTACATATTGGTAAAGCCCTTAGGATGTGTACTTGACTACCTGGACTATGATGCAGATCATACTAGTGGGGATATGGTAGTCCATAAGTACATCCTTCAAGGTCCCTCATTGTAGGTGTATCGAGACGGGGCATCGATATACCAGTGTAGACTAGCGTATACGCTTCTCGACCCATGAGATGGGCAATGGATGATCCCATATCCATTGGTGTTTGACATCAGAGATGGTATACGGGTGCTCAGTGGAGACTCGGTACACTGGACGGACTCGCCGAGAACTCCCAGATGGTATTATACCTCACGTCAGATGGCAGTTCTCAGGTGACACTTGTGCAGGTTAGTCTGTAGACCCGAGATCGTCATAGAGTCTTGTGTGATTCCCACTGTGCTTTGATCTCCACCTTACCACGTCCATGAGGGCGTGCAAAACGGTTGTTTTTGGGTACAGTCCCGAGTCATATGGAGGCAACAAGCGATAGGAGGGGTTTCGTCTCTCCCGGTATTGGGGGTTGATGTTGCGCTGTGCTCGATTGGCCGTAACAAGGAAGTCCCTGGCCAGGGCTGAGCAGAGATTTGCTGGTAAGTGTTACCAGTAGTTTCTCGACCCGTTATGAGCCTCACATCGGCACGACTTATCGGTTATTGGGGTCTGACGTTTACCACCCCTAGACTTGATATGCGACATATCAGACGAGGAGAGCGGACTGTACGGGAAGTGTTGCCGGTTGGCTCGACGGGAGTTGTAGCAGGTTCGCTTGTTCTCTTCTGATCGCTCAATACCCGGGTGGCCGTTACGTTTAGCTGACCGCTTGCGGCTTGGGGGTGCTTGATATGATCATCACCCACTACCGGCGTATTGACGAGTCTCAGAGTCCCACAATGAAGATTCCTAGTCCAGGCAAAACGTTGTGGTGCGCGTATGCGATATGCGCATGGACCCGATTAAAATACGCGTATAGGATACCGTATATTGATCGGGCGGCTTGCTTTTGGTTTTGGTCATATGTGATATGACCGGATTGATAAATCAAGTGTTGATTTATCATTTAACCATTAGCTTCTCACTTGAAATCCTTTCTTGAGTTAGTTGGATGTATGCATGCATGTATGCCTTCTTTTTGATTCATGCACATATGGATGTACATATACACATACATACATACATACATCTTTCATGGTTGCTTATACATGGAATATGATGGCAATGTAAGACTCACACCATGGTTTTAATATGAATTATTATTGTATTTATACTAAAACATAAAAGGAAAGAAAAAGGTTCATTATTGTTTTGTTCTACACTCTTCTTTTGACCTAACCATTCTCACCCACCTTTTAACCTTAGGTAAAGTTTCCTTTTGTGTTTTAACTCTAGTACAATAATGATTCAACCATGGTTTGAGATGATAGATAGAAAATATATATTGATATATTTTTCTATTGTCACATGAGGTTGAACTTATCATCTTCTTCAAAAAGGCCATCATCTTCATCAACCTCTCTCATTTTTTGCTCTCTAGTTCTAAGTAGTGAGCAATATACTCATCAAGATTGGATTTTGAAGTGAGAAAGAGAACCACAACACCATTCTACACAAGTCTTGCCCAGTTGATTAGAGTGTTAGCTTGATTTCGTTCACTTGATCGGATAAAGTTGTAAGCTTGGACAAAGCGGACTCCGGGTGGATCATCGGTGACGTCGAGGAGTTCAAGTGGAGTTCTTACAAACCCCAAGCAGCCGAGGAGTCTAGCGTAGGGAGCTACAAAGGTTGTACTCTCTAAACCCTAGCATTTCTTACATATGATGATATGAAAAATTTGAAACCCTAATCGATTCTAGGAACGATCCGATGCATGTTAGCTTAGCACCCTAAAAATGATTTCTTTGGTTCATGTGATGCTTCCAAACCCTTCATGAGGTGCTAGGTAGACCTTTCATTGGTATCAGAGCCGACCTAGAACATTAGGCGACTATTTTACGAAGTTAAAACTCCGATCGAACCGGAAAATACGATTTTTGGGTGCTCTCTGGACTTTTTTCAAAATCTGGTTATTTTCAGAATTAAAAAATATGTAAAAAATTCAGCAGGTAAAACTAAGAATTACGGTATAAAAAGTTTTCCATGAACAGTAATTTCCGCCGCGGAAACGCGGCTTAAGATTGCTTAGGCCGCGGTTCCGCGGCCGTACAGATCAATCAATGAATCATTTTGTACTGTAATGCTGGGTTCTGCTTGTATATTTTTTAGGGTATTTTTAATCTGTATTTAGTTCTGAAAAATTCTGGAGATGGTTTTGGACTCGTCGATTCGATCGGAATTTTGATTTCGTGGCATTTCGGGATAAATTAGAAAGTAGTGAAGTGTTTGAACGAGTATCATTTGGTTACTTTTCACGGGGTTTAAATCCTTCGGAGGTTCGTGCAAGTTTGTTTGTGGTGGACCCTCTAGAAGACAACAAAGCTTAACTCGATTATGTGACCGTCTTGAACTGCCTTTTGAACCTTAGGGTTTGGGGCAGTACGGCGTGCCACATGTGAGGCGTTGGCTTGACCCTTCTACGGCTGGACCGCTACCACTGTGTCACACTCCGGGTTTTTGAACTCCGCTCAAGTGTTGAGCTTTAGTGAATCTTGGGTATTTGATCGTTCGTTCGAAAACTTTAATACTGTCTAATTATCTGGAATGTGATGCAATGTGTGGAATTCATATTATAAGACATGAAATACGAGGTATGTGATACGTCGCATTTACGATATCTAAAGAGAATGTGGATTCCAGATATTGCAGTTTTACACTTTCTTTTCTGTGACCGTAAGTGTAGTATGTATTCACCGATTGTCGTTGCTATACGTCGACGACAATAGGTGTATGCATACTTACTTACGTTGATGATATGGGATATTATGTGTTGCTGAGATATGATGTGCAGGATTGTCGCGATAGAATAGCTGGGGGGTTTTATGTGAGATGAGAGTTTTAAATTTTCATTCATGTAAATTCAAATGTAATGTAATATTCTTTTATTTGGGGCACTTCCGGGTTGAGGTCGATGCCACCTGTGTTGTATATTATTTACTTTTCCGCATTAGGATGGACCCAAGGAGGGGAGCACGAGTGACCGGGTTCTGGGGTTCAGTGGGAGGCCATCTCGAGGAGTCGAGACCGGGTCTCCTAAACTCCAGAATTGGTAGGGTCGCTTGCCGCTCTCGTAGGAGTCCAGGGTGTGGGCTTGGCTATTCATCGCGACTGTGGAATCCGTATTTTCTATTTTGGCTAAATACTAAATACGGACGTCCTAGTATATCCCACATTATATCTATGTTTCTGCTGCGATATCTGTGATGTGATCATTTGATATGTTCTGTGATGGATACAGTATATAGTATATATGATATATTATATAGGCGTTACTTATGTTTTACACCCGCGCTAGCCCTGCCCTGCTCTGCCGTTAGTAACCTAACCTAACGGTGCACGAGGGGACATCGAGGCGAATGCGGATGGCATAAGTGTACGTCGTATTTATCTGTGATGTTTAGGTGACTTAAATGATGGGACTTCATTAATGTGATTAATGAAAGAAAAGAAACCTAAAAGATGTTGTAGAATCAAATTTTAAAATAAAAAGGGCAGCTACAGTTTTGCTTTGCATAGCGGTATATATGATATACTCTGCACCTTATTCGATGAGGAAAGGGCCGAGATCCCTTCACCGGGAGTGACCCCTTTAGCAATAACAGGCAGATGCTACACACTCGGTTTGACTTTTGATTGCTTCTATAGTTTCTGCTTTGCACAGTGATATATATGATATATCCAGCACCTCATTCGACGAGGAAAGGGCCGACGATCCCTTCACCGGGAGTGACCCCTTTAGCAAAACTAGAAAAGCCTCAAAATCACTCCATTTCAAAAACTTCATTTGATTCTACAACGATATCAAGTTCATTACGCAATAGGTTTTCAGAAAAACCTGTCGTGGCCCTCTGTCATTTTAGATAAGTCCTGTTTAGTATTCGTGCTGCGTTTGTTGACCTTGTCAAGGTGCAGTGTGCAGTAGCTGCCTAGTATTTATCTGCTTATGCATATGATGCAGATTGGATTAGGGTACTCGTACGACCTTGTTGACCTTGTCAAGGGTCGTGCGGGTGGGTTTAATTCAATCAAGAAATGGCGGGTTGAACTTGACTTACGATCTATGGTTTGTTGACCTTGTCAAGGTCATAGATCGTTTGGGGCAAAATATTATCGGGAATTTCAAGTGTTGAAATTTGCAATGAGATTGCATACCTTCTATGAGATAGTTGGATCCCGATACCCACTGCGAGTAATTGTTACTCCTGGGAGAGTTTTACACATTACAATTAGCTGATCAAGTAGGTGTCTAGAAAAGTGTCAACGGGGTTACGCCTCTGGGAAAACGAGGTTTACTTTAATTAGGTCCGTGCGAAAGCACGGGGAACCTCCCTCAAAGTACCGACACTGGCCTGGCTGAAAGATTGGCGAAGTTGTAGGGTGTAATTAATCCCGGCTAGTCTTTCCTTTTAGGGTTTGAAGGAAGATTTGATAAAAACCAGTGGGAGCCATCCTGATTAGATAAGATAATAACCAATCTGATCTTGCAAGAGCATACGCTAAAGTGTTTTTTTCTCTCTCTCTCCAGGTAGCGACCATGTCATGCCCTAATAAAGATAATAATATGGATGTATTGACTGAACCCGCATGTTATACTGTGCTGGGGAACGTTGGTTCCGTTCTTTCTTATAAGAGTTATAGGAATGAACAGGACATAGGGGAATACCAGGATTCCCAAGCCACCTGAATGAAGAAAGTACATGTTGATGCATTTTCTTCGGGTGTGTTCGTTACAGAGAACTGTTTCTCCATCTGCCCTACGTCCTGGGTATTAGATACCGGGTCAGGATCCCATATATGTAATCAGTTACATGGGCTCAGGAGAGGTAGAGAACTTGGAGAAGGTGATAAAGACATTAGAGTTGGAAATGGTGCAATTGTTGCAGCTAAGACTGTCGGGGAATATCACCTTACATTACCAACTGGTAATACATTGGTTCTGACCGAATGCTATTACATGCCGAACCTGATATGCAACATTATATCGGTTTCTTTGTTGAGTAAAGAGGGATATAATTTTGTATTACAGGATAATGTTATGAACATTTTCCGTAACCAAAAGTTGGTTAGATCAGGCACGTTGTGCAATGGCATTTATATTCTAAATCAATCAACAGTTCTGAGCATAACAAACACACACAAGAGGAAGAGTTCAGAACTGAACGAATCCTTCTTGTGGCATTCTAGACTGGGTCACATCAATGCGACACGACTGGCTAAGTTGCATAAGGATGGATATTTAAATCCGTTCGAATTTTTATCTTATGACACTTGCCAGTCATGTCTCAAAGGCAAGATAACCAAAACTCCGTTTACGGGACACGGAGAAAGAGTTACCGAACTCTTGGGACTGATACATAGTGATGTATGCGGTCCCATGTCTACACATGCCAGGGATGGTTCTTCGTACTTCATTACATTCACTGACGATCTCTCTAGATTCGGATATGTGTTCCTGATGAAACACAAATCAGAAGCTTTTGAGAAATTTAGAGAATATAAACAAGAAGTCGAGAACTAAACCGGAAAAAGTATTAAAATCCTTCGATCTGATCGAGGAGGTGAATACATGAGCAATGAATTCCTGGACTTCCTAAAAGAGAATGGGATTCTCTCTCAGCTGACTCCTCCATATACACCACAGCACAACGGTGTATCGGAACGGAGGAACCGCACCCTATTAGATATGGTGCGCTCTATGATGAGCACAGCTGAGTTACCTATTTCCTTCTGGGGATATGCGCTGGAGACAGCAGCATACCTATTGAATCAAGTTCCATCTAAATCTGTACCTACCACACCATATGAGATATGGAGTGGGAAGAGGCCATATCTTAAACGAGTTAAGATATGGGGTTGTCCAGCCTATGTCAAAAGACAAAATCCGGACAAGCTCGAGGCACGGTCAGTTCTTTGCAAGTTTGTGGGATATCCAAAGAACTCATATGGGTATTTTTTCTACCACAGTGAGGAACAAAAAGTGTTTGTTGCTCAACATGCCACCTTTTTAGAAAAGGAATTCCTTGAAAAAGAAATTAGTGGCAAAGTGGTAGAGCTGGAAGAGGTTCCAGATACACAAACCGAAACTGAAGATTTAGTGGAACCAGAAGATTCAGTAGCTCCCAATGAATCTCAGCCTCTCCGCCGATCTAGGAGGGTTCCTCGCCAACCTGAGAGATACTACGGTTTTCTCATGGATGGTGGGAGCGAGGATTGCATCATGGAGGATGATGACCCAACTAGTTTCAAGCAGGCCATCACGAGTAGGGACTCAGTGAAATGGTTGGATGCAATGCGATCCGAGATGGAATCCATGTACACCAACAAAGTATGGACTTTGGAAGTTGCTCCTGAAGGGGTAAAACCCATAGGGAGCAAATGGATCTTCAAGAAAAAACTTGGTGTAGATGGGAAAGTGGAGACTTTCAAAGCTAGACTTGTTGCAAAGGGTTTTCGTCAAAGACCAGGTGTGGACTATGACGAAACCTTTTCTCCAGTGGCTATGCTTAAATCCATCCGGATCATGCATTCCATCGCTGCATATCATGATTACGAAATCTGGCAAATGGATGTTAAGACCGCCTTTCTAAACGGTGATTTAGAAGAGTGCGTGTACATGACTCAGCCAGAGGGCTTCGTAGATAGTGGGAGCAGCGGGAAGGTGTGCAAGCTGCTTAAATCCATTTATGGATTAAAGCAAGCGTCGCGGAGTTGGAACATCTGCTTTGACGTCGTTATCAAAGAGTTTGATTTCGTTAAAAACGTAGATGAACCTTGTATCTACAAGAAGGTGGCAGAGAGAAGGGTTGTCTTCCTCGTATTGTACGTAGACGACATACTCTTGATAGGAAATGACATTCCTATGCTGCAATCGGTCAAGCTCTTCTTGTCACAAAGATTTTCGATGAAAGATCTTGGTGATGCCTCCTGCATATTGGGAATTAGGATCTATAGAGATAGATCCAAACGGATATTGGGATTGTCCCAATCCAGGTACATTGACACCATACTAAAGTGGTTTAGTATGGAAGAATCCAAGCGTGGGAACTTACCCACAATCTCTGGAGTCACTCTCTCCAAAGATATGTCTCCCAAGACTGATTTGGAGAGAGATCGCATGCAAGGGATACCCTATGCTTCGGCTGTAGGCTCTATCATGTACGCGATGCTATGTACCAGACCCGATGTAGCATACTCACTAAGTGTAGTGAGCAGGTATCAAGCTGATCCTGGAGAGAGTCACTGGACAGCTGTGAAGAGCATTCTCAAGTACTTACGAAGGACTAAAGAGATGCTCTTGGTGTATGGTAACGGAGAACTCCAAGTGGAGTCCTTTACCGATTCGAGCTTCCAGAGTGATAAGGACGACTCTAAGTCGCAGTCGGGATTTGTCTTTACCTTTTACGGAGGGGCGGTTAGCTGGAAGAGTTCCAAGCAGGAAACCGTGGCAGACTCGACAATGGAGGCTGAATACATCGCTGCCAACGATGCTGCCAAAGAGGCTGTCTGGATCAAGAAGTTCATTACTGAACTTGGAGTTGTTCCATCCATTGAGCATCCAATACCTTTGTATTGCGATAACAATGGAGCGGTGGCTTTGGCCAAGGAACCCAGGTCCCATCAGCGATCCAGGCATATTCTGAGGCGATATCACCTGATCCGGGAGATAGTTGTTCGCCGGGAGATTGAGGTCAGGAGGGTTGACACGAAGAATAACACAGCGGATCCACTCACGAAGGCCATTACCCAGATACAGTTTGAGAGACTCTTCGGGATGCTCGGTATGCGATACTACAGCAGCTGGCCCAAGTGCAAGTGGGAGATTGTTAGTTGTATGTATGCCCTAGAGGCCAATATTGTACAGATGATGTATATTATATTGGATGCTTGGACATATATAGAGATGACTTTCTTGCTCGATATGATAGTATGCTATCTGGTTTCTCTTTATCTTAACATGTATACTAGTCTTTTTATACTGTCTTATAGTTACATGTTGGTAAAGCCCTTAGGATGTGTACTTGACTACCTGGACTATGATGCAGATCATACTAGTGGGGATATGGTAGTCCATAAGTACATCCTTCAAGGTCCCTAGTCGTAGGTGTATCGAGACGGGGCATCGATATACCAGTGTAGACTAGCGTATACGCTTCTCGACCCATGAGATGGGCAATGGATGATCCCATATCCATTGGTGTTTGACATCAGAGATGGTATACGGGTGCTCAGTGGAGACTGGGTACACTGGACGGACTCGCCGAGAACTCCCAGATGGTATTATACCTCACGTCAGATGGCAGTTCTCAGGTGACACTTGTGCAGGTTAGTTTGTAGACCCGAGATCGTCATAGAGTCTTGTGTGATTCCCACTGTGCTTTGATCTCCACCTTACCACATCCATGAGGGCGTGCAAAACGGTGGTTTTTGGGTACAGTCCCGAGTCACATGGAGGCAATGAGCGATAGGAGGGGTTTCTTCTCTCCCGGTATTGGGGGTTGATGTTGCGCTGTGCTCGATTGGCCGTAACAGGGAAGTCCCTGGCCAGGGCTGATCAGAGATTTGCTGGTAAGTGTTACCAGTAGTTTCTCGACCCGTTATGAGCCTCACATCGGCACGACTTATCGGTTATTGGGGTCTGACGTTTACCACCCCTAGACTTGATATGCGACATATCAGACGAGGAGACCGGACTGTACGGGAAGTGTTGCCGGTTGGCTCGACGGGAGTTGTAGCAGGTTCGCTTGTTCTCTTCTGATCGCTCAATACCCGGGTGGCCGTTACGTTTAGCTGACCGCTTGCGGCTTGGGGGTGCTTGATATGATCATCACCTACTGTCGGCGTATTGACGAGTCTCAGAGTCCCATAATGGAGTTTCCTAGTCCAGGCAAAACGTTGTGGTGCGCGTATGAGATATGCGCATGGACCCGATTAAAATACGCGTATAGGATACCGTATATTGATCGGGCGGCTTGCTTTTGGTTTG
This sequence comes from Agapanthus africanus, assembly GCA_030015575.1. NCBI lineage: Eukaryota > Viridiplantae > Streptophyta > Magnoliopsida > Asparagales > Amaryllidaceae > Agapanthus > Agapanthus africanus. The sequence goes on from JASDDO010000012.1 coordinate 359,277,378, forward strand.
GGTCATATGTGATATGACCGGATTGATAAATCAAGTGTTGATTTATCATTTAACCATTAGCTTCTCACTTGAAATCCTTTCTTGAGTTAGTTGGATGTATGCATGCATGTATGCCTTCTTTTTGATTCATGCACATATGGATGTACATATACACATACATACATACATACAACTTTCGTGGTTGCTTATACATGGAATATGATGGCAATGTAAGACTCACACCATGGTTTTAATATGAATTATTATTGTATTTATACTAAAACATAAAAGGAAATAAAAAGGTTCATTATTGTTTTGTTCTACACTCTTCTTTTGACCTAACCATTCTCACCCACCTTTTAACCTTAGGTAAAGTTTCCTTTTATGTTTTAACTCTAGTACAATAATGATTCAACCATGGTTTGAAATGATAGATAGAAAATATATATTGATATATTTTTCTATTTTCACATGAGGTTGAACTTATCATCTTCTTCAAAAAGGCCATCATCTTCATCAACCTCTCTCATTTTTTGCTCTCTAGTTCTTAGTAGTGAGCAATATACTCATCAAGATTGGATTTTGAAGTGAGAAAGAGAACCACAACACCATTCTACACAAGTCTAGCCCACTTGATTTGAGTGTTAGCTTGATTTCGTTCACTTGATCGGATAAAGTTGTAAGCTTGGACAAAGCGGACTCCGGGTGGATCATCGGTGACGTTGAGGAGTTCAAGTGGAGTTCTTACAAACCCCAAGTAGCCGAGGAGTCTAGCGTAGGGAGCTACAAAGGTTGTACTCTCTAAACCCTAGCATTTCTTACATATGATGATATGAAAAATTTGAAATCCTAATCGATTCTAGGAACGATCTGATGCATGTTAGCTTAGCACCCTAAAAATGCTTTCTTTGGTTCATGTGATGCTTCCAAACCCTTCATGAGGTGCTAGGTAGACCTTTCACATGTCACCTGGGAACTGTTAACTGACGACGGGTATAATACCAACCAATCAGTTCCCCTGCGAGTCCTGTCCGGTGTACCCATAACCTAACGAGCACCTATATACTATCTCCAGTACGATGTACTGACGGCTGTGGGACGGACCATCTCCCCAACCGGGATGAGAAGCGTACACACTAGTCTACTCTGGAGTATCGATGCCCTGTCTCGATAATCCTACGACTAGGGACAAGTATAGGATGTTGCTTATAGACTACCCAGCCCCCCACTAGTGTGACTGCCATCACAACGCTGGTAATCAAGCAAAGATCCTATGGGCTCTACTAATATGTATAAGTGATACGTTACAAGAAACATATTCACATATTAAAGTAGACACAAACCAAGTAGCATACTACCATTTTTAGCAAGACTGTATATACAACTGTGAATATCCCAAGCTTCCATTAAGTAATATACATACAAGTATGATACAATAATGGCCCCTAGGGCATATACACTAACAATCTCCCACTTGCACTAGGGCCATGAGCTGGCATATCGTAGACCTATCATCTCGAATAGCCTCTCGAACTCCGTCTGAGGAATGACCTTTATGAATGGATCGGCAATGTTATTCTCCGTCTCTACCCTTTTTTTTTCTCGATCTCCCGGCGATCGACGATCTCCCTGATCAGGTGATACAGCCTTAAGATGTGTCTGGATTTCTGATGGGACCGGGGTTCCTTCGCTAAAGCTATAGCGCCGTTGTTGTCACAATACAGAGGTATTGGATCAACACTGGTAGGAACCACCTGAAGTTCTATGAGGAACTTCTTCATCCAGACAGCTTCTTTTGCGGCATCGCAAGCAGCTATGTATTCCGCTTCCTTTGTTGAGTCAGCAACGGTCTCCTGCTTGGAACTCTTCCAACAGACCGCCCCTCCATTGAGGGTAAAGACATAACCCGACATGGACTTGGAGTCATCCTTGTCACTCTGGAAGCCGGAGTCGGCAAAGGCCTCCATCTGGAGGTCTTTTCCGCCATACACCAAGAACATCTCCTTAGTCCTCCTCAGGTACTTGAGAATGTTCTTTACTGCTATCCAGTGCTTCTCCCCTAGATTTGCCTGATACCGGCTTACAACGCTCAATGCGTATGCTACATCTGGTCTGGTACATAACATCGCATACATTATAGAGCCTACCGCAGAAGCGTAGGGTATAATTGACATGCGATCCCTTTCCAAATCAGTCTTGGAAGACATTTCTTTGGAGAGGGTGATTCCGTGACAAGCCGGTAGGTTACCGCGCTTAGAATCATCCATACTGAATCTCTTCACTATGGTGTCTATGTACCTGGACTGCGATAGTCCCAACATCCTCTTTGATCTATCACGATAGATTCGGATCCCCAGAATGTAGGTGGCATCACCAGGTCTTTCATGGAGAATTTATGTGACAAGAATCTTTTGACTGATTGTAACATAGGAATATCATTTCCTATTAGGAGAATGTCATCCACGTACAAGACGAGGAATACTACAGCTCTCCCTACAATCTTACTGTATATGCATGGTTCATCTGGATTTTTGATAAAGTCGAATTCTTTGATAGCATCATCAAAACAGATGTTCCAACTCCGCGATGCTTGCTTTAGTCCATAAATGGATTTAAGCAACTTGCATACTTTACCGCTGCTCCCACTCTGAATGAATCCCTCCGGCTGATCCATATAGACGCACTCTTCTAAATTACCATTTAGAAAGGCCGTCTTTACATCCATCTGCCAGATTTCATAATCGTAGAATGCAGCAATAGCAAGAAGGACCCGAATGGATTTGAGCATAGCCACTGGAGAAAAGGTTTCGTCATAGTCCAAACCAGGTCTTTGACGGAAACCCTTTGCAACAAGTCTAGCCTTATAGGTTTCAACCTGTCTATCTACACCAATCTTCTTTTTGAAGATCCATTTGCATCCTACGGGTTTTACCCCATCTGGAGCAATGTCCAAAATCCATACTTTGTTAGTGTACATGGACTCCATTTCAGTCCGCATTGCATCCAGCCATTTTACTGAGTCACCGCTCTGAATGGCTTAATGGAAGCTAGTAGGCTCATCATAGTCAATAGTGCAATCCTCTCTATCCCCGTCTATGAGAAAACCGTAGTATCTCTCGGGCAGATGAGACTGCCTACTACTCCTGCGGAGTGGCGTCGGGATGTCCTGTTCTCCTGAACCTTCTGGTTCTTCCAAGCTTTCAGTAATAGCTTGTGGTTCTGGAATTTCTTCCAGTTCTATTTCGCTCCAACTTGTATCCTTTTCTAAAACTTATTGTTCTAAAAAATGGGCATTGATTGATGTGAAAAAGTGTGTTTGTAGTTAACCGCAATCAGAATAGTGTCGCGTGTAGCTAGACCGAGGTGAGTACGAGTCGTCCTCAGGGAAACGTTGAACCTTTTACTCATACTTTAGATGTGTTGAGAAAGAGAGGAGGGATAAAGAATTTTGAAGAGTGGTTTCTAGATCTACGTTAAGCAAGAATGAAAAAATATAGATCTAGATTATTTTAAGGATGTAGTTAATATAATAAGGGGGCTTGTAGGGTTCGTTAGGATTTAGTAGTCATGGACGATTAATTAAAAGTTACCCTTTTTATCCTTTAATAGATTTAAAACTAGAACGACGGTGATGCGTGTAGATTAGGGTTTCTGGAGGGAAAAGGAATCCCACTCTTAACCCTTATCTCGACACGGAACTCCGTTCATATCTAGCCTTTACCAAAACAATCATTAATCTAATCTCTAATCGCGGTCGGAACTAACAAAGAATTGTTAGCGCGCCCGATTAGGATGTTAATGATTCTTTTGGTAAAGTTCATAAACTTTATAGGACTTAAAAAGGGTTTAGGGATGTTCATCATCCATTAGCCTACCCTAATCCTACGAACCCTAACAAGCGGAGAATTACTCGCGCATGTTGGGAGAAAAAGAGATGGAGAGAAAATGCATAATTAAACTGCGAAGAAATAGAATAAGAAAAAGAACTACCTTTATTAATCAACAATATTCATTACACTTTGATCCTTAGAAAATGATTACAAATACTAGCTTGCTTCTCGATCTCTTCCAAGGAGGTAGACGAACAGTTGATGATCAGCCTGGATGCGTGAGCCGTCTTGGACTTCGTGATCGCGTCGACTTGATGATTTTTCCAAGAGGCTCTCGGTCTCTATTTATAGTCCCAAAGCCATAAAGTTAGATGCCTAAATTGGGGAATAGCAGTTATGATCCAGCCTCAAAATTTCCAGCCCCTAACTCTTCTTTAACGCGGCGGATCCGCGGCATCAAGGGGCTCGGGCCGCGGATCCGCGGCCTGATGATCTCCTCCGTTGATCAAACTTCTGGGGATGGCTCCTTGTGACATGTGGCGATCCTTGGAACCTTCAGAATTTGGAAATCTTTTCTTTTCTTCTGCCAGAATTGATTTCTTAATTTTGATTTCTTAATTAGGCAGGTTAGCTTTAACAACTTGATTTCCTTGATTTAAGACCTGAAAATTCTGCACAACAATTTAAATAATATTTAGTAGACTAAGTCTACTAGGATTAGGTAAATAATATTATATACATTTTCCTACCAAATGCTAATTATAATATATCAACACATGAAAAATAGTATTTTTACACATAAACCCTCATATGTATGATATATTATAATAAAAACCTTTTTTAATATGGAAATGGTAAGAAAAATGTAATAACAAATGTGCAGTTTTATCAACTGAACAAATACCCCCAAACTTATCTTTGATCGTCCCGAGCAAACTAGTTTATTCAAGAGAAGAAGAAAAAAGAAAGGAGAAAACAAAGCACACTTTCGTAGGCAAACACGATTGCACTGAGCACGTGCAACAAGCCGTTAAACCTCTAGGTGTCCCTAGTTGGAGGAGTGTTGTCTCCTGAGGGTTTTCAGCGGATTACACCCACAAAATCCTATAACAAAAGAGAGATGGTGAAATTTACATATAAAGAAAGAACCATAAAAGAAAGACTTTGAAAATAAGAGTTTCCAACTATACTAGCTTTTCAGTTGTCATGGGCCCTATCTTAATAGTCATGAAAAAATGTTAGAAATCACATCATCCCTCAATAAAACATCGTCTTTATTCTGCATTCCTATCTTTCATCCAAACATCGATCATATATACCTACGTGTGTGAAATGGACATCCCTACACTCGGAGAATTCAATTCAAGCTATCATACTCTTGCCCATCTACCTCAGTACTTTTTAACTTGATGAATATTTAGATTTGCTCACACATTTTCATGCGACCGTTAATACTTCTTGAGGTACTAACCGACCGATTACTCATGTGCTTGCTGATTAGGTGATAATATTTTCCTCGTCTTGCACCACCTAAGGCTTAGCAGTGACTCCCAGACCAGTTGGCCTTAGGGCACTAGGTGATGAATAACCCTCGCTATATTTTTTATTGCTGCCTTGGCGATAACAAAACCAGTATTCATTTTTTTTATTTTCACCATTTTTATATTTTCTTCATTTTTTTATTTCCTTCATACTTTGGCTTTTAGACAAGAGCATTTCAAGGTTCCTCTACTATCCCGAGTTTCAAGACGTGTGTAAGTGCATATAGTAGGGTATCAACATTCAAATGTTTGGCTTCCAGAATAGAAACTATTTTTCAGACTTATTTTTATCCTCAGATTAGTGACTTCCTTCATCTTACTAACCCTTGGGACAACAGCTCATAACTACTTATTACTAGTTCGTTTAAGAAAACTTCTAATTTTCTTGGTTTTCTTAAACTATTCCTATCTTTTGGATGTAATTTTTCACACTCTACTCTTTTGTTATAAATTTTTTTTTAATGCCCAGTGTCAAAGATAATTCAGTGAATACAAACCTCCCCCCAAACCTGTTTTCAGCAGTGTCCTCATTGATGTAGCCTTTTGAGAACAAGGACCTGTATACTAGGAGAGAGATACAAGGGGTAAAATAATAGTTAAATGAAAACTACCCCCAAACTTGATCTTTGACACGCACAGATATTCAATCAAATCCATTTTTACTCACCTCCATTCTTAAAATGAGAAAATGTTACAAAAACATGGAGGTGAGGCGGAGGAATTTTAGTTTTGATAAAGCGGCTCCTGTAAAAACAGGAGCTCCTCCGCGGGGTCTGCAAAAAAATACGGTTTTAATCTATGCCCATTTACTTTAAAAATTGAACCGTTTTTCAAATTTTCGACTTCAACTGCCCCGTGCGGGTGTACATACCGCACCACAAAAGGTCCTTTCCAACGAGACTTAAGCTTACCCGGATGAAGATGGAGACGGGAATCGTAAAGAAGGACTTGTTGCCCCGATGTGAAGGCTTTTCTAAAAAGATTTTTATCGTGGAACACTTTAGTCCTGTTCTTTACTATCACCGCATTATCGTAAGCTTCATCGCGGAGTTCTCTTAGCTCATTCAATTGCAGCTTCCGATAGCTGCCTGCATGTTCAAGATCAAAATTAAGCTCTTTAATAGCCCACATAGCTTTATGTTCGATCTCGACGGGAAGGTGGCATGCCTTCCCAAACACAAGGCGGTATGGAGACATACCAAGATCAGTTTTATAAGAGGTGCAGAATGCCCAAAGAGCATCCGTCAATTTGGTTGACCAATCTTTACGGTTTTTCGAAACCGTCTTCTCCAATATCTGTTCGATCTGCTTATTTGAGATCTCAGCCTGCCCGCTTGTTTGGGGATGATAGGGCGTAGAAAGCTTGTGAGTGATTGAATATTTCCGCATCAAGGCCTCGAAAGACCGATTGCAGAAATGTGTCCCGTTGTCACTAATTATAGCGCAAGGGTGTCCGAATCGCGAAAAGATATTTTCTTTAAGGAACTTAATGACAACTTTGTTGTCATTAGTACGACACGGTATCGCTTCCACCCATTTCGAGACATAATCAACCGCTAACAAGATATATAGATTCCCAAAGGAGTTGGGAAAAGGGCCCATAAAATCCATACCCCACACATAGAATATTTCCACAACCAATATAGGTTGGAGCGGCATCTCGTTCCTTCGTGAAATCCGACCCAAATGCTGACATCGCGGATAAGTTTTGCAATGTTCAAATGCATCTTTAAATAATGTTGGCCAATAAAAACCACATTGCAAAACTTTCTCCGCCGTTTTGCGAGGACCAAAATGACCGCCGCATGCCTGATCATGACAAAATGATAACACGCTCTTGAATTCATCGTTAGGGACACACCTGCGAATGATTTGATCGGAACAATACTTGAATAGATAAGGTTCATCCCAGTAAAAATATTTTACTTGGGATAGAAATCGAAGTTTGTCTTGTTTCGACCAATCATTAGGAATAAGTCCCGTTGCAAGATAGTTCACGATATCCACGAACCAAGGTTCGTAGTATACAGTCAAGAGCTGTTCGTCAGGAAATGAGTCATTTATCGGCACAGTCAAAGTTGGTGAAGAAGTGATGCGTGAATGATAGTCAGCTACAACGTTTTCACATCCACTCTTGTCTCGGATGACAAGATCAAATTCTTGTAACAATAGGATCCAACGTATTAGCCTGGCCTTCGCATCCTTCTTCGATAAAAGATGTCGTAGGGCGGAGTGATCTGTGTAAACCACAATAGGCGAGCCAATCAAGTAGGGCCTGAATTTCTCTAATGCAAATACAACTGCCAAGAGTTCTTTCTCGGTAGTTGTGTAATTTATTTGTGCATCATTCAAGGTCTTACTTGCATAGTAAATTACATGTGGCATCTTATCAATATGTTGTCTTAAGACAGCACCAATAGCAAAATCTGATGCGTCACACATAAGCTCGAACGGGTGGTTCCAATCCGGAGATGATAGAACGGGGGCTGTAGTGAGTGATTCTTTAAGCAATTCAAAAGCAGCCTCACAATCCGAATCGAAGTGAAACGTAGTGTCCTTGGCCAATAGAAGGGTTAAGGGTCTAGCAATTTTGCTAAAGTCCTTAATAAATCTTCTATAAAATCCTGCATGGCCAAGGAAGGATCGTATATCTTTAACGCAGTTGGGACGAGAGAGGTTATGAATGACATCTATTTTAGCTCTGTCAACCTCAATGCCTTTTCGTGAAATTATATGTCCAAGTACAATACCTTCTTGGACCATAAAATGGCATTTTTCCCAATTCAAAGTCAAGTTCTTATCCTTACAGCGGGTAAGAACCGCGTCAAGATTACGAAGGCAGTCCTCAAAGGAATCCCCAAAATGGAGAAATCGTCCATAAAAATTTCTAGAAAATTTTCCACCATATCTGAAAATATCCCCATCATGCACCGCTGAAATGTAGCGGGAGCGTTGCATAACCCAAAGGGCATGCGTCTACAAGCAAAGGTTCCGAAAGGACAAGTAAAAGTGGTTTTATCTTGATCCTTTTCGGCGATGGGGACCTGGTTATAGCCAGAGTATCCGTCCAAGAAACAGTAGTAATCGTGTCCAGCTAATCGTTATAACATCTGGTCAATGAAAAGTAGAGGGAAGTGATCTTTCCTCGTCGCGGCATTGAGTTTCCTGTAATCAATACATACACGCCACCCAGTTTGGGTGCGTGTTTGGATTAACTCATTAGCCTCATTAGTGATGACCGTGATGCCAGACTTTTTAGGGACCACATGAATTGGACTTACCCATTGGCTATCAGATATGGGGTAAATTATTCCACTATCAAGGCACTTGACGATTTCTTTCTTTACTGCCTCCTTCATAACGGGATTTAACCGTCTTTGTGGGTCTCGGGTTGGTTTGGCTTCATCCATCAGATGTATGTTATGTTCAATAATTAAGGGACTAATCCCTTTGATGTCGGCCATTGTCCAACCAAATGCTTGCCGATTTGATCTCAACACTGCCAAAAGTGCATTCTCTTGCTCTAAGGCTAGAGAAGCGGATATAATCACTGGCAAAGTCTCATTCTCTCCTAAATATGTATATTTAAGATGAGAAGGTAGCGGTTTGAGATCAAGAATTGGCGGAGAGACAATAGAAGGTGGGGTAACGGAATGATATTCGGACTCCTTAAGAGGTTCAAAACTTGCATAAGATATTGACTCGGAAAGTGCTGCTGACTTTTGCAATGAGTCAACGGGTTCAATCTCAAGGTTGGACTCATTGAACATATCCTCACTGTGAAGTGGTGCAAGATCAAACGATGTCTCATTAGTGTTGTCGAGAACATTAAAGCAAAGTTCCTCATCCATGCAGCTTTCGGAAGCTATCTCGTGGATGGAACAAACATCCAGCAAATGAGCAGAAGGTTCTGATGGCTGACTTCCTAGCTTGTAAATATTAAGCTCAATTGTCATTTTCCCGAAGGATAAGTTTATAGAACCGTTACGACAATTAATTACAGCGTTAGAAGTTGCTAGGAAGGGTCGACCAAGTATCACCGGGATTTAATTGCGTGGGTTTGCCACAGGTTGGGTATCTAAAACAATAAAGTCCACGGGAAATATGAATTCCCCGACTTTAATTAACACATCCTCTAGTTCGCTCCGAGGTTTAGTGATAGATCGGTCTGCCATCTGGAGAGTACAATGGGCGGGTTTTAACTCTCCAATTCCTAACTGCTCGTATACTGAATAAGGAAGCAAGTTAACGCTAGCGCCTAGATCGAGTAAAGCACGATTAATATTTTTACCCCCAATAGAAATAGAGATTGTAGGACAGCCGGGGTCCTTACGTTTCTTTAGTATTTGTTGGGTAAAAGCGGTGCTAACATTACTCGTCATGAAAACCTTCTTAGGCACTTGAGTTTTTCTCTTCCTAGTGCACAAGTCTTTAAGGATTCTTGCATAAGATGGGACTTCTTGAATAGCATCTAGGAGAGGAATATTCACGCTAACTTGCTTAAACATTTCCACAATCTTCTCCATTTGCGGGTTAGGTCTGTTGGCCCTTAATCTGTTTGGAAATGGAGCTCGATCAATAAGTTTTGGGTCCAACGTTTGTGGAGAAGACTGTGGGGACGGATTCGATCCCAAAATTGGAGTGGGAATCGACTTAGATAGATTTGGCGAAATGTTCGAGCCTTGGGGAAAACGGAGAATAGGCTCGGATGAAGGTAAGAGACTAGACGAATTAGGGGAAGAAGAAGAATCTGGGGTATCAATGGTGTCACTAACATCAAATTGCTCACCCACTCGGTTATTCAGCACTCTCCCCGATCTCAACGTAGTAATGGTATTCACATTATGATTTTATGAATGGCCAGGATTCGGTAGGGGTTGAGATGGGAGTTTCCCTTTTTCTCTCTCACTCATTGCGGCGTTTAACTGTGCGATTTGGTTTTCTATTGATTTAATACTCTCATCATGGGAGGCGGAGTTTTTCGTTATGGTATCAATAGAAGACTTCATCTCAGCCGACAATTGCATGGAATGTTTCATGAATATATCTAAAGTTTGTGCAAGTGAAGAGTTGTCAGTACCGGCCACTTGTGGTGTAGAAGTGTTGGCCGGATTTTGGAAATTCTATGACTGAAAGGGGGGCTGATTCTGTGGTTGTGGTTGCTGTGGAGGAGGTCTTTGATAATTGCTTTGTTGGTTTTGACTCCAAGCAAAGTTAGGATGATTCCTCCATCCTTGATTGTACGTAGAAGAATAAGGGTCGTTTCTAGGTCGCTGCTGAAAAGCAGCATTAGCTTGAAACGATGCATTCATAGGACATTCTTCCGTTAAGAGTGAAGGATCCGAACAGCAACCACAGACGGTCTTAGGAAGCGTGACCTGATTTAGGGAGAATGATGAGAATTTATTCTCAATAGCATCGAGTTTCTTCTGTATCGCTGCCATTTCGGCTTTTACTGTGATGGAAACATCGAGCTGATGAATACTTCCCTTAGAAGAAGGCGATCTTACGCTTTCCCACTGCAAAGTGTGTTCAGCAAGGTCTTCCAGATATTTCCAAGCTTCACCGTCGTCTTTAGACATGAAATTGCATTGACAATTTGTTTCAAGCATCTGCTTTGTCGCTGGATTAATGCCCTCATATATAATCCGACATAAATCCCATCTATTGATTCTATGATGAGGACATTGGACAAGCAGATCCTTGAAACGTTCAAAACACTTCCAAAATGGTTCATTGGGAAGCTGGGTGAACTGGTTGATCTTGCTTCTAACACGGGCAGTCTTATGATTTGGGTAAAACTTCTTAAGAAATGCTATGACAAATTCATCCCAATTAGTGATAGAGTGTGCGGCAGTATTGTAAAGCCATTTTTCTGCCAAGTCGCACAGTGTGAATAGGAGAAGACGCAAGCGCATAGCATCGACAGTCAATTGTGAAGTACCCATCATTGCACATACGTTTTCAAATTTGGTAATGAAAACGTATGCGTCTTCTGATTCAAGCCCGTGAAATTTGGGCAGCAGATTGATGTAGTGGGGTTTAATTTCGAAATTATCCCCGTTAGGTGGTGGAAGAGATAGACAAGTGGGAAGAGGACCACGGATAGGATAGCATCTCTCTTGGAGAGAGATGCGCGGTGGATTCTGCGCACCTACGGGCGGTGGCAGCGTGGTGGTATAATCTGATGGAGTGCCGTCCATCTCGGTCGTGGTGTGTGGTGGGGGAAAAGAAGATGAAGAAGTACCGACTTCGGCGTCGATAGCAGGAACGCGGACAAGACGGGCACTAGGATCCCGTGTCCAGCCAAGCATGCACTAAGCGGGTTTAGTGCAAGTGGCAGCGTGTGTGTGATTTAAAATTGGCTTGTTTTGAAAAAGTAGGACTCGAGACAAATCACTCTAAAATGCACAAACAACCCTAGAACTAAGGTCACCTAGGTCCAGTCTCTAGACCGCTCCTAGACTTCCAAAGGACAAGCCGCAGGATCAATCCTCTACCGCCTCGTTACTACCCTTGTAGCCAGGTAAGTGCCAGGTGAGTGGGAGGCTCCCCACTACGAAAGTAGTGGTCCTAATTAAGTAACCACTCGCCTTGGACACACTTGCCTAGGCACTACAAAAGTAATACGGATAAGCGATAGATTACCCACGACCTTCCTCTGTCCTTAATGAGCGCGACAGTCCTTAGAGTCTGGTCTAGATATTTTTTAAATTATTGTAGGGCTGATGCAGATGCTCGGTTTGTGATTTATGGGGCTTAGGAAGGGTGATGAAATCCCCACCTAATCTTGATTTGGTCTTTGCCCCTTAAAGTCCGTATTAAAATATGCAAAACAAAACCAATCACAAAACTTTTGCAAAAAGATTTTTGAGCGGCGCTATTTTGCAAAGAATCCTGCAGAAAATAGATTTTATTGGATTTTAGAGAAGAGAGAAAGAGTTAAGAAAGATACCAGAGAAGTGTGAAACCCTAGATCTCCTGTTTCCTCAAGTCCGTGACTCCAGATCTCCTTACAAAAATTCACGCACAAATTGTTAAATATGCAATTTGCAGTTTTGTTTTAATAATGATATGAATCGTCTAAGAATTCAACACAAATAATAAGAATAAAAATTACGCACGTATCCCCGGCAACGGCGCCATTTGATTGATGTGAAAAAGTGTGTTTGTAGTTAACCGCAATCAGAACGGTGTCGCGTGTAGCTAGACCGAGGTGAGTACGGGTCGTCCTCACGGAAACGTTGAACATTTTACTCTTACTTTAGATGTGTTGAGAAAGAGAGGAGGGATAAAGAATTTTGAAGAATGGTTTCTAGATCTATGTTAAGCAAGAATGCAAAAATATAGATCTAGATTATTTTAGGGATGTAGTTAATATAATAAGGGGGCTTGTAGGGTTCGTTAGGATTTAGTAGTCATGGACGATTAATTAAAAGTTACCCTTTTTATCCTTTAATAGATTTAAAACTAGAACGACGGTGACGCGTGTAGATTAGGGTTTCTGGAGGGAAAAGGAATCCCACTCTTAACCCTTATCTCGACACGGAACTCCGTTCATATCTAGCTTTTACCAAAACAATCATTAATCTAATCACTAATCGCGGTCGGAACTAACAAAGAATTGTTAGCGCGCCCGATTAGGATGTTAATGATTCTTTTGGTAAAGTTCATAAACTTTATAGGACTTAAAAAGGGTTTAGGGATGTTCATCATCCATTAGCCTACCCTAATCCTACGAATCCTAACAAGCGGAGAATTACTCGCGCATGTTGGGAGAAAAAGAGATAGAGAGAAAATGCATAATTAAACTACGAAGAAATAGAATAAGAAAAAGAACTAACTTTATTAATCAACAATATTCATTACACTTTGATCCTTAGAAAATGATTACAAAGACTAGCTTGCTTCTCGATCTCTTCCAAGGAGGTAGACGAACAGTTGATGATCAGCCTGGATGCGTGAGCCGTCTTGGACTTCGTGATCGCGTCGACTTGATGATTTTTCCAAGAGGCTCTCGGTCTCTATTTATAGTCCCAAAGCCAGAAAGTTAGATGCCTAAATTGGAGAATAGCAGTTATGATCCAGCCTCAAAATTTCCAGCCCCTAACTCTTCTTTAACGCGGCGGATCCGCGGCATCAAGAGGCTCGGGCCGCGGATCCGCGGCCTGATGATCTCCTCCGTTGATCAAACTTCTGGGGATGGCTCCTTGTGACATGTAGCGATCCTTGGAACATTCAGAATTTGGAAATCTTTTTTTTTCTTCTGCCAGAATTGATTTCTTAATTTTGATTTCTTAATTAGGCAGGTTAGCTTTAACAACTTGATTTCCTTGATTTAAGACCTGAAAATTCTGCACAACAACTTAAATAATATTTAGTAAACTAAGTCTACTAGGATTAGGTAAATAATATTATATACATTTTCCTACCAAATGCTAATTATAATATATCAACACATGAAAAATAGTATTTTTACACATAAACCCTCATATGTATGATATATTATAATAAAGACCTTTTTTAATATGGAAATGGTAGGAAAAATGTAATAACAAATGAGCAGTTTTATCAACTGAACAGGCATTACGAGAAACAAAACCTTTTGTTCCTCTGCGTAATAGAATAGATACCCATTGGAGTTCTTTGTATATCCCACAAACTTACACTGTACTGATCGTGCCTCGAGTTTGTCTGCATACTGCTTTTTAACAAAAACCGGACATCCCCAAATCTTCAGATACTGAAGATAGGGTTTCTTCCCACTCCACATCTGATATGGGGTGGTAGGCACTGTCTTGGTAGGAACCCTGTTCAGAAGATATGCCGCTGATTCTAGCGCATATCCCCAGAATGATCGCGGTAACTCAGCGTTACTCATCATGAAACGAACCATATCCAATAGGGTTCGATTCCTCCTTTCCGATACACCGTTATGTTGTGGCGTGTATGGAGGAGTAAGCTGAGAGAGAATTCCATTCTCTTTTAAGTAACCCAGGAACTCGGCACTTAAGTATTCACCACCTCGATCAGATCTCAGTGTCTTTATACTCTTGCCTGTTTGTTTTTCCACTTCATCCTTGTATTCTTGGAATTTCTCAAAAGCCTCGGATTTATGCTTCATTAAGAAGACATATCCATACTTAGAGAAATCATCCGTAAAAGTAATGAAGTAGGAATAACCACCTCGCGCATGTGTAGACATTGGACCGCACACGTCACTGTGTACAAGTCCCAAGAGCTCGCTTTCTCTTACTCCGTGTCCAGTGAATGGAGACTTTGTCATCTTTCCTTTGAGACAAGATTCACAAGTAGCATAAGATTGATATTCGAACGGATTCAAATATCCTTCTCTATGTAACTTAGTCAACCTTCTCTCATTGATGTGACCTAGTCTACAATGCCATAAGAAAGCCTGATTTATTTCTGGAGACTTTCTTTTAAGTGTGTTCTGGACATTGAAAACCTGAGCTTGACTTAATACGTATATACCGTTATCTAATGTACCGGACCCAATCAAAACTTGATTTAGGTGGATGTTAACTACATCGCTTACGAATGTAAAATCATATCCCTCTCTCAAAAGTGAGGACACTGATATGATATTACAAGTCATACTAGGTACATATAAACAGTTACGTAGAATCAATATATGCCCACTTGTCAAACCTAGGCGATATTCTCCCACGGATTCAGTGTCCACGCTCATTCCGTTTGCAACTCTGAGAGACCAATCACCCACCTTTATAACTCTTCGGTTTCTCAAAGCATGTATTGAATTACAGATATGAGATCCTGCTCCGGTATCTAATACCCAGGAAGTAGAGTTAATTGACAAACAGTTCTCAATAACAAATACACTTGAGTTCGAAGCCACAACATGCTTCGTATCCTGGCCACTGGCTTCTAAAGCCCTGCAATCTTTCTGCCAATGCCCAGTCCCATAACAATAGGAACGTTCCTCTTTTACTACATTTAGTCCCGAAACTGTTGCCCTTCTCTTTCTTTCTTCTTCCCTGGTTTCCTTCAGGGTAGAAGGCAGAGACTGTAGAATCAAGTCAGTATCTGACTCGTGTCCTAACGTGGTCTCCAGGTCCTGGAGCTCATCAATACAGCTAGTCATTGTAAGGACGTTGTCCCCTACAGATGACCCGAAAGTCAACCTCCCTTGAATTAATTCGTTCGAGGTCTCATATCTTGCGATATGAGATTGCTCTCCATATAAATCTTTGTTATGGAGAAAGATGGAAACTAAGTCCATCTTATCATGCTGCTTCTGGTATATACCATCAACTGAAGCTAACACGAGGCATTTGGCTTTCGTTTTATCCTTTTCCCTTGTCTGGCAGATATCCATATCTGTGACGGTGGAATCTGGACCTGGGACAGCGGGAACTTGAGTAGTAATAGGGTGGTCCAGCTTGTCATAGGCAATGGACATCTGGACAGACCTATGCCAATCATATAAGTCAGAATCAGTCAATTTATTATCTAGATGTAACCTAGTCGTGGTCACAAGGTCGCAGCAATTTAAGAGAGAGAGAAGAAAACATTTAAGCATGATGCTCTTGCAAGTTTAGAGTGGTTTTTAATTTATCTAAACAGGATGGCTCCCACTGTTTCTCGAATCCCTCCTCAAACCATAAAAGAAGAATTAGCCAGGACTATTCTCACCGTACAATTCTTGCTTAACCGTTCAGCCAGGTCAGTGTCGATACTTCGAGGGAGGTTTTCCAACGCTTTCGCGAAGTTCCTTAATTAAATAACCTCTTTTCTCTGGGGGCGTAGCCCCGCTGACACCTTTCTCGACACCTACTTGGTTTATAGCATTGATCGTTAAGTGACGAATCTCCTGATAAGTAGTATATACTCACAGTAGGATCGGGATCCAAAATATCATCGTATGATAATGTTGAAGGAATCCTACCAACATTCATCAAACTCCAAAATGGTATGCATCTCTCTGCAAATTTCAGTTTCTTTAGAAATTCCCGATATAAATTTTTGCCCCATGCTCTTATGACCTTGGCGTTGGTCAAAATGTCATAAGTCACATGTCAAGTTCTACCCATCATTGTCCTTGTTAATTTGAACCCATCCGTACATATCCCTGACGTTGGCCAAATGATAATACGACTGTCCCAAACTAACACATCTATCCATGCAACAAATGAAATACCCAGCAGCTACCAAACACTATGCCCTGGCGTTGGTCAAATGCATAGCTTGAATACTACTGAATACCCAAATGAAATGATGGAGGGCTACGAATGGTTTTGGCAAAACCGTGAACGTAGTGAGCTTGATATAATCGAAGGAACCTGATACTTTTTAAAAGAAGTGGTTAAAGCTCCGCAATTAAAAATTATGATCTTTTAAAATAACCGTGTGATTTCTTTTTAAATTTGTTCCAATGATTTAACTTTGGTTTATTTTCTTTGCATTATAATAATGCGTCCCATCAGTTATCCTATCATTGCAGAAAACAACGAAAACACCACGTCCACTTATGCCATCCGCATTTGCCACGGGGTCCCGTCATCACCCGTTATGTTACTTAACTAACGACAGAGCGGGGGCTGGGTTAGCGCGGATGTAAAACATAAGTGACGTCTAATAGCTATCATATATAGATATTGTACATTCGTCAAACGCAATAATAAGCATTCCAGATCACAGATGAACTTTATTGGATATACTAGCAATCCGCATTTGCTTTGAGCCTGCAATAAAAGACGGATTACACAGTTGTGATGAATAGCCATTACCCTACCCTAGACCCCTACGGGTACGGCAAACTACCCGCCAAGTAACCGAAATGAAGCGGTCTCCCTCAACAAAGTGAGTAGGACACTAAACATTTCAAAGTACCCGGTAGTTTGTGCACCCCATCTTGGGTCTATCCTAGGAGCAAAAAACAGTAAAAGAAATAATACAACGGTGGCTACAACCGCAACCTGGATGCGCCCCGCAAAAGAATATTACATCATATTACATTTACATCGAATGAATGAATATTAAACCCATCTCAAACCCCGGCTAATCATCACAACACTCCAATCAAGTCCATATACACAAACAGTAAACATTACAGAAATGTGCAACCCCTTGCCAATCGACATACTAGCAGTTAGGGGAGGTTTACGAACACATTAAACATTACAGATAAAAACCTAATTAGCAAATATCTTAGAACATCGATCGATTACCATATTCCGTGTCTACCCCAAAGCAAACCAGCACTGAAGTAACCTGGGCAGAAACAGAATATACAGGAAAACCAAAAACCAAAAAATATGAATTTCTGTGAAAATCCGAGTCAACTCGGAGTTGACTCCGCCGCGGATCCGCGGCCAAAAGCACCATCTTGTCGCGGATCCGCGGCCTCTTGCCGAGTTAGGGTCTCGTATTTTCCCAGTATTCTTATATTTCCCTGCTGTGAATTTTAAGGCATATCAAATAATTTTTTCGACACTTTTAAAATCAACAAAAACTTAGGGTATCCGGTGTTTCGTTTTCGAGTTTTCTGACGATCGAAGTTCTAATCAGTTGCTAACAAGCTAGTAATGGTTTAGTTGGCTCTGATACCACTGTAAGTCTATGTCACGCACCCCACAAACTTGCGGGGAGGCGGAATATATGAAAAACGATTATCAAAGCTTCGTAACACGGACTTGAGCGCATGAATCGTATCTAAACCGTTACTAGCAAACTACGGGAGGTTTAACTACTCGGATTCGAAGTTATACCTCACGTTACTTGTCCTTCGGGTCTTCATCGTTGTCCTCCACTCCTCATAGGCTCCTTGGAACATCGGCACCTCAACGGCCTCCTCGAGTCAAAGACGATCCACCCGAGAGCTCCTACGCCAAGCTTGATCTCTAACATGAGATAACTAGGTTGCTCAAAGTGCCAATCTAAGCTACCTAGGGGATATAGAGTGAGGTTAAGGATGTATTAGTCTAGCTAACCCTTGATCTCAACACATGAGAGGTTAGGGTTAGGGTTTCAAGAATGAGAGAGCTTGAGGAGAGAGAAGGTGATGATAAGAATGAAATATGATATTGTTTCTCACTTGATATATGAAGCATAATGAATAAATGAATAAAATGAGATTATTCATCATGCTACATTAATGTATTATGAGTGATTCACTATGTGAGTCATTAAGCATTTAATAATGCATTAATGACATGATGAATCATACATAATGAGTCACAATATCATTTAATGCTAATGACACCTTACCCCCCAAGTCACCATGCTTCTAGAAGCTTCCCGGAAAATTACGAGAACGCCCCTCCAATCCGTGAAAACACGGAAAAATTTTAGACTGTATAAATCCAATAACCTGATACTAGAATCTGGCTTAAACCAAAGCCGGCTAGTAAAAACTGTCCGAACATCGTACGTGCATTTAAACACGTATGCGTCCGAACCCTTGTCGTAAAACCATACGACCACTATATCGTTTCGCCTGGAGCAGGGAAACCCTCTGTGTGGGACTCTAAAGACTCGACACTACGCTGGCAGTGGGTTTAACCACAGACCGCAAGCGGCACTAGCTGTACGTAACGGTCCCCAGGTAGATATCGATAAGAAGGCCGATAAGAAAACCCATCCAAACTCCTACTGAGCCTGATGTAACAATCTCCATACAGTCCGGTCTGTTCGTCTAAGACTATCGCATATCGAGCCTAAGGGGCGGCAAGCGTCAGTCCCCTAATAGCGGTATAAGTCGTGTCGGAGTGTAGCCCATTACACCATGAGAAACTACTGGAACCTACCAGTAAATCTCGCTTGCCCTGGCCAGGGACTTTGCGTAATGGCTCTCTGACACAGCGCGATATCAACTCCCAATACCAGGAGAGACGAATCCTGTCTAACCGCCACTGCCTCCAAGTGCTCGGGACTGCACCCAACTGCTACCTGTTTGCACGACTCCTTTGAGCCGTGGTAGGGTAGCAATCTAAGAACAGTGGGACACACTCGAGGCGAAGTAGCAGTGTCAAGTCCGCGGACTATGCTGTACTCATGTCACCTGGGAACTGTTAACTGACGACGGGTATAATACCAACCAATCAGTTCCCCTGCGAGTCCTATCCGGTGTACCCATAACCTAATGAGCACCTGTATACTATCTCCAGTACGACGTACTGACGGTTGTGGGACAGACCATCTCCCCAACTGGGATGAGAAGCGTACACACTAGTCTACTCTGGAGTATCGATGTCCTGTCTCGATAATCCTACGACTAGGGACAAGTACAGGATGTTGCTTATAGACTACCCAGCCCCCCACTAGTGTGACTGCCATCACAACGCTGGTAATCAAGCAAAGATCCTATGGGCTCTACTAATATGTATAAGTGATACGTTACAAGAAACATATGCACATATTAAAATAGACACAAACCAAGTAGCATACTACCATTTTTAGCAAGACTGTATATACAACTGTGAATATCCCAAGCTTCCATTAAGTAATATACATACAAGTATGATACAATAATGGCCCCTAGGGCATATACACTAACACTAGCTTCCTATGACCTTGACGAAGGCTAACAAACCATAGGCTGCTAGTCAAGTTCATCCCGTACATTTCATGAATGAATTAAACCCATCCGCACGACCCTTGACGAAGGCCAACAAAGTTGCACGACTACCCTAATCCAATCACATCACATGCTTAAACAGATAAGCGCTAGTTAGCTACCGCACACTACGCCTTGACGAAGGCCAACAAACGTAGCACGAATACTAAGTAGAACCTATCTGAAATGACGGAGGGCTACGACAGGTTTTTAAGAAAACCTTTTGCGTAATGAACTTGATATCGTTGTAGAATCGAGTGAATTTTAAAAGGAGTGTTTTTGAGGCTTTTACTAGTTTTGCTAAAGAGGTCACTCCCGGTGAAGGGATCCCGGCTCTTTCCTTATCGAATAAGGTGCAGGATATTTCACAAATACCACTATGCAAAGCAAAAACTATAGAAGCAATCAAAAGAAGAAACCGAGGGTTGTAGCATATGCCAGTTATTGCTAAAAGAGGTCACTCCCGGTGATGGGATTTCGGCTCTTTCCTTATCGAATAAGGTGCTGGATATTCTACAAGGAATACTGCTATGCAAAGCAACAACTAGAGCTACCTGTTTTTGAAAATTCGATTCCACAACATCTTTAGGTTTATTTTCTTTCATTAATCTCATTAATGAAGTCCCATCATTTTAAGTTACCTAAGCATCACAGATAAATACAACGTACGCTTATGCCATCCGCATTCACCTCGATGTCCCATCATGCACCGTTAGGTTAGGTAACTAACGGCAGAGCGGGGCAGGGCTAGCGCGGGTGTAAAATATAAGCAACGTCTATGTAATATATCGCATATACTATATACAGTATCTATCTCATCATATATAGTGATCACATCACAGAATATCGCAGCAGAACACAACATATGAAATATTAGATATACTAGGATTTCCGGGTTTTATATTAAGCCTGTATAAAACACGGATTCCACGGTCATGATGAATAGCCAAACCCACATCCCTAGACCTCTACGAGAGCGGCAAGCAACCCTACCAATTCTAGAGTTAGGAGACCCGGTCTCGACTCCTCGAGATGGTCTCCCACTGGACCCTAGAACCCGGCTACTTATGCTCCCCGCCTTGGGTCTATCCTAATGCGGAAAAGTAAATAATATACAATGGTGACATCATCCTCAACCTGGAAGTGCCCCCAATAAAAGAATATTACATACAATGAATTTTACATAAATGAAAATGAAAAACTTTCATCTCACATAAAATCCCCGGCTATTCAAACACGATGATCCAATATAACATATCACACCAACACATAACATCATATGTCATCAACGTAAGCAAATATGTGTATCCCAATTGTCGTTGACATATAGTAATGAAACCGGCGATATACCACATATTACACTTACGGTTATGGAAAAGAAAGTGAAAACTACAACAATTGGAATCCGCAACCACCTTAGACATCATAAACCCAATGTATCACATACTTTAGATTTCATGCCTAACCAAATGAATTCTTTAGACATCGCATGCCTAACAATTATAAACCCCACATTTTTGTCTCGACATAGAAAACACTTTTCAATATCAAGTCGGGCAATTCAACAAGATTCCCGACATCCTGATCAAATGCTTGTTGGAAATTTTAGTAGAAGGCCGCACCCCCCGATGCCGTCGATGAAGTGCACTAAGGCGGAACACCGTTGCCGCGAGCACCCGAACGGATGCTTTTGGTGACGAGGTTCTCCTACAGTCACTTGGTCGGGGCTATGGGGCATGACTATCTATTAAGGTTACCCGGCGAGTATCCGTGTACGCTACGTGATTGCGACGGGCTTTTGATCACATCAAAATCCCATGGCAACCGATCAAATGAGACTAAACTGCTAGATTTATAAAATTCAAATTAGTTTTGATTCCAAGTATTGTATCCAATCACATGATACCCGGACGACGTTAAACTTTTCGATCGATTTATCAAAGTCCCACAATTTCCCGAGTGCTCAACACTTGAGCACAGTTTTAATAATACCCAGAATATGCCACAGTGCCTATGCACCAGCTGTAGAAGGGCAGACCCAAGCCTCACTCATGTCGCCACGGAACTTCGGCAAACCCTAAGGTATGACCGTGGTTCCACGATCCAAAAAGTCGAGTTAGGGTTACATTCTTCTAGAGGGTTCACAGAATTACTTACATGTTTTTCCGAATACGTTAAACTTGGAAAAATGGGTTTTTGACATTCGATCGAATTTTTTAACTTCGCCTAGACAATATGTGAATCCCCAAAACTATGTTAAAACTATGAATATGAAACACTCCGAATTTCTTATAGTGTAAGATTATATCACATGTAAAATTAGCAAAAACAAACAACACCTGAAACACCAAAACCCAGTCACTGGAACACACCAAAAAATTCAACCCCAGAATGCACTAAGTGGCCGAGCAGGCCAGACTTTGTGTGCATGTGGCCGGCCAATTTCCGAGGTGAGGGGCTCAATTTTGTTGTGTGTTCATGCTGCATCACATACAACTTCTGCACTTGTTTAAAAAAAATTGAACATTTTTTAAAAATCGACAGAAACTACATTTTCGCGTTCCAAGTTTTGGAGTATTTCGGTTTCGTAATCTTAACAAAATCCGTCTAATTTTCTAGCATGTCTCTGATACCACTATAAGGTCGCCTAGCACGGCAACAAGGTTTCGGGAGGCATCTTCCATACCAAATTAAAATTTTGCCGTTCTAGCCAACCTTAACCCTAGAATCGTATACTAGAAAAAGCGACGGAAGGAAATGCAAACAACTTTGCAACTAAAGTGAGAAAGGAATACAACCTTTGTAGACCGGTTCTTCACTTCAATAGCTCCGTGTAGTGGTCCCTTCGCTGCGATCATGAACTCCGGACTCTAGAGAGTCTCCTATGAAGAAATGAACATTCTTGCATCGAAGTCTTCGAGGCCGAAGATGATCTACGTCGGGGAGACACTAACCCAAGCTATCTCGTCACTAATTGTAGAATTAGTGAAGAAAAAACCCTAAACTAAATGGCAAGTAGTAGTAGATGATAGAGTAGGAAGTGGGCTCACTTTAGATTTGATTTTCTCACATATTTTCTTTCATCTCCATTGAAGCTAGAAAGCTTGAGAGGAAGAAGAAGAAGAAAACTCTCATGAATAATTATCCAAAGGATAATGGCAACCATGAGTGAGTTAAGAATCATATACTTAATCTTTGTAGAGACTTAACCATGGCTAGGATAATGGTTTGGGTTAATAAATATCTTAAGCTAAACAAAAATAGAAGACTAAGTCAATGCATCCATAAACTTCTACAAGCTTTGTGTCATGACAAAGTCCAACTAATTTTAGAATAGCTTTAAATAAATAAAACCCTAGATAATCCCTAGCATGGTGTAAGTCACACACACCCCCAAGTTGAATGTATCATCAAGCATGACACAAAACATGTACACAAATATACATATCACATATATACAATGTGCACATCAAGTGAGAAAAGAAATCATAAGTGAGCAAGTATTAGTTAATGTAACTTAATATATCAAATATATAATTATACATTAAATTATTAAATCAACAATTGATTTAATAATCCGGCTATATCATATATAACTGACTAATATCAAATGTAACAACTTACCGAATCAACACTTGATCCGATAAACCGACTATATCACATATAACCGACCAATGTCACATATCGCGAGAATAGAATACGGTATCACATACACGCATTAATCTCGGTCCCGCACATATCTCATATGCGCTCCTACTCCGTTTCGCTTGAGCCAGGAAATCTCTGTGTAGGACTCTAAAGACTCGTCAATACGCCGGCAGTAGGTGATGATCATATCAAACACCCACAAGCCGCATGCGGTCTGCCAAACGTAACGGCCACCCAGGTATTGAGCGTTCAGAAGATCATCAAGCAAGCATGCTCACACTCCTGCGAATCCAATCAGTAACACTACCGTACAGTCCGGTCTCCTCGTCTGATATGTCGCATATCTCGTCTAGGGGTGGTAAACGTCAGACCCCAGTAACTCGATAAGTCGTGTCGATATGAGGCTCATAACGGGTCGAGAAACTATTGATAACACTTACCAGTATATCTCTGAAGCAGCCCTGGCCAGGGACTTCCTGTTATAGCCAATCGAGCACAGCGCAATATCAACCCCCAGTACCGGGAGAGACGAAACCCCTCCTATTGCGCATTGCCTACATGTGATTCGGGACTGTACCCAAAAGCCACCATTTTGCACGTTCTCTTGAACGTGGTAAGGTGAAAATCAAAGCACAGTGGGAATCACACAAGACTCTATGACGATCTCGCGTCTACAGACTAACCTGCCAGTGTCACCAGAGAACTGCTATCTGACGATAGGTATAATACCATCTAGGAGTTCTCGGCGAGTCCGTTCAGTGTACCCAGTCTCCACTGAGCACCCGTATACCATCTCTGATGTCAAACACCAATGGATATGGGATCATCTATCGCCCATCTACATGGGTCGAGAAGCTACACGCTAGTCTACTCTGGTATATCGATGCCCTGTCTCGATACACCTACGACTAGGAACATTTGAAGGATGTACTTGCCGACTACCATGTCCCCACTAGTATGGCCTGCATCATAATCCTGGTAGTCAAGTACTCATCCTAAGGGCTTTATCAACATGTAACATAGAGACAATCATTGTACATGTTAAGATAAAGAGCAACCAGATAGCATACTATCATGTCGAGCAAGAAAGTCATCCATGTATATGTCCAAGCATCCACTACAATATACATCGTATGTACAGTAATGGCCTCTTGGGCACACATATAACTAACAGGATCGCCGTGTTCGAATAGCCGGGGTTTTTTGCGTGAGATGAGAGTTTTTCATTTTCATTTATGTAAAAACTTGTATGTAATATTATTTTATTGCGGCACTTCCGGGTTGAAGATGATGCCACCATTGATGTATATTATTTACTTTTCCGCATTAGGATAGACCCAAGGCGGGAGCACAAGCAACCGGGTTCTAGAGTCCAGTGGGAGACCATCTCGAGGAGTCGAGACCGGGTCTCATAACTCTAGAATTGGTAGGGTTGCTTGCCACTCTCGTAGGGGTCTAGGAATGTGGGTTTGGCTATTCATCACGACTGTGGAATCCGTGTTTTTTTCTGGCTTAATTTAAAACACGGAATTCCTAGTATATCCAATATTTCTTATGTGGACTTCTGCTGCTGATATTCTGTGATGTGATCACTCTATATGATGAGACGAATGTTGTTATTATATATATGATATATAATATACGTTGCTTATGTTTTGCACCCGCGCTAGTCCCGCCCCGCTATGCCGTTAGTTAAGTAACTTGACGGTGCATAACGGGACACTATGGCTAATGTGGATGGGATAAGTGTACGTTGTACTTTCGTTTCTTTTGTGATGCTTAGGAAGCATAACTGATGGGACTTCATTAATGAGATTAATGAAATGAAAGAAACCTAATGATGTTGTGGAATCAAATTTTCAAAACTGGTAGCTCTAGTTCTTGCTTTGCATAGCGGTATTCCTTGTAGAATATCCAGCACCTCATTCGATGAGGAAAGAGTCAAGATCCCTTCACCGGGAGTGGCCTCTTTAGCAGAAGCTAGCAGATGCTACACCCACTCGGTTTATTATGAAAAATTCGATTTTAAAAGCGGAGCTTAAACCACTCCTTTTTCAAAATCACTCGATTCGACAACGATATCAAGTTCATTACGCAAAAGGTTTTCTTAAAAACCTGTCGTAACCCTCCGTCATTTCAGATAAGTACTATGTAGTATTCGTGCTACGTTTGTTGACCATAGCCAAGGCATAGTGTGTGGTAGCTAATTAGTGCTTATCTGTAGATTATGATGCGATTTAGTTAAGATAGTCGTACGGCTTTGTTGACCATAGCCAAGGGTTGTACGGGTTAGTTTAATTCAATCAGGAAATGACGGGTTGAACTTGACCAGCGCTTATGATTTGTTGACCATAGCTAAGGTCATGAGTTGCTAGGGGCAAAATATTATTGGGAATTTCAAGTGTTGAAATTTGCAATGAGATTGCATACTTTCTATGAGATAGTTCGATCCCAATACCCACTGCGAGTAAGAGTTATTCCTGGAAGAGTTTTGCACATTACAATTAGCAAATCAAGTACGTGTCTAGAAAGGTGTTAACGGGGTTACGCCCCTGGGAAAATGAGGTTTATTTAAATTAGGTCCGTGCGAAAGCACGGGGAACCTCCCTTAAAGTACCGACACTGGCCTGGCCGAAAGATTGGCGAACTTGTAGGGTGTAATTAATCCCGGCTAGTCTTACCTTTTATGGTTTGTGTAGGATTACTAGGCACACTCAAGTGGTTCCACAAGGCATCAACCATGCCAAATTAAAATTTTCCGGTGCCGAGAAACCCTAAACTAGATCGTTAACTAGAGATTAGGCGAAACTATGCAAGCAAACAACTTTAGCTAAGTGAATGGAAATACAACCTTTGTAGATCCGGTCCTCCACTTCTAAAGCTCCGTGTTGGCGTCCCTCCGCTGCGATCATCGGATCCCGGACTCTAGCGATGGTTTCGTCGGAGAAATGATCGGGCTAGGTCATTGACTTCGAGGCCGAAGATGATCTACGTCGGGGAGACTCAAACTCAAGCTATTCCTTCACTCGGTCATAAACTTTGTGAAAAGAACACCCTATACTACATGGCAAGTGGTAGAGGATGAAGAAATAGGAAGTGGGTTCACTTTAGAATTGGATTTCTCACTCTGTTTCCCATGGCACCATTGGAGCTAGCAAGCTTTTGTAAGCTTGATAAAGGAGAAGAAGAAGAAAAGAATCATATTAAAAATTATCCAAATGAAACCTATCAAATAAATAATGGCACCATGGTTGAGTTAAGCCCTCATGCTTAACTCATGTAGAGAATTAACCAAAGAATTAGGTTAAGGGTTGGGTTAACTAATATCTTGAACAAATGACAAAAGAGTTGACTTTGTCAATGTTTATCAAGCTTCATGAAGCTTGATAACTTTGACCAAAGTCACACTCTTTTGTTATATGCTAGGAAAATAGTAAACCCTAATTTTAACCTTGAGTTGGTTCAAGTCTCATACACACAACTTGTTTGTATCATCAAGCATGATACAAACATGTACACTTGCATATATCACATATAAACAATGTGCACATTCAAGTTAGAAAATCAATCTTAAGTGAACCAATACTAGTCAATGTAAAGTAATATATCAAATATATAATTATACATTAAATCATTAAATCAACACTTGATTTAACGATCCGGTCATATCGCATATAACCGACCAATATAAATAGTAACAACTTATCGAAACAACACTTGATCCGATAACCCGGCTATATCGCATACAACCGATCAATGTCATAAATCGCGAGAATAGAATACAGTATCACATACTGGTATTATTCTCGGTCCCGCACATATCTCATATGCGCTCCTATTTCGTTTCGCTTGAGCCAGGAAACCTCTGTGTAGGACTCTAAAGACTCGTCAATACGCCGGCAGTAGGTGATGATCATATCAAACACCCACAAGCCGCAAGCGGTCTGCTAAATGTAACGGCCACCCGGGTATTGAGCGATTAGAAGATCAACGAGCAAGCCCGCTCACACTCCTGTGAATCCAATCAGTAACACTACCGTACAGTCCGGTCTGTTCGTCTGATATGTCGCATATCTCGCCTAGGGGTGGTAAACGTCAGACCCCAATAACTCGATAAGTCGTGTCGATATAAGGCTCATAACGGGTCGAGAAACTACTGGTAACACTTACCAGTAAATCCCTAAAGCAGCCTTGGCCATGGACTTCCTGTTATAGCCAATCGAGCACAGCGCAACATCAACTCCCTATACCGGGAGAGACGAAACCCCTCCTATCGCTCATTGCCTCCATGTGACTCGGGACTGTACCCAAAAGCCACCTTTTTGCATGCCCTCTTGGACGTGGTATGATGGAAATCAAAGCACAGTGGGAATCACACAAGACTCTATGACGATCTCGGGTCTACAGACTAACCTGTACCAGTGTCACCAGAGAACTGCCATCTGACGTAAGGTATAATACCATCTGGGAGTTCTCAGCGAGTCCGTCCAGTGTACCCAGTCTTCACTGAGCACCCGTATATCATCTCTGATGTCAAACACCAATGGTTATGGGATCATCCATCGCCCATCTGTATGGGTCGAGAAGGTATACACTAGTCTACTCTGGTATATCGATGCCCCGTCTCGATACACCCATGACTAGGGACTTTGAAGGATGTACTTATAGACTACCATGTCCCCACTAGTATGATCCGCATCATAGTCCAGGTAGTCAAGTACACATCCTAAGGGCTTTACCAACATGTAACAGAGAGACAATCAGTGTACACGTTAAAGTAAAGAGTAACCAGATAGCATACTATCATATCGAGCAAGAAAGTCATCCCTATATATGTCCAAGCATCCACTACAATATACATCCTATGTATAGTAATGACCTCTAGGGTATACATATAACTAACAATCTCCCACTTGCACTAGGGCCATCTGATAGCAGTGGTTGTAGTATCTCATACTCAACCATCCCATAAAAGTCTCTCTCTGGGAAAAGGCCTTTCGTGAGTGGATCCGCCGTGTTGTCCTCTGAGTCTACTCTCCTAACCTCGATCCCCTGGAGATCAACCATCTCCATGATCAGGTGATACTGCCTAAGAATATGTCTAGATCACTGATGGGACGGGCGTTCCTTGGCATAAGCCACAACTCTATTGTCACACAATGGAGGGAACAAAGTTCATCTCATGAACTAATATACACCCAGACTTCCTCTTTGGTAGCGATGTATCTAGCCTTTATCGTCTAGTATGCCACGGTATCTAACTTGGAACTCTTCCAACATACCGTCCCTTTACTGAGGGTAAAGACAATGCCTGCGACTGACATTCAGTCGTCCTTATCACCCTGGAACCTTTCCAGTGATTCTCCCCAGGATCAATTGATACCATCTCACTACAACTAGTGAGTATCCTAACATCCAATTAGATCTATCTCATAGATCCAAAATCCAAGATTCAGGAGGTATCATTATGATCCTATATGGAGAATCCTTTTGATAAGCGGAGATTGACCGAGCGTAGCATAGGAAACTTCTTCCCTATCATGAGTATGTCATCCACGTACTCTACGAGGATCACCACCATACTCCCTACTACCTTTTTGTATATACAAGGTTCATCTACCATTTTGATGAAGTCAATGACTACCACATCAAAACAGACGTTCCAACTCCGCGATGCCTGCTTTATCACATAAAACATCCTGCACACGTTTCCGCTGCTCCCACTGTCTACGAAGCCCTCTGACTGTGTACTTATAGACTCTGTCTTCTAAATCATTATTTAGAAAAGCAGTCATGACACTCAACCGCCAGATATCGTAGTCATAGTATGTAGCCGTGGTGTTCATATCAGATTTTTGCATTTTTATACCGCCCAATTTTTATCACATTGCTTATCGGTAGGTACTCTTGAGCCGTGTTTGCTAGTCAATTGCAGGATACAGGTTCTCGGCTCTAAACGGTGAAACTCATGGAAAAACACGACAAAATCTGGGTTCCTGCCAACCACAGATAAAACACGGGTCTCCGCTCTTTATCCGTCTGTTGCCACACACCAGTTTAAGAGACAAAATGGCAAATCAATGTCATTTTCATGCACAAGGCTCAATGGCAACACAAGATCCAAGAAATCTACACGGAGCTCAAGAAAATCATGGCAAAAAGATCCACATCCAATCATCTTTTGGTCTACTAAAATTCTGGAAGAAATTTGGAAAGATTATCAGAAAAATCATATACCAGACTGAAGGACATAAAGGACCAGGACACCACATAAAACCCGAGGGGCTAACTCCTCTATATGGCCGCGGTTCCGCGGCCAATAGGGGGTATAGGCCGCAGAACCGCGGATTGTTAGTTGTATGTATGCCCTAGAGGCCAGTATTGTACAGATGTTGTATATTATATTGGATGCTTGGACATATATAGAGATGACTTTCTTGCTCGATATGATAGTATGCTATCTGGTTACTCTTTATCTTAACATGTACACTAGTCTCTTTATATTGTCTTGTAGTTACATATTGGTAAAGCCCTTAGGATGTGTACTTGACTACCTGGACTATGATGCAGATCATACTAGTGGGGACATGGTAGTCCATAAGTACATCCTTCAAGGTCCCTAGTCGTGGGTGTATCGAGACGGGGCATCGATATACCAGAGTAGACTAGCGTATACGCTTCTCGACCCATGAGATGGGCGATGGATGATCCCATATCCATTAGTGTTTGACATCAGAGATGGTATACGGATACTCAGTGGAGACTGGGTACACTGGACGGACTCGCCGAGAACTCCCAGATGGTATTATACCTCACGTCAGATGGCAGTTCTCAGGTGACACTTGTACAGGTTAGTCTGTAAACCCGAGATCGTCATAGAGTCTTGTGTGATTCCCACTGTGCTTTGATCTCCACCTTACCACGTCCATGAGGGCGTGCAAAACGGTGGTCTTTGGGTACAGTCCCGAGTCACATGGAGGCAATGAGCGATAGGAGGGGTTTCGTCTCTCCCGGTATTGGGGGTTGATGTTGCGCTGTGCTCGATTGGCCGTAACAGGGAAGTCCCTGGCCAGGGCTGATCAGAGATTTGCTGGTAAGTGTTACCAGTAGTTTCTCGACCCGTTATGAGCCTCACATCGGCACGACTTATCGGGTTATTGGGGTCTGACGTTTACCACCCCTAGACTTGATATGCGACGTATCAGACGAACATGACCGGACTGTACGGTAAGTGTTACTGGTCGGATTCGCAGGAGTGTGAGCGGGCTAGCTCGTCGATCTTCTGATCGCTCAATACCCGGGTGGCCGTTACGTTTAGCAGACCGCTTGCGGCTTGTGGGTGCTTGATATGATCATCATCTGCTACCGGCGTATTGACGAGTCTTTAGAGTCCTACACAGAGGTTTCCTGGTTCAAGCGAAACGAAATAGGAGCGCATATGAGATGTGTGCAGGACCGAGAATAATGCGTGTATGTGATACCGCATTTCATTCCGCGATATATGTTTTCGATTGGTTATATTCGATATGACCTAGTTATCGAATCATTGATTCGATAAATCGATACATTGCATACTAGTCGGTTATGTGCGACATGACCGGATCATTGAATCAAATGTTGATTCAATGATTTAATGAATAATTATATATTTGATATATTACTTTGCATTAACTAGTATTGGTTCACTTTATACGGATTTTCTCACTTGATGTGCATAATGTATATGTGATATACTTTTGTACACTTATTTGTATCATATTAGATGATGCATGTTTATTTGGTTAAGTGTAAAGAATAAACCGATGGTTAAGAGGATAATTAGGGTTTTGATTTTATCACACATTTATTTATCCATTCCTTTTATTTAAATTGTTTTATAAAAACAAAATGGTTTTCTTTTGTCATGAAGCTTAATGAAGCTTCATGAAGGTTTGACTCAAAGACCATTTTGTCTTTATGCTAAACCCTAACTATTCCCACTTACCATGGTTTGCTCTATACACTTAACCCATGTTAGAATTATGATAAGTATTGCTTTTTCTTTTATTTTAAAAACACTTATCATAATACTAGCTCATCTTCTTCTTCTTCTTCAAGCTTGCTACTCCAATGGCAACTTGAGTTCTAGTGAGAGAATTCCAAATCTAAAGTGAACCCATCTCCTATTTCTTCACCCTCTACCTCTTGCCAAGTTGTTTTGGGTGTTCTCTTCACAAGTTTCACAACTTTGTGAAGTCGGAGCTTGAACTAGTGCAACCTCGACGTAGATCGTCTTTGACACAAAGCCGACGACCTATTCCGCACATTATTCCGATGAAGCCGACGAATGAGTCGAGAATTCATGATGGACAGCGAGGGCATGACCACGTGGAGCTAAGGAGGTGGAAATCCGGATCTACAAAGGTTGTAGCTTCCGACCTTTAGTTAATTTGTTAACTAGCTTTATCATTTCGCCTAAACATCTAGTCTAAGATCCGTAGTCTAGGGTTTCTCGGCACCAAAATTTTTAAATTGGCATGTTCGATGCCTTGTGAGACCTTACTAGAGTGCCTAGGAACCTTTCACTGGTATCAGAGCCTAGCTAGAGCCTTAGGCGAAGTCTAGACGGATTTTGAAGTCCGATCGAAGCCGAAAGTCCAAAATTTCCATGCTCTCTGTACATTTTTGAAAACAGTGAGTTTTTCAACATTAAAAATATTCAGAAAATCAAGCAGGGTTTTATATGAATTACTGTGAAATCCGAGGTCCTAATTCCAAATTTCCAGCGTGGAACCGCGGCACGTGCTATGCATGGTGCGGCGGTTCCGCGGCCTTACTGTTCATTTGTGCACTTTAGAATTCACAGTAACTCTCATTTTTCTGTGGTGGTTTTCCTGGAGATTTTTAATAGTCATTCAAGAGTTGAATTTTCTGGGGTTGTTTTGGGGATTCGGTATTTCGATCGGATTATCAAATTTCGACTTTTGTGTTTTTCCGGATAATTTATAGAATATGTTAAAAAGTTCGACCGGATATAAATACCCAACTTTTCCCCTGTCGGGAAATTTCCAAGTGTTGGATTTTTCCGTAGTTTAACGACGTTCTAAGTAGTGCAAGTAACGCGATGGACCCTCTAGAAGACAACAAACCTTAACTCGATTATGTGACCGTCTTGAACTGCCCTTTGAACCTTCGGGTTTGGGGCAGTACGGCGTGCCACATGTGAGGCGTTGGCTTGACCCTTCTACGGCTGGACCGTCGGTACTGAGGCACGAACTGAATGTTGTTAGACTTATTTCATGTGTTGGACTGTATCGGGAAAACTTGGGTATTCGACTGTTCGATCGGAAAGTTTAACATTATCTGTTTATCTGGAATGTGATACAATAATTGGAATTCACAAACAGTTATGAGATAACTGGATGAATGTTATAAATCTAGCACTTTACTCCCATACGATATTGAAAAGAGTTTTCGATAATGAGACTAAAATGCGGGATTTATATCTGTTAGGCATGTGATGTCTAAGTATTTCATTTGATTAGGCATGCGATGTCTAAAGAAGTTGCGGATTCCAATTGTTGTAGTTTTACACTTTCTTTTCTGTGACCGTAAGTGTAGTATGTCCATATCGCCGGTTTCGTTGCTATATATCAACGACAATTGGGGTATGGATACTTACTTACGTTGATGGCATGTGATGTTATGTGTTGCTGGATATGTTATATTGGATCGTCGTATTCGAATAGCCGGGGGTTTTTATGTGAGATGAGTGTTTTTCATTTTCATTCATGTAAAAACTTGTATGTAATATTCTTTTATTTTGGGGCACTTCCAGGTAGCGGAAGTTGTCACCTTTTGTATATTATTTACTTTTCCGCATTAGGATAGACCCAAGGAGGGGAGCACAAGTAACCGGGTTCTGGGGTCCAGTGGGAGACCAACTCGAGGAGTCGAGTCCGGGTCTCCTAACCCTAGAATTGGCAGGGTTGCTTGCCGCTCTCGTAGGGGTCTAGGGGTGTGGGATTGGCTATTCATCACGACCGTGGAATCCGTGTTTTATACTGGCTCGTATTGAAAACACGGATGTCCTAGTATATCCAATATTTCATATGTATATTCTGCTGCGATATCTGTGTTGTGACTCTGTGATGGATATAATATATAGTATATATGATATATTATATAGACGTTACTTATATTTTACACCCGCGCTAGCCCTGCCCTGCTCTGTCGTTAGTTACCTAACCTAACGGTGCACGAGAGGACATCGAGGCGAATGCGGATGGCATAAGTGTACGTCATATCTATCTGTGATGTTTAGGTATTTAAATTGGGACTTCATTAATGTGATTAATGAAAGATAAGAAACCTAAGATGTTGTGGAATCGAATTTTAAAATAAAACAGGTAGCTACAGTTCTTGCTTTGCACAGCGGTATATGCGATATACGCTGCACCTTATTCGATGAGGAAAGGACCGAGATCCCTTCACCGGGAGTGACTCCTTTAGCAATAACTGGCAGATGCTACACATTCGGTTTGGTTTTGATTTCTTTTAAGAGTTTTTTGCTTTGCACAGTGATATATATGATATATCCCGCACCTCATTCGACGAGGAAAGGACCGAGATCCCTTCACCGGGAGTGACTCCTTTAGCAAAACTGGAAAAGCCTCAAAATCACTCCATTTCAAAACTTCATTTGATTCTACAACGATATCAAGTTCATTACGCTCATGGTTTTATGAAAACCTGCGTAGCCCTCCGTCATTTCAGATAAATCCTACTTAGTATTCGTGCTACGTTTGTTGACCTCCGTCAAGGCGTAGTGTGCGGTGGCTAACTAGTATTTGTCTGCTTATGCATATGATGCAGATTGGATTAGGGTAGTCGTACGACCTTGTTGACCTCCGTCAAGGGTCATGCGGGTGGGTTTGATTCAATCAAGAAATGACGGGTTGAACTTGACTTGCACCCTGTGGTTTGTTGACCTCCGTCAAGGTCATAGGATGCTTGGGGCAAAATATTATCGGGAATTTCAAGTGTTGAAATTTGCAATGAGATTGCATACCTTCTATGAGATAGTTGGATCCCGATACCCGCTGCGAGTAAGAGTTACTCCTGGGAGAGTTTTACACATTGCAATTAGCTGGTCAAGTAGGTGTCTGGAAAGGTGTCAACGGGGTTACGCCTCTGGGAAAACGAGGTTTACATTAATTAGGTTCGTGCGAAAGCACGGGGGACCTCCCTCAAAGTACCGACACTGGCCTGGCTGAAAGATTGGCGAACCTGTAGTGTGTAATTAATCCCGGCTAGTCTTTCCTTTTAGGGTTTGGAGGAAGATTTGATAAAAAGCAGTGGGAGCCATCCTGATTAGATAAGATAATAACCAATCTGATCTTGCACGAGCATACGCTAAAGTGTTTTCTTCTCTCTCTCTCCAGGTAGCGACCAGTTCATGCCTTAATCAAGATAATAATATGGATGTATTGACCGAACCCGCATGTTATACTGTGCTGGGGAACGTTGGTTCCGTTCTTTCCTATAAAAGTTATAGGAATGAACAGGAAATAGGGGAATACCAGGATTCCCATGCCACCCGAATAAAGAAAGTACATGTTGATGCATTTTCTTCGGGTGTGTTCGTTACTGAGAACTGTTTCTCCATTTGCTCTACGTCCTGGGTATTAGATACCGGGTCAGGATCCCATATATGTAATCAGTTACATGGGCTCAGGAAAGGTAGAGAACTTGGAGAAGGTGATAAAGACATTAGAGTTGGAAATGGTGCAATTGTTGCAGCTAAGACTGTCGGGGAATATCACCTTGTATTACCAACTGGTAATACATTGGTTCTGAACGAATGCTATTACATGCCGAACCTGATATGCAACATTATATCGGTTTCTTTATTAAGTAAAGAGGGATATAATTTTGTATTACAGGACAATGTTATGAACATTTTCCGTAACCAAAAGTTGGTTGGATCAGGCACGTTGTGCAATGGCATTTATGTTCTAAATCAATCGACGGTTCTGAGCATAACAAACACAAACAAGAGGAAGAGTTCTGAACTCAACGAATCCTTCTTGTGGCATTGTAGACTGGGTCACATCAATGTGACACGACTAGCTAAGTTGCATAAAGATGGATATTTAAATCCGTTTGAATTTTCATCTTATGACACTTTCCAGTCATGTCTCAAAGGCAAGATGACCAAAACTCCGTTTACGGGACACGGAGAAAGAGTTACCGAACTCTTGGGACTTATACATAGTGATGTATGCGGTCCCATGTCTACACATGCCAGGGATGGTTCTTCATACTTCATTACATTCACTGACGATCTCTCTAGATTCGGATATGTGTTCCTGATGAAACACAAATCAGAAGCTTTTGAGAAATTTAGAGAATATAAGCAAGAAGTTGAGAACCAAACCGGAAAAAGTATTAAAATCCTACGATCTGATCGAGGAGAAGAATACTTAAGCATTGAATTCCTGGACTTCCTAAAAGAGAATGGGATTCTCTCTCAGCTAACTCCTCCATATACACCACAGCACAACGGTGTATCGGAGCGGAGAAACCGCACCCTATTAGATATGGTGCGCTCTATGATGAGTGTAGCTGAGTTACCTGTTTCCTTCTGGGGATATGCACTGGAAACGGCAGCATACCTACTGAACAGGGTTCCCACCAAATCTGTGCCTACCACACCATATGAGATATGGGAAGGGAAGAGACCATATCTTAATTTTATAAAGATATGGGGTTGCCCGGCCTATGTCAAAAGACAAAAACCGGACAAACTCGAGGCAAGCTCTGTTTTGTGTAAGTTTGTTGGATATCCCAAACATTCGCGAGGGTATATCTTCTACCACAGTGAGGAACAAAGAGTATTTGTTGCTCAACATGCCACCTTTTTAGAAAAGGAATTTCTTGCAAAAGAAATTAGTGGCTCTGAGGTAGAACTGGAAGAGGTTCCAGCTGAACAAAGCACAACAGAAGATTTAGTGGAACCAGAGGATTCCGTAGTTCCCGATGAACCCCAGCCACTCCGCCGATCTAGTAGGGTTCCTCGCCAGCCTGAGAGATACTACAGTTTTCTCATGGACGGTGGGAGCGAGGATTGCATCATGGAGGATGATGACCCAACTAGCTTCGAGCAGGCCATCACGAGTGGGGACTCAGTGAAATGGCTGGATGCTATGCGGTCCGAGATGGAATCCATGTACACCAACAAAGTATGGACTTTGGACGTTGCTCCTGAAGGGGTAAAACCCATTGGGAGCAAGTGGATCTTCAAGAAGAAACTTGGTGTAGATGGGAAAGTGGAGACTTTCAAAGCTAGACTTGTAGCAAAGGGTTTTCGTCAAAGACCAGGTGTGGACTATGACGAGACCTTTTCTCCAGTGGCTATACTTAAATCCATCCGGATCATGCTTGCCATCGCTGCATATCATGATTACGAAATCTGGCAAATGGATGTTAAGACCGCCTTTCTAAACGGTGATTTAGAAGAGTGCGTGTACATGACTCAGCCAGATGGCTTCGTAGACAGTGGGAGCAGCGGGAAGGTGTGCAAGCTGCTTAAATCCATTTATGGATTAAAGCAAGCATCGCGGAGTTGGAACATCTGTTTTGACGTCGTTATCAAAGAGTTTGATTTCGTCAAAAATCCAGATGAACCTTGTATCTACAAGAAGGTGGCAGAGAGTAAGGTTGTCTTCCTCGTATTGTACGTGGACGACATACTCTTGATAGGAAATGATATTCCTATGCTGCAATCGGTCAAGCTCTTCTTATCACAAAGATTCTCAATGAAAGATCTTGGTGATGCCTCCTGCATATTGGGAATAAGGATCTATAGAGATAGATCCAAACGGATTTTGGGATTGTCCCAATCCAGGTACATTGACACCATACTAAAGAGGTTTAGTATGGAAGAGTCCAAGCGTGGGAACTTGCCCACGATCTCTGGAGTCACTCTCTCCAAAGAGATATCTCCCAAGACTGATTTGGAGAGAGCTCGCATGCAAGGGATACCCTATGCTTCGGCAGTAGGCTCTATCATGTATGCGATGCTATGTACCAGACCCGATGTTGCATACTCACTAAGTATAGTGAGCAGGTATCAAGCTGATCCTGGAGAGAGTCACTGGACAGCTGTGAAGAGCATTCTCAAGTACTTGCGAAGGACTAGAGATATGTTCTTGGTGTATGGTAACGGAGAACTCCAAGTGGAGTCCTTTACCGATTCGAGCTTCCAGAGTGATAAGGACGACTCTAAGTCGCAGTCGGGCTTTGTCTTTACCCTTTACGGAGGGGCGGTTAGCTGGAAGAGTTCCAAGCAGGAAACCGTGGCAGACTCGACGATGGAGGCTGAATACATCGCTGCCAACGATGCTGCTAAAGAAGCTGTCTGGATCAAGAAGTTCATTACTGAACTTGGAGTGGTTCCATCCATTGAGCATCCAATACCTTTGTATTGCGATAACAATGGAGCGGTGGTTTTGGCCAAGGAACCCAGATCCCATCAGCGATCCAGGCATATTCTGAGGCGGTATCACCTGATCCGGGAGATAGTTGATCGCCGGAAGATCGAGGTAAGGAGGGTTGACACGAAGAATAACACGGCGGATCCACTCACGAAGGCCATTCCCCAGACACAGTTTGAGAGACTCTTCGGGATGCTCGGTATGCGATACTACAGCAGCTGGCCCTAGTGCAAGTGGGAGATTGTTAGTTGTATGTATGCCCTAGAGGCCAGTATTGTACAGATGTTGTATATTATATTGGATGCTTGGACATATATAGAGATGACTTTCTTGCTCGATATGATAGTATGCTATCTGGTTACTCTTTATCTTAACATGTACACTAGTCTCTTTATATTGTCTTGTAGTTACATTTGGTAAAGCCCTTAGGATGTGTACTTGACTACCTGGACTATGATGCAGATCATACTAGTGGGGACATGGTAGTCCATAAGTACATCCTTCAAGGTCCTTAGTCGTGGGTGTATCGAGACGGGGCATCGATATACCAGAGTAGACTAGCGTATACGCTTCTCGACCCATGAGATGGGCGATGGATGATCCCATATCCATTAGTGTTTGACATCAGAGATGGTATACGGATGCTCAGTGGAGACTGGGTACACTGGACGGACTCGCCGAGAACTCCCAGATGGTATTATACCTCACGTCAGATGGCAGTTCTCAGGTGACACTTGTACAGGTTAGTCTGTAAACCCGAGATCGTCATAGAGTCTTGTGTGATTCCCACTGTGCTTTGATCTCCACCTTACCACGTCCATGAGGGCGTGCAAAACGGTGGTCTTTGGGTACAGTCCCGAGTCACATGGAGGCAATGAGCGATAGGAGGGGTTTCGTCTCTCCCGGTATTGGGGGTTGATGTTGCGCTGTGCTCGATTGGCCGTAACAGGGAAGTCCCTGGCCAGGGCTGATCAGAGATTTGCTGGTAAGTGTTACCAGTAGTTTCTCGACCCGTTATGAGCCTCACATCGGCACGACTTATCGGGTTATTGGGGTCTGACGTTTACCACCCCTAGACTTGATATGCGACGTATCAGACGAACATGACCGGACTGTACGGTAAGTGTTACTGGTCGGATTCGCAGGAGTGTGAGCGGGCTAGCTCATCGATCTTCTGATCGCTCAATACCCGGGTGGCCGTTACGTTTAGCAGACCGCTTGCGGCTTGTGGGTGCTTGATATGATCATCATCTGCTACCGGCGTATTGACGAGTCTTTAGAGTCCAACACAGAGGTTTCCTGGTTCAAGCGAAACGAAATAGGAGCGCATATGAGATGTGTGCAGGACCGAGAATAATGCGTGTATGTGATACCGCATTTCATTCCGCGATATATGTTTTCGATTGGTTATATTCGATATGACCTAGTTATCGAATCATTGATTCGATAAATCGATACATTGCATACTAGTCGGTTATGTGCGACATGACCGGATCATTGAATCAAATGTTGATTCAATGATTTAATGAATAATTATATATTTGATATATTACTTTGCATTAACTAGTATTGGTTCACTTTATACGGATTTTCTCACTTGATGTGCATGATGTATATGTGATATACTTTTGTACACTTATTTGTATCATATTAGATGATGCATGTTTATTTGGTTAAGTGTAAAGAATAAACCCATGGTTAAGAGGATAATTAGGGTTTTGATTTTATCACACATTTATTTATCCATTCCTTTTATTTAAATTGTTTTATAAAAACAAAATGGTTTTCTTTTGTCATGAAGCTTAATGAAGCTTCATGAAGGTTTGACTCAAAGACCATTTTGTCTTTATGCTAAACCCTAACTATTCCCACTTACCATGGTTTGCTCTCTACACTTAACCCATGTTAGAATTATGATAAGTATTGCTTTTTCTTTTATTTTAAAAACACTTATCATAATACTAGCTCATCTTCTTCTTCTTCTTCAAGCTTGCTACTCCAATGGCAACTTGAGTTCTAGTGAGAGAATTCCAAATCTAAAGTGAACCCATCTCCTATTTCTTCACCCTCTACCTCTTGCCAAGTTGTTTTGGGTGTTCTCTTCACAAGTTTCACAACTTTGTGAAGTCGGAGCTTGAACTAGTGCAACCTCGACGTAGATCGTCTTTGACACAAAGCCGACGACCTATTCCGCACATTATTCCGATGAAGCCGACGAATGAGTCGAGGATTCATGATGGACAGCGAGGGCATGACCATGTGGAGCTAAGGAGGTGGAAATCCGGATCTACAAAGGTTGTAGCTTCCGACCTTTAGTTAATTTGTTAACTAGCTTTATCATTTCGCCTAAACATCTAGTCTAAGATCCGTAGTCTAGGGTTTCTCGGCACCAAAATTTTTAAATTGGCATGTTCGATGCCTTGTGAGACCTTACTAGAGTGCCTAGGAACCTTTCAGGCCGTACGGTGTCGGAAGAAGATGGGATTTTGGGGGTATTTTGGTATTTTTATATTGAGGCGGAATTTTGCCCTAGATTTTCAGTTCACTGCCTATAAATAACCCAGAGCCTTGTGAAGCCAAGGGTGCTTAATCTTGTATTTTTAGGTTTTAGAATACTTGTTGTTCTTCTTCCTCTTCTCATCTCTTCTCCATTGAAAAACTTGTAGTGAGCTTTTGTGAGTGAAGAATGATGAATAAAGAAGTTCATTTTGTTATCATACTTGTCTTGGTCTTGTTATGTTAATTGCTTGTAATCTTTAATTGATAATTTAGTTGTTGTTATTTATTGTTGTTTCTTTCTTTTCTCTTTTCCTTTATCCTTAAACAACCATGATGCTTACGCTTGATCCTTGCCAAGGTGGGGTCGCAAATAGTTAGTTGTTATCTTCTAATCTCTTTCTTTCTATCTTCCTCCTTTGTTTTATTTTTCGTTCTTCTTGTAATGGGTGAGTAATTTCCATACTTGTTAGGGTAGGATAAGGGAAGTTTGAGAGAAGGAAATCTCTCACACTCTTTCCTTGCCCAACATCTTAAATCGACTCCCGTTAATTGAACCACAATCCGCTCCTTACGGCACCCTATCCTATATGATAGCGGTGATTCCGTAGTGAGACCGGTTGTGGTTGAATTAACCGGAGGTTAAGGCTAAGAGCCAAGAACGGACGGACAAGCACCAAAAGGAAGAACTTATGCGTTGGAAAGCCTAGCTTATACTCGCAAGTTCCTTCCTAGTCGTGCTAATCCCCGTTGTTGCCGATTACCGTAACACCGATATTAAGAGTGGCAATGAAAGAGGTGAGAGACTCCTAACTCAAACTAACCTAATCCTAACCCTAACAAGCTCTCTTTACATATCATTTTAACACTTAGTTAATCACAAACAAATCTGGAAAAATGGACTTAACTCGTTAAAGCACATAGAAAAAGATTCCCATCTCCCTGCGGACGACCCGTACTCAACCGGCTAGCTACAAGCGAAACCGTTTTGATTGCGGTAATTAACTAAACTTGAACACGCAGAATCCCTACCAATCAAATGGCGCCGTTGCCGGGGAGACGGTAGTTTATTTCTTTGTGTAATTTCGGGTTAATTTGTGAATATAAATATAACCGAAAAACAAAAAAAAATTATACATTGTAAAAAAATCATCTTGTTATTTTTTATTAGTTTTTGTGCAAGTGTGAAGGAACAAAAGACAGTCGAGTTCAGTGCCAAAGACGTGGGAAGTTAGACCCACATCTCGCAGCTACACCGCGACGGATCAAAACGAAGCCAATGGTCTACTGTAAAATCTGGAGCAGATACAGTGAGTAAATAAATATTCAGGACATCCAGACAAGCAGAGGAGACCCAGACCAGCACCTACACAAAATTTGAAGGCCCAACTCTCTGTTACAGCCGCGGAACCGCGGCCTAAGCTGGTGTTTGGCCGCGGAACCGCGGCCATATAGTGCCTTCAGGGTGCCAAAATCTCTGGGTAAGTCTCTCTCCTCTCCCCCACTCCTCTGGACTCCACTAAACTGTGTTTTCTGCAGCATTCTTTGTGCAAACTCTCTTCCCCCTTCCAATAAACTGTTTTTGTGCAGGATTCTTTGCGCCGCGCTAAAATAAAAATTGTTTGCAGTTGATTTGTTACTCCTTTGCATTTATTAATACGGACTTTAAGGGGCTTGAAACCAATCCAGATTGGGTGGGGATTTCATCACCCTTCCCAGGACCCCAGAAATCACAAAAAGCATATGCATTGACCATTGTTAAATTAAAAAAAATACTAGACTCAGCCCTAAGTACTTCGCGCTCAATAGGACAGAGGACTAATTACAGGCATCGGCCGTTTATCATATCCTGACTTTTGCGGTGTCTAGGCAAGTGTGTCGAAGGCAAGTGGTTACTTAATTAGGACCACTACTTACGTAGTGGGGAGCCTCCCACTTACCTGGCACTTACCTAGCCGCGATTGTTGGAGAAGAGGCGGTTTGAGGTCCTGTTTCTAGCCCTTTGGAACAGTTAGGAGCTGTCTAGCTGACCTAGGTGACCCTAGATCTAGGTGTGATTGTGCATATCTTGTTCGTGATTGCTTAAAGCCGTAAATCCGTACATACTTCTGTAAAGCTCTTTCTAAAAAAAAAATCAAAAACTTTTATAAAAACTTGCCCTTTGTCCCCAGATCCATTATTTTTACCCACCACCCATAGTATTTCTCCATTGACGTTTTCTTACCCTCACCTTCTCCGCTTTGACTATACTAAACTCGTTTAGTGTATGCCCGCTTGGACTCGGGACACTAGCGCCCGCCTAGTCCGCGTTACGTTAGTCGCTACCGACTACGCGATCGACTCAGACGTCGAAACTCCATCCACGCCTCTTTCACCCTTACCTTTGCCGGCCAACTCCGACGTTGACCGGAATTCTGTTCATACATCTTCACCTTCACCTTCACCAACCTCTTCTTCCGCGATGTCAGGATTTAACACAAACATCTCATTGACTCCACCTCCTATGGAGACAAATAACCCACCACCACCGCCTGTTGTAGCGCTGCAGCGAATCGCGCTCCAGGATCGTTTCTATCCCACCCGTTCTGCACTTCCCACCTGCCTTTCTCTTCCACCGGCCAATGGGGATAACTTTGAAATTATGCCCCACTTCATCAACATTCTTCCTCGATTTCATGGGCTTGAATCTGAAGATGCCTATATCTTCATCAATAAATTTCAAAACGTTTGTGCCATGATGAAAACTACCCAACTGTCGGACGATGCTATACGGCTACGGGTCATTCCGTTCACTTTATGCGATCTTGCTAAAAAATGGCTGTATAGCACCGCTTCCCACTCCATAACCAGTTGGGATGAGTTTGTTAAAGTGTTTCTCAAGAAATTTTATCCGAATTATAAAACCGCAAGTATCCGCAATGAAATCAACCAATTCTCTCAGCTTCCTTCTGAACCCTTCTGGAAGTGCTTTGACCGGTATAAAGACCTTCTTGTTCAGTGTCCTCACCATGGTATCGAGAGATGGCAACTTTGCCAAACCTTATACGAGGGCCTGAACCCAGCAACCAAGCAGTTGTTGGAAACCATCTGTCAGGGCCACTTCCTATCGAAATCTGACGAGGAAGCGTGGCAATTCTTTGACGACCTTGAGGAGCAAACTCTATAATGGGAGAGCACCAGACCGACTTCTTCTTCTTCTACCTCCACTTCTACCGGTCAGTCTAGGATAGGAATTCACCAACTTGATGTCTCTATTGCGATGAAAGCTGAAATGGCTGCAATAACGAGAAAGCTTGAAGCGATAGAGAGCAAATTTTCTTCTCCTGCTCCTACCCCTGTTCTTCCCCTTCGTACCATTTGCGCTTGTTGTTCCGATCCTTCTCACTTAACCTAAGAGTGTCCCTATAATCCACCATCTCAAGGACAGGATCAGGTTAATGCTGCATTTCAGCAAAGACCGAGGAATGATCCATACTCTTCCACCTACAATCCCGGTTGGAGGAACCAC
This sequence comes from Agapanthus africanus, assembly GCA_030015575.1. Classification (NCBI taxonomy): domain Eukaryota; kingdom Viridiplantae; phylum Streptophyta; class Magnoliopsida; order Asparagales; family Amaryllidaceae; genus Agapanthus; species Agapanthus africanus. The sequence goes on from JASDDO010000012.1 coordinate 359,321,453, forward strand.
CCCAATTTCGCCTGGAATCAGAATCAGAATCAATTCCATGGCAAAAATTTCCAGAGGCCATCTCCTCCGCAACAACAAGCGCAACAATAAACTCAACATCAGTTTCAGCAGCCCTTCCAACCCCAACCTTTTCAAAATCAGACGAACAACTTTGCACCCAACAATTCTTTTCCCCAAAACAACTTTGTTCCGTCAAACAACGATAAGGTTTCCTCGCTCGAACGAAGTCTGGAGGCGTTCGTTAAACAATCGACACAATCCACCGCCAACATCCAGTCTTCCATTCAGTCCTTGGTGCAACACACTGCTGCTCATGGGCAAAGCATCAAAACCATCGAAGCCCAGATAGCACAACTGAATACGGCCTTAAGCAAGCGAGAGAAGGGGAAGCTCCTGTCCCAGCCACTCCCAAATCCCGGTCACCCACATAATGTACATGTTGCTCTTGAACAACAGAACCATAATGTGAGTGCCGTGACCACATTAAGATCGGAAAGGATGCTGCAAAACAATATCGGCACACGGATCAACGATGACACCCCGGCCGCTTCTTCTTCTTCTTCTTCCTCTGCTGCTTCTTCGTCTTCTGAGCCTATTCTCCATTCTTCAAAAGGCTCTTCCTCTTCTTCTGCTCTAAACGGACCCAATTCTCACTCCATGAAAACACCAGTTCTGGGATCCGCTCCAGCTCCACAATCTCCTCCACAAGCATTAGACTCAACCAATTTTAAAAACGTTCCATTTCCAAACCGGTTGAGGTCTAATAAACAAAATCCACAAATGGAGAAGATTCTGGAGTTATTTAAGCAGGTTAACATTAACATTCCTCTTTTAGATGTTGTCCAACAAGTCCCGTCCTACGCGAAAATCTTAAAGGACTTGTGCACGAAAAAGTGGAAGTCTCGGGTACCAAAGAAAGTTTTCTTGGCTAGTGCTGTGAGTGATGCTCTTACCCAATCTTTACCACAAAAACGGAAGGACCCTGGCTGTCCTACGATTTCTATTACCATTGGGGATAAGAACATCAACCGCGCACTATTAGATCTTGGTGCCAGTGTTAACCTGCTTCCGTACTCAGTATACGAGCAATTAGGCGTAGGAGAGCTGAAACCCACACACTGCACTCTCCAAATGGCCGACCGATCGATCACCCATCCTAGGGTTGAGCTAGAGATGTGTTAATCAAAGTCGGGGACTTCATATTCCCCGTTGACTTCATTGTATTAGACACACAGCCTGTAGCTAACCCCCGGAATCAAATTCCGGTGATACTCAGTCGCCCATTCCTTGCAACCTCAAATGCTGTGATCAATTGTCGCAATGGTTCGATTAACCTCTCTTTTGGAAACATGACAATTGAACTCAACATTTTTAGGTTAGGGAATCAGCCCTCCGAACATAATGCTCATATACTGGACGTTTGCTCAATCCAGGAGATCACCCCAGAAGAGTGTGAATTCGAGGAGTTTCTGTTCGATCACTATAACCTTAACGCCACTAGTGCATTCCTCCTCGAACCTACTGCTGTTTCTGCGCCCGACTACGAGTGTTTCACTTTCTCGAACAATCTTAGCCACTCTCCACCCGAGTTTGAATCCTTCGAATTTCCGGATGAGTTACCTGAACCATCCAACTCGGTCGCTTACACTCGTTTTGAACCTTTGCTGGAGTCCTTTGAGTTCGAGACCTCTTCACCAATCTTGCCTTCCATCGTTTCACCTCCAACGCTCGAACTCAAGCCTTTGCCGTCTCACCTTAAGTACGCTTACTTGGGTGAGAACGAGACCCTCCCGGTTATCATCTCGGCTTCTCTAGCTCCCGAGCAAGAGAAAGCCCTTCTTGCGGTCTTGCACAACAATAGGCAAGCTTTTGGCTGGTCCATGGCGGACATCAAGGGGATTAGTTTTTTATTTTTTTTATTTTTTTTAAGAGCTTTGCTCTAAAGCTCTTGTGGAGCATATTTTAACTTTAATTTTCTTTTTAATTTTCAAGACAGAGTTTTACTCTGATTGAGGTAAACAATACCGTATTCTATTCTCGCGATTCGTGACATTGATCGGTTGTATGCGATATAGCCGGGTTATCGGATCAAGTGTTGATTCGATAAGTTGTTACACATGATATTAGTCGGTTATAGCCAGATTATTAAATCAAGAGTTGATTTAATAATTTAATGTATAATTATATATTTGATATATTACATTACATTAACTAGTATTAGCTCACTTAAGATTTCTTTTCTCACTAGATTGTGCACATTATACATATATGATATGTATATTTGTGTACATGTATTGTGTCATGCTTGATGATACATGCAGGATGGGTGTATGAGACTTATACCATGCTAGGGTTAAATTAGGGTTTTGTTTATTTCTTAAGATTTAACAAAAGAGAGAAAGACTTGGTCAATGTTGTCAAGCTTGGAAGAAGCTTGTAGAAACATTGACAAAGTCCACTCTTTTGTCATTTCTTAGGATATTAGTTAACCCAACCCTTAGCCTTACACCTTAGTTAATTCTCTACATGAGTTAGGCATGAGGGCTTAACTCACCCATGGTTGCAATTATTCTTAGGGATTAACTCATATGATGAGTTCATCTTCTTCTTCCTCTTCTTCTTCCAAAAAGCTTACTAGCTTCAATGGAGGTGTGAGAAATAATATGAGAAAATCAATTCTAAAGTGAGCCCACTTCCTACTTCATCATCCTCTACTACTTGCCATTTAGTATAGGGTGTTCTCTTCACAAAGTTCTTGACCTAGTGAAGAAATAGCTTCGGTTAGTGTCTCCTCGACGTAGATCATCTTCGGCTTCGAAGACATCGAAGAAAGCATGTTCGTTTCTTCATAGGAGCCTCTCTAGAGTCCGGAGTTCACGATCGCAGCGAAGGGACTACTACACGGGGCTATTGAAGTGAAGGACCGGTCTACAAAGGTTGTATTCCTTGCTCACTTCTTATTGTAAAGTGTTTACATATGTTATTTCGTCGATTTCTAGTTTACGGTTCATGGTTAGGGTTAGCTAAAACGGAAATTTTTTGAATTTGGCATGGACGATGCCTCCCGAAACCTTGCTGCCGTCTTAGGTAACCCTGCAGTGGTATCAGAGCCATGCTAGAAATTTATACGGATTTTGTTAAGATCACGAAACCGAAACAACTCCGTAACTTGAAACAGAAAATTGAAGTTTCTGTCGTTTTTTAAAAGTTTGTCAAAAAAAAATTTTAAACAAGTACAGAGTGATGTATGAGATATATTATGAACACTGTGAAAATTTCAGGGGGTTTCAAGAAATTTTGGCCGGCCACCATATGTACAATCTTGGCCAAATCCGAGCCCCCTCCCCTAAAATTTTTTGTGTGTTCTAGTGACTTTGATTTGATATTTCAGGTGTTGTTTATTTTTGCTAATTTTTCATGTGATGTAATCTTACACTATAAGAAATTCGGAGTGTTTCGTATTCGTAGTTTTAATATTGTTTCGGGTTATTCTTATGTTGTCTAGACGAAGTTATAAAGTTCGATCGAATGTCAAAAACCAATTTTTCCAAGTTTAACGTATTCGGAAAAATATGCAAGTGATTCTGTGGACCCTCTAGAAGAACGAAAACTTAACTCGATTATGTGACCGTGAGAACCGCCACTAAACCCTAGGTTTTATGGTAGTTCAGCGTTGTCACATGTGAGGCATTGGTTTGACCCTTCTACGGCTGGTTCATAGGTACTGTGGTATCTTCTGGGTATTATTAAAACTGTGCTCAAGTGTTGAGCTGTCGGGAAATTGTGGGACTTTGATGAATCGATCAAAAAGTTTAACGTCGTCCGGATATTATGTGATGGGATATAATATTTGGAATCCACAAGTAGTTATGAGATAACTAGTTTGAATTTATAAATCTAGCAGTTTAGTCTCATTTGATCGGTTGCCACAGGATTTTGATGTGATCAAAAGTCCGTCGCAATCACGTAGCGTACGCAGATACTCGCCGGGTAAACTTAATAGATAGCCATGCCCCATAGCCCCGACCAAGTAACTGTAGGAGAACCCCGTCGCCAAAAGCATCCGTTTGGGTGCTCGCGGCAGCGGTGTTCCGCCTTAGTGCACTTCGTCGACGGCATCGGGGGTGCGACCGTCTACTAAAGTTTCCGACGAGCATTCTATCAGGATGTCGGGAATCTTGTTGAATTTCCCGACTTGTTATTGAAAAGTGTTTTCGGTATCGAGACTAAAATGCAGGGTTTATAATTGTTAGGCATGCGATGTCTAAGGAATTCATTTGGTTAGGCATGCGATGTCTAAGGAATTCATTTGGTTAGGCATGCGATGTCTAAGGTGGTTGCGGATTCCAACTGTTGTAGTTTTTCACTTTCTTTTCTGCGACCGTAAGTGTAATATGTGGTATATCGCCGGTTTCGGTGCTATATGTCAACGACAATTGGGATACGCATATTTACTTACGTTGATGACATGTGATGTTATGTGTTGCTGTGATATGTTATATTGGATCGTCGTGTTTGAATAGCCGGGGGTTTTATGTGAGATGAGATTTTTTCATTTTCATTCATGTAAAATTAATTGTATGTAATATTCTTTTATTGGGGCACTTCCGGGTTGAGGATGCTGTCACTATTGTATATTATTTACTTTTCCGCATTAGGATAGACCCAAGGCGGAGAGCACAAGTAACCGAGTTCTAGGATCCAGTGGGAGACCATCTCGAGGAGTCGAGACCGGGTATCCTAACTCTAGAATTGGTAGGGTTGCTTGCCGCTCTCATAGGGGTCTAGGGGTGTGGGATTGGCTATTCATCACGACCATGGAATCTGTGTTTTATACAGGCTTAATTTAAAACACGGAAATCCTAGTATATCCAATATTTCATATGTTGTTTTCTGCTGCGATATCTGTGATGTGATCATTTGATGTATTGATGAGATGAATACAGGATATAGTATATGTGATATATTATATAGACGTTGCTTATGTTTTACACCCGTGCTAGCACTGCCCCGCTGTTCACACCATAATATTGCATTATTATATTCCCCATTCTTATTTGTTTTATAAATAAACAGGTGCTTTTGACGCATGTCTGCTACATATTACAGGTTACAGGTTCTTGGATCTAAAACAGTGAAAAAGATGAAAGACGACGCAAAAGTGGAACTACAACCAACAAATAGAAGGATCTTGATCAAGCCTATATAAAAGATAAAGTTCACAAAGTACAAGGCAGCGTAAGGTCCAAAATGTCAAAGCGAATGGTTAAAGTTCAATACAACTACTCACTGTGAAGATCTGAAGAATACCTAGAAGCCAAATTGCAAATAGACCTGCAGAAACAGGAAGAACATAAAGCCCAAAAGCAGCCCAAGAAATCTCATAAGCCAAATCTACTATTGGGCCGCGGAACCGCGGCCCAACCCCAGCTTAGGCCGCGGTTCCGCGGCCATGTAAAGGAATTAAAAGACAGAAATTTTACCATATCTTGGAGGGCGCTGAATAGGTCTTCCTAGGGGTATTTTTGTAATTGCAGACATGCGGATCAAAATGTAACCTAGGGTTTTCTATTCTCTATAAATAGGAACTCTAAAGATTGTAAACCTTATGCCTCCTTTTAATAATAAATTCAGATCTCTTTATGGAGAGCATCGGTGCCTCTCTTCAATTCATCTATTCAGATCTGACAACCCTGCGTAAATGTTTGAAGAGATCCATCTGTAAAGTAAGTAGATTTATTTATTTTCTTGCCCTAGGTAATTTCAATTCCTGCCCTAGATTAAATTTAATTTCCTTACCCTAGTTAGAACTTTAATTCAATTGCCCTAGATAGTATAATTAGGTTTTTAGATTTAATAACCAATCCGAACACCCTTCGGAATTAACTCGTGAGAGCGATTAGGAAATTCACAACATCCCTGTGGACCGACCCGTACTCACCGGCTAGCTTCATGCGACGCCGTTCTTGATTGCGGTAATAGATAGTTTTTTGAGATCAATCAAATGGCGCCGTTGCCGGGGATGACGTAGAAATTTCCTTTTCGCACTTTCGGGTTAATCTTTCTAAAATTGAAAAATCATAAAAATCTAAAAAATCCAAAAAACTATAAAAATATATCAATTGTTATTTTTTTGGAAAGGGTACTTTGTTGTTTGAATTTTGCAGGATCTACGAACAAATTCGGATATGGAAATCTACAGAGATCAAAACAGCAAATATCAAATCCGAACAAACAAAGAATCACAACAACCGAGGAACAGAAGAAATTTGGCGGACCGAGTCAAACAAGAAGAATCATGGTGATCTGGTTCAAAAAAATAAATCCGCCCGCGACCTAATTTCGGTGGCGGAACCGCCGCGCGAGCCTACCTGCGGCCGCGGAACCGCCGCGTTTTGGTCGAGTCAAAAAAAAAGAGGCAGAAGCGCGGTATAAAAAATAAATAAAAAAAAACCAGTTCCGCCACTGCAAATCTCTGTGAGTTTTCTCTCTCCTTCTCTGTAAATCTTGATATATCTTCTGTAAATTTGCCTACAGGATTTCTTTGCGCTTTAAAAAATCTTCCCTTCCAAATAACAATCTTGTGCAGGATTTTTTGCGGCGCATAAAATAAAAATCTTTGATTGCAAGTGATTTATTGTTTTGCATATCTTTAAAACTGACTTTAAGGGGCTTTTGACCAAATCAGATTGGGTGGGGATTTCATCACCCTTCCCAGGACCCCAGAAATCACAGAAGGCATTTGCATTGACCATATCTTAATTAAAAAATACTAGACTCAGCCCTAAGGACTTCGAGCTCAATAGGACAGAGGACTAGTTATAGACATCAACTGTTAATCCTAACCTGACTTTGCGGTGTCTAGGCAAGTGTGTCAAAGCAAGTGGTTACTTAATTAGGACCGCTACTTGTAGCGGGGAGCCTCCCACTTACCTGGCACTTACCTGGCCGCAATTGGCGGTGAAGAGGCGGTTTGAGGTCCTATCTCTAGCCCTTTGGAACAGTTAGGAGCTGTCTAGCTGACCTAGGTGACCCTAGAGTCAGGCCTGATTGTGCATTTTTGGTTGATCGAAAGTGTGTCTTAGCCCTTTATCAAAAATCATTTTTGCAAAACTAAGAGGAAAATTTTTATAAAAAAAAAACTTGCAAAATTTTTCCGCAAATAAATCCTTGCACCACCCAACCTTCTTTCTTTTCCCCTTTCTTCTAACATGGGTACCCCACATAATAAATCACTTGCTGAACTTTGGTATACCGAACCTAATTTTGCGTCGTACGTCAATTTGTTCGGTCAATTTAAAGACGATCCTTCCTTGCCTAAAATATCTTTGAAAGATCAAATAGAGGCGTCTAGGAGAAATAGTTTGACTTTTCAACCCACTTTGTGTCAACCAAGTCAACCTTTACCATCTCCATATGTTGATACTACTTTTTCAAGTCCTCATGTCTCTCCTAAGCCGATGTCCATTGCTGAGCACATTGCTCAATCTCGCAGCCGATATTTCACCCCTCTCCACAAATCTAGTTCTAGGGATCCACAAGAATATTCACATTTTTATCCATATATTGACCCTACCCCTGTCCAATCACCCACTTCCTACCAGTCATACCCGACTTTCCCACCTTCACTAGATACTGTTTCTACACAGCCATTAGGGAGTTTCACATATCCAACCAATTTTGAATCTTTTACCGAAACCCCCTCACCACCTAAGTCTAGTTTGGAAGAGTCGTTGGAAGCTTATATTGCTGCAACAAACAAAATGATTAGGAATGTGGAAGCATCCGTGGCCGCCCTTATGCAACCTAGTGAACCGGTAGCTAGTTTCCAACTAGTTTCAAATTTTTCAATGTATAAGGAGGCGGTTGGACAGAGTGAGAATGTGAGAGGATTTCCAAATCAAACCTACCCTTACCCAATTGAAGCCCACAACTCCGGTTTTCCATCGATTGCCATAAATAGTTCACCTGTTGAAAATAAAAACGAGTTGTGTGATTTTGTAGTGTTTGATTTGCCAAATTGTGAAGAACCCCTTTCGAATGAAACCACATCTAATCCGTTTGACCTTTACACCTCCAACCTAGAACCTAAATCGGTAAATATCCATGCTTTTGATGAGGTGTCTAAAGAAATTAATTTTCACTTGATTGAGAATATAGACGCCGGAAATATTTCGGATGATGAACCTGTCGATTTGATTGAAATTTTTTGTCCAATTCATCATCCCGAGTCATTAAATGTTTCTCCCGACCCTCATATGCGTCTGGATTTTGATGATAATGGCATGGAGGAGTTGAATTTTGAGGAGAATTATAAGGATAGTATTGAGGAGAGTTTTGAGGATCATATTGAGGTTGAACCATTTTTCTTTGATGTGTTGGATTTTCCAATTCATCCCCTTGAACATTTAACTAAATCACCCTCCCTCCTTTCCATCGTTCCGACCACGCTCGAAGACTGTGAGCTTGAAAAATTTTCTTTTGAATCTGGCACACTTCTCACAGACGATAACACTTACGAGTGTTTCACTTTTTCGGACGATATTGATGACTCACCGCCCGAGTTTGAGTCCTTTACATTTTCAGATAATTTTGTTGAACCATCAGACTCAGATGATTACAGTAGTTTCGAACCATTAATGGAATCTTTCAAGTTCGAGACAGTTTACTACGGTGAGAATGATACTATCCCTAATTCACTTCTTTTCGTCAGTCCTATTGTTCCGACCGTACAAGTGACCGTTACGCTTTCATCTCCTATACCAAGTTCGGCGTACCCATGTTTTCTTGCGAATCTTGAGGGATTTGATCCCATTTCCCGACGGGTTGATAGGTTAGTGCAATCGCTTATAACATATCGGTCATCACATATTGCGCTAATTTATTCACTCGATTTACACCCTCAAGATCGCACGACCCTTCTTTCTCCTTTCCGCCCTTCTTCTCCCCCACCGAGACCATATTCTACCATTCTTCTTCCTATTCGGTCTCGTGTGCTTCTCATCTCTCTTCTTTCCACCCCATTCTTGCACCAACTATACCATTACCACGATAAGATTTTTGAATGGTAGGTGCTAACCTTTGGCTTGTGTAAGGCCAAGCTTAAGTTTGGGGGGAATCTTTGTATATATGTATATATTTTTTGTTTTCTTTTCTATAAAAAAAACAAAAAAAATTTTCAAAACATTAAAAATATTAAAAAAAAACTATAAATAAATAAACAGGGGAGTGCCGGTATTTTGACCCTCTTGGTTTAGCATGACAGTGAGGACACTGTCAAGTTCAAGTTTGGGGGTATGCTCGGTACGTCTTCTTCCTTCGCATTCATTTGTACATATTTTTGCATTTGCATACTTATTTGAAAACCCATAAAAATTGAAAATTTTCAAAAATTATAAAAATTATTTTATTCAATTTTGGCTAATTGACTTGAGTTTGACAGATAGGTTAACTAGCTAGGAACAACTAGATCTTAGACTTAGTAAATAAAAAACCCTAAAAATAACCTTCTTTAAAATTTAACGGTAGAAAGTATATGTCTTTGTAGTTTATTTAGAAATAGGCAAATTTTGGGTTCACTTCTTGGGCGAAGTCGAAACAAAGGAAAAGTATTGATGTTCTTATTAGAGTATAAGTTTGAAAAATAATTCCTAGCTTAAGTCTAGATTCTGAAAATGTATACCCTACAATTTGCACAACCACGCACCTTGAAACTTGGAATAGTAGAGGAGACCTTGAAATGCTCTTGTCTAAAGTCCTTGTAAGTCGATGTAGTACACCCCAGTACTTATGGGGAGGCGGAATTTTCAAAAACGATCAAGTTTAAAGAACGAACATCGACTAACCGCTTGAATCGAAGCTAAACAAATAATAACCGAACACATAGCTATACTAAACTATAGTGTTAAGGGATTATACCTAATGAAAACGGTCCTTCGTCTTTGTGTCCTCCTTTGTTCTCCTCGACCTTCTCTAGGTAGTAGACGATCCACCCGAGAGCAAGACACCAAGCTACACCTCTAACTTGAGGTAACTAATCAACTTTGAATGCTAATCAAAGATGAAAGGATGATATAGAGTGAAGGTAATGGATGCTTAAGTCTAACTAAACCTTTGATCTCAACACATGAGGATTAAGGATTAGTATCTTGAAGATGAGAGCTTGAGGAGAGAGAATATGAGATAAGATAATGAGAAGAGAGAGTGTGTATCATAATATATTATGAAGCATTTTCAATAATGAGAAAAGAATAAAGAGTGATGATAAATCATGCTTCATAAAATATCTAGTGGTGATTCATTAGCATGAGTCATTAAGCAATAAATGTGCATTAATGAAATGAATGAATCACCACCATGACTCACAATCTCATCCAAAGTAACCTCCTTAGTCACATCTTCTAGAAGCTTCTCGTACAATTACGAGAACGCCCCTCCAATCCGCAAAAATACGGAAAAACTTTAGACTGTAAAAATCCAATAACCGGATACCAGTAACTGGCTTAAACCAAAGCCGACTGGTAAAAACTGTCCGAAAGTCGTACGTGCGTAAACGCACGTATGCGTCCGAACACTTTGTCGCAAAACCATGCAACCTCTATATCGTTTCGCCTGGAGTAGGAAACTCTCTGTGTGGGACTCTAGAGACTCGACTACTACGCTGGCAGTGGGTTTAACCACAGACCGCAAGCGGCACTAGCTGTACGTAACGGTCCCCAGGTAGTTGTCGATAAGAAGGCCGATGAGAAAACCCATCCGAACTCCTACTGAGTCTGATGTGACAATCTCCATACAGTCCGGTCCGTTCGTCCAAGACTATCGCATATCAGGCCTAGGGGGGCGGCAAGCGTCAGTCCCCTAATAGCGGTATAAGTCGTGTCAGAGGGAAGCCCATTACACCCTGAGAAACTACTGGAACCTACCAGCAAATCTCGCTTGCCCTGGCCAGGGACTTTGCGTAATGGCTCTCTGACACAGCACGATATCTACTCCCAATACCGGGAGGGACGAATCCTGTCTAACCGCCACTGCCTCCAAGTGCTCGGGACTGCACCCAACTGCTACCTGTTTGCACGACTCCTTTGAGCCGTGGTAGGGTAGCAATCTAAGAACAGTGGGACACACTCGAGGCGAAGTAGCAGTGTCAAGTCTGCGGACTACGCTGTACTCATGTCACCTGGGAACTGTTTACTGACGACTGGTATCAAACCAACCTACAGTTCCCTGTGAGTCCTGTCCGGTATACCCGTAACCTAACGAGCACCTGTATACTATCTCCAGTACGACGTACTGACGGCTGTGGGACAGACCATCTCCCCAACTGGGATGAGAAGCGTACACACCAGTCTACTCCGGAGTATCGATGCTCTGTCTCGATAATCCAACGACCAGGGACCTGAATAAGGATGTGCTTGTAGACTACCCAGCCCCCACTAGTGTGACTGCCATCACAACGCTGGTAGACAAGCAAGATCCTAAGAGCTCTATCAATACGTACACTCACATATTAAGATAGAAAAACCAAGTAGCATACTACCATGTTTAGCAAGACTGTTATATGCATGTGAATATCCCAAGCTTCCATTAAGTAATATACAAGCTAGTATGATACAGTAATGGCCTTCTAGGGCATAAACATTAACAGTCCTTAGTACGAAGAAAAAAAAATACCAGTGTGAATAAAGAATAAAAAAAATGAACACTGGTTTTTGTAATTACTTGAGGCTGCAAAAATAGAAAAATACTTAGCGAGGGTGCTTCATCACCTAGTGCCTTAGACCAACTGGTTTGGGAGTCACTGCTAAAAGCCTTGGGTGTTGCAAGACTAGGAATTACGCTTTAAAAGTGCAAACGCATTTTGTAATCGGTCGTTGGTACCTCAAGAAGTATTAACGGTCGCATGAAGGATGTGTAAGCAAAATTCAATTAAAAATTCACCAATTAATAAGTACTTTGGACAACGGACATGGGAATGATTGCTTGATTTGAATTTCCAAATGTAGGGGTGATTTATACACACACGTGGGGATATGTGATTGGAGTTTAGATGAGAGATAGGGGTGAAGAATAGAACTTGTATCTTTAGTAGAGTTGATAAAAATTCCTAAGTGGAGATGGAACCGTAGAAAGAAAACTTAAGAGATGCCGTAAGCTAAGTAAATCTATAAAACATATATAATCTTAAGTTAAATGATGAGGAAGTGTGAAGAATATGGGTGGATAATCTGCGGGTCGATGATAATAAAATTCTTAGTTAGAAAACCTAATTGGAGAACAAAAGTCAATGGGCCGAATTGATAGGATTTTGTGGGTAGTATCCGCTGAAAACCCTCAGGAGACAACACTCCTCCTACTAGGGACACCTAGAGGTTTAACGGCTTGTTGCACGAGCTCAGTGCAATCGCGTTTCCCTGCGAAAGTGCGGATAGGATTTTAGTGAATAAAAAATAAGTTTGCTCGAGGACGAACAAAAGATAAGTTTGGGGGTATTTGTTCACACCATAATATTGCATTATTATATTCCCCATTCTTATTCGTTTTATAAATAAACAGGTGCTTTTGACGCATGTCTGCTACATATTACAGGTTACAGGTTCTTGGATCTAAAACAGTGAAAAAGATGAAAGACGACACAAAAGTGGAACTACAACCAACAAATAGAAGGATCTTGATCAAGCCTACATAAAAGATAAAGTTCACAAAGTACAAGGCAGCGTAAGGTCCAAAATGTCAAAGCGAATGGTTAAAGTTCAATACAACTACTCACTGTGAAGATCTGAAGAATACCTAGAAGCCAAATTGCAAATAGACCTGCAGAAACAGGAATAACATAAAGCCCAAAAGCAGCCCAAGAAATCTCATAAGCCAAATCTACTATTGGGCTGCAGAACCGCGGCCCAACCCCAGCTTAGGCCGCGGTTCCGCGGCCATGTAAAGGAATTAAAAGACAGAAATTTTACCATATCTTGGGCGGCGCTGAATAGGTCTTCCTAGGGGTATTTTTGTAATTGCAGACATGCGGATCAAAATGTAACCTAGGGTTTCCTATTCTCTATAAATAGGAACTCTAAAGATTGTAAACCTTATGCCTCCTTTTAATAATAAATTCAGATCTCTTTATGGAGAGCATCGGTGCCTCTCTTCAATTCATCTATTCAGATCTGACAACCCTGCGTAAATGTTTGAAGAGATCCATCTGTAAAGTAAGTAGATTTATTTATTTTCTTGCCCTAGGTAATTTCAATTCCTGCCCTAGATTAAATTTAATTTCCTTGCCCTAGTTAGAACTTTAATTCAATTGCCCTTGATAGTATAATTAGGTTTTTAGATTTAATAACCAATCCGAACACCCTTCGGAATTAACTCGTAAGAGCGATTAGGAAATTCACAACATCCCTGTGGACCGACCCGTACTCACCGGCTAGCTTCATGCGACGCCGTTCTTGATTGCGGTAATAGATAGTTTTTTGAGATACAAATCACCCGCTCTGCCGTTAGTTACCTAACCTAACGGCGCACGAGGGGACATCGAGGCGAATGCGGATGTCATAAGCGTACGTTGTATTTATCTGTGATGTTTAGGTAACTTAAATGATGGGACTTCATTAATGAGATTAATGAAATAAAAGAAACCTAAAGATGTTGTGGAATCGAATTTTCAAAAACAGATAGCTCTAGTTCTTGCTTTGCATAGCGGTATTCCTTGTAGAATATCCAGCACCTTATTCGATAAGGAAAGAGCCGAGATCCCTTCACCGGGAGTGACCTCTTTAGCGAAACTAGCAAATGCTACACCCTCGGTTTGTCTTTTGATTGGTTCTATGGTTTTTGTTTTGCATAGTGGTATTTGTGAAATATCCTGCTCTTTATTCGATAAGGAAAGAGCCGACGATCCCTTCACCGGGAGTGACCTCTTTTGCAAAACTAGTAAAAGCCTAAAAAACACTCCATTTTAAATCATTTGATTCTACAACGATATCAAGTTCATTACGCTCATGCTTTTCTTAAAAACCTGCATAGCCCTCCGTCATTTCAGATAAGTACTACTTAGTATTCGTGTTGCGGTAGTTTGGCATGCGTCAAGGCGTAGTGTACGGTAGCTAACTAGTGCTTATCTGCTAGCATACGATGTGATTGGATTAGGGTATTTGTACGGCGTTGTTTGGCACGCGTCAAGGGTCCTGCTGGTGGGTTTAATTCAATCAGGAAATGCATGGGTTGAACTTGACTAGCACACTATGGGTTGTTTGGCATGCGTCAAGGTCATAGCAAGCTAGGGGTAAAATATTATTGGGAATTTCAAGTGTTGAAATTTGCAATGAGATTGCATACCTTTTATGAGATAGTTGGATCCCGATACCCACTACGAGTAAGAGTTACTCCTGGGAGAGTTTTACACATTACAATTAGCCGATCAAGTAGGTGTCTAGAAAGGTGTCAACGGGGTTACGCCCCTGGGAAAACGAGGTTTATTTTAATTAGGGCTGTGCGAAAGCACGGGGAACCTCCCTCAAAGTACCGGCACTGGCCTGGCTGAAAGATTGGCGAACTTGTAGGGTGTAATTAATCCCGGCTAGTCTTTCCTTTTAGGGTTTGAAGGAAGATTTGACTAAAATAGTGGGAGCCATCCTGATTAGATATATTAATAACCAATCTAATCTTGTAAGAGCATACGCTGAGTGTTTTCTTCTCTCTCTCTCAAGGTAGCGACCATGTCACACCTTAATCAAGATAATAATACGGATGTATTGACCGAACCCGCTTGTTATACTGAGCTAGGGAACGTTAGTCCCGCTCCAACTTATAATTGTCATAAGAGCGAACAGGAAATAGGGGATTACCAGGATTCCCGTGCCACCCAAACGAAGAAAGTGCATGCTGATGCATCATCTTCGGGTGTGTTCATTACAGAGAACTGTTTCTCAGTATCCTTTACGTCCTAGGTATGAGATACCTGATAAGGATCCCGCAAATGTAATCTTTTACATGGGCTACAGATCGGTAGAGAACTGAGAAAGGGTGATAAGTTTTAAGAGTTAAAAATGGTGCATGTGTTGTAGCCAAGTCCGTTGGCAGTTATCACCCTGTATTACCAAATACATTGATTCTGAACGAATGATATTAGATACCGAACCTGATATACAATATCATATCAGTCTCTTTATTGAGTAAAGAAGGATATAATTTTGTATTATTGGATAATATTTTGAACATTTCCCATATCAAGAGTTGATCAGTTCAGGCACGTTATCTAAAAGCATATATGTTCTAAATCAAACTACAGTTCTTAATGTACAGAACACACGCAAAGGGAAGAGTTCAGAAATGAACGAATCCTACTTGAGGCATTATAGACTAGGTCATATCAATGCGACCCGACTAGCGAAGTTACATTAAATGCATATTTAAATCAGTTTGAATTTACATCTTGTGAAACTTGCCAGTCATGTTACAAAGATAAGATGACCATAGTTCCATTTATAGTAAACAGAGAAAGAGTTAGTGAACTCTTGGGATTGATACATGATGATGTATGTAGGTCCCCTGTCTACACATGCCAGGACCGGTTCTTTGTACTTCATTACATTCACTGATGATCTCTCAAGATTCGGACATATGTTCCTGTTGAAACGCAAGTCTGAACCTTTTGAGAAATTCAAAGAATATAAGTTAGAAGTAGAGAACTAAAATGGGTATAAGTATTATGTCCTTTGATGTGATCAGGGAGGAGAATACTTAAGCACGGAATTCCTGGACTATTCAAAAGGATAATGAGATCCTCTCTCAGCATTACTCCTCCGTATACACCACAGCACGTCGGTGCATCGGGACGGAGCAATCGCACCCTATGTGATATAGTGTGCTCTATGATGAGTACTACTGAGTTGCCTATTTCCTTTTGGGGGTTATGCACTTGAGAAGCTGCATACCTATTGAATAGGGTTCCAATCAAATCATGTGCCTACCACTCCATATGTGATATGGTATGGGAAGAGCCCATATCTTAAATAAGTTAAGATTTGGGGTTGTCCGGCCTATGTCAAAAGCAAAATCCGGACAAACTCGAGGCAATATCAGTTCTGTGGAAGTTTGTTGGATATCCCAAGCATTCGCAAGGGAATATCTTCTACCACACCGAGGAACAAAAAGTGTTTTGTTTCTAAGCATGCCACCTTTTGGAAAGGGAATTTCTTGTGAAGAAATTAGTGGTCATGAGGTAGAACTAGAAGGAGTTCCGGCTATACAAACTGCAGCTGATGATTTGGTAGAACCGGAGGATTCAATAGTTCCCAACGAACCTCAGCCTCTCCGCCGTTCTGGTAGGGTTCCTCACCCACCTGAGAGATACTTTGGTTTTCTCTATGACAGTGGGAGCGAGGATGGCATCATGAGATGATGACCCAACTAGTTTCGAGCAGGACATCAAGAGTGGGGACTCTGTGAGAATGGCTGGATGTTAAGCGATCTGAGATGGAATCATATACACCAACAAAGTATGGACTTTGGTTGCTTTATCTAAAGGGTTAAATCCTCATCAGGAGCAAGTATATCTTGAGAAGATTACTTGGTGTACATGGAAAAGTTGAGACTTTCAAAGCTAAGACTTGTTGTAAAAGGTTCTCGTCATCGACCAGGTATGGATAATGATGAAACCTTTTCTCTAGTGGCTATGCTTAAGTCCATCCGGATCCTACTTGCTATTGCTACATACCATAACTACGATACCTGGCGGTTGGGTGTCATGACTGCTTTTCTAAATAGTGATTTAGAAGAGTGCGTCTATTAGTACACAGCCAGAGGGCTTCGTAGACAGTGGGAGCAGCGGAAACGTGTGCAAGTTGCTTTATGGGTTAAAGAAGGCATCGCGGAGTTGGAACATCTGTTTTGATGTGGTAGTCAAAGCGTTTGACTTCATCAAAATAGTAGATGAACCTTGTATATACTAAAAGGTAGTAAGGAGTATGGTGGTGATCCTTGTATTGTACGTGGATGTCATACTATTGATAGGAAAGGAGTTTCATATGCTACGCTCGGTCAATCTCCTCTTATCACAAGGATTCACCATATAGGATCAAGGTGATACCTCCTAAATCCTGGGTTTTGGATCTATGAGATAGATCTAAATGGATGTTAGGATTCTCACTATGTGTAGTGAGATGTTATCAATGGATCCTGGGGAGAATCACTGGATAGCTTCCAGGGTGGTAAGGACGACTGAATGTCAGTCACAGGCATTGTCTTTACCCTCAGTGGAGGGACGGTATGTTGGAAGAGTTCCAAGTTAGATACCGTGACAAACTAGACGATAAAGGCTGGATACATTGTTACCAAGGATGCTACCAAAGAGGCAGTTTGGATATAAATAAGTTCATGAGATGAACTTCGTTCCTACCATTGTGTGACAATGGAGTTGTGGCTTTGGCATAGGAACACCCGTCCCATCAGTGATCCAGATATATTCTTAGGCAGTATCACCTGATCATGGAGATGGTTGATCTCCAGGGAGATCGAGGATAGGAGAGTAGACACAGAGGACAACACGGTGGATCCACTCACAAAGGCCTATTTCCCAGTAGAGACTTTTATGGGATGGTTGAGTATGAGATACTTCAACCACTGTTGATTGTTGGGTATGAGATACTACAACAGACGGCCCTAGTGCAAGTGGGAGATTGTTAGTTATATGTATGCCCTAGAGGCCATTACTGTACATACGATGTATATTGTAGTGGATGCTTGGACATATATATAGAGGACTTTCTTGCTCGACATGATAGTATGCTATCTGGTTGCTCTTTATCTTAACGTGTACACTGATTGTCTCTATGTTACATGTTGATAAAGCTCTTAGGATGAGTACTTGACTACCAGGACTATGATGCAGATCATACTAGTGGGGACAGTGTAGTCTCTAAGTACATCCTTCAAATGTTCCTAGTCGTGGGTGTATCGAGACAGGGCATCGATATACCAGAGTACACTAGCGTATAGCTTCTTGACCCATGTAGATGGGCGATGGATGATCCCATATCCATTAGTGTTTAACATCATAGATAGTATACGGGTGCTCAGTGGAGACTGGGTACACTGAACGGACTCACCAAGAACTCGTAGATGGTATTATACCTATCGTCAGATAGCAGTTCTCTGGTGACACTGGTACAGGTTAGTCTGTAGACCCGAGATCGTCATAGAGTCTTGTGTGATTACCACTGTGCTTTGATTTCCACCTTACCACGTTCAAGAGAACGTGCAAAACGGTGGCTTTTGGGTACAGTCCCGAATCACATGGAGGCAATGAGCGATAGGAGGGATTTCGTCTCTCCCAGTATATGGAGTTGATGTTGTGCTATGCTCGATTGGCTATAACAGGAAGTCCTTGGCCAAGGCTTCTTCAGAGATATACTGGTAAGTGTTATCAGTAGTTTCTTGACCCGTTATGAGCCTCACATCGGCACGACTTATCGAGTTACTGGGGTCTGACGTTTACCACCCATAGACGGGATATGCGACATATCAGACGAAGAGAACAGACTGTACGGTAGTGTTAATGATTGGATTCGGAGGAGTGTGAGCAGGCTTACTTGTTGATCTTCTGATCGCTCAATACCCAGGTGGCCTTTACGTTTAGCAGACCGCTTGCGGCTTGTGGGTGTTTGATATGATCATCACCTGCTGCCGGCATATTGACGAGTCTTTAGAGTCCTATACAGGGGTTTCCTGGCTCAACCGAAACGGAGTAGGAGCACATATATGATATATGCGGGACCGAGATTGATACGATATAAGATACCGTATTCTATTCTCGCGATTTGTGACATTGATCGGTTGTATGCGATATGGCCGGGTTATCGGATCAAGTGTTGATTCGATAAGTTGTTACACATGATATTAGTCGGTTATAGCCGGATTATTAAATCAAGAGTTGATTTAATAATTTAATGTATAATTATATATTTGATATATTACATTATATTAACTAGTATTAGCTCACTTAAGATTTCTTTTCTCACTAGATTGTGCACATTATACATATATGATATGTATATTTGTGTACATGTATTGTGTCATGCTTGATGATACATGCAAGATGGGTGTATGAAACTTATACCATGCTAGGGTTAAATTAGGGTTTTGTTTATTTCTTAAGATTTAACAAAAGAGAGAAAGACTTGGTCAATGTTGTCAAGCTTGGAAGAAGCGTGTAGAAACATTGACAAAGTCCACTCTTTTGTCATTTTTTAGGATATTAGTTAACTCAACCCTTAACCTTACACCTTGGTTAATTCTCTACATGAGTTAGGCATGAGGGCTTAACTCACCTATGGTTGCAATTATTCTTAGGGATTAACTCATATGATGAGTTCATCTTCTTCTTCCTCTTCTTCTTCCAAAAAGCTTACTAGCTTCAATGGAGGTATGAGAAATAATATGAGAAAATCAATTCTAAAGTGAGCCCACTTCCTACTTCATCATCTTCTACTACTTGCCATTTAGTATAGGGTGTTCTCTTCACAAAGTTCTTGACCTAGTGAAGAAATAGCTTGGGTTAGTGTCTCCTCGACGTAGATCATCTTCGGCCTCGAAGACATCGAAGCAAGCATGTTCGTTTCTTCATAGGAGCCTCTCTAGAGTTTGGAGTTCACGATCGCAGCGAAGGGACTACTACACGGAGCTAATGAAGTGAAGGACCGGTCTACAAAGGTTGTATTCCTTGCTCACTTCTTATTGTAAAGTGTTTTCATATCTTATTCCGTCGATTTCTAGTTTACGATTCATGGTTAGGGTTAGCTAAAACGACAAATTTTTGAATTTGGCATGGACGATGCCTCCCGAAACCTTGCTGCTCTTAGGTAACCCTACAAAGTATTCACACACTATATCTACTTCATCTTTGGTATCTAGGCTAGCAAACTGGATGTCCGAGTTGCTTCGGTTTTGAAACGAGAGCCTGTATTACTAATCCTCGACGTGGATCGTCTTAGACGAGGGAGACCGAAGAACGAACTTGATCGAGGAAGCCGCGACGAGCTTAGGACAGTGGTTGAAAACCGAAGGACACGGATCGATCGGTATAACTTCTACAAACTCTTTTTATAGAACTAGTATAGGGTTAATGGTAGATCCGTCGATTAGGGTTCCGTTAGCGCTGGTTTTTAAAA
Source organism: Agapanthus africanus (assembly GCA_030015575.1). NCBI lineage: Eukaryota > Viridiplantae > Streptophyta > Magnoliopsida > Asparagales > Amaryllidaceae > Agapanthus > Agapanthus africanus. Next base: position 359,341,615 of record JASDDO010000012.1, read on the forward strand.
GTTTTTGTTCCGCGTTTGGCCAGGGATTGATGTTCGGGGCGCTGCCGTAACCCTATAAGAAGGGCATACACATTCCGGCTCGGAATGCTTCCAAATATAGGGCAATCTCCTTGCCCTACACCTGGTCCACCCGCTCACCGTATCTAGCTAAGCGAAGCGAATAGTTGGAGGGAATATGGAATCGAGCCCGAATCTCGGTAAGCCCGTCCACATTCCTCAAAACAGAGGGAACATCGCGGGCATTCCCGATGCGCTCCTTAGGCGCCCTTGTCGCCACCCAGTGGCAAACGACACGGGCAGTCCTAGCTCTAGGGGCGAGCCCGATACAGACAACGTGGAAGAAGAACCCTCTCAGCTATCTGAAGCCGGGGAGGAGGAAGACCCGCTGGACTTGGCTCCAACAACCGGAGCCTCATCGTACGACTCACCCCTAACTATCTTTACAGACTCCTCAGATGAAGACATCTAACCTGATTCAAGGGAACGGGCTCGCCAAGGAAAAATCACGGGTGATCCGATCTAAAAGGAAGGAGCGCCGAGCAATCTTCGACAACAAAAGCAAATTATGGCGGAAGTGTTGGCCCTAGAGGGGTTCCCTCCTATTTATACACACCAAAGAAAGCATACGACGACCTAGATCGACTCCTACCAAAACGAAACGTCGCGCCTGCCAGCCATCAGAGCTCTACGTGGCGATCGGCCATTGGGGACGTCCCTTCGGTTACAGGTGACAGCGACAGCCTGTCGTGTCCGCTAACCGACGCCTGACACGTGGCCCGTATCCCAACTGGTGACTGACTGAAACGGCGCCCCCTCTTTAAAGCGCGATCATTTCATTTGATCTGCTAATGCTATCAGGGATATGCGTGAAGATTCAGGCGCGCGATGAGGCAACACGTGGGCCCAAAAGATCGAAATAACGTGACCGCCAAATGTCGTGCCGTTCCCAGGTGATCCGCGTTACAATTCCTTGGCGCCAAATTGAGCAGAAGAAAGACCTAGCAGACCACTCTTGACCCGACCCTTGGATAGGTCGAAACGAGAGTAGGGGGATAATGATGATGCTCACAAGTGGTGTCTCCTCGGATTACGACACGTGGTGGATGACGTGTCCCGAAGGCCACGGAGGTGGAATAAATGAGTTGCATTATGAGGATTCCTCAGGACTTCGTCTTGAGGATTGTGTCCGACCTTCCAGGAGACCTCCCTGGACTATTGGTTTGTCGAAAATGCAAGTAACGAAATTCATTCAGTCTCGCACCTGATACGCGAGAGAATCCTATTATCAAAAATATGAAAGTAGTGCTTTATTTGTTGACACGACGAACGAACGGATTTAGGGCCCATCCCTGGTATATTGTTCAAGAAGGAGGTTACTTTCTTCGTTTTATGCCTCCTCTTTAGGGGAAGGATGACGGAGGACTTCATTCAGTGACTCCGCGATCGCCCTCTGAACGATCAGAATAAGGTAAAGCTTGAAGATAAGTTTTGTACTCTATTAATTTCTCAGTCCCTCTAGTCGGGTGGGCGCCGGTCGGTCTTTCGTCCGGATCCCCCTGAAAACCGTACGTGCGGGTCTCCCCGCATGCGGCTCACGCCATTCGAGGTGGCCCAGCCCAGCATTCATTCGCAAATCCTTTTTGAAATTGAGCAGTCTCAATTCGACCTCGGAAGCGTCTTCATCGCATGCTGGTTATCAGAGTAGAAGCTGCATCACTAATCGCGGATGTTTGGACATTTTTAGGAGTTGAGTAGCTGCCCACCATCCCCTTCTTCAATGAGAGAGGACTCAACCCCCGAACGGTATGGCTTGTTAAGGTACGGCTCGGCAAGGGACGAAGTAGTTGATGTGATGACAAGGCATCCCCCAGAGTGCAGATGAGTAGTGCCATTGGTATCATTCCTTTCTTGAATACATTCCACTTTCATTTGGGAATCTACCAACAGCTCGCCTCCGAGCTATCTCAGTCTCCTTGCTCTTCTCAGAGCATCCGACATGCCGAGCTTCCTTGGCCTCCAAGCTCGTCTCCGAGCCTCCGACGTGCCGAGCTTCCTCGGCCTCCAGGCTTGTCTCTGAGCCTCCGACATTCCGAGCTTCCTCGGCCTCCCCCGACCTACCGGGAGCGCAGATCCCATGCACCACGCAACGGCTCTGCGTATATCGCCAGGGCGAGATATCCGCCTCCCCACGATCCGCGTCCCACGCTAGCGCATCCCTCCATTAATGGGCGTATCCCTCCATTCAAGGCGAGGATAACGCTGGGGCATAACTGACGGCAGTGATCTCGCGCCCGCTCGCTCCATGCGACCCCTATATAAACCCCTCTCTCAGACGACTCAGGTAACTCAAATTATCTCAATACGCCGCTACTTTGCTCCTATTCCTCGGCTCTAACACGATCTTCGGAGGGTGTCACGCCCCGCTTCCCAGTGTACGGGCAGAAGGCGCGACTGGCCGCTACGTATTTACTCAGAAGTAAATACGCTAAGCGTAACTAAGCAATATAAAAGAAATATACACAAGAGACAAATGTAATGAATAACAACTTTATTTATTAACATTCTTTTACAGTACATGGAAAAGTAAATACATGGAATGAAAAGCAATGCCTAAACAGTGGCATAACAGAAATGGAAAGTACTGAAATGAAATGTACAAGTATCTAGAGCTCCGGGTCGAAGGCTAGCTGATCCAAGCCCTCGCTGGTGGGCTCGATCTCCTGAAGGTCCGATCCACCTGACAACATTCCAAAGAAGAAAGAGAAGGAATGTCGTCAGCGAACAATTGCTCGGTAAGTCCCAAAGATGAGGGAGAAGTAGAATAGACAGAGAGAGAGTAACTTTTAAAGTTGTATTATATTGTATACTGTTGTATTTAGTGTTAACGCTGTTGTTTGTAGCTTTGTACAGAAGGATGCCAGTGTATACGAGAGGAGTCTCTATATGCCAGAGACTAAAGGCAAATGGAATACAAGGCTCCGTCGATAATATCACGGAACAACGGCATGGATGTAATTACGTCTTAAGTGACCACCTCGTGCCACCTTTAACAAATTATGTACCATTCTACCCCTTTATAAACCCCGCGATGTATTGTTTGAATTGTATATTGTATGTAGATGGATGACTTGTGTTGTAAATGGAAGACTTGCCGAAACCATGATATCGTATAAATGGGAATGGATGTACTGGATAATCATGTAGATGGATGTATATCCATGGTTCGGTTCAGTCAAGTTGTATAGATTGAACAGATTGATTATATGGATTCATGGATTCATATTGAATTGTTATATTGTAGATTGTACTTGAATCATATTCAAGTCAGATTATTTATAATGAGACTCGGTCTGAGTCAGAACAATTAGAAAAGAAATTTGCAATCCTGAATTGGTTCTGGTATTATCGGTAACCGCTGCACATAGGCGGCAAGATTTGTGTCTTTTTCAAAAACGATTACCGTGTTGATAACACCGTTTATTAAGTTGTCTGCCTTAAATAGGAAAGCACCCACTTCTCCGTCTCCCTGAGGCTCAAGAGATTGGTCCCGCTTAAACCTATGTTTACTAGGGTCCTTATTGTAATTTATAGAACTTGAGGGGGGTTTTATGTAAAAATAATTTTGTATAGTTTTCAAAATACACCTCAAGTATTTTATTATCGTCTTTAGAGTTTTCATTGATGTATATTTTATCATTGTGACATTTCTAGTGAAAAAAACCTATTTTCATAATATGTGGTATTTAATTGTAAAGTATTGAACTTATATGGAATTGCATGGTATTTTCATGTAAAATGATTCTTTTTTATTTAGAAAAATTGGAATATTTATAATATATCAAAAAAAAAGATGTTTTGATAATACATATATAAATATTTATAAAATAATTAAATTTATTATTTATCTAAAAATTATATTTTCTTAAGATATTTGTATTTTAAATCTTTCGAGACCGAATGCTCCTTGCGGAGGTCTGCATTTCGCACTACTAAGCCCGAGGATGTGCGATAATCCTGTCACGCCCCATCCCAATACAGAGAGTATTGTCCGCTCTGGCCGAAGCCGCACGGTTTTGTCCTTCGAGGCGAACCAGACCCGACCAGGGGCCAACTTCCCAGGAGGTCACCCATCCCAGAACTTCCCTGGCTCGAGCACGCTTAACTACGGAGTTCTCAAGCTCCTGTAGTGCCGGTTCACTTAAAAGGCGTCTCTGTATTGAAGAGTGGCATCATTCCATTTATACTATAGATCTGCCATCTTTCGGAATGTATTCCGAAGATTCCCCATTGTTCTACAGTGGCCCCCACGGATTCAAGAAGTGCCCCCCACGGATTCAAGAGGTGTCCCCCACCCACTTAACACGACACTTGGCGTGACACTTTGTTCCGTGTGGCATTTTGCTTCGTGAGCAAGAACCGGGTCCCGACAGAGGGTCCTACGGTGGTCACCCACCCCGGGACTTCTTTGCAGGTAGCTCGGTGTCCAACATTAACCCATTGAGATCCACACTCAAAAACTCCAAAACTAAATCACAGCCATCCAAGACAGCCATCGCAGGATCGACGGAGGACAGCATCTGAAGGAGATCCGAAGCTCCATCAAATTCTTACTGCAGAAATCAGAGCCAGGCGCTTCCAGCAAGGATTAGACCCTGAGATCCAGGCTAACGGATGGTGCAGATTATCGTACATCCTTAGGCTAGTAGAGCGAGATGCAGACCTCCTCACGGAGCATTCGATCTCGAAAGGATTTAAATACGTTTTTAAAAATATGAATTTTTCTAAATAAAATAAAATTAATTTTAAGAAAAATTATGTAAAATTTTAAATCCATATTTTCAAAATATAATAAATCTATTTTTTTCTAAAAATTGAAAGATTAACAAATAACAATAAAATAACATCAAGATACCATAAAGGACAAGTTTTTCAATAAAATACCATGAACTTTCAAATGCTAAATATTTATCATTAAAATACCTAAATCCTGAAAATCCATGCTCATGAAAACCCTAAGTAATACTAATCACCCTCGAGGTTTACTTTTTAACTATATTAAAATATTTTTCATAAAACCCTTCGAGTTATATAAAAACAATATTTTAGGGACTTTAGTAAATATAGGTTTAAGCGGGATCAATTATCTTGAGCCCCAGAGAGCCAGAGAAAGTGAGTGCTTGCCAATTCAGGTTAGAAAACTTAACCGGAGTTATCAATGGCAATTGTTTTGGAAAAAGACAAAAATCCTGGCGTCCATGTGCAACAGTTGCTGATAATTTCTGAATCTAAGATTTCCAAAGTTAAATCAGTACTACACGGTGTTAGTTATATGTATGCCCTAGAGGTCATTACTGTACATTGGATGTATATTGTAGTGGATGCTGGGACATATATAGGGAGAACTTTCTTGCTCGACATGATAGTATGATATCTGGTTGCTCTTTACCTTAACGTGTACACAGATTGTCTCTCTATTACATGTTGGTAAAGCCCTTAGGATGTGTACTTGACTACCTGGACTATGATGCGGATCATACTAGTGGGGACATGGTAGTCCATAAGTACATCCTTCAAAGTCCCTAGTCGTGGGTGTATCGAGACGGGGCATCGATATACCAGAGTAGACTAGCGTATACCTTCTCGACCCATACAGATGGGCGATGGATGATCCTATATCCATTGGTGTTTGACATCAGAGATGATATACGGGTGCTCAGTAGAGACTGGGTACACTGGAAGGACTCGCCGAGAACTCCCAGATGGTATTATACCTTACGTCAGATGGCAGTTCTCTGGTGACACTGGTACAGAGTAGTCTGTTGACCCGAGATCGTCATAGAGTCTTGTGTGGTTCCCACTGTGTTTTGATTTCCATCTTACCACATCCAAGAGGGCGTGCAAAACGGTGGTTTTTGGGTACAGTCCCGAGTCACATGGAGGCAATGAGCGATAGGAGGGGATTCATCTCTCCCGGTATAGGGGGTTGATGTTGCGCTGTGTTCGATTGGCTATAACAGGAAATCCCTGGCCAGGGTTGCTGAGATATACTGGTAAGTGTTACCAGTAGTTTCTCGAATTGTTATAGACCTCATATCGACACGACTTATCGAGCTATTGGGGTCTGACGTTTACCACCCCTAGGCGAGATATGCGACATATCAGACGATCAGACCGGACTGTACGGTAGTGTTACTGGTTGGATTCACTGGAGTGTGAGCGGGCTTGCTCGTCGATCTTCTGATCGCTCAATACCCGGGTGGCCGTTACGTTTAGCAGACCGCTTGCGGCTTGTAGGTGTTTGATATGATCATCACCTGCTGCCGGCGTATTGACGAGTCTTTAGAGTCCTACACAGAGGTTTCCTGGCTCAAGCGAAACGAAATAGGAGCGCATATGAGATATGTGCGGGACAGAGAATAATGCGTGTATGTGATACCATATTCCATTCTCGCGATGAATGTATCGAATGGTTGTATGCTATGTAACCTAGTTATCGATTCAAGCGTTGATTCGATAAGTCGATACATTGAATACTAGTCGGTTATGTTCGACATGACCGGATCATTGAATCAAGTGTTGATTTAATGATTTAATGCATAATTATATATTTGATATATTACTTTGCTTTAACTAGTATCGGTTTACTTAAGATAGATTTTCTCACTCGCCTGTGCACATTGTATATGTGATATATTTTGTGCACTTGATTGTATCATGTTTGATGATATATGATAGCTAGGGTTTGTGTAAAGAGTTAAACCTTAGTTAAGTAAATGGTTAGGGTTTTGATATATTTATTAATTCTTTTATCTTTTAATTTGTATTAAAAAGATAAGAGATAAAGAAAACAAAAGGATGCTTTTCTTCATGAAGCTTGTTGAAGCTTCATGAAGCTTTGACCAAAGAAACCTTTTGTCTTCATCTCATTAACCCTAACCATTCATTGAACTATAGTTAGCTCTCTACACTTTACCATGGTTACAATTATGATAAGAATTCATTTTCTTTTCTATTCTTATTCTTATCATAATACTTATCATATTATCTTCTTCTTCTTTATCACTTGAAGAAAGCTTACTTCATCAATGGTGATTGATGAAAAAGAGTGAGAAATCCAAATCTAAAGTGAACCCACTTCCTATTTCTTCATCCTCTACCTCTTGCCAAGTAGTAGAGTGTGTTTCCTTCACAAGTTTTCTAGACTTGGTGAAGTTGGAACTTGATCTAGCGATGCCTCGACGTAGATCATCTTCGGCATCGTCGTCGATGACCTAGCCCGCTTTTTCTCCGATGAAGCCGACGCTAGAGCCCAAGATCCGATTTGGACAGCGAGGAGACTTCATTGCGGAGCTAAGGAGGTAGAGAAACGGATCTACAAAGGTTGTATGTTCGTTTACTTTTAGTTAAGATGTTAACTAGCTCGTTTTGTCGCCTAAAATTCTAGCCAACGATCTTGTTAGGGTTTCTCGGCACCGTTAAAATTGTAAATTGGCATGGTTGATGCCTTGTGAGACCTCTTGGGAATGCCTAGGAACCCTACAGTGGTATCAGAGCCTAGCTAGAGCCTTAGGCGAAGTCTAGACGAAGTTTGAAACCCGAACGAACCGAAACCCTAACACAAACCATGCTCTCTGGACTTTTTCTAAAAACTGGGTTTTTTCCAGATTAAAAATGCTTAAAAAATTCAGCAGGGAATTATAAGAATTACGGTGCAAATTTTTTCCCATGAACAGTTCAAACCGCGGCGGAACCGCGGCAAAAGCCTGACTTCTGCGGCGGTTCCGCGGCCAATTGATGACGTCATCATCCAATGTTTGCACAGTAACTCCTATTTTATTATGCTGGATTTTCTGGGAATTTTTAATATTTATTCAAGAGTTGAATTTTCTGGGTTGTTTTGGGGATTCGAATGTTCGACCGGAGTATCAGATTTTGTCTATTTGGCTTTCCGGATAAATTTTAGAATATGTTAAAAAGTTAGACCGGATATAAATACCCAATTTTTCCCCTGTCGGGAAATTTCCAAGTGTTGGATTTTTCCCTGGTTTAACGACGTTCTAAGTAGTACAAGTAACGCGATGGACCCTCTAGAAGACAACAAACTTTAACTCGATTATGTGACCGTCTTGAACTGCCCTTTGAACCTTCGGGTTTGGGGCAGTACGGCGTGCCACATGTGAGGCATTGGCTTGACCCTTCTACGGCTGGACCGTTGGTACTGAGGCACGAACTGAATGTCTTTAGACTTGTTTCATATGTTGATCTGTATCGGGAAAACTTGGGTGTTCGAATGTTCAATCGAAAAGTTTAACATTTTCTGTTTATCCGGAATGTGATACAACAATTGGAATTCACAAAAGTTATGTGATAACTGAATGAATGTTATAAACATAGCAGTTTAGTCTCACTTGATCGGTTGCCACGGAGTTTTGATGTGATCAAAAGTCCGTCGCAATCACGTAGCGTACACGGATACTCGCCGGGTAAACTTAATAGACAGCCTCACCCCATAGCCCCGACCAAGTGACTGTAGGAGAACCCCGTCGCCGAAAGTATCCGTTCGGGTGCTCGCGGCAGCGGTGTTCCGCCTTGGTGCACTTCGTCGACGGCATCGGGGGTGCGGCCGTCTACTAAAGTTTGCGACGAGCATTCGATCAGGATGTCGGGAATCTTGTTGAATTGCCCGACTTGATATTGAAAAGATTTTTCGATAATGAGACTAAAATGCGGGGTTTATAATTGTTAGGCATGCGATGTCTAAGTAATTCATTTAGTCAGGCATGCGATGTCTGAGGTGGTTGCGGATTCCAACTGTTGTAGTTTTACACTTTCTTTTCTGTGACCGTAAGTGTAATATGTGATATCGCCGGTTTCGTTGCTATATGTCAACGACAATTGGGATGCGCATATTTACTTACGTTGATGACATATGATGTTATGTGTTGCTGGATATGTTATATTGGATCGTCGTGTTTGAATAGCCGGGGGGTTTTTATGTGAGATGAGTGTTTTTCATTTTCATTCATGTAAAAACTTGTATGTAATATTCTTTTATTGGGGCACTTCCAGGTTGCGGAAGATGTCACCCTTTGTATTTTATTTACTTTTCCGCACTAGGATAGACCCAAGGAGGGGAGCACAAGTAACCGGGTTCTGGAGTCCAGTGGGAGACCAACTCGAGGAGTCGAGTCCGGGTCTCCTAACTCTAGAATTGGTAGGGTTGCTTGCCGCTCTCGTAGGGGTCTAGGGGTGTGGGTTTGGCTATTCATCACGACCGTGGAATCCGTGTTTTATACTGGCTCGTATTGAAAACACGGACGTCCTAGTATATCCAATATTTCATATGATTCTTCTGCTGCGATATCTGTGATGTGATCATGTGATGTTCTGTGATAGATACAGTATATAGTATATATGATATATTATATAGGCGTTACTTATGTTTTACACCCGCGCTAGCCCTGCCCCGCTCTGTCGTTAGTTACCTAACCTAACGGTGCACGAGGGGACATCGAGGCGAATGCGGATGGCATAAGTGTACGTCGTATTTATCTGTGATGTTTAGGTATTTAAATGATGGGACTTCATTAATGTGATTAATGAAATAAAAGAAACCTAAGATGTTGTAGAATCGAATTTCAAAATAAAACAGGTAGCTACAGTTCTTGCTTTGCACAGCGGTATATATGATATATCCTGCACCTTATTCGATGAGGAAACGACCGAGATCCCTTCACCGGGAGTGACTCCTTTAGCAATAACTGGCAGATGCTACACATTCGGTTTGTCTTTTGATTTCTTTTAAGAGTTTTTGCTTTGCACAGTGATATATATGATATATCCCGCACCTCATTCGACGAGGAAAGGACCGACGATTCCTTCACCGGGAGTGACTCCTTTAGCAAAACTAGAAAAGCCTCAAAAACACTCCATTTCAAAATTCATTCGATCCTACAACGATATCAAGTTCATTACGCAATAGGTTTTCAGAAAAACCTGTCGTAGCCCTCCGTCATTTCAGATAAATAGTAGTTAGTATTCGTGCTACGTTTGTTGGCCTGCGTCAAGGCGTAGTGTGCGGTAGCTAACTGGTGCTTATCTGCATAAGCATATGATGTGATTGGGTTAGGGTAGTCGTGCGACTTTGTTGGCCTGCGTCAAGGGTCGTGCGGGTGGGTTTAATTCAATCAGGAAATGACGGGTTGAACTTGACTAGCGGACTATGGTTTGTTGGCCTGCGTCAAGGTCATAGGACGCTAGGGGCAAAATATTATCGGGAATTTCAAGTGTTGAAATTTGCAATGAGATTGCATACCTTCTATGAGATAGTTGGATCCCGATACCCGCTGCGAGTAAGAGTTACTCCTGGGAGAGTTTTACACATTGCAATTAGCCGATCAAGTAGGTGTCTAGAAAGGTGTTAACGAGGTTACACCTCTGGGAAAACGAGGTTTACATTAATTAGGTTCGTGCGAAAGCTCGGGGGACCTCCCTCAAAGTACCGACACTGGCCTGGCTGAAAGATTGGCGAACTTGTAGTGTGTAATTAATCCCGGCTGGTCTTTCCTTTTAGGGTTTGAAGGAAGATTTGATAAAAAGCAGTGGGAGCCATCCTGATTAGATAAAATAATAACCAATCTATTCTTGCAAGAGCGCACGCTGAGTGTTTTCTTCTCTCTCTCTCCTGGTAGCGGCCATATCACGCCTTAATCAAGATAATAAAACGGAATATTGACCGTACCCGCTTGTTATACTGAGCTGGGAAACGTTGGTCCCGCTCCAACTTATAATTGTTATAAGACAGAGAAAGAAATAAGGGGAATACCAGATTTCCCGTGCCGCCCAAACGAAGAGAGTGCATGCTGATGCATCATCTTCGGGTGTGTTCATTATACAGAACTGTTTCTCAATGTCCTTTACGTCCTGGGTATATGATACCGGATCAGGATCCCGCATATGTAATATGTTACATGGGCTACAGATAGGTAAAGAACTGAGAACGGGTGATAAGTTTCATGAGGCAGAAAACGGGGCAAGAGTTGCATCCAGGTCTGTCGGTCACTATCACCCTGTATTACAATACATTGATTCTGAACGAATGTTATTAGATACCGAACCTGATATACAAAATCATATCTGTCTCTTTTATTAGTAAAGAAACGATAAAATTTTGTATTGTTGGATAATGTTTTGAACATTTCCTATATCAAAAGTTGATCGGTTCAGGCACGTTATCTAAAAGTATTAATGTTCTAAATCAAACTACAGTTCTTAGTATACTGAACACACACAAGAGGAAGAGTTCAAAAATGAACGAATCCTTCTTGAGGTATTGTAGACTAGGTCATATCACTGCGACCCGACTAGCTGGAGTTACATTTAGATGCATATTTAAATCAGTTTGAATTTACATCTTGTGAAACTCGCCAGTCATGTCACAAAGATAAGATGGCCATAGCTCTGTTTATTGGAAACAGAGAAAGAGTTAGTGAACTCTTAGGATTGATACATGTTGATGTATGGAAGGTCCCCTGTCTACACATGCTAGGACTGGTTCTTTATACTTCATTACGTTCTCTGATGATCTCTTTAGATTCAGACATATGTTCCTGTTGAAACATAAGACCGAACCTTTTGAGATATTCACAGAATATAAGTTAGAAGTAGAGAACCAAAATACGGGTATAAGTATTATGTCCTTTGATGTGATCGAGGAGGAGAATACTTGTGCATGGAATTCCTGGACTATTCTAATGGAGAATGAGATTCTCTCTCAGCATTACTCCTCCGTATAAACCATTGCACGATGGTATGTCGGGGCGGAGCAGATACACCCTATTTGATATGGTGTGCTCTATGATGAGTACTACTGAGTTACCTTTTTCCTTAAGGAGTTATGCACTTGAGAAGTTGCATACCTATTGAATAGGGTTCCAATCAAATCAGTTGCCTACCGCTTCATATGTGATATGGAATGGGAAGAGCCCATGTCTTAAGTTAGTTAAGATTTGGGGTTGTCCGGGCTATGTCTAAAAGCAAAATCCGGACACGCTCGAGGAAAGGTCTGTTAAGTAGAACTGGAAAGGTTCCAGCTATACAAACTGCGGTTGATGATTTGATAAGACCAAAGGATTCAATAGTTTCCAACGAACCTCAGCCTCTCCGCCGATCTAGTAGGGTTCCTCACCCACCTGAGAGATGCTTCGGTTTCTCTATGACAGTGGGAGCGAGGATTGCATCATAAGATGATGACCCAACTAGTTTCGAACTGGCCATCAGGAGTGAGACTCTGCAAGAATGGCTGGATGCTTAGCGATCTGAGATGGAATCCTTATACACCAACAAAGTATGGACTTTGGTTGCTATATCTGAAGGGTTAAATCCCCATCAGGAGCAAGTATATCTTGAGAAGATTACTTGGTGTACATGGAAAAGTTGAGACTTTCAAAGCTAGACTTGTTAAAGGTTTGCATCATTAACCAGGCGTGGATAATGATGAAACCTTTTCAGTGCCTATGCTTAAGTCCATCCAGATCCTACTTGCCACGGCTACATACCATGACTACGATATCTGGTGGTTGGGTGTCATGACTGCTTTTCTAAATGATGTTTTAGAAGAGTGCGTCTATAAGTACACAGCCAGAGGGCTTCGTAGACAGTGGGAGCAGCGGAAACGTGTGCAAGATGCTTTATAGGATTAAAGCAGGCATCGCGGAGTTGGAACATCTGTTTTGATGGATTAGTAAAAGAAGTTGACATCATCAAAATGGTAGATGAACCTTGTATAAACAAAAAGGTAGTAGGGAGTATGGTGGTGATCCTCGTAGAGTATGTGGATGACATACTCTTGATAAGAAAGGAGTTTCTTATGCTACGCTCGATCAATCTCCGTTTATCACAAAGATTCTCCGTGTAGGATCAAAATGATACCTCCTAAATCCTGAGCTTTGGATCTATGAGATAGATTTAATTGGATATTAGGATTCTCACTAGTTGTAGTGAGATGATATCAAACGATTCTGGGGAGAATCACTGGAAGGGTTCCAGGGTGATAAAGACGACTGAATGTCAGTCACAGGCATTTTCTTTACCCTCAGTAAAGGGACGGTATGTTGGAAGAGTTCCAAGCTAGATACCGTGACATACTAGAAGATAAAGGCTAGATACATCGCTACTTAAGATGCTACCAAAGAGGATGCTTGGGTGTATATTGGTTCATGAGATGAACTATGTTCCTACCATTGTGAGACAATGGAGTTGTGGCTTATGCCAAGGAACGCCGGTCCCATCAGTGATCCAGACATATTCTAAGGCAGTATCACCTGATCATGGAGATGGTTGATCTCCAGGCTGATCGAGGTTAGGAGAGTAGACTCAGAGGACAACACGGCGGATCCACTCACGAAGGCCTATTCCCAGAGAGAGACTTTTATGGGATAGTTGAGTATGAGATACTACAACCACTGCTACAGATGGCCCTAGTGCAAGTGGGAGATTGTTAGTTATATGTATGCCCTAGAGGCCATTACTGTACATTGGATGTATATTGTAGTGGATGCTGGGACATATATAGGGAGGACTTTCTTGCTCGACATGATAGTATGCTATCTGGTTGCTCTTTACCTTAACGTGTACACAGATTGTCTCTCTATTACATGTTGGTAAAGCCCTTAGGATGTGTACTTGACTACCTGGACTATGATGCGGATCATACTAGTGGGGACATGGTAATCCATAAGTACATCCTTCAAAGTCCCTAGTCGTGGGTGTATCGAGACGGGGCATCGATATACCAGAGTAGACTAGCGTATACCTTCTCGACCCATACAGATGGGCGATGGATGATCCCATATCCATTGGTGTTTGACATCAGAGATGATATACGGGTGCTCAGTAGAGACGGGTACACTGGACGGACTCGCCGAGAACTCCCAGATGGTATTATACCTTACGTCAGATGGCAGTTCTCTGGTGACACTGGTATAGAGTAGTCTGTTGACCCGAGATCATCATAGAGTCTTGTGTGGTTCCCACTGTGCTTTGATTTCCATCTTACCACGTCCAAGAGGGCGTGCAAAACGGTGGTTTTTGGGTACAGTCCCGAGTCACATGGAGGCAATGAGCGATAGGAGGGGATTCGTCTCTCCCGGTATAGGGGGTTGATGTTGCGCTGTGTTCGATTGGCTATAACAGGAAATCCCTGGCCAGGGTTGCTGAGATATACTGGTAAGTGTTACCAGTAGTTTCTCGAATTGTTATAGACCTCATATCGACACGACTTATCGAGCTATTGGGGTCTGACGTTTACCACCCCTAGGCGAGATATGCGACATATCAGACGATCAGACCGGACTGTACGGTAGTGTTACTGGTTGGATTCACTGGAGTGTGAGCGGGCTTGCTCGTCGATCTTCTGATCGCTCAATACCCGGGTGGCCGTTACATTTAGCAGACCGCTTGCGGCTTGTAGGTGTTTGATATGATCATCACCTGCTGCCGGCGTATTGACGAGTCTTTAGAGTCCTACACAGAGGTTTCCTGGCTCAAGCGAAACGAAATAGGAGCGCATATGAGATATGTGCGGGACCGAGAATAATGCGTGTATGTGATACCGTATTCCATTCTCGCGATGAATGTATCGAATGGTTGTATGCTATGTAACCTAGTTATCGATTCAAGCGTTGATTCGATAAGTCGATACATTGAATACTAGTCGGTTATGTTCGACATGACCGGATCATTGAATCAAGTGTTGATTTAATGCATAATTATATATTTGATATATTACTTTGCATTAACTAGTATCGGTTTACTTAAGATGGATTTTCTCACTCGCCTGTGCACATTGTATATGTGATATATTTTGTGCACTTGATTGTATCATGTTTGATGATATATGATAGCTAGGGTTTATGTAAAGAGTTAAACCTTAGTTAAGTAAATGGTTAGGGTTTTGATATATTTATTAATTCTTTTATCTTTTAATTTGTATTAAAAAGATAAGAGATAAAGAAAACAAAAGGTTGCTTTTCTTCATGAAGCTTGTTGAAGCTTCATGAAGCTTTGACCAAAGAAACCTTTTGTCTTCATCTCATTAACCCTATCCATTCATTGAACTATAGTTAGCTCTCTACACTTTACCATGGTTACAATTATGATAAGAATTCATTTTCTTTTCTATTCTTATTCTTATCATAATACTTATCATATTATCTTCTTCTTCTTCATCACTTGAAGAAAGCTTGCTTCATCAATGGTGATTGATGAAAAAGAGTGAGAAGTCCAAATCTAAAGTGAACTCACTTCCTTTTTCTTCATCCTTTACCTCTTGCCAAGTAGTAGAGTGTGTTTGCTTCACAAGTTTTCTAGACTTGGTGAAGTTGGAGCTTGATCTAGCGATGCCTCGACGTAGATCATCTTCGGCATCGTCGTCGATGACCTAGCCCGCTTTTTCTCCGATGAAGCCGACGCTAGAGCCCAAGATCCGATTTGGACAGCGAGGAGACTTCATTGCGGAGCTAAGGAGGTGGAGAAACGGATCTGCAAAGGTTGTATGTTCGTTTACTTTTAGTTAAGATGTTAACTAGCTCGTTTTGTCGCCTAAAATTCTAGCCAACGATCTTGTTAGGGTTTCTCGGCACCGTTAAAATTGTAAATTGGCATGGTTGATGCCTTGTGAGACCTCTTGGGAGTGCCTAGGAACCCTACACACGGAGCTATACTATGTTCATGTTATTCTTCCATGATAAATATATAGAACTGCATGCTAAATAGAATTGACATGATTACATTGAATGATATGTTTAAACAATATATTTCCTAGTCCATTACTTCATGATTTACATTTTCTTTATCATTATAATTCACACCTAAATTCTTGGGGACTTACCAAGCAAAAGTTCGCTGACGGGCATTCCACCCATTTTTGTTTCTTGGAATGTTCGTCAGATACCATGGAGACCGAGGAGGTGGACACCACCGAGAAGGAGCACGATCAGATCATGACTCAGGACCCTATCTTTTTCAGTTTGGGCATGCCACCTGTTTAGGCATTTCTCTTCTTGTATTGTATTTTCTTTCAATTGAACTCATGTATTGTAAATGCTTCAAGTTGAATGTAAATAAAGTTGTTGAAATTTAAATCTCATGTTTATTTATTGTCATTTTATATTGCTTATTTTACACTTAGCGTATTTATTCCGGGAAATGACATTCTCGAAATAAATACGTCGCGGACTTACCACGTCACCGTTTCCATCTATTGGGAAGCGGGGCGTGACAGGTTTTGTTGGTGGCCCATGCAGGTCAGTTCTGCATGAAGTTTTAAGCAATATATCATAAGAAATACGAAATTCAACAACTTTACATTCCTTACAATTCCATTTCCGTTGAATCTATCCTAATATTTCTTCTTTATCTAAGGTGATGGATTCTCCCAACAGCCCTAGTACCAACGTCAATGGAAGTACACCACCACAACCTATCCTTACTGTTCTACCACCTCCACCTACCGTAGCCGCTCCACTCACAGAAAAGACGATACTTTTGGAGGCCATCAAAAGCCTACTTGAAGGTCTGCAGGCTCAAAGCAGGATTTTGCAGGAGAAGACTGCTCTCCTTCAACAGAGTTTCATCCGCTTTGAAGCAGAAGCATCGGAAGTGAAGCAATTTCGAGCGTTACACCCGAAAAACTTCTTAGGGAAAGAAAAACCGCTTGAAGCCGAGAAATGAGCTCAGAGCATAGAAGATGACCTAGCCGCAGCCCAAGTTCCAGAAGTGGCTTGGGTCAGAATAGCAAAACTCCAGCTTACTAACAATGCCAGAGTCTGGTGGAAGGTCGAGGAAAGCCGTTTTGAGCATCCGATCAAGTGGAAAACTTTTCGTGATCTTTTTGACGCCAAGTATTTTCCTGAAACCGTACACTTCGAGATGGAACGGAAGTTCATTCACCTGCAACAAGGATCCATGTGGGATAAGTCGGTGAATGGGTATGATGCAGAATTCACCATGCTCGGCAGATTCTCCGCCAATCTAATTCCTACTGCATAAATCAGAGCCAGGCGCTTCCAGCAAGGATTAGACCCTGAGATCCAGGTTGCCTTAGCAACGTGAGAATACCTAACATATGAAGCAGCTTTGAAGTCAGCCCGTCGCTATGAAGCTGTCATTAAGAAGAAGGGAAGGCCACAGTCGGTCGGTATGAAACGTCCCACCAACCAGATTACTGGAGGAGCCTCTTCTATGCCAACTCTCCCAGCGCCAGCTATAAGGCCAGGAGGATCATTTTCCGAGACTGAACCAAACTTCTGTATCTATTATAAAAGGACCGGACACTAAGTCAAGGATTGACGTAAAGTTAAAGGTCTTTGTTTGATATATGGATCACCCTCACACACTATAGGAACTTGCCCACACAATCGAACTGGCCCAGCTCCCGCAACTAGACCAGCTATTCAAGCTCCTCCTACTCGGTTAGCCCTTCTTGCACTACCTCCACGCGGACCACCTTTACCCCATCAGCCATTGATGTACCAGCATGCACAAAGAAATGTGCAAAGACGTCGGGCTTTTATTTTGGAGGCCGTAGAGGCCGAAGCTATAGGTCAAGATAATACTAGTAAATCTCCTCTCATCCTTTTCAGCCTTTTCAAATTCTTGCATCTTTTTGTTCTTTTATATACCCAAACATTTTCTTGCTCTTTCGGTACAATATCAGTAGTTCTTTCAACACCGCTTTAATCAAATTTTTCTTGAATATGTTATAAAATCCTTGTATAAATTTCGAGAACGAAATTTTTGTAAGGAGGGTAGAATGTAACGACTCCGAAATCTCTGTAAGGAAATTCTTTTGTTACTATACAGAAATGAGTTTGACAGTCTCTATAAGAGTTATAAGTCACTTTTGTGGATTTTTGGGATTTGTTTTGAATTTTTGAAGGATTTCTAGGCTAATTTCAGTTGAGAATGAAAGAGACTTGAGCTCTTGAAGAAAAGAGGCCAAGAGAAAAGATTAAGAGAGAGAGAGAGAAGAGAGAACAAGAAGGGAGAGAAAGAGAGCCATTCTCATAAGAGAAAGCTTATTCATAGAAGAAAAGGCGATTAGGATATGAAATAGAGGGTTGTGACTGATTCTAGGGGATTGAAAGGTTGAGATGTTGTATAGATAACTAATCTCAGTCATAACCTCTATGTTTTTCTCCGGTCGATAACTAATCTCAAACAAAAATAGTGAACTTTGGATATAAGTTTGGATGAAAATATGATTAAAGCATGTCGCGGTGCCCATGTGGTGCAAGTTATGTTAATGGTTCGTTAGGAAGAGAATCCTATGTTTTGGGTTTGACAAGTCAATGAGTCATTAATTATTGCTAATCAAGTGTTTGATTAAATGACTTGCTCAATAAATCCATAATCACATATATTCAAAGCCTATAACAAATGATGTCTGAATGACCTCAAATTTTGCGAGTAATCTTGAAATGATGGAAGATGAATTTAGAAGATTTTTCATGAACTCAAAAGACCCATATTAAGAAATGCATGCTCGACGGTCTGCGACATGGATATGACATGGCCGAAATACCTATCAAACTATGCCGAAATGACTTGATATTTGATATTTTGCGTGAAGGGTCATCTAAGTAAATTAAGAGGACCCATGATGGAAAATTGGAAATTTTACCCTCGTGGGCCCACCATATCATTTTAATGAAAAAATAATAAGCAGGCTTTAGTTCATCGGGTAAACGTTGTCGATTTTTGTTGAATTTTTTACGGTAT
Organism: Agapanthus africanus; assembly: GCA_030015575.1. Classification (NCBI taxonomy): domain Eukaryota; kingdom Viridiplantae; phylum Streptophyta; class Magnoliopsida; order Asparagales; family Amaryllidaceae; genus Agapanthus; species Agapanthus africanus. Next base: position 359,360,395 of record JASDDO010000012.1, read on the forward strand.
GTCCTCATAAGTATACTAAGATGATTTGAAAAGTTTGACATCATTTAGATCAAAAGATTATGAGATAAAAAATCAGAACCGTTAATGGCGATTAGAGCGCAATTAAGAAAATTAACGGGTTCAGGGTGAAATTACCCATCTGAAATGATCCTAATTGATGTAACATTTCCAGATATGATGATTAAATCATGAAAATATTCATTAATTGGGTGAAAGTGAATTTTTGGGCAATTCTTGAAAGTTCTGAGGAGGTTTGATCTCAAGGAATTTTGACAAGTTAATTCGAATTTTATATTTTGGTAATTCATGATAAATCACTAAGAACCTCTACAAAAATCCTCGCTATGAGTCATGGAAGGATTCATGAGATATGGATTTTTGGACGTTATCGAGAAGGGTATTTTGGTCATTTTGAATGAATCTATACCATGCACCTAAGTTGCCTCCATGTATACCAAACATTTATTCTTATACAAAAATGAGATGAATGACATGATGTAGATGTACTGGCATGATGAGGATGCAAGGTTAAGATGCAAAAAAAAAAAGATGCAGGGATAAAAGGTGTAAATTCGTAAGTCGATGCTTCATTGGAGTGTCTACACCAATGCACAGGAAGAATTCGATCACCTTTCTAGCCAAGCGGAGTATTAGATGTTCTTGTTTGGTCATTACCTTCGTTATTTTTTTCGGTTGAATAAATGCCTTATTGTTCAGGGCTATTATTGGACGTAACTTTAGATTTTGTTGAACTCAAGGATGTAATAAATATTGTTGAAATTGTTATTTGTTTTGAAAATGGATTGTCTTGTATTATTATTATCGCTTGCCAGACGTTTAATATGTCTATATCGGGAGGGTGTACTTACCGATGTAGCTATGTTGCGGACCTACTCGCGTCCTCGCTCCCGTATTCTAGGAAGCGGGGCGTGGCAAGAGCAGTCTCATACCTATCATTGTGTGTCTCTGAAAGATTAGATCTACAAAAGTTGCGCGATCAAATTGGTCCTCTAAAACAATACTTCTAAGAGAGCAATCTAAACATCGTGTGGGAAAAAATAGAGTATTGAGATATGTGAAATTAATAGTTTCTTTTTATATTAAAAGCACATGGACACACACAAATAAATAAATACCAGCACTCCTCCAATATTAATTATTAAAATAACAGCACCAAAATTCGGTTTTGAGTGAGATGAGCTGAATCCGCTTATTACACATGCCGGGGCAGCGACTGCAAAGGTGACAGCAGTTGAGGCAACGTCTTTGCCTGGCAAAGATATTTCGGCCGACTTTGATCGACTTTATAAGGCAGACTTGCGCACGAACGTGGGTTATTGCAACAACAATCTCCACCATGACACCAAGGAAACATGGGGAGTTACAGTGTGCTATATATATAAGGGTGTAACCACTGCTCCAGAAGTTTATAGATAGAAAATTCGAAGGAGAATTCTGTCTCTCTTTAATCAATCAACAACTTTTTATCAATACTTATGTCATAACTTAAAATGTGTTGTCCAAGGCCCTATTAGAGTAGAGTGTAAATCTCTCGCCGTCAGATAACTCCTTCTATCTTGCCGACATCGGCTGTAGGTGGAGTCATCGCCGGAGTTGAATGCAAATCCCTCACCAGTACAACTTTTTCTACCGCTGATACCAGCTTTCGAATCTTCTCTAACATCGAGGCTTGGGTGTACAATGCGAATTCCTACATTCAGGTTCAACCAAAGTGAAGAAGAGGATGCTAAGGCTTTGAGTGTTAATGTGTGGCTTGTATAGTACGAATCCCTGCAAGCCGATCACCCCTGTACAATGTCAATCCATGTAGGTGTCACGATCCAAAGTTCGGTCCGTGACCGGCACTTAACCACGCAACGTCTATAGGCGTAACGTGACTAAGTAAGCCGAACCCAGAAATCAAAACCATTAAAATATAGAGTATTAAAACATTTATTAGAATATTTGTCGAAACATTTAGAAAACTTTAAGTTGTTTAGTAGAAATCCTTTTTGGTCCAAGTTATTATTTAAATAATTTTAACAACATTTCCTTTAACAAAAATTTGTCCCGAAATCGGGTAAAATGCGAGATATAAGTAAAAGTAACAAGTGAAATAAATAGAGCATCTCAATGGGAGAATCGCGCCCAACGGCGGAGCAATCACCACAATATAATATACGACGCCGAAGCGAAGAATGAGCAATAAGGTGAAAACAAATATCATAAAAGGTAAAACTGCATAAATAAAGTCGGCTCACAACGAGCTCGACACCAGAGTACAAAATAACATACATCGTCCTCACAACTGTCTCTAAGTCAATACATGAAAGTAGATGGAGAGTACTAGATACATCAAGATGCAACTGAAAAGTAAACAGATACCGTACAAAACCCACCTAATAGCAAAAGGGCTAACACGCCTCAGCAATGGTATCTATGTCAAAAGGTGCGGTAAACAGCCAGCCGCGACTACTCTCAAGGGCAACCTGCAAGCACTGTGGCACAACGGGGGTGAGTTGCCAGCTCGTGAATAGTAGATAACATATAAAGGTAATCGCGAGTATGCACGTACTGCGATAATCTAACCTATGCCAACAGATAACATCTATATGATGAACTGAATGCTCACATCAAGCAACAAGTGCAATCTAAAAGTCTCTCCATATGATGTGCAAGATATGCAATAATCATGTCTGATATGGAATCTAACAACCCTATATAACATGAGCAGGGTATGCGATAGTCATGTATAGCATGTGTACTATATCAGGTACAATAGGCACAGGATGAGATGTCAGTACTAAATGCTGAGCATGGGAATAAATAGTGTCTACACGGAATATCAACGTGGAAAAATGACCGGTGTCCATCAATATACCCAAATCCCAGTAAAACTCAGACGCCGTCATCCACATCGGCCCTCAAATCCTGTGAATCTCATACAATCGTGAGTGCCCAATATCGGCACCCCAAATCTCATAAAATCAGCCGTGTCCAGTATCGACACGCAAATCCTCCAGTATGGGGCGTCCGTCCATCGGATCTGCCCACGGGCTCCGTCTGCGGAATCGGCCCTCGGCCCCCGGCAGTACGCGTCGTCCCGTATCCATCTATCGACTCTGGTCGGTATCCTTCGGATAATCGCCAGGTCTAACCAATCACCGGTAGGTAGTAGTCCCTCCGCCGGGCTCACCGTCTAACAATACGAGTCTTCTCGTCCCGGGGTACCGTACCGGGTCCACCATGTACCCGCAATCGGTGCCTACCTCTCCTCGAATCGGGCATACTCACACAAGCTCTCTGGAACCGAGAAAACTCATGGTGGACGTACTAAAATATCATATCAAGGGAAACCGGGTTTTTAAACAGTGCGTATTTTCTTAAAATAGTACTCCGGTTCCCAAATCCAGAAATCACATAAATCAAATACAATGCGTAATCCATGCAATGTGTCGTATGACGCTAAGAGTAAAAGAAAGGGAAACCACTTTTTTGAAAGATCTAGTTTTGAAAATATCGCTTGCGGTCCCTTAGTTTTAAATCAAGTCAATATCATCCATGTATGTAGCATATGAATGTGTGTATAGGTATGGATGTGTGAACGGATAAGTATGCAAAGTGAATATAGCAATGTACATGTGCACTATTGTAGACATATGATGCATATGTGCCCAAGTAGTGATATATCAATGAAGGTACTCACAAAAGTGCGTATACAGTATGCATGGTATGAGTATACATATGAGAGTATGCGGCAAATCATGACAACGTCAATAAAGCAGAATCAAATATGCGGTTTATAGCAATCCTATAATGTGAGTGTCATGGCAATCACTAACGGTGTGAGTGTAGCATATAAATCGTGCTCGTGCAACTTGGACCGTTAGTGACTGTGCAGTGTTCTATGCTATCAGTAAATCTATATATATAAGGAGGTATGCTACTCTAGTATGTCTACATGAACACATAAAACTAACATCCTATTACGCCCTGGCGCTTAACGCCATACGGGTGATTTTCCCGTAGATGTTAAATCTACTCACCTGGTCGCGTGCTAAGTATAGCCGACCACCTGCTTCCCTTTCCTGACGGCGTCTGACGTACCCGCCTGCGAACCTGGAATTACACAAGAATCCCAATATAATCAAAATATCGTAAAACGCAATATCGGAACGAAACGAGAAACTCGCGTCGCGAATCAACGCGTGTGCGCGCGATACGCTGGAACGTGTGTGTGTGTCTAGAACTCAACCCGATACGCCGCGATACGCTGAATCACAGAATCCACTCGCGTATCGCGCAAACTAAAAATACCAGAAAACGACATACTGTCCCAGATTTTACCCAGATTAGAATATTACAAAACTATATATACCATGGACCTAAAAAATGTAGCAGACACCTGTACCAAAAACCCTAGCTCCTAACTCCCTGGTCTGGCTGCAATTTGCGGCCAGAATGAATTTTCCGGCGGCCGTAGGTTGGAGTGGTGGGGTCGGGCTTTGGTGGTGGGGTCAGGGTGTCACCAGTAGGCTATGGTCCATTTAATTTCATTCTGAACTTACAGGGGTAACAGCAGATCTCAAAAAGCTAAGTTTTGCTCAAAAACGTCAAGTTTTGTACAATTTGAAAACTGAGGGTATTTTAATGTAATCTGGGGTTTTCCTAGGTTAAATTGGCCCTAACAACACTTACTTAGGCTAGTCAACCCAACACTAACATCACTTAAACAAAACTTCACACATATCACCAAAACAAGCACACAATCTCATATTTTACACTAGTCGAAGCTATTTCTACACAACTAAGCAAACAAGGAAGGAGTTTAGAAGTTATACCCCACTAGGAACCTCACAAATAAGGAGAAGGAGAAGAAGAAGAGGGGATGGAGCTGCTGGGGTGCTGCTGTTGCTGCCTGGAGCTGCTGCTGCTGCCGCCTGAACTGCTGCTGTTGCTGTTATTGCTGTAAATGGCTGAAGCTGTTTGTTTCAGTTGTTTGGTGTTGTTGTCGTTTTTGTGTTTGGGGTTGCTGTAGCAGCAGCTACTGCTGTAGTAATAGAAGGGTTGTGTAAAGATGATGGTGGGTGTGAGAGATGTGAGTGAGAGGGTTTGAAAGATAAGCAAAAAGTGTTGAAGTGAAATGAGTGTGACACTTCCTTAAGCCACCATTCTCTCTCTATCAAATTAGAGCTTGCATGTGCCTAAGCCATCATGCACTCTCTCCTTCAACACAAGTCAACCAAAAGAAATTTTAATCCCTTTTTTATTTTTAGAAAACCAAATTATTAATTTAAAACTAATTAGCCTAACGGGTTAGGCCACCATGGTTGCCTAAACATGATTTAACCCAATTTTAACCCTAGGTTACATGCACATGTTTGTGCAAGCTTAGGAAAATTCTAGAAAAATGTTTATTAATTTTGATAAAATATTTGAAAGTCAATTTGGTAAACTTTTATTAAAAAAAATCACTTATTAAAATATAATTAGTTACTAATATATTCCCAGTTGTTACAGTAGGAGACTTAAGAACAAGCCCCGGTTGATGACTAGTTGACCAATAGTTGTGCCCAAGTCTTGCGGATGCCGTAACTCCCCATCAAAGAGCATTAATGTGAAATTCAGCCCTTTTGGCCTATATATCTTGTGTAGCACATGTTGTAATGTAAAATAGCCTATTGGCCGATAATTGAAATTGGTGTTGTGTGTTGTACATCTAACGCCGTGTAAGTAGCCAACATCTGCAATCCTAATGCAACACCAGTCTTTTGGTCGACTATCTGATGGTAACGGTAATCAATTTGCACAATTCCTTGTGGCTTACTTGCAATGCAAGTTAATTATTTTCTAGGTTGTCATCTAAAGGTTTTCTTCTCAATAACAACAGCAACAACAACAAATAGCATGTATATTTCAGCTAGTACCATTCATCTTTTCAGCAAACATGTATATTTAACAGCATGTAAAATTCAAGATAAGTCCTCCATTGTTCTCATAAATAAACAGCAAGCCTTAATTACCAGAGATATGTAACTTGAATTAACGAATCAATAACTTGGTTACAATATTTCAGCTAGTAGCATTTCTCTTTTCCAAAATAGAACAAAAAGACATCAATTGGTGTAAACATAAAAAATAAGAATCACGTTAAACTTATTTTGGTGCAGGCGGTGCTACTTGCAGGAGCTCCACATTTAGTTCAAAAGTAGCCCCTGGCTGGAACACAAGCACAGAACAGATTTATGAGTAATAAAGTGCCAGGCAATAAAGGTTTGATGAAGTAGCTCTCAAAATCTTCCCAGTAGAAATTTCAGTCGTCTGCAACGACTACGGCGACGACAATACTTTATCCCATTTATTTGGGGTCGGCTATGCCATTAAAAATTGCTATCCTCATAATTCTGCTGGTTTCTCTACTAAAAGTAAGTCGAACCTCCTTACATGGGATAAATTATTGCTGTGGTACCGGAGCTGTTTGCTTGTCTCAAGGGTCAAAAGACGGATAAGAAAATGTACCGCTCATTTCTTTAAAATATATGTACATTTGTATGTACGTGTAACAAAATTAATATATTTAAATGCAACTATGGTCCTCTCGTCACTCTTAATTTCTGCTAAGTTCAGCGTCTTCATCAATCCACATAAATTTTTGTCTGGCCTTGACTCTTGTAGATTTTCGTACGTGTAAATAATTTTGTTTATATATTTATATATTATTTTGTGAGTACGGAATATCCCTACTTGTTATATCAAAAAAATAAATGCCTAGAAAAAAAATAAGATAATGCAATAGCAGTAGATGTTATCAATAAAATAAGTAAAATAAGAATAACATGCGGAAAGTTATCAATATATAGGTTTTTTGGGACACCTGATAAAACCAGAAAGTTACAAGGAAAATTAGCATGCCCCTTGCATATAATATATACACAATAGAGTACTGGCCAAGGGGGGAAAATATTTCTCAAAACTAGAAATAAATGTGTTTCTTGTGGAATATTATGGTGAGAAACATATGATTTTGGATTGCTAGTTTACAAATCGATTTTGGAGAGTAATTTCGAGGATCTTTTTAGCTAAGTAAAATTTAGCGGATCTATATATTTTTAAGGGGGTCAGCCTAGGAGGTGGTCAAACCCTATTAAGGGTTTGGGCTTATGCAATATCAACCATCCGTTTGCCCATCTATCTATATATACAATAGGTAAATGCTAGGGGTTTGAACTAATGATCATAAGGTTAACTATTGATAGATGATCATAATATTGTCCAATGACAATATTGATGGATACATGTGGGTGCAACCATTGGAGATTAGAGTTCCAAGATTCTTAATCGTCTTCCTCAAAGTCTCTAGCAGCCATGATGGATCAGAGGACTTTCCGAGTAACACCGTGATTGATCCCCGCACGGCCATCCGAAGAAGAAGACAACCATGGAGAACAGATCAGCGGTTCAACGGTTATCATGACTATTCTGTAAAGATATGCAGATCTTAGTGCTTGTAAGATACTAATCGAATTTTTGCTTCCGCTGTTTATATGAGATCCTCTTACTGATGGATCTACATGAGTTGATCGGTAATTTAGGGATCACTTCATCATTATCCTACATTCGTATCAGAGCTATCAGGGTTGTCTGATCCGTTTATCGAAGTTTTAATTATTTTTAGGTTAAGTTTTGATCATAAAAATTATATTTTTATTCGATTTGTTTATTATGAAAACTTTTAAGCTTTTTAGATCAAGAAAAATTATATTTTTGATAGATCTATATAGAAAGCACATGATAAAAACAAGATTTTTCTTGTTGATCGATCTCATGAAACTGATTCAGGGATTAAAATTTATGTTATTATTTTAATTTGGAAAAACATTATTTTGGCGATAAAAAAATATTTTTTGTATGTTTTGATAGCTCCATGATGAATTAGCGTCGACGGCAGCCACCATCTTTACGATCGTGCCGTCGCAAAGAGGTGATGGGGACGATGATCACAATACCCTAACCCTAATTTTTTATTTTTAAAATTATTTATATTTTTACAAATTTTGTGCAAAAAAATCAAGGGATTTTTCTAAAGAATTTTAAATTGCAAGAGATTTTTCTGAAAAGATGATATAAAATTTTAGAAAAGATTTCTAAAATTTTAAAGACATTAAATCTGATCTTTATAGATTTAATAAAGATATATTTTTAAAAAAGATTTATTAAATCTTTTAAAGATTTAATAAAGATTTTTTTTATTGTTTTTCTCTTAAAAAAAAGGAAAAAGAAAAAAAATTGGCCTAAGCTCGGCTATGCTCGACTTAGCTGAGCCGAAGCCATTGGCTCGGCTCGGCTGAGCCATGGCTAGAAGCCGGCGGCTCGGGCCTGGGCCCAGTAAGCCTGGGCTATTTCTGGGCCATTTTTTAAAATGATTTTCTGATTTTGTAAATTGTTTTAAAATCGGGAAAAAATCTGGAAAATGCAAAAAAATTACAGAAAAATCCAGAAAATTATTTTGAAAATTCAGAAATTATTTTAGGATTTTAGGACATACTTTTTGGCTAATATGAGCCAAAAAATTTAATTTATGACATCGAAATAACATTTATTTTTAATTCTGAACCACCTAGGGTTGTATGTGATAGTCGGTTTCAGTGGGAGCATACACATATACGCGTTGATCAGAGAAAATAGTTAACACCTCAAATTTGGAATTTAGGATAGTTAATCAAGATAGTGAAATAATTAGAGTTAGGTCTCCTAACACTAAAAATTTTAAGTGAGAGATTTCGAGTGAGGTAATGGATGTAACTACCCATTTAAACTTACCTTTGAGATCGGTTTCCATAACTTTAACAGATATCTATAGAGCATTTTTATTTTTATATCCTATAGACTGTACTTCTAGAATTGCCTAATTTCTCTTTTCTTAATTATGAAAATAGATTTATTGCTATACCCTTTCGTTAAATGATGAAATTAATTATATTGCTAATTACTCCAAACTAGAAATGCTTAAAATCTTAACGAATCTATAAATTGTCAAAATAGATAGTTTTTTATCGATAGTGTTTCATGGACAAATTGAAAGACTCTATGCTAATGACTAGATGGCGATATTTCATAATGCAACACCGCGGAGGTGCAGCAACCATTGGAGGCTTGACGTATCATGGGTCGTTCTATTGAACAAAGTCATTAGTAGTCATAGGATTTCTTTTCTTAATTGCTAAGTCAATACGGTATACGAGTGTTATAGGCATACGGTTATCTACGCACCAAATGACTGCGTGATGTACGGAGCGATATCTTGTGCACTACATATTTTGTTATCTAGGTGTTAAGTAAATTGCGAGATGTGTCATATACTAACGACGCCTCAATTATTTGTTTTTCAATTTAAGTAGATCACTTTTAATTTTCAGCTCCAGTTTGTCTGTTGAGTGTATAATGCTACTCCAGTTTGTCTGTTGAGTGAAGCATATTTTTCAAGTTTACTGTTGAGCAGGTGTGCTGCTCCAATCTATCTATCGAGCAAGAACATTAGGCGGTTATGTATATTTTTCTATCAAAACGGTTAGTTAAACGGAAAGCAAATGTAATGACATTGCATGTACGTTTGGATAACTAAAGTTTATGGTTACGCCACTGAGGGTGATAAACCAAGAGCGCTGCTCACGTGTTGAAGTATTAAGTGCGTAAGGATTCGTGTCCTAAACGCACGTGTACTTCATTCGAGTTAAGAAAAACACAAAATAACGTGCTGAAAGTTAAGTGATCCTATAATGGGAAAATAAGGTGACAATAATGAAAAGAACAAGACACAAAGTGTTTTGATTATAGGGTATGAACAGCTTCACTCGTCATTGGATTGAGATGAAGCAGTTGGTCGCTACGAGCGATTATGTTAATGGAAGACATTCGTGTGTCGGATACATATGAGTTTATTTTTGCATTTAGATGCAGATGGCTGCCTATTGAATAACTTCCCTATCAGTTAAAACATTTTTGTTATGAACTTAGGATGGTTAGTTAGCTTAATGGAACGTTTTTGCCTCTTATGTTATTTATGGTTTTACAGGTTGACGTTTCTATAGATGTTTATGTGACATTATAGACTGGGTCAACATATGAGTAGGTCGAATTAACCATCTGGGTTGACATGATCGTATAGGTAAACTTGATTGGCATTTAGGCTGAATGTTGACTTGTCTCCCTATAGGCGTTGCTTATGTGGCTTTGCTATAGAAAGTAAAATCATTAATATGTTCGTTGTAATTAATTTACTCTAACAAACGCAGACCAAATTAATGTAAAGACGCATGTTAGTATTACTTATTTCAAACCTCGGAAATGATTTCTCAACACATGGCCGATATACTTGCACGAGACTGAAGCGTCGATTTAAGTCGACTGCTACATCAGTGGAGTGCTGAGCTTATGCACTCTAAGTAGGATGTGCATATTTGATTGATTAGTTTGGAAACTGAACAAGCCATGAGTATTAATTTGAACGGTTTTAGAAACCGTATGAGAAGATGGAATTGTCGGAAAGCTGATGATCTCATGCATTGCGACAAAACGGTATTACAAGCAGATGAAATATGATACTTTTAAGTATGGTGAGCAACATGATGGCGCAAGACGATATTCTTATATCGTTTTGGGGAGATGCGCTCTAGAGAGTGCTCATGTTTCTCAACCGTATATCTTTCACCATTTAGTATTGTCAGCACCTATTAGATATGGACGAGCGAGAAACCAAGAGGGTCACTTGCGCCCATATTACATATTGTCTAAATACATTTATCATTTCTCATTCTTATGAGATTGGACCCTTCAGATAACTCGAAGGGACATGTATTCATAGGCTAGTATAATAAGACGGTGGCTGCAATAGGTCATGCGAAGTTGAGTTTCTCGAAAGGAACCGCCACAAAAAGTGAAAGTATGTCGGGATTTAGATTCTTACAAGTACATATACTTCCTAGTCCACCGGCGAAGGATGATTATATTTTCTTCCAACGGCTAGGAACAGTGGGAGCCATATAAGTCAACTAACGCGGAAGAAATGGTTTTCTCTAGCGATTGGAGACTTATAGGAAGCTCCTTATTTCATAGCGTAAAAGAAATTAGTTTTCTCCGATAGTGAGGGACAGTGGGAGGTTTTGTCGGTTAGCGCAAGAGAAATCGATTTTTCTCCAGCAGTTAAGGAGAGTGGTGGCGAGATTCTTGGTGATAGCTTTGAGCCAATCACAGAAACTCGAAACTTTGTAATGCCTATGGAATAGCATCTCAAAAATATTTTGATATCAAAGAGAAAGCATTCATGATGGCATCGTGTTGCGGAACTCAAGTCAAGTAACGACTCTACTTAAGGACCATTACTAAAGGAGTGAATAATAACGATGGATAGGGGAAAGAGTCAATGTTGAGAATCAAGTGTGGGATTTGATCGACTTACCTATCAAACACAAGACTTTGTTGAAAATTAGATTTTTCGGAGTCACGCGAAAGAAGGATATTATCGAAAAATGCAAGGTATGTTTTATGGTGAAAGATTATGTCCAAGAGTGGGCAGAGTAAGAATAGACACTCTTTCTTGAGGCGATGATTACGTCTATTCATCTTTCCCAATAAATCGTTACATTTAAAGATCTTGAACCGATCTATGTGGACTTAGACTGTATTTCTCATAGGAGACTTGGATAAGAAAATCTATCAGATCTTCCTGCGGTTTTTCAAAACCAATTTATAACTTGAAATAGTTATCCAAGTGGTTGAATATTCAATGTTGTCTATCTGTATATATAGTTATGGATCAACGATATTGAATGTCACAAATGTAAGTTCCGAGATCTTATTATGTGAATGATTTTGAAATGACCAAAAGTGACTTGAAAACATAATACCACTTTGGGAAGTGGTTGTCCTCCACAGTCGTTTGAGGACATCTGAGATGTTAGATCGTATTTGGAAAACTAGTTTTCAAGTAAACAGTTCGAGAACATTCTATGTTTGTCTTGGCAGATTTACGTGTATGTGTCTTAAAACAGTTTAACCGGCACTATCACTCTCTGATTCATGTTTCAGTGGTCAATGGTCATATTTATAGCCTTGATCTTTCCTCTAATAATTCTTACTCAAAGAGACAAATATTGTCGGTTTCATTTTGCATGGTTGGTTGTCTTGTGTGTTTTGTATATACTTGACACGACACGTCTTTTATCGTAAGACTTAATATCCATTGTATACTTGTCTAATTAGTATGAAGTGAAGAGATCTTACGGTACGTGGGATGACCCACAAGAACTTGAGCTATAATGGATCAAATGTCCGCTCGTGATAGTTCTTGAATGCCAAATGGATTGGCAATCGAGAAAACTGAGCATCGTTTAGAACATGCTTTCTTGCTTCATGGAATGATCATTATGTTGAGCAATGAAAGCAAGACTGAATAGCCAATTTCGCCAAAGAGGCTAGAAATGTATGGCTGCCTCAGAAACGATCAAGATGGCCGTTATAGTTGAGATCCAATAAGAATGTGCGCACGATTCTACACACGAGCGAAAAAGGTTTTCTCTTTATTGCGACAGGAGGTCGGCGATAGTATATTCAGACTATCCCATATATTATGGGAGGATTGTAACACATGAAGCTCTATTACCATTTCATCAAGAAACAATAAGAGACGGAAGATCGAAACATAGTCTCTCTAAAAGTCAGATGATTTAGGATCCGCCGATTGAGGGAGTAGCCGATATCGCTTTGTTCGGAACATGAGAACGTAAAGGTAGCGTCTATAATAACGGTACACTATATTAGCTTAAACTTTATACTTATCTTTTAGACACCGGTTTATGAATTGCAGTTTACTTACATTGACGATTGACTATTGATATTTATATATTGATGATCGATTATTTTCGTTTTGGATAGAGTATTGTATTTTGTTACTTGATTCTTATGCATGGAGTAATAAGAGTAAATATGTACTGATATATTTACTTTCATTCTTTTTATTAAAGGATATGTCGGCAGGTAGGATCGGCTCTCTGGCACAAGCGATCCCCTCGATGCATGGAGGCATATGAGGTATGAGCGTTTGCTCTTTCCGATGCTGGCTAGGCTAGCAACCATACACTGATTCAGCGCCGGGATGTGCGCAACAGTGGGAGCATTCGAACTACCCTTATCCGGAGATAAGGATGAGCCGAAGACTCTACCGGTCTTTAGCGTAATGGAATTGCCCTACATTCCATTATATAAATACCTGTTGTGAAGCCAGATTACGGATCTCACAAAGTTGGGCCAAGACTTGATATTGTTAATATGGATCCGGTCATATTTGGAATGTGGTTACCGAGTACGTCGCGGGGCGACGGGACTTGAAATTTGTATGGTACTAATTTGACGCATGCTCTCGTGAGAGCGAAGTAGAGCATAACGTGTTTTCCATATGAGGCGTGCTAACGACTAGTAAAGGCTCAAAGATCGATCTCAACTCCCTGACCGTGTGAGCTTTCACTGATCGACATTCTGTGGAATGACCTAATAAACCGTACCTTTAGTGACCTTGAATGTCAAGGAGGAAAAGCCGTCAGCGTCCGCTGCTTTGGCTGCTATCACAATAGTATGATGATTACCATATTGTACAGAGTGGGTAGTGTCAGGAAAGCGGATGAGTGATGGACTCAACTTGACGAGTCGAGAGGATAATCATTAGGACATGTTTTCTTGATTGCACTACGTACACAACTCTTACATGAGCCTATGAGGCGGCATTAGAGTGTGGTGAATCAAAGAGTTACTTAGATGTTTGAATACGCTCCTTGATGGATTGGAAGTATTTAAGCAAACGTGATCTGCTGATTAGATCTGGGGTGGATGATATCCGAGTTTTGGATGATATTGTTTGTTCATAAAGAGATCCTTGTGTCGGTCTTAATAGATATGGCTGCAACGCTAACCGTTTACAGGTATCAATGGTCGCATGGCGGTGCGAGCATTATACGGAGAGGATTGACATACAAAGAACTTGTGGAACTGAGCGGACATGACGGCGCCCACTCAATTGTACGAGTGTGAATATGTTGGCATTAGTCAAGTCGGGCCGGCCCAATGGCCCGCCCAATCGAGTGGACGAGTCTAGGGGTCGGCCGACCCAAACCATTATGAGAAGCCGAGTCCAAGTCGGTCTCAGGCTCCATAATAGGGCCAGCCTAGAAGGTAGTCAAACCCTATTAAGTGTTTGGACCTTGCAATCTCAACCGTCTGTTTTCCTATCTACCTATATATACAATAGGTAGAGGCTAGGGGTTTGAACTAATGATCATAAGGTTAACTATTGATGGATGATCTTAATGTTGTCCAATAACAATATTGATGGATACATGTGAGTGCAATCATTGGAGATTAGGATTTCAAGGTTCTTGATCGTCCTCCTCAAAATCTCTAACAGTCACAGTGGATTAGGAGACTTTCCGAATAACACCGTGATTGATCTCCGAACAGCCATCCAAAGAAGAAGACAACCATGGAGAACGGATCGACGGTCCAACGGTTATCTGGTAATCTACTATCCTGCAAAGGTATGCAAATCTTAGTGCTTGTAGGACACAAATCGTATTTTTGCTTCCACTATTTATATGAGATTCTCTAGTGGATGGATCTGCATGAGTTGATCGGCGATTTAGGGATTGTTTCACCATTATCCTACAAGTTCAAAAGTAGCCCCTGGCTGGAACACAAGCACAGAACACATTTATGAGTAATAAAGGGCCAAGCAATAAAGATTTGATGAGGTAGCTCTCAAAATCTTTCCAGTAGAAATTTCAGTCGTCTACAACGACGACGACGACAATACTTTATCCCATTTTTTTGGGGTCGGCTATGTCAATAAAAATTGCTGTCCTCATAATTCTACTGGTTTCTCTACTAAAAGCAAGTCGGACCTCCTTACATGGCATAAATTATTGCTATTGTCCCGGAGCTGTTCGCTTGTCTCAAGGGCCAAAAGACAGATATGAAAATGTACCACTCATTTCTTTAAAATATATATACATTTGTGTGCACGTGTAACAAAATTATTACATTTAAATGAAAAGTTCAGCTATGGTCCTCCCGTCACTCTTAATTTCTGCTAAGTTCAGCGTCTTCATCAATCCGCATGAATTTTTGTCTAGCCTTGACTCTTGTAGATTTTGTACATGTAAATAATTTTGTTTATATATGTATATATTATTTTGTGAGTAGAGAATTTCCCTACTTATTATATCAAAAAAATAAATGCATAGAAACAAAATGAGATAATGCAATAGCAGCAGATGTTATCAACAAAATAAGTATAATAAGAATAACATGTGAAAAGTTATCAATATATAGGTTTTTTGGGACACCTGATAAAACCAGAATGATACAAGGAAGATTAGCATGCCCCTTGCATATATTATATACATAATAGAGTACTGCCAAGGGGAAAAAAATTATTTCTCAAAACTATATATGTGTTTCTTGTGGAATATTATGGTGAGTAACATATGATTTTGGATTGCTAGTTTACAAATCAATTTTGGAGAGTAATTTCGAGGATCTTTTTAGCTAAGTAAAATTTGGCGGTTCTATATATTTTTAAAAATTCAAAAAATTATTTCAGTGCACTGTTTTTTTGGGTCAGAGCCATGGTACTACATACTATATAGCAGTTTTCAAAATATATTTCATATCATAATGTGCAAATTACCGGGATTTCATTCATTCCCTTTTTCCCATACCCAACCTCTGGAGGAACAATTACTCTCCTCTGCATAGAAAATAAAGAAAGGAAATTAATTCTGCTAAAGTTGATTTGTATTTTTCCCCCCACAATATAGTACTTCCTCAGGGTATTAGAGTAATAGATGACGAAATCCGAGAAAATTTTAGGGTAACATACCTTGCCTCCAACTCTCATCCCTTCAGCAACTGAATACATAGCTGGAGGTGGTTTTGGTGCAGCCTGAACTGAATATAAGCCATTTGCATTGTCTACATATTCTCGTTTGCGTTCTTTTCCTGGTGGTGAGCCCACGACAAATTTATAAGGCTACTACAAACAGAGGAAACTCGTAAATGAGAATACAAACTAATGGGAAGCAGTTATGATTCATGGATTAAGAATTGTGCAGATTTTTGTTTGTAATCTTAAAAAAATGATCGAGAGATTCCAACAAATTTTTCAATCCATACAATGATACAATTTGATCACGACTTATAATGTCATACCGCACGGTTAGAAGAGTACATAGGAGAAAATTCTGCTCAACATGAAGGTTTAAGCAATCAATAGATTAGTATATTTGCAACTACATGCACGAACAAGGAAATAAAATTATCCCTGAAACTCATGAAGCATGAGAATAGTTATAAGGAGGTCAAAAGTTCAAGCCATGAAACAAACATAAGGGGAAAGAAGACCAACCGATTTATCTAGGGGGAAAAGGTGGGTCCTAGACTCCCACCTTGCCCACGCCTTATAACTAATAAAATCCTTTTAAAAAAAAATAATAATGGTTTGTCCATGATATACAACTGATAAAAAATACTGTAGATGAAGCTATAGCTGATATACATCACTCATGGATGACAATAATCATCCAGGACAGAATGAAATCTCACAAGATGAGCTATTTACGGGAAAGAAAAAGGTTATTGTAACATAATATGGTAAAGATTTTATACCAAAAAGGAAGGTTACTCACTGAGAAAAATAAATGGTCACGACTATAACTAAGACCAGCCACAGCAAAGTTGCGATATACTGTCATTAAACAAATTTAAGTACATACAAGAAAACTATGCTCCATAAACATCGTAGCTGAAAGATGATTTCTAGTGTTTAAGAGACACTAAGAGAGATCCAAAATTATTTGACCCATCAAAAGCAGATTGTTGAAGGTATACACTTGTGACAGAGATTGATAATTATTCTCCTATTCATAACTTGTCGTTATTATAACTTCAATCTAAGCGCTCCATTCTGGAAATGGGCGAATCATGTATGTAAGAAAATCACCAGAAGTGATATAATAAAGATTAAATATGAAAAAGTAGCATCTAATCATTTAACTTACTTAAACCAAAATCAATGCAGGTTCGTGAAAATAACCTGCGCAATAATGCGATTGCCAGCTAAAAGTTTAGATTCGCGGCTTGACACAGCTGTGATACCACGATAGACACAGTCGAAGTGAACCTACAAGATCATTAAATTGTGAATGTAAGTGGTTTCTATAATTTCTTGCACATTGGAACTTCATATCGTAATGCAACAAAAATAATTATGTATTCATTAAACTAACCTGAACGGTTGAACCTTTCTCAGCTACAGGTCCCTTCCCCTCAATAAGATCATAATACTTCAATCCATCAGCTGTTTCACATGTATAAAAGATTTCAGCAGATGATCAAGATGTGAAATGGATTTTAAAAATTAAATAATAGAATTTTGCTGTATCGCCAATGTAGATGCATGTTCATAAATTAACCTACGTCGAGAAATTGTAAATTGACGAAAATTTCAAAACCGGAGTCACCGTATTTACAATTTGTGATCGGATGTAACATATAATCGAAGCTCTCTGTGGGGTATCCCTATAAGGTAACAGAGATAGATTAGGATCATAAAATCACATCTCGCACACCTAGAAAGCAGGGATAAGTTTATTTGTCTAACTCATCTTTTATCATTTTAAAAAAAATGTTTGAAATGATACGAATGATGATGTTATCCCTGTGTCGGTTTCTGTTGAGTATTATAATATTTATTCAAAGCGAGAAGAATGTAGCTGACAACACTGTTGGCTATAGTGCCCTCAAGGCAATTATCATAGTCGCAGGTATGTGATCATGATGATTGAGTGAGGACCTATACCGATAAAACAGTCTTACTCGAGATGATAGTATGCTGTCTGGTTTGTCTTTATCATCATATGTTGATAAAGCCCATAAGATTCTTGCTTGACTGCCAGCATTGTGATGGCGATCACATACGTGGGAGCTGGGGTCTATAAGCACATCTTTAAATGTCCCTAGTCGTGGGAGTATCGAGACTGAGCATCGATACTCCAGTGTAGACTGGTGTATACTTATCTAGACCCTGATGAGGGACGGTGGCCGGTCTCACAAGCCATTGGTGTTAGTTGTTCACCTAAAATAGTATGCAGGTGCTCATTGGGTTATGAGTACACTGGACGGACTCGCCGGGAACATACTGGTTGGTATTATACCTATAGTCAGATAGCAGTTTCCTGGTGACATGTGTACAGGTTAGTCTGTCGACCTGAGATCGTCATTTGTCTCGTGTGAGTTCCCACTGTGTTTTGATTACTACCCTACCACGGCTCAAAGGAGTCGTGCAAACAGGTTTT
Source organism: Agapanthus africanus (assembly GCA_030015575.1). Lineage (NCBI taxonomy): Eukaryota > Viridiplantae > Streptophyta > Magnoliopsida > Asparagales > Amaryllidaceae > Agapanthus > Agapanthus africanus. The sequence goes on from JASDDO010000012.1 coordinate 359,378,793, forward strand.
AGTTGGGTACAGTCCCGAGCCACATGGAGGCAGTGAGCGGATCGTCGGGGATTCGTTTCTCCCGGTATTGGGAGTTGATGTCGCGCAGTGCACGGGTGACCATCACTAGAAATCCTCAGCCGGGGTATATGAGAATTACCGATCCAGGATCGATAGTTTCTCGGGTTGTGATGGGTTTCATACCGACACGAATTATCGCGTTGTTAGGGTCTGACTTTATCCACCCCCTAGACTCGATATGCGATACTCTTAGACGAACAAACCGGACTGTACGGATATCGTCACTGACAGGCTCAGTAGGGGTTCGGATGAGTTTGCTCGTCGGCCTTTCTTTCGCTCAATACCTGGGTAGCCGTTACGTACAGCTAGTGCCGCTGACGTGCTTGTAGTTAAACTCACTGCCAGCGTATTGACGAGTTTTTAGAGTCCCACACAGAGGGTTTTCTCGGTTCAGGCGATATGGTGTAGGTAACGTATGTTGATACATACATGTGTCCGGTTAAATATGTGCACAGACTGCACAGACTTTAATCGGACGGTTGATAATTCTAGCGGCTTAGGATTAAGCCAGATTGTTAAATCAAGTTTTGATTTAATAATTTACATATGTATTTATATATATGTATTCCAGTATTATTGCTCACTATTTATTTTCTCTCTTTGGCTATTCGTATTTTCGTACGAATACGCGTATGTGTATTTCGATACATGTACCGGGAAGCATTCCGTATTTATACGGAATAGCTATTAGAAGATTTGCCACCTCATTATTGATTTTCCTTTTTAGAAAAATCATTTGTTTTTATAATGAGGTGGAAAGGTGACAAGACATGGTATGGGCTTAAGCATGTAGTGATTGGTATGGGTTGATTTCTTTATTGTTAAAATGAAATAAGTGTTTTTTGGTGTGCATTTTTTTGATGTGGGAACAAGGAGGGGCCGGCCACTTTTTTGGAGGTGGATGGGGCTTGCTCATTAATGGGTTCACTCTCATTCATACACCCAAAAAACACTTAGCATATTTAGCTCAAGCCATTCTTGCTTTCATCACCTCCACATCTTCTATGGTTGTTCTATGAGCATAATTTTTGAGAGATAAATATGGTGAGACTATCCTACACTCCCCACTCTCCACTACTAGCCATTTTGAAGAGTCGGTTGGTTCGCTCGGCGAACCTGAAGCCTGCGCCGTTTCTCTCGGATGGATCATCGAAGACGAAGGAAGACCGGCGACCAAAGTCGATCCGCATCACTTGGAGCTTGGAAATGGTTGAAGACCCGAAGGACTTGGTTCATTAGGTATAACCATTCTATCTCTTTTTGTTAGATTGCTAGTTTTAGGGTTAATGGTTTCGATCTTGCAAATCGGGTAATGGTAGCGCCGAGTTTTATGAAATTTTTGTTCCGCATTTGGCCACGGTTCGATGGCCGGGACGCTCCCACTACCCAACAAACACAAGAACAGGAAAGGTGTTGATGTGTCTATGTAGGTAAGGATGCCAACATTGATCATTAAATTAGTTTAAGGGCATGGCATTGTACTTCACATCTCAATCTCCGGTTTATTGTTAGTGTTGAGTTCAAGTCTATTTGCAAGGTGGATTTGATTACGTGAACATGGATTTGATGCACTCGCACAGGCTCAATCCCAGGTTCGGTTATTGTCTAATTATATGCAAGGGAGCATTAGGTGTCCCATCTTGACTTCATACATTCTCTAAGAGATTGATACATGTTCGAATATAAAATATATTCCCTCAACTCTCATCATAACTTCGACGTTTTGGTGCAGTGGAAGAGATATTTCACAATACACACCCAAGTGTATGGCATGTTAACAAGCTCTTATGTAGAAGATTCATGATATGTACCCTACGATATTGCTTTAAACACCCTGTTGAAGTGTTTGGCTCACACAAGGTTTGATGGTCTCATGATAATTTCGAAGTGGCTGAGGTCACGCAAGATTTGTTGTCTCCCAATTCATTAGGCAATGAGAAAAGACAATTGACGAATATTTTCAAAAATGGAGGATCTAGTTAGCACATAGGGCCAATGGTGTTGCCCAACTTGTGGTAGGTAATTTATCAAACACCTTGTATGCAAAAGCCAAAGTTTGGTGCATGACATAAATGGCCGTGAGAACTCATCGAACAGAAATAACGAAAACGGTAAGAGACAACACTAGCATTACTTGGTATGGACAAACAAGGAAATTGATGACAGAATAAACATTGATCCCTTGCCTATGACTGAATACATGAAATCACTCATAGAAACCTATCAATTCAAGAAAGCAAACATACACCAGAATTTAAGAACCTAAATTCAGTGTCCACCAAAGGTTATACTTTAAACCCCCAATATATCACCCAAATAGAAGAAACAGCATGAGTCACACAAAACAACATAATGACTTCCATTTTTTATGGGAAACTTACAATAGCATAGAGCAACCACATTTATTAACATACAACCCTGAACCAAGGTTCGAGGTTTCGGTCGAAACCACCGATACGCGGTGGTTTTGTATCGGTTTTGATGGAGACAGATACGAAACTCGAAACCGATATGAAACCAACCATATAATATTGTTTCAACTGAAACATTTACAAACTTATTTTTATACCATTTTTATTATCATTGTGATCATTATAGGCTTTCGTTGTTAGAAAATCACAAAAAAGTGAACCCAAACTCTATATTAATACTTATCTAAGTACACTTTTCAATATATTTTGCATCATGGATGGATTTTTAAACGCTAGGATCATTATCTTGTAATATAGAGCCATAAATTTAAGTATTTAATATATCTACACTCATGTATGTTGTATTACCGTCGAAACCGAAACCCAAAACGAGATTAGCGAAACTAGCCGAAACCCAGCGAAACTAATAAAACTATGAGAGACCGAGACCGAGACCGAGACCGAAACCGAAACCGAGTTCTTGAACCTTGCCCTGAACTTAATTTGGTAAGCCCCAATCACCTAATCTCAGTAGGGAATTCATAACCTAGACATTTAATCAATGATTTAGTACATGGCATATTGCTCTTATGAACCCTATCAATTTCAGTCAAAACTAGGCCCAAATGCCACATATATGGTTCAACATTTTCCAAAAGGGCACCTTCTAAATTCAAATAAATTACTCATTATAGCGTTTGACAACCGGGTTATGGTTTCTGAATTCAAAAAGTTTTGGGGGCTCCGAATTCCATTTTTCTAACCTCTAAAAAGAGTGGAGTTACGCAACCTGCAGTCTGTCTTTATTCTCTTTCCTCTCTCCTCTGCGCTTACAAAAGTAAAGCTGAAACTATGGTGCCAAACGAACCATAAATTGCGCGAAGCCCCCAATAAACGAAACTGTGGTTTCGAAAACCTTGTTGCCAAACTAGGCATAAACGAAACAAGAACATTAATGATCAAGACATATAAAAGAGAGGAGGAGGAGTACTAACAGCTGTTCATGTACTCTTCAATGGGGATATCCTTCCTCATTCTTCTCTCTCGAGCCAAAGAAGGAGGAGGAGGGGAGAGTGCAGCTGTTAGGTTAAGGGGCAAAACTGAAATGAGAAGCGCATCTCTCCTTGAAATGGGCAGTTGGAAGTTAGCAGAATCTGCTTGCTCCTGTTTGAAGACTTTGAAAATCTTGGACATGGAGGGGAGGAGAGTATCATCAAGGTGTAGGATTTTATGGAAGCTCTGAAGTGAAGCCATGGGAAGGGTTTGAGAATGGTGGGAAAGAACAGGCCTATCCAGTTCCTGTATTATGTTTTTCAAGATTTGCATTTTAGTACCCAAACCAAATGCTATCCAAATGGGATTTTTTACTAAATGACCCCTCAAAACTTAATTTAGTAAAACATCCTCCAATACTTGATAATTACCACTTACTCTCCCAAAACTCTTAAATGATTTCTAAAAGATCTCACTGCTTGCTAAAAAGATTCTCTTTCTTTTAGAGTTAGATATTTGCCCTATCAAAACTCAATTCACCAAGGAAATGTTATCTTCTTCCTCAGCCTTCTTTTCACATGCACCGGTGGAATTGCGGATATGCTTAGATTCACAAGCGAAAAATAACTAAAAAAACAATATCGAACGGAGAGAAGTCGCGTTAATTGGGGGGGGAGAGTTTTGAAATACAAAAAAGATCGATTCTTGAATGAAGTCGATGGTAATTGAGGAGATATTAAGTCGCAGCATAGGGCACATTCTTACCATATGAAATTCGTGAAACGGTGACATTATTTTTGAATGGAAATTTTGGAGGGGGGTAAAAGCGTAACAACTTATAGATTTTTGGAGTAAATAGTAATTATCAAGTATTGAGTGGGCTTTTATTAATTACCTAAGTTTTGAGGGAACATTTAGTAAAAATCCCTATCAAATAAACAGCACAAATCATTTTATTATAGGTATTAAATTGAAAATCGTTGAATGATCCCGGTGAAAAATGACTTAATTCGTAGTATTAATATACCATTCGTAAAGTATATTCAATTTATCTGATAAGCTGAATAATCAGAATATTTTAGTGAATTTTTTACTTCATGATTATTAAATCTTTTACTACTCCTAAATTCAAATTCGAGCAATTGTTTTTTCGTCCCTCATGTTATGCTGACCCTTGATTTTAGTATTAACACACCATTATCTATAATCTATAAAACTTTTATTTATTTATGATACAATCTTTTTTGATAATGTATGATAACTAACTGTTTGTTTCTCAATTATATAATTCTTTCTAATTTAAGTCTGTAGAAACTAATTTCCGGTAAATTTGGATATACTACAAGGAAAAGAGGCCTATTTCATTGGGCAAGCAATTTCAAGCCCGAAGAATCAGGCCCATTTTTAATTTACCAGGCCCAATTTATACAATACCTGTTTTGTTCGGACTATATCCGATGAAATAGGTATTACTAAATTTAACCCTTTCGGGTTGCCCGAATTCTCTCCCCAAATTAATCTTAAAAACCCTAGCTTGTCTCCTCCTTCCTCTTCCCTAACTCTCCGGCCTCCTTTCTTCGCCGCCGCCGCCGCCGCCCCAACTCCCGGCCTCCTCCTCTCTCCCCCGCCTCCTCCTCCTTCCAACTCAATGTTGATAGCATTAAATTGGTAATCGTTCCTCACACCTTTTCAGGACTTGACAATGGATATCGACAGCATCATCTTATCAAGGAGGGACATAGCACGGACATTGTTGTAGAGGGGTTATCAAGCACAAATGCTGCAAATAGACATTCCGTAAATCGCGCCTCAAGATCAACACATAAACCTCCACGAGCACCAGACCAATTTACCGAGAACTCCGTGCAAAATGAGGCGAGTGAGGATAGCGCTATAGAGGAGAAAATTTTATTTGAATTGATTATAATATTAATAGTCTTTGCATTCATCCCACTTTGTTACTCTTTATATTATACCTTCATCAATGTTAACAACAATAGACATCCATCACTATGTACACAACCTTTTAATTGTTATTTGTTATGTCAATTTATTTAATTATATATTAATGTTGCACAAATTTTGATCGTACCTGCGAGTACCAATAGATTTTTTAAGTGGGTCCTCAGCACAAGGTGACAATTCTTGACTATCGACCTGCAAAACAGAGTACGTCTGGAGATAGTTCTCCAGGGTCCTCCAATACTTAAGTCGGTCGCCGCATTGTGAAATCTAGATTTTGTAGCGGGAAATTGTGTTTACCTTAGGGTTAAAGGACTTGAGGTTTATACAGTCGAGCATTGAGGGGCCATGATTAGTTGAGGGGAGATCCTTAAGGATTTCACGCATATCTTACTTGATGGGCATGTATCGAAAGCGGGCATCAGGTGTACAGTGTTTAGTGTTTTTTTTTGGGAGAAAAGTGTTTAGTGTTGATAAGCTAAACCAAATCAGCAAGGTGATTTCGACCTTTTAAAACCCATCCCAAACGCTAAATCAACGATTTCTGAAAAAGAAAATGAAATAATATGTTTTGAGATTATTTGGAAATTTCCAAGAATTTTAAAGGAACTTTTAAGTTGGTAGTTCACCATGCAGTCTACTATAGACCGCATCTTGAACTACGAAAATATTTTGGGATTTCTAAGGATTTTTAAAGGTTTTTCAAATGAATTTTAGCTCATGGTTCACCATGCGGTCTAGGACCGATCGCATGATGTGAAATAATCCTAGAGGGAAGGTGAATAGGATTATACTAGCAAAACTCATAAATTAAAAATTCTACCTACAAACAATATTAACAAAAATATAAATAGCAAGTAAAAGAGAGAGATAGAGATAAAAAATCACAAACACAAGAGATTTTATAGAGATTTAGGAGATCCCATATTCCTATTTCTTTGAGCGCACGAGCTCGTTCCACTAAACACGTCTCCGATGAGACCAACACGTTGCACACCCGCAACTCTTTACAACCTCCTTCCACTTGACGTCAATCCTTACACCACTTCTCTCTTACAAAGATCCTCATGCACCCAAGAGATCTCACACAAAGAAAGAAGGAAGAAATATTACAACTTCTTTTACTCCTTCAAGAGTTTACAATAAATGCTCTAGAATACTTCAATGGAGTATTAGATCTTTCAATTAAGAGCTCAAGAGTTTGTGTATTTTGGTGGATGAGAATGATCAATGAACTTCAATGCAAATTTCAGAAAATTAGTTGTCCAGGAAAACCCATGAGAAACCCTTATAAAGCTTCACCCAAAAACCAAACTGTTTCAGCATTAATTGCGTTCTGACATGGTCGACAGACGTCTGCGGTTCAAATGAGCAGACATCTGCAGGCAAAAAGAATAGATCCATTACAACATTAAATGAGGGCAACAACTATATTTTTCAAAACATTTTAATTGCAGACGTCTGTCGACATGAACTCCAGACGTCTACTTCTCATTTTGAAGCAGACCAAGAAAAAGAACAGATTGTAGCCAGACGTCTGCACCTATGTTGGGCAGACGTCGGGAGAACAAAACAATATCCAACCCGAGAGCAATTGCCAGACGTTTGACAAAGCACAAGACCTCTAGCCTACAAAGATTCAGACATCTGTGCAAGTTCCAAAAACAGATATGAAAATTGATATTTTGTTTTCAAAAGAGGCAGACGTCTGCACCTATGTTGAGCAGACGTCTGAAGAAGAAAAAGTCAGAAACTTTTGTTTTTCCATCAAAAAATCGTTTTGAATGAAAACCTTTGCAAAGTTTAGATCAAATGCTTCATGCATGATAATGTGTGTGTGAAAGAGCTCTTATGGGTTAATCTTATAAACCATAAAGTATTTACATTGAGTTCCAAGAGATTACAATCGTAGCTCGAACTCTTGAACTCTTGATCTTTGGTTTCTTGCACTCTTTTAGCTTGGACTTCGAATCCTTAGCTTCTTGAAGCTTGATCTTGATCTTTGAGGAGCTCCAGTCCGTTATCCTCCAACTTCTAATAAATTTACTGTTTAAGCTCAATTCCTTCATCCTCCATCATATGCTTATGTCGTGAGATATCCGATATCCTGAAAACTCATCTCAAAACGACCAAGCTCATACACATTGTTATGAAATACGCAATATAATAAACACATGTACATATCTCTTAATATCTTACAACATCATCAAAACTAAATATTAGGTGTTGGAGATAGTGCCCTCAAAGTCAATTATTGGATCGCAGGTACGTGATTGCAATGATTGAGGCAGGACCTATACCGATATGACAGTCTTGCTCGAGATGATAGTATGCTATCTGGTTTGTCTTTATCATCGTATACATGCTTTAGTTCACTATTGCATGATGATAGAGCCCATAGGATTCTGCTTGACAGCCAACAGTATGATGGTGATCATATACGTGGGAGCTGGGGTCTATAAGCACATCCTTGAAGTGTCCCTAGTCGTAGGAGTTTCGAGACAGGGCATTGATACTCCAGAGTAGACTAGTGTATACAGTCGAGACCCCGACGAGGGGCAATGGACGGTCTCACAAACCATTGGTGTCAGTTGGTTCACCTAAGATGTATACAGGTGCTCATTGGGTTATGAGTACACCGGACAGAACTCACCGGGAACATGCTAGTTGGTATTATACATATCGTCAGATAGCAGTTTCCTGGTGACATGTGTAAGTCTACGGTAGCGCCCCGACCGTCTAACAGACGCCAATATGCGGAACAAAACTTTTATAAACTGGCGCTATCGCGTACTATAACCCGGATCTGCCATTAAAGCTAAACTAACATATTGTAAAGAGGGTAGAATTGTTATACCGAACGATCCGAGTCCTTCGGTCTTTAACCATCATCCCACGCTTTGTTGCGGCGGCTTCGATCTTCTGAAACTCTAGTCTCGTCGTCCAGGTGGCACCACGTCGACGGATCTTTAAACGGGCTCCCGTCTCTGAACCGAGGCATCTCGATCGTCAAGTTTGCTAAAAGAGACGACCAAGATGTTGTAGAGAATGAGTAGAACACTTTGTCGTTACGTCCAAGGCTATGGACGAACGGTTAAGGAAGTTGCCATTTGGAATTGTGATGGAATGAACTAAGAAATTTCCATACACCAAACTATCATAATATTTTCAAGAAAATCAAAATGAACAACCATCTATCCTCACATTGAGGGGGCCGGCCATATAAAGGAGAAGGGGGGAAGGTGAGTGTAGGAGCTAGGAGGGTGATATTTAGCTTTGAACTTATCATAACATAACATCAAAGCATTACTCACCAAAGACACCAAGTATGAACACAATAAATGCACAATCAAAGCACCATAAATGAACAAATGAGTCACAAGCCTAATCACCACTTCTAGAACCTTCTAGAAGCATGACTCACCCTCAAGACGAAAATACAAATCCGTATTTAACCGAATGTTAAATACGGGTGATAGAAAATTGGAAACTGGCAACTTCCAAAAGTGATCCTGAAACGAATTTCAGGATAACCCCGTAACAGTATAAACATACCCGCATTTGTATTACGACCGAATACAAATGCAACTGAGACAAAGATATTATATCTACACAGTATAATACTGGGATCCGGTTTAAACCAAAGCCTACCAGTATTATCTGCCCGAAAAACGACACGTGCGAAAACGCACGTGCATTTTCCGAACCCTGCCATAATACCATACGGCATCTACAACGTTTCGCCCGAACTTGGGAAAGTGTTTGTGGGGGACTCTAATGACTCATCAATACACTGGCACTGGGTATAACCACTAGCACGTCAGAGGTACAAGCTGTACGTAACGGTTTGCCTATGTATTGATTGGAATGAAAGATGACGAGCGAACTCATCTATAAACCCTACTGAGCCTGACAGTGACAATATCCGTAGAGTCCGGTCCATTCGTCTATGAGTATCACATATTAGGCCTAGGGGGCCGGTAAACGTCAGAAGCTGCATAAGCCGTGTCAGAGAGCAGCCCATAACACCCTGAGATACTGCTGGAATACCTTCCAGTAAATCTCGATTACCCTGGCCAGGGATTTCGTGTAATGGCTCTCCTAAACACAGCGCGATCTCACCCCCAATACCGGGAGAGACGAATCCCCGAAGATTTGCTTACTACCTCCATGTGGCTCGGGACTGTACCCAAAATATACCTGTTTGCACGACTCCTTTGACCCGTGGTAGGGTATAAATCAAAGTACAGTGGGAACTCACACGAGACAAATGACGACCTCAGGTCGATGAACTAACCTGTACACATGTCACCAGGGAACTGCTATCTGACGCTAGGTATAATACCAACCAGCAAGTTCCCGGCGAGTCCTGTCCGGTGTACTCATAACCCAATGAGCACCTGTATACATCTTAGGTGATCCAACTGACACCAGTGGCTTGTGAGACCGGCTACCGCCCCTCGTCGGGGTTTCGAATGTATACACTAGTCTACTCTGGAGTATCGATGCCCTGTCTCGAAACTCCCACGACTAGGGACACTTTAAGGACGTGCTTATAGACCCCAGCTCCCACATATATGATCGCCATCATACTGCTGGTAGTCAAGCAAAAATCCTATGGGCTCTATCAACATCTACATGATGATAAAGACAAACCAGATAGCATACTATCATCTCGAGTAAGACTGTTCTATCGGTATAGGTCCTCCCTCAATCATTGCAATCACGTACCAGCGATCTAATAATTGACTTAGAGGGCACTATATCCAACAATCTCCCACTTGCACTTAAGGCTAATTATTGCGATGTCACGTACTCACAGCTTGTGTGATACCGAGCATCCAACTCCTCTACTAATCAGTTTCACAAAGCTCGTTTGTAAAACTATTGTGTTCGAGAAATAGCCTCAGTGAGTGGATCCGCTCTTCGGTGTTTCTTTCTGTATCTCTCTATATCTCAACCTCGCGGAGAAAACCATCTCCCGAATTGAGTAATACCTGTCTTAGAATATGTCTGGATATCTGATGGGACCTAGTTCATAAATGAACTATAAATCCAAACTTCTTAGACTGTATCGATAATTGAAACTAATTTGTGTCTAGAACTATGCCTCCCACAGTATCCTCTTGGACCACCTGTCCATAATACTGTCCCTCGTATGAGGGAAAAACTATAACTCTGACAATCACTCTGTCATCCAGGTCACCTGTGAAGCCTGGAATAATAACCGTCTCCCGAAGGAGGCTGCCGTCATCAAATCCGTAGAACATGTACTTATATTCTAAAAACTGCTTCCGTATGTTTCTTCAGGATTGGATTAATATAAACTTATCGCATCTAGTGCAAAAAATGACATCTGGTGTGGTACTTGACATCTCACGATTGACTCAATTGCCTAAGCAAGTGATCTGTCAATCATGTATGTCCCTCTCCCCTTTAGTCTGTAAGACACCTTTAGAGAGGGTGACTCCATCACCTGCAGGTACACCACCATGCAAGGAGTCATCTATTCTAAAATACTATTAGAATACTGTCCAAGTACCCACATTGGGAAACTACCCAAATCTAGATCTAAAACCATAGATCTAGTAACCAGAATGTCAGATATTATATCCATATCCTTTGTGGAGAAACAAATGTGTGATGACCACAGTACAACCGATCGTAGTATTGGAATTTTACTTCCTACTCTGTGTATGTCATCCAAATACCAAGACATCACACCCTACTACCTTCTTAACCGATCCATCCCCTATTCTGATGAAGTCAAAACCCATGACTGTCACATCAAAAATTAGATGATGTATCTCCGCTATATTTGCTCAAGTCTATAAATAGACATTAGCTACTTGCCCACTATGCTTCTGCTGCTCCCACTGACTACGACAACCCTCTGACAGAATAATATATACGTAAATTTCTAAAACTAGTTTAGAACGACGCTATACATATCCTCCTGCCGGGTCTCATAGTCTGGAACAACAGTAGTGTCAAGTCTGGGTAAACAAGAACCTCCCAGTCACCGTCCTTGAGGCTACCGAAGTACCTCTCGGGTGTCTGAGGTTACCCACCATATCTGCGGAGTGGCTAATGGAATGGCAAACCTGATTGAATATATAGGTCCTATTAAACTTTCCGTAATCATTTGCGGTTCTGGAATCACTTCTAGTTCTACCATACTCCCACTACTGTTTTCTGAAAAAATCCATTTTAATAAAACTGTGGCGAGTCAAGAACAATATCACTATTGATCTTCCAGATGGTAGAAAATCAACCCTCGTCAAAGCTAGGGTCAACCCACAAACTGTCATTACAGAAACATGCCTTGAGTTATCCAGTGTCTGGTTTTAAGCATAAGCTGGACAACTCCCCCTACCTTAACATCGTTAAGATATGATCCATTCTATATCCAATATAGAAACATTGGCACTTATTTAATTGGAACCGGATCCAAAAACATGCAGCTGTCTCCAGTGCATATCAACTTAATGGAGAGAGGCTAATCAGCATTACTCAACTTAGGAATCCATCCAATTATGAGTAACCTGAAAGAGAAACAAGTTTCTCAAAACCATTACTATCAACTGAATACCAATCACAAGAATCTACATCTTCGATTTCTTTGAAGAATCCCGATACTTGCGATACATGGTTCTCTACTTTATTCCTATACCCACAACTTCTCAATACTTAGACATTGTATTTCTACGAAACACTTGTCTATAAACTAGAGAAGTCACAAGTAAATAGAATATAGTACGAGGACCAGCCCCTTTGTCCTGATCGACACTGGACAACATACAATACTCTGTATAAGTCCGCTGAGTTGAATAACTCAAAACCTGTGCGTCGTAGGTTGAAAACTGTCCCCAGGCGATTTCCTCAAATATCACCAATTACAACGAATTCTGATATAATGTGGATGATCACCTAATTCCCAATAACTTGCTCCCACTCAACATCTGTAAAACCATACAGATGTGAGAATCATACCTGGTAAATACATACCCTGGAGTAAGTATCTAATCGGGAAATCAGTTTTCAATTAACAATGCACAGTGTAACTGAAACATGAAAATGTTTCGTAGGGGTATCCTGGTATTCTTTAGTAATGCCTCTTCCATAATCCAAATCATGACTTTAACCGTATATTTCCCTGTCATCTTTCCAATTCCCTTTATTTGTCTTTAGTCGTTACCTTCTGTACACCATCATTAGGCTAAGTGGTTTTCTTCCTTCCCTACCTTTCGACACCAGCCTATGGTTTGGAAGCAGAATATCCAGTAAGCATAATAGGTGTACCCTCCTAAACCTAGGATTACTCGTAACTTGAGAGAAGGTGATGATAAAAGACAACTGAATAATCCTTATTCCTATTTCTCCTGAACCAGAATCCATCCTCGAAAAAATATCCTTCGAGTTCGTATATAACCATACGATGGATTTATCCAATGGAATTGGATGTTCGCAGTGATACGGGTTGTTCTGGAGAAATTAAAGGTGAAGTAGGAGTGGCGATGAAATACGTGGTTTGGTCGTGAATGTGAATAGTCGCAATTTACTTTGCCCTCTTTCTAATTCTTTTATTTGTCTTTACATATTACCTTCTGCACACCCTACTTAGGCTAATTGGTTTTCTTCATTCCCTATCTTTCGGCACCTGCCTATGGTTTGGAATAAGACTATCCAATAAGCGTAATAGGTGTACTCTCCTAAACCAAGGAGCCCTCGCAACCTGAGAGAAGGTGATAATAAAAGACAACTGAATAAACCAATTCTATTTCTCCTGAACCTGGATCCATCCTCGAAGAAGTCCCTTCGAGTTCGTATATAACCATATGATGGATCTATCCAATGGAAGTGGATATTCGTAGTAATACGGGTTGTTCTGAGAAATACAAAGGGTAAAAGAAGGAGCGGCAATGACTTATGCAACTATAGACAATCCAAAAGCTAGTATATTAAGAAGGTTCGGTCAACTTTGGTCACTGAGTTATAGTCTAGGGTCGGTCAAAGGTCGCTGCCAAAAGAGAGAGAGAAAAGAAACACTTTACGTGCACTCAAAACTAGATCAGAATGGTTATCACTATATCTAATTTAGGAAACCTCCCACTGTAATCTCAAATTCTCCTCCAAACCTGAAAGAAGAATTAGTCGGGATCACCCGAAGAGTAAACTAACTCATCAGTGGGAATCGGGATCCAACTATCATCGTATGATAACTTGATGGAAACCACTCAAGTTAACACACTCCAGAAGGTATGCGCAAGTCTGGCAAGTTTCCTGTATGTTTGAAACTCCCGATATAATTTTTATCCCATGTACTTATGACCTTGACGTAGGCCAACAAATCATAAGCAACATGTCAAGTTCTACCCGTCGTTTTCCTGATTAATTTAGGTCATTGTACATGCCCTTGACGTAGGCCAACAAGGCTGTACGTCTGTCCTAAACTAATGCATCTATCTATGCAACAAATGAATACCCCAGTAGCTACCAAACACTATGCCTTGACGTAGGCCAACAAACATAGTTTGAATACTACTGACCATCCATAAGAAATGACGGAGGATTACGGCTGGTTTTTGGCGAAAAACCTTTAACGTAAAGAACTTGATCTCGTTGAAGGAACCTGATAGAATTTTATAAAAAATATAGTAGCGAAAACCTTTTGCTAAAGAAGTCACTCCCGGTGAAGGGAGCTCGGCTCTTTCTTCATGGAATGAGGTGCAGGATATTCTAACTGAATACCGCTATGCAAAACAAAAGGAAACGTCTTAGTAATAACTCCCTTTTAAAAATTTTTCTAACAACATCAAATATAGGTTTTTTTTATCTTGCATTGATAAGAATCAACGCATTCCCATCATTTAATCACACCATAAAAGAACGAAAATAAAATGTACGTATATGCCATCCGCATTCGTCACTAGGTCCCGTCATCACCCGTTAGGTTACTTAACTAACGACAGAGCGGGGGCTGGACTAGCGCGGGTGTAAAACATATACAACATCTAATAGTATATAGACTAATATACAATAATCGCTCCAGGCATGATAATATGCAACATTACAGAAAAGTAATAAGCATCACAGAACAATACAGATAATCTGGGATCCCCAGGTTTCACAGAGCCTCTGCTGAAACCCGACGTTCCCCTGGTCGTGTGGATAGCCTATGCAATGAAACCTAGACCCCTACGGGTGCGGCAAGTTACCCGCCAAAACCTGAAGTGAGGTAGTCCCCACAACATAGTGAATGGAACACTCGGCACTTCACGGAATCCGGTAAATTGAGCACCCCTCCTTGGGTCAACTTGTACCCCCTACGAGTGCGGCGAATAGTCTGCCAATTCTAGAGTGAGGTCCCTTTGCCTCTCAAAGCCATGAGATACGGACCCGTTGCCCTCCAGAACCCGGCTATCCGTGCACTCCTTCGCGGGATATTCCTAGTACAGAAATAAAAATATGTACAATAGGTACATTGACCTCAACCCGGTCGTGCCCCAAAAGAATATTATACAACAGGCAGGGACGACAGTCCACAAGTCGGACGCTCGCTCCGCAATATCAAAAGTACAAATAAATCCAAACTGCACTATCATTGCACCCTGCTATCCACCACGACAAATCCGCAACATCACAGCACAACACAGAACATCAACGCGAATGTCACGTTCGCAAACCCGTCTAAATGAACTATAGCAATCAGACATGGTTTACCGATCAAATGACATTCCCGGTCGGAGATATAAAGTAAGTACTGTAAACTAACACGTTTAAATTTTGATCGACAAAATTTTCCGAAGTGGGCCCCACAAACATCTGCTGTACAGTAACAAAATATGGGCCCAAAAGAATAGTACCTAAAAACCACAATTTCCTATTAGAAGCTCTCTGGAAAATTTGAAGCACT
Source organism: Agapanthus africanus (assembly GCA_030015575.1). Classification (NCBI taxonomy): domain Eukaryota; kingdom Viridiplantae; phylum Streptophyta; class Magnoliopsida; order Asparagales; family Amaryllidaceae; genus Agapanthus; species Agapanthus africanus. The sequence goes on from JASDDO010000012.1 coordinate 359,394,135, forward strand.
GTTCCTACAGAGTCGCCGCGGTTCCGCGGTGGCAAAGTGGGATCACGTGCCTAAATTTTCCCATAATTCTTATAAAACCATGCACACTTTTCTGTGATATGCAAAATTATTTTTAGGCCCTTTAAAAAATCGACAGAAACTTGTGTGCAGAAAATTGTGATTTTGGAAATTCCGTTCGATCAATCTTTTAAACGCGTTAGCACAAGTTAGTATAGCTTAATGGTGAGGCTCTGATACCACTGTAAGTCCACGGTAGCGCCCCGACCGTCTAACATACGCCAATATGCGGAATAAAACTTTTATAAACTGGCGCTATCGCGTACTATAACCCGGATCTGCCATTAAAACTAAACTAACATATTGTAAAGAGGGTAGAATTGTTATACCGAACGATCAGAGTCCTTCGGTCTTTAACCATCATCCCACGCTTTGTTGCGGCGGCTTCGATCTTCTGAAACTCTAGTCTCGTTGTCCAGGTGGCACCACGTCGACGGATCTTTAAACGGGCTCCCGCTTCTGAACCGAGGCAACTCGATCGTCAAGTTTGCTAAAAGAGACGACCAAGATGTTGTAGAGAATGAGTAGAACACTTTGTCTCGTTACGTCCAAGGCTATGGACGAACGGTTAAGGAAGTTGCCATTTGGAATTGTGATGGAATGAACTAAGAAATTTCCATACACCAAACTATCATAATCTTTTCAAGCAAATCAAAATGAACAACCATCTATCCTCACATTGAGGGGGCCGACCATATAAAGGAGAAGGGGGGAAGGTGAGTGTAGGAGCTAGGAGGGTGATCTTTAGCTTTGAACTTATCATAACATAACATCAAAGCATGACTCACCAAAGACACCAAGTATGAACACAATAAATGCACAATCAAAGCACCATTAATGAACAAATGAGTCACAAGCCTAATCACCACTTCTAGAACCTTCTAGAAGCATGACTCACCCTCAAGACGAAAAGACAAATCCGTATTTAACCGAATGTTAAATACGGGAGATAGAAAACTGGAAACTGGCAACTTCCAAAAGTGATCCTGAAACGAATTTCAGGATAACCCCGTAACAGTATAAACATACCCGCATTTGTATTACAACCGAATACAAATGCAACTGAGACAAAGATATTATATCTACACAGTATAATACTGAGATCCGGCTTAAACCAAAGCCTACCAGTATTATCTTCCCGAAAAATGACACGTGCGAAAACGCACGTGCATTTTCCGAACCCTGCCATAATACCATACGGCATCTACAACGTTTCGCCCGAACTTGGAAAAGTGTCTGTGGGGGACTCTAATGACTCATCAATTCACTGGCACTGGGTATAACCACTAGCACGTCAGAGGTACAAGCTGTACGTAACGGTTTGCCTATGTATTGATTGGAAGGGAAGCTGACGAGCGAACTCATCTATAAACCCTACTGAGCCTGACAGTGACAATATCCGTACATTCCGGTCCATTCGTCTATGAGTATCACATATTAGGCCTAGGGGGCCGGTAAACGTCAGAAGCTGCATAAGCCGTGTCAGAGAGCAGCCCATAACACCCTGAGATACTGCTGGAATACCTTCCAGTAAGTCTCGATTACCCTGGCCAGGGATTTCGTGTAATGGCTCTCCTAAACACAGCGCGATCTCACCCCCAATACCGGGAGAGACGAATCCCCGAAGATCTGCTCACTGCCTCCATGTGGCTCGGGACTGTACCCAAAATATACCTGTTTGCACGACTCCTTTGACCCATGGTAGGGTATAAATCAAAGTACAGTGGGAACTCACACGAGACAAATGACGACCTCAGGTCGATGAACTAACCTGTACACATGTCACTAGGGAACTGCTATCTGACGCTAGGTATAATACCAACCAGCAAGTTCCCGGCGAGTCCTGTCCGGTGTACTCATAACCCAATGAGCACCTGTATACATCTTAGGTGATCCAACTGACACCAGTGGCTTGTGAGACCGGCTACCGCCCCTCGTCGGGGTTTCGAATGTATACACTAGTCTACTCTGGAGTATCGATGCCCTGTCTCGAAACTCCCACGACTAGGGACACTTTAAGGACGTGCTTATAGACCCCAGCTCCCATATATATGATCGCCATCATACTGCTGGTAGTCAAGCAAGAATCCTATGGGCTCTATCAACATCTACATGATGATAAAGACAAACCAGATAACATACTATCATCTCGAGTAAGACTGTTCTATCGGTAGAGGTCCTCCCTCAATCATTGCAATCACGTACCTGCGATCCAATAATTGACTTAGAGGGCACTATATCCAACAACATGTGTACAGGTTAGTTTGTCGACCTGAGATCGTCATTTGTCTCGTGTGAGTTCCCACTGTGCTTTGATTTCTACCCTACCACGGCTCAAAGGAGTCGTGCAAACAGGTATTTTTTGGGTACAGTCCCGAGCCACATGGAGGCAGTGAGCGGATCGTCGGGGATTCGTCTCTCCCGGTTGTGGGGGTTGATATCGCACAGTGCATGGGTGGCCATCACTAGAAATCCTCGGCCGAGGTAGTGGAGAATTACTGATTTGGATCAGTAGTTTATCAGATGGTGATGGGCTTCATGCCGACACGATTTATCGCGTTAATAGAGGTCTGACTTTATCCACCCCCTAGACTCGATATGCGATACTCTTTACACGAACGGACCGGACTGTACGGATATTGTCACTGTCAGGCTCAGTAGGGTTTATGGATGAGTTCGCTCGTCAGCTTCCCTTCCAATCAATACATAGGCAAACGTTACGTACAGCTCGTATCTCTGACGTGCTAGTGGTTATACTCAGTGCCAGTGTGTTGATGAGTCATTAGAGTCCCCCACAGACTGTTTCCCAAAGTTCGGGCGAAACGTTGTAGAGGCCGTATGGTTTTATGGCAGGGTTCGGAAAATGCACGTGCGTTTTCGTACGTGTCATTTTTCGGGCAGATAATACCGGTAGGCTTTGGTTTAAGCCGGATCCCAGTATTATACTGTATAGATATAATATCTTTGTCTCAGTTGCATTTGTATTCGGTCGTAATACAAATGCGGGTATGTTTATACTGATACGGGGTTATCCTGAAATTCGATTCAGGATCACTTTTGGAAGTTGCCAGTTTCCAGTTTTCTATCAGCCGTATTTAACATTCGGTTAAATGCAGATTTATCTTTTCTTCTTGGGTGAGTCATGAGGGTGTGTCATTGTTAGTTATGTATATGCCCTAGAGGCCATTGTTGTACATATGATGTATATTATGATGGATGCTTAGATATATACAGAGAGGACTTTCTTGCTCGTCATGATAGTATGCTATTTGGTTTCACTTTATCTTAACATGTTGACTTGTATTGGTTTACTGTTTTACTCTCACATGTTGATAAAGCCCTTAGGATCTGTACTCGACTACTGGGACTATGATGAGATCATACTAGTGGGGCCACGGTAGTCGATGAGTACATCCTATAACTGTTCCTAGTCGAGGGTATATCGAGACAGGGCATCGATACACCAGAGTAGACTAGCGTATACGCATCTTGACCCATATGATGGGCGATGGATGATCCCATATCCATCGGTGTTAGACATCAGAGATGGTGTACGGGTGCTCAGTGGAGACTGGGTACACTGGACGGACTCGCCGAGAACTCCCAGATGGTGATATACCACACGTCAGATGGCAGTTCTCCGGTGACACAGGTACAGGGTAGTCTGAAGACCCGAGATCGTCATAGAGTCTTGTGTGATTCCCACTGTGCTTTGATTTCCACCTTACCACGTCCAAGAGGGCGTGCAAAACGGTGGCTTTTGGGTACAGTCCCGAATCACATGGAGGCAATGAGCGATAGGAGGGGATTCGTCTCTCCCGGTATAGGGAGTTGATGTTGTGCTGTGTTCGATTGGCTATAAGTTGAAGTCCCTGGCCAGGGCTGATATGGAGATTTACTGGTAAGTGTTACTAGTAGTTTCTCGACCCGTTATGAGCCACACATCGACACGACTTATCGGTTACTGGGGTCTGACGTATACCACCCCTAGACTTGATATGCGACATATCAGACGAACACACCGGACTGTACGGGAGTGTTACTGATCGGATTCACAGGAGAACGCACAGGCTAGCTTGTTGATCTTCTGATCGCTCAATACCTGGGTGGCTGTTACGTTTAGCTGACCGCTTGCAGCTTGTGGGTGTTTGATATGATCATCACCTGCTACCGGCGTATTGGCGATTCTTTAGAGTCCTACACAGAGGTTTCTTGGCTCAGGCGAAACGGAGTAGAGGCACATATGTGATATGTGCAGGACCGAGAATAATGTGATATGGGATACCGTATTATATTCTCGCGATATTTAGATATGAACCGGGACATCGGATCAAGTGTTGATTCGATGAATCGGTACATGATATATTAGTCGGTAATATTCGATATAGCCGGATCATCGATTCAAGTGTTGATTCGATGATTTAATGTATAATAATATATATGATATATTGTATTACATTATCTAATATTGGCTCGCTTTATTATTTCATTTTCTCATTGGATGATACATTGATATATATGCGATATATGTTAATTGTATTATTTTCTTTTGTTGCAAATATATAATATATATGTGATATATATTATTGTGACATGATATGATTAATTGTTAAACATGTTTAAGGATGATTAATTGAGATTAGGGTTTGATTTGGGTTAGATGTTTCATGCATCTTCTAGAAGCTTTTCCTTTTGTCATTCTTAGGATATTTTGGATGACACTTTCTTTAACTCAACCAAACCCTAACTCTAGTTTTTTCTCTACAAAATCCTAGCCACTCATCCTTGACCATGGTTAATAATCAATCATATTGGTTTTATTCTATTCATCACAAAATAAAAATATATCATTATCTTTTCATTATCATCTTCTTCCTTCTTCTAGAAAGCTTGCTAGTTTTTCTTTAAGTGATGAAATAAAATGAGAAAATAATTTAAAAAGAAAGCAAAATTACTACTCTCTCATCCTCATCTCATCTAGCCCATGGGATTAGTGTGTTCTTCTCTTTTGAGTGAGAAAGCTTGAGTCGTAGCAACTTCAAGGTAGATCATCGGAGATTTGGAATACTTCGAGCTAGCATGGATCGTTCGAGTCGTGGAGCCTCTCATGAGTCCGGGAGATCGTGGATCGCGGCAAAGGGACTTCTACTCGGAGCTTGTGAAGTGAAGGAGCGGACTACAAAGGTTGTAATCCCTCACACTTAGATAAAAGTTATCTTCTTGCATGTTAAACCCTAATAATCTAGCAAAGATCCCGGCTTTGGGTTGTTCGGCACGTCTAAAATTTTATCCGGGCATGTTTGATGCCTTATGAACCTTCACAAGAGTGCCTAGGAACCCTACAGTGGTATGAGAGCCTAGCTAGAGCATTAGGCGATGTGTTTACGAAGTTAAAACTCCGATCGAACCCGAAACGACACAAAAAGACCCCTCTCTGGAAATTTTTTAAATTTTGGGATTTTTCTGAATTAAAAATATGTAAAAAAATCAGCAGGGAATTCTAAGAATCACCAAGAAGCCCGAGCCCCCAATTCGATCAAACGGCCGCGGAAGCGCGGCGCAAGCTTGCTTGCGCAGCGGTTCCGCGGCGGATTGATCGATTGGCGACACGTGGCTTCCTGGTTATAACCGTAGGTACTTGTTGACTTTTCTGGGTATTTTTAATCTGTTTCAGGTGTTTAAAATTCTAGGGTTTGTTTTGTAAAAGTAGATTCGATCGGAATATTTAAGCTTGTATTTCTTTCCGGATATTTAGAAATTGTTAAACTATTTGAACGGATATCATTAACTCACTGTTTCCCGGTATGGCAAACTTTCAAGCGTTGAATTTTTATCGGGTTTAAATCTTTCGGAAAAATTGTACAAGTTAAGCGGTGGAACCTCTAGAAGACAACAAACCTTAACTCGATTATGTGACCGTCTTGAACTGCCTTTTGAACCTTCGGGTTTGGGGCAGTACGGCGTGCCACATGTGAGGCGTTGGCTTGACCCTTCTACGGCTGGATCATCGGTACTGTGACATATTCTGGGATTATTTGAACCCCGCTCAAGTGTTGAGCAGTTTAGGAAATTTTGGGTGTTTGATTATCTGTTCGAAAAGTTTAATACTGTTTATTTATCTGGAATGTGATACAATATGTGGAATTCATAGAGTTAGGCATGAAATACGAAGTATGTGATATTTCGGATTTACGATGTCTAAAGTGATTGTGGATTCCAAATATTGTAGTTTTACACTTTCTTTTCTGTGACCGTAAGTGTAATATGTGATATCGCCGGTTTCGTTGCTATATGTCAACGACAATTGGGATACGCATATTTACTTACGTTGATGATATGAGATATTATGTGTTACTGTGATATGTTATATTGGATCGTCGCGTTCCGAATAGCCGGGGGTTTTATGTGAGATGAGGGTTTTTATTTTCATTCATGTAAAATTCATTTGTAATGTAATATTCTTTTATTTGGGGCACTTCCAGGTTGCGGTTGATGTCACCAGTGTATATTATTTACTTTTCCGCATTAGGTAGACCCAAGGAGGGGAGCACAAGTAACCGGGTTCTAGGGTCCAGTGGGAGGCCATCTCGAGGAGTCGAGACCGGGTCTCCTAACCCTAGAATTGACAGAGTTACTTGCCGCTCTCGTAGGGGTCTTGGGATGTGGGTTTGGCTATTCATCGCGACCGTGGAATCCGTGTTTTATACAGGCTCGTATTAAAAACACGGACGTCTTAGTATATCCAATATTTCATATATGTTCTTCTGCTGCAATTTTCTGTGATGAGATCATATTACTGCCTGAGACGAATGCTTATACTATATATATATGCTGATATATAAATATTACTGCTTTCGTTTCTTCTGTGATGCTTAGGAAGCATAAGCTGATGGGATTTTTATTAATGAGATTAATAAAAGGAAAAGAAACCTAAAGATGTTGTAGAATCAAAACTTTACAAAAAGGGTAGCTACAGTTTTGCTTTGCACAGTGATATATACGATATATCCTGCACCTTATTCGATGAGGAAAGGACCGAGATCCCTTCACCGGGAGTGACTCCTTTAGCGAAACTGGCAGATGCTACAAAACGCGGTTTGTCTTTTGATTGCTTTTAGTGTTTTGCTTTGCACAGCGGTATACATGATATATCCTGCACCTTATTCGATGAGGAAAGGGCCGACGATCCCTTCACCGGGAGTGACCCCCTTTAGCGAAACTAAGAAAAGCCTCAAAAACACTCCTTTTCAAAAACACTCGATTCTACGACGATATCAAGTTCATTACGCTCGGGGTTTTCTGAAAAACCTGCGTAACCCTCCGTCATTTTAGGAAAATAGAGTACTTAGTATTCGTGCTGCGTTTGTTGACCATAGTTAAGGCGCAGTGTACGGTAGCTAAGTGATGTTTTCCTATATAACATAAGATGTGATTAATTAGGACAGTCATATGACTTTGTTGACCATAATTAAGGGTCATGTGGGTGGGTCTAAATTAATCAAGAAATGACGGGTAGAACTTGACTAGTGCTTATGATTTGTTGACCATAGTTAAGATCATAAGACACTAGGGGTAAAAATATTATCGGGAATTTCAAGCGTTGAAATTTGCAATGAGATTGCATACCTCCTATGAGATAGTTGGATCCCGATACCCACTGCGAGTAAGTGTTACTCCTGGGAGAGTTTTACACAGGACAATTAGCCGATCAAGTAGGTGTCTAGAAAAGTGTTAACGGGGTTACGCCTCTGGGAAAACGAGGTTTACTTTAATTAGGTCCGTGCGAAAGCACGGGGAACCTCCCTCAAAGTACCGACACTGATCTGGCTGAAAGATTGACGAAATTGTAAGGTGTAATTAATCCCGGCTAATCTTACCTTTTTAGGATTTGAAGGTAGATTTGATAAAAACAGTGGGAGACATCCTGATTAGATAAGATAATAACCAATCTAATCTTGCAAGAGCATACGCTAAAGTGTTTTCTTCTCTCTCTCTCCAGGTAGCGACCATGTCATGCCATAATCAAGATAATAATATGGATGTATTGACTGAACCTGATTATTGTACTGAGCAAGGGAACGTTAGACCCATTCTTTCTTATAAGAGTTATAAGACTGAACAGGAAACAGGAGAATATCAGGATTCTCACACCGCCCAAAAGAACATGCATGTTGATGCATCTTCTTCGGGTGTGTTAGTTATTGAGAACTGTTTCTCAGTTCACCCTACGTCCTGGGTATTAGATACCGGATCAGGATCCCACATATGTAAACAGTTACATGGGCTACGTAAAGGTAGAGAACTGAGAAAAGGTGATCATTCCGTTCAAGTAGGGAACGGTGCAAGTATTGTAGCCAAAGCAGTTGGCGAATATCACCTTGTATTGCCAAGTCGTAATACACTGATTCTAAATGAGTGCTATTATATACCGAACATGATGTGCAACATTATATCAGTTTCTTTATTGAGTAAAGAGGGATATAATTTTGTAGTACAGGATAATGTTATGAACATATTCCTAGATCAAAAGTTGATTGCATCAGGCTCGTTACATAATGGCATATTCATTCTAAATCGGAATACAGTTCTAAATATACAAAACACACACAAGAGGAAAGGTTCAGATATGAACGAATCCTTCTTGTGGCATTGTAGACTTGGTCATATCAATGCGACACGACTGGCTAAGTTACATAGAGATGGTTATTTGAATCCGTTCGAATTATCATCTTATGATACTTGCCATTCATGTCTCAAAGGAAAAATGACCAAAGCTCCGTTTAGTGGACACGGAGAAAGAGTTACCGAACTCTTAGGACTGGTACATAGTGATGTATGTGGTCCCATGTCTACGCATGCCAGGAACGGTTCTTCCTACTTCATTACATTCACTGACGATCTCTCTAGATTTGGACATGTGTTCCTGATGAAACACAAGTCTGAAGCTTTTGAGAAATTCAGAGATTATAAGCATGAAGTAGAGAATCAAACGGGCAAAAGTATTAAGATTCTTCGATCTGATCGAGGAGGTGAATACTTAAGTAATGAGTTTCGGGATTATCTAAAAGAGAATGGGATTCTCTCTCAGCTTACTCCTCCTTATACACCACAGCACAACGGTGTATCGGAGCGGAGGAATTGCACCCTATTAGATATGGTGCGCTCTATGATGAGCACTGCTGAGTTACCTATCTCCTTTTGGGGTTATGCGCTGGAAACAGCCACATATCTATTGAATAGAGTTCCAACTAAATCGGTGCCTACCACTCCATATGAGATATGGAATGGGAAGAGACCATCTCTTAAACGAGTTAAGATATGGGGTTGTCCGGCCTATGTTAAAAAGCAAAATCCGGACAAACTCGAGGCAAGATCAGGTATATGTAAGTTTGTAGGATATCCAAAAGATTCTTATGGGTATATATTCTATCACGCTGAGGAACAAAAAGTGTTTGTTTCTCAATATGCCACCTTTTTAGAAAAGGAATTTCTTGAAAAAGAAATTAGTGGCAAAGAGGTAGAGCTGGAAGAGGTTCCAGCACCACAGACTACAACTGATGATTTATTGGAACCAGAGGATTCAGTAGTACCCGACGAACCCCTGCCCCTCCGCCGATCTAGTAGGGTTTCTCGTCCACCTGAGAGATACTACGGTTTTCTCATTGATGGTGGAAGCGAGGACTGCATCATGGATGATGATGAACCGACTAGTTTCGAGCAGGCCATCACGAGTGGTGACTCTGTGAAATGGCTGGATGCAATGCGATCTGAGATGGAATCCATGTACACCAACAAAGTATGGACTTTGGAAAATGCTCCTGAAGGGGTAAAACCCATTGGGAGCAAGTGGATCTTTAAAAAGAAATTTGGTGTAGATGGAAAAGTTGAGACTTTCAAAGCTAGACTTGTAGCAAAAGGTTTTCGTCAAAGACCAGGTGTGGACTATGACGAAACCTTTTCTCCAGTGGCTATGCTTAAGTCCATCCGGATCTTACTTGCCATTGCTGCATACCATGACTACGAAATCTGGCAAATGGATGTTAAGACCGCCTTTCTAAACGGTGATTTGGAAGAGAGCGTGTACATGACTCAGCCAGAGGGCTTCGTAGATAGTGGGAGCAGCGGAAAGGTGTGCAAGCTGCTTAAATCCATTTATGGGTTAAAGCAAGCATCGCGGAGTTGGAACATCTGTTTTGATGTTGTAGTCAAAGAGTTTGACTTCATCAAAAATATAGATGAACCTTGTATCTATAAGAAGGTAGCAGAGGGTAAGGTTGTCTTCCTCGTATTGTACGTGGATGACATACTCTTGATAGGAAATGATATTCCTATGCTGCAATCAGTCAAGCTTTTCTTATCACAAAGATTCTCAATGAAAGATCTAGGTGATGCCTTCTGCATATTGGGAATCATGATCTATAGAGATAGATCTAAACGGATACTGGGATTGTCCCAATCCAGGTACATTGACACCATACTAAAGAGGTTTAGTATGGAAGAATCCAAGCGTGGGAATCAGCCCACGATCTCTAGACTCACTCTCTCCAAAGAGATGTCTCCCAAGACTGATTTGGAGAGAGCTCGCATGCAAGGGATACCCTATGCTTCGGCAGTAGGCTCTATCATGTATGCGATGCTATGTACCAGACCCGATGTAGCATACTCACTAAGTGTAGTGAGTCGGTATCAAGCAGATCCTGGAGAGAGTCATTGGACAACAGTGAAGAACATTCTCAAGTACTTACGAAGGACTAAGGAGATGTTCTTGGTGTATGGTAACGGAGAACTCCAGGTGGAGTCCTTTACCGATTCCAGCTTCCAAAGTGATAAGGACGACTCTAAGTCGCATTCGGGTTTTGTCTTTACCCTCAATGGAGGGGCGGTATGTTGGAAGAGTTCCAAACAGGATACCGTTGCAGACTCGACGATGGAGGCTGAATACATCGCTGCCAACGATGCTGCCAAAGAGGCTGTCTGGATAAAGAAGTTCATTAGTGAACTTGGTGTGGTTCCATCCATTGAGCATCCAATACCTCTGTATTGCGATAACAATGGAGCTGTGGCTTTGGCCAAGGAACCCAGGTCCCATCAGAAGTCCAGACATATTCTGAGGCGGTATCACCTGATCAGGGAGATAGTTGATCGCCGGGAGATCGAGGTCAAGAGAGTAGATACGAAGGACAACACTGCGGATCCATTCACGAAGGCTATTCCCCAGATACAGTTTGAGAGATTATTCGGGATGCTAGGTATGCGATACTACAGCAGCTGGCCTTAGTGCAAGTGGGAGATTGTTAGTTATGTATATGCCCTAGAGGCCATTGTTGTACATATGATGTATATTATGATGGATGCTTAGATATATACAGAGAGGACTTTCTTGCTCGTCATGATAGTATGCTATTTGGTTTCACTTTATCTTAACATGTTGACTTGTATTGGTTTACTGTTTTACTCTCACATGTTGATAAAGCCCTTAGGATCTGTACTCGACTACTGGGACTATGATGAGATCATACTAGTGGGGCCACGGTAGTCGATGAGTACATCCTATAACTGTTCCTAGTCGAGGGTATATCGAGACAGGGCATCGATACACCAGAGTAGACTAGCGTATACGCATCTTGACCCATATGATGGGCGATGGATGATCCCATATCCATCGGTGTTAGACATCAGAGATGGTGAACGGGTGCTCAGTGGAGACTGGGTACACTGGACGGACTCGCCGAGAACTCCCAGATGGTGATATACCACACGTCAGATGGCAGTTCTCCGGTGACACAGGTACAGGGTAGTCTGAAGACCCGAGATCGTCATAGAGTCTTGTGTGATTCCCACTGTGCTTTGATTTCCACCTTACCACGTCCAAGAGGGCGTGCAAAACGGTGGCTTTTGGGTACAGTCCCGAATCACATGGAGGCAATGAGCGATGGGAGGGGATTCGTCTCTCCCGGTATAGGGAGTTGATGTTGTGCTGTGTTCGATTGGCTATAACTGGAAGTCCCTGGCCAGGGCTGATATGGAGATTTACTGGTAAGTGTTACTAGTAGTTTCTTGACCCGTTATGAGCCACACATCGACACAACTTATCGGTTACTGGGGTCTGACGTATACCATCCTTAGACTTGATATGCGACATATCAGACGAACAGACCGGACTGTACGGGAGTGTTACTGATCGGATTCACAGGAGAACGCACAGGCTAGCTTGTTGATCTTCTGATCGCTCAATACCTGGGTGGCTGTTACGTTTAGCTGACCGCTTGCAGCTTGTGGGTGTTTGATATGATCATCACCTGCTACCGGCGTATTGACGATTCTTTAGAGTCCTACACAGAGGTTTCTTGGCTCAGGCGAAACGGAGTAGAGGCACATATGTGATATGTGCAGGACCGAGAATAATGCGATATGGGATACCGTATTATATTCTCGCGATATTTAGATATGAACCGGGACATCGGATCAAGTGTTGATTCGATGAATCGGTACATGATATATTAGTCGGTAATATTCGATATAGCCGGATCATCGATTCAAGTGTTGATTTGATGATTTAATGTATAATAATATATATGATATATTGTATTACATTATCTAATATTGGCTCGCTTTATTATTTCATTTTCTCATTGGATGACACATTGATATATATGCGATATATGTTAATTGTATTATTTTCTTTTGTTGCAAATATATAATATATATGTGATATAGATTATTGTGACATGATATGATTAATTGTTAAACATGTTTAAGGATAATTAATTGAGATTAGGGTTTGATTTGGGTTAGATGTTTCATGCATCTTCTAGAAGCTTTTCCTTTTGTCATTCTTAGGATATTTTGGATGACACTTTCTTTAACTCAACCAAACCCTAACTCTAGTTTTTTCTCTACAAAATCCTAGCCACTCATCCTTGACCATGGTTAATAATCAATCATATTGGTTTTATTCTATTCATCACAAAAGAAAAATATATCATTATCTTTTCATTATCATCTTCTTCCTTCTTCAAGAAAGCTTGCTAGTTTTTCTTTAAGTGATGAAATAAAATGAGAAAATGATTTAAAAAGAAAGCAAAATTACTACTCTCTCATCCTCATCTCATCTAGCCCATGGGATAAGTGTGTTTTTCTCTTTTGAGTGAGAAAGCTTGAGTCGTAGTAACTTCAAGGTAGATCATCGGAGATTTGGAATACTTCGAGCTAGCATGGATCGTTCGAGTCGTGGAGCCTCTCATGAGTCCGGGAGATCGTGGATCGCGGCAAAGGGACTTCTACTCGGAGCTTGTGAAGTGAAGGAGCGGACTACAAAGGTTGTAATCCCTCACACTTAGATAAAAGTTATCTTCTTGCATGTTAAACCCTAATAATCTAGCAAAGATCCCGGCTTTGGGTTGTTCGGCACGTCTAAAATTTTATCCGGGCATGTTTGATGCCTTATGAACCTTCACAAGAGTGCCTAGGAACCCTACAGTCATGCTTCTAGAAGGTTCTAGAAGTGGTGATAAGGCTTGTGAGTCATTAGTTCTTTAATGGTCCATTTAATGATATGATGACTAGCTTAAAATGATTCATTGTTTTCATTAAATGAATGTGCAAGGTGTTATATGACACATTCTTCTCATTAATGCTAATGGTCACTCTCCCTCCTCCTACACTCACCCCCCTTTGCCTCTATAAGTGGCCGGCCACCTCTTGGTGGTAGGGATGGTTGTTCATTTGAGAAAAGATATAGTTTATAGTGTATGGAAATTTCATAGCTCTTTTCATTCCATCACAGTTCCAAAAAGGGCAACTTCATCAACCGTTCGTCCGTGACTTTGGACGTGACGAGACAAAGTGTTCTACTCATTCTTTACATCATCTTGGTCGTCTCTTTTAGCAAACTTGACGACCGAGTTGCCTCGGTTCAGAGGCGGGAGCCCGTTTAAAGATCCGTCGACGTGGTGCCACCTGGACGAGAAGAATGGAGATCGAGGAGATCGGAGCAGCCGCAACAAAGCGTGGGATGATGGTTGAAGTCCGAAGGACTCGGATCGTTCGGTATAACATTTCTACCCACTTTGGAGTTTGTTAGTTTAGCTTTAATGGCAGATCCGGGTTATAGTACGCGATAGCGCCAGTTGTAAAAAGTTTTTGTTCCGCATTTAGCGTCTGTTAGACGGCCGGGGCGCTACCGTGGACTTACAGTGGTAGCAGAGCCTCACTATTAAGCTATACTAACTTATGCTAACGCGTATAAAACATCGATCAAACCGAATTTCTGAAACTACAATTTTCTGCATTAAAGTTTCTGTCGATTTTTAAAAGGTCCAAAAATTATTTTGCATATCACAGAAAGTTGTGCAGGGTTTTTTTAAGCTAACTGTAGAAATTTGGTCACATGACCCTACAAGACCACCGCGGATCCGCGGTCAAACCTATGGTTTGACCGCGCATCCGCGGCCAATCTGTGGGACTAGTGGTCCAAATTTCTACAGTGGCTTCTTCAGTGGAAATTGTGGTTTTTGGTACTGTTCTTTTGGGCCTAGATTTTATTACTGTACAGCAGATGTACGTCGGGCTCACTTCGGGAAGTTTAGTCGATCGAAATTTTAAACTTGTTAGTATGCAATATTTACATTATATCTCCCACCGGGAATGTCATTTGAGCGGTAAACCGCGTCTGATTGCTATAGTTCTTTTAGACGGGTTTGCGAACGTGACATTCGCGTTGATGTTCTGTGTTGTGCTGTGATGTTGCGGATTTATCGTGGTGGATAGCAGGGTGCAATGATAGTGCAGTTTGGATTTATTTGTACATTTGATATTGCGGGGCGAGCGTCCAACATGTGGACTGCCGTCACTGCCTGTTTGTATAATATTCTTTTGGGGCACGACCGGGCCGAGGTCGATGTACCCGTTGTACATATTTTTATTTCTGTACTAGGTTTATCCCGCGAAGGAGTGCACGGATAGCCGGGTTCTGGAGGGCAACGGGTCCGTATCTCATGGCTTTGAGAGGCAGAGGGGCCTCACTCTAGAATTGGCAGACTATTCGCCGCACTCGTAGGGGGTACAGGTTGACCCAAGGAGGGGTGCTCAAGTTACCGGATTCCGTGAAGTCCCGGGTGGTCTATTCATTTTGCTGTAGGGGGGTGCCTCGCTTCAGGTTTTGGCGGGTAACTTTCCGCACCCGTAGGGGTCTAGGTTTCATTGCACAGGCTATCCACATGACCAGGGGAACGTCGGGTTTCAGCAGCGGCTCTGTGAAACCCGGGGATCCCAGATTATCTGTATTGTTCTGTGATGCTTATTACTTTTCTGTAATATTGCATATTATCACGCCTGGAGCGATTATTGTATATTGGTATATATACTATTAGATGTGTTAGTGTATATGCCCTAGGAGCCATTATTGTATCATACTAGTTTGTATATTACTTAATGGAAGCTTGGGATATTCACATGTATATAACAGTCTTGCTAAACATGGTAGTATGCTACTTGGTTTTTCTATCTTAATATGTGAGTATACGTATTGATTGAGCTCTTAGGATCTTGCTTGACTACCAGCGTTGTGATGGCAGTCACACTAGTGGGGGCTGGGTAGTCTACAAGCACATCCTTATTCAGGTCCTTAGTCGTAGGATTATCGAGACAGGGCATCAATACTCCGGAGTAGACTAGTGTGTACGCTTCTCATCCCAGTTGGGGAGATGGCCTGTCCCACAGCCGTCAGTACATCGTACTGGAGATAGTATGCAGGTGCTCGTTAGGTTACGGGTACACCGGACAGGATTCACAGGGAACTGTTGGTTGGTTTTATACCAGTCGTCAGTGAACAGTTCCCAGGTGACATGAGTACAGCATAGTCCGCAGACTTGTGTTAGTTATATGTATGCCCTAGAGGCCATTACTGTACATTGGATGTATATTGTAGTGGATGCTGGGACATATATAGGTAGGACTTTCTTGCTCGACATGATAGTACGCTATCTGGTTGCTCTTTATCTTAACATGCATACTTTCTGTCTCTCTGATTACATGTTGATAAAGCCCTTAGGATGTGTACTCGACTTCCAGGACTATGATGCAGATCATACTAGTTGGGCCTGGGTAGTCAATGAGTACATCCTTCATTGTTCCTAGTCGTGGGAATATCGAGACGGGGCATCGATATTCCAGAGTAGACTAGCGCATATCTTCTCGACCCATGCGATGGGCGATGGATGATCCCATATCCATTGGTGTTTGACATCGAAGATGGTATGAGGGTGCTCAGTGGAGACTGGGTACACTGAACGGACTCGCCGAGAACTCCCAGATGGTATTATACCTCACGTCAGATGGCAGTTCTCTGGTGACACTGGTACAGCTTAGTCTGTTGACCCGAGATCGTCATAGAGTCTTGTGTGTCTCCCACTGTGCTTTGATTTCCACCCTACCACGGCTTTACTGAGTCGTGCAAACAGGTGGTTTTTGGGTACAGTCCCGATTCACATGGAGGCAATGAGCGATAGGAGGGGATTCGTCTCTCCCGGTATTGGGGGTTGATGTTGTGCTATGCTCGACTGGCCATAACAGGAAATCCCTGGCCAGTGTTGCAGTGACCTACTGGTAAGTGTTATCAGTAGTTTCACGAATGTTATGGACCTCACGTCGGCATGACTTATCGAGCTATTGGGGTCTGACGTTTACCACCCCTAGGCGAGATATGCGACATATCAGACGATCAGACCGGACTGTACGGTAAGTGTTACTGGTTGGATTCACAGGAGTGTGAGCGGGCTTGCTCGTCGATCTTCTGATCGCTCAATACCCGGGTGGCCGTTACGTTTAGCAGACCGCTTGCGGCTTGTGGGTGTTTGATATGATCATCATCTGCTGCCGGCGTATTGACGAGTCTTTAGAGTCCTACACAGAGGTTTCCTAGCTCAAGCGAAACGAAATAGGAGCGCATATGAGATATGTGTGGGACCAAGAATAATTCATGTATGTGATACCGTATTCTATTCTCGCGACGAATGTATCGATTGGTTATATGCGATATAACCTGGTTATCGAATCAAGGATTGATTCGAGAAGCCGATACATTGAATACTAGTCGGTTATATGCGACATGACCGGATCATTGAATCAAGTGTTGATTTAATGATTTAATGCATAATTATATATATTTGATATATTACTTTGCATTAACTAGTATTGGTTCACTTTAAATGGATTTACTCACTTGGTTTGTGCACATTGCATATGTGATATATTTTGTGCACATGATTGTATCATGTTTGATGATACATGCAAGCTAGGGTTAGTGTAAAGAATTAGACCATGGTTAAGATTATGATTAGGGTTTTCTTTCCTCTTATTTATTTATTTATTTATTTTGGAAAAAGATGAGAAAAGAATGGTTGCTATTTTTGTTTACTAGTTGAAGATTCTTGAAGCTTTGAATTAGTCCACCATCCTTGTCTTATACTTAACCCTAACCATTCTAGTTAACCATGGTCCATTCTCTACAACTAACCAAGGGTTAGTAAATGATAAGTATTGATTTATTTATCATTTACATAATACTTATCATATTCTTTTCCATCATCTTCTTCTTCTTCAACAAAAGAAAAAGCTTGCTACATCAATGGTGTTTGATGAAAAAGTGTGAGAAATCCAAATCTAAAGTCTACCCACTTCCTATTTCTTCATCCTCTACCTCTTGCCAAGTTGTATAGGGTGTTTACTTCATAAGTTTTCAAAGCTTGGTGAAGTTGGAGCTTGTTCTTGCGATGCCTCGACGTAGATCATCTTCGGCATCGAACCGACGATCAAGCCCGCCCATTCTTCGATGATGCCGAAGCTTGAGTCATGGGTTCGATTTGGACAGCGGAGGGAGATCATCGTGGAGCTTAGGAAGTGGTGGACCGGATCTACAAAGGTTGTAGCCCCTTTCCTTTAGATACATTTCCGTTTACTTGCTTGTTTCGCCTAGATATCTAGTAAACGATCCGTATTAGGGTTTGTAGGCACCCGTAAAATTTGATTTGTGCATGTTTGATCACTTGTGAGACTCCATAAGAGTGCCTAGGATCCCTACAACTTGACACTGCTACTTCGCCTCGAGTGTGTCCCACTGTTCTTAGATTGCTACCCTACCACGGCTCAAAGGAGTCGTGCAAACAGGTAGCAGTTGGGTGCAGTCCCGAGCACTTGGAGGCAGTGGCGGTTAGACATGATTCATCTCTCCCGGTATTAGGGGTTGATATCGCGCTGTGTCATAGAGCCATTACGTAAAGTCCCTGGCCAGGGCAAGCGAGATTTGCTGGTAGGTTCCAGTAGTTTCTCAGGGTGTAATGGGCTTCACTCCCACACAACTTATACCGCTATTAGGGGACTGACGCTTGCCGCCCCCTAGGCCCGATATGCGATAGTCTTAGAAGAACAGACCGGACTGTACGGAGATTGTCACATCAGACTCAGTAGGAGTTCGGATGGGTTTCCTCATCGGCCTTCTTATCGACATCTACCGGGGGACCGTTACGTACAGCTATTGCCGCTTGCGGTCTGTGGTTAAACCCACTGCCAGCGTAGTAGTCGAGTCTCTAGAGTCCCACACAGAGAGTTTCCCTACTCCAGGCGAAACGATATAGAGGTCGTATGGTTTTACGATAAGGGTTCGGATGCATACGTGTGTTTACGCACGTACGACATCCGGACAGTTTTTACTAGCCGGCTTTGGTTTAAGCCAGTTTCTAGTATCCGGTTATTGGATTTATACAGTCTAAAGTTTTTCCGTGTTTTCACGGATAGGAGGGGCGTTCTCGTAATTGCGCGAGAAGCTTCTAGAAGATGGTGACTTGGGGGTTAAGGTGGCATATGCATTAAATGAGATTAGTGAGTCATTTGAGTGATTCATCCAAGTCATTAATGCATCATAAATGCTTAATGACTCATGGAGATGAATCACCCTCTTATATTTATTAAGCATGATGATTAATCATTCATTTTCTTTTGTTGGATAAATCATAATGCTTGATATATATTATGATAGCTTATTATCTCATCTCATTCTCTTGCTCACTTTCTCTCTCCTCAAGCTCTCCCTTTTCAAACCCTAATCCTCCCCTCTCATGTGTTGAGTACAAGGATTAGATTAGACTACTTAATCCTTAACCATTCTCTATATCACCTAGGTTACTTAGATTAGCGATTTAAGAAACCTAGTTACCTCTAGTTTGAGGTGAAGCTTGAAGTAAAGCTCTCGGGTGGATCTTCAACTACATAGAGAAGGCCGGAGAGGACGTGGAGAACGACAAGACGAAGGACTCGGTTCTATAGGTATAATCACTTATCATAGTAGTTAACTCTTCTATGGTTTCTTGTTAGTTATTGTTTATGCAAAGATTCTCAGTTAGTCGATGTTTACGCCTAAAACAAGATCGTTTTTCATTATTCCGCCTCCCCGCAAGTCGTGGGGTGTTGTACATCGACTTACAGTGGTATCAGAGCCTCGCTAAACAATAATTAACTCATTAGCAAAGTCATAAGAATTTCGAACGCAAAAAGAACCGGAAACATCATCGAATTATCACAGTTTCTGTCGAATTTAAAACTGGCTCTAAAAATTTTTCAGGGAGCTTCAGAATAACAAGCAGGAAAAACTAGGGCTACTGCAGAAATTTGGACCTGTGACTCGGCCAACTCACCGCGGAACCGCGGCGGATCCATGCGATCCGCCGCGGATCCGCGGCCGAGTTGGGGCCAAGTCAGCCCCAATTTCTTCAGTAACTCCTAGGTGTTAATAATGATGTTTCTAGGATATTTTATTTTCTGCTAAGATTTCAGGTGCACAGAGAAGTTTTAGAGTAGAATCTAAAGTGTTTTGCTCGATCGAAATTTTACGATGTTTGCTAATATGATTATATCTGTGATTGTATAATGTGTTCGTAAACCTCCCTTAACTGCTAGTATGTCGGTTGGCAGGGGGTTGCACATTTCTGTAATGGTTTTTTTCTGTTTGTGGTTGTGAACTGTATTGGACTGTTGTGATGATTAGCCGGGGTTTGAGATGGGTTGTTATATTCATTCATTCAATGTAATTGTAATATGTTGTAATATTATTTTGCGGGGCACATCCAGGTTGCGGTTGTAGCCACCGTTGTATTATTTCATTTTACTGTTTTTGCTCCTAGGATAGACCCAAGATGGGGTGCACAAACTACCGGGTACTTTGAAGTGTTTAGTGGCCTACTCACTTTGTTGAGGGAGACCGCTTCACTTCGGGTATTTGGCGGGTAGTTTGCCGTATCCGTAGGGGTCTAGGGTGGGGTAATGGCTATTCATCACAACTGTGTAATCCGTCTTTTGTTGCAGGCTCTAAAGAAACACGGATTGCTTGCAAATCTAATAAAGTTCATATGAGATCTGGAATGCCTATTATTGCGTATGACGAATGTACAATATCTATATATGATAGCTATTTAGACGTCACTTATGTTTTACACCCACGCTAGCCCAGCCCCCGCTCTGCCGTTAGTTAAGTAACCTAACGGGTGATGACGGGACCCCGTGGCGAATGCGGATGGCATAAGAGGACGTTGTATTTTCGTTGTTTTCTGCAATGATAGGTTAATGATGGGACGCATTATTTATAATGCAAAGAAAATAAATCAAAAAGTTGAATCGTTGGAACAATTTAAAAGAAACCAATCGGTTATTTTAACAGATGATATTTTTAATTGCGGAGCTTTAACCACTCCTTTTAAAAAGCTATCAGGTTCCTTCGGTCATATCAAGTTCACTACGTTCACGGTTTCGCAAAAACCATTCGTAGCCCTCCGTCATTTCATTTGGGTATTCAGTAATATTCAAGCTATGCATTTTGGCCAAAGTCAAGGCATAGTGTTTGGTAGCTGCTGGGTATTCATTTGTTGCATTGATAGATGAGTTAGTTTGGGACAGTCGTATTATCATTTGACCAAAGTCAGGGGTATGTACGGATGGGTTCAAATTGACAAGATAATGACGGGTAGAACTTGACATGTGACTTATGACATTTTGACCAAAGCCAAGGTCATAAGAGCATGGGGCAAAAACTTATATCGGGAATTTCTAAAGAAACTGAAATTTGCAAAGAGATGCATACCATTTGGAGTTTGATGAATGTTGGTAGCATTCCTTCAACATTATCATACGATGATATTTGGATCCCGATCCTACTGTGAGTATATGCTACTCATCAGGATATTTGTCACTTAACGATCAATGCTATAAACCAAGTAGGTGTCAAGAAAGGTGTCAGCGGGGTTACGCCCCCAGAGAAAAGAGGTTATTTAATTAAGGAACTTCGCGAAAGCGTTGGAAAACTTCTCTCGAAGTACCGATACCAGCCTGGCTGAACGGTTAAGCAAGTATTGTACAGTGAGAATAGTCCTGGCTAATTCTTCTTTTATGGTTTGAGGAAGGATTCGAGAAACAGTGGGAGCCATCCAGTTTAGATAAATTAAAAACCATTCTAAACTTGCAAGAGCATCATGCTAAAGAGTTTTCTTCTCTCTCTCCTAATTGCAGCGACCCTGAAAATGACTGGACTTAAGTTACTTTTAGAGAAAAATATACCGACAGGGCCAAACTATAAAGATTGGATGCGGAATGTCAAAATAGCTTTGACCTATGACAAATTGGGGTACGTTCTCACCGCTAAGGCACCTGCTGTCCCTGGTCCCAAATCCAGTAATGCGGATAAGGAAATCCACAAAACCTGGGATTTCGATTGCGCGAAAGCCAAGTGCATCGTGCTTGCCTCGATGAACAATGAACATCAGAGGAGGCACGAGGATATGGAACTAGATGCCATATTTCTCCATACAAAGGAACTTTATGGAGAGCAATCTCGTATAGCAAGATACGAGACCTCTAAGAACTTGTTTCGAGCGAGGTTGGCTGTCGGGTCATCGGTAGGAGAACATGTCCTAAAGATGATCGGCTATATAGAAGAGCTCGCAGACCTTGGGACGACTTTGGATAATGAGCTCTATACAGACCTTATTCTCCAGTCCCTTCCTTCCACCTACGCCCAGTTTATCCTGAACTTCAACATTCGAAAAAAAGAAGTTGAACTTCCGGAACTCCTGAACATGTTAAGGAGTGCAGAGGGCACCTTGCAGAAGGCAAGGGAAACACCCGCTATGTTTGTTAGCGGTGCTTCTTCTTCCGGGTCCAAGGCTAGGGCCAAAGGAAGGAAAAAGAAGGCCGCCCCCAGACCTAGAGGAGGTGTAAGTAAGGTGGGAGGGAAGGGAAAGAAAAAGTTTGCGGTACCTGTAGTGGGCCAGGATGAGTGCTTCCATTGTCACAGGAAAGGGCACTGGAAAAAGGATTGCAAGGCGTGGAACGCCAAGAACCAGGAACCGAAGCAAGCTGTGGCTTCGACTTCAGGTGTGTTTGTAATTGAAAATTGTCTGTCAATCAACTCTACTTCCTGGGTATTGGATACCGGATCAGGATCTCATATTTGCAATTCATTGCAGGCACTGAGAAACCGTAGAGTGCTGAAGGAAAGTGATATGACCCTGATGGTTGCTAACGGAGCTAGCGTGGGAGCTATGTCCGTAGGGGATTATCACCTGGGATTGACTAGTGGACACATTTTAGTTTTACATAACTGTTTTTGTGTACCCAGCTTAACGTCTAATATCATATCTGTTTCCTTATTATCAAATAAAGGTTATGATTTCACGTTTGGAAGTGGTGTTGTTAACATCCACCTTAATCATAGTTTGATTGGGTCCGGTACACTGGAAAACGGTATATATGAACCAACTCCAAATTTTCAATGTCCAGAACACACTTAAAAGAAAGTCTCCAGATTTAAATAAAGGTTTCTTATGGCATTGTAGACTGGGTCTGTAACATTTTCAAAAATATAAAATATTAATTTTGGGAATTTTTATAATTTAATATTATTTTATTGATTATTTTAATATTAAATCGATAATTAAATGCAAATAAATAGGAAAAATGTTAGAAAAAATTATGAAAAATTATGGAAAATTATAGAATAGGGTAAATTAGTGAATTATGACATTTTTAAGTTTTTGTGATTAGTTTGACACTAATTTAGTGCTAATCGCGATTAAAATCGCTAATCGGGTTTTTTGGCAATTTTGTGCAAAACTTGCACATATCACTTTTTTCTACACTTGTGTATTTTTCTAGCCATGGTTTCCTTTTGGGATTACTATAGATGTGAGAAGGTTTGGGTTTTAAAAGAAAAAGGAAAAAGAAAAGAAAAGAGAAAATGAAATGATGAGGGTAGGTGAGAGAGAGACATGGGGTACCATTGACCTTGAGACTTAGCCATTCTCCCATCATTTTCTCTCCCTCTTCCTCTCCCTTGCTGCTGCCCTAGCCCTTCTCTCCCCTCCACTGAATCCTCTCACTTCATCTCAAAAACATACCCAAAACCCCAAACTCCTTTCATTAAAATTGTGCAAAATCCCTAGATCTACACATGGAGCTAAAGAAGCAAGGATTATGGCCAATAGGGGCAACTCAAGAAATTTTCTTGAGTTGCTAATGGAGGTAATTTCTGAACCATTAGCTTAATTATAGCCTTTCCTATAACCCCATGTTAAGATTAATCGATATTGTGTGATATTATGGAATTGAGAATAATCAAGTTAGGGTTTGAGGGAACTTATGATGTATTGGGAAATTAAGCTCAGTTAGGGTTTTACCAACACCTTAGTGTATGAATTGGAACCCAAAACCTGAAGCTAAAACCAGAATACGGATTTTAGAAACCAATATCGGGGAAAAACTGGAATCTGTCACTGTTAATTAGAATCTGCTAACACCCCGAGAACCCTAAAATAATATTGAGTGGAAATTGAGATGTGCAGGCACCTTAGAGGCAACACCCAAAACCCTAGCTCCCCACTCCACCTTGAGGCCGCCAAAATCTCCTTTCTGGCCGCAATTTGCGGCCAGACCAGTGAGGAATCGCCTCGTTTTCTGTGCATAGCCCTAATTCCTCAATTCTTGGCCCTGAGTACTTCTAGTTTTGACAGATTCTTTCTAGGGTGAAATCTGGAACACATTTCATGAGTTGTTGTTTTGGACTTTAGTTTCCGTATTCCGTATTTTCATTTCTGAAATGGTGGAATGTGTTTTGCCTCGACTATTTGTCGTTTATACGACGATATAGAGGGTTTATTGATGGTTTTGGAAGCGTGCCATAGGTTCTCACCTATAGGCCCCCTTATCGTATCGTTTTGGATTTCATGCGCCGTTTTAGTTTGGATTTGGTTTTAATGCGCATATACGATATTTGATGTGTAGGTACCCATGAAGACCTCGGACGACAAGCAAATACGTGGTGACGTCCGCAATTGGTGATGCAAGGTGAGTAGATTATATCTACAGGGGGAAGTCGGGTGGATGGCGTATAGCACTCCCGCAGTCCGTAGATAGATTATTATGTAGTTATTGTGATATTAGGTGTATTATGGATAGTATAGGGTTAGAAGTGACTAGTGCAGTTCATAGTCGCGAACCCTAGGATAGAATTACACCTATACACACACCCTTGCTTATCACTTGTACTTGCACTGTGATTGATGATATGTGATGACTTTGGAGATGAGTCGATGATGTGGGCTTGGTGCCCTAAGATCGGTGATTTGATACGATTCATATGTGGGATATGACTTGTGATTCTCGCGGGCTTGGGATATGTGTTTACCCCCGCATGCATACTTACTGATGTTACCGTTTTGTACTAGACATAGAGTAGTACTCCAGACTATATGATCTGATGATGGTGATATCTGTTATGTGATGAGACGGTGAGATGTTGACCCCTACCCAGCTATGGGGATGCCGTACGATGATTTACCGTACGTGCCGATATTGATGATAGATCCGCACTCATAACTCGAGGATATCTTATGATATGACATTGAGGCGAGATCACCGACTATATATCTTTATATATATATACCGACTCAGATTTAGGTGGTTTCCACACCTAACCCTCCTGATTGACCTGTTACTTAGATGTAGTTTGCATTGTAGATACTTCACTGTGGTGTTGACTACTAGATTTCCGCATCTTCATGCTATTCGCATTGCTGGCATATGTTCATTGCTATATTATTATCATGCTGTTAGGACACCATCACCATTATCGATGATGCGTATGTTCCACGTACACTATTTGCCGGCTCACACACTTCATCATCGATAATTGCCATGCCACTACACTGTAGTATTGTTGCATTCATGACATGATTTCTTGCTTGGCATATTGTACACTTATACCTGTACACAAACATAGATGATTCATTCTAAAGGAGCAGTTTCTCTCGACATATGTACATTACTATTCCATGTTGCATGATTTCCGATATGATTACCTTTCTTTACATGTCGCATACATCATGGATTGATTGCATAGCACATCGTATTGGATTTACTTCTTGATGTGGATTTTCATGTGATTTCTGATTTTGAGGACCGTGGGATTTTTTAAGAAAAGATGCTCTTTTATGAAAAACCCGGTTCCCTTGATATGATATTTGGGGCGTCGCCCCGTGTTTTCTCGGTGCTAGAGGATGTACTGAGAGAGGGCTGACCCGGAATGACGGATGCCCGATGGATTGATATAGGGCTGACCCGGAATGACGGATGCCCGATGTACTGAGAGAGGGATGACCCGGACTGACGGATTCCCGATATATACTCTGAGAGAGGGCTGACCCGGAATGACGGATGCCCGATGGATTGATATAGGGCTGACCCGGAATGACGGATGCCCGATGTACTGAGAGAGGGATGACCCGGACTGACGGATTCCCGATATATACTCTGAGAGAGGGCTGACCCGGAATGACGGATGCCCGATGGATTGATATAGGGCTGACCCGGAATGACGGATGCCCGATGTACTGAGAGAGGGATGACCCGGACTGACGGATTCCCGATATATATATACTTTGAGAGAGGGCTGACCCGGAATGACGGATGCCCGATACAGGAGGATTTACGTGTCGATGCTAGGCACGGGTTTCATGATGCTTTTCCATGATTTTGTTTATATCCTCACATTGCATACATGATGCTTACTGTCAGTGGGTGACAGGTGGACGGGTTCCACATATTTACAGACATGGTTCATATACAGACTGGATTTACACTTATCATACTTCATTTGTATATATAACAGGGCATGAGGGCGCTGTTATATATACCCTTACACCAATATTAGTGGTATGGGACGCTAATATATGTGTATTGATATCATTGATATTTCACCATATTTACTTCATGCAGACATACCTTACACTGATGACATGTTATTACATGAGTACCTGGCACTACATACATATTTAGATGTTACCTTGCCACCTTATCACACTCAGATGTACTCTTGTGGATTGTATTACTGATCGTTGACTTAGGATTATGTCTTGCATTCGATTTCTGCTTGTAGATGTTTCTATTCACGAGTTGGCAACTCACCCCCGTTGTGCCACAGTTCTTGCAGGTTCTGCCGTACAGGTTCTATTGCGGCATTTCTGGCATACTTCTTTCTTGCGGGTGACTTGCTTTTGGTAGGTGGATTCTTCCGCATCAAGAATCACCATTGTATTTATTTTATTTCATTGTATCTAGAAATTGTCCATCAACCAAAACTTGTATATTCTTTCAGACTTAGAGACAGTGTTGTATTATTCGACCTAGAGTCGCGCTTAGTAGTATTGCGGTTTTCTTGTTGCTTTTGAGCTTTCTTTGGATTTGATCCTCGCCACTTGGCGTTGTATATTATTGTTGCATGTGTGGTTGTGACCGTCGATTGACGAAGAGCTAGCTCCCGCTTGGGGATGCCTTTATCATTGCATATATATCGTTATTCTTGTTTTACCCCATTCGGGGCCATTTTTACAAAAGAAACTCTGCCGAAATTTCTGGAAAAGATTGTACTGTTTTTAAAATGCACATTCGGCTTAGTTATTTAAAAACCTTGATTTCAAACATATTTTCTTCACTTCTTTAAACCAGTTCCTTTACTTATTCTTAAAATGGTTTTAGATTTCTGGGCTTTTGGCTTACTTGGATCAGATGGAGTCCTATAGGCTTCATATGGTTCAAGGGCCAGTCACGTGCTCTTTCGGGTCGTGACAAAGTTGGTATCAGAGCGCTAGGTTGACCTTGGTTCGAGTCTGAGTTTGACTATGTGGAGCCTAGGTCGTTGTTTATTTACGGAACTTAGGCTTGACCTTACGGAACTTAGACTTGGTCGAGGGGGTATTAGACCCGAACTTTCGTCGTGTAGGATGACCCTTGGTTGATGGAATAGGTGACTAAAGTTGAGTGACGTACCGTTGGTATGTTCCGCGGCATACTTACGACACGCCACTCCGCTTAAGGAACCATAGGATGTACGTTTCTTTCGAGATCAGTGATTCTCTTCATATCCTGGATTATACATCCATTTGAGATTCCCGATTCTGTTAGTTTCATGATCATACCTTCATTGATGCTGTTCCTTCCTATGATCATGTATCCACTTTGGATCTGTTGTTTCCTTTCTTGCTATTGATGTGCTCTCCTTGATACTCGATTGAGGTTCCTGTCACCATGTTTGAGCGCAGTTTGGGCTGCTGCTAGGGTTACGGCCGGTGTGAGCTCGTTTGGTACGAGGGCCGACCATTGTGTTTTCTGGTGACATGGGAACGTCTCGAGTTAGTGTTGGTGATTGTGACCTCTAGTGGAGGCGAGTGCTTGGTCTTGCACCGGATGATCGGGCCATTATTAGAGCTGCCAGTTGAGAGATGACTGTTGAGGTACAGCATACCTCCGAGATTGTGATGTCGCCTACCGTGTAGACAGATGGACCAGCTGTGACTGAGATTGACAGGATGTTTCTTTCGGAGCTTACGAGCTGAGACTGCCGGAGCTTTCGGGCAGATATGCGACAAAGGATAGCCAGTCTACCCGATTTGAGGGACGAAGGTGATTCGTCCGATTTTGCGCCAGAGCGGGCCCAGATGAGTTGAAGATTTCCAGTGTGGAGAGTCTTACTCAGATCTAGAGCAGACCGACTCAGAGATGACCGCTTATGTATTGCCTTTCCTGGAGGATTGAGGCGTTGTTCGGCGTACAGGCGTATGAGCCAGTTGCTGCTGCAAATGATGAGATATCGCCCAGATGGTTGGAGCTGCTGCAGCATGAGCATGTTCTTGGAGATATGATAGCAAGTCGCTAGTCACCGAGGATGAATGACTAGGACTTGTGGTGAGTTTGCTTACGCGATGCGAGTCATCAGGTGGATTGATTCCAGATAGAGACGACTTCACGCAGGTTCGTTGAGAGTCGATAGAGACGATCGAATGTCAGGAGCCTAATTTCCAAGTTTAAAGTATACGGAAAGACATGCAGGTGATTCTATGGACCCTCTAGAAGAATGAAACCCTAACTCGATACTATTAAACTGTACCCGAGATGTGAGCTCTTGGGGGATTATGAGGATCTGACGAGTCGATCGGATGGTTCGACATGTTTCGGATATCATGATGGGACACTGCTTGGGAGACTCCAGATGCGAGCATAGCCGTTGGAGCACAGTACATGCAGCCATGATGAGACGAGTCCGAATCGGTCGACATTGACGCAGAGTGAAGAAAAGAGTTCGCGAGGTATTTCGACGAGATGACGTCCCACTCCGCTGACATCAGAGATGTGATACGCACCCAGAGGTGTTGTATATGGATATATCTTCCAAGCGCGATAAGTATGCAGCCGTTCCGGAATAAGCTTTAGCTTCAGCATTGGATGACGACTTCCGGGCATTTCGGCAGGAATGAGATTTGAGAAAGGAACCTCGACAGGACTTTTCTGGAGTACGATACGAGAAGACCTAGACCAGGAGTGGTCATTTTGCGCACCACCCAGCAAGGCAGAGTTCAGCATTGTCGACGAGGTAGTTGACCAGTTTCTGAGAAAATATTGTTCTGAGGACACAGGTGTCTTTTGAGTGAGAAGAGGTTGTGCAGGAGAGCCAGCCTCCGTTTGGATCAGCATGGGCATGATTGGAAGAGACCTTGAGCAGGATTCCTTCCAGGACGTTGCTGCAACGATGTTTGCACCCAGGATCAGATGTGTGACGTGCATTCAGAGAGCCAGAGGCCGACGCCAGTGATATGCTGCCTTACGAGTAGTCGTGAGGTTTGACCGAGAGGCGACCAGAGAAGTGCCAGAACGGAAATCGTCCCCGTTAGCGCATCTGACAGGGCCGATGAGCCGATTGACTGTGAGATTGGTAACCCACAGGGAAGATAAGGACCCAGAGTCAGAAGACGCCAGACCGCGAGCAAGAGGCACGTGGATATCCTGCGCTGCTAGCAGTGGATTACACCGACTCCTTCTCGACCTCGAAGGAGGGACTACCGACGACGGTATTTATGATTTGTGATTTTGTGATTCGATTATCACGTATCCGTCATGTTGGATTTCGGTATTTTGGGCGTTCTGTTTGCATGATTTAGTTTTGATGACTGAGTTTCATGATTTGGTTTCACGCACCCACTGAATATTTATATATTTTGCGCAGAGTTATTACATTTGAGATATTGATTGAGATTTCATGCCTACAGTATGCAGTGATTTGATTTACACTTCCAGCATAGTTCTCATGCACCTGATTTATTTTTCTGTCAGGCACATACGTTGCCTACGACAAATGTTTTGTGCACACCAGTTGCGCCTAGATGTTGTTTTGTACCTCTGTTTGACACATTTATAGATTTGATTCCTTGCGCACCAGACGCATAGGATATTCTTATATATGCATTTTGGGGATTGATTCTGGTAGAGCAGTACATTTTTATGATATTCTCTATGGGTTGTTTTTTTTCGGAGCCCCGACAAATGGATTATTACTGAAATTGTTTTAGTATTGG
The DNA here is from genome assembly GCA_030015575.1 of Agapanthus africanus. NCBI lineage: Eukaryota > Viridiplantae > Streptophyta > Magnoliopsida > Asparagales > Amaryllidaceae > Agapanthus > Agapanthus africanus. Next base: position 359,424,134 of record JASDDO010000012.1, read on the forward strand.
GGGTTTAAATTTAAATTCGGGGACCGAATTTCTTTAAGGGGGGTAGATTGTAACATTTTCAAAAATATAAAATATTAATTTTGGGAATTTTTATAATTTAATATTATTTTATTGATTATTTTAATATTAAATCGATAATTAAATGCAAATAAATAGGAAAAATGTTAGAAAAAATTATGAAAAATTATGGAAAATTATAGAATAGGGTAAATTAGTGAATTATGACATTTTTAAGTTTTTGTGATTAGTTTGACACTAATTTAGTGCTAATCGCGATTAAAATCGCTAATCGGGTTTTTTGGCAATTTTGTGCAAAACTTGCACATATCACTTTTTTCTACACTTGTGTATTTTTCTAGCCATGGTTTCCTTTTGGGATTACTATAGATGTGAGAAGGTTTGGGTTTTAAAAGAAAAAGGAAAAAGAAAAGAAAAGAGAAAATGAAATGATGAGGGTAGGTGAGAGAGAGACATGGGGTACCATTGACCTTGAGACTTAGCCATTCTCCCATCATTTTCTCTCCCTCTTCCTCTCCCTTGCTGCTGCCCTAGCCCTTCTCTCCCCTCCACTGAATCCTCTCACTTCATCTCAAAAACATACCCAAAACCCCAAACTCCTTTCATTAAAATTGTGCAAAATCCCTAGATCTACACATGGAGCTAAAGAAGCAAGGATTATGGCCACTAGGGGCAACTCAAGAAATTTTCTTGAGTTGCTAATGGAGGTAATTTCTGAACCATTAGCTTAATTATAGCCTTTCCTATAACCCCATGTTAAGATTAATCGATATTGTGTGATATTATGGAATTGAGAATAATCAAGTTAGGGTTTGAGGGAACTTATGATGTATTGGGAAATTAAGCTCAGTTAGGGTTTTACCAACACCTTAGTGTATGAATTGGAACCCAAAACCTGAAGCTAAAACCAGAATACGGATTTTAGAAACCAATATCGGGGAAAAACTGGAATCTGTCACTGTTAATTAGAATCTGCTAACACCCCGAGAACCCTAAAATAATATTGAGTGGAAATTGAGATGTGCAGGCACCTTAGAGGCAACACCCAAAACCCTAGCTCCCCACTCCACCTTGAGGCCGCCAAAATCTCCTTTCTGGCCGCAATTTGCGGCCAGACCAGTGAGGAATCGCATCGTTTTCTGTGCATAGCCCTAATTCCTCAATTCTTGGCCCTGGGTACTTCTAGTTTTGACAGATTCTTTCTAGGGTGAAATCTGGAACACATTTCATGAGTTGTTGTTTTGGACTTTAGTTTCCGTATTCCGTATTTTCATTTCTGAAATGGTGGAATGTGTTTTGCCTCGACTATTTGTCGTTTATACGACGATATAGAGGGTTTATTGATGGTTTTGGAAGCGTGCCATAGGTTCTCACCTATAGGCCCCCTTATCGTATCGTTTTGGATTTCATGCGCCGTTTTAGTTTGGATTTGGTTTTAATGCGCATATACGATATTTGATGTGTAGGTACCCATGAAGACCTCGGACGACAAGCAAATACGTGGTGACGTCCGCAATTGGTGATGCAAGGTGAGTAGATTATATCTACAGGGGGAAGTCGGGTGGATGGCGTATAGCACTCCCGCAGTCCGTAGATAGATTATTATGTAGTTATTGTGATATTAGGTGTATTATGGATAGTATAGGGTTAGAAGTGACTAGTGCAGTTCATAGTCGCGAACCCTAGGATAGAATTACACCTATACACACACCCTTGCTTATCACTTGTACTTGCACTGTGATTGATGATATGTGATGACTTTGGAGATGAGTCGATGATGTGGGCTTGGTGCCCTAAGATCGGTGATTTGATACGATTCATATGTGGGATATGACTTGTGATTCTCGCGGGCTTGGGATATGTGTTTACCCCCGCATGCATACTTACTGATGTTACCGTTTTGTACTAGACATAGAGTAGTACTCCAGACTATATGATCTGATGATGGTGATATCTGTTATGTGATGAGACGGTGAGATGTTGACCCCTACCCAGCTATGGGGATGCCGTACGATGATTTACCGTACGTGCCGATATTGATGATAGATCCGCACTCATAACTCGAGGATATCTTATGATATGACATTGAGGCGAGATCACCGACTATATATCTTTATATATATATACCGACTCAGATTTAGGTGGTTTCCACACCTAACCCTCCTGATTGACCTGTTACTTAGATGTAGTTTGCATTGTAGATACTTCACTGTGGTGTTGACTACTAGATTTCCGCATCTTCATGCTATTCGCATTGCTGGCATATGTTCATTGCTATATTATTATCATGCTGTTAGGACACCATCACCATTATCGATGATGCGTATGTTCCACGTACACTATTTGCCGGCTCACACACTTCATCATCGATAATTGCCATGCCACTACACTGTAGTATTGTTGCATTCATGACATGATTTCTTGCTTGGCATATTGTACACTTATACCTGTACACAAACATAGATGATTCATTCTAAAGGAGCAGTTTCTCTCGACATATGTACATTACTATTCCATGTTGCATGATTTCCGATATGATTACCTTTCTTTACATGTCGCATACATCATGGATTGATTGCATAGCACATCGTATTGGATTTACTTCTTGATGTGGATTTTCATGTGATTTCTGATTTTGAGGACCGTGGGATTTTTTAAGAAAAGATGCTCTTTTATGAAAAACCCGGTTCCCTTGATATGATATTTGGGGCGTCGCCCCGTGTTTTCTCGGTGCAAGAGGATGTACTGAGAGAGGGCTGACCCGGAATGACGGATGCCCGATGGATTGATATAGGGCTGACCCGGAATGACGGATGCCCGATGTACTGAGAGAGGGATGACCCGGACTGACGGATTCCCGATATATACTCTGAGAGAGGGCTGACCCGGAATGACGGATGCCCGATGGATTGATATAGGGCTGACCCGGAATGACGGATGCCCGATGTACTGAGAGAGGGATGACCCGGACTGACGGATTCCCGATATATACTCTGAGAGAGGGCTGACCCGGAATGACGGATGCCCGATGGATTGATATAGGGCTGACCCGGAATGACGGATGCCCGATGTACTGAGAGAGGGATGACCCGGACTGACGGATTCCCGATATATATATACTTTGAGAGAGGGCTGACCCGGAATGACGGATGCCCGATACAGGAGGATTTACGTGTCGATGCTAGGCACGGGTTTCATGATGCTTTTCCATGATTTTGTTTATATCCTCACATTGCATACATGATGCTTACTGTCAGTGGGTGACAGGTGGACGGGTTCCACATATTTACAGACATGGTTCATATACAGACTGGATTTACACTTATCATACTTCATTTGTATATATAACAGGGCATGAGGGCGCTGTTATATATACCCTTACACCAATATTAGTGGTATGGGACGCTAATATATGTGTATTGATATCATTGATATTTCACCATATTTACTTCATGCAGACATACCTTACACTGATGACATGTTATTACATGAGTACCTGGCACTACATACATATTTAGATGTTACCTTGCCACCTTATCACACTCAGATGTACTCTTGTGGATTGTATTACTGATCGTTGACTTAGGATTATGTCTTGCATTCGATTTCTGCTTGTAGATGTTTCTATTCACGAGTTGGCAACTCACCCCCGTTGTGCCACAGTTCTTGCAGGTTCTGCCGTACAGGTTCTATTGCGGCATTTCTGGCACACTTCTTTCTTGCGGGTGACTTGCTTTTGGTAGGTGGATTCTTCCGCATCAAGAATCACCATTGTATTTATTTTATTTCATTGTATCTAGAAATTGTCCATCAACCAAAACTTGTATATTCTTTCAGACTTAGAGACAGTGTTGTATTATTCGACCTAGAGTCGCGCTTAGTAGTATTGCGGTTTTCTTGTTGCTTTTGAGCTTTCTTTGGATTTGATCCTCGCCACTTGGCGTTGTATATTATTGTTGCATGTGTGGTTGTGACCGTCGATTGACGAAGAGCTAGCTCCCGCTTGGGGATGCCTTTATCATTGCATATATATCGTTATTCTTGTTTTACCCCATTCGGGGCCATTTTTACAAAAGAAACTCTGCCGAAATTTCTGGAAAAGATTGTACTGTTTTTAAAATGCACATTCGGCTTAGTTATTTAAAAACCTTGATTTCAAACATATTTTCTTCACTTCTTTAAACCAGTTCCTTTACTTATTCTTAAAATGGTTTTAGATTTCTGGGCTTTTGGCTTACTTGGATCAGATGGAGTCCTATAGGCTTCATATGGTTCAAGGGCCAGTCACGTGCTCTTTCGGGTCGTGACAAAGTTGGTATCAGAGCGCTAGGTTGACCTTGGTTCGAGTCTGAGTTTGACTATGTGGAGCCTAGGTCGTTGTTTATTTACGGAACTTAGGCTTGACCTTACGGAACTTAGACTTGGTCGAGGGGGTATTAGACCCGAACTTTCGTCGTGTAGGATGACCCTTGGTTGATGGAATAGGTGACTAAAGTTGAGTGACGTACCGTTGGTATGTTCCGCGGCATACTTACGACACGCCACTCCGCTTAAGGAACCATAGGATGTACGTTTCTTTCGAGATCAGTGATTCTCTTCATATCCTGGATTATACATCCATTTGAGATTCCCGATTCTGTTAGTTTCATGATCATACCTTCATTGATGCTGTTCCTTCCTATGATCATGTATCCACTTTGGATCTGTTGTTTCCTTTCTTGCTATTGATGTGCTCTCCTTGATACTCGATTGAGGTTCCTGTCACCATGTTTGAGCGCAGTTTGGGCTGCTGCTAGGGTTACGGCCGGTGTGAGCTCGTTTGGTACGAGGGCCGACCATTGTGTTTTCTGGTGACATGGGAACGTCTCGAGTTAGTGTTGGTGATTGTGACCTCTAGTGGAGGCGAGTGCTTGGTCTTGCACCGGATGATCGGGCCATTATTAGAGCTGCCAGTTGAGAGATGACTGTTGAGGTACAGCATACCTCCGAGATTGTGATGTCGCCTACCGTGTAGACAGATGGACCAGCTGTGACTGAGATTGACAGGATGTTTCTTTCGGAGCTTACGAGCTGAGACTGCCGGAGCTTTCGGGCAGATATGCGACAAAGGATAGCCAGTCTACCCGATTTGAGGGACGAAGGTGATTCGTCCGATTTTGCGCCAGAGCGGGCCCAGATGAGTTGAAGATTTCCAGTGTGGAGAGTCTTACTCAGATCTAGAGCAGACCGACTCAGAGATGACCGCTTATGTATTGCCTTTCCTGGAGGATTGAGGCGTTGTTCGGCGTACAGGCGTATGAGCCAGTTGCTGCTGCAAATGATGAGATATCGCCCAGATGGTTGGAGCTGCTGCAGCATGAGCATGTTCTTGGAGATATGATAGCAAGTCGCTAGTCACCGAGGATGAATGACTAGGACTTGTGGTGAGTTTGCTTACGCGATGCGAGTCATCAGGTGGATTGATTCCAGATAGAGACGACTTCACGCAGGTTCGTTGAGAGTCGATAGAGACGATCGAATGTCAGGAGCCTAATTTCCAAGTTTAAAGTATACGGAAAGACATGCAGGTGATTCTATGGACCCTCTAGAAGAATGAAACCCTAACTCGATACTATTAAACTGTACCCGAGATGTGAGCTCTTGGGGGATTATGAGGATCTGACGAGTCGATCGGATGGTTCGACATGTTTCGGATATCATGATGGGACACTGCTTGGGAGACTCCAGATGCGAGCATAGCCGTTGGAGCACAGTACATGCAGCCATGATGAGACGAGTCCGAATCGGTCGACATTGACGCAGAGTGAAGAAAAGAGTTCGCGAGGTATTTCGACGAGATGACGTCCCACTCCGCTGACATCAGAGATGTGATACGCACCCAGAGGTGTTGTATATGGATATATCTTCCAAGCGCGATAAGTATGCAGCCGTTCCGGAATAAGCTTTAGCTTCAGCATTGGATGACGACTTCCGGGCATTTCGGCAGGAATGAGATTTGAGAAAGGAACCTCGACAGGACTTTTCTGGAGTACGATACGAGAAGACCTAGACCAGGAGTGGTCATTTTGCGCACCACCCAGCAAGGCAGAGTTCAGCATTGTCGACGAGGTAGTTGACCAGTTTCTGAGAAAATATTGTTCTGAGGACACAGGTGTCTTTTGAGTGAGAAGAGGTTGTGCAGGAGAGCCAGCCTCCGTTTGGATCAGCATGGGCATGATTGGAAGAGACCTTGAGCAGGATTCCTTCCAGGACGTTGCTGCAACGATGTTTGCACCCAGGATCAGATGTGTGACGTGCATTCAGAGAGCCAGAGGCCGACGCCAGTGATATGCTGCCTTACGAGTAGTCGTGAGGTTTGACCGAGAGGCGACCAGAGAAGTGCCAGAACGGAAATCGTCCCCGTTAGCGCATCTGACAGGGCCGATGAGCCGATTGACTGTGAGATTGGTAACCCACAGGGAAGATAAGGACCCAGAGTCAGAAGACGCCAGACCGCGAGCAAGAGGCACGTGGATATCCTGCGCTGCTAGCAGTGGATTACACCGACTCCTTCTCGACCTCGAAGGAGGGACTACCGACGACGGTATTTATGATTTGTGATTTTGTGATTCGATTATCACGTATCCGTCATGTTGGATTTCGGTATTTTGGGCGTTCTGTTTGCATGATTTAGTTTTGATGACTGAGTTTCATGATTTGGTTTCACGCACCCACTGAATATTTATATATTTTGCGCAGAGTTATTACATTTGAGATATTGATTGAGATTTCATGCCTACAGTATGCAGTGATTTGATTTACACTTCCAGCATAGTTCTCATGCACCTGATTTATTTTTCTGTCAGGCACATACGTTGCCTACGACAAATGTTTTGTGCACACCAGTTGCGCCTAGATGTTGTTTTGTACCTCTGTTTGACACATTTATAGATTTGATTCCTTGCGCACCAGACGCATAGGATATTCTTATATATGCATTTTGGGGATTGATTCTGGTAGAGCAGTACATTTTTATGATATTCTCTATGGGTTGTTTTTTTTCGGAGCCCCGACAAATGGATTATTACTGAAATTGTTTTAGTATTGGGGGTTTAAATTTAAATTCGGGGACCGAATTTCTTTAAGGGGGGTAGATTGTAACATTTTCAAAAATATAAAATATTAATTTTGGGAATTTTTATAATTTAATATTATTTTATTGATTATTTTAATATTAAATCGATAATTAAATGCAAATAAATAGGAAAAATGTTAGAAAAAATTATGAAAAATTATGGAAAATTATAGAATAGGGTAAATTAGTGAATTATGACATTTTAAAGTTTTTGTGATTAGTTTGACACTAATTTAGTGCTAATCGCGATTAAAATCGCTAATCGGGTTTTTTGGCAATTTTGTGCAAAACTTGCACATATCACTTTTTTCTACACTTGTGTATTTTTCTAGCCATGGTTTCCTTTTGGGATTACTATAGATGTGAGAAGGTTTGGGTTTTAAAAGAAAAAGGAAAAAGAAAAGAAAAGAGAAAATGAAATGATGAGGGTAGGTGAGAGAGAGACATGGGGTACCATTGACCTTGAGACTTAGCCATTCTCCCATCATTTTCTCTCCCTCTTCCTCTCCCTTGCTGCTGCCCTAGCCCTTCTCTCCCCTCCACTGAATCCTCTCACTTCATCTCAAAAACATACCCAAAACCCCAAACTCCTTTCATTAAAATTGTGCAAAATCCCTAGATCTACACATGGAGCTAAAGAAGCAAGGATTATGGCCACTAGGGGCAACTCAAGAAATTTTCTTGAGTTGCTAATGGAGGTAATTTCTGAACCATTAGCTTAATTATAGCCTTTCCTATAACCCCATGTTAAGATTAATCGATATTGTGTGATATTATGGAATTGAGAATAATCAAGTTAGGGTTTGAGGGAACTTATGATGTATTGGGAAATTAAGCTCAGTTAGGGTTTTACCAACACCTTAGTGTATGAATTGGAACCCAAAACCTGAAGCTAAAACCAGAATACGGATTTTAGAAACCAATATCGGGGAAAAACTGGAATCTGTCACTGTTAATTAGAATCTGCTAACACCCCGAGAACCCTAAAATAATATTGAGTGGAAATTGAGATGTGCAGGCACCTTAGAGGCAACACCCAAAACCCTAGCTCCCCACTCCACCTTGAGGCCGCCAAAATCTCCTTTCTGGCCGCAATTTGCGGCCAGACCAGTGAGGAATCGCCTCGTTTTCTGTGCATAGCCCTAATTCCTCAATTCTTGGCCCTGGGTACTTCTAGTTTTGACAGATTCTTTCTAGGGTGAAATCTGGAACACATTTCATGAGTTGTTGTTTTGGACTTTAGTTTCCGTATTCCGTATTTTCATTTCTGAAATGGTGGAATGTGTTTTGCCTCGACTATTTGTCGTTTATACGACGATATAGAGGGTTTATTGATGGTTTTGGAAGCGTGCCATAGGTTCTCACCTATAGGCCCCCTTATCGTATCGTTTTGGATTTCATGCGCCGTTTTAGTTTGGATTTGGTTTTAATGCGCATATACGATATTTGATGTGTAGGTACCCATGAAGACCTCGGACGACAAGCAAATACGTGGTGACGTCCGCAATTGGTGATGCAAGGTGAGTAGATTATATCTACAGGGGGAAGTCGGGTGGATGGCGTATAGCACTCCCGCAGTCCGTAGATAGATTATTATGTAGTTATTGTGATATTAGGTGTATTATGGATAGTATAGGGTTAGAAGTGACTAGTGCAGTTCATAGTCGCGAACCCTAGGATAGAATTACACCTATACACACACCCTTGCTTATCACTTGTACTTGCACTGTGATTGATGATATGTGATGACTTTGGAGATGAGTCGATGATGTGGGCTTGGTGCCCTAAGATCGGTGATTTGATACGATTCATATGTGGGATATGACTTGTGATTCTCGCGGGCTTGGGATATGTGTTTACCCCCGCATGCATACTTACTGATGTTACCGTTTTGTACTAGACATAGAGTAGTACTCCAGACTATATGATCTGATGATGGTGATATCTGTTATGTGATGAGACGGTGAGATGTTGACCCCTACCCAGCTATGGGGATGCCGTACGATGATTTACCGTACGTGCCGATATTGATGATAGATCCGCACTCATAACTCGAGGATATCTTATGATATGACATTGAGGCGAGATCACCGACTATATATCTTTATATATATATACCGACTCAGATTTAGGTGGTTTCCACACCTAACCCTCCTGATTGACCTGTTACTTAGATGTAGTTTGCATTGTAGATACTTCACTGTGGTGTTGACTACTAGATTTCCGCATCTTCATGCTATTCGCATTGCTGGCATATGTTCATTGCTATATTATTATCATGCTGTTAGGACACCATCACCATTATCGATGATGCGTATGTTCCACGTACACTATTTGCCGGCTCACACACTTCATCATCGATAATTGCCATGCCACTACACTGTAGTATTGTTGCATTCATGACATGATTTCTTGCTTGGCATATTGTACACTTATACCTGTACACAAACATAGATGATTCATTCTAAAGGAGCAGTTTCTCTCGACATATGTACATTACTATTCCATGTTGCATGATTTCCGATATGATTACCTTTCTTTACATGTCGCATACATCATGGATTGATTGCATAGCACATCGTATTGGATTTACTTCTTGATGTGGATTTTCATGTGATTTCTGATTTTGAGGACCGTGGGATTTTTTAAGAAAAGATGCTCTTTTATGAAAAACCCGGTTCCCTTGATATGATATTTGGGGCGTCGCCCCGTGTTTTCTCGGTGCAAGAGGATGTACTGAGAGAGGGCTGACCCGGAATGACGGATGCCCGATGGATTGATATAGGGCTGACCCGGAATGACGGATGCCCGATGTACTGAGAGAGGGATGACCCGGACTGACGGATTCCCGATATATACTCTGAGAGAGGGCTGACCCGGAATGACGGATGCCCGATGGATTGATATAGGGCTGACCCGGAATGACGGATGCCCGATGTACTGAGAGAGGGATGACCCGGACTGACGGATTCCCGATATATACTCTGAGAGAGGGCTGACCCGGAATGACGGATGCCCGATGGATTGATATAGGGCTGACCCGGAATGACGGATGCCCGATGTACTGAGAGAGGGATGACCCGGACTGACGGATTCCCGATATATATATACTTTGAGAGAGGGCTGACCCGGAATGACGGATGCCCGATACAGGAGGATTTACGTGTCGATGCTAGGCACGGGTTTCATGATGCTTTTCCATGATTTTGTTTATATCCTCACATTGCATACATGATGCTTACTGTCAGTGGGTGACAGGTGGACGGGTTCCACATATTTACAGACATGGTTCATATACAGACTGGATTTACACTTATCATACTTCATTTGTATATATAACAGGGCATGAGGGCGCTGTTATATATACCCTTACACCAATATTAGTGGTATGGGACGCTAATATATGTGTATTGATATCATTGATATTTCACCATATTTACTTCATGCAGACATACCTTACACTGATGACATGTTATTACATGAGTACCTGGCACTACATACATATTTAGATGTTACCTTGCCACCTTATCACACTCAGATGTACTCTTGTGGATTGTATTACTGATCGTTGACTTAGGATTATGTCTTGCATTCGATTTCTGCTTGTAGATGTTTCTATTCACGAGTTGGCAACTCACCCCCGTTGTGCCACAGTTCTTGCAGGTTCTGCCGTACAGGTTCTATTGCGGCATTTCTGGCATACTTCTTTCTTGCGGGTGACTTGCTTTTGGTAGGTGGATTCTTCCGCATCAAGAATCACCATTGTATTTATTTTATTTCATTGTATCTAGAAATTGTCCATCAACCAAAACTTGTATATTCTTTCAGACTTAGAGACAGTGTTGTATTATTCGACCTAGAGTCGCGCTTAGTAGTATTGCGGTTTTCTTGTTGCTTTTGAGCTTTCTTTGGATTTGATCCTCGCCACTTGGCGTTGTATATTATTGTTGCATGTGTGGTTGTGACCGTCGATTGACGAAGAGCTAGCTCCCGCTTGGGGATGCCTTTATCATTGCATATATATCGTTATTCTTGTTTTACCCCATTCGGGGCCATTTTTACAAAAGAAACTCTGCCGAAATTTCTGGAAAAGATTGTACTGTTTTTAAAATGCACATTCGGCTTAGTTATTTAAAAACCTTGATTTCAAACATATTTTCTTCACTTCTTTAAACCAGTTCCTTTACTTATTCTTAAAATGGTTTTAGATTTCTGGGCTTTTGGCTTACTTGGATCAGATGGAGTCCTATAGGCTTCATATGGTTCAAGGGCCAGTCACGTGCTCTTTCGGGTCGTGACAAAGTTGGTATCAGAGCGCTAGGTTGACCTTGGTTCGAGTCTGAGTTTGACTATGTGGAGCCTAGGTCGTTGTTTATTTACGGAACTTAGGCTTGACCTTACGGAACTTAGACTTGGTCGAGGGGGTATTAGACCCGAACTTTCGTCGTGTAGGATGACCCTTGGTTGATGGAATAGGTGACTAAAGTTGAGTGACGTACCGTTGGTATGTTCCGCGGCATACTTACGACACGCCACTCCGCTTAAGGAACCATAGGATGTACGTTTCTTTCGAGATCAGTGATTCTCTTCATATCCTGGATTATACATCCATTTGAGATTCCCGATTCTGTTAGTTTCATGATCATACCTTCATTGATGCTGTTCCTTCCTATGATCATGTATCCACTTTGGATCTGTTGTTTCCTTTCTTGCTATTGATGTGCTCTCCTTGATACTCGATTGAGGTTCCTGTCACCATGTTTGAGCGCAGTTTGGGCTGCTGCTAGGGTTACGGCCGGTGTGAGCTCGTTTGGTACGAGGGCCGACCATTGTGTTTTCTGGTGACATGGGAACGTCTCGAGTTAGTGTTGGTGATTGTGACCTCTAGTGGAGGCGAGTGCTTGGTCTTGCACCGGATGATCGGGCCATTATTAGAGCTGCCAGTTGAGAGATGACTGTTGAGGTACAGCATACCTCCGAGATTGTGATGTCGCCTACCGTGTAGACAGATGGACCAGCTGTGACTGAGATTGACAGGATGTTTCTTTCGGAGCTTACGAGCTGAGACTGCCGGAGCTTTCGGGCAGATATGCGACAAAGGATAGCCAGTCTACCCGATTTGAGGGACGAAGGTGATTCGTCCGATTTTGCGCCAGAGCGGGCCCAGATGAGTTGAAGATTTCCAGTGTGGAGAGTCTTACTCAGATCTAGAGCAGACCGACTCAGAGATGACCGCTTATGTATTGCCTTTCCTGGAGGATTGAGGCGTTGTTCGGCGTACAGGCGTATGAGCCAGTTGCTGCTGCAAATGATGAGATATCGCCCAGATGGTTGGAGCTGCTGCAGCATGAGCATGTTCTTGGAGATATGATAGCAAGTCGCTAGTCACCGAGGATGAATGACTAGGACTTGTGGTGAGTTTGCTTACGCGATGCGAGTCATCAGGTGGATTGATTCCAGATAGAGACGACTTCACGCAGGTTCGTTGAGAGTCGATAGAGACGATCGAATGTCAGGAGCCTAATTTCCAAGTTTAAAGTATACGGAAAGACATGCAGGTGATTCTATGGACCCTCTAGAAGAATGAACCCTAACTCGATACTATTAAACTGTACCCGAGATGTGAGCTCTTGGGGGATTATGAGGATCTGACGAGTCGATCGGATGGTTCGACATGTTTCGGATATCATGATGGGACACTGCTTGGGAGACTCCAGATGCGAGCATAGCCGTTGGAGCACAGTACATGCAGCCATGATGAGACGAGTCCGAATCGGTCGACATTGACGCAGAGTGAAGAAAAGAGTTCGCGAGGTATTTCGACGAGATGACGTCCCACTCCGCTGACATCAGAGATGTGATACGCACCCAGAGGTGTTGTATATGGATATATCTTCCAAGCGCGATAAGTATGCAGCCGTTCCGGAATAAGCTTTAGCTTCAGCATTGGATGACGACTTCCGGGCATTTCGGCAGGAATGAGATTTGAGAAAGGAACCTCGACAGGACTTTTCTGGAGTACGATACGAGAAGACCTAGACCAGGAGTGGTCATTTTGCGCACCACCCAGCAAGGCAGAGTTCAGCATTGTCGACGAGGTAGTTGACCAGTTTCTGAGAAAATATTGTTCTGAGGACACAGGTGTCTTTTGAGTGAGAAGAGGTTGTGCAGGAGAGCCAGCCTCCGTTTGGATCGGCATGGGCATGATTGGAAGAGACCTTGAGCAGGATTCCTTCCAGGACGTTGCTGCAACGATGTTTGCACCCAGGATCAGATGTGTGACGTGCATTCAGAGAGCCAGAGGCCGACGCCAGTGATATGCTGCCTTACGAGTAGTCGTGAGGTTTGACCGAGAGGCGACCAGAGAAGTGCCAGAACGGAAATCGTCCCCGTTAGCGCATCTGACAGGGCCGATGAGCCGATTGACTGTGAGATTGGTAACCCACAGGGAAGATAAGGACCCAGAGTCAGAAGACGCCAGACCGCGAGCAAGAGGCACGTGGATATCCTGCGCTGCTAGCAGTGGATTACACCGACTCCTTCTCGACCTCGAAGGAGGGACTACCGACGACGGTATTTATGATTTGTGATTTTGTGATTCGATTATCACGTATCCGTCATGTTGGATTTCGGTATTTTGGGCGTTCTGTTTGCATGATTTAGTTTTGATGACTGAGTTTCATGATTTGGTTTCACGCACCCACTGAATATTTATATATTTTGCGCAGAGTTATTACATTTGAGATATTGATTGAGATTTCATGCCTACAGTATGCAGTGATTTGATTTACACTTCCAGCATAGTTCTCATGCACCTGATTTATTTTTCTGTCAGGCACATACGTTGCCTACGACAAATGTTTTGTGCACACCAGTTGCGCCTAGATGTTGTTTTGTACCTCTGTTTGACACATTTATAGATTTGATTCCTTGCGCACCAGACGCATAGGATATTCTTATATATGCATTTTGGGGATTGATTCTGGTAGAGCAGTACATTTTTATGATATTCTCTATGGGTTGTTTTTTTTCGGAGCCCCGACAAATGGATTATTACTGAAATTGTTTTAGTATTGGGGGTTTAAATTTAAATTCGGGGACCGAATTTCTTTAAGGGGGGTAGATTGTAACATTTTCAAAAATATAAAATATTAATTTTGGGAATTTTTATAATTTAATATTATTTTATTGATTATTTTAATATTAAATCGATAATTAAATGCAAATAAATAGGAAAAATGTTAGAAAAAATTATGAAAAATTATGGAAAATTATAGAATAGGGTAAATTAGTGAATTATGACATTTTTAAGTTTTTGTGATTAGTTTGACACTAATTTAGTACTAATCGCGATTAAAATCGCTAATCGGGTTTTTTGGCAATTTTGTGCAAAACTTGCACATATCACTTTTTTCTACACTTGTGTATTTTTCTAGCCATGGTTTCCTTTTGGGATTACTATAGATGTGAGAAGGTTTGGGTTTTAAAAGAAAAAGGAAAAAGAAAAGAAAAGAGAAAATGAAATGATGAGGGTAGGTGAGAGAGAGACATGGGGTACCATTGACCTTGAGACTTAGCCATTCTCCCATCATTTTCTCTCCCTCTTCCTCTCCCTTGCTGCTGCCCTAGCCCTTCTCTCCCCTCCACTGAATCCTCTCACTTCATCTCAAAAACATACCCAAAACCCCAAACTCCTTTCATTAAAATTGTGCAAAATCCCTAGATCTACACATGGAGCTAAAGAAGCAAGGATTATGGCCACTAGGGGCAACTCAAGAAATTTTCTTGAGTTGCTAATGGAGGTAATTTCTGAACCATTAGCTTAATTATAGCCTTTCCTATAACCCCATGTTAAGATTAATCGATATTGTGTGATATTATGGAATTGAGAATAATCAAGTTAGGGTTTGAGGGAACTTATGATGTATTGGGAAATTAAGCTCAGTTAGGGTTTTACCAACACCTTAGTGTATGAATTGGAACCCAAAACCTGAAGCTAAAACCAGAATACGGATTTTAGAAACCAATATCGGGGAAAAACTGGAATCTGTCACTGTTAATTAGAATCTGCTAACACCCCGAGAACCCTAAAATAATATTGAGTGGAAATTGAGATGTGCAGGCACCTTAGAGGCAACACCCAAAACCCTAGCTCCCCACTCCACCTTGAGGCCGCCAAAATCTCCTTTCTGGCCGCAATTTGCGGCCAGACCAGTGAGGAATCGCCTCGTTTTCTGTGCATAGCCCCAATTCCTCAATTCTTGGCCCTGGGTACTTCTAGTTTTGACAGATTCTTTCTAGGGTGAAATCTGGAACACATTTCATGAGTTGTTGTTTTGGACTTTAGTTTCCGTATTCCGTATTTTCATTTCTGAAATGGTGGAATGTGTTTTGCCTCGACTATTTGTCGTTTATACGACGATATAGAGGGTTTATTGATGGTTTTGGAAGCGTGCCATAGGTTCTCACCTATAGGCCCCCTTATCGTATCGTTTTGGATTTCATGCGCCGTTTTAGTTTGGATTTGGTTTTAATGCGCATATACGATATTTGATGTGTAGGTACCCATGAAGACCTCGGACGACAAGCAAATACGTGGTGACGTCCACAATTGGTGATGCAAGGTGAGTAGATTATATCTACAGGGGGAAGTCGGGTGGATGGCGTATAGCACTCCCGCAGTCCGTAGATAGATTATTATGTAGTTATTGTGATATTAGGTGTATTATGGATAGTATAGGGTTAGAAGTGACTAGTGCAGTTCATAGTCGCGAACCCTAGGATAGAATTACACCTATACACACACCCTTGCTTATCACTTGTACTTGCACTGTGATTGATGATATGTGATGACTTTGGAGATGAGTCGATGATGTGGGCTTGGTGCCCTGAGATCGGTGATTTGATACGATTCATATGTGGGATATGACTTGTGATTCTCGCGGGCTTGGGATATGTGTTTACCCCCGCATGCATACTTACTGATGTTACCGTTTTGTACTAGACATAGAGTAGTACTCCAGACTATATGATCTGATGATGGTGATATCTGTTATGTGATGAGACGGTGAGATGTTGACCCCTACCCAGCTATGGGGATGTCGTACGATGATTTACCGTACGTGCCGATATTGATGATAGATCCGCACTCATAACTCGAGGATATCTTATGATATGACATTGAGGCGAGATCACCGACTATATATCTTTATATATATATACCGACTCAGATTTAGGTGGTTTCCACACCTACCCCTCCTGATTGACCTGTTACTTAGATGTAGTTTGCATTGTAGATACTTCACTGTGGTGTTGACTACTAGATTTTCGCATCTTCATGCTATTCGCATTGCTGGCATATGTTCATTGCTATATTATTATCATGCTGTTAGAACACTAGCACCATTATCGATGATGCGTATGTTCCACGTACACTATTTGCCGGCTCACACACTTCATCATCGATAATTGCCATGCCACTACACTGTAGTATTGTTGCATTCATGATATGATTTCTTGCTTGGCATATTGTACACTTATACCTGTACACAAACATAGATGATTCATTCTAAAGGAGCAGTTTCTCTCGACATATGCACATTACTATTCCATGTTGCATGTTTTCCGATATGATTACCTTTCTTTACATGTCGCATACATCATGGATTGATTGCATAGCACATCGTATTGGATTTACTTCTTGATGTGGATTTTCATGTGATTTCTGATTTTGAGGACCGTGGGATTTTTTAAGAAAAGATGCTCTTTTTTGAAAAACCCGGTTCCCTTGATATGATATTTGGGGCGTCGCCCTGTGTTTTCTCGGTGCTAGAGGATGTACTGAGAGAGGGCTGACCCGGAATGACGGATGCCCGATGGATTGATATAGGGCTGACCCGGAATGACGGATGCCCGATGTACTGAGAGAGGGATGACCCGGACTGACGGATTCCAGATATATACTCTGAGAGAGGGCTGACCCGGAATGACGGATGCCCGATGGATTGATATAGGGCTGACCCGGAATGACGGATGCCCGATGTACTGAGAGAGGGATGACCCGGACTGACGGATTCCCGATATATACTCTGAGAGAGGGCTGACCCGGAATGACGGATGCCCGATGGATTGATATAGGGCTGACCCGGAATGACGGATGCCCGATGTACTGAGAGAGGGATGACCCGGACTGACGGATTCCCGATATATATATACTTTGAGAGAGGGCTGACCCGGAATGACGGATGCCCGATACAGGAGGATTTACGTGTCGATGCTAGGCACGGGTTTCATGATGCTTTTCCATGATTTTGTTTATATCCTCACATTGCATACATGATGCTTACTGTCAGTGGGTGACAGGTGGACGGGTTCCACATATTTACAGACATGGTTCATATACAGACTGGATTTACACTTATCATACTTCATTTGTATATATAACAGGGCATGAGGGCGCTGTTATATATACCCTTACACCAATATTAGTGGTATGGGACGCTAATATATGTGTATTGATATCATTGATATTTCACCATATTTACTTCATGCAGACATACCTTACACTGATGACATGTTATTACATGAGTACCTGGCACTACATACATATTTAGATGTTACCTTGCCACCTTATCACACTCAGATGTACTCTTGTGGATTGTATTACTGATCGTTGACTTAGGATTATGTCTTGCATTCGATTTCTGCTTGTAGATGTTTCTATTCACGAGTTGGCAACTCACCCCCGTTGTGCCACAGTTCTTGCAGGTTCTGCCGTACAGGTTCTATTGCGGCATTTCTGGCACACTTCTTTCTTGCGGGTGACTTGCTTTTGGTAGGTGGATTCTTCCGCATCAAGAATCACCATTGTATTTATTTTATTTCATTGTATCTAGAAATTGTCCATCAACCAAAACTTGTATATTCTTTCAGACTTAGAAAAAGTGTTGTATTATTCGACCTAGAGTCGCGCTTAGTAGTATTGCGGTTTTCTTGTTGCTTTTGAGCTTTCTTTGGATTTGATCCTCGCCACTTGGCGTTGTATATTATTGTTGCATGTGTGGTTGTGACCGTCGATTGACGAAGAGCTAACTCCCGCTTGGGGATTCCTTTATCATTGCATATATATCGTTATTCTTGTTTTACCCCATTCGGGGCCATTTTTACAAAAGAAACTCTGCCGAAATTTCTGGAAAAGATTGTACTGTTTTTAAAATGCACATTCGGCTTAGTTATTTAAAAACCTTGATTTCAAACATGTTTTCTTCACTTCTTTAAACCAGTTCCTTTACTTATTCTTAAAATGGTTTTAGATTTCTGGGCTTTTGGCTTACTTGGATCAGATGGAGTCCTATAGGCTTCATATGGTTCAAGGGCCAGTCACGTGCTCTTTCGGGTCGTGACAGGGTCACATCAATGAGAGAAGGTTGACTAAGTTGCATAGAGAAGGATATTTGGACTCGTTCGAATATCAAACTTATGACACTTGTCAATCTTGTCTCAAAGGAAAGATGACAAAGACTCCATTTACTGGACATGGAGTAAGAGCGAGCGAGCTCTTAGGACTCATACACAGCGATGCATGTGGTCCAATGTCTACACATGCAAGAGGTGGTTTTTCCTATTTCATTACTTTCACGGATGATTACTCAAGGTACGGATTCATTTATCTGATGAAACATAAATCCGAGACTTTTGAGAAATTCCAAGAGTTTAAGAATGAAGTAGAAAACCAAACCGGCAAAAGTATCAAGACACTAAGATCTGATCGAGGTGGTGAATACTTGAGTGCCGAGTTCCTAGGTTACCTAAAAGAGAAAGGAATTCTCTCTCAGCTTACTCCTCCATACACTCCACAGCATAACGGTGTATCGGAGAGACGGAATCGAACCCTATTGGATATGGTACGTTCCACGATGAGTAATGCTGAGTTACCGCGATCTTTTTGGGGTTATGCGCTAGATTCAGCGGCATATCTTCTGAACAGGGCTCCTACTAAGACTGTGCCAACCACCCCATATCAGATGTGGAGCGGAAAGAAACCCCATCTTCAGCATATAAAGATTTGGGGATGTCCAGCTTTTGTTAAAAAGCAGCATGTGGACAAGCTCGAGGCACGATCAGTAAAATGTAAGTTTGTGGGATATCCAAAGAACTCCAAGGGATATTATTTCTATTACGCAGAGGAACAAAAGGTTTTTGTTTCTCGTAATGCCCATTTTCTGGAACAACAGTTTTTAGAAAAGGAAATAAGTGGGAGCGAAATAGAACTGGAAGAAATTCCAGAACCACAAACTAATACTGAAAGTTTGGTAGAACAAGTAGTTCAAGAAGAACAGGACATTCCCGCACCCCTCCGCAGGAGTAGTAGGCCGTCTCATCCGCCTGAGAGATACTACGGTTTTCTCATAGATGGGGATAGAGAGGATTACATCATAGATGATGATGAACCTACTGGCTTCCAGCAGGCCATCCAGAGTGGCGACTCGGTACGATGGCTAGATGCAATGCGGACCGAAATGGAGTCCATGTACACCAACAAAGTATGGGCTTTGGACTTTGCTCCAGATGGGGTAAAACCCATAGGATAAAAATGGATCTTCAAGAAAAAGATTGGTGTAGATGGACAGGTTGAAACCTATAAGGCTAGACTTGTTGCAAAGGGTTTTCGTCAAAGACCTGGTTTGGACTATGACGAAACTTTTTCTCCAGTGGCTATGCTCAAATCCATTCGGGTCCTTCTTGCTATTGCTGCCTTCCATGATTATGAAATCTGGCAGATGGACGTAAAGACGGCTTTTCTGAATGGTAATTTAGAAGAGTGCGTCTATATGGATCATCCAGAGGGTTTCAATCAGAGTGGGAGCAGCGAGAAAGTATGCAAGTTGCTTAAGTCCATTTATGGACTAAAGCAGGCATCGCGGAGTTGGAACATCTGTTTTGATGAAACAGTTAAAGAATATGACTTTATCAAAAATCCAGATGAACCGTGCATATATAGTAAAGTTGTAGCAAGAACTTTCGTATTCCTCGTCTTGTACGTGGATGACATTCTATTGATAGGAAATGACATTCCTATGCTACAATCTGTTAAAGGATTCTTGTTACACAGGTTCTCCATGAAAGACCTGGGTGATGCCTCTTACATTCTGGGGATCCGGATCTATCGTGATAGATCCAAGAGGATGTTGGGACTTTCACAGTCCAGGTATATCGACACTGTACGAAAAAGATTCAGTATGGAAGATTCTAAGCGCGGTAATCTACCGGCTTGTCACGGAATCACCCTATCCAAAGAGATGTCTCCCAAGACTGATTTGGAAAGGGAACGCATGTCTATTATACCCTACGCTTCTGCGGTTGGCTCTATAATGTATGCGATGTTGTGCACCAGACCAGATGTAGCTTACGCACTGAGCGTGGTAAGCCAGTATCAGTCAGACCCAGGGGAGAAGCACTGGATAGCAGTAAAGAACATTCTCAAGTACCTAAGGAGGACTAAGGAGATGTTCTTGGTTTACGGCGGAAAAGACCTCAGGATAGAGGCCCATGCTGATTCCGGCTTCCAGAGTGATAGGACGATTCCAAGTCCATGTCAGGTTATGTCTTTACCCTCAATGGAGGGGCGGTGTGCTGGAAGAGCTCTAAGCAGGACACCGTTGCTGACTCGACAATGGAAGCGGAGTATATAGCTGCTTGCGATGCCGCAAAAGAAGCAGTCTGGATGAAGAAGTTTCTAACAGAACTTCAGGTGGTTCCTACCATTGTTGATCCAATACCTCTGTATTGCGACAACAACGGAGCTATAGCTTTAGCAAAGGAACCAAGGTCCCATCAGAAGTCCAGACACATCTTAAGGTGGTATCACCTGATCAGGGAGATCATTGATCGTCGGGAGATCGAGGTTCGGAGAGTTGCTACTGAAGAGAACATTGCTGATCCATTCACAAAGGCCTTACCTCAGATTCAGTTCGAGAGGCCACTCGAGATCATCGGTCTTCGATATGCCAGTACATGGCCCTAGTGTAAGTGGGAGATTGTTAGTGTATATGCCCCAGGGGACATTATTGTATCATACCAGTTTGTATATTACTTAATGGAAGCTTGGGATATTCACATGTATATAACAGTCTTGCTAAACTTGGTAGTATGCTACTTGGTTTTTCTATCTTAATATGTGAGTATACGTATTGATAGAGCTCTTAGGATCTTGCTTGACTACCAGCATTGTGATGGCAGTCACACTAGTGGGGGCTGGGTATTCTACAAGCACATCCTTATTCAGGTCCCTAGTCGTAGGATTATCGAGACAGGGCATCGATACTCCAGAGTAGACTAGTGTGTACGCTTCTCATCCCAGTTGGGGAGATGGTCTGTCCCACAGCCGTCGGTACGTCGTACTGGAGATAGTATGCAGGTGCTCGTTAGGTTACGCGTTTTCGTTCTTTTCTGGTGTGATTATTTGATGGGACTGCATTGATTCTTATCAATGCAAAGTAAAACAAACCTATATTTGATGTTGTTGGAACAAATTTTAAAAGGTGTTATTACAAAGATGTTTCCTTTTGTTTTGCATAGCGGTATTCAGTTGGAATATCCTGCACCTCATTCCACGAGGCAAGGGCCGAGATCCCTTCACCGGGAGTGACCCCTTGGGCAGAAGTTTACGTCAGGGTAGTAACTTCAATATAGTCGATTACAAGTTGCTTTGCATCGAGGTATTCAGTTGGAATATCCTGCACCTCATTCCACGAGGAAAGAGCCGAGATCCCTTCACCGGGAGTGACTTCTTTAGCAAAAGGTTTTTCGCCACTATATTTTTTATAAAAAGCTATCAGGTTCCTTCATCGATATCAAGTTCATTACGTTAAAGGTTTTTCGCCAAAAACCAGCCGTAGCCCTCCGTCATTTCTTTTGGGTATTCAGTAGTATTCAAGCTATGTATTTTGACCTAACTCCAAGGCATAGTGTTTGGTAGCTGCTGGGTATTCAATTGTTGCATAGATAGATGAGTTGGTTTGGGACAGTCGTTCTGCCATTTTGACCTAACGCCAAGGGCATGTGCGGGTGGGTTCAAATTAACCTGGATAATGACGGCTAGAACTTGACATGTGACTTATGATATTTTGACCTAACGCCAAGGTCATAAGAGCATAGGGCAAAAATCACATCGGGAGTTTCAAACATACAGGAAACTTGCCAGGCATGCGCATACCTTCTGGAGTGTGATAACTTGAGTGGCTTCCATAAAGTTATTATGCGATGATAGTTGGATCCCGATTCTCACTGATGAGTTGGTTTACTCTTCGGGTGATCCCGACTAATTCTTTTTTCAGGTTTGGAGGAGAATTTGAAATTACAGTGGGAGGTTTCCTGATTAGATAAAGTGATAACTATTCTGATCTAGGTTAGAGTGCACGCAGAGTGTTTCTTTTCTCTCTCTATTTGGCAGCGACCATTGACCGACCCTAGACTATGACTCAGTGACCAAGTTGACCGAACCTTCTTAAAATACTGGCTTTTGGATTGTCTAAATTTCATAAGTCATTGCCTCTCCTTCTTTTACCCTTTGCATTTCTCAGAACACCCCGTATTACTACGGACATGCACTTCCATTGGATAGATCCATCGTATGGTTATATACGAACTCGAAGGGACTTCTTCGAGGATTGTTCTAGGTTCAGAAGAAATAGAATAAGGCATTATTCAGTTGTCTTTTGTTATCACCTTCTCTCAGGTTGCGAGGGCTCCTTAGTTTAGGAGAGTACACCTGTTACGCTTATTGGATAGTCTTATTCCAAACCATAGGCTGGTGCCGAAAGGTAGGGAATGAAGAAAACCAATTAGCCTAAGTAGGGTGTACAGAAGGTAACAACTAAAGACAAAATAAAGGGATTAGAAAGAGGGCAAAGTAAATTGCGACTGGTATCATTCACGACCAAACTGCGTACTTCGTCGCCACTCCTATTTCACCTTTGCTTTTTTCCCCAGTTCGGGAGAAATAGAATAAGGTATTATTCAGTTGTCTTTTATCATCATCTTCTCTCAGGTTACGAGTACTCCTAGGATTAGGAGAGTACACCCATTATGCTTGCTGGATAGTCTTCTTCCAAACCGTAGGCTGGTGCCGAACGGTAGGGAAGGAAGAAAACCATTTAGCCTAACGTTGGTGTACAGAAGGTAATGAATAAAGACAAATAAAGGGATTTGGAGAGATGGCAATGAAATATACGGTTAAAGTCATGAATTGGATTATGGAAGAGGCATTACTAGGAATACCAGAATACCCCTACGAAACATTTTGATGTTTCAGTGCATTATTAAAGGAAAACTGATTTCCCGATTAGATACTTACTCCAGGGTATGTATTTACCAAGTATGATTCTCACATCTGTATAGTTTTACAGATGATGAGTGGGAGTAAGTTATTGGGAATTAAGTGATCATCCTCATTATATCGGAATTCGTTGTAATTGGTGATATTTGAAGAAATCGTCTGGGTACAGTTTTCAACCTACGATGCACAGGTTTTGAATTATTTAACTCAGCGGACATACAGAGTATTGTATGTTGTCCAGTGTCCATCAGGAAAAAGGGGTTGGTCCTCGTACTCTCTTCTGTTTACTTGTAACTTCTCTAGTTTTTAGACAAGTGTTTCGTAGAAATACAATGTCTAAGTTTTGAGAAATTGTGGGTATAAGAATAAAGTAGAGAACCAGGTGTCGCAAGTATCGGGATTCTTTAAAGAGATCGAAGATGTAGATTCTTGTGATAGGTATTCAGTTGATAGTAATGGTTTTGAGAAACTTGTTTCTCTTTCAGGTTACTCATAATTGGATGTATTCCTAAGTTGAGTAATGCTGATTAGCCTCTCTCCATTAAGTTGATATGCACTGGAGACAGCTGCATGATTTGAATCTAGTTCCAATTAAATTAGTGCCTCTATTTTCTATATTGTATATAGAATGGTTCATATCTTAACGATGTTAAGATACGGGGAGTTGTCCAGCTTATGCTTAAAACCAGACACTGGATAACTCAAGGCACGTTTCTGTAATGGCAGTTTGTGGGTTGACCCTGGCTTTGACGAGGGTTGACATTTCTACCATCTGGAAGATCAATAGTGATATTATTCTTGACTCGCCACAGTTTTAGTAAAATGGATTTTTTCAGAAAACAGTAGTGGGAGTATGGTAGAACTGGAAGTGATTCCAGAACCGCAAACGATTACGGAAAATTTAATAGGACCTATATATTCAATCAGGTTTGACATTCCATTAGCTACTCCGCAGATATGGTGGGTAACCTCAGACACCCGAGAGGTACTCCGGTAGCCTCAAGGACGGTGACAGTGAGGTTCTTGTTTACCTAGACTTGACACTACTGTTGTTCCAGGCTATGAGACCCGGCAGGAGGTTAAGTATAGCGTCGTTCTAAACTAGCTTTAGAAGTGTACGTATATATTATTCTGCCAGAGGGTTGTCATAGTCAGTGGGAGCAGCAGAAGAATAGTGGGCAAGTAGCTTATGTCTATTTATAGGCTTGAGCAAATATAGCGGAGATAAGATCATCTAATTTTGATGTGACAGTCATGGGTTTGACTTCATCAGAATAGGGGATGGATCTGTTAAGAAGGTAGTAGGGTGTGATGTCCTGGTATTTGGATGACATACACAGAGTAGGAAGTAAAATTCCTATACTACGATCGGTTGTACTGTGGTCGTCACACGTTTGTTTCTCCAGACAGGATATGGATATAATATTGGACATTCTGGTTACTAGATCTATGGTTTTAGATCTAGAATTGGGTAGTTTCCCAATTTGGGTACTTTGATAGTATTCTAATGGTATTTAGAATAGAAGACTCCTGGCATGGTGGTGTACCTTTAGGTGATGGAGTCACCCTCTCTAAAGGTGTCTTAGAGACTAAAGGAGAGAGCGATGTGCATGATTGGCAGATCACTTGCTTAGGCAATTGAGTCAATCATGAGATGTCAAGTACCACACCAGATGTTGTTTTTTCACTAGATGCGATAAGTTTATATTAATCCAATCCTGGAGAAACATAAGGAAGCAGTTTTAGAACATAAAGTGCATGTTCTATGGATTTGATGACGGCAGCCTCCTTCAGGAGACGGTTATCATTCCAGGCTTCAAAGGTGACATGGATGACAGAGTGATTGTCAGAGTTATAGTTTTCCTTCTGACGAGGGACAGTATTATGGACAGGTGGTCCAAGAGGATACTGTGGGAGGCATGGTGCTGGATACTGATTAGGTTCAGTTATCGATACAATCTAAGAAGTTTGGATTTGGAGTTCATTTATGAACTAGGTCCCATCAGATATTCAGATATATTCTAAGACAGGAATTACTCGATTCGGGAGATGGCTTTCTCCGTGAACTTGAGATTAAGAGAGACATAGAAAGAAACATCAGGGCGGATCCACTCACTGAGGCTATTTCTCGAACACAAGAGTTATACAAACTAGCTTTATGAAACTGATTAGTAGAGGAGTTGGATGTTCGGTATCACACGGGCTGTGAGTATGCGACATCGCGATAATTAGCCTTAAGTGCAAGTGGGAGATTGTTGGAGATAGTGCCCTCAAAGTCAATTATTGGATCGCAGGTACGCGATTGCAATGATTGAGGCATGACCTATACCGATATGACAGTCTTTCTCGAGATGATAGTATGCTATCTGGTTTGTCTTTATCATCGTATACATGCTTTAGTTCACTATTGCATGATGATAGAGCCCATAGGATTCTGCTTGACAGTCAGCAGTATGATGGTGATCATATACGTAGGAGCTGGGGTCTATAAGCATATCCTTGAAGTGTCCCTAGCCGTAGGAGTTTCGAGACAGGGCATCGATATTCCAGAGTAGACTAGTGTATACAGTCGAGACCCCGACGAGGGGCAATGGCCGGTCTCACAAGCCATTGGTGTCAGTTGGTTCACCTAAGATATATACAGGTGCTCATTGGGTTATGAGTACACCGGACAGGACTCGCCGGGAACATGCTAGTTGGTATTATACATATCGTCAGATAGCAGTTCCCTGGTGACATGTGTACAGGTTAGTTTGTCGACCTGAGATCGTCATTTGTCTCGTGTGAGTTCCCACTGTGCTTTGATTTCTACCCTACCACGGCTCAAAAGAGTCGTGCAAACAGGTATTTTTTGGGTACAGTCCCGAGCCACATGGGGGCAGTGAGCGGATCGTCGGGGATTCGTCTCTCCCGGTATTGGGGGTTGATGTCGCACAGTGCACGGGTGGACATCACTAGAAATTCTCGGCCGAGGTAGTGGAGAATTACTGATTTGGATCAGTAGTTTCTCAGATGGTGATGGGCTTCATGCCGACACGATTTATCGCGTTATTAGGGGTCTGACTTTATCCACCCCCCTAGACTCGATATGCGATACTCTTTACACGAACGGACCGGACTGTACGGATATTGTCACTGTCAGGCTCAGTAGGGTTTATGGATGAGTTCGCTCGTCAGCTTCCCTTCCAATCAATACATAGGCTAACGTTACGTACAGCTCGTACCTTTGACGTGCTAGTGGTTATACCCAGTGCCAGTGTGTTGATGAGTCATTAGAGTCCCCTACAGACTGTTTCCCAAAGTTCGGGCGAAACGTTGTAGAGGCCGTATGGTTTTATGGTAGGGTTCGGAACATGCACGTGCGTTTACGCACGTGTCATTTTTCGGGCAGATAATACTGTTAGGCTTTGGTTTAAGCCGGATCCAAGTATTATACTGTGTAGATATAATATCTTTGTCTCAATTGTATTTTTATTCGGTCGTAATACAAATGCGGGTATGTTTTTGCTGTTACGGGGTTATCCTGAAATTAGTTTCAGGATCACTTTTTGAAGTTGCCAGTTTCCAGTTTTCTATCAGCCGTATTTAACATTCGGTTAAATGCGGATTTATCTTTTCTTCTTGGGTGAGTCATGAGGGTGTGTCATGCTTCTAGAAGGTTCTAGAAGTGGTGATAAGGCTTGTGAGTCATTAGTGCTTTAATGGTTCATTTAATGATATGATGACTATCTTAAAATGATTCATTGTTTTCATTAAATGAATGTGCAAGGTGTTAGATGACACATTCTTCTCATTAATGCTAATGGTCACTCTCCCTCCTCCTACACTCACCCCCCTTTGCCTCTATAAGTGGCCGGCCACCTCTTGGTGGTGGGGATGGTTGTTCATTTGAGAAAAGATATAGTTTATAGTGTATGGAAATTTCATAGCTCTTTTCATTCCATCACAGTTCCAAAAAGGGCAACTTCATTAACCGTTCGTCCGTGACTTTGGACGTGACGAGACAAAGTGTTATACTCATTCTCTACATCATCTTGGTCGTCTTTTTTAGCAAACTTGACGACCGAATTGCCTCGGTTCAGAGGCGGGAGCCCGTTTAAAGATCCGTCGACGTGGTGCCACCTGGACGAGAAGAATGGAGATCGAGGAGATCGGAGCAGCCGCAACAAAGCGTGGGATGATGGTTGAAGACCGAAGGACTCGGATCGTTCGGTATAACATTTCTACCCACTTTGTAGTTTGTTAGTTTAGCTTTAATGGCAGATCCGGGTTATAGTACGCGATAGCGCCAATTGTAAAAAGTTTTTGTTCCGCATTTGGCGTCTGTTAGACGGCCGGGGCGCTACCGTGGACTTACATTAGGATCATCAAAATCTATAAGCTATCAATCTCTCTCTTTTTGATGATGTCAAAATTTAATAAAGATAGTATATCAATATATACGAGGTATATAATATAGCACATTGTAGAAGCACCAACTATATATCGATATACCATAATCCTATTGTTCTCTTCCTTTTTGACATAATCAAAAAGGATATTTAAGGAGTTTAAAACGTTTGAATTACTCCCCCCTAAACATATGCGTACATCTAAAACAAATCAAACGTTTGAATCACTCCCCCTAAATGTATACATAGGTGATTAATAGAAGTTGATATGAGCGAGAAAATGACAAAATAGGCAATGGCTCATATCAACAAGCATATAAAATATATTTAATCAAAAGGAAGCGATACATGCAAAAATCCACATTAATGATATAAACAAGTTCTAAAAAGCAAGTGGAGACAAGCATGAGTTAAAACAAATTTTCTATCTAATGAATCGACTACCCGGTGAAGGGTCTCTAATCCACCCCGCTAGACCCGTGAATAGGATTTGTTGTAATTAATTGAATCTACAATTGGGTTCCTCTAAAAGGGTTGCGAAAGCCATACTTGGCAAGATGGAAAAAATACTACCAAAATAACTCATGCAATAATATCAATCCAAAGAACACATATTCAATTCTCCCCTAATAAAAGCAAATCGTGTAGCATCAAGGGGTTTAGTAAAGATACCCGCTAATTGATTGTGTGTGGGTATGTGTTCAATAATGATGTCCCCTTTTCATGATGATCATGAAGGAAGTGGTAGCGGACATCAATGTACTTGGTGCGACTATGTTGATTGGCATTCTTAATCATGTGCACTGTGCTCGTTTTATCGCAAAAGATAAGTATGTGATCAACATGCACATCAAAGTCTTTTAGCGTATGCTTCATCCATAGGATTTGAGCACAATAATCACCCGCGGCAATATATTCCGCTTCGGCGGTGGAAAGAGCAATCGAGTTTTTCTTCTTGAAGGACCAAGAAACTAGGCAATTTCTAAGAAATTGACACATTCTACTCGTGCTCTTATGGTCTATTTGGCTACCCGAGTTGGATATAGGTGCCCTCAAGGAAATTATTGTAATTGTAGGAGGACCTATACGAGAGAACAATCTTACTCGATATGATAGTATGCTATCTGGTTTATCTTTATCATTCATGTGTATACGTTTTATTCGTTATCACGTATCGCTGATACATAATGATAAAGCCCGTAAGATCTTTACTTGACTACCAGGATTATGATATGGATCATACTAGTAGGTCTTGGGTAGTCAATAAGCACATCCTTAAAAGTCCCTAGTCGAGAGAGTATCGAGACTAGGTATCGATACTCCAGATTAGACTAGTGTATACGTTTCTTGACCTCGACCGGGACGATGGTTGATCCCATAGATCCCATAGCCATTGGTGTTTGACACCAAAAATTATATACGGGTGCTCATTAGATGAATGCGTTACACTGGACAGACTCACCTGAGAACTCCTAGATGGTATTGTACCTATCGTCAGATAGCAGTTCTCATTTGACATGAGTAAGGGATAGTCTGTAGACCTAAAATCGTCATAGTGTCTTGTGTGTGTTCCTGCTGTACTTTTATTACTACCCTACCACGACTTTAAAGAGTCATGCAAACAGGTTTTAGTTGGGTACAGTCCCAAAGCACATGGAGGCAGTGAGCGATCGAAAGGATTTCGTCTCTCCCGGTATAGAGAGTCGAGGTCGTGCTGTGCCAGATCAAATATAACCATAAGTTCTTGGCCAAGGAAATTGAGATTTACTGATAAGTGTTATTAGTAGTTTCTTGGGAGGTTATGATTTTATGATCGACACGACTTATCGGGTTATTAGGAGTCTGACGGTTTCAACCTTCTAGACCCGGTATGCGACACTCTAAGACGAAGAGACCGGACTGTACGGTGATTGTCACTGATAGACTTTGCAGGGTTCGGATGGGCTTGCTTGTTGACCTTCTTTCGATCAATACTTGGGTAGCCGTTACGTGCAGCTGGTACCGCTGACGTACTTGTGGGCTATAGATATGATCCTAACCTGCTGCCAGCGTATTGTCGAGTTTTTAGAGTCCCATACATAGATTTTCCAGTATAGGCGAAACGATGTAGGGCACGTATAGGGATACATGCAGGAGTTCGATTAAATACGTGTATGTGATACAGATATTTTAATCGGGCGTTTTATGATATTAGCCAGTTTATATATGATATAACCGGATTATTAAATCAAGTGTTGATTTAATATATATATATATATATATATATATATATATATATATATATATATATATATATATATATATATATATATATAATACACAGACACACACACACATAACTAATATCATGCTCACATTATATTTTCTTCTCTTTAATAATATTTATATTTGATATAAATATTATTATATCACTTTGTCATGTGTGTTACACATACAAGTTGTATGTATAAGAATTACAAAGGATTAAAGATGAGAACAAAGATATTTATTTATTTTTTTGAATAAAAGAAAATGAATCATTCTTTGGATATGTTTCAAAGCTAACGACTCATTCTTGTTTTTTTTGAGATAAGTATGCATATTTTTGGTTCTCATCTTTGAACCTTAGCCATTCTTATCTTCTTCCTCTCTTTCTTGAGTTTTCATTTTGAATGAGAAGAAATGAAATGAGATGAAAAATGGTGAACTAATTTTCTTACATCTCTTGCTAATTAGAATTGGCATTTAACTAGCAAGTTACTTCATTTGATGTGATCATTTGGAGTTGGAGCTTGGATTAGAAAAATCTCAAGGTGGATCATTTTCGGTAAGAAGATCATCGATCAAGCTCGATCAGGATAGCGTAAGAGTGATGATGGGGTGTTCCAGGATTATCTGGACACGCTACAAAGGTTGTAGTCACTAAATCCTTTTCTAGTTTAGTTGTTTGCAATTTAAGTGAATGATGATCTTGGTTTTGTAATCGGTGTTTGCCTCTTAAAATTTTTTTTGTTTATCGCTTACGCCGGGTCTGTGAATGTCACGACTCTTGCACCAATTCACTAACAACCCGCATAATCCGCATCTGAATAAGACTAAAAATCAAACATTTTATTCTTCGGATACCACAAACCTAAACCAATTTTCCATTTAAGATATCTAAAGATTCTTTTCACCGCACTTAGATGCGATTCTTTGGGAAAAGATTGGAAATGAGCACACAAACAAATACTAAACATTATATCGGGTCTATAAGTAGTTAAATAAAGTAAACTACCAATTATACCACGATATCTTGTGATGTCAACCTTCTTGCCGGATTAATCTTTTGAAAGCTTCATATTGGTGTCCATTGGAGTGTTGCTTGGCTTTGCATCTTCAAGCTCAAACTTCTTGATTAGCTCTTTTGTGTATTCAGCTTGATTGATGAAGATGCATTCCTCAAGTTGTTTAATTTGAAGTTCAAGGAAGTAGTTGAGTTCACCCATCATGCTCATTTCAAACTCTTTTTGCATGCTGGAGGCAAACTCCTTGCATAAAGACTCATTAGTTGATCCAAAAATGATGTCATCAATATATATTTGCACAATAAAAAACTCATCATTTTTCTTTTTGATAAAAAGAATGGTATCAACCATACCCTTTGAAAAACCATTTTCAAGAAGAAAATCACACAATCTAGCATACCAAGCTCTAAGGGCTTATTTCAATCCATATAATGCTTTTTCTAATTTGAAAAAATGATTTGGAAACTTGAAATCTTGAAATCCGGGCGGTTGTTCCACAAATACTTCTTCTTCAAGAACACCATTCCAAAAGACACTTTTCACATCTATTTGAAAAACCTTAAAATTCTTAAAACATGCATATGAGAGAAATACGAATGGCTTCTAATGTAGCAACCAGAGCAAAAGTTTCATCAAAGTCAATACCATCCTCTTGATTATACCCTTGTGCTACAAGTCTAGCCTTATTCCAAGTGATTACTCCAAATTCATCAAGTTTGTTTTTGAAAACCCACTTGGTGCCAATAACATGTCTATCATTAGGTCTATGAACTAATTTTCACATATTGTTGCTTTTAAATTGAACAAGTATATCTTGCATAGTACAAACCCAATTCTCATCAATAATAGCCTCCTTAACATTTTTAGGCTCAACTTGAGATAAAAAAGCTATATTAGCTAAGAAATTTGGATTATGAGATCGAGTAGTTACCCTTTTGATACATCACCGATGATTTGTATTGGAGGATGATTTTTGTTGTTTCTCCAATCTTTTGGAAGGGTTGTCATGGATTCATCATCTAATTCTACCACTACACTTGAAGGAGGCTCTTGTTGAGTCTGTTCCTTTGAAATATCGAGTTCTTCCAAGCGAGCATGGACTCCTTCATCATCTTCTTCATCATTCACTACAACATTCTTGGCAAAATGATTTGTTTCATAAAATTTTACATGCATACACTTTTCCATAGTTTTAGAAGTTCGACTGAAAATACGATAAGCTTTGCAAGTGGAAGAGTAGCCAAGAAAAAAAATACCCAAATCACTTTTAGAGTCAAATTTTCCAAGAGGTTCTTCAGTATTTAAAACATAGCTTTCTCCCGAAAACTTTAAAATAACCAATGTTGGGTTTTCTACCATAATAAAGTTTGTAAAGAGTTATCTCAAGTCTTTACGAATTACAATACTATTTATAATATACAATACGGTATTAACCGCTTCGGCCTAAAAATAATGAGGTAAACTATGTTCATCCAACATTGTCCTACCTATTTCTTGAAGAGATCGATTCTTCTGTTCAACGAATCTATTTTGTTGTGGAGTTCTAGGACACAAGAATTCATGTTTAACCCCGTGATCATTACTAAAATCTTCGAAAATTGCCTTTTGAAATTCACCTCCATGATCACTTCGGATTTTGACAATTGAAAGCTGCTTTTCATTTTGCACTTTGTTAAAAAAAGTTTTGAAAACAACAACGGTATCACTTTTGTTAGCAAGAAAATAAACCCATGTAAATATTGAAAAATCATCAACAATTACAAAAGAAAAAGATTTACCTCCAAAACTCAAAGTCTAAGACAGACCAAATAAATCCATATGAATCAATTGGAGAGGGTTAGAAGTTGATATCTTAACCTTTGGTTTAAAGGAGATTTTGACTTGCTTACCCATTTGGCATGCATCACATAATTTGTCTCTTGCAAACTTGAGCTTTGGAATTCCAGAGACTAATTCTTTGTTTGTGATGTTTGAAAGTAAATACATGGAAGTGTGTCCAAGCCTTCTAAGCCAAAGCCAACCCTCATCTTCTACAATACTTAAGCACTCAAAATTTTCATTAGAAATTTCACAAGCTTGAATAGAATAAACATTTCCATATATTTTACCACAAAGTATTACTTCATCGATTAAATTAAGAATTTTTCCAAATTTTTAATCAAAAACTAACTTAAAACCTTTGTCATAAAATTGGCTAATACTAAGAAGATTATTCCTTAAATAATCAACAAGAAGTACATTTTCTAAAGTAGTAGTATTAAACTTGATATTACCTTTACCTATAATTTTACCTTTCCCATCATCCCCGAAGATGATCATGCCATCCTTTTCACTTGATAGTGTTGCATAGCATTTGATATTGCCGGTCATGTGCCTTGAGCAACCACTATCAAGGAAACATTTATTCTCACGTTGCGACTTGAGATGCACCTATATACGATGCAAAAGTTGTAATCTTTGGTACCCAAGTCTTTTTGGGTCCGTTAGGATTTGTCTTAGGTACCTAAACTAAATTTTTTGAAAATTTATTTTTGCATTTGTAAGAAATATGCCCAACATGACTACAATAGTTGCAAATAACATGAGTAGAGCTAGAATGAACATGTGAGTGTGTAGCATGGTGATGATGTGAAGTGGATGCCCTATATGTTCTAGCATGTGACTTGCGATATGCATATGTATGCAGATGACTATCATGATGAAATCTTGAAGTATGAGCATTAAAAGTGGGTGCAATGGATGTAGAATCATATGAAGAATTAGCTCTAACAAAAGTAGATTTGAATGAAAATTTATCAAAACTTTGTTTAGAACAACCAGCATGAGAAATAAAAGTGTTTTGAAAACCAAGACCCTTCTTTTGATTAGAAACCTTCAAGTTTCCTGACATAGTATTTAAAACGTCTTTACTAATGGAAAATTTGTGCAAAATGGTATCAAGATCACTAATTTTAATCTTCATTTTATCAACATCAATTAACATGGCATTATGAGTGCTAGTTAAAGAATCATGCCTATCTTTTGAGAGAAATATAAGAAGTAGCGAGTCTCTTATTTTTAAAATTAGCACTATCAAGAGAACTAGTTAAAATAGAAATTTTGGATAAATAAGATTCGTTCTCATGTTTTAAATCATCACACACATAAGATTTATTAGACAAATTTTCTTTTTTCAAAACAAGCGATTTTCCTTTTGGTAATAGAATACTTTGATTGTAATCTAGTATAGGCATTATGCAACGAACCAAAAGTTTCAATTAGTTCTTCAAAAGAAGATGAGTTTATATAATCCGTTACCTCATCCGCATGTGCCATGAAGCACATGTTCGCGATCTTTTGATCGGATGGCCTTTCTTCATTATCACTTCCCTCCGAGTCATTCCATGTCCTAGCCTTGAAAGATTTTCGGTAGGGCGTTGTGGAGCTGAAAGTATGTCTTAGCACCTCTACCAGGGTTCTATGAGCATCAAGTATGCAATTTTAAAAATTTAGAGGGCTAAGTATACTAAATAAAAATTGAACTAGAGAATTAGGGTTTCAAAGATAAGCAAAACAAGTAATCTAACTAAATGAAGTGAGGCTACAACCTTTGTAGTCTAGTTGTCGGGACCCGGTTCTTGCTCACGGAGCAAAGTGCCACACGGAACAAAGTGCCACGCTAAGCGTCGTGTTAAGTGGGCGGGGGCCACCTCTTCAATCCGTGGGGGCCACCTCTTGAGTCCGTGAGACCCACTGTAGAACAATGGGGAATCTTCAGAATACATTCCGAAAGAGGGCAGATCTGTACTATAAATGGAATAATACCACTCTTCAATACAGAGGCGCCTTTTAAGTGAACTTGCACTACAGGAGTTTGAGAACTCCGTAGTTAAGCGTGCTCGGGCCAGGGAAGTCCTGGGATGGGTGACCTCTTGGGAAGTGGCCCCTGTCGGGTCCGGTTCGCTCCGAAAGACAAAACCGTGCGGTTTCGGCCATAGCGGACAATACTCTCTGTATTGGGGTGGGGCGTGACAGAATGGTATCAGAGCTGGTCCCTCAATAGTAGGTCTGTGATTCGAGGACGAACCATTATTCAAAGGTGGGGAGAATGTCGGGACCCGGTTCTTGCTCACGGAGCAAAGTGCCACACGGAACAAAGTGCCACGCCAAGTGTCGTGTTAAGTGGGCGGGGCCACCTCTTGAATCCGTGGGGGCCACCTCTTGAGTCCGTGGGACTCACTGTAGAACAATGTGGATTCTTCGGAATACATTCCGAAAGAGGGCAGATCTGTACTATAAATGGAATGATACCACTCTTCAATACAGAGGCGCCTTTTAAGTGAACTGGCACTACAGGAGTTTGAGAACTTCGTAGTTAAGCGTGCTTGGGCCAGGGAAGTCCTGGGATGGGTGACCTCCTGGGAAGTGGCCCCTGGTCGGGCCCGGTTCGCTCCGAAGGACAAAACCGTGCGGTTTCGGCCAGAGCGGACAATACTCTCTGTATTGGGGTGGGGCGAGACACTAGTCCTTCACTTCAAATGCTCCGAGTAGTAGTTCTAGAACTCTTCTTTGACTCCACTTAAAGGATGGAACGAGCTTGCTCGAAGTTTTCGTCGTCGAAGATGATCCACCTTGAGGCAACACACACTCAAGCTCACACTTTACTAATCTAAGAATTAGTGAAGAGAACAACCTAAACAAATTTGCTAGAGTAGTGTAGGTTGGAGAAGTAGGAATTTCGCTCACTAAAAATATTTCTTTCTTTTTCTTTTTCTCAACCTAGAAAAACTAAAGAGGAGATGAAGAAGATGAACTTGGAAATGAGAGCATGAACCTTGAGATAAGATGAGATCAAGAATATGATGAATATGTTTGAATAAAACAAAGAAAAGAGGTGTGTAATAACCAGTCTCATTTTGTACTTAAATCCGTATTTAAATAAATATTTTCTTTAAATATTCTTGTCTAAATTTTCCCCTACTTTTTCTAGTCCTTAAACTCTAGCTCTTTTTCCTAAATTATATTCTTAGTGCTCGAACCCACACCCAAATCCCCAGCCCAATAACCCAAACCTTCCACTTCCTTCTACCCAACAGTACTCCTCCCCTTTCAAATTCAAAAAAATTATTCTCATTTAAATTCCAAATCATACCCCTAATCAATTTCATTAAACCCCAAATTAAAACCTAATAATTATATATATTAAATTCCCTTTTACTCTCTCTTCTTTATTTTTCCTCTATTATTAATTTTTAAAACCCCCCCGTTCTCTCTCTCTCTCTCACCACGTTCTCTCTCTCTCTCTCTCTCCTTCTCCCTCTCTCCCCTATGAAGAACCCATGCCCAAACGCCCCATGCTCTCCTCGCCATCGATCGCACGACCCAACACCTCCCTCCATCGCCTTTCCCAAGCTCTCTTCACCTCCACTCTCCTTTCCCGAGCCCTCAACCCCTGCACCCAGCCCCCGACGAACCCATCACCGGACACCCACGCACCCATCTCCTCTGTCGCCGTCGCCCCACGCCGCCGGCTACCTCGTTGGTCTCCCTTCGTCACCGTCCCCATCTCTTCCTCCTCTACTTCCTTTCGAAGACCCGACACCAAGACCGGAGCACCCCCTGTAACCTAACCCCGCGCCTGCAACCTCTGCCGCCATCTTCTCCCATCGCCGGAGCTCCGACCCCTGTTAGTGTATATGCCCTAGAGGCCATTACTGTATCATACTAGTTTGTATATTACTTAATGGAAGCTTGGGATATTCACCTTGTATAGACAATCTTGCTCAATATAGTAGTATGCTACTTGGTTTGTTTCTGCTTTAATGTGTACATGTGTTTATTTTAGTATATCACCTATACACATTAGTGGAGCCCTTAGGATCTTTGCTTGATTACCAGCGTTGTGACGGCAGTCACACTAGTGGGGGCTGGGTAATCTATAAGCACATCCTTATGCAGGTCCCTAGTCGCAGGACTATCGAGACAGGGCATCGATACTCCGAAGTAGACTAGCGTATGCGCTTCTCATCCCAGTGTGGGAGACGGTCTGTCCCACAGCCGTCAGTATGTCGTACTTGAGATAGTATGCGGGTGCTCGTTAGGTTACGAGTACACTGGACAGGACTCGTCGGGAACTGTTGGTTGGTACTATACCTATCGTCAGTTATCAGTTCCCAGGTGACATGAGTACAGCTTAGTCCGCTGACTTGACACTGTCACTTCGCCTCGAGTGTGTTCCCACTGTACTTAGATTACTACCCTACCACGGCTCAAAGGAGTCGTGCAAACAGGTAGTAGTTGGGTGCAGTCCCGAAGCACTTGGAGGCAGTGATGGTTAGACAGGATTCGTCTCTCCCGGTATTGGAGGTTGACATCACGCTGTGTCTAGGAGAGCCATTACACGAGTAGTCCCTGGCCAGGGCAAGCGAGATATACTGGTAGGTTTCCAGTGCTATCTCAGGGTGTTCTGGGCTTCACTCCGACATGACTTGTACCGCTATTAGGGGACTGACGTTTACCGACCCCTAGGCCCGCCATGCGATGTATCAGACGAACAGACCGGACTGTATAGAGATTGTCACATTCAGGCTCAGTAGGAGTTCAGATGGGTTTAACCTCGTCAGTCTTCTTGTCGGCATCTACCTGGGGACCGTTACGCACAGCTAGTGCTGCTTGCGGTCTGTGGTTAAACCCACTGCCAGCGTAGTGTCGAGTCTTTCGAGTCCCACACAGAAAGCTATTCTCCTTTAGGCAAAAGAGTAGAGGTCGCATGGTTTTGCGACAGGTCGCATGGTTTTGCGACAGGGTTCGGTCACATCCGTGCACTTGTGCACGTTCAGTGTCCGGACAGTTAACACTAGCGGGCTTTGGTTTAATCCAGATCCTAGTGTGCGTTTTGGGATTGGTTTTATCTCGTTTGTATTCGTGTTCCTCAGAACGCAGATGCGGGTGTGTATGCACAGTTGACAGAGAGACAGAGGCAGAGGATTCTCATTGGGGTTGTTGACTATTGACTGTTGACTATTGACTTTTTGCTAAACCCAAATGAGAATAAGAAATATGATTAATGATAATATTAATTAAGTATTATTGTGTCATAGTTGAGATGAGGGGTTGACTTTGTTGACCGGTTGACTAGGTTGGACTAGTTGACCATCATCATTGCAATGGCTATCATTTCATGACAAAGACTTTTGCTTACTTGTTTGTTTTTGCAAAATGAGTGCATGAAATGATATAGCCATTTTGACTTGAACCATCACATAATACTCAATTACTATTATGAGTAATCATGGTTTTGGATTATGAGAGCTTGGATGGCAAAAGACTTACTCATTCTCTCATTTCATTTCTCTCTCTTGCTTGAGCTCTCCCTCTTGCTCTTCCTCTTGCTCTCTCTCTAGCTCAAGGCAACACCCTCTCATGAGTTGAGAAACATTGCCTTAGAGATAAAAGAAAACCCAAATCACTTCTCTACTCATCCTAGTTCACAAGGTTTAACAAACCAAGTGTTCTAGTTTCTTCAAGTTCGAAGAAGAAGCCAAAGGTAGAAGCTTTCAGGTGGATCCATCTTCGGCGCAAGGAGACGACGAGGTGAGGCCGATCCGTACATCGGAAAGAGTTGAAGACGAAGGAGTTCAAGAAAGGTATAGCCCCCAAACCGAGTAGGTAAAACTCAAGTTAGGTTGTTAGTTAGTTGTTTAACAAAGATCCGTATTTTTGAGTCCATGTTACCACCTCTTGAAAATCGTTTTTCATCATTTCCGCAAGCCCGTAAGTACCGGAAGAGGTAACGTAGACTTACAACCCCGTCGACCACCTCACACCATCATCATCTCCTCTTCTGCTCCCCTCTCTCCTTAACTACCTCCTTCCCCGAGCACCCTCTCCTGCATCCCCCTCGCTAGAGCTCGCATCGCCATCTTCCTTCAACGACCACCGCTGCCTCTAGCTGCCGACAAGCTCCACTGCGACCACCACCGGAGCCACATCCATCACCCCAGCACCACCACCTCACCGGCGGCCTCCCCGTGCCCACTGCGTGCCCGGTCCCAAATCGCATCATGCCCGCACCATTGCCACTACATGCCCCGAGTCGTGCCCCGACTCGTGCCCGTTCCGTCGCCACCACACCACCATCGGACCCACTCCCGTGTCGTGCCGTGCCACGCTCGTGTCACCACAACGTCCAGTACCGGACCGCCATCATCGCTTTCGTGACCAGTGATCGTCGTCAGGCAAGTTCAAATACTTGCTACATGCTATAGTATATTCATTTCGGCTGCGAATCAAATGTTCATATAGGTGCTCGATGCAAACCATAAGCTAAAAACTCTCTTAAAATGATGGAACTTAGGAATAACGGATTAAGCTAGTGATAATGAATACCGTGTTAAGAGTTGGCTCGAAAATACGGACCCTAACACTGTGAAATGTCATCCCCTTTTAGATCCGTCAAGTCTGAAAATTTCTGTACCTGAATTTTGTTAAAATCATAGTAAATTGGATACAGTCCGGAATGTTGTGTTCGAGGGCTCATATAGAAGCCAACTCGACAACCTAGAACCCCATATAATTTATATTTTATTTCTGCTTTATAACGGTGACGGAAACTGTTCGGGAGTGCGGCTCTGGATTGCAGTCCAGAGCAGCACTGCTTGTCGACACATGATTTGAAATGATTTTATATCTCTGTGTGAAAATGGTATTATACGTAACCCTATACCGTAGTGAAGATAAATATGTTAGCTAACTATTAGAAGTAGTTTCATTCGTTTTTACCATCGTTTGCTATTTTAATCACATTTTAAATTATCAGTACAAACTGCAGTCCCAAGCAGGGACTGAACGTATATCCCGATATTATATAATACATAACTCCTAGCACACAGTGGATATTGTCGATCCGTCTGATGCGTTGGAAACCTGACTGATAAACCTAAATATTATCCAACTGTAGTGTCGCATAATTATGATCCCAACATGGTGAAAACTGTGTTACGAAATTGAATTTCAGTGCAGGAACTGAATTTCCAGCAGAGAACACTTAAAAAGAAATGACCGTAATTTGTGAACCTGAAACCCAATTGACTTGAAATCAATTTCTTTGATTTTCTGATTAAATTTACTTCTTACCCCTTTTGTATCATTTTACTAAATTCGGAACGTACGATTTAATGCGATTTTTCTAAGTTCATACGACGCGTAATGACTTGTATTGCATATTATTTGTGTAGCGGCATGATTCACATTTTTACCCGACTGCAATACCGCTAGCGATAGTGAGCGTCCTTATTAATTTTCAGTGTATAATGCATTGTTGAGCGTGGATGGTATGGTTTAGATATGTCAAGTACGCCAGTAAAAGTGAGTGATTCATGATAGCGAACAACCCGGTGAATAGTGATTAAAGCAGTGTTATTGGTGCGTACTTGTACATAACTAGCCCATACTCATAGATAGTGAAATCTGGGGAAAAAGTGGAAATCAAAGCAGAAAGGAACTTGTATTTAGCGAGGTCAGTGATCTAGAATATGATCATTCGAATAACGACTCTTATATTATTAGGTTTGGACCTAGCGGTCCGGCTGACAGGGTTATGTCCCAGGCAACAGTGGGCCATAGTCTCGGATACGTACGAGACCCTCGTTAAACATGATCACTCCTTTCCGCAACTCGATTTCAAAAGTAACTTAGAGACCGATAGGGATACAAATCATACATTGCATTGTTTATTGACATATCGATTACTTGTATTTATTGTCTCCATCGTTGTTACTTTTATTTTTCTTGCCTCATTGTTCTTATCATATTATTGTGTCACGACCCGAAATAGCATGTGACTGGCACTTAAATCATATGAAGTCTATAGGACCCCATCTAATTCAAGTAAGCCAAAAATCCCAGAAATCTAAACCATTTTAAAGAAGAAGTGAGGAAAACTTATCTTTAAAGCAAGTAGTTTTAAATAACATAAGCCGAAGTATTGCATTTTTAAAACATCAAGCCTTTTCTTAAAATTTCGGCAGAGTTTCCTTTGTAAATACTGTCCCCAAAAGGGTACAACATGCATAATATGAATAAAGGCATCCCTAAGCGGGAGCTAACTCTTCGTCAATTGACGGTTACAACCACGCAAGTAATATAATATACAACGCCAAGGGCGATGATCAAAACTCAAAAGGAAACTCAAAGTCATCAAGAAAACCATAATAATACAACACGCGAATCTAAGGTCGAAAGAATAAACAACTGGTTTTCTAAGTCTGAAATAATATACAAGTCTAGTTGATGGAGTTTACTAGATACAACTGAATATAAATATACAATGGTGGTCACGATACAAGTGAGTCCACCTACCAAAGCAATCACCTAAAAAAGGGACAGTGTACCAGGAAAACCGCAACGCACCTGTACGGAAAAACCTGCAAGAAACTGTGGCACAACGGGGGTGAGTTGCCAACTCGTAAGTAGAAAACATCACAGAGCAGAAATCGTATGTATGACTCAATCCTAGGTCAAAACGATCAGTAATATATATATCCCCAATATGATAAAGTCTGAAGCATGATAAGGTGGCAAGGGTAAACATCTATACATAAGTGAATACCAAGTGCTCGTGTTAGTGCCTCAGGTAGCAACATATCATAAAAGCATATGCATAAAAGTATGAGGATATAAATCAACGTGTGTCCCTCACGACACATCAAAATCATGGAACCTGAGTGTCCAGCATCGACACTCGAAAACATCATGAAACCCATGTCCAGCATCGACACGTAAATTCTCATATAGCTCAGGCGCCGCATCCTCAGATCGGCCCTCAGGCGCTGCATAACCTGGTCGGCCCTCATATCCATCTCCCTACTCCAATCGGTATCCTCCGGATAACCGCCGAGTCCAAATACTATCACCGGTATGTAGTGCTCCCCTGCCAGGCTCACCGTATAACAATACGAGTCTTCTTGCCCCGGGGTACCTCACCGGGTCCACCATGTACCCGTAGACGGTGCCTACCGCTCCTCGAATCGGGTTTCACATATCACACGTCTCAGAACCGAGAAAACGCATGGTGGAGCACTGAAATATCATATCAAGAGAAACCGGGGTTTTAAAACAGTACATACTTTCCTTTTGAAATAACCACGGTTCTCAAATCCAGAAATCTCATGAAAACGACATATCTCAATGCGTATAATCATAAAGCATGATGTATGCGACATATAATAGAAATGTAAGTATATCCGTATACCATGCAACATGGGACAGTAATATGCACATATCAAGGGTAAACTGCTCTTTTAAATGAATCCAGTTTAAAATATCTCCTGCGGTTCCCAATTTCTCCAAAGTCAAATGCAATATCGTATAAAGGTGCATATGTAACTATAGCAAGTAAATTGTGCAAGGAGTCATATCATGATGCAGCAATCCTACTGTGTAGTGACATGAAAATTATCGATGATGATGTGTGTGAGCCGGCAAGCAGGTGTACGTGGAGCATGCGTATCATCGATAATGGTGCCGGTGTCCTGATAGCATGAGTTTCAATATAACAATAAACACAGTTAAGCATGCAATGCGATGCGAATAACAAGAATATGCGGAAAATGAATAATACACGCAACAGTGAAGAATCTACATTAATATATACGAGTCATATAGTTTTGCCATTTGAAATAATATGAATCGTGGTGTTTAAAAAAACTAAGGGTTACGGTGTTTTTAAGAAAAGGTACGTCCTTTGAAATATCCGTAGAATCCCTTGGCCTGTCTTTAAAATACTCACGATTCGTTAGTTTTGAAATAGGTATGACTCGAGTCTAGTCTAACATCTATAAGTAAACTACATGACTAAACTAACAGGCTAATCGAAAAGGTAAGGAAACCACCTAAATCTGAGTCGATATATATATATATATATATAACATATAATAGTCGGTGATCCCGCCTCAATAGTATCATATATGATACAATATATATCATGACATCCTCGAGTCAAGAGTGCGGATCTATCATCAATATTCATCTCGTACGGTAAATCCATCGTACGACATCCCAAATTTGGGTACGGGTCAAATATCACATTTATCTCATTATTTATCTGGTATCCTTATCATCACATATCGTGAACTGGGGGTACTGATCTAAAGTCTAGTACATACTGATACCATATACATATATATGCGTGTGTATGAAAACACATCGCCTAAAGGCCCGCTATAATCTCATGTCGTATCTCATAGTACGAATCAAAACATATCACCGATCTCACGGCATCATGCCTAATCTCATCGACTCATCTCCAAGTACCATGTACAATCCTCATCATCCATGTATATATATATATATATATATAGTCCCATACCTATGTGTGTATATATATATATACATATCCCCATAAACGCACAAGTAAAACAAGGAAGCATGTGTGTGCGTGTGGGTGTAAACCTTATTCTAGGCTCGCGACTAAACTAACTAACGCCACTATCATCCAATTATACTAAAATTAACCCATGATCTTCTAAGGTCGTACTTAGTAATCATCCAAGTTTCACAACACGTACATATATATATATATATATATATAACTATAATATATAAATATCAAAAGCTACACTACGAACTGCGGGGGTGCTATACGTCATCCACTCGACTTCCCCCGTAGATATATATCTACTCACCTGATCCTTGCTCGCTGGAGTCGATGACGCTACGCTCTCCTCGTCGTCTCGAAATCCATGTGGGGGTACCTACATATACACACACAAGATAACATAACCCAAATCACGCACGAAAACCAAATCGGCACGAGTATCACACATAGATTAAAACCTATCGTTTACGCATGCAAGAATAACCAACAACTCTCGACGATTGACGTATAAACATAAATCGACCGATAAAAACACAATATGAAAACTTCATTTCATAAATATCACGAAATACAAGGCAACAACTCATGAAAATGGTCCCAGATTTTACCCTAGGTCAAATTAGCCAATTTTGCATATGTAAAGGGTCTAGTTAACTGATATAGGAGCTACAGAACAAGCACGAGCCAATTTGCTCACACCAAGGCCGCAATTTGCGGCCAAAAAGAGTAAATTTGCGGGCCAGGAAAAGTCCAGGGGGTCTCAGGTTTCAGTGGTAGCTCCTAAGGTGCCTGCATGACTCACTGTGTTTGCTAAATAATTTTCAGAGGCTCCGGGTGTTAGCAGATCTCTAATTCTCATCACAAATTCCAGAAATTCCAATGTCGGCAGATTTCCAAGTTCGTGTCTTGGGGTTCTACTCTCTGGTTTTGTCCAGAATTTAACACTAAAGGGGTTGTATAGCCTCTACTAATCTCAATTACACAATCACAACTCAAAAGTCCCTCAAACCCTAACTAGGAATTTTCAAAGCTCACTAAACAACACTATATCATTTCTAAACATGTATAGGTGCTAAGGTGAATGAAATACAATACAAATGGTGAAAGAATTACCTCATTTGGCAACTCAAGAAATTTCTTGAGTTGCCCCAAGTGCTCAA
Source organism: Agapanthus africanus (assembly GCA_030015575.1). Lineage (NCBI taxonomy): Eukaryota > Viridiplantae > Streptophyta > Magnoliopsida > Asparagales > Amaryllidaceae > Agapanthus > Agapanthus africanus. The sequence goes on from JASDDO010000012.1 coordinate 359,468,774, forward strand.
AATCCACCCTTTCTTGGTCCAAAGTGTTTGTAGTGGGCTTGTGCACATTTTTAATGAAGTGGGGATAAGGTTTTGATGAGGGATAGAGGGTGTTTGTGAGGGTTTTTGAGGAGGTGAAGGAGAGGGCTGCCATGGTGAGGAGAGGGAGAAGAAAGAATGAGTGAGTGAGTGAAAAGAGAAAGAACCTAGACCAAGGTTGCCCCTCACCCTCTCTCTCACATGCCCATACCTCCTTATTCTATTCTTTTGTTTTGTTTTCTCATCTCTTTGTTTTAAAACCAAACCAAGCATGAAGAAATGAGGAAAATCCATGAAAGAAAAATGTAACAATGTAAAAATGACATGGTGCATGTCACATGCACAAAACTAGCTTAATGCACGATTAGCGATATTTAATCACGATTAGCATTAAAATGGAATAAAATAAATCATAAGAATTTATAATATGCTTAAATCATATAAAACACCCTCTTTCTAGCAATTTCTATAATTTCCCAAATATTTTCCGATTCATCGGTATTTAATTATACCGCATATTAAAATATTCATAATATTTATTATTTAATTATAAAAATTCCCAAAAATAATATTTTATTTTTCTGAAATGTTACAGTCTTCCCCCTTAAAGAAATTCGGTCCCCGAATTTAAATTTAAACCCCTCAAATACTAAAATATTTCAGTAAAATGATCCAGTCGTCGGGGCTCCGAAATCATAAATACATAAAAATATCGTAGCGCAATGCATGCACATGAAAAATGAGCTTATAACTCAAAATCAAAACTCCGTCAAGCATCCCGCAATCATCGGAGTTATGGAGAAGACACCAATGTCAAATCCAATATGAAAACCAACATGATATACATCAAACTATACATGTAGATATCATTAAAACATCGGAAAGAAATGCATGCCAAACCTTTTATGTTGCTGTGCGATGCGCGTATCGCGGCATAGTGGCGGACGTCTATTATAAGAAAATAACTATATATATATATACCTTTTGTTTAACATACATGCTCCGCCGTTTTCAAAAATAATTTAGAAGGGTTTCCTTTGTAAAAGTCTCGTGTCACCTCGGAAACGTAGGTAAATACTGAGACTATAGCTCCTTTTTTGGAAATCCCTTCGATAACTATCAATGCATGCAAAATACATTCAGGTACTGTCCTCGGACTAGTCCTGCTCAGCTACTATATCAAATAGTAAGTATCATAAAACATGCTGCTCAAAGGGAATCAATCCCAAAATGTATATAAAAATGCCACGTGCGTCTGGTGCGCATGGAAATCTAAATCAATGAATGTGCCATACATGTGCACAGAAACAAAATCTAAATGCAACGGGTGTGCCTGACAGCAATACCAAGTGCATCTGATATGCATGAAGAATTCCGATTTTGTGCATCTGGTGTGCACCAAAATCGCATCAAGCGCCCAAGCATGCGCAAGAATCCAAATCAAGTGCACTAGGTGCACGAAATAAATATCGAGTATCACAATCGAAATCGACGGTATACAACACATGTCAATCCAAATCCAAATCCAAATCAGGTATACTGTGGTATCTAATCTCATAACCATGTGCATTAGTGTGCACAAATCAAATCAAAATACTAAGAGTGCATGAAAACTATGCCGAAAGCATAAGTCAAATCACATGCATACCATAGGTATGAAATCAAAATCAACATCTCGAATGACATCAAATCGAAGTCAAGTGCAACTGTAGTGCACAAATCTCAATCATGCAAATAAATCGCCCAAAATACCGAAATCAAAGATGGCGGAAATAGTCCCGCTCTGGCACACCTTCTAAAGATCTCTGGACAACTTCATGGTCACTCATAACATGTCTCCTCGACGATGCCGAACTTTGGCCTGCTGGGTGTGCACAATATGACCGATCCTGGGTCCAAGTCTTCTCGTACTGTATTCCAGAAAGGTTCTGTCGAGGTCTCTCCCAAATCTCGTTTCTTCCGAACTGCCCGGAAGTCATCGTCCTTTACTAACTCCGTTTCTTGTTCCGGAATGGCTGCATACTCATCGCGACTCCTTCTGGAAGATATATCCATATTTTAACGTTTTAGAAATCGTTATGTGAATTTTTCCGTTTTAGGGTTAAATTGTCGGTATTTTCCGTTTTAACCCGACTGTGATCAAATGACCATATAGACTTGCCAGCACCTAGTTTAGCTAAAATAAAGCTAGTGCGCAAACTTTGGGGGCATATGGGACATTTTGGTTCAATTAGAATTTTTCCCAATTTTAATGTTATTTTAATGCGGTATTCACATTTTTTGGGAAATCTCTCTAAGCGATCTTTTCTTTAAATTAAGTTGAGTTAATCCAAAACCTTCTCACTTTATCTAGATATTTGTTAGAGGTTAGGATTTAAGGGTTTAAAAGAAAAAGAAAAAGAAAAAGAAAAGAGAATGATTGTAGATGCATGCATGTGTGCATATGTGTGTATGAATGCATTAACTATGCATTTAATGTGGAAATTTCTAGGAAATCCCTCACAAAACCCCCACCTCCTTACCTGGCCGAGATCCCTTCCTCCCCTACTGCCCTTGCTCTTTTCCTTCTCATTTTGCATCAATCCAAACTCATAAATCCTCAAAAATCCGAAAATATATCACAAAATACCAAAAGTTCTTGATTTTTTTGCTCTTGGATCACTTGGAGCTAGGGAAAGCTTGGATCTTGTGAGCAAAGTTGTTAGGTATAATCCCAATATTGATAAATTAGAGTTATTATGCTGTGTTGTTCTTTGATTATGGTTTAGAACGCTTTTTATATCGATTAGTGCGATATCGGGTTTTTAGTGTCTTTTTAGAGCTTTTGTATCTGCTGTGACCTGGAGAATTTAGTGTTTGACCAAACAAAATTTTAGAGATGTACTAGTGAACCTAAGACACCACCTGAGAGACGCGGACCACCCCACCGGCCGGGGCTGGCGACCCTAGGCAGAATTCCGGCGACGCCAGCATTGTGGGGACATGCTGGGGTTTGGCTTTTGGGGGTAGCTGTCTGTTGTTGGTTAGGGGTGTTTGGTACTGTTTACTTTTTTAGTAAATTCAGTATGCAAAATCTGGGATCGATTACCTATAATCTAGTATTTTGAGTCCGCATGTTACGTTTTGCAACACGAATCGTGATCTGGTGCAGCTACTGTGCTTGGGTAGGTTTTGTGGTATCGTGACGCACGTTAGCCACTAGACGGACACTGGTGAGTTAGTTTAGTGTTGGTGCGTTATTTAATACGTAGTTTTGCGTTATATTGATCGATTCTGAGATGTTCGCATTATTTCTTTTGTTTGTGAAAATATAGCGTCGCAAGCGGGGACTTCGGACGCTGCGAACAAGGGGAAGCAGGTGGTTGGATTTTCATAGCTGGAGACCATTGTGAGTAGATTTAACATCTACGGAGAAATCTCCCGTATGGCGCTAAGCGTCGGGGCTAGATAAGATATGATATTAGCCGTATGTTTATGTGCTTATATAGAGATGTTGCATGATTCACATTGCATATAGTTACTCGTTGTGCCTGATACTGTATATATTGTACATTGCACTATTATTGACAGTCCATGTTGCACGAGCACCAATGATATGCTACACACACACTGTCGGTAATTGCCATGATACGCACAACACAAATATTCATTGATATACCTTGCTAGTGGTTAGCGACATAGAGGCAGTTGTTCTTGTGCGATAGCGCATATGACATATAGCATACCTGTGTACCTACATGCCTATACATATGCCATACCATTTTTACATGCTCGCACATATACTTTGCTATTGTTACATGATTGGTTTTGTTATAACATATATATCGGTGGAATGGGACGCTGTATATATATGTATTTTGGATTTGTATTTTGGGAACTGCGAAATATATTTAATGACTTGATGCAGTTAAATAGCGGACTTTTCCCGTGATATGCTCATATTGATGTTTAATGTTGCATATGCTGTTTTATGTGGATTTACGCATTTGAGATATGTTTTCATGCGATATGGGAATTTCAAGTGTCGATGTTAGGCACTTATATTCCGAGAGATATATGGATTTTAAAAGACCGATATGTGGAATCACAAGTGTCGAGGTGGGATACTTGGGTTTCGAGGAACGTATGGATATCAGAAAGACCGATACGTGGAATACAAGTGTCGAAGTGGGATACTTGGGTTTCGAGGAACGTATGGATACGAGTATTTACGTGTCGATGTTAGACACAGGTTTTCATGATGTTTTAGAGTGTCGATGTTTGACACTCAGGTTCCATGAGACGTACAGGATTTGAGGGCCGATCTGAGGGCCGATCTGAGTATTTCGGGATTTAGGGTGTTGTTGAGTTACACCGTGTTTTTCCATGCTTATGATTTGTGCATGAGATTATTTACTATCCAGCACTCAGTATTCAGTTGATATGCATTGATTCATGTAGATATAGTACCCTGGTGGTGTACCTTGATCATGATAGTTGCATATTCATATTGTCATACTCATGCTACCAGCTTACATGCTATTGATCATTGCTGTTAGTGCATACTTGCGATTTCAGTATGATGTTATTTACTATTCACGAGTTGGCAACTCACCCCCGTTGTGCCACAGTGTTTTGCAGGACTTTCCCTCTGAGTAGTCACGGCAGGGCATCTTATCATCTCTACTTTTACGGATACCGCTACGTTAGGCAGTGAGGCCTTTGCTTTTAGGTGGGTTTGCGGTTATCTGCTTGTACATTGTATATCTTTTTGTTGGATCTAGTATTCTCCATCTACCACTGTTTGTATATGTCTTAGAGACGACTTGTGAGGACTCTGTGTTGTATATTTTGGTGACTTTGGGTGCCGTGCTCGTGGGAGCCGGTTATGTTGGAAAGTTTTACCTCTTTATGCAGTTTCCTTTGATATTTCTTCGCTTCGGCGTCGTATACTTGTTGTGGTGATTGTCTACGCCGTTGGGCGTGATTTTGCTCCCATTTGAGATGCTTTATATATTATCTGTGTTGTACCCATTTTCGGGGCTAGTTTTTACAAAGGAGGTGCTGCCGAAACTTTCAAGAAAAAAAAACTAGAGTTAGAGATTTTACTTGTGATTTTCCAAATGTTAAAAACTATGTTTTTCTCCGTTGATCCAGATTTGGGTGGTTTAGATTTCTGGGTTTCGGCTTACTTGAGTTGCGTACGCCTGTAGACGTTACGTAGTTTTAGTGCCGGTTACGGGCCAAATTTTGGGTCGTGACAAAGTTGGTATCAAAGCGCTAGGTTTTACCTTTCGGAGTGTTGGATGACCTTGGTATGATGGAGTAGGTAGCTTAAGCAGAGTGACGTAGCGTGTGTATGTTCCGCGGCATACTTACGACATAGTACTCTGCCAAAGTGACCTTAGGACTTATTGATTGATTTCCTCCATGATGATATACATCCTTGTGATTCGATTCTTGTTTCCTTTTCCAATCTTGTTTCAATTTCCAGCCTATATGCCGCCGAAGACTACGAGGGCACAGAGAGCGGCCGCGAGGGCCGAGGTCAGGGTTGACTCGTCTGAGGCAAGGACTGACCAGGGCGGTACGCCTGTTGTACCGGAGCATATTGCTATGTTTGGGGTTGGTATGCAGGACCTGCGCCAGATGATGGGGACCTTAGTAGAGGCCATTCGAGCGCAGGGGTCGGCAGTTATTCCACCCGTTGCAGGGACCACGATGGTACCTACCGTTCCGGCAGTTTCAGTTACAGCTCCAGAGGTTATTACCGTGTCACTGACGGAGTTCATGAGGCTGAGGCCTCCGGTGTTCACTGGCATATATACTACTGAGGATCCACAGTTATTTATCGACCGGATGGCCAGGATTTGTCATTCGCTCCGATGCTCCGGTGAGAGGTGGGTGGAGTTTGCGAGCTTTCGTCTGGAGGGTCTGGCCCAGAAGTGGTGTGAGTCGTTGGAGAGGGGCAGAGCCGCTGGTCTTGCTCCTATGACCTGGGCCGAGTTTGTGACGGTATTTCTTACCCGTTTTCTTCTACCGAGCGTCAGGGATGCGCGAGCCCGTAGATTTGAGTCATTACGCCAGACTCCGGGGATGACGGTGTCGGAGTATGATGTACTGTTTACCAAGCTGTCAGTGTATGCTCCGTACTTGGTGGCAACAGAGGAGATGAGGGTGAAGAGATTTGTGCGAGGCCTACTTACCCAGTTGTTCCTAGCCATCAGCATTCAGCATTGTGACACATATGCGGCGGCGGTAGATGCAACCCTATTGGTTGAGGAGCGTCTTTCCGAGTTGTCAGTTGCTCCGGAACCGAAAAGGGTTCGTACTGGTGATCCGGCAGCGAGGCGGGCGTTTAGACGTCGTGACAGTTCCCGTTCAGATAGTGGAGGTTCGGGACGAGGTCGGCTTTTTAGCTCTTACCCTCAGGAGGGTCGGAAGTTTGTATCTGGGTGTTACCGGTGCGGGAGTATGGGTCATCGGGTTCGAGATTGTGCTGAGCCACGAGTGAGCGAGGCAACTGTACCGCAGGTTACCTTACCACCTTCTCCACCTCAGAGGGCGTTGCCCCTTATGCCGGTTGTTGTTCATCTTCAGACTCTTGTGCAGAGAGGTCCGGGTCGCGGTGGTTTTGTACCGAGAGGGCGGGGTGGTAGAGGCGGAGGTCAGCCAGTTACCGGTAGAGGGCAGGCTCGGGTGTTTGCCTTGACTCACCAGGACGCTCAGGCGTCCAATGCTGTGGTTTCAGATACCCTTTCTGTATGTTCTTATGATGAACATGTTCTTTTTGATCCGGGATCTACACATTCGTATGTTTCTACGCACTTCATGCCGAGGTTAGGCCGAGAGTCGTGTTGGCTAGATCAGCCGCTGGTCGTGGCTACTCCTGTAGGAGAGTCGTTTGTTGCACGACACGTGTTCCGGTCGTGTGCTGTCCGTTTACGAGACATAGTTTTGCCCGTCGACTTGATCCTTCTTGAGATGTTGGACTTCGACGTTCTGCTGGGCATGGACTGGCTAGCTACTTGCTACGCGTCCGGGGACAGCCGCGAGAAGACAGTTAGGTTTTGTTTTCCCGGTGAGTCTGTGTTTGTTGTGCAGGGGGACCGTGGTGCCGCCCCTCACAGTTTGATTTCTGTTCTGTGCGCTAGTCGGTTTTTGAGGAGGGGATGTCGGGGATTCTTGGCTTTCATTCATGATACTGGAGCCACCGTGGAGTCGTTGGACCAGGTTTCTACCGTGCAAGAGTTTCCCGATGTCTTTCCCGATGAGTTACCTGGGTTGCCGCCAGAGCGCGATATTGAGTTCTGCATTGATATGATTCCTGGCACGGAGCCTATTTCTATACCGCCTTATTGGATGGCTCCGGCGGAGCTTAGACAGCTTAAAGATCAATTGCAACAGTTGCTTGATTTGGGACTTATGCGTCCGAGTGTTTCGCCGTGGGGAGCTCCTGTTCTGTTCGTCAAAGGACGGCAGTTTGAGATTATGTGTGGATTATCGTCAGTTGAACCGAGTTACGATGCGGAACATGTATCATTTATCCCGCATTGACGATTTATTCGATCAGCTCCAGGGTGCGAAACATTTTTCAAAGATTAATTTGCGTTCGGGTTATCATCAGTTGCGGGTTCGGAATGATGACATTCCGAAGACTTCTTTTCGTACGCGCTATGGGCACTATGAGTTTTTGGTGATGTCGTTCAGACTCACCAATGCGTCAGCAGCGTTCATGGATCTGATGAACCGGATTTTCAGGCCGTTCCTGGACCAGTTTATTATAGTGTTTATTGATGACATACTGGTCTACTCTAGGAGTCGTGAGGAGAATGAGCAGCACTTGAGGATTACATTGCAGATATTGAGAGAGCACCAACTGTATGCTAAATTCTCAAATTGCGCATTTTGGCTTAATAGTGTTGACTTCCTGGGTCATGTGGTGACTGGTGATGGTATTCTTGTGGACTCGAGGAAGATCGAGGCTGTACAGCTTTGGCCCAGACCTGTATCGGTGACTGAGGTCCGCAGCTTTTTGGGCTTAGCTGGTTATTATCGCCGTTTTGTGCAGGATTTCTCGAGTATCGCTGCACCGCTGACGGGACTGACCCGGAAGGGAGTTCTTTTTCTTTGGACTGCTGCGTGCGAGCAGAGTTTTCAGCAGTTGAAGACTCGGTTGACGACGGCACCAATTCTTTCTTTACCTTCTGGATCGGGCGGCTATATTATGTATTGTGATGCTTCTCGAGTGGGGCTCGGCTGTGTTTTGATGCAGCATGATAGGGTGATTGCGTATGCTTCTAGGCAGCTGAAGAAGCACGAGCAGAATTACCCCACTCACGATCTTGAAATGGCCGCGGTAGTCTTTGCGTTGAAGATTTGGAGACACTACTTGTACGGAGAGTCGTGTCAGATCTTCACGGATCACAAGAGCTTGAAGTATATCTTCCAGCAGCGGGATTTGAACCTGAGACAGCGCCGATGGATGGAGCTAGTGAAGGATTATGATTGTGAGATCCTTTATCACCCGGACAAGGCGAATGTGGTAGCTGATGCTTTGAGTCGTAGGCCCGGGGGTAGCTTTTCCCAGTTGAGCGCAGTTCAGCGTCAGTCTTCTGCAGATTGGCAGCTCTTGTGTGATAGTAGAGTGCAGTTCGAGTTTACTTCCGCTGGGGGACAGCTTGCTCATGTCCGCGCCCGTCTACTACTAATTGATCGTATCCATGAGGCGCAACCCAGTGATGCCCGTTTGTCCGAGATACTTGAGCTTGTTCGACAGGGTACAGTTTCGGAGTTCATGATTGATGACCAGGGTGTGCTAAGATGCGGGACTCGCTTGTGTGTACCAGATGCTGATAGTTTGAGACGCGAGATCCTAGAGCAGGCACATCAGACAGCCTTTAGCGTTCATCCAGGTTCCACCAAGATGTACCGGGACTTGAGAGACTTTTACTGGTGGGAAAGGACGAAACGCGATATTTCAGACTTCGTTTCGAGGTGCCTGACTTGTCAGCAAGTCAAGGATGAGCATCAGAGACCGGCTGGAGAGTTGCAGCCTTTACCCGTTCCGGAGTGGAAATAGGAGCAGATTTCCATGGACTTCATTGTGGGTCTACCCAGGACCAGTAGAGGGTATGACTCCATTTGGGTGATTGTTGACTGGTTGACGAAAGCGGCTCACTTCCTTCCAGTGAAGGCCACTTTCGGTTATGCTCAGTACGCTCGGTTGTATATAGATGAGATTGTGCGTTTGCACGGTGTTCCCACATGCATAGTATCCGACAGAGGCACCCAGTTTACTAGCTGTCTTTGGTAGAAGCTTCAGGAAGCTTTGGGTACCCGGTTGAGTTTTAGCACCGCTTTTCATCCGCAGACCGATGGTCAGTCGGAGCGGACTATTCAGACTCTGGAGGATATGCTCCGTGCATGTGTGCTTGATTTTGGTGGCAATTGGGATCGTCACTTGCCGTTGATTGAGTTCTCCTACAAAAACAGCTTTCAGGAGACTATTCAGATGGTACCTTTTGAGGCTTTATATGGTAGGAAGTGTTGATCGTCAGTCTGTTGGACCGAGCTTAGTGAGAGTCTGGTTTTGGGACCTCAGCTAGTTCAGGAGACTACGGAGAAGATCCAGCTGATTCAGGATAGGATGAGCGCAGCCCAGTGCAGGCAGAAGTCTTATGCCGACCGTCGTCGTCCCAGACTTGAGTTCGCAGTGGGGGATCATCTATTCCTGAGGATTTCTCCGATGAAAGGCGTTATGCGATTTGGGAAGAGGGGGAAGCCCAGTCCCAGATTTGTTGGTCCTTTTGAGATCCTTGAGCAAGTGGGTTCCGTTGCTTATAGTTTAGCGCTCCCGCCCAGTTTTCCGGATATTCACCCTGTTTTCCATGTGTCGATGCTTCGTAGATACCTTCATGATCCTTCTCACATGATTCAGCACGAGACCGTTCGTCTAGAACGCGACCTTTCGTTCACCGAGCAGCCGGTAGTTATTTTGGATCTGCAGGTGAAGAAACTCCTGGTGAAGGGATTTCGGCCCTTTCCTTATCGAATAAGGTGCAGGATGTTCTACAAGGAACACCGCGATGCAAAGCAAGAACTGTAGCTACATGTTTTATTTTGAAATTCGATTCCACAACATCTTTTAGGTTTATTTTCTTTCATTAATCTCATTAATGAATGTCCCATCATTTAAGTCCACCTAAACATCACAAATAAATACAACGTACGCTTATGCCATCCGCATTCGACTCGATGTCCCGTCTGCACCGTTAGGTTAGGTAACTAACGTCAGAGCGGGGCAGGGCTAGCGCGGGTGTAAAACATAAGCAACGTCTATATAATATATCATATATACTATATACAATATCTATCTGAACAAATCACATGATCACATCACAGATAATGCAACAGAAAATATCATATGAAATATTGGATATACTAGGACGTCCGTGTTTTAATTTGAGCCTGTATAAAACACGGATTCCACGGTCGTGATGAATACCCAATCCCACACCCCTAGACCCCTACGAGAGCGGCAAGCAACCCTACCAATTCTAGGGTTAGGAGACCCAGAATCGACTCCTCGAGATGGTCTCCCTCTGGACCCTAGAACCCGGTTACTTGTGCTCCCCTCCTTGGGTCTATCCTAATGCGGAAAAGTAAATAATATACATTAACGGTGACATCTTCCGCAACCTGGAAGTGCCCCAATAAAAGAATATTACATACAAGTTTATACATGAATGAAAATGAAAAACACTCATCTCACATAAAACCCCCCGGCTATTCGAACACGACGATCCAATATAACATATCCAGCAATACATAACATCACATGTCATCAACGTAAGTAAATATGCGCATCCCAATTGTCGTTGACATATAGCAACGAAACCGGCGATATCACATATTACACTTACGGTCACAGAAAAGAAAGTGTAAAACTACAACAGTTGGAATCCGCAACCCTTTTTAGACATCGCATGCCTAACAAATGAATTCCTTAGACATCGCATGCCTAACAATTATAAACCTCGCATTTTAGTATCATTATCGAAAACACTTTTCAATATTAAGTCGGACAATTCAACAAGATTCCCGACATCTTGAACGAATGCTCGTCGCAAACTTTACTAGACGGCCGCACCTCCGATACCGTCGACGAAGTGCACTGAGGCGGAACACCGCTGCCGCGAGCACCCGAACGGATGCTTTCGGCGACGGGGTTCTCCTACAGTTACTTGGTCGAGGCTGTGGGGTGTGGCTGTCTAATAAGTTTACCGGCGAGTATCCGTGTACGCAACGTGATTGCGAGGTAACCAAACCCGGTTGGGGAACTCTAATTCCATCGGGGCTTGCCGCAAGGTTGGCTTATCCCAAGGTGGGACAACCATTCCGTGGGACTTTTGATCACATCAAAATCCCGTGGCAACCGATCAAGTGAGACTAAAGTGCTAGATTTATAACATTCAAATCAGTTATCTCATAACTACCTGTGGATTCCAAATATTGTATCACATTCCAGATAAATAGACAATGTTAAACTTTCCGATCGAACAATCAAACACCCAAGTTTTCCCGAAAAGCTCAACACATGAAATAAGTTTAAAAACATCCACTTCATGCCACAGTACCAACGGCCCAGCCGTAGAAGGGTCAAGCCAACGCCTCACATGTGGCATGCCGTACTGCCCCAAACCCTAAGGTTGAAAGGGCAGTTCAAGACGGTCACATAATCGAGTTAAGGTTTGTTGTCTTCTAGAGGGTCCATCGCGTTACTTGCACTACTTGGAATGTTTTTAAACCACGGAAAAATCCAACACTTGGAAATTTCCCGGCAGGAGAAAAAGTGGGTATTTATATCCGGTCGAACTTTTTAACATATTCTAAAATTACCCGGAAAAACACATAGACAAAATTAAACAATCCGATCGAATCATCGAGTCCCCAAAACAACCCAGAAAACTCAACTCTTGAGTGAAAATTAAAATTTCCCAAAAAACACAGGAATAACAGAAGGACATTACTGTGCAAACCACGTGCATTGATTTACCATTATGGCCGCGGAACCGCCGCCCAAGCCAGGGTGGGGCCGCGGTCCCGTGGCACGTTGAACGATTTGGGTGCACGTGCTGCACAGTATTTCTTAAAAACCCCTGCTGATTTGTTTGAGAATTTTTAATCTGGAAAAATCCACAGTTATAGAAAATGTACAGAGAGGGGTTGCGATTAGGGTTTCGGGGTTCGATCGGGTTTCTAACATCATCTATACATCGCCTAAGGCTCTAGCTAGGCTCTGATACCACTGTAGGGTTTCTAGGCACACCTATGAGGTTCTACAACTGATCAACCATGTCCAATTCAAATTTTTCTTGTGCCAAAGAAACCCTAATGCTAGATCGTTAACTAGAGGTAAGGCGATACAAAGCAAGTTAACAGTTTAACTACAAGTGAAAGTGACTACAACCTTTGTAGATCCGGTCCTCCACCTCTTTAGCTCCGTGATGACGTCCCTCCGCTGCGATCATCGGGATCGTGGACTCTAGCGTTGGTTTCATCGGAGAAATGATCGGGCTAGGTCGTTGACTTCGATGCCGAAGATGATCTACGTCGAGGCGACTCAAACTCAAGCTCCATCTTCACTTGGTCATAAAACTTGTGAAGAAAACAACCTATACAACATGGCAAGTGGTAGATGATGAAGAAATAGGAAGTGGGTTCACTTTGGATTTGGATTTCTCACTTGATTTCATCACTTGGAAATTTTCAAGAATGGTTTCTTCACTTGAAGAAGATGAAGAAGAAGAAGAAAGAAAAATGAATTCTTGAAAATAATAAATCAAGTGATACTTATCATAATGCAACCATGGGTGAAGTAACACATGTAGAGAATAAACTAGGGTTTAGGTGTAATGGTTAGGTTAAGGGAAAAAACAAAATGGTCAAGACTTTTCAAAGATCATGAAGCTTCTAGCAATTAACAAAGAAAGCCACCATTTTTGTTTCTTGCCAAAAATAAATGAATAAAATAAATAAATAAGTTAAAACTCTAACCATTAACCTAAACATGGTTTAAAGCATACACACACCCAATTTTGCATGTACCATCAAACATGATACAAACTAGTGCACAAAAATATATCACATTGCACATCAAGTGAGAAAATCAATCTTAAGTGAACAAATACTAGTTAATGTAAAGTAATATATCAAATATATAATTATACATTAAATCATTAAATCAACACTTGATTTAATGATCCGGTCATACTGCATATAACCGACTAATATCAAGTGTATCAATATATCGAATCAACATTTGATTCGGTAACCCGGCTATATCTCATACAACCGTCCGATGATACAAATCGCGAGAATATAATTCAGTATCACATACTGGTATTATTCTCGGTCCCGTACATATCTCATATGCGCTCCTATTTCGTTTCTCTTGAGCCAGGAAACCTCTGTATAGGACTCTAAAGACTCGTCAATACGCCGGCAGCAGGTGATGATCATATCAAACACCCACAAGCCGCAAGTGGTCTGCTAAACGTAACGGCCACCTGGGTATTGAGCGATCAGAAGATCAACGAGCAAGCCCGCTCACACTCCTGTGAATCCAACCAGTAACACTTACCGCACAGTCCGGTCTATTTGTCTGATATGTCGCATATCTCGCCTAGCGGTGGTAAACGTCAGACCCCAGTAGCTTGATAAGTCATGCCGATGTAAGGTCCATAACAAGCATGAAACTACTGATAACACTTACCAGTAAATCAGTGCAACCCTGGCCAGGGATTTCCAGTTATGTCCAGTCGAGCATAGCGCAACATCAACCCCCAATACCGGGAGAGACGTATCCCCTCCTATCGCTCATTGCCTCCTTGTGATTCGGGACTGTACCCAAAAACCACCTGTTTGCACGACTCAGTAGAGCCGTGGTAGGGTGGAAATCAAAGCACAGTGGGAGACACACAAGACTCTATGACGATCTCGGGTCAACAGACTAAGCTGTACCAGTGTCACCAGAGAACTGCCATCTGACGTAAGGTATAATACCATCTGGGAGTTCTCGGCGAGACCGTTCAGTGTACCCAGTCACCACTGAGCACCCGCATACCATCTCTGATGTCAAACACCAATGGATATAGGATCATCCATCGCCCATCACATGGATCGAGATGATATACGCTAGTCTACTCTGGAATATCGATGCCCCGTCTCGATATTCCCACGACTAGGAACAATGAAGGATGTACTCATTGACTACCCAGGCCCCCACTAGTATGATCTGCATCATGGTCCTGGAAGTCGAGCATACATCCTAAGGGCTTTATCAACATGTAATAGAAAAACTGCAAGTATACATGTTAAGATAAAGAGCAACCAGATAGCGTACTATCATGTCGAGCAAGAAAGTCCTACCTATATATGTCCCAGCATCCACTACAATATACATCTCATGTACAGTAATGGCCTCTAGGGCATACATATAACTAACAATCTCCCACTTGCACTAGGGCCATCTGTAGTAGTGGTTGCAGTATCTAATACTCAACCATCCCATAAAAGTCTATCTTTGGAAAAAGGCCTTTGTGAGTGGATCCGCCGTGTTGTCCTCTGAGTCTACTCTCCTAATCTCGATCACCCTGGAGAACAACTATCTTCATGATCAGGTGATGCTGCCTCAGAATATGTCTGGGTCACTGATGGGATCGGGGTTCCTTGGCCAAAGCCACACTTCCATTGTCACACAATGGTAGGAACCTAGTTCATCTTATGAACCAATATACACCCAAACTTCCTCTTTGGTAGTATCTTTGATAGCGATGTCACCAGCCTTTATCGTCTAGTCTGCCACGGTATCCCGCTTGGAACTCTTCCAACATACCGTCCCTCCACTGAGGGTAAAGACAATGCCTGCGACTGACATTCAGTCGTCCTTATCACCCTAGAACCTTTCCAGTGATTCTTCCCAGGATCAACTGATACCATCTCACTACATCTAGTGAGAATCCTAACATCCATTTAGATCTATCTCATAGATCCAAAACCCAGAATTTAGGAGGTATCACTGTGATCCTATATGGAGAATCCATGTGATAAGAGGAGATTGACCGTGTGTAGCATAGGAAACTCTTTTCCTATCAAGAGTATGTTGTCCACGTACAATACGAGGATAACCACCTTACTCTCTACTACCGTTTTGTATATACAAGGTTCATCTACCATTTTGATGAAGTCAAACTCTTTGACTACCACATCAAAACAGACGTTCCAATTCCGCGATGCCTGCTTTAATCTGTAGAGCAGCTTGCATACGT
Organism: Agapanthus africanus; assembly: GCA_030015575.1. Classification (NCBI taxonomy): domain Eukaryota; kingdom Viridiplantae; phylum Streptophyta; class Magnoliopsida; order Asparagales; family Amaryllidaceae; genus Agapanthus; species Agapanthus africanus. The sequence goes on from JASDDO010000012.1 coordinate 359,484,103, forward strand.
TTCCGCTGCTCCCTACTGTTTACGAAGCCCTCTGGCTGTGTTCTTATAGACGTTCTCTTCTAAATCATTATTTAGAAAAGCAGTCATGGCACCCAACCACCAGATATCGTAGTCATGGTATGTAGCAATGGCAAGTAGGATCCGGATGGACCTAAGCATAACCACTGGAAAAAGGTTTCATCATTATCCACGCCTGGTCGATGACGAAAACCACTAACAAGTCTAGCTTTGAAAGTCTCAACTTTTCCATCTACACCAAGTAATCTTCTCAAGATATACTTGCTCCTGATGGGGATTTAATCCTTCAGATACAGCATCCAAAGTCCATACTTTGTTGGTGTACATGGATTCCATCTCAGATCGCTAAGCATCCAGCCATTCTTACAGAGTCCCTACTCTCGATGGCCTGCTCGAAACTAGTTGGGTCATCATCTCATGATGCAATCCTCGCTCCCACTGTCATCGAGAAACCGAAGTATCTCTCAGGCGGATGAGGAACCCTGCTAGATCGGCGGAGAGGCTGAGGTTCGTCGGAGACTATTGAATCCTTTGGTTCTATCAAATCATCAGCTGTAGTTTGTATAACTGGAACTCCTTCCAGTTCTACAGAACTGACCTTGCCTCGATCTTGTCCGGATTTTGCTTTTGACATAGGCCGGACAATCCCAAATCGTAATTTACTTAAGAGATGGGTTCTTCCCATACCATATCTCATATGGAGTGGTAGGCAGTGATCTGATTCAAACCTAATTCAATAGGTATGCAGCTTCTTAAGTGCATAACCCCCAAAAGGAAATAGGTAACTTAGTAGTACTCATCATAGAGCGCACCATATCATATAGGGTGCGATTGCTTCGTCCCGATACACCGTTCTGTTGTGGTGTATACAGAGGAGTAACCCTGAGAGAGAATCTCATTCTCCTTTAGAATAGTCCAGGAATCCCGTGCTCAAGTATTCTCCTCCCTGATCTCATCATTGGACATAATACTTATACCTATATTGGTTCTCTACTTCTGAATTATATTCTGTGAATATCTTAAAAGTTTCGGACTTGTGTTTCAACAAGAACATATGTCTGAATCTTGAGAGATTGTCAGAGAATGTAATGAAGTATAAAGAACCGGTCCTGGCATGTGTAGACAGGGGACCTTACATACATCATCATGTATCAGTCCCAAGAGTTTACTAACTCTTTCTCTGTTTCCAATAAACAGAGCTATGGTCATCTAATCTTTGTGACATGACTGGCAAGTTTCATAAGATGTAAATTCAAACTGATTTAAATATGCATCTAAAATGTAACTTAAGCTAGTCGGGTCACATTGATATGACCTAGTCTACAATACCTCAAGAAGGAATCGTTCAATTCTGAACTCTTCCTCTTGTGTGTGTTCTGTACGTTAAGAACTGTAGTCTGATTTAGAATGTATATGCTTTTAGATAACGTTCCTGAACCGATCAACTATTGATATAGGAAATGTTCAAAACATTATCCAACAATACAAAATTATATCCTTTCTTTACTAATAAAGAGACTGATATGATTTTGTATATCAGGTTCGGTATCTAATAACATTCGTTCAGAATCAGCGTATATTGGTAATACAGGGTGATAGTGACCAACAGACTTGGTTGTAACACTTGTACCGTTTTCTGTCTCATGAAACTTATCACCCGTTCTTAGTTCTCTACTTTTCTGTAGCCCTATGTAACAGATTACATATCTGGGATCCTGATTCGGTAACAAATACCCAGGATGCAGAGGATACTGAGAAACAGTTTTTTGTAATGAACGCACCCGAAGAAGATGCATCATAATGTACTTTCTTCGTTTGGGCGGCACAGGAATTCTGGTAATCCCCAATTTCCTGCTCGGTCTTATAACAGTTATAAGTTGGAGCGGGACCAACGTTCCCCAGCTCAGTATAACAAGCGGGTTCGGCCAATACATCCATATTATTATCTTGATTAAGGCGTGACATGGTCGCTACCTGGAGAGAGAGAGAAGAAAACACTCTGCGTGCGCTCTTGCAAGATTAGATTGGTTATATATTTTATCTAATCAGGATGGCTCCCACTGTTTTTATCAAATCTTCCTTCAAACCCTAAAAGGAAAGACTAGCCGGGATTAATTACACTCTACAAGTTCGCCAATCTTTCAGCCAGGCCAGTACCGGTACTTTGAGGGAGGTTCCTCGTGCTTTCGCACGGACCTAATTAAAGTAAACCTCGTTTTCCCAGGGGCGTAACCCCGTTGACACCTTTCTAGACACCTACTTGATCGGCTAATTGTAAAGTGCAAAACTCTCCCAGGAGTAACAATTACTCGCAGTGGGTATCGGGATCCAACTATCATATAGAAGGTATGCAATCTCATTGCAAATTTCAACACTTGAAACTCCCGATAATGGTTTTTACCCCTAGCATTTATGACTTTAACTATGGTCAACAAATTATAAGCACTAGTCAAGTTCTACCCGTCATTTCGTGATTAATTAGACCCACCCACATGACCCTTAACTAAGGTCAACAAAGTCACGCGACTGTCCTAACTAATCGCATTATATGCGGTGTAGGAAGACATCACTTAGCTACCGTACACTGTGCCTTGACTATGGTCAACAAACACAGCACGCATACTAAGTACTCTACTTCCTAAAATGACGGAGGGTTGCGGATGGTTTTTAAGAAAACCTTTAATGCTTTGAACTTGATCTCGTTGCAGAATCAAATGGTTTTTGAATGGAGTGTTTTTGAGGCTTTTCTAGTTTTGCTAAAGGGGTCACTCCCGGTGAAGGGATCGTCGGCCCTTTCCCCATCGAATAAGGTGCAGGATATATCATATATACCACTGTGCAAAGCAAAAACTATAGAAGCAATCAAAAGACAAACCGAGGGTTGTAGCATCTGCCAGTTATTGCTAAAGGGGTCACTCCCGGTGAAGGGATCTCGGCCCTTTTCTTATCGAATAAGGTGCAAGATGTTCTACAAGGAACACCGCGATGCAAAGCAAGAACTGTAGCTACCTGTTTTATTTTGAAATTTGATTCCACAGCATCTTTTAGGTTTATTTTCTTTCATTAATCTCATTAATGAATGTCCCATCATTTAAGTCCACCTAAACATCACAGATAAATACAACGTACGCTTATGCCATCCGCATTCGCCTCGATGTTCCGTCTGCACCGTTAGGTTAGGTAACTAACGGCAGAGCGGGGCAGGGCTAGCGCGGGTGTAAAACATAAGCAACGTCTATATAATATATCATAAATACTATATACAATATCTATCTGAACAAATCACATGATCACATCACAGATAACGCAGCAGAAAATATCATATGAAATATTGGATATACTAGGACGTCCGTATTTTAATTTGAGCCTGTATAAAACACGGATTCCACGGTCGTGATGAATAGCCAATCCCACACCCCTAGACCCCTACGAGAGCGGAAAGCAACCCTACCAATTCTAGGGTTAGGAGACCCAGACTCGACTCCTCGAGATGGTCTCCCTCTGGACCCTAGAACCCGGTGTGCTCCCCTCCTTGGGTCTATCCTAATGCGGAAAAGTAAATAATATACATTAACGGTGACATCTTCCGCAACCTGGAAGTGCCCCAATAAAAGAATATTACAAACAAGTTTATACATGAATGAAAATGAAAAACACTCATCTCACATAAAAACCCCCGGCTATTCGAACACGACGATCCAATATAACATATCCAGCAACACATAACATCACATGTCATCAACATAAGTAAATATGCGCATCCCAATTGTCGTTGACATATAGGAACGAAACCGGCGATATCACATATTACACTTACGGTCACAGAAAAGAAAGTGTAAAACTACAACAGTTGGAATCCGCAACCCTTTTTAGACATCGCATGCCTAACAAATGAATTCCTTAGACATCGCATGCCTAACAATTAAAAACCCCGCATTTTAGTCTCATTATCGAAAACACTTTTCAATATTAAGTCGGACAATTCAACAAGATTCCCGACATCCTGAACGAATGCTCGTCGCAAACTTTACTAGACGACCGCACCCCCGATACCGTCGACGAAGTGCACTGAGGCGGAACACCGCTGCCGCGAGCACCCGAACGGATGCTTTCGGCGATGGGGTTCTCCTACAGTCACTTGGTCGAGGCTGTGGGGTGTGGCTGTCTATTAAGTTTACCGGTGAGTATCCGTGTACGCAACGTGATTGCGACGGACTTTTGATCACATCAAAATCCCGTGGCAACCGATCAAGTGAGACTAAAGTGCTAGATTTATAACATTCAAATCAGTTATCTCATAACTACTTGTGGATTCCAAATATTGTATCACATTCCAGATAAATAGACAATGTTAAACTTTCCGATTGAACAATCAAACACCCAAGTTTTCCCGAAAAGCTCAACACATGAAATAAGTTTAAAAACATCCACTTCATGCCACAGTGCCAACGGTCCAGCCGTAGAAGGGTCAAGCCAACGCCTCACATGTGGCACGCCGTACTGCCCCAAACCCTAAGGTTCAAAGGGCAGTTCAAGACGGTCACATAATCGAGTTAAGGTTTGTTGTCTTCTAGAGGGTCCATCGCGTTACTTGCACTACTTGGAACGTTCTTAAACCACGGAAAAATCCAACACTTGGAAATTTCCCGGCAGGGGAAAAAGTGGGTATTTATATCCGGTCGAACTTTTTAACATATTCTAAAATTACCCGGAAAAACACATAGACAAAATTAAACAATCCGATCGAATCATCGAGTCCCCAAAACAACCCAGAAAACTCAACTCTTGAGTGAAAATTAAAATTTCCTAAAAAACACAGGAATAACAGAAGGACATTACTGTGCAAACCACGTGCATTGATTGACCATTATGGCCGCGGAACCGCCGCCCAAGTCAGGGTGGGGCCGCGGTTCCGCGGGGCGTTGAACGATTTGGGTGCACGTGCTGCACAGTATTTCCTAAAAACCCCTGCTGATTTGTTTGAAAATTTTTAATCTGGAAAAATCCACAGTTATAGAAAATGTACAGAGAGGGGTTGCGATTAGGCTTTCGGGGTTCGATCGGGTTTCTAACATCGTCTATACATCGCCTAAGGCTCTAGCTAGGCTCTGATACCATGGTAGGGTTCCTAGGCACACCCATGAGGTTCTACAACTGATCAACCATGTCCAATTCAAATTTTTCGTGTGCTAAAGAAACCCTAATGCTAGATCGTTAACTAGAGGTAAGGCGATACAAAGCAAGTTAACAGTTTAACTACAAGTGAAAGTGACTACAACCTTTGTAGATCCGGTCCTCCACCTCTTTAGCTCCGTGATGACGTCCCTCCGCTGCGATCATCGGGATCGTGGACTCTAGCGTTGGTTTCATCGGAGAAATGATCGGGCTAGGTCGTTGACTTCGATGCCGAAGATGATCTACGTCGAGGCGACTCAAACTCAAGCTCCATCTTCACTAGGTCATGAAACTTATGAAGAAAACACCCTATACAACATGGCAAGTGGTAGATGATGAAGAAATAGGAAGTGGGTTCACTTTGGATTTGGATTTCTCACTTGATTTCATCACTTGGAAATTTTCAAGAATGGTTTCTTCACTTGAAGAAGATGAAGAAGAAGAAGAAAGAAAAATCAATTCTTGAAAATAATAAATCAAGTGATACTTATCATAATGCAACCATGGGTGAAGTAACTGTTGGAGATAGTGCCCTCATAGTCAATTATTGGATCGCAGGTACGTGATTGCAATGATTGCGGATGACCTATCCCGGTAGGACAGTCTTACTCGAAATGATAGTATGCTATCTGGTTTGCCTTTATCAGTCGTGTACATGTTCAGGTGACTGATTGCATGTTACACTTTGATAGAGCCCTTAGGATCTTTCTTTACTACCAACTGTATGAGGGCGATCATATACGTGAGAGTTGGGTAGTTTAGATGCATATCCTTAATTGTGGTCCCTAGTCGTGGGAGTTTCGAGACAGGGCATCGATACTCCGGAGTAGACTAGTGTATACAGTCGAGACCCCGTCAAGGGGCGGTGGCCGGTCTCACAAGCCACTGGTATCAGTTGGATCACCTAAGATGTATACAGGTGCTCATTGGGTTATGAGTACACCGGACAGGACTCGCCGGGAATCTGCTAGTTAGTATTATATCTACCGTCAGATAGCAGTTCCCTGGTGACATGTGTACAGGTTAGTTCATCGACCTGAGGTCGTCATTTGTCTCGTGTGAGTTCCCACTGTGCTTTGATTTCTACCCTACCACGGCTCAAAGGAGTCGTGCAAACAGGTAGCTTTTGGGTACAGTCCCGAGCCATATGGAGGCACGTGAGCGGATCGGCAGGGGATTCGTCTCTCCCGGTATTGGGGGCGAGATCGTGCTGTGTCTAGGAGAGCCATTACACAAAGCCCACGGCCGTGGCAGGAGATTTACTGGTAGGTACTCCAGTAGTATCTCAGGGTGTTATTGGGCTTCACTCCGACACGACTTATACTGCTTCTGGGGGTCTGACGTTACTAGCCCTCTAGGCGGATATGCGATACTCATTGACGAACGGACCGGACTGTATATACATTGTCACTGTTAGGCTCAGTAGGGTTTTCGGAGGAGTTCGCTCATCGGTCTCCCTTGAGTTCGCTCCTCGGCCACCCTTGAGGTCAGTCCGTGGGCAGCCGTTATGCATTGCTAGTGCCGCTGACGGTTTGTGGTTAAACCCACTGCCAGGGTGCTGACGAGTCATTAGAGTTCCCCACAGGCAGTTTCCCAAGTTCGGGCGAAACGTTGTAGAGGCCGTATGGTTTTATGGCAGGGTTCGGAAAATGCACGTGCGTTTACGCACGTGTCGATTTTCGGACAGATGATACTGGTCGGCTTTGGTTTAAGCCGGATCCGAGTATTATATTGAGTATGTATAATATCTTTGTCTCAGTTGCATTTGTATTCGGTTGTAATACAAATGCGGGTATATTTATACAGTTTCGGGGTTATCCTGAAAGTTGTTTCAGGATCACTTTTGGAAGTTGCCAGTTTCCATTTTTCTATCAGCCGTCTTTTAACATTTGGTTAAAGACGGATTTATCTTTTCTTCAGATATGGTGAGTCGAGCTTCTAGAAGGTTCTAGAAGGTTCTAGATTTGGTGAGGTGTCTTGTGACTCATGCTTTGATTTCATTACTTTCTTGTTTTGCTTAAGATCTTTTTGCTTGATATTTGTTCATAATATCTTAGAGTTATGATAAGGTTGCATCCTATGGTCACCCCCCTCTCCTACGGTCACCTCCCTCATTCTATAAAGAGGCCGGCCCCTCTCTCTCTCTTATGGTTGTTGATTTCATCGGTTAGAAAAGATATGATAGTTTTGGGGTGTATGGAATTCACAGTTCATTTCATTCCATCATCCGATTTCCACGGCAACTTCATTAACCGATCGTCCACGGTTTTGGACGAAGTGAGACAAAGTCATCTACTCATTCTCTACATCAATCTTGGTCGTCTCTTTTAGCAAACTTGACGATCGAGTTGCCTCGAGTCAGAGGCGGGAGCCCGTTTAAAGAACCGATCATGTGGTGCCACTTCGACGAGGACATCGGAGATCGACGAGATCGGAGCAGCCGCAACGGAGCGTGGGATGATGGTTGAAGAACGAAGGACTCGGATCGTTCGGTATAACATTCCTACACTCTTTACAGTATGTTAGTTTAGCAATAATGGCAGATCCGGGTTAAAGTATACGATAGCGCCAAGTTTAAAAGTTTTTGTTCCGCATTTGGCGTCTGTAGACGGCCGAGGCGCTAGCGTAGACTTACAGTGGTATCAGAGCCTCACCATTTTGCTATACTAACTTGTGCTAACGCGTTTAAAACATCGATCCGACCGAAAATCGAAAACTGCAAAAATCGCATTTTTCTTCACTTGACAGTTCTGTTAATTTTAAATGGTGTCAAAATTGATTTCTGTACATCTTAAAAATCACAGCAGGCGATTCTAAGAACCACGAAGAAATTTGGGGTCATGATCACTCCATGGAGGCGCGGAAGCGCGGCCAAACCCATGGTTTGGCCGCCCTTCCGCAGCCACGTGGGGAGCACGTGCCTCCAAAATTTTTCAGTGGGTTCTGTGAAGGATTTTGGGGTTTTTGGTCAATACAGTTTTGGCCCAGGTTTTGTTACTGTTCACCAGTAAGCTGTGGGGCCCACTTTTTGAAATTTGGTCTTTGGTCGATCGTAATTTAAACACGTTAGTTTACAGTGCTTACATTATATCTCCGACCGGGAATGTCATTTGATCGGTAAACCGCGTTTCATTGCTATAGTTCTTTTAGACGGGTTTGCGAACGTGACATTCGCGTTGATGTTCTGTGTTGTGCTGTAATGTTGCGGATTTGTCGTGGTGGATAGCAGTGTGCAATGATAGTACAGTTTGAGTTTATTTGTACATTTGATATTGCGGGGCGAGCGTCCAACTTGTGGACTGCCGTCACTGCCTGTTGTATAATATTCTTTTGGGGCACGACTAGGTTGCGGTCGATGTACCTGTTGTACTATTTTTCATTCCTGTACTAGGTTTTGCCCCGAGACGGAGTGCACGGATAGCCGGGTTCGGGAAAGCAACGGGTCCGCATCTCATGGCTTTGAGAGGCAGAGGGGCCCCACTTCAGAATTGGCAGACTCTTCGCCGCACTCGTAGGGGGTACAGGTTGACCCAAGGAGGGGTGCTCAATTTACCGGATTCCGTGAAGTGCCGGGTGTTCCATTCACTATGCTGTGGGGACTGCCTCGCTTCAGGTTTTGGCGGGTAACTTGCCGCACCCGTAGGGGTCTAGGTTTCATTGCACAGGCTATCCACACGACAGGGGAACGTCGAGTTTCAGCAGCGGCTCTGTGAAACTCGGGGATCCCAGATATCTGTATTGTTCTATGATGCTTATCACTTTTCTGTAATGTTGCATATTATCACGCCTGGAGCGATTATTGTATATTGGTTTATATACTATTAGATGTTGTATATGTTTCACACCCGCGCTAGTCCAGTCCCCGCTCTGTCGTTAGTTAAGTAACCTAACGGGTGATGACGGGACCCAGTGACGAATGCGGATGGCATATACGTACATTTTATTTTCGTTCTTTTCTGGTGTGATTGAATGATGGGACTGCGTTGATTCTGATCAACGCAAAGTAAAAACAAACCTGTATACAGTTGTTGGAACAATTTAAAAAGTGTTATTGCAAAGACGTTTTCTTTTGTTATGCATAGCGGTATTCAGTGGAATATCCAGCACCTCATTCGACGGGGCAAGGGCCGATATCCCTTCACCGGGACTGACCCCTTGGACAGAAGTTTGCGTCAGAGTAATAACTTCACTATAGTCGATTACAAGTTGCTTTGCATAGCGGTATTCAGTGGAATATCCTGCACCTCATTCCACGAGGAAAGAGCCGAGATCCCTTTACCGGGAGTGACCTCTTTAGCAAAAGGTTTTCGCCACTATATTTTAAAAAGCTATCAGGTTCCTTCAGCGATATCAAGTTCACTACGCTAAAGGTTTTTCGCCAAAAACCAGCTGTAGCCCTCCGTCACTTCTTTTGGATATTCAGTAGTATTCAAGCTATGTATTTTGACCTAACGCCAAGGCATAGTGTTTGGTAGCTGCTGGGTATTCAATTGTTGCATAGATAGATGAGTTAGTTTGGGACAGCCGTTCTGCCATTTTGACCTAACGCCAAGGGTATGATCATGAAACTAATAGAATCAGGGACAGACGAGTGATGAGTATTCCTCCGATGGTTGGGACGTGTTCCCGAGGACCTGTTCGGCCTGACATCCTCTACAGAATGATGAAGCTACAGAATATGCGATTTCGTGTCCGTGCGAGAGACTTCAGATTGACCGTGGCCGAGAACAGTGCAGTGCGTAGTAGCTTGGCGTGACGTCATAGTGGACGACGATAGAGACAGTTGGAACAAGTGGTTCGTGTGAGACACTGATGAGCTGTCATTGCTTCCCGTCGAGACTAGAGACCTGATATGCTTACAGAGACGTTGGAATGTGACCAGTTTCCGAGAAAATATTGTGCTGAGGACACAGGTGTTTTTGAGCGAGAAGAGGTTGTGCAGGAAGCCAGCCTCTGTACAGATCGGCATAGGCATGATCGGAAGAGACCTTGAGCAGGATTCCTTCCAGGACATTGCTGCAATGATGTTTGCACCCAGGATCAGATGTGTGACGTGCTTTCAGAGAGCCAGAGGCCGACGCCAGTGATACGCTGCCTTACGAGCGGTCGTGAGGATTGACCGAAAGGTGACCAGGAAAGTGCCAGAACGGAATCGTTCCTGTCAGTACTCCTGACCGGGCCGATGAGCCGATGGATTGCGAGATTGGTAATCTACAGGAAAGATCAAGAACCAGAGGCAGAGGACGCCAGCCGCGAGCAAGAGGCAAGTAGATATCTTGCGCAGCTAGCATCGGATGTTCCGGTACCTTCTTGACCCTGAAGGATGGTATATCGACGACGGTAATTATGATTTGTGATTTTGTGATTTGATTATCACGTATCCGTTGCTTTGGATTTCGGTATTTTGGGCGATCTATTCACATGATTTAGTCTTGATGACTGAGTTTCATGATATTTGATTTTGTGCACCATGGTTGCACCTACTGGGTATTTATACCTTGTACATAGTTATTACTTTTGAGCTGTTGATTGCGATTTCATGCCTATTTTATGCTGGTGATTTGATTTACGCTTCCAGCAGAGTTTCATGTAATTTTAGTGTTTGATTTTGCACTCGGTATAGCTTATATGTGCTTGTAGTGTATCGATATGTGTTTTGTGCCCGCAGCTGCACACGTTTATGATTTTCTTCATATCTGGATACACTTGGTGTTGCTGCTTACGTATTTGAGTTATTGCTTGGTATTTGTGCATGGGATGCACCAGTTCTATACTTCGTGCATTTGTCGCACCAGTTTTATGTTTCTTGCGTTTATCGCATCAGATTTATATTTCGTGCCTTTGTTGCACCGGATTTATATTTTGTGCATTACGATTGCACCTGACTTCGATTTGATGCCTTTCGGTATGTCGATTTTGATTGTGATATTGATGTGGATTCTTGCACTCCGTGCTTTTGACTGGACTTACGCATATTCGACGTTGCTATTGGATTTTGTGATTCCGTGCATATTGAGTGCGCAGGGTCTAGATTTTCATTCGTGCATGATGGATGCACCGATTTGGATTTTCGCGCATGTTGGGCGCATGTTTTGAGATACGATTTTGGGGCACACCAGATGCACTAAATCGAGATTTTTCGTGCATGTCAGATGCACCTGTTTTGGCTGCCAGGCACACGTTGCCTATGACAGATGCTTCGTGCACACCCGTTGCACCTAGATGTTGTTTTGTGCACATGTTTAGCACATATATGGATTTTGATTTCCGTGCGCACCAGACGCACAGGGTGGTGTTATGTGATTTTTGGGATTTATTCCTTTTGGAGCAGTACATTTTTATGATGTTGGATATTTGCTTTCATACTGAGCAGGACTAGTCAGTGGGCAGTACCTGGATATATTTTGCATGCATCGATAGTTATCGAAGGGATTTCCGAAAAGCGAGCTATAGTCTCAGTATATACCTACGTGTCCGATATGACACGAAACGTTTTAAAAACAAGGAAACCCTTCTAAACTGTTTTCAAAACGGCGGAACGTACCTATTAAACAAAGGATATATATACACATATATAGTTATTTTCTTATGAGAAACGTCCGCCACTGTGCAGTGTTACGCGCATCGCACAGCGACTTAAAAAGATTTGGCATACATTTGCATCAGCTATTTACATGTATAGATTGGATGTCTACATGTATAGTCTTGGTCCATATCATATTGATTTTGTATTGGATTTGACATTGTGTCGTTATCATGACTCCGATGATTGCGGATGCTTGATGGAGTGTTGCTTTTGAGTTATCTGCTCAGTACTCATGCGCATGCATTGCGCTATGATGTTTTATGTATAGATGATTTCGGAACCCCGATGACTTGGAATTTGTATTGAAATATTTTAGTATTTGGGGGTTTAAATTTAAATTCGGGGACCGAATTTCTTTAAGGGGGGTAGATTGTAACGTCTTCAAAATAATAAAATATGATTTTTGGGAAATTTTATAATTTAATATTATTTTAATGAATATTTTAATATTCTGGTATAATTAAATACAGATAAATGGGGAAAAATTCATGGAAAATTCTAAAATAAGTTATTTTAAGGAATTGCTTCGTTTTCTGTGCATGCCCCCATTTCCTCTAGTTTTGACCCTGAGTATGTCTAGTTTTGACTGATTCCATCTAGGGTGAAATCTGGGTTGATTTTCCTATGTTGGTGTATAATTTGGGACTTGTTTTGGCATGGATTTTGGTATTTGGTGATTCATTCCTGTCGGGTGGCGTTTGGACGTCAACGACAAGTGGATTTTGATTGTGTTTACATGCGAGTCGATAGGTTTTTACCTATGCGGGTAGCGTGTGCTATTTTGGTTTCCGATGTGATTTTCATGTGCTTTAGCATTGTGATATACTTGTAGGTACCCCGCGTGATGTTGAGGCAAAGGAGGTGAAGATAGCGACATCGGCTTTGGCACACGAGAAGCAATGTGAGTAGATTTATATCTGTGGGGAGAAGTCGGGTGGATGGCGTATAGCACCCCCGCAGTCCGTGGTGATGTATACGAATACGTATACACACGAATATTTATTATGTGTTGTTTAGGGTTATTGATGGTAATAATGATATTTTGATGATAAGAATATATTGGTTTGGTTTAGTGCGAACCCTAGAGTAGTGGTTGCACTCACACATACATTTACACACATACTTGCATTCATTCTTTCATTTATTAGAGTGCATATGATGGTGCGTATATCTACACATGGGTATGGGACTATGTGTTTATATACTGGATTTGAGGATAGTATTTGGGATTTGAGATGAGTCGATGAGATTGGGCTTGAGGCCAGGAGATCGGTGATGTGATTTGGTTCGTATCGAGATACGACACGATGTTTTAACGGGTCTTTTGACGTAGTGATTCTTACACCTGCATGCATACATTGAGGGTATCAATATTGTACTAGACGTAGATCAGTACCCCGATCATGACATTTGATAAAGAGGATACCAGATAAATAGTATGATGAATGTGATATTGACCCGTACCCAGATTTGGGATGCCGTACGACGGATTTACGTACAAGCTATATTTTGATGATTGATCCGCACTCTTGACTTGGGATGTCTGATTATAGATAGGGTATCGGATATGATATTATTGAGGCGGGATCACCGACTAATATATATACATGTATGTATATGTATCGACTCAGATGTTAGGCGGTTTCCTCACCCGTAGCTCTACTTGTTAGTTCAGCCGTATAGTTTAAGATGGTTGTTAGATTAGATTAGACTCCTACCTATTTCAAAAACTAACGAATCGTGGGTATTTTAAAAGACAGCCCAAGGGATCCTACGGATATTTCAAAAGACGTATCTTTTCATAAAAACACCGTAGCCCCTATTTTCAAAACCCCATGATTCGTGTTATTTCAAAAGGCACCAATTGTAGAGGTTATTTTAGATTAATGCAGATTAGTTATAGTTGCGTCTAGTATTCAGCTTCCGCTCATTATTGTGGTTCGCATATCGCATCGCATGCTTATATTATGTTTCATACTCCATTATTGATGTTATGCTGTTAGGACACCAGCACCATTACCGATGATGCGTATGTACCACGTACACTTACTTGCCGGCTCACACACATCTCCATCGGTAATTGCCATGTCACGTACACCTTAGAAAATATTATTGCATCGACATAGGTTGTTAGCTAATAATTTAGACATGATATTAGTGTACTTGCCTTATATGCTAGATTAGACATTGTAATTATTAGTTGTTACATCATGCATGTTATTATTCATGGATTTTTATGCCTGTATGCACTGTTTACATGCTATTGAGGATTGGATTCGGATTTCCATGAGATTTTCTGGATTTGGGGGAAAACCGCAAAACTTATATAAACTTCTTTTCTCTCTTTAAAATAAAAAGTGCGGTTTTCCCATGATGTATGAGTCGTCCACCATGAGTTTGCTGATGGATTTGGAAACCCGATTCGAGGAGACGGATGAACCGTTTCGGGTACATGGTGGACCCGGTAAGGTACCCCGGGGCAAGAAGCGCGTGGTGATGACGATGTGAGCCTGGCAGGGGAGCACTACCTACCGGTGATTTTACCCGACGCGTCGGATATCCGGAGGATACCGTCGTGGTCTTGAGATGGATGGTAGGGGCCGGTCTGGACTGACGGCGCCCTAGATATTATGATTGAGACATTGGGATTTCGAGATTTCGAGGTACAGAGACTGTGATACAGAGATATCGAGATATTGGGATTACGTTTTGTGCCGATGCTAGGCACTGTTTTATGCTGATTTCATTATGATACCTCAACTAAAAATACAAGGGAAATCTCACTAAATTATGAAAACAGTTTCTTCATTTACATGTATTCTGCTTTCATGCATTCATACCTCATATTCATGACATACTATTACCTGAGGCACTAGCACGAGCACTTGGCACTACATTCACGTATAGAGATTACATTGCCAGTTTAGCATGCTTCAGCTTTATTCATATTGAGGTTTCTTTATATCTGATCGTATTGACCTAGGTTGGGTCATGCATTCGATCTCTGCTTGTAGATATCTTTCTATTCACGAGTTGGCAACTCACCCCCGTTGTGCCCCAGTTCTTGCAGGTTTGCCGTACAGTTCTATAGCGGCATTTCTGGCACACTGCTTCCTTTTGGGTGATTTGCTTGGATAGGTGGGTTCTTTTGTATCAGAACCGCCGTTGTATTTATATTATTCATTGTATCTAGAATATCCATCAACCAAAACTCGTATATTGTTTCAGACCTAGACTAGTGATGTATTATTCGACCATAGAGTCGCGCTTAGTAGTGTTGCGGTTTTCTTGTTGCTTTTGAGCTTTCTTTTGGATTTGATCCTCGCCACTTGGCGTTGTATATTATTGTTGCATGTGTGGTGGTGACCGTCGATTGACGAAGAGCTAGCTCCCGCTTGGGGATGCCTTTATCATTGCATATATTGTTATCCTTGTTATACCCCATTCGGGGCCAGTTTTACAAAAGAAACTCTGCCGAAATTTTTAGAAAAGACTGTACTGTTTTTAAAAATGCATATTCGGTTTAGTTATTTAAAAACCTTGATTTCAAACATGTTTTTCTTCACTTCTTTAAACCAGTTTCTTTACTTATTCTTAAAAATGGTTTTAGATTTCTGGGCTTTTGGCTTACTTGGATCAGATGGAGTCCTATAGACTTCATATGGTTCAAGGGCCAGTCACATGCTCTTTCGGGTCGTGACAAAGTTGGTATCAGAGCGCTAGGTTGACCTTGGTTCGAGTATAAGTCTGACTATGTGGAGCCTAGGGCGTTTATATATATACGGAACTTAGGCTTGACCTTACGGAACTTAGACTTGGTCGAGGGGGTATTAGACCCGAACTTTCGTCGTGTAGGATGACCCTTGGTTGATGGAATAGGTAACTAAAGTAGAGTTGACGTACCGTTGGTATGTTCCGCGGCATACTTACGACACGCCATTCCGCTTAAGGAACCTTAGGATGTACATATTTTCGAGAATAAAGAGGATCACTGATCTCGAAAATATGTACATCCTAAGGTTCCTTAAGCGGAATGGCGTGTCGTAAGTATGCCGCGGAACATACCAACGGTACGTCACTCTACTTTAGTTACCTATTCCATCAACCAAGGGTCATCCTACACGACGAAAGTTCGGGTCTAATACCCCCTCGACCAAGTCTAAGTTCCGTAAGGTCAAGCCTAAGTTCCGTATATATATAAACGCCCTAGGCTCCACATAGTCAAACTTAGACTCGAACCAAGGTCAACCTAGCGCTCTGATACCAACTTTGTCACGACCCGAAAGAGCACGTGACTGGCCCTTGAACCATATGAAGTCTATAGGACTCCATCTGATCCAAGTAAGCCAAAAGCCCAGAAATCTAAAACCATTTTTAAGAATAAGTAAAGAAACTGGTTTAAAGAAGTGAAGAAAAACATGTTTGAAATCAAGGTTTTTAAATAACTAAACCGAATATGCATTTTTAAAAACAGTACAGTCTTTTCTAAAAATTTCGGCAGAGTTTCTTTTGTAAAACTGGCCCCGAATGGGGTATAACAAGGATAACAATATATGCAATGATAAAGGCATCCCCAAGCGGGAGCTAGCTCTTCGTCAATCGACGGTCACCACCACACATGCAACAATAATATACAACGCCAAGTGGCGAGGATCAAATCCAAAAGAAAGCTCAAAAGCAACAAGAAAACCGCAACACTACTAAGCGCGACTCTATGGTCGAATAATACATCACTAGTCTAGGTCTGAAACAATATACGAGTTTTGGTTGATGGATATTCTAGATACAATGAATAATATAAATACAACGGCGGTTCTGATACAAAAGAACCCACCTATCCAAGCAAATCACCCAAAAGGAAGCAGTGTGCCAGAAATGCCGCTATAGAACTGGTACGGCAAACCTGCAAGAACTGGGGCACAACGGGGGTGAGTTGCCAACTCGTGAATAGAAAGATATCTACAAGCAGAGATCGAATGCATGACCCAACCTAGGTCAATACGATCAGATATAAAGAAACCTCAATATGAATAAAGCTGAAGCATGCTAAACTGGCAATGTAATCTCTATACGTGAATGTAGTGCCAAGTGCTCGTGCTAGTGCCTCAGGTAATAGTATGTCATGAATATGAGGTATGAATGCATGAAAGCAGAATACATGTAAATGAAGAAACTGTTTTCATAATTTAGTGAGATTTCCCTTGTATTTTTAGTTGAGGTATCATAATGAAATCAGCATAAAACAGTGCCTAGCATCGGCACAAAACGTAATCCCAATATCTCGATATCTCTGTATCACAGTCTCTGTACCTCGAAATCTCGAAATCCCAATGTCTCAATCATAATATCTAGGGCGCCGTCAGTCCAGACCGGCCCCTTACCATCCATCTCAAGACCACGACGGTATCCTCCGGATATCCGACGCGTCGGGTAAAATCACCGGTAGGTAGTGCTCCCCTGCCAGGCTCACATCGTCATCACCACGCGCTTCTTGCCCCGGGGTACCTTACCGGGTCCACCATGTACCCGAAACGGTTCATCCGTCTCCTCGAATCGGGTTTCCAAATCCATCAGCAAACTCATGGTGGACGACTCATACATCATGGGAAAACCGCACTTTTTATTTTAAAGAGAGAAAAGAAGTTTATATAAGTTTTGCGGTTTTCCCCCAAATCCAGAAAATCTCATGGAAATCCGAATCCAATCCTCAATAGCATGTAAACAGTGCATACAGGCATAAAAATCCATGAATAATAACATGCATGATGTAACAACTAATAATTACAATGTCTAATCTAGCATATAAGGCAAGTACACTAATATCATGTCTAAATTATTAGCTAACAACCTATGTCGATGCAATAATATTTTCTAAGGTGTACGTGACATGGCAATTACCGATGAGATGTGTGTGAGCCGGCAAGTAAGTGTACGTGGTACATACGCATCATCGGTAATGGTGTGTGGTGTCCTAACAGCATAACATCAATAATGGAGTATGAAACATAATATAAGCATGCGATGCGATGCGAACCACAATAATGAGCGGAAGCTGAATACTAGACGCAACTATAACTAATCTGCATTAATCTAAAATAACCTCTACAATTGGTGCCTTTTGAAATAACACGAATCATGGGGTTTTGAAAATAGGGGCTACGGTGTTTTTATGAAAAGATACGTCTTTTGAAATATCCGTAGGATCCCTTGGGCTGTCTTTTAAAATACCCACGATTCGTTAGTTTTTGAAATAGGTAGGAGTCTAATCTAATCTAACAACCATCTTAAACTATACGGCTGAACTAACAAGTAGAGCTACGGGTGAGGAAACCGCCTAACATCTGAGTCGATACATATACATACATGTATATATATTAGTCGGTGATCCCGCCTCAATAATATCATATCCGATACCCTATCTATAATCAGACATCCCAAGTCAAGAGTGCGGATCAATCATCAAAATATAGCTTGTACGTAAATCCGTCGTACGGCATCCCAAATCTGGGTACGGGTCAATATCACATTCATCATACTATTTATCTGGTATCCTCTTTATCAAATGTCATGATCGGGGTACTGATCTACGTCTAGTACAATATTGATACCCTCAATGTATGCATGCAGGTGTAAGAATCACTACGTCAAAAGACCCGTTAAAACATCGTGTCGTATCTCGATACGAACCAAATCACATCACCGATCTCCTGGCCTCAAGCCCAATCTCATCGACTCATCTCAAATCCCAAATACTATCCTCAAATCCAGTATATAAACACATAGTCCCATACCCATGTGTAGATATACGCACCATCATATGCACTCTAATAAATGAAAGAATGAATGCAAGTATGTGTGTAAATGTATGTGTGAGTGCAACCACTACTCTAGGGTTCGCACTAAACCAAACCAATATATTCTTATCATCAAAATATCATTATTACCATCAATAACCCTAAACAACACATAATAAATATTCGTGTGTATACGTATTCGTATACATCACCACGGACTGCGGGGGTGCTATACGCCATCCACCCGACTTCTCCCCACAGATATAAATCTACTCACATTGCTTCTCGTGTGCCAAAGCCGATGTCGCTATCTTCACCTCCTTTGCCTCAACATCACGCGGAGGTACCTACAAGTATATCACAATGCTAAAGCACATGAAAATCACATCGGAAACCAAAATAGCACACGCTACCCGCATAGGTAAAAACCTATCGACTCGCATGTAAACAAAATCAAAATCCACTTGTCGTTGACGTCCAAACGCCACCCGACAGGAATGAATCACCAAATACCAAAATCCATGCCAAAACAAGTCCCAAATTATACACCAACATAGGAAAATCAACCCAGATTTCACCCTAGATGGAATCAGTCAAAACTAGACATACTCAGGGTCAAAACTAGAGGAAATGGGGGCATGCACAGAAAACGAAGCAATTCCTTAAAATAACTTATTTTAGAATTTTCCATAATTTTTCCCCATTTATCTGTATTTAATTATACCAGAATATTAAAATATTCATTAAAATAATATTAAATTATAAAATTTCCCAAAAATCATATTTTATTATTTTGAAGACGTTACAAAGGGCATGTGCGGGTGGGTTCAAATTAACAAGATAGTGATGGGTAGAACTTGGCATGTGACTTATGACATTTTGACCTAACGCCAAGGTTATAAAAGCATGGGGCAAAAACTATATCGGGAGTTTCTAAAGAAACTGAAACTTGCCAAGTATGCGCATACCTTCTGGAGTATGAGTAACGTGGATGCATTCCATCACGTTATCATGCGATGAGAGTTGGATCCCGATTCCCACTGATGAGTTGGTTTACTCTTCGGGTGATCCCGATTGATTCTTCTTTAGGTTTGGAGGAGAATTTGACAGGACAGTGGGAGGTTTCCGGATTAGATAAAGTGATGACCATTCTGATCTAGGTTAGAGTGCACGCAGAGTGTTTCTTTTCTCTCTCTCTCTCTTTGGCAGCGACCTTTGACCGACCTTAGACTATGACTCAGTGACCAGGTTGACCGAACCTTCTTAAAATACTGGCTTTTGGATTGTCTATGTTGCATAAAGTCATTGCCACTCCTTCTTTTACCCTTTGAATTTCTCAGAACACCCGTATTACTACGGATATCCACTTCCATTGGATAGAGCCATCGTATGGTTATATACGAACTCGAAGGGACTTCTTCGAGGATGGATCAAGGTTCAGGAGAAATAGAATTGGTTTATTCAGTTGTCTTTTATTATCACCTTCTCTCATGTTGCGAGAGCTCCTTGGTTTAGGAGAGTACACCTATTACGCTTATTGGATAGTCTTATTCCAAGCCGTAGGCTGGTGCCGAAAGGTAGGGAATGAAGAAAACCAATTAGCCTAAGTAGGGTGTGCAGAAGGTAATATGTAAAGACAAAATAAAGGGATTAGAAATAGGGCAAAGTATATTGCGACTGATATCATTCACGACCAAAACCGCGTACTTCATCGCCACTCCTATTTCACTTTAAAAGAATAAGGTATTATTCAGTTGTCTTTTATCATCACCTTCTCTCAGTTGCGAGTACTCCTTGGTTTAGGAGGGTACACCTATTATGTTTACTGGATAGTCTTCTTCCAAACCATAGGCAGGTGCCGAACGGTAGGGAAGGAAGAAAACCAGTTAGCCTAACGATGGTGTACAGAAGGTAACGACTAAAGACAAATAAAGGGATTTAGAGAGACGGCAATAAAATATACGGTTGAAGTCATGAATTGGATTATGGAAGAGGCATTGCTATGAATACCAGGATACCCCTACGAAACATTTTCATGTTTCAGTGCATTGTTAAAGAAAAACTGTTTTCCCGATTAGACACTTACTCCAAGGGTATGTATTTACCAGGTTTCATTATCATATCTGTATGGTTTTGCAGATGATGAGTGGGAGTAAGATATTGGGAATTAGGTGATCATCCTCATTATATCGGAATTCGTTGTAATTGGTGATATTTGAGGAAATCGCCAGGGTACAGTTTTCTGCCTACGACGCACAAGTTTTGAGTTGTTTAACTCAGCGGACTTATACAGAGTATTGTATGTTGTCCAAGTGTCCTTCAGGACAAAGGGGTAGGTCCTCGTACTTTGTTCTGTTTACTTATAACTTCTCTAGTATTTAGACAAGTGTTTCGTAGAAATACAAGGTCTAAGTTTTGAGAAGTTGTGGGTATAAGAATAAAGTAGAGAACCAGGTATCACAAGTATCGGGATTCTTCAAAGAGATCGAAGATGTAGATTCTTGTGATTGGTATTCAGATGATAGTGATGGTTTTGAGAAACGTGTTTCTCTTTCAGGTTACTCATAATTGGATGGATTCCTAAGTTGAGTAATGCTGATTAGCCTCTTTCCATTAAAGTTGATATGCACTGGAGACAGCTGCATGATTCGAATATGGTTCCAATTAAATAAGTGCCAAAGTTTCTGTATTGGATATAGAATGGATCGTACCTTAAAAGAAACTACGGTATGGGGAGTTGTCCAGCTTATGCTTAAAACCAGACACTGGATAACTCAGGGCACGGTTCTGTAATGGCTGTTTGTGGGTTGACCCTGGCTATGACGAGGGTTGATATTCTACCATTTGGAAGATCAATAGTGATATTGTTCTTGACTCGCCACAGTTTTAGTAAAAATGGATCTTTTTCAGAAAACAGTAGTGGGAGTATGGTAGAACTGGAAGTGATTCCAGAACCGCGAACGATTACGGAAAATTTAATAGGACCTATATATTAAATCAGGTTTGACATTCCAATAGCCACTCCGCCGGTATGGTAGGTAACCTCAGACACCTGAGAGGTACTTCGGTAGGCTCAAGGACGGTGACAGGGAGGTTCTTATCTACCCAGACTTGACACTACTGTTGTTCCAGGATATGAGACCCGGTAGGAGGGTTGTCGTAGTCAGTGGGAGCAGCGGAAGAATAGTGGGCAAGATGCTTATATCTATTTATAGACTTGAGCAGTTATAGCGGAGATAGATCATCTAATTTTGATATGACAGTCATGGGTTTGACTTCAATCAGAATAGGGGGTGGATCAGTTAAGAAGGTAGTAGGCTGTGATGTCATGGTATCTGGATGACATACACAGAATAGGATGTAAAATTCCTATACTACGATCGGTTGTACTGTGGTCGTCACACAGTTGTTTCTCCAGACAGGACATGGATATAATATTTGACATTCTGGTTTCTGGATCTATGGTTTTATATCCGGATTTGGGTAGTTTTCCAATGTGAGTACTTTGACAGATATTCTAATGGTTTTTGGAATAGTTGACTCCTAGCATGGTAGTGTACCTGCAGGTGATGGAGTCACCCCTCTCTAAAGGTGTCGTATAGACTAAAGGGGAGAGGGATGTGCATGATTGGCAGATCACTTGCTTAGGCAATTGAGTCAATCATGAGATGTCAAGTACCACACCAAATGTTAGTTTTGCACTAGATGCAATAAGTTTGTATTAATCCAATCCTGGAAAAACATAAGGAAGCAGTTTTAGAACATTGGTACATGTTCTACGGATTTGATAACGGCAGCCTCTTTCGGGAGACGGTTATCATTCCAGGCTTCAAAGGTGACATGGATGACAGAGTGATTGTCAGAGTTTTTAGTTTTCCCTCTGACGAGGGACAGTATTATGGACAGGTGGTCCAAGAGGATACTGTGGGGAGCAAGGTGCCCGATACTGATTAGGTTCAGTGATCGATACAGTCTAAGAAGTTTGGATATGGAGTTCATTTATGAACTAAGGTCCCATCAGATATCCAGACATATTCTAAGACAGGTACTACTCAATTCGGGAGATGGCTTTCTCCGCGAACTTGAGATTTAGAGAGATATTGAAAGATACTTCTAGGCGGATCCACTCACTGAGGCTATTTCTCGAACACAATAGTTTTACAAACGGGCTTTGTGAAACTGATTAGTAGAGGAGTTGGATGTTCGATTTCACACGGGCTGTGAGTAGTCGACATCGCAATATTAGCCTTGAGTGCAAGTGGGAGATTGTTGGAGATAGTGCCCTCATAGTCAATTATTGGATCGCAGGTACGTGATTGCAATGATTGCGGATGACCTATCCCGGTAGGACAGTCTTACTCGAAATGATAGTATGCTATCTGGTTTGCCTTTATCAGTCGTGTACATGTTCAGGTGACTGATTGCATGTTACACTTTGATAGAGCCCTTAGGATCTTTCTTTACTACCAACTGTATGAGGGCGATCATATACGTGAGAGTTGGGTAGTTTAGATGCATATCCTTAATTGTGGTCCCTAGTCGTGGGAGTTTCGAGACAGGGCATCGATACTCCGGAGTAGACTAGTGTATACAGTCGAGACCCCGTCAAGGGGCGGTGGCCGGTCTCACAAGCCACTGGTATCAGTTGGATCACCTAAGATGTATACAGGTGCTCATTGGGTTATGAGTACACCGGACAGGACTCGCCGGGAATCTGCTAGTTAGTATTATATCTACCGTCAGATAGCAGTTCCCTGGTGACATGTGTACAGGTTAGTTCATCGACCTGAGGTCGTCATTTGTCTCGTGTGAGTTCCCACTGTGCTTTGATTTCTACCCTACCACGGCTCAAAGGAGTCGTGCAAACAGGTAGCTTTTGGGTACAGTCCCGAGCCATATGGAGGCACGTGAGCGGATCGGCAGGGGATTCGTCTCTCCCGGTATTGGGGGCGAGATCGTGCTGTGTCTAGGAGAGCCATTACACAAAGCCCACGGCCGTGGCAGGAGATTTACTGGTAGGTACTCCAGTAGTATCTCAGGGTGTTATTGGGCTTCACTCCGACACGACTTATACTGCTTCTGGGGGTCTGACGTTACTAGCCCTCTAGGCGGATATGCGATACTCATTGACGAACGGACCGGACTATATATACATTGTCACTGTTAGGCTCAGTAGGGTTTTCGGAGGAGTTCGCTCATCGGTCTCCCTTGAGTTCGCTCCTTGGCCACCCTTGAGGTCAGTCCGTGGGCAGCCGTTATGCATTGCTAGTGCCGCTGACGGTTTGTGGTTAAACCCACTGCCAGGGTGCTGACGAGTCATTAGAGTTCCCCACAGGCAGTTTCCCAAGTTCGGGCGAAACGTTGTAGAGGCCGTATGGTTTTATGGCAGGGTTCGGAAAATGCACGTGCGTTTACGCACGTGTCGATTTTCGGACAGATGATACTGGTCGGCTTTGGTTTAAGCCGGATCCGAGTATTATATTGAGTAGGTATAATATCTTTGTCTCAGTTGCATTTGTATTCGGTTGTAATACAAATGCGGGTATATTTATACAGTTTCGGGGTTATCCTGAAAGTTGTTTCAGGATCACTTTTGGAAGTTGCCAGTTTCCAGTTTTCTATCAGCCGTCTTTTAACATTTGGTTAAAGACGGATTTATCTTTTCTTCAGATATGGTGAGTCGAGCTTCTAGAAGGTTCTAGAAGGTTCTAGATTTGGTGAGGTGTCTTGTGACTCATGCTTTGATTTCATTACTTTCTTGTTTTGCTTAAGATCTTTTTGCTTGATATTTGTTCATAATATCTTAGAGTTATGATAAGGTTGCATCCTATGGTCACCCCCCTCTCCTACGGTCACCTCCCTCATTCTATAAAGAGGCCGGCCCCTCTCTCTCTCTTATGGTTGTTGATTTCATCGGTTAGAAAAGATATGATAGTTTTGGGGTGTATGGAATTCACAGTTCATTTCATTCCATCACCCGATTTCCACGGCAACTTCATTAACCGATCGTCCACGGTTTTGGACGAAGTGAGACAAAGTCATCTACTCATTCTCTACATCAATCTTGGTCGTCTCTTTTAGCAAACTTGACGATCGAGTTGCCTCGAGTCAGAGGCGGGAGCCCGTTTAAAGAACCGATCATATGGTGCCACTTCGACGAGGACATCGGAGATCGACGAGATCGGAGCAGCCGCAACGGAGCGTGGGATGATGGTTGAAGAACGAAGGACTCGGATCGTTCGGTATAACATTCCTACACTCTTTACAGTATGTTAGTTTAGCAATAATGGCAGATCCGGGTTAAAGTATACGATAGCGCCAAGTTTAAAAGTTTTTGTTCCGCATTTGGCGTCTGTAGACGGCCGAGGCGCTAGCGTAGACTTACAGTAACACATGTAGAGAATAAACTAGGGTTTAGGTGTAATGGTTAGGTTAAGGGAAAAAACAAAATGGTCAAGACTTTTCAAAGATCATGAAGCTTCTAGCAATTAACAAAGAAAGCCACCATTTTTGTTTCTTGCCAAAAATAAATGAATAAAATAAATAAATAAGTTAAAACCCTAACCATTAACCTAAACATGGTTTAAAGTATACACACACCCAAGTTTGCATGTACCATCAAACATGATACAAACTAGTGCACAAAATATATCACATATACAACTTGTGCACATCAAGTGAGAAAATCAATCTTAAGTGAACAAATACCAGTTAATGTAAAGTAATATATCAAATATATAATTATACATTAAATCATTAAATCAACACTTGATTTAATGATCCGGTCATACTGCATATAACCGACTAATATCAAGTGTATCAATATATCGAATCAACATTTGATTCGGTAACCCGGCTATATCTCATATAACCGTCCGATGATACAAATTGCGAGAATATAATTCAGCATCACATACTGGTATTATTCTCGGTCCCGCACATATCTCATATGCACTCCTATTTCGTTTCGCTTGAGCCAGGAAACCTCTGTATAGGACTCTAAAGACTCGTCAATACGCCGGCAGCAGGTGATGATCATATCAAACACCCACTAGCCGCAATACCGGCAGTAAATCAGTGCAACCCTGGCCAGGGATTTCCAGTTATGGCCAGTCGAGCATAGCGCAACATCAACCCCCAATACCGGAAGAGACGAATCCCCTCCGATCGCTCATTGCCTCCATGTGAATCGGGACTGTACCCAAAAACCACCTGTTTGCACGACTCAGTAGAGCCGTGGTAGGGTGGAAATCAAAGCACAGTGGGAGACACACAAGACTCTATGAAGATCTCGGGTCAACAGACTAAGCTGTACCAGTGTCACCAGAGAACTGCCATCTGACGTGAGGTATAATACCATCTGGGAGTTCTCGGCGAGTCCGTTCAGTGTACCCAGTCACCACTGAGCACCCGCATACCATCTCTGATGTCAAACACCAATAGATATGGGATCATCCATCGCACATCACATGGATCGAGAAGATATACGCTAGTCTACTCTGGAATATCGATGCCCCGTCTCGATATTCCCACGACTAGGAACATTGAAGGATGTACTCATTGACTACCCAGGCCCCCACTAGTATAATCTGCATCATAGTCCTGGAAGTCGAGCATACATCCTAAGGGCTTTATCAACATGTAATAGAGAGACTACAAGTATACATGTTAAGATAAAGAGCAACCAGATAGCGTACTATCATGTCGAGCAAGAAAGTCCTACCTATATATGTCCCAGCATCCACTACAATATACATCTCATGTACAGTAATGGCCTCTAGGGCATACATATAACTAACAGATTATCTGTTCGGAAAGTTAATACTATCTATTTATCTGAAATGTGATACAATATGTGGAATTCATAGAGTTAGGCATGAAATGCGAAGTATGTGATATTTCGGATTTACGATGTCTAAAGTGATTGTGGATTCCAAATATTGTAGTTTTACACTTTCTTTTCTGTGACCGTAAGTGTAATATGTGATATCGCCGGTTTCGTTGCTATATGTCAACGACAATTGGGATGCGCATATTTACTTACGTTGATGACATGTGATGTTATGTGTTGCTGGATATGTTATATTGGATCGTCGCGTTTTGAATAGCCGGTTTTTTTTATGTGAGATGAGAGTTTTTATTTTCATTCATGTAAAATTCTTTTGTATGTAATATTCTTTTATTGGGGCACTTCCGGGTTGAGGTTGATGTCACCAGTGTATATTATTTACTTTTCCGCATTAGGTAGACCCAAGGAGGGGAGCACAAGTAACCGGGTTCTACGGTCCAGTGGGAGGCCATCTCGAGGAGTCGAGACCGGGTCTTCTAACCCTAGAATTGGCAGTGTTACTTGCCGCTCTCGTAGGGGTCTTGGGATGTGGGTTTGGCTATTCGTCGCGACCGTGGAATCCGTGTTTTATACAGGCTCGTATTGAAAACACGGACATCCTAGTATATCCAATATTTCATATATGTTCTTCTGTTGCAATGTTCTGTGATGAGATCATATTACTGCCTGAGACGAATGCTTATACAATATATATATATATATATATATATATATATGCTGATATATAAATATTACTGCTTTCGTTTCTTCTGTGATGCTTAGGAAGCATAAGCTGATGGGATTTTTATTAATAAGATTAATAAAAGGAAAAAGAAACCTAAAGATGTTGTAGAATCAAAACTTTATAAAAAAGGTAGCTACAGTTTTGCTTTGTATAGTGGTATATATGATATACCCTGCACCTTATTCGATGGGGAAAGAGCCGAGATCCCTTCACCGGGAGTGACCTCTTTAGCGAAACTGGAAGATGCTACAAACTCGCGGTTTAGTTTTCGATAGCTTATATAGTCTTGCTTTGCATAGCGGTATATATGATATATCCTGCACCTTATTCGATGGGGAAAGAGCCGAGATCCCTTCACCGGGAGTGACCTCTTTAGCGAAACTAGAAGCCTAAAAAACGCTCCTTTTCAAAAACACTCGATTCTACGACGATATCAAGTTCATTACGCAATAGGTTTTCAGAAAAACCTGACGTAGCCCTCCGTCATTTCAGATAGAGACTAGTTAGTATTCGTGCTGCGTTTGTTGACCTTAGCGAAGGCGTGGTGTACGGTAGCTAATTAGTATTTATCTGCTAAAACATGAGATGTGATTGAGTTAGGGTAGTCGTACGACTTTGTTGACCTTAGCCAAGGGTCGTACAGGTGGGTTTAATTCAATCAGGAAATGACGGGTTAACTTGACTAGCACTTATGATTTGTTGACCTTAGCCAAGGTCATAAGTAGCTAGGGGTAAAAGCATTATCGGGAATTTCAAGTTTTGAAATTTTCAATGAGATTGCATACCTCCTATGAGATAGTTGGATCCCGATACCCACTGCGAGTAAGAGTTACTTCTGGGAGAGTTTTACACAGGACAATTAGCCGATCAAGTAGGTGTCTAGAAAAGTGTTAACGGGGTTACGCCTCTGGGAAAATGAGGTTTACTTTAATTAGGTCCGTGCGAAAGCACGAGGAACCTCCCTCAAGTACCGACACTGATCTGGCTGAAAGATTGACGAAATTGTAGGGTGTAATTAATCCCGGCTAATCTTACCTTTTAGGGTTTGAAGGAAGATTTGATAAAAACAGTGAGAGACATCCTGATTAGATAAGATAATAACCAATCTAATCTTGCGAGAGCATACGCTAAAGTGTTTTTCTTCTCTCTCTCTCCAGGTAGCGACCATGTCAGGCCATAATCAAGATAATAATATGGATGTATTGACTGAACCCGCTTATTACACTGAGCAGGAGAACGTTGGACCCGTTCTTTCTTATAAGAGTTATAAGACTGAACAGGGAATAGGAGAATATCTGGATTCTCAAGCCGCCCAAAAGAACATGCATATTGATACACCTTCTTCGGGTGTGTTAGTTATTGAGAACTGTTTCTCAGTTCACCCTACGTCCTGGGTATTAGATACTGGATCAGGATCCCACATATGTAAATTGTTACATGGGCTACGTAAAGGTAGAGAACTAGGAAAAGGTGATCATTCCGTTCAAGTAGGGAACGGTGCAAGTATTGTAGCCAAAGAAGTTGGCGAATATCACCTAGTATTGCCAAGTCGTAATACACTGATTCTGAATGAGTGCTATTATATACCGAACATGATGTGCAACATTATATCAGTTTCTTTATTAAGTAAAGAAGGATATAATTTTGTAGTACAGGATAATGTTATGAACATCTTCCTAAATCAAAAGTTGATTGCATCAGGCTCGTTACATAATGGCATATTCATTCTCAATCAAAATACAGTCCTCAATATACAAAACACACACAAGAGGAAAAGTTCAGAAATGAACGAATCCTACTTGTGGCATTGTAGACTTGGTCATATCAATGCGACACGACTGGCTAAGTTACATAAGGATGGATATTTAAATCCGTTCGAATTATCATCTTATGATACTTGCCATTCATGTCTCAAAGGAAAAATGACCAAAGCTCCGTTTAGTGGACATGGAGAAAGAGTTAAGGAACTCTTAGGACTGGTACATAGTGATGTATGCGGTCCCATGTCTACGCATGCCAGGAACGGTTCTTCCTACTTCATTACATTCACTGACGATCTCTCAAGATTCGGATATGTGTTCCTGATGAAACACAAGTCTGAAGCTTTTGAGAAATTCAGAGAATATAACCACGAAGTAGAGAACCAAACGGGCAAAAGTATTAAGATTCTTCGATCTGATTGAGGAGGTGAATACTTAAGCAATGAGTTCCTAGATTATCTAAAAGAGAATGGGATTCTCTCTCAGCTTACTCTTCCTTATACACCACAGCACAACGGTGTATCGGAGCGGAGGAATCGCACCCTGTTAGATATGATGCGCTCTATGATGAGTACGGCTGAGTTACCTATTTCCTTCTGGGGGTATGCGCTGGAGACAGCCATATACTTATTGAATAGAGTTCTAACTAAATCTGTGCCTACCACTCCATATGAGATATGGAATGGGAAGAGACCATCTCTTAAAAGAGTTAAGATATGGGGTTGTCCGGCCTATGTTAAAAAGAAAAATCCGGACAAACTTGAGGCACGATCATTTCTTTGTAAGTTTGTAGGATATCCAAGCAATTCGTATGGATATCTATTCTACCACAGTGAACTACAAAAGGTGTTTGTTGCTCAACATGCCACCTTTTTAGAAAATGAATTTCTTGCAAAAGAAATTAGTGGCGATGAGGTAGAGCTGGAAGAGGTTCCAGCAACACAAACAACAACTGAAGATTTAGTGGAACCAGAGGATTCAGTAGTACCTGACGAACCCCAGCCTCTCCGCCGATCTAGCAGGTTTTCTCATCCACCTGAGAGATACTACGGTTTTCTCATTGATGGTGGAAGCGAGGATTGCATCATGGAAGATGATGACCCGACTAGTTTCGAGCAGGCCATCACAAGTGGTGACTCTGTGAAATGGCTGGATGCAATGCGATCTGAGATGGAATCCATGTACACCAACAAAGTATGGACTTTGGAAAATGCTCCTGAAGGGGTAAAACCTATTGGGAGCAAGTGGATCTTTAAAAAGAAATTTGGTGTAGATGGAAAAGTTGAGACTTTCAAAGCTAGACTTGTAGCAAAGGGTTTTCGTCAACGACCAGGTGTGGATTATGACGAAACCTTTTCTCCAGTGGCTATGCTTAAGTCCATCCGGATCTTACTTGCCATTGCTGCATACCATGACTACGAAATCTGGCAAATGGATGTTAAGACCGCCTTTCTAAACGGTGATTTAGAAGAGTGCGTGTACATGACTCAGCCAGAGGGCTTCGTAGACAGTGGGAGCAGCGGAAAGGTGTGCAAGCTGCTTAAATCCATTTATGGGTTGAAGCAAGCATCGCGGAGTTGGAACATCTGTTTTGATGTTGTAGTCAAAGAGTTTGACTTCATCAAAAATATAGATGAACCTTGTATCTATAAGAAGGTAGCAGAGGGTAAGGTTGTCTTCCTCGTATTGTACGTGGATGACATGTAAGTCTACGTTAGCGCCCCGGCAGTCTACAGACGCCAAAATGCGGAACAAAACTTTTAAACTGGCGCTATCGTATACTTTAACCCGGATCTGCCATTATTGCTAAACTAACAAACTGTAAAGAGTGTAGGAAAGTTATACCGAACGATCCGAGTCCTTCGTTCTTCAACCATCATCCCACGCTCCGTTGCGGCTGCTCCGATCTCGTCGATCTCCGATCTCCTCGTCGAGGTGGCACCACATGATCGGTTCTTTAAACGGGCTCCCGCCTCTGACTCGAGGCAACTCGATCGTCAAGTTTGCCAAAAGAGACGACCAAGATTGATGTAGAGAATGAGTAGATGACTTTGTCTCACTTCGTCCAAATCCGTGGACGATCGGTTAATGAAGTTGCCGTGGAAATCGGGTGATGGAATGAAATGGACTGTGAAATTCCATACACCGATAAAACCTATCATAATCTTTTCTCTCTAAAATGAAACCTCAAGTGAGAGTGTGAGTGAATGAGAGAGGAGGCCTTCCATTCATATATGAAGGAGGAGGGTGAGTGTAGGAGGAGATAAGGAGGTAACCATAACAAAACATCCTTATCATAATATGAACACAAACTAAATATCTAGCAAAAAGATCTTAAGCATAACAAGAAATGGTTGATTACAAAGCATGAGTCACAAAGCTTAGTCACAAATTCTAGAACCTTCTAGAACCTTCTAGAATGATGACTCACTCCACCTGAAGAAAAGATAAATCCGTCTTTAACCGAATGTTAAAAGACGGCTGATAGAAAACTGGAAACTGGCAACTTCCAAAGGTGATCCTGAAACAACTTTCAGGATAACCCCGAAACTGTATAAATATACCCGCATTTGTATTACGACCGAATACAAATGCAACTGAGACAAAGATATTATACCTACTCAATATAATACTCGGATCCGGCTTAAACCAAAGCCGACCAGTATCAACTGCCCAAAAACTGACACGTGCGTAAACGCACGTGCATTTTCCGAACCCTGCCATAAAACCATACGGCCTCTACAACATTTCGCCCGAACTTGGGAAACTGTCTGTGGGGGACTCTAATGACTCGTCAGTACCCTGGCAGTGGGTTTAACCACAAACCGTCAGCGGCACTAGCAATGCGTAACGGCTGCCCACGGACTGACCTCAAGGGATGCCTATGAGCGCACTCATCCGGAAAACCCTACTGAGCCTAACAGTGACAATGTATATACAGTCCGGTCCGTTCGTCAATGAGTATCGCATATCCGCCTAGGGGGCTAGTAACGTCAGACCCCCAAAAAGCAGTATAAGTCGTGTCGGAGTGTAGCCCAATCACACCCTGAGATACTACTGGAGTACCTACCAGTAAATCTCCTGCCATGGCCATGGACTTTGTGTAATGGCTCTCCTAGACACTGCACGACCTCGCCCCCAATACCGGGAGAGACGAATCCCCTGCCGATCCGCTCACGTGCCTCCATATGGCTCGGGACTGTACCCAAAAACTACCTGTTTGCACGACTCCTTTGAGTCGTGGTAGGGTAGAAATCAAAGCACAGTGGGAACTCACACGAGACAAATGACGACCTCAGGTCGATGAACTAACCTGTACACATGTCACCAGGGAACTGCTATCTGACGATAGGTATAGTACTAACTAGCAGATTCCCGGCGAGTCCTGTCCGGTGTACTCATAACCCAATGAGCACCTGTATACATCTTAGGTGATCCAACTGACACCAGTGGCTTGTGAGACCGGCCACCGCCCCTCGTCGGGGTCTCGACTGTACACACTAGTCTACTCCGGAGTATCGATGCCCTGTCTCGAAACTCCCACGACTAGGGACCACAATTAAGGATATGCATATAAACTACCCAACTCTCACGTATATGATCGCCATCATACTGTTGGTAGTAAAGCAAGATCCTAAGGGCTCTATCAAAGTGTAACATGCAATCAGTCACCTGAACATGTACACGACTGATAAAGGCAAACCAGATAGCATACTATCATCTCGAGTAAGAGTGTGCTACCGGGATAGGTCTTCCGCAATCATTGCAATCACGTACCTGCGATCCAATAATTGACTATGAGGGCACTATCTCCAACAATCTCCCACTTGCACTCAAGGCTAATATTGCGATGCCGACTACTCACAGCCCGTGTGAAACCGAACATCCAACTCCTCTACTAATCAGTTTCACAAAGCCCGTTTGTAAAACTATTGTGTTCGAGAAATAGCCTCGGTGAGTGGATCCGCCTAGAAGTATCTTTCTATATCTCTCTTAATCTCAAGTTCGCGGAGAAAACCATCTCCCGAATTGAGTAATACCTGTCTTAGAACATGTCTGGATATCTGATGGGACCTTAGTTCATAAATGAACTCCATATCCAAACTTCTTAGACTGAATCGATCACTGAACCTAATCAGTATCGGGCACCTTGCTTCCCACAGTATCCTCTTGGACCACCTGTCCATAATACTGTCCCTCTTCGTCAGAGGGAAAAACTATAACACTGACAATCACTCTGTCATCCACGTCACCTTTGAAGCCTGGAATGATAATCGTCTCCCGAAGGAGGCTGCCGTCATCAAATCCGTAGAACATGCACTTATGTTCTATAACTGCTTCCTTATGTTTCTCCAGGATTGGATTAATACAAACTTATTGCATCTAGTGCAAAAACAACATTTGGTGCGGTACTTGACATCTCATGATTGACTCAATTGCCTAAGCAAGTGATCTGCCAATCATGCACATCCCTCTCCGCTTTAGTCTGTAAGACACCTTTAGAGAGGGTGACTCCATCACCTGCAGGTACACCACCATGCTAGGAGTCAACTATTCCAAAAACCATTAGAATATCTGTCAAAGTACCCACATTGGGAAACTACCCAAATCCAGATCTAAAACCATAGATCTAGAAACCAAAATGTCAAATATTATATCCATATCCTGTCTGGAGAAACAACTGTGTGACGACCACAGTACAACCGATCGTAGTATAGGAATTTTACTTCCTACTCTGTGTATGTCATCCAGATACCATGACATCACACCCTACTACCTTCTTAACTGATCCATCCCCTATTCTGATTGAAGTCAAACCCATGACTGTCACATCAAAATTAGATGATCTATCTCCGCTAAAACTGCTCAAGTCTATAAATAGATATAAGCATCTTGCCCACTATACTTCCGCTGCTCCCACTGACTACGACAACCCTCCTACCGGGTCTCATATCCTGGAACAACAGTAGTGTCAAGTCTTGGTAGATAAGAACCTCCCTGTCACCGTCTCTGAGGCTACCGAAGTACCTCTCGGGCGTCTGAGGTTACCTACCATACCTGCGGAGTGGCTATTGGAATGTCAAACCTGATTGAATATATAGGTCCTATTAAATTTTCCGTAATCGTTCGCGGTTCTGGAATCACTTCCAGTTCTACCATACTCCCACTACTGTTTTCTGAAAAAGATCCATTTTTACTAAAACTGTGGCGAGTCAAGAACAATATCACTATTGATCTTCCAAATGGTAGAATATCAACCCTCCTCATAGCCAGGGTCAACCCACAAACAGCCATTACAGAAACGTGCCCTGAGTTATCCAGTGTCTGGTTTTAATCATAAGCTGGACAACTCCCCGTACCTTAATATCTTTTAAGGTACGATCCATTCTATATCCAATACAGAAACTTTGGCACTTATTTAATTGGAACCAAGATTCAATCCATGCAGCTGTCTCCAGTGCATATCAACTTAATGGAAAGAGGCTAATCAGCATTACTCAACTTAGGAAACCATCCAATTATGAGTAACCTGAAAGAGAAATACGTTTCTCAAAACTATCACTATAATCTGAATACCAATCACAAGAATCTACATCTTCGATCTCTTTGAAGAATCCCGATACTTGTGACACCTGGTTCTCTACTTTATTCTTATACCCACAACTTCTCAAAACTTAGACCTTGTATTTCTACGAAACACTCGTCTAAATACTAGAGAAGTTATAAGTAAACAGAACATAGTACAAGGACCTACCCCTTTGTCCTGATGGACACTGGACAACATACAATACTCTGTATAAGTCCGCTGAGTTAAACAACTCAAAACCTGTGCGTTGTAGGTGGAAAACTGTACCCTGGCGATTTCCTCAAATATCACCAATTACAACGAATTCCGATATAATGAGGATGATCACCTAATTCCCAATATCTTACTCCCACTCATCATCTGTAAAACCATACAGATATGAGAATGAAACCTGGTAAATACATACCCTTGGAGTAAGTGTCTAATTGGGAAAACAGTTTTTCCTTTAACAATGCACTGAAACATGAAAATGTTTCGTAGGGGTATCCTGGTATTCATAGCAATGCCTCTTCCATAATCCAATTCATGACTTCAACCGTATACTTTATTGCCATCTCTCCAAATCCCTTTATTTGTCTTTAGTCGTTACCTTCTGTACACCATCGTTAGGCTAACTGGTTTTCTTCCTTCCCTACCGTTCGGCACCAGCCTATGGTTTGGAAGAAGACTATCCAGTAAGCAGAATAGGTGTACCCTCCTAAACTAAGGAGTACTCGCATCTCGAGAGAAGGTTACGATAAAAGACAACTGAATAATACCTTATTCTTTTTAAAGGTGAAATAGGAGCGGCGATGAAGTACGCGGTTTTGGTCGTGAATGATATTAGTCGCAATTTACTTTGCCCTCTTTCTAATCCCTTTATTTTGTCTTTACATATTACCTTCTGCACACCCTACTTAGGCTAATTGGTTTTCTTCATTCCCTACCTTTCGGCACCAGCCTATGGTTTGGAATAAGACTATCCAATAAGCGTAATAGGTGTACTCTCCTAAACCAAGGAGCTCTCGCAACCTGAGAGAAGGTGATAATAAAAGACAACTGAATAAACCAATTCTATTTCTCCTGAACCTTGATCCATCCCCGAAGAAGTCCCTTCGAGTTCGTATATAACCATACGATGGCTCTATCCAATGGAAGTGGATATCCGTAGTAATACGGGTGTTCTGAGAAATACAAAGGGTAAAAGAAGGAGTGGCAATGACTTATGCAACTCAGACAATCCAAAAGCAAGTATTTTAAGAAGGTTCGGTCAACCTGGTCACTGAGTCATAGTCTAGGGTCGGTCAAAGGTCGCTGCCAAAGAGAGAGAGAGAAAAGAAACACTCTGCGTGCACTCTAACCTAGATCAGAATGGTCATTACTTTATCTAATCCGGAAACCTCCCACTGTCCTGTCAAATTCTCCTCCAAACCTAAAGAAGAATCAATCGGGATCACCCGAAGAGTAAACCAACTCGTCAGTGGGAATCAGGATCCAACTCTCATCGCATGATAACGTGGTGGAATGCATCCACGTTACTCATACTCCAGAAGGTATGCGCATACTCGGCAAGTTTCAGTTTCTTTACAAACTCCTGATATAGTTTTTGCCCCATGCTCTTATGATCCTGACTAAGGGCCAGCAAATCATAAGTCACATGTCAAGTTCTGCCCATCATTATCTTGTTAATTTGAACCCACCCGTACTCGCCCTTGACTAAGGGCCAACAAGGCTGTACGACTGTCCCAAACCAACTCATCTATCTATGCAACAAATGAATACCCAGCAGCTACCAAACACTATGCCTTGACTAAGGGCCAACAAGCATAGCTTGAATACTACTGACCATCCATATGAAATGACGGAGGGCTACGGCTGGTTTTTGGCGAAAAACCTTTAGCGTAGTGAACTTGATATCGCTGAAGGAACCTGATAGCTTTTTAAAATATAGTGGCGAAAACCTTTTGCTAAAGAGGTCACTCCCGGTAAAGGGATCTCGGCTCTTTCCTCGTGGAATGAGGTGCAGGATATTCCACTGAATACCGCTATGCAAAGCAACATGTAATCGACTATAGTGAAGTTATTACCCTGACGCAAACTTCTGCCCAAGGGGTCAGTCCCGGTGAAGGGATATCAACCCTTGCCCCGTCGAATGAGGTGCAGGATATTCCACTGAATACCGCTATGCATAACAAAAGAAAACGTCTTTGCAATAACACTTTTTAAATTGTTCCAACAACTGTAAACAGGTTTGTTTTAACTTTGCATTGATCAGAATCAACGCAGTCCCATCATTCATCACACCAGAAAAGAACGAAAATAAAATGTACGTATATGCCATCCGCATTCGTCACTGGGTCCCGTCATCACTCGTTAGGTTACTTAACTAACGACAGAGCAGGGACTGGACTAGCGCGGGTGTAAAACATATACAACATCTAATAGTATATAAACCAATATACATAATCGCTCCAGGCGTGATAATATGCAACATTACAGAAAAGTAATAAGCATCAAGGACAATACAGATAATCTGGGATCCTCGAGTTTCACAGAGCCGCTGCTGAAACTCGACGTTCCCCTGTCGTGTGGATAGCCTGTGCAATGAAACCTAGACCCCTACGGGTGCGGCAAGTTACCCGCCAAAACCTGAAGCGAGGCAGTCCCCACAGCATAGTGAATGGAATACCCGGCACTTCACGGAATCCGGTAAATTGAGCACCCCTCCTTGGGTCAACCTGTACCCCCTACGAGTGCGGCGAATAGTCTGCCAATTCTGAAGTGGGGCCCCTCTGCCTCTCAAAGCCATGAGATGCGGACCCGTTGCTTTCCCAAACCCGGCTATCCGTGCACTCCGTCTCGGGGCAAAACCTAGTACAGTAATGAAAAATAGTACAATAGGTACATCGACCGCAACCTGGTCGTGCCCCAAAAGAATATTATACAACAGGCAGTGACGGCTGTCCACAAGTTGGACGCTCGCCCCGCAATATCAAATGTACAAATAAACTCAAACTGTACTACCATTGCACACTGCTATCCACCACGACAAATCCGCAACATTACAGCACAACACAGAACATCAACGCGAATGTCACGTTCGCAAACCCGTCTAAAAGAACTATAGCAATTAAACACGGTTTACCGATCAAATGACATTCCCGGTCGGAGATATAATGTAAGCACTGTAAACTAACGTGTTTAAATTTCGATCGACCAAAGACCAAATATCAAAAAGTGGGCCCTATAGCTTACTGGGGAACAGTAACAAAATCTGGGCCAAAACTTTATATTCCAAAAACCCCAAAATCAATCAAAGAACCCACTGTCCAAATTTGGGAGCACGTGCTCCCCACGTGGCCGCGGTTACGCGGCCAAACCATGGGTTTGGCCGCCCTTCCGCGGCAGTCTGGAGGGATCACGATCCCAAATTTGGTCGTGGTTCTTAGAATTCCCTGCACGGATTTTTAAGACATCCAGAAATAAATTTTGAGACCGTTTAAATTTAACAGAAACTGTCGGGCTTGAATTTTGTGATTTTTGCAATTTTCGATTTCCGGTCGGATCGATATTTTAAACGTGTTAGCACAAGTTAGTATAGCAAAATGGTGAGGCTCTGATACCACTGTAAGTCTACGTTAGCGCCCCGGCAGTCTACAGACGCCAAAATGCGGAACAAAACTTTTAAACTGGCGCTATCGTATACTTTAACCCGGATCTGCCATTATTGCTAAACTAACAAACTGTAAAGAGTGTAGGAAAGTTATACCGAACGATCCGATTCCTTCGTTCTTCAACCATCATCCCACGCTCCGTTGCGGCTGCTCCGATCTCGTCGATCTCCGATCTCCTCGTCGAGGTGGCACCACATGATCGGTTCTTTAAACGGGCTCCCGCCTCTGACTCGAGGCAACTCGATCGTCAAGTTTGCCAAAAGAGACGACCAAGATTGATGTAGAGAATGAGTAGATGACTTTGTCTCACTTCGTCCAAATCCGTGGACGATCGGTTAATGAAGTTGCCGTGGAAATCGGGTGATGGAATGAAATGGACTGTGAAATTCCATACACCGATAAAACCTATCATAATCTTTTCTCTCTAAAATGAAACCTCAAGTGAGAGTGTGAGTGAATGAGAGAGGAGGCCTTCCATTCATATATGAAGGAGGAGGGTGAGTGTAGGAGGAGATAAGGAGGTAACCATAACAAAACATCCTTATCATAATATGAACACAAACTAAATATCTAGCAAAAAGATCTTAAGCATAACAAGAAATGGTTGATTACAAAGCATGAGTCACAAAGCTTAGTCACAAATTCTAGAACCTTCTAGAACCTTCTAGAATGATGACTCACTCCACCTGAAGAAAAGATAAATCCGTCTTTAACCGAATGTTAAAAGACGGCTGATAGAAAACTGGAAACTGGCAACTTCCAAAAGTGATCCTGAAACAACTTTCAGGATAACCCCGAAACTGTATAAATATACCCGCATTTGTATTACGACCGAATACAAATGCAACTGAGACAAAGATATTATACCTACTCAATATAATACTCGGATCCGGCTTAAACCAAAGCCGACCAGTATCAACTGCCCGAAAACTGACACGTGCGTAAACGCACGTGCATTTTCCGAACCCTGCCATAAAACCATACGGCCTCTACAACATTTCGCCCGAACTTGGGAAACTGTCTGTGGGGGACTCTAATGACTCGTCAGTACCCTGGCAGTGGGTTTAACCACAAACCGTCAGCGGCACTAGCAATGCGTAACGGCTGCCCACGGACTGACCTCAAGGGATGCCTATGAGCGCACTCATCCGGAAAACCCTACTGAGCCTAACAGTGACAATGTATATACAGTCCGGTCCGTTCGTCAATGAGTATCGCATATCCGCCTAGGGGGCTAGTAACGTCAGACCCCCAAAAAGCAGTATAAGTCGTGTCGGAGTGTAGCCCAATCACACCCTGAGATACTACTGGAGTACCTACCAGTAAATCTCCTGCCATGGCCATGGACTTTGTGTAATGGCTCTCCTAGACACTGCACGACCTCGCCCCCAATACCGGGAGAGACGAATCCCCTGTCGATCCGCTCACGTGCCTCCATATGGCTCGGGACTGTACCCAAAAACTACCTGTTTGCACGACTCCTTTGAGCCGTGGTAGGGTAGAAATCAAAGCACAGTGGGAACTCACACGAGACAAATGACGACCTCAGGTCGATGAACTAACCTGTACACATGTCACCAGGGAACTGCTATCTGACGATAGGTATAGTACTAACTAGCAGATTCCCGGCGAGTCCTGTCCGGTGTACTCATAACCCAATGAGCACCTGTATACATCTTAGGTGATCCAACTGACACCAGTGGCTTGTGAGACCGGCCACCGCCCCTCGTCGGGGTCTCGACTGTACACACTAGTCTACTCCGGAGTATCGATGCCCTGTCTCGAAACTCCCACGACTAGGGACCACAATTAAGGATATGCATATAAACTACCCAACTCTCACGTATATGATCGCCATCATACTGTTGGTAGTAAAGCAAGATCCTAAGGGCTCTATCAAAGTGTAACATGCAATCAGTCACCTGAACATGTACACGACTGATAAAGGCAAACCAGATAGCATACTATCATCTCGAGTAAGACTGTGCTACCGGGATAGGTCCTCCGCAATCATTGCAATCACGTACCTGCGATCCAATAATTGACTATGAGGGCACTATCTCCAACATGACATACTCTTGATAGGAAATGATATTCCTATGCTGCAATCAGTCAAGCTCTTCTTATCACAAAGATTCTCAATGAAAGATCTAGGTGCTGCCTCCTGCATATTGGGAATCATAATCCATAGAGATAGATCTAAACGGATACTGGGATTGTCCCAATCCAGGTACATTGACACCATACTAAAGAGGTTTAGTATGGAAGAATCCAAGCGTGGGAACCAACCCACGATCTCTGAACTCACTCTCTCCAAAGGGATGTCTCCCAAGACTGATTTGGAGAGAGCTCGCATGCAAAGGATACCCTATGCTTCGGCAGTAGGCTCTATCATGTATGCGATGCTATGTACCAGACCTGATGTAGCATACTCACTAAGTGTAGTGAGTCGGTATCAAGCAGATCCTGGAGAGAGTCATTGGACAGCTGTGAAGAGCATTCTTAAGTACTTGCGAAGGACTAAGGAGATGTTCTTGGTGTATGGTAACGGAGAACTCCAGGTGGAGTCCTTTACCGATTCCAGCTTCCAAAGTGATAAGGACGACTCTAAGTCGCACTCGGGATTTGTCTTTACCCTCAATGGAGGGCCGGTATGTTGGAAGAGTTCCAAACAGGATACCGTTGCAGACTCGACGATGGAGGCTGAATACATCGCTGCCAACGATGCTGCCAAAGAGGCTGTCTGGATAAAGAAGTTCATTAGTGAACTTGGTGTGGTTCCATCCATTGAACATCCAATACCTCTGTATTGCGATAACAATGGAGCTGTGGCGTTGGCCAAGGAACCCAGGTCCCATCAAAAGTCCAGACATATTCTGAGGCGGTATCACCTGATCAGGGAGATAGTTGATCGCCGGGAGATCGAGGTTAGGAGAGTAGATACGAAGGACAACACTGCGGATCCATTCACGAAGGCTATTCCCCAGATACAGTTTGAGAGATTATTCGGGATGCTAAGTATGAGATACTACAGCAACTGGCCTTAGTGCAAGTGGGAGATTGTTAGTTATGTATATGCCTTAGTGGCCATTGTTGTACATATGATGTATATTATAATGGATGCTTGGATATATATAGAGAGGACTTTCTTGCTCGTCATGATAGTATGATATTTGGTTTCACTTTATCTTAACATGTTGACTTGTATTGGTTTACTGTTTTTCTCTCACATGTTGATAAAGCCCTTAGGATCTGTACTCGACTACTGGGACTGTGATGAGATCATACTAGTGGGGCCACGGTAGTCGATGAGTACATCCTATAAATGTTCCTAGTCGAGGGTATATCGAGACAGGGCATCGATACACTAGAGTAGACTAGCGTATACGCATCTTGACCCATATGATGGGCGATGGATGATCCCATATCCATCGGTGTTTGACATCAGAGATGGTGTACGGGTGCTCAGTGGAGACTGGGTACACTGGACGGACTCGCCGAGAACTCCCAGATGGTGTTATACCACACGTCAGATGGCAGTTCTCCGGTGACACTGGTACAGGGTAGTCTGTAGACCCGAGATCGTCATAGAGTCTTGTGTGATTCCCACTGTGCTTTGATTTCCACCTTACCACGTCCAAGAGGGCGTGCAAAACGGTGGCTTTTGGGTGCAGTCCCGAATCATATGGAGGCAATGAGCGATAGGAGGGGATTCGTCTCTCCCGGTATAGGGAGTTGATGTTGTACTGTGTTCGATTGGCTATAACTAGAAGTCCCTGGCCAGGGCTGATATAGAGATTTACTGGTAAGTGTTACCAGTAGTTTCTCGACCCGTTATGAGCCACACATCGACACGACTTATCGGTTACTGGGGTCTGACGTATACCACCCCTAGACTTGATATGCGACATATCAGACGAAGAGACCGGACTGTACGGGAGTGTTACTGATTGGATTCACAGGAGAACGTACATTCTAGCTTGTTGATCTTCTGATCGCTCAATACCTGGGTGGCTGTTACGTTTAGCTGACCGCTTGCAGCTTGTGGGTGTTTGATATGATCATCACCTGCTACTGGCGTATTGACGATTCTTTAGAGTCCTACACAGAGGTTTCTTGGTTCAGGCAAAACGGAGTAGAGGCACATATGTGATATGTGCAGGACGAAGGATAATGCGATATGAGATACCGTATTATATTCTCGCGATATTTAGATATGAACCGGATCATCGGATCAAGTGTTGATTCGATGAATCGGTACATGATATATTAGTCGGTTATATTCGATATAGCCGGATTGTCGGATCAAGTGTTGATTCGATGATTTAATGTATAGTAATATATATGATATATTGTATTACATTATCTAATATTGGCTCGCTTTATTATTTCATTTTCTCACCGCATAATACATTGATATATATGCGATATATAGTAATTGTATTATTTTCTTTTGTTACAAATATATAATATATATATGATATATATTAAAGTAACATGATATGATTAATAATGAAACATGTTTGGTGATGATAAAAAGAGATTAGGGTTTGATTAGGGTTAGCTTCTTCTTGCACCTTCTAGAAGCATTCCTTTTGTCATGAAGAAGATATTATGATAGATATTTTCTTATGACTCATTTCTTAACCCAACCAAACCCTAGTCTTAGTTAACTCTCTACAAGGGTTCTCCTTGTCATCATTAACCATGGTTGCATTATTATTGATATACTCATTTCATTATTCATCATAAAAGGAATTAATCTCATTATTCATCATCTTCTTCTCTCTTGAGCTTTGAGAAAGCTTACTTGATTTTCTTTTTGTGATGTGTTCATGTGAGATTATGATATAAAAAGATAGTATAAATACTACTCCATCATCCTCATCTAATCTAGCCCATTAGATTAGGGTGTTCACCACATTAGAGTTAGAGAGCTTGAGTTATTGCAATTTCGACGTAGATCATCGGAGAAAAGGAATACCACAAGCTAGCATGGATCGTTCGAGTCGTGGAGCCTCTCTTGAGTCCGGGAGATCATGGATCGCGGCGAAGGGACTTCTACTCGGAGCTTATGAAGCAAAGGAGCGGACTACAAAGGTTGTAATCCCTCACACTTAGTAATAAAGTTGTTATCTTGAATGTTAAACCCTAATAATCTAGCAAAGATCCCGGCTTTGGGTTGTTCGGCACGTCTAAATTTTTATCCGGGCATGTTTGATGCCTTATGAACCTTCACAAGAGTGCCCAGGAACCCTACACATTGTATATCTTTTTGTTGGATCTAGTATTCTCCATCTACCACTGTTTGTATATGTCTTAGAGACGACTTGTGAGGACTCTGTGTTGTATATTTTGGTAACTTTAGGTGCCGTGCTTGTGGGAGCCGGTTATGTTGGAAAGTTTTACCTCTTTATGCAGTTTCCTTTGATATTTCTTCGCTTCGGCGTCGTATACTTGTTGTGGTGATTGTCTCCGCCATTGGGCGTGATTTTGCTCCCATTTGGGATGCTTTATATATTATCTGTGTTGTACCTGTTTTCGGGGCTTGTTTTTACAAAGGAGGTGCTGCCGAAATTTTCAAGAAAAAAAAACTAGAGTTAGAGATTTTACTTGTGATTTTCCAAATGTTAAAAACTATGTTTTTCTCTGTTGATCCAGATTTGGGTGGTTTAGATTTCTGGGATTTGGCTTACCTGAGTTGCGTACGCCTATAGACGTTGCATAGTTTAAGTGCCGGTTACGGGCCAAATTTTGGGTCGTGACAAAGTTGGGGGGATGTAATACCCTAGGTGGAGTTGGGGCTGAATACTACCTACCCCGTGAGAAGTGTGATGTTATCTGGTATCGAGGTGGGGATGTAACC
This sequence comes from Agapanthus africanus, assembly GCA_030015575.1. Taxonomy (NCBI): domain Eukaryota; kingdom Viridiplantae; phylum Streptophyta; class Magnoliopsida; order Asparagales; family Amaryllidaceae; genus Agapanthus; species Agapanthus africanus. The sequence goes on from JASDDO010000012.1 coordinate 359,528,115, forward strand.
GATATGGATGCACACGGGGACCCACTAGAACAATGGGGAGTATCTAATTCCATTCCGAAAGAGAGCACGATCTGAACTATAAATGAAATGATACCACTCTTATGACACAGAGGCGCCTTTTGGATGAATCGGAACTCCGGAGTTTGAAGAACTCTGTAGTTAAGCGTGCTTGAGCCAGAGAAATTCTGGGATGGGTGACTTACTGGGAAGTAACCCCAGGTTCATTCAAAGGGACAAAACCGTGCGGCTTCGGCCAGAGCGGACAATACCATCTGTGTTTGGGGGTGGGTCGTGACAAATATGGTATCAGAGTCGGTCCCTCAAAAGTAGGTATGTGGTTCGAGGATGAACTATTGTTCTATGTGGGGGGGGGGGATGTAATACCCCAGGTGGAGTTGGGGCTGAATACCACCTACCCCGTGAGAAGTGTGATGTTATCTGGTATCGAGGTGGGGATGTAACCGATACGGATGCACACGGGGACCCACCAGAACAATGGGGAGTATCGAATTCCATTCCGAAAGATGGCACGATCTGAACTATAAATGAAATGATACCACTCTTATGACACAGAGGCGCCTTTTGGATGAATCAGAACTCCGTAGTTAAGCGTGCTTGAGCCAGAGAAATTCTGGGATGAGTGACTTACTGGGAAGTAGCCCCAGGTTCATTCAAAGGGACAAAACCGTGCGGCTTCGGCCAGAGCGGACAATACCATCTGTGTTTGGGGGTGGGTCGTGACACATATACAACGCCTCAAAAGTAGGTATGTGGTTCGAGGATGAACTATTGTTCTAAGTGGGGGGGGATGTAATACCCCAGGTGGAGTTGGGGCTGAATACCACCTACCCCGTGAGAAGTGTGATGTTATCTGGTATCGAGGTGGGGATGTAACCGATACGGATGTGCACGGGGACCCACCAGAACAATGGGGAGTATCGAATTCCATTCCGAAAGATGGCACGATCTGAACTATAAATGAAATGATACCACTCTTATGACACAGAGGCGCCTTTTGGATGAATCAGAACTCCGTAGTTAAGCGTGCTTGAGCCAGAGAAATTCTGGGATGAGTGACTTACTGGGAAGTAGCCCCAGGTTCATTCAAAGGGACAAAACCGTGCGGCTTCGGCCAGAGCGGACAATACCATCTGTGTTTGGGGGTGGGTCGTGACACATATACAACGCCTCTGCATGCGTATCACATCTCTGATGTCAGCGGAGTGGAACGTCCTCTCATCAAGATCCCGTACAAACTTCTTACTCCACTTTTTCTCTAATGTCGACTGATTCAGACTCGTCTCTTCGTGGCTGCATGGACTGCGCTCCAACGACTATACTCGTATCTAGAGTCTCCCAAGCAATGTATCCCATCACATGATATCCGAATGACGTCGAACCTTTTGATCGATTCATCAAAGTTCCATAATCCCCCAAGAGCTCAACATCTTGAGTACAGTTTAATAGTATTCCAATATATGCCACAGTACCTATGGACCAGCCGTAGAAGGGCAAACCCAAGCCTCATCAACAGTACCGCTGAACAGCTGCAAACCCTAAGGTTTCAAAGCGTTCTCATGGTCATTATATCGAGTTAGGGTTTCATTCTTCTAGAGGGTCCACGAAATTACTTGCATGTTTCTCTGAATACTTTAAACTTAGAAAATGGGTTTCTGATATTCGATCGTCTTCTATCGACTCTCAACGTACCTGCGTGAAGTCATCTCTAGCTGGAATCAATCAATCTGATGACCTCGCATCGGGGTAGGCAATGAATCACATGTCCTAATCATCCCTCCTTGGGTGACTAGCTATCTTCTGTCACATCTCTAAGTACAATGTAGGGTTCCTAGGCACACTAATGAAGTCTCACAAGTGATCAAACATGCCCAATTGAAATTTTACAAGTGCCTACAAACACTAATACGGATCGTTAACTAGATATATAGTGATGCGATGCAAATAAACAACTTTATCTTAAAAAGAAAGAGGCTACAACCTTTGTAGATCCGGTTTTCCACCTCCTAGGCTCCGTGAAGAAGTCCCCTCGCTATCCATATCGGATCCCGGAGCATCGGCTTCATCGGAGAATGGGCGGGCTAGGTCATCGACTACGATGCCGAAGATGATCTACGTCGAGGCATCACAAGATCAAGCTCCCACTTCACCAAGTCATGAAACTTGTGAAGAAAACACCGTATACTACTTGGCAAGAGGTAGAGGATGAAGAAATACGAGGTGGGTTCACTTTAGAATTGGATTTCTCACTCATTTGCTCAACTTTCCATTGATGAAGGTAAGGTTTCTTCTTGAAGAAGAAGAAGAAGAAGATGAAGAAAGAATATGATAGAATATGATAAGTATTTTCAAAAAGGAAAATAATATGAATACTTATCATATACTAACTATGGTTATGTGTAGAGAATAGACTATGGTTAAGTGGAATGGTTAGGGTTAAGCATGAGACAAGAATGGTGGACTTGTTCAAAGCTTCATGAAGCTTCAACAAAAAACAAACTAAGCCACCATTTCTTTTTCTCTTTATCTTTTCCAAAACAATAATAAATAAATAAATAAAAAGAATAACTAAATAAGATCAAAACCCTAACCATTACATATAACCATGGTTTAATCTTTACACAAACTCAAGTTAGCAAGTATCATCAAACATGATACAAACAAGTGCACAAAACTATATCACATATACAATGTGCATATGAAGTGAGAAAATCCATTTAAAGTGAACCAATACTAGTTAATGCAAAGTAATATATTAAATATATTATTATACATTAAATCATTAAATCAACACTTGATTCAATGATCCGGTCATGTCGCATATAACCGACTAGTATCCAATGTATCGACTTATCGAATCAATCTTCGATTCGATAACTAGGTTATATCGCATACAACCAATCGATGCATTCATCGCGAGAATGGAATACAGTATCACATATACGCATTATTCTCGGTCCCGCACATATCTCATATGCGCTCCTATTTCGTTTCGCTTGAGCCAGGAAACCTCTGTGTAGGACTCTAAAGACTCGTCAATACGCCGGCAGCAGATGATGATCATATCAAGCACCCACAAGCCGCAAGCGGTCTGCTAAACGTAACGGCCACCCGGGTATTGAGCGATCAGAAGATCGACGAGCAAGCCCGCTCACACTCCTATGAATCCAACCAGTAACACTTACTGTACAGTCCGGTCTGCTCGTCTGATATGTCGCATATCTCGCCTAGGGGTGGTAAACGTCAGACCCCAATAGCTCGATAAGTCATGCCGACGTGAGGTCCATAACATTCGTGAAACTACTGATAACTCTTACCAGTATATCACTACAACCCTGGCCAGGGATTTCCTGTTATGGCCAGTCGAGCATAGCACAACATCAACCCCCAATACCGGGAGAGACGAATCCCCTCCTATCGCTCATTGCCTCCATGTGAATCGGGACTGTACCCAAAAACCACCTATTTGCACGACTCAGTAGAGCCGTGGTAGGGTGGAAATCAAAGCACAGTGGGAGACACATAAGACTCTATGACGATCTCGGGTCAACAGACTAAGCTGTACCAGTGTCACCAGAGAACTGCCATCTGACGTGAGGTATAATACCATCTGGGAGTTCTCGGCGAGTCCGTTCAGTATACCCAGTCTCCACTGAGCACCCGCATACCATCTCTGATGTCAAACACCAATGGATATGGGATCATCCATCGCCCATCACATGGGTCGAGAAGATATACGCTAGTCTACTCTGGAATATCGATGCCCCGTCTCGATATTCCCACGACTAGGAACAATGAAGGATGTACTCATTGACTACCCAGGCCCCACTAGTATGATCTTCATCACAGTCCTGGAAGTCGAGTACACATCCTAAGGGCTTTATCAACATGTAATCAGAGAGACGGAAAGTATACATGTTAAGATAAAGAGCAACCAGATAGCGTACTATCATGTTGAGCAAGAAATTCCTACCTATATATGTCCCAGTATCCACTACTATATACATCCAATGTACAGTAATGGCCTCTAGGGCATACATATAACTAACAATCTCCCACTTGCACTAGGGCCATCTGTAGCAGTGGTTGCAGTATCTAATACTCAACCATCCCATATGAGTCTCTCTCTGGGAAAAGGCCTTCGTGAGTGGATCCGCCGTGTTGTCCTCTGAGTCTACTCTCCTAACCTCGATCACCTCGGAGATCAACTATCTCCATGATCAGGTGATGCTTCCTCAGAATATGTCTGGGTCACTGATGGGACCAGGGTTCCAGGGCCAAAGACACACTTCCATTGTCATACAATGGCAGGAACCTAGTTCATCTTATGAACCAATATACACCCAAACTGCCTCTTTGGTAGTATCTTTAATAGCGATGTTACCATCCTTTATCGTCTAGTTTGCCTCGGTATCTAGCTTGGAACTCTTCCAACATACCGTCCCTCTACTGAGGGTAAAGACAATGCCTGCGACTGACATTCGGTCGTCCTTATCACCCTGGAACCTTTCCATTGATTCTCCCCAGGATCAACTGATACTATCTCACTATAATTAGTGAGAATCCTAACATCCATTTAGATCTATCTCATAGACCCAAATCTCAGGATTTAGGAGGTATCATTTTGATCTTATATAGAGAATCTATGTGATATGAGGAGATCGACCGATCGTAGCATAGGAAACTCTTTTCCTATCAAGAGTATGTCATCCACGTACTTTACGAGGATCATTACCATACTCCATACTACCCTTTTGTACATACAAGGTTCATCTACCATTTTGATGAAGTCAAACTCTTTGACTATGACATCAAAACAGATGTTCCAACTCCGCGATGCCTGCTTTAGCCTGTAAAGCAACTTTCACATATTTCCGCTGCTCCCACTGTTTACGAAGCCCTCTGGCTGTGTACTTATAGACTTTCTATTCTAAATCAGTATTTAGAAAAGCAGTCATGACACCCAACCACCAGATATCGCAGTCATGGTATGTAGCAATGGTAAGTAGGACCTGGATGGACTTAAGTATAGTCCCTGGAAAAGGTTTCATCATTTTCCACTCTTGGTCGTTGACGAAAACCTTTAACAAGTCTAGCTGTGAAAGTTTCAACTTTTCCATATACACCAAGTAATCTTCTCAAGATATACTTGCTCCTGATGGGGATTTAACCCTTCAGATATAGCAACCAAAGTCCATACTTTGTTGGTGTATATGGATTCCATCTCAGATCGCTAAGCATCCAGCCATTCTTACAGAGTCCCTACTCTCGATGGCCTGCTCGAAACTAGTTGGGTCATCATCTCATGATGCATTCCTTGCTCCCACCGTCATCGAGAAACCGAGGTATCTCTTAGGCGGATGAGGAACCCTACTAGATCGGCGGAGAGGCTGAGGTTCGTCGGGAACTATAGAATCCTTTGGTTCTGTCAAATCATCAACTGCAGTTTTGTATAGCTGGAACCTTTCCAGTTCTACAGAACTGATCCTGCCTCGATCTTGTCCGGATTTTGCTTAAGACATAGGCCGAACAATCCTAAATCTTAAGTTACTTAAGAGATAGGTTCTTCCTATACCATATCTCATATGGAGTGGTAGGCACTGATTTGATTCGAACCTAATTCAATAGGTATGCAGCTTCTCAAGCGCATAACTCCCAAAAGGAAATAGGAAACTCAGTAGTACTCATCATAGAGCACACCATATCTAATATTGTGCGATTGCTCCACCCCGATACACCGTTGTGCTGTGGTGTATTCAGAGGAGTAACACTGAGAGAGAATCTCATTCTTCTTTAGAATAGTCCGGGAATTCTATGCACAAGTATTCTCCTCCCTGATCTCATCATAGGACATAATACTTATACCCGGTTATTGGTTCTCTACTTCTGACTTATATTCTGTGAATACCTCAAAAGCTTCGGACTTATGTTTCAACAGAAACATATGACTGAATCTTGAGAGATTATCAGAGAATATAATGAAGTATAAAGAACCAGTCCTGGCATGTGTAGACTGGAGACCTTACATACATCATCATGTATCAGTCCCAAGAGTTCATTAACTCTTTCTCTGTTTCTAATAAACAGGGCTATGGTCATCTAATCTTTGTGACATGACTGGCAAGTTTGACAAGATGTAAATTCAAATTGATTTAAATATGCATCTAAAATGTAACTTCAGCCAGTCGGGTCGCATTGATGTGACCTAGTCTATAATGCCTCAAGAAGGATTCGTTCATTTCTGAACTTTTCCTCTTGTGTGTGTTCTGTATACTAGGAACTGTAGTTTGATTTAGAACGTCAATGGTTTTAGATAACGTGCCTGAACCGATCAACTTTTGATATAGGAAATGTTCAAAACATTATCCAGCAATACAAAATTTTATCATTACTTTAATAAATAAAGAGATTGATATGATTTTGTTTATCAGGGTCGGTATCTAATAGCATTTGTTCAGAATCAATGTATTGGTAATACAGGGTGACAGTGACCAACAGACTTGGCTGCAACACTTGCCCCGGTTTCTGTCTCATGAAACTTATCACCCGTTCTCAGTTTTTCTACCTTTTTGTAGCCCTATGTAACAGATTACATATCTGGGATCTTGATCCGGTATCAAATACTCAGGATTCAGAGGATACTGAGAAACAGTTCTTTATAATGAACACACCCGAAGGAGATGCATCATATGCACTTTCTTCGTTTGGGCGGCATAGGAATTCTGGTATTCCCCTATTTCCTGCTCTGTCTTATAACAATTATAAGTTGGAGCGGGATTCAGTATAACAAGCGGGTTCGGTCAATACATCCATATTATTATCTTGATTAAGGCGTGATATGGTCGCTACCTGGAGAGAGAGAGAAGAAAACACTCTGCGTGCGCTCTTGCAAGATTAGATTGGTTATATATTTTATCTAATCAGGATGGCTCCCATTGTTTTTATCAAATCTTCCTTCAAACCATAAAAGGAAAGACTAGCCGGGATTAATTACACTCTACAAGTTCGCCAATCTTTCAGCCAGGCCAGTGTCGGTACTTTGAGGGAGGTTCCCCGTGCTTTCGCACGGACCTAATTACAGTAAACCTCGTTTTCCCAGAGGCGTAACCCCGTTGACACCTTTCTAGACACCTACTTGATCGGCTAATTGCAAAGTGCAAAACTCTCCCAGGAGTAACAATTACTCGCAGTGGGTATCGGGATCCAACTATCATATAGAAGGTATGCAATCTCATTGCAAATTTCAATACTTGAAACTCCTGATAAAGGTTTTTACCCCTAGCACCTATGACCTTAACTATGGTCAACAAATCATAAGCACTAGTCAAGTTCTACCCGTCATTTCGTGATTAATTAGACCCACCCACATGACCCTTAACTAAGGTCAACAAAGTCACGCGACTGTCCTAACTAATCGCATCATATGCTGTGTAGGAAGACATCACTTAGCTACCGTACACTGTGCCTTGACTATGGTCAACAAACACAGCACGAATACTAAGTACTCTACTTCCTAAAATGACGGAGGGTTGCGAATGGTTTTTATGAAAACCATTAACGCTTTGAACTTGATCTCGTTGCGGAATCAAATGGTTTTAAATGGAATGTTTTTGAGGCTTTTTCTAGTTTTGCTAAAGGGGTCACTCCCGGTGAAAGGATCGTCGGCCCTTTCCTCGTCGAATGAGGTGCGGGATATATCATATATATCACTGTACAAAGCAGAAACTATAGAAGCAATCAAAAGACAAACCGAGTGATGTAGCATCTGCCAGTTATTGCTAAAGGAGTCACTCCCGGTGAAGGGATCTCGGTCCTTTCCCTATCGAATAAGGTGCAGGATGTTCTACAAGGAACACCGCGATGCAAAGCAAGAACTGTAGCTACCTGTTTTAATTTTGAAATTCGATTCCACAACATCAATTAGGTTTATTTTCTTTCATTAATCTCATTAATGAATATCCCATCATTTAGGTCCACCTAATCATCACAGATAAATATAACGTACGCTTATGCCATCCACATTCGCCTCGATGTCCCGTCTGCACCGTTAGGTTAGGTAACTAACGCCAGAACGAGGCAAGGCTAGCGCGGGTGTAAAACATAAGCAACGTCTATATAATATATCATATATACTATATATAACATCTATCTGAACAAATCACATGATCACATCACAGATATCGCGGCAGAAAGTATCATATGAAATATTGGATATACTAGGACGTCCGTGTTTTCAATACGAGCCAGTATAAAACACGGATTCCACGGTCGTGATGAATAGCCAATCCCACACCCCTAGACCCCTACGAGAGCGGCAAGCAACCCTACCAATTCTAGGGTTAGGAGACCCGGACTCGACTCCTCGAGTTGGTCTCCCACTGGACCCCAGAACCCGGTTACTTGTGCTCCCCTCCTTGGGTCTATCCTAATGCGGAAAAGTAAATAATATACATCAATGGTGACAACTTTCGCAACCTGGAAGTGCCCCAATAAAAGAATATTACATACAAGTTTTTACATGAATGAAAATGAAAAACACTCATCTCATATAAAAACCCCCGGCTATTCAAACACGACGATCCAATATAACATATCCAGCAAAACATAACATCATATGTCATCAACGTAAGTAAACATGCGTATCCCAATTGTCGTTGACATATAGCAACGAAACCGGCGATATGTCATGACCCGAGAGTTTCGACTCGTGACCGGCACTTAACCACGCAACGTCTACAGGCGTAACGCGGCTAAGTAAGCCGAACCCAGAAATCAAACCCAAAAAAAATATATAGAGTGATTTAAAACATTTCGTAAAAACAGTCATGCGTGTCCGAAAAACATCTTAATAATTTAGTAGAAAACCCATTTAAGTTCAAGAGTTAAAACTTTTATAATTTTGGTAACATTTCCTTTTTAAATACTTGCCCCGCAAGTCGGGTAAAAGCAAGGTGTAGCAGAAATGACAAGTAAAATGAATAAAGCATCACAATATGATATACGAAGCCGTAGCGAAGAATACACAGTAAAGCAAGGACATAATCACCAAGGGTAAGACCGCATAAAAAAAAAGTCGGCTCACATGCGAGCTCGACACCAGAATATAGAATCATACATATCGTCCTCATTACTGTCTCTAAGTCAATACAGAAAGGTAGATGGAGAGTACTAGATACATCAATATACAATTGAAAGATAACAGATACCGTACAAAACCCACCTATCAGCAACAGGCTATCTTGCCTCAAAAAGGGTATCTGTGCCAAAAGATGCGGTAAACAGCCAGCCGCGACTACTCCCAAGGGCAACCTGCAAAAATTGTGGCACAACGGGGGTGAGTTGCCAACTCGTGAATAGAGATAACATATAAAGGTAATCGCGAGCATGCACGTACAACGCTACTCTAACAAATGCCAGCAGATGATATCAATGCGAGGTAAGCACTATGCATAATAATCATGCAAGTCCTCTATCAGGTGATATAGCTACAGGATGAGATGCGATAATGAATGCTGAGCATGGGAATATAGTATCTACATGAAGTGTCGAGGCGGACTACATATGTATGTATGCACCGCGAATCCCAACATCCCAAACGCCGGTACTCCATCGGCCCTCATATCCTGTATATCCCTGAGAATCCCGAGTGCCCAACATCGGCACCCAAATATCATAAATACTCGTGTCTAGCATCGACACGCAAAACAACCTGTATCGGGCATCCGTCAATCCGAGTCAGCCCTCTCTCAAAGTATATATCGGGAATCCGTCAGTCCGGGTCATCCCTCTCTCAATACAGCGGGCATCCGTCAGTCCGGGTCAGCCCTCTATCAACACATCGGGCATCCGTCAGTCCGGGTCAGCCCTCTATCAATACATCGGGCATCCGTCGGTCCGGGTCAGCCCTCTATCAACTCATCGGGCATCCGTCAGTCCGGGTCAGCCCTCTATCAATACATGCCTCTAGCACCGAGAAAACACGGGGTGACGCCCCCAAAATATCATATCAAGCGAACCGGGTTTTTTAAATGATTACATATTTGAAAAGAGCCACGGTTCCCAAATCCAGAAATCACATGTAATCCCATCCCATAGGCAAGTAAATGTGATGTGATATGTGCATCAAGTATGAATGTCATGTCAAGTCATATAAAAGATGAGCTACAGCAATATAATCCGATGTGATATATGCATCAAGTATGAATGTCATGTCAAGATAGTGCTTGTGCAACGTGAACTGTCAATAAGGGTGCGGTGTTCTATCAATTCTAAGCATACATACAGCAGGGAATGCAATATGCAATGACAGTACATGAGGTAAGTGCAACATATAGTAATAAGGTCCTATCAGCCCTGACGCATAACGCCATGCGGGCGATATCCCCGTAGATGTGAAATCTACTCACCGAAGTCCCGCGCTAAGTGTATCCAACAACTTGCTTGCCCTTCTTCGCAGCGTCCGTCTCACTGGCCTGCGAACCTAGAATCACATAACATATATCACACATAAGCTCAATTCACAAAAACACGACATTACGGTCCAACTAGACACTCGTGTCGCAAACCAATCGCGCGTGTGCGCGATACGCTAAAACGTGTGATCACGCGCCTGAAACTACCCCGACGCGCCGCGGTACGCAGAAACCCAAACCTACTCACGTATCACGCGTGTCGCGAAGGTTTAGAAAAACGGCAAAATAGGTATTTGGTCCCAGATTTTTCTACAGAACTAAACTTACAAAAATATATATACCATAGAACCCCACACACTAGCAGACACCTACAGGACCAAACAACACCCAAAACCCGACCCATCTGGCCGCAAATTGCGGCCAGAAAGAGGAAATCGGCGGCCCACTGTAGCAGATAGGGGGTCGGGTTCCACCTGAGGTATCAGCACATCTCCACTATACTGCAGTCTTCTCAATATCATTCAGATCCCATCGGGTCAAAAGCAGATCCAGAAAAGCTCAAATTTGCACAAATACGACATTTTGCATCGAATAGTGAAACTGGTGGTATTTTAGTGTAATTGGGGTTGAACTAGGTTACTATGGCCTCAACAACTCACTAATGACCTACTAAAACCAATTCTCACGTCATTAGCACAAAGTTCCCTCTAAACACCCCATATCGCACTAAAACGCACTAAAATCCATTAACCGATGCAAAACTACACTAACTAAGCTAACTAGGGAAGCAAGTTAGGAAGTATACCTCTTACTTAACCCTAGGGAGTTGCAGGAAGATGAAGAAGTGGAGGGGAAGAAGCTGCAGTTGCTGTTGGTGCTGTTGGTGCTCACTGCTGCTACTGCTGATCTCTGCTGCTGCTGCCAAATGCTTGCTGCTGCTACTGCTGGTTGCCTGCTGCTGTTGTTGCTGTTTCTGGAGCTGGGGGAAGAGGTAAGTGTGTGGGTGTGTGTGAGTGTGAGAGTTTGATAGAAAAACAAAAGAGCACCCAATGTCAACCCTCCTCTCTCTCTCTCCTCATTAATGGCAAGCATGGCTTGAGCCATGATGCCCCCCCTCTCTCTCTCACAAGTCAACACCCACAATTCAAATTTAAGTAACTACTAATTAACTAATTGACCCAAATAAAAACCCACTTAAGAATCCATAAGACTTAATCGTATGATTAACCCACCATGGTTAATAATTATGATATTAACTTAATTTAAAAACCCTAGTTTCCATGCACATGTGTGTGCAAGCCTAGGAAAATTTTGGAAAAATATTTATTAAATTAGGAAAAATATTTAAAACACAATTTGGTAAACTTTTTATTAAAACCCATTATTTGAAGTATAATTATTCACTAAACACATCCGAAGGTGTTACAATCTCTCTCCCTTAAAGAAATTCGTCCCCGAATTTCAAAAATCTAACTACACGTACCTTCAAACAGATAGGGATACGTCTTCATCATCTCTCTTTCGGTCTCCCAAGTGACCTCCTCACGGTTCTGGCCATGCCAAAGTACCTTAACTGATGGAATGTCCTTCGATCTCAGTTTCTTCACTTGTCGATCCAAGATCATCACCGGCTGCTCTGCATAGGAAAGGTCGTGCTCAAGCTGGATCGTCGGATGCTGAATCGCATGCGAAGGATCATGAAGATATCTGCGGAGCATCGAGACATGAAACACGGGATGCACATCTGGAAAGCTGGGCGGAAGGGCTAAACGGTAGGCTACTGCACCAACACGCTCGAAGATCTCGATGGGGCCCACATACCTGGGACTGAGCTTCCCCTTCTTCCCAAACCTCATCACACCTTTCATTGGGGAGACCCACAAGAAAACATGATCACCAACAGAAAACTCAAGTCTGCGTCGTCGACGGTCTGCATAAGATCTCTGCCTACTCTGCGCTGCTCTCATCCTATCGCGAATCAACTGGATCTTCTCGGTCGTCTCCTCAACGATCTGTGGCCCTAAGATACTGCCCTCACTGAGCTCTGTCCAACAAGTGGGCGACCTGCATCTCCTCCCATAGAGAGCCTCAAATGGTGCCATCTGAATGGTCTCCTGGTAGCTGTTATTGTAGGAGAACTCTACTAAAGGCAAATGATGATCCCAGCTACCTCCGAAATCTAATACACAAGCTCTGAGCATGTCCTCGAGAGTCTGGATGGTCCGCTCTGACTGTCCGTCGGTCTGCGGATGAAAAGCCGTGCTGAAATTCAAGCGAGTGCCCAAAGCCTCCTGAAGCCTCTGCCATAGTCTACTAGTAAACTGGGTGCCTCTGTCGGACACAATACATGTCGGGACTCCGTGTAGTCGCACTATCTCGTCAATGTAGATCTGGGCATACTGAGTAAATCCGAAAGTCGTCTTCACCGGTAAGAAGTGAGCCGCTTTCGTCAAACGATCCACGATCACCCAGATGGAGTCATACCCCCGACTAGTCCTGGGTAGACCCACCACGAAATCCATCGAAATCTGCTCCCACTTCCACTCCGGAATGGGTTGCGGCTGTAGCTCTCCCGCGGGCCTCTGGTGCTCAGCCTTGACTTGCTGACAAGTCAGGCATCTCGATACAAAATCTGCAATGTCCCTCTTCATTCCGTCCCACCAATAAACATCTCTCATATCATGATACATCTTGGTGGAACCGGGATGGACGCTATATACCGATCGATGTGCCTCCTCAAGAATCTCGTGCCTCAGTCCCTCAGCATCTGGTACGCACAGTCTGACTCCAAACCATAGTACCCCCTGATCATCGATCACGAACTCGGAAAATCTGCCCTGTCCAATCTGTGCCATGATCTCTGAACATCGGTCATCACTGAGCTGTGCCTCACGTATACGATCGATCAACTGTGGCCGTGCACGGACATGCGCTATCTGCCCTCCAATCGGCGTGAACTCGAACTGTACTCGGCTGTCGCATAATATCTGCCAATCTGCGGATGACTGCTCATGTACCGCGCTCAAACAAGATAGGCTACTCCCGGGCCTCCTGCTCAAAGCATCCGCCACCACATTTGCCTTGCCCGGGTGATATAAGATCTCGCAGTCGTAATCCTTCACTAACTCCATCCATCGACGCTGTCGAAGGTTCAGGTCCCGTTGCTGGAATATGTATTTCAGACTCTTGTGATCCGTGAATATCTGGCACGACCCGCCGTATAGGTAATGTCGCCAGATCTTAAGTGCGAAGACCACTGCAGCCATCTCCAAGTCATGAGTGGGGTAGTTTTGTTCATGTCTCTTCAATTGTCGCGAAGCATACGCGATCACCCTGTTATGCTGCATCAAAACGCATCCCAGCCCCACTCGAGAAGCATCACAAAAGACCACAAATCCGCCCGGTCCGGAAGGTAAAGATAACACCGGTGCCGTCGTCAGCCGGGTCCGTAACTGCTGAAAACTGTGCTCGCACTCCTCCGTCCAATCGAAGGGAACTCCCTTCCGGGTCAACCCGGTCAACGGTGTAGCAATACGTGAGAAGTCCTGCACAAAACGCCTGTAGTAACCGGCCAACCCCAAAAAGCTGCGAATCTCCGTCACCGATGTAGGTCTGGGCCAACGCTGAACGGCCTCGATCTTCCTCGGGTCTACACATATACCGTCTCTTGATATCACGTGTCCCAAGAAGTCTACGCTGTCCAGCCAAAAGGCGCACTTGGAGAATTTCGTATAAAGCTGGTGCTCCCTCAAGGTCTGCAATGTAATCCGCAGGTGCTGCTCGTGCTCTTCACTACTCCGGGAATACACCAAGATATCGTCGATGAAGACTATAATGAACAGATCCAAGTTAGGCCGGAAAATACGGTTCATCAAGTCCATGAAGGCTGCTGGCGCATTGGTGAGTCCGAACGACATCACCAAAAACTCGTAATGGCCGTAGCGCGTACGGAAGGCTGTCCTGGGAATGTCCTCCTGTCGAACCCGCAGCTGATGATAGCCCGATCGTAAATCGATCCTCGAAAAGTACCCTGCCCCCTGAAGCTGGTCGAACAAATCGTCGATGCGCGGCAAAGGATACCTGTTCCGCACTGTCACCCTGTTCAGCTGCCGGTAGTCGATACACAGACGCAAACTGCCGTCCTTCTTCTTGACGAACAGGACTGGAGCACCCCAAGGAGAAACACTGGGTCGAATAAGTCCCTTGTCCAGCAAGTCTTGCAACTGACCCTTCAACTCTTGAAGTTCCGCCGGGGCCATCCGATAAGGCGGTATGGAAATAGGCCCCGAGCCAGGAATCAAATCAATACAGAAAGAATGTCGCGTTCGGGCGGCAACCCTGGAAGCTCGGCAGGGAACACATCAGGAAACTCGCTAACAACCGGAACCTGGTCCAATGGAACCTGTGCAGCACTAGCATCGCAAACATAGGCGAGAAATCCCTGACATCCCTTCCTCAAAAGCTGTCCAGCGCGAAAAGAAGAAATCACACTGTGAGGGGCGGCACCACGGTCCCCCAACACAACAAAAACCGACTCACCGGGAAAGCAGAATCTAACTGTCTTCTCACGGCAGTCCACAGAAGCATAGCACGTGGCTAACCAATCCATACCCAAAAGAACGTCGAAGTCCAACATCTCTAGAAGGATCAAGTCGACAGACAACTCTCTCTCACCAATACAGACGGTACAGGATCGGAACACGTGCCTAGCAACAAACGACTCTCCCACAGGAGTAGTCACCACAAGCGGCTGATCAAGCAAGCCGGACTCTCTACCCAGACTCGGCACAAAGTGCGTGGATGCGTACGAGTGTGTGGATCCGGGATCGAACAGTACATGTGCATCAACTGAACATACAGGAAGGATACCTGAAACCACTGCATTGGACGCCTGCGCGTCCTGATGTGTCAAAGCAAAATCCCTCGCCTGTCCACCACCTGCGACTGACTGCCCTCTGCCTCGGTCATCTCGCCCTCTCTGAGCAACTCCTCCACGCCCACGACCTCGCTGTGTATGAGTCTGGCGCGGAGCAACGGTAGGTACGATAGGCAACGCCCTCTGGGGTGGTGAAGGTGGTAATGTGACATGCGGTGCTGTCGCCTCCCTCCGGGGTAACTCAGGACAATCCTGTACACGATGGTAAGAACTCCCACAGCGAAAACATCCCGACGATGACCGCTGACCATCCTGGGAATAGGAACTGAATAACCGGCCCCGCCCTGAATCTCTGCTGCCTGCAATACGTCTATCACGGCGCCGAAAAGGCTGTCTCTGTGCTGATGTATCCGCACGAACTCTCTTCGGCTCTGGAACTACCGAAGTCTCAGCAAGGTGCTCCTCGACCACTAGGGCTGCGTCTACAGCTGCTGCATAGGTCTCGTAGTGCTGTGCGCTGATCGCGAGGAACAATGGTGTAAGCAAGCCTCGAACAAATCTCCTGACTCGCAACTCCTCGGTAGCCACTAAATATGGGGCATAGACTGCCAACTCTGTAAACAACACGTCATACTCTGCCACTGTCATCCCTGGCGTCTGGCGCAAGGACTCAAATCTGCGTGCTCGGGCATCCCTAACACTCTGGGGAAGGAAACGGGCAAGAAATATGGTCACGAACTCCGTCCAGGTCATAGGAGGAAGACCTGCTGCTCTGCCCTTCTCAACTGAGTCACACCACTTCTGCGCAAGACCTTCTAGGCGAAAGCTCGCGAACTCAACCCATCTCGCATCTGCGCATCTGAGGGAACGACATATCCTGGCCATCCTGTCTATGAAAGACTGGGGGTCCTCGGCTGTATCGGTGCCTGTGAATACCGGAGGCTTCAGCCTCATGAACTCTGATAGCGACACTGTGATCACCTCCGTAACCGCAGGGGCAACTGGCTGTGCGGTAGGTACCATAGCGGTCTCTGGAACGGGTGGAGCTACCTCTGGTCGCTGGGCTCGAAGCGTCTCAACTAGCGATCCTATCATCTGGCACATCTCCTGCATGCTAGATCCCACCGTCTGGCGCATCTCCTGCATACCAGCCCCTAGCGTGGCGATCTGCTCTGTTACGGCAGGAACAGCCTGCTCGGGTACATCCGGCGTACTGCCCGGATCAGTCCTCGTCTCGGACGAGTCAACTCGAATCTCGGCCCTCGCGGCCGCTCTCTGTGCCCTCGTAGTCTTAGGCGGCATAATGGCCGAAAGAAAATTAGGATTCGATAAGAACACGGAAATCGAATCGCAAGAATATAAGGAGGGATCAAATCAATAAGTCCTAAGGTCGCGTAGGCGGAGTACCGTGTCGTGAGTATGCCGCGGAACATACACACGCTACGCTACCCTGCTGCAGCTACCTACTCCATCATACCAGGGTCATCCTACACTCCAAAGGTAAAACCTACTCTCTGATACCAACTTTGTCACGACCCGAGAGTTTCGACTCGTGACCGGCACTTAACCACGCAACGTCTACAGGCGTAACGCGGCTAAGTAAGCCGAACCCAGAAATCAAACCCCAAAAAAATATATAGAGTGATTTAAAACATTTCGTAAAAACAGTCATGCGTGTCGAAAAACATCTTATTAATTTAGTAGAAAACCCATTTAAGTTCAAGAGTTAAAACTTTTATAATTTTGGTAACATTTCCTTTTTAAATACTTGCCCCGCAAGTCGGGTAAAAGCAAGGTGTAGCAGAAATGACAAGTAAAATGAATAAAGCATCACAATATGATATACGAAGCCGTAGCGAAGAATACACAGTAAAGCAAGGACATAATCACCAAGGGTAAGACCGCATAAAAAAAAAGTCGGCTCACATGCGAGCTCGACACCAGAATATAGAATCATACATATCGTCCTCATTACTGTCTCTAAGTCAATACAGAAAGGTAGATGGAGAGTACTAGATACATCAATATACAATTGAAAGATAACAGATACCGTACAAAACCCACCTATCAGCAACAGGCTATCTTGCCTCAAAAAGGGTATCTGTGCCAAAAGATGCGGTAAACAGCCAGCCGCGACTACTCCCAAGGGCAACCTGCAAAAACTGTGGCACAACGGGGGTGAGTTGCCAACTCGTGAATAGAGATAACATATAAAGGTAATCGCGAGCATGCACGTACAACGCTACTCTAACAAATGCCAGCAGATGATATCAATGCGAGGTAAGCACCATGCATAATAATCATGCAAGTCCTCTATCAGGTGATATAGCTACAGGATGAGATGCGATAATGAATGCTGAGCATGGGAATATAGTATCTACATGAAGTGTCGAGGCGGACTACATATGTATGTATGCACCGCGAATCCCAACATCCCAAACGCCGGTACTCCATCGGCCCTCATATCCTGTATATCCCTGAGAATCCCGAGTGCCCAACATCGGCACCCAAATATCATAAATACTCGTGTCTAGCATCGACACGCAAAACAACCTGTATCGGGCATCCGTCAATCCGGGTCAGCCCTCTCTCAAAGTATATATCGGGAATCCGTTAGTCCGGGTCATCCCTCTCTCAATACAGCGGGCATCCGTCAGTCCGGGTCATCCCTCTATCAACACATCGGGCATCCGTCAGTCCGGGTCAGTCCTCTATCAATACATCGGGCATCCGTCGGTCCGGGTCAGCCCTCTATCAACTCATCGGGCATCCGTCAGTCCGGGTCAGCCCTCTATCAATACATGCCTCTAGCACCGAGAAAACACGGGGTGACGCCCCCAAAATATCATATCAAGCGAACCGGGTTTTTTAAATGATTACATATTTGAAAAGAGCCACGGTTCACAAATCCAGAAATCACATGTAATCCCATCCCATAGGCAAGTAAATGTGATGTGATATGTGCATCAAGTATGAATGTCATGTCAAGTCATATAAAAGATGAGCTACAGCAATATAATCCGATGTGATATATGCATCAAGTATGAATGTCATGTCAAGATAGTGCTTGTGCAACGTGAACTGTCAATAAGGGTGCGGTGTTCTATCAATTCTAAGCATACATACAGCAGGGAATGCAATATGCAATGACAGTACATGAGGTAAGTGCAACATATAGTAATAAGGTCCTATCAGCCCTGACGCATAACGCCATGCGGGCGATATCCCCGTAGATGTGAAATCTACTCACCGAAGTCCCGCGCTAAGTGTATCCAACAACTTGCTTGCCCTTCTTCGCAGCGTCCGTCTCACTGGCCTGCGAAGCTAGAATCACATAACATATATCACACATAAGCTCAATTCACAAAAACGCGACATTACGGTCCAACTAGACACTCGTGTCGCAAACCAATCGCGCGTGTGCGCGATACGTTAAAACGTGTGATCACGCGCCTGAAACTACGCCGACGCGCCGCGGTACGCAGAAACCCAAACCTACTCACGTATCACGCGTGTCGCGAAGGTTTAGAAAAACGGCAAAATAGGTATTTGGTCCCAGATTTTTCTACAGAACTAAACTTACAAAAATATATATACCATAGAACCCCACACACTAGCAGACACCTACAGGACCAAACAACACCCAAAACCCCACCCATCTGGCCGCAAATTGCGGCCAGAAAGAGGAAATCGGCGGCCCACTGTAGCAGATAGGGGGTCCGGTTCCACCTGAGGTATTAGCACATCTCCACTATACTGCAGTCTTCTCAATATCATTCAGATCCCATCGGGTCAAAAGCAGATCCAGAAAAGCTCAAATTTGCACAAATACGACATTTTGCATCTAATAGTGAAACTGGTGGTATTTTAGTGTAATTGGGGTTGAACTAGGTTACTATGGCCTCAACAACTCACTAATGACCTACTGAAACCAATTCTCACCTCATTAGCACAAAGTTCCCTCTAAACACCCCATATCGCACTAAAACGCACTAAAATCCATTAACCGATGCAAAACTACACTAACTAAGCTAACTAGGGAAGCAAGTTAGGAAGTATACCTCTTACTTAACCCTAGGGAGTTGCAGGAAGATGATGAAGTGGAGGGGAAGAAGCTGCAGTTGCTGTTGGTGCTGTTGGTGCTCACTGCTGCTACTGCTGATCTCTGCTGCTGCCGCCAAATGCTTGCTGCTGCTATTGCTGGTTGCCTGCTGCTGTTGTTGCTGTTTCTGGAGCTGGGGGAAGAGGTAAGTGTGTGGGTGTGTGTGAGTGTGAGAGTTTGAGAGAAAAACAAAAGAGTTGAGAGAAAGAAATCCTCACCCAATGTCAACCCTCCTCTCTCTCTCTCCTCATTAATGTCAAGCATGGCTTGAGTCATGATGCCCCCCCTCTCTCTCTCTCACAAGTCAACACCCACAATTCAAATTTAAGTAACTACTAATTAACTAATTGACCCAAATAAAAACCCACTTAAGAATCCATAAGACTTAATCCTATGATTAACCCACCATGGTTAATAATTATGGTATTAACTTAATTTAAAAACCCTAGTTTACATGCACATGTGTGTGCAAGCCTAGGAAAATTTTGGAAAAATATTTATTAAATTAGGAAAAATATTTAAAACACAATTTGGTAAACTTTTTATTAAAACCCATTATTTGAAGTATAATTATTCACTAAACACATCCGAAGGTGTTACACGATATCACATATTACACTTACGGTCACAGAAAAGAAAGTGTAAAACTACAACAGTTGGAATCCGCAATCTCTTTAGACATCGCATGCCTAATCAAATGAATTCCTTAGACATCGCATGCCTAACAATTATAATCCCCGCATTTTAGTCTCATTATCGAAAACACTTTTCAATATCAAGTCGGGCAATTCAACAAGATTCCCGAAAAACTGATCGAATGCTCGTCGCAAACTTTAGTAGGCGTCCGCACCCCTGATACCGTCGACGAAGTGTACCAAGGCGGAACACCGCTGCCGCGAGCACCCGGACGGATGCTTTCGGCGACGGGGTTCTCTTACAGTCACTTGGTCGGGGCTATGGAGTGAGGCTGTCTATTAAGTTTACCCGGCGAGTATCCGCGTACACTACGTGATTGCGACGGACTTTTGATCGCATCAAAATTCCGTGGCAACCGATCAAGTGAGACTAAACTGCTATGTTTATAACATTCATATTAGTTATCTCATAACTATTTGTGAATTCCAATTATTGTATCACATTCCGGATAAATAGAAAATGTTAAACTTTCCGATCGAACAATCGAACACCCAAGTTTTCCCGATACAGCTCAACACATGAAATAAGTATAAAAACATTCAGTTCGTGCCTCAGTACCAACGGTCCAGCCGTAGAAGGGTTAAGCCAACGCCTCACATGTGGCACGCCGTACTGCCCCAAACCCTAAGGTTCAAAGGGCAGTTCAAGACGGTCACATAATCGAGTTAAGGTTTGTTGTCTTCTAGAGGGTCCATCGCGTTACTTGCACTACTTAGAACGTCGTTAAACTATGGAAAAATCCAACAATTGGAAATTTCCCGGCAGGGGAAAAAGTGGGTATTTATATCCGGTCGAACTTTTTAACATATTCTAAAATTACCCGGAAAAACACACTGACAAAATTAGACAATCCGATCGAAACACCGAGTCCCCAATACAACCCAGAAAACTCAACTCTTGAGTTCAGATTAAAAATTCCCAGAAAAACCAGAAACAAAATATAAGAATTACTGTGCAGAAAAAAATGTCTGAAGAGACCAAGTCGCCGCGGAACCGCCGCATTAGGCATGCTAATGCCGCGGTTCCGCCGCACTATAATCGATTCATGGGTCCCGTTTTATACAGTAATTCATAGAATCTTCTACTGAGTTTTCTGCATATTTTTAATTCTAAAAAAACCACGATTTCAGAAAATGTCCAGAGAGTCGTTCTGAGTTAGGGTTTCGGGTCGATCGGACTTCTAACTCCGTCTACGCATCGCCTAAGGCTCTAGCTAGGCTCTGATACCACTGTAGGGTTCCTAGGCACACTAATGAAGTCTCACAAGTGATCAAACATGCCCAATTGAAATTTTACAAGTGCCTACAAACCCTAATACAGATCGTTAACTAGATATATAGGTGATGCGATGCAAATAAACAACTTTATCTTAAAAAGAAAGAGGCTACAACCTTTGTAGATCCGGTTTTCCACCTCCTAGGCTCCGTGATGAAGTCCCCTCGCTGTCCATATCGGATCCCGGACTCTAGCATCGGCTTCATCGGAGAATGGGCGGGCTAGGTCATCGACTACGATGCCGAAGATGATCTACGTCGAGGCATCACAAGATCAAGCTCCCACTTCACCAAGTCATGAAACTTGTGAAGAAAACACCCTATACTACTTGGCAAGAGGTAGAGGATGAAGAAATAGGAGGTGGGTTCACTTTAGAATTGGATTTCTCACTCATTTTCTCAACTTGCCATTGATGAAGGCAAGGTTTCTTCTTGAAGAAGAAGAAGAAGAAGATGAAGAAAGAATATGATAGAATATGATAAGTATTTTCAAAAAGGAAAATAATATGAATACTTATCATATACTAACCATGGTTATGTGTAGAGAATAGACTATGGTTAAGTGGAATGGTTAGGGTTAAGCATGAGACAAGAATGGTGGACTTGTTCAAAGCTTCATGAAGCTTCAACAAAAAACAAACTAAGCCACCATTTCTTTTTCTCTTTATCTTTTCCAAAACAATAATAAATAAATAAATAAAAAGAATAACTAAATAAGATCAAAACCCTAACCATTACATATAACCATGGTTTAATCTTTACACAAACTCAAGTTAGCAAGTATCATCAAACATGATACAAACAAGTGCACAAAAATATATCACATATACAATGTGCATATGAAGTGAGAAAATCCATTTAAAGTGAACCAATACTAGTTAATGCAAAGTAATATATCAAATATATTATTATACATTAAATCATTAAATCAACACTTGATTCAATGATCCGGTCATGTCGCATATAACCGACTAGTATCCAATGTATCGACTTATCGAATCAATCTTTGATTCGATAACTAGGTTATATCGCATACAACCAATCGATGCATTCATCACGAGAATGGAATACGTTATCACATACACGCATTATTTTCGGTCCCGCACATATCTCATATGCGCTCCTATTTAGTTTCGCTTGAGCCAGGAAACCTCTGTGTAGGACTCTAAAGACCCGTCAATACGCCGGCAGCAGATGATGATCATATCAAGCACCCACAAGCCGCAAGTGGTCTGCTAAACGTAATGGCCACCCGGGTATTGAGCGATCAGAAGATCGACGAGCAAGCCCGCTCACACTCCTGTGAATCCAACCAGTAACACTTACAGTACAGTCCGGTCTGTTCGTCTGATATGTCGCATATCTCGCCTAGGGGTGGTAAACGTCAGACCCCAATAGCTCGATAAGTCATGCCGACGTGAGGTCCATAACATTCGTGAAACTACTGATAACTCTTACCAGTATATCACTACAACCCTGGCTAGGGATTTCCTGTTATGGCCAGTCGATCATAGCACAACATCAACCCCCAATACCGGGAGAGACGAATCCCCTCCTATCGCTCATTGCCTCCATGTGAATCGGGACTGTACCCAAAAACCACCTGTTTGCACGACTCAGAAGAGCCGTGGTAGGGTGGAAATCAAAGCACAGTGGGAGACACACAAGACTCTATGACGATCTCGGGTCAACAGACTAAGCTGTACCAGTGTCACCAGAGAACTGCCATCTGACGTGAGGTATAATACCATCTGGGAGTTCTCGGCGAGTCCGTTCAGTGTACCCAGTCTCCACTGAGCACCCGCATACCATCTCTGATGTCAAACACCAATGGATATGGGATCATCCATCGCCCATCACATGGGTCGAGAAGATATACGCTAGTCTACTCTGGAATATCGATGCCCCGTCTCGATATTCCCACGACTAGGAACAATGAAGGATGTACTCATTGACTACCCAGGCCCCACTAGTATGATCTTCATTACAGTCTTGGAAGTCGAGTACACATCCTAAGGGCTTTATCAACATGTAATCAGAGAGACAGAAAGTATACATGTTAAGATAAAGAGCAACCAGATAGCGTACTATCATGTTGAGCAAGAAAGTCCTACCTATATATGTCCCAGTATCCACTACTATATACATCCAATGTACAGTAATGGCCTCTAGGGCATACATATAACTAACATACAACTCGTGCGGCAATAGCTCCAAACATCTGGGGCAATATCTCGTCATTCACAGCAACAACTGGCTCATTCATCCGCACGCTGAACAGTGCCTCAATCATCAAATAATCGGTGCATTGACCGTCATCACATTCTGGCTGGTCTCTAGCAGTGGCCCAATCCTCTGGTGCTGATCTGCATGTCCGAGAAATCTGGTAAAAACGATCCATCAAACGCTCATGGCACGAAAACACAATAGGACGATACATCTATGCAATCGTGTGTCCCTGGAATCACGCCCTGGTCAGTTGATCGCACGCTTTTGGCGTGTCGGATGTTCAAAGAATTAAAGTGTAACCGCGATCAGGACAGTGTCGCTTTGCAGCTAGCCGGTTGAGCACGGGTCGGTCCACAGGGAGATGGTGGTATCTTACCTTCTTGTCTTAGACGAGTCAATAAAGAATCTGTATGTTTGTTCGGTCTAACCTATGTGTTTATTTGCAAGTATAAAGTTGTTAAGAAAAGATACGAGATTGTAAGCTAAGAAATCCTTACTCAAAACCTTTGAGCCGAGTCTTGACCAATTGAAGCTAGAGCAATCGGCAACAACGTGGATTAGGGGATTTAAGCGCGGTATTCGTGGAATCCGGCTTATTTACCCTTGTCCTTCCGTTCTTGTCTCTTGCTTTCGCCTCCGGCCAAACCGAACGCAACCGGTCGCGGTTAGGAATCACCGTTACCTTGTCAGGGTAGGGTGCCTAACGGAGCGCTTGCGTATGGTTTGGGCGAAGTTCAAATGGAAAATAACGGGAAAAGGAATTGGCAAAGAAATGTTAACTTATAATACCGTATTTCTTCTTAACAATAATAATTACATCATTCACAAAAATGAACAAAAGAGAACAAAAAGAAAAGAACAAAGAAAAGAAAAGATACAAGTAATTAAAGTGCATGGAATAAAATTGCAAGTAAGTAAAGCAAGAATGAAGAATGCAAGTAATAAATAAGCAAATAAAAAGAACACGGAAGTAGAACTCAAGCCAAGCATGTGATCAATAGCCAACCCTTAAACTTGCAAGCTCAATGAAGAGGTTGCAAGATCAAGGGAAGAGTAGAGAACGCATGTGAAGTGAAGAACTAGTCCCGTGAGAAAATACGACCCTTGAGATCAATAACTAACCCTTAACCATTCAAGCTCAATGAAGAGGTTGAATGATCAAGAGAAAGCAAAAATCTCAAGGGGGAGCGAAACTAACAAGAAAGATAAAAATCTCTCATCTTCATTAATCTTCCACTCAAAGAGCTTTCACTACAATTTTAATGGAGAAAGAATGAAGAAGAAGAAGAAGAAGAACAAAACTACACAAAAAAGAGGCTAAAGAAAAGCTCCCTTGGTTAAGCTCAGTTCTGCTGTATTTATAGGCAGGAGAATGGAGTTCTAGGGCAACAAACTGAACCCACATGAAAAGACCAAACTGCCCCCCAAAAGTCTCTGCCTGCGGCGCCTGTACGGCCGCGGATCCGCCGCCTATGCCCCCCTATGGCCGCGGATCCGCGCCCCTATAGTGGTGTTAGGGTGTAGTCTTCTGTGTACATCCCTGGTCTTTTGTCCCCTCTTGTCTGGTACATGTATTTTCTGATAATTTCTTCCAGAATATCAGCAGAATTCATAGTCCAAGATTGTTATCTTTTCTTCACTTTTGACTTTATCTCTCTTGAGCTCCGCGCACCCATTGATTTTTGTGCTGCCCCCCTTCGTGCTCTGTGCTTGTCCGAGACACGAATGACCACTGTCATATGTCATGTCTCTGGAACTGGTACTCGGCACTGGACGGATATGGATGACCGGAACCCGGCTTTTATCTGCTGTGACAGATGTTCTGTATTTGGTGTAACTGTGGAGATTTTGTCATGATTTGCAATATTTGGACTGAAAACCTGTACTCTGTAAATATGTAACAAACACAGATCAAAAGCACCTACCTATAAACAACCGAGCGTAAGAATGGGCGGTATAAAATGCAGTATTCTGTGATGAACAAATACCCCCAAACTTAACTTTTGCTCGTCCCGAGCAAAACCAATTATTCACAAAAATTAAATCCTAACCGCACTTTCGCAGGGAACGCGATTGCACTGAGCGCGTGCAACAAGCCGTTGAACCTCTAGGTGTCCCTAGTAGGAGGAGTGTTGTCTCCTGAGGGTTTTCAGCGGATACTACCCACAAAATCCGGTCAAGTTGGTTTGTAAAATGACTAAGATTCAAACCCTAAAGTTTTGATTTTAGAAAATAACAATTCTATAATCCTAAGTCTAGACCATCGAACCTTTATTTTTCACACCTCGCTTCTTATTTAACTACAGATTTTATATGTCTTTACGTGTAGTGCAAATAGTGTCGTTAAGTTCCAGAAGGATCGATTAAAGTCATCATGTCGCACAATAAAGCCCAGATAACAATTTTAAAAGGATCACATAAGTTTTATAAAGAGTTAAGCATTTTTCAAGTTTCGTTTTCCAGTAAGGTTTCAACTTCAGAATTTCTATCTTCCTTAACAGGAAACTAAGTCGTATTTTTCACTCCACATTTTTCTTGTTTTCATTTCATACACACCTCTGTGAACGTGCAATAGTCTTTATCATAGAATAAAACCTTCATATCTTCGCTAAAATTTTTATAAAAGCCTGTCTTTTATCAAGATTATTCTCACACAAAGAACCGTTAGGAATTTTAACTCGGAGAGAACACTTGCTTGACTTTATTTTAAACTGGACTTTCTAGGCTTCTTAGCGAGCTTTGGGCCAATGCACCCAAACCAGTTGATTTTAGGGCATTAGGTGCAGAAACACCCCAGCGGACTTAATTACTCAAGTTACCTAGGTCCAAAAACAAAAGACAGATTGACGTGAAAATCAGATGATTTAATACGAACGGAGATATAACCGGCAGTTCAATTATTTTTTTGGATAAAAGACGTGTTTAGTGGGTTTGGTGTGTAATCATTCCAATCAAGTTTTAGATGGGTTATTTTTCAGACTTAGCTCCAATTACGGCATCAATAACATTCCTTCATATTCGCTTTACTTCATAAACTATTCTTGACATTACTTATTTCAGAACAAACCTATTTGATCCTCAGAAAATCATTTATCTGTTTAAAAGTTTAAACATGAAAGACTTGTCATCTAATTCCCAAAATCTTACGACACGTGTAGTGTGATGTAAAGACGTATATCAGCTATAGTTAATTTCAAAGGAGAGTTATCTTTCAGGTTTTCAAAATCTAAACATAAGATTTAGTTATTCCTATTTTTTCAAACAAAAACCGTCGAATGTTGAATCAGAGTTCTTCCACAATCTAACTTGACAAAAAAGTTTTTATATTTTTAGAAAATTTTCAGATTTTTATGGATTTTATGGATTTAATATGCAGATGCAAAATATACATATGAATGCGAAGGAAGAAAGCTTACCGAGCACACCCCCAAACTTAAACTTGACAATGCCCTCACTGTCAGGCTATACCAAGAGGGTTAAAATTGCCGGCGCTCCCTAAAAACAAATTATATACAACAAAGAAAACAAAAAATATATACAAAAAAGGTGTCCCCCCCAAACTTAAGTAAAACAGTGTTTCCACTGCTAAGCGATGAAGTTCAGGATTTAGAGGGGAAAGAACAGTGTCAATTTATACAAGGCCTTACACAGGCCAAAGGTGAGCACCAACCATTCAAAGATCTTATCGCTATAATGTACAGGTTGGTGGAAGAAGGCGTAGAGAAAAGAGAGGGAGAATACGCGAGACCGTATGCGGAGAGAAGCGGGATACGGTCTCGGTATATGAGAGGAAGAAGAATGGCGGAAGGGAAAAAGAAGTGGAATACGAACTTGATGGTGCAAATGGAGTAAATAGATTAGCACAATTTGTGATGAATGATGTGCAAACAGCGATTGTGCTAATCTATTAACCCGTCGAGAGATGGGGTCAAATCCCTCAAGATTCGTGAGAAACCATGGGTACGCCGAACCTGGTAAACCAGACATATGAAATGAGAGCGAGACGGGTTCTTGCAAGGTCGGAACGATGGAAAGGATGGAGGGAAGTGGTTGAGGAAGGTTATCGGTTAAAGGTTCAGGAGGGTGTACACAGTCAGTGGAAGGAACAGGATGAATTGGAAAATCCGACTCATCAAGCAAAACTGGTTCATCCTCAAAACTATCCTCAATATTCTCCTCAAAATTTAGCTCATCCATGCATATTTCATCAAAGTCCAGACGCATATGGGGTTCGGAAAAAACATTTAATGACTCGGGATGATGATTTGAAAAGACAAACTCAGCCAAATCTACGGGTTCATCATCCAAAATATCCCTAGCGTCAATATCCTTAATCAAGTGAAAATCAAAATTCTCTGACATCTCAACAAAAGCATGGATATCAATCGATTCAGGTTCTAAAGTGGAGGTGTAGAGGTCAAAAAGATTGGGATTGGTTTCACTTGGCAAGGTCCCTTCATAATCTGGAAAATCAAATACTACAAAGTCGCACAACTCATTAAACATTCTATCTTCAACTGATAATTCATTTGGGACACTTGATAGACTTTCAACACAGGAGTTGTGGGATTCAATTTGGACGGGGTAGGTTTGATTTGGAAGGGGGTACATCTCACTCTCTCCACTAAAATTCACAGCCTGTCCTGCCACCTCATCATACATTGAAAAAGTTGGAGCTAGTTGAAAACTAGCTACCGGGTCACTAGGTTGCATGAGGGCGGCCATGGACGCATTCAAATCCATCATCTGTTGGCTTGACGCTACCCTAAAGTCTTCCAACGACTGTTCTAGACTAGACATTGGTTGTGAAGGGGTTTCAGTAAAAGATTCAAAGTTGTTTGGATACTAAAAACTCCCAAATGGCGGTTCTGAAGCAATGTCTAGGGAAGGTGTAAAAGTTGGGTAGGACTGGTAGGAATTGAATGGCTGGACAGGAGTGGGATCAACATTGGGATAAGAAGGTGAATGGAATTGTTGATCCCAAGAATTTGTAGTGGTGAAAGGAGTGAAAGATCGGCTACGGGATTGTTCAATTCGTTCAGCAAGAGACATTGGTCTCGGGTTTACAACTGGACTTTCAAAAGGTGTATCAACGCAAGAAGGGGTGAATGTTTGAAAGGGTTGATACGAAGTGGATTGCGGGGTCCAGTTGTTTGTCCTAGACGCGTCTATCCGATCTTTCAAAGAAATTTTGGGTATGGAGGGATCGTTCGAAGTTCGGCCAAAGCAAGAACCGTATGAAGTAATGTCTGGTTGTGGGTACCAAAGTTCGGCAAGAGTTTTGCGAGGTGGGGTACCCATGATATGAAGAGAGAATGAAAGAAAGGAAGAGAAAAGGAGAGGAAAAAGAATGTGATTTTTTTTTTCTTTTATTAACAAAAGAATGAAATATACATAAAAAGAATATGGACAAAAATAATCACTACACAAAAAAATACCACACACCTAATCGTTCTAGGGTTCACCTAGGTCAACTAGACCTGCTCCAGAACTTGATTGTCGAAGTAAAACTGTGTCGAGAAACAGGCTCAAGATACACAGATCACGAGGCCAGGTAAGTGCAGAGATAAGGGGAGGTTTTCCAACGCTTTCGCGAAGTTCCTTAATTAAATAACCCTTTCTCTTTTGGCGGATGCGCCGTTAACACTTTCCTAGACACCCCGTAAACAATATACCGTTAAGCAAGGTTCTAAACACAGTTAACTTCTCCTAGTGAGCGCGAAGTCCTTAAGGCTTAAAGTCTAGTTTCTTTTAGAATTTGTGCGGGTAATACGTTATGCTCAAGTTCGTGATTTGTGGGCCACGGAAAAGGTGATGAAATCCTTTACCGTATGTTGTGGGGTTCGCTTGCCCTTAAGTCCGTATTAATTGATGCAATGCGCAATTCAAAAAAATTTCTTATAAAGAATCAAACAATCGTTTTTTAGTTTAAGCGCGGCGCTGCAACAAATACGGGTTAGTCAATTTTTAGCGTTTGCTAGCGAACTTGCAAAGAATCCTGCAAAAGAATAGTATATTGGAAGCGTCGGATTTAAGAAGAAGGTGTTAGTAAAGTACGTACCGTTAAGTTTTGGGTTAGGAAACCCCCGTTGAATCAAATCCGGTAAGCTTGAAAGGTTCGCTTGCGCGGGTCAAACTACCCGGATCTTTAGCACTGCACTTTGCAATCACCTTAACTTTGAATGTGCACTTTGCTCCCCACAATCGCAGTTTGCAAATACGCAAAAATCTGCACACTTGCCCACAAAAATGATCAAAAAAAAACAAAAAGAATATTTTTTTTATATATATACAAAAAGAATATTAACCCGAATAACAAGAAAGAAAATACGCTACCGTCTCCCCGGCAACGGCGCCATTTGATCGCACGCTTTTGGCGTGTCGGATGTTCAAAGAATTAAAGTGTAACCGCGATCAGGACGGTGTCGCTTTGCAGCTAGCCGGTTGAGCACGGGTCGGTCCACAGGGAGATGGTGGTATCTTACCTTCTTGTCTTAGACGAGTCAATAAAGAATCTGTATGTTTGTTCGGTCTAACCTATGTGTTTATTTGCAAGTATAAAGTTGTTAAGAAAAGATACGAGATTGTAAGCTAAGAAATCCTTACTCAAAACCTTTGAGCCGAGTCTTGACCAATTGAAGCTAGAGCAATCGGCAACAACGTGGATTAGGGGATTTAAGCGCGGTATTCGTGGAATCCGGCTTATTTACCCTTGTCCTTCCGTTCTTGTCTCTTGCTTTCGCCTCCGGCCAAACCGAACGCAACCGGTCGCGGTTAGGAATCACCGTTACCTTGTCAGGGTAGGGTGCCTAACGGAGCGCTTGCGTATGGTTTGGGCGAAGTTCAAATGGAAAATAACGGGAAAAGGAATTGGCAAAGAAATGTTAACTTATAATACCGTATTTCTTCTTAACAATAATAATTACATCATTCACAAAAATGAACAAAAGAGAACAAAAAGAAAAGAACAAAGAAAAGAAAAGATACAAGTAATTAAAGTGCATGGAATAAAATTGCAAGTAAGTAAAGCAAGAATGAAGAATGCAAGTAATAAATAAGCAAATAAAAAGAACACGGAAGTAGAACTCAAGCCAATCATGTGATCAATAGCCAACCCTTAAACTTGCAAGCTCAATGAAGAGGTTGCAAAATCAAGGGAAGGGTAGAGAACGCATGTGAAGTGAAGAACTAGTCCCGTGAGAAAATACGACCCTTGAGATCAATAACTAACCCTTAACCATTCAAGCTCAATGAAGAGGTTGAATGATCAAGAGAAAGCAAAAATCTCAAGGGGGAGCGAAACTAACAAGAAAGATAAAAATCCCTCATCTTCATTAATCTTCCACTCAAAGAGCTTTCACTACAATTTTAATGGAGAAAGAATGAAGAAGAAGAAGAAGAAGAACAAAACTACACAAAAAAGAGGCTAAAGAAAAGCTCCCTTGGTTAAGCTCAGTTCTGCTGTATTTATAGGCAGGAGAATGGAGTTCTAGGGCAACAAACTGAACCCACATGAAAAGACCAAACTGCCCCCCAAAAGTCTCTGCCTGCGGCGCCTGTACGGCCGCGGATCCGCCGCCTATGCCCCCCTATGGCCGCGGATCCGCGCCCCTATAGTGGTGTTAGGGTGTGGTCTTCTGTGTACATCCCTGGTCTTCTGTCCCCTCTTGTCTGGTACATGTATTTTCTGATAATTTCTTCCAGAATATCAGCAGAATTCATAGTCCAAGATTGTTATCTTTTCTTCACTTTTGACTTTATCTCTCTTGAGCTTCGCACACCCATTGATTTTTGTGCTGCCCCCCTTCGTGCTCTGTGCTTGTCCGAGACACGAATGACCACTGTCATATGTCATGTCTCTGGAACTGGTACTCGGCACTGGACGGATATGGATGACCGGAACCCGGCTTTTATCTGCTGTGACAGATGTTCTGTATTTGGTGTAACTGTGGAGATTTTGTCATGATTTGCAATATTTGGACTGAAAACCTGTACTCTGTAAATATGTAACAAACACAGATCAAAAGCACCTACCTATAAACAATCGAGCATAAGAATGGGCGGTATAAAATGCAGTATTCTGTGATGAACATCAGTCCTCGTCCGTGACGAGCTCGTGCTGACCGCAACTCTAGCCGTAGCTCTCTCTTCCCGTGTATCGTGGCAGCAAAACCTAAACCAATATCGATGAAGATAGATCATAGGAATGAATATAATGCTGTGCAAGGAAATGTACATCCTAAGGTTTCTTGAGCGGAGTAGCGTATCGTAAGTATGCCGCGGAACATACACACGGTACGTCACTCTCCTTAAGTCACCTACTCCATCAACCAAGGCCAACCTACGAGACGAAAGTTCGGGTCTAATACCCCCTCGACTAAGTCTAAGTTCTATAAGGTCAAGCTTAGATTCCGTATATATACAAACGCCCTAGGCTCTGCATAGTCAAATATAGACTCGAACCAAGGTTAACCTAGCGCTTTCATACCAACTTTGTCACGACTCGAAATGGCACGTGACTGGCACTTGAATCATATGAAGTCTATAGGACCCCATCTAATTCAAGTAAGCCAAAAATCCCAGAAATCTAAACCATTTTAAAGAAGAAGTGAGGAAAACTTATCTTTAAAGCATGTGGTTTTAAATAACATAAGCCGAAGTATTGCATTTTTTAAATATCAAGTATTTTCTGAAAATTTCGGCAGAGTTTCTTTGTAAATACTGGCCCCAAAAGGGTACAACATGCATAATATGAATAAAGACATCCCCAAGCGGGAGCTAGCTCTTCATCAATTGACGGTCACAACCACGTAAGCAATATAATATACAACGCCAAGGGAGAGAATCAAAACTCAAATGGAAACTCAAAGTTATCAAGAAAACCATAATAATACAACGCGCGACTCTAAGGTCGAAGGAATAAACAACTGGTTTTCTAAGTCTGAAATAATATACAAGTCTGGTTGATGGAGTTTACTAGATACAACTGAATATAAATATACAATGGTGGTCACGATACAAGTGAGTCCACCTACCAAAGCAATCACCCGAAAAAGGGACAGTGTACCAGGAAAACCGCAACTCACCTGTACGACAAAACCTGAAAGAAACTGTGGCACAACGGGGGTGAGTTGCCAACTCGTGAGTAGAAAACATTACAGAGCAGAAATCGTATGTATGACTCAATCCTAGGTCAAAACGATCAGTAATATATATATCCCCAATATGATAAAGTCTGAAGCATGATAAGGTGGCAAGGGTAAACATCTATACATAAGTGTAATACTAAGTGCTCGTGTCAGTGCCTCAGGTAGCAACATATCATAAAAGAATATGCATGAAAGTATGAGCATGTAAATCAACGTGTGTCCATCGCGACACATCAAAATCATGGAACCTGAGTGTCCAGCATCGACACTCGAAAACATCATGAAACCCGTGTCCAGTATCGACACGTAAATCCTCATATAGCTCAGGCGCCGCATCCTCAGATCGGCCCTCAGGCGCCACATAACCTGGTCGGCCCTCATATCCATCTCACTACTTCGATCGGTATCCTCCGGATAACCACCGAGTCCAAATACTATCACCGGTAGGTAGTGCTCCCCTGCCAGGCTCACCGTCTAACAATACGAGTCTTCTTGCCCCAGGGTACCTCACCGGGTCCACCATGTACCCGCAGATGGTGCCTACTGCTCCTCGAATCGGGTTTCACATATCACACGTCTCAGAACCGAGAAAACTCATGGTGGACGCACTGAAATATCATATCAAGAGAAACCTGGTTTTTAAAACAGTACATACTTTCCTTTTGAAATAACCACGGTTCTCAAATCCAGAAATCTCATGAAAACGACATATCTCAATGCGTATAATCATAAAACATGATGTATGCGACATATAACAGAATTGTAAGCATATTCATATACCATGCAACATGGGACAGTAATATGCACATATCAAGGGTAAACCGCTCTTTTAAATGAATCCAGTTTAAAATATCTCCTGCGGTTCCCAATTTCTCCAAAGTCAAATGCAACATCGTATAAAGGTGCATATGTAACTATAGCAAGTAAATTGTGCAAGGAGTCATATCATGATGCAGCAATCCTACTGTGTAGTGACATGGAAATTATCGATGATGATGTGTGTGAGCCGGCAAGCAGGTGTACGTGGAGCATACGCATCATCGGTAATGGTGCTGGTGTCCTGACAGCATGGGTTTCAATATAACAATAAACACAGTTAAGCATGCAATGCGATGCGAATAACAAGAATATGCGGAAAATGAATAATACACGCAACATTGAAGAATCTACATTAATATATATGAGTCATACAGTTTTGCCTTTAAGATTCGGTAGCAGACTCTGCGTTCCCAAGAGGGATGTTCGAGAAGAAGTACTAGCTGAGGCTCATAGTTCAGCTTATTCTATGCATCCGGGAGGCACGAAAATGTATCGAGATCTGAGGCAGCACTATTGGTGGAACGGGATGAAGCGAGAGATTGCATGGTTTGTATCCAAGTGCTTAGTATACCAGCAAGTAAAGGCTGAACACCAAAGAACAGCCGGACTGTTGCAGCCGGTTCCGATATCCGAGTGGAAATGGGAACACATCACTATGGATTTTGTGACTGCTTTACCACGGAGTCCAAGAGGCAACAACGCCGTTTGGGTTATCGTCGACCGTCTTACGAAAGCAACACACTTTATACCCTTCCGGGTGGGACAAACGACAGAGTCGCTTGCGGAGAAATACATGAAAGAGGTAGTGCGACTTCATGGAGTTCCAGTCAGTATAGTGTCAGATCGAGACACCAGATTTATTTCGCACTTTTGGAAGAGCTTACAGGAGAGTCTGGGTACCCGTCTCAAGTTCAGCACGGCTTACCATCCACAGACGGACGGACAGTCCGAACGTACTATTCAGACGCTTGAGGACATGTTGAGAGCGTGCATGCTAGACTTTCAAGGCTCTGGGGAAGAGCACCTATATCTAGTGGAGTTTTCTTATAGCAACAGTTTCCAAGCTAGCATCCTGATGGCTCCATTCGAAGCACTTTACGGACGGAAATGTCGATCCCCTGTTTTTTAGGATGACGTTGGTGAGCGAAGATTACTGGGCCTCGAACTTATAGTCCAGACGGTAGACAAGGTCCAGATGATCAGACAGCGCATTAAGACGGCTCAGGACCGACAGAAGAGTTGGGCGGATGCCAGCAGGAAAGCGATAGAATTCAAAGTCGGTGATCATGTGTTTTTGAAGATTTCACCTACCCGCAGTGTTATCAGGTTTGGAAGTCACAGGAAACTCAGTCCCTGATTCATCGGACCATTGGAGGTATTAGAACGAGTAGGGAAGTGGCTTACCGTCTTGCCTTACCCCTTCGTTAGCGGGCGAACACGACACATTTCATGTGTCTCAGTTGCGGCGCTGCGTTCGAGAAGACAGTCATGTGCTCGATCATTCTGAATTGACTTTGGGTGCCAATTTAACTTATGTGGAGCAACCTACTACTATACTCGACTGTAGAGAGAAGGGGGTGAAGAATAAAGTCATTCCGTTAGTCTGAGTGTCTTGGGGTGGTCGTTCACCTGAGGAATCTACCTGGGAACGTGAGGTGGTTATCAGTTCGTGGTTCCCCCATCTTTTCGAGCAGCCGTTTGTATTGTTACCTTTGGTTTTCGTTTTTTAATTTCGAGGACGAAATTTTCTTTAAAGGGGGTATGATGTAATAACCAGTCACATTTTGTACTTAAATCCGTATTTAAATAAATATTTTCTTCAAATATTCTTGTCTAAATTTTTCCCTACTTTTTCTAGTCCTTAAACTCTAGCTTTTTTTCCTAAATTATATTCTCAGTGCTCTAACCCACATCCAAAGCCTAAGCCCAATAATCCAAACCCTCCACTTCCTCTACCCAACAGTACTTCTCCCCTTTCAAATTCAAAAAAATTATTCTCATTTAAATTCCAAATCATACCCCAAATTAAAACCTAATAATTATATATATTAAATTTCCTTTTACTCTCTCTCTTCTTTATTTTTCCTCTATTATTAATTTTTAAAACCCCCCCGTTCTCTTTCTCCCCTTCTCCTTCTCTCCCATACGAAGAACCCACGCCCCACGCTCGCCTCGCCATCGACCACACAACCCAACACCTCCCTCCATCGCCTTTCCTGAGATCCCCTCGCCTCCACTCTCCTTTCCCGAGCCTACAACCCCTGCACCCAGCCCCCGACGAACCCATCACCGAACACCTACACACACATCTCCTCTGTCGCCGTTTCCCCACGCCGCCGGCCACCTCGTCGGTCTCCCTTCATCATCATCCCCATCTCTTCCTCCTCTACTTCCCTTCAAAGACCCGACACCAAGACCGGAACACCCCCTGCAACCTAACCCTGCGCCTGCAACCCCTGCTTCCATCTTCTCCCATCGCCGGAGCTCCAACCCTGTCGACCACCTCACACCATCATCATCTCCTCTTCTTCTCCCCTCTCTTATGAACCACCTCCTTCCCCGAGCACCCTCTCCTGCACACCCCCCTCGCCAGAGCTCGCATCGCCATCTACCTTCAACGACCACCGCCGCCTCTCGTCGCCGACAAGCTCCACTGCGACCACCACCGGAGCCACCTCCATCACCCCAGCACCACCACCTCACCGGCGGCCACTGCGTGGCCACTGCATGCCCGGTCCCAAACCGCATCGTGCCCGCACCAGTGCCACTATGTGCCATGACTCGTTCCACTACGTGCCCCGACTCGTGCCCGTTCCATGTCGCCATCACACCACCATCGGACCAACTCCCGCGTCGCGCCGTGCCCACCTTCATGCCACGACAACACCCACTCCGTACCCGGCACCACACCACCATCGGACCCGCTCCCGCGTCGTGCCATGCCATGCTCGTGTCACCACCACGTCCAGTACCGGACCGCCATCATCGCCTTTGTGACCAGCGATCGTCATCAGGCAAGTTCAAATACTTGCTACATGCTATAGTATATTCATTTCGGTTGTGAATCAAATGTTCATATAGGTGATCGATGCAAACCATAAGCTGAAAACTCTCTTAAAATGATGGAACTTAGGAATAATGGATTACCCTAGTGATAATGAATACTGTGTTAAGAGTTGGCTAGAAAATACGGACCCTAACACCATGAAATGTCATCCCCTTTTAGATCCGTCAAGTCTGAAAATTTCCGTACCTGAATTTTGTGAAAATCATAGTAAATTGGATACACTGCGGAATGTTGTTTTCGAGGGCTCATATAGAATCCGACTCGACAACCTAGAACCCCATATGATTTATATTTTATTTCTGTTTTATAACGGTGACAGAAACTGTTCGGGAGTGCGGCTCTGGATTGCAGTCCAGAGCAGCACTGCTTGTCGACACATGATTTGAAATGCTTTTACATCTCTGTGTGAAAATGGTATTATGCGGAACCCTATACCATATCGAAGATAAATCTGTTAGATAACTATTAGAAGTAGTTTCATTCATTTTAACCATAGTTTGCTATTTTAATCACATTTTAAACCATCAGTACATACTGTAGTCCCAAGTAGGGACAGAACATATATCCCGATATTATATAATATATAACTCCCAGAACATAGTGGATATTGTCGATCTGTATGATGTGTTGGAAACCTAACTGATAAAGCTAAATATTATCCAACTGTAGCGTCGTCTAATTATGATCCCAACAGGGTGAAAACTGTGTTACGAAATGGACTTTCAGTTTAGGAATTGAATTTCCAGCAGAGAACACTTAAAAAGAAATGACCGTAATTTGTGAACCCGAAACCCGATTAACTTGAAACAAATTTAGTTGATTTTATGATTAAATTTACTTCTTACCCCTTTTGTATCATTTTACTAAATTCGGAACGTACGATTTAATGCGATTTATCTAAGTTCATACGACGCGTAATGACTTGTATTGCATATAATTTGTGTAGCGGCATGATTCACATTTTTACCCGACTGCAAAACCTCTAGCGATAGTGAGCGTCCTTATTAATTTTCAGTGTATAATGCATTGTCGAGCGTGAATGGTATCGGTTTAATTATGTCAAGTATGCCAGTAAAAGCGAGTGATTCATGATAGCGAACAACCTAGTGAATAGTGATTAAGCAGTGTTATTGGTGCGT
The DNA here is from genome assembly GCA_030015575.1 of Agapanthus africanus. Taxonomy (NCBI): domain Eukaryota; kingdom Viridiplantae; phylum Streptophyta; class Magnoliopsida; order Asparagales; family Amaryllidaceae; genus Agapanthus; species Agapanthus africanus. Next base: position 359,565,896 of record JASDDO010000012.1, read on the forward strand.
ACTTGTACATAACTAGTCAATACTCATAGATAGTGAAACCTGGGGAAAAATGGAAAATCGAAGTGGAAAGGAACTTGTATTTAGCGAGGTCAGTGATTTAGAGGATGATCATTCAAATAACGACTCTTATATATATTAGGTTTGGACCTAGCGGTCCGGCTGACAGGGTTATGTCCTAGGAAATAGTGGGCCGTAGTCTCGGGTACGTATGAGACCCTCGTTAAACATGATCACTCCTTTCCGCAAATCGATTTCAAAAGTAACTTAGAGACCGATAGGGACACAGATCATACATTGCATTGTTTATTGACATATCGATTACTTGCATTGATTGTCTCCACCGTTGTTACTTTTATTTTTCTTGCCTCTTTGTTATTACCATATTATTTCTATTGCGTCGCCCTGACGATCTGAGTATGCATGCTAAGTGATAGAGGTGGATCCGTCTGATCTCGAGAAGACCGCGAAGATCCAGACCAGTGAACCAGTTGTATCTTTCCGTTGATATCCCTGGTTAGTTGCCCTCTTGTTTACTTCCATTGCGCTCAGTTTCCTTTATATCCGATAGTTTTAGTGACCACATTCTTTTTATCCGTGTTGTATTTTACTGATTACCATATAATACTAGAAGCCGAAATGTGACTACGACAGGATTTTTCCTTGATCGTAGGAGCATGGCTGGCCTTGTCACCCTCGTATTCCGTATTTTGGAAAGCGGGGCATGACAAGGTGAGTCATGGCTTCTCAATGCTTCTCAAAGCAACTAAAGAAATAACTCATTCTTCTTTTCTTTTAATTCATATATATAAATTATTATCTTCTCATGTTTTCTCTAATATGATTCTCACACATCCTAGTTCCATGTATCATCAACCATGATACAATTAAGTGTATGAATATATATATATATATATATATATATATATATAAAGAGAAGAAAATCTTAAGTGAGCTTAATATTAGTTAATATATATATATATATATTTGATATTAGCCGGGTTATATATGATAATATATATATATATATATATATATATATATATATATATATAAAATCATTGAATCAACACTTGATTCAATAATCCGGTTATATCATATAACGCTAGATTAGAATACGGTATTATATACTCGTATTTAATCAAGCTCCCGCACATATCTCAATACGTGCTTTACTTCGTTTCGCTTGAGCTAGGAAACCTCTATGTGAGACTTTAAAGACTCGTCAATACTCCAGCAGTAGGTAATGATCATATTAGATACCCACAAGTCATCAGTGGTACTAGCTGGACGTAACGGCTACTCAGGTATTGAACGAATAGAAGATCAACAAGCAAACTTGTCCAAACTACCATAGAGCCTATAAGCAACACTTACCGTACAGTCCGGTCTCTTCGTCTGATATGTCGCATATCGATTTTGGGGGTAGAATCGTCAGACCCCAATAATTCGCTAAGTCATGCCAATGTGTGGCCTATAACCTTTCGAGAAACTACTGATAATACTTATCAGTAAATCTCATCAGCCCTGGCCAAGGACTTGCTGTTATAACCAATCGAGCATAGCACAACATCAACTCCCAATACCGGGAGAGACGAAACCCCTCCTATCGCTCACTGCCTCCATGTGACTCAGGACTGTACCCAAAAACCACCTGTTTGCACGACTCATTTGAGTCGTAGTAGGGAGGAAATCAAAGCACAGTGGGAACCACACAAGACACTATGGTGATCTCGGGTCTACAGACTAACCTGTACAAGTGTCACTAGAGAACTACTATCTGATGATAGGTATGGTACCATCTAGGAGTTCTCGGTGAGTTCTGTTCGGTGTACTTATTCTCCAATGAGCATCTGTGTACAATCTTTGATGTCAAACACCAATGGTTATGGAATCAACCATCGCCCCATACAGGGTCAAGAAACGTACACACTAGTCTACTCTGGAATATCGATGCCCTGTCTTGATACTCCCTTGACTAGGAACTATTAAGGATGTGCTTGTAGGCTACACAAGCCCCACTAGTATGATCTGCATCATAGTCCTGGTAGTCAAGACAACATCCTAAGGGCTTTATCAACATGTATCAATAAGATAGTAAACTAAAACAAGTGCACATGTTAAAATAAAGAGCAACCGGATAGCATACCATCATGTCAAGCAAGAAAGTTCTCTCTCTCTATATATGTCCAAGCATCCACTATAATATACAATAATGGCCTTTAGGGCATACATATTCTTAAAAATTTCCTACTTGCACCAATGCCGGTTTTTATAGTATCGCATACCCAACATCCCAAAAAGTCTCTTGAACCGTGTCTGGGGAACGGTCTTCGTGAGTGGATCTGCCGTGTTTTCCTTCGTGTCTACTTTCCTGACCTCGATCTCGCGGCGATCAACTATCTCCCGGATCAGGTGATACCGCCTCAGAATATGTCTGGATCGCTGATGGGACCGGAGTTCCTTGGCCAAAGCCACAGCTCCATTATTATCATAATACAAAGGTATTGGATCCATAATGGATGGAACCACACCAAATTCAATAACGAACTTCTTCATCCAGTCAGCCTCTTTGGCAGCTTCATTGGCAGCGATGTATTCAGCCTCCATAGACGAGTCTGCAACGGTATCTTGCTTGGAACTCTTCTAACATACTGCCCCTTCGTTGAGGGTGAAGACAAAGCTCGAGACAGACTTGCTATCATTCTTATCACTCTGGAACCTCAAATCGGTAAAGGACTCCACTTGGAGTTCTCCGTTACTATACCCAAGAACATCTCTTTAGTCCTTCTCAAGTACTTAAGAATGTTCTTCATAGCTATCCAGTGCTTCTCCCCTGGGTCTGATTGATACCTACTTACCACACTAAGTGTGTAAGCTACATCTGGTCTGGTGCATAACATCACGTACATAATAGACCCAACTGCAGAAGTATAGGGTATCACGTTCATGCGATCCCTTTCCAAATCAGTCTTGGGAGCATCTCTTTGGAGAGAGTGATTCCTGACAAGTGGGTAAATTACCACGCTTAGAATCGTCCATACTAAACTTCTTTAGTATGGTGTCTATGTACCTGGATTGGGAAAATCCCAACATCCTTTTAGATCTATCCCTATAGATCTTTATCCCTAGGATGTAGGAGGCATCACCTAGATCTTTCATGGAGAACTTTTGTGATAGGAAGAGTTTGACCGAGTGCAGCATAGGAACATCATTTCCTATCAAGAATATGTCATCCACGTACAATACAAGGAATACGACCTTACTCACTACTACCTTTTTATATATACATGGTTCATCTACGTTTTTAATAAAGTCAAACTCTTTGACAGCTACATCAAAACAGATGTTCCAGCTTCGTGATGCCTGATTTAATCCGTAGATTGATTTAAGCAGCTTGCACACCATTCCGCTACTCCCACTGTCTACGAAGCCCTTTAGTTGTGTCATATATACGCTCTCTTCTAAATCACCATTTAGAAAAGCAGTCTTGATGTCCATCTGCCAGATTTCATAGTCTTAGTATGCAGCAATGGAAAGTAGGATCCTGATGGACTTAAGCATAGCCACTGGAGAAAAGGACTCGTCATAGTTAACACCTGGTCGTTGGCAAAAACCTTTTGCTACAAGTCTAGCTTTGAAGGTCTCAACCTTTCCATCTACACCAATCTTCTTCTTGAAGATCCACTTGCTCCTAATGGGTTTTACCCCTTTAGGAGCAACCTCCAAAGTCTATACTTTGTTGGTGTATATGGATTCCATCTCAGATTGTATAGCATCCAGCCATTTCACAGAGTCCCCACTTGTAATGGCCTGCTCGAAACTAGTTGGGTCATCATCTTCTATGATGCAATCCTCGTTCCCACCGTCTATGAGAAAACCGTAGTATCTCTCAGGTGGGTGAGAAACCCTACTAGATCTGCAGAGTGGATGAGGTTCGTCGGGGACTATTGAATCCTCCAGTTCTACCAAATTATCAGTTGTAGTTTTTGTATCTGGAACTTCTTCCAGCTCTACCATGCTCCCACTAATTTTTTTGCAAGAAATTCCTTTTCCAAAAGGTAGCATGCTGAGCAACAAACACCTTCTGTTCCTCGGTGTGGTAGAAGATATGCCCTCATGAATATTTGGGATATCCAACAAACTTATATAAAACAGACCTTGTCTCGAGTTTGTTCGTATTTTGCTTTTCGACATAAGCCGGATGACCCCATATCTTAATGAAATTAAGACATGGTCTCTTCCCCTCCCATATCTGATATGGAGTGGTAGGCGCAGACTTGGTAGGAACCCTATTCAAAATATAAGCAGCTGTTTCAAGCGCAAATCCCCAGAAGGAAATAGGTAACACAACAATACTCATCATAGAGCGCACCATATCTAATGGGGTGCGATTCCTCCGCTCCGATACACCATTGTGCAGTGGTGTATATGGAGGAGTAAGTAGAGAGAGAATCCTATTCTCTTTTAGATAATCTCGGAATTCCGTGCTTAAGTATTCGCCTCCTCGATCAGATCGAAGGATTTTAATACTTTTACTCGTCTGGTTCTCTACTTCGCACTTATATTCCTTGAATTTCTCAAAAGGTTAGATTTGTGTTTCAATAGGAACACATGTCCGAATCTTGAGAGATCATCGGTGAATGTAATGAAGTACGAGGAAGCATTTCTGGCATGTGTAGACATAGGACTGCATACATCACTATGTATCAGTCCCAAGAGTTCAGTAGCTCTTGCTCCGTGTCCCGTAAACGGAGTTTTGGTTATCTTTCCTTTGAGACATGACTGACAAGTTTCATAAGATGTAAATTTGAATGGTTCCAAATATGCATCTTTATGTAACTTAGCTAGTTTGGTCGCATTGATATGACCAAGTCTACAGTGCCACAAGAAGGCTTAGTTCATTTCTGAACTTTTCCTCTTGTGAGTGTTTTGTATATTTAGAACATATAAACCATTACACAACGTACCAAACCCAATCAACACTTGATTTAGGAAAATGCTCATAACATTTTCTCTAATGCAAAGTTATATCCATCTTTATGTAATAAAGAAACGTATATTATATTGCACATCATCGATGGTACGAAATAACATTCGTTCAAAATCAACGTATTACCAGTTGGAAATACTAGTTGATATTCGCCGACAGTTTTGGCAGCAACAATTGCTCCATTTCCTACTCTGAGAGACATATCAGTCTTTCCCAGTTCTCTACTTTGTTTTAACCCTTGTAACAGATTACAAATGTGGGATCTTGATCGGATATCTAATACCCAGGACGTAGAGCAGACTGGAAACAGTTCTCAATAACTAACACACCCGAAGAAGATGAATCAAAATGCTCTTTCTTCATTAGGGTTGCGTGGAAATCCTTGCATTCCCCTATCCCTAACCCAGACTTATGACAGTTGTCATAATATAGAGCGGAACCAACGTTCTCCAGCCCATTATAATAAGCGGGTTCGGTCAGTACATCCATGTTATTATCTTGATTAAGGCGTGACATGGTCGCTACCTGGAGAGAGAGGGAAGAAAACACTTTAGCGTGCGCTCTTGCAAGATTAGATTAGTTATTATCTTATCTAATCAGGATGGCTCCCACTGTTTTTATCAAATCTTCCTTCAAATCCTAAAAGGTAAGATTAGCCGGGATTAATTACCCCTACAAGTTCGCTAATCGGTCGTCCATGCTGGTGTTGGTACTCCGAGGGAGTCTCCCTGTGCTTTCGCATGGAACTAATTAAATATCCTCATTTCCGCAGGGGCATAACCCCGTTAACACCTTTCTAGACATATACTGGATTACCTAATTGTAAAATGAAAAACTCTCTCAGGAGTAACGCTTATTCGCAGTGGGTATCGGGATCCAACTATCACATAGAACGTATGCAATGTTATTGCAAATTTCAACGTAAGTAAATATGTGTATCCCTAATGTCATTTTCGGATAGCAACGAGATCGGGGATACTGCCACATATTACACCTACAGTCGCGGAAAAGAAATGAAAACTACAATAATTAGAATCCGCATCAATAGATATCATAAACCCGGATTATCTCATATTCCGAATTTCATGCCTAATGCTATAAACCTTACATTTAAGCCTCAAATTGAAAACCCTTTTCAAAAATTAAGCTGGGCAATTCAACAAGATTCCCGATTGATGATTCGAAGGCTCGTCGGGAACTTTAGTAGATGGCCGCACCCTCGAGGCCGTCAATGAAGTGGACTTGGGCGGAACACCGTGGCTGCGAGCACCTGAGTGGATGCTCTTAGCCATGGGGTTCTCCTATAGTCACTTTGTCGGGGCAAAGGGGCGTCGATTTCTACTAGTGTCTCCCGGCGAGTATTTGCATACGATACGAGATTATAACGGAGTTTGGATCCAAATCCATGTAAGTCTACGGTAGCGCCCCGGCCGTCTGTACGAGGCCAAAATGCGGAAACGAAATTTTTTTCTAAACTAGAAACCGCCGCTATCGCAGACTTTAAATCCTGATCGAACCATTAACCTATAACTAGCAAACTAGAGAAGGGTTGGAAAGGCTATAATGATCTATCCGTGTCCTTCGGTCTTTGGCTACCATCCTAAGCTCCTCGCGGCATCTCCGGTCTCGATCTCCTCATCGGAAAGGGCACCACATCATCGAGTCTTTTTACGGGCTCCCGCTTCATCCGAAGCAACTCGGGCGCGAAGTTCACTAGACGACGTGTCCAAGGCAATATAGAGAATGTGTGTGATAACTTTGTCTCAAGCATCCATTGATTCTCATCACATGAGAGTGTATGGATGGAGGTTAGAGATGATGCCATTAATGGAGGTTGTGAGCTAGAGCAAGAGGAAGAAGAAGAAGCCTTTTCTTTCTTGAGTTGTACGATAAAAATGAGAGCAAGAATTATGATACTAGAGCAAACCCAAAGGGATATGGCTGCCCTTCTCTCTCCTCTTCTCATTTCATCACTCAAATCCATCACAAAATGTGACATATGCACAATTAAAGAGACCATGAGTCACAAGGTTGCATGTGTCACAATAAATGCACCTCATGATGATTTCTAGCTCATAATTTCCATTTGTAAACATTAACCCAAATGTTTACAACAATAAAAAGATACGGCAACATCTAAAGTAAACTCGTGACGGATCACAAGGATACCCCTCACCTGTATATACATACCTGTATCCGCATTCCGACTGAATGCGAATACGATGAGACTAAAGTAATCCAATAAATCTAATACCAGGATCCAGCTTAAACCAAAGCCCACTAGTATGATCCGTCCGATCATGATCCGTGCACTACCGCACGTATATGATCGGACCCTGCCATATATAATACGGCCTCTACAACGTTTCGCCCGAAACTTGAGAAACAGTCTGTGGGGGACTCTAAAGACTCGTCAATACTTTGGCTGTGGATTTAACCACTAGCTCGTCAGTGGTACTAGCTGTACGTAACGGGCTACCAGGTATTGACCAAAAGGGAGGACGATGAGTGAACTCATTCTGACACCCTACTGAGCCTGTTAGTGACAATAACCGTATAGTCCGGTCCGTTCGTCTATGAGCATCGCATGGCGGGCCTAGGGGGTTGGTAAAAGTCAGACCCCCAAAAGCGGTACAAGTCGTGTCAGAGTGTAGCACAGAACACCCTGAGATACTACTGGAATACCTACCGGTAAATCTCCTGCCTTGGCCAAGGACTTCAAGTAATGTCTCTCCTAGACACAGCGCGATCTCACCCCCAATACCAGGAGAGACGAAACCCCTGCCGATCCGCTCACTGCCTCCATGTGGTTCGGGACTGTACCCAACTAAAACCTGTTTGCACGACTTCTTTGAGCCGTGGTAGGGTAGTAATCAAAGCACAATGGGAACTCACACGAGACAAATGACGATCTCAGGTCGATGAACTAACCTATACACATGTCACCACGTAACTGCTATCTGACGTCATGTATAATACCAACTAGCATGTTCCCGGCGAGTCCTGTCCGGTGTACTCATAACCCAATGAGCACCTGTATACATCTTAGGTGAACCAACTGACACCAATGGCTTGTGAGACCGGCCACCGCCCCTCGTCGGGGTCTCGACTGTATACACTAGTCTACTAATGGAGCATCGATGCCTAGTCTCGAAACTCCCACGACTACGGACCACTTTAAGGATGTGCTTATAGACTACCCAACTCTCACGTATATGATCGCCATCATACTGCTGGCAGTCAAGCAAGAATCATAAGGGCTCTATCAACGTGTAATAGCGACCTGTAAGGTCACCTAAAACAGTACACGATGATAAAGATAAACCAGATAGCAACTATCATCTTGACTAAGACTGTCCTACCGGTATAGGTCCTCCCTCAATCATTGCAATCACGTGCCTGTGATCCAATAATTGACTCTGAGGGCATTATATCCAACAATCTCCCACTTGCACTCAAGGCTAATTATTGCGATGTCGCATACTCACAGCCCGTGTGATACCGAACACCCAACTCCTCTACTAATCAGTTTCACAAAGCCCGTTTGCAAAACTATTGTGTTCGAGGAATAGCCTCAGTGAGTGGATCCGCCCTGATGTTTCTTTCTATGTCTCTCTTTATCTCAAGTTCGCGGAGAAAGCCATCTCCCTAAATGAGCGATACCTGTCTTAGAATATGTCTGGATATTTGATGGGACCTAGTTTATAAATGAACTTCAAATCCAAACTTCTTAGACTGTATCGTCAACTGAACTTAATCAGTATCCTGCGCCATGCCTCCCTCAGTATCCGCTTGGACCTCCTGTCCAAACAACTGCCCCTCGTCAGAGGAAAAACTATAACTCTGACAGCCACTCTGTCATCCAGGTCACCTTGGAAGCCTGGAATGATATCCGTCTCATGAAAGAGGCTGTTTGTTATCATATCCCTAGAACATCCACTTATGTTCTATAACTGCTTCCGAACGTTTCTCCAGGATAGGATTAATATCAACTTATTGCATCTAGTGCAAAAAACAACGTCTGGTGTGGTACTTGACATCTCATGATTGACTCAATTGCCTAAGCAAGTGATCTGCCAATCATGCACATCCCTCTCCCCTTTAGTCTTTAAGACACCTTTAGAGAGGGTGACTCCATCACCTGCAGGTACTCTACCGTGCCAGGAGTCGTCCATTCTAAAGCACCTTTAGAATGCTGTCTAAGTACCCAGATTGGGAAACTACCCAAATCTAGATCTAAAACCATAGATCCAGTAACCAGAATGTCTGATATAAAATCCATGTTCTTTGTGGAGAAACCACTGTGTGACAACCAAAGTATAACTGATCGTAGTATAGGAATTTCACTTCGTACTCTGTGTATGTCATCCAAATACTAGGACATCACACCCTACTACTTTCTTAACAGATCCATCCGCTATTCTGATGAAGTCAAACTATGACTGTCACATCAGAAATAGATGATCTATCTCCGCTATATCTGCTTTAGTCCATAAATAGACATAAGCTACTTGTCTACTATGCTTCCGCTACTCCCACTGACTACGAAAACCCTCTGGTAGAGTCATATACACGTATACTTCTAAAGCTAGTTTAGAGCGACGCTATATTCATCCTCCTGCCGGGTCTCACAGTCTGGAATAACAGCAATGACAAGTTTGGGTAAACAAGAACCTCCCTGTCACCGTCCTTGAGCATACCGAAGTACCTCTCGAGTGCTTGAGGTTACCCACCATATCTGCGGAGTGGCCAATGGAATGTCAAACCAGATTGAATCTTTAGGTTCTTATCAAATTTTTAGTAATTGTTTGCGGTTCTGGAATCACTTCCAGTTCTACCATACTCCCACTACTGTTTTCTGAAAAAATCCATTTTACTAAAACTGTGGCGAGTCAAGAACAATATCACTATTGATCTTCCAGATGGTAGAAAGTCAACCCTCGTCATAGCCCGGGTCTACCCACAAACTGCCATTACAGAAACATGCCTTGAGTTATCCAGAGTCTGGTTTTAAGCATAAGCCGGAAAACTCCCCGTACCTTAACAATGTTAAGATATGAACTATTCTATATCCAATATAGAAACAGAGGCACTGATTTAATTGGAACCAGATTCAAATCATGCGGCTGTCTCCAGTGCATGTCAACTAGATGGAGAGAGGCCGATCAGCATTACTCAACTTAAGAATGCATCCAATTATGAGTAACCTGGAAGAGAAGCAAGTTCTCATAATCATTACTATCAACTAAATACCATACACAAGTATCTACATCTTCGATCACCTTGAAGAATCCTGATACTTGCAACACCTAGTTCTCTACTTTATTCTTATACCTATAACTTCTCAAAACTTGGATCTTGTATTTCTATGAAACACATGTCTAAGAACTAGAGAAGCCATAAGTAAACAGAATATAGTACGAGTACCAACCCCTTTGTCCTAATGGACACTGGACAACATACAATACTCTGTATAAGTCCCCTGAGTCTAACAACTCATACCCTGTGTGTCGTAGGTTGAAAACTGTATTTATGGTTAAGAAGAATTACACCGCTGTTTAATGCTCCTTACCTAACCATCCACCGATATAGGTAAATGTCTTAGACATAATTTCAAAAAGTTATATCTCACTTTAAAAAAATAAACGTACAGATATATCAATTTGAAATTGGTGCATAACAACGGATATTCAAAACCAAATACTTGCCGTCCGGCAAACAACCCAGGTGATTTTCTCAAATATCACCAATTACAACGAATCCCGATATAATAAGGATGATCACCCAATTCCCAATAACTTACTCCCACTCATCATCTGTAAAACCATACAGATGTGAGAATCAAACCTGGTAAATACATACCCTGGAGTAAGTACTAATTGGGAAATCTGTTTTCTTTTAACAATACACAGTGAAACTGAAACATGTAAATGTTTCGAAGGGGTATCCGGGTATTCCTAGTAATGCCTCTTCCATTATTAGATTCACAACTGTAACCGTATATTTCTTTGCCATCTCTCCAAATCCTTTTATATGTCTTTAGTCATTACCTTCTGTACACCCCTTTAGGCTAAATGGTTTTCTTCCTTCCCTACCGTTCGGCACCAACCTATGGTTTGGAAGAAGACTATTCAATAAGCATAATAGGTGTACTGCCCTAATCCTAGGAGCACTCGCAACCCGAGTGAAGGTACAGATAAAAGACAACTGAATAAACCTTATTCCTATTTCTCCTGAACCAGAATCCATCCCCGAACTGGAACAAGTTCCTTCGAGTTCGTATATAACCATACGATAGAGTATCCAATAAACTGTGGATCTTCGTAGTGATACAGAGTGTTCTGGAGAAATACAAAGGTGATGTAGTATTGGCGAAGAAATAATTGGTTTGGTCGTGAATAATAGTCGCAGTTTACTTTTCCCTCTTTATAATCCCTTTATTTGTCTTAACTTATTACCTTCTGTACACCATCGTTAGGCTAATTGGTTTTCTTCATTCCCTACCGTTCGACACCTGCCTATGGTTTGGAAAAAGACTATCCAATTAGCGTAATAGGTGTACCGTCCTAATCCAAGGAGCACTCGCAACCTGAGAGAAGGTAAAAGGAAAAGACAACTGAATAGTCCTATTCATATTCTCCAGAACCAGAAACCATCCTCGAATAAGTTCCTTCGAGTTTGTATATAATCATACGATGGTTTTATCCTATGGAATTGGATGTTCGTAGTGATACGAGGTGTTCTGGAGAAAAGGGTAAAAGAAGGAGTGGCAATGAGGTATGCAACTCTGATAATCCAAAAGCCAGTGTTATAAGAAGGTTCGGTTAGCCTTGGTCACTGAGTCATAGTATAGGGTCGGGCCATGGTCGCTGCCAAAGAGAGAGAGAAAAGAAACACTCAGCGTGCACTCTAACCTAGATCAGAATGGTTATCAATTTATCTAATCAGGAAACCTCCCACTGTATCGTCAAATTCTCCTCCAAACCTGAAAGAAGAATTAGTCGGGATCACCCGAGGAGTAAACCAACTCATCAGTGGGAATCGGGATCCTACTATCATCGCATGATAACGTGACAGAATCCACTCACGTTATCACACTCCAGAAGGTATGCGCATGCCTGGCAAGTTTCAGTTTCTTTAGAAACCCCCGATGTGATTTTTACCCCATGCTCTTATGACCTTGACTTTGGCCAACAAATCATAAGTCACATGTCAAGTTCTACCCGTCATTATCCAGGTTAATTTGAACCCACCCGTACCTACCTTTGACTTTGGCCAACAAAGCAGTACGAATGTCCCAAACCAACGTATCTATCTATGCAACAGAAAGGTAACAAATAGCTACCATACACTATGCCTTGACTTTGGCCAACAAACATAGCATGAATACTAAATGCTACCCGTTTGAAATGACGGAGGGCTACGAATGGTTTTTAGCGAAAAACCTTTAACGTAATGAACTTGATATTGTTGAAGGAACCAGATAGCTTTTTATAAAAATATAGTGGAGAAAACCTTTGCTAAAGAGGTCACTCCCGGTGAAGGGATCTCGGCTCTTTCCCCATAGAATGAGGTGCAGGATATTCCAATTGAATACCACGATGCAAAGCAAAAAGTAACCGACTATAGTGAAGTTATTACCCTGACGCAAACTTCTGTCCAAGGGGTCACTCCCGGTGAAGGGATCTCGGCCCTTGCCTCATCGACTGAGGTGCTGGATATTCATAACCGAATACCACTGTGCAAAAAAAAAGGGAACGTCCTTGCAATAACAGCTTTTTTTTTGAAAAATGTTCCAACAACATCAGAATAGGTTTGTTTATCTTGCATTGATCCGAATCAACGCAGTCCCATCAATTAATCACACCACAAAATAACGAAAATATGATGTCCGTATATGCCATCCGCATTCGCCACTGGGTCCCGTCATCACCCGTTAGGTTACTTAACTAACGACAGAGCGGGGACTGGACTAGCACGGGTGTAAAACATATACAACATCTACTACTATATATATCAATATATAGTATTCGCTCATGGCGTGATAAAATGCAACATCACAGAAATATAATAAGCATCACAGAACAATACAGATAATCTGGGATCCCCGGGTTTCATAGAGCCGCTACTGAAACCCGATGTTTCCCTGGTCGTGTGGATAGCCTATGCAATAAAATCCTAGACCCCTACGGGCGCGGCAAGTTACCCGCCAAAACCTGAAGCGATGCAGCCCCCTTCAAAAAAGTGAATGGACCACCTAACACTTCAAGGAATCCGGTAACTTGAGCACCCCTCCTTGGGTTAACCTGTACCCCTTACGAGTGCGGCGAATAGCCCGCCAATTCTAGAGTGAAGCCCCCTCCGTCTCAAAGCCATGAGATGCGGGCCCGTTGCCCTCTAGAACCCGGCTATCCGTGCACCCCACCGCGGGGTAATCCTAGTACAGAAAGTAAAAATATATACAACGGGTACATCGACCTCAGCCCGGTCGTGCCCCAAAAGAATAATATACAAACAGGCAGTGACGACAGTCCACATGTCGGACGCTCGCCCCGTAATAACAAATATACAAATACAACCAAACTGTACTACCATTGTATCCAGGCTATCCACCACGACAAATCCGCAACATCACAGCACAACACAGAACATCAACGTGAATGTCACGTTCGCAAATCCGTCTAAAAGGGCTATTGCAATTAGACAAGATTTACCGATAAAACGACATTCACGGTCGCAGATATAATGTAAATACTGTGAAATAACATGTTTAAAATTTTCGATCGACAAAATTTCCCCGAAGTGAGCCCCAAGCACAATTTCCAGTACTCAAACAAATCTGGGCCCAAACAAAAAATACCAGAAACCCCATTTCCATGTCAGAGACCACTGTGGAAATTTTGGTGGACTGATGCTACAGTACGGCGGCGGAACCGCGGCCAAAATGTGGGTACGGCCGCGGTTCCGCCGCGCTACAGTGAAATCAGCCTACAAAATTTCTGCAGTTTTCTTAGAACAGCCTGCCTAATTTTCTGCAATACTCAAAATAATTTTTTGACGACAATAAAAATTCGATAGAAACTTCATGATTGGAAAAGCAGTTTTGGAAAATTTCGTTCGATCGAAATTCTAAACACGTTAGAGCAAGCTAGTAAAGGTTAATGGCGTGGCTCTGATACCATGTAAGTCTACGGTAGCGTCCCGGCCGTCTGTCCAAGGCCAAAATGCGGAAACGAAAAGTTTTCTAAACTAGAAACCGGCGCTATCGCAGACTTTAAATCCGGATCTAACCGTTAACCTAAAACTAGCAAACTAGAGAAGGGTTAGAAAGGCTATACCGATCGATCCGTGTCCTTCGGTCTTTGGCCACCATCCCAAGCTCCTCGCGGCATCTCCGGTCTCGATCTCCTCGTCGGAAAGGGCACCACATCATCAAGTCTTTTTACGGGCTCCCGCTTCATCCGAAGCAACTCGGGCATGAAGTTCGCTAGCCGACGTGTTCAAGGCGATATAGAGAATGTGTGTGATAACTTTGTCTCAAGCATCCATTGATTCTCATCACATGAGAGTGTATGGATGGAGGTTAGAGATGATGCCATTAATGAAGGTTGTGAGTGTAAGTGCACGGCGGCGCCCCGGCCGTCAATCCGACGGCCAAACGCGGAAACGGTGGTAAACTTAAAATTTTGCGGACTTGGCAAACCGGCACCACCGCGCACTAAACCCCGGATCGTGCCATTAAACTTATTCTAGCAACTAAAGAGAATGGTTAGAGATATACCGACGATCCAAGTCCTCCGGTCTTCATCTCCACTCCGATCTCCTCGCGGGATCTCCGTCCGTCTCCTCCTCGTCGGAAAGGGCACCACGAAGCCGGGTACTTTTACGGGCTCCCACCTCCATACTGAGGCAACTCGAGCATGAAGCCGGCAACTCGACATGCTCAAGATTTGCTGTAGGAATATAGTGTAGAATCAAAGTCTCTCTTTTGGGGTTTGGTTGCCATTTGAGGATGATGGAGGAATCAAAGAATAGAAAAATGGTGCTTGCATTTTTCTTGCAAGAAAATGAGATCAAGAATGAACTCTCAAGATGAACCTCTCATTTTCTTTCTCTCTTTTCTTTTTCTTCTTCTCTCTTTCTTTTTTCAACCATGATAATTATCTATCTCACTTTGAAAATGGTGGAGGAAAAACTAATATGAAGCAAGAAGGGAGGTGAGTGTAGTAAAAGGAGGAGGGTGACCACATCCAAGAACATAATCATCACTAAATCTCAAATCAACCTCAAATCCATTTCAAATCTCATAAAGCAAAGATGCTAACCATTATGAAGGAAAAAGAAAAGATGCTATCATAATGCATGAAACCCCTCCACAAAAGTAATTTGCAAAACTGCAAATTACCTCCTCCATCAGAAAAGTCCGGCCGGGAAAGAACAAAGAAAAACCGGCCGGAACGGAAAGCAAAATGGCAACTCAAGAAAACTGGTCCCATAATAAATTACAGGAAAACCCCACACTGTGCATACACACCCGCATTTGTATTCCGTCCGGATACAAATGCAATGAGACAATATCTACACTGTACTATACTAGGATCGGCTTAAACCAAAGCCGGCTAGTAAAATCCGTTCGATCCTGATTCGTGCAATACCGCACGTATCTGATCGAACGCTGCCATATAACTATACGGCCACTAGTACAAACCGTCCGATCCTGATCCGTGCAATACCGCACGTATCTGATCGGACCCTGCCATATCTCCATACGGCCTCTACAGCGTTTCGCCCGAAAGCTTGAGTAACTGGAAGTGTGGTGGACTCTAAAGACTCGTCAATACTATGGCTGTAGATTTAACCACTAGCACGTCAGAGGTATAAGCCAATACGTGACGGGCCACCAGCTATTGACCAAAAGGGACGTCGATGAGGAAGCTCACCCCGACACCCAACTGAGCCTGTCAGTGACAATATCCGTACAGTCCGGTCCGTTCGTCTATGAGTATCGCATGGCGGGCCTAGGGGGTTGGTAAAAGTCAGACCCCCAAAAGCGGTACAAGTCGTGTCGGAGTGTAGCCCAGAACACCCTGAGATACTACTGGAATACCTACCAGTAAATCTCCTGCCTTGGCCAAGGTCTTTGTGTAATGGCTCTCCTAGACACAGCGCGACCTCACCCCCAATACCGGGAGAGACGAACCCCTGAAGATCCGCTCACTGCCTCCATGTGGCTCGGGACTGTACCCAACTAAAACCTGTTTGCACGACTCCTTTGAGCCGTGGTAGGGTAGTAATCAAAGTACAGTGGGAACTCACACGAGACAAATGACGATCCCCAGGTCGATGAACTAACCTGTACACATGTCACCTGGGAACTGCTATCTGACGTCAGGTATAAGACCAACTAGCATGTTCCCGGCGAGTCCTGTCCGGTGTACTCATAACCCAATGAGCACCTGTATACATCTTAGGTGAACCAACTGACACCAGTGGCTTGTGAGACCGGCCACCGCCCCTCGTCGGGGTCTCGACTGTATACACTAGTCTACTCTGGAGTATCGATGCCCTGTCTCGAAACTCCCACGACTAGGGACCTTTTAAGGATGTGCTTGTAGACCGCCAGCTCCCACTTATATGATCGCCCTCATACTGCTGGTGGTCAAGCAAGAATCCTAGGGGCTCTATCAGCGTGTAATAGTAACCTGTCAGGTCACCTAAAGCAGTACACGATGATAAAGGTAAACCAGATAGCAAACTATCATCTCGAGTAAGACTGTCCTACCGGGATAGGTCCTCCCTCAATCATTACAATCACGTACCTGTGACCTAATAATTGACTCTGAGGGCACTATCTCCAACAATCTCCCACTTGCACTCAAGGCTAATTATTGCGATGTCGCATACTCACAGCCCGTGTGATACCGAACACCCAACTCCTCTACTAGTCAGTCTCACAAAGCTCGTTTGCGAAACTATTGCGTTCGAGGAATAGCCTTAGTGAGTGGATCCGCCTTGATGTTCCTTTCTATGTCTCTCTATATCTCAAGTTCGCGGAGAAAGCCATCTCCCGAAATGAGCAATACCTGCCTTAGAATGTCTGGATGTCTGATGGGACGTAGCTCATAAATGAACTCCAAATCCAAACTTCTTAGACTGTATCTTCAACTGAACTTAATCAGTATCCTGCGCCATGCCACCCTCAGTATTGCCTTGGATCACCTGTCCAAAATACTGCCCCTCGTCAGAAGGAAAACTATAACTCTGACAACCTCCTTGTCGTCCAGGTCACCTTGGAAGCCTGGAATGATAACTGTTTCCCGAATGGGGCTTTCGTTATCATATCCTTAGAACAGCCACTTATGTTCTAAAACTGCTTCCGACTGTTTCTCCAGGATTGGATCAATGTCAACTTATTGCATCTAGTGCAAGAACAACATCTGGTGTGGTACTTGACATCTCATGATTGACTCAATTGCCTAAGCAAGTGATTTGCCAATTATGCACATCCCTCTCTATTTTAGTCTATAAGACACCTTTGGAGAGGGTGACTCCTTCACCTGCAGGTATACTACCGTGCCAGGAGTCGTCCATTCTAAATACTCTTAGAATGCTGTCTAAGTACCCTGATTGGGAAACCACCCAAATCTAGATCTAAAACCATAGATCTAGTAACCAGAATGTCTGATATATATCAAAATCCTTTGTGGAGAAACCACTGTGTGACGACCAAAGTATAACCGATCGTAGTAAAGGAATATCACTTCCTACTACCTTCTCAACAGATCCATCCCCTATTCTGATGACGTCAAACCTATGACTGTCACATCAGAAATAGATGATCTATCTCCGCTACATCTGCTTTAGTCTATGAGTAGACATAAGCCTGATGTCCACCAATGCTTCCGCTGCTCCCACTGACTACGACAACCCTCTGGCAGAGTCATATAGACGTGCACTTCTAAAGCAAGTTTAGAACGACGCTATACTCATCCTCCTGCCGGGTCTCGCAGCCTGGAACAACAACAATGGCAAGTGTGGGTAAACAAGAATTTCCCTGTCACCGTCCTTGAGGCTACCGGAGTACCTCTCGGGTGCCTGAAGCTACCCACCTTATCTGCGGAGTGGCCAATGGAATGTCAAATCAGATTGAATCTTTAGGTTCCTTATCAAATCTTCAGTAATCGTTTGCGGTTCTGGAATCACTTCCAGTTCTACCATACTCCCACTGCTGTTTTTGAAAAAATCCATTTTTAATAAAACTGTGGCGAGTCTAGAACAATATTGCTATTGTTCATCCAGATGGTAGAAAATCAACCCGCGTCATAGCCTGGGTCAACCCACAAACAGCCATTACAGAAACGTGCCTTGAGTTGTCCAGTGTCTGGTTTTAAGCATAAGCCGGACAACTCCCCGTACCTTAACAACGTTAAGATATGAACTTTTCTACATCCAATATAGAACCAGAGGCACTGATTTAATTGAACCAGATTCAAATCATGCAGCTATCTCCAGTGCATGTCAACTAAATGGAAGGAGGCCGATCAGCGTTACTCAACTTAGGAATGCTTCCAATTATGAGTAACCTGAAAGAGAAGTAATTTCTCTTTATCATTACTATCAACTGAATACCATACACAAGTATCTACATCTTCGATCACTTTGAAGAATCCCGATACTTGCAACACCTGGTTCTCTACTTTATTCAAATACCTATAACTTCTCAAAATTCAGACCCTGTGTTTCCACGAAACACTTGTCTAAAAACTAGAGAAGTCATAAGTAAACCGAATATAGTACGAGAACCAACCCCTCTGTCCTGACGGACCCCGGACAACATACAATACTCTGTATAAGTCCCTTGAGTCTAGTGACTCATTTACTGTGTGTCGTAGGTTGAAAACTGTACTTATGGTTAAGAAGAATTACACCGCTGTTTAATGCTCCTTACCTAACCATCCACTGATATAGGTAAATGTCATCGACATAATATCAAAAGGTATATCTCACTCTATGAAAATAGACGTACAGATATATCAATTTGAAATTGGTGCATAACCGCGGATATTCAAAACCAAATAATTGCCAACTTGCAAACAACCCAGGTGACTTCCTCAAAAATGAGGATGATCACCCAATTCCCAATAACTCACTCCCACTCATCATCTGTAAAACCATACAGATGTGAGAATCATACCTGGTAAATACATACCCTGGAGTAAGTGTCTAATCGGGAAATCAGTTTTCCATTAACAGTACACAGTGAAACTGAAACATTGAAATGTTTCGTTGGGGTACCCTGGTATTCCTAGTAATGCCTCATCCATTATCCAGATTCACAACTATAACCGTATAATTCTTTGCCACCTCTCCAAATCCCTTCATATGTCTTTAGTCATTACCTTCTGTACACCCCTTTAGGCCAAATGGTTTTCTTCCTTCCCTACCGTTCGGCACCAGCCTATGGTTTGGAAGAAGACTATCCAAAAAGCATAAAGGGTGTACTGTCCTAATCCTAGGAACACTCGCATCGCGAGAGAAGGTGAAGATAAAAGACACCTGAATGTACTTTATTCCTATTTCTCCTGAACCAGGATCCATCCCCGAACTGGAACGAGTTCCTTTCGAGTTCGTATATAACCATACGATGGATTATCCAATAAAATGGGATCTTCGTAGTGATACGGAGTGTCCTGGAGAAATACAAAGGTGATTTAGGATTGGCGAAGAAATACTTGGTTTGGTCGTGAATAGCAGTCGCAATTTACTTTGCCCTCTTACTAATCCCTTGCTTTGTCTTAACTTAATACCTTCTGTACACCGTTTAGGCTAATTGGCTTTCTTCCTTCCCTACCGGTCGGCACCAGCCTATGGTTTGGAAGAAGACTATCCAATTTGCGTAATAGGTGTACTACTCCTAAACCAAGGAGTACTCGCAACCTGAGAGAGGGTGAAAAGAAAAGACAACTGAATAGTCCTATCCGTTTTCTCCAGAACCGGAAACCATCCTCGAATAAATCCCTTCGAGTTCGTATCTAACCATACGATGGTTTTGTCCAATGGAAGTGGACGTTCGTAGTAATACGGGGTGTCCTGGAGAAAAGGGTAAAAGTAGGAGTGGCAATGAGGTTCGCAACTCTGACAATCCAAAAGCCAGTGTTAAGAAGGTTCGGTCAACTTGGTCACTGAGTCAAAGTCTTAGGGTCGGGTCAATGGTCGCTGCCAAAGAGAGAGAGAAAAGAAACACTCAGCGTGCACTCTAACCTAGATCAGAATGGTTACCAATTTATCTAATCTGGAATCCTCCCACTGTACCTCAAATTCTCCTCCAAACCTGAAAGAAGAATTAGTCGGGGTCACCCGAGGAGTATACTAACTCATCAGTGGGAATCGGGATCCAACTATCATCGCATGATAACGTGACGGAATCCGCTCACGGTATCACACTCCAGAAGGTATGCGCATATCTGGCAAGTTTCAGTACTTTTGAAACTCCCGATGTGATTTTTACCCCATGCTCTTATGACCTTGACTTTGGCCAACATATCATAAGTCACATGTCAAGTTCAACCCGTCATTCTCCAGGTTAATTTGAATCCACCCGTACATACCCTTGACTTTGGCCAAAATGGCAGTACGACTGTCCCAAACCAACACATCTATCTATGCTGCATATGAATACCCAACAGCTACCAAACACTGTGCCTTGACTTTGGCCAACATACACAGCTTGAATACTATTGACCATCCATATGAAACGACGGAGGGCTACGAATGGTTTCTGGCGAAAACCTTTAACGTAATGAACTTGATATCGTTGAAGGAACGGATAGCTTTTTAGAAAATATAGTGACGAAAACCTTTACTAAAGAGGTCACTCCCGGTGAAGGGATCTCGGCTCTTTCCCCGTAGAATGGGGTGCAGGATATTCCAACTGAATACCACGGTGCAAAGCAAAAGTAATCGGCTATAGTGAAGTTAATGCCCTGACGCAAAATTCTGTCCAAGGGGTCACTCCCGGTGAGGGGATCTCGGCCCTTGCCTCGTCGACTGAGGAGCAGGATATTCCAAATGAATACCACGATGCAAAACAAAAGTGAACGTCCTTGCAATAACAGCTTTTTTGAAAAAGTGTTCCAACAACATCAGATTAGGTTTGTTTTTAACTTGCATTGATCCGAATCAATGCAGTCCCATCATTTGATCACACCAAAAAGAACGAAAATATACTGATGTACGTATATGCCATCCGCATTCGCCACTGGGTCCCGTCATTACCCGTTAGGTTAGCTAACTAACGACAGAGCGGGGACTGGACTAGCGCGGATGTAAAACATATACAACATCTACTAATATATATACCAATATATTATATTTCGCTCAAGGCGTGAAAGGAAATGCAACATCACAGAAATGTACAGCATCACAGAACAATACAGATATCTGGGATCCCCGGGTTTCACAGAGCCACTACTGAAACCCGACGTTCCCCTGGTCGTGTGGATAGCCTGTGCAATGAAATCCTAGACCCCTACGGGCGCGGCAAGTCACCCGCCAAAACCTGAAGCGAGGCAGCCCCCATTCAGCGCCGTGAATGGACCACCCAGCACTTCACGGAATCCGGTAACTTGGGCACCCCTCCTGGGTCAACCTGTACCCCCTACGAGTGCGGCGAATGGCCCGCCAATCCTAGAGTGAAGCCCCCTCCGTCCCAATGCCATGAGATGCGGGCTTGTTGCCCTCTAGAACCCGGCCATCCGTGCACCCCACCGCGGGGTAATCCTAGTACAGAATGTAAAATATACATACACCGGGTACATCGACCGCAACCAGGTCGTGCCCCAAAAGAATAATACAAACAGGCAGTGACGGCAGTCCACATGTCGGACGCTCGCCCCGCAATATCAAATGTACATAATACCACCACAACTGTACTAGTATTGCATCCAGGCTATCCCCCACGACCGATCCGCAACATCACAGCATAAACACAGAACATCAACGTGAAAGTCACGTTCGCAAATCCGTCTAACCGGGCTATAGCAGTTAGACCGGATTTACCGATCGAGTGACATTCACGGTCGCAGATATAATGTAAATACTGTGAAAAATGTGTTTAAAATTTTCCGATTGATCAAACAATTAACAATTGGGCCTCAAAGAAAACTGTAGCACTCACAGAAATAATTGGCCCAATTTTAATATTCCAGAAACCACATTTTCAACTCAGGAACATACTGGAAAAATTTGGGGGGGTGAACAGTAAAATTCGCGGCGGAAGCGCCGCACGAGGTGGGGTTTCGCGGCGCTTGCGCGGCGGAATAGTGAGATCATGGTACCAATTTTTTTCAGCATGGTTAAAATTCCCTGCACATCACTCTGAGACAACAAGAAAAATTTTTAGACTCAAAAAAAATTCGACAGAAACTGATGTGCATGAAATACGTGTTTTCGGGACTTTGTTCGATCGGAAACGTAAAACACATTACACAAAAGCTAGACGAAGTTAATGGCGAGGCTCTGATACCACTGTAAGTGCACGGCGGCGCCCCGGCCGTCAATCCGACGGCCAAACGCGGAAACGGTGGTAAACTTAAAATTTTGCGGACTTGGCAAACCGGCACCACCGCGCACTAAACCCCGGATCGTGCCATTAAACTTATTCTAGCAACTAAAGAGAATGGTTAGAGATATACCGACGATCCAAGTCCTCCGGTCTTCATCTCCACTCCGATCTCCTCGCGGGATCTCCGTCCGTCTCCTCCTCGTCGGAAAGGGCACCACGAAGCCGGGTACTTTTACGGGCTCCCACCTCCATACTGAGGCAACTCGAGCATGAAGCCGGCAACTCGACATGCTCAAGATTTGCTGTAGGAATATAGTGTAGAATCAAAGTCTCTCTTTTGGGGTTTGGTTGCCATTTGAGGATGATGGAGGAATCAAAGAATAGAAAAATGGTGCTTGCATTTTTCTTGCAAGAAAATGAGATCAAGAATGAACTCTCAAGATGAACCTCTCATTTTCTTTCTCTCTTTTCTTTTTCTTCTTCTCTCTTTCTTTTTTCAACCATGATAATTATCTATCTCACTTTGAAAATGGTGGAGGAAAAACTAATATGAAGCAAGAAGGGAGGTGAGTGTAGTAAAAGGAGGAGGGTGACCACATCCAAGAACATAATCATCACTAAATCTCAAATCAACCTCAAATCCATTTCAAATCTCATAAAGCAAAGATGCTAACCATTATGAAGGAAAAAGAAAAGATGCTATCATAATGCATGAAACCCCTCCACAAAAGTAATTTGCAAAACTGCAAATTACCTCCTCCATCAGAAAAGTCCGGCCGGGAAAGAACAAAGAAAAACCGGCCGGAACGGAAAGCAAAATGGCAACTCAAGAAAACTGGTCCCATAATAAATTACAGGAAAACCCCACACTGTGCATACACACCCGCATTTGTATTCCGTCCGGATACAAATGCAATGAGACAATATCTACACTGTACTATACTAGGATCGGCTTAAACCAAAGCCGGCTAGTAAAATCCGTTCGATCCTGATTCGTGCAATACCGCACGTATCTGATCGAACGCTGCCATATAACTATACGGCCACTAGTACAAACCGTCCGATCCTGATCCGTGCAATACCGCACGTATCTGATCGGACCCTGCCATATCTCCATACGGCCTCTACAGCGTTTCGCCCGAAAGCTTGAGTAACTGGAAGTGTGGTGGACTCTAAAGACTCGTCAATACTATGGCTGTAGATTTAACCACTAGCACGTCAGAGGTATAAGCCAATACGTGACGGGCCACCAGCTATTGACCAAAAGGGACGTCGATGAGGAAGCTCACCCCGACACCCAACTGAGCCTGTCAGTGACAATATCCGTACAGTCCGGTCCGTTCGTCTATGAGTATCGCATGGCGGGCCTAGGGGGTTGGTAAAAGTCAGACCCCCAAAAGCGGTACAAGTCGTGTCGGAGTGTAGCCCAGAACACCCTGAGATACTACTGGAATACCTACCAGTAAATCTCCTGCCTTGGCCAAGGTCTTTGTGTAATGGCTCTCCTAGACACAGCGCGACCTCACCCCCAATACCGGGAGAGACGAACCCCTGAAGATCCGCTCACTGCCTCCATGTGGCTCGGGACTGTACCCAACTAAAACCTGTTTGCACGACTCCTTTGAGCCGTGGTAGGGTAGTAATCAAAGTACAGTGGGAACTCACACGAGACAAATGACGATCCCCAGGTCGATGAACTAACCTGTACACATGTCACCTGGGAACTGCTATCTGACGTCAGGTATAAGACCAACTAGCATGTTCCCGGCGAGTCCTGTCCGGTGTACTCATAACCCAATGAGCACCTGTATACATCTTAGGTGAACCAACTGACACCAGTGGCTTGTGAGACCGGCCACCGCCCCTCGTCGGGGTCTCGACTGTATACACTAGTCTACTCTGGAGTATCGATGCCCTGTCTCGAAACTCCCACGACTAGGGACCTTTTAAGGATGTGCTTGTAGACCGCCAGCTCCCACTTATATGATCGCCCTCATACTGCTGGTGGTCAAGCAAGAATCCTAGGGGCTCTATCAGCGTGTAATAGTAACCTGTCAGGTCACCTAAAGCAGTACACGATGATAAAGGTAAACCAGATAGCAAACTATCATCTCGAGTAAGACTGTCCTACCGGGATAGGTCCTCCCTCAATCATTACAATCACGTACCTGTGACCTAATAATTGACTCTGAGGGCACTATCTCCAACAGTGAGCTAGAGCAAGAGGAAGAAGAAGAAGCCTTTTCTTTCTTGAGTTGTATGATAAAAATGAGAGCAAGAATTATGATACTAGAGCAAACCCAAAGGGATATGGCTGCCCTTCTCTCTCTTCCTCTCATTTCATCACTCAAATCCAACACAAAATGTGACATATGCACAATAAAAGAGACCATGAGTCACTAGGTTGCATGTGTCACAATAAATGCACCTCATGATGATTTCTAGCTCATAATTTCCATTTGTAAACATTAACCCAAATGTTTACAACAATAAAAAGATACGGCAACATCTAAAGTAAACTCGTGGCGGATCACAAGGATACCCTTCACCTGTATATACATACCTGTATCCGCATTCCGACTGAATGCGAATACGATGAGACTAAAGTAATCCAACAAATCTAATACTAGGATCCGGCTTAAACCAAAGCCACTAGTATGATCCATCCGATCATGATCCGTGCACTACCGCACGTATATGATCGGACCCTGCCATATATCATACGGCTTCTACAACGTTTCGCCCGAAACTTGAGAAACAGTCTGTGGGGGACTCTAAAGACTCGTCAATACTTTGGCTGTGGATTTAACCACTAGCTCGTCAGTGGTACTAGCTGTACGTAACGGGCTACCAGGTATTGACCAAATGGGAGGTCGATGAGCGAACTCATCCTGACACCCTACTGAGCCTGTCAGTGACAATATCCATACAGTCCGGTCTGTGCGTCTATAAGCATCGCATGGCGGGCCTAGGGGGTTGGTAAAAGTCAGACCCCCCAAAGCGGTACAAGTCGTGTCGGAGTGTAGCCCAGAACACCCTGAGATACTACTGGAATACCTACAAGTAAATCTCCTACTTTGGCCAAGGACTTCGTGTAATGGCTCTCTTAGACACAGCGCGATCTCACCCCCAATACCGGGAGAGACGAAACCCCTGCCGATCCGCTCACTGTCTCCATGTGGCTCGGGACTGTACCCAACTAAAACCTGTTTGCACGACTCCTTTGAGCCATGGTAGGGTAGTAATCAAAGCACAGTGGGAACTCACACGAGACAAATGACGATCTCAGGTCAATGAACTAACCTGTACACATGTCACCAGGGAACTGCTATCTGACGTCAGGTATAATACCAACTAGCATGTTCCCGGCGAGTCCTGTCCGGTGTACTCATTACCCAATGAGCACCTGTATACATCTTAGGTGAACCAACTGACACCAATGGCTTGTGAGACCGGCCACCGCCCCTCGTCGGGGTCTCGACTGTATACACTAGTCTACTAATGGAGTATCGATGCCCAGTTTCGAAACTCCCACGACTAGGGACCACTTTAAGGATGTGCTTATAGACTACCCAACTCTCATGTATATGATCGCCATCATACTGCTGGCAGTCAAGCAAGAATCCTAAGGGCTCTATCAACGTGTAATAGCGACCTGTAAGGTCACCTAAAACAGTACACGATAATAAAGATAAACCAGATAGCATACTATCATCTTGAGTAAGACTGTCCTACCGGTATAGGTCCTCCTTCAATCGTTGCAATCACGTGCCAGTGATCCAATAATTGACTCTGAGGGAACTATATCCAACAATCCAAACTCCGTGGTAATCTATCAAACAAGGACAAAATGTGAGATTTACAAATCGATAGCTATTTTTTGAAAAACTAAATAAATGTGGATTCTAAAAATTGCATCATATAACCAAAGCAATATAGACGATGTTAACATTTCGATCGATATTTCAAACAACAACAATTCACAGAGATCCCAACCACTTGAGCTGTTAGTTATATGTATGCCCTTGAGGCCATTATTGTACATATGATGTATATTATAGTGGATGCGTGGACATATATAGAGAGGACTTTCTTGCTCAACATGATAGTATGTTATCTGGTTGCTCTTTGTCTTAACAAGTAGACTTATATTGTGATACTGTCTTGCTCTCACATGTTGATAAAGCCCTTATGATGTGTACTTGACTACCAGGACTATGATGGAGATCATACTAGTGGTGCCCGGGTAGTCCACAAGTTCATCCTTTAATTGTTCCTAGTCGAGAGTGTATCGAGACAGGGCATCGATATTCCAGAGTAGACTATCGTATACGCTTCTTGACCCATATGATGGGCGATGGATGATCCCACATCCATTGGTGTTTGACATCAAAGATGGTATACGGGTGCTCAGTAGAGACTGGGTACACTGAACAGGAATTATCGAGAACTCCTAGTTGGTATTATACCTATCGTCAGATAGCAGTTCTCTGGTGACACTGATACATGTTAGTCTGTAGACCTGAGATCTTCATAGAGACTTGTGTGATTCCCACCGTGCTTTGATTTCCACCTTACCACGTTCAAGAGAACATGCAAAACGGTGGTTTTTCGGTACAGTCCCGAGTCACATGGAGGCAATGAGCGATAGGAGGGGATTCGTCTCTCCCGGTATTGGGGGTTGATGTTGCGCTGTGCTCGATTGGCTATAACAGGAAGTCCCTGGTCAGGTCTGATACGGTGATTTACTGGTAAGAGTTATCAGTAGTTTCTCGACCCGTTATGAGCCTCACATCGGCACGACTTATCGGTTACTGGGGTCTGACGTTTACCACCCCTAGACTAGATATGCGACATATCACACGAAGAGACCGGACTGTACGGTAGTGTTACTGACAGGCTTTGCGGGAGTTTAGACAAGCTTGCTTGTTGATCTTCTGATCGCTCAATATCCGGGTAGCCGTTACGTCCTGCTAGTACCGCTGACGGCTTGTGGGTGACTGATATGATCATCACCTACTGCCGGCGTATTGACGAGTCTTTAGAGTCCTACACAAAGGTTTCCTTGCTCAGGCGAAACAAAGTAGGAACACATATGTGATATGTGCGGGACCGAGATTATTACGAGTATGTGATACCGTATTCTATCCTCACGATATGTGATATCGGTCGGTTATATGCGATATAACCGGGTTATCGAATCAAGTGTTGATTCGATAAGTTGATACATGTGATATTAGTCGGTTATATGTGATATAGCCGGATTATTAAATCAAGTGTTGATTTAATAATTTAATGTATAATTATATATATATATTTGATATATTAGTTTACATTAACTAATATTAGCTCACTTAAGAATTTCTTTATCTCACTTGTATACATTTAATATATATATGTGATATATGTTAATTGTATATGTTTCCTTTTGTGCCATGCTTGATGACACATGATACATGGGTGTATGAGACTTACACCATTCCATAAGATAACTGGGGTTTTATTTATTTAAAGTAAATACAAAATTGGTGGAAATTTGTCATGGTTGATGCTTAGTAGAAGCTTGTAGAAACCTTTGACTTAGTCCACTAATTTTGTTTTGCTATAGATATTTATTAACCAAACCATTATCTTATACCAAAGTCAAGTATCTACATGAGTTATATGAGATATTATCTCACCCATGGTTGCCTCTCTCTTTCATTCTATTCTATTCTCTTCATCTTCTTCTTTTTCAAGAGTGAGCTCTCTAGCTTTTGAGGAGGTGAGGAAAATTAGTGAGAAAAATATTTCTAAAATGAGCAAAATTCCTACTTCATCATTCTCTACTAGAATAGCCATTTAGTTTAGGGTGTTAGCTTCACTAATCCCTAATTAGTGAAGAGGTAGCTTGGGTTGATGTCTCCTCAACGTAGATCATCTTCGGTCTCGAAGACTTCGTGCAAGCTTGTTCCTTTCATCTTGTGGAGCTATTCTTGAGTCCGGAAGATCACTACTTGGACCGAAGGGACTACTACACGGAGCTATTGAAGTGAAGGACCGGTCTACAAAGGTTGTATTCCATGTTCACTTAGATGTAAAGTTGTTTACATGTTGTATTGTCTAATTCTCTAGTTAAGATTCTAGGGTTAGGGTTATGTAACATGTACACTGATTGTCTTTCTGTTACATGTTGGTAAAGCCCTTAGGATGTGTACTTGACTACCTAGATTATGATGCAGATCATACTAGTGGGACAATGGTAGTCTGAGAGTACATCCTTTAATGTCCCTAGTCGTGGGTGTATCGAGACGGGGCATCGATATACCAGAGTAGACTAGCGTATAGCTTCTCGACCCATGTAGGTGGGCGATGGATGATCCCATATCCATTGGTGTTTGACATCAGAGATGGTATACGGGTGCTCAGTGGAGACTGGGTACACTGGACGGACTCGCCGAGAACTCCTAGATGGTATTATACCTCACGTCAGATGGCAGTTCTCTGGCGACATTGGTACAGGTTAGTCTGTCGACCCGAGATCGTCATAGAGTCTTGTATGATTCCCACTGTGCTTTGATTTCCACCTTACCACGTTCATGAGAACGTGCAAAATGATGGTTTTTAGGTACAGTCCCGAGTCACATGGAGCCAATGAGCGATAGGAGGGGATTCGTCTCTCCTGGTATAGGGGGTTGATGTTGCTCTGTGCTCGATTGGCTATAACAGGAAGTCCCTGGTCAGGGCTGTTTCAGAGATTTACTGGTAAGTGTTACCAATAGTTTCTCGACCCGTTATGAGCCTCATATCGGCATGACTTATCGAGTTACTAGGGTTGTTCATACCAAAATATTGCATTTTATATCGCCCATTCTTACGCTCGTTTGTTTATAGGCAGGTGCTTTTAATCAGTGTTTGCTACATAATTGCAGGATACTGGTCTCAGCTCTAAACAGTGAATATCATGGAAAAGTACGACAAATTCCGGATTACTGCCAACAACAGATAAAACACGGGTCTCCGCTCTCTATCCGTATGTTGCCACACACCAGTTTAAGGGACAAAATGGCAAATCGATAGTCATTTTCATGCACAAACCTCAATGTCAACACAAGATCCAAGAAATCTACGCGGAGCTCGAGGAAATCATGGCAAAAGATCCACATCACATCACTTTTTGTTCTACTGAAATTCTGGAAGAAATGTGAAGAGATTCTGAGAAAAGTCATATACCAAACAGCAGACAACTACAAACCAGGGATCGCCACAAAAGCAAATAGCCCAACTCCCTACTATGGCCGCGGAACCGCGGCCTAAGCATGCTTAGGCCGCGGAGCCGCGGACATGTGGTCTCCGTGATGTGTCGTTTTTTAGGGGCAGTTGGGTAATTTTATGTGGAGCCAGATTCTTGCCTTAGGTTTCCATTTCCCTGCCTATAAATACCCCAGTTCTGAGCCAAGCCAAGGGTCCATTCTTAAGCCTCTTTTTTGTTAGTTTTTAGTCTTCTTCTTCTTCTTCTTCTTCTTCTTCATTCTTTCCTCCATGAAAATGTAGTGAGAGCATTGAGTGGATGTTAAATGAAGATGAGGTTTTTCTTGTATCATTCTTTTGTTTAGCTTCCCCTTGAGATCCTTGCTTTCTCTTGATCTTTCAACCTCTTCATTGAGCTTGAAAGTTTAAGGGTTGGTTATTGATCTCAAGGGTTGTATTTTCTTATGGAATTTGTGCTTCATTTTGCCTTGGGTTTTTTTCTCTCTCTTGATCTTGCAACCTCTTAATTGAGTTTGCATGTTTAAGTTTGGGTTATTAAACCCATGGTGTGTAACTTGTTCCATGGTTTATAGTTCTTTTTCTTGCTTATTTCTTTCTTGCTTTTTATTACCTTGCTTTACTTTCATGCACTTAAATTCCATGCCCTTACTTACTTGTAATCGTTTCTTTTCTTTGTTCTTTTGTTCTCTCTTTTTGGTTCGTTGTTAATACGTTGTTGTTAAGAATAAATACGATATTGTAAGTTAATATTTCTTTGCTCATTTCCTTTTCCCGTTATTTTCCGTTGAACTCCGCCCAAACGATACGCAAGCGCTCCGTTAGGCACCCTACCTTACCAAGGTAACGGTGATTCCTAACTGCGACCGGTTGCGTTCGGTTTGGCCGGAGGCGAAAGCAAGAGACAAGAACGGAAGGACAAGGGTAAATAAGCCAGATTCCACGAATACCGTGCTTAAATTCCCTAATCCACGTTGTTGCCGATTGCTCTAGCTTCATTTGGTCAAGACTCGGCTCAAAGGTTTTGAGTACGGATTTCTTTAGCTTACACTTTCGTATCTTTTTCTTAACAACTTTATACTTGCATATAACACTTAGGATAGAATTGAACAAACATATACACATTCTTTATTGACTCGTCTAAGACTCGAACGGACATACAACCATCTCCCTGTGGATCGACCCGTGCTTAACCGGCTAGCTGCGAAGCGACACCGTCCTGATCGCGGTTATAACTTTAGAATTTTGAACATCCGACACGCCAAAAGCGTGCGATCAAATGGGGCCGTTGCCGGGGAGACGATAACGTATTTTCTTTCTTGTTATTCCGGTTAATATTCTTTTTGTATATATTTATAAATAAATAAAAAAAAATCTTTCTTTTATTTTTGATAATTTTTATGAGCAAGTCTGCAGATTTTTGCGGATTTGCGAACTGCGATTGTGGGGAGCAAAGTATACGTTCAAGGGTAAGGTGATTGCAAAGTACAGTGCCAAAGATCTGTGTAGTTTGATCCGCGCAAGCGAACTTTTCAAGCTTACCGGATTTGATTCAACGGGGGTTTCCTAACCCAAAAACTTAACGGTACGTACTTTACTAACACCTTCTTCTCAAATCCGACGCATCCAATATACTATTCTTTGTAGGATTCTTTGCAAGTTCGCTAGCAAACGCTAAAAATTGACTAACCCGTATTTGTTGCAGTGTCGTGCTTAAACTAAAAAACGATTGTTTGATTCTTTATAGAATTTTTATTGAACTGCGCATTGCATACATTAATACGGACTTAAGGGCAAGCGAACCCCACAACATACGGTAAAGGATTTCATCACCTTTTCCGTGGCCCACAAATCACGAACTTGAGCATAATGTTTACCCGCACAAATTTTAAAAGAAACTATACTTTAAGCCTTAAGGACTCCGCGCTCACTAGGAGAAGTTAACTGTGTTTAGAACCTCGCTTAACAGTACATTGTTTACGGGGTGTCTAGGAAAATGTTAACGACGAAACCGCCAAAAGAGAAAGGGTTATTTAATTAAGGACCTTCGCGAAAGCGTCGGAAAACCTCCCCTTATCTCTGCACTTACCTGGCTTCGTGATCAGTGTATTTTAAGCCCGTTTCTCGACACTGTTTTACTTCGAAACTCAAGTTCTGGAGCAGGTCTAGTTGACCTAGGTGAACCCTAGAACGATTAGGTGTGTGGTATTTTTGTGTCGTGATTGTTTTTGTCCAGATTCTTTTTGTGTGTATATTTCATTCTTTTGTTAAAAAAAAAAAATCACATTCTTTTTCCCCTCCTTTTCTCTGCCTTTCTTTCTTTCTCTCTTCATATCATGGGTACCCCACCTCGCAAAACTCTTGCCGAACTTTGGTACCCACAACCAGACATTACTTCTTACGGTTCTTGCTTTGGCCGAACGTCGAACGATCCCTCCATGCCCAAAATCTCTTTGAAAGATCGGATAGACGCGTCTAGGACAAATACTTGCCCTCCGCAATCCACTTTGTATCAACCTTTTCAACCTCCCCCACGCTCTTATGTTGATACCCCTTTTGCAAGTCGTCCTTTGTCCGTCGCTGAACATATTGAACAATCCTGTAGCCGATCTTTCACTCCTTTCACCACTACAGATTCTTGGCATCAACAATTCCATTCACTTTCTTATCCAAATGTCGATCCTGCTCCTGTCCAGCCATTCAATTCCTACCAGTCCTACCCGACTTTTGCACCTTCCCTAGACATTGCTTCTGAACCGCCATTTGGGAGTTTTCAGTATCCAAACAACTTTGAATATTTTACTGCAACCCCTTCACAACCCATGTCTAGTCTGGAACAGTCTTTGGAAGACTTTAGGGTAGCGTCGTACCAACATATGATGGATTTGAATGCGTCCATGGACGCCCTCATACAACCTAGTGACCCGGTAGCTAGTTTTCAACTAGCTCCAGATTTTCCAATGTATGAAGAGGCGGTAGGACAGGTTGAGAATTTGAGTGGAGAGAGTGAGATGTACCCCCTTCCGAATCAAGCCTACCCGTTTCAACTTGAATCCCACAACTCCGGTCTTGAATGTCTATCTAGTGTTCCAAACGATTTATTGATTAAAGATAGAACAGATAATGAGTTGTGTGACTTTGTAGTGTTTGATTTGCCCGATTGTGAAGGGTCCTTTTCAAGTGAAACCACACCCAATCCTTTTGACCTCTACACCTCCACTCTAGAACCTGAATTGATTAATATCCATGCTTTTGTTGAGGTGTCTGAGAATATAGATTTTCACTTGATTGAGGATATTGATGCTGGGAATATTTTGGATGATGAACCCGCAGATTTGGCTGAGTTTTTCTCTCCAATTCATCATCCCGAGTCATTAAATGTTTTTCCCGAACCCCATATGCGTCTGGATTTTGAGGATAAATGCATGGATGTGCTGAATTTTGAGGAAAATTTTGAGGATATTTTTGAGGATGAACCAATTTTGCTTGATGAGTCGGATTTTCCAATTCATCCTGTCCCTGTCATTGACTGTGTACACCCTCCAGAACCCTTAAATGATACCCTTCCTCAATCACTTCCCCCCATCCTTTCCATCGTTCCGACATTGCAAGAAACCGTATCATTTTCACTTCCTGTGTCTGGTTTACCAAGTTCGGCGCACCCATGGTTTCTCACGAATCTTGAGGGATTTGACCCAATTTCTCGCCATATTGATAGATTAGTACAATCCATCATTTCACATCGATCATTACAGATTGTACTAATTTATTCAATCCATTTCCACCCTCAAGTTCGTATTCCACTTCTTTCTTCCTTCCGCCATTCTTCTTCTTATATACCTAGACCGTATACCACTTCTATCTCCATACGGTGTCACGTATTCTCCCTCTCTTTTCTCTACGACTTCTCCCACCAACCTGTACATTATAGCGATAAAATCTTTGAATGGTTGGTGCTCACTTTTGGCCTGTGTAAGGCCTTGTATAGTTTGAAACTGTTCTCTTTCCCCCCTAATCCTACACTTCAACGCTTAACAGTGGAAACACTGTTTTACTTAAGTTTGGGGGGGACTCTTTTTTTGTATATATATATTTTTTTCCTTTTTGTTTTGTATATAATTTGTTTTTAGGGAGAGCGCCGACAATTTTGACCCTCTTGGTATAGCCTGACAGTGAGGGCACTGTCAAGTTTAAGTTTGGGGGTGTGCTCGGTAAGCTTTCTTCCTTCGCATTCATTTGTATATTTTGCAATTGCATACCTTATTAAAAACCCACAAAAAACGAAAATTTTCCAAAAATATAAAAACTTTGTCGTCAAGTTAGCTAATAAGGTAACTTAGATTTTTATTCTGAAAGTTTAGTTGATATGTTAGAAATAACTAAATTCTAGGCTTAGGAATTGAAAATCCTAAAAATAACCCTCATTCTGTCTAACTTTGGTAAGTATACGTCCTTACAGTTTTTTTAGAAATAGGTAATCTTGAGTTCAGTTCTTGAGTTAAGTCAAGATGAAGGGAAAGTATTGAAGCTTTACTAAAAGATAAGTCTGAAAAATAGTTTCTTTTCTTGAGTTCAAATTTAGAAAGTATATACCCTACAAACTACAAACTGCACTTACACGCACCGTGAAACTTGGGATAGTAGAGGATACCTAGAAATACTCTTGCCTGAAAGCCTAGTATGAAAGAAAAAACGGTATTTAAAGCTAAACATCAAAAGAGCATATTGAAAAATATATCCGGTCTTGAAAAAGAAAAAGAAAAAGAAAAAGAAAAAATAGAATAAAGTAAAGACCTGGAAACTGCTATTTACGCTTTAAAGTTCACACATTCAGTAATCGGTCGTTAGTGCCTCAAGAAGCATTAATAGTCGTATGAAAGGTGTAAGCAAATCCGTCCATCCTTAATGAAAAGAAGTAGTATTAGGTATTAGGGCAAGGGTATTATAGCTTGAATTGAATTCTTTAGTGTAGGGGTGCAAATATACACACACGTAGGGGTATGCAATCGATGTTTGGATAAAAGATAGAAATGAAGAATAAGACTTTTATTTTCTGTAAAGTTAATAAAAATCCCTGATTTGAGACCACACTTAAAGAAGGAAAACTCAGGAGAAACCAACATCTTTCTAAACCTTTTTGGAACGTATATGATCTAAGGTTAAATAGATAGGAGGTGTGAAGTATTAGGGTTGGATATTTCTAACTTAGGATGATAGAATTTCTAAACGTAAATACTAAACTGTAGGAGTAGAATCGATGTTAACTTATGACACTAGCTTAACGGGATTTTGTGGGTGTAATCCGCTGAAAACCCTCAGGAGACAACACTCCTCCTACTAGGGACACCTAGAGGTTTAACGGCTTGTTGCACACGCTCAGTGCAATCGCGTTCCCTGCGAAAGTGCGGTTAGGATTTTATTTTTGTGAATAATTGGTTTTGCTCGGGACGAGCAAAAGTTAAGTTTGGGGGTATTTGTTCATACCAGAATATTGCATTTTATACCGCCCATTCTTACGCTCGTTTCTTTATAGGCAGGTGCTTTTAATCAGTGTTTGCTACATAATTGCAGGATACTGGTCTCAGCTCTAAACAGTGAATATTATGGAAAAGTACGAAAAATTCCGGATTACTGCCAACAACAGATAAAACACGGGTCTCCGCTCTCTATCCGTATGTTGCCACACACCAGTTTAAGGGACAAAATGGTAAATCGATTGTCATTTTCATGCACAAAGCTCAATGTCAACAAAAGATCCAAGAAATCTACGCGGAACTCGAGGAAATCATGGCAAAAGATCCACATCACATTGTAGGGTTCCTAGGCACTCTCAAGAGGTCTCACAAGGCATCAACCATGCCAATTTCAAAAATACGGTGCCGAGAAACCCTAGTTTACGAATCGTTGGCTAGAATTCTAGGCGAAACAGAAACTAGTTTACAACTAAACTAAAAGAGTACGGATATACAACCTTTGTAGATCCGGTCCTCCACCTCCACGGCTCCGTGATGAAGTCCTCTCCGCTGTCCTCATGCAATCCCGGGCTCTAGCGTCGGCTTCATCGGAGAAGAAGCGGGCTAGGTCATCGACGACATGCCGAAGATGATCTACGTCGAGGCATCACTAGATCAAGCTCCAACTTCACCAAGTCAAGAAACTTGTGAAGAAAACACACTCTACTACTTGGAAAGAGGTAGAGGATGAAGAAATAGGAAGTGGGTAGACTTTAGAATTGGATTACTCACTCATTTGCTCAAGTTGCCATTGTTGAAGTAAGGTTTCTTCATGAAGAAGAAGAAGAGGAAGAAGATGATAAGTCTTATATTATTTTTTCTACAAAGAATATAATATGAATACTTATCATAATCCTACAATAGTTTGGTGTAGAGAATAAACCATGGTTAGAATGAAGGGTTAGGGTTAAGCATCAAGACAAAATGGTCACAAGGTCAAAGCTTCATGAAGCTTCAATGTACAAACAAAGAAACCCACCATTTTCTCTTTATGCATAATATTTTCCAATAAGAATAAATAAATAAATAAATAAGAAAACCATAACCCTAACCAATATACGACCATGGTTTAATCTTCACACAAACCCTAGTGAGCATGTATCATCAAACATGATACAATCAAGTGCACAAAAAGTATATCACATATACAATGTGCACATCCGAGTGAGAAAATCCATCTTAAGTAAACCGATACTAGTTGATGCAAACTAATATATCAAATATATAATTATGCATTAAATCATTAAATCAACACTTGATTTAACGATCCGGTCATATCGCATATAGCCGACTAGTATCCTATGTATCGTCTTATCGAATCAATACTTGATTCGATAACTAGGTTATATCGCATACAACCAATCGATACATTCATCGCAAGAATAGAATACGGTATCACATACACGCATTATTCTCGGTCCCGCATATATCTCATACGTGCTCCTATTTCGTTTCGCTTGAGCCAGGAAACCTCTGTGTAGGACTCTAAAGACTCGTCAATACGCCGGCAGCGGTGATGATCATATCAAGCACCCACAAGCCGCAAGCGGTCTGCTAAACGTAACGGCCACCCGGGTATTGAGCGATCAGAAGATCGACGAGCAAGCCCGCTCACACTCCAGTGAATCCAACCAGTAACACTACCGTACTGTCCGGTCTGATCGTCTGATATGTCGCATATCTCGCCTAGGGGTGGTAAACGTCAGACCCCAATAGCTCGATAAGTCGTGTCGATATGAGGTCTATAACAATTCGAGAAACTACTGGTAACACTTACCAGTAAATCTCAGCAACCCTGGCCAGGGATTTCCTGTTATAGCCAATCGAACACAGCGCAACATCAACCCCCTATACCGGGAGAGACGAATCCCCTCCTATCGCTCATTGCCTCCATGTGACTCGGGACTGTACCCAAAAACCACCGTTTTGCACGCTCTCTTGGACGTGGTAAGATGGAAATCAAAGCACAGTGGGAACCACACAAGACTCTATGACGATCTCGGGTCAACAGACTACTCTGTACCAGTGTCACCAGAGAACTGCCATCTGACGTGAGGTATAATACCATCTGGGAGTTCTCGGCGAGTCCGTCCAGTGTACCCAGTCTCCACTGAGCACCCGTATATCATCTCTGATGTCAAACACCGATGGATATGGGATCATCTATCGCCCATCTGTATGGGTCGAGAAGGTACACGCTAGTCTACTCTGGTATATCGATGCCCAATTTCGATACACCCACGACTAGGGACTTTCAAGGATGTACTTATGGACTACCATGTCCCCACTAGTATGAACCGCATCATAGTCCAGGTAGTCAAGTACACATCCTAAGGGCTTTACCAACATGTAATAGAGAGACAACCTGTGTACACGTTAAGGTAAAGAGCAACCAGATAGCATACTATCATGTCGAGCAAGAAAGTCCTCCCTATATATGTCCCAGCATCCACTACAATATACATCCAATGTACAGTAATGGCCTCTAGGGCATACCTATAACTAACAATCTCCCACTTGCACTAGGGCCATCTGTAGCAGTGGTCGAAGTATCTCATACTCAACCATCCCATAAAAGTCTCTCTCTGGGAACAGGCCTTCGTGAGTGGATCCGCCGTGTTATCCTCTGAGTCTGCTCTCCTTACCTCGATCACCCTGGAGATCTACCATCTCCATGATCAGGTGATACTGCCTTAGAATAAGTCTGGATCACTGATGGGACCGGCGTTCCTTGGCATAAGCCACAACTCCATTGTCTCACAATGGTAGGAACGTAGTTCATCTCATGAACTAATATACACCCAAACAGCCTCTTTGGTAGCATCTTAGGTAGCGATGTATCCTGCCTTTATCGTCTAGTATGTCACGGTATCTAGCTTGGAACTCTTCCAACATACCGTCCCTGTACTGAGGGTAAAGACAATGCCTGCGACTGACATTCAGTCGTCTTTATCACCCTGGAACACTTCCAGTGATTCTCCCCTGGATCGATTGATACCATCTCACTACAACTAGTGAGAATCCTAACATTCATTTAGATCTATCTCATAGATCCAAAATCCAGGATTTAGCAGGTATCATTTTGATCCTACGTGGAGAATCTTTGTGATAATCGGAGATTGATCGAGCGTAGCATAGGAAACTCCTTCCCTATCAAGAGTATGTCATCCACGTACTTTACGAGGATCGCCATCATACTCCCTACTACCTTTTTTTGTTTATACGAGGTTCATCTACCATTTTGATGATGTCAACTTCTTTGACTAATCCATCAAAACAGATGTTCCAACTCCGCGATGCCTGCTTTAATCCTATAAAGCATCTTGCATACGTTTCCGCTGCTCCCACTATCTACGAAGCCCTCTGGCTGTGTACTTATAGACGCACTCTTCTAAAATATCATTTAGAAAAGCAGTCATGACACCCAACAACCAGATATCGTAGTCATGGTATGTAGCCGTGACAAGTAGGATCTAGATGGACTTAAGCATAGCTACTTGAAAAGGTTTCATCATTATCCACACCTGGTCAATGATGCAAACTTTAACAAGTCTAGCTTTGAAAGTCTCAACTTTTCCATTTACACCAAGTAATCTTCTCAAGATATACTTGCTCCTGATGGGGATTTAACCCTTCAGATATAACAACTAAAGTCCATACTTTGTTGGTGTACATGGATTCCATCTCAGATCACTAAGCATCCAGCCATTCTTACAGAGTCTCACTCCTGATGGCCAGCTCGAAACTAGTTAGGTCATCATCTCATGATGCAATCCTCGCTCCCACTGTCATAGAGAAACAGAAGTATCTCTCAGGTGGGTGAGGAACCCTACTAGATCGGCGGAGAGGCTGAGGTTCGTTGGTATCTACTGAATCCTTTGGTTCTGTCAAATCATCAGCTGCAGTTTTTATAGCTGGAACATTTCCAGTTGTACATAACGGACCTTGCCTCGAGCTTGTCCGGATTTTGCTTTTAGACATAAGCCGGACAACCCCAAATCTTAACTAGCTTAAGACATGGGCTCTTCCCTTTCCATATCACATATGAAGTGGTAGGCAATTGATTTGATTGGAACCCTATTCAATAGGTATGCAGCTTCTCAAGTGCATAACTCCCAAAAGGAAATAGGTAACTCAGTAGTACTCATCATAGAGCACACCATATCAAATAGGGTGTGATTGCTCCGCCCCGATATACCATCGTGCTATGGTGTATACGGAGGAGTAATGCCGAGAGAGAATCTCATTCTCGTTTAAAATAGTCCAGGATTTCCGTGCTCATGCATTCTCCTCCTCGATCTCATCAAAGGACATAATACTTATGCCCGTATTTTGGTTCTCTACTTCTAACTTATATTCTGTGAATATCTCAAAAGGTTCGGACTCATGTTTCAACAGGAACATAGGTCTGAATCTCGAGAGATCATCAGAGAACGTAATGAAGTATAAAGAACCAGTCCTGGCATGTGTAGACAGGGGACCTACATACATCAACATGTATCAATCCCAAGAGTTTACTAACTCTTTCTCAGTTTCTAGTAAACGGAGTTATGGTCATCTTATCTTTGTGACATGACTGGCAAGTTTCACAAGATATAAATTCAAACTGATTTAAATATACATCTAAATGTAACTTCAGCCAGTCGGGTCGCATTGATATGACCTAGTCTACAATGCCTTAAGAAGGATTCATTCATTTCTGAACTCTTCCTCTTGTGTGTGTTCTGTATACTAAGAACTGTAGTTTGATTTAGAACATCAATGCTTTTAGATAACGTGCCTGAACCGATCAATTTTTGATATAGGAAATGTTCAAAACATTATCCATCAATACAAAATTATATCCTTTCTTTTCTAACAAAAAGAGTGATATGATTTGGTATATCAGGTTCGGTATCTAATAACATTTGTTTAGAATCAATGTATTGGTAATACAGGGTGACAGTGACCGACAGACTTGGCTGCAACTCTTGCCCCGTTTTCTGCCTCATGAAACTTATCACCCGTTCTCAGTTTTTCTACCCTTTTGTAGCCCTATGTAACAACTTACATATCTGGGATCCTGATCCGGTATCATATACCCAGGACGTAAAGGACATTTTAGAAACAGTTCTCTGAAATGAACACACCCGAAGATGATGCATCAGCATGCACTCTCTTCATTTGGGCGGCACGGGAAATCTGGTATTTCCCAATTTCCTGCTCTGTCTTATAACATTTATAAGTTGGAGCGGGACCAACGTTCCCCAGCTCAGTATAACAAGCGGGTTCGGTCAATAATCCGTATTATTATCTTGATTAAGGCGTGATATGGTCGCTACCAGGAGAGAGAGAAGAAAACACTCAGCGTGCGCTCTTGCAAGAATAGATTGGTTATTATTTTATCTAATCAGGATGGCTCCCACTGCTTTTTATCAAATCTTCCTTCAAACCCTAAAAGGAAAGACTAGCCGGGATTAATTACACACTACAAGTTCGCCAATCTTTCAGCCAGGCCAGTGTCGGTACTTTGAGGGAGGTCCCCCGTGCTTTCGCACGAACCTAATTAATGTAAACCTCATTTTTCCAGAGGCGTAACCTCGTTAACACCTTTCTAGACACCTACTTGATCGGCTAATTGTAATGTATAAAACTCTCCCAGGAGTAACTCTTACTCGCAGCGGGTATCGGGATCCAACTATCTCATAGAAGGTATGCAATCTCATTGCAAATTTCAACACTTGAAATTCCCGATAATATTTTGCCCCTAGCAGCTATATGACCTTAACATAGTCAACAAATCATAAGTGCTAGTCAAGTTCAACCCGTCATTTCCCGATTGAATTAAACCCACCCGCACGACCCTTAACATAGTCAACAAAGTCGCACGACTACCCTAATCCAATCACATCATATGCTTATGCAGATAAGCACTAATTAGCTACCGCACACTACGCCTTAACATAGTCAACAAACGTAGCACGAATACTAACTAGTACTTATCTGAAATGACGGAGGGCTATGACAGGTTTTTCTGAAAACCTATTGCGTAATGAACTTGATATCGTTGTAGAATCAAATGATTTTGAAATGGAGTGTTTTTGAGGCTTTTCTAGTTTTGCTAAAGGAGTCACTCCCAGTGAAGGGATCGTCGGTCCTTTCCTCGTCGAATGAGGTGCGGGATATATCATATATATCACTGTGCAAACCAAAAACACTTAAAAGCTATCAAAAGACAAACCGAGTGTGTAGCATCTGCCAGTTATTGCTAAAGGAGTCACTCCCGGTGAAGGGATCTCGGTCCTTTCCTCATCGAATAAGGTGCAGGATATATCATATATATCACTGTGCAAAGCAAGAACTGTAGCTACATGTTTTATTTTGAAATTCGATTCTACAACATCTTAGGTTTCTTTTATTTCATTAATCACATTAATGAAGTCCCATCATTTAAGTACCTAAACATCACAGATAAATACGACGTACACTTATGCCATCCGCATTCGCCTCGATGTCCCCTCGTGCACCGTTAGGTTAGGTAACTAACGGCAGAGCGGGGCAGGGCTAATGCGGGTGTAAAACATAAGTAACGTCTATATAATATATCATATATACTATATACTGTATCTATCATAGAACATCACATGATCACATCACAGATATCGCAGTAGAAGAAACATATGAAATATTGTATATACTAGGACGTCCGTGTTTTCAATACGAGCCAGTATAAAACACGGATTCCACGGTCGCGATGAATAGCCAAACCCACACCCCAAGACCCTTACGAGAGCGGCAAGCAACCCTACCAATTCTGGAGTTAGGAGACCCGGACTCGACTCCTCTAGTTGGTCTCCCACTGGACTCTAGAACCCGGTTACTTGTGCCCTCCTCCTTGGGTCTATCCTAGTGCGGAAAAGTAAATAATATACAAAGGGTGACTACTTCCGCAACCTAGAAGTGCCCCAATAAAAGAATATTACATACAAGTTTTTACATGAATGAAAATGAAAAACACTCATCTCACATAAAAACCCCCGGCTATTCAAACACGACGATCCAATATAACATATCCAGCAACACATAACACCACATGTCATCAACGTAAGTAAATATGCGCATCCCAATTGTCGTTGACATATAGCAACAAAACCGGCGATATCACATATTACACTTACGGTCACAGAAAAGAAAGTGTAAAACTACAACAGTTGGAATCCGCAACCACCTCAGACATCGCATGCCTGACCAAATGAATTACTTAGACATCGCATGCCTAACAATTATAAACCCCGCATTTTAGTCTCAAAATCGAAAACACTTTTCAATATCAAGTCGGGCAATTCAACAAGATTCCCGACATCCTGATCGAATGCTCGTCGCAAACTTCAGTAGACGGCTGCACCCCCGATACCGTCGACGAAGTGCACCAAGGCGGAACACCACTACCGCGAGCACCCAGACGAATGCTTTCGGCGACGGGGTTCTCCTACAGTCACTTGGTCGGGGCATATGGGGTGAGGCTGTCTATTAAGTTTATCCGGCGAGTATCCGCGTACGCTACTTGATTGCGACGGACTTTTGATCACATCAAAATTCCGTGGCAACCGATCAATTGAGACTAAACTGCTATGTTTATAACATTCATTCAGTTATCTCATAACTTATTGTGAATTCCAATTATTGTATCCCATTCCGGATAAATAGAAAATGTCAAACTTTCCGATCGAACATTCGAACACCCATGTTTTCCCGATACAGATCAACACATGAAACAAGTTTAACAACATTCAGTTCGTGCCTCAGTACCAACGGTCCAGCCGTAGAAGGGTCAAGCCAACGCCT
This sequence comes from Agapanthus africanus, assembly GCA_030015575.1. Taxonomy (NCBI): domain Eukaryota; kingdom Viridiplantae; phylum Streptophyta; class Magnoliopsida; order Asparagales; family Amaryllidaceae; genus Agapanthus; species Agapanthus africanus. The sequence continues at coordinate 359,609,034 of JASDDO010000012.1, forward strand.
CACATGTGGCACGCCGTACTGCCCCAAACCCGAAGGTTCAAAGGGCAGTTCAAGACGGTCACATAATCGAGTTAAGGTTTGTTGTCTTCTAGAGGGTCCATTGCGTTACTTGCACTACTTAGAACGTCGTTAAACTACGGAAAAATCCAACACTTGGAAATTTCCCGATAGGGGAAAAATTGGGTATTTATATCCGGTCGAACTTTTTAATATATTCTAAAATTTATCCGGAAAGCCAAATAGACAAAATCTGATACTCCGATCGAAACACCGAATCCCCAAAACAACCCCAGAAAATTCAACTATGTAGTCAGATTTAAAATATCCCAGGAAAACCAACACAGCAAAAAAACGAATTACTGTGCAACATTCAAGTGCTGATGTGACAAGGTGACCGCGGAACCGCCGCACAAGCCATGCTTGTGCCGCGGTTCCGCCGCGTGTTGGTGGAATCATGTTCTCGAATTTCACAGTAATTCTTAGAAAAGCCTGCTGATTTTTCTGCATATTTTTAATTTGGAAAAAGACCATATTTTAAAAAAAGGACAGAGAGCATTTTTAGGGTTGGGGTTTCGGGTCGTTCGGACTTCAAACTCCGTCTGGACTTCGCCTAAGGCTCTAGCTAGGCTCTGATACCACTTTAGGGTTCCTAGGCACTCTCAAGAGGTCTCACAAGGCATCAACCATGCCAATTTCAAAAATACGGTGCCGAGAAACCCTAGTTTACGGATCGTTGGATAGAATTCTAGGCGAAACAGAAACTAGTTTACAACTAAACTAAAAGAGTACGGATATACAACCTTTGTAGATCCGGTCCTCCACCTCCACGGCTCCGTGATGAATTCCTCTCCGCTGTCCTCATGCAATCCCGGGCTCTAGCGTCGGCTTCATCGGAGAAGAAGCGGGCTAGGTCATCGACGACATGCCGAAGATGATCTACGTCGAGGCATCACTAGATCAAGCTCCAACTTCACCAAGTCAAGAAACTTGTGAAGAAAACACACTCTACTACTTGGAAAGAGGTAGAGGATGAAGAAATAGGAAGTGGGTAGACTTTAGAATTGGATTTCTCACTCATTTGCTCAAGTTGCCATTGTTGAAGTAAGGTTTCTTCATGAAGAAGAAGAAGAGGAAGAAGATGATAAGTCTTATATTATTTTTTCTAAAAAGAATATAATATGAATACTTATCATAATCCTACCATAGTTTGGTGTAGAGAATAAACCATGGTTAGAATGAAGGGTTAGGGTTAAGCATCAAGACAAAATGGTCACAAGGTCAAAGCTTCATGAAGCTTCAATGTACAAACAAAGAAAGCCACCATTTTCTCTTTATGCATAATATTTTCCAATAAGAATAAATAAATAAATAAATAAGAAAACCATAACCCTAACCAATATACAACCATGGTTTAATCTTCACACAAACCCTAGTGAGCATGTATCATCAAACATGATACAATCAAGTGCACAAAAAGTATATCACATATACAATGTGCACATCCGAGTGAGAAAATCCATCTTAAGTAAACCGATACTAGTTGATGAAAACTAATATATCAATCATATAATTATGCATTAAATCATTAAATCAACACTTGATTTAACGATCCGGTCATATCGCATATAACCGACTAGTATCCTATGTATCGGCTTATCGAATCAATACTTGATTCGATAACTAGGTTATATCGCATACAACCAATCGATACATTCATCGCAAGAATAGAATACGGTATCACATACACGCATTATTCTCGGTCCCGCACATATCTCATACGTGCTCCTATTTCGTTTCGCTAGAGCCAGGAAACCTCTGTGTAGGACTCTAAAGACTCGTCAATACGCCGGCAGCAGGTGATGATCATATCAAGCACCCACAAGCCGCAAGCGGTCTGCTAAACGTAACGGCCACCCGGGTATTGAGCGATCAAAAGATCGACGAGCAAGCCCGCTCACACTCCAGTGAATCCAACCAGTAACACTACCGTACAGTCCGGTCTGATCGTCTGATATGTCGCATATCTCGCCTAGGGGTGGTAAACGTCAGACCCCAATAGCTCGATAAGTCGTGTCGATATGAGGTCTATAACAATTCGAGAAACTACTGGTAACACTTACCAGTAAATCTCAGCAACCCTGGCCAGGGATTTCCTGTTATAGCCAATCGAACACAGCGCAACATCAACCCCCTATACCGGGAGAAACGAATCCACTCCTATCGCTCATTGCCTCCATGTGACTCGGGACTGTACCCAAAAACCACCGTTTTGCACGCCCTCTTGGACGTGGTAAGATGGAAATCAAAGCACAGTGGGAACCACACAAGACTCTATGACGATCTCGGGTCAACAGACTACTCTGTACCAGTGTCACCAGAGAACAGCCATCTGACGTGAGGTATAATACCATCTGGGAGTTCTCGGCGAGTCCGTCCAGTGTACCCAGTCTCCACTGAGCACCCGTATATCATCTCTGATGTCAAACACCGATGGATATGGGATCATCCATCGCCCATCTGTATGAGTCGAGAAGGTACACGCTAGTCTACTCTGGTATATCGATGCCCCATCTCGATACACCCACGACTAGGGACTTTCAAGGATGTACTTATGGACTACCATGTCCCCACTAGTATGAACCGCATCATAGTCCAGGTAGTCAAGTACACATCCTAAGGGCTTTACCAACATGTAATAGAGAGACAACCTGTGTACACGTTAAGGTAAAGAGCAACCAGATAGCATACTATCATGTCGAGCAAGAAAGTCCTCCCTATATATGTCCCAGCATCCACTACAATATACATCCAATGTACAGTAATGGCCTCTAGGGCATACATATAACTAAAACACATCACCTTTTGTTCTACTGAAATTCTGGAAGAAATGTGAAGAGATTATGAGAAAAGTCATATACCAAACAGCAGACAATTACAAACCAGGGATCCCCACAAAAGCAAATGGCCCAACTCCCTACTATGGCCGCGGAACCGCGGCCTAAGCATGCTTAGGCCGTGGAACCGCGGCCATGTGGTCTCCGTAATGTGTCGTTTTTTAGGGGCAGTTGGGTAATTTTATGTGGATCCAGATTCTTGCCCTAGGTTTCCATTTCCCTGCCTATAAATACCCCAGTTCTGAGCCAAGCCAAGGGTCCATTCTTAAGCCTCTTTTTTGTTAGTTTTTAGTCTTATTCTTCTTCTTCTTCTTCATTCTTTCCTCCATGAAAATGTAGTGAGAGCATTGAGTGGATGTTAAATGAAGATGAGGTTTTTCTTGTATCATTCTTTTGTTTAGCTTCCCCTTGAGATCCTTGCTTTCTCTTGATCTTTCAACCTTTTCATTGAGCTTGAAATTTTAAGGGTTGGTTATTGATCTCAAGGGTTGTATCTTCTTATGGAATTTGTGCTTCATTTTGCCTTGGGTTTTTTGCTCTCTCTTGATCTTGCAACCTCTTAATTGAGCTTGCAAGTTTAAGTTTGGGTTATTAAACCCATGGTGTGTAACTTGTTCCATGGTTTATAGTTCTTTTTCTTGCTTATTTCTTTCTTGCTTTTTATGCCCTTACTTACTTGTAATCTTTTCTTTTCTTTGTTCTTTTGTTCTCTCTTTTTGGTTCGTTGTTAATACATTGTTGTTAAGAATAAATATGATATTGTAAGTTAATATTTCTTTGCTCATTTCCTTTTCCCGTTATTTTCCATTGAACTCCGCCCAAACGATACGCAAGCGCTTCGTTAGGCACCCTACCTTACCAAGGTAACGGTGATTCCTAACTGCGACCGGTTGCGTTCGGTTTGGCCGGAGGCGAAAGCAAGAGACAAGAACGGAAGGACAAGGGTAAATAAGCCGGATTCCACGAATACCGTGCTTAAATCCCCTAATCCACGTTGTTGCCGATTGCTCTAGCTTCATTTGGTTAAGACTCGGCTCAAAGGTTTTGAGTACGGATTTCTTTAGCTTACAGTTTCGTATCTTTTTATTAACAACTTTATACTTGCATATAACACTTAGGATAGAATTGAACAAACATATACACATTCTTTATTGACTCGTCTAAGACTCGAACAGACATACAACCATCTCCCTGTGGATCGACCCGTGCTCAACCGGCTAGCTGCGAAGCGACACCGTCCGGATCGCGGTTATAACTTTAGAATTTTGAACATCCGACATGCCAAAAGCGTGCGATCAGGGGTCTGACGTTTACCACCCCTAGACGAGATATACGACATATCAGACGAAGAGACCGGACTGTAGGTAGTGTTACTGATTGGATTCACAGTAGTATGAGCAGGCTTGCTTGTTGATCTTCTGATCGCTCAAATTCTGGGTGGCCGTTACGTTTAGTAGACCGCTTGCGGCTTGTGGGTGTTTGATATGATCATCACCTACTGCCGGCATATTGACGAGTCTTTAGAGTCCTACACAGAGGTTTTCTGGTTCATGCGAAACGGAGTAGGAGCACATATGTGATATGTGCGGGACCGAAATTGATGCGCGTATGTGATACCGCATTCTATTCTTGCGATTTGTGACATCGGTCGGTTATATGTGATATAGCCGGATTATCGGATCAAGTGTTGATTCGATAAGTTGTTGCATTTGATATTAGTCGGTTATATGTGATATGTTGGATGTATATGCCCTAGAGGCCAGTATTGTATATGTATACATATGGATACTAGGGATATGTATGTATAGAACAATCTTGCTCAGTTTTATAGTATATTATTTGACTTGTCTTTATCGGGATATGTGTATTTATTTGTATTGTTGTTATATATGGATTGCACATATTGATAAAGACTCGATACAGTAGTATACTATTGTGGTTTATCTTTATCTTAACATGGCTTATGTCATACTCGTTATTACATATTGCGGTTACATGTTGATAAAGCCCTTAGGATCTTGCTTGACTACCTACGTTGTAATGGCGTCATACTTGTGGGAGCAGGGTAGTCCATAAGCACATCCTTAAATGGTCTCTAGTCGTGTGAGTATCGAGACTGGGCACTGATACTCCAGAGTAGACTGGTGTGTACGTTTCTAGCCCCGTTGGGGATGGTTGGTCCCGCAGCCATTGGTCTGATGGACCTAAGATCGTATACAGGTGCTCGCTGGGTGTGAGTACACTGGACGGACTCGCCAAGAACTTCTATATGGTACTATACCTATCGTCAGATGGAAGTTCTCAGGTGACATGTGTACAGGTTAGTCTTTAGACCCGAGATCGGCATTTGTCTCGTGTGAGTTCCCATTGAACTTTGATCACTACCCTACTATGGCTCTACTGAGTCGTGCAAACAGGTTTTGGTTGGTTTCAGTCCCGAGTCACATGGAAGCAGTGAGCGATTGTCGGGGATTCATCTCTCCCGGTATAGGGAGTCGATATCGCACTGTGATTTGATTGGTCAGGACCATAAGACCTTGGCTAAGGCACTTGGGATTTACTGATAGGTTGATCAGTAGTTTCCCGGATTGGTCCTGAGCCACATCGGCATGACTTATCAGGTTATTAGGGTCTGACGTTCACCATCCCTTAGACCCGATATGCGATACTCTTTGACGAAGAGACCAGACTGTACGGATATTGTCACGGATAGGCTCAGTAGGAGATCCGGATGAGTTTGCTCATCGGCCTTCCTTTCGACTGGTACCTGGGTAGCCGTTGTAGGGTTGCTAGGCACACGCACAAGGGTCTACGAGGCATCAACCATGCCCGATTAAAATTTTAGCCGTGCCGAACAACCCAAAGCCAGATCTTTATACTAGAGTTTAGGCGAAAACTAACATGTTAAACAGTTTAACACTAAGTGAAAGGGATTACAACCTTTGTAGATCCGGTCCTTCACTTCATTAGCTCCGTGTAGATGTCCCCATCGCTGCGATCGTGAACTCCGGACTCTAGAGAAGCTTCACGAGAAGAACGAACGTGCTTTCTTCGATGACTTCGAGGCCGAAGATGATCTACGTCGGGGAGACACTAACTCAAGATATTCCTTCACCAGGTCATGAACTTTGTGAAGAGAATACACTCTACTACATGGCAAGTGGTAGAGGATGAAGAAGTAGGAAGTGGGCTCACTTTAGTATTGATTTTCTCACACTTTTTCTCATGGCACCATTAAAGCTAGCAATCTTTTATCGGGATATGTGTATTTATTTGTATTGTTGTTATATTTGGATTGCACATATTGATAAAGACTCGATACAGTAGTATACTATTGTGGTTTGTCTTTATCTTAACATGGCATATGTCATACTCGTTATTACACATTGCGGTTACATGTTGATAAAGCCCCTATGATCTTGCTTGACTACCTGCGTTGTGATGGCGATCATACTTGTGGGAGAAGGGTAGTCCATAAGCACATCCTTAAATGGTCCCTAGTCGTGTGAGTATCGAGACTGGGCACTGATACTCTAGAGTAGACTGGTGTGTACGTTTCTAGCCCCGTTGGGGATGGTTGGTCCCGTAGCCATTGGTCTGATGGACCTAAGATCGTATACAGGTGCTCACTGGGTGTGAGTACACTGGACGGACTCGCCAAGAACTTCTATATGGTACTATACCTATCGTCAGATGGAAGTTCTCAGGTGACATGTGTACAGGTTAGTCTTTAGACCCGAGATCGGCATTTGTCTCGTGTGAGTTCCTACTGAACTTTGATCACTACCCTACTATGGCTCTACTGAGTCGTGCAAACAGGTTTTGGTTGGTTTCAGTCCCGAGCCACATGGAAGCAGTGAGCGATTGTCGGGGATTCATCTCTCCCGGTATAGGGAGTCGATATCGCACTATGATTCGATTGGTCAGGACCATAAGACCTTGGCTAAGGCACTTGGGATTTATTGATAGGTTGATCAGTAGTTTCCCGGATTGGTCCTGAGCCACATCGGCATGACTTATCAGGTTATTAGGGTCTGACGTTCACCATCCCTTAGACCCGATATGCGATACTCTTTGACGAAGAGACCAGACTGTACGGATAGGCTCAGTAGGAGATCCGGATGAGTTTGCTCATCGGCCTTCCTTTCGACAGGTACCTGGGTAGCCGTTGTAGGGTTGCTAGGCACACGCACAAGGGTCTATGAGGCATCAACCATGCCCGATTAAAATTTTAGCCGTGCCGAACAACCCAAAGCCGGATCTTTATACTAGAGTTTAGGCGAAAACAAACATGTTAAACCGTTTAACACTAAGTGAAAGGGATTACAACCTTTGTAGATCCGGTCCTTCATTTCATTAGCTCCGTGTAGATGTCCCCATCGCTGCGATCGTGAACTCCGGACTCTAGAGAAGCTTCACGAGAAGAACGAACGTGCTTGCTTCGATGACTTTGAGGCCGAAGATGATCTACGTCTGGGAGACACTAACTCAAGCTATTCCTTCACTAGGTCATGAACTTTGTGAAGAGAACACACTCTACTACATGGCAAGTGGTAGAGGATGAAGAAGTAGGAAGTGGGCTCACTTTAGTATTGATTTCCTCACACTTTTTCTCATGGCACCATTAAAGCTAGCAAGCTTTTAATGGAGCTTGATAAAGAAGAAGAAGAAAGGATAAAGATCCAAAATGAAAACTTATCCTTTTAATTATTGCTCCATGGTTGAGTTAAGCCCTCATGCTTAACTCAGGTAGAGAATTAACCAAAGTATGAGGTTAAGGGTTGGATTAACTAATATCCTAAGGAATGACAAAAGAGTTGACTTTGTCAATATTTATCAAGCTTCATGAAGCTTGATAACTTTGACCGAAGTCTCATCTCTTTTGTTATTTGTTAGGAAATTAGTAAACCCTAATTTAACCTTGACTTGGTTTAAGTCTCATACACCCAACTTGTATGTATCATCAAGCATGATACAAACATGTACACTTGCATATATCACATATAAACAATGTGCACAATCTAGTGAGAAAATAAATCTTAAGTGAGCTAATACTAGTTAATGTAATTTAATATATCAAATATATAATTATACATTAAATTATTAAATCAACTCTTGATTTAATAACCCGGCTATAACCGACTAATATCATGTGTAACAACTTATCGAATGAACACTTGATCCGAAAACCCGGTTATATCGCATACAACCGATCAATGTTACGAATCGCGAGAATAGAATACGGTATCTCATATCGTATTAATCTCGGTCGCGCACATATCACATATGTGCTCTTACTCCATTTCGCTTGAGCCAGGAAACCCCTGTGTAGGACTCTAAAGACTCGTCAATATGCCGGCAGTAGGTGGTGATCATATCAATCACCCACAAGCCGCAAGCGGTCTGCTAAACGTAACGGCCACCCGGGTATTGAGCGATCAGAAGATCAACAAGCAAGCCCGCTAGTTATCCTGCGAATCCAATCAGTAACACTACCGTACAGTCCGGTCCCGTCGTCTGATATGTCGCATATCTCGCCTAGGGGTGGTAAACGTCAGACCCCAGTAGCTCGATAAGTCGTGTCGATTTGAGGTCTATAACAGTTCGAGAAACTACTGATAACACTTACCAGTAAATCTCAGCAACCCTGGCCAGGAATTTCCGTTTATAGCCAATCGAACACAGCGCAACATCAACTCCCTATACCCCCTCCTATCGCTCATTGCCTCCATGTGATTCGGGACTGTACCCAAAAACCACCGTTTTGCACGCCCTCTTGGACATGGTAAGGTGGAAATCAAAGCACAGTGGGAATCACACAAGACTCTATGACGATCTCGGGTCAACAGACTACTCTGTACCAGTGTCACCGGAGAACTGCCATCTGACGTAAGGTATAATAACATCTGGGAGTTCTCGGCGAGTCCGTCCAGTGTACCCAGTCTCCACTGAGCACCCGTACACCATCCTTGATGTCAAACACCGATGGATATGGGATCATCCATCGCCCATCATATGGGTCAAGATGCGTATATGCTAGTTTACTCTGGTCTATCGATGCCCTGTCTCGATACACTCGACTAGGAACAGTTATAGGATGTACTCGTCGACTACCGTGGCCACACTAGTATGATCTCATCATAGTCCCAGTAGTCGAGTACATATCCTAAGGGCTTTATCAACATGTAACATAGAGACAATCAGAGTACATGTTAAGATAAAGTACAACCAGATAGCATACTATCATGTCGAGCAAGAAAGTCCTCCCTATATATGTCCTAGCATCCACTATAATATACATCGTATGTACAGTAATGGCCTCTAGGGCATACATATAACTAACAATCTCCCACTTGCACTAGGGCCATCTGTTGTGGTATCACATACCCAACAATTAGCTGTGGTTGAAGTATCTCATACTCAACCATCCCATAAAAGTCTCTACTGGGAAAAAGGCCTTTGTGAGTGGATTCGCTCTGTTGTCCTCTGTGTCTACTCTCCTAACATCGATCTCCCTTGAGATCAACCATCTCCATGATCAGGTGATACTGCCTAAGAATTATATCTGGATTTCTGATGGGATGGTAGTTCCTTGGCTAAAGCCACAACTCCATTGTCACACAATGGTAGGAACGAAGTTCATCTCATGAACTTATATATATCCAGACTGCCTCTTTAGTAGCATCCTTGGTAACGATGTATCTTGCCTTTAATCGTCTAGTATGTCACGGTATCTAGCTTGGAACTCTTCCAACATACCGTCCCTCCACTTAGGGTAAAGACAATGCCTGCGACTGACATTCAGTCATCCTTATCACCCTGGAACCTTTCCAGTGATTCTCCCCAGGATCGATTGATACCATCTTACTACAACTAGTGAGAATCCTAATATCCAATTAGATCTATCTCATAGATCCAAAACCCAGGATTTAGGAGGTATCACTTTGATTCTATATGGAGAATCCTTGTGATAAGCGAAGATTGACCGAGCGTAGCATAGGAAACTTCTTCCCTATCAAGAGTATGTCATCCACGTTCTCTACGAGGACCACCATACTCCCTACTACCTTTTTGTATATACTTGGTTCATCTACCATTTTGATGAAGTCAAACTCTTTGACTACCACATCAAAACAGATGTTCCAACTCCGCGATGCCTGCTTTATCACATAAAACATCGTGCACACGTTTCCGCTGCTCCCACTGTCTACGAAGCTCTCTGGCTGTGTACTTATAGACGCTCTCTTCTAAAACATCATTTAGAAAAGCAGTCATGACACCCAACCGCCAGATATCGTAGTCATGGTATGTAGCCGTGGCAAGTAGGATCTGGATGGACTTAAGCATAGCTTTGAAAGTCTTAACTTTTCCATGTACACCAAGTAATCTTCTCAAGATATACTTGCTCCTGATGGGGATTTAAGCCTTCAGATAAAGCAACCAAAGTCCATACTTTGTTGGTGTATAAGGATTCCATCTCAGATCGATAAGCATCCAGCCATTCTTACAGAGTCCCACTCCTGATAGCCTGCTCGAAACTAGTTGGGTCATCATCTCATGATGCAATCCTCGCTCTCACTGTCATAGAGAAACCGAAGTATCTCTCAGGTGGGTGAGGAACCCTACTAGATCGACGGAGAGGCTGAGGTTCATTGGAAACTATTGAATCCTTTTGTTCTACCAAATCATCAGCTGCAGTTTGTACAGCTGGAACCTTTCTAGTTCTACATAACAGACCTTGCCTCGAGCTTGTCCGGATTTTTCTTTTAGACATAGTCTGGACAACCCTAAATCTTAACAAACTTAAGATATGGGCTCTTCCCTTTCCATATCACATATGAAGTGGTAGGCAACTGATTTGATTTGAACCCTATTCATTAGGTATGCAGCTTCTCAAGCGCATAACACCCAAAAGGAAATAGGAAACTCAGCAGTACTCATCATAGAGCACACCATATCACATAGGGTGCTATTGCTCCGCCCCGATACACCGACGTGATGTGGTGTATACGGAGGAGTAATGCTGAGAGAGAATCTCATTCTCCTTTAGAATAGTCCAGGAATTCCGTGCTCAAGTATTCTCCTCCTTGATCACATCAAAGGACATAATACTTTTACCCGTATTTTGGTTCTCTACTTCTAACTTACATTCTATGAATATCTCAAAAGGTTCGGACTTGTGTTTCAACAGGAATATATGTCTGAATCTTGAGAGATCATCAGAGAATGTAATGAAGTACAAGGAACCGGTCTTGGCATGTGTAGACGGGAGACTTTCATACATCAGCATGTATCAATCCCAAGAGTTCACTAACTCGTTCTCTGTTTCCAATAAACAGAGCTATGTTCATCTTATCTTTGTGACATGACCGGCAAGTTTCACAAGATGTAAGTTCAAACAGATTTAAATATGCATCTAAATGTAACTTAGCTAGTCGGGTCGCATTGATATGACCTAGTCTACAATGCCTCAAGAAGGATTCGTTCATTTCTGAACTCTTCCTCTCGTGTGTGTTCTTTATACTAAGAACTGTAGTTTGATTTAGAACGTCAATGCTTTTAGATAACGTGCCTGAACCAATCAACTCTTGATATAGGAAATTTTCAAAACATTATCCAACAATACAAAATTGTATCCTTTCTTTACTAATAAAGAGACTTATATGATGTTGTATATCAGGTTCGGTATCTAATAACATTTGTTTAAAATCAATGTATTCTGGTAATACAGGGTGATAGTGACCAACAGACTTGGCTGCAACACTTGCACCGTTTTCTGTCTCATGAAACTTATCACCCGTTCTCAGTTCTCTACCTTTCTGTAGCCCATGTGACAGATTACATATGCGGGATTCTGATCCGGTATCTCATACTCAGGACGTAAAGGATACTGAGAAACAGTTCTCTGTAATGAACACACCCGAAGATGATGCATCAACATGCACTTTCTTCGTTTGGGCGGCACGGGAAATCTGGTATTCCCCAATTTCCTGCTCTGTCTTATAACAATTATAAGTTGGAGCGGGACCAACGTTCCCCAGCTCAGTATAACAAGCGGGTTCGGTCAATTTATCCGTTTTATTATGTTGATTAAGGCGTGATATGGTCGCTACCTGGAGAGAGAGAGAGAAGAAAACACTCAGCGTATGCTCTTGCAAGATTAGATTGGTTATCTAATATATCTAATCAGGATATCTCACACAGTTTTAATCAAATCTTCTTTCAAACCCTAAAAGGAAAGATTAGCCGGGATTAATTACACGCTACAAGTTCGCCAATCTTTCAGCCAGGCCAGTGTCGGTACTTTGAGGGAGGTTCCCCGTGCTTTCGCACGGACCTAATTAAAGTAAAGCTCGTTTTCCCAGAGGCGTAACCCCGTTAACACCTTTCTAGACACCTACTTGATCGGCTAATTGTAATGTGTAAAACTCTCCCAGGAGTAACTCTTACTCGCAGTGGGTATCGGGATCCAACTATCTCATAGAAGGTATGCAATCTCATTGCAAATTTCAACACTTGAAATTCCCAATAATATTTTGCCCCTAGCGTCCTATGACCTTGACGGAGGTCAACAAACCATAGGCTACTAGTCAAGTTCAACCCGTCATTTCCTGATTGAATTAAACCCACCCGCACGACCCTTGACGGAGGTCAACAAGGTCGCACGACTACCCTAATCCAATCTGCATCATATGCATAAGCAAATAAATACTAGTCAGCTACCGCACACTACGCCTTGACGGAGGTCAACAAACGTAGCACGAATACTAAGTAGGACTTATCTGAAATGACGGAGGGCTACGACAGGTTTTTAAGAAAACCCTTTGCGTAATGAACTTGATATCGTTGTAGAATCGAGTGATTTTTAAATGGAGTGTTTTTGAGGCTTTTCTAGTTTTGCTAAAGGGGTCACTCCCGGTGAAGGGATCGTCGGCCCTTTCCTCATCGAATAAGGTGCAGGATATATCACATATACCACTATGCAAAGCAAGAACTATAGAAGCAATCAAAAGACAAACCGAGTTTGTAGCATCTGCTAGTTTCGCTAAAGAGGTCACTCCCGGTGAAGGGATCTCGGCTCTTTCCTTATCGAATAAGGTGCTGGATGTTCTGCAAGGAACACCGCTATGCAAAGCAAGAACTAGAGCTACCAGTTTTTAAACAAGTTTCTACAACATCTTTAGGTTTCTTTTAGTTTCATTAATCTCATTAATGAAGTCCCATTTTAATATGCTTCACAAGCATCACATTTGAAATGAAATCTGCAATATAACATATATCTCATATATATAATATAAACATTTGTCTCAGGCAGTAATATGATCTCATCACAGAACATTGCAGCAGAAGAACATATATGAAATATTGGATATACTAGGACGACCGTGTTTTCAATACGAGCCTGTATAAAACACGGATTCCACGGTCGTGATGAATAACCAAACCCACATCCCTAGACCCCTACGAGAGCGGCAAGCAACACTGCCAATTCTAGGGTTAGGAGACTCGGTCTCGACTCCTCGATATGGTCTCCCACTGGACCCTAGAAACCGGTTACTTTTGCTCCCCGCCTTGGGTCTACCTAATGCGGAAAAGTAAATAATATACAATGGTGACATCATCCTCATCCCGGAAGTGCCCCAATAAAAGAATATTACATACAAATGAATTTTACATGAAAGAAAAATAAAAAACTCTCATCTCACATAAAACCCCCTGCTATTCAAACGCGACGATCCAATATAACATATCACAGCAACACATAATATCTTATATCATCAACGTAAGCAAGTATGCGTATCCCGATTGTCGTTGATGTATAGCAATGAAGCCGGCGATACACCACATACTACGCTTACGGTCACAGAAAAGAAAGTATAAAACTACAACAGTTGGAATCCGCAACCTCTTTAGACATCGCATGCCTAACCAAATGAATTCCTTAGACATCACATGCCTAACAATTATAAACCCCGCATTTTAGTCTCATTATCGAAAACTCTTTTCAATATCAAGTCGGGCAATTCAACAAGATTCCCGACATCCTGATCGAATACTCGTCGCAAACTTTAGTAGACGGCCGCACCCCCGGATGCCGTCGACGAAGTGCACTAAGGCGGAACACCACTGCCGCGAGCACCCGAACGGATGCTTTTGGCGACGGGGTTCTTCTACAGTCACTTGGTCGGGGCTATGGGGCGTGGCTATCTATTAAGTTTACCCGGCGAGTATCCGCGTACGCTACGTGATTGCGACGGACTTTTGATCGCATCAAAATTCCGTGGCAACCGATCAATTGAGACTAAAGTGCTATGTTTATAATATTCAAATCAGTTATCTCATAACTATTTGTGGATTCCAAATATTGTATCACATTCCAGATAAATAGACAATGTTAAACTTTCCGATCGAATAATCAAACACCCAAGATTTCCCCAATATATCTCAACACTTGAAATCAGTTTAAAAACATCCATCACATGTCACAGTACCAATGGTCCAGCCGTAGAAGGGTCAAGCCAATGCCTCACATGTGGCACGCCGTACTGCCCCAAACCTTAAGGATTAGAGGCAGTTCAAGACGGTCACATAATCGAGTTAAGGTTTGTTGTCTTCTAGAGGGTCCACCGCGTTACTTGCATGACTTTACAAAAGTTTCAAACACGAGAAAAAAATCCAACTTTTGAAAAAATTTCCGACAGGGGAAAAAGTGAGTTATTGATATCCGTTCGAACTTTTTAACAGTTTCTAAAATTACCCGGGAAAAACTAAACAAAGTTAAATTATCCGATTGAATCAACAAGTCCCCAATACAACCCTATAAAACTTAACACTTGGGTGGAATAAAAATATTCACAGAAAAAAATGACAAGAAAGGACCTAAGAATAAATATATGAAATATGAGGGACTAAGTCCAAATTTTGGCCGCGGAACCGCCGCCAAACCCTTGGTTTGGCCGCAGTTCCGCGGTCAAATAATTGACTTAGTGGACCATACTTCACAGTAATTCTTATTTTTTTCCTGCTTGTTTTTCTGAGCATTTTTAATTCATAAAAAATCAACTTTTTGAAAATTATCCAGAGAGGGGTAAACATCGGGGTTTCCGGGTTCGATCGGACTTTAAACTTCGCTCAGACTTCGCCTAAAGCTCTAGCTTGGCTCTGATACCATTGTAGGGTTGCTAGGCACACGCACAAGGGTCTACGAGGCATCAACCATGCCCGATTAAAATTTTAGCCGTGCCGAACAACCCAAAGCCGGATCTTTATACTAGAGTTTAGGCGAAATCTAACATGTTAAACAGTTTAACACTAAGTGAAAGGGATTACAACCTTTGTAGATCCGGTCCTTCACTTCATTAGCTCCGTGTAGATGTCCCCATCGCTGCGATCGTGAACTCCGGACTCTATAGAAGCTTCACGAGAAGAACGAACGTGCTTGCTTCGATGACTTCGAGGCCGAAGATGATCTACGTCGGGGAGACACTAACTCAAGCTATTCCTTCACTAGGTCATGAACTTTGTGAAGAGAACACACTCTACTACATGGCAAGTGGTAGAGGATGAAGAAGTAGGAAGTGGGCTCACTTTAGTATTGATTTTCTCACACTTTTTCTCATGGCACCATTAAAGCTAGCAAGCTTTTAATAGAGCTTGATGAAGAAGAAGAAGAAAGGATAAAGATCCAAAATGAAAACTTATCCTTTTAATTATTGCACCATGGTTGAGTTAAGCCCTCATGCTTAACTCATGTAGAGAATTAACCAAAGTATGAGCTTAAGGGTTGGGTTAACTAATATCCTAAGGAATGACAAAAGTGTAGACTTTGTCAATGTTTATCAAGCTTCATGAAGCTTGATAACTTTGACCAAAGTCTCAACTCTTTTGTTATTTGTTAGGAAATTAGTAAACCCTAATTTAACCTTGACTTGGTTTAAGTCTCATACACCCAACTTGTATGTATCATCAAGCATGATACAAACATGTACACTTGCATATATCACATATAAACAATGTGCACAATCTAGTGAGAAAATAAATCTTAAGTGAGCTAATACTAGTTAATGTAATGTAATATATCAAATATATAATTATACATTAAATTATTAAATCAACTCTTGATTTAATAACCCGGCTATAACCGACTAATATCATGTGTAACAACTTATCGAATCAAAACTTGATCCGATAACCCGGTTATATCGCATACAACAGATCAATGTCATGAATCGCGAGAATAGAATACAGTATCTCATATCGTATTAATCTCGGTCCCGCACATATCACATATGTGCTCTTACTCCGTTTCGCTTGAGCCAGGAAACCCCTGTGTAGTATGATTGAAAGAATTAAAGTTTTAACCGCAATCAAGACAGTGTCGCTATGCAGCTAGCCGGTTGAGCACGGGTCGATCCACAGGGAGATCGATGTATGTCCTTTCTTGTCTTAGACGAGTCAATAAAGAATGAGTATATGTTTGTTCAATCTAACCTATGTGTATTATTTGCAAGTATAAAGTTGTTAAGAAAAAGATACGAAATTGTAAGCTAAAGAAATCCGTACTCAAAACCTTTGAGCCGAGTCTTGACCAATTGAAGCTAGAGCAATCGGCAACAACGTGGATTAGGGGATTTAAGCGCGGTATTCGTGGAATACGGCTTATTTACCCTTGTCCTTCCGTTCTTGTCTCTTGCTTTTGCCTCCGGCCAAACCGAACGCAACCGGTCGCGGTTAGGAATCACCGTTACCTTGTTAGGGTAGGGTGCCTAACGGAGCGCTTGCGTATGGTTTGGGCGGAGTTCAATGGAAAATAACGGGAAAAGGAAATGAGAAAAGAAAGTCTTAACTTACAATACCGTATTTATTCTTAACAATGATAATTACAACCATTCACAAAATGAACAAAAGAGAGCAAAAGAAAAGAACAAAGAAAAGAAAAGATTACAAGTATTAAGTGCATGAATTTAAGTGCATGAAATAAATTACAAGAAAGTAAAGCAAGGTAATAAAAAGCAAGTAATAAATAAGCAATAAAAAGAATAAGAAAGTAGAACTCAAGACAAGCATGGGATCAATAGCCAACCCTTAAACTTGCAAGCTCAATCAAGAGGTTGCAAGATCAAGAGAAGGGTAGAAAACGCATGTGAATTGAAGTGCTAATTCCATAAGAAAATACGACCCTTGAGATCAATAACAAACTCTTAACCTTTGAAGCTCAATGAAGAGGTTGAAAGATCAAGAGAAAGCAAGAATCTCAAGGGGAAGAAGAAACAAAAGAGAATGATATAAAAGCCCTCATCTTCATTGATCTTCCACTCAAAAAGCTCTCACTACAATTTTCATGGAGAAAAAATGAAGAAGAAGAAGAAGAAGAACAAAAACCTACAAAAAGAGATTAAAAGAATGGACCCTTTGGCTTGGCTCAGTTCTGGAGTATTTATAGGAGGGGAATGGGAAACCTAGGGTAACAATCTGCCCATAAATAAAATGACCAAACTGCCCAGAAAAATTGACAGGGAGAGGGGCCTACATGGCCGCGGATCCGCGGCCAATACCCCCTATTGGCCGCGGATCCGCGGCCCATTAGTGGAGTTGGGCTGTGTGGTTTTGTGGGGATCCCTGGTTTGGCTTTTCCTCGTGTTTGAAATCTTCATACTGCACAGAAGTCTTCCAGAATATCTGCAGATTTCCAAGTCCAAGATTGCATTATCTTTTTCACTTTTGACTTCTCTCTCCCTCGAGCTCCGCGCACCCATTGATTCTTTTGCAGCCACCCTCGTGCTCTGTGCTTGTCCCAGACACGAATGACCATTGTCATCTGTCTTGTCTCAGGAACTGGTACTCGGCACTGGACGGATATGGATGACCGAAACCCGGCTTTTATCTGCTGTCAACAGATGTTCTGCTTTTGGCGTAACTGTGGAGATTTTGTCTTGATTTGCAATATTTGTATTGGAGACCTGTACTCTGTAAATATGTAACAAACACGGATTAAAAGCACCTACCTATAAACAACCGAGCGTAAGAATGGACGGTATAAAATGCAATATTCTGATATGAACAAATACCCCCAAACTTAACTTTTGCTCGTCCCGAGCAAAACCAATTATTCACAAAAATAAAATCCTAACCGCACTTTCGCAGGGAACGCGATTGCACTGAGCATGTGCAACAAGCCGTTAAACCCCTAGGTGTCCCTAGTAAGAGGAGTGTTGTCTCCTGAGGGTTTTCAGCGGATTACACCCACAAAATCCCGTCAAGCTAGTGTCATAAGTTAACATTGACTCTACTCCTACAGTTTAGTATTTACGTTAGAAATTCTATCATCCTAAGTTAGAAATATCCAACCCTAGTGCTTCACACCTCTAATCTATTTAACCTTAGATCATATACATTCCAAAAAAAAGTTTAGAAAGATGTTGGTTCTCCTGAGTTTTCCTTCTAAAGTGCGGCCTCAAATCAGGGATTTTTATCAACTTTACAGAAAACACAAGTCTTATTCTTTATTCCTATCTTTTATTCAAACATCGATTGTATACCCCTACGTGTGTGTAAATTTGCACCCCTACACTCAAGAATTCAATTCAAGCTATAATACCTTTGCCCTAATATCTAATACTACTTCTTTTCATTAAGGACGGACGGATTTGCTCATACACCTTTCATGCGACTATTAATGCTTCTTGAGGCACTAACGGCCGATTACTGAATGTGTGAGCTTAAAGCGTAAATAGCAGTTTCCAGGTCATGACTTTATTCTATTTTTCTTTTTCTTTTTCTTTTTCTTTTTCTTTTTCAAGACCGGAAATATTTTTCAATATGCTCTTTTGGTGTTTAGCTTTAAATACCGTTTTTTTCTTTCATACTAGGCTTTCAGGCAAGAGTGTTTCTAGGTATCCTCTACTATCCCAAGTTTCAAGGTGCGTGTATGTGCAGTTTGTAGGGTATACACTTTCTAAATTTGAACTCAAGAAAAGAAACTATTTTTCAGACTTATCCTCCGGTAAAGCTTCAATACTTTCCCTTTATCTTGACTTAACTCAAGAACTGAACTCAAGATTACCTAGTTCTCAAAAAAAAACTGTAAGGACGTATACTTACCAAGTTTAAACAGAATGAGGGTTATTTTTAGGGTTTTCAATTCCTAAGCCTAGAATTTAGTTATTTCTATCATATCAACTAATCTTTCGGAATAAAGATCTAAGTTACCCTATTAGCTAACTTGACGACAAAGTTTTTATATTTTCGGAAAATTTTCGATTTTTGTGGGTTTTTAATAAGGTATGCAGATGCAAAATATACAAATGAATGCGAAGGAAGAAAGCTTACCGAGCACACCCCCAAACTTAAACTTGACAGTGCCCTCACTGTCAGGCTATACCAAGAGGGTCAAAATTGTCGGTGCTCCCCCTAAAAACAAATTATATACAAAACAAAAAGGAAAACAAAAAAAATATATACAAAAAAAGAGTCCCCCCAAACTTAAGTGAAACAGTGTTTCCACTGTTTAAGCGTTGAAGTTCAGGATTAGGGGGGAAAGAACAGTATCAATCTATACAAGGCCTTACACAGGCCAAAAGTTGACACCAACCATTCAAAGATTTTATCATGGTAAAGCAGTGGTTGGTGAAAGAAGGTGAAGAGGTAAGAAATGGAGAATACGCGAGACCGTATGGAGATAGAAGCGGGATACGGTCTCGGTATATCAGAAGAAGAATGGCGGAAGGGAAAAAGAAGTGGAGTACGAACTTGAGGTTGCAAATGGAGTGAATAGATTAGCACAATTTGTGATGAGCGATGTGTAAACAGCGATTGTGCTAATCTATTAACCCGGCGAGAGATTGGGTCAAATCCCTCAAGATTCATAAGAAACCATGGGTACGCCGAACTTGGTAAACCAGACATAGTAAATGAAAGTGAGACGGTTTCTTGCAAGGTCGGAACGATGGAAAGACTGGAGGGAAGTGATCGAGGAGGGGTATCGGTTAAAGGTTCAGGAGGGTGTACACAGTCAATGACAGGGACAGGATGAATTGGAAAATCCGACTCATCAATTAAAACTGGTTCATCCCCAAAACTATCCTCAATATTCTCCTCAAAATTTAGCACATCCATGCACTTCTCTTTAAAATCCAGACGCATATGGGGTTCGGGAAAAACATTTAATGACTCGGGATGATGATTTGAAGAGAAAAACTCAGCCAAATCTATCGGTTCATCATCCAAAATATTCCCAGCGTCAATATCCTCTATCAAGTGAAAATCAATATTCTCAGACACCTCATCAAAAGCATGGATTTCAATCAATTCAGGTTCTAAGATGGAGGTGTAGAGGTCAAAAGGTTTAGGATCGGTTTCACTTGGAAGAGACCCTTCACAATCGGGCAAATCAAACACTACGAAGTCGCACAACTCATTCATCATTCTATCTTCAACTGATAAATCATGTGGGATACTCGATAGACTTTCAAAACAGGAGGTGTGGGATTCAATTTGGGATGAGTAGGTTTGATTTGGAAGGGGGTACATCTCACTCTCTCCACTCAAATTCACAGCCTGTCCTACCGCTTCTTCATACATTAGAAAATTTAGTGCTAGTTGAAAACTAGCTACCGGGTCACTAGGTTGTATGAGGGCGGCCATGGACGCATTCAAATCCATCATCCGTTGGCTTGACGCTACCCTAAAGTCTTCTAAGGATTGTTCTAGACTAGACATTGGTTGTGAAGGGGTTTCAGTAAAAGATTCAAAGTTGTTTGGATACTGAAAATTCCCAAATGGCGGTTTAGAAACAATGTCTAGGGAAGGTGAAAAAGTAGGGTAGGACTGGTAGGAATTGAATGGTTGGACAGGGGTAGGATCAATAGTTGGATAAGAAGGTGAATGGAATTGTTGATCCCAAGAATCTGAAGTGGTGAAAGGAGTGAAAGATCGGCTACGAGATTGTTCAATACGTTCAGCAAGAAACATAGGTCTTGTGGCTACAACTGGACTTTCAAAAGGGGTATCAACGCAAGAAAGGGTGAATGTTTGAAACGGTTGATACGAAGTGGATTGCGGGGTCCAGTTGTTCGTCCTAGACGCGTCTATCCGATCTTTCAAAGAAATTTTGGGCATGGAGGGGTCGTTTGAAGTTCGACCAAAACAAGAACCGTAGGAAGTTATGTGTGGTTGTGGGTACCAAAGTTCGGCAAGAGTTTTGCGAGGTGGAGTACCCATGATATGAATAGAGAAAGAAAGAAAGGTAGAGAGAAGGAGAGGAAAAAGAATGTGATTTTTTTTTATATTAACAGAAGAATGAAATATACATAAAAAGAATATGGACAAAAATAATCACGACACAAAAATACCACACACCTAATCGTTCTAGGGTCCACCTAGGTCAACTAGACCTGCTCCAGAACTTGATTGTCGAAGTAAAACTGTGTCGAGAAACGGGCTCAAGATACACTGATCACGAGGCCAGGTAAGTGCAGAGATAAGGGGAGGTTTTCCAACGCTTTCGCGAAGTTCCTTAATTAAATAACCCTATCTCTTTTGGCGGTTTCGCCGTTAACACTTTCCTAGACACCCCGTAAACAATGTACCGTTAAGCGAGGTTCTAAACACGGTTAACTTCTCCTAATGAGCGCGAAGTCCTTAAGGCTTAAAGTCTAATTTCTTTTAAAATTTGTGCGGGTAAACGTTATGCTCAAGTTCGTGATTTGTGGGCCATGGAAAAGGTGATGAAATCCTTTACCGTATATTGTAGGGTTCGCTTGCCCTTAAGTCCGTATTAATGTATGCAATGCGCAATTCAATAAAAATTCTATAAAGAATCAAACAAACGTTTTTTAGTTTAAGCGCGGCACTGCAACAAATACGGGTTAGTCAATTTTTAGCGTTTGCTAGCGAACTTGCAAAGAATCCTGCAAAGAATAGTATATTGGAAGCGTCGGATTTGAGAAGAAGGTGTTAGTAAAGTACGTACCGTTAAGTTTTTGGGTTAGGAAACCCCCGTTGAATCAAATCCGGTAAGCTTGGAAAGTTCGCTTGCGCGGGTCAAACTACCCGGATCTTTGGCACTGTACTTCGTACTCACCTTAACTTTGAATGTACACTTTGCTCCCCACAATTGCAGTTTGCAAATACGCAAAAATCTGCACACTTGCCCACAAAAATTATCAAAAAAAAAAGATTTTTTTTATTATAAATATATACAAAAAGAATATTAACCCGAATAACGAGAAAGAAAATACGCTACCGTCTCCCCGGCAACGGCGCCATTTGATTGAAAGAATTAAAATTTTAACCGCAGTCAAGACGGTGTCGCTATGCAGCTAGCCGGTTGAGCACGGGTCGATCCACAGGGAGATGGATGTATGTCCTTTCTTGTCTTAGACGAGTCAATAAAGAATGAGTATATGTTTGTTCAATCTAACCTATGTGTATTATTTGCAAGTATAAAGTTGTTAAGAAAAAGATACGAAATTGTAAGCTAAAGAAATCCGTACTCAAAACCTTTGAGCCGAGTCTTGACCAATTGAAGCTAGAGCAATCGGCAACAACGTGGATTAGGGGATTTAAGCGCGGTATTCGTGGAATATGGCTTATTTACCCTTGTCCTTCCGTTCTTGTCTCTTGCTTTCGCCTCCGGCCAAACCGAACGCAACCGGTCGCGGTTAGGAATCACCGTTACCTTGTTAGGGTAGGGTGCCTAACGGAGCGCTTGCGTATGGTTTGGGCGGAGTTCAATGGAAAATAACGGGAAAAGGAAATGAGAAAAGAAAGTCTTAACTTACAATACCGTATTTATTCTTAACAATGATAATTACAACCATTCACAAAATGAACAAAAGAGAGCAAAAAAAAAGAACAAAGAAAAGAAAAGATTACAAGTATTAAGTGCATGAATTTAAGTGCATGAAATAAATTGCAAGAAAGTAAAGCAAGGTAATAAAAAGCAAGTAATAAATAAGCAATAAAAAGAACAAGAAAGTAGAACTCAAGACAAGCATGGGATCAATAGCTAACCCTTAAACTTGCAAGCTCAATCAAGAGGTTGCAAGATCAAGAGAAGGGTAGAGAACGCATGTGAATTGAAGCGCTAATTCCATAAGAAAATACGACCCTTGAGATCAATAACAAACTCTTAACCTTTCAAGCTCAATGAAGAGGTTGAAAGATCAAGAGAAAGCAAGAATCTCAAGGGGAAGAAGAAACAAAAGAGAATGATACAAAAGCCCTCATCTTCATTGATCTTCCACTCAAAAAGCTCTCACTACAATTTTCATGGAGAAAAAATGAAGAAGAAGAAGAAGAAGAACAAAAACCTACAAAAAGAGATTAAAAGAATGGACCCTTTGGCTTGGCTCAGTTCTGGAGTATTTATAGGAGGGGAATGGGAAACCTAGGGCAATAATCTGCCCATAAATAAAATGACCAAACTGTCCAGAAAAATTGACAGGGAGAGGGGCCTACATGGCCGCGGATCCGCGGCCAATACCCCCTATTGGCCGCGGATCCGCGGCCCATTAGTGGAGTTGGGCTGTGTGGTTTTGTGGGGATCCCTGGTTTGGCTTTTCCTCGTGTTTGAAATCTTCATACTGCACAGAAGTCTTCCAGAATATCTGCAGATTTCCAAGTCCAAGATTGCATTATCTTTTTCACTTTTGACTTCTCTCTCCTTCGAGCTCCGCGCACCCATTGATTCTTGTGCAGCCCCTTCGTGCTCTATGCTTGTCCCAGACACGAATGACCATTGTCATCTGTCTTGTCTCAGAAACTGGTACTCGGCACTGGACGGATATGGATGACCGAAACCCGGCTTTTATCTGTTGTCAACAGATGTTCTGCTTTTGGCGTAACTGTGGAGATTTTGTCTTGATTTGCAATATTTGTACTGGAGACCTGTACTCTGTAAATATGTAACAAACACGGATTAAAAGCACCTACCTATAAACAACCGAGCGTAAGAATGGGCGGTATAAAATGCAATATTCTGATATGAACATAGTACTCTAAAGACTCGTCAATACGCTGGCAGTAGGTGGTGATCATATCAATCACCCACAAGCCACAAGCGGTCTGCTAAATGTAACGGCCACCCGGGTATTGAGCGATCAGAAGATCAACAAGCAAGCCCGCTAGTTCTCCTGCGAATCCAATCAGTAATACTACCGTACAGTCCGGTCTCGTCGTCTGATATGTCGCATATCTCGCCTAGGAGTGGTAAACGTCAGACCCCAGTAGCTCGATAAGTCGTGTCGATTTGAGGTCTATAACAGTTCGAGAAACTACTGATAACACTTACCAGTAAATCTCAGCAACCCTAGCCAGGGATTTCTGTTTATAGCCAATCGAACACAGCGCAACATCAACTCCCTATACCGGGAGAGACGAATCCCCTCCTATCGCTCATTGCCTCCATGTGATTCGGGACTGTACCCAAAAACCACCGTTTTGCACGCCCTCTTGGACGTGGTAAGGTGGAAATCAAAGCACAGTGGGAATCACACAAGACTCTATGACGATCTCGGGTCAACAGACTACTCTGTACCAGTGTCACCGGAGAACTGCCATCTGACGTAAGGTATAATACCATCTGGGAGTTCTCGGCGAGTCCGTCCAGTGTACCCAGTCTCCACTGAGCACCCGTACACCATCCTTGATGTCAAACACCGATGGATATGGGATCATCCATCGCCCATCATATGGGTCAAGATGCGTATACGCTAGTCTACTCTAGTGTATCGATGCCCTGTCTCGATACACACTCGGCTAGGAACAGTTATAGGATGTACTCGTCGACTACTGTGGCCCCACTAGTATGATCTCATCATAGTCCCAGTAGTCGAGTACATATCCTAAGGGCTTTATCAACATGTAACATAGAGACAATCAGAGTACATGTTAAGATAAAGTACAACCAGATAGCATACTATCATGTCGAGCAAGAAAGTCCTCCCTATATATGTCCTAGCATCCACTACAATATACATCGTATGTACAGTAATGGCCTCTATGGCATACATATAACAAACAGCCGTTACGTACAGCTAGTGCCGCTGACGTGCTTGTGGTTAAACCCAATGCCAGAGTACTGTCGAGTCTTTAGAGTCCCACACAGAGGGTTTCCCTGATTCAGGCGAAATGATGTAGTAGCCGTATTGGATACGTGCAGGGTTCGATCGATTGTTGTACCTTGTACTCAGAATTTCGATTGGACAGTTAGTAATACTAGCCGGCTCTGGTTTGAGCCGGATTATTAAATTAGGTATTGATTTAATAATACACGTATATGTATTTTGATATGTATATTCTAGTATTACGTTCTTCGTGTTATTCTATCTCTTTGGGCGTTCGGGTTTTTATCCGATTGCCGGTATGTATTTACTGTAGACTGAAATCCATATTTATTACAGATTTCCTTCTAGAAGGTGGCCACCTCACTTTGGATTTTCTATTTATTTCATAAATGGAAATGAGGTGTAAAGTGAGAGGTAAGGGAGGAAAGGTAGTGACCATACTTCAATAGTTAACAAATGAATTTATAATTCATTTTGGAGTTACTATTGAAGCATGGTTGCTAATTGTTTAATGGAAGAAATCATACACAAAACCAAAGGGTGTATTTTCTTTTTCATGGTTGATTCATTATTTTTCTTGAGCTCTCTTTTGCTCTTCATCTCTTCCTTCCTCTTTAGCTTCCTCCACCTTCATCTTTTTCCTATTCACTACCTTCTCATGTGTTGAGAATCAAGTGAAGAGGCAAGAAAGAGATAGCTTCACACTTAGAACTCCAAAACTACATCCTAGATTACTTGGACTAGCATCCCAAGTTCTCTAGTTTCTCTTTTGACATTTAGTAAAGAGCTAGAGCCATGGATCATACCCCTCGGGTGGATCATCAAGGATTAAGGAAGACCGGAGAACAAGCTCGATCCCGGAGAGCCGATGGAGCGGAAAAGAAAGATCAAGCAAGTTCAAGGAGACCGCTTGGAGCACATGACGAGGAGAGAAGACCGAAGGACTTGAGCCTCTTGGTATATCTTCTTTCATAGTAGATAGAACTCACATTTAGCTAACTAGGTTTATGGTTAAAGATCCGGTAAAGTTTTATTCTAGTGCCAAGTTTTTGTTCGCTATAAAATTTTTGTTCAGCATTTGGTTACGGAAGTTGGCTGATCGCACGCTTTTGGCGTGTCGGATGTTCAAAGAATTAAAGTGTAACCGCGATCAGGACGGTATCGCTTTGCAGCTAGCCGGTTGAGCACGGGTCGGTCCACAGGGAGATGGTGTTATCTTACCTTCTTGTCTTAGACGAGTCAATAAAGAATTGTATGTTTGTTCGATTCTAACCTATGTGTTTTATCTGCAAGTATAAAGTTGTTAAGAAAAAGATACGAGATTATAAGCTAAAGAAATCCGTACTCAAAACCTTTGAGCCGAGTCTTGACCAATTGAAGCTAAGCAATTGGCAACAACGTGGATTAGGGGATTTAAGCGCGGTATTCGTGGAATCCGGCTTATTTACCCTTGTCCTTCCGTTCTTGTCTCTTGCTTTCGCCTCCGGCCAAACCGAACGCAACCGGTCGCGGTTAGGAATCACCGTTACCTTGTCAGGGTACGGTGCTTAATGGAGCGCTAGCGTATGGTTTGGGCGGAGTTCAATGGAAAATAACGGGAAAAGGAAAAGAGAAAAGAAAATCTTTAACTTATAATATCGTATTTCTTCTTAACAATAATAATTACATTCATTCACAAAAGAGAACCAAAAAGAGAGAACAAAAAGGAAAGAACAAAGAAAAGAAAAGATTACAAGAATATAAGTGCATGGAATTTAAGTGCATGAAATAAATTGCAAGTAATAAAAAGCGAGTAATTAAAAGCGAGTAAAAAGAACAAGGAACTAGGACTCAAGACAAGCATGTGATCAATAGCCAACCCTTAAACTTGCAAGCTCAATCAAGAGGTTGCAAGATCAAGGGAAGGGTAGAGAACGCATGTGAAATGAAGCGCTAATTCCGCAAGAAAATACGACCCTTGAGATCAATAACTAACCCTTAACCATTCAAGCTCAATGAAGAGGTTGAATGATCAAGAGAAAGCAAGAATCTCAAGGGGAAGAAGAAACAAAAGAGAATGAACAAAAGCCCTCATCTTCATTGATGTTACACTCAAAAAGCTCTCACTACAAGTTTCATGGAAAAAGAATGAAGAAGAAGAAGAAAAAAGACTAAATCCTACAAAAGAATGAAGAACAAAGAATGACCCTAAGGCTTGGCAAGTTCTGCTGTATTTATAGGCAGGGAAATGAAACCCTAGGGCAACCACCAGAACAAATGTACAAAGACAAAACTGCCCCTGAAAGACGACCCCCAACGGCGCCAGTACGGCCGCGGATCCGCGGCCGGACCCTACTTTGGCCGCGGATCCGCGGCCCTATGATGGATTTGGGCCATGCTTTTTTTAGTACTTCCCTGGTCTTTAGTGTACTTCAGTATGGCATATGTGTATTCTGAAAATACCTCCACATTTCTTCCAGAATTTCTGTTGAGGGAAAGGTGGACTTTTTGTCAAGATTTGGAATGATTGCCTCGAGCTCCGCGTAGATCTCTTGGATTTTGTGCTACCATTGAGCCTTGTGCATGAGAATGACATTGATTTGACATTTTGTCTTCCTAAACTGGTATCTGGCAGCATACGGAGGAAGAGCGGAGACCGTGTTTTCTCAGTGGTTGGCAGGAACCCGGATTTTGTCGTGTTTTTCATGAATTTCACCGTTTTAGAACCGAGAACCTGTATCCTGCAAATATGTAACAAACACGGATTAAAAGCACCTACCTATAAACAACCGAGCGTAAGAATGGGCGGTATAAAATGCAGTATTCTGTGATGAACAAATACCCCCAAACTTAACTTTTGCTCGTCCCGAGCAAAACCAATTATTCATAAAAATAAAATCCTAACCGCACTTTCACAGGGAACGCGATTGCACTGAGCATGTGCAACAAGCCGTTAAACCTCTAGGTGTCCCTAGTAGGAGGAGTGTTGTCTCCTGAGGGTTTTCAGCGGATACTACCCACAAAATCCGGTCAAGTTGGTTTTGTACAATAACTAAGATTCAAACCCTAAAGTTTTTTAGAAAATAACAATTCTATAATCCTAAGTCTAGACTATCGAACCTTTATTTTTCACACCTCGCTTCTTATTTAACTACAGATTTTATATGTCTTTACGTGCAGTGCAATTAGTGTCGTTAAGTTCCAGAAGGATCGATTAAAGTCATCATGTCGCACAATAAAGCCCAGATAACAATTTTAAAAGGATCACCTAAGTTTTATAAAGAGTTAAGTATTTTTCAAGTTTCGTTTTCCAGTAAGGTTTCAACTGCAGAATTTCTATCTTCCTTAACAGGAAACTAAGTCGTATTTTTCACTCCACCTTTTTCTTGTTTTCATTTCATACACACCTCTGTGAACGTGCAATAGTCTTTATCATAGAATAAAACCTTCATATCTCCGCTAAAATTTTTATAAAAGCCTGTCTTTTATCAAGATTATTCTCACACAAAGAACCGTTAGGAATTTTAACTCGGAGAGAACACTTGCTTGACTTTGTTTTAAAACTGGACTTTCTAGGCTTCTTAGCGAGCTTTGGGCCAATGCACCCAAACCAGTTGGTTTTAGGGCATTAGGTGTAGAAACACCCCAACGGACTTAATTACTCAAGTTACCTAGGTCCAAAAACAAAAGACAGTTTTGTCGTGAAAATCAGATGATTTAATACGAACGGAGGTATAACCGGTAGTTCAAATATTTTTTTGAATAAAAGACGTGTTTAGTGGGTTTGGTGTGTAATCATTCCAATCAAGTTTTAGATGGGTTATTTTTCAGACTTAGCTCCAATTACGGCATCAATAACATTCCTTCATATTCGCTTTACTTCATAAACTATTCTTGACATTACTTATTTCAGAACAAACCTATTTGATCCTCAGAAAATCATTTATCTGTTTAAAAGTTTAAACATGAAAGACTTGTCCTCTAATTCCCAAAATCTTACGACACGTGTAGTGTGATGTAAAGACGTATATCAGCTATAGTTAACTTCAAAGGAGAGTTATCTTTCAGGTTTTCAAAATCTAAACATAAGATTTAGTTATTCCTATTTTTTCAAACAAAAAAACCGTCGAATGTTGAATCAGAGTTCTTCCACAATCTAACTTGACAAAAAAGTTTTTATATTTTAAGAAAATTTTCAGATTTTTATGGATTTTATGGATTTAATATGCAGATGCAAAATATACATATGAATGCGAAGGAAGAAAGCTTACCGAGCACACCCCTAAACTTAAACTTGACAGTGCCCTCACTGTCAGGCTATACCAAGAGGGTCAAAATTGCCGGTGCTCCCTAGAAACAAATTATATACAAAACAAAAACCAAAAAGATATATACAAAAAAAAGTGTCCCCCCCAAACTTAAGTAAAACAGTGTTCCCACTGTTAAGCGTTGAAGTTCAGGTTTAGGGGGGAAAGAACAGTATCAAGCTATACAAGGCCTTACACAGGCCAAAAGTGAGCACCAACCATTCAAAGATTTTATCTCTATAATGTGCTGGTTGGTGAAAGAAGGCGTAGAGAAAAGAGATGGAGAATAAGCGAGACCGTATGCGGAGAGAAGCAGGATACGGTCTCGGTATATTAAAAGAAGAAGAATGGCGGAAGGGAAAAAGAAGTGGAGTACGAACTTGAGGGTGCAAATGGAGTGAATAGATTAGCACAATTTGTGATGAGCGATGTGTAAACAGCGATTGTGCTAATCTATTAACCCGTCGAGAGATTGGGTCAAATCCCTCAAGATTCGTAAGAAGCCATGGGTACGCCGAACTTGGTAAACCAGACATAGTAAATGAAAGTAAGACGGGTTCTTGCAAGGTCGGAACGATGGAAAGGATGGAGGGAAATGGCTGAGGAAGGGTATTGGTTAAGGGTTCTGGAGGGTGTACACAGTCAGTGAAAGGAACAGGATGAATTGGAAAATCCGACTCATCATCTAGAACTGGTTCATCCTCAAGACTATCCTCAAAATTTTCCTCAAAATTTAGCACATCCATGCACTTCTCTTCAAAATCCAGACGCATATGGGGTTCGGGAAAAACATTTAAGGAATCGGGATGATGATTTGAAGAGAAAAACTCAGCCAAATCTATGGGTTTATCATCCAAAATATTCCCAGCGTCAATATCCTTAATCAAGTGAAAATCAATATTCTCAGACACCTCATCAAAAGCATGGATTTCAATCAATTCAGGTTCTAAGATGGAGGTGTAGAGGTCAAAAGGATTGGGTGTAGTTTCACTTGGCAAGGTCCCTTCACAATCTGGCAAATCAAACACTACAAAGTCGCACAACTCATTAAACATTCTATCTTCAACTGATAATTCATTTGGGACACTTGATAGACTTTCAACATAGGAGTTGTGGGATTCAATTTGAGACGGGTAGGTTTGATTTGGAAGGGTATACAACTCACTCTCTCCACTCAAATTCACAGCCTGTCCTACCGCCTCATCATACATTGGAAAATTTGGAGCTAGCTGGAAACTAGCTACCGGGTCACTAGGTTGTATGAGGGCGGCTATGGACGCATTCAAATCCATCATCTGTTGGCTTGACGCTACCCTAAAGTCTTCTAAAGATTGTTCTAGACTAGACATTGGTTGTGAAGGGGTTTCAGTAAAAGATTCAAAGTTGTTTGGATACTGAAAACTCCCAAATGGCGGTTCTGATGCAATGTCTAGGGAAGGTGCAAAAGTAGGGTAGGATTGGTAGGAATTGAATGGCTGGACAGGAGCAGGATCAACATTTGGACAGGAAGGTGAATGGAATTGTTGATCCCAAGAATTTGAAGTGGTGAAAGGAGTGAAAGATCGGCTACGGGATTGTTCAATTCGTTCAGCGATGGACAAAGGACGGCTTGCAGAAGGGGTATCAACATAAGCGGGTGCGGGAGGTTGAAAAGGTTGATACAAAGTGGAATGAGGAGTGCAAGTGTTTGTCCTAGACGCTGCTATGCAATCTTTCAGTGAAACTTTGGGCATGGAGGGGTCGTTCGATGTTCGGCCAAAGCAAGAACCGTAAGAAGTAATGTCTGGTTGTGGGCACCAAAGTTCGGCAAGAGTTTTGCGAGGTGGAGTACCCATGATGTGATGAGAAAAGGAAAGAAAGGAAGAGAAAAGGAGGGAAAAAGAATGTGATTTTTTTTTATATGTATTTTTTTTATAGAAATATATTAACAAAAGAATGAAATATACACACAAAAGAATATTGACAAAAACAATCACGACACGAAAATACAACACACCTAATCGTTCTAGGGTTCACCTAGGTCAACTAGACCTGCTCCAGAACTTGATTGTCGAAGTAAAACTATGTCGAGAAACAGGCTCAAGATACACTGATCACGAGGCCAGGTAAGTGCAGCGATAAGGGGAGGTTTTCCAACGCTTTCGCGAAGTTCCTTAATTAAATAACCCTTTCTCTTTTGGCGGTTTCGCCGTTAACACTTTCCTAGACACCCCGTAAACAATATACCGTTAAGCAAGGTTCTAAACACAGTTAACTTCTCCTAGTGAGCGCGAAGTCCTTAAGGCTTAAAGTCTAGTTTCTTTTAAAATTTGTGCGGGTAAACGTTATGCTCAAGTTCGTGATTTGTGGGCCACGGAAAAGGTGATGAAATCCTTTACCGTATGTTGTGGGGTTCGCTTGCCCTTAAGTCCGTATTAATTGATGCAATGCGCAATTCAAAAAAATTCTTATAAAGAATCAAACAATCGTTTTTTAGTTTAAGCGCGGCGCTGCAACAAATACGGGTTAGTCAATTTTTAGCGTTTGCTAGCGAACTTGCAAAGAATCCTGCAAAGAATAGTATATTGGATGCGTCGGATTTGAGAAGAAGGTGTTAGTAAAGTACGTACCGTTAAGTTTTGGGTTAGGAAACCCCCGTTGAATCAAATCCGGTAAGCTTGAAAGGTTCGCTTGCGCGGGTCAAACTACCCGGATCTTTGGTACTGTACTTCGTAAGCACCTTAACTTTGAATGTGCACTTTGCTCCCCACAATTGCAGTTTGCAAATACGCAAAAATCTGCACACTTGCCCACAAAAATTATCAAAAAAAAACAAAAAGATTTTTTTTTAAATATATACAAAAAGAATATTAACCCGAATAACAAGAAAGAAAATACGCTACCGTCTCCCCGGAACGGCTCCATTTGATCGCACGCTTTTGGCGTGTCGGGTGTTCAAAGAATTAAAGTGTAACCGCGATCAGGACGGTGTCGCTTTGCAGCTAGCCGGTTGAGCACGGGTCGGTCCACAGGGAGATGGTGTTATTTTACCTTCTTGTCTTAGACGAGTCAATAAAGAATTTTATGTTTGTTCGATTCTAACTTATGTGTTTTATCTGCAAGTATAAAGTTGTTAAGAAAAAGATACGAGATTATAAGCTAAAGAAATCCGTACTCAAAACCTTTGAGCCGAGTCTTGACCAATTGAAGCTAAGAAATTGGCAACAACGTGGATTAGGGGATTTAAGCGCGGTATTCGTGGAATCCGGCTTATTTACCCTTGTCCTTCCGTTCTTGTCTCTTGCTTTCTCCTCCGGCCAAACCGAACGCAACCGGTCGCGGTTAGGAATCACCGTTACCTTGTCAGGGTACGGTGCTTAACAGAGCGCTTGCGTATGGTTTGGGCGGAGTTCAATGGAAAATAACGGGAAAAGGAAAAGAGAAAAGAAAATCTTTAACTTATAATATCGTATTTCTTCTTAACAATAATAATTACATTCATTCACAAAAGAGAACCAAAAAGAGAGAACAAAAAGAAAAGAACAAAGAAAAGAAAAGATTACAAGAATATAAGTGCATGGAATTTAAGTGCATGAAATAAATTGCAAGTAATAAAAAGCGAGTAATAAAAAGCGAGTAAAAAGAACAAGGAACTAGGACTCAAGACAAGCATGTGATCAATAGCAAACCCTTAAACTTGCAAGCTCAATCAAGAGGTTGCAAGATCAAGGGAAGGGTAGAGAACGCATGTGAAATGAAGCGCTAATTCCGCAAGAAAATACGACCCTTGAGATCAATAACTAACCCTTAACCATTCAAGCTCAATGAAGAGGTTGAATGATCAAGAGAAAGCAAGAATCTCAAGGGGAAGAAGAAACAAAAGAGAATGAACAAAAGCCCTCATCTTCATTGATGTTCCACTCAAAAAGCTCTCACTACAAGTTTCATGGAAAAAGAATGAAGAAGAAGAAGAAAAAAGACTAAATCCTACAAAAGAATGAAGAACAAAGAATGACCCTAAAGCTTGGCAAGTTCTGCTGTATTTATAGGCAGGGAAATGAAACCCTAGGGCAACCACCAGAACAAATGTACAAAGACAAAACTGCCCCTGAAAGACGACCCCCAACGGCGCCAGTACGGCCGCGGATCCGCGGCCTGGACCCTACTTTGGCCGTGGATCCGCGGCCCTATGATGGATTTGGGGCATACTTTTTTCAGTACTTCCCTGGTCTTTAGTGTACTTCAGTATGGCATATGTGTATTCTGAAAATACCTCCACATTTCTTCCAGAATTTCTGTTGAGGGAAAGGTGGACTTTTTGTCAAGATTTGGAATGATTGCCTCGAGCTCCGCGTAGATCTCTTGGATTTTGTGCTACCATTGAGCCTTGTGCATGAGAATGACATTGATTTGACATTTTGTCTTCCTAAATTGGTATCTGGCAGCAAACGGAGGAAGAGCGGAGACCGTGTTTTCTCAGTGGTTGGCAGGAACCCGGATTTTGTCGTGTTTTTCATGAATTTCACCGTTTTAGAACTGAGAACCTGTATCCTGCAAATATGTAACAAACACGGATTAAAAGCACCTACCTATAAACAACCGAGCGTAAGAATGGGCGGTATAAAATGCAGTATTCTGTGATGAACATTGGCCGGGGCACTAGGGTAACCCTTCATATGATATAGCCGGATTATTAAATCAAGTGTTGATTTAATAATTTAATGTATAATTGTATATTAGATATACTAGATTACATTAACTAATATTAGCTCACTTATGATTTCTTTTCTCACATGTGTGCATTAGTGTATATATGATATATATTAATATACAACTTTTGTGTCATGCTAGATGCCACATGCTACATGGGTGTATGAGAGTTACACCATACTAATTATAATGTAAGGTTTTATTTATCTAAAGCAAACCAAATTAGTGGAAATTAATCACATGGTTCAAGCTTGTAGAAGCTTGTGGAACCATTGACTAAGTCCACTCATTTATTTTACTTGTAGATATTTATTAACTTAACCATTATAGTTAGCTATGGTAAACTCTCTACATGAGTTAGTGTATGACACTAACTCACCCATGGTTGCTATTCTCACTTCATGAGTTCATTCTCTCATCTTCTTCACTTGAGCTTCTTCTTCCACATGAGAAAAGCTCACTAGCTTTAGCTTTTCTTAAGGCGAGAAAATATTTTGAGAAAAATAAATCTAAAGAGAGCCCACTTCCTATTTCATCATCCTATACTACTTGCCATTTAGTTTAGGGTGTTTGCTTCACTAATTTCACAATTAGTGAAGAGGTAGCATGAGCTTGAGTCTCCTCGACGTAGATCATCTTCGGCCTCGAAGACTTCGAGCAAGCTTATTCATTTTTCCGGGAGAACCCATACTAGAGTTCGGGAGATCGATACTCGTAATGAAGGGACTACTATACGAAGCTTTAGAAGTGAAGGACCGGTCTACAAAGGTTGTATTCCTCATTCACTTAGAAGTAAATTTGTTTACTTGTTGTTTATAACCCTAATTCACTAGTATAGATCCTTACTTAGGTTGTTTGGCACTTAAAAATTTTAAATACGGCATGTTTGATGCCTTGTGAAACCTTGTTCTAGTGCCTAAGAACCCTACAGTGGTATCAGAGCCTAGCTAGAGCAATAGGCGTTGTCTAGGCGAAGTTAGAATTCCGATCGAACCCCGAAAACCAGAAACGGACCCCCTCTCTGGACATTTTTCAAAAAGTTGGATTTTTCCATGTTAAAAATATTCAGAAAATCATGCAGGTAATTCTATGGACACACCTGAAGAACGAAACCATAACTCGTCTAAGTGACCGCGGATCCGCGGCCAAAACATGGTTTTGGCGGCGGATCCGCGGCGCCACTTGAGAGGCTTGGGTCGGGCCCTTCAGCTGTTGGTCCGTAGGTACTGGGGCATGCTTCTGGGTATTTTTAATATTGCTCAAGTGTTGAGCTTTCTGGGAAATTTTGGGAATTCGTTGATTCGATCAAAATATTTAACCTCGCTTAGTTTTCTGTGATTGTGATACAATACTTGGAATTCACAGTGTTTGAATTTTATAAATCTAGCAATTTAGTCTCATTTGATCGGTTGCCACGGAATTTAGATGTTGATCAAAAGTCCGTCGCAATTACATAGTGTACGAGGATACTCGCCGGGTAACCTTATTAGATAGGCACGCCCCATAGCCCTGACCAAGTGACTGTAGGAGAACCCCGTCACCAAAAGCATCCGTTCGGGTGCTCGCGGCAGCGGTGTTCCGCCTTAGTGCACTTCGTCGACGGCATCAGGGGTGCGGCCGTCTAATAAAGTTTCCGACGAGCATTCGATCATGTTATCGGGAATCTTGTTGAATTACCCGATAGGCTATTGGAAAGTGTTTTTAATATCGAGACTAAAATGCAGGGTTTATAATTGTTAGGCATGTGATGTGTAAGGAATTCATTTGGTTAGGCATGAAATCCAAAGTATGTGATACATTGGGTTTATGATGTCTAAGATGGTTGCGGATTCCAACTGTTGTAGTTTTTCACTTTCTTTTCTGCGGCCGTAAGTGTAATATGTGGTGTATCGCCGGTTTCGTTGCTATATGTCAACGACAATTGCGATACGCATATTTAGTTACGTTGATGACATGTGATGTTATGTTTTGCTGGGATATGTTGTATTGGATCGTCATGTTTGAATAGCCGGGGGTTATTTTTATGTGAGATGAGAGTTTTTATTTTCATTCATGTAAAATTCAATGTATGTAATATTCTTTTATTGGGGCATTTCCGGGTTGAGGAAGATGTCACCATTGATGTATATTATTTACTTTTCCGCATTAGGATAGACCCAAGGAGGGGAGCACAAGTAACCGGGTTCTAGAGTCCAGTGGGAGACCATCTCGAGGCATCGAGACCGGGTCTCCTAACTCTAGAATTGGTAGGGTTGCTTGTCGCTCTCGTAGGGGTCTAGGGATGTGGGTTTGGCTATTCATCATGACCGTGGAATCCGTGTTTTATACAGGCTTAATATAAAACCCGGAAATCCTAGTATATCCAATATTTCATATGTTGTTTTCTGCTGCGATATCTGTGATGTGATCATTTGATATGTTGAGATAGATACTGTATATAGTATATATGATATATTATATAGACATTGCTTATGTTTTTCACCCGAGCTAGCCCTGCCCCGCTTTGCCGTTAGTTACCTAACCTAACGGTGCACAACGGGACTTCGTGGCGAATGCGGATGGCATAAGCGTACGTTGTATTTATCTGTGATGTTTAGGTAAATTAAATGATGGGACTTCATTAATGAGATTAATAAAAGAAAAGAAACCTAAAGATGTTGTGGAATCGAAT
Organism: Agapanthus africanus; assembly: GCA_030015575.1. NCBI lineage: Eukaryota > Viridiplantae > Streptophyta > Magnoliopsida > Asparagales > Amaryllidaceae > Agapanthus > Agapanthus africanus. Next base: position 359,645,641 of record JASDDO010000012.1, read on the forward strand.
TTTCAAAAACAGGTAGCTCTAGTTCTTGCTTTGCATAACGGTATTCCTTGTAGAATATCCAGCACCTTATTTGATAAGGAAAGAGCCGAGATCCCTTCACCGGGAGTGACTTCTTTATCAATAACTGGCAGATGCTACAACCCTAGGTTTAGTTTCTTGATTGCTTTTTTAGTTCTTGCTTTGCATAATGGTATTTATGAAATATCCTGCACCTTATTCGATAAGGAAAGAGACGAGATCCCTTCACCGGGAGTTACCTCTTTAGCGAAACTAGCAAAAGCCTAAAAAACACTACATTTTAAATCATTTGATTCTACAATGATATCAAGTTCATTACGCAAAAGGTTTTCTTAAAACCTGTCGTAGCCCCCCGTCATTTCAGATAAGTACTTCATAGTATTCGTGCTACGTTTGTTGGCATTCATCAAGACGTAGTGTGCGATAGCTATTTATGCTTATCTGCATAAGCATATGATGCGATTGAATTAGGGTAGCCATGCGACTTTGTTGGCTTTCGTCAAGGGTCGTGCGGGTGGGTTTAATTCAATCAGGAAATGTACGGGTTGAACTTGACTAGCAGCCTATGGTTTGTTGGCTTTCGTCAAGGTCATACGATGCTAGGGGCAAAATTATCGGGAATTTCAAGTGTTGAAATTTGCAATGAGATTGCATACCTTCTATGAGATAGTTGGATCCCGATACCCACTGCGAGTAAGAGTTACTCCTGGGAGAGTTTTACACATTACAATTAGCCGATCAAGTACGTGTCTAGAAAAGGTGTTAACGAGGTTACACCACTGGGAAAATGAGGTTTATTTTAATTAGGTCCGTGCGAAAGCACGGGAAACCTCCTTCAAAGTATCGGTACTGGCCTGGCTGAAAGATTGGCGAACTTGTAGGGTGTAATTAATCCCGGCTAGTCTTTCCTTTTGGGGTTTGAAGGAAGATTCGATAAAAACAGTGGGAGCCATCCTGATTAGATAAAATAATAACTAATCTAATCTTGCAAGAGCATACGCTGAGTGTTTTCTTCTCTCTCTCTCTCTCCAGTTAGCGACCATGTCACGCCTTAATCAAGATAATAATATGGATGTATTGATCGAACCCGCTTGTTATACTGTGCTGGGAAACGTTGGTCCCGCTCCAACTTATAATTGTTATAAGACCGAGCAAGAAATAGGGGATTACCAGGATTCTCGTGCCGCCCAAACGAAGAAAGTGCATGATGATGCATCTTCTTCGGGTGTGTTCATTACCAAGAACTGATTTCTCAGTGTCCTTTATGTCCTGGGTATATGATACCGGATCAGGATCCTACATATGTAATCTGTTACATGGGCTACAGATAGGTAGAGAACTGAGAATGGGTGATAAAGTTTCAAGAGTTGGAAATGGTGCAATTGTTGCAGCCAAGGTGTTGGCGGTTATCACCCTGTATTACCAAGTACATTGATTCTCAACGAATGCTATTAGAAACCGAACCTGATATACAACATCATATCAGTATCTTTATTTAGTAAAGAAGGATATAATTTTGTATTGTTGGATAATGTTTTGAACATTTCCTATATCAATAGTTGATCGGTTCAGGCACGTTGTCTAAAAGCATATACGTTCTAAATCAAACTACATTTCTTATCATACAGAACACACACAAGAGGGAGAGTTCAGAAATGAACGAATCCTTCTTGAGGCATTGTAGACTAGGTCATATCAATGTGACCCAACTAGCTAAGTTACATTAAGATGCATATTTAAATCAGTTTGAATTTACATCTTGTGAAACTTGCCAGTCATGTCACAAAGATAAAATGACCATAGCTCCGTTTACTGGAAACAGAGAAAGAGTTAGTGAACTCTTGGGATTGATACATGATGATGTATGTAGGTCCCCTGTCTACACATGCCAAGACTGGTTCTTTGTACTTCATTACATTCACTGATGATCTCTTAAGATTCGGACATATGTTCCTGTTGAAACACAAGTCTGAAGCTTTTGAGAAATTCAAAAAATATAAGTCAGAAGTAGAGAACCAATACGGGTATAAGTATTATGTCCTATGATGAGATCAGAGAGGAGAATACTTGAGCACGGAGATCCTGGACTATTCTAAAGGAGAATGAGATTCTCTCTCAGCATTACTCCTCCGAATACACCACAGCACAACGGTGTATCGGGGTGGAGAAATCGCACCCTATTCGATATGCTGCGCTCTATGATGAGTACTACTGAGTTGCCTATTTCCTTTTGGGAGTTATGCACTTGAGAAGCTGCATACCTATTGAATAGCGTTCCAACCAAATCAGGTGCCTACCACTCCATATGCGATATGGTATGGAAAGAGCCCATTTCTTAAGTAAGTTAAGATTTGGGGTTGTCCGGCCTATGTCAAAAGAAAAATCCGGACAAGCTCGAGGCAAGGTCAGTTCTGTGTAAGTTTGTTGGATATTCCAAGCATTCGCAAGGGAATATTTTCTACCCCACTGAGGAACAAAAAGTGTTTTATTTCTCAGCATGCCATCTTTTAGAAAGGGAATTTCTTGTGAAGAAATTTATGGTCATGAGGTAGAACTGGAAGGAGTTCCAGGTATTCAAATTACAGCTGATGATTTGGTAGAACCGGAGGATTCAATAGTTCCCAACGAACCTCAGCCTCTCCGCCGATCTGGTAGGGTTCCTCACCCACCTGAGAGATACTTCAGTTTTCTTTAAGACAATAGGAGCGAGGATTGCATCATAAGATGATGACCCAACTAGTTTCGAGCAGGCCATCAAGAGTGGGGACTCTGTAAAAATGGCTGGATGCTATGCGATCTGAGATGGAATCCATGTACACCAACATAGTATGGACTTTGGTTGCTATATCTGAAGGGTTAAACCCCCATCAGGAGCAAGTATATCTTGAGAAGATTACCTGGTGTAGATGGAAAAGTTGAGACTTTCAAAGCTAGACTTGTTGTAAAAGATTCTCGTCATCGACCAGGTATGGTTTATGATGAAACCTTTTCTCCAGTGACTATGCTTAAGTCCGTCCGGATCATACTTTCCATTGCTACATACCATGACTACGATATCTGACGGTTGTGCGTCATGACTGCTTTTCTAAATAATGATTTCGAAGAGAGCGTCTATAAGTACATAGCCAGAGGGCTTCGTAGACAGTGGGAGCAGCGAAAACATGTGCAAGTTTCTTTACAGGTTAAAGTAGGCATCGCGGAGTTGGAACATCTGTTTTGATGTGGTAGTCAAAGTGTTTGACGTCATCAAAATGGTAGACGAACCTTGTATATACAAAAGGGCTGAGAGTAAGGTGGTCTTCCTCGTATCGTACGTGGATGGCATACTCTTGATAGGAAAGGTGTTTCCTATGCTACACTCGGTCAATCTCCTCTTATCACATCGATTCTCCATATAGGATCAAGGTGATACTACCTAAATCTTGGGTTTTGGATCTATGAGATAGATCTAGGTGGATGTTAGGATTCTCACTAGGTGTAGTGAGATGGTATCAATAGATCCTGGGGAGAATCACTGGATAGCTTCCAGGGTGGTAAGGTCGACTGAATGTCAATCACAAGCACTGTCTTTACCCTCAGTGGAGGGACGGTATGTTGGAAGAGTTCCAAGCTAGATACCGTGGCAAACTAGAAGATAAAGGCTCGATACATCGCTACCAACGATACTATTAAAGAGGCAGTCTGGATGTAAATTAGTTCATGAGATGAACTTCGTTCCTACCATTGTGTGACAATGGAGTTGTGGCTTATGCCTAGGAACCCCCGTCCCATCAGTGATCCAGACATATTCTAAGGCAGTATCACCTGATCATGGAGATGGTTGATCTCCAGGAGATCGAGGTTAGGAGAGTAGACTCATAGGACAACACGGCGGATCCACTCACAAAGGACTTTTCCCAGAGAGTGACTTTTATGGGATGGTTGAGTATGAGATACTTCAACCACTGCTATATGATGGCCCTAGTGCAAGTGGGAGATTGTTAGTTATATGTATGCCCTAGAGGCCATTACTATACATGAGATGTATATTGTTGTGGATGCTTGGACATATATAGGGAGGACTTTCTTGTTCGATATGATAGTATGCTATCTGGTTACTATTTATCTTAACATGTACACTGATTGTCTCTCTGTTACATGTTGGTAAAGCCCTTAGGATGTGTACTTGACTACCTAGATTATGATGCGGATCATACTAGTGGGACAATGGTAGTCTGAGAGTACATCCTTTAATATCCCTAGTCGTGGGTGTATCGAGACGGGGCATCGATATACCAGAGTAGACTAGCGTATAGCTTCTCGACCCATGTAGATGGGCGATGGATGATCCCATATCCATTGGTGTTTGACATCAGAGATGGTATACGGGTGCTCAGTGGAGACTGGGTGCACTGGACGGACTCTCCGAGAACTCCCAGATGGTATTATACCTCACGTAAGATGGCAGTTCTCTGGTGACACTGGTACAGGTTAGTCTGTCGACCCGAGATCGTCATAGAGTCTTGTGTGATTCCCACCGTGCTTTGATTTCCACCTTACCACGTTCATGAGAACGTGCAAAACGGTGGTTTTTGGGTACATTCCCGAGTCACATGGAGGCAATGAGCGATAGGAAGGGATTCGTCTCTCCCGGTATTGGGGGTTGATGTTGCGCTGTGCTCGATTGGCTATAACAGGAAGTCCCTGGCCAGGGCTGTTTCAGAGATTTACTGGTAAGTGTTACCAGTAGTTTCTCGACCCGTTATGAGCCTCATATCGGCATGACTTATCGAGTTACTGGGGTCTGACGTTTACCACCCCTAGACGAGATATGTGACATATCAGACGAAGAGACCGGACTGTATGGTAGTGTTACTGATTGGATTCGCAAGAGTATGAGAAGGCTTGCTTGTTGATCTTCTGATCGCTCAATACCCGGATGGCCGTTACGTTTAGCAGACCGCTTGCGGCTTGTGGGTGTTTGATATGATCATCACCTACTGTCGGCGTATTAACGAGTCTTTAGAGTCCTACACAGAGGTTTCCTGGTTCATGTGAAACGGAGTAGGAGCACATATGTGATATGTGCGGGACCGAGATTGATGCGCGTATGTGATACCGCATTCTATTCTCGCGATTTGTGACATTGGTCGGTTATATGTGATATAGCCGGATTATCGGATCAATTGTTGATTCGATAAGTTGTTGCATTTGATATTAGTCGGTTATATGTGATATAGCCGGATTATTAAATCAGGTATTGATTTAATAATTTAATGTATAATTTTATATTATATATACTAGATTACATTAACTAATATTAGCTCACTTATGATTTCTTTTCTCACATGTGTGCATTAGTGTATATATGATATATATTAATATACAACTTTTGTGTCATGCTAGATGCCACATGCTACATGGGTGTATGAGAGTTACACCATACTAATTATAATGTAAGGTTTTTATTTATCTAAAGCAAACCAAATTAGTGGAAATTAATCACATGGTTCATGCTTGTAGAAGCTTGTGGAACCATTGACTAAGTCAACTCATTTGTTTTACTTGTTGATATTTATTAACTTAACCATTATAGTTAGCCATGGTAAACTCTCTACATGAGTTAGTGTATGACACTAACTCACCCATGATTGCTATTCTCACCTTATGAGTTCATTCTCTCATCTTCTTCACTTGAGCTTCTTCTTCCGCATGAGAAAAGCTCACTAGCTTTTCTCAAGGTGAGAAAATATTGTGCGAAAAATAAATCTAAAGAGTGCCCACTTCCTACTTCATCATCCTCTACTACTTACCATTTGGTTTAGGGTATTTGCTTCACTAATTTAACAATTTGTGAAGAGGTAGCATGAGCTTGAGTCTCCTCGATGTAGATCATCTTCGGCCTCGAAGATTTCGAGCAAGCTTGTTCATTTCTCCGGGAGAACCCATACTAGAGTTCGGGAGATCGATACTCATAGCGAAGAAAATACTACACGGTGCTTTAGAAGTGAAGGACCGGTCTACAAAGGTTGTATTCCTTTTTCACTTAGAAGTAAAGTTGTTTACTTGTTTGTTATAACCCTAATTCTATAGTATAGATCCTTACTTAGGTTGTTTGACACTTAAATTTTTTAAATACGGCATGTTTGATGCCTTGTGAAACCTTGTTCTAGTACCTAAGAACCCTACAATCATATGTGAGAGCAATGTTAATGTTCCTCAATCAGTCTTTATACTTCGGCCCGGTAAGCTTATTTTTCTCTAACAGTAGCTTAAGTCCAGTCATGGTTATCTGCCATTAGGAGAGAGAAAAGAATACACTCAGCGAAAGCTCTTGCAAAGATTAGATTGGTTATTTACCTTATCTAATCGATGTCTCCCACTGCTATTATCAAATTTTCCTTCAAACCATAAAAAGAAAATTTAGCCAGGATTAATTACATTCTACAACTTCGCCAACCATTCAGCCAGGCCAGTGCCAGTACTTCTGAGGGAGGTTCCCCGTGCTTTCGCACAGACCTTATTAAAATAAACCTCATTTTTCCAGAGGCATAGCCCCGTTGACACCTTTCTAGACACCTAATAGGTTAGCTAATTGTAAAGTGCAAAACTCTCCCGGGAGCAACTTTTGCTCACAGTGGGATCGGGATCCTACTATCACATAGAAGGTATGCAATCTTATTGCAAATTTCAACTCTTGAAACTCCCGATGTGGTTTTTACCCCTAGCACTCATGACCTTAACTATAATCAACATATTATAAGTACTAGTCAAGTTCTTCCCGTCATTTCGTGATTAACTAGACCCACCCATATGACCCTTAACTATAGTCAACATAATCATATGAATTTCCTAACTAATCGCATCATATGCGGTGTAGGAAGACATCACTTAGCTACCGTACACTGCTCCTTAACTATAGTCAAAATACGCAATACAAATACTAAGTACTCGACTTCCTAAAATGACGGAGGGCTGCGAATAGTTTTTAAGAAAACCTTTAACGCTTTGAACTTGCTATCGTTGTAGAATCCTATGGTTTTAAAAATGAGTGTCTTAAGCTCCGCAATTTGAAAACTTGCTTTTTCATAAAAGGCCGAGTAGGTTTCAAATCTGATTCTACAACATCTTTTTAGGTTCCTTTTTGTTTACATTAATCTCATTAATGTAGTCCCATCATTTAAGTCCTTAAGCCATTACAGAAAAGAAACGAATATAGAACGTACACTTATGCCATCCACATTCGCCATAATGTCCCGTTATGTACCGTTATGTTACTTAACTAACGGCATACCAGGGCGGAACTAGCGCGGATGCAAAACATAAGAAACGTTTATTATATATCATATATATAATACATCATTCATCTCATCATATAAAGTGATCACATTACAGAATATCAACAGCAGAAAAACATATATATGAAAATACAGTATATACTAGGAGGTCCGTATTTTGTATTTAGCCAACAATAGAAAATACGGATTCCACGGTCCCGATGAATAGCCAAGCTCACAATCCTAGACCCCTGCGAGAGCGGCAAGTGACCCTACCAATTCTAGAGTTTAGAAGACCCGGTCTCGACTCCTCGAGATGGCCTCCCACTGAACCCTAGAACCAGGTCACTTGTGCTCCCCTCCTTGGGTCTATCCTAATGCGGAAAAGTAAATAATATACAACAATGGTGACATCATCCTCGACACGGAAGTGCCCCAATAAAAGAATATTACATACAATTAATTTACATGAATAAAAAGAAAAACTCTCATCTCACATAAAACCCTCGGCCATTCATTCAAGACAATCCTGCACATCATATCTCAGCAACACATAATATCACATATCATCAACGTAAGTAAGTATGCGTACCCCAATTGTCGTTGATATATAGCAACGAAACCGGCGATACACCATATACTACACTTACGGTCGCAGAAAAGAAAGTGAAAAACTACAACAATTGAAATCAACACCGCCTTTAGACATCATAAACCCAGAACATCACATATTCTGGATTTCATTTCTAATGGTGCAAATCTTACATTTGGGTCTCATCTATGAAAACACCTTTTCAAAAGAAGTCGGGTAATTCAACAAGATTCCCGATTCAACTGAGGCCAAAATATTAGATTTACACGCAACTAATTACTTTTCACAAAACTAATTAGTGTAGATTATAATTATTGTATCACATTCACAAAAACTAGGCGATGTTAAACCATTCGATTGATTAATAGATTACCCAAAAATTCACAGAGAAGCTCAACATTTGAGCAGTATTAAAAATGCCCAGAAGCATGCCCTAGTACCTATGAACTAACCGTAGAAGGGCCGACCCGTGCCTCACAAATGGCACCGAGGAACCGCTGCCAAAAGCGCGTTTTAGCCACGGTTCTGTGGTCATTTGATCGAGTTAGGGTATAGTTCTTCTAGAGGGTCCATAGAATTACCTGCATGATTTTTTGAATATTTTTAATGTGAAAAATTCCAACATTTTGAAAATTTTCCAGAGAACAATTTTTCGGAGCAATCGATGTTCGTTCGAAGTTTTAAACGTCATCTAGGTTACTCTAAAGTTCTAGCTTGGCTCTAATACTACTGTAGGGATTCTCTAGCACTATCATAGGTTTTGGGTTGCATCACTCATGTTATATTAAAATTTTAGGGGGTGCTAAACAATACCAACCATGAATCGACTAGAAAATTAGGGTAACAACATATAGTATCACATACTAAGTAGTATCTAACACTAAGAGGTAAATAATACAACCTTTGTAGACCTCATCTTGTGACTCCTTGGATCGAGTAGGGTTTGAACCGGTTTGCTTGAATCCTTCCAAGTCCACGATGATCCACCACGAAGTCCCTTTGCTCAAGCTCCTAGCTTCACTTGATCTATGAAGAAGTGGAGCAAACAACCTACACTAATGGGCTAGATTAGTATAGATTGATGATGTGGGTTTGGATCTCACTTAAAAACCTTTTCTTTTAATGTTCTTCTCTCACATTTGAAACCCTAGAGAGCTTGAAGGAGGAAGAAGGAGATGATGGCTAAACTTTACTCAAGTGAGAATAATAATTAACATAATCCCAAGTGAATGAGAATTATGCCATGCTTAACAATGGTTACAAAATATCTAGATATTTTGAGACTTGAGGTTAAGCAAAACCATGGGCTACAAAACCATGGGCAATGAAACCATGGTATTGACTTTGGTCAACTCAAGAGAAAAGAGTTGAATAGTCAACCATGATTTTATTCCCATTTTGCTTCTATCAAATAATCAAAATACATAAATATGTTACCATGTGAGTCTTGCATTGCCACCACCAAAGTATCATCAACCATGACACATGTATGCTTGCATGTGTGCATCCATATCAACATATACATACACCCATGCATGCATCATAAAGAAATAGGTTTTTATAAATGACCTAATGGACTTAATATTAAATCAACACCTGATTTAATAACCCGGTCATATCACATACGACCCGTCCAATATTAAACACCCAATTAAAATATGGTATCTAATACATGCATTTAATCGAGCTCCCGCGCATATCCTATATGCACCCCACATCTTTTCGCCTGAGCTAGGAGACCCCTTTGTGGGACTCTAAGACTCGTCAATACGCTAGCAGTAGGCAGTAATCACATCACATGCCCACAAACCGTCAGTGGCACAAGCTGTACGTAACGGCTCCCAGGTATTGAGCGATCAGAAGAAACACAAGCGAACCTGTCAAAACTATTAGTTGTATGTATGCCCTAGAGGCCAGTATTGTACATATGATGTATATTATATTGGATGCTTGGACATATATAGAGAGGACTTTCCTGCTCGACATGATAGTATGCTATCTAGTTGCTCTTTATCTTAACATGTATACTTGTCTCTTGATATTGTCTTATGGTTACATGTTGGTAATGCCCTTAGAATGTGTACTTGACTACCAGGACTATGATGCAGATCATACTAGTGGGGCCATGGTAGTCCATAAGTTCATCATTTAATGTTCCTGGTCGTGGGTGTATCGAGACAGGGCATCGATTTACTAGAGTAGACTAGCGTATACGCTTCTCGACCCATGAGATGGGCGATGGATGATCCCATATCCATTGGTGTTTGACATCAGAGATGGTATACGCGTGCTCAGTAGAGACTGGGTACACTGGACGGACTCGCTGAGAACTCCCAGATGGTATTATACCTCACGTCAGATGGCAGTTCTCTGGTGACACTTATACAGGTTAGTCTGTAGACCCGAGATCGTCATAGAGTCTTGTGTGATTCCCACTGTGCTTTGATTTCCACCTTACCACATCCAAGAAGGCATGCAAAACGGTGGTTTTTGGGTACAGTCCCGAGTCACATGGAGGCAATGAGCGATAGGAAGGGTTTCTTCTCTCCCGGTATTGGGGGTTGATGTTGCGCCGTGCTCGATTAACCATAACAGGGAAGTCCCTGGCCATGGCTGTTTTAGAGATTTACTGGTAAGTGTTACCAGTAGTTTCTCGACCAGTTATGAGCCTCGTATCGGCATGACTTATCAGTTATTGCGGTCTGACGTTTACCACCCCTAGACTTGATATGCGACATATCAGACGAGGAGACCGGACTGTACGGCAAGTGTTACCGTCAGGCTTTTACAGGAGTTGGAGAGGGCTTGCTTGCTGATCTTCTGATCGCTCAATACCCGGGTAGCCGTTACATCTAGCTAGTACCGCTGACGGCTTGTGGGTGCTTGATGTGATCATCACCTGTTGGAGATAGTTCCCTCAGAGTCAATTATTGGATCACAGGCACGTGATTGCAATAATTGAGGGAGGACCTATGCCGGTAGGACAGTCTTACTCAAGATGATAGTATGCTCTCTGGTTTATCTTTATCATCGTGTACTGCTTTAGTTGACCTTACAGGTCACTATTGCGCGTTGATAGAGCCCTTTGGATTCTTGCTGGACGGCCAGCAGTATGATGGCGATCATATACGTGGGAGCTGGGGTCTATAAGCACATCCTTAAAAGGTCCCTAGTCGTGGGAGTTTTCGAGACAGGGCATCGATACTCCAGAGTAGACTAGTGTATACAGTCGAGACCCCGACGAAGGGCGGTGGCCGGTCTCACAAGCCACTGGTGTCAGTTGGTTCACCTAAGATGTATACAGGTGCTCATTGGGTTATGAGTACACCGGACAGGACTCGCCGGGAACATGCTAGTTGGTTTTATACCTGACGTCAGATAGCAGTTCCCTGGTGACATGTGTACAGGTTAGTTCATCGACCTGAGATCGTCATTTGTCTCGTGTGAGTTCCCACTGTACTTTGATTACTACCCTACCACGGCTCAAAGGAGTCGTGCAAACAGGTTTTAGTTGGGTACAGTCCCGAGCCATATGGAGGCAGTGAGGGGATCTGCAGGGGTTCGTATCTCCCGGTATTGGGGGTGAGGTCGCGCTGTGTCTAGGAGAGCCATTACACGAAGTCCTCGGCCAAGGCAGGAGATTTACTGGTAGGTATTCTAGTAATATCTCAGAGTGTTCTGGGCTACACTCCGACACGACTTGTACCGCTTTTGGGGGTCTGACTTTTACCAACCCCGTAGGCCCGCCATGCGATGCTCATAGACGAATGGACCGGACTGTACGGATATTGTCACTGACAGGCTCAGTAGGGTGTCAGGATGAGTTCGCTCATCGACGTCCCTTTTGGTCAATACTTGGTAGCCCGTTACGTACGGCTAATACCTTTGACGTGCTAGTGGTTAAATTCACAGCCAATATATTGACGAGTCTTTAGAGTCCCCCACAGACAGTTTCTCAAGTTTCGGGCGAAACGTTGTAGAGGCCGTATGGATATATGGCAGGGTTCGATCATATACGTGCGGTATTGCACGGATCATGATCGGACGGGTAATACTAGTGGGCTTTGGTTTAAGCCGGATCCTAGTATTATACATTGTAGATTTTGTCTCATTGCATTTGTATTCGGTCGGAATACAGATGCGGGTATGTATATACATTCGCGGGGTTATCCAGTAATTTGTTACCGGATCGCTTTTTGAAGTTGCCAGTTTGCATTCCGTTTCGGCCATTTTTCCTTTGTTCCTTCTTGGCTGAAATTCTTTTGATGGGAGGGGCTTATTTGCAAATGTGCAAATTAGCAAAGTGGAGGGTATTTTTTGTAAGTGGTTGTTTCATGATGGTTCTAGATTGACTTTGACTTCCATGCTCATCATGACTTGCTTTTAGTGATGGGATCAGGATGAGACTTTGTGGTGATCATGATTGCTCATCATCACACACTCTTTTCTCTTATGCTCACTCACCTTGTTTGTGCTCACCCCCCTCTTCCTTTTATGATGGCCGACCACTATTGTGAGGAGAGAGGGATTCATTTTTTTTGGGGTGAGGATTTTTGGTTCATTGCAAAAGAAAAATCCTCAAGCTCATTCCTCTTGTTCATTTTTCCTCCACATCAAAATGGCAACTTCATTAACCGTTGAGACATAGCGTTGTATACTCAGTCTACAGCAATTTTGGATACGTCGGCTAGCCAACTTCGTGTCCGAGTTGCCTCAGTTCAGAGGTGGGAGCCCGTAAAAAGACTCGGTGATGTGGTGCCCTTTCCGACGAGGAGAACAAGACAGGAGATGCCGTGAGGAGCTTGGGATGGTGGCCGAAGACCGAAGGACACGGATCGCTCGGTATAGCTCTCTACCCTTTCTCCAGTTAGCTAGTAGTAGGTTAATGGTCCGATCCGGGCTTATAGTCCATGGTAGCGCCGGTTTCTAGTTTGAAAAAGTTTTTGTTTTCCGCATTTTGGCCTCGGACAGACGGCCAGGACGCTACCGTAGACTTACATGGTATCAGAGCCACGCCATTAACCTAGTCTAGCTTGCTCTAATGTGTTTACAAGTTCGATCGAACGGATTTTCCAAAAACCCCATTTTCAAGTCTAGGTTTCTGTCGAATTTTTGCTGTGCTCAAAAAATCATTTGGTACGTTGCAAAAATACGTGCAGGGTTTTATAAGAATTCTGTGAAAATTTGGTCGGCTGAAATTACTGTCGCGCGGCGGATCAGCGGCCAAAACCACGTTTTGGCCGCGGATCCGCCGCCGTACTGTGGCCAAACTGCACCAAATTTCTACAGTGGGTTTCTGACATGGAAATAGAGTTTCTGGTATATTCTTTTTGGGCCCAGATTTATTTTAAGTGCTACAGTAGTGCTTGGGGCCCACTTCGGGAAATTTAGTCGTTCGAAAATTTTAAACATGTTAGTTCACGGTATTTACATTATATCTGCGACCGTGAATGTTATTTGATCGGTAAATCCTGTCTAACTGCTATAGCCCTTTTAGACGGATTTGCGAACGTGACATTCACGTTGATGTTCTGTGTTGTGCTGTGATGTTGCGGATTTATCGTGGTGGATAGCCTGGATACAATGTTAATACTTTTTGGTTGTATATGTACATTTGATATTGTGGGGCGAGCGTCCGACATGTGGACAGCCGTCACTGCCTGTTTGTATATTATTCTTTTGGGGCACGATCGGGCTGAGGTCGATGTACCCGTTGTATATTTTTACTTTCTATACTAGGATTACCCCACGGAGGGGTGCAAGGGTAGCCGGGTTCTAGAGGGCAACGGGCCCGCATCTCATGGTGTTGAGACGAAGGGGTCTTCACTCTAGAATTGGCGGGCTATTTGCCGCACTCGTAGGGGGTACAGGTTGACCCAAGGAGGGGTGCCCAAGTTACCGGATTCCATGAAGTGCTGGGTGGTCCATTCACGTTGCTGAAAGGGGCTGTCTCGCTTCAGGTTTTGGCGGGCAACTTGCAGCGCCCGTAGGGGTCTAGGATTTCATTGCACAGGCTATCCACACGACCAGGGGAACGTCGGGTTTCAGTAGCGGCTCTATGAAACACGGGGATCCTAGATATCTGTATTGTTCTGTGATGCTTATTACTTTTCTGTGATGTTGCATTTTATCACGCCTTGAGAGATTATTATATATTGATATATATACTAGTAGATGTTGTATATGTTTTGCACCCGCGCTAGCCCTGTCCCCACTCTGTCGTTAGTTAAGTAACCTAACGGGTGATGACGGGACCCAGTGGCGAATGCGGGTGGCATATACGTACATCGTATTTTCGTTCTTTTGTGGTGTGATCAATTGATGGGACTGCATTGATTCGGATCAATGCAAGCTAAACAAACCTATTCTGACGTTGTTGGAACAATTTTTCAAAAAAAATCTGTTATTGCAAGGACTTTCTCTTTTGTTTTGCACAGTGGTATTCGGTTATGAATATCCAGCACCTCAGTCGACGAGGCAAGGGCCGAGATCCCTTCACCGGGAGTGACCCCTTGGACAGAAGTTTGCGTCAGGGTAATAACTTCACTATAGCCGATTGCCTTTTCCTTTGCATCGTGGTATTCAGTTGGAATATCCTGCACCTCATTCTAAGGGGAAAGAGCCGAGATCCCTTCATCGGGAGTGACCTCTTTAGCAAAGGTCTTCGTCACTATATTTTTATAAAAAGCTATGCAGTTCCTTCAAGAATATCAAGTTCATTACGTTAAAGGTTTTTTGCCAAAAACCCCGTAGCCCTCCGTCGTTTCTTATGGGTATTATTTAGTATTCGTGCTGCGTTTGTTGACTCCGTCAAGGCGTAGTGTACGGTAGCTAAGTGGTGCTTGTTTGTAGCATGGATATGGGATTGGTTAGGATTGTCGTGCGGCCTTGTTGACTCCATCAAGGGCACGTACGGGTGGGTTTAATGCAATCCAGATAATGACGGGTTGAACTTGACTAGGACTCTTTGATTTGTTGACTCCGTCAAGGTCACTTGGGTCCTAGGGGTAAAAACTTACATCGGGAGTTTCTAAAGAAACTGAAACTTGCCAGGCATACGCATACCTTCTGGAGTGTGATAACGTGAGTGGATTCCGTCACGTTATCATGCGATGATAGTTGGATCCCGATTCCCACTGATGAGTTGGTTTACTCCTCGGGTGACCCCGACTAATTCTTTTTTCTGGTTTGGAGGAGAATTTGAGGTTACAGTGGGAGGTTTCCTGATTAGATAAATTGATAACCATTCTGATCTAGGTTAGAGTGCACGCTGAGTGTTTCTTTTCTCTCTCTCTCTTTGGCAGTGACCATGGCCCGACCCTTGACCATGACTCAGTGACCAAGTTGACCGAACCTTCTTAAAACACTGGATTTTGGATTGTCACAGTTGCATACCTCATTGCCACTCCTACTTTTACCCTTTTCTCCAGGACACCCCGTATTATTACGAACGTCCACTTCCATTGGATAAAACCATCGTATGGTTATATACGAACTCGAAGGGATTTGTTCCAGATTCGAGGATGGTTTCTGGTTCTGGAGAAAACGAATAGGACTATTCAGATGTCTTTTCCTTTTAGCTTCTCTCAGGTTGCGAGTGTTCCATGGATTAGGATAGTACACCTATTATGCTAATTGGATAGTCTTCTTCCAAACCATAGACAGGTGCCGAATGGTAGGGAATGAAGAAAACCATTTTTCCTAAAAGGTGTATAGAAGGTATTAAGTAAAGAAAAATAAAGGGATTAGTAAGAAGGCAAAGTAAATTGCGACTGCTATTCACGACCAAACCAAGTATTTCTTCGTCAATCCTACATCACCTTTGTATTTCTCCAGAACACTCCGTATCACTACGAAGATCCACAGTTTATTGGATACTCCATCGTATGGTTATATACGAACTCGAAGGAACTTGTTCCAGTTCGGGGATGGATTCTGGTCAGGAGAAATAGGAATAAGGTTTTATTCAGTTGTCTTTTATCTTTACCTTCTCTCGGGTTGCGAGTGCTCCTAGGATTAGGACAGTACACCCATTATGCTTATTGGATAGTCTTCTTCCAAACCATAGGCTGGTGCCGAATGGTAGGGAAGGAAGAAAACCATTTAGCCTAAGAGGGCGTACAGAAGGTAACGACTAAAGACATATAAAGGGATTTGGAGAGGTGGCAAAGAAATATACGGTTACAGTTGTGAATCTGATAATGGAAGAGACATTACTTAGAATACCCGGATACCCCTTCGAAACATTTACATGTTTCAGTTTCACTGTGTATTGTTAAATGAAAACTGATTTCCCAATTAGCCCTTGCTCCAGGGTATGTATTTACCAGGTTTGATTCTCACATCTGTATGGTTTTAAAGATGATGAGTGGGAGCAAGTTATTGGGAATTGGGTGTTATCCTCATTATATCGGGATTGGTTGTAATTGGTGATATTTAAGGAAATCGCCTTGGCTGTTTGCCGGACGACAGATATTTGGTTTTGAATATCCGATTGTTATGCACCAATTTCAAATTGATATATCTGTACGTTCATTTTTATGAAGTGAGATATAACTTTTTGAAATTATGTCCATGACATTTACCTATATCAGTGGATGGTTAGGTAAGGAGTATTAAACAACGGTGTAATTCTTCTTAACCATAAGTACATTTTTCAACCTACGACACACAGGAATTGAGTTATTAGACTCATGGGACTTATACAGAGTATTGTATGTTGTCCAGTGTCCATGATGACAGAGGGGTTGGTACTCGTACTATATTCTGTTTACTTGTGACTTCTCTAGTTCTTAGTCATGTGTTTCGTAGAAATGCAAGGTCCAGGTTTTAAGAAGTTATGGGTATAAGAATAAAGTAGAGAACCAGGTGTTGCAAGTATCGGGATTCTTCAAGGTGATCGAAGATGTAGATACTTGTGTATAGTATTCAGTTGATAGTAATGGTTTTGAGAGAACTTGTTTATCTTTTAGGTTACTCATAATTGGAAGCACTCCTAAGTTGAGTAATGCTGATCGGCCTCCTTCCATTTAGTTGACATGCACCGGAGACAGCTGCATGATTTGAATCTGGTTCCAATTAAATCAGTGCCTCAATTTCTATATTGGATATTGAATAGTTCATATCTTAACATTGTTAAGGTACGGGGAGTTGTCCGGCTTATGCTTAAAACCAGACTCTGGACAACTCAAGGCACGTTTCTGTAATGGCTGTTTGTGGGTTGACCCGGGCTATGACGAGGGTTGACTTTCTACCATCTGGAAGATCAATAGTGATGTTGTTCTAGACTCTCCACAGTTTTTTATAAAAATTGATTTTTTCAGAAAACAGTAGTGGGAGTATGGTAGAACTGGAAGTGATTCCAGAACCGCAAACGATTACTGAAAATTTGATAAGAACCTAAAGATTCAATCTGGATTGACATTCCATTAGCCACTCCGCAGATATGGTGGGTAACCTCAGGCACTCGAGAGGTACTTCGGTATGCTCAAAGACGGTGACAGGGAGGTTCTTGTTTACCCAGACATGCCATTGCTGTTGTTCCAGACTGTGAGACCCGGCAGAAGGATGAGTATAGCGTCATTCTGAACTAGCTTTAGAAGTGCACGTGTATATGATTCTGTCAGAAGGTTATCGTGTTGGCTATAGTGCCCTCAAGGCAATTATCATAGTCGCAGGTATGTGATCATGATGATTGAGCGAGGACCTATACCGATAAAACAGTCTTACTCGAAATGATAGTATGCTATATGGTTTGTCTTTATCATCATGTATATGTTGATAATGCCCTTAGGATCTTGCTTGATTGCCAGCATTGTGATGGCGATCACATGCGTGGGAGCTGGGGGTCTATAAGCACATCCTTAAATGTCCCTAGTCGTGGGAGTATCGAGACTGGGCATCGATACTCCAGTGTAGACTGGTGTATACTTATCTAGACCCTGAAGAGGGGAGGTGGCCGGTCTCACAAGCCATTGGTGTCAGGTGTTCACCTAAGATAGTATGCAGGTGCTCATTGGGTTATGAGTACACTGGACGGACTCGCCGGGAACATGCTAGTTGGTATTATACCTATAGTCAGATAGCAGTTCCCAGGTGACATGTGTACAGGTTAGTATGTCGACCTGAGATTGTCATTTGTCTCGTGTGAGTTCCCACTGTGCTTTGATTACTACACTACCACGGCCCAAAGGAGTCGTGCAAACAGTTTTTAGTTGGGTACAGTCCCGAGCCACATGGAGGCAGTGAGCGGATCGTCGGGGATTCGTCTCTCCCGGTATTGGGGGTTGATGTCGCGAAGTGCACAGATGGCCATCACTAGAAATCCTCGGCCGGGGTATGTGAGTGTCACGTCCCAAAAGATGGAACATGACCGGCACTTAAACTACGAAACGTCTCGAGGCGTACGTAATCTAAGTAAGCCGAAAACCCAGATATCCAAACCAAGAAAAGTAGTAGAGTGAAGGAAAACCAATTTAAAACAAGTAGTTTTAATAGCATAAGCCGAATTATGCGGTTTTTAAGAACATCAAAATTTTCTGAAAGTTTCGACAGAGTCACCTTTGTAAATACTGCCTCCCAAATGGGATACAACATGAATAGTATACGAAATCAATAAAAGGCATCCCCAAGCGGGAGCTAGCTCTTCGTCAATCGACGGTCACAACCACACAAGCAATATAATATACAACGCCAATGGCGAGGATCAAAAACTCAAAAGGAAATTCAAAACCATAAGAAATCCATAGAAATATAACGCGCGACTCTAAGGTCGAAGGAATAACATCACTGGTCTCTATCTCAAAATAAATACATGTTTGGTTGATGGAACTTCTAGATACAACAGAGTAATAATATACAAGTTATATAATGGGGGTACGATACAAGTAAACCCACCTACTAGCAAATCACACGAACGAAACTATGCCCGCAAAGCCGTAATGAAAGCTGTACGGCAAACCTGCAAGAAACTGTGGCACAACGGGGATGAGTTGCCAACTCGTGAATAGAAAAAAACATCTACGCAATGAAATCGCATAAATAACGCAACCTAGGTCAATGATCAGAATATATCCTCAAATATATGAATAACATGCAGCCTATAACAATGGCTGGGGTAATATCTAACCCGAGTGTGATCTCATGTGCCCGTGTCAGTGCCTCAGGTAGCAATATATCATATGAATGAGGTATGAATGCATGGAACAGAATGCATGTACTGACGAAAACTGCTTTCATAAATCAGTGAGATTTCTGTATTTTAAAAGTGAGGTACCATAAATGAAATCAGCATAAAACAGTGCCCAGCATCGACACAAAACAAGTGTCCAAATATCTCGATATCTCTGTATCAAAATCGCTGTACCTCAATATCTCAAATCACAATATCTAGGGCGCCGTCAATCCAGACCGGCCCCTACCATCCATCTCAAGACCACGACAGTATCCTCCGGATATCCGACGCGTCGGGTAATATCACCGGTCGGTAGTGCTCCCCTGCCGGGCTCAACGTCAACAACACATTCCTCTTGCCCCGGGGTACCGCACCGGGCCCACCATATACCCGAAACGGTTCCTCCACTCCTCGAATCGGGTCTCGAAATCCATCAGCAAACTCATGGTGGACGACTCATACATCATGGGAAAACCGCACTTTTTATTTTAAAAGAGAGAAAAGGTTTATTTATGTTTTTTGCGGTTTTCCTCCAAATCCAAGAAATCTCATGAAATCCGAATCCAAGTCATCAATAGCATGTAAACAGTGAATATAGGCATGAGAATCCATAAATGCGACACAACAGTGAATAATAACATGCATGAAGTAGTGGGCAATAACTACAATATCTAACTAGCATATAAGGCAAGTACACTAATATCATGTCTAAACTATTAGCTAACAACCTATGTCAAATGAAATAGTACTTTCTAAAGTGTTCGTGACATGGCAATTACCGATGAAGATGTGTGTGAGCCGGCAAGTAAGTGTACGTGGTACATACACGTCATCGGTAATGGTGCTGGTGTCCTAACAGCATGATATTAGTAATACAATAAGAAATTATAATATAAGTATGCGATGCAGAGCGAACAGTAAAAAAGAGCGGGAGCTGAATACTAGACGCAACTATAACTAATCTGCACTAATCTAATATAAGTCCTACAAATGGTGCCTTTTGAAATAACACGAATCATGGGGTTTTGAAAATAGGGGCTACGGTGTTTTTAAGAAAAGATACGTTTTTGAAATATCCGTAGAATCCCTTGACCTGTCTTTTAAAATACGCATGATTCGTAAGCTTCGAAATAGGTAAGAATCGAATCTAATCTAACAACTAAACTAAACTAAAGGGCTAAGCTAACCAGCTGGACTACAGGTAAGGAAACCGCCTAACATCTGAGTCGATACATATACATACCTGTATATATATTAGTCGGTGATCCCGCCTCAATAATATCATATCCGATACCATATCTATAATCAGACATCCCAAGTCAAGAGTGCGGATCAATCATCAAAATCTAGCTCGTACGTAAATCCGTCGTACGGCATCCCCAAATCTGGGTACGGGTTAATATCATATTCATCACACTATTCATCTGGTATCCTCTTTATCCAAGATCATAGTCTAGGGTACTGACCTATGTCTAGTACAATACTAATATCCTCAATATACTCATGATCTGACTACTGATCGACAATCTCGTACAAACCGATATCGTCATCACATATCATCATCAAGGGGTATACATCGCCCGATACGGCCTAATATCAATATCCTAGCATATCATGCCTCATATCACGATCACATGTCGACCATTTTATTTATAACACTATTCACCCGTATCGCCACCCTAAGATCCGCTATAACACCAGGACGTACCTCAAGTACGAATCCTGCCATATCACCGATATCACAACCACAAACAAATCTCATCGACTCAGCTCAATCCCAAGTATCATCCTCAAATCCGTATGTGAACACATAGTCCCATACCCATGTGAACACATAACTATAAAGAATCCCATGAGCACATATAAATAGGGATGTATGCAAGTATGTATGTGTGTATGTGTAGTGCAACACAACCCTAGGGTTCGCGACACTAAAATAATCCAACAAACCAATATCCATCCTAAACATCATTATTAATCCCAAATAACATGTAATAATTGTTGGTGTGTATACGCATCCGTATACACCACCACGGACTGCGGGGGTGCTATACGCCATCAACCCGACTTCTCCCCGTAAATATAAATCTACTCACCTGGTCCTCGCTCGTCGGTGCCGACGTCGCCACGCGCTTGCTTGTCGTCTCGAAGTCCACATGGGGGTACCTACATATCATAACGCACCGCATCGCATTAAAATCCGACTCATGACCAAAACGACACACGAATCCCACATAGGTCAAAACCTATGGTTGCTTCCACAAATCAACCCGAAAACCCTCGACAACGGCGTACAAACGCCAGACCATCGAGAAAAACCCAAATACACTCATTTGCACATTCGCGAACACTAATTTTAATATAAAATAGGTTAAAACTCACAAAACCCTAAATTCACTTTAAAAGCCGTTTTTCCGAAAAACTAGCAAGCAAAATTTCCCGTTTTAGTACAAAACTCGACGTTTAAACAATTCTAGCGGCCATAATACTTATTAAATAACTTAAATAAGTCATATAACCCATAACCACAATTTAATCTCATCAAACTATATACGTTCAAAAAAAACTAGTTTGCAATTTTACCAAAATTTCAACCATTTTAGCAAAAATGCATAAACAACAATTTAGTTTGGATTTGCATGAACTAAAGACATTAAACCACACTTAATAATGTTAATGAAGTCATAAAAAAAACTAATTATAATTTTAAACCCAATTATTTAACCATTTCCAAAAACCTAGATAGCAAATTAGTGTAATTATCACAATTTTTAACTAACAACTAACAACTTAATTTGATTTAGCAACCATTAATATGCCAAAACATCACACAAGCATAATCTCATAACATAAAACCCTAACATGATTCAAATTCTTCTCTTGAATTTCACAAACCCTCACTTGCATTCAAGTTCTTTTCTTGAACTTTCAAACACACAATTAAACCACCATTAAACTTATAATTAAGCTAGACTAAAGTATTAGCAACAAATTAAACAAAAAGCCAAGATTTATACCTCACAAATCCATGATCAAACATGAAATCTAGACCTCCAAAATGAAATCCTTGCACCAAGATCCATGCATCTAAGGCTACACTAAAATGGGTAAGAACTAGATTTCGATTTTGGGATTTTTTTTGATGGGTATTTGATGAATTTTTTGAAGCAAAAGAGATGGAACAATTGGGGGCAGAAAGAGGGCTGTTTGTGCAGGATTTTTCGGCCATAAAGGGAGTGGGGGAGGAGACAGAGGGAGGTGGAGAAAAATGGGGAGAAAAAGACAAAGTCTACACCCCCTTTTGACTTTCTTTCATTTCCCTTTTTCTTTTCTTTTCTTTTCTTTTCTTTGTGGAATGGAGTGGGGAAATTGGGGGGGATGTGCTGCTGAATTCAGCCACATGGGGATGGGGGTGAGTGAGTGTGGGTGTGGGTGTGGGGGCAAAAGATAAATGTTATACCCCAAATAACCATTTACACTAATTCACCGAAAAAAGCCTTTTTCTTCGATATTTTCTAAACCGTTTTGGCAAACGATTTCGTTTCAAAAATCACATGATAAAATTTTATTTAAAGTTTTATGATGCACAAAATTTGTTTCAACTCATTCCAATTTGTAATTTTCCCTAATTAAATATATTAGTGACGGCTTAAAATAATATTAAAATAATTTTTTTCAGAAAATTTGAAATTTCACCAGTGGCTCAATAAACACCAAATACTAGCAATTACATAGCTAGAATATGTATATTTAATTTTTATAATAAGATATTTGTATTTTGACTTTTTACAGAAAACCCCCTTATTTTACCGTTTTTTCGAAATTTCACCGAAACGATTTTCAAAACGTTACAGTGAGAATTACCAATCCAGGATCGATAGTTTCTCGGGTAGTGGTGGGTTTCATACCGACACGAATTATCGCGTTGTTAGGGGTCCGACTTTATCCACCCCCTAGACTCGATATGCGATACTCTTAGACGAACAGACCGGACTGTACGGATATTGTCACTGACAGGTTCAGTAGGGGTTCGGATGAGTTTGCTCGTCGGCCTTCCTTTCTCTCAATACCTGGGTAGCCATTACGTACAGCTAGTGCCGCTGACGTGCTTGTGGTTAAACCCACTGCCAGCATATTGACGAGTCTTTAGAGTCCCACACAGAGGGTTTTCTCGGTTCAGGCGATATAGTGTAGGTGACGTATGTTGATACATACAGGTGTCCGATTAAATATGTGCATGGACTGCACAGACTTTAATCGGACGGTTGATAATACTAGCGGTTTATGATTAAGCCAGATTGTTAAATCAAGTTTTGATTTAATAAATTACATATGTATTTATATATATATATTCTAGTATTATTGTTCACTATTTATTTTCTCTCTTTGGTTATTCGTATTTTCGTACGAATACGCGTATGTGTATTTCGATACATATACCGGGAAGCATTCAGTATTTATACGGAATTGCTTCTAGATGATGCCACCTCATTATTAATTTTCTTTAGAAAATCATTTGTTTTAGATGAGGTGGAAAATGTGACATGGCATGGGTATGGGTTTTGAGTCAAAGCATGGTCTTTGGACATGTAGTGATTGGCATGGTGTAATTCTTTATTGTAAAAAGGAAAATGAGGATTTTTGTGTGGGTATGAGAGAAGGGCCGGCCACTCTTTTGTGGTGGGGGAATTTGCTTGTTCATTTTGATTATCTTGGTGCTCTCTCACTCTTATACACACACAAAATACTTAGCCAATTTATCATGCCTTTGATCATCACCCTCTTCATCTTCACTTGTTGCTCACTTGAGCTCATGGTTGAGAGAAAGAATTTTAGTGACACTATCCTACACTCCCCACTCTCCACTACTAGCAATTTTGAAGAGTCGGTTGGTTCGCTTGGCGAACCTGAAGCATGCGCCGTTTCCCTCGGGTGGATCATCGGAGACGAAGGAAGACCGGCGACCAAAGTCGATCCGTATCACTTGGAGCTTGGAAATGGTTGAAGACCCGAAGGACTTGGTTCATTAGGTATAACCATTCTATCTCTTTTTGTTAGATTGCTAGTTTTAGGGTTAATGGTTTCGATCTTGCAAATCGGGTAATGGTATCGCCGGGTTTTAAGAAATTTTTGTTCCGCATTTGGCCACGGTTGGATGGCCGGGGCGCTCCCACTACCCAGCAATGGTATCAGAGCCACCCATTAAACCCTACTAGCTAGTTTGCACAAGCTTAAAATCTCGATCGATCAAAATTTCAAAATTTTTTTCCGATTTGCCATGTTTCTGTCGTTTTTAAAACTTGCTCGAAATTTTTTTCTGTATAGCTTAAAAATCCGTGCAGGCAAATATAGGGCACCACAAGGAATTTGAAAACATGATTCAAGATTTTGGCCGCAGAACCGCCGCATAACATGCCATTTGGCGGCGGTTCCGCCGCTCTTTTATTGCTTCATGACTCCAAATTTCTTCTGGAGCTATCTGACAAGGAAAAATGATTTTTGTGATGTTTTGTTTTGGCCCAGAATCTTTTGAGTACTGGATTTGCTTTTGGGGCCTTTGCGGATAAATTTAGTCGATCGAAATTTTAACTGTGTAATTTTTCATTACTTTACATTTCTATCTGTGACCGTGAATGTCATTTGATCGGTAAACCTTGTCTAATCGCTATAGTCCTTTTAGACGGGTTTGCGAATGTGACATTCACGTTGATGTTCTGTATTGTGCTGTGATGTTGCGGATTGTCATGGTGGATAGCCTGGGTGTAGTGGTAGTACAGTTTTGTTATATTTGTACATTTGATATTGCGGGGCGAGCGTCCGACATGTGGACTGCCGTCACTTCCTGTTTGTATATTATTCTTTTGGGGCACGACCGGGCTGAGGTCGATGTCACCCTTGTATATTATTTTATTTTTTGTACTAGGATTACCCTAAGTTGGGGCGCACGAATAGCCGGATTCTAGAAGGCAACGGGTCCGCATCTCATGGCGTTGAGACGGAGGGGACCTTACTCTAGAATTGGCGGGCTATTCGCCGCACTCGTGGGGGGTATAGGTTGACCCAAGGATGGGTGCTCAAGTTACCGGATTCTGTGAAGTGCTGGGTGGTCCATTCACTTTGCTGAAAGGGGCTTCCTCGCTTCAGGTTTTGGCGGGTAACTTTCTACGCTCGTAGGGGTCTAGGAGTTCATTGCATAGGCTATCCACACGACCAGGGGAACGTCGGGTTTCAGTTGTGGCTCTATGAAACCCAGGGCTTCCAGATTATCTGTATTGTTCTGTGATACTTATTACTTTTCTGTGATGTTGCATTTATAATGCCTGGGACGATTGTTATATATATTTATATATACTAGTAGATGTTGTATATGTTTTGCACCCGCGCTAGCCCAGTCTCCGCTCTGTCGTTAGTTAAGTAACCTAACGAGTGATGACGGGACCCAGTGGCGAATGCGGGTGGCATATACGTACATTTTATTTTCGTTCTTTTCTGGTGTGATTAATTGATGGGACTGTATTGATTCTTATCAATGCAAAGGAAAACAAACCAATATAAATATGATGTTGTTGGAACCAAGTTTTTTAAAACTGACATTACAGACGTACGCTTTTGCTTTGCGTCGTGGTATTCAGATTGGAATATCCTGCACCTCATTCGACGAGGCAAGGGCCGAGATCCCGTCATCGGGAGTGACCCCTTGAGTAATAGTTTGCGTCAACGTAATAACTTCACTATAGTCGTTTACTTTTTGCTTCGCATCGTGGTATTCAGTTTGGAATATCCTGCACCTCATTCGACGGGGAAAGAGCCGAGATCCCTTCACCGGGAGTAACCTCTTTAGCAAAAATTTTTGCCACTATACTTTTATAAAAACCACTTGGATTCCTTCAACGATATCAAGTTCATTACGTTAAAGGTTTTTCGCCAAAAACCAGCCGTAGCCCTCCGTCATTTCAGAAAAGCAGCGCCTAATATTCGTGCTATGTTTGTTGGCTTCCGTCAAGGCATAGTGTGCGGTAGCCATGTGTTACTTTTCTGTAGCATGGATATGCATTAATCTAGGACAGTCGTGCAACCTTGTTGGCATCCGTCAAAGGCGAGTACGGGTGAGTCTAGATTAATCAGGATAATGACGGGTAGAACTTGACTGGCAACTTATGATTTGTTGGCATCCGTCAAGGTCATAAGCAGCTTGGGGTAAAAATCATTTCGGGAGTTTCAAACATACAGGAAACTTGCCAGTCATGCGCATACCTTCTGGAGTGTGGTGACTTGAGTGGCTTCCATCAAGTTATCATGCGATGATAGTTGGATCCCGATTCCCACTGATGAGTACGATTACTCCTCGGGTGATTCCGACTAATTCTTCTTTTAGGTTTGGAGGAGAATTTGAGAAAACAGTGGGAGCCATCCAGATTAGATAAAATGATTATCCATTCTGATCTAGGTTAGAGTGCATGCTGAGTGTTTCTTTTCTCCATCTCTTTGGCATCGACCATGCCCCGACCCTAGACTATGACTCAGTGACCAAGTTAACCGAACTTTTTTAAAAACACTGGCTTTTGGATTGTCTAAGTTGCATACATCATTGCCACTCCTTCTTTTACCCTTTGCTTTTCTCTAGAACACCCGTATCACTATGAATATCCACTTCCATTGGATAAAACCATCGTATGGTTATATACGAACTCGAAGGAACTTTTTCGAGGATGGTTTCTGGTTCTGGAGAAAATGAATAGGACTATTCAGTTATCTTTTCCTTTTACCTTCTCTCAGGTTATGAGGGATCCTAGGATTAGGAGACGGTACACCTATTACGCTTATTGGATAGTTTTCTTCCAAACCATAGGCAGGTGCCGAAAGGTAGGGAATGAAGAAAACCGATTAGCCTAAGTATGGTGTGCAGAAGTGTAGGGTTGCTAGGCACGCGCACAAGGGTCTACGAGGCATCAACCATGCCCGATTTAAAATTTAGCCGTGCCGAACAACCCGAATACGGAACTTTAAACTAGAGATTAGGCGAAAACTAGCATGCTAAACATTTTAACACTAAGTGAGAGGGATTACAACCTTTGTAGATCCGGTCCTTCACTTCATATGCTCCGTGTTGTGGTCCCTTCGCTGCGATCATCGGGATCCGGACTCTCGAGAGGTTCCACGAAGAGAAAGATGCAACCTTTGCCTCCGATCTTCGATACTAAGATGATCTACCTTGAAGTTTCTTTAACACAAGCTAACACTCATGAAATGATGTGAACACCCTCATCTAAATGGCAAGGGAAGATGAGGATGATGAAGTAGGATTTTTGCTCTCTTTATTTATCTTTTTCTCATATTTATCCATCACAAAAATCAAAGCATGAAACTATTTCAAGCAAAGAAGAAGAAGGAAGAAGATGATGAATAATATTAGAATTATTTTGTGATGAATAGGAAAAGAATAATATGATAGAATTATGCAACCATGGTCAAGTGAACCTTTGTAGAGATTTGACTAAGGTTAAAGGTTTGGTTAGGGTTAAGGAAATATCTAGCATAATATCTTAACAAAGACAAAGAAAGAAAACTTCTAGAAACTTCTAGAAAGCCTTAACCCTAATCAAACCCTAACCATGTTTAATCTCTACTAAACAAGTTGCATTATTTATCATATCATGTTACAATATTATATATCACATATATAATATTTATCGTAACAAAATAAAATAATACATTTAACATATATCGCATATATATCAATGTATTACCCGAGTGAGAAAAAGAATCTTTTAGTGAGCAAATATTAGTTAATGTAATTTAATATATCATATATATTATTATACATTAAATTATCGTATCAACACTTGATCCGACAATCCGGCTATATCGCATATAACCGACTAATATTTATCCGTACCGATTCATCGAATCAACACTTGATCCGATGACCCGGGTGATATCAAATATCTCGAGAATAGAATACGGTATCACATATCGCATTATCCTCGGTCCCGCACATATCACATACGTGCCCCCCTACTCCGTTTTGCCTGAGTCAAGAAACCTCTATGTAGGACTCTAAAGAATCGTCAATACGCCGGCAGTAGGTGATGATCATATCAATCACCCACAAGCTGCAAGCGGTCAGCTAAACGTAACAGCTACCCAGGTATTGAGCGCTCAGAAGATCAACAAGCAAGCCTGTAACTTCTCCTGTGAATCCAAACAGTAACACTCCCGTACAGTCCGGTCTCGTCGTCTGATATGTTGCATATCTCTTCTAGGGGTGGTAAACGTCAGACCCCAGTAGCTCGATAAGTCGTGTCGATATGAGGTCTATAACAGTTCGAGAAACTACTGATAACACTTACCAGTAAATCTCAGCAACCCTGGCCAGGGATTTCTGGTTATAGCCAATCGAACACAGCACAACATCAACTCCCTATACCGAGAGAGACGAATCCCCTCCTATCGCTCATTGCCTCCATGTGATTCGGGACTGTACCCAAAAGCCACCTTTTTGCACGCCCTCTTGGACGTGGTATGATGGAAATCAAAGCACAGTGGGAATCACACAAGACTCTATGACGATCTCGGGTCAACAAACTACTCTGTACCAGTGTCACCGGAGAACTGCCATCTGACGTATGGTATAATACCATCTGGGAGTTCTCGGCGAGTCCGTCCAGTGTACCCAGTCTCCACTGAGCACCCGTACACCATCCTTGATGTCAAACACCGATGGATATGGGATCATCCATCGCCCATCATATGGGTCAAGATGCGTATACGCTAGTCTACTCTGGTGCATCGATGCCCTGTCTCGATACACCCTCGACTAGGAACAGTTATAGGATGTACTCGTCGACTACCGTGGCCCCACTAGTATGATCTCATCATAGTCCCAGTAGTCGAGTACATATCCTAAGGGCTTTATCAACATGTAACATAGAGACAATCAGGGTACATGTTAAGATAAAGTACAACCAGATAGCATACTATCATGTCGAGCAAGAAAGTCCTCCTTATATATGTCCTAGCATCCACTACAATATA
Organism: Agapanthus africanus; assembly: GCA_030015575.1. Classification (NCBI taxonomy): domain Eukaryota; kingdom Viridiplantae; phylum Streptophyta; class Magnoliopsida; order Asparagales; family Amaryllidaceae; genus Agapanthus; species Agapanthus africanus. The sequence goes on from JASDDO010000012.1 coordinate 359,674,715, forward strand.
CATCGTATGTACAGTAATGGACTCTAGGGCATACATATAACTAACAATCTCCCACTTGCACTAGGGCCATCTGTTATGGTATCGCATACCCAACAATTAGCTGCGGTTGAAGTATCTCATACTCAACCATCCCATAAAAGTCTCTACTGGGAAAAAGGCCTTTGTGAGTGGATTCGCGCTGTTGTCCTCTGTGTCTACTCTCCTAACCTCGATCTCCCTGGAGATCAACCATCTCCATGATCAGGTGATACTGCCTAAGAATTATATCTGGATTTCTGATGGGACGGTAGTTCCTTGGCTAAATCCACAACTCCATTGTCACACAATGGTAGGAACGAAGTTCATCTTATGAACTTATATATATCCAGACTGGCTCTTTGGTTGCATCCTTGGTAACGACGTATCTTGCCTTTAATCGTCTAGTATGTCACGGTATCTAGCTTGGAACTCTTCCAACATACCGTCCCTCCACTGAGGGTATAGACAAGCCTGCGACTGACATTCAGTCGTTCTTATCACCCTGGAACCTTTCCAGTGATTCTCCCCAGGATCAATTGATACCATCTCACTACAACTAGTGAGTATCCTAACATCCAATTAGATCTATCTCATAGATCCAAAACCCAGGATTTAGGAGGTATCACTTTGATCCTATATGGAGAATCCTTGTAATAAGCGGAGATTGACCAAGCGTAGCATAGGAAACTCCTTCCCTATCAAGAGTATGTCATCCACGTACTCTACGAGGATCACCACCATACTCTCTACTACCTTTTTGTATATACAAGGTTCATCTACCATTTTGATGAAGTCAAACTCTTTGACTACCACATCAAAACAGGTGTTTCAACTCCGCGATGCCTGTTTTATCATATAAAACATCTTGCACACGTTTCCGCTGCTCCCACTGTCTACGAAGCCCTCTGGCTGTGTACTTATAGACGTTCTCTTCTAAAACATCACTTAGAAAAGCAGTCATGACACCCAACCACCAGATATCGTAGTCATGGTATGTAGCCGTGGAAAGTAGGATCTGGATGGACTTAAGCATAGATCCTTAGAAAAGGTTTCAACATAATCCATACCTGGTCTATGATGCAAACCTTTAACAAGTTTAGCTTTGAAAGTCTCAACTTTTCCATGTACACCAAGTAATCTTCTCAAGATATACTTTCTCCTGATGGGGATTTAACCCTTCAGATAAAGCAACCAAAGTCCATACTTTGTTGGTGTATAAGGATTCCATCTCAGATCGATAAGCATCCAGCCATTCTTACAGAGTCCCACTCCTGATGGCCTGCACGAAACTAGTTGGGTCATCATCTCATGATGCAATCCTTGCTCCCACTGTCATAGAGAAACCGAAGTATCTCTCAGGTGGGTGAGGAACCCTACTAGATCGACGGAGAGGCTGAGGTTCGTTGGAAACTATTGAATCCTTTGGTTCTACCAAATCATCAGCTGTAGTTTGTATGGCTGGAACATTTCCAGTTCTACATAACAGACCATGCCTCGAGCTTGTCCGGATTTTGCTTTTAGACATAGGCCGGACAACCCCAAATCTTAACAAACTTAAGATATGGGCTCTTCCCTTTCCATATCATATATGAAGTGGTAGGCAACTGATTTGATTTGAACCCTATTCAATAGGTATGCAGCTTCTCAAGTGCATAACCCCCCAAAGGAAATAGGAAACTCAGTAGTACTCATCATAGAGCACACCATATCAAATAGGGTGCTATTGCTCCTCCCCGATACACCGACGTGCTGTGGTGTATACGGGGGAGTAATGCCGAGAGAGAATCTCATTCTCCTTTAGAATAGTCCAGGAATTCCGTGCTTAAGTATTCTCCTCCTTGATCACATCATAGGACATAATACTTATACCCGTATTCTGGTTTTCTACTTCTAACTTATATTCTGTGAATATCTCAAAAGCTTCGGACTTGTGTTTCAACAGGAACATATGTCTGAATCTTGAGAGATTATCAGAGAATGTAATGAAGTACAAAGAACCGATCTTGGCATATGTAGACAGGGGACTTTCATACATCAGCATGTATCAATCCCAAAAGTTCACTAACTCTTTCTCTGTTTCCAACAAACAGAGCTGTGGTCATCTTATCTTTGTGACATGACCGGCAAGTTTCACAAGATGTAAATTCAAACTAATTTAAATATGCATCTATATGTAACTTCAGCCAGTCGGGTCGCATTGATATGACCTAGTCTACAATGCCTCAAGAAGGATTCGTTCATTTCTGAACTCTTCCTCTTGTGTGTGTTCTATATACTAAGAACTGTAATTTGATTTAGAACGTCAATGCTTTTAGATAACGTGCCTGAACCGATCAACTCTTGATATAGGAAATGTTCAAAACATTATCCAACAATACAAAATTATATCCTTTCTTTACTAATAAAGAGACTGATATGATTTTGTATATCAGGTTCGGTATCTAATAACATTTGTTCAGAATCAATATATTCTGGTAATACAGGGTGATAGTGACCAACAGACTTGGCTGCAACACTTGCACCGTTTTCTGTCTCATGAAACTTATCACCCGTTCTCAGTTCTTTACCTATCTGTAGCCCATGTAACAGATTACATATGCGGGATCCTGATCCGGTATCACATACCCAGGACGTAAAGGATACTGAGAAACAGTTCTCTGTAATGAACACACCCGAAGATGTTGCATCAACATGCACTTTCTTCGTTTGGGCGGCACGGGAAATCTGGTATTCCCCAATTTCCTGTTCTGTCTTATAACAATTATAAGTTGGAGCGGGACCAACGTTCCCCAGCTCAGTATAACAAGCGGGTTTGGTCAATATATCCGTTTTATTATCTTGATTAAGACGTGATATGGTCGCTATCTGGAGAGAGAGAGAAGAAAACACTCAGCGTATGCTCTTGCAAGATTAGATTGGTTATCTAATATATCTAATCAGGATGTCTCCCACTGTTTTAATCAAATCTTCCTTCAAACCCTAAAAGGAAAGACTAGCTGGGATTAATTACACGCTACAAGTTCGCCAATCTTTCAGCCAGGCCAGTGTCGGTACTTTGAGGGAGGTCCCCCGTGCTTTCGCACGAACCTAATTAAAGTAAACCTCGTTTTCCCAGAGGCGTAACCCCGTTAACACCTTTCTAGACACCTACTTGATCGGCTAATTGTAATGTGTAAAACTCTCCCAGGAGTAACTCTTACTCGCAGCGGGTATCGGGATCCAACTATCTCATAGAAGGTATGCAATCTCATTGCAAATTTCAATACTTGAAATTCCCAATAATATTTTGCCCCTAGTGACTTATGACCTTAACTATGGTCAACAAATCATAAGCACTAGTCAAGTTCTACCCGTCATTTCTTGATTAATTAGACCCACCCACATGACCCTTAACTAAGGTCAACAAAGTCATATGACTGTCCTAACTAATCGCATCATATGCTATATAGGAAGACATCACTTAGCTACCGTACACTGTGCCTTAACTATGGTCAACAAACACAGCACGAATACTAAGTACTCTACTTCCTAAAATGACGGAGGGTTACGACAGGTTTTTAATAAAACCTATTGCGTAATGAACTTGATATCGTTGTAGAATCGAGTGATTTTAAATGGAGTGTTTTTGAGGCTTTTCTAGTTTTGCTAAAGGGGTCACTCCCGGTGAAGGGATCGTCGGCCCTTTCCTCATCGAATAAGGTGCAGGATATATCATATATACCGCTGTGCAAAGCAAGAACTATAGAAGCAATCAAAAGACAAACCGAGTTTGTAGCATCTGCCAGTTATTGCTAAAGGAGTCACTCCCGGTGAAGGGATCTCGGTCCTTTCCTTATCGAATAAGGTGCTGGATGTTCTACAAGGAACACCGCTATGCCAAGCAAGAACTGTAGCTACCAGTTTTTATAAACAAGTTTCTACAACATCTTAGGTTTCTTTTAATTCATTAATCTCATTAATGAAGTCCCATTTTAATTATGCTTCGCAAGCATCTCTTTTGAAAACGAAATCTGCAATAAAACATATATCTCATATATATAATATAAACATTCGTCACAGGCAGTAATATGATCTCATCACAGAACATTGCAGCAGAAGAACATATATGAAATATTGGATATATTAGGACGTCCGTGTTTTCAATACGAGCCTGTATAAAACATGGATTCCACGGTCGCGATGAATAGCCAAACCCACATCCCTAGACCCCTACGAGAGCGGCAAGTAACACTGCCAATTCTAGGGTTAGGAGACCCGGTCTCGACTCCCCGAGATGGTCTCCCACTGGACCCTAGAACCCGGTTACTTGTGCTCCCCGCCTTGGGTCTACCTAATGCGGAAAAGTAAATAATATACAATGGTGACATCTTCCGCTACCTGGAAGTGCCCCAATAAAAGAATATTACATACAAATGAATTTTATATGAATGAAAAAGAAAAAACTCTCATCTCACATAAAACCCCCGGCTATTCAAACGCGACGATCCAATACAACATATCACAGCAACACATAATATGTCATATCATCAACGTAAGCAAGTATGTGTATCCCGATTGTCGTTGATGTATAGCAACGAAGCCGGCGATACACCACATACTACGCTTACGGTCACAGAAAAGAAAGTGTAAAACTACAACAGTTGGAATCCGCAACCTTCTTAGACATCGCATGCCTAACCAAATGAATTCCTTAGACATCGCATGCCTAACAATTATAAACCCCGCATTTTAGTCTCTTTTATCGAACACTCTTTTCAATATCAAGTCGGCCAATTCAACAAGATTCCCGACATCCTGATCGAATGCTCGTCGCAAACTTTAGTAGACGGCCGCACCCCCAGATGCCGTCGACGAAGTGCACTAAGGCGGAACACCGCTGCCGCGAGCACCCGAACGGATGCTTTCGGCGACGGGGTTCTCCTACAGTCACTTGGTCGGGGCTATGGGGCGTAGCTGTCTATTAAGTTTACCCGGCGAGTATCCGCGTACGCTACGTGATTGCGACGGACTTTTGATCACATCAAAATTCCGTAGCAACCGATCAACTGAGACTAAACTGCTATGTTTATAATATTCAAATCAGTTATCTCATAACTACCTGTGGATTCCAAATATTGTATCACATTCCAGATAAATAGAAAAAGTTAAACTTTCCGATCGAATCATCAAGCACCCAAGATTTTCCCAATATATCTCAACACTTGAAATCAGTTTAAAAACATCCATTACATGCCACAGTACCAATGGTCCAGCCGTAGAAGGGTCAAGCCAACGCCTCAAATGTGGCACGCCGTACTGCCCCAAACCCTAAGGTTCAAAGGGCAGTTCAAGACGGTCACATAATCGAGTTAAGGTTTGTTATCTTCTAGAGGGTCCACCGAGTTACTTGCATGACTTAGAACATTCTTAAACACGAGAAAAAATCCAACTTTTGAAAAATTTTCCGACAGGGGAAAAAGTGAGTTATTGATATCCGTTCGAACTTTTTAACAGTTTCTAAAATTTATCCGGAAAACACACATAGACAAAATCTGATAATCCGATCGAATCATCGAATCCCCAAAACAACCCCAGAAAATTCAACTCTTGAATAAATATTAAAAATTCCCAGAAAATCCAGCATAATAAAATAGGAGTTACTGTGCAAACAAAAATTGATGACGTCATCAATGCGCCGCGGAACCGCCGCAGAAGGCATGCTTCTGCCGCGGTTCCGCCGCGTGTTGTACTGTTCATCAAATAATTTTTGTACCGTAATTCTTAGAATTCCCTGCTGAATTTTTTAAGCATTTTTAATGTGGAAAAATCCCAGTTTTTAGAAAAAGTCCAGAGAGCGGGTTTTATCGGGGTTTCGGGTTTCGATCGGACTTTAAACTTCGTCTAGACTTCGCCTAAAGCTCTAGCTTGGATCTGATACCACTGTAGGGTTGCTAGGCAGGCGCACAAGGGTCTACGAGGCATCAACCATGCCCGATTTAAAATTTAGCCGTGCCGAACAACCCGAATACGGAACTTTAAACTAGAGATTAGGCGAAAACTAGCATGCTAAACATTTTAACACTAAGTGAGAGGGATTACAACCTTTGTAGATCCGGTCCTTCACTTCATATGCTCTGTGTTGTGGTCCCTTCGCTGCGATCATCGGGATCCGGACTCTCGAGAGGTTCCACGAAGAGAAAGATGCAACCTTTGCCTCCGATCTTCGATACTAAGATGATCTACCTTGAAGTTTCTTTAACACAAGCTAACACTCATGAAATGATGTGAACACGCTCATCTAAATGGCAAGGGAAGATGAGGATGATGAAGTAGGATTTTTGCTCTCTTTATTTATCTTTTTCTCATATTTATCCATCACAAAAATCAAAGCAAGAAACCATTTCAAGCAAAGAAGAAGAAGGAAGAAGATGATGAACAATATTAGAATTATTTTGTGATGAATAGGAAAAGAATAATATGATAGAATTATGCAACCATGGTCAAGTGAACCTTTGTAGAGATTTGACTAAGGTTAAAGGTTTGGTTAGGGTTAAGGAAATATCTAGCATAATATCTTAACAAAGACAAAGAAAGAAAACTTCTAGAAACTTCTAGAAAGCCTTAACCCTAATCAAACCCTAAACATGTTTAATCTCTACTAAACAAGTTGCATTATTTATCATATCATGTTACAATAAGAAGGTAATAACTAAAGACAAATAAAGGGATTAGAAAGAGGGCAAAGTAAAATGCGACTGCTATGATTCACGACCAAACCACGTATTTCATCGCCACTCCTACTTCACATTTGTATTTCTCCAGAACACCCCGTATCACTACGAACATCCAATTCCATTGGATAAATCCATCGTATTGTTATATACGAACTCGAAGGAACTTTTTCGAGGATGGATTCTGGTTCAGGAGAAATAGGAATAAGGCTTATTCAGTTGTCTTTTATCCTTACCTTCTCTCAGGTTGCAAGTGCTTCTAGGATTAGGAGAGTATACCTATTATGCTTATTGGTTAGTCTTCTTCCAAACCATAGGCCGGTGCTGAACAGTAGGGTAGGAAGAAAACCACTTAGCTTAACGATGGTGTACAGAAAGTAATGAGTAAAGACAAATAAAGGGAGTTGGAGAGATGGCAAGGAAATATACGATTACAATCATGAATCTGATAATGGAAGAGGCATTACTAGGAATACCCGGATACCCCTTCGAAACATATTCATGTTTCAGTTTCACTGTGTATTGTTAATAGAAAACTGATTTCTCAATTAGACCCTTGCTCCAGGGTATGTAATTACCAGGTATGATTCTCACATCTCTATGGTTTTACAGATGATGAGTGGGAGTAAGTTATTGGGAATTAGGTGATCATCCTCATTATATCGGAATTCGTTGTAATTGGTGATATTTGAGGAAATCACCTGGGTACAGTTTTCAACCTACGACGCACAGGGTTTGAAAGATTAAACTCAGAGGACTTATACAAAGTATTGTATGTTGTCCAGTGTCCATTAGGACAAAGGGGTTGGTACTCATACTATATCCTGTTTACTTGTGACTTCTCAAATTTTGGACAAATGTTTCGTAGAAATACAAGGTCCAAGTTTGAGAAGTTATAGGTACAAGAATAAAGTAGAGAACCAGGTGTCGCAAGTATCGGGATTCTTCAAGGTGATCGAAGATGTAGATACTTGTATGAGGTATTCAGTTGATTGTAATGGTTTTGAGAAACTTATTTCTCTTTCAGATTACTCATAATTAGACGCACTCCTAAGTTGAGTAATGCTGATTGGCCTCTCTCCATTTAGTTGACATGCACTGGAGATAGCTGCATGATTTGAATCTGGTTCCAATTAAATTAGTGCTTTTGTTTCTATATTAGATATATATAGAATCAATTTATATCTTAACGATGTTAAGGTATAGGGAGTCGTCCGGCTGATGCTTAAAACCAGAATCCGGATAAACTCAGGGCACGTTTCAGTAATGGCTGTTTGTGGGTTATCCCGGGCTTTGACGACGGTTAACTTTCTACCATCTGGAAGATCAATAGTGATATTGTTCTTGACTCGCCAAAGTTTTAGTAAAATGGAATTTTTTCAGAAAACAATAGTGGGAGTATGGTAGAACTGGAAGTGATTCCAGAACCATAAACGATTACGGAAAATTTAATAGGACCTAAAGATTCAATCAGGATTGACATTCCATTAGCCACTCCGCAGATATGGAGGGTAACCTCAGCCACCCGAGAGGTTCTCAGGTAGCCTCAAGGACGGTGATAGGGAGGTTCTTGTTTATCCGGACTTGACACTACTGTTGTTCTAGACTATGAGACCCAGCAGAAGGATGAGTATAGCGTCATTCTAAACTAGCTTTAGAAGTGCACGTGTATATCACTCTGCCAGAGGGTTGTCGTAGTCAGTGGGAGCAGCGGAAGAGTAGTGGACAAGTAGCATGTCTATTTATGGACTAAAGCGGATATGGCGGAGATAGATCATCTATTTTGATGTGACAGTCATAGGTTTTTGACTTCATCAGAATAGGAGATGGATCTGTTAAGAAAGTAGTAGGGTGTGTGTCCTGGTATTGAGGATGACATACACAGAGTAGGAAGTGAAATTCCTATACTACGATCGGTTATACTTTGGTTGTCACACAGTAGTTTCTCCACATAGGTTATGGATATTATATCAGACATACTGGTTACTAGATCTATAGTGTTAGATCTAGATTTGGGAAGTGTCCCAATCTGGGTACTCAGACAGTATTCTAAAGGTGTTTTATAATGGACGACTCCTGGCATGGTGGTGTATCTGCAGGTGATGGAGTCACCTTCTCTAAAGGTGTCTTACAGACTAAAGAGGAGAGGGATGTGCATGATTGGCATATCACTTGCTTAGGCAATTGAGTCAATCATGACATGTCAAGTACCACACCAAATGTTGTTTTTGCACTAGATGCAATAAGTTGATATATTAATCCAATCCTGGAGAAAAACGATTGGAAGCAGTTTATGAACATAAGTGGATGTTCTAGGGATTTGATAACCGCAGCCTCCTTCCGGAGACGGTTATCATTTAAGGCTTCCAAGGTGACCTGGATGACAGAGTGACTGTCAGAGTTATAGTTTTCTCTCTGACGAGGGGCAGTAGTTTGGACAGGTGGTCCAAGAAGATACTGAGGAAGGCATGGCGCAGCTTACTGATTAAGTTCAGTAGACGATACAGTCTAAAAAGTTTGCTGGATTTGGAGTTCATTTATGAACTGGGTCCCATGAGATATCCAGAAATATTCTAAGACGGGTATTGCTCATTTCGGGAGATAGTTTTCTCCGCGAAGTTGTGATAAAGAGAGACATAGAAATAAACACTGGAGCGGATCCACTCACTGAGGCTATTTCTCGAACGCAATAGTTTTACAAACGAGGTTTGTGAAACTGATTAGTAGAGGAGTTGGTGTTCGGTATCACACGCGCTGTGAGTATGCGACATCGCAATAATTAGCCTTAAGTGCAAGTGGGAGATTGTTGGCTATAGTTGTTAGGTCCACGTTACCTCTCCCGATACTTTCGGGGTTGCGGAAACGGTAAAACAAAAATTTTTCTGGACTTGGCAACATGGACCGTAAAAGCCGGATTTTTGCTAAACAATACACTAGCTACCTAACATGAGATGTTATCTACTCGGTTAGGGGTTATACCTCAACTTGAACTCCTTCTCTTCTTGTTGTTCTTCTCTTCTTGTTATTCTTCTCTCTTTGTTGTTCTTCTCTTTGCATGCTCGACGGTTGATCCGGACTTTGGTCACCTCCGCGGCCTCCTTGAGTCGAAGACGATCCACCCGAGAGATGTGCACCGAGCTCCACCTCGAGCTGAGGTAACTAGGGCAAGGAGATTGCCAATCTAGAAGCCCTAGGTTGTGTAGAGAAGATGTATGGATGTGTTTGTCAAGTAGAATCCTTTTTCTCTCAACACATGAGATCAAAGGAAAAATCAAGAGGAGGAAGAAGGAGGAGTTTTTCTAGTAACCCTGGAGCATCTCATTTCAAGAGAGAGAATGAGAATGAGCAAATAAAAAGCTTAACCAAGAGAAAACCTTACCATGGTTGCAATAATGCACAAACATTATCATTACTAATCCCATCAAGATAAAGGTGATGGCTACAAATGACATGACCATTATCTTAACAAAAGAAAAAGAAAACCAAAGAATACTTTAGATCTTCTAAGAAGATCCAAGTCAACTTTGGTCAAATGGTCAACAAAGTCAAGATGGTCAAATGGTCAATGTAATTAGCCATAACAAAATTATTAATGAAAGGATTAGTAAATAATGTCCCCGGCTCATAATGGTTTTGACCAAACGAACTGTCGAAACCCTAATGAGTCCGCCTCAAAATGGTTTTGACCGAATCAACTGTCAAAACCCTAATGAGCCTGCCACATAGCGGTTTTGGCCGAACCAACTGCCAAAACCCTAATGAGGCACCTACTCCTTCATCGCTCCGGAATACTGTGCATACACACCTGCATCCGTATTCCGTAGAATGCGGATGCGCAGAAGACAAAACAAATCCATCCATGCAATACTTGGATCCGGCTTAAACCAAAGCCCACTTGTATTGCCTTCCCGAACACCACACGCACACAAGTGTACGTAAGTGATCGCGGCCCTGCCGTAAAACCATACGGCCTCTACACGTTTCGCTCAGTGCAGGGAAACTCTCTGTGTGGGACTCTAAAGACTCGACACTACGCTGGTAGTGGGTTTAACCACAGACCGCAAGCGGCACTAGCTGTACGTAACGGTCCTCAGTTAGATGTCGATAAGAAGGCCGATGAGGTAAACCCACCCGAACTCCTACTGAGTTTGTATGTGACAATTTCCGTACAGTCCGGTCTGTTCGCCTGATACATCGCATGTCGGGTCTAGGGGGGCGGAAAGCGTCAGACCCCTAATAGCGGTACAAGTCGTGTCGGAGTGAAGCCCAGAACACCCTGAGATAACACTGGAACCTACCAGTACATCTCGCTTGCCCTGGCCAGGGACTACTTGTGTAATGGCTCTCCTAGACACAGCGCGATGTCAACCCCCAATACCGGGAGAGACGAATCCTGTCTAACCGTCACTGCCTCCAAGTGCTTCGGGACTGCTCCCAACTACTACCTGTTTGCACGACTCAGTAGAGCCGTGGTAGGGTAGCAATCAAAGAACAGTGGGAACACACTCGAGGCGAAATGACAGTGTCAAGTCAGCGGACTAAGCTGTACTCATGTCACCTGGGAACTGATAACTGACGATAGGTATAATACCAACCATCAGTTCCCGACGAGTCCTGTCCAGTGTACTCGTAACCCAACGAGCACCCGCATACTATCTCAAGTACGACGTACCGACGGCTGTGGGACAGACCGTCTCCCGTGCTGGGATGAGAAGCGCATACGCTAGTCTACTCCGGAGTATCGATGCCCTATCTCGGTACTCCCACGACTAGGGACGTGAATAAGGATGTGCTTGTAGATTACCCAGCCCCCACGAGTGTGATCGCCATCACAACGCCGGTAATCAAGCAAGGATCCAAATGGCTCTACTAATGCGTATAGGTGATATAATAAATAAACACACAAGTACACATTAAAGCAGAGACAAACCAAGTAGCATACTACTATATTGAGCAAGATTGTCTGTACAACTGTGAATATCCCAAGCTTCCATCAAGTAATATACATACTAGTATGATACAGTAATGGCCTCTAGGGCATATACACTAACAATCTCCCACTTGCATTAAGGCCATGTACTGGCGTATCGAAGACCTATCATCTCGATCGGCCGCTCGAACTGAGTCTGGGGTAAAGCCTTCGTGAATGGGTCCGCAGTGTTGTCCTTTGTGTCCACTCTCCGCACCTCGATCTCCTGTCGAAAAATGATCTCCCTGATCAGGTGATACCGCCTTAAGATGTGCCTGGATTTCTGATGGGACCTTGGTTCCTTCGCTAAAGCTATAGCCCCATTGTTATCGCAATACAAAGGTATTGGGTCAACAATGGACGGAACCACCTGAAGTTCACTAATGAACTTCTTTATCCAGACCGCCTCTTTTGCGGCATCGCTTACAGCAATGTATTCAGCCTCCATCGTCGAGTCTGCGACGGTATCCTGCTTGGAACTCCTCCAACATACCGCCCCTCCGTTGAGGGTAAACACAAAACCCGAGATGGACTTGCTGTCATCTTTGTCACTCTGGAAGCTTGAATCGGTAAAGGACTCGACCCTGAGGTCTCCATTACCGTAAACCAGGAACATCTCCTTAGTCCTTCTCAGGTACTTAAGAATGTTCTTCACTGCTGTCCAGTGGTCCTCCCCTGGGTCTGACTGATACCGGCTTACCGCGCTCAACGCGTAAGCTACATCTGGTCTTGTACATAGCATCGCATACATTATAGATCCTACCGCCGAAGCGTAGGGTATAGTGCTCATGCGAACCCTCTCCTCGTCAGTCTTAGGAGACATCTTCTTGGAGAGGGCAATTCCGTGCAATGCGGGTATGTTACCGCGCTTGGAACCATCCATACTAAATCTCTTTAGTACGGTCTCTAAGTACCTGGACTGCGAAAGTCCCAATAGTCTCTTGGATCTATCTCTATGGATCTTGATCCCCAGAATGTACGAGGCATCACCCAGGCCCTTCATGGAGAACCTTTGTGACAAAAATAGCTTGACCGATTGTAGCATAGGAACATCATTTCCTATCAAAAGAATGTCGTCCACGTACAAGACTAGGAATACGACAGTTCGTCCTACAATCTTCTTATAAACACAGGGTTCATCTTCGTTCTTGATGAAATCAAATTCCTTGATTGCCTCATCAAAACAGACGTTCCAGCTCCGCGATGCCTGCTTTAATCCATAAATGGATTTAAGCAACTTGCATACCTTTCCGCTGCTCCCACTGTCTATGAAACCTTCTGGTTGATCCATGTAAACGCACTCTTCCAAACAACCGTTTAGGAAAGCCGTCTTAACATCCATCTGCCAAATTTCATAGTCATGGAAGGCAGCAATGGCAAGTAGGATCCGAATGGATTTGAGCATAGCCACCGGAGAAAAAGTCTCGTCATAGTCCAAACCAGGTCTTTGACGAAAACCTTTTGCAACGAGTCTAGCTTTATAGGTTTCCACCTGCCCATCTACACCAAGTTTCTTTTTGTAGATCCATTTGCATCCAACGGGTTTTACCCCAGGTGGAGCAATATCCAAGGTCCACACTTTATTGGCGTACATGGACTCCATTTCGGATTGCATTGCTTCCTGCCACTTATCAGAGTCCCTACTGATAATGGCCTGCCTGAAACTGGTAGGGTCATCTTCTTCCAAGATGCAATCCTCTCGATCCCCGTCTATGAGAAAACCGTAGTATCTCTCGGGCGGATGAGAAATCCTACCAGATCTGCGGAGTGGCTGAGGTTCGTTTGGGGTCATTGAATCTAGCGGTTCCTCCAAATTTTCAGTTACATTTTGTGGTCGCTGAATTTCTTCCAGTTCTACCGAACTCCCACTAGCTTCTTTTGCAAGAAACTCCCTTTCTAAGAAGGTAGCGTGGCGAGATACAAACACCTTCTGTTCCTCAGTGTGGTAGAACAGATATCCTAGTGAGTCTTTAGGATATCCCACAAATTTACAGAGAACTGACCGTGCCTCTAACTTGTCCGGTTTCTGTGTTTTCACATAGGCCGAACAACCCCATATCTTAAATCGCTTAAGATACGGATTTCTTCCATTCCATATTTCATATGGAGTCTTAGGCACTGATTTGGATGGAACATAGTTCAATAGGTACGCCGCTGTCTGAAGCGCATGTCCCCAAAATGAAAGAGGCAACTCAGCACTATTCATCATGGAGCGAACCATATCCAATAGGGTACGATTCCTCCGCTCCGATACACCGTTGTGCTGTGGTGTATAAGGAGGAGTAAGCTGAGAGAGAATACCATTCTCTTTTAAGTAATCTAGGAATTCCGTGCTTAAGTACTCCCCTCCCCTGTCAGACCGGAGGATCTTGATACTTTTGCCTGTCTGGTTCTCTACTTCGTTTCTAAATTCCTTGAATTTCTCAAAAGCTTCAGATTTGTGTTTCATCAGATACACATATCCGAACCTAGAGAGATCGTCAGTGAATGTGATGAAGTACGAGAACCCACCCCTTGCATGTATAGACAGCGGACCACACACATCACTGTGTATGAGTCCCAAGAGCTCTCTTGCTCTTTCTCCATGTCCGGTGAATGGAGATTTGGTCATCTTTCCTTTGAGACAAGACTGATAAGTTTCATAAGATAAAAACTCGAAGGTATTCAAGAGTCCATCTTTATGCAACTTACTCAGTCTTTTCTCTCCGATATGACCAAGCCTACAATGCCACAAGTAGGATTCATTCGTATCTGAATTCTTCCTCTTGCGTGTGTTTTGTATATTGAGAACTGTATTCTGATTTAGAACGTAGATACCATTACACAGTGTACCCTCTGCAACCAGTACCTTATGAAGGCAAATGTTCATGATATTCTTTTCAAGAACAATGTTATATCCATCTTTATCGAGTAAAGAAACTGATATGATGTTGCAAACCATGGAGGGTACATAGTAGCAATCGTTCACAATCATAGCCTTGCCATTTGGCAATACTAGGTGATATTCACCGACGGCTGCCGCATTAACTTGTGCTCCGTTCGCTACTCTGAGCGACATATCACCCGGTGCAACTTTCCTACTTTTTCTCAGTCCCTGTAATAAATTACAGATGTGAGATCCTGATCCGGTATCAAGTACCCAGGAGGTAGGGCTGACCGTAAAACAGTTCTCAATTACAAGAACACCTGAAGTAGATGCAAAACCATGCTTCTCCTTCAACTGGGTATCCTGGAAATCCATACAATCCCTTTTCCCATTCTCACACTCATGACTGTTGTCACAAGTTAGAGCTGAACCAACTTTCCCCAGTCCCGAATAAGAATTCGGATCGGTCAAGCGATACATTTTATTATCTTGATTAGGGCGTGAAAAGGTTGCTGCCTGGAGAGAGAGAAAAGAAACACTCAACGTATGCTCTTGCAAGATTAGATTGGTTTATTAATTTATCTAACCAGGATGTCTCCCACTGTTTCCTCAAATTCTTCTTAAAACCTTTTTAAAAGAAGAACTAGCCGGGTTTTTAATTCACGTCACAATACTTGCTTAACCTTTCACCCAGGCTAGTGTCGGTACTTCGAGGGAGGTTTTCCAACGCTTTCGCGAAGTTCCTTAATTAAAGAACCTCTTTTCCCTTGGGGCGTAGCCCCGCTAACACCTTTCTAGACACCTACTAGGTTTATAGCATTGATCGTTAAGTGAAATAATCTCCCGAGAGTAAACCAACTCATCAGTGGGATCAGGATCCAGCTGTCATTATGTGATAACCTAGATGGAATCCACTCTAGTTACCACACTCCAGAAGGTATGCTAAATCTGCAAGTTTCAGTTCTTTTGAAACTCCCGATGTGGTTTTTGCCCCTAGGACCCAAGTGATCTTGACGGAGTCAACAAATCAAAGAGTCCTAGTCAAGTTCAACCTGTCATTATCTGGATTGCATTAAACCCACCCGCATAACCCTTGACGTTGTCAACAAGGTTATACGACTGTCCTAATCAATCCCATATACCGATACAAACAAGCAGCACTTAGCTACCGTACACTACGCCTTGACGGAGTCAACAAACGCAGCACGAATACTAAGTGTTACTTGTAAGAAATGACGGAGGGCTACGGCTGGGTTTTTGGCGAAAAACCCGTTAACGTAATGAACTTGATATCGTTGAAGGAACCTGGTAGTCTATTTGAAAATATAGTGGCGAAAACTTTTGCCAAAGAGGTCACTCCCTGTAAAGGGATCTCGGCTCTTTCCTCGTCGAATGAGGTGCAGGATATTCCAAACTGAATACCTCGATGCAAAGCAAGCATAATCGACTATAGTGAAGTTATTACCCTGACGCAAACTTTTGTCCAAGGGGTCACTCCCGATGAAGGGATCTCGGCCCTTGCCTCGTCGACTGAGGTGCTGGGCATTCACAACCGAATACCGCTATGCAAAACAAAAATGAACGTCCTTGCAATATCAGCTTTTTGAAAAATTGTTCCAACAACGTCTTTTAGGTTTATTTTCTTGCATTAGTTCTTTTAATGCGTCCCATCAATTAAATCCTACCATTGCAGAAAACAACCAAAATATGACGTACGCTTATGCCATTCGCATTCGCCACGGGGCCCCGTCATCACCCGTTAGGTTACTTAACTAACGACAGAGCGGGGGCTGGGCTAGCGCGGCTGTAAAACATAAGCAACGCCTAAATAGTTATTATATATAGCAATACTGCAACGATAGCCAATCCAGATCACAGATGAACACTTTGGATATACTAGGAACCCGCGATTCGTTCAAGCCTGCTACGAAAAGCGGATTACACGGTCGCGATGAATAGCCAATACCCCACCCAAGACCCCTACGGGTGCGGCAAACTACCCGCCAAGTACCCGAAGCGAAGCAACCTCCCTCAACGCCATGAGTAGGCCACTCGGCACTTCGAGATACCCGGTAGTTTGTGCACCCCCTCCATGGGTCTATCCTAGGAGCAAAAACAGTAAAAAGAATTATACAATGACAGCAACAACCCCGACCCGGTTGTGCGGCCATACAAATAATATTACAACAATTTACAAATTTATTACATGAATGAAAGAAAAAGAAACTCTCATCTCACATCCACCCCGGCTATTCATCCGCGACAATCCAACGAGTTCATATACACAAACCATCAACAACAATCACAGATCACAGATATGTATAACCCCGACTAATCGACATATAGCGATTAGCCGACGTTCAATACATAAGAACATCACAGATATAACCAACATATTCAAAGTGTAGTGAAGTTCGGAAAAAATACGGAATTATAGGCCCCCAAAAACAAATTTCTATTCTGGAAAATCTGGGCACATATAATATATCTTAAAAATCCTAAAACCAAGTCAGAAACACTCTGCACCAAAAACGACCCAGTGACTCACCAAGATGGCCGCGGTTCCGCGGCAATAGCTTGCTATTGCCGCGGAAACGCGGCGCTTTGGTCGAGTTGCTGGCTCGTTTTTGGTGGCTTTCTTCTAAAAACCCTGAGATGATTTTTGGAGTATAACAAATTTTGTTTTGACCAGAAAATTTTTTAACAGAAACTCAGGTTTTTATAACTTGGTTTTTTCGATTTTTCCGTTCCGAACTTCGATACACTTTACTACCAAGCTAGTTTATGTTTAGTTAGGCTCTGATACCACTGTTAGGTCCACGTTACCTCTCCCGGTACTTTCAGGGTTGCGGAAACGGTAAAACAAAAATTTTTCTGGACATGGCAACATGGACCGTAAAAGCCGGATCTTTGCTAAACAATACACTAGCTACCTAACATGAGATGTTATCTACTCGGTTAGGGGTTATACCTCAACTTGAACTCCTTCTCTTCTTGTTGTTCTTCTCTTCTTGTTATTCTTCTCTCCTTGTTGTTCTTCTCTTTGCATGCTCGACGGTTGATCCGGACTTTGGTCACCTCCGTGGCCTCCTTGAGTCGAAGACGATCCACCCGAGAGATGTGCACCGAGCTCCACCTCGAGCTGAGGTAACTAGGGCAAGGAGATTGCCAATCTAGAAGCCCTAGGTTGTGTAGAGAAGATGTATGGATGTGTTTGTCAAGTAGAATCCTTTTTCTCTCAACACATGAGATCAAAGGAAAAATCAAAAGGAGGAAGAAGGAGGAGTTTTTCTAGCAACCATGGAGCTTCTCATTTCAAGAGAGAGAATGAGAATGAGTAAATGAAAAGCTTAACCAAGAGAAAACCTTACCATGGTTGTAATAATGCACAAACATTATCATTACTAATCCCATCAAGATAAAGGTGATGGCTACAAATGACATGACCATTATCATAACAAAAGAAAAAGAAAACCAAAGAATACTTTAGATCTTCTAAGAAGATCCAAGTCAACTTTGGTCAAATGGTCAACAAAGTCAAGATGGTCAAATGGTCAATGTAATTAGCCATAACAAAATTATAAAGGATTAGTAAATAATGTCCCCGGCTCATAATGGTTTTCACCAAACGAACTGTCGAAACCCTAATGAGTCCGCCTCAAAATGTTTTGACCGAATCAACTGTCAAAACCCTAATGAGCCTGCCACATAGCGGTTTTGGCCGAACCAACTGCCAAAACCCTAATGAGGCACCTCCTCCTTCATCGCTCCGGAAAACTGTGCATACACACCTGCATCCGTATTCCGTAGAATGCGGATGCGCAGAAGACAAAACAAATCCATCCATGCAATACTAGGATCCGGCTTAAACCAAAGCCCACTAGTATTGCCTGCCCGAACACCATACGCACACAAGTGTACGTAAGTGATCGCGGCCCTGCCGTAAAACCATACAGCCTCTACACGTTTCGCTCAGTGCAGGGAAACTCTCTGTGTGGGACTCTAAAGACTCGACACTACGCTGGCAGTGGGTTTAACCACAGACCGCAAGCGGCACTAGCTGTACGTAACGGTCCCCAGGTAGATGTCGATAAGAAGGCCGATGAGGTAAACCCACCCGAACTCCTACTGAGTCTGTATGTGACAATCTCCGTACAGTCCGGTCTGTTCGCCTGATACATCGCATGTCGGGCCTAGGGGGGTGGCAAGCGTCAGACCTCTAATAGCGGTACAAGTCGTGTCGGAGTGAAGCCCAGAACACCCTGAGATAACACTGGAACCTACCAGTACATCTCGCTTGCCCTGGCCAGGGACTACTTGTGTAATGGCTCTCCTAGACACAGCGCGATGTCAACCCCCAATACCGGGAGAGACAAATCCTGTCTAACCGTCACTGCCTCCAAGTGCTTCGGGACTGCTCCCAACTACTACCTGTTTGCACGACTCAGTAGAGACGTGGTAGGGTAGCAATCAAAGAACAGTGGGAACACACTCGAGGCGAAATGACAGTGTCAAGTCAGCGGACTAAGCTGTACTCATGTCACCTGGGAACTGATAACTGACGATAGGTATAATACCAACCATCAGTTCCCGACGAGTCCTGTACAGTGTACTCGTAACCCAACGAGCACCCGCATACTATCTCAAGTACGTCGTACCGACGGCTGTGGGACAGACCGTCTCCCGTGCTGGGATGAGAAGCGCATACGCTAGTCTACTCCGGAGTATCGATGCCCTATCTCGGTACTCCCACGACTAGGGACGTGAATAAGGATGTGCTTGTAGATTACCCAGCCCCCACGAGTGTGATCGCCATCACAACGCCGGTAATCAAGCAAGGATCCAAAGGGCTCTACTAATGCCTATAGGTGATATAATAAATAAACACACAAGTACACATTAAAGCAGAGACAAACCAAGTAGCATACTACTATATTGAGCAAGATTGTCTGTACAACTGTGAATATCCCAAGCTTCCATCAAGTAATATACATACTAGTATGATACAGTAATGGCCTCTAGGGCATATACACTAACAATAGTGCCCTCAAGGCAATTATCATAGTCGCAGGTATGTGATCATGATGATTGAGCGAGGACCTATACCGATAAAACAGTCTTACTCGAAATGATAGTATGCTATCTGGTTTGTCTTTATCGTCATGTATATGTTGATAAACCCCTTAGGATCTTGCTTGACTGCCAGCATTGTGATGGCGATCACATACGTGGGAGCTGGGGGTCTATAAGCACATCCTTAAATGTCCCTAGTCGTGGGAGTATCGAGACTGGGCATCGATACTCCAATGTAGACTGGTGTATACTTATCTAGACCCTGACGAGGGGCGGTGTCCGGTCTCATAAGACATTGGTGTCAGTTGTTCACCTAAGATAGTATGCAGGTGCTCATTGGGTTATGAGTACACTGGACGGACTCGCCGGGAACATGCTAGTTGGTATTATACCTATAGTCAGATAGCAGTTCCCTGGTGACATGTGTACAGGTTAGTCTGTCGACCTGAGATCGTCATTTGTCTCGTGTGAGTTCCTACTGTGCTTTGATTACTACCCTACCACGGCCTAAAGGAGTCGTGCAAACAGTTTTTAGTTGGGTACAGTCCCGAGCCACATGGAGGCAGTGAGCGGATCGTCGGGGATTCGTCTCTCCCGGTATTAGGGGTTGATGTCGCGCAGTGCACGGATGGCCATCACTAGAAATCCTCGGCCGGGGTATGTGAGAATTACCGATCCAGGATCGATAGTTTCTCGGGCAGTGATGGGTTTCATACCGACACGAATTATCGCGTTGTTAGGGGTCTGACTTTATCCACCCCCTAGACTCGATATGGGATACTCTTAGACGAACATACCGGACTGTACGGATATTATCACTGACGGGCTCAGTAGGGGTTCGGATGAGTTTGCTCGTCGGTCTTCCTTTCGCTCAATACCTGGGTAGCTGTTACGTACAGCTAGTGCCGCTGACGTGCTTGTGGTTAAACCCACTGCCAGCGTATTGACGAGTCTTTAGAGTCCCACACAGAGGGTTTTCTCGGTTCAAGCGATATAGTGTAGGTGACGTATGTTGATACATACAGGTGTCCGATTAAATATGTGCACGGACTGCACAGACTTTAATCGGACGGTTGATAATACTAGTGGCTTAGGATTAAGCCAGATTGTTAAATCAAGTTTTGATTTAATAAATTACATATTTATTTATATATATGTATTCTAGTATTATTGTTCACTATTTATTTTCTCTTTTTGGCTATTCGTATTTTCGTACGAATACGCGTATGTGTATTTCGATACATATACCGGGAAGCATTCGTATTTATACGGAATGGCTTCTAGATGATGCCACCTCATTATTGATTTTCTTTAGAAAATCATTTGTTTTAGATGAGGTGGAAAAGGTGACATGGCATGGGTATGGGTTTTGAGTCAAAGCATGGTCTTTGGACATGTAGTGATTGGCATGGTGTAATTCTTTATTGTAAAAAGGAAAATGAGGATTTTTGTGTGGGTATGAAAGAAGGGCCGGCCACTCTTTTGTGGTGGGGGAATTTGCTTGTTCATTTTGATTATCTTGGTGCTCTCTCACTCTTATACACACACAAAATACTTAACCAATTTATCATGCCTTTGATCATCACCCTCTTCATCTTCACTTGTTGCTCACTTGAGCTCATGGTTGAGAGAAAGAATTTTAGTGACACTATCCTACACTCCCCACTCTCCACTACTAGCAATTTTGAAGAGTCGGTTGGTTCGCTTGGCGAACCAGAAGCTTGCGCCTTTTCCCTCAGGTGGATCATCGGAGACGAAGGAAGACCGGCGACCAAAGTCGATCCACATCACTTGGAGCTTGGAAATGGTTGAAGACCCGAAGGACTTGGTTCATTAGGTATAACCATTCTATCTCTTTTTGTTAGATTGCTAGTTTTATGGTTAATGGTTTCGATCTTGCAAATCGGGTAATGGTAGCATCGGGTTTTAAGAAATTTTTGTTCCGCATTTGGCCACGGTTGGATTGCCGGGGCGCTGCTACTACCCAGCATATCGTAGTTAGTGGGAGCAGCGGAAGCTTTGGTGGACAAGTGGCTTATGTCTATTTATAGACTAAAGCAAATACAGCGGAGATAGATCATCTATTTCTGATGTGACAATCATAGGTTTGACTTCATCAGAATAGGGGATGGATCTGTTAAGAAGGTAGTAGGGTGTGATGTCTTGGTATTTGGATGACATACACAGAGTAGGAAGTGAAATTCCTATACTACGATCGGTTATCCTTTGGTTGTCACACAGTGGTTTCTCCACATAGGATATGGATTTTATATCAGATATTCTGGTTACTAGATCTATGGTTTTAGATCTAGATTTGGGTAGTTTCCCTATCTAGGTACTTAGACAGCATTCTAAAAGGTGTTTAAGAATGGACGACTCCTGGCACGGTTGTATACCTGCAGGTGATGGAGTTACCCTCTCTAAAGATGTCTTACATAATAAAGGGGAGATGGATGTGCATGATTGGCGGATCACTTGCTTAGGCAATTAAGTCGATCATGAGATGTCAAGTACCACACCAGATGTTGTTTTTGCACTAGATGCAATAAGTTGATATTGATCCAATCCTGGAGAAGCATTCGGAAGCAGTTTTAGAACATAAGTTGATGTTCTTGGGAAATGATAACGACATCCTCCTTCGGGAGACAGTTATCATTCCAAGCTTCGAAGGTGACCTGGATGACAGAGTGACTGTCAGAGTTATAGTTTTTCCCTTTGACGAGGGGCAGTGTTTTGGATAGGTGATCCAAACGGATACTGAGGGAGGCATGGCGCAGGATACTGATTAAGTTCAGTTGTCGATACAGTCTAAGAAGTTTGGATTTGGAGTTCATTTATGAGCTAGGTCCCATCAGATATCCAGACACATTCTAAGACACGTATTGCTCATTTCGGGAGATAGCTTTCTCCGCGAACTTGAGAGAAAGAGAGACATAGAAAGAAACATCAGAGCGGATCCACTCACCGAGGCTATTCCTCGAACGCATTAGTTTCGCGAACGGGTTTTGTGAGACTGATTAGTAGAGGAGTTGGGTGTTCGGTATCACACGGGCTGTGAGTATGCGACATCATAATAATTAGCCATGAGTGCAAGTGGGAGATTGTTGGATATAGTGCCCTCAGAGTCAATTATTGGATCACAGGTACGTGATTGCAATGATTCAGGGATGACCTATGCCGGCAGGACAGTCTTACTTAAGATGATAGTATGCTATCTGGTTTATCTTTATCATCGTGTACTGCTTTAGGTGACCTTACAGGTCACTATTGCGCGTTGATAGAGCCCTTAGGATTCTTGCTTGAAGGCCAGCAGTATGATGGCGATCATATACGTGGGAGCTGGGGTCTATAAGCACATCCTTAAAAGGTCCCTAGTCGTGGGAGTTTTCGAGACAGGGCATCGATACTCAAGAGTAGACTTGTGTATACAGTCGAGACCCCGACGAGTGGCGGTGGCCAGTCTTACAACCCACTGGTGTCATTTGGTTCACCTAAGATGTATACAGGTGCTCATTGGGTTATGAGTACACCGGACAGGACTCGCCGGGAACATGCTAGTTGGTTTTATACCTGACGTCAGATAGCAGTTCTCTGGTGACATGTGTACAGGTAAGTTCATCGACCTGAGATCGTCATTTGTCTCGTGTGAGTTCCCACTGTACTTTGATTACTACCCTACCACGGCTCAAAGGAGTCGTGCAAACAGGTTTTAGTTGGGTACAGTCCCGAGCCACATGGAGGCAGTGAGCAGATCTACAGGGGTTCGTCTCTCCCGGTATTGGGGGTGAGGCCGCGCTGTGTCTAGGAGAGTCATTACACGAAGTCCTTGGCCAAGGCAGGAGATTTACTGGTAGGTATTCCAGTAATATCTCAGGGTGTTCTGGGCTACACTCCGACACAACTTGTATAGCTTTTGGGGGTCTGACTTTTACCAACCCCCTAGGCCCGCCATGCGATGCTCATAGATGAATGGACCGGACTGTACGGATATTGTCACTGACAGGCTCAGTAGGGTGTCAGGATGAGTTCGCTCATCGACGTCCCTTTTGTTCAATACTTGGTAGCCCGTTACGTACGGCTAATACCTATGACATGCTAGTGGTTAAATCCACAGCCAATATATTTACGATTCTTTAGAGTCCCCCATAGACAGTTTCTCAAGTTTTGGGCGAAACGCTGTAGAGGCCGTATGGATATATGGCAGGGTTCGATCATATACGTGCGGTATTGCACGGATCATGATCGGACGGGTAATACTAGCGGGCTTTGGTTTAAGCCGGATCCTAGTATTATACAGTGTAGATTTTGTCTCATTGCATTTGTATTCGGTCAGAATACAGATGCGGGTATGTATATACAGTCGCGGGGTTATCCAGTAATTTGTTACCGGATCGCTTTTTGAAGTTTCCAGTTTGCATTCCGTTTCGGCCATTTTCCTTTGTTCCTTCTTGGCTGAAATTCCTTTGATGGGAGGGGCTTATTTGCAAATGTGCAAATTAGCAAAGTGGAGGATGTTTTTTGTAAGTGGTTGCTTCATGATGGTTCTAGATTGACTTTGACTTCCATGTTCATCATGACTTGCTTTTGGTGATAGGATTAGGATGAGACTTTGTGGTGATCATGATTGCTCATCATCACCCACTCTTTTCTCTTATGCTCACCCACCTTATTTATGCTCACCCCCGCTCTTCCTTTTATGATGGCTGGCCACTATTGTGAGGAGAGAGGGATTCATTTTTTTTTTGGGGTGAGGATTTTTGGTTCATTGCAAAAGAAAAATCCTCAAGCTCATTCCTCTTGTTCATTTTTCCTCCACATCAAAATGACAACTTCATTAACCGTTGAGACATAGCGTTGTACACTCAGTTTACAGCAATCTTGGACACGTCGGCTTGCCAACTTCGTGTCCGAGTTGCCTCGGTTCAGATGTGGGAGCCCGTAAAAAGACTCGGTGATGTGGTGCCCTTTCCGACGAGGAGAACAAGACAGGAGATGCCGCGAGGAGCTTGGGATGGTGGCCGAAGACCGAAGGACACGGATTGCTCGTTATAGCTCTCTACCCTTTCTCTACTTAGCTAGTAGTAGGTTAATGGTCCGATCCGGGCTTATTGTCCACGGTTGCGCCGGTTTCTAGTTTGAAAAAGTTTTTGTTTTCCGCATTTTGGCCTCGGACAGACGGCCAGGGCGCTACCGTAGACTTACATCACCTACTGCCGGCGTATTGACGAGTCTTTAGAGTCCTACATAGAGGTTTTACTGGCTCAGACAAAACGAAATAGGAACACATATGTGATATGTGCGGGACCGAGAATAATGCGTGTATGTGATACCGTATTCTATTCTCGCGACTTTTTGTATCGGTCGGTTATATGTGATATAGCCGGGTCATCGAATCAAGAGTTGATTCGATAAGACCATACATTGGATGTTAGTTGGTTATATGAGATATAGCCGGATTATTAAGTCAAGTATTGATTTGATAATTTAGTGTATAATTGTATATGTGATATGCTAATTTACATTAACTAACATTGGTTCACTTAAGCATTTGTTTTTCTCACATGTGCACACCTTTAATATATATGTCATATATATTAAATTGTGTTTTTGTATCATGGTTGTTGATACAACATACATGGGTGTATGAGACATACACCATACTAATTAAAGTGGTGGTGTTTTAATATTCAAAGTAAATACAAAATTAGTGGATAATTCTTTAAAGCATGAAGCTTGTAGAAGCTTGTGAGTGCTTTGACAAAGTCCACCCATTTTGTTTTACTTAGGATATTTATTAACCTAACCACTATAATTAGCCATAGTTATGTCTCTACATGAGTTAGCATATGATACCCACTCACCCATGGTTAGCTCTCTCACTTGATCATTTTCATTCTCATCTATTTGTTCATCTTATTCCTCAAAGCCAAAAACTTTTCTAGGGTTTGATCCAAAGTGAGAAATATTGTGAGAAAAGAAATTCTAAAGTGAACCCACTTCCTATTTCCTCATCCTCTACTAGACTAGCATTTTAGTTTAGGGTGTTTGCTTCACTAATTCTCTAGTTAGTGAAGTAGAAGCTTGAGTTGGCATCCCCTCGATGTAGATCATCTTCGGCCTTGAAGACTTCAAGCAAGGACACTCCTTTAGCCTCGTGAAGCCATGCAAGAGTCCGGGAGAACCACGATCGTAGCGAAGGGACTACAACAAGGAGCTATTGAAGTGAAAGATCGATCTACAAAGGTTGTATTTCTATTTCACTTAGTGGTTAAAAGTTTGTTACCCTAGTTTTTCTAGTTTGATCCTAGGCTTTATTCGTTAGCACCCTCTAAAAATTTTAATATGGCATGTGTGATGCTACCTAACCCTAGTTGTAGTGCTAAGGAAACCCTTCATGGTATCAGAGCTTAACTAGAAACCTAGACGATGTTACGATGATACGAAACCGAAAAACTTCGCAAAATACGATTTTAGAAACCCTTGGATATGCTTTCTGGAAATTTTTTAAAAAGTGTTCTAAAAATTATTTCAGCAACTGCAGAGTGGCATTTAGGATGATGTAAGAACACAGGTGCAATACGAAAGGGGAGGGCTCGGATTTGGCCGGCGACCAAGCCAAAAATTCCGGCGTCGCCGACCCATTGTGCTCCTCTCCTCCTCGTTTTGCTCCAGTGCTCTGTACATAATATTCTGGGGTTTCTGGTATTGTTTATAAAGTCCAGAATTGCATGTGATGTATGTTTGGTAATGGACTATCCGTGGAGTACTTCGTATTCGTATTTTTATAGCATTGTATTGGTAACTTTGGCGACGTTAAACAGGTCGAACGAATTATCAAACACTCATATTTCTCCAGGTTGAACGTACTCGATATATAATGTAGGTATTCCTATGGACCCTCTAGAAGAAAGTAACCCTAACTCGAGATGTGACCACCAAACTGCGATTAAACCTTAGGGTTTACCGTAGTTAGTGGCGCCACAAATGAGGCTTGGGTCTGCCCTTCTACGGTTGGTCCATTAAATATTGTGGCATAGATTTTGGGTATTGTTTAACGGTGCTCAAGTGTTGAGCTTGCTGGGGAATGCGGGTGTTCGTTAATTCGATCGAAGGGTTTAACATCGCCTAATAGTATGTGATACTAGTTTCTGTCACCGTAAGCGTAGTATGTGTATCTCCATTTTCGTTGCTATATGTCAACGACTATTGGGGTGCGCATACTTGCTTATGTTGTTGACATGTGATGTTCTGTGTTGCTGGATATGTTATATTGGATCGTCGCGTTTTGAATAGCCGGGGTTTTATGTGAGATGAGAGTTTTACTTTTCATTCATGTAAAATTAAATGTATGTAATATTCTTTTATTGGGGCACTTCCAGGTTGAGGTTGATGTCACCATTGATGTATATTATTTACTTTTCCGCGTTAGGATAGACCCAAGGAGGAGAGTACAAGTAACCGGGTTCTAGGGTCCAGTGGGAGACCAACTCGAGGAGTCGAGTCCGGGTCTCCTAACTCTAGAATTGGTTCGGTTGCTTGCCACTCTTGTAGGGGTCTATGAGTGTGGGTTTGGCTATTCATCGCTACCGTGGAATCCGTGTTTTATAGAGGCTCAAAATAAAACATGGACCTCCTAGTATATCCATTATTTCATATGTTTCTTCTGCTGCGATATCTGTGATGTGATCATTTGATATGTTCAGATGGATACCATATATAGTATATATGATATATTATATAGACGTTGCTTATATTTTACACCCGCGCTAGCACTGCCCCGCTCTGCCGTTAGTTACCTAACCTAACGGTGCACGAGGGGACATCGAGGCGAATGCGGATGGCATAAGCGTACGTTGTATTTATCTGTGATGTTTAGGTGACTTAAATGATGTGACTTCATTAATGTGATTAATGAAAGAAAAGAAACCTAAAGATGTTATAGAATCAAATTTTCAAAAAGGGTAGCTACAGTTTTTTGCCATAGTGATATATATGATATATCCCGCACCTTATTCGATGAGGAAAGAGCCGAGATCCCTTCACCGGGAGTGACCTCTTTAACAAAACTGGCAGATGCTACAACACTCGGTTTGTCTTTTGATTGCTTTTGGATTTTTCTTTTTGCATAGTGATATATGTAATATATCCCGCACCTTATTCGATGAGGAAAGAGCCGAGATCCCTTCACCGGGAGTGACCTCTTTAGCGAAACTAGGAAAAGCCTCAAAAACACTCATTTTCAAAATTCAGTTGTTTCTACAACGATATCAAGTTCATTATGCAATAGGTTTTTAGAAAAACCTGTCATAGCCCTCCGTCATTTCAGATAAGAACTGTTTAGTATTCGTGTTGTGTTTGTTGGCCTTTGTCAAGGCGTAGTGTGCGGTAGCTGAATGGTGCTTATCTGCTTATGCATATGATGCAGATTGTTTTAGGGTAGTCGTACGACCTTGTTGGCCTTTGTCAAGGGTCGTGCGGGTGGGTTTGATTCGATCAAGAAATGACGGGTTGAACTTGACTAGCATCCTATGATTTCTTGGCCTTTGTCAAGGTCATAGGGGTTAGGGGAAAAATGTTTTCGGGAATTTCAAGTGTTGAAATTTGCAATGAGATTGCATACCTTCTATGAGATAGTTGGATCCCGATTCCCACTGCGAGTAATTATTACTCCTGGGAGAGTTTTACACAGGACAATTAGCCGATCAAGTAGGTGTCTAGAAAGGTGTCAACGGGGTTACGCCTCTGAGAAACTGAGGTTTATTTTCATTAGGTCCGTGCGAAAGCACAGGGAATCTCCCTCAATGTACCGACACTGGCCTGGATGAAAGATTGCCGAAATTGTAGGGTGTAATTAATCCCGGCTAGTCTTTCCTTTTAGGGTTTGAAGGAAGATTTGACAAAAAAAGTGGGAGCCATACTGATTAGATAAAATATTTACCAATCTGATCTTGCAAGAGCATACGCTAAAGTGTTTTCTTCTCTCTCTCTCCAGGTAGAGACCATATCATTCCTTAATCAAGATAATAATATGGATGTATTGACCGAACCCGCATGTTATACTGTGCTGGGGAACGTTGGTTCCGTTCTTTCTTATAAGAGTTATAAGACTGAACATAATATAGGGGAATGCCGGGATTCCCATCCACCTGAATGAAGAAAGTATATGATGATGCATTTTCTTCGGGTGTGTTTGTTACAGAGAACTATTTCTCCATTTGCTCTACGTCCTGGGTATTAGATACCGGGTCAGGATCCCATATATGTAATCAGTTACATGGGCTTAAAAAAGGTAGAGAACTTGGAGAAGGTGCTAAAGACATAAGGGTTGGAAATGGTGCAATTGTTGAAGCTAAAACCGTCGGGGAATATCACCTTGTATTACCAACTGGTAATACATTGATTCTTAACGAATGCTATTACATGCCGAACCAGATATGCAACATTATATCGGTTTCTTTATTAAGTAAAGAGGGATATAATTTTGTATTACAGGATAATGTTATGAACATTTTCCTGAACCAAAAGTTGGTTGGATCAGGCACGTTGTGCAATGGCATTTATGTTCTAAATCAATCAACAGTTCTAAGCATAACAAACACACACAAGAGGAAGAGTTCAGAAATGAACGAATCCTTCTTGTGGCATTGTAGACTTGGTCACATCAATGCGACACGGCTAGCTAAGTTGCATAAGGATGGATATTTGAATCCTTTCGAACTTTCATCTTATGAAACTTGCCAGTCATGTCTCAAAGGCAAGATGAGCAAAACTCCGTTTACGGGACACGGAGAAAGAGTTACGGAACTTTTGGGACTGGTACATAGTGATGTATGCGGTCCCATGTCTACACATGCCAGGAATGGTTCTGCGTACTTCATTGCATTCACTGACGATCTCTCTAGATTCGGATATGTGTTCCTGATGAAACACAAATCAGAAGCTTTTGAGAAATTTAGAGAATATAAACAAGAAGTCGAGAACCAAACCGGGAAAAGTATTAAAATCCTTCGATCTGATCGAGGTGGTGAATACTTGAGCAATGAATTCATGGACTTCCTAAAAGAGAATGGGATTCTCTCTCAGCTAACTCCTCCATATACACCACAGCACAACGGTGTATCGGAACGGAGGAACCGCACCCTATTAGATATGGTGCGCTCTATGATGAGCACAGCCGAGTTACCTATTTCCTTCTAGGGTATGCGCTGGAGACAGCAGCATACCTATTGAATCTCCATCTAAATCCGTACCTGCCACACCATATGAGATATGGAGTGGGAAGAGAACATGTCTTAAAAGAGTTAAGATATGGGGTTGTCCGGCCTATGTCAAAAGGCAAAATCTGGACAAACTCGAGGTACGGTCAGTTCTATGCAAGTTTATAGGATATCCCAAACATTCACATGGATATCTTTTCTACCATGGCGAGGAACAAAAGGTGTTTGTTTCTCGACATGCCACCTTTTTGGAAAAGGAATTTCTTGCAGAGGAAATTAGTGGCAACGAGGTAGAACTGGAAGAAATTCCGGCTACACAAACCGAAACTGAAGATTTAGTGGAACCAGAGGATTCGGTAGTACCCAACGAACCTCAGTGTCACGACCCGAACTTTGGCACGTGACGGCCCTAATACTACGCAACGTCTACAGGCGTAACGCAGTAAAAGAAAGCCAAAACCCAGAAATCTAAACCACTAAAAAGACTAGAGAAGATAAGAAACATTGTTTAAACTTTTGAAATCGCAACCCAAATTCTTTAAAAGTCCAATTTATTTTCCTTAAAATTTTGGCAGCACCTCCTTTGTAAAAACCAGCCCCAAAAATGGGTACAACATAATATATAAGTAAAAGCATCCCAAACGAGAGTAAAATCCACGCCCAACGGCGGAAAACAATCACCACAACAGATATACGACGCCGTAGCGAAGAAAGAAACGATATAAATAAAACTGCATAAAAACCTCCAAGTCACGAAATAATATACAATATCGTCCTCACACCAAGTCTCTAAGTCATACAAGATAGTGGTAGATGGAGAGTACAAGATACAACGAATATACAACAAGCAATATCGGATAACCGCAAAACCTACCTAAGCAAAACTGTACACTGTCAGGCGAAGCGGTATCCGCAGCAAAAGATGATACGACGGATGAAGATAATCCTGCCTCTGACTATCCCGAGGAACACCTGCAAGACACTTTGGCACAACGGGGGTGAGTTGCCAACTCGTGAATAGTAAAATAACATATGCAGGTAATCACGACTATGCACGTACAACGCGAATCTAACATAAGCATCTAATAGCAATGAATGGTCATATGTAATGAAATAATCATGAAAAGTACACTAGCAGGTACAGTTAATACATGAAGAAATAATATGACGATATGTATGTAACAGTCATGTAAGGACTCTATCAGGTACTACAAGTACATGAAGTAATGATATGACAATCGGTATGCAATAATCATGCAATAATGATATGAAAAGGTATATATGCAACAGTCATGAAAGGTACTCTAACAGGTACAACTAACACATGAAGCAGTGTATTAAATAAGTATGAAGTATGGGATGAAACATGCCAATTCCACGGAATCCTGGCATCGTGGTAGGATCAAAATCCATCAAGACAATCCAAATCCCAATTCCTCAAATCAGCCTCCAAATTGGCTCTCATATCATATAAGTCTCACAAATCCTGAATGTACAATATCAAGTAAATCTCATATATCCTGAATGTACAAAATCAAGTAATCTCATATATCTTTTATGTACAATATCAAGTAAATCTCAAATGTCCTAAATCCAATATCAAGCGAATCTCTTATATCCTAGGTATATTTGCATGAATAAATATGATGATGTATACATATATATTAGCGTCCCACTCCACTAATATTTATATACTTAGAAGAAAAATATCATGAAAACAATGTGTCAAGCATCGACACAGAAAGGCTGATCTATCAGGTGTTGTCTCCATGACTGCCACCCTGATAGGTATGTATCATACGCTATCCCGAAAGCTCAAGTGCCTAGCTCTGATCCTCGCCTCTCGACGTATCCATACGCACATGACTCCTGTCGGTATCCCTATGATAACCGCCGAGTCATTGGTAATGTCACCGGATGGTATGGTTCCGCCACTAACTCATCTCCTCACTGAGATTCCTGCCCCGGGTACCTCCGGGCCCCACCATGTACCCGCACACGGCTCCCTCCGTTCCTCGCGTGGGGTATATATATCAGAACCGATAATTCTCATGGTGGCTGCAGAAATATCATATCAAAAGAAACCGGGTTTTTCAGATAATGCAAAATTTCATGAAACTACCACGGTCCTCAAATCCAGAAAATATCATGAAAAATCCATATCTTAATGCGAGAATCCATGAATATAATATACGCAACATGAAACTGAAATGCGGGCGTATAAAGGAAAGGCCGCTATTTAACTGCAACCAGTTAAAATATAATTTATGCGGTTCATAACTTCTTCAATTCTAAATGACATCAAGTAAAGGTAAACACGTAGCTATAACTGATATATGTGTAAACATAGAGGTATAGCAAGATATAGACATCTACCTATCAGTAATGATGTAATATACCCTCCGGGTATAAGTGAAGGATGTATGCATGATATACATGTAGCTATGTCATTATGTGTATGTACCTATCGCTAATGGTACAATACTCTATAGGTATACAGGTAACTAGCATGCAAGTATGTCAAGTCATATGTGTAAGCATGTAGGTATACAGGTATGCTATATATATATCATATACGATAAGAAATATGAATCAATGTCACAATGTCCCTAACCAAACAATAACATATCTATAAGTGAGTGGTGTGTGACATGGCAGTTATTGACGGTGTGTGTGGCATACAATCAGTGCTCGTGCAACATGAGCCGTCAATAATAGTGCAGTGTCCTAAGGATACTAATTCAAGCACAACAATTAACTAAGCAGTAGGGTAAATACGAAATTCTAAATATGACATAGAATATGCGACAAGTCAAGTCATTTCTAGCCTAGACGCATAACGCCATGCGGGCGATTCCCCTGTAGATGTTAAATCTACTCACCAACGCTCCTGTCTAAATGAAGCCAACCACTTGTTTTCCCCTTGTAGCAGTGTCCGAAGTCCCCGCCTGAGAACCTACCACAATAAAACAATAAAGCAAGTATATATTAATAATAGACCCAAAACACACACAAACTACATTTAACCGACGCAACAACACAAAACATACTCTTAAGTGTTCGTATTGTGGCTAATGTGTGTAGCGACACGACGAAAACAACCTAAGAGCAAAATCA
This sequence comes from Agapanthus africanus, assembly GCA_030015575.1. Classification (NCBI taxonomy): domain Eukaryota; kingdom Viridiplantae; phylum Streptophyta; class Magnoliopsida; order Asparagales; family Amaryllidaceae; genus Agapanthus; species Agapanthus africanus. Next base: position 359,707,685 of record JASDDO010000012.1, read on the forward strand.
CACCAAGTGCACGATCCGTGTCGCATAACGTATCGCGCGGATACAAAACACAAGATTAAAGGAAAACGATCCTATATTTTGTCTACTGTAAATACTAAAAAAGTAAACAGTACCAAACACCCATAAACCACAGCAGACAACTACCCACAAAAAAACCAACACCCCACACTCCTACATGGCCGACGTCGCCGGAAATTCTCCCTAGGTCGCCGGCCCAGGCCGGTGGGGTGGTGCTCGTGTCTCAGGTGGTGCTCCAGGGTCACTAGTACAACACTATAATTTTGTTTGGTCACTCAGTAAAATTTCCAGGTCACAGCAGTTCACAGAAGTTCTAAAAGACACTAAAAACACGATATTGGTACGAAACGATATTTAAAGTGTTCTTTTCCAAAACCAACGAGCTATACATCATAAAAACTCCTATTTAACAGTACAGAGATTATACCTATCAATACTTGCTTTCAAGATCCAAGCTTTCTTAGCTCCAAGTGATCAAAGAGGCAAAAACAAGTCTTGGGGTATTTTTGTGATATACTTTGGAATTTTTGAGATTTATGAGCTAGGATTGATGCAAAATGGAAGGGAAATGATCAAGAGCAGAAGGGGGAGGAATAATCTCGGCCAAGGGAGGAAGGGAAGGGTTTGTGGGGAATTTCCTAGCTATTTCTCATCAATAAATGCACATAAATGCATTCACACACACATGCATGCACCTCTTGAAATTCTTTTCTTTTTCTTTAATCTTAAATTCTAATTTCCAAACAAATATCTAGATATAAGTGAAGGTTTAATTAACTCAAACTTAAATGTTGAAAAGATCACTTAAGAGAAATTTCCCAAAATGTGAATACCGCATTAAAATAATATAAAAAAATAGGGAAAAAATCTAATTGAACCAAAACGTCCCATATACCCCCAAAGCTTGCGCACTAGCTTTATTTTAGCTAAACTAGGTGCTGACAAGTCTATATGGTCGTTTGATCACAGTCGGTTTAAAACAGGAAATATCGACAATTTTACCCTAAAACGGAAAAATTCGCATAACGATTTCTGAAACGTTACAATCTCTCCCCTTATAAAAATTCTTCCCCGAATTTAAAATTCTCACCAAGCGTACCTTCAAAAAGAAGAATACAAAGTCTCATATCTCGCTCGCAGCCCCCCAAGTGATCACCTCACTATATGGCTACGTCCAAGAAAACTCTCCACAGATGGTAAGACCCTTGACCGAATTTTCTCCACCTGTCGAGCCACTAACACAAATGGCTACCGGTGAACGAAAAGATCGCGTCAAAGCTAAATAGTCTGATGCTGAATCATGTGAGAAAGATCATGAAGGTATTTGCAAAGTAACGACATAAGGAATACGGGGTGAAAACTCAATAATCTGGGCGGAAGTGCCAAATTATAGGCAATGGAACTAACTCGCTTTAAGGATCTCAAAAGGAACTATAATCCTGGAATAAGCTTCCCACAACTCAACACGTCATTCATCAGAAAAATCCGTAGGAATACATGATCCCCCACTGCGAACTCAAGTCTGCGACCACCATGGTTGGCATAAGACCTCTGTCCGCACAGGACTGTCATCATCCTAACCTGAACCAACTGGATCATCTCCGAAGTCTCTAGACTAGCTGGGGTCCAAAAATCTTATTTACGTAGAGTCAGAAAAACAGACTGGAGATCGACACCACCTAACAAACAAAACTTAAAGGTTTCCAATTGGAGTGCCTACTGATAACAGCTATCGAAGGAGAATCCTAACAATGGTGAGTGGCGATCCCAACAGCCGACAACAATTAGCACATACGCAGAAGCATATCCTCCAGAGTCGGTATAGCCCGCTCTCACAAAACCATCATCCTGCGGATGGAAAAACGGAGCTAAAGCTCAACCAGTAACCAAGGCTTCCTGAAGCTCCTGTCCAAGACGGCAAGCGAATAGGGTGTCCTATTTGGATACGACCCATGAAGGGACTCGGTGCAAACGCACCAACTTAACAAGGAAAAACTGAGCCAACCAAGTATAACCGGACAACAAACACCCGAATGAAGTCACACCCTTACTAAACCTGGGTAGACACCATAACGAAATTCGTGGAGATCTGCTCCCATTCCCACTTCGGAACGGTTAAAGGTTGCAGCTCTCCAGCTGGTCTCAGATGCTCAACCAAGCACACAACAAGACAGACACCTTGAAACGAACTCGAAACTTCTCTTTACAGCCTTGCCCACCTGTAACTATCTCACAAGTCACGTCAAAAGCTGGTGGAACTTGAATGAGTACAGAGAGTTGACAGATGTGCCTGCTCTAGGATTTCACGTCTCTACCCAATAGTATCAGGTACACAAATGCGTCCCTAAATGTAGCACATTTGGTCACAAATCAAAAACTGCGAATCATTAACCATCCGAGTATGCTCAAGTATCTCTGACGAACGAGCATCGGCAGGCAGTGCCTCGCGAAAGCGATTAAGGAAAAGTGGTCGGGCGCGGACATGAGCAAGTTGTCCTCTCAGTAGAGGCGAACTTAAACTGTACTCAACGATCGCACAAGAACTGTAAATTTACAGAAGACTGTCTCAACAATCAAAACCCGCTGCAGGAAGACATTAGCTCTGATGGTCCGTGAAAATCAGACACGACTCTCCAAACAAGTAGTTGTTAGTTATATGTATGCCCTAGAGGCCATTACTGTACATGAGATGTGTATTGTAGTGGATGCTGGGACATATATAGGTAGGACTTTCTTGCTCGACATGATAGTACGCTATCAGGTTGCTCTTTATCTTAACATGTATACTTACTGTCTCTCTATTACATGTTGATAAAGCCCTTAGGATGCGTACTCGACTTCCAGGACTATGATAAAGATCATACTACTGGGGCCTGGGTAGTCCATGAGTACATCCTTCAATATTCCTAGTCGTGGGAATATCTGTAGGGTTGCTAGGCACGCACACAAGGGTCTACGAGGCATCAACAATGCCCGATTAAAAAATTAGCCGTGCCGAACAACCCGAAGCCGGATCTTTAAACTAGAGATTAGGCGAAACAAGCATGTTAAACACTTTAACACTAAGTGAGAGGGATTACAACCATTGTAGATCCGGTCCTTCACTTCTTAAGCTCCGTGTTGAAGTCCCTTCACTGCGATCATCGTGTTCCGGATTCTCGAGAGGTTCCACGAAGAGAAAGATGTAGGGTTCCTAGGCACTCTTGTGAAGGTTCATAAGGCATCAAACATGCCCGGATTAAATTTTAGACGTGCCGAACAACCCAAAGCCGGGATCTTTGCTAGATTATTAGGGTTTAACATGCATTAAGATAACTTTTATCTAAGTGTGAGGGATTACAACCTTTGTAGTCCGCTCCTTCACTTCACAAGCTCCGAGTAGAAGTCCCTTTGCCGCGATCCACGATCTCCCGGACTCATGAGAGGCTCCACGACTCGAACGATCCATTCTAGCTCGTCGTATTCCAAATCTCCGATGATCTACCTCGAGGTTTCAAAGAACTCAAGCTATCTCACTCTTAAAGAAGTGAACACACTAATCCCATGGGCTAGATGAGATGAGGATGAGAGAGTAGTAATTTAGCTTTCTTTTTATATCATTTTCTCATAATCTTTCATCACATGAGGATTTTCAAGAGAGCTTCTTCAAGAAGAAGAAGAAGAAGATAATGGAAATCATAATAATGAATTAATCCTTTTGTCATGAATAGAAATATAAACATATGATTGAATTATTAACCGTGGTCAAGGATGATTGGATGAGAACAAGTAGAGAATAAACTATAGTTAGGGTTTGGTTTGGTTAATAAATGTGTCATCCAAAAATAACTTCACAATGACAAAAGAAAATGCTTCTAGAAGCAACTTGAAGCAACTAACCCTAATCAAACCCTAACCTCAATTAATCATCCTTAAACATGTTTAACAATTAATCATATCATGTCACAATAATATATATCACATATATATTATATATTTGCAACAAAAGAAAATAATACAATTAACATATATCGCATATATATCAATGTATCATCCCGTGAGAAAATGAAATATTAAAGCAAGCCAATATTAGATAATGTAATAATATATCATATATATTATTATACATTAAATCATCGAATCAACACTTGAATCGATGATCCGGCTATATCGAATATTACCGACTAATATATCATGTACCGATTCATCGAATCAACACTTGATCCGATGACCCGGTTCATATCTAAATATCGTGAGAATATAATACGGTATCCCATATCGCATTATTCTCGGTCCTGCACATATCACATATGTGACACTACTCTGTTTCGCCTGAGCCAAGAAACCTCTGTGTAGGACTCTAAAGAATCGTCAATACGCCGGTAGCAGGTGATGATCATATCAAACACCCACAAGCTGCAAGCGGTCAGCTAAACGTAACAGCCACCCAGGTATTGAGCGATCAGAAGATCAACAAGCTAGCCTGTGCGTTCTCCTGTGAATCCAATCAGTAACACTCCCGTACAGTCCGGTCTGTTCGTCTGATATGTCGCATATCAAGTCTAGGGGTGGTATACGTCAAACCCCAGTAACCGATAAGTCGTGTCGATGTATGGCTCATAACGGGTCGAGAAACTACTAGTAACACTTACCAATAAATCTCTATATCAGCCCTGGCCAGGGACTTCCAGTTATAGCCAATCGAACACAGCACAACATCAACTCCCTATACCGGGAGAGACGAATCCCCTCCTATCGCTCATTGCCTCCATGTGATTCGGGACTGTACCCAAAAGCCACCGTTTTGCATGCCCTCTTGGACGTGGTAAGGTGGAAATCAAAGCACAGTGGGAATCACACAAGACTCTATGACGATCTCGGGTCTTCAGACTACCCTGTACCTGTGTCACCGGAGAACCGCCATCTGACGTGTGGTATATCACCATCTGGGAGTTCTCGGCGAGTCCGTCCAGTGTACCCAGTCTCCACTGAGCACCCGTACACCATCTCTGATGTCAAACACCGATGGATATGGGATCATCCATCACCCATCATATGGGTCAAGATGCGTATACGCTAGTCTACTCTGGTGTATCGATGCCCTGTCTCGATATACCCTCGACTAGGAACAGTTATAGGATGTACTCATCGACTACCGCGGCCCCACTAGTATGATCTCATCATAGTCCCAGTAGTCGAGTACAGATCCTAAGGGCTTTATCAACATGTGAGAGTAAAACAGTAAACCAATACAAGTCAACATGTTAAGATAAAGTGAAACCAAATAGCATACTATCATGACGAGCAAGAAAGTCATCTCTATATATAACCAAGCATCCATTATAATATACATCATATGTACAACAATGGCCTCTAGGGCATATACATAACTAACAAAAGATGCAGTCTTGCTTCCGATCTTCGATACAAAGATGATCTACCTTGAAGTTTCGTTAACACAAGCTAACACTCATAATATGAAGTGAACACCCTCATCTAAATGGCAATGATAGATGAGGATGATGAAGTAGGATTTTTGCTCTCATTTGTTTTCATATTCTCACTCATTTTAATCACAAAGCAAAAAGCTAGAAAGCTTTTGCTCAAAGGAAGAAGAAGGAAGAAGATGATGAATAATATCATTAGAAACCTTTTGTGATGAATAATGAAAGATAAATATGATGAATAATGCAACCATGGTTGAATAAACCATTGTAGAGAATTAACCAAGACTAAGGTTTGGGTTAGGTTAAGAATGAGTCACCACAAAATATCTTTCACAAAACAAAACTAAACCTTCTAGAATCACCTAGAATGTATTAACCCAAATCAAACCCTAATCTTGTTTAATCTCTACTAAACATGTTGCATTAGTTATCATATCATGTTACAATATTATATATCACATATATAATATTTATTGTAACCAAATAAAATAATACAATTAACATATATCGCATATATATCAATGTATTACCCGAGTGAGAAAAAGAATCTTTTAGTGAGCAAATATTGTAAGTCTACGCTAGCGCCCCGGCCGTCTACAGACGCCAAATGCGTAACAAAAACTTTTTAACTGGCGCTATCGTATACTTTAACCCGGATCTGCCATTATTGCTAAACCAACAAACTGTAAAGAGTGTAGAAAGGTTATACCGAACGATCCGAGTCCTTCGTTCTTTAACCATCATCCCACGCTCCGTTGCGGCTGCTCCGATCTCGTCGATCTCCGATCTCCTCGTCGAGGTGGCACCACGTCGACGATTCTTTAAACGGGCTCCCGCCTCTGACTTGAGGCAACTCGATCGTCAAGTTTACCAAAAGAGACGACCAAGAATGATGTAGAGAATGAGTAGATGACTTTGTCTCACTTCGTCCAAATCCGTGGACGATCGGTTAATGAAGTTGCTGAGGGAATCGGGTGATGGAATGAAATGAGCTGTGAATTCCATACACCCCAAAATCTATCATAATCTTTTGACAAATAAATCAAGCATCCAAATGAGAGAGGGGAGGGGCCGGCCATATATAGATGGAGGGAGGTGAGTGTAGGAGAGGGGAGAGTGACCATAAGAACAAAGCTTCTCACAAAATATCCTTAGCTAAACAAGAATCATTAAAGCTAAAGCATGACTCACTAAAACACCTCATCAAGTCATTAATGCAACCATTAATGTCAAGATGAGTCGTTAGCCACCTCATCATCCTTGTCATCTAATCTAGAAACTTCTAGAAGATTCTACACTTATCTCAAGAAAAGATAAATCCGTCTTTAACCGAATGTTAAAAGACGGCTGATAGAAAACTGAAAACTGGCAAATTCCAAAAGTGATCTTGAAAGGACTTTCAGGATAACCCCGAAACTATATAAATATACCCGCATTTGTATTACGACCGAATACAAATGCAACTGAGACAAAGATATTATATCTACTCAATATAATACTCGGATCCGGCTTAAACCAAAGCCGACCAGTATCATCTGCCCGAAAAATAACACGTGCGTAAACGCACGTGCATTTTCCGAACCCTGCCATAAAGCCATACGGCCTCTACAACGTTTCGCCCGAACTTGGGAAACTGTCTGTGGGGGACTCTAATGACTCGTCAGTACCCTGGCAGTGGGTTTAACCACAAACCGTCAGCGGCACTAGCAATGCGTAACGACTGCCCATGGACTGACCTCAAGGGAGGCTGATGAGCGAACTCATCCAGAAACCCTACTGAGCCTAACAGTGACAATGTATATACAGTCCGGTCCGTTCGTCTATGAGTATCGCATATCTGCCTAGGGGGCTAGTAACGTCAGACCCCCATTAGCAGTATAAGTCGTGTCGGAGTGTAGCCCAATAACACCCTGAGATACTACTGGAGTACCTACCAGTAAATCTCCTGCCACGGCCGTGGGCTATGTGTAATGGCTCTCCTAGACACAGCACGATCTCGCCCCCAATACCGGGAGAGACGAATCCCCTGCCGATCCGCTCACGTGCCTCCATATGGCTCGGGACTGTACCCAAAAGCTACCTGTTTGCACGACTCCTTTGAGCCGTGGTAGGGTAGAAATCAAAGCACAGTGGGAACTCACACGAGACAAATGACGACCTCAGGTCGATGAACTAACCTGTACACATGTCACCAGGGAACTGCTATCTGACGATAGATATAGTACTAACTAGCAGATTCCCGGCGAGTCCTGTCCGGTGTACTCATAACCCAATGAGCACCTGTATACAACTTAGGTGATCCAACTGACACCAGTGGCTTGTGAGACCGGCCACCGCCCCTCGTCGGGGTCTCGACTGTACACACTAGTCTACTCCGGAGTATCGATGCCCTGTCTCGAAACTCCCACGACTAGGGACCACAATTAAGGACATGCATATAAACTACCCAACTCTCACGTATATGATCGCCATCATACTGTTGGTAGTAAAGCAAGATCCTAAGGGCTCTATCAAAGTGTAACATGCAATCAGTCATCTGAACATGTACACGACTGATAAAGGCAAACCAGATAGTATACTATCATCTCGAGTAAGACTGTCCTACCGGTATAGGTCCTCCGCAATCATTGCAATCACGTACCTGCGATCCAATAATTGACTATGAGGGCACTATCTCCAACAATCTCCCACTTGCACTCAAGGCTAATTATTGCGATGTCGACTACTCACAGCCCGTGTGAAACCGAACATCCAACTCCTCTACTAATCAGTATCACAAAGCCCGTTTGTAAAACTATTGTGTTCGAGAAATAGCCTCAGTGAGTGGATCCGCCTAGAAGTTTCTTTCTATATCTCTCTTTGTCTCAAGTTCGTGGAGAAAGCCATCTCCCGAATCGAGTAATACCTGTCTTAGAATATGTCTGGATATCTGATGGGACCTAGTTCATAAATGAACTCCAAATCCAAACTTCTTAGACTGTATCGATCACTGAACCTAATCAGTATCCGGCCACATGCCTCCCACAGTATCCTCTTGAACCACCTGCCCATAATACTGTCCCTCTTCGTCAGAGGGAAAACTATAACTCTGACAATCACTCTGTTAACCATGTCACCTTTGAAGCTTGGAATGATAACCGTCTCCCGAAGGAGGCTGCCATCATCAAATCCGTAGAACATGTACTTATGTTCTAAAACTGCTTCCTTATGTTTCTCCAGGATTGGATTAATACAAACTTATTGCATCTAGTGCAAAACCAACATTTGGTGTGGTACTTGACATCTCATGATTGACTCAATTGCCTAAGCAAGTGATCTGCCAATCATGCACATCCCTCTCCCCTTTAGTCTGTAAGACACCTTTAGAGAGGGTGACTCCATCACCTGGAGGTACACCACCATGCTAGGAGTCATCTATTCTAAAAACCATTAGAATAGTGTCAAAGTACCTACATTGGGAAACTACCCAAATCCAGATCTAAAACCATAGATCTAGAAACCAGAATGTCAAATATTATATCCATATCCTGTCTGGAGAAACAACTGTGTGACGACCATAGTACAACCGATCGTAGTATAGGAATTTTACTTCCTACTCTGTGTATGTCATCAAATACCATGACATCACACCCTACTACCTACTTAACAGATCCATCCCCTATCCTGATTGAAGTCAAACCCATGACTGTCACATCAAAATTAGATAATCTATCTCCGCTATAACTGCTCAAGTCTATAAATAGATATAAGCTACTTGCCCACTATGCTTCCGATGCTCCCACTGACTACGACAACCCTCCTACCGGGTCTCATAGCCTGGAACAACAGAAGTGTCAAGTGTTGGTAGATAAGAACCTCCCTGTCACCGTCCTTGAGGCTACCGAAGTACCTCTCGGGTGTCTGAGGTTACCCACCATATCTGCGGAGTGGCTATTGGAATGTCAAACCTGATTGAATATATAGGTCCTATTAAATTTTCCGTAATCGTTCGCGGTTCTGGAATCACTTCCAGTTCTACCATACCCCCACTACTGTTTTCTGAAAAAGATCCATTTTACTAAAACTGTGGCGAGTCAAGAACAATATCACTATTGATCTTCCAAATGGTAGAATATCAACCCTCGTCATAGCCAGGGTCAACCCACAAACAGCCATTACAGAAACGTGCCCTGAGTTATCCAGAGTCTGGTTTTAAGCATAAGCTGGACAACTCCCCGTACCTTAACATCTTTTAAGGTACGAACTATTCTATATCCAATATAGAAACTTTGGCACTTATTTAATTGGAACCAAGATTCAAATCATGCAGCTGTCTCCAGTGCATATTGTTGGAGATAGTGCTCTCAGAGTCAATTATTGGATCACAGGCACGTGATTGCAATGATTGAGGGAGGACCTATCCCGGTAGGACAGTCTTGCTCGAGATGATAGTATGCTATCTGGTTTACCTTTATCATCGTGTACTGCTTCAGGTGACCTTACAGGTCGCTATTATACGCTGATAGAGCCCCTAGGATTCTTGCTTGACTGCCGGCAGTATGATGGCAATCATATACGTGAGAGCTGGTGGTCCATAAGCACATCCTTAAAAGGTCCCTAGTCGTGGGAGTTTCGAGACAGGGCATCGATTCTCCAGAGTAGACTAGTGTATACAGTCGAGACCCCGACGAGGGGCGGTGGCCGGTCTCATAAGCCACTGGTGTCAGTTGGTTCACCTAAGATGTATACAGGTGCTCATTGGGTTATGAGTACACCGGACAGGACTCGCCGGGAACATGCTAGTTGGTCTTATACCTGACGTCAGATAGCAGTTCCCTGGTGACATGTGTACAGGTTAGTTCATCGACCTGGGGATCGTCATTTTTCTCGTGTGAGTTCCCACTGTGCTTTGATTACTACCCTACTACGGCTCAAAGGAGTCGTACAAACAGGTTTTAGTTGGGTACAGTCCCGAGCCACATGGGGGCAGTGAGCGGATCTTCAGGGGTTCGTCTCTCCCGGTATTGGGGGTGAGGTCGCGCTGTGTTTAGGAGAGCCATTACGCAAAGCCCTCGGCCGAGGCAGGAGATTTACTGGTAGGTATTCCAGTAGTATCTCAGGGCGTTCTGGGCTACACTCCGACACGACTTGTACCGCTTTTGGGGGTCTGTCTTTTACCAATCCCCTAGGCCCGACATGCGATGCTCATAGACGAACGGACCGGACTGTACGGATATTGTCACTGACAGGCTCAGTAGGGTGTCAGGATGAGTTCGCTCATCGACGTCCCTTTTGGTCAATAGCTGGTGGCCCGTCACGTATTGGCTAATACCTCTTACGTGCTAGTGGTTAAATCCACAGCCCTAGTATTGACGAGTCTTTAGAGTCCACCACACTTACAGTTACTCAAGCTTTCGGGCGAAACGCTGTAGAGACCGTATGGAGATATGGCGGGGTCCGATCAGATACGTGCGGTATTGCACGAATCAGGATCGGACGGTTTGTACTAGTGGCCGTATAGTTATATGGCAGGGTTCGATCTGATACGTGCGGTATTGCACGGATCAGGATCGAACGGATATTACTAGCCGGCTTTGTTTTAAGCCGGATCCTGGTTTAGTACAGTGTAGATTTTGTCTCATTGCATTTGTATCCGGACGGAATACAGATGCGGGTGTGTATGCACAGTATAGGGGTTTTCCTGTAATTTATTACGGGACCAGTTTTCTGGAGTTGCCAGTTTGCATCCCGTTCCGGCCGGTTTTCCTTTGTTCTTTCCCGGCCGGACTTTTCCGATGGAGGGTGTTATTTGCAAGTTTGCAAATAACACATAGTGGAGGGTTTTCATGCAAATGGTTTGATTATGAAAGCATCTTTTTATTCCTTTCTTTTCTATCATCATTTCTTGTAAAAGGTGATTAGAAATGAGATGAGAGTTGATGTGAGATTGTTATCATGATGTTTTGGATGTGGTCACCCATTCTCTTCTCCTACCATCACCTCCCTTCTTGTTATGGTTGGATCTTCATTCCTCCACCATTCTCACTTAGAGAAAAAGGCTTCACTTGAGAGAAAAAGAATGAGAGAATTCATTTTTGGTTATGTGAGGAATTCTTCATCTCATCTTCTTCTTGCTAGAAAATTGAAAGCACCAATTTTCTTTACCTCTTCCTCCATCCATCAATGGCAACTACATAAACTCTAAGAGACAAATTATCTACACTACATTCTACAGTAAACCTTGGGCATGTCGACTTGCCGGCTTCATGCTCGAGTTGCCTCGGTATTGAGGCGGGAGCCCGTAAAAGGCGCAGGCGATGTGGTGCCCCTTTCGGTGAGGAGGCGACGATACGGAGACAGGACTTTCCGCGGGAGATCGGGACGATGAAGAGAAGACCGGAGGACTCGGATCACTTGGTATACTTCTCTTCCCATCTCTTGTTAGCTAGTATAGGTTAATGGTTAACGATCCGGGTTTCATTGTCCGCGGTAGCGCCAGTTTCCAAGTAAGGAAAATTTTTGATTCCGCATTTTGGCCTCGGTAAGACGGCCGGGGCGATGCCGTGGCGTGACATGGTATCAGAGCCATGCCATTAACCTAGTCTAGCTTGCTCTAGTATGTTTAAAGACCCGATCGAACCAAAATCCCAAAAACCGTATTTTCCTTCACATCAGTTTCTGTCGAATTTTTTTGGTGTCAAAAATTTTTTCAGGTTATTGCAGAATGATGTACAGAGAATCCTAAGAATACTGGAAAAATTCGGTGACCCAATTCTTCCGTACGACCGCGGAACCGCGGCCTTAACCCCTCTTTGGCCGCGGTTCCGCCGCAGGAAGTTGGGATCATTTCGCCGTATTTTTACAGTAGGCTTGTGGGCTGAAAATAAGGGTTTTGGTATATTTTGTTTGGGCCCAGATTTTCTGCAAGTGCTACAGTAATGCTTTGGGGCCCACTTGGTATATTTTGTTCGATCGGATATTTTAAACTTTCTAGTTCACAGTATTTACATTATATCTGCGACCGTGAATGTCACTTGATCGGTAAATCCCGTCTAACTGCTATAGCCCGGTTAGACGGATTTGCGAACGTGACTTTCACGTTGATGTTCTGTGTTTATGTTGTGATGTTGCGGATCGGTCGTGGGGGATAGCCTGGATGCAATGGTAGTACAGTTTTGTTGTATTATGTACATTTGATATTGCGGGGCGAGCATCCGACATGTGGACTGTCGTCACCGCTTGTTTGTATTATTCTTTTGGGGCACGACCTGGTTGCGGTCGATGTACCCGTTGTATGTATATTTTAGTTTCTGTACTAGGATTACCCCGCGGAGGGGTGCACGGATAGACGGGTTCTAGAGGGCAACGGGCCCGCATCTCATGGCATTGAGACGGAGGGGGCTTCACTCTAGGATTGGCGGGTTATTCGCCGCACTCGTAGGGAGTACAGGTTGACCCAGGAGGGGTGCCCAAGTTACCGGATTCCGTGAAGTGCTGGGTGGTCCATTCACGGTGCTGAAGGGGGCTGCCTCGCTTCAGGTTTTGGCGGGTGACTTGCTGCGCCCGTAGGGGTCTAGGATTTCATTGCACAGGCTATCCACATGACCAGGGGAACGTCGGGTTTCAGCAGCGGCTCTGTGAAACCCGGGGCTTCCAGATATCTGTATTGTTCTGTGATGCTGTATATTTCTGTGATGTTGCATTTTATCACGCCTTGAGCGAAATATAATATATTGGTATATATATTAGTAGATGTTGTATATGTTTTGCATCCGCGCTAGTCCAGTCCCCGCTCTGTCGTTAGTCAGCTAACCTAACGGGTAATGACGGGACCCAGTGGCGAATGCGGATGACATATACGTACATCAGTATATTTTCGTTCTTTGTGGTGTGATCAATTGATGGGACTGCGTTGATTCGGATCAATGCAAGATAAAAAAACCTATTCTGATGTTGTTGGAACACTTTTCAAAAAGCTGTTATTGCAAGGACGTTCACTTTTGTTTTGCATCGTGGTATTCATTTGGAATATCCCGCTCCTCAGTCGACGAGGCAAGGGCCGAGATCCCTTCACCGGGAGTGACCCCTTGGACAGAAGTTTGCGTCAGGGCATTAACTTCATTATAGCCGATTTCCTTTTGCTTTGCATCGTGGTATTCAGTTGGAATATCCTGCACCTCATTCTACGGGGAAAGAGCCGAGATCCCTTCACCGGGAGTGACCTCTTTAGTAAAGGTTTTCGTCACTATATTTTTATAAAAAGTTATGCAGTTCCTTCAACGATATCAAGTTCATTACGTTAAAGGTTTTTCGCCAAAAACCAGCCGTAGCCCTCCGTCATTTCCTACAGGTATTATTTAGTATTCGTGCTGCGTTTGTTGACCTAGTCAAGACGTAGTGTTCGGTAGCTGAGTGATACTTGTTTGTTGCATAAGTGGGATTGGTTAAGACAGTCGTGCGGCCTTGTTGACCTGGTCAAGGGCACGTACGGGTGGGTTTTATGCAATCCAGACTAATGACGGGTTGAACTTGACTGGCGGTTTATGGTTTGTTGACCTAGTCAAGGTCATAAACCGCTTGGGGTAAAAATCACATCGGGAGTTTCAAAAGAACTGAAACTTGCCAGGCATGCGCATACCTTCTGGAGTGTGGTGATGTGAGTGAATTCCGTCACGTTATCATGCGATGATAGTTGGATCCCGATTCCCACTGATGAGTTGGTTTACTCCTCGGGTGATCCCGACTAATTCTTCTTTCAGGTTTGGAGAAGAATTTGACGGTACAGTGGGAGGTTTCCAGATTAGATAGAGTGATAACCATTCTGATCTAGGTTAGAGTGTACGCTGAGTGTTTCTTTTCTCTCTCTCTTTGGCAGCGACCATTGACCCGACCCTGGACTATGACTTAGTGACCAAGTTGACCGAACCTTCTTAACACATGCTTTTGGATTGTCAGAGTTGCAAACCTCATTGCCACTCCTACTTTTACCCTTTTCTCTAGGACACCCCGTATTACTACGAACGTCCACTTCCATTGGACAAAACCATCGTATGGTTATATACGAACTCGAAGGACTTCGAGGGTAGTTTCTGGTTCTGGAGAAAATGAATAGGATTATTCAGTTGTCTTTTCCTTTTACCTTCTCTCAGGTTGCGAGTACTCCTTGGTTTAGGAGATAGTACACCTATTACGCAAATTGGATAGTCTTCTTCCAAACCTTAGGCTGGTGCCGAACGGTGGGGAATGAAGAAAACCAATTAGCATAACGATGGTGTACAGAAGGTATTAAGTTAAGACAAAAAGCAAGGGATTAGTAAGAGGGCAAAGCAAATTGCGACTGCTATTCACAACCAAACCAAGTATTTCTTCGCCAATCCTAAATCACCTTTGTATTTCTCCAGGACACTCCGTATCACTACGAAGATCCACAGTTTATTGGATACTCCATTGTATGGTTATATACGAACTCGAAAAGAACTTGTTCCATTTCGGGGATGGATTCTGGTCCAGGAGAAATATGAATAAGGTTTATTCGGTTGTCTTTTATATTCACCTTCTCTCGCATTGCGAGTGCTCCTAGGATTAGGACAGTACACCCATTATGCTTATTGGATAGTCTTCTTCCAAACCATAGGCTGGTGCCGAACGGTAGGGAAGGAAGAAAACCAATTGGCCTAAAGGGGTGTGCAGAAGGTAATGAATAAAGACATATAAAGGGATTTGGAGAGGTGGCAAAGAATTATACGGTTATAATTGTGAATCTGGATAATGGAAGAGGCATTACTTAGAATACCGGGATACCCCACCGAAACATTTCAATGTTTCAGTTTCACTGTGTAATGTTAAAAGAAAACTGATTTCCCGATTAGATACTTACTCCAGGGTATGTATTTACCAGGTATGATTCTCACATCTGTATGGTTTTACAGATGATGAGTGGGAGTAAGTCATTGGGAATAGGGTAATCATCCTCATTATATCGGGATTCGTTGTAATCGGTGATGTTTGAGGAGATCATCTGGGCTGTTTGCCGGTCGGCAAATATTTGGTTTTGAATATCCGCTATTGTGCACCAATTTCAGATTGATATATCTGTACGTCTATTTTCATAGAGTGAGATATACCTTTTGATGTTATGTCGATGACATTTACCTATATCAGTGGATGGTTAGGTAAGGAGCATTAAACAGCGGTGTAATTCTTCTTAACCATAAGTACAGTTTTCAACCTACGACGCACAGTGAAAGAGTTGTTAGACTCAGCGGACTTATACAGAGTATTGTATGTTGTCCAGTATCCATTAGGACAGAGGGGTTGGTCCTCATACTATATTCTGTTTACTTTTAACTTCTCTAGTTCTTAGACATGTGTTTCGTAGGAACACAGGGTCTAAGTTTTGAGGAGTTATAGGTATTTGAATAGAGTAGAAAACCAGGTGTAGCAAGTATCGGGATTCTTCAAAGTGATCGAAGATGTAGATTCTTGTGTATGGTGTTCAGTTGATAGTAATGATTAAGAGAACTAGCTTCTCTTTCAGGTTACTCATAATTGGAAACATTCCTAAGTTGAGTAACGTTGATCGGCCTCCTTCCATTTAGTTGACATGCACTGGAGACAGCTGCATGATTTGAATCTGGTTCAATTAAATCAGTGCCTCTGTTTCTATATTGGATATAGAACAGTTCATATCTTGACATTGTTAAGGTACGGGGAGTTGTCCGGCTTATGATTAAAACCAGACACTGGACAACTCAAGGCACGTTTCTGTAATGGCTGTTTGTGGGTTGACCCAGGTTATGACGAGGGTTGACTTTCTACCATCTGGGAGATCAATAGTAATATTGTTCTAGACTCGCCACAGTTTTAATAAAAATGGATTTTTTCAGAAAATGGTAGTGGGAGTATGGTAGAACTGGAAGTGATTCAGAACCGCAAACGATTACTGAAGATTTGATAAGGAACCTAAAGATTCAATCTGATTTGACATTCCATTGGCCACTCCGCAGATAAGGTGGGTAACTTCAGGCACCCGAGAGGTACTCCGATAGCCTCAAGGACGGTGACAGGGAAGTTCTTGTTTACCCACACTTGCCATTGTTGTTGTTCCAGGCTGCGAGACCCGGTAGGAGGATGAGTATAGCGTCGTTCTAAACTAGCTTTAGAAGTGCACGTCTATATGACTCTGCCAGAGGGTTGTCGTAGTCAGTGGGAGCAGCGGAAGCATTGGTGGACATCAGGCTTATGTCCATTTATAGACTAAAGCAGATGTAGCGGAGATAGATCATCTATTTCTGATGTGACAGTCATATGTTTGACGTCATCAGAATAGGGGATGGATCTGTTGAGAAGGTAGTAGGAAGTGATATTCCTATACTACGATCGGTTATACTTTGGTCGTCACACAGTGGTTTCTCCACAAAGGACTTGGACATTATATCAGACATACTGGTTACTAGATCTATGGTTTTAGATCTAGATTTGGGTGGTTTCCCAATCAGGGTATTTTGACAGCATTCTAAGAGTATTTAGAATGGACGACTCCTGGCACGGTAGTGTACCTGCAGGTGATGGAGTCACCCTCTCTAAAGGTGTCTTATAGACTAAAGTAGAGAGGGATGTGCATGATTGGCAGATCACTTGCTTAGGCAATTGAGTCAATCATGAGATGTCAAGTACCACACCAGATGTTGTTCTTGCACTAGATGCAATAAGTTGATATTGATCCAATCCTGGAGGAACAGTCGGAAGCAGTTTTAGAACATAAGTGGATGTTCTAAGGATATGATAACGACAGCTTCATTCGGGAGGCAGTTATCATTCCAGGCTTCCAAGGTGACATGGACGACAGGGTGATCGTCAGAGTTATAGTTATCCTTCTGACGAGGGGCAGTATTTTGGACAGGTGGTCCAAGGGAATACAGAGGGTGGCATGGCGCAGGATACTGATTAAGTTCAGTTGACGATACAGTCTAAGAAGTTTGGATTTGGAGTTCATTTATGAGCTAGGTCCCATCAGACATCCAGACATTCTAAGACAGGTATTGCTCACTTCGGGAGATGGCTTTCTCCGCGAACTTGAGATATAGAGAGACATAGAAAGAAACATCACAGCGGATCCACTCACTGAGGCTATTCCTCGAATGCAATAGTTTCGCAAACGAGTTTTGTGAGACTGACTAGTAGAGGAGTTGGGTGTTCGGTATCACACGGGCTGTGAGTATGCGACATCGCAATAATTAGCCTTGAGTGCAAGTGGGAGATTGTTGGAGATAGTGCCCTCAGAGTCAATTATTGGATCACAGGCACGTGATTGCAATGATTGAGGGAGGACCTATCCCGGTAGGACAGTCTTGCTCGAGATGATAGTATGCTATCTGGTTTACCTTTATCATCGTGTACTGCTTCAGGTGACCTTACAGGTCGCTATTACACGCTGATAGAGCCCCTAGGATTCTTGCTTGACTGCCGGCAGTATGATGGCGATCATATACGTGAGAGCTGGTGGTCCATAAGCACATCCTTAAAAGGTCCCTAGTCGTGGGAGTTTCGAGACAGGGCATCGATTCTCCAAAGTAGACTAGTGTATACAGTCGAGACCCCGACGAGGGGCGGTGGCCGGTCTCATAAGCCACTGGTGTCAGTTGGTTCACCTAAGATGTATACAGGTGCTCATTGGGTTATGAGTACACCGGACAGGACTCGCCGGGAACATGCTAGTTTGTCTTATACCTGACGTCAGATAGCAGTTCCCTGGTGACATGTGTACAGGTTAGTTCATCGACCTGGGGATCGTCATTTGTCTCGTGTGAGTTCCCACTGTGCTTTGATTACTATCCTACCACGGCTCAAAGGAGTCGTGCAAACAGGTTTTAGTTGGGTACAGTCCCTAGCCACATGGGGGCAGTGAGCGGATCTTCACGGGTTTGTCTCTCCCGGTATTGGGGGTGAGGTCGCGCTGTGTCTAGGAGAGCCATTACGCAAAGCCCTCGGCCGAGGCAGGAGATTTTCTGGTAGGTATTCCAGTAGTATCTCAGGGCGTTCTGGGCTACACTCCGACACGACTTGTACCGCTTTTGGGGGTCTGACTTTTACCAACCCCCTAGGCCCGACATGCGATGCTCATCGATGAACGGACCGGACTGTACGGATATTGTCACTGACAGGCTCAGTAGGGTGTCAGGATGAGTTCGCTCATCGACGTCCCTTTTGGTCAATAGCTGGTGGCCCGTCACGTATTGGCTAATACCTCTGACGTGCTAGTGGTTAAATCCACAGCCATAGTATTGACGAGTCTTTAGAGTCCACCACACTTACAGTTACTCAAGCTTTCGGGCGAAACGCTGTAGAGGCCGTATGGAGATATGGCGGGGTCCGATCAGATACGTGCGGTATTGCACGGATCAGGATCGTACGGTTTGTACTAGTGGCCGTATAGTTATATGGCAGGGTTCGATCTGATACGTGCGGTATTGCACGGATCAGGATCGAACGGATATTACTAGCCGGCTTTGTTTTAAGCCGGATCCTGGTTTAGTACAGTGTAGATTTTGTCTCATTGCATTTGTATCCGGACGGAATACAGATGCGGGTGTGTATGCACAGTATAGGGGTTTTCCTGTAATTTATTACGGGACCAGTTTTCTGGAGTTGCCAGTTTGCATTCCGTTCCGGCCGGTTTTCCTTTGTTCTTTCTCGGCCGGACTTTTCCGATGGAGGGTGTTATTTGCAAGTTTGCAAATAACACATAGTGGATGGTTTTCATGCAAATGGTTTGATTATGAAAGCATCTTTTTATTCCTTTCTTTTCTATCATCATTTCTTGTAAAAGGTGATTAGAAATGAGATGAGAGTTGATGTGAGATTGTTATCATGATGTTTTGGATGTGGTCACCCATTCTCTTCTCCTACCATCACCTCCCTTCTTGTTATGGTTGGATCTTCATTCCTCCACCATTCTCACTTAGAGAAAAAGGCTTCACTTGAGAGAAAAAGAATGAGAGAATTCATTTTTGGTTACGTGAGGAATTCTTCATCTCATCTTCTTCTTGCTAGAAAATTGAAAGCACCAATTTTCTTTACCTCTTCCTCCATCCATCAATGGCAACTACATAAACTCCAAGAGACAAATTATCTACACTACATTCTACAGCAAACCTTGGGCATGTCGACTTGCCGGCTTCATGCTCGAGTTGCCTCGGTATTGAGACGGGAGCCAGTAAAAGGCGCAGGCGATGTGGTGCCCCCTTCGGCGAGGAGGCGACGATATGGAGACAGGACTTTCCGCGGGAGATCGGGACGATGAAGAGAAGACCGGAGAACTCGGATCACTTGGTATACTTCTCTTCCCATCCCTTGTTAGCTCGTATAGGTTAATGGTTAACGATCCGGGTTTCATTGTCCGCGGTAGCGCCAGTTTCCAAGTAAGAAAAATTTTTGATTCCGCATTTTGGCCTCGGTAAGACGGCCGGGGCGCTGCCGTGGCGCAACACATATCATCTTAATGGAAAGAGGCTAATCAGCATTACTCAACTTAGGAATCCATCCAATTATAAGCAACCTGAAAGAGAAACACGTTTCTCAAAACCATCACTATCATCTGAATACCAATCACAAGAATCTACATCTTCGATCTCTTTGAAGAATCCCGATACTTGTGATACCTGGTTCTCTACTTTATTCTTATACCCACAACTTCTCAAAACATAGACCTTGTATTTCTACGAAACACTCGTCTAGATACTAGAGAAGTTATAAGTGAACAGAACATAGTACGAGGACCTACCCCTTTGTCCTGATGGACACTTGGACAACATACAATACTCTGTATAAGTCCGCTGAGTTAAACAACTCAAAACCTGTGCGTCGTAGGTTGAAAACTGTACCCTGGCGATTTCCTCAAATATCACCAATTACAACGAATTCCGATATAATGAGGATAATCACCTGATTCCCAATAACTTACTCCCACTCATCATCTGTAAAACCATACAGATATGAGAATGAAACCTGGTAAATACATACCCTTGGAGTAAGTGTCTAATCGGGAAAACAGTTTTTCTTTAACAATGCACTGAAACATGAAAATGTTTCGTAGGGGTATCCTGGTATTCATTGTAATGCCTCTTCCATAATCCAATTCATGACTTCAACCGTATATTTTATTGCCGTCTCTCCAAATCCCTTTATTTGTCTTTAGTCGTTACCTTCTGTACACCATCGTTAGGCTAAATGGTTTTCTTCCTTCCCTACCGTTCGGCACCAGCCTATGGTTTGGAAGAAGACTATCCAGTAAGCATAATAGGTGTACCCTCCTAAACCAAGGAGTACTCGCATCTCGAGAGAAGGTGATGATAAAAGACAACTGAATAATACCTTATTCTTTTAAAGGTGAAATAGGAGTGGCGATGAAGTACGCGGTTTTGGTCGTGAATGATAACAGTCGCAATTTACTTTGCCCTCTTTCTAATCCCTTTATTTTGTCTTTACATATTACCTTCTGCACACCCTACTTAGGCTATTTGGTTTTCTTCATTCCTTACCTTTCGGCACTTGCCTATGGTTTGGAATAAGACTATCCAATAAGCGTAATAGGAGTACTCTCCTAAACCAAGGAGCCCTCGCAACCTGAGAGAAGGTGATAATAAAAGACAACTGAATAAACCAATTCCTTTTTCTCCTGAACCTGGATCCATCCTCGAAGAAGTCCCTTCGAGTTCGTATATAACTATACGATGGATCTTTCCAATGGAAGTGGATATCCGTAGTAATACGGGTGTTCTGAGAAATTCAAAGGGTAAAAGAAGGAGTGGCAATGACTTATGCAACACAGACAATCCAAAAAGCCAGTATTTTAAGAAGGTTCGGTCAACTTGGTCACTGAGTCATAGTCTAGGGTCGGTCAAAGGTCGCTGCCAAAGAGAGAGAGAAAAGAAACACTCTGCGTGCACTCTAACCTAGATCATAATGGTTATCAGTTTATCTAATCCGGAAACCTCCCACTGTCCTGTCAAATTCTCCTCCAAACCTAAAGAAGAATCAATCGGGATCACCCGAAGAGTAAACCAACTCATCAGTGGGAATCAGGATCCAACTCTCATCGCATGATAACGTGATGGAATGCATCCACGTTACTCATACTCCAGAAGGTATGCGCATACTTGGCAAGTTTCAGTTTCTTTAGAAACTCCCGATATGATTTTTGCCCCATGCTTTTATAACCTTGGCTTTGGTCAAAGTGTCATAAGTCACATGCCAAGTTCTACCCGTCACTATCTCGTCAATTTGAACCCACCCGCACATGCCCCTGACTTTGGCCAATCGGCAGAACGACTGTCCCAAACTAACTCATCTATCTATGCAACAATTGAATACCCAGCAGCTACCAAACACTATGCCTTAACTTTGGCTAAAATGCATAGCTTGAATACTACTGAATACTCAAAAGAAGTGACGGAGGGCTACGGCTGGTTTTTGGCGAAAAACCTTTAACGTAGTGAACTTGATATCGCTGAAGGAACCTGATAGCTTTTTAAAATATAGTGGCGAAAACCTTTTGCTAAAGAGGTCACTCCCGGTAAAGGGATCTCGGCTCTTTCCTCGTGGAATGAGGTGCAGGATATTCCACTGAATACCGCTATGCAAAGCAACTTGTAATCGACTATAGTGAAGTTATTACGCTGACGCAAACTTCTGCCCAAGGGGTCAGTCCCGGTGAAGGGATATCGGCCCTTGCCCCGTCGAATGAGGTGCAGGATATTCCACTGAATACCGCTATGCATAATAAAAGAAAACGTCTTTGCAATAACACTTTTTAAATTTGTTCCAACAACTGTAAACATGTTTGTTATACTTTGCGTTGATCAGAATCAACACAGTCCCATCATTTAATCACACCAGAAAAGAACGAAAATAAAATGTACGTATATGCCATCCGCATTCGTCACTGGGTCCTGTCATCACCCGTTAGGTTACTTAACTAACGACAGAGCGGGGACTGGACTAGCGCGGGTGTAAAACATATACAACATCTAATAGTATATAAACCAATATACAATAATCGCTCCAGGCGTGATAATATGCAACATTACAGAAAAGTAATAAGAATCACAGATCAATACAGATAATCTGGGATCCCCGGGTTTCACAGAGCCGCTGCTGAAACCCGACGTTCCCCTGTCGTGTGGATAGCCTGTGCAATGAAACCTAGACCCCTACGGGTGCGGCAAGTTACCCGCCAAAACCTGAAGCGAGGCAGCCCCCTACAGCATAGTGAATGGACCACCCAGCACTCCACGGAATCCGGTAATCTTGGGCACCCCTCCTTGGGTCAACCTGTACCCCCTACGAGTGCGGCGAATAGTCTGCCAATTCTAGAGTGGGACCCCTCTGCCTCTCAAAGCCATGAGATGCGGACCCGTTACCCTCCAGAACCCGGCTATCCGTGCACTCCGTCGCGGGGCAAAACCTAGTACAGTAATGAAAAATAGTACAACAGGTACATCGACCGCAACCTGGTCGTGCCCCAAAAGAATATTATACAACAGGCAGTGATGGCAGTCCACAAGTTGGACGCTCGCCCCGCAATATCAAATGTACAAATAAACTCAACCTGTACTACCATTGCACACTGCTATCCACCATGACAAGTCCGCAACATCACAGCACAACACAGAACATCAACGCGAATGTCACGTTCGCAAACCCGTCTAAAAGAACTATAGCAATCTGACGCGGTTTACCGATCAAATGACATTCCCCGTCGGAGATATAATGTAAGCACTGTAAACTAACGTGTTTAAATTTCGATCGACCAAATATCACAAAGTGGGCCCCACGCTAATCTGTTGAACAGTAATAAAATCTGGGCCCAAACGATATATACCAAAAACCACAAATTCCAGAGAAGAACCCACTGACCAAATTTGGGGGCATGATGACTTAGAATGGCCGCGGATCCGCGGTCAAACCATGGGTTTGGCCGCGTTTCCGCGGCCGTCTTATCGAATCATGGTCCCAAATTTTGACGGTGTTCTTATAAAAGACTGCTGAATTTTCTGTGATGTGTAAAATTAATTTTGGAACCCTTTTAAAATCGACAGAAACTGTCAAGCTTGGATTTTGCAGTTTTTGATTTCCAGTTCGATCGATATTTTAAACGCGTTAGCACAAGTTAGTATAGCAAAATGGTGAGGCTCTGATACCACTGTAAGCCTACGCTAGCGCCCCGGCCGTCTACAGACGCCAAATGCGGAACAAAAACTTTTTAACTGGCGCTATCGTATAATTTAACCCGGATCTGCCATTATTGCTAAACTAACAAACTGTAAAGAGTGTAGAAAGGTTATACCGAACGATCCGAGTCCTTCGTTCTTTAACCATCATCCCACGCTCCGATCTCGTCGATCTCCGATCTCGTCGATCTCCGATCTCCTCGTCGAGGTGGCACCACGTCGACGATTCTTTAAACGGGCTCCCGCCTCTGACTTGAGGCAACTCGATCGTCAAGTTTGCCAAAAGAGACGACCAAGAAGGATGTAGAGAATGAGTAGATGACTTTGTCTCACTTCGTCCAAATCCGTGGACGATCGGTTAATTAAGTTGCCGAGGGAATCGGGTGATGGAATGAAATGAGCTGTGAATTCCATACACCCCAAAATCTATCATAATCTTTTGACAAATAAATCAAGCATCCAAATGAGAGAGGGGAGGGGCCGACCATATATAGATGGAGGGAGGAGAGTGTAGGAGAGGGGAGAGTGACCATAAGAACAAAGCTTCTCACAAAATATCCTTAGCTAAACAAGAATCATTAAAGCTAAAGCATGACTCACTAAAACACCTCATCAAGTCATTAATGCAACCATTAATGTCAAGATGAGTCATTAGCCACCTCATCATCCTTGTCATCTAATCTAGAAACTTCTAGAAGATTCAACACTTATCTCAAGAAAAGATAAATCCGTCTTTAACCGAATGTTAAAAGACGGCTGATAAAAAACTGAAAACTGGCAACTTCCAAAAGTGATCCTGAAACGACTTTCAGGATAACCCCGAAACTGTATAAATATACCCGCATTTGTATTACGACCGAATACAAATGCAACTGAGACAAAGATATTATATCTACTCAATATAATACTCGGATCCGGCTTAAACCAAAGCCGACCAGTATCATCTGCCCGAAAAATAACACGTGCGTAAACGCACGTGCATTTTCCGAACCCTGCCATAAAACCATACGGCCTCTACAACGTTTCGCCCGAACTTGGGAAACTGTCTGTGGGGGACTCTAATGACTCGTCAGTACCCTGCTAGGGGGCTAGTAACGTCAGACCCCCATTAGCAGTATAAGTCGTGTCGGAGTATAGCCCAATAACACCCTGAGATACTACTGGAGTACCTACCAGTAAATCTCCTGCCACGGCCGTGGGCTATGTGTAATGGCTATCCAAGACACAGCACGATCTCGCCCCCAATACCGGGAGAGACGAATCCCCTGCCGATCCGCTCACGTGCCTCCATATGGCTCGGGACTGTACCCAAAAGCTACCTGTTTGCACGACTCCTTTGAGCCGTGGTTGGGTAGAAATCAAAGCACAGTGGGAACTCACACGAGACAAATGACGACCTCAGGTCGATGAACTAACCTGTACACATGTCACCAGGGAACTGCTATCTGACGATAGATATAGTACTAACTAGCAGATTCCCGGCGAGTCCTGTCCGGTGTACTCATAACCCAATGAGCACCTGTATATATCTTAGGTGATCCAACTGACACCAGTGGCTTGTGAGACCGGCCACCGCCCCTCGTCGGGGTCTCGACTGTACACACTAGTCTACTCCGGAGTATCGATGCCCTGTCTCGAAACTCCCACGACTAGGGACCACAATTAAGGACATGCATATAAACTACCCAACTCTCACGTATATGATCGCCATCATGCTTTTGGTAGTAAAGCAAGATCCTAAGGGCTCTATCAAAGTGTAACATGCAATCAGTCACCTGAACATGTACACGACTGATAAAGGCAAACCAGATAGCATACTATCATCTCGAGTAAGACTGTCCTACCGGTATAGGTCCTCCGCAATCATTGCAATCACGTACCTGCGATCCAATAATTGACTATGAGGGCACTATCTCCAACAAATATTAGTTAATGTAATATAATATATCATATATATTATTTTACATTAAATTATCGAATCAACACTTGATTCGACAATCCAGCTATATCGCATATAACTGACTAATATTTATCCGTACCGATTCATCGAATCAACACTTGATCCGATGACCCGGCTGATATCAAATATCGCGAGAATAGAATACGGTATCTCATATCGCATTATCCTCGGTCCCGCACATATCACATATATGCTCCTACTCCGTTTTGCCTGAGCCAAGAAACCTCTGTTTAGGACTCTAAAGAATCGTCAATACGCCGGCAGTAGGTGATGATCATATCAAACACCTACAAGCTGCAAGCGGTCAGCTAAACGTAACAGCCACCCAGGTATTGAGCGCTCAGAAGATCAACAAGCAAGCCTATACATTCTCCTGTGAATCCAAACAGTAACACTCCCGTACAGTCCGGTCTCGTCGTCTGATATGTCGCATATCTCGCCTAGGGGTGGTAAACGTCATACCCCAGTAGCTCGATAAGTCGTGTCGATATGAGGTCTATAACAGTTCGAGAAACTACTCATAACACGTACCAGTAATTCTCAGCAACCCTGACCAGGGATTTCCGGTTATAGCCAATCGAACACAGCACAACATCAACAACCTATACTGGGAGAGGCGAATCCCCTCCTATCGCTCATTGCCTCCATGTGATTCGGGAATGTACCCAAAAGCCACCTTTTTGCACGCCCTCTTGGACGTGGTGTGATGGAAATCAAAGCACAGTGGGAATCACACAAGACTCTATGACGATCTCGGGTCAACAGACTACTCTGTATCAGTGTCACCGGAGAACTGCCATCTGACGTAAGGTATAATACCATCCGGGAGTTCTCGGCGAGTCCGTCCAGTGTACCCTGTCTCTACTGAGCACCCGTACACCATCCTTGATATCAAACACCGATGGATATGGGATCATCCATCGCCCATCATATGGGTCAAGATGCGTATACGCTAGTCTACTCTGGTGCATCGATGCCCTGTCTCGATACACCCTCGACTAGGAACAGTTATAGGATGTACTCGTCGACTGCCGTGGCCCTGCTAGTATGATCTCATCATAGTCCCAGTAGTCGAGTACATATCCTAAGGGCTTTATCAACATGTAATATAGAGACAATCAGAGTACATGTTAAGATAAAGTATAACAAGATAGCGTACTATCATGTCGAGCAAGAAAGTCCTCCCTATATATGTCCAAGCATCCATTACAATATACATCGTATGTACAGTAATGGCCTCTAGGGCATACATATAACGAACAATCTCCCACTTGCACTAGGGCCATCTGTTGTGGTATCGCATACCCAACAATTAGCTGCGGTTGAAGTATCTCATACTCAACCATCCCATAAAAGTCTCTACTGGGAAAAAGGCCTTTGTGAGTGGATCCGCGCTGTTGTCCTCTGTGTCTACTCTCCTAACCTCGATCTCCCAGGAGATCAACCATCTCCATGATCAGGTGATACTGCCTAAGAATTATATCTGGATTTTTGATGGGACGGGGGTTCCTTGGCTAAAGCCACAACTCCATTGTCACACAATGGTAGGAACAAAGTTCATCTCATGAACTTATATATATCCAAACCGAATCTTTGGTAGCATCCTTGGTAACGATGTATCTTGCCTTTAATCGTCTAGTAAGTCACGGTATCTAGCTTGGAACTCTTCCAACATACCGTCCCTCCACTGTGGGTAAAGACAATGCCTGCGACTGACATTCAGTCATCCTTATCACCCTGAAACCTTTCCAGTGATTCTCCCTAGGATCGATTGATACCATCTCACTACAACTAGTGAGTATCCTAACATCCAATTAGATCTATCTCATAGATCCAAAATCCAGGATTCAGGAGGTATCACTATGATCCTATATGGAGAATCCTTGTGATACGCGGAGATTGACCGAGCGTAGCATAGGAAACTCCTTCCCTATCAAAAGTATGTCATCCACGTACTCTACGAAGATCACCCTCATACTCTATACTACCTTTTTGTATATACAAGGTTCATCTACCATTTTGATGAAGTCAAACTCTTTGACTACCACATCAAAACAGATGTTCCAACTCCACGATGCCTGCTTTATCATATAAAACATCTTGCACACGTTTCCGCTGCTCCCACTGTCTACGAAGCCATCTGGCTGTGTACTTATAGACGCACTTTTCTAAAACCTCATTTAGAAAAACAGTCATGACACCCAACCGCCAGATATCGTAGTCATGGTATGTAGCCGTGGCAAGTAGGATCTGGATGGACTTAAGCATAGCTTTGAAAGTCTCAACTTTTCCATATACACCAAGTAATCTTCTCAAGATATACTTTCTCCTGATGGGGATTTAACCCTTCAGATAAAGCAACCAAAGTCCATACTTTGTTGGTGTATAAGGATTCCATCTCAGATCACTAAGAATCCAGCCATTCTTATAGAGTCTCACTCCTGATGGCCAGCTCGAAACTAGTTGGGTCATCATCTCATGATGCAATCCTCGCTCCCACTGTCATAGAGAAACCGAAGTATCTCTCAGGTGGGTGAGGAACCGTACTAGATCGGCGGAGAGGCTGAGGTTCGTTGGTTACTATTGAATCCTTTGGGTCTACCAAATCATCAGCTGCAGTTTGTATAGCTGGAATCTTTCCAGTTCTACATAACAGACCTTGCCTCGAGCTTGTCCGGATTTTGCTTTTAGACATAGTCCGGACAACCCCAAATCTTAACAAACTTAAGATATTGGCTCTTCCCTTTCCATATCACATATGAAGTGGTAGGCAACTAATTTGATTTGAACCCTATTCAATAGGTATGCAGCTTCTCAAGTGCATAACTCCCAAAAGTAAATAGGAAACTCAGTAGTACTCATCATAGAGCACACCATATCACATAGGGTATTATTGCTCCGCCCCGATACACCGACGTGCTGTGGTGTATACAGAGGAGTAATACTGAGAGAGAATCTCATTCTCCTTTAGAACAGTCCAGGAATTCCGTGCTCAAGTATTCTCCTCCTTGATCTCATCAAAGGACATAATACTTATACCCGTATTTTGGTTCTCTACTTCTAACTTACATTCTGTGAATATCTCAAAAGGTTCGGACTTGTGTTTCAACAGGAACATATGTCTGAATCTTGAGAGATCATCAGAGAATGTAATGAAGTACAAAGAACCGGTCTTGGCATGTATAGACTGGGGACCTTCATACATCAACATGTATCAATCCCAAGAGTTCACTAACTCTTTCTCTGTTTCCAATAAACAGAGTTATGGTCATCTTATCTTTGTGACATGACCTTCAAGTTTCACAAGATGTAAATTCAAACAGATTTAAATATGCATCTAAATGTAACTTCGCTAATCGGGTCGCATTGATATGACCTAGTCTACAATGCCTCAAGAAGGATTCGTTCATTTCTGAACTCTTCCTCTTGTGTGTGTTCTGTATACTAAGAACTGTAGTTTGATTTAGAATGTCAATGCTTTTAGATAACGTGCCTGAACCGATCAACTCTTGATATAGGAAATGTTAAAAACATTATCCAAAAATACAAAATTATATCCTTTCTTTACTTATAAAGAGACTGATATGATGTTGTATATCAGGTTCAGTATCTAATAACATTTGTTCAGAATCAATGTATTCTGGTAATACAGGGTGATAGTGACTAACAGACTTGGCTGCAACACTTGCACCGTTTCTATCTCATGAAACTTATCACCCGTTCTCAGTTCTCTACCTATCTGTATCCCATGTAACAGATAACATATGCGGGATCCTGATCCGGTATCACATACCCAGGACGTAAAGGATACTGAGAAACAGTTCTATGTAATGAACACACCCGAAGATGATGCATCAACATGCACTTTCTTCGTTTGGGCGGCACGGGAAATCTGGTATCCCCCAATTTCCTGCTCTATCTTATAACAATTATAAGTTGGAGCGGGACCATCGTTCCCCAGCTCAGTATAACAAGCGGGTTCGGTCAATTCATCCGTTTTATTATCTTGATTAAGGCGTGATATGGTCGCTACCTTGAGAGAGAGAGAAGAAAACACTCAGCGTATGCTCTTGCAAGATTATATTGGTTATCTAATATATCTAATCAGGATGTCTCCCACTGTCTTAATCAAATCTTCCTTCAAACCCTAAAAGGAAAGACTAGCCGGTATTAATTACACGCTACAAGTTCGCCAATCTTTCAGCCAGGCCAGTATCGGTACTTTGAGGGAGGTTCCCCGTGCTTTCGCACGGACCTAATTAAAGTAAACCTCGTTTTCCCAGAGGCGTAACCCCGTTAACACCTTTCTAGACACCTACTTGATCGGCTAATTGTAATGTGTAAAACTCTCCCAGGAGTAACTCTTACTCGCAGCGGGTATCGGGATCCAACTATCTCATAGAAGATATGCAATCTCATTGCAAATTTCAACACTTGAAATTCCCAATAATATTTTACCCCTAACGTCCTATGACCTTGACAGAGGTCAACAAACCATAGGCTGCTAGTCAAGTTCAACCCGTCATTTCCTGATTGAAGTAAACCCACCCGCACGACCCTTGACAGAGGTCAACAAGGTCGCACGACTACCCTAAATCAATCACATCATATGTTTATACAGATAAGCACTAATTAGCTACCACACACTACGCCTTGACAGAGGTCAACAAACGCAGCACGAATACTAAATACTACTTATCTGAAATGACGGAGGGCTACGACAGGTTTTTAAGAAAACCCTTTGCGTAATGAACTTGATATCGTTGTAGAATCGAGTGATTTTAAATAGAGTGTTTTTGAGGCTTTTCTAGTTTTGCTAAAAGGGTCACTCCCGGTGAAGGGATCGTTGGCCCTTTCCTCATCGAATAAGGTGCAGGGTATATCATATATACCGCTGTGCAAATCAAGAACTATAGAAGCAATCAAAAGAAAAACCGAGTTTGTAGCATCTGCTAGTTTCATTAAAGAGGTCACTCCCGGTGAAGGGATCTCGGCTCTTTCCTTATGGAATAAGGTGCTGGATGTTCTATAAGGAACACCGCTTTGCAAAGCAAGAACTAGAGCTACCGGTTTTTAAACAAGTTTCTACAACATCTTAGGTTTCTTTTATTTCATTAATCTCATTAATGAAGTCCCATTTTATTATGCTTCACAAGCATCACATTTGAAACGAAATCTGCAATATAACATATATCTCATATATATAATATAAACATTCGTCTCAGGCAGTAATATGATCTCACCACAGAACATTGCAGCAGAAGAACATATATGAAATATTGGATATACTAGGACGTCCGTGTTTTAATTCGAGCCTGTATAAAACACGGATTCCACGGTCGCGATGAATAGCCAAACCCACATCCCTAGACCCCTACGAGAGCGGAAAGCAACACTGCCAATTCTAGGGTTAGGAGACCCGGTCTCGACTCCTCGAGATGGTCTCCCACTGGACCCCAGAACCCGGTTACATGTGCTCCCCGCCTTGGGTCTACCTAATGCGGAAAAGTAAATAATATACAATGGTGACATCATCCTCAGCCCGGAAGTGCCCCAATAAAAGAATATTACACACAAATGAATTTTACATGAATGAAAAAGAAAAAACTCTCATCTCACATAAAACCCCGGCTACTCAAAACGCGACGATCCAATATAACATATCACAGTAACACATAATATCTTATATCATCAACGTAAGCAAGTATGCGTATCCCGATTGTCGTTGATGTATAGCAACGAAGCCAGCGATACACCACATACTACGCTTACGGTCACAGAAAAAAAAGTGTAAAACTACAACAGTTGGAATCCGCAACCTCTTTAGACATCGCATGCCTAACCAAATGAATTCCTTAGACATCGTATGTCTAACTATTATAAACCCTGCAGTTTAGTCTCATTATCGAAAACTCTTTTCAATATCAAGTCGGGCAATTCCACAAGATTCCCGACATTCTGATCGAATGCTCGTCGCAAACTTTAGTAGACGGTCGCACCCGTGGATGCCGTCGATGAAGTGCACTAAGGCGGAACACCGCTGCCGCGAGCACCCGAACGGATGCTTTTGGCGACGGGGTTCTCCTACAGTCACTTGGTCGGGGCTATGGGGCGTGGCAATCTATTAAGTTTACCCGGCGAGTATCCGCGTACGCTACGTGATTGCGACAGACTTTTGATCACATCAAAATTCCGTGGCAACCGATCATCTAAGATTGAACTGCTAGATTTATAACATTCAAATTAGTTATCTTATAACTACCTGTGGATTCCAAATATTGTATCACATTCCAGATAAATCGACAATGTTAAACTTTCCGATCGAATAATCAAACACCCAAGATTTCCCCAATATATCTCAACACTTGAAATTAGTTTAAAAACATCCATCACATGCCACAGTACCAATGGTCTAGCCGTAGAAGGGTCAAGCCAACGCCTCACATGTGGCACGCTGTACTGCCCCAAACCCTAAGGTTCAAAAGGCAGTTCAAGACGGTCACATAATCGAGTTAAGGTTTGTTGTCTTCTAGAGGGTCCACCGCGTTACTTGCACGACTTAGAACGTTCTTAAACTCGAGAAAAAATCTAACTTTTGAAACATTTTCCGACAGGGGAAAAAGTGAGTTATTGATATCCGTTCGAACTTTTTAACAGTTTCTAAAAATTACCCGGACAAACTAAACAAAGTTAAATTATCCGATCGAATCAACGAGTCCCCAATACAACCCTAGAAAACTCAACACTTGAGTGGAATTAAAAAATTCCCAGAAATAATTGCCAAGAAAGGACCTAAGAATAAATACAAGAAATTCCAGGGACTAACTCGAAATTTTGGTCGTGGACCCGCTGCCAAACCCTTGGTATGGCTGCGGTTCCGCGGTCAAATCAGCGAATTAAAAGTCCGTTCTTCACAGTAATTCTTAGTTTTTCCAGCTTAATTTTCT
The DNA here is from genome assembly GCA_030015575.1 of Agapanthus africanus. Taxonomy (NCBI): domain Eukaryota; kingdom Viridiplantae; phylum Streptophyta; class Magnoliopsida; order Asparagales; family Amaryllidaceae; genus Agapanthus; species Agapanthus africanus. The sequence continues at coordinate 359,740,245 of JASDDO010000012.1, forward strand.
GAGCATTTTTAATTCATAAAAAATCACATTTTTGAAAAATATCCAGAGAAGGGTATTATCGGGGTTTTCCGGGTTCGATCGGACTTTAAACTTCGTCTAGACTTCGCCTAAAGCTCTAGCTTGGCTCTGATACCACTGTAGGGTTACTAGGCATGCGCACAAGGGTCTACGAGGCATCAACCATGTCCGATTAAAAAACTAGCCGTGCCGAACAACCCGAAGCCCGATCTTTAAACTAGAGATTAGGCGAAACAAGCATGTTAAACATTTTAACACTAAGTGAGAGGGATTACAACCTTTGTCGATCCGGTTTTTCACTTCTTAAGCTCCGTGTTGAAGTCCCTTCGCTGCGATCATCGTGTTCCGGATTCTCGAGAGGTTCCACGAAGAGAAAGATGCAGCCTTGCTTCCGATCTTCGATACAAAGATGATCTACCTTGAAGTTTCGTTAACACAAGCTAACACTCATAATATGAAGTGAACACCCTCATCTAAATGGCAATGATAGATGAGGATGATGAAGTAGGATTTTTGCTCTCATTTGTTTTCATATTCTCACTTATTTTCATCACAAAGCAAAAAGCTAGAAAGCTTTTGCTCAAAGGAAGAAGAAGGAAGAAGATGATGAATAATATCATTAGAAACCTTTTGTGATGAATAATGAAACATAGATATGATGAATAATGCAACCATGGTTGAATAAACCATTGTAGAGAATTAACCAAGGCTAAGGTTTGGGTTAGGTTAAGAATGAGTCACCATAAAATACCTTTCACAAAACAAAACTAAACCTTCTAGAATCACCTAGAATGTATTAACCCAAATCAAACCCTAATCTTGTTTAATCTTTACTAAACATGTTGCATTAGTTATCATATCATGTTACAATATTATATATCACATATATAATATTTATTGTAACCAAATAAAATAATACAATTAACATATATCGCATATATATCAATGTATTACCCGAGTGAGAAAAAGAATCTTTTAGTGAGCAAATATTAGTTAATGTAATTTAATATATCATATATATTATTTTACATTAAATTATCGAATCAACACTTTATTCGACAATCCAGCTATATCGCATATAACCGACAAATATTTATCCGTACCGATTCATCGAATCAACACTTGATCCGATGACCCGGCTTATATCAAATATCACGAGAATAGAATACGGTATCTCATTTCGCATTATCCTCGGTCCCGCACATATCACATATGTGCTCCTACTCCATTTTGCCTGAGCCAAGAATCCTCTGTGTAGGACTCTAAAGAATCGTCAATACGCCGGCAGTAGGTGATGATCATATCAAACACCTACAAGCTGCAAGCGGTCAGCTAAACGTAACAGCCACCCAGGTATTGAGCGCTCAGAAGATCAACAAGCAAGCATGTACATTCTCCTGTGAATCCAAACAGTAACACTCCCGTACAGTCCGGTCTCGTCGTCTGATATGTCGCATATCTCGACTAGGGGTGGTAAACGTCAGACCCCAGTAGCTCGATAAGTCGTGTCGATCTGAGGTCTATAACAGTTCGAGAAACTACTGATAACACTTACCATTAAATCTCAGCAACCCTGGCCAGGGATTTCCGGTTATAGCCAATCGAACACAGCACAACATCAACTCCCTATACCGGGAGAGACGAATCCCCTCCTATCGCTCATTGCCTCCATGTGATTCGGGACTGTACCCAAAAGCCACCTTTTTGCATGCCCTCTTGTACGTGGTATGATGGAAATCAAAGCACAGTGGGAATCGCACAAGACTCTATAACAATTTCGGGTCAACAGACTACTCTGTACCAGTGTCACCGGAGAACTGCCATCTGACGTAAGGTATAATACCATCTGGGAGTTCTCGGCGAGTCCGTCCAGTGTACCCAGTCTCTACTGAGCACCCGTACACCATCCTTGATGTCAAACACCGATGGATATGGGATCATCCATCGCCCATCATATGGGTCAAGATGCGTATACGCTAGTCTACTCTGGTGCATCGATGCCCTGTCTCGATACACCATCGACTAGGAACAGTTATAGGATGTACTCGTCGACTACAGTGGCCCCACTAGTATGATCTCAACATAGTCCCAGTAGTCGAGTACATATCCTAAGGGCTTTATCAACATGTAATATAGAGATAATCAGAGTACATGTTAAGATAAAGTATACCTAGATAGCGTACTATCATTTCAAGTAAGAAAGTCCTCCTTATATATGTCCAAGCATCCATTACAATATACATCGTATGTACAGTAATGGCCTCTAGGGCATACATATAACTAACAATATCGAGACGGGGCATCGATATTCCAGAGTAGACTAGCGTATATCTTCTCGACCCATGTGATGGGCAATGGATGATCCTATATCCATTGGTGTTTGAAATCAGAGATGGTATGCGGGTGCTCAGTGGTGACTGGGTACACTGAACGGACTCGCCGAGAACTCCCAGATGGTATTATACCTTACGTTAGATGGCAGTTCTCTGGTGACACTGGTACAGCTTAGTCTGTTGACCCGAGATCGTCATAGAGACTTGTATGTCTCCCACTGTGCTTTGATTTCCATCCTACCACGGCTTTACTGAGTCGTGCAAACAGGTGGTTTTTGGGTACAGTCCCGATTCACTTGGAGGCAATGAGCGATAGGATGGGATTCGTCTCTCCCGGTATTGTGGGTTGATGTTGCGCTATGCTCGACTGGCCATAACTGGAAATCCCTGGCCAGGGTTGCACTGATTTACTGGTAAGTGTTATCAGTAGTTTCATGCTTGTTATGGACCTTACATCGGCATGACTTATCAAGCTGCTGGGGTCTGACGTTTACCACCCCTAGGCGAGATATGCGACATATCAGACAAACAGACCGGACTGTGCTTTAAGTGTTACTTATTGGATTCGCAGGAGTGTGAGCAGGCTTGCTCGTTGATCTTCTGATCGCTCAATACTCGGGTGGTCGTTACGTTTAGCAGACCGCTTGCGGCTTGTGGGTGATTGATATGATCACCACCTACTGCCCGCGTATTGACGAGTCTTTAGAGTCCTACACAAAGGTTCCTGGCTCAAGCGAAACGAAATAGGAGCACATATGAGATATGTGCTGGACCGAGAATTGTTAGTTATGTATATGCCCTAGAGGCCATTGTTGTACATATGATGTATATTATGATGGATGCTTGGATATATACAGAGAGGAATTTCTTGCTCATCATGATAGTATGCTATTTGGTTTCACTTTATCTTAACATGTTGACTTGTATTGGTTTACTGTCTTACTCTCACATGTTGATAAAGCCCTTAGGATCTGTACTCGACTACTGGGATTATGATGAGATCATACTAGTGGGGCCACGATAGTCGATGAGTACATCCTATAAATGTTCCTAGTCGAGGGTATATCGAGACAGGGCATCGATACACCAGAGTAGACTAGCGTATACGCATCTTGACCCATATGATGGGCGATGGATGATCCCATATCCTTTGTTGTTTGACATCAAGGATAGTGTACGGGTGCTCAGTGGAGACTGGGTACACTGGACGGACTCGCCGAGAACTCCCAGATGGTGATATACCACACGTCAGATGGCAGTTCTCCGGTGACACTAGTACAGGGTAGTCTGTAGACCCGAGATCGTCATAGAGTCTTGTGTGATTCCCACTGTGCTTTGATTTCCACCTTACCACGTCCAAGAGGGCGTGCAAAACGGTGGCTTTTGGGTACAGTCCCTAATCACATGGAGACAATGAGCGATAGGAGGGGATTCGTCTCTCCCGGTATAGGGAGTTGATGTTGTGCTGTGTTCGATTGGCTATAACTGGAAGTCCCTGGCCAGGGATGATATAGAGTTATACTGGTAAGTGTTACCAGTAGTTTCTCGACCTATTATGAGCCTCACATCGACACGACTTATCGGTTATTGGGGTCTGACGTATACCACCACTAGACTTGATATGCGACATATCAGACGAACAGACCGGACTGTACAGGAGTGTTACTGATTGGATTCACAGGAGAATGTACAGGCTAGCTTGTTGATCTTCTGATCGCTCAATACCTGGGTGGCTGTTACGTTTAGCGGACCGCTTGCAGCTTGTGGGTGTTTGATATGATCATCACCTGCTACCGGCGTATTGACGATTCTTTAGAGTCCTACACAGAGGTTTCTTGGCTCAGGCAAAACGGAGTAGAGGCACATATGTGATATGTGCAGGACCGAGGATAATGCGATATGTGATACCTGTAAGGTTTACCTAGCACCCTATGAGAGGTTTGGAAGCATCACATGTCACAAAGATTAAATTTTGGTGGTGCTAAGTAAGCATACAAAGGATCTATCCTAGAAAATTAGGGTTTCATAAACTTTAACTAACATCATATGTTACAAAGGCTAGGGTTTTGAGAGTACAACCTTTGTAGCTCCCTTTAGTAGACTCCTTGGCCACTTCAGAGTTGAAAAGGGTTCGCTTGAAGTCCTCTAACGTCCACGACGATCCACCCGAAGCTCCTTTGTCCAAGCTATCAACTTCACTTTAATAAGAAGATGAAATGAAGCTAACACTCTAAACAAGTGGGCTAGACTTGTGTAGAATGGTGTTGTGGTTCTCTTTCTCACTTCAAAATCCTATCTTTTTGAGTATTTTGCTCACTTGAAAAGTCTAGAGAGCAAGAGATCAAGGTTGAAGAAGATGATGGCTATTTTTAAGAAGAAGAGAAGATAAACTCATGAAAAGAAAAAGAAAATATATGTATATATATTTATTTCTTCTCATCTCAAACCATGGTTAAATCATGAAGATATTATTTAATTTGAGTTAAAACATGAAAGGAAAGTTTAATCCATGGTTAAGGGTAGGTGAATATGGTTAAGTCAAAGAAGAGACTAGAAACAAACCATGAATTATCCTTTCCTTTTTCAATTTGTTTTAAAACAAATATAAGTAATAATCCATATAAATAACCAAGGTGTGAGTCTTATATTGCCACCATTTTCTATGTATAAACAACCATGATAGAATGATGTGTGTATGCATGTGTGCTTGCACATCCATATGTGCATGAACAAGAATGAATGCATACATGCTTGCATAAATCCAAAAGAAACAGGATAGGATTTCTAGTGAGAAGCTAATGGTTAAATGATAAATCAACACTTGATTTATCAACCCGGTCATATCACATACGACCCGACCAAAAGCAAGCCGCCCAATTAATATACGGTATCTCATACGCGCATTTTAACCGGGTCCATGCGCATATCGCATACGCGCACCACAACGTTTCGCCTGGACTAGGCAACTCCTTTGTGGGACTCTAAGACTCGTCAATACGCCGGCAGTGGGTGATGATCATATCAAGCACCCCAAGCCTCAAGCGGTCAGCTAAACGTAACAGCCACCCTGGTATTGAGCGATCAGAAGAAAACAAGCGAACCTGCTACAACTCCCGTCGAGCCATCCTGCAATACTACCGTACAGTCCGGTCTCTTCGTCAGATATGCTGCATATCGAGCCTAGGGATGGTCACGTCGACCCCAATAACTCAATAAGTCATGCCGGTGAATGGTTTATAACAGATCGAGAAACTACTGATAACACTTATCAGTAAATCTCAGCAGCCCTGGCCAGGGATTTACTTATATAACCAGTCGAGCACAGTACAGCATCAACTCCCAATACCGGGAGAGATGAAACCCCTCCTATCGCTCATCGCCTTCGTGTGTCTCGGGACTGTACCCAACGGCCACCTGTTTGCACGACTCAGTAGAGCCGTGGTAGGGTGGTAATCAAAGTACAGTGGGAGAGCACACAAGACTCTATGACGATCTCGGGTCTACAGACTAACCTGTACCAGTGTCACCTGAGAACTGCTATCCGACGATAGATATAATTCCATATAGGAGTTCTCGGTGAGTCCATCCAGTGTACCCAGTCATCACTGAGCACCCGTATATGATCTTGATGTCAAACATCGATGAATGTGGGAACATCCATCGCCCATCACATGGGTCTAGAATCATATACGCTAGTCTACTCTGGTATATTGATGCCCCGTCTCGATACACCTCCGACTATGTCACGACCCGAAATTACGGAACATGACCGGCACTTAAGTTACGGAACGTCTCAAGGCGTCCGTAAAATAAGTAAGCCGAAGCCCAGAAATCCAAACCAAGAGAAGTAGTAGAGAATAGGAAAAACCATACCAAATCAACCTGTATGCATCAGAATATACAACGCCTAAAGGCGAGGATCACCACAGAAATGAAACTCAACCAGCAAGAACCCATCGAAATATAACCCGCGACTTTATGGTCGAAAGAATAAACATCACTGGTCTCTATCTCAAATAAGTACATATTTGGTTGATGGAAATTCTAGATACAACTGAAATATAATAGACAAAGTATAATGATGGGTAAGATACAATAAACCCACCTACTAGCAAGTCACCCGAAAGGTACAGTGCCCGCAAAGCCGTAATAAAATCCGTACGGCAACACCTGCAAGAAACTGGGGCACAACGGGGGTGAGTTGCCAACTCGTGAGTAGAAAAAGATCTACGAACAGAAAATCGCATGTATGACGCAACCTAGGTCATACGATTATAATATAAATAATCCTCAAATACATAATCAGTAATCTCTAACCATGGCTAGTGTAAATATTTAACCCAAGTGTAATCCCATATGTCCATGTCAGTGCATCAGGTAACAATGTATCATATAGATGATGTATGAATGCATGAAACAGAATGCATGTACTGAAGAAAACTGTTTTCATAATTTGTGAGATTTCTGTATTTTTAAAATGAGGTATCATAAATGAAATCAGCATAAACAGTGCCTAGCATCGGCACAAAACATAAGTCTCAGTATCTCGATACCTCTGTATCACAATCTCTGTACCTCAATATCTCGAAATCTCAATGTCTCAATCACAAAATCTAGGGGGCCGTCAGTCCAGATCGGCCCCTACCATCCATCTCATGACTACGACGGTATCCTCTGGATATCCGACGTGTCGGGTAATATCACCGGTAGGTAGTGCTCCCCTGCACAGGCTCAACGCTATCATCTGCGATCTTCTTGCCCCGGGATACCGCACCGGGTCCACCATGTACCCGCAATCGGTCTCATCCGCCTCCTCGATTCGGGTTTCACATGTCACTCTCAGCACCGAGAAAACACATGGTGAACGTACTGAAATATCATATCAAGGGTAACCGGGTTTTTAAAACATTTACATAATCTCTTTGAAATACCCAGGTTCCCATATCCAGAATAACATAGAAACAACATATCTCAATACGTATAATCAGGAAGCATGATGTCTGTGACATATAAATGGAATGCAAGTGTAACTGTATGTCCTGCAACATGGAATAATAGTATGCACATACAAGGGTCATATCCTGATGCAATAATACTACTGTGTAGTGACATGGCTATTACCGATGAAGATGTGTGTGAGCTGGCAAGTAAGTGTATGTGGAACATACGCATTATCGGTAATGGTGCTGGTGTCCTAACAGCATGATATCAATAATAGAATATGAATCATAACAGTATGTGATGCAGAGCAACAATAATAATATGCGGGAGCTGAAATACTGAACACCATGATCGCTAAACTGCATCTAATGTCATAAAGGTCGTACAGCTATGCCAACAATAAGGCTGAGCTAATAAGCTAACTGCAGGTAAGGGAAACCGCCTAACCTCTGAGTCGATACATATAAATATATATATATATATATATATATATATAGTCGATGTTCCCGCCTCGATAATATCACATCCGATATCATATCTCTAAAATCAGTTATTCCCAAGTCAAGAGTGCGGATAAAAACATCAAATTATAGCTCGTACGTAAATCCGTCGTACGGCATCCCCAATCTGGGTACGGGTCAATATCACATTTGTCATATTAATCATCAAGTATTCTCTTTATCAATATCATCATCGGGGTACTGGCCTATGTCTGGTACAATTCTAACATCATTACTATAATCAAGATCTAACTACCGGTCGACAATCACGTATAAATCGATATCATCAGCACATATCATCTCAAGGAGTATACCCCGCCCAAGGCGGCCTATTATAAATTTCCTGTCATATCATATCATATCTCGTATCATAATCACATGTCGATCATTTGCATATTTATGTCGCTATTACTATGGCATCATTATCCCCAAAATCCTCTAAAGTATCAAGGTGTATCTAAATCATGAATTTTACCATCATAATAGGTCATATCGCCGATATCATAATCTCAGATCAACTCATCGACTCATATCAATACCATGTATCATCCTCAAATCCGTAATAAACACATAGCCTCATACCCAAGTGAACACATGTCCATAACGAATCCCATAAGCATATATGAAGTGAGGATGTATGCAAGTATGTATATGTGTGCATGTATGTGTAGTGTACCCACTACCCTATGGTTTCGCAACTTTTCACCAATCCAATATACCAATATCCATTTAACATCAATAATAATCCCAACAACATAATATTTATAGATGTGTATACGCATCCGTATACACCACCTCGGACTGCGGGGGTGCTATACGCCATCCACCCGACTTCTCCCCGTAGATATAAATCTACTCACCTAGTTATGTGTTCCGGTGCCGATGTCGCCATTTGCATCTCCAACGCTTCGATGTCACGTGAGTACCTACAAGGATATCACATGCTAAAACTCATAAAAATCACATCGGAAACCAAAATGGTGCACACTACGCCCATAGGTAAAAACCTGTGACCTTGTGGGCAAAAACAGCCAATATCCACTGTCGTCGACGTCCGAACGCCACCCGACAGATACGAATCACCAAATACCAAAACTTAAATCTATAAACATCATTAACACATGGCAACAACCTAGGAAACATGTTCCGGATTTTGTATAGGGTGAAAACAAGGAAAACAAACAGGTCTAGAGTGCTGTATAGGGTCTGTGTGAGGTATGGAGGCAACATGGGCATGTAATTCAACATGGTGGCTGGCCACAACCCTTACAAAACCGGCCTGGCCGGACCAGGTAGTGATTTGGGTGGTCGTGTGGTAAGGGTGCTCTCATATTGGTCCTATTTGGCTCCTAGAGTTGTTTAGTTTTCTTGTATTGTCCCCGTATTGCTCCAGATTCCTCAAAGGCACACTAAAAGTCTCAAAACTGATACGGTCAAATTCCTGAGTTCATGCCAAGGCTCATGTATATGGTTCAGGTCAGGAACTACGACACCAAGGTCAAGCAAATACTCACCACAACCCCCAGATTTTACCCAAAGTCATTACTAAAGAATCAAGTAGGACCAAACACCACTAAACATCATAAGGTGACCAGCCTTCAAAATCCAAGCCCTAACTCCTCAATTAGGCCGGCGTCGCCGACCATGTCTTCATTGGCCGCCGGCCAAGGTAGGTGGGTAGGGTGAGGGGTTCTGGGTGGTCTATTAGGGCTACCTGCACAACATTATAACACTGTTTGTTTTTCCATTATGGGCTCGGGGTCATAGCAGGTCATCCATGACACAAAACAACACCAAAACACGATATCGAACCAAAATTAAGCTAAAAGGAAGAGTTTATACCTCATGGGGGTCCTAGGAGGAAGGAGAATGGAAGATGAAGGAAGGAGGAGTGTTGTGCTGATGGGGAGATGCTCCATTTGGGCTGTTGCTGTTTCTGCAGCTGCTGCTGCTTGCAACACTCTATCTCTCTTTCTCTTTTGCTTTTCTTTCTTTCTTTTGTTTCATTGTGTGTTGCAGCATCAGAGTGTTGTGCTGTGGCTATTGTTATTGTTGCTTAGGTATTGTGGGAATGGTTGTGGTGGTGTGGTGGTGTTGTTTCAAATGATGTTGCTGCTGGGGCTGCAGATGCTGAAGCTGATGGTGTAATATTGGGGCTGAAAATGCTGAAATGATGGTGTAGGTGTTGGGCTAAGGTGCTAGGAGCTAGGGGTTGCTGAAGTCAGCCATTGTGGGCTGAAAGTATTGACAAGGGGGGCTGTAGGTCAGCTATGTGGGCTGAAGGTTGACGTTGGGGGCTGAAGCTTTACATTGGGGGCTGTAGTTAGGCGGCATTTGGCTGATGCAATGATGGTGCTGCTGATTGGTAGCAAAAGTCACCCATTGGGGCTAAAAATGATGATGGGAGAGTGTAGATCAGCTAGGGAATGATAAGTCTTGATAGGGGTGGGTATGTCAGCTAGGGGGCTGATAATGTTAAGGGTAGGCTAATGTAGATCAGCTATGGGGGCTGTTGTAGCTGATGCTAGTGGCTGAAATTGGTTCTTTTTGTTGTTCTTTGGCTGTTTGCAGCTACTGCAGGGGCTGATGCTGTTTGGTGTAGAGTTGTGGTTATTTTGGCTGATGTAGGGTGTTATGTGATAGTGTATAATGGTATGGAGTTGTGTTATGGGGGGAGATGTGAGAGAGGGTAACAAAACACAAGGAATAATGAGATGGGATGGATCATGGCACATCCTAACCATCTCTCTCTTTCTCCAAAACAATGCTCACAAGACACCAAGCCACCATGGCTCACTTCTCCCTACACAAGTCGACATAACCCCAGCTCTAATCAATTGGTTCAACCCACCATGGTCACCTAAACATGGTCCAACCCTAGGCTACCATGACCAAAACAAGAAACAGGTGTAGAAAATGTCATGTGCACATTTTTGCACAAAAAGCCAAAAATCCACTTAGCGATTGTCAATCGCGATTTACACCAAAATAACATATACGTAACCATAAAAGCTTAAAAATGACATACTTCCACAAAATACCCTATTTTAGAATTTCCAAAATTTTCTCCGGAATTTTCACCATTTATCGGTATTTAATTACACCGACTATTAAAATATTCATTAAAAATTATGAAAATTCCCAAAAATAATATTTTATTTTTCTGAAATGTTACAGTCTTCCCCCCTTAATGAAATTCGGTCCCCGAATTTAAATTTTAACCTCCCAATTCTAAAACATTTCAATAAAATGCCCATGCCAACGGGGCTCCGAAATCATCAATATATAAAAGTCATCATAACGCAATACATGCGCATGAGTAACAAGCAGATATCTCGAAACAAAACTTCGTCAAGCGTCTCGCAATCATCGGGGTCAAGACGAAAACACGACTGCCAAATCCAAAGCAAAACCGATATGCTAGAAATCGGAATTTTTACATGTAAATAATGAGACTATAGCTCGCCTTTGGAATCCCTTTGAAATCTATCAATGCATGCAAAATATACCCAGGCACTGTCATCTGACAAGTCCTGCTCAGTACGAAAATCAATCGCAATATCATAGAAATGTACTGCTCCCTAAGAAATCAATTCCAAAAATGTGCATATAAAAACCCTGTGCGTCAGGTGCGCACGGAAATCAAAATCCATGAATGTGCCATACATACGCACAAAAACAATATCTAAGTGCATCGGGTGTGCACGAAACATCTGTCAAGGCAACAGGTGTGCCTGACTGCAAAACAGGTGCATCTGACATGCACGAAGAATCTAGGTTTAGTGCATCTGGTGTGCACCAAATCGCATCTCATAACATGCGCCCAACATGCGCTAAAAATCCAAATCCGGTGCATCCATCATGCACGAAACAAATATCGAGCATCACCATCGAAATAGAAGTCCAGTGCATCCAAGTGCACAAAATATATGTCACTGCACTGCAAGCATATGCAAACTTTACAGAGTGCAGGAACCAAATCGTGTGCGTGCATACGCACAAAATCAACTCAAATGTCTAAGCCCCATAAAATTACAAACATGTGAAACCAAGGCTCGAAAACGATATCAAGTGCAACAACTGTGCAAAAATCGTAAATCCTTAATCACCAAAATCAAGTATGGTGGAATAGTCCGCTCAAGCACATCCTCCAAAAATCTCTGGCCAACTGGCGTGGTCATCATAGCATATCTCGTCGACGATCCTGAACTCTGGCCTACTGGTGTGCGTAACATGACCACTCCTGGGTCCAAGTCTCCTCTGTGAATTATCAATCTCTCGATCCATCGGCTCATCAGTCCTGTCAAGTGTGCCAACGGGGTCGATTCCGTTCTGACACTTCTCTGGTCATCTTTTGGGCAATCATCGCGACCACTCGTAAAGCAACATGTCACTGGCGTCGGCCTCTGGCTCTCTGAATGTACATGACACATCTGATCCTGGGTGCAAGTATCATTGCAGCGGTGTCCTGGAAGGAATCCTACTCAAGGTCTCTTCCAGTCTCATCTCTGCCAACTGTCCGGAAGTCATCGTCCTTCACTATATCTGCTTCTTGTTCCGGAACGGCTGCATACTCATCGCGACTCCTTCTAGAAGGTATATCCAGTTACAATGCCTCGGTATGCGCATCGCATTCCTGATGTCGGCGGAGTGGAACGTCGTCTCATCCAGACCTTGCACGAACCTCTTACTCCACTTTTCTCTAATGTCGACTGCTTCGGACTCGCCTCGTCGTGGCTGCATGGACTGAGCTCCAACGGCTATCCTCATATCTGGAGTCTCCCAAGAAATGCATCTCACCACCTAGCATCCGAATTAAGTCGAGCCGTCCGATCGATTGGTCAAAACCTCATAATCCTCCATGATCTCAACATCTTGGGTATAGTATAATAGTATCGCGTACATACCACAGCATCGGTGGTCCAGCCGTAGAAGGGCAAACCCAAGCCTCACTAATGGCGCCGCAGAACTGCCGCAAACTCTAAGGTTCAAAGGCTTTCACACGTTCATTAAGTCGAGTTAGGGTTTCATTCTTCTAGAGGGACCATAGAATTGCCTGCATGTCTTTCCGAATACTTTAAACTTGGAATAATAGGTTACTGACATTCGATCGTCTCTGTAGACTCTCAAAGTCTCCGCGTGAAGTCGTCTCTAGCTGGAATCAATCTATCTGATGATCTCGCATCGGGGTAGCGAACGATTCGCATGTCCTAGTCATTCATCTTCGGTGACTAGTGATCTTCTATAATCTCTTAGTACGACTCGTACTGCAATAGCTCTAACATCTGGGACAATATCTCGTCGTTCGCAGCAAGAACTGGCTCACTCTTCTGCACGCTGAACGGTGCCTCAATCATCATGAGTAAACAATATACCGACAGTCCTCAAATCTAGCTGGCCTCTGTCAGTGGCTCAATCCTCTGGTGCTGATCTGCATGTCCGAGTAATCTCATACAGTGATCCATCCAACGCTCGTGGCGCAAAACACCGTAAAAAGACACATCTCTACAATCGTGTGTTGCCAGAATCACGCCCTGGTCAGTCCTCGTTCGTGACTAGCTCATGCTGACCGCAACTCTAGCCGTAGCTCTCCCTGCCCGTAATCGTGGCAGCAAAACCAAAACTGGTACCGATGAGGCTAGATCAGGAAGGAATATGATACTGAACAAAGAAATGTACATCCTAAGGCTTCTTAAGTGGAGTGGCGCATCGTAAATATGCCGCGGACATACCACGGTACGTCACTCTACTTTAGTTACCTATTCCATCAACCAAGGGTCATCCTATACTCCGAAGGTAAAACCTAACGCTCTGATACCAACTTTGTCACGACCCGAAATTACGGAACATGACCGGCACTTAAGTTACGGAACGTCTCAAGGCGTCCGTAAAATAAGTAAGCCGAAGCCCAGAAATCCAAACCAAGAGAAGTAGTAGAGAATAGGAAAAACCATACCAAATCAACCTGTATGCATCAGAATATACAACGCCTAAAGGCGAGGATCACCACAGAAATGAAACTCAACCAGCAAGAACCCATCGAAATATAACCCGTGACTCTAAGGTCGAAAGAATAAACATCACTGGTCTCTATCTCAAATAAGTACATATTTGGTTGATGGAAATTCTAGATACAACTGAAATATAATATATAAAGTATAATGATGGGTAAGATACAATAAACCCACCTACTAGCAAGTCACCCGAAAGGTACAGTGCCCGCAAAGCCGTAATGAAATCCGTACGACAACACCTGCAAGAAACTGGGGCACAACGGGGGTGAGTTGCCAACTCGTGAGTAGAAAAAGATCTACGAACAGAAAATCGCATGTATGACGCAACCTAGGTCATACGATCATAATATAAATAATCCTCAAATATATAATCAGTAATCTCTAACCATGGCTAGTGTAAATATTTAACCCAAGTGTAATCTCATATGTCCATGTCAGTGCATCAGGTAACAATGTATCATATAGATGATGTATGAATGCATGTAACAGAATGCATGTACCGAAGAAAACTGTTTTCATAATTTGTGAGATTTCTGTATTTTTAAAATGAGGTATCATAAATGAAATCAGCATAAACAGTGCCTAGCATCGGCACAAAACATAAGTCTCAGTATCTCGATACCTCTGTATCACAATCTCTGTACCTCAATATCTCGAAATCTCAATGTCTCAATCACAAAATCTAGGGCGCCGTCAGTCCAGATCGGCCCCTACCATCCATCTCATGACTACGATGGTATCCTCCGGATATCCGACGTGTCGGGTAATATCACCGGTAGGTAGTGCTCCCCTGCACAGGCTCAACGCCATCATCTGCGATCTTCTTGCCCCGGGGTACCGCACCGGGTCCACCATGTACCCGCAATCGGTCTCATCCGCCTCCTCGATTCGGGTTTCACATGTCACTCTCAGCACCGAGAAAACACATGGTGAACGTACTGAAATATCATATCAAGGGTAACCGGGTTTTAAAACATTTACATAATCTCTTTGAAATACCCACGGTTCCCAAATCCAGAATAACATAGAAACAACATATCTCAATACGTATAATCAGGAAGCATGATGTATGTGACATATAAATGGAATGCAAGTGTAAATGTATGTCCTGCAACATGGAATAATAGTATGCACATACAAGGGTCATATCCTGATGCAATAATACTACTGTGTAGTGACATGGCAATTACCGATGAAGATGTGTGTGAGCTGGCAAGTAAGTGTATGTGGAACATACGCATCATCGGTAATGGTGCTGGTGTCCTAACAGCATGATATCAATAATAGAATATGAATCATAACAGTATGTGATGCAGAGCAACAATAATAATATGCGGGAGCTGAAATACTGAACACCATGATCGCTAAACTGCATCTAATGTCATAAAGGTCGTACAGCTATGCCAACAATAAGGCAGAGCTAATAAGCTAACTGCAGGTAAGGGAAACCGCCTAACCTCTGAGTCGATACATATAAATATATATATATATATATATATATATATATATATATATATATATATAGTCGGTGATCCCGCCTCGATAATATCACATCCGATATCATATCTCTAAAATCAGTTATTCCCAAGTCAAGAGTGCGGATAAAAACATCAAATTATAGCTCGTACGTAAATCCGTCGTACGGCATCCCCAATCTGGGTACGGGTCAATATCACATTTTTCATATTAATCATCAAGTATTCTCTTTATCAATATCATCATCGGGGTACTGACCTATGTCTGTTACAATTCTAACATCATTACTATAATCAAGATCTAACTACCGGTCGACAATCCCGTATAAATCGATATCATCAGCACATATCATCTCAAGGAGTATACCCCGCCCAAGGCGGCCTATTATAAATTTCCTGTCATATCATATCATATCTCGTATCATAATCACATGTCGATCATTTACATATTTATGTCGCTATTACTATGGCATCATTATCCCCAAAATCCTCTAAAGTATCAAGGTGTATCTAAATCATGAATTTTACCATCATAATAGGTCATATCGCCGATATCATAATCTCAGATCAACTCATCGACTCATATCAATACCATGTATCATCCTCAAATCCGTAATAAACACATAGCCACATACCCAAGTGAACACATGTCCATAACGAATCCCATAAGCATATATGAAGTGAGGATGTATGCAAGTATGTATATGTGTGCATGTATGTGCAGTGTACCCACTACCTTATGGTTTCGTAACTTTTCACCAATCCAATATACCAATATCCATTTAACATCAATAATAATCCCAACAACATAATATTTATAGGTGTGTATACGCATCCGTATACACCACCTCGGACTGCGGGGGTGCTATACGCCATCCACCCGACTTCTCCCCGTAGATATAAATCTACTCACCTAGTTATGTGTTCCGGTGCCGATGTCGCCATTTGCATCTCCAACGCTTCGACGTCACGTGAGTACCTACAAGGATATCACATGCTAAAACTCATAAAAATCACATCGGAAACCAAAATGGTGCACACTACGCCCATAGGTAAAAACCTGTGACCTTGTGGGCAAAAACAGCCAATATCCACTGTCGTCGACGTACGAACGCCACCCGACAGATACGAATCACCAAATACCCAAACATAAATCTATAAACATCATTAACACATGGCAGCAACCTAGGAAACATGTTCCAGATTTTGTATAGGGTGAAAACAAGGCAAACAAACAGGTCTAGAGTGCTGTATAGGGTCTGTGTGAGGTATGGAGGCAACATGGGCATGTAATTCAACATGGTGGCCGGCCACAACCCTTACAAAACCGGCCTGGCCGGCCCAGGTAGTGATTTGGGTGGTCGTGTGGTCAGGGTGCTCTCATATTGGTCCTATTTGGCTCCTAGAGTTGTTTAGTTTTCTTGTATTGTCCCCGTATTGCTCCAGATTCCTCAAAGGCACACTAAAAGTCTCAAAACTGATATGGTCAAATTCCTGAGTTCATGCCAAGGCTCATGTATATGGTTCAGGTCAGGAACTACGTCACCAAGGTCAAGCAAATACTCACCACAACCCCCAGATTTTACCCAAAGTCACTATTAAAGAATCAAGTAGGACCAAACACCACTAAACATCATAAGGTGACCAGCCTTGAAAATCCAAGCCCTAACTCCTCAATTGGGCCGGCGTCGCCGGCCATGTCTTCATTGGCCGCCGGCCAAGGTAGGTGGGTAGGGTGAGGGGTTCTG
Organism: Agapanthus africanus; assembly: GCA_030015575.1. Lineage (NCBI taxonomy): Eukaryota > Viridiplantae > Streptophyta > Magnoliopsida > Asparagales > Amaryllidaceae > Agapanthus > Agapanthus africanus. Next base: position 359,757,274 of record JASDDO010000012.1, read on the forward strand.
GGTGGCTATTAGGGCTACCTGCACAACATTCTAACACTGTTTGTTTTTCCATTATGGGCTCGGGGTCATAGCAGGTCATCCATGACACAAAACAACACCAAAACACGATATCGAACCAAAATTAAGCTAAAAGGAAGAGTTTATACCTTATGGGGGTCCTAGGAGGAAGGAGAACGGAAGATGAAGGAAGGAGGGGTGTTGTGCTGATGGGGAGATGCTCCATTTGGGCTGTTGCTGTTTCTGCAGCTGCTGCTGCTTGGAACACTCTATCTCTCTTTCTCTTTTGCTTTTCTTTCTTTCTTTTTTTTCATTGTGTGTTGCAGCATCAAAGTGTTGTGCTGTGGCTATTGTTATTGTTGCTTAGGTGTTGTGGGAATGGTTGTGGTGGTGTGGTGGTGTTGTTTCAAATGATGTTGCTGCTGGGGCTGCAGATGCTGAAGCTGATGGTGTAATATTGGGGCTGAAAATGCTGAAATGATGGTGTAGGTGTTGGGCTAAGGTGCTAGGAGCTAGGGGTTGCTGAAGTCAGCCATTGTGGGCTGAAAGTATTGACAAGGGGGGCTGTAGGTCAGCTATGGGGGCTGAAGCTTGACGTTGGGGGCTGAAGCTTGACATTGGGGGCTGTAGTTAGGCGGCATTTGGCTGATGCAATGATGGTGCTGCTGATTGGTAGCAAAAGTCACCCATTGGGGCTAAAAATGATGATGGGAGAGTGTAGATCAGCTAGGGAATGATAAGTCTTGATGGGGGTGGGTATGTCAGCTAGGGGGCTGATAATGTTAAGGGTAGGCTAATGTAGATCAGCTATGGGGGCTGTTGTAGCTGATGCTAGTGGCTGAAATTGGTTCTTTTTGTTGTTCTTTAGCTGTTTGCAGCTACTGCAGGGGCTGATGCTGTTTGGTGTAGAGTTGTGGTTATTTTGGCTGATGTAGGGTGTTATGTGATAGTGTATAATGGTATGGAGTTGTATTATGGGGAGAGATGTGAGAGAGGGTAACAAAACACAAGGAATAATGAGATGGGATGGATCATGGCACATCCTAACCATCTCTCTCTTTCTCCAAAACAATGCTCACAAGACACCAAGCCACCATGGCTCACTTCTCCCTACACAAGTCGACATAACCCCAGCTCTAATTAATTGGTTCAACCCACCATGGTCACCTAAACATGGTCCAACCCTAGGCTACCATGACCAAAACAAGAAACAGGTGTAGAAAATGTCATGTGCACATTTTTGCACAAAAAGCAAAAAATCCACTTAGCGATTGTCAATCGCGATTTACACCAAAATAACATATACGCAACCATAAAAGCTTAAAAATGACATACTTCCACAAAATACCCTATTTTAGAATTTCCAAAATTTTCTCCCGAATTTTCACCATTTATCGGTATTTAATTACACCGAATATTAAAATATTCATTAAAAATTATGAAAATTCCCAAAAATAATATTTTATTTTTTTGAAATGTTACAGACTAGGGACATTTCAGGATATGCTTATAAACTACAGATGTCCCACTAGTACGATCTCTATCATAATCACTGTAGTCAAGCCGATATGCTCAGGGCTTTATCAGCATGTATGAATGAATAAAAGCATGATCAAATCAACATGTCAGATAAAGTAGAACCAGATAGCATACTATCATGTCGAGCAAGAATGTGCACTGAATTTATATATATACATGTACAGATACATCCACTATCATATAATGGCCTCTAGGGCATACATATATCCAACAATCTCCCACTTGCACTAAGGCCAGTTATTGGCGTATCTCATACCCAACATCTCAAAAAGTCGCTCATGCTGCGGCTGAGGGAGGGCCTTGGTGAGTGGATCCGCGGCGTTATTCTTTGTGTCTACTCTCTTAATGTCGATCTCGCGGCGATCTACAATCTCCCGGATCAAATGAAAGCGCCTCAGGATGTGTCTGGACCGCTGATGGGACCTGGGCTCCTTGGCTAATGCCATAGCCCCATTATTATCACAATACAAGGGTATTGGATCAATAATGGTTGGAACTACTCCTAGCTCCGAGACGAACTACTTCATCCAGACGGCTTCCTTGGCGGCATCATTTGCAGCAATGTACTCAGCTTCCATCGTAGAGTCTGCAACGGTATCCTGTTTGGAACTCTTCCAACTTACCGCCCCTCTATTGAGGGTAAATACAAACCCTGAGATAGATTTGTTGTCGTCATTATCGCTCTGGAAGCTCGAATCGGTAAAGCCCTCCATTTGGAGATCTGCATTACCATACACCAAGAACAATTCTTTAGTCCTTCGTAAGTACTTAAGAATGTTCTTCACAGCTGTCCAGTGGTTCTCCCCTGGGTTGGATTGATACCTGCTTACAACACTAAGTGCATAAGCTATATCTGGGCGTGTACACAACATCGTATACATTATAGATCCTACTGCCGAAGCATAGGGTATAATGCTCATGCGAGCTCTCTCTTCATCGGTCTTTGGACAAGAATCCTTGAAGAGAGTGACTCCATGGCAAGCGGGTAAGGCACCCCGCTTGAAGTCTCCCATACTAAACCTTTTTAGGATGGTGTTGATGTACGTGGTTTGGGACAATCCCAATAACTTTTTGGATCTATCCCTATAGATCCTTATGCCCAGGATGTATGTAGCATCACCCAGGTCCTTCATGGAGAACCTTAGTGATAAGAAAGATTTGACCAACTGTAGCATAGGAATATCATTTCCTATCAGAAGAATGTCATCCACGTACAATACGAGGAATGTGACAGCTCTTCCTACAGCCTTCTTATAAACACAAGGTTCATCTGGATTTTTGATGAAATCAAACTCTTTGATAACATCATCGAAACAGATGTTCCAACTCCGAGATGCCTGCTTTAACCCATATATGGATTTAAGCAATCTACATGCTTTCCCGCTGCTCCCACTGTCAATGAAGCCCTCTGGCTGTCCATATAAACGCATTCTTCTAAATCACCATTTAGAAATGCTGTTTTAACGTCCATCTGCCAGATTTCATAGTCGTAGTGAGCAGCAATAGCAAGTAGGATCCGAATGGATTTAAGAATAGCTACGGGCGAAAAAGTTTCGTCATAGTCTAGACCTGGTCTTTGACGAAAACCTTTCGCCACAAGTCTTGCCTTATAGGTCTCTACCTGCCTATCTACACCAATCTTTCTTTTAAAGATCCATTTGCATCCCACAGGTTTTACCCCAGGTGGTACAATGTCCAAAGTCCATACTTTGTTGGTGTACATATACTCCATTTCGGATCTCATGGCATCCAGCCACTTCACAGAGTCTGCACTCGTGATAGCTTGCTGAAAACTGGTAGGATCATCATCATCCATGATGCAGTCTTCTCCGTCACCATCAATGAGGAAACCGTAGTACCTCTCCGGTGGGCGAGAAGTCCTACCAGACCTACGGAGTGGCTGAGGTTCTTCAGTTTCTATTTCAACAGCCGGTTCAACCAAGTCGTTATTTGTAGTTTGTATCTCTAGAACCTCTTCTAGATCCACCACATTGCCATCATCTTTATCTGTGAAAAACTCTTTTTCCAAGAATGTGGCATGTTGAGAAACAAACACCTTTTGTTCCTCCTTGTGGTAGAATAGATATCCATATGAGTTCTTTGGATATCCCACAAAGTTACACATGACTGACCGTGTCTCGAGTTTGTCCGGATTCTGCTTTTTAACATAGACCGGGCAACCCCAAATCTTAATTCTCTTAAGAGATGGTCTCTTCCTATGCCATATCTCATATGGCATGGTAGACACGGTTTTGGTTGGAACCATGTTCAGTAGAAACGCTGCAGTCTCCAATGCATGCCCCCAAAATGAGACGGGTAACTCAGCATCACTCATCATGGATCGGACCATATCTAATAGGGTCCTATTCCGTCGTTCAGACACACCGTTGTGCTGTGGTGTGTAAGGAGGTGTGAGCTGAGAGAGAATCCCATTCTCTTTTAGGAAGTTTGCAAATTCTGTACTAAGGTATTCCCCACCTCGATCTGATCGAAGCATCTTGATACTCAAGCCGGTTTGTTTTTCTACTTCTTGTTTATATTCAATGAATTTCTCGAAAGCTTCGGACTTGTGCTTTAATAAAAATACATGACCGAATCTTGAGAAATCATCAGTGAAAGTAATGAAGTATGAAAAACCGCCTCTAGCCTGTGTAGACATTAGCCCGCATACATCACTATGTATGAGGCCTAGGAGCTCAGTAGCTCTTTCTCCGTGTCCGGTAAACGGAGTTTTGGTCATTTTACCCTTGATACAAGACTGGCAAGTCGCATAAGATTTATATTCAAAAGGGTTTAAATATCCATCTTTGTGTAACTTGTTTAGTCTTGTTTCGTTAATATGACCGAGTCTACAGTGCTAAAGAAAAGCTTCATTTAATTTTGAAAGTTTTCTTTTCTTAGTGTGTTGTATACCGAAAACCGTGTGTTTATTTAGGACGTATATCCCGTTATTAAGTGTACCATACCCAACCAACATTTGATTTAGGTGAATGTTCATAACATTGTTCTGCAATACAAAATTATATCCTTCATTGTCTAACAAAGAAACAGATATTATAATACATAGCATACTTGGTACAAAATAACATGGGTTCAAAACCAATATACACCCAGATGGCAACCCCAAGTGATACTCTCCCACTGCGACTGTATGTACATTGGAACCATTTCCAACGCGGAGAGTATGGTCACCTGTCTTCGAAACTTTGCTATTTCTCAGTCCCTGCATAGAATTGCAAATGTAAGAACCTGAACCGGTATCTAATACCCAGGAAGCAGGGTTTATTGAAAAATAGTTTTCTGTCACAAACACACCTGAAGCGGAAGCATCCCCATGCTTCTTCTTGAGGTTCAAGTACTCTGTACAGTTGTGCTTCCAATGTCCTATCTTGTGGCAATGAAAACATTCACCTTTCCCCGAGTCTCCAGCTTTGGACTTTTCCTTTCCCTTCACCTTTTTAACTCCACCCTTAGGATTGGTGGGCTTCTTCTTTTTCTTTCCTTTGGCCTTAGCCTTTAGGCGAGAAGAAGAAGATTGCCCAATAGTCATAACGGGAGTTTTCATCGATTTCATAGTGCTCTCTGCACTCCTTAACATATTAAGGAGTTCAGGTAGCTCCTTCTCCATGCCGTGCATGTTGAAGTTAACTATGAACTGAGCAAAGGTGGAGGGGAGGGACTGCAGAATAATATCCGTATATTGTTCATTGTCCATTGTCCATCTTAGGTCCTCAAGCTCTTCTATAAGAGCTATCATCTTCAGAACATGGTCTCCTACTGGTGTGCCAGGGGCCATTCGCATCTGAAACAATTTCTTTGATGCTTCGTATCGTAATACATTGGATTGCTTTCCATACAACTCCTTTGTATGGAGGAATATGGTTTGTATGTCCATATTCTCGTGATGCTTTTGATGTGTATTGTCCATCGATGCAAGCGCGAGGCATTTGGCCGTGGCATAGTCAGCGTCCCATGTCTTGCGGACTTCAATGTCTGCAACTGAGGATTTTGGACCTGGGGTGGGCGGGGCTGAAGCCATGAGGACATATGATACTTTATCATAACTCAAGGCTATTTTTAGATTCCTCAGCCAGTCTTTATAATTGGTCTCATTCAGTTTGTTTTTATCTAGTAGAAGCTTGAGTCCAGTCATTGGTATCTGCCATTAAGAGAGAGAGAAAAGAATACACTCAGCGAAAGCTCTTGCATAGATCAGATTGGTTATTATCTTGTCTAATCGATGTCTCCCACTGCTTTAATCAAGTTTTTCTTTCAAACCTTAAAAAGAAAACTAGCCAGGATTAATTACAGTCTACAACTTCGCTAACCGTTCAGCCAGGCCAGTGTCGGTACTTGAAGGAGGTTCCCCGTGCTTTCGCACGGACCTAATTAAAGTAAACCTCGTTTTCCCAGAGGCGTAGCCCCGTTAACACCTTTGTAGACAGCTAATGAGTTAGCTAATTGTAAACTGCAAAACTCTCCTAGGAGCAACTATTGCCCACAGTGGGATCGGGATCCAACCATCATATGGAAGGTATGCAATCTCATTGCAAATCTCAACACTTGAAATTCCCGATGTGATTTTTACCCCTAGTACCTATGACCTTGGATATGGTCAACAAATCACAAGTACTAGTCAAGTTCAGCCCGTCATTTCTTGATTAATCAGACCTTCTTACATGACCTTTGGCTAAGGTCAACAAAGGCATAAACCCGTCCTAATTAATCTGCATCATATGCATTGTAGGAAGACATCACTTAGCTACCGTTCACTACGCCTTGGCTAAGGTCAACAAACGTAGCACGAATACTAAGTACTCTACTTCCTAAAATGACGGAGGGTTGCGGATGATTTTTAAGAAAATCTTTAACGCTTTGAACTTGATATCGTCGTAGAATCAAATGGTTTTGAAAAGGGGTGGCTTATGCTCCGCAGTTTTTGAAATACAGCTTTTTCATAAAGAGCCGAGTGGTTTTCAAATCCGATTCTACAACATCTTTTTAGGTTTATTTTCTTTACATTAATCATATTAATGTAATCCCATCATTTAAGTCTTTAAGCCAATCACAGAAAAGAAACGAAAATAACACGTACGCTTATGCTATCCGCATTCGCCGCAATGTTCCGTTATGGACCGTTAGGTTACTTAACTAACGGCATAACGGGACGGGACTAGCGCGGGTGTAAAACATAAGCAACGTCTACTATATATCATATATATAATATGTCATTCATCTCAGATATCTCAGAACACAGGCAGCAGAAACATATTTATAATGTGGGATATACTAGGACGTCCGTATTTAGTATTTAGCCAACAATAGAAAATACGGATTCCACAGTCGCGATGAATAGCCAAGCCCACACCCCTAGACCCCTACGAGAGCGGCATGCGACCCTACCAATCCTGGAGTTTAGGAGACCCGGTCTTGACTACTCGAGATGGCCTCCCACTGAACCCCAGAACCCGGTCACTTGTGCTCCACTTCTTGGGTCTATCCTAATGCTGAAAAGTAAATAATATACAACACTGGTGACACAACCTCTGTAGGGTTCCTAGGCACTCTCAAGAGGTCTCACAAGGCATCAACCATGCCATTTTCTAAAAAAATACGGTGCCGAGAAACCCTAGACTAGATCGTTGGCTAGATTTCTAGGCGATAAAACGAGCTAGTTTACAACTAAACTATAAGTAAACGGAAATACAACCTTTGTAGATCCGGTGCTCCACCTCCATAGCTCCGCAATGAAGTCTCCTCGCTGTCCAAGTCGAACTCCGGGCTCTAACGTCGGCTTCATCGGAGAATGGACGGGCTAGGTCATCGACGACGATGCCGAAGATGATCTACGTCGAGGCATCGCTAGATCAAGCTCCAACTTCACCAAGTCCAAAAACTTATGAAGAAAACACACTCTACTACTTGGCAAGAGATAGAGGATGAAGAAATAGGAAGTGGGTAGACTTTAGAATTGGATTTCTCACTCATTTTCATCAATCACCATTGATGAAGTGAAGGTTCTTCATCTTGAAGAAGAAGAAGAAGAAGATGAAAGTGTTATGATAAGTTAATTAGAAAATAAAAAAGAAAAGAATACTTATCATAATTTTAACTATAGTTATGTGTAGAGAATTGACCAAGGTTAAAGGAATGGTTAGGGTTAAGGAGATGAAGACAAAATGGTTAGATTGGTCAAAGCTTCATGAAGCTTCAACAAGCTTCATGAAAAGAAACCATTTTGTTCATTATCTTTTCCATAAATAAATAAATGAATAATTAGATATGAAAAACAAAACCCTAACCATTTAAAAAACCATGGTTTATTCTTTACACAAAACTCAAGTAAGTATGTATCATCAAACATGATACAATCAAGTGCACAAAAATATATCACATATACAATGTGCACATCCGAGTGAGAAAATCCATTTAAAGTGAACCAATACTAGTTAATGTAAAGTAATATATCATATATATAATTATACATTAAATTATTAAATCAACACTTGATTTAACGATCTGGTCATATCACATATAACCGACTAATATCAATAGTAACAACTTATCGAATCAACATTTGATCCGATAACCCGGCTATAACGCATGTAACCGATCAATGTTACAAATCGCGAGAATCGAATATAGTATCATATACTGTTATTATTCTCGGTCCCGCACATATCTCATATGTGCTCCTATTTCGTTTCGCTTGAGCCAGGAAACCTCTGTGTAGGACTCTAAAGACTCGTCAATACGCCGGCAGCAGGTGATGATCATATCAAACATCCACAAGCCGCAAGCGGTCTGCTAAACGTAACGGACACCCGGGTATTGAGCGATCAGAAGATCGACGAGAAAGCCCGCTCACACTCCAGTGAATCCAACCAGTAACACTACCGTACAGTCCGGTCTCGTCGTCTGATATGTCTCATATCTTTCCTAGGGGTGGTAAACGTCAGACCCCAATAGCTCGATAAGTCGTGTCGATATGAGGTCTATAACAATTCGAGAAACTACTGGTAACACTTACCAGTAAATCTCAGCAACCCTGGCCAGGGATTTCCTATTATAGCCAATCGAACACAGCGCAACATCAACTCCCTATACCGGGAGAGACGAATCCCCTCCTATCGCTCATTGCCTCCATGTGACTCGGGATTGTACCCAAAAACCACCGTTTTGCACGCCCTCTTGGATGTGGTAAGATGGAAATCAAAGCACAGTGGGAACAACACAAGACTCTATGACGATCTCGGGTCAACAGACTACTCTGTACCAGTGTCACCAGAGAACTGCCATCTGACGTAAGGTATAATACCATCTGGGAGTTCTCGGCGAGTCCGTCCAGTGTACCCAGTCTCTACTGAGCACCCGTATATCATCTCTGATGTCAAACACCGATGGATATGGGATCATCCATCGCCCATCTGTATGGGTCGAGAAGGTACACGCTAGTCTACTCTGGTATATCGATGCCCCATCTCGATACACCCACGACTAGGGACTTTGAAGGATGTACTTATGGACTACCATGTCCCCAGTAGTATGATCCGCATCATAGTCCAGGTAGTCAAGTACACATCCTAAGGGCTTTACCAACATGTAATAGAGAGACAATCTGAGTACACGTTAAGGTAAAGAGTAACCAGATAGCATACTATCATGTCGAGCAAGAAAGTCCTCCCTATATATGTCCCAGCATCCACTACAATATACATCCTATGTACTGTAATGGCCTCTAGGGCATACATATAACTAACAATCTCCCACTTGCACTAGGGCCATCTGTAGCAGTGGTTGTAGTATCTCATACTCAACCATCCCATAAAAGTCACTCTCTGGGAATAGGCCTTCGTGAGTGGATCCGCCGTGTTGTCCTCTGAGTCTACTCTCCTAACCTCGATCCCTTAGAGATCAACCATCTCCATGATCAGGTGATACTGCCTTAGAATATTTCTTGATCACTGATGGGACCTGCGTTCCTTGGCATAAGCCACAACTCCATTGTCACACAATGGGAGGAACATAGTTCATCTCATGAACCAATATACACCCAAACAGCCTCTTTGGTAGCATCTTAAGTAGCGATGTATCCTGCCTTTATCGTCTAGTATGTCACGGTATCTAGCTTGGAACTCTTCCAACATACCGTCCCTTTTCTGAGGGTAAAGACAATGCCTGTGACTGACATTCAGTCGTCTTTATCACCCTGGAACACTTCCAGTGATTCTCCCCAGGATCGATTGATACCATCTCACTACAACTAGTGAGAATCCTAACATCCAATTAAATCTATCTCATAGATCCAAAAGCTCAGGATTTAGGAGGTATCATTTTGATCCTATATGGAGAATCATTGTGATAAGCGGAGATTGATCGAGCGTAGCATAAGAAACTCCTTTCTTATCAAAAGTATGTCATCCACGTACTCTACGAGGAACACCACCATACTCCCTACTACCTTTTCGTTTATACAAGGTTCATCTACCATTTTGATGATGTCAAACTCTTTGACTAACACATCAAAACAGACGTTCCAACTCCGCGATGCCTGCTTTATCCTATAAAGCATCTTGCACGCGTTTCCGCTGCTCCCACTGTTTACGAAGCCCTCTGGCTGTGTACTTATAGACGCACTCTTCTAAAACAACATTTAGAAAAGCAGTCATGACACCCAACCACCAGATATCGTAGTCATGGTATATAGCCGTGACAAGTAGGATCTTGATGGACTTAAGCATAGCTACTTGAAAAGGTTTCATCATTATCCACATCTGGTCAATGATGCAAATTTTTAACAAGTCTAGCTTTGAAAGTCTTAACTTTTCCATGTACACCAAGTAATCTTCTCAAGATATACTTGCTCCTGATGGGGATTTAACCCTTCAGATATAGCAACTAAAGTCCATACTTTGTTGGTGTATAAGGATTCCATTTCAGATCGATAAGCATCCAGCCATTCTTACAGAGTCTTACTCCTGATGGCCAGCTCGAAGCTAGTTGGATCATCATCTCATGATGCAATCTTCGCTCCCACTGTCATAGAGAAACCGAAGTATCTCTCAGGTGGGTGAGGAACCCTACTAGATCGGCGGAGAGGCCGAGGTTCGTTGGAATCTACTGAATCCTTCGGTTCTACCAAATCATCAGCTGCATTTTGTATAGATGGAACGTTTCCAGTTGTACATAACAGACGTTGCCTCGAGCTTGTCCGGATTTTGCTTTTCAGACATAGGCCGGACAACCCTAAATCTTAAGGAACTTAAGATATGGGCTCTTCCCTTTCCATATCACATATGAAGTGGTAGGCAACTGATTTGATCGAAACCCTATTCAATAGGTATGCGACTTCTCAAGTGCATAACCCCTTAAGGAAAAAGGTAACTCAGTACTACTCATCATAGAGCACACCATATCAAATAGGGTGTATCTGCTCCGCCCCGACATTCCATCGTGCAATGGTGTATACGGAGGAGTAATGCCGAGAGAGAATCTCATTCTCCTTTAGAATAGTCCAGAAATTCTATGCACAAGTATTCTCCTCCTTGATCTCATCAAAGGACATAATACTTATACCCGTATTGGTTCTCTACTTCTATCTTATATTCTGTGAATATCTCAAAAGGTTCAGACTTGTGTTTCAACAGGAACATATGTCTGAATCTCGAGAGATTATCAGAGAATGTAATGAAGTACAAAGAACCTTACCAGGTATGTATAGACAGGGGACCTTTATACATCAACATGTATCAGTCCCAAGATTTCACTAACTCTTTCTCTGTTTCCAATAAACAGAGCTATGGTCATCTTATCTTTGTGACATGACTGGCGAGTTTCACAAGATGTTAATTCAAACTTATTTAATATGCATCTATATGTAACTTCAGCTAGTCGGGTCGCATTGATATGACCTAGTCTACAATACCTCAAGAAGGATCCGTTCATTTCTGAACTCTTCCTCTTGTGTGTGTTCTATATACTAAGAACTGTGGTTTGATTTAGAACATCAATGCTTTTAGATAACGTGCCTGAAGCGATCAACTTTTGATATAAGAAATGTTCAAAACATTATCCAACAATACAAAATTTTATCGTTTCTTTACTAATAAAGAGACTGATATGATTTTGCATATCAGGTTCGGTATCTAATAACATTCGTTCAGAATCGATGTATTACAATACAGGGTGACAGTGACCAACAGACTTGGCTGCAACACTTGCCCCGTTTTCTGTCTCATGAAACTTATCACCCGTTCTCAGTTTTTCTACCCTTTTGTAGCCCTATGTAACAGATTACATATCTGGGATCCTGATCCGGTATCATATACCCAGGATGCAAAGGATACTGAGAAACAATTCTGTATAATGAACACACCCGAAGATGATGCATCAGCATGCACTCTCTTCGTTTGGGTAGCACGGGAAATCTGGTATTCCCCAATTTCCTGCTCTCTCTTATAACAATTATAAGTAGGAGCGGGACCAACGTTCCCCAGCTCAGTATAACAAGCGGGTTCGGTCAATATTCCGTATTATTATCTTGATTAAGGCGTGATATGGTCGCTACCTGGAGAGAGAGAGAAGAAAACACTCAGCGTGCGCTCTTGCAAGAATAGATTGGTTATTATTTTATCTAATCAGGATGGCTCCCATTGCTTTTTATCAAATCTTCCTTCAAACCCTAAAAGGAAAGACTAGCCGGGATTAATTACACACTACAAGTTCGCCAATCTTTCAGCCAGGCCAGTGTCGGTACTTTGAGGGAGGTCCCCCGTGCTTTCGCACGAACCTAATTAATGTAAACCTCGTTTTCCCAGAGGCGTAACCTCGTTAACACCTTTCTAGACACCTACTTGATCGGCTAATTGTAATGTGTAAAACACTCCCAGGACTAACTCTTACTCGCAGCGGGTATCGGGATCCAACTATCTCATAGAAGGTATGCAATCTCATTGCAAATTTCAACACTTGAAATTCCCGATAATATTTTGCCCCTAACCTCCTATGACCTTGACAAAGGCCAACAAACCATAGGATGCTACTCAAGTTCAACCCGTCATTTCCTGATTGAATTAAACCCACCCGCACGGCCCTTGACAAAGGCCAACAAGGTCGCACGACTACCCTAACCCAATCTGCATCATATGCATAAGCAGACAAGCACCAGTTAGCTACCGCACACTGCGCCTTGACAAAGGCCAACAAACGCAGCACGAATACTAACTACTACTTATCTGAAATGACGGAGGGCTACGACAGGTTTTTCTGAAAACCTATTGCTTAATGAACTTGATATCGTTGTAGGATTGAATAAATTTTGAAATGGAGTTTTTTTTGAGGCTTTTCTAGTTTTGCTAAAGGAGTCACTCCCGGTGAAGGGATCGTCGGTCCTTTCCTCGTCGAATGAGGTTCGGGATATATCATATATATCACTGTGCAAAGCAAAAACTCTTAAAAGCAATCAAAAAGAAAAACCGAGTGTGTAGCATCTGCCAGTTATTGCTAAAGGAGTCACTCCCGGTGAAGGGATCTCGGTCCTTTCCTCATCGAATAAGGTGCAGGATATATCGTATATACCGCTGTGCAAAGCAAGAACTGTAGCTACTTGTTTTATTTTGAAATTCGATTCTACAACATCTTAGGTTTCTTTTATTTCATTAATCACATTAATGAAGTCCCATCATTTAAGTACCTAAACATCACAGATAAATACGACGTACACTTATGCCATCCGCATTCGCCTCGATGTCCCCTCGTGCACCGTTAGGTTAGGTAACTAACGGCAGAGCGGGGCAGGGCTAGCGCGGGTGTAAGACATAAGTAACGCCTATATAATATATCATATATACTATATACTATATCTATCACAGAACATCACATGATCACATCACAGATATCGCAGCAGAAGAAACATATGAAATATTGGATATACTAGGACGTCCGTGTTTTCAATACGAGCCAGTATAAAACACGGATTCCACGGTCGTGATGAATAGCCAAACCCACACCCCTAGACCCCTACGAGAGCGGCAAGCAACCCTACTAATTCTGGAGTTAGGAGACCCGGACTCGACTCCTCGAGTTGGTCTCCCACTGGACTCCAGAACCCGGTTACTTGTGCCCTCCTCCTTGGGTCTATCCTAGTGCGGAAAAGTAAATAATATTCAAAGGGTGACAACTTCCGCAACCTGGAAGTGCCCCAATAAAAGAATATTACATACAAGTTTTTACATGAATGAAAATGAAAAACACTCATCTCACATAAAACCCCCCGGCTATTCAAACACGACGATCCAATATAACATATCCAGCAACACATAAAATCACATGTCATCAACGTAAGTAAATATGCGCATCCAAATTGTCGTTGACATATAGCAACGAAACCGGCGATATCACATATTACACTTACGGTCACAGAAAAGAAAGTGTAAAACTACAACAGTTGGAATTCGCAACCTCTTTAGACATCACATGCCTAATCAAATGAATTCCTTAGACATCGCATGCCTAATAATTATAAACCCCGCATTTTAGTCTCAAAATCGAAAACTCTTTTCAATATCAAGTCGGGCAATTCAACAAGATTCCTGACATTTTGATCGAATGCTCGTCGCAAACTTTAGTAGACGGTCGCACCCCCGATACCGACAACGAAGTGCACCAAGGCGGAACACCGCTACCGCGAGCACCCGAACGGATGCTTTCGGCGACGGGGTTCTCCTACAGTCACTTGGTCGGGGCTATGGGGTGTAGCTGTCTATTAAGTTTACCGGAGAATATCCGCGTAAGCTACGTGATTGCGACGGACTTTTGATCACATCAAAATTCCGTGGCAACCGATCAAGTGAGACTAAACTGCTATGTTTATAACATTCATTCAGTTATCACATAACTATTGTGAATTCCAATTGTTGTATCACATTCCGGATAAACAGAAAAAGTTAAACTTTCCGATCGAACAATCGAACACCCAAGTTTTCCCGATATAGATCAACACATGAAACAAGTCTAAAAACATTCAGTTCGTGCCTCAGTACCAACGGTCCAGCCGTAGAAGGGTCAAGCCAACGCCTCACATGTGGCACGCCGTACTGCCCCAAACCCAAAGGTTCAAAGGGCAGTTCAAGACGGCCACATAATCGAGTTAAGGTTAGTTGTCTTCTAGAGGGTCCATCGAGTTACTTGCACTACTTAGAACGTCTTTAAACTACGGAAAAATCCAACACTTGGAAATTTCCCGACAGGGGAAAAATTGGGTATTTATATCCGGTCGAACTTTTTAACATATTCTAAAGTCATCCGGAAAAACACAAAGACGAAATTTGATAATCCCATCGAATCTTTGATTCCCAATAGTACCCCAGAATACTCTTCTGTAGAGTCACAATAAAAATACCCCAGAAAATATAGCATTAAATTATATGAGTTACTGTGCAGAAATCATCATACAAGGGAACAGTACGGCCGCGGAACCGCCGCAACATGCATAGCTTGCGCCGCGGTTCCGCGGTGGAAAAGTCGACTTAGGCCCTCGTATTTCACAGTAATTCAAATAACACCCTGCTTAATTTTCTGCATATTTTTAATTGACAAAAATCCACGATTTCAGAAAAAGTACAGAGAGCATTTTAGGGTTTGGGTTTCGGTTCGATCGGGTTTCAAACGTCGTCTAGATTTCGCCTAAGGCTCTAGCTAGGCTCTGATACCACTGTAGGTCAGGCAGCCACCCCATCCAATGGGGTCGCCGTGGCACCAACAGATCCCTCAGTAGCTACTTTTTACGCATGCCCCCTCACGAGGACTACAACCCGCCGGAACACCTTCCTGTCTCGGGACACCCTGGGGGTAAGAGCCTATGCTTCGCCACACTGTCATACAGTGAGAACCCCCCCATAGGTTGACATCCAATGCCTAGTAGCTCTGATACCACTGTAGGGTTCCTAGGCACTCTCAAGAGGTCTCACAAGGCATCAACCATGCCATTTTCTAAAAAAATACGGTGCTGAGAAACCCAAGACTAGATTATTGGCTAGATTTCTAGGCGATAAAACGAGCTAGTTTACAACTAAACTATAAGTAAACGGAAATACAACCTTTGTAGATCCGGTGCTCCACCTCCATAGCTCCGCAATGAAGTCTCCTCGCTGTCCAAGTTGAACTCCGGGCTCTAACGTCGGCTTCATCGGAGAATGGACGGGCTAGGTCATCGACGACGATGCCGAAGATGATCTACGTCGAGGCATCGCTAGATCAAGCTCCAACTTCACCAAGTCCAAAAACTTGTGAAGAAAACACACTCTACAACTTGGCAAGAGGTAGAGGATGAAGAAATAGGTAGTGGGTAGACTTTAGAATTGGATTTCTCACTCATTTTCATCAATCACCATCGATGAAGTGAAGGTTCTTCATCTTGAAGAAGAAGAAGAAGAAGATGAAAGTGTTATGATAAGTTAATTAGAAAATAGAAAAGAAAAGAATACTTATCATAATTTTAACTATAGTTATGTGTAGAGAATTGACCAAGGTTAAAGGAATAGTTAGGGTTAAGGAGATGAAGACAAAATGGTTAGATTGGTCAAAGCTTCATGAAGCTTCAACAAGCTTCATGAAAAGAAACCATTTTGTTCATTATCTTTTCCATAAATAAATAAATGAATAATTAGATATGAAAAACAAAACCCTAACCATTTAAATAACCATGGTTTATTCTTTACACAAAACTCAAGTAAGTATGTATCATCAAACATGATACAATCAAGTGCACAAAAATATATCACATATACAATGTGCACATCCGAGTGAGAAAATCCATTTAAAGTGAACCAATACTAGTTAATGTAAAGTAATATATCATATATATAATTATACATTAAATCATTAAATCAACACTTGATTTAACGATCCGGTCATATCACATATAACCGACTAATATCAATAGTAACAACTTATCGAATCAACACTTGATCCGATAACCCGGCTATAACGCATATAACCGATCAATGTTACAAATCGCGAGAATCGAATACAGTATCACATACTGTTATTATTCTCGGTCCCGCACATACCTCATATGCGCTCCTATTTCGTTTCGCTTGAGCCAGGAAACCTCTGTGTAGGACTCTAAAGACTCGTCAATACGCTGGCAGCAGGTGATGATCATATCAAACACCCACAAGCCGCAAGCGGTCTGCTAAACGTAACGGCCACCCGGGTATTGAGCGATCAGAAGATCGACGAGCAAGCCCGCTCACACTCCAGTGAATCCAACCAGTTACACTACCGTACAGTCCGGTCTCGTCGTCTGATATGTCGCATATCTTGCCTAGGGGTGGTAAACGTCAGACCCCAATAGCTCGATAAGTCGTGTCGATATGAGGTCTATAACAATTCGAGAAACTACTGGTAACACTTACCAGTAAATCTCAGCAACCCTGGCCAGGGATTTCCTGTTATAGCCAATCAAACACAGCGCAACATCAACTCCCTATATCGGGAGAGACGAATCCCCTCCTATCGCTCATTGCCTCCATGTGACTCGGGACTGTACCCAAAAACCACCGTTTTGCATGCCCTCTTGGACGTGGTAAGATGGAAATCAAAGCACAGTGGGAACCACACAAGACTCTATGACGATCTCGGGTCAACAGACTACTCTGTACCAGTGTCACCAGAGAACTGCCATCTGACGTAAGGTATAATACCATCTGGGAGTTCTCGGCGAGTCCGTCCAGTGTACCCAGTCTCTACTGAGCACCCGTATATCATCTCTGATGTCAAACACCGATGGATATGGGATCATCCATCGCCCATCTGTATGGGTCGAGAAGGTACACGCTAGTCTACTCTCGTATATCGATGCCCCATCTCGATACACCCACGACTAGGGACTTTGAAGGATGTACTTATGGACTACCATGTCCCTACTAGTATGATCCGCATCATAGTCCAGGTAGTCAAGTACACATCCTAAGGGCTTTACCAACATGTGATAGAGAGACAATCTGAGTACACGTTATGGTAAAGAGTAACCAGATAGCATACTATCATGTCGAGCAAGAAAGTCCTCCCTATATATGTCCCAGCATCCACTACAATATACATCCTATGTACAGTAATGGCCTCTAGGGCATACATATAACTAACAACCTCAACCCGGAAGTGCCCCAAATAAAAGAATATTACATTACATTTGAATTTACAAGAATGAAAATATAAAACTCTCATCTCACATAAAACCCCCCGGCTATTCGATCGCGACAATGCTGCACATCATATCTCAGCAACACATAATATCATATATCATCAACGTAAGTAAGTATGCGTACCCCAATTGTCGTTGATGTATAGCAACGAAACCGGCGATATCGAACATACTACACTTACGGTCACAGAAAAGAAAGTGTAAAACTACAATATTTGGAATCCACATATTTGGAATCCACATATCGAACATACTACACTTACGGTCACAGAAAAGAAAGTGTAAAACTACAATATTTGGAATCCACATTCTCTTTAGACATCATAAATGCGAAATATCACATACTTCATATTTCATGCCTAAACTATATAAATTCCACATATTGTATCACATTCCAGATAAATAGACAGTATTAAAGTTTTCGACCAAATGTTCAAATACCAAAAATTCCCTAAAGCTCAATACTTGAGCGAAGTTCAAAAAATCCGGAGTGTGACACAGTAGTAGCGGTCCAGCCGTATAAGGGTCAAGCCAACGCCTCACATGTGGCACGCCGTACTGCCCCAAACCCTAAGGTTCAAAAGGCAGTTCAAGACGGTCACATAATCGAGTTAAGGTTTGTTGTCTTCTAGAGGGTCCACCACAAAACTTGCACATGTATCCGAAAGATTTAAACCCCGTGAAAAGTGAGTAAACAACACTCGTTCAAACAATTCAATACTTTCTAATTTACCCGGAAAGAAAAGAAGTTAAAATTCCGATCGAATCAACTAACTCAAAACAATCTCCAGAATATACAGCACTAAATTCAGATTAAAAATACTCCAAACATATATTAGCAGATAACAAAGTTACTGTACCAATACGACACCATGATGACTCAGTACGGCCGCGGAACCGCGGCCCAAGAAGGCTATTGCCGCGGTTCCGCGGTGGATTACACTGTTCATGGTATCGTATTTTACAGTTTTCCTCATATTTACCGGCTGAATTTTTTGCATATTTTTAATTCTGAAAAATATCATTTTTCAAAAATTGTCCAGAGAGTGTCCCGTAATTCCGTATTTCGGTTCGATCGAAGTTTTTACTTCGCTAAAGTATCGCCTAATGTTCTAGGTCGGCTCTGATACTAATGTATGGTTTACCTAGCACCCTATGAGAGATTTGGAAGCATCACATGCCACAAAGATCAAATTTTGGTGGTGCTAAGTAAGCATACAAAGGATCTATCCTAGAAAATTAGGGTTTCATAAACTTTAACTAACATCATATGTTACAAAGGCTATGGTTTTGAGAGTACAACCTTTGTAGCTCCCTTTAGTAGACTCCTTGGCCACTTGAGAGTTGGAAAAGGGTTCGCTTGAAGTCCTCTAACATCCACGACGATCCACCCGAAGCTCCTTTGTCTAAGCTATCAACTTCACTTTAACAAGAAGATGAAATGAAGCTAACACTCTAAACAAGTGGGCTAGACTTGTGTAGAATGGTGTTGTGGTTCTCTTTCTCACTTCAAAATCCTATCTTTTTGAGTATTTTGCTCACTTGAAAAGTCTAGAGAGCAAGAGATCAAGGTTGAAGAAGATGATGGCTATTTTTAAGAAGAAGAGAAGATAAACTCATGAAAAGAAAAAGAAAATATATTTATATATATTTATTTCTTCTCATCTCAAACCATGGTTAAATCATGAAGATATTATTTAATTTGAGTTAAAACATGAAAGGAAAGTTTAATCCATGGTTAAGGGTAGGTGAGCATGGTTAGGTCAAAGAAGAGACTAGAAACAAACCATGAATTATCCTTTCCTTTTTCAATTTGTTTTAAAACAAATATAAGTAATAATCCATATAAATAACCAAGGTGTGAGTCTTATATTGCCACCATTTTCTATGTATAAACAACCACGATAGAATGATGTGTGTATGCATGTGTGCATGCACATCCATATGTGCATGAACAAGAATGAATGCATACATGCATGCATACATCCAAAAGAAACAAGATAGGATTTCTAGTGAGAAGCTAATGGTTAAATGATAAATCAACACTTGATTTATCAACGCGGTCATATCACATACGACCCGACCAAAAGCAAGCCGCCCAATTAATATACGGTATCTCATACGCGCATTTTAACCGGGTCCATGCGCATATCGCATACGCGCACAACAACGTTTCGCCTGGACTAGGCAACTCCTTTGGGGGACTCTAAGACTCGTCAATATGCCGACAGTGGGTGATGATCATATCAAGCACCCCCAAGCCGCAAGCGGTCAGCTAAACGTAACGGCCACCCGGGTATTGAGCGATCAGAAAAAAACAAGCGAACCTGCTACAACTCCCGTCGAGCCATCCTGCAACACTACCGCACAGTCCGGTCTCTTCGTCGGATATGCTGCATATCGAGCCTAGGGATGGTCACGTCGACCCCAATAGCTTAATATGTCATTCCGGTGAATGGTCTATAACAGATCGAGAAACTACTGATAACACTTATCAGTACATCTCAGCAGCCCTGGCCAGGGACTTACTTATATAACCAGTCGAGCATAGCACAGCATCAACTCCCAATACCGGGAGAGAAGAAACCCCTCCTATCGCTCATCGCCTTCGTGTGTCTCGGGACTGTACCAAACGGCCACTTGTTTGCACGACTCAGCAAGGCCGTGGTAAGGTGGTAATCAAAGTACAGTGGGAGAGCACACAAGACTCTATGACGATCTCGGGTCTACAGACTAACCTGTACCAGTGTCACCTGAGAACTGCTATCCGACGATAGATATAATTCCATATAGAAGTTCTCGGTGAGGCCATCCAGTGTACCCAGTCACCACTGAGCACCCGTATATGATCTTGATGTCAAACATCGATGAATGTGGGAACATCCATCGCCCATCACATGGGTCTAGTATCATATACGCTAGTCTACTCTGGTATATTGATGCCCCGTCTCGATACACCTCCGACTAGGGACATTTCAGGATATGCTTATAAACTACAGATGTCCCACTAGTATGATCTCTATCATAATCACTATAGTCAAGCCGATATCCTCAGGGCTTTATCAGCATGTATGAATGAATAAAAGCATGATCAAATCAACATGTCGGATAAAGTAGAACCAGATAGCATACTATCATGTCGAGCAAGAATGTACACTGAATATATATATATATATATATATATACATGTACAGATACATCCACTATCATATAATGGCCTCTAGGGCATACATATATCCAAAAATACCGTATTATATTCTCGCGATATTTAGATATGAATCGGGTCATCGGATCAAGTGTTAATTCGATGAATCGGTACATGAGATATTAGTCGGTTATATTCGATATAGCCGGATCGTCGGATCAAGTGTTGATTCGATGATTTAATGTATAATGATATATATGATATATTGTATTACATTATCTAATAATGGCACGCTTTATTATTTCATTTTCTCACCGGAATAATACATTGATATATATGCGATATATGTTAGTTGTATTATTTTCTTTTGTTGCAAATATATAATATATATGTGATATATATTATTATGACATGAAATGATTTATTATGAAACATTTTTAGGGATGATAAAAAGAGATTAGGGTTTGATTAAGGTTAGCTCCTTCTTGCTCATTCTAGAAGGATTTCCTTTTGTCTTGGTTAAGATATTATGGTTGATACTTATCCATGACTCATTCTTAACCTAACCAAACCCTAGCTCTAGTTTATTCTCTACAAAGGTTAAGCCTCTCATCCTTGACCATGGTTCCATAATAAATCATATATTCTAATCTACTATTCATCACAAAAGGATTACTTTCATTTTCTTCATCTTCTTCTCTCTTGAGTTTTGGAAAGAGCTTACTAGTTATTTATTTTGTGATGATTTCTTGTGAGAAAATGATATGAAAAGAAAGCATAAATACTACTCCATCATCCTCATCTAATCTAGCCCATTAGATTAGGGTGTTCACCTCATTAAAGTGAGAGAGCTTGAGCTATTGCAACTTCGACGTAGATCATCGGAGAAAAGGAATACGACAAGCTAGCATGGATCGTTCGAGTCGTGGAGCCTCTCTTGAGTCCGGGAGATCGTGGATCGTGACGAAGGGACTTCTACTCGGAGCTTATGAAGTGAAGGAGCGGACTACAAAGGTTGTAATCCCTTACACTTAGTAGTAAAGATGTTTACTTGCATGTAAAAACCCTAATAATCTAGCAAAGATCCGGCTTTGGGTTGTTCGGCACGTCTAAAATTTTATTCGGGCATGTTTGATGCCTTATGAACCTTCACAAGAGTGCCTAGGAACCCTACAGTGGTATCAGAGCCTAGCTAGAGCATTAGTCGACGTGTATACGAAGTTAAAACTCCGATCGAACCCGATACGACGAAAATGAACCCCTCTCTGGATATTTTTCAAAAATGCGATTTTTTCTGAATTAAAAATACCTAAAAAATCAGCAGGTAAATTAAAGAATTATGGTGAAAAACGATGACGTCATCCGTACAGAGCGCCGCGGAACCGCGGCCGTACCTTGCTTGGGCTACGGATTCGCGGCACTACTGTTTGATTGGACACTTCTGTTTTCACAGTAATTCCTTTTACTGCTTTTATACTTTCAGGGTTTGTTTTATTCTGACTCAACTGTTGATTATTCTGGGGTTTATTTTGTAATCGTAGATTCGATCGGAATATTTAAATTCGTTATTATTTCCGGATATTTAGAAACTGTTAAAATGTTCGAACGGATATCATTAACTCACTTTTTCCCGGCACGAAAAACTTTCAAGTGTTGAATTTTTATCGGGTTTAAATTTTTCAGAAAAATGTGCAAGTAACACGGTGGACCCTCTAGAAGACAACAAACCTTAACTCGATTATGTGACCGTCTTGAACTGCCTCTAAACCTTAAGGTTCGGGGCAGTACGGCGTGCCACATGTGAGGCGTTGGCTTGACCCTTCTACGGCTGGATCACTGGTACTGTGACATATTCTGGAATTATTTGAACTCCGCTCAAGTGTTGAGCAATTTAGGAAATTTTGGGTATTTGATTATCTGTTCGGAAAGTTTAATACTGTCTATTTATCTGGAATGTGATACAATATGTGGAATTCATAGAGTTAGGCATGAAATGCGAAGTATGTGATATTTTGGATTTACGATGTCTAAAGTGATTGTGGATTCCAAATATTGTAGTTTTACAATTTTTTTTCTGAGACCGTAAGTGTAGTATATAGTTGTATTGCCGGTTTTCGTTGCTATACATCAACGACGATCGATGTATGCATACTTACTTACGTTGATGATATGTGATATTATGTGTTGCTGTGATATGTTATATTGGATCGTCGTGTTCTGAATAGCCGGGGGTTTTATGTGAGATGAGAGTTTTATTTTCATTCATGTATAATTCATATGTAATGTAATATTCTTTTATTTGGGGAACTTCCGGGTTGAGGTTGATGCCACCAGTGTTGTATATTATTTACTTTTCCGCATTAGGATAGACCCAAGGAGGGGAGCACAAGTAACCGGGTTCTAGGGTCCAGTGGGAAGCCATCTCGAAGAGTCAAGACCGGGTCTCCTAACCCTAGAATTGGCATTGTTACTTGCCGCTCTCGTAGGGGTCTTGTGATGTGGGTTTGGCTATTCGTCGCGACCGTGGAATCCGTGTTTTATACAGGCTCGTATTGAAAACACGGACGTCCTAGTATATCCAATATTTCATATATGTTCTTCTGCTGCAATGTTCTGTGATGTGATCATATTACTGCCTGAGACGAATGCTTATACTATATATATGCTGATATATAAATATTACTGCTTTCGTTTCTTCTGAGATGCTTAGGAAGCATAAGCTGATGGGATTTTATTAATTAGATTAATAAAAAGAAAAGAAACCTAAAAGATGTTATAGAATCAAAACTTTATAAAAAGGGCAGCTACAGTTTTTCTTTGCATAGCGGTATATATGATATACCCTGCACCTTATTCGATGAGGAAAGAGCCGAGATCCCTTCACCGGGAGTGTCCTCTTTAGCGAAACTGGCAGATACTACAAAACTCGGTTTATCTTTTGATTGCTTTTAGAGTTTTGCTTTGCATAGATATATATATGATATATCCTGCACCTTATTCGATGAGGAAAGAGCCGAGATCCCTTCACCGGGAGTGACCTCTTTAGCAAAACTAATGAAAGCCTCAAAATCACTCCATTTCAAAATTTCATTTGATTCTACAACGATATCAAGTTCATTACGCAATAGGTTTTCAGAAAAACCTGTCGTAGCCCTCTGACATTTCATATAGATATTACTTAGTATTCGTGCTACGGTTGTTTGGCATTCGTCAAGGCGTAGTGTTCGGTAGCTATTTACTATTTATCTGTAGAATATGATGCGATTGGATTAGGGTATTCGTACGGCGTTGTTTGGCATTCGTCAAGGGTCGTGCGGGTGGGTTTAATTCAGTCAAGAAATGTACGGGTTGAACTTGACTAGCGGACTATGAGTTGTTTGGCATTCGTCAAGGTCATAGCACGTTAGGGGCAAAATATTATCGGGAATTTCAAGTGTTGAAATTTGCAATGAGATTGCATACCTCCTATGAGATAGTTGGATCCCGATACCCACTACGAGTAAGAGTTACTCCTGGGAGAGTTTTACACAGGACAATTAGCCGATCAAGTAGGTGTCTAGAAAAGTGTTAACGGGGTTACGCTTCTGGAAAAATGAGGTTTACTTTAATTAGGTCCGTGCGAAAGCACGGGGAACCTCCGTCAAGTACCGACACTGATCTGGCTGAAAGATTGATGAAATTGTAGGGTGTAATTAATCCCGGCTAATCTTACCTTTTAGGGTTTGAAGGTAGATTTGATAAAAACAGTGGGAGATATCCTGATTAGATAAGATAATAACCAATCTAATCTTGCAAGAGCATACGCTAAAGTGTTTTTCTTCTCTCCCTCTCCAGGTAGCGACCATGTCAGGCCATAATCAAGATAATAATATGGATGTATTGACTGAACCCGCTTATTATACTGAGCAGGGGAACGTTGGACCCGTTCTTTCTTATAAGAGTTATAAGACTGAACAGGAAACATGAGAATATCTGGATTCTCACGCCGCCCAAAAGAACATGTATGTTGATGCATCTTCTTCAGGTGTGTTAGTTATTGAGAACTGTTTCTCAGTTCACCCTGCGTCTTGGGTATTAGATACTGGATTAGGATCCCCCAAATGTAAATTGTTACATGGGCTACGAAAAGGTAGAGAACTGGGAAAAGGTGATCATTCCGTTCAAGTAGGGAATGGGGAAAATGTTGCAGCCAAAGCAGTTGGCGAATATCACCTAGTATTACCAAGTGGTGATACACTGATTCTGAATGAGTGCTATTATATACCGAACATGATGTGCAACATTATATCAGTTTCCTTATTAAGTAAAGAAGGATATAATTTTGTAGTACAGGATAATGTTATGAACATATTCCTAGATCAAAAGTTGATTGCATCAGGCTCGTTACATAATGGCATATTCATTCTGAATCAAAATACAGTTCTCAATATACAAAACACACACAAGAGGAAAAGTTCAGAAATGAACGAATCCTTTTTGTGGCATTGTAGACTTGGTCATATCAATGCGACACGACTGGCTAAGTTACATAAGGATGGATATTTGAATCCGTTCGAATTATCATCTTATGATACTTGCCATTCATGTCTCAAAGGAAAAATGACCAAAGCTCTGTTTAGTGGACATGGAGAAAGAGTTACGCAACTCTTAGGACTAGTACATAGTGATGTATGCGGTTCCATGTCTACACACGCCAGGAACGGTTCTTCCTACTTCATTACATTCACTGACGATCTCTCTGGATACGGGCATGTGTTTCTGTTGAAACACAAGTCTGAAGCTTTTGAGAAATTCAGAGAATATAAGCACGAAGTAGAGAACCAAACGGGCAAAAGTATTAAGATCCTTCGATCTGATCGTGGAGGAGAATACTTAAGCAATGAGTTCCAAGATTATCTAAAAGAGAATGGGATTCTCTCTTAGCTTACTCCACCTTATACACCACAGCATAACGGTGTATCGGAACGGAAGAATCACACCCTATTAGATATGGTGCGCTCAATGATGAGTACAGCTGAGTTACCTAGTTCCTTCTGGGGGTATGCGCTTGAGACAGCCATACACCTATTGAATATGGTTCCTACCAAATCAGTGCCTACCACTCCATATGAGATATAGAAAGGGAAGAGACCATCTCTTAAGTATGTTAAGATATGGGGTTGTCCAGCCTATGTCAAAAGACAAAATCCGGACAAACTCGAGGCAAGTTCTGTCTTATGTAAGTTTGTAGGATATCCCTAAAATTCACAAGGGTATATCTTCTACCACCCCGAGGAACAAAAGGTGTTTCTTTCTCGACATGCCACTTTCTTAGAAAAAGGTTTTCTTATGAAACAGATTAGTGGCATTGAGGTAGAACTGGAAGAGGTTCCAGCGACACAAACTATAACAGAAGACTTGGTAGAACCAGAGGATTCAGTAGTACCCGACGAACCCCAGCCTCTCCGCCGATCTAGCACGGTTTCTCATCCGCCTGAGAGATACTACGGTTTTCTCATTGATGGTGGACGCGAGGATTGCATCATGGAAGATGATGACCCAACAAGTTTCGAGCAGGCCATCACGAGTGGTGACTCTGTGAAATGGCTGGATGCAATGCGATCTGAGATGGAATCCATGTACACCAATAAAGTATGGACCTTGGAAAATGCTCCTGAAGGGGTAAAACCCATTGGGAGCAAGTGGATTTTTAAAAAGAAATTTGGTGTAAATGGAAAAGTTGAGACTTTCAAAGCTAGACTTGTAGCAAAGGGTTTTCATCAACGACCAGGTGTGGATTATGACGAAACCTTTTCTCCAGTGGCTATGCTTAAGTCCATCCGGATCTTACTTGCCATTGCTGCATACCATGACTATGAAATCTGGCAAATGGATGTTAAGACCGCCTTTCTAAACGGTGATTTAGAAGAGTGCATGTACATGACTCAGCCAGGGGGCTTCGTAGATAGTGGGAGCAGCGAAAAGGTATGCAAACTGCTTAAATACATTTATGGGTTGAAGCAAGCATCGTAGAGTTGGAACATCTGATTTGATGTTGTAGTCAAAGAGTTTGACTTCATCAAAAATATAGATGAACCTTGTATCTATAAGAAGGTAGCAGAGAGTAAGGTTGTCTTCCTCATATTGTACGTAGATGACATACTCTTGATAGGAAATGATATTCCTATGCTGCAATCAGTCAAGCTCTTCTTATCACATAGATTCCCAATGAAAGATCTAGGTGATGCCTCCTGCATATTGGGAATCATGATCTATAGAGATAGATCTAAACGGATACTGGGATTGTCCCAATCCAGGTACATTGACACCATACTAAAGAGATTTAGTATGGAAGAATCCAAGCGTGGGAACCAACCCATGATCTCTGGACTCACTCTCTCCAAAGAGATGTCTCCTAAGACTGATTTGGAGAGAGCTAGCATGCAAGGGATACCCTATGCTTCGGCAGTAGGCTCTATCATTATTGCGATGCTATGTACCAGACCCGATGTAGCATACTCACTAAGTGTAGTGAGTCGGTATTAAGCAGATCCTGGAGAGAGTCACTGGACGGCTGTGAAGAACATTCTCAAGTACTTGCGAAGGACAAGAGACATGTTCTTGGTGTATGGTAACGGAGAACTCCGGGTGGAGTACTTTACCGATTCCAGCTTCCAAAGTGATAAGGACGACTCTAAGTCGCACTCGGGATTTGTCTTTACCCTTAATGGAGGGGCGGTAGGTTGGAAGAGTTCCAAACAGGATACCGTTGCAGACTCGACGATGGAGGCTGAATACATCGCTGCCAACGATGCTTCCAAAGAGGCTGTCTGGATGAAGAAGTTCATTAGTGAACTTGGTGTGGTTCCATCCATTGAGCATCCAATACCTCTGTATTGCGATAACAATGGAGCTGTAGCTTTGGCCAAGGAACCCAGGTCCCATCAGAAGTCCAGACATATTCTGAGGCGGTATCACCTGATCAGGGAGATAGTTGATCGCCGGGAAATCGAGGTCAGGAGAGTAGATACGAAGAACAACACTGCGGATCCACTCACGAAGGCCATTCCCCAGATACAGTTTGAGAGATTATTCGGGATGCTAGGTATGAGATACTACAACAGCTGGTCTTAGTGCAAGTGGGAGATTGTTAGTTATGTATATACCCTAGAGGCCATTGTTGTACATATGATGTATATTATGATGGATGCTTGGATATATACAGAGAGGAATTTCTTGCTCGTCATGATAGTATGCTTTTTGGTTTCACTTTATCTTAACATGTTGACTTGTATTGGTTTACTGTCTTACTCTCACATGTTGATAAAGCCCTTAGGATCTATTCTCGACTACTGGGATAATGATGGGATCATACAAGTAGGGCCACGGTAGTCGATGAGTACATCCTATAAATGTTTCTAGTCGAGGGTATATCGAGACAGGGCATCGATACACCAGAGTAGACTAGCGTATACGCATCTTGAGCCATATGATGGGCGATGGATGATCCCATATCCATCGGTGTTTGACATCAAGGATGGTGTACGGGTGCTCATTGGATACTGGGTACACTGGACGGACTCGCCGAGAGCTCCCAGATGGTGATATACCACATGTCAGATGGCAGTTCTCCGGTGACACTGGTACAGGGTAGTCTGTAGACCCGAGATAGTCATAGAGTATTGTGTGATTCCCACTGTGCTTTGATTTCCACCTTACCACGTCCAAGAGGGCATGCAAAATGGTGGCTTTTGGGTACTGTCCCGAATCACATGGAGACAATGAGCGATAGGAGGGGATTCGTCTCTCCTGGTATAGGGAGTTGATGTTGTGCTGTGTTCGATTGGCTATAACTGGAAGTCCCTGGCCAGGGCTGATATAGAGATATACTGGTAAGTGTTACCAGTAGTTTCTCGACCTGTTATGAGCCTCACATCGACACGACTTATCGGTTATTGGGGTCTGACGTATACCACCCCTAGACTTGATATGCGACATATCAGACGAACAGACCGGACTGTACAGGAGTGTTACTGATTGGATTAACAGGAGAACGTACAGGCTAGCTTGTTGATCTTCTGATCGCTCAATACCTGGGTGGCTGTTACGTTTAGCTGACCGCTTGCATCTTGTGGGTGTTTGATATGATCATCACCTGCTACCGGCGTATTGACGATTCTTTAGAGTCCTACACAGAGGTTTCTTGGCTCAGGCAAAACGGAGTAGAGGCACATATGTGATATGTGCAGGACCGAGGATAATGCGATATGTGATACCGTATTATATTCTCGCGATATTTAGATATGAACCGGGTCATCGGATCAAGTGTTAATTCAATGAATCGGTACATGAGATATTAGTCGGTTATATTCGATATAGCCGGATCGTCGGATCAAGTGTTGATTCGATGATTTAATGTATAATGATATATATGATATATTGTATTATATTATCTAATATTGGCACGCTTTATTATTTCATTTTCTCACCGGATTAATACATTGATATATATGCGATATATGTTAATTGTATTATTTTCTTTTGTTGCAAATATATAATATATATGTGATATATATTATTGTGACATGATATGATTTATTATGAAACATGTTTAGGGATGATAAAAAGAGATTAGGGTTAGCTCCTTCTTGCTCATTCTAGAAGGATTTCCTTTTGTCTTGGTTAAGATATTATGGTTGATACTTATCCATGACTCATTGTTAACCTAACCAAACCCTAGCTCTAGTTTATTCTCTACAAAGGTTAAGCCTCTCATCCTTGACCATGGTTCCATAATAAATCATATATTATAATCTACTATTCATCACAAAAGGATTACTTTCATTTTCTTCATCTTCTTCTCTCTTGAGTTTTGGAAAGAGCTCACTAGTTATTTCTTTTGTGATGATTTCTTGTGAGAAAATGATATAAAAAGAAAGCATAAATACTACTCCATCATCCTCATCTAATCTAGCCCATTAGATTAGGGTGTTCACCTCATTAGAGTGAGAGAGCTTGAGCTATTGCAACTTCGACGTAGATCATCGGAGAAAAGGAATACGACAAGCTAGCATGGATCGTTCGAGGCGTGGAGCCTCTCTTGAGTCCGGGAGATCGTGGATCGCGGCGAAGGGACTTCTACTCGGAGCTTATGAAGCGAAGGAGCGGACTACAAATGTTTTAATCTCTCACACTTAGTAGTAAAGATGTTTACTTGCATGTAAAAACCCTAATAATCTAGCAAAGATCCCGGCTTTGGGTTGTTCGGCACGTCTAAATTTTTATTCGGGCATGTTTGATGCCTTATGAACCTTCACAAGAGTGCCTAGGAACCCTACAAGAATAATACCAGTATGTGATACTGTATTCTATTCTCGCGATTTGTATCATCGGTCGGTTATATGTGATATAGCCGGGTTACCGAATCAAGTGTTGATTCGATATATTGATACACTAGATATTAGTCGGTTATATGCGATATGACCAGATCGTTAAATCAAGTGTTGTTTTAATGATTTAATGTATAATTATATATTTGATATATTATTTTACATTAACTAGTATTTTTTCACTTAAGATTGACTTTCTCACTTTATGTGCACAAGTTGTATATGTGATATATGTTTGTGCACTAGTTTGCATCATGATTGATGATACATGCAAACATGGGTGGGTGGGTGACATACACCATGTTAATTATAATTTAGGTTTTTATTTATCTTAATTATTGAAAATGGTGGCTTCTTTTGTCATGGCTTGAAGCTTCATGAAGCTTGAAGCAATTTTGACAAAGTCCACTCATTTTGTCTTGATTAAGATATTCATTAACCAAACCATTATAATTAACTATGGTTTAGTCTCTACAAAGGTTAGCTCACCTATGGTCGCATTATGATAGACTTCACTTGATTATTCATTTTAAAATAATTCATTCATATTCTTTTCTTCTTCTTCCTCTTCATCAAGTAAAGAAAAGCTTTCTAGAATTTTTCAAGTGAAGATTTAGAGTGAGAAATCCAAATCTAAAGTGAACCCATTTCCTATTTCATCATCCTCTACTACTTGCCATTTAGTTTAGGGTGTTCTCTTCACAAAGTTCTTGACCTAGTGAAGATGGAGCTTGAGTTTGAGTCTCCTCGACGTAGATCATCTTCAGCCTCGAAGTCAACGACCTAGCCCGCTCATTTCTCCCGAGGAAACCATCACTCGGGTCCGGGATCTCGATGATCGCAGCGAAGGGACGTCAACACGGAGCTTTAGAAGTGAAGGACCGGATCTACAAAGGTTGTAATCCCTTTTCACTTAGGGTTAAAATGTTTAACTTGCTAGTTTTCGCATAATCTCTAGTATACGATCTTGGTTAGGGTTATTCGGCACGGCTATTTTTTTTTGAATCGGGCATGGTTGATGCCTTGTAGAACCTTGTTAGAGTTCCTAGGAACCCTACAGTGGTATCAGAGCCAAGCTAGAGCTTTACGCGAAGTTTAGACGAAGTTAGAAGTCCGATCGAACCCCGATTAAACCCTTCTCTGGACATTTTTCAAAACTGTGATTTTTTGTGAATTAAAAATACTCAAAAAAATCAGCAGGGAAATATAGGAATTACTGTAAAATATGATCTCATAATTCCCCTGTAGTGCCGCGGAACCGCGGCAATACCCTTCTTTTGGCGACGGTTCCGCGGCCGTATATAAAGATTAGGCAGTCAATTTTATACAGTAATATCCGTTGGTACTGCTGCATGTTTCTGTGAATTTTTAATTATACTCAAGAGTTGAGTTTTCTGGGTTTTATTGGGGACTCGATGATTTGATCGGATTATTTAACTTTGTTTATTTTGTCCGGGTAATTTTAGAACGTGTTAAAAAGTTCGACCGGATATCAATAACTAACTTTTTCCCCTGCCGGAAAATTTCCAAGTGTTGGATTTTTCCGTAGTTTAAGAACGTTCTAAGTCGTGCAAGTAACGCGATGAACCCTCTAGAAGACAACAAACCTTAAATCGATTATGTGACCGTCTTGAACTGCCTTTTGAACCTTAGGGTTTGGGGCGGTACGGCGTGCCAAATGTGAGGCGTTGGCTTGA
Source organism: Agapanthus africanus (assembly GCA_030015575.1). Classification (NCBI taxonomy): domain Eukaryota; kingdom Viridiplantae; phylum Streptophyta; class Magnoliopsida; order Asparagales; family Amaryllidaceae; genus Agapanthus; species Agapanthus africanus. Next base: position 359,789,224 of record JASDDO010000012.1, read on the forward strand.
CCCTTCTACGGCTGGACCGTTGGTACTGTGGCATGAAATGGATGTTTTTAAACTTATTTCAGGTGTTGAGCTATTTGGGAAAACTTGGGTGTTTGATTATTCGATCGGAAAGTTTAACATTGTCTATTTATCTGGAATGTGATACAATATTTGGAATCCACAAGTAGTTATGAGATAACTAATTTGAATGTTATAAATCTAGCACTTTAGTCTCATTTGATAGGTTGCCACGGGATTTTGATGTGATCAAAAGTCCGTCGCAATCACGTAGCGTACGCGGATACTCGCCGGTTAAACTTAATAGACAGCCACGCCCCATAGCCCGGACCAAGTGACTGTAGGAGAACCCTGTCGCCAAAAGCATCCGTTCGGGTGCTCACGGCAGCGGTGTTCCGCCTTAGTGCACTTCGTCGACGGCATCCGGGGGTGCGGCCGTCTACTAAAGTTTGCGACGAGCATTCGATCAGGATGTCGGGAATCTTGTTGAATTGCCCGACTTGATATTGAAAAGAGTTTTTGATATTGAGACTAAAATGCGGGGTTTATAATAGTTAGGCATTTGATGTCTAAGGAATTCATTTGGTTAGGCATGCGATGTCTAATAAGGTTGCGGATTCCAACTGTTGTAGTTTTATACTTTATTTTCTGCGACCGTAAGTGTAATATGTGGAGTATCGCCTGTTTCGTTGCTATACATCAACGACAATTGGGATACGCATATTTACTTACGTTGATGACTTGTGATGTTATGTGTTGCTGGATATGTTATATTGGATCGTCGTGTTTGAATAGCCGGGTTTTTTTTATGTGAAATGAGTGTTTTTCATTTTCATTCATGTAAAAACTTGTATGTAATATTCTTTTATTGGGGCAGTTCCGGGCTGAGGATGATGTCACCATTGTATATTATTTACTTTTCCGAATTAGGATAGACCCAAGGCGGGAGCACAAGTAACCGGGTTCTAGGGTCCAGTGGAAGACCATCTCGAGGAGTTGAGTCCGGGTCTCCTAACTCTAGAATTGTTAGGGTTGCTTGCCGCTCTCGTAAGGGTCTAGAAGTATGGGATTGGCTATTCATCACGACCGTAGAATCCGTTTTTTATATAGGCTCAAAATAAAACACGGACGTCCTAGTATATCCAATATTTCATATGATATTTTCTGCTGCGTTATCTGTGATGTGATCATGTGATATGTTCAGATAGATACTGTATATAGTATATATGATATATTATATAGACGTTGCTTATGTTTTACACCCGCGCTAGCCCTGCTCCTACTATGTTGTTAGTTACCTAACCTAACGGTGCAGACGGGACATCAAGGCGAATATGGATGGCATAAGTGTACGTTGCATTTATTTGTGATGTTTAGGTGAACTTAAATGATGGGGCATTCATTAATGAGATTAATGAAAGAAAATAAACCTAAAAGATGTTGTGGAATCGAATTTCAAAAATCAGGTAGCTCTAGTTGTTGCTTTGTATAGTGGTGTTCCTTGTAGAACATCCAACACCTTATTCGATAAGGAAAGAGCCGAGATCCCTTCACCGGGAGTGACCACTTTAGCAATAACTAGCAGATGCTACAACCTTCAGTTTGTCTTTTGACTGCTTTTCTAGTTCTTGCTTTGCATAGTGGTATTGTGAATATCCTGCACCTCATTCGACGAGGAAAGAGCCGAGATCCCTTCACCGGGAGTGACCTCTTTAGAGAAACTAGCAAAAGCCTAAAAAACACTCCATTTAAAAACCATTTGATTCTGCAGCGAGATCAAGTTCAAAGCGTTAAAGGTTTTATTAAAAACCATCCGCAACCCTCCGTCATTTTAGGAAGTAGAGTACTTAGTATTCGTGCTGCGTTTGTCGACCATAGCCGAGGCGTAGTATACGGTAGCTAAGTGATGTCTTCCTACATAGGATATGATGCGATTAGTTAGGACAGTCATGCGACTTTGTTGACCTTAGCCAAGGGTCATGTGGGTGGGTCTAATTAATCACGAAATAACGGGTAGAACTTGACTAGTGCTTATGATTTGTTGACCATAGCCAAGGTCATAGGTGCTGGGGGTAAAAACCATTATCGGGAGTTTCAAGTGTTGAAATTTGCAATGAGATTGCATACCTTCTATATGATAGTTGGATCCCGATACCCACTGCGAGTAATTGTTACTCCTGGGAGAGTTTTGCACTTTACAATTAGCCGATCAAGTAGGTGTCTAGAAAGGTGTCAACGGGGTTACGCCCATGGGAAAACGAGGTTTATTTTAATTAGGTCTGTGCGAAAGCACGGGGAACCTCCCTCAAAGTACCGGCACTGGCCTGGCTGAAAGATTGGCGAACTTGTAGAGTGTAATTAATCCCGGCTAGTCTTTCCTTTTAGGGTTTGAAGGAGGATTTGATAAAAATAGTGGGAGCCATCCTGATTAGATAAAATATATAACCAATCTAATCTTGCAAGAGCGCACGCAGAGTGTTTTCTTCTCTCTCTCTCCAGGTAGCGACCATGTCACGCCTTAATCAAGATAATAATATGGATGTATTGGCCGAACCCACTTGTTATACTGAGCTGGGGAACGTTGGTCCCGCTCCAACTTATAATTATTATAAGACAGAGCAGGATATTGGGGAATACCAGATTTCCCATGCCGCCCAAACGAATAAAGTGGATGATGATGCATCTTTTTCGGGTGTGTTCATTACATAGAACTGTTTCTCTGTATCCTCTACGTCCTGGGTATTAGATACCGGATCAGGATCCCGCATATGTAATCTGTTACATGGGCTACAGAAAGGTAGAGAACTGAGAACGGGTGATAAGTTTCATGAGACAGAAAATGGTGCAAGTGTTGCAGCCAAGTCTATTGGTCACTATCACCCTGTATTACCAGAATACATTGATTCTGAACGGATGTTATTAGATACCGAACCTGATATACAACATCATATCAGTCTCTTTATTAGTAAAGAAAGGATATAATTTTGTATTGTTGGATAATGTTTTGAACATTTCCTATATCAAGAGTTGATCGGTTCAGGCACGTTATCTAAAAGCATTGACGTTCTAAATCAAACTACAGTTCTTAGTATACAGAACATACACGAGAGGAAGAGTTCAGAAATGAACGAATTCTTCTTGAGGTATTGTAGACTAGGTCATATCAATGTGACCCGACTAGCTGAAGTTACATATAGATGCATATTTAAATTAGTTTAAATTTACATCTTATGAAACTTGCCAGTCATGTCACAAAGATAAGATGACCATTGCTCCGTTTACTAGAAACAGAGAAAGAGTTAGTGAACTCTTGGGACTGATACATAGTGATGTATGAAGGTCCCCAGTCTATATATGCCAGGACCGGTTCTTTGTACTTCATTACATTCACTGATGATCTCTCTAGATTCAGACATATGTTCCTGTTGAAACACAAGTCCGAAACTTTTGAGATAATCACCGAATATAAGTTAGGAGTAGAGAACCAAAAACAGGTATAAGTATTATGTCCTTTGATGTGATCAGGGAGGAGAATACTTGAGCACGGGATTCCTGGACTATTCTAAAGGAGAATGGGATTATCTCTCAGCATTACTCCTCCGTATACACCACAGCACGTCGGTGTATCGGGGCGGAGCAATCACACCCTATGTGATATGGTGCGCTCTATGATGAGTACTACTGAGTTTCCTATTTCCTTTTGGGAGTTATGCACTTGAGAAGCTGCATACCTATTGAATAGGGTTCCAATCAAATCCATTGCCTACCATTTCATATGTGATATGGAATGGGAAGAGCCCATATCTTAAGTTTGTTAAGATTTTGGGTTGTCCGGCCTATGTCTAAAAGCAAAATCCGGACAAGCTCGAGACAAAGTCAGTTCTGTAGAAGTTTGTTGGATATACCAAGCATTCACAAAGGAATATCTTCTACCTAACAGAGGAACAAAATATGTTTTGTTTCTCAACATACCACCTTTGTGAAAGGGAATTTCTTATGAAGAAATTAGTGGTTATGAGGTAGATCTGGAAGGAGTTCCATCTATACAAACTACAGCAGATGATTTGGTAGAACCAAAGGATTCAATAGATTCCGACGAACCTCAGCCTCTCCACCGATCTAGCAGGGTTCCTCATCCGCCTGAGAGATACTTCAGTTTCTCGATCACAGTGGGAGCGAGGATTGCATCATGAGATGATGACCCAACTAGTTTCGAGCAGGCCATCGAGAGTGATGACTCTGTAAGAATGGCTGGATGCTTAGCGATCTGAGATGGAATCCATGTACACCAACAGAGTATGGACTTTGGTTGCTATATCTGAAGGGTTAAATCCCCATCAGGAGCAAGTATATCATGAGAAGATTACTTGGTGTATATGGAAAAGTTGAGACTTTCAAAGCTAGACTTTTTAAAGGTTTTCGTCATCGACCAAGTGTGGATAATGATGAAACCTTTTCCAGTGACTATGCTTAAGTCCATCCGGATCCTACTTGCCATTGCTGCATACCATAACTGCGATATCTGGTGGTTGGGTGTCATGACTGATTTTCTAAATACTGATTTAGAAGAGAACGTCTATAAGAACACATCCAGAGGGCTTCGTAAACAGTGGGAGCAGCGAAAACGTGTGCAAGATGCTTTGTGTGATATAGCAGGCATCGCGGAGTTGGAACATCCGTTTTGATGTGGTAGTCAAAGAGTTTGACTTCATCAAAATAGTAGATGAACCTTGTACATACAAAAAGGTAGTGGAGAGTAAGGTGGTCATCCTCGTATTGTACGTGGACAACATACTCTTGATAGGAAAAGAGTTTCTTATGCTACGCACGGTCAATCTCCTCTTATCACAAGGATTCTCCATATAGGATCTATATGATACCTCATAAATCCTAGGTTTTATATCTATGAGATAGATCTAAATGGATATTAGGATTCTCACTAGGTGTAGTGAGATGGTATTAATTGATCCTGGGGAGAATCACTGGACATCTTCCAGGGTGGTAAGGTTGACTGAATGTCAGTCACAGGCATTGTCTTTACCCTCAGTGGAGGGACGGTATGTTGGAAGAGTTCTAAGCTATATACCGTGGCAAACTAGACGATAAAGGCTGGTGACATCGCTATCAAAGATACTACCAAAGATGAAGTTTGGGTGTATATTAGTTCATGAGTTGAACTAGGTTCCTACCATTGTGTGACAATGGTACTGTGGCTTTGGCCCAGGAACCCCAGTCCCATCAGTGACCCAGACATATTCCAAGACAGTATCACCTGATCATGGAGATAGTTGATCTCCAGGGTGATCGAGGTTAGGAGAGTAGACTAAGAGGACAACACGGCAGATCCACTCACAAAGGCCTTTTCCCAGAGAGAGACTTTTATGGGATGGTTGAGTATGAGAGACTGCAACCACTGCTACAGATGGCCCTAGTGCAAGTGGGAGATTGTTAGTTATATGTATGCCCTAGAGGCCATTACTATACATGAGATGTATATTGTAGTGGATGCTGGGACATATATAGGTAGGACTTTCTTGCTCGACATGATAGTACGCTATCTGGTTGCTCTTTATCTTAACATGTATACTTACTGTCTCTATATTACATGTTGATAAAGCCCTTAGGATGTATACTCGACTTCCAGGACAATGATACAGATCATACTAGTGGGGCCTGGGTAGTCCATGAGTACATCCTTCAATGTTCCTAGTCGTGGGAATATCGAGACGGGGCATCGATATTTCAGAGTAGACTAGCGTATATCTTCTCGACCCATGTGATGGGCGATGGATGATCCCATATCCATTGGTGTTTGACATCAGAGATGGTATGCGGGTGCTCAATGGTGACTGGGTACACTGAACGGACTCGCCGAAAACTCCCAGATGGTATTATACCTTACGTCAGATGGCAGTTCTCTGGTGACACTGGTACAACTTAGTCTGTTGACCCGAGATCGTCATAGAGTCTTGTGTGTCTCCCACTGTGCTTTGATTTCCACCCTACCACGGCTCTACTGAGTCGTGCAAACAGGTGGTTTTTGGGTATAGTCCCGATTCACATGGAGGCAATGAGCGATAGAAGGGGATTCGTCTCTCCCGGTATTAGGGGTTGATGTTGCGCTATGCTCGACTGGCCATAACTGGAAATCCATGGCCAGGGTTGCACTGATTTACTGGTAAGTGTTATCAGTAGTTTCATGCTTGTTATGGACCTTACATCGGCATGACTTATCAAGCTGCTAGGGTCTGACGTTTACCACCCCTAGGCGAGATATGCGACATATCAGACGAACAGACCGGACTGTGAGGCAAGTGTTACTTATTGGATTCGTAGGAGTGTGAGCAGGCTTGCTCGTTGATCTTCTGATCGTTCAATACCCGGGTGGCCGTTACGTTTAGCAGACCGCTTGCGGCTTATGGGTGATTGATATGATCACCACCTACTGCCCGCGTATTGACTAGTCTTTAGAGTCCTACACAAAGGTTTCCTGGCTCAAGCGAAACGAAATAGGAGCACATATGAGATATGTACGGGACCGAGAATAATACCAGTATGTGAGACTGTATTCTATTCTCGCGATTTGTATCATCGGTCGGTTATATGTAATATAGCCAGGTTACCGAATCAAGTGTTGATTCGATATATTGATACACTAGATATTAGTCGGTTATATGCGATATGACCGGATCGTTAAATCAAGTGTTGATTTAATGATTTAATGTATAATTATATATTTGATATATTACTTTACATTAACTAGTATTTGTTCACTTAAGATTGACTTTCTCACTTTATGTGCATAAGTTGTATATGTGATATATGTTTGTGCACTAGTTTGCATCATGATTGATGATACATGCTGTTAGTGTATATGCCCTAGAGGTCATTACTGTATCATACTAGTTTGTATATTACTTAATGGAAGCTTGGGATATTCACCTTGTATAGACAATCTTGCTCAATATAGTAGTATGCTACTTGGTTTGTTTCTACTTTAATGTGTACATGTGTTTATTTTAGTATATCACCTATACACATTAGTGGAGCCCTTAGGATCTTTGCTTGATTACCAGCGTTGTGATGGCAGTCACACTAGTGGGGGCTGGGTAATCCACAAGCACATCCTTATGCAGGTCCCTAGTCGTAGGACTATCGAGACAGGGCATCGATACTCCGGAGTAGACTAGCGTATGCGCTTCTCATCCCAGTGTGGGAAACGGTCTGTCCCACAGCCGTCAGTACGTCGTACTTGAGATAGTATGCGGGTGCTCGTTAGGTTACGAGTACACTGGACAGGACTCGTCGGGAACTGTTGGTTGGTACTATACCTATCGTCAGTTATCAGTTCCCAGGTGACATGAGTAAATCTTAGTCCGCTGACTTGACACTGTCACTTCGCCTCGAGTGTGTTCCCACTGTACTTAGATTACTACCCTACCACGGCTCAATGGAGTCGTGCAAACAGATAGTAGTTGGGTGCAGTCCCGAAGCACTTGGAAGCAGTGACGGTTAGAAAGGATTCGTCTCTCCCGGTATTGGGGGTTGACATCGCGCTGTGTCTAGGAGAGCCATTACACGAGTAGTCCCTGGCCAGGGCAAGCGAGATATACTGGTAGGTTTCCAGTGTTATCTCAGGGTGTTCTGGGCTACACTCCGGCATGACTTGTACCGCTATTAGGGGACTGTCGTTTACCGCCCTCTAGGCCCTCCATGCGATGTATCAGACGAACAGACCGGACTGTACAGAGATTGTCACATTCAGGCTCAGTAGGAGTTCAGATGGGTTTCACCTCGTCCGTCTTCTTGTCGGCATCTACCTGGGGACCGTTACGCACAGCTAGTGCCGCTTGCGGTCTGTGGTTAAACCCACTGCCAGCGTAGTGTCGAGTCTTTAGAGTCCCACACAAAAAGTTATTCGCCTTTAGGCAAAAGAGTAGAGGTCGCATGGTTTTGCGACGGGGTTCGGTCACATCCGTGCACTTGTGCACGTTTGGTGTCCGGACAGTTAACACTAGCGGGCTTTGGTTTAAGCCAGATCCTAGTGTACTTTTTGGGATTGGTTTTATCTCATTTGTATTCGTGTTCCTCGGAACGCGGATGCGGGTGTGTATGCACAGTTGACAGAGAGACAGAGGCAGATGATTCTCATTGGGGTTATTGACCGTTGACCGTTCACTGTTGACCATTGACTTTTGGTAAACCCTAATGAGAATAAGAAATATGATTAATAATAATATTAATTAAGTATTATTGTATCATGGTTGAGATGAGGGGTTGACTTTGTTGACTTGTTGACTTTGTTGACCGGTTGACTAGGTTGGACTAGTTGACCATCATCATTACAATGACTATCATTTCATGGCAAAGACTTTTGCTTGCTTGTTTGTTTTTGCAAAATGAGTGCATGAAATGATATGGCGATTTTGACTTGAACCATCACATAATACTCAATTACTATTATGAGTAATCATGGTTTTGGATTATGAGAGCTTGGATGGCAAAGGACTTTCTCATTCTCTCATTTCATTTCTCTCTCTTGATTGAGCTCTCCCTCTTGCTCTTCCTCTCTCTCTAGCTCAAGGCAACACCCTCTCATGAGTTGAGAAACATTTCCTTAGAGATAAAAGAAAACCCACATCACTTCTCTACTCATCCTAGTTCACAAGGTTTAGCAAACCAAGTGTTCTAGTTTCTTCAAGTTCGAAGAAGAAGCCAAAGGTAGAAGCTTTCAGGTGGATCCATCTTCGGCGCAAGGAGACGACGAGGTGAGGCCGATCCGTACACCGGAAAGAGTTGAAGACGAAGGAGTTCAAGAAAGGTATAACCCCCTAACCGATTAGGTAAAACTCTTGTTAGGTTTGTTAGTTAGTTGTTTAACAAAGATCCGTATTTTGAGTCCATGTTACCACCTCTTGAAAAATCGTTTTTCATCATTTCTGCAAGCCCGTAAGTACCGGGATAGGTAACGTGGACTTACAGTGGTATCAGAGACAGGTTAAACACTATCTAACATGTTAGCAAAGTAAGAAGAAGTTTGATCGGAGAAAATATCACGAAACATACCCGAATAACATAGTTTCTGCCGATTTTTTCCTCTGTTCAAAAAATAATAAATCATACATGAAAAATCGGCTCAGGCTTTTGTTAAGACACCCATGAAAACTGGTCCACTGACTCGGTCAAAGCACCGTGGAACTGCGGCTGGAGCTTGCTCCCGCCGTGGAACCGCGGCCGAGTTGACTCGGTCGTGGTACTGTTTTCTTGCAGAGTGTTTCTGGGGTTGTTTTAGGATTTTTACAATATGTTTTTTCTGCCCAGATTTTCCAGAAAGCAAAATTAGTTTTTGGGGCTTGAAAATCCGTATTTTGATCGAACTTCTAAAGACTTAAGCTGACGGGTATATATCTATGATGTGTTATATGTGTTGAACGTCCGCTAATCGCTATACGTTGATTAGTGGGGGTTATACATATCTGTGATCTGTAATGTTAATGGTATGTGTATATGAATTCATTGGATTGTCGCGGATGAATAGCCGGGGGGTTGTGAGATGTGAGTTTTCTTTTATCTCTCAATTCATGTAATATGAAAATTGATGTAATATTATTTTTGGCCGCACAACCTGGTCGGGGTTGTAGCCGTCATTGTATAATTTCTTTTTACTGTTTTTGCTCCTAGGATAGACCCAAGGTGGGGTGCACAAACTACCGGGTATCTCGAAGTGCCGAGTGGCCTACTCACGTCGTTGAGGGAGGTTGCTCCGCTTCGGATATTTGGCGGGTAGTTTGCCGCACCCGTAAGGGTCTAGGGTGGGGTATTGGCTATTCATCGCAACTGTGTAATCCGCTTTTCGTTACAGGCTCGTACGAATTGCGGATTCCTAGTATATCCAATGTGTTCATCTGTGATCTGAAATGGCTATCATTGCAATATATCTATATATGATATTATTTAGGCGTTTCTTATGTTTTGCATCCGTGCTAGTCCAGCCCCTGCTCTGTCGTTAGTTAAGTAACCTAACGGGTAATGACGGGGCCCCGTGGCGAATGCAGATGGCATAAGCGTACGTCATATTTTGGTTGTTTTCTGCAATGGTAGGATTAAATGATGGGACGCATGGGAATTAATGCAAGAAAAATAAACCAAGTAAAAGTCGTTGGAACACTTTCAAAACCACTCGGTTTCTTTTCAAAAATAACTTTTAAACGCGGAGCTTAAGCCACTCCTTTTAAAAGCTATCTCGTTCCTTCGATTATATCAAGTTCACTACGTTCACGGTTTCGCCAAAACCATTCGTAGCCCTCCGTCGTTTCACATGAATGGTCAATAAGTATTCAAGCTATGTATGTTGGCCAAAGTCAAGGCATAGTGATTGGTAGCTATTGGGTATTCATGTGCAGCATAGATAGATGTGTTGGTTTGGGGCAGTCGTTCTACCATTTTGGCCAAAGTCAAGGGTATGTGCGGGTGGGCTCAAATTAACCTGGAGAATGACGGGTAGAACTTGACATGTGACTTATGATATTTTGGCCAAAGTCAAGGTCATAAGAGCATGGGGAAAAAATCCAAATCGGGAGTTTCAAAAGAACTGAAACTTGCTAGCGCTGCATACCATATGGAGTGTGATGATTCTGGTAGGATTCCTTCAGTTTTGTCACGCAATGATATTTGGATCCCGATCCTACTGTGAGTATATGCTACTCCTCGGGAAATTTCTCACTTAACGATCAATGCTATAAACCAAGTAGGTGTCTAGAAAGGTGTTAGCGGGGCTACGCCCCCAGGGAAAAGAGGTTATTTAATTAAGGAACTTCGCGAAAGCGTTGGAAAACCACCCTCGAAGTACCGACACCAGCCTGGCCGAACGGTTAAGCAAGTATTGTACGGTAAGATTGATCCTGACTAATTCTTCCTTTTTGGTTTGAGGAGGGATTCGAGAGACAGTGGGAGCCATCCTGTTTAGACAAATTAAAAACCACTCTAAACTTGCAAGAGCATCATAATGCTAAAGTGTTTCTTCTCTCTCTCCTATTTACAGCTGTAGGGTTGCTAGGCACGCACACAAGGGTCTACGAGGCATCAACCATGCCCGATTAAAATTTTAGCCGTGCCGAACAACCCGAAGCCGGATCTTTAAACTAGGGTTTAGGCGAAAACATGCATGTTAAACTCTTTAACACTAAGTGAGAGGGATTACAACCTTTGTAGATCCGGTCCTTCACTTCTTAAGCTCCGTGTTGAGGTCCCTTCGCTGCGATCATCGTGTTCTGGACTCTCGAGAGGTTCCACGAAGAGAAAGATGCAGTCTTGCTTCCGATCTTCGATACAATGATGATCTACCTTGAAGTTTCGTTAACACAAGCTAACACTCATAATATGAAGTGAACACCCTCATCTAAATGGCAAGGGTAGATGAGGATGACGAAGTAGGATTTTTGCTCTCATTTATAATCTTTTTCTCACTCACTTTCATCACAAAAGAAAGCTTTTTCATGAAGGAACTCAAGGAAGAAGAAGAAGAATGAATATGATCACTTAATCCTTTTGTGATGAACAATGAATTATTGTAGTGGTTACAAATCTAACCAAGGGTTAAGCATGAAAGAGTTAACCCTTGTAGAGAGTTAACTAGATTTAATGGTTTGGATTGGGTTAGCATAATATCTCACAAAAAATATCAAGCAACCACAAAGTCAAAGCTTCATGGAAGCTTCATGCAAAAGCTAACCCTAATCCAAACCCTAACCAAGTTTAAACCCTAATCCATTGTTAAATTTGTAACCCTAACATGTTACAATATTATATATCACATATACAATATATTTTGTAACAATAGAAAATAATACAATTAACATATATCGCATATATATCAATGTATTATCCCGTGAGAAAATGAATCTTTTAGTGAGCTAATATTAGTTAATGTAATTTAATATATCATATATATTATTATACATTAATTTATCGAATCAACACTTGATCCGACAATTCGGCTATATCGCATATAACCGACTAATACGATGACCCGGCTATATCACTTATACCCGGCCGATATCTCATATCGCGAGAATCCAATACGGTATCATATACCGCATTATCCTCGGTCCTCCACATATCACATATGCGCTCCTACTCCGTTTTACGTGAGCCAAGAAACCTCTGTGTAGTACTCTAAAGAATCGTCAATACGCCGGCAGTAGGTGATGATCATATCAAACACCCACAAGCAGCAAGCGGTCAGCTAAACGTAACAGCTACCCATGTATTGAGCGCTCAGAAGATCAACAAGAAAGCCTGCACATTCTCCTGTGAATTCAAACAGTAACACTCCCGTACAGTCCGGTCTCGTCGTCTGATATGCCGCATATCTCGCCTAGGGGTGGTAAACGTCAGACCCCAGTAGATTGATAAGTCGTGTCGATATGAGGTCTATAACAGTTTGAGAAACTACTGATAACACTTACCAGTAAATCTCAGCAACCCTGGCCAGGGATTTCCGGTTATAGCCAATCGAACACAGCGCAACATCAACTCCCTATGCCGGGAGAGACGAATCCCCTCCTATCGCTCATTGCCTCCATGTGATTCGGGACTGTACCCAAAAGCCACCTTTTTGCACGCCCTCTTGGACGTGGTATGATGGAAATCAAAGCACAGTAGGAATCACACAAGTCTCTATGACGATCTCGGGTCAACAGACTACTCTGTACCAGTGTCATCGGAGAACTGCCATCTGACGTGAGGTACAATACCATCTGGGAGTTCTCGGCGAGTCCGTCCAGTGTACCCAGTCTCCACTGAGCACCCGTACACCATCCTTGATGTCAAACACCGATGGATATGGGATCATCCATCGCCCATCATATGGGTCAAGATGCGTATACGCTTGTCTACACTGGTGTATCGATGGCTTGTCTCGATAAACCCTCGACTAGAAACAGTTATAGGATGTACTCGTCGACAACCGTGGCCCCACTAGTATGATCTCATCATAGTCCCAGTAGTCGAGTACATATCCTAAGGTCTTTATCAACATGTGACATAGAGACAATCAGAGTACATGTTAAGATAAAGTACAACCAGATAGCATGTCATGTCGAGCAAGAAAGTCCTCCCTATATATGTCCTAGCATCCACTACAATATACATTGTATGTACAGTAATGGCCTCTAGGGCATACATATAACTAACAATCTCCCACTTTCACTAGGGCCATCTGTTGTGGTATCACATCCCCAACAATTAGCTGCGGTTGAAGTATCTCATACTCAACCATCCCATAAATGTCTCTACTGGGAAAAAGGCCTTTGTGAGTGGATCCGCGCTGTCGTCCTCTGTGTCTACTCTCCTAACCTTGATCTCCCTGGAGATCAACCATCTCTATGATCCGGTGATACTACATAAGAATTATATCTGTATTTCAGATGGGACGGTAGTTCCTTGGCTAAAGCTACAACTCCATTGTCACACAATGGTAGGAACGAAGTTCATCTCATGAACTTATAGATATCCAGACTACCTCTTTGGTAGCATCCTTGGTAACGATGTATCTTGCCTTTAATCGTCTAGTATGTCACGGTATCTAGCTTGGAACTCTTCTAACATACCGTCCCTCCACTGAGGGTAAAGACAATGCCTGCGACTGACATTCAGCCGTCCTTATCACTCTGGAACCTTTCCAGTGATTCTCCCCAGGATCGTTTGATACCATCTCACTACAACTAGTGAGAATCCTAACATCCAATTAGATCTATCTCATAGATCCAAAATTCAGGATTTAGGAGGTATCACCTTGATCCTATATGGAGAATCTCTGTGATAAGAGGAGATTGACCGAGCGTAGCATAGGAAACTCCTTCCCTATCAAGAGTATGTCATCCACGTACTCTACGAGGATCACCACCATACTCCCTACTACCTTTTTGTATATACAAGGTTCATCTACCATTTTGATGAAGTCAAACTCTTTGACTACCACATCAAAACAGATGTTCCAACTCCGCGATGCCTGTTTTATCATATAAAACATCTTGCACACGTTTCCGCTGCTCCCACTGTCTACGAAGCCCTTTGGCCGTGTACTTATAGACGTTCTTTTCTAAAACATCATTTAAAAAAGCAGTCATGACACCCAACCGCCAGATATCGTAGTCATGGTATGTAGTCGTGGCAAGTAGGATCTGGATGGACTTAAGCATAGCTTTGAAAGTCTCAACTTTTCCATGTACACAAAGTAATCTTCTCAAGATATACTCGCTCCTGATGGGGATTTAACCCTTCAGATAAAGCAACCAAAGTCCATACTTTGTTGGTGTATAAGAATTCCATCTCAGATCGATAAGCATCCAGCCATTCTTACAGAGTCCCACTCCTGATGGCCAGCCCGAAACTAGTTGGGTCATCATCTCATGATGCAATCCTCGCTCCCACTGTCATAGAGAAACCAAAGTATCTCTCAGGTGGGTGAGGAACCCTACTAGATCGGCGGAGAGGCTGAGGTTCGTTGGAAACTATTGAATCCATTGGTTCTACCAAATCATCAGCTGCAGTTTGTATAGCTGGAACCTTTCCAGTTCTACATAACAGACCTTGCCTCGAGTTTGTCCGGATTTTGCTTTTAGACATAGTCCGGACAACCCCAAATCTTAACAAACTTAAGATATGGGCTCTTCCCTTTCCATATCACATATGAAGTGGTAGGCAACTGATTTGATTTGAACCCTATTCAATAGGTATGCAGCTTCTCAAGCGCATAACACCTAAAAGAAAATAGGAAACTTAGTAGTACTCATCATAGAGCATACCATATCACATATGGTGCTATTGCTCCACCCCGATACACCGACGTGCTGTGGTGTATACGGAGGAGTAATGCTGAGAGAGAATCTCATTCTCCTTTAGAATAGTCTAGGAATTCCGTGCTCAAGTATTCTCCTCTTTGATATCATCAAAGGACATAATACTTATACCCGTATTTTTGTTCTCTACTTCTAACTTATATTCTGTGAATATCTCAAAAGCTTCGGACTTGTGTTTCAACAGGAACATATGTCTGAATCTTGAGAGATCATCAAAGAATGTAATGAAGTACAAAGAACCGTTCTTGGCATGTGTAGACAGGGGACCTTCATACATCAGCATGTATCAATCCCAAGAGTTCACTAACTCTTTCTCTGTTTCCAATAAACAGAGCTGTGGTCATCTTAACTTTGTGACATGACCGGCAAGTTTCACAAGATGTAAATTCAAACAAATTTAAATATGCATCTTAATGGAACTTCAGCTAGTCGGGTCGCATTGATATGACCTAATCTACAATACCTCAAGAAGGATTCGTTCATTTCTGAACTCTTCTTCTTGTGTGTGTTCCGTATACTAAGAACTGTAGTTTGATTTAGAACGTCAATGCTTTTAGATAACGTGCCTGAACCAATCAACTCTTTATATAGGAAATGTTCAAAACATTATCCAACAATACAAAATTATATATCCTTTCTTTACTAATAAAGAGACTGATATGATGTTGTATATCAGGTTCGGTATCTAATAACATTTGTTCAGAATCAATGTATTCTGGTAATACAGGGTGATAGTGACCAACAGACTTGGCTGCAACACTTGCACCGTTTTCTATCTCATGAAACTTATCACCCGTTCTCGGTTCTCCACCTATCTGTAGCCCATGTAACAGATTACATATGCGGGATCCTGATTCGGTATCTCATACCCAGGACGTAAAGGATACTGAGAAACAGTTCTCTGTAATGAACACACCCGAAGATGATGCATCAACAAGCACTTTCTTCGTTTGGACGGCACGGGAAATCTGGTATTCCCCAATTTCCTGCTCTGTCTTATAACAATTATAAGTTGGAGCGGGACCAACGTTCCACAGCTCAGTATAACAAGAGGGTTCGGTCAATATATCCGTTTTATTATCTTGATTAAGGCGTGATATGGTCGCTACCTGGAGAGAGAGAGAAGAAAACGCTCAGCGTATGCTCTTGCAATATTAGATTGGTTATCTAATATATCTAATCAGGATGTCTCCCACTGTTTTAATCAAATCTTCCTTCAAACCCTAAAAGGAAAGACTAGCCGGGATTAATTACACGCTACAAGTTCGCCAATCTTTCTGCCAGGCCAGTGCCGGTACTTTGAGGGAGGTCCCCCGTGCTTTCGCACGAACCTAATTAAAGTAAACCTCGTTTTCCCAGGGGCGTAACCCCGTTAACACCTTTCTAGACACCTACTTGGTCGGCTAATTGTAATGTGTAAAACTCTCCCAGGAGTAACTCTTAATCGCAGCGGGTATCGGGATCCAACTATCTCATAGAAGGTATGCAATCTCATTGCAAATTTCAACACTTGAAATTCCCAATAATATATTTCCCCTAGCAGCTTATGACCTTGGCTAAGGTCAACAAATCATAAGTGCTAGCCAAGTTCAACCCGTCATTTCCTGATTGAATTAAACCCACCCGCACGACCCTTGGCAAAGGTCAACAAAGTCGCACGACTACCCTAACTCAATCGCATCATATGCTTATACAGATAAGCACTAATCAGCTACCGCAAACTACGCCTTGGCTAAAGTCAACAAACGCAGCACGAATACTAACCAGTACTTTTCCGAAATGGCGGAGGGCTACGACAGGTTTTTAAGAAAACCCTTTGCGTAATGAACTTGATATCGTTGTAGAATCGAGTGATTTTAAATGGAGTGTTTTTTAGGCCTTTCTAGTTTTGCTAAAGGGGTCACTCCCGGTGAAGGGATTGTAGGCCCTTTCCTCATCGAATAAGGTGCGGGATATTTCACAAATATCGCTGTGCAAAGCAAGAACTATAGAAGCAATCAAAAGACAAACCGAGTTTGTAGCATCTGCTAGTTTCACTAAAGAGGTCACTCCCGGTGAAGGCATCTCGGCTCTTTCCTTATCGAATAAGGTGCTGGATGTTCTATAAGGAACACCGCTATGCAAAGCAAGAACTAGAGCTTCCAGTTTTTAAACAAGTTTCTACAACATCTTTAGGTTTCTTTTTAGTTTCATTAATCTCATTAATGAAGTCCCATTTTATTATGCTTCACAATCATCTCTTTTGAAACGAAATCTGCAATATAACATATATCTCATATATATAATATAAACATTCGTCTCAGGCAGTAATATGATCTCATCACAGAACATTGCAGCAGAAGAACACATATGAAATATTGGATATACTAGGACGTCCGTGTTTTAATACGAGCCTGTATAAAACACGGATTCCACGGTCGCGATGAATAGCCAAACCCACATCCCTAGACCCCTACGAGAGCGGAAAGCAACACTGCCAATTCTAGAATTAGGAGTCCCGGTCTCGACTCCTCGAGATGGTCTCCCACTGGACCCAAGAACCCGGTTACTTGTGCTCCCCGCCTTGGGTCTACCAAATGCGGAAAAGTAAATAATATACAACGGTGACATCATCCTCAGCCCGGAAGTGCCCCAATAAAAGAATATTACATATAAATGAAATTTACATGAATGAAAAATAAAAAACTCTCATCTCACATAAAACCCCCGGCTATTCAAAACGCGACGATCCAATATAACATATCACAGCAACACATAATATCTCATATCATCAACGTAAGCAAGTATGCGTATCCCGATTGTCGTTGATGTATAGCAACGAAGCCGGCGATACACCACATACTACGCTTACGGTCACAGAAAAGAAAGTGTAAAACTACAGCAGTTGGAATCCGCAACCTCCTTAGACATCGCATGCCTAACCAAATGAATTCCTTAGACATCGCATGCCTAACAATTATAAACCCCGCATTTTAGTCTCATTATCGAAAACCCTTATCAATATCAAGTCGGGCAATTCAACAAGATTCCCGACATCATGATCGAATGCTCGTCACAATCTTTAGTAGACGGCCGCACCCCCGGATGCCGTCGACGAAGTGCACTAAGGCGGAACACCGCTGTCGCGAGCACCCGAACGGATGCTTTTGGCGACGGGGTTCTCCTATAGTCACTTGGTCGGGGCTATGGGGCGTGGCTATCTATTAAGTTTACCCAGCGAGTATTCGCATACGCTACGTGATTGCGACGGACTTTTGATCACATCAAAATCCCGTGGCAACCGATCAATTGAGACAAAACGACTAGATTTATAACATTCAAATTAGTTATCTCATAACTACCTGTGGATTCCAAATATTGTATCACATTCCAGATAAATAGACAATGTTAAACTTTCCGTTCGAATAATCAAACACCCAAGATTTCCCCAATTTATCTCAACACTTGAAATCAGTTTAAAAACATCCATCACATGCCACAGTACCAATGGTCCAGCCGTAGAAGGGTCAAGCCAACGCCTCACATGTGGCACGCCGTACTGCCCCAAACCCTAAGGTTTAGAGGCAGTTCAAGACGGTTACATAATCGAGTTAAGGTTTGTTGTCTTCTAGAGGGTCCACCGCGTTACTTGCACGACTTAGAACGTTCTTGAACTCGAGAAAAAATCCAACTTTTGAAAAAATTTCCGACTGGGGAAAAAGTGAGTTATTGATATCCGGTCGAACTTTTTAACAGTTTCTAAAAATTACCCGGACAAACTAAACAAATTTAAATTATCCGATCGAATCAACGACTCCCCAATACAACCCTAGAAAACTCAACACTTGAGTGTAATTAAAAAATTCCCAGAAAAAATTGACAAGAAAGGACCTAATAATAAATATATGAAATTCGAGGGACTAAGTCATAATTTTGGCCGCGGAACCGCCGCCAAACCCTTGGTTTGGACGCGGTTCCACGGTCAAATAATTGACTTAGTGGACCGTACTTCACAGTAATTCTTAGTTTTTCCTGCTTATTTTTCTGAGCATTTTTAATTCATAAAAAATCACATTTTTGGAAAATGTACAGAGAAGGGTAAACATCGAGGTTTCCGGGTTCGATCGGACTTTAAACTTCGTCTAGACATCGCCTGAAGCTCTAGCTTGGCTCTGACACCACTGTAGGGTTGC
This sequence comes from Agapanthus africanus, assembly GCA_030015575.1. Taxonomy (NCBI): domain Eukaryota; kingdom Viridiplantae; phylum Streptophyta; class Magnoliopsida; order Asparagales; family Amaryllidaceae; genus Agapanthus; species Agapanthus africanus. The sequence continues at coordinate 359,808,254 of JASDDO010000012.1, forward strand.
TAGGCACGTGCACAAGGGTCTACGAGGCATCAACCATGCCCGATTAAAATTTTAGCCGTGCCGAACAACCCGAAGCCGGATCTTTAAACTAGGGTTTAGGCGAAAACATGCATGTTAAACTCTTTAACACTAAGTGAGAGGGATTACAACCTTTGTAGATCCGGTCCTTCACTTCTTAAGCTCCGTGTTGAGGTCCCTTCGCTGCGATCATCGTGTTCTGGACTCTCGAGAGGTTCCATGAAGAGAAAGATGCAGTCTTGCTTCCGATCTTCGATACAATGATGATCTACCTTGAAGTTTCATTAACACAAGCTAACACTCATAATATGAAGTGAACACCCTCATCTAAATGGCAAGGATAGATGAGGATGATGAAGTAGAATTTCTGCTCTCATTTATAATATTTTTCTCACTCACTTTCATCATAAAAGAAAGCTTTTTCATGAAGGAACTCAAGGAAGAAGAAGAAGAATGAATATGATCACTTAATCCTTTTGTGATGAACAATGAATTATTGTAGTGGTTAAAAATCTAACCAAGGGTTAAGCATGAAAGAGTTAACCCTTGTAGAGAATTAACTAGAGTTAATGGTTTAGATTGGGTTAACATAATATCTCACAAAAAATATCAAGCAACCACAAAGTCAAAGCTTCATGCAAAAGCTAACCCTAATCCAAACCCTAACCAAGTTTAAACCCTAATCCATTATTAAATTTGTAACCCTAACATGTTACAATATTATATATCACATATACAATATATTTTGTAACAATAGAAAATAATACAATTAACATATATCGCATATATATCAATGTATTATCCTGTGAGAAAATGAATCTTTTAGTGAACTAATATTAGTTAATGTAATTTAATATATCATATATATTATTATACATTAAATTATCGAATCAACACTTGATCCGAAAATTCGGCTATATCGCATATAACCGACTAATACGATGACCCGGCTATATCACATATACCCGGCCGATATCTCATATCGCGAGAATCCAAAACGGTATCATATACCGTATTATCCTCGGTCCTGCACATATCACATATGCGCTCCTACTCTGTTTTGCCTGAGCCAAGAAACCTCTGTGTAGGACTCTAAAGAATCGTCAATACGCCGGCAGTAGGTGATGATCATATCAAACACCCAGAAGCTGCAAGCGGTCAGCTAAACGTAACAGCTACCCAGGTATTGAGCGCTCAGAAGATCAACAAGCAAGCCTGTACATTCTCCTGTGAATCAAAACAGTAACACTCCCGTACAGTCCGGTCTCGTCTTCTGATATGTCGCATATCTCGCCTACGGGAGGTAAACGTCAGACCCCAGTAGCTTGATAAGTCGTGTCGATATGAGGTCTATAACAGTTCAAGAAACTACTGCTAACACTTACCAGTAAATCTCAGCAACCCTGGCCCGGGATTTCCGGTTATAGACAATCGAACACAGCGCAACATCAATTCCCTATACCGGGAGAGACGAATCCCCTCCTATCGCTCATTTCCTCAATGTGATTCGGGACTGTACCCAAAAGCCACCTTTTTGCACGCCCTCTTGGACGTGGTATGATGGAAATCAAAGCACAGTGGAATCACACAAGACTCTATGACGATCTCGGGTCAACAGACTACTCTGTACCAGTGTCATCGGAGAACTGCCATCTGACGTGAGGTACAATACCATCTGGGAGTTCTCGGCGAGTCCGTCCAGTATACCCAGTCTCCACTGAGGACCCGTACACCATCCTTGATGTCAAACACCGATGGATATGGGATCATCCATCGCCCATCATATGGGTCAATATGTGTATACGCTAGTCTATACTGGTGTATCGATGCCCTGTCTCAATACACCCTCGACTAGGAACAGTTATAGGATATACTCGTCGACTACCGTGGCCCCACTAGTATGATCTCATCATAGTCCCAGTAGTCGAGTACATATCCTAAGGGCTTGATCAACATGTGACATAGAGACAATCAGAGTACATGTTAAGATAAAGTACAACCAGATAGCATACTATCATGTCGAGCAAGAAAGTCCTCCCTATATATGTCCTAGCATCCACTACAATATACATCGTATGTACAGTAATAGCCTCTAGGGCATACATATAACTAACAGCAGCGACCAAACATCATGACCGGACTTAAGTTACTACTAGATAAAAACATACTGACAGGGCCAAACTACAAAGATTGGCTCAGGAATGTCAAAATGGCAATCACTTATGACAAGTTGGGGTATCTCCTTACCACCAAAGCTACCCCTGTCCCAGGTCCCAAAACCAGCGCCGCGGATAGGGAAATCCATTAGACCTTGGAAATTGATTGCGCGAAGGCCAAGTGCCTCGTGCTTGCCTCTATGGACAACGCACATCAGAGGAGGCACGAGAATATGGACCTCGAATCCATATTTCTCCATACAAAAGAACTGTATGGAGAGCAATCTCGTATCGCAAGATACGAAGTGTCGAAAAAGCTGTTTTCGGCAAGGTTGGCCGTCGGATCATCGGTAGCGGAACACGTGCTTAAGATGATTGGCTTCATTGAGGAGCTCGCGGACGTTGGGACCACGTTGGAGAATGAGCTCTATACGGACTTGATTCTTCAGTCCCTTCCTTCCACTTACGCCCAGTTTATCCTGAACTTCAACTTGCAAGAAAAAGAAGTTGAACTTTCAGAACTCCTCAACATGCTGAGGAGTGCAGAAGGCACCCTACAGAAAGGTAGGGAAACACCCACTTTGTTTGTAGGAGGATCTTCCTCTTCTAGGTCCAAGGCGAAAGCCAAGGGAAAGAAGAAGAAAACCCCCGCCAAACCAAGGGGCGGTGTTAGTAAAGTGGATATGAAGGGAAAGGAAAAAAGCAACAAAGATAGCGGGGAAACTTGTGGGGAAGGAAGAGTGCTTTTACTGTCATAAGATTGGGCACTGGAAGAAAGATTGCAGGGCTTGGTAAGCCAGAACACAGGATCTGAAGCAAGTTGCGGTTTCAGCTTCAGGTGTGTATGTTATTGAAAACTGTCTATCAATAAACTCTACTTCCTGGGTAATGGATACCGGATCAGGATCCCATATCTGTAATTTTTTGTAGGCGTTGAGAAACCGTAGGTTTTTGAAGGTAGGTGACATGACCCTCAAAGTTTCAAACGGAGCTAGCATGGATGCTAAGGCCGTAGGGGACTATCACCTGGGAATGTCAGATGGACATGTTTTGGTTTTACGTAATTGCTTTTTTGTACCCAACGAACTTGTAATATCATTTCTGTATCTTTGATTTCTAAAGAAGGTTATGAATTTGCGTTTGTAAGTAATGTTGTAAACATTCACCTTAATCAAGTTCTGATTGGGTCTGGTACATTAACCAATGATATATATGTACTAAACCAACCACAGATTTTCAATGTCCAGAATACACACAAAAGAAAGTCTCCGGAAATAAATCAGACTTTCTTTTGGCATTGTAGACTGGGTCACATCAATGAGAGAAGGTTGACGAAGTTACATACAGAAGGATATTTGGATCCGTTCGAATATCAATCGTATGCCACTTGTCAATCCTGTCTCAAAGGAAAGATGACAAAGACTCCGTTCACTGGACACGGAGTAAGAGCAAGCGAGCTCTTGGGACTCGTACACAGCGACGTGTACGGTCCAATGTCTACACATGCACGAAGCAGTTATTCTTACTTCATTACTTTTACGGATAACTTTTCAAGGTACGGTTATGTCTTCTTAATGAAACATAAATCTGAAGCCTTTGGAAAATTCCAGGAATATAAGAATGAAGTAGAAAAACAAACCGGCAAAAGTATCAAGACACTAAGATCTGATCGAGGTGGTGAATACTTGAGTGCCGAGTTCCTGGATTACTTAAAAGAGAATGGAATTCTCTCTCAGCTTACTCCTCCATACACTCTGCAACATAACGGTGTATCGGAGAGACGGAACCGAACCCTATTGGATATGGTACGGTCCATGATGAGTAACGCTGAGTTACCGCGATCATTCTGGGGATATGCACTAGAATCAGCTGCATACCTTTTGAACCGAATTCCAACTAAGACTGTGCCTACTACACCATATCAGATGTGGTGTGGGAAGAGACCCTATCTTAATCACATTAAGACATGGGGAAGTCCAGCTTTTGTCAAAAAGCAGCATGCGGACAAGCTCGAGGCACGCTCAGTACAGTGCAAGTTTGTGGGATATCCAAAGAACTCCAAGGGATATTTCTTCTATTGCGAAGAGGAACAAAAGGTTTTTATTTCTCGGCATGCCCACTGTAAGTCTACGCTAGCGCCCCGGCAGTCTACAAACGCCAAATGCGGAACAAAAACTTTTAAACTGGCGATATCGTATACTTTAACCCGGATCTGCCATTATTGCTAAAATAACATACTGTAAAGAGTGTAGAAAGATTGTACCGAACGATCCGAGTCCTTCGTTCTTCAACCATCATCCCACGCTCCGTTGCGGCTGCTCCGATCTCGTCGATCTCCGATCTCCTCGTCGAGGTGGCACCACATGATCGATTCTTTAAACGGGCTCCCGCCTCTGACTCGGGGCAACTCGATCGTCAAGTTTGCTAAAAGAGACGACCAAGAATGATGTAGAGAATGAGTAGATGACTTTGTCTCACTTCTTCCAAATCCGTGGACGATCGGTTAATGAAGTTGCCGAAGGAATCGGGTGATGGAATGAAATGGACCGTGAAATTCCATACACCGATAAAACCTATCATAATCTTTTCTAGCAAATGAAAACTCAAGTGAGAGAGTGAATGAGAGAGGAGGCCTTTCATTCATATATGAAGGAGGAGGGTGAGTGTAGGAGGAGATAAGGAGGTGACCATAAACCACCATCCTTATCATAATATGAACACATGAAAATATCAACATAAATATCTTAACCAAAACAAGAATGTAATGAAACCAAAGCATGAGTCACTTAGCCTTGTCACAAATTCTAGAACCTTCTAGAAGCACGACTCACTCTCATCCAAGAAAAGATAAATCCGCCTTTAACCAAATGTTAAAAGACGGCAGATAGAAAACTGGAAACTTGCAACTTCCAAAAGTGATCCTGAAACGACTTTCAGGAAAACCCCGAAACTGTATAAATATACCCGCAATTGTATTACGACCGAATACAAATGCAACTGAGACAAAGATATTATACCTACTCAATATAATACTCGGATCCGGCTTAAACCAAAGCCGACCAGTATTATCTGCCCGAAAAATAACACGTGCGTAAACGCACGTGCATTTTCCGAACCCTGCCATAAAACCATACGGCCTATACAACGTTTCGCCCGAACTTGGGAAACTGTCTGTGGGGGACTCTAATGACTCGTCAGTACCCTGGCAGTGGGTTTAACCACAAACCGTCAGCGGCACTAGCAATGCGTAACGGCTGCCCATGGACTGACCTCAAGGGAGACCGATGAGTGCACTCAAGGGAGGCCGATGAGCGAACTCATCCAGAAACCCTACTGAGCCTAACAGTGACAATGTATATACAGTCCGGTCCGTTCGTCTATGAGTATCGCATATCTGCCTAGGGGGCTAGTAACGTCAGACCCCCAATAGCAGTATAAGTCGTGTCGGAGTGAAGCCCAATAACACCCTGAGATACTACTGGAGTACCTACCAGTAAATCTCCTACCATGGCCATGGATTTGTGTAATGGCTCTCCTAGACACAGCACGATCTCGCCCCCAATACCGGGAGAGACGAATCCCCTGCCGATCCGCTCACGTGCCTCCATATGGCTCGGGACTGTACCCAAAAACTACCTGTTTGCACGACTCCTTTGAGCCGTGGTAGGGTAGAAATCAAAGCACAGTGGGAACTCACACGAGACAAATGACGACCTCAGGTCGATGAACTAACCTGTACACATGTTACCAGGGAACTGCTATCTGACAATAGATATAATACTAACTAGCAGATTCCCGGCGAATCCTGTCCGGTGTACTCATAACCCAATGAGCACCTGTATACATCTTAGGTGATCCAACTGACACCAGTGGCTTGTGACACCGGCCACCGCCCCTCGTCGGGGTCTCGACTGTACACACTAGTCTACTCCGGAGTATCGATGCCCTGTCTCGAAACTCCCACGACTAGGGACCACAATTAAGGATATGCATATAAACTACCCAACTCTCACGTATATGATCGCTATCATACTGTTGGTAGTAAAGCAAGATCCTAAGGGCTCTATCAAAGTGTAACATGCAATCAGTCACCTGAACATGTACGCGACTGATAAAGGCAAACCAGATAGCATACTATCATCTCGAGTAAGACTGTGCTACCGGGATAGGTCCTCCGCAATCGTTGCAATCACGTACCTGCGATCCAATAATTGACTATGAGGGCACGATCTCCAACAATCTCCCACTTGCAGTCAAGGATAATATTGCGATGTCGACTACTCACAGCCCATGTGAAACCGAACATCCAACTCCTCTACTAATCAGTTCACAAAGCCCGTTTGTAAAACTATTGTGTTCGAGAAATAGCCTCAGTGAGTGGATCCGCCTAGAAGTATCTTTCTATATCTCTCTTAATCTTAAGTTCGCGGAGAAAACCATCTTCCGAATTGAGTAGTACCTGTCTTAGAATATGTCTGGATATCTGATGGGACCTTAGTTCATAAATGAACTCCATATCCAAACTTCTTAGACTGTATGGATCACTGAACCTAATCAGTATCCGGCACCATGCCACCCACAGTATCCTCTGGAACCACCTGTCCATAATACTGTCCCTCGTCAGAGGGAAAACTAAAAACTCTGACAATCACTCTGTCATCCATGTCACCTTTGAAGCCTGGAATGATAACCGTCTCCCGAAAGAGGCTGCCGTTATCAAATCCGTAGAACATGTACCAATGTTCTAAAACTGCTTCCTTATGTTTCTCCAGGATTGGATTAATACAAACTTATTGCATCTAGTGCAAAAACAACATTTGGTGCGGTACTTGACATCTCATGATTGACTCAATTGCCTAAGCAAGTGATCTGCCAATCATGCACATCCCTCTCCCCTTTAGTCTATACGACACCTTTAGAGATGGTGACTCCATCACCTGCAGGTACACTACCATGCTAGGAGTCAACTATTCTAAAAACCATTAGAATATCTGTCAAAGTACCCACATTGGGAAACTACCCAAATCTAGATCTAAAACCATAGATCCAGAAACCATAATGTCAAATATTATATCCATATCCTGTCTGGAGAAACATGTGTGACGATCACAGTACAACCGATCGTAGTATAGGAATTTTACTTCCTACTCTGTGTATGTCATCCTGATACCATGACATCACACCCTACTACCTTCTTAACTGATCCATCCCCTATTCTGATTGAAGTCAAACCCATGACTGTCACATCAAAATTAGATGATCTATCTCCGCTAAAACTGCTCAAGTCTATAAATAGATATAAGCGTCTTGCCCACTATGCTTCCGCTGCTCCCACTGACTATGACAACCCTCCTACCGGGTCTCATAGCCTGGAACAACAGTAGTGTCAAGTCTGGGTAGATAAGAACCTCCCTGTCACCGTCCTTGAGGCTACCGGAGTACCTCTCGGGTGTCTGAGGTTACCCACCAAATCTGCGGAGTGGCTATTGGAATGTCAAACCTGATTGAATGTATAGGTCCTATTAAATTTTCCGTAATCGTTTGCGGTTCTGGAATCACTTCCAGTTCTACCATACTCCCACTACTGTTTTCTGAAAAAGATCCATTTTACTAAAACTGTGGCGAGTCAAGAACAATAACACTATTGATCTTCCAAATGGTAGAATATCAACCCTCGTCATAGCCAGGGTCAACCCACAAACAGCCATTACAGAAACGTGCCCTGAGTTATCCAGAGTCTGGTTTTAAGCATAAGCTGGACAACTCCCCATACCTTAATTTCTTTTAAGGTACGATCCATTCTATATCCAATACAGAAACTTTGGCACTTATTTAATTGGAACCATATTCAAATCATGCAACTGTCTCCAGTGCATATCAACTTTAATGGAAAGAGGCTAATCAGCATTACTCAACTTAGGAATCCATCCAATTATGAGCAACCTGAAAGAGAAAACTCGTTTCTCAAAACCATCACTATCATCTGAATACCAATCACAAGAATCTACATCTTCGATCTCTTTGAAGAATCCCGATACTTGTGACACCTGGTTCTCTACTTTATTCTTATACCCACAACTTCTCAAAACTTAGACCTTGTATTTCTACGAAACACTCGTCTAAATACTAGAGAAGTTATAAGTAAACAGAACATAGTACGAGGACCTACCCCTTTGTCCCGATGGACACTTGGACAACATACAATACTCTGTATAAGTCCGCTGAGTTAAACAACTCAAACCTGTGCGTCGTAGGTAGAAAACTGTACCCTGGCGATTTCCTCAAATATCACCAATTACAACGAATTCCGATATAATGAGGATGATTACCTAATTCCCAATATCTTACTCCAACTCATCATCTGTAAAACCATACAGATATGAGAATGAAACCTGGTAAATACATACCCTTGGAGTAAGTGTCTAATCGGGAAAACAGTTTTTCTTTAACGATGCACTGAAACATGAAAATGTTTCGTAGGGGTATCCTGGTATTCATAGCAATGCCTCTTCCATAATCCAATTCATGACTTCAACCGTATATTTTATTGCCGTCTCTCCAAATCCCTTTATTTGTCTTTAGTCGTTACCTTCTGTACACCATCGTTATGCTAAATGGTTTTCTTCCTTCCCTACCGTTCGGCACCAGCCTATGGTTTGGAAGAAGACTATCCAGTAAGCATAATAGGTGTATCCTCCTAAACCAAGGAGTACTCGCATCTTGAGAGATGGTGATGATAAAAGACAACTGAATAATACCTTATTCTTTTAAAGGTGAAATAGGAGTGGCGATGAAGTACGCGGTTTTAGTCGTGAATGATATCAGTCGCAATTTACTTTGCCCTCTTTCTAATCCCTTTATTTAGTCTTTACATATTACCTTCTGCACACCCTACTTAGGCTAATTGGTTTTCTTCATTCCCTACCTTTCGGCACCAGCCTATGGTTTGGAATAAGACTTTCCAATAAGCGTAATAGGTGTACTCTCCTAAACCAAGGAGCTCTCGCAACCTGAGAGAAGGTGATAATAAAAGACAACTGAATAAACCAATTCTTTTCCTCCTGAACCTGGATCCATCCTCGAAGAAGTCCCTTCGAGTTCGTATATAACCATACGATGGATCTATCCAATGGAAGTGGATATCCGTAGTAATACGGGTGTTATGAGAAATGCAAAGGGTAAAAGAAGGAGTGGCAATGACTTATGCAACTCAGACAATCCAAAAGCCAGTATTTTAAGAAGGTTCGGTCAACCTGGTCACTGAGTCATAGTCTAGGGTCGGTCAAAGGTCGCTGCCAAAGAAAGAGAGAAAAGAAACACTCTGCGTGCACTCTATCCTAGATCAGAATGGTCATCACTTTATCTAATCCGGAAACCTCCCACTGTCCTGTCAAATTCTCCTCCAAACCTAAAGAAGAATCAATCGGGATCACCCGAAGAGTAAACCAACTCATCAGTGGGAATCGGGATCCAACTCTCATCGCATGTTAACGTGATGGAATGCATCCACGTTATTCATACTCCAGAAGGTATGCGCATACTTGGCAAGTTTCAGTTTCTTTAGAAACTCCCGATATCATTTTCTTGCCCCATGCTCTTATGACCTTGGCGAAAGTCAACAAATCATAAGTCACATGTCAAGTTCTGCCCGTCATTATCTTGTTAATTTGAATCCACCAGTACATACCCTTGACGAAAGCCAACAAGGTAATACGACTGTCCCAAACCAACTCATCTATCTATGCAACAAATGAATACCCAGCAGCTACCAAACACTATGCCTTGACGAAAGCCAACAAACATAGCTTGAATACTACTGACCATCCATAAGAAACGACGGAGGGCTACGACTGGTTTTTGGCGAAAAACCTTTAACGTAGTGAACTTGATATAGCTGAAGGAACCTGATAGCTTTTTATAAAAATATAGTGGCGAAAACCTTTTGCTAAAGAGGTCATTCCCGGTGAAGGGATCTCGGCTCTTTCCTCTTGGAATGAGGTGCATGATATTCCACTGAATACCGCTATACAAAGCAACATGTAATCGACTATAGTAAAGTTATTACCCAGACGCAAACTTCTGTCCAAGGGGTCTTTCCCGGTGAAGGGATATCAGCCCTTGCCTCGTCGAATGAGGTGCTGGATATTCACACCGAATACCGCTATGCATAACAAAAAGAAACGTCTTTGTAATAACATCTTTTTAAAATTGTTCCAACAACTCAAACAGGTTTGTTTTACTTTGCATTGATCAGAATCAACGCAGTCCCATCAATCAATCACACCAGAAAAGAACGAAAATAAAATGTACGTATATGCCATCTGCATTCGTCACTGGGTCCCGTCATCACCCGTTAGGTTACTTAACTAACGACAGAGCGGGGACTGGACTAGCGCGGGTGTAAAACATATACAACATCTAATAATATATAAACCAATATACAATAATCGCTCCAGGCGTGATAATATGCAACATTACAGAAAAGTAATAAGCATCACAGAACAATACAGATAATCTGGGATCCCCGAGTTTCACAGAGCCGCTGCTGAAACTCGACGTTCCCCTGTCGTGTGGATATCCTGTGCAATGAAACCTAGACCCCTACGGGTGCGGCAAGTTACCCGCCAAAACCTGAAGCGAGGCAGCCCCCTACAGCATAGTGAATGGACCACCCAGCACTCCACGGAATCCGGTAAGCTTGGGCACCCCTCCTTGGGTCAACCTGTACCCCCTACGAGTGCGGCGAATAGTCTGCCAATTCTAGAGTGGGACCCCTCTGCCTCTCAAAGCCATGAGATGCGGACCCGTTGCCCTCCCGAACCCGGCTATCCGTGCACTCCGTCTCGGGGCAAAACCTAGTACAGTAATGAAAAATAGTACAATAGGTACATCGACCGCAACCTGGTCGTGCCCCAAAAGAATATTATACAATAGGCAGTGACGGCAGTCCACAAGTTGGACGCTCGCCCCGCAATATCAAATGTACAAATAAACACAAACTGTACTACCATTGCACACTGCTATCCACCACGACAAATCCGCAACATCATAGCACAACACAGAACATCAACGCGAAAGTCACGTTCGCAAACCCGTCTAAAAGAACTATAGCAATCAGACGCGGTTTACCGATCAAATGACATTCCCGGTCGGAGATATAATGTAAGCACTGTAAACTAACGTGTTTAAATTTCGATCGACCAAATATCAAAAAGTGGGCCCCACGACTTACTGGTGAACAGTAACAAAACCTGGGCCCAAACGATATATACCAAAAATCCCAATTTGTAATAGAGAATGCACTGTAGAAATTGCGAAGAGTGATTTGACTTTCCTGCGGCGCATCCGCGGCCAAACCCATGCTTGGGCCGCGGATGCGCGGCGGAACAGTAATATTACTTCGTCGAATTTCTGCAGTTTTCCTAAAAAAGCCTGCTTGATTTTCTGGTATGGTCAAAATTACATTTAGACCAGTTTTGAAATTAACAGAAACTGTCAAGTGAGAAAAATGCGATTTTTGTTTTTCGGTTCGATCGATATTTTAAACGCGTTAGCACAAGTTAGTATAGCAAAATGGTGAGGCTCTGATACCACTGTAAGTCTACGCTAGCGCCCCGGCAGTCTACAGATGCCAAATGCGGAACAAAAACTTTTAAACTGGCGCTATCGTATACTTTAACCCGGATCTGCCATTATTGATAAACTAACATACTGTAAAGAGTGTAGAAAGATTGTACCGAACGATCCGAGTCCTTCGTTCTTCAACCATCATCCCACGCTCCGTTGCGGCTGCTCCGATCTCGTCGATCTCCGATCTCCTCGTCGAGGTGGCACCACATGATCGATTCTTTAAACGAGCTCCCGCCTCTGACTCGGGGCAACTCGATCGTCAAGTTTGCTAAAAGAGACGACCAAGAATGATGTAGAGAATGAGTAGATGACTTTGTCTCACTTCGTCCAAATCCGTGGACGATCGGTTAATGAAGTTGCCGAAGGAATCGGGTGATGGAATGAAATGGACTGTGAAATTCCATACACCGATAAAACCTATCATAATCTTTTCTAGCAAATGAAAACTCAAGTGAGAGAGTGAATGAGAGAGGAGGCCTTTCATTCATATATGAAGGAGGAGGGTGAGTGTAGGAGGAGATAAGGAGGTGACCATAAACCACCATCCTTATCATAATATGAACACATGAAAATATCAACATAAAGATCTTAACCAAAACAAGAATGTAATGAAACCAAAGCATGAGTCACTTAGCCTTGTCACAAATTCTAGAACCTTCTAGAAGCACGACTCACTCTCATCCAAGAAAAGATAAATCCGCCTTTAACCAAATGTTAAAAGACGGCAGATAGAAAACTGGAAACTTGCAACTTCCAAAAGTTATCCTGAAACGACTTTCAGGAAAACCCCGAAACTGTATAAATATACCCGCATTTGTATTACGACTGAATACAAATGCAACTGAGACAAAGATATTATACCTACTCAATATAATACTCGGATCCGGCTTAAACCAAAGCCGACCAGTTTTATCTGCCCGAAAAATAACACGTGCGTAAACGCACGTGCATTTTCCGAACCCTGCCATAAAACCATACGGCCTCTACAACGTTTCGCCCGAACTTGGGAAACTGTCTGTGGGGGACTCTAATGACTCGTCAGTACCCTGGCAGTGGGTTTAACCACAAACCGTCAGCGGCACTATCAATGCGTAACGGCTGCCCATGGACTGACCTCAAGGGAGACCGATGAGTGCACTCAAGGGAGGCCGATGAGCGAACTCATCCAGAAACCCTACTGAGCCTAACAGTGACAATGTATATACAGTCCGGTCCGTTCGTCTATGAGTATCGCATATCTGCCTAGGGGGCTAGTAACGTCAGACCCCCAATAGCAGTATAAGTCGTGTCGGAGTGAAGCCCAATAACACCCTGAGATACTACTGGAGTACCTACCTGTAAATCTCCTACCATGGCCATGGATTTGTGTAATGGCTCTCCTAGACACAGCACGATCTCGCCCCCAATACCGGGAGAGACGAATCCCCTGCCGATCCGCTCACGTGCCTCCATATGGCTCGGGACTGTACCCAAAAACTACCTGTTTGCACGACTCCTTTGAGCCGTGGTAGGGTAGAAATCAAAGCACAGTGGGAACTCACACGAGACAAATGACGACCTCAGGTCGATGATCTAACCTGTACACATGTCACCAGGGAACTGCTATCTGACGATAGATATAATACTAACTAGCAGATTCCCGGCGAGTCCTGTCCGGTGTACTCATAACCTAATGAGCACCTGTATACATCTTAGGTAATCCAACTGACACGAGTGGCTTGTGAGACCGGCCACCGCCCCTCGTCGGGGTCTCGACTGTACACACTAGTCTACTCCGGAGTATCGATGCCCTGTCTCGAAACTCCCACGACTAGGGACCACAATTAAGGATATGCATATAAACTACCCAACTCTCACGTATATGATCGCTATCATACTGTTGGTAGTAAAGCAAGATCCTAAGGGCTCTATCAAAGTGTAACATGCAATCAGTCACCTGAACATGTACACGACTGATAAAGGCAAACCAGATAGCATACTATCATCTCGAGTAAGACTGTGCTACCGGGATAGGTCCTCCGCAATCATTGCAATCACGTACCTGCGATCCAATAATTGACTATGAGGGCACTATCTCCAACACCCACTTCTTGGAAACTCAGTTTTTGGAGAATCAGATAAGTGGGAGCGCAATAGAACTGGAAGAAATTCCAGAACCACGAGCTATTACTGAAAGCTTAGTAGAACCAGAGGGTTCAAAAGAACATGACATTCCTACGCCGCTCCGCAGGAGTAGTAGGCAGTCTCATCCGCCTGAGAGATGCTACGGTTTTCACATAGACGGGGATAGAGAGGATTGCATCATTGATTATGATGAGCCGACTAGCTTCCAGCTGGCCATTCAGAGCGTTGACTCGGTAAAATGGCTGGATGCAATGCGGACCGAAATGGAGTCCATGTACACCAACAAAGTATGGACGTTGGACGTTGCTCCAGATGGGGTAAAACCTGTAGGATGCAAGTGGATCTTCAAAAGGAAGATTGGTGTAGATGGACAGGTTGAGACCCATAAAGCTAGACTGGTTGCAAAGGGTTTTCGTCAAAGACCTGGTTTGGACTATGACGAGACCTTTTCTCCAGTAGCTATGCTGAAATCCATTCGGATCCTTCTTTCCATTGCTGCCTTCCACGATTATGAGATTTGGCAGATGGACGTAAAGACCACTTTTCTAAATGGAAATTTAGAGGAGTGTGTCTATATGGACCAGCCAGAGGGTTTCATTCAGAGTGGGAGCAGCGGAAAGGTGTGCAAGTTGCTTAAGTCCATCTACGGACTAAAGCAGGCATCGCGGAGTTGGAACATCTGTTTTGATGAGACGGTCAAAGAATTTGGCTTTATCAAAAATCCAGATGAACCATGCATCTATAGTAGATTTGTAGCGAGAACTGTAGTATTCCTCGTTTTATACGTGGATGACATTCTCTTAATAGGAAATGACATTGTTATGCTACAATCTGTCAAAGGGTTCTTGTCACACAGGTTCTCCATGAAAGACCTGGGTGATGCCTCATACATTCTGGGCATCCGGATCTATCGTGACAGATCCAAGAGGATATTAGGACTTTCACAGTCCAGGTACATCGACACCATACTGAAAAGATTCAGTATGGAAGATTCCAAGCGCGGTAATCTACCGGCTTGTCACGGGATCACCCTCTCCAAAGAGATGTCTCCTAAGACTGATTTGGAAAGGGATCGCATGTCTATTATACCCTACGCTTCTGCGGTAGGCTCTATAATGTATGCGATGTTGTGTACCAGACCAGATGTAGCTTATGCACTGAGTGTGGTAAGCCGGTATCAGTCAAACCCTAGGGAGAAATACTGGATAGCGGTAAAGAACATTCTCAAGTACCTGAGAAGGATTAAGGAGATGTTCTTCGTGTATGGCGAAAAAGACCTCTAGATCGAGGCCTTTGCTGACTCCAGCTTCCAGAGTGACAAGGATGATTCCAAGTTCATGTCGGGTTATGTCTTTACCCTCAATGGAGGGGCGGTGTGTTGGAAGAGTTCCAAACAGGAAACCGTTGCTGACTTGATGATGCAAGCGGAATATATCGCTGCTGCAGATGCCGCAAAAGAAGCCGTCTGGATTAGGAAGTTCTTAACGGAATTTCAGGTGGTTCCGTCCATTGTTGATCCAATACCGCTGTATTGCGACAACAACGGGGCTATAGCTTTAGCGAAGGAACCCAGGTCCCATCAGAAGTCCAGACACATCTTAAGGCGGTATCACCTGATCAGGGAGATCGTGGGTCGCCAGGAGATCGATGTTCGGAGAGTTTCTACGGAAGATAACACTGCTGATTCACTCACAAAGGCCTTACCCCAGACTCAGTTCGAGCGGCTGATCGAGATGATAAGTCTTCGATACGCCAGTACATGGCCTTAGTGCAAGTGGGAGATTGTGAGTGTATATGCCCTAGAGGCCATTACTGTATCATACTAGTTTGTATATTACTTAATGGAAGCTTGGGATATTCACCTTGTATAGACAATCTTGCTCAATATAGTAGTATGCTACTTGGTTTGTTTCTACTTTAATGTGTACATGTGTTTATTTTAGTATATCACCTATACACATTAGTGGAGCCCATAGGATCTTTGCTTGATTACCAGTGTTGTGATGGCAGTCACACTAGTGGGGGCTGGGTAATCCACAAGCACATCCTTATGCAGGTCCCTAGTCGTAGGACTATCGAGACAGGGCATCGATACTCCGGAGTAGACTAGCGTATGCGCTTCTCATCCCATTGTGGGAAACGGTCTATCCCACAGCCGTCAGTACGTCGTACTTAAGATAGTATGCGGGTGCTCGTTAGGTTACAAGTACACTGGACAGGACTCGTCGGGAACTGTTGGTTAGTACTATACCTATCGTCAGTTATTAGTTCCCAGGTGACATGAGTACAGCTTAGTCCGCTGACTTGACACTGTCACTTCGCCTCGAGTGTGTTCCCACTGTACTTAGATTACTACCCTACCACGGCTCAAAGGAGTCGTGCAAACAGGTAGTAGTTGGGTGCAGTCCCGAAGCACTTGGAGGCAGTGACGGTTAGAAAGGATTCGTCTCTCCCGGTATTGGGGGTTGACATCGCGCTGTGTCTAGGAGAGCCATTACACGAGTAGTCCCTGGCCAGGGCAAGCGAGATATACTAGTAGGTTTCCAGTGTTATCTCAGGGTGTTCTGGGCTACACTCCAACACGACTTGTACTGCTATTAGGGGACTGACGTTTACCGCCCCCTAGGCCCTCCATGCGATGTATCAGACGAACAGACCGGACTGTACAGAGATTGTCACATTCAGGCTTAGTAGGAGTTCAGATGGGTTTCACCTCGTCCGTCTTCTTGTCGGCATCTACCTGGGGACCGTTACGCACAGCTAGTGCCGCTTGCGGTCTGTGGTTAAACCCACTGCCAGGGTAGTGTCGAGTCATTAGAGTCCCACACAGAAAGCTATTCGCCTTTAGGCAAAAGAGTAGAGGTCGCATGGTTTTACGACAGGTCGCATGGTTTTGCGACAGGGTTCGGTCACATCCGTGCACTTGTGAACGTTTGGTGTCCAGACAGTTAACACTAGCGGGCTTTAGTTTAAGCCAGATCCTAGTGTACATTTTGGGATTGGTTTTATCTCGTTTGTATTCGTGTTCCTCGGAACGCGGATGCGGGTGTGTATGCACAGTTGACAGAGAGACAGAGGCAGAGGATTCACATTGGGGTTATTGACTTTTGACTATTCATTGTTGTCCATTGACTTTTGCTAAACCCTAATGAGAATAAGAAATATGATTAATGATAATATTAATTAAGTATTATTGTGTCATGGTTGAGATGAGGGGTTGACTTTGTTGACTTGTTGACTTTGTCGACCGGTTGAATACGTTGGACTAGTTGACCATCATCATTACAATGGCTATCATTTCATGGCAAAGACTTTTGCTTGCTTGTTTGTTTTTGCAAAATGAGTGCATGAAATGTTATGGCCATTTTGACTTGAACCATCACATAATACTCAATTACTATTATGAGTAATCATGGTTTTGGATTATGAGAGCTTGGATGGCAAAATACTTTCTCATTCTCTCATTTCATTTCTCTCTCTTGATTGAGCTCTCCCTCTTGCTCTTCCTCTTGCTCTCTCTCTAGCTCAAGGCAACACCCTCTCATGAGTTGAGAAACATTTCCTTAGAGATAAAAGAAAACCCACATCACTTCTCTACTCAACCTAGTTCACAAGGTTTAGCAAACCAAGTGTTCTAGTTTCTTCAAGTTCGAAGAAGAAACCAAAGGTAGAAGCTTTCAGGTGGATCCATCTTCGGCGCAAGGAGACGACGAGGTGAGGCCGATCCGTACACCGGAAAGAGTTGAAGACGAAGGAGTTCAAGAAAGGTATAACCCCCTAACCGAGTAGGTAAAACTCTTGTTAGGTTTGTTAGTTAGTTGTTTAACAAAGATCCGTATTTTGAGTCCATGTTACCAGCTCTTGAAAAATCGTTTTTCATCATTTCCGCAAGCCCGTAAGTACCGGGAGAGGTAACGTGGACTTACACATGCAAACATGGGTGGGTGGGTAACCTACACCATGTTAATTATTATTTAGGTTTTTATTTATCTTAATTATTCAAAATGGTGGCTTCTTTTGTCATGGCTTGAAGCTTCATGATGCTTGAAGCAACTTTGACAAAGTCCACTCATTTTGTCTTGATTAAGATATTCATTAACCAAACCATTATAATTAACTATGGTTTAGTCTCTACAAAGGTTAGCTCACCCATGGTTGCATTATGATAGACTTCACTTGATTATTCATTTTAAAATAATTCATTCATATTCTTTTCTTCTTCTTCCTCTTCTTCAAGTGAAGAAAAGCTTTCTAGAATTTTTCAAGTGAAGATTTAGAGTGAGAAATCCAAATCTAAAGTGAACCCATTTCCTATTTCATCATCCACTACTACTTGCCATTTAGTTTAGGGTGTTCTCTTCACAAAGTTCTTGACCTAGTGAAGATGGAGCTTGAGTTTGAGTCTCCTCGACGTAGATCATCTTCGGCCTCGAAGTCAACGACCTAGCCCGCTCATTTCTCCGAGGAAACTGTAGGGTTCCTAGGCACTCTTGTGAAGGTTTAAAAGGCATCAAACATGCTCGGATAAAAATTTAGACGTGCCGAACAACCCAAAGCCGGGATATTTTCTAGATTATTAGGGTTTAACATGTAAGAAGATAACTTTTATCTAAGTGTGAGGGATTACAACCTTTGTAGTCCGCTCCTTCACTTCACAAGCTCCGAGTAGAAGTCCCTTTGCCGCGATCCATGATCTCCCGGACTCATGAGAGGCTCCACGACTCGAACGATCCATGCTAGCTCGAAGTATTTTCCAAATCTCCGATGATCTACCTTGAAGTTGCTACGACTCAAGCTTTCTCACTCAAAAGAGAAGAACACACTAATCCCATGGGCTAGATGAGATGAGGATGAGAGAGTAGTAATTTTGCTTTCTTTTTATATCATTTTCTCATATTAATTCATCACATAAAGAATATCAAGTGAGCTTTCTTCAAGAGAGAAGAAGAAGTTGATAATGGAAAAGCTAATAAGAATAATAATAATCCTTTTGTGATGAATAGAATAAAAGTGTATATGATTGATATATAAACCATGGTTAAGGATGAGTGGATAAGAATGTGTAGAGAAACAACTATAGTTAGAGTTTGGTTAGGTTTAGAAATGTGTCATCACTAAATATCTAAACCATGACAAAATAAAATGCTTCTAGAAGGTGCATGAAGCAACTAACCCTAATCAAACCCTAACCTCAATTAATCAACCTTAAACATGTTTAACAATTAATCATATCATGTCACAATAATATATATCACATATATATATTATATATTTGCAACAAAAGAAAATAATACAATTAACATATATCGTATATATATCAATGTATCATCCAATGAGAAAATGAAACAATAAAGTGAGCCAATATTAGATAATGTAATACAATATATCATATATATTATTATACATTAAATCATCGAATCAACACTTGAATCGATGATCCGGCTATATCGAATATTACCGACTAATATATCATGTACCGATACATCGAATCAACACTTGATCCGATGTCCCGGTTCATATCTAAATATCGCGAGAATATAATACGCTATCCCATATCGCATTATTCTCGGTCCTACACATATGACATATGTGCCTCTACTCCGTTTCGCCTGAGCCAAGAAACCTCTGTGTAGGACTCTAAAGAATCGTCAATACGCCGGTAGCAGGTGATGATCATATCAAACACCCACAAGCTGCAAGCGGTCAGCTAAACGTAACAGCCACCCAGGTATTGAGCGATCAGAAGATCAACAAGCTAGCCTGTGCGTTCTCCTGTGAATCCTATCAGTAACACTCCCGTACAGTCCGGTCTGTTCGTCTGATATGTCGCATATCAAGTCTAGGGGTGGTATACGTCAGACCCGAGTAACCGATAAGTCGTGTTGATGTATGGCTCATAACGGGTCGAGAAACTACTGGTAACACTTACCAGTAAATCTCTATATCAGCCCTGGCCAGGGACTTCCAGTTATAGCCAATCGAACACATCACAACATCAACTCACTATACCGGGAGAGACGAATCCCCTCCTATCGCTCATTGCCTCCATGTGATTCGGGACTGTACCCAAAAGTCACCGTTTTGCACGCCCTCTTGGACGTGGTAAGGTGGAAATCAAAGCACAGTGGGAATCACACAAGACTCTATGACGATCTCGGGTCTACAGACTACCCTGTACCAGTGTCACCGGAGAACTGCCATCTGACGTGTGGTATATCACCATCTGGGAGTTCTCGGTGAGTCCGTCCAGTGTACCCAGTCTCCACTGAGCACCCGTACACCATCTCTGATGTCAAACACCGATGGATATGGGATCATCCATCGCCCATCATATGGGTCAAGATGCGTATACGCTAGTCTACTCTGGTGTATCGATGCCCTGTCTTGATATACCCTCGACTAGGAACAATTATAGGATGTACTCATCGACTACCGCGGCCCCACTAGTATGATCTCATCATAGTCCTAGTAGTCGAGTATAGATCCTAAGGGCTTTATCAACATGTGAGAGTAAAACAGTAAACCAATACAAGTCAACATGTTAAGATAAAGTGAAACCAAATAGCATACTATCATGACGAGCAAGAAAGTCATCTCTATATATATCCAAGCATCCATTATAATATACATCATATGTACAACAATGGCCTCTAGGACATATACATAACTAACAATCTCCCACTTGCACTAAGGCCAGCTGCTGTAGTATCGCATACCTAGCATCCCGAATAATCTCTCAAACTGTATCTGGGGAATATCCTTCGTGAATGGATCCGCAGTGTTGTCCTTCGTATCAACTCTCCTGACCTCGATCTCCCGGCGATCAACTATCTCCCTGATCAGGTGATACCGCCTCATAATATGTCTGGACTTCTGATGGGACCTGGGTTCCTTGGCTAACGCCACAGCTCCATTGTTATCGCAATACAGAGGTATTGGATGCTCAATGGATGGAACCACACCAAGTTCACTAATGAACTTCTTGATCCAGACAGCCTCTTTGGCAGCATCGTTGGCAGCGATGTATTCAGCCTCCTTCGTCGAGTCTGCAACGGTATCCTGTTTGGAACTCTTCCAACATACCGCCCCTCCATTGAGGGTAAAGACAAAACCCGAATGCGACTTAGAGTCGTCCTTATAACTTTGGAAGCTGGAATCGGTAAAGGACTCCACCTGGAGTTCTCCGTTACCATACACCAAGAACATCTCCTTAGTCCTTCGCAAGTACTTGAGAATGTTCTTCACTGCTGTCCAATGACTTTCTCCAGGATCTGCTTGATACCGACTCACTACACTTAGTGAGTATGCTACATCGGGTCTGGTACACAGCATCGCATACATGATAGAGCCTACTGCCGAAGCATAGGGTATCCCTTGCATGCGAGCTCTCTCCAAATCAGTCTTGGGAGACATCTTTTTGGAGAGAGTAAGTCCAGAGATCGTGGGTTGGTTTCCACGCTTGGATTTTTCCATACTAAACCTCTTTAGTATGGTGTCAATGTACCTGGATTGGGACAATCCCAATATCCGTTTAGATCTATCTCTATAGATCATGATTCCCAATATGCAGGAGGCATCTGTTCATAACAGATTTTTGCATTTTCATACCACCCAATTTTTATCACTTTGCATATCGGTAGACACTCTTGAGCCGTGTTTGCTAGTCAATTGCAGGATACAGGTTCTCGGCTCTAAACGGTGGAACTCATGGAAAAACACGACAAAAGCCGGATTCCTGCCAACCACTGAAGAAAACACGGTCTCCGCTCTTCATCCGTATGTTGCCAGATACCAGTTTAGGAAGACAAAATAGCAAATCAATGTCACCTTCATGCACAAAGCACAAGGCAGCACCAAATCCAACAAATCTACGCGGTGCCCGAGAAAAGCATGACAAAAGATCCACCTTTTGATCAACAGAAATTCTGGAAAAATCGTGAAAACAAATGGAGAAAATACATATACCACAATGAAGTGCACAGAAAACCAGGCCACCACCAAAAAGCCCAAAGCCCAACTCCACAATACGGCCGTGGAAGCGCGGCCAAAGGGGGGTCTTGGCCGCGCTTCCGCGGCCGTTATGGCGCCAAGTGTGCAGGGTTTTCAGGGGTTATTTGGTCTTTTCATATGGGCCCGTATTGTTGCCCTAGATTCTCATTTCCCACCCTATAAATACCCAGAACATTGTGAAGGAAAGGGGTCCATTCTTGTATTTTCATTTTGCCTAGTTTTAGTGTTTTCTCTTCTTCTTCTTCTTCTCACCTCTTCTCCATTAAACTTGTAGTGAGCTTATGAGTGAAGTATGATGAATAAAGAAGAACCGTTTATTATCATGCTTGTCTCTTTATCTTTATGCTTGTTGTAATTTTAATTGTTGTAATTTTAATTCGTTAAGTAGTTGTTGTTATTTTCTTGTTGTTTCTTTCTTCTCTCTTTTTCTTTATCCTTACATACGACAATGATGCTTACGCTCGATCCTCGCCAAGGTAAGGTCGCAAATAGCTAGTCGTATTCTTCTAATCTCCTTCTTTCTATCTTCCTCTTTTGTTTTGTTTTATTTTTCCGTATTATGATGTGTGAGTAGTTCATACTTGTTAGGGGTAGGATAAGGGAAGTTTGAGAGAAGGAAATCTCTCTCACTCTTTCCTTGCCCAACAACTTAAATCGACTCCCGTTAATTGAACCACAATCCGCTCCTTACGGCTCCCTAT
The DNA here is from genome assembly GCA_030015575.1 of Agapanthus africanus. Classification (NCBI taxonomy): domain Eukaryota; kingdom Viridiplantae; phylum Streptophyta; class Magnoliopsida; order Asparagales; family Amaryllidaceae; genus Agapanthus; species Agapanthus africanus. Next base: position 359,830,893 of record JASDDO010000012.1, read on the forward strand.
CCTACATGATAGCGGTGATTCCGTAGTGAGACCGGTTGTGGTTGAATTAACCGGAGGTTATGGCTAAGAGCCAAGAACGGACGGACAAGCACCAAAAGGATGGACTTATGCGTTGGAAAGCCTAGCTTATACTCGAAAGTTCCTTCCTAGTCGTGCTAATCCCCGTTGTTGCCGATTACCGTAACACCGATATTAAGAGGGGCAACGAAAGATGAGGAGACTCCTAACTCAAACTAACCTAATCCTAACCCTAACAAGCTCTCTTTAAAACATCTACTTAACACTTAGATAATCACAACAAACTCTGAACTCTCGGACTTAACTCGTTAAAACACATTGAAAAAGACTCCCATCTCCCTGCGGACGACCCGTACTCAACCGGCTAGCTACAAGAGAAACCGTCTTGATTGCGGTATTTAAACTAGAACTTGAACACGCACGTACTCTACCAATCAAATGGCGCCGTTGCCGGGGAGACGGTAGTTTATTTCCTTGTGTAATTTCGGGTTAACTTGTAAATTTAACCGAAAAACAAAACAAAAAAAATATACTTTGTAAAAGAAACCATCTTGTTATTCTTGATTTGTTTTTGTGCAAGTGTGCAGGAAAATACGAAGTTCAAGATCGACGCCAAAGACATCGGATAATACGGAGTTCTAGTACAGTGCCAAAGACGTGGGAAGATAGACCCACATTTCGCGGCTACACCGCGACGGACAAAACGAAGCATCCGGTCTACTGTAAAAATCTGGAGCAGATACAGTGAGCAAATAAGAAATCCACACATCCAGACAACCAGGGGAGACACAGAACAACATCTCCACAAAATTTCAAGGCCCAAGCCCACCATCTTGCCATGGAACCGCGGCCATTTAGTGGCTTCAGGGTCCCATTTTCTCTGTAAGTGTTCCTTTGCCTCTCCCCTCTCCTCTGAACTCCACTGAATTGTGTTTCCTGCAGCCTTCTTTGCGCAAATTCTTCTCCCCCTTCCAATAAACTGTTCTTGTGCAGAATTCTTTGCGCCGCAAAATAAAAATTGTTTGCAGTTGATTTGTTACTGCTTTGCATTTCTTTAATACGGACTTAAGGGGCTTGAAACCAATCCAGATTGGGTGGGGATTTCATCACCCTTCCCAGGACCCCAAAAATCACTAAAGCATATGCATTGTCCATTGTAAATTAAAAAAAATACTAGACTTCAGCCCTAAGGACTTCGCGCTCATTAGGAGAAGATAAACCGTGTTTAGAATCTCGCTTAACCGTATATTGTTTACGGGGTGTCTAGGAAAGTGTTAAAGGCACAACCGCCGGAAGAGAAAGGGTTATTTAATTAAGGAACTTCGCGAAAGCGTTGGACAACCTCCCCTTATCTCTGCACTTACCTGGCCTCGTGATCAGTGTATTTTTAAGCACGTTTCTCGGCACTGTTTAACTTCGACAATCAAGTTCAGGAGCAGGTCTAGTAGACCTAGGTTACCCTAGATCTAGGTGTGATTGTGCATATCTTGTTGTGATTACTTAAGCCGTATTTCCGCACATATTTCTGTAAATATCTTTCTAAAAAAAAGAAAAAAAAATCAAAAACTTTTATAAAAACTTGCCCTTTTGTCGCCAAATCCATTTTCACCCACCACCCATCGCCTTTCTCCTTTGACGTTTTCTTACCCTCACCTTCTCCGCTTTGACTATACTAAACTCGTTTAGTGTATGTCCGCTTGGACTCGGGACACTAGTGCCCGTCTAGTCCGCGTTACGTTAGTCGCGACCGACTACGCGATCGACTCCGAAGTCGATACTCCGTCCACTCCTCTTTCACCCTTTCCTTTGCCGGCCAACTCCGACGTTGACCGGAATTCTGTTCATACATCTTCACCTTCACCTTCACCTTCACCAACCTCTTCTTCCGCGATGTCAGGATTTAATCCGAACATCTCTTTCACCACTGCTGGATTAGCTCCACCTCCTACGGAGACCAATATTCCACCACCTCCGCCTGTTGTAGCGCCGCAGCGAATTGCGCTCCAGGATCGTTTCTACCCCACCCATTCTGCACTTCCCACCTGCCTTTCTCTTCCTCCGGCCAATGGGGACAACTTTGAAATTAAGCCCCATTTCATCAACATGCTTCCACGTTTTCATGGGCTTGAATCTGAAGATGCCTATATCTTCATCAACAAATTTCAAAACGTCTGTGCCATGATGAAAACCACCCAGCTGTCGGACGATGCTATACGTCTACGGGTCATTCCGTTCACTTTATGCGATCTCGCTGAAAAATGGCTGTATAGCACCGCTTCCCACTCAATCACCAGCTGGGACGAGTTTGTTAAAGCGTTTCTGAAAAAATTCTATCGAAATCATAAGACCGCAAGAATTCGAAATGAAATCAACCAATTCTCCTAGCTTCCTTCTGAACCCTTCTGGATGTGCTTTGACCGGTACAAAGACCTTCTTGTTCAGTGTCCTCACCACGGTATAGAAAAATGGCAACTCTGCCAAACCTTATACGAGGGACTGAACCCAGCAACGAAGCAGTTGCTGGAAACCATCTGTCAGGGCCACTTCCTATCAAAATCTGATGAGGAAGCGTGGCAATTCTTTGACGACCTTGCAGAGCAAACGCTACAGTGGGAGAGCACCAGACCGACTTCTTCTTCTTATTCTACCTCCACTTCTACCGGTCAGTCTAGGGTAGGAATCCACCAACTCGACGTCTCTATTGCGATGAAAGCTGAAATGGCTGCTATAACAAGAAAGCTTGAAGCGATAGAGAGCAAATTTTCTGCTCCTGCTCCTGCCCCTGTTCTCCCCCTTCGTACCATCTTCTCTTGTTGTTCCGATCCTTCCCACTTGACCGAAGAGTGTCCTTACAATCCACCCTCGCAAGGACAGGATCAGGTTAATGCTGCCTTCCAGCAAAGACCGAGGAATGATCCATACTCTTCCACCTACAATCCTGGTTGGAGGAACCACCCCAATTTCGCCTGGAATCAAAATCAGAATCAATTCCAAGGCAACAATTTCCAAAGGGGCCCTCCGCCGCAACAACAAGCGCAGCAACAAACTCAACACCAATATCAGCAGCCCTTCCAACCCCAACCTTTCCAAAACCAGACGAACAACTTTGCACCGAACAACTCTTTTCCACCAAACAACTTTGTTCCGTCAAACAATGATAAGGTTTCCTCGCTCGAGCGAAGTCTGGAGGCGTTTGTTAAACAATCGACTCAATCCACCGCCAACATCCAGTCTTCGATTCAATCCTTAGTTCAACACACTGCCGCACACGGGCAAAGCATCAAAACCATCGAGGCCCAGATTGCACAGCTGAACGCAGCCTTGAGCGAGCGAGAGAAGGGGAAGCTCCCGTCCCAGCCACTTCCAAATCCCGGTCACCCACATAATGCACATGTTGCTCTTGAACAACAAAACCATAATGTGAGTGCCGTGACTACACTGAGATCGGGAAGGATGCTGCAAAACAACATTAGCAAGCGAATCAACGATGACACCCCGGCCGCTTCTTCTTCTTCTTCTTCTTCGCCTTCTTCGTCTTCTGAGCCTATTCTCCGTTCTTCACAAGGCTCTCCTTCCTCTTCTTCTGCTCCGAACGGACCCACTTCTCACTCCACGAAAACACCTATTCTGGGATCTGTTCCAACTCCACAATCTCCTCCTCCAGCATTAGACTCAACCAATTTTCAAAATGTTCCATTTCCAAACCGGTTGAGGTCTAATAACCAAAATCCTCAAATGGAGAAGATTCTGGAGTTATTCAAGCAGGTTAACATTAACATTCCTCTTTTAGATGCGGTCCAACAAGTCCCGTCCTACGCGAAAATCTTAAAGGACTTGTGCACGAAAAAGAGGAAGTCTCAGGTACCCAAGAAAGTTTTCTTGGCTAGTGCTATGAGTGATGCCCTTACCCAATCTTTACCACAAAAACGGAAGGACCCTGGCTGTCCTACGATTTCAATTATTATTGGGGATAAGAACATCAACCGCGCACTATTAGATCTTGGTGCCAGTGTTAACCTACTTCCATATTCAGTATACGAGCAATTAGGCGTCGGAGAGTTGAAACCCACACACTGCACTCTCCAAATGGCCGACCGATCGATCACCCACCCTAGGGGTGAGCTAGAGGATGTGTTGATAAAAGTCGGGGACTTCATATTCCCCGTTGACTTCATTGTATTAGATACACAGCCTGTAGCTAACCCCCGGAATCAAATTCCGGTGATACTCGGTCGCCTATTTCTCGTAACCTCAAATGCTGTGATCAATTGTCGCAATGGTTCGATGAACCTCTCTTTTGGAAATATGACGATTGAACTCAACATTTTTAGGTTAGGGAATCAGCCCGCCGAACCTAATGCTCATATACTGGACGTCTGCTCGATCCAGGAGATCACACCAGAAGAGTGTGAATTCGAGGAGTTTCTGTTTGATCACGATAATCTTGACGCCACTAGTGCGTTTCTCTTCGAACCTGCTGCTGTTTCTGCGCCCGATAACGAATACGAGTGTTTCACGTTCTCGAACGATCTTAGCTGCGCACAACCCGAGTTTGAATCCTTCGACTTTCCGGATGAGTTACCTGAACCATCCGACTCGGTTGCCTACACTCGTTTTGAACCTTTGCTGGAGTCCTTTGAGTTCGAGACCTTTGCACCGGTCTTGCCTTCCATCATTTCACCTCCAACGCTCGAACTCAAGCCGTTGCCGTCTCACCTTAAGTATGCTTACTTAGGTGAGAACGAGACCCTCCCTGTCATCATTTCGGCTTCTCTAGCTCCAGAGCAAGAGAAAGCCCTTCTCGCGGTCTTGCACAGCAACAGGCAAGCTTTTGGCTGGTCCATGGCGGACATCAAGGGGATTAGTCCCCTCATCGTTGAGCATCACATTCATCTGATGGATGATGCCAAACCAGCCCGGGATCCACAAAGACGTCTTAATCCAGTCATGAAGGAGGCTGTGAAGAAGGAGATCGTCAAATGTCTAGATAGTGGTATCATCTACCCTATCTCTGATAGCCAGTGAGTTTGCCCCATTCACGTTGTCCCCAAGAAGTCGGGCATCACGGCCATAACCAACGAGGCGAATGAGTTAATCCTTACTCGCACCCAAACTGGGTGGCGAGTTTGCATTGATTACAGAAAACTCAACGCCGCAACGCGGAAAGACCACTTTCCGCTACCTTTCATTGACCAGATGCTGGAACGATTGGCCGGACATGAGTACTATTGTTTTCTTGAGTGCTACTCTGGCTATAATCAAATTCCCATCGCCGAAAAAGACCAGGACAAGACCACTTTAACTTGTCCTTTCGGCACGTTTGCATATCGACGCATGCCCTTTGGGTTATGCAATGCGCCCGCTACCTTCCAGCGGTGTATGATGGGTATTTTCTCGGACATGGTGGAAAAATTTCTGGAGATTTTCATGGATGACTTCTCCATCTTCGGCGACTCCTTCGACGAGTGTTTGCTGCATCTTGACGCTGTCCTTACCCGATGTAAGGAAAAGAATCTCACTTTGAATTGGGAGAAATACCACTTCATGGTGCGCGAAGGTATTGTCTTAGGACATATCATCTCGCAAAATGGCATAGAGGTTGACAAAGCAAAGATTGAGGTCATTTCCAATCTGCCTCCTCCCCGATGCGTCAGAGATATCCGAGCCTTCCTTGGCCATGCCGGTTTCTATAGACGGTTCATCAAGGACTTTAGCAAGTTGCTAGGCCCTTGACTCTTTTGCTGGCCAAGGATACACCTTTCGACTTCAACTCGAGCTGTGTGACTGCATTCGAGTCACTGAAACGCTCACTCACTTCTGCTCCCGTTCTTTCCTCACCTGACTGGACGCACCCATTCGAGATTATGTGCGATGCATCCGACTTTGCCATTGGTGCTGTCCTTGGACAACATATCAACAAGATGCCGCACGTAATCTATTACGCAAGCCGAACCCTGAACGACGCCCAACTCAATTATACAACAACTGAGAAGGAATTCTTAGCTGTTGTATTTGCTTTAGAAAAGTTCAGGCCCTACCTCATCGGCTCTCCAGTCATTGTCTACACGGTCCATTCAGCTCTGCGCCATCTTTTTGCGAAGAAAGATGCCAAATCTCGGTTAATACGTTGGATCCTCTTGCTTCAAGAGTTTGACCTTGTCATTAAGGACAAACGAGGATGTGAAAACGTAGTTGCCGACCATCTCTCACGACTTCCTTCTTCGCCTTCGCTTCCAATTCCAATTAACGACGTTTTCCCGGATGAACAGCTCTTGACAGTATCGTGCGAACCCTGGTTCGCAGATATTGTGAACTATTTGGCCACGGGATTACTACCGACCGAATGGTCAAGTCAGGACAGACTTCACTTTTTATCCCAAGTAAAACACTTTTACTGGGACGAACCCTACTTGTTCAAGTACTGTCCCGACCAGATTATTCGTCGGTGTGTCCCTGATGAGGAATTCAAGAGTGTGCTGTCATTTTGCCACGATCAAGCGTGTGGCGGGCATTTTGGGCCCAGAAAGACAGCTGAGAAGATCTTGCAATGTGGTTTCTACTGGCCACAACTTTTCAAAGACGCTCATGACTATTGCAAGACTTGTTCCCGATGCCAACACATGGGCCGGATATCCCGGAGGAACGAGATGCCGCTCCAACCGATCTTGGTTGTGGAGATTTTCGATGTTTGGGGGATAGACTTCATGGGGCCGTTTCCCAGCTCTTTTGGGAACTTGTACATTCTTCTAGCTGTTGATTACGTCTCTAAATGGGTCGAGGCTGTGCCCAGCCGGACTAATGACAACAAGGTTGTCATTAGGTTTCTTAAAGAAAACATTTTCTCACTGTTTGGGCACCCCCGAGCGATCATTAGCGACAATGGAAGTCATTTCTGCAATAGGACTTTCGAGGCCTTGATGCGGAAATACTCCATTAATCATAAGCTTTCTACGCCCTACCACCCCCAAACCTGCGGGCAGGCCGAAGTTTCAAATCGGCAAATCAAGCAGATACTGGAGAAGACGGTTTCCAAGAACCGTAAGGATTGGTCTCTGAAACTCACTGATGCCCTTTGGGCATTTAGAACCGCTTATAAGACCGACCTTGGCATGTCTCCCTATCGGCTTGTGTACGGAAAAGCCTGCCACCTACCTGTCGAAATCGAGCATCGCGCATTTTGGGCGATAAAAGAGCTGAATCTGTCTATCGAGGACGCGGGCAGCCATCGGAAGCCGCAGTTGAATGAACTGAACGAGCTTAGGGATGAGGCTTACGATAACGCGGTTGTCGTTAAGAATCGAACGAAGGTGTTTCACGATAAACACCTTTTGCGCAAAACCTTCGTACCTGGTCAGCAGGTACTGCTTTACGACACCCGACTTCACTTCCATCCTGGAAAGCTCAGATCTCGCTGGAAAAGGCCGTATTTTGTGCGGAATGTGTATCCGCAGGGCGCTGTGGATTTGAAAAATCCAAAGGACGGTTCAATTTTCAAAGTAAATGGACACCGATGCAAACCGTACCTTAGCGCCGAACTAACGGAGGAGCTCCTGTTCCTACAGGAGCCGGCTTACCCTGTCTGATCTTCCACTGCCTACCTCCAAACTTCGGTTATCCAGCCAAGAGCAGTGGACACTGTTCCAAATAAGTTTGGGGGTATGTAAAAACTATTTTGTTCTTTTTCGTTTCTTTAAAAACCAAAACAAATAAAAATTTGTGTATCACTAACCGACAATTTTGACCCTTCCAATGATCTCTTCATGCAATGACAGTGAGGACACTGTCCAGTTTAAGTTTGGGGGTACGCTCGGTACGCATTTCTTACCTTCGCATTCAATGTATATTTTGCATCTGCATATTAAAATCCATAAAATCCATAAAAATTTGAAAATTTTCTAAAAATATAAAAACTTTTTTGTCAAGATTGTGGAAGAACTTTGATTCAACATTTCGACAGTTTTGTTTGATAAAATAGGAATGACTAAATCTTATGTTTAGATTTTGAAAACCTGAAAGATAACTCTCCTTTGAAGTTAACTAGAGCTGATATAAGTCTTTACATCACACTACACGTGTCGTGAATTTTGGGAATTAGATGACGAGTCTTTCATGTTTAAACTTTTAAACAGATAAATGATTTTCTGAGGATCAAATAGGTTTGTTCTGAAATAAATAATGTCAAAAATAGTTTATGAAGTAAAGCGAATATGAAGGAATGTTATTGATGCCATAATTGGAGTTAAGTCTGAAAACTAACCCATCGGAAACTTGATTGGAATGATTACACACCAAACCCACTAAACACGTCTTTTATCCAAAAAAAATAATTGAACTGCCGGTTATATCTCCGTTCGTATTAAATCATCTGATTTTCACGCCAAACTGTTTTTTTTTGGACCTAGGTAACTTGAGTAATTAAGTCCGCTGGGGTGTTTCTACACCTAATGCCCTAAAACCAACTGGTTTGGGTGCATTGGCCCAAAGCTCGCTAAGAAGCCTAGAAAGTATAGTTTAAAACAAAGTCAAGCAAGTGTTCTCTCCGAGTTAAAATTCCTAACGGTACTTTGTGTGAGAATAATCTTGATAAAAGACAGGCTTTTATAAAAAAAATTTAACGGAGATATGAAGGTTTTATTCTATGATAAAGACTATTGCACGTTCACAGAGGTGTGTATGAAATAAAAACAAGAAAAAGGTGGAGTGAAAAATACGACTTAGTTTCCTGTTATGGAAGATAGAAATTCTGAAGTTGAAACCTTACTGGAAAACGAAACTTGAAAAATGCTTAACTCTTTATAAAACTTATGTGATCCTTTTAAAATTGTTATCTGGGCTTTATTGTGCGACATGATGACTTTAATCGATCCTTCTGGAATTTAACGACACTATTTGCACTGCACGTAAAGACATATAAAATCTATAGTTAAATAAGAAGCGAGGTGTGAAAAATAAAGGTTCGATAGTCTAGACTTAGGATTATAGAATTGTTATTTTCTGAAACAAAACTTTAGGATTTGAATCTTAGTTATTTTACAAAACCAACTTGACCAGATTTTGTGGGTAGTATCCGCTGAAAACCCTCAGGAGACAACACTCCTCCTACTAGGGACACCTAGAGGTTTAACGGCTTGTTGCACATGCTCAGTGCAATCGCGTTCCCTGCGAAAGTGAGGTTAGGAAATTTTTGTGAATAAATTGAATTTGCTCGGGACGAGCAAATGATAAGTTTGGGGGTATTTGTTCATAACAGATTTTTGCATTTTCATACCACCCAATTTTTATCACTTTGCATATCGGTAGACACTCTTGAGCCGTGTTTGCTAGTCAATTGCAGGATACAGGTTCTCGGCTCTAAACGGTGGAACTCATGGAAAAACACGACAAAACCCGGGTTCCTGCCAACCACTGAAGAAAACACGGTCTCCGCTCTTCATCCGTATGTTGCCAGATACCAGTTTAGGAAGACAAAATGGCAAATCAATGTCACCTTCATGCACAAAGCACAAGGCAGCACCAAATCCAACAAATCTACGCGGTGCCCGAGAAAAGCATGACAAAAGATCCACCTTTTGATCAACAGAAATTCTGGAAAAATCGTGAAAACAAATGGAGAAAATACATATACCACAATGAAGTGCACAGAAAACCAGGCCACCACCAAAAAGCCCAAAGCCCAACTCCACAATACGGACGCGGAAGCGCGGCCAAAGGGGGGTCTTGGCCGCGCTTCCGCGGCCGTTATGGTGCCAAGTGTGCAGGGTTTTCAAGGGTTATTTGGTCTTTTCATATGGGCCCGTATTGTTGCCCTAGATTCTTATTTCCCACCCTATAAATACCCCAGAACTTTGTGAAGGAAAGGGGTCCATTCTTGAATTTTCATTTTGCCTAGTTTTAGTGTTTTCCCTTCTTCTTCTTCTCACCTCTTCTCCATTAAACTTGTAGTGAGCTTATGAGTGAAGAGTGATGAATAAAGAAGAACCGTTTATTATCATGCTTGTCTCTTTATCTTTATGCTTGTTGTAATTTTAATTGTTGTAATTTTAATTCGTTAAGTAGTTGTTGTTATTTTCTTGTTGTTTCTTTCTTCTCTCTTTTTCTTTATCCTTACATACGACAATGATGCTTACGCTCGATCCTCGCCAAGGTGAGGTCGCAAATAGCTAGTCGTATTCTTCTAATCTCCTTCTTTCTATCTTCCTCTTTTGTTTTGTTTTATTTTTCCGTATTATGATGTGTGAGTAGTTCATACTTGTTAGGGGTAGGATAAGGGAAGTTTGAGAGAAGGAAATCTCTCTCACTCTTTCCTTGCCCAACAACTTAAATCGACTCCCGTTAATTGAACCACAATCCGCTCCTTACGGCACCCTATCCTACATGATAGCGGTGATTTCGTAGTGAGACCGGTTGTGGTTGAATTAACCGGAGGTTATGGCTAAGAGCCAAGAACGGACGGACAAGCACCAAAAGGAAGGACTTATGCGTTGGAAAGCCTAGCTTATACTCGAAAGTTCCTTCCTAGTCGTGCTAATCCCCGTTGTTGCCGATTACCGTAACACCGATATTAAGAGGGGCAACGAAAGATGAGGAGACTCCTAACTCAATCTAACCTAATCCTAACCCTAACAAGCTCTCTTTAAAAAATCAACTTAACACTTAGATAATCACAACAAAATCTGAACTCTCGGACTTAACTGATTAAAACACATTGAAAAAGACTCCCATCTCCCTGCGGACGACCCGTACTCAACCGGCTAGCTACAAGAGAAACCGTCTTGATTGCGGTATTTAAACTAGAACTTGAACACGCACGTACTTGTGGAGTCCTCCATCTGGATCTTACTTGCCATTGCTGCATACCATGACTACGAAATCTGGCAGATGGATGTTAAGACCGCCTTTCTAAATGGTGATTTAGAAGAGAGCGTGTACATGACTCAGCCAGAGGGCTTCGTAGCTAGTGGGAGCAGTGGGAAGGTGTGCAAGCTGCTTAAATCCATTTATGGATTAAAGCAAGCATCGCGGAGTTGGAACATCTGCTTTGACGTCATTATCAAAGAGTTTGATTTCGTCAAAAACGTAGATGAACCTTGTATATACAAGAAGGTAGCAGAGAGTAAAGTTTTCTTCCTCGTATTGTACGTGTATGGCATACTCTTGATAGGAAATGACATTCCTATGCTGCAATCGGTCAAGCTCTTCTTATCACAAAGATTCTTAATGAAAGATCTAAGGGATGCCTCCTACATCTTAGGGATTAAGATCTATAGAGATAGATCTAAACGGATACTGGGATTGTCCCAATCCAGGTACATTGACACCATACTAAAGCGGTTTAGTATGGAAGAATCCAAGCGTGGGTTTTTACCCACGATCTTTGGACTCACTCTCTCCAAAGAGATGTCTCCCAAGACTGATTAGGAGAGAGCTCGCATGCAAGGGATGCCCTATGTTTCGGCAGTTGGCTCGATCATGTACGCGATACTATGTACCAGACCTGATGTAGCACAATCACTAAGTGTAGTGAGTAGGTATCAAGCTGATCCTGGAGAGAGTCACTGGACAGCTGTGAAGAGAATTCTCAAGTACTTACGAAGGACTAAAGAGATGCTCTTGGTGTATGGTAATGGAGAACTCCAAGTGGAGTCCTTTACCGATTCGAGCTTCCAGAGTGATAAGGACGGCTCTAAGTCGCACTCGGGATTTGTCTTTACCCTCTAGGAAGGGCGGTATGCTGGAAGAGTTTCAAGCAGGAAACCGTGGCAGACTCGACGATGGAGGCTGAATACATCGCTGCCAACGATGCTGCCAAAGAGGCTGTCGGGATCAAGAAGTTCATAACTGAACTTGGAGTGGTTCCATCCATTAAGGATCCAATACCTTTAGATTGTGATAACAATGGAGTGGTGGCTTTGGCCAAGGAACCCAGGTCCCATTAGCGATCCAGGCATATTCTGAGGCGGTATCACCTGATCCGAGAGATAGTTGATCGCTGGGAGATCGAGGTCAGGAGAGTTGACACGAAGAACAACACAGCGGATCCACTCACAAAGGCCATTCGCCAGATACAGTTCGAGAGACTCTTCGGGATGCTCGGTATGCGATACTACAGTTGTTGGATATAGTGCCCTCTAAGTCAATTATTGGATCGCAGGTACGTTATTGCAATGATTGAGGGAAGACCTATACCGATATGACTGTCTTACTCGAGATGATAGTATGCTATCTGGTTTGTCTTTATCATCATAAACATACTTTAGTTCACTATTGCATGTTGATAGAGCCCATAGGATTCATGCTTGACTGCCAGGAGTATGATGGCGATCATATACGTGGGAGTTGTGGTCTGTAAGCACATCCTTAAAGTGTCCCTAGTTATAGGAGTTTCGAGACAGGGCATCGATACTCCAGAGTAGACTAGTGTATATAGTTGAGACCCCGACGAGGGGCGATGGCCGGTCTCACAAGCCATTGGTGTCAGTTAGTTCACCTAAGATGTATACAGGTGCTCATTGAGTACACCGGACAGGACTCGCCGGGAACATGCTAGTTGGTATTATATATATCGTCAGATCGCAGTTCCCTGGTGACATGTGTATAGGTTGTTAGATATGTATGCCCTAGAGGCCATTATTGTATAGTACTGGTTTGTATAATACATTTTGGAGGCTTGGGATATATATATGGTTTTACGACAGTCTTTCTCGATATAGTAGTATGCTACTTGGTTTGTTTCTATCTTAATATGTGTATATGTTTCTTTTAACATATCGCTAAAGACATATTGGTAGAGCCCATAGGATCTTTGCTTCACTACCGGCGTTGTGATGGCGATCACACTAGTGGGGGCTGGGTAGTCTATAAGCACATCCTTATTTTGGTCCCTAGTCGTAGGATTATCGAGACAGGGCATCGATACTCCAGAGTAGACTAGTGCATACGTTTCTCTTCCCAGCAGGGGAGATGGTCTGTCCCACAGCCATCAGTACGTTGTACTGGAGATAGTAAGCAGGTACTCGTTAGGTTACTAGTACACTGGACAGGACTCGTCGGGAACTGTTGGTTGGTATTATACCTATCGTCAGTTAACAGTTCCCAGGTGACATGAGTATAGCTTAGTCCGCTGACTTGACACTGTCACTCCGCCTCGAGTGTGTTCCCACTATACTTAGATTGCTACCCTACCACGGCTCTACTGAGTCGTGCAAACATGTAGTAGTTGGGTGCAGTCCCGAAGCACTTGGAGGCAGTGACGGTTAGACAGGATTCGTCTGTCCCGGTATTGGGGGTTGATATCGCGCTGTGTCTAGGAGAGCAATTACACAAAGTCCCTGGCCAGGGCAAGCAAGAATTGCTGGTAGGTTTTCCAGTAGATTCGCAGGGTGTTTTGGGCTACACTCCAACACGACTTGTACCGCTATTAGGGGACTGACGTTTACCGCCCCCCTAGGCCCGCCATGTGATACTCTTAGACGAACAGACCGGACTGTACGGAGATTGTCACATACAGGCTCAGTAGGAGTTCGGATGGGTTCACCTCATCAGTCTTCTTATCGGCATCTACCTGGGGACCTTACGTACAGCTAGTGCCGCTTGCGGTCTGTGGTTAAACCCACTGCCAGCGTAGTGTCGAGTCTTTAGAGTCCCACCCAGAGGGTTATTCGCCTTTGGGCAAAAACAGAGTAGAGGTCGCATGGTTTTGCGACGGGGTTCGTTCACATCCGCGCACTTGTGCACGTTTGGTGGCCGGACAGTTATTACTAGTGGGCTTTGGTTTAATCCAGATCCTAGTATATGTTTTGGGGTTGGTTTTATCTCATTGTATTCGTGTTCCTCGGATCACGGATGCGGGTGTGTATGCACAGTTGACTGAGGCAGAGGATTCTCATTATGGTTATGGTACGGGTGTGTATGCACAGTTGACTGTTGTCTTTTTCCAAACCCTAATGAGAATAGGAAATATGATTAATAATATTAGTTAACATTTTTGTGCCATGGTTGAGTTGAATTCTTGACTTTTGTTGACTTGTTGACTTCGTTGACCGGTTGACCAAAGTAGACTTGTTGACCATCATCATTTGTTTTCAAAGTTGCTTCTTATTCTTTGTTAAAACATTTAATGAATGAAATGATAATGGTCATTCATCAACTCACCATCACAAATTGTTAATTATTATTATTATTTTCATTTTTCTAAATTATGAGAGCATGGTTGAAAATTGTATGATTCTCACTTGCATCTTCTCTCTCATCCATTGCTCTCCTTCATCCTCTAGCTCAAGGAAATTCCTTCTCATGAGTTGAGAACCATTTTCCTTTGAGATAAAACACCAAGAATACTCTCTACTCTTTCTAGGGTTCTAAGTTTAGCAAACCAAGCACCTTAGTTAGCTCTAGGTTGAGGTACGAGCTCAAGTTCGAACCCTCGGGTGGATCTATCTTCGACAAAGAGGAGACGACAAGGAGGAGCCGTACAAACTACTACAAGGAGCAAGTAAGGAGGAGAACAACAAGAAGAGAAGGAGTTCAAGAGAACAACAAGAAGAGAAGGAGTTCAAGACTAGGTATAACCATTCTACATAGTAGTTAGAACTTGTAGATTTTATGTTAGTTTTGTTTAGCAACGATCCTTCATGAAACGGTCCATGTTACCTAGCTAGGGAAAAATTTTCGTTTTACCTATTCCGCCTCCCCGAAAGAACCGGGATGGGTAACGTGGACCTAACAGTGGTATCAGAGACTAGCTAAACACAAACTAGCATGTTAGCAAAGTATCTAGAATTTCGATCGGACAAAAATCGCAAAACACGTCCGGAAAAACCATGTTTCTGCCGATTTTTTATACTGCTCTAAAAATGATTTAACATACATGAAAAATCGGCTCAAGGTTTTGTGAAAACACAGAACAAAGACGATCTAGTGACTCGGTCAAAGCGCCGCGGATCCGCGGCAAGAACATGCTTCCTGCCGCGGAACCGCGGCCGAGTTGACTCGGCCGTGGACCGGGTTTTGTGCAGTGTTCTTATTTGGATGTTTTGGGATTTTTAGTATATGTTGTTTCTGCCCAGATTTTCCAAAGAACAAATTTGTGTTTGGGGTGGTTACAAATCCGTATTTTGATCGAAGCTCTGTAGACTTTGGCTAATGGGTTATATCTATAATGTGATATATGTATTGAACGTCTGCTAATCGCTATACGTCGATTAGTGGGGGTTATACATATCTGTGATCTGTAATGTTGATGGTTTGTGTATATGAATTCGTTGGATTTTCACGGATGAATAGCCGGGGGGTTGTGAGATGAGAGTTTTCTTTATCTTTCAATTCATAAAATATGTAAATTGATGTAATATTATTTATTTGGCCGCACAACCGGGATGGGGTTGTAGCCATCATTCTATAATTTCTTTTAACTGTTTTTGCTCGAGGATAGACCCAAGGTGGGGTGCACAAACTACCAGGTATCTCGAAGTGCCGAGTGGCCTACTCACATCGTTGAGGGAGGTTGCTTTGCTTTGGGTACTTGGCGTGTAGTTTGCCGCACCCGTAGGGGTCTAGGGCGGGATTTTGGCTATTCATCGCGACCGTGTAATCCGCTCTTCGTTACAGGCTCGTACGGAATGCGGATTCCTAGTATATCCAATGTGTTCATCTGTGATCTGGAATGGCTATCATTGCATCTGACGAATGTGTATATATCTATATGATATCTATTTAGGTCTTGCTTATGTTTTTCATACGCGCTAGTCCATCCCCCGCTTTTTCGTTAGTTAAGTAACCTAACGGGTGATGACGGGACCCCGTGGCGAATGCGGATGGCATAAGCGTACGTCATATTTTCGTTGTTTTCTGCAATGGTAGGATTAACTGATGGGACGCATTAAATTAATGCAAGAAAACAAACCTAAAAGACGTTGTTGGAACAATTTTCAAAAAGCTGTTATTGCAAGGACGTTCTCTTTTGTTTTGCATAGAGGTATTCGGTTATGAATGCCCAGCACCTCATTCGACGAGGCAAGGGCCGAGATCCCTTCATCAGGAGTGACCCCTTGGACAAAAAGTTTGCGTCAGGGTAATAACTTCACTATAGTCGATTATTCTTGCTTTGCATCGAGGTATTCAGTTTGGAATATCCTGCACCTCATTCGACAAGAAAAGAGCCGAGATCCTTTTACGGGGAGTGACCTCTTTAGCAAAAGTTTTCGCCACTGTATTTTCAAAAAGGCAATAATGTTCCTTCAACTATATCAAGTTCATTACGTTAACGGGTTTTTCGCCAAAACCCAGCCGTAGCCCTCCGTCATTTCGGATTGGTATTATTTAGTATTTGTGCTGCGTTTGTTGACCTAGTCAAGGCGTAGTGGACGGTAGCTAGATAATATTTTTCTGTGCATTGCAAATGGGATTGGTTAGGACAGTCGTGCGGCCTTGTTGACCTAGTCAAGGGCACGTACGGGTGGGTCTAATGCAATCAAGATAATGACGGGAGGAACTTGACTAACGGTTTATGGTTTGTTGACCTAGTCAAGGTCATAAACCGTTAGGGGTAAAAACCACATCGGGAGTTTCTAAAGAAACTGAAACTTGCAGATTTAGCATACCTTCTGGAGTGTAGTGACTAGAGTGGATTCCATCTAGGTCATCGTACAATGATAGTTGGATCCCGATCCCACTGATGAGTTGGATTACTCTCGGGAGATTTTTTCACTTAACAATCAATGCTATAAACCAAGTTGCTCACTAGAACGGTGTTAGCGGGGCTACGCCTCCAGGGAAAAGAGGTTATTTAATTAAGGAACTTCGCGAAAGCGTTGGAAAACCTCCCTCGAAGTACCAACACTAGCCTGGCTGAAAGGTTAAGCAAGTATTGTGACGTGCGATTAATCCTGACTAGTTCTTCTTTTAGGGTTTGAAGAAGAATTTGAGGAAACAGTGGGAGCCATCCTGATTAGATAAATCAATAAACCAATCTAATCTTGCAAGAGAACACGCTGAGTGTTTCTTTTCTCTCTCTCCAGGTAGCAGTCATTTCACGCCCTAATCAAGATAATAAAATGTATCGGTTGACCGATCCGAATTCTTATTCGGGGCTGGGGAATGTTGGTTCAGCTCTAAATTACGACAACAGTAATAAGTATGAGCAAGAGAAAGAGGATTGTATGGATTCCAAGGATACCCAGTTGAAGAAGAAGCATGGTTTTGCATCTACTTCAGGTGTTCTTGTAATTGAGAACTGCTTTACGGTCAGCCCTACCTCCTGGGTACTTGATACCGGATCAGGATCTCATATTTGTAATTTATTGCAGGGACTGAGAAAAAGTAGGAAAGTTGTACCTGGTGATATGTCGCTCAGAGTAGCGAACGAGTACAAATTGATGCTGCAGCCGTCGGTGAATATCACCTAGTGTTGCCAAATAGCAATACTATGATTTTGAACGATTGCTACTATGTACCTTCCATGGTTTGCAACATCATATCAGTTTCTTTACTCGATAAAGATGGATATAACTTTGTTCTTGATAGAAATATCATGAACATCTAGCTTCATAAGGTACTGGTTGCAGAAGGTACACTGTGTAATGGTATCTACGTTCTAAATCAGAATACAGTTCTCAATATACAAAACACACGCAAGAGGAAGAATTCAGATACGAATGAATCCTACTTGTGGCATTGTAGACTTGGTCATATCGGAGAGAAAAGTCTAAGTAAGTTGCATAAAGATGGACTCTTGAATACGTTCGAGTTTTCATCTTGTGAAACTTGTCAGTCTTGTCTCAAAGGAAAGATGACCAAATCTCCGTTCACCGGACATGGAGAAAGGGCAGCAGAGCTTTTGGGACTCGTACACAGTGATATATGTGGTCCGATGTCTATACATGCAAGGGGTGGGTTCTCGTACATCATCACATTCACTGACGATCTCTCTATATTCGGATATTTGTATCTTATGAAACATAAATCTGAAGCTTTTGAGAAATTCAAGGAATTCAGAAACGAAGTAGAGAACCAGACTAGCAAAAGTATCAAGATCCTCCGATCAGATAGAGGAGGGGAGTACTTAAGCAGGGAATTCCTAGATTATTTAAAAGAGAATGGTATTCTCTCTCAGCTTACTCCTCCTTATACACCACAACACAACGGTGTATCGGAGCGGAGGAATCGTACCCTATTGGATATGGTTCGCTCCATGATGAGTAGTGCCGAGTTGCCTCTTTCATTTTGGGGACATGCGCTTTTGACAACGTCATATCTATTGAATGATGTTCCGTCTAAATCAGTGCCTAAGACTCCGTTCGAGATATGGAATGGAAAAAGACCATATCTTAAAAGATTTATGATATGGGGTTGTCCGGCTTATGTTAAAACGCATAAACCAGATAAACTAGAGGCGTCGTCAGTTTTATGTAAGTTTGTGGGATATCCATAGAATGGTTATGGATATCTGTTCTACCACACCGAGGAACAGAAGGTGTTTGTTGCTCAGCATGCCGTTTTCTTAGAAACGGAGTTTCTTGCAAAAGAAATTAGTGGGAGCACGGTAGAACTGGAAGAAATTCAGCGACCACAAAATGAAACTGAAGATTTGACAGGACCTCAGGATTCAATAACCCCGAACGAACCTCAGCCACTCCGCAGATCTGGTAGGATTTCTCATCCGCCCGAGAGATACTACGGTTTTCTCATAGACGGGGATCGAGAGGATTGCATCTTGGTAGAAGATGACCCTACCAGTTTCAGGCAGGCCATTATCAGTAGGGACTCTGATAAGTGGTTGGATGCAATGCAATCTGAGATGGAGTCAATGTACACCAATAAAGTGTGGACCTTGGATATTGCTCCACCTGGGGTAAAACCCGTTGGATGCAAATGGATCTACAAAAAGAAACTTGGTGTGGATGGGCAGGTGGAAACCTATAAGTCTAGACTCATTGCAAAAGGTTTTCGTCAAAGACCTGGTTTGGACCATGACGAAACTTTTTCTCCAGTGGCTATGCTCAAATCCATTCGGATCCTACTTGCCATTGCTGCCTTCTATGACTATGAAATCTGGCAAATGGACGTTAAAACGGCTTTTCTAAACGGCTGTTTAGAAGAGTGCGTTTACATGGATCAGCCAGAAGGTTTCGTAGACAGTGGGAGCAGTGGGAAGGTGTGCAAGTTACTTAAATCCATTTATGGATTGAAGCAGGCATCGCGGAGCTGGAACATCTGTTTTGATGAGGCAATCAAGGAATTTGATTTCATCAAGAACGAAGATGAATCTTGTGTCTATAAGAAGATTGTAGGATGAACTGTCGTGTTGCTAGTCTTGTACGTGGACGACATTCTTTCGATAGGAAATGACATTCTTATGCTACAATCGGTCAAGCTATTCTTGTCACAACGGTTCTCCATGAAGGACCTGGGTGATGCCTCGTACATTCTGGGGATCAAGGTCTACAGAGATAGATCCAAGAGACTACTGGCACTTTCGCAGTCCAGGTACATAGAGACCTTACTAAAGAGATTTAGTATGGAGGATTCCATGCGCGGTAACATACCCTCATTGCACGGAATTACCTTCTCCAAGAAGATGTCTTCTAAGACTGACGAGGAGAGGGTTCGCATGAACACTATACCCTACGCTTCGGCGGTAGGATCTATATTGTATGCGATGCTATGTACAAGACCAGATGTAGCTTACGCGCTGAGCGTGGTGAGCCGGTATCAGTCAGACCCAGGTGAGGACCACTGGACAGCATTGAAGAACATTCTCAAGTACCTGAGAAGGACTAAGGAGATGTTCCTGGTTTACGGTAATGGAGACCTCAGGGTCGAGTCCTTTACCGATTCAAGCTTCCAGAGTGACAAAGATGACAGCAAGTCTGTCTCGGGTTTTGTGTTTACCCTCAACGGAGGGGCGGTATGTTGGAGGAGTTCCAAACTGGATACCGTCGCAGACTCGACGATGGAGGCTGAATACATTGCTGCAAGCGATGCCGCAAAAGATGCGGTCTGGATAAAGAAGTTCATTAGTGAACTTCAGGTGGTTCCGTCCATTGTTGACCCAATACCTTTGTATTGCGATAACAATGGGGCTATAGCTTTAGCGAAGGAACCAAGGTCCCATCAGAAATCCAGACACATCTTAAGGCGGTATCACCAGATTAGGGAGATCATTGATCGCCAGGAGATCGAGGTACGGAGAGTGGACACAAAAGACAACACTGCGGATCCATTCACGAAGGCCCACCCTCAAACACAGTTCGAGCGAATTTTTGAGCTATTGGGTATGCGGTACACCGACAGCTGGCCTTAGTGCAGACGTTGGGTATGCGGTACACCAATTACTGGCCTTTAGTGCAAGTGGGAGATTGTTAGATATGTATGCCCTAGAGGCCATTATTGTATAATACTGGTTTGTATAATACATTTTGGAGGCTTGGGATATATATGGTTTTACGACAGTCTTGCTCGATATAGTAGTATGCTACTTGGTTTGTTTCTATCTTAATATGTGTATATGTTTCTTTTAACATATCGCTAAAGACATATTGGTAGAGCCCTTAGGATCTTTGCTTGACTACCGGCGTTGTGATGGCGATCACACTAGTAGGGCTGGGTAGTCTATAAGCACATCCTTATTTTGGTCCCTAGTCGTAGGATTATCGAGACAGGGCATCGATACTCCAGAGTAGACTAGTGCATACGCTTCTCTTCCCAGCAGGGGAGATGGTCTGTCCCACAGCAATCAGTACGTCGTACTGGAGATAGTATGCAGGTGCTCGTTATGTTACGAGTACACTGGACAGGACTCGTCGGGAACTGTTGGTTGGTATTATACCTTGTAAGTCCATACTACCTCTCCCGGTACTTTCGGGCATGCGGAATTTGGTGAAAAACAATTTTTCTAGAGGTGGTAACATGGACTCAAAACCGGATCTTTGTTAAACATCTAACTAACAACCTAACTAGGAGTTGTTAACTACTCGGTTAGGGGGTTATACCTTTCTTTCTTGAACTCCTTCTTCTTTGACTCTCAATGGTTGTCCGGATCGGCTTCACTCCGTCGTCTCCTTGCGTCGAAGATGGATCCACCTCGAAAGCTTCTACCTTTGGCTTCTTCTTCTGTCTTTGAAGAAACTAGTTCACTTGGTTTGCTAAACCTTGTGAACTAGAGTGAGTAGAGAAGAGTGTGTAGGGATTTTCTCTATGGTTCTTGGTTCTCAACACATGAGACAAGTGAACCATAGACTGAAGAGAGGGAGAGCAAGAGGAAGGAGATGAGAGCTCAAGACCAAGAGAGAGAATGAGAATGATAGAATGATAGAAGACTTTTCTCTCTTGGCTCTTATAATCCATAACCATCATCACAAAATAGTAATCAAGTATTGTGTAAATGGTTTAAGCTACAATAGCCATATCATTTCATGCACTCATTTCTCACAAGAGAAACAAGCAAGTAAAAAGTCTTTGCCATGAAATGATAGCCATTGTCATCATGATGGTCAACTAGTCCAACCTAGTCAACCGGTCAACAAAGTCAACAAGTCAACCAAGTCAACCCCTCATCAACCAAGTCACCACAATACTTAATTAATATTATTGTTAATCATATATCATATTCTCATTAGGGTTGAGCAAAAAGTCAATAGTCAACAGTCAACGGTCAACAACCCTAATGAGAATCCTCTGCCTCTGTCTCTCCGTCAACTGTGCATACACACCCGCATCCGCGTTCCGAGGAACACGAATACATACTGGATAAATCCAATCCCAATACGTACACTAGGATCTGGCTTAAACCAATGCCCGCTAGTGTTAACTGTCCGGACACTGTACGTGCATAAGTGCACGGATGTGACCGAACCCTGTCGCAAAACCATGCGACCTCTACTCTTTTGCCTAAAAGCGAATAACTCTCTGTGTGGGACTCTAAAGACTCGACACTACGCTGACAGTGGGTTTAACCATAGATCGCAAGCGGCACTAGCTGTGCGTAACGGTCCCCAGATAGATGCCGACAAGAAGACTGACGAGGTGAAACCCATCTGAACTACTACTGAGTCTGAATGTGACAATCTCCGTACAGTCTGGTCTGTTCGTCTGATACATCGCATGGCGGGCCTAGGGGGCAGTAAACGTCAGTCCCCTAATAGAGGTACAAGTCGTGTCGGAGTGAAGCCCAAAACACCCTGAGATAACACTGGAAGCCTACCAGTATATCTCGATTGCCCTGGCCAGGGACTACTCGTATAATGGCTCTCCTAGACACAGCGCGATGTCAACCCCCAATGCCGGGAGAGACGAATCCTGTCTAACCGTCACTGCCTCCAGGTGCTTCGGGACTGTACCCAACCACTACCTGTTTGCACGACTCCTTTGAGCCGTGGTAGGGTACTAATCAGAGTACAGTGGGAACACACTCGAGGCGAAGTGACAGTGTCAAGTCAGCGGACTAAGCTGTACTCATGTCACCTGGGAACTGATAACTGACGATAGGTATAATACCAACCGGTCAGTTCCCGACGAGTCCTGTCCAGTATACTCGTAACCTAACGAGCACCCGTATACTATCTCCAGTACGACGTACTGATGGCTGTGGGACAGACCATCTCCCACACTGGGATGAGAAGCGCATACGCTAGTCTACTCCGGAGTATCGATGCCCTGTCTCGATAGTCCTGCGACTAGGGACCTGTATAAGGATGTTCTTATAGATTACCCAGCCCCCACTAGTGTGACTGCCATCACAACGCTGGTAATCAAGCAAAGATCCTAAGGGCTCCACTAATGTGTATAGGTGATATACAAAAATAAACACATGTACACATTGAAGAAGAAACAAACCAAGTAGCATACTACTATATTGAGCAAGATTGTTTATACAAGGTGAATATCCCAAGCTTCCATTAAGTAATATACAAACTAGTATGATACAGTAATGGCCTCTAGGGCATATACACTAACAATCTCCCACTTGCACTAAGGTCATGTACTGGCGTATCGAAGTCCTATCATCTCGATTAGCCGCTCGAACTGAGTCTGGGGAAAGGCCTTGGTGAATGGATCTGCAGTGTTATCTTCTGAAGCGACCCTCCGAACCTCGATCTCCTGGCGATCCACGATCTCTCTGATCAGGTGATACCGCCTCAAGATGTGTCTGGATCTCTGATGGGACCTGGGTTCCTTCGCTAAAGCTATAGCCCCGTTGTTGTCGCAATACAGAGGTATTGGATCAACAATGGTCGAAACCGCCTGAAGTTCTTTCATGAACTTCCTTATCCAGACAACTTCTTTTGCGGCATCAGATGCAACGATGTATTCCGCTTCCATCGTCGAGACTGCAACGGTTTCCTGTTTGGAACTCTTCCAACACACCGCCCCTCCATTGAGGGTAAAGACAAAACCCGACATGGACTTGGAATCATCTTTGTCACTCTGGATGCTGGAGTCAGCAAAGGCCTCGATCTAGAGGTCTTTTCCGCCAAACACCAAGAACATCTCCTTAGTCCTTCTCAGGTACTTGAGAATGTTCTTTACTGCTATCCAGTGTTTCTCCCCAGGGTTTGACTGATACCGGCTTACCACACTCAGTGCATAAGCAACATCCGGTCTGGTACACAACATCGCATACATTATAGAGCCTACCGCAGAAGCGTAGTGTATAATAGACATGCGATCCCTCTCCAAATCAGTCTTGGGAGACATCTCTTTAGAGAGGGTGATCCCGTGACAAGCCGGTAGGTTACCGCGCTTGGAATCTTCCATACTGAATCTTTTCAGTATGGTGTCGATGTACCTGGACTGTGAAAGTCCTAATATCCTCTTGGATCTATCACGATGGATCCGGATCCCCAGGATGTATGAGGCATCACCCAGGTCTTTCATGGAGAATATGTATGACAAGAACCCCTTGACAGATTGTAGCATAGGAATGTCATTTCCTATTAAGAGAATGTCATCCACGTATAAAATAAGGAATACTACAGTTCTTGCTACAAATCTACTATAGATGCATGGTTCATCTGGACTTTTGATAAAGCCAAATTCCTTGACCGTCTCATCAAAACAGATGTTCCAACTACACGATGCCTGCTTTAGTCCGTAAATGGACTTAAGCAACTTGCACACCTTTCCGCTGCTCCCACTCTGAATGAAACCCTCTGGCTGGTCCATATAGACACACTCCTCTAAATTTCCATTTAGAAAAGCTGTCTTTACGTCCATCTGCCAAATCTCATAATCGTGGAAGGCAGCAATGGCAAGAAGGATCCGAATGGATTTCAGCATAGCAACTGGAGAAAATGTCTCGTCATAGTCCAAACCAGGTCTTTGACGAAAACCCTTTGCAACCAGTCTAGCTTTATAGGTCTCAACCTGTCCATCTACACCAATCTTCCTTTTGAAGATCCACTTGCATCCTACGGGTTTTACCCCATCTGGAGCAACGTCCAACGTCCATACTTTGTTGGTGTACATGGACTCCATTTCGGTCCGCATTGCATCCAGCCATTTTACCGAGTCGACGCTCTGAACGGCTTGCTGGAAGCTAGTAGGCTCATCATAATCTATGATGCAATCCTCTCTATCCCCGTCTATGAGAAAACTGTAGTATCTCTCGGGCGGATGAGACTGCCTACTACTCCTGCGGAGCGGCGTAGGAATGTCCTGTTCTTTTAAACCCTCTGGTTCCACTAAGCTTTCAATAATAGTCTGTGGTTCTGGAATTTCTACCAATTCTACTGCGCTCCCACTAATTCCTTTTTCTAAGGACTGGTGTTCTAGAAAGTGGGCATGACGAGTAACAAGAACTTTTTGTTCCTCTTCGCAGTAGAAGAAATATCCCTTGGAATTCTTTGGATATCCCACAAACTTGCACTGTACTGAGCGTGCCTCGAGCTTGTCCGCATGCTGCTTTTTAACAAAAGCTGGACTTCCCCATGTCTTAATATGATTAAGATAGGGTCTCTTCCCACACCACATCTCATATGGCGTAGTAGGCACAGTCTTAGTAGGAACTCGGTTCAAAAGGTATGCAGCTGATTCTAGCGCATACCCCCAGAATGATCGCGGTAACTCAGCGTTACTCATCATGGACCGTACCATATCCAATAGGGTTCGGTTCCGTCTCTCCGATACACCGTTATGTTGTAGAGTGTATGGAGGAGTAAGCTGAGAGAGAATTCCGTTCTCTTTTAAATAGTCCAGGAACTCGGCACTCAAGTATTCTCCACCTCGATCCGATCTTAGAATCTTAATACTTTTGTCGGTTTGTTTTTCTACTTCATTCTTATATTCCTGGAACTTTCCAAAGGCTTCGGACTTATTTTTCATCAAGAAGACATAATCGTACCTTGAAAAGTCATCCGTAAAAGTAATGAAGTAAGAATAACAGCTTCGCGCATGTGTAGACATTGGACCGCACACGTCGCTGTGTATGAGTCCCAAGAGCTCGCTCGCTCTTACTCCGTGTCCAGTGAGCGGAGTCTTTGTCATCTTTCCTTTGAGACAGGATGGACAAGTGGCATACGATTGATATTTGAACGGATTCAAATATCCTTCTGTATGTAAATTCGTCAACCTTCTCTCATTGATGTGACCCAGTCTACAATGCTATAAGAAAGTCTGATTTATTTCCGGAGACTTTCTTTTGTGCGTATTCTGGACATTGAAAATTTGTGGTTGGTTTAATACGTATATACCATTGCTCAATGTACCTGACCCAATCAGAACTTGATTAAGGTGAATGTTTACAACATTACTTACAAACGCAAATTCATAACCTTCTTTAGAAACTAAAGATACAGAAATGATATTACAAGTTGCGTTGGGTACAAAAAAGCAATTACGCAAAACCAAAACATGTCCATCTGACATTCCCAGGTGATAGTCCCCCACGGCCTTAGCGTCCATGCTAGCTCCGTTTGCAACTCTGAGGGTCATGTCACCTGCCTTCAAAACCATACGGTTTCTCAACGCCTGCAAAGAATTACAGATATAAGATCCTGATCCGGTATCCAATACCCAGGAAGTAGAGTTTATTGAAAGACAGTTTTCAATAACATACACACCTGAAGCTGAAGCCGCAACCTGCTTCAATTCCTGTGTCCTGGCTTTCCAAGCCCTGCAATCATTCTTCCAGTGACCCTTCTTATAACAATAGAAGCATTCTTCTTTATCCACAAGCTGCCCCGCTTTCTTTGTTGCCTTTGCTTTTCCCTTCGTATCCATTTTACTAACACCGCCCCTTGGTTTGGCGGGGGCATTCTTCTTCTTTCCCTTGGCTTTCGCCTTGGACCTAGAAGAGGAAGATCCTGCTACAAACAAAGTGGATGTTTCCCTACCTTTCTGTAGGGTGCCCTCTGCACTCCTCAGCATGTTGAGGAGTTCTGAAAGTTCAACTTCTTTTTCTTGTAAGTTGAAGTTTAGTATAAACTGGGCGTAAGTGGAAGGAAGGGACTGGAGAATCAAGTCTGTATAGAGCTCAATCTCCAACGTGGTTCCAAGTTCCGCGAGCTCCTCAATGAAGCCAATCATCTTAAGCACGTGTTCCGCTACTGATGATCCGATGGCCAATCTTGCCGAAAATAACTTCTTCGACACTTCGTATCTTGCGATACGAGATTGCTCTCCATACAGTTCTTTTGTATGGAGAAATATGGATTCAAGGTCCATATTCTCGTGCCTCCTCTGATGTTCGTTGTCCATCGAGGCAAGTACGAGGCACTTGGCCTTCGCGCTATCAATCTCCCAGGTCTTACGGATTTCCTTATCCGCGACGCTGGAGGTGGGACTTGGGACAGGGGGAGCTTTGGTGGTAAGAAGATACCCCATCTTGTCGTAAGTGATTGCCATTTTGACATTCCTGAGCCAATCTTTGTAGTTTGGCCCTGTCAGTATGTTTTTATCTAGAAGTAACTTAAGTCCAGTCATGTCGATTGGTCGCTGCAATTAGGAGAGAGAAGAAGAAACACTCAGCATGATGCTCTTGCAAGTTTAGAGTGGTTTTTAGTTTGTCTAAACAGGATGGCTCCCACTGTTTCTCGAATCCGTCCTCAAACCAAAAAGAAAGAATTAGTCAGGATCAATCTCACCGTACAATACTTGCTTAACCGTTCGGCCAGACTGGTGTCGGTACTTCGAGGGAGGTTTTCCAACGCTTTCGCGAAGTTCCTTAATTCAAGAACCTCTTTTCCCTGGGGGCGTAGCCCCGCTAACACCTTTCTAGACACCTACTTGGTTTATAGCATTGATCGTTAAGTGAGAAATTTCCCGAGGAGTAGCATATACTCAAGTAGGATCGGGATCCAAATATCATCGAGTGACGAAACTGAAGGAAACCTACCAGAATCATCTCACTCTAAATGGTATGCAACACTAGCAAGTTTCAGTTCTTTTGAAACTCCCGATGTGGATTTTTGCCCCATGCTCTTATGACCTTGACTTTGGCCAAAATATCATAAGTCACATGTCAAGTTCTACCCGTCATTTTCCAGGTTAATTTGGATCCACCCGTACCTACCCTTGACTTTGGCCAAAATGGCAGTACGACTGTCCCAAACCAACGCATCTATCTATGCTACACATGAATACCCAATAGCTACCAATCACTATGCCTTGACTTTGGCCAACATACATAGCTTGAATACTATTGACTATTTATGTGAAACGACGGAGGGCTACGAATGGTTTTGGCGAAACCGTGAACGTAGTGAACATGATATAGTCGATGGATCGAGATAGCTTTTAAAAGGAGTGGCTCAAACTCCGCATTTAAAAGTTAGTTTTGAAAAGAACCGAGTGGTTTTTCGAAAGTGTTCCAACGACTTTTACTTGGCTTATTTTCTTGCATTAGTTCTTTTAATGCGTGATATTCTTGCATTAGTTCTTTTAATGTGTCCCATCATTTAATCCTACCATTGCAGAAAACAACCAAAATATGACGTACGCTTAAGCCATTCGCATTCGCCACGGGGCCCCGTCATTACCCGTCAGGTTACTTAACTAACGACAGAGTGGGGGATGGGCTAGCGCGGCTGTAAAACATAAGCAACGCCAAAATAATATCATATATAGATATATTGCAATGATAGACATTTCAGATCACAGATGAACACATTGGATATACTAGGAAGCTGCAATTCGTACGAGCCTGTAACGAAAAGCAGATTACACGTTCGCGGTGAATAGCCAATACCCCACCCAAGACCCCTACGGGTGCGGCAAACTACCCGCCAAGTACCCGAAGCTAAGCAACCTCCCTCATCCCCGTGAGTAGGCCACTCGGCACTTCGGCTTACCCGGTAGTTTGTGCACCCCCTCCATGGGTCTATCCTAGGAGCAAAAACAGTAAAAAGAAATTATACAATGACGGCTACAACCCCGACCCGGTTGTGCGGCCATACAAATAATTATTACATCAATTTACAAATTTACATGAATTGAAAGAAAAGAAAACTCTCGTCTCACAACCCCCGGCTATTCACCCGCGACAATCCAATGAATTCATATACACATTCCAATAACATTACAGATCACAGATTTGTATAACCCCCACTAATCGACATATAGCGATTAGCAGACGTTCAATAAAAATATCACATCACAGAAAAACCCGTCAGCTCAAGTCATTTAGAAGTTCGATCAAAAATACGGATTTATAGGCCCCCAATACAAAATTTTTGTTCTGGAAAATCTGGGCAGAAAATATATATTCCAAAAATCCCAAAACAACCCCATAAGCACTCTGCAAGAAGAATTTTCCCCGACCGAGTTAACTCGGCCGCGTAACCGCGGCGGGAGCACGCTCCCGCCGCGTTTCCGCGGCACATTGAACGATTCAGGGGACGAAATTTCTTGGGTGTTCACACAAAATCCTGAGCCGATTTTTAAGATAAAATTTATCAATTTTTGAACAGAAAAAATTTCGGCAGAAACTTGACAGTTTTGGGATCGTTTTGCGACTTTTCTTTGATCGATCTTCTAGCTACTTTGCTAACATGTTAGATAGAGTTTAACTAGGCTCTGATACCACTGTAAGTCCATACTACCTCTCCCGGTACTTTCGGGCATGCGGAATTTGGTGAAAAACAATTTTTCTAGAGGTGGTAACATGGACTCAAAACCGGATCTTTGTTAAACATCTAACTAACAACCTAACTAGGAGTTGTTAACTACTCGGTTAGGGGGTTATACCTTTCTTTCTTGAACGCCTTCTTCTTTGACTCTCGATGGTTGTCCGGATCGGCTTCACTCCGTCGTCTCCTTGCGTCGAAGATGGATCCACATCGAAAGCTTCTACCTTTGGATTCTTCTTCGGTCTTTGAAGAAACTAGTTCAGTTGATTTGCTAAACCTTATGAACTAGAGTGAGTAGAGAAGAGTGTGTAGGGATTTTCTCTATGGTTCTTGGTTCTCAACACATGAGACAAGTGAACCATAGACTAAAGAGAGGGAGAGCAAGAGGAAGGAGATGAGAGCTCAAGAACAAGAGAGAGAATGAGAATGATAGAATGATAGAAGACTTTTCTCTCTTGGCTCTCATAATCCATAACCATCATCACAAAATAGTAATCAAGTATTGTGTAAATGGTTTAAGCTACAATAGCCATATCATTTCATGCACTCATTTCTCACAAGAGAAACAAGCAAGTAAAAAGTCTTTGCCATGAAATGATAGCCATTGTCATCATGATGGTCAACTAGTCCAACCTAGTCAACCGGTCAACAAAGTCAACAAGTCAACAAAGTCAACCCCTCATCAACCATGTCACCACAATACTTAATTAATATAATTGTTAATCATATATCATATTCTCATTAGGGTTGAGCAAAAAGTCAATAGTCAACAGTCAACGGTCAACAACCCTAATGAGAATCCTCTGCTTCTGTCTCTCCGTCGACTGTGCATACACACCCGCATCCGCGTTCCGAGGAACACGAATACATACTGGATAAATCCAATCCCAATACGTACACTAGGATCTGGCTTAAACCAAAGCCCGCTAGTGTTAACTGTCCGGACACTGTACGTGCATAAGTGCACGGATGTGACCGAACCCTGTCGCAAAACCATGCGACCTGTCGCAAAACCATGCGACCACTACTCTTTTGCCTAAAGGCGAATAGCTCTCAGTGTGGGACTCTAAAGACTCGACACTACGCTGGCAGTGGGTTTAACCACAGACCGCAAGCGGCACTAGCTGTGTGTAACGGTCCCCAGGTAGATGCCGACAAGAAGACTGACGAGGTGAAACCCATCGGAACTCCTACTGAGCCTAAATGTAACAATCTCCATACGGTCCGGTCTGTTCGTCTGATACATCGCATGGCGGGCCTATGGGGGCGGTAAACGTCAGTCCCCTAATAGAGGTACAAGTCGTGTCGGAGTGAAGCCCAAAACACCCTGAGATAACACTGGAAGCCTACCAGTATATCTCGATTGCCCTGGCCAGGGACTGCTCGTGTAATGGCTCTCCTAGACACAGCGCGATGTCAACCCCCAATACCGGGAGAGACGAATCCTGTCTAACCGTCACTGCCTCCAAGTGCTTCGGGACTGTACCCAACCACTACCTGTTTGCACGACTCCTTTGAGCCGTGGTAGGGTAGTAATCAAAGTACAATGGGAACACACTCGAGGCGAAGTGACAGTGTCAAGTCAGTGGACTAAGCTGTACTCATGTCACCTGGGAACTGATAACTGACGATAGGTATAATACCAACCGGTCAGTTCCCGACGAGTCCTGTCCGGTGTACTCGTAACCTAACGAGCACCCGTATACTATCTCGAGTGCGACGTATTGATGGCTGTGGGACAGACCATCTCCCACACTGGGATGAGTAGCGCATACGCTAGTCTACTCCGGAGTATCGATGCCCTGTCTCGATAGTCCTGCGACTAGGGACCTGTATAAGGATGTGCTTATAGATTACCCAGCCCCCACTAGTGTGACTGCCATCACAACGCTGGTAATCAATCAAAGATCCTAAGGGCTCCACTAATGTGTTTAGGTGATATACAAAAATAAACACATGTACACATTGAAGTAGAAACAAACCAAGTAGCATACTACTATATTGAGCAAGATTGTTTATACAAGGTGAATATCCCAAGCTTCCATTAAGTAATATACAAACTAGTATGATACTGTAATGGCCTCTAGGGCATATACACTAACAATCTCCCACTTGCACTAAGGCCATGTACTGGCGTATCGAAGACCTATCATCTCGATCAGTCGCTCGAACTGAGTCTGGGGAAAGGCCTTGGTGAATGGATCTGCAGTGTTATCTTCTGAAGCGACCCTCCGAACCTCGATCTCCTGGCGATCCACGATCTCCCTGATCAGGTGATACTGCCTCAAGATGTGTCTGGATCTCTGAAGTTACCTGGGTTCCTTCGCTAAAGCTATAGCCCCGTTGTTGTCGCAATACAGATGTATTGGATCAACAATGGACGGAACCACCTGAAGTTCTTTCATGAACTTCCTTATCCAGACAGCTTCTTTTGCGGCATCAGATGCAGCGATGTATTCCGCTTCCATTGTCGAGTCTGCAATGGTTTCCTGTTTGGAACTCTTCCAACACACCGCCCCTCCATTGAGGGTAAAGACAAAACCCGACATGGACTTGGAATCATCCTTGTCACTCTGGAAGCTGGAGTCAGCAAAGGCCTCGATCTGGAGGTCTTTTCCGCCATACACCAAGAACATCTCCTTAGTCCTTCTCAGGTACTTGAGAATGTTCTTTACTGCTATCCTGTGTTTCTCCCCAGGGTTTGACTGATACCGGCTTACCACACTCAGTGCATAAGCAACATCCGGTCTGGTACACAACATCACATACATTATAGAGCCTACCGCAGAAGCGTAGGGTATAATAGACATGCGATCCCTCTCCAAATCAGTCTTGGGAGACATCTCTTTAGAGAGGGTGATCCCGTGACAAGCCGGTAGGTTACCGCGCTTGGAATCTTCCATACTGAATCTTTTCAGTATGGTGTCGATGTACCTGGACTGTGAAAGTCCTAATATCCTCTTGGATCTATCACGATGGATCCGGATCCCCAGGATGTATGAGGCATCACCCAGGTCTTTCATGTAGAATCGGTGTGACAAGAACCCCTTGACAGATTGTAGCATAGGAATGTCATTTCCTATTAAGAGAATGTCAACCACGTATAAAACGAGGAATACTACAGTTCTCGCTACAAATCTACTATAGATGCATGGTTCATCTGGATTTTTGATAAAGCCAAATTCCTTGACCGTCTCATCAAAACAGATGTTCCAACTCCGCGATGCCTGCTTTAGTCCGTAAATGGACTTAAGCAACTTGCACACCTTTCCGCTGCTCCCACTCTGAATGAAACCCTCTGGCTGGTCCATATAGACACACTCCTCTAAATTTCCATTTAGAAAAGCTCTCTTTACGTCCATCTGCCAAATCTCATAATCGTGGAAGGCAGCAATGGCAAGAAGGATCCGAATGGATTTCAGCATAGCTACTGGAGAAAAGGTCTCGTCATAGTCTAAACCAGGTCTTTGACGAAAACCCTTTGCAACCAGTCTAGCTTTATAGGTCTCAACCTGTCCATCTACACCAATCTTCCTTTTGAAGATCCACTTGCATCCTACGGGTTTTACCCCGTCTGGAGCAACGTCCAATGTCCATACTTTGTTGGTGTACATGGACTCCATTTCGGTCCGCATTGCATCCAGCCATTTTACCGATTCGACGCTCTGAACGGCTTGCTGGAAGCTAGTAGGCTCATCATAATCTATGATGCAATCCTCTCTATCCCCGTCTATGAGAAAACCGTAGTATCTCTCGGGCGGATGAGACTGCCTACTACTCCTGCGGAGCGGCGTAGGAATGTCCTGTTCTTTTGAACCCTCTGGTTCCACTAAGCTTTCAGTAATAGTCTGTGGTTCTGGAATTTCTTCCAGTTCTACTGCGCTCCCACTAATTCCTTTTTCTAAGAACTGGTTTTCTAGAAAGTGGCATGACGAGAAACAAGAACTTTTTGTTCCTCTTCGCAGTAGAAGAAATATCCCTTGGAATTCTTTGGATATCCCACAAACTTGCACTGTACTGAACGTGCCTCGAGCTTGTCCGCATGCTGCTTTTTAACAAAAGCTGGACTTCCCCATATCTTAATGTGATTAAGATAGGGTCTCTTCCCACACCACATCTCATATGGCGTAGTAGGCACAGTCTTAGTAGGAACTCGGTTCAAAAGGTATGCAGCTGATTCTAGCGCATACCCCCAGAATGATCGCGGTAACTCAGCGTTACACATCATGGACCGTACCATATCCAATAGGGTTCGGTTCCGTCTCTCCGATACACCGTTATGTTGCGGAGTGTATGGAGGAGTAAGCTGAGAGAGAATTCCGTTCTCTTTTAAATAGTCCAGGAACTCGGCACTCAAGTATTCTCCACCTCGATCCGATCTTAGAATCTTAATACTTTTGCCGGTTTGTTTTTCTACTTCACTCTTATATTCCTGGAACTTTCCAAAGGCTTCGGACTTATGTTTCATCAAGAAGACATAATCGTACCTTGAAAAGTCATCCGTAAAAGTAATGAAGTAAGAATAACCGCTTCGCGTATGTGTAAACATTGGACCGCACACGTCGCTGTGTATGAGTCCCAAGAGCTCGCTCGCTCTTACTCCGTGTCCAGTGAACGGAGCCTTTGTCATCTTTCCTTTGAGACAGGATTGACAAGTGGCATACGATTGATATTCGAACGGATTCAAATATCCTTCTGTATGTACCTTCGTCAACCTTCTCTCATTGATGTGACCCAGTCTTCAATGCCATAAGAAAGTCTGATTTATTTCTGGAGACTTTCTTTTGTGCGTATTCTGGACATTGAAAATCTGTGGTTGGTTTAATACGTATATACCATTGCTCAATGTACCTGACCCAATCAGAACTTGATTAAGGTGAATGTTTACAACATTACTTACAAAGACAAATTCATAACCTTCTTTAGAAACTAAAGATATAGAAATGATATTACAAGTTGCGTTGGGTACAAAAAAGTAATTACGCAAAACCAAAACATGTCCATCTGACATTCCCAGGTGATAGTCCCCCACGGCCTTAGCGTCCATGCTAGCTCCGTTTGCAACTCTGAGGGTCATGTCACCTGCCTTCAAAACCCTACGGTTTCTCAACGCCTGCAAAGAATTACAGATATGAGATCCAGATCCGGTATCCAATACCCAGGAAGTAGAGTTTATTGAAAGACAGTTTTCAATAACATACACACCTGAAGCTGAAGCCGCAACCTGCTTCAATTCCTGTGTCCTGGCTTTCCAAGCCCTGCAATCATTCTTCCAGTGACCCTTCTTATGACAATAGAAGCATTCTTCTTTATCCACAAGCTGCCCCGCTTTCTTTGTTGCCTTTTCTTTTCCCTTCGTATCCACTTACTAACACCGCCCCTTGGTTTGGCGGGGGCTTTCTTCTTCTTTCCCTTGGCTTTCGGCTTGGACCTAGAAGAGGAAGATCCTTCTACAAACAAAGTGGATGTTTCCCTACCTTTCTGTAGGGTCCCCACTGCACTCCTCAGCATGTTGAGGAGTTCTGAAAGTTCGACTTCTTTTTCTTGTAAGTTGAAGTTCAGTATAAACTAGACGTAAGTGGAAGGAAGGGACTGGAGAATCAAGTCAGTATAGAGCTCATTCTCCAACGTGGTTCCAAGTTCCGCGAGCTCCTGAATGAAGCCAATCATCTTAAGAACGTGTTCCGCTACCGATGATCCGATGGCCAACCTTGCCGAAAATAACTTCTTCGACACTTCGTATTTTGCTATATGAGATTGCTCTCCATACAGTTCTTTTGTATGGAGAAATATGGATTCAAGGTCCATATTCGCATGCCTCCTCTGATGTTCGTTGTCCATCGAGGCAAGTACGAGGCACTTGGCCTTCGCGCTATCAATCTCCCAGGTCTTACGGATTTCCTTATCCGCGACGCTGGAGGTGGGACTTGGGACAGGGGGAGCTTTGGTGGTAAGAAGATACCCCAGCTTGTCGTAAGTGATTGCCATTTTGACATTCCTGAGCCAATCTTTGTAGTTTGGCCCTGTCAGTATGTTTTTATCTAGAAGTAACTTAAGTCCAGTCATGTCGATTGGTCGCTGCAATTAGGAGAGAGAAGAAGAAACAATCAGCATGATGCTCTTGCAAGTTTAGAGTGGTTTTTAGTTTTTCTAAACAGGATGGCTCCCACTGTTTCTCGAATCCCTCCTCAAACCAAAAAGGAAGAATTAGTCAGGATCAATCTCACCGTACAATACTTGCTTAACCGTTCGGCCAGGCTGGTGTCGGTACTTCGAGAGAGATTTTCCAACGCTTTCGCGAAGTTCCTTAATTCAAGAACCTCTTTTCCCTGGGGGCGTAGCCCCGCTAACACCTTTCTAGACACCTACTTGGTTTATAGCATTGATCGTTAAGTGAGAAATTTCCCGAGGAGTAGCATATACTCACAGTAGGATCGGGATCCAAATATCATCGCGTGACGAAACTGAAGGAATCCTACCAGAATCATCACACTCCAAATGGTATGCAACACCAGCAAGTTTCAGTTCTTTTGAAACTCCCGATGTGGATTTTTGCCCCATGCTCTTATGACCTTGACTTTGGCCAAAATATCATAAGTCACATGTCAAGTTCTACCCGTCATTTTCCAGGTTAATTTGGATCCACCCATACCTACCCTTGACTTTGGCCAAAATGGCAGTACGACTGTCCCAAACCAACGCATCTATCTATGCTACACATGAATAACCAATAGCTACCAATTACTATGCCTTGACTTTGGCCAACATACATAGCTTGAATACTATTGACTATTTATGTGAAACGACGGAGGGCTACGAATGGTTTTGGCGAAACCGTGAACGTAGTGAACTTGATATAGTCGATGGAACGAGATAGCTTTTAAAAGGAGTGGCTCAAACTCCGCATTTAAAAGTTAGTTTTGAAAAGAACCGAGTGGTTTTTCGAAAGTGTTCCAGCGACATTTACTTGGCTTATTTTCTTGCATTAGTTCTTTTAATGCATGATATTCTTGCATTAGTTCTTTTAATGCGTCCCATCATTTAATCCTACCATTGCAGAAAACAACCAAAATATGACGTACGCTTATGCCATTCGCATTCGCCACGGGGCCCCGTCATTACCCGTTAGGTTACTTAACTAACGACAGAGCGGGGGCTGGGCTAGCACGGCTGTAAAACATAAGCAACGCCTAAATAATATCATATATAGATATATTGCAATGATAGACATTTCAGATCACAGATTAACACATTTGATATACTAGGAAGCTGCAATTCGTACAAGCCTGTAACGAAAAGTAAATTACACGGTCGCGGTGAATAGCCAATACCCCACCCAAGACCCCTACGGGTGCGGCAAACTACCCGCCAAGTACCCGAAGCGAAGCAACCTCCCTCATCCCCGTGAGTGGGCCACTCGGCACTTCGGCATACCCGGTAGTTTGTGCACCCCCTCCATGGGTCTATCCTAGGAGCAAAAACAGTAAAAAGAAATTATACAATGACGGCTACAACCCCGACCCGGTTGTGCGGCCATACAAATAATTATTAGATCAATTTACAAATTTACATGAATTGAAAGAAAAGAAAACTCTCGTCTCACAACCCCCGGCTATTCACCCGCGACAATCCAATGAATTCATAGACACATTCCAATAACATTACAGATCACAGATTTGTATAACCCCCACTAATCGACATATAGCGATTAGCAGACGTTCAATACAAATATCACATCACAGAAAAACCCGTCAGCTCAAGTCTTTTAGAAGTTCGATCAAAAATACGGATTTATAGGCCCCCAATAAAAAATTTTCGTTCTGGAAAATCTGGGCAGAAAATACATATTCCAAAAATCCCAAAACAACCCCATAAGCACTCTGCAAGAAGAATTTACCCCGACCGAGTTAACTCGGCCGCGTAACCGCGGCGGGAGCACGCTCTCGCCGCGTTTCCGCGGCACATTGAACGATTCAGGGGACGAAATTTCTTGGGTGTTCACACAAAAGCCTGAACC
The DNA here is from genome assembly GCA_030015575.1 of Agapanthus africanus. Lineage (NCBI taxonomy): Eukaryota > Viridiplantae > Streptophyta > Magnoliopsida > Asparagales > Amaryllidaceae > Agapanthus > Agapanthus africanus. The sequence continues at coordinate 359,867,988 of JASDDO010000012.1, forward strand.
GATTTTTAAGATAAAATTTATTAATTTTTGAACAGAAAAAATTTCGGCAGAAACTTGACAGTTTTGGGTTCGTTTTGCGACTTTTCTTTGATCGATCTTCTAGCTACTTTGCTAACATGTTAGATAGAGTTTAACTAGGCTCTGATGCCACTGTAAGCCCATACTACCTCTCCCGGTACTTTCGGGCATGCGGAATTTGGTGAAAAACAATTTTTCTAGAGGTGGTAACATGGACTCAAAACCGGATCTTTGTTAAACATCTAACTAACAACCTAACTAGGAGTTGTTAACTACTCGGTTAGGGGGTTATACCTTTCTTTCTTGAACTCCTTCTTCTTTGACTCTCGATGGTTGTCCGGATCGGCTTCACTCCGTCGTCTCCTTGCGTCGAAGATGGATCCACCTCGAAAGCTTCTACCTTTGGCTTCTTCTTCGGTCTTTGAAGAAACTAGTTCACTTGGTTTGCTAAACCATGTGAACTAGAGTGAGTAGAGAAGAGTGTGTAGGGATTTTCTCTATGGTTCTTGGTTCTCAACACATAAGACAAGTGAACCATAGACTAAAGAGAGGGAGAGCAAGAGGAAGGAGATGAGAGCTCAAGAACAAGAGAGAGAATGAGAATGATAGAATGATAGAAGACTTTTCTCTCTTGGCTCTCATAATCCATAACCATCATCACAAAATAGTAATCAAGTATTGTGTATATGGTTTAAGCTACAATAGCCATATCATTTCATGCACTCATTTCTCACAAGAGAAATAAGCAAGTAAAAAGTCTTTGCCATGAAATGATAGCCATTGTCATCATGATGGTCAACTAGTCCAACCTAGTCAACCGGTCAACAAAGTCAACAAGTCAAGAAAGTCAACCCCTCATCAACCATGTCACCACAATACTTAATTAATATTATTGTTAATCATATATCATATTCTCATTAGGCTTGAGCAAAAAGTCAATAGTCAACAGTCAACGGTCAACAACCCTAATGAGAATCCTCTACCTCTGTCTCTCCGTCAACTGTGCATACACACCCGTATCCGCGTTCCGAGGAACATGTATACATACTTGATAAATCCAATCCCAATACGTACACTAGGATCTAGCTTAAACCAAAGCCCGCTAGTGTTAACTGTCCGGACACTGTACGTGCATAAGTGCACGGATGTGACCGAACCCTGTCGCAAAACCATGCGACCTGTCGCAAAACCATGCGACCTCTACTCTTTTGCCTAAAGGCGAATAGCTCTCTGTGTGGGACTCTAAAGACTCGACACTACGCTGGCAGTGGGTTTAACCACAGACCGCAAGCGGCACTAGCTGTGCGTAACGGTCCCCAGGTAGATGCCGACAAGAAGACTGATGAGGTGAAACCCATCTGAACTCCTACTGAGCCTGAATGTGACAATCTCCGTACAGTCCGGTCTGTTCGTCTGATACATCGCATGGCGGGCCTAGGGGGGCGGTAAACGTCAGTCCCCTAATAGCGGTACAAGTCGTGTCGGAGTGAAGCCTAAAACACCCTGAGATAACACTGGAAGCCTACCAGTATATCTCGATTGCCCTGGCCAGGGACTACTCGTGTAATGGCTCTCCTAGACACAGCGCGATGTCAACCCCCAATACCGGGAGAGACGAATCCAGTCTAACCGTCACTGCCTCCAAGTGCTTCGGGACTGTACCCAACCACTACCTGTTTGCACGACTCCTTTGAGCCGTGGTAGGGTAGTAATCAAAGTACAGTGGGAACACACTCGAGGCGAAGTGACAGTGTCGAGTCAGCGGACTAAGCTGTACTCATGTCACCTGAGAACTGATAACTGACGATAGGTATAATACCAACCGGTCAGTTCCCGACGAGTCCTGTCCAGTGTACTCGTAACCTAACGAGCACCCTTATACTATCTCCAGTACGACGTACTGATGGCTGTGGGACAGACCATCTCCCACACTGGGATGAGAAACGCATACGCTAGTCTACTCCGTAGTATCGATGCCCTGTCTCGATAGTCCTGCGACTAGGGACCTGTATAAGGATGTGCTTATAGATTACCCAGCCCCTACTAGTGTGACTGCCATCTCAACGCTGGTAATCAAGCAAAGTTCCTAAGGGCTCCACTAATGTGTATAGGTGATATACAAAAATAAACACATGTACACATTGAAGTAGAAACAAACCAAGTAGCATACTACTATATTGAGCAAGATTGTTTATACAAGGTGAATATCCCAAGCTTCCATTAAGTAATATACAAACTAGTATGATACAGTAATGGCCTCTAGGGCATATACACTAACATACCTATCGTCAGTTAATAGTTCCCAGGTGACATGAGTACAGCTTAGTCCGTTGACTTGACACTGTCACTCCGCCTCGAGTGTGTTTCCACTGTTCTTAGATTGCTACCCTACCACGGCTCTACCGAGTCGTGCAAACAGGTAGTAGTTGGGTGCAGTCCTGAAGCACTTGGAGGCAATGACGGTTAGACATGATTCGTCTCTCCCGGTATTGGGGGTTGATATCGCGCTGTGTCTAGGAGAGCCATTACACAAAGACCCTGGCCAGGGCAAGCGAGAATTGATGGTAGGTTTTCCAGTAGATTCTCAAGGTGTTTTGGGCTACACTCCGACACGACTTGTACCTCTATTAGGGGAATGACGTTTACCGCCCCCCTAGGCCCGCCATGCGATACTCTTAGACGAACAGACCAGACTGTACGGAGATTGTCACATACAGGCTCAGTAGGAGTTCGGATGGGTTCACCTCATCAGTCTTCTTATCGGCATCTACCTGGGGACCGTTACGTACAGCTAGTGCCGCTTGCGGTCTGTGGTTAAACCCACTGCCAGCGTAGTGTCAAGTCTTTAGAGTCCCACACAGAGGGTTATTTTCCTTTGGGCAAAAACAGAGTACAGGTCGCATGGTTTTGCGACGGGGTTCGTTCACATTCGCGCACTTGTGCACGTTTGGTGACCGGACAGTTATTACTAGTGGGCTTTGGTTTAAGCCAGATCCTAGTATATGTTTTGGGGTTGGTTTTATCTCATTGTATTCGTGTTCCTCGGATCACGGATGCGGGTGTGTATGCACAGTTGACTGAGGTAGAGGATTCTCATTAGGGTTATGGTACGGGTGTGTATGCACAGTTGACTGTTGTCTTTTTCCAAACCCTAATGAGAATAGGAAATATGATTAATAATATTAGTTAACATTTTTATGCCATGGTTGAGTTGAATTCTTGACTTTTATTGACTTGTTGACCGGTTGACCAAAGTAGACTTGTTGACCATCATCATTTGTTTTCAAAGATGCTTCTTATTCTTTGCAAAAGCATTTAATGAATGAAATGATAATGGTCATTCATCAATTCACCATCACAAATTGTTAATTATTATTATTATTATCATTTTTCTAAATTATGAGAGCATGGTTGAAAATTGTATGATTCTCACTTGCATCTTCTCTCTCATCCATTGCTCTCCTTCATCCTCTAGCTCAAGGAAATTGCTTCTCATGAGTTGAGAACCATTTTCCTTTGAGATAAAACACCAAGAATACTCTCTACTCTTTCTAGGGTTCTAGGTTTAGCAAACCAAGCACCTTAGTTACCTCTAGGTTGAGGTAGGAGCTCAAGTTCGAACCCTCGGGTGGATCTATCTTCGACAAAGAGGAGACGACAAGGAGGAGCCGTACAAACTACTACAAGGAGCAAGTAAGGAGGAGAACAACAAGAAGAGAAGGAGTTCAAGAGAACAACTAGAAGAGAAGGAGTTCAAGACTAGGTATAACAATTCCACATAGTAGTTAGAACTTGTAGATTTTATGTTAGTTTTGTTTAGCAACGATCCTTCATGAAACGGTCTATGTTACCAAGCTAGGGAAAAAATTTTGTTTTACCTATTCCGCCTCCCCGAAAGAACCGGGGTGGGTAACGTGGACCTAACACAGGTTAGTTTGTCAACCTGAGATTGTCATTTGTCTCGTGTGAGTTCCCACTGTGCTTTGATTTCTACCCTACCACGCTCAAAGGAGACATGCAAACAGGTATTTTTTGGGTACTGTCCCGAGCCACATGGAGGCAGTGAGCGGATCGTCGGGGATTCGTCTCTCCCGGTATTGGCAGTTGATGTCGCACAGTGCACGGGTGGCCATCACTAGAAATCCTCGGCCGAGGTAGTGGAGAATTACTGATTTGGATCAGTAGTTTCTCAGGTGGTGATGGGCTTCATGCCGACACGATTTATCGCGTTATTAGGGGTCTGACTTTATCCACCCCCTAGACTCGATATGCGATACTCTTTAGACGAATGGACCGGACTGTACGAATATTGTCACTGTCAGGCTCAGTAGGGTTTCTGGATGAGTTCGCTCATCAGCTTCCCTTCCAATCAATACATAGGCAACCATTACGTACAGCTTGTACCTCTGACGTGCTAGAGGTTATACCCAGTGCCAGTGTGTTGATGAGTCATTAGAGTCCCCCACAGACACTTTCCTAAGTTCGGGCGAAACGTTGTAGAGGCCGTATGGTTTTATGGCAGGGTTCGGAAAATGCACGTGCGTTTACGCACGTGTCATATTTCGGGCAGATAATACTGGTGGGCTTTGGTTTAAGCCAGATCCGAGTATTATACTGTGTAGATATAATATCTTTATCTCAGTTGCATTTGTATTCGGTCGTAATACAAATGCGGGTATATTTATACTGTTACGGGTTTATCCTAAAATTCGTTTCAGGATCACTTTTGGAAGTTTCCAGTTTCCTGTTTTCTATAAGTCGTATTTAACATTCGGTTAAATAAAGATTTATCATTTCTTCTTGAGGGTGAGTCATGTGGTGAGTCATGAGTGGAAGCTTCATGTTGTGGTGATTAGATTAGTGAGTCACCATTATGCATTAATTGAATGGTGAGGTGTTATTAGTGAGTCACCTTTTCATTAATGACTTTTGTTCTTGCTAAGATATTTCCTCTTGATCTTTTGTGAGAAGCTTTTCTTATGGTCACCCTCTCCACTCCTACACTCACCTCCCTCTCCTTATATATGGCCGGCCCCTCCCCTCCTCCTCACTCTTACATATGGTTGTTAATTTGGAAAAGATTACGATAGTTTTGGATTCATGGAAATTAGATAGCCTCATTTCTCATTTCACCCGATCCAAAAGGCAACTTCATTAACCGTTCGTCCATAGCTTTGGACCTAACGAGACAAAGTGTTCTACTCATTCTCTACATCAATCTTGGTCATCTCTTTTAGCAAACTTAATGATCGAGTTGCCTCGGTTCAGAGGCGGGAGCCCGTTTAAAGATCCGTCGACGTGGTGCCACCTGGACGAGAAAACTGGAGATTCAGGAGATCAGAGCAGCCGCAACAAAGTGTGGGATGATGGTTGAAGACCGAAGTACTCGGATCGTTCGGTATAACATTTCTACCCACTTTGTAGTTTGTTAGTTTAGCTTTAATGGCAGATCCGGGTCATAGTACGCGATAGCGCCAGTTGTAAAAGTTTTTGTTCCGCATTTGGCGTCTGTTAGACGGCCGGGGCGCTACCATGGACTTACATTGGTATCAGAGACTCACCATTAAGCTTTACTAACTTGTGCTAACACGTTTAAAATATCGATCGAACGGAATTTCGAAAATCACATTTTTCAGTGCAAAAGTTTCTGTCGATTTTAAATCAAGTCTTAAAATTATTTTGAGCATCACAGAAAATTCAGCAGGATTTTTTAAGAATACAGTTGAAATTTGGTCACCTGATCCCATATTATTGGCGCGGATCTGCGGTCAAAGCTAGGGTTTGACCGTGCATCCGCGGCCAGTTTGAAGGAACAGTGATCCAAAATATAATAGTGTCTTCTACATGGTAATTTGTGGTTTCTGGAATATTTCTTTTGGGCCCATATTTTGTTACTGTACAGCAGATGTTTGTGGGGCCAACTTCGGGAAGTTTTGTCGATTGAAATTTTAAACTTGTTAGTTTGCAGTAATTACATTATATCTCTGACCGGGAATGTCATTCGAGCGGTAAATTGCGTATAATTGCTATAGCTCTTTTAGACGGATTTGCGAACGTGGCATTCGCGTTGGTGTTCTGTGTTGTACTGTGATGTTGCGGATTTGTCGTGGTGGATAGCAGTGTGCAATGGTAGTGTTGTTTGGATTTATTTGTACATTTGATATTGCGGGGCGAGCGTCCAACATGTGGACTGCCGTCACTGCCTATTTATATAATATTCTTTTTGGGGCACGACCGGGCAGAGGTCGATGTACCCGTTGTACATATTTTTATTTCTGTACTAGGTTTACCCCACGACGGAGTGCACGGATAGCCGGATTCTGGAGGGCAACGGGTCCGTATCTCATGGCTTTGATAGGCAGAGGGGCCTCACTCTAGAATTGGCAGACTATTCGCCGCACTCGTAGGGGGTACATGTTGACCCAAGGAGGGGTGCTCAAGTTACCGGATTCCGTGAAGTGCCGGGTGGTCCATTCATTTTGCTGTAGGGGGCTGCCTCGCTTCAGGTTTTGGCGGGTAACTTGCCGCACCCGTAGGGGTCTAGGTTTCATTGCACAGGCTATCCACACGACCAGGGGAACGTCGGGTTTCTGTAGCGGCTCTATGAAACCCGGGGATCCCAGATATCTGTATTGTTCTGTGATGCTTATTACATTTCTGTGATGTTCCATTTTATCACGCCTTGAGAGAATTTTATATATTGATATATATACTAGTAGATGCTCTATATGTTTTGCATCCGCGTTAGTCCAGCTCCCGCTCTGTCGTTAGTTAAGTAACCTAACGGGTGATGACGGGACCCAGTGACGAATGCGGATGGCATATACGTACATTTTATTTTCGTTCTTTTCTGGTGTGATTGATTGATGGGACTGCGTTGATTCTGATCAATACAAAGTATAACAAACCTATATTTGATGTTGTTGGAACAAATTTTAAAAAGTGTTATTACAAAGATGTTTCCTTTTGTTTTGCATAGCGGTATTCAGTTGGAATATCCTGCACCTCATTCGACGAGGCAAGGGCGACATCTCTTCACCGGGAGTGACCCCTTGGGCAGAAGTTTACGTCAGGGTAATAACTTCAATATAGTCGATTACAAGTTGCTTTGCATCGAGATATTCAGTTGGAATATCCTGCACCTCATTCCACGAGGAAAGAGCCGAGATCCCTTCACCGGGAGTGACCTCTTTAGCAAAGGTTTTCGTCACTATATTTTTATAAAAGCTATCAAGTTCCTTCAACGAGATCAAGTTCATTACGTTAAAGGTTTTTAGCCAAAAACCAGCCGTAGCCTTCCGCCATTTCTTATGGATAGTCAGTAGTATTCAAGCTATGTTTGTTGACTAAAGTCAAGGCATAGTGTTAGGTAGTTGCTGGGTATTCATCTGTTGCATAGATAGATGTGTTGGTTTGGGACAGTCATATTACCTTGTTGACTAAAGTCAAGGGTATGTACGGGTAGGTTCAAATCAACCTGGATAATGATGGGTAGAACTTGACATGTGACTTATGATTTGTTGGCTAAAGTCAAGGTCAAAAGAGCATGAGGCAAAAATTACATCGGGAGTTTCAAACATACAGGAAACTTGCCAGGCATGCGCATACCATCTGGAGTGTGATAACTTGAGTGGCTTCTATCAAGTTATCATGCGATGATAGTTGGATCCCGATTCTCACTGATGAGTTGGTTTACTCTTCGGGTGATCCCGACTAATTCTTCTTTCAGGTTTGGATGAGAATTTGAGATTACAGTGGGAGGTTTCCTGATTAGATAAAGTGATAACCATTCTGATCTAGGTTAGAGTGCACGCAGAGTGTTTCTTTTCTCTCTCTCTCTCTCTTTGGCAGCGACCTTTGACCGACCCTAGACTGTGACTCAGTGACCAAGTTGACCGAACCTTCTTAAAATACTGGCTTTTGGATTGTCTATGTTGCATAAGTCATTGCCACTCCTTCTTTTACCCATTGCATTTCTCAGAACACCCCGTATTACTACGGACATCCACTTCCATTGGATAGATCCATCGTATGGTTATATACGAACTCGGAAGGACTTCTTCGATGATGGATCCAGGTTCAGGAGAAATAGAATTGGTTTATTCAGTTGTCTTTTATTATCACCTTCTCTCAGGTTGCGAGGGCTCCTTAGTTTAGGAGAGTACACCTATTACGCTTATTGGATAGTCTTATTCCAAACCATAGGCTGGTGCCGAAAGATAGGGAATGAAGAAAACCAATTAGCCTAAGCAGGGTGTGTAAGTCCACGTTACCTCTCCCGGTTCTTACGGGCTTGTGGAAATGATGAAAAACGATTTTTCAAGAGATGGTAACATGGACTCAAAATACGGATCTTTGTTAAACAACTACCTAACAACCTAACTTGAGTTTTACCTACTCGGTTAGGGGGCTATACCTTTCTTGAACTCCTTCGTCTTCAACTCTTTCCGGTGTACGGATCGGCCTCACCTCGTCGTCTCCTTGCGCCGAAAATGGATCCACCTGAAAGCTTCTACCTTTGGCTTCTTCTTCGAACTTGAAGAAACTAGAACACTTGGTTTGCCAAACCTTGTGAACTAGGATGAGTAGAGAAGTGATTTGGGGTTTCTTTTATCTCTAAGGCAATGTTTCTCAACTCATGAGAGGGTGTTGCCTTGAGCTAGAGAGAGAGCAAGAGGAAGAGCAAGAGGGAGAGCACAAGCAAGAGAGAGAAATAAAATGAGAGAATGAGAAAGACTTTTGCCATCCAAGCTCTCATAATCAAAAACCATGATTACTCATAGTAGTAATTGAGTATAATGTGTTGGTTCAAGTCAAAATGGCCATATCATTTCATGCACTCAATTTGCAAAAACAAACAAGCTAGCAAAAGTCTTTGCCATGAAATGATAGCCATTGCAATGATGATGGTCAACTAGTCCAACCTAGTCAACCGGTCAACAAAGTCAACAAGTCAACAAAGTCAACCCCTCATCTCAACCATGACACAATAATACTTAATTAATATTATCATTAATCATATTTCTTATTCTCATTAGGGTTTAGCAAAAGTCAATGGTCAACAGTGAACAATCAACAGTCAATAACCCCAATGAGAATCCTCTGCCTCCGTCTCTCTGTCAACTGTGCATACACACCCGCATCCGCGTTCAGAGGAACACGAATACAAACAAGATAAAACCAATCCCAAAACGTACACTAGGATCTGGCTTAAACCAAAGCCCGCTAGTGTTAACTGTCCGGACACCAAACGTGCACAAGTGCACGGATTTGACCGAACCCTGTCGCAAAACCATGCGACATGTCGCAAAACCATGCGACCTCTACTCTTTTGCCTAAAGGCGAATAGCTTTCTGTGTGGTACTCTAAAGACTCGACACTACGCTGGCAGTGGGTTTAATCACAGACCGCAAGCGGCACTAGCTGTGCGTAACGGTCCCCAGGTAGATGCCGACAAGAAGACTGACGAGGTGAAACCCATCTGAACTCCTACTGAGTCTGAATGTGACAATCTCCATACAGTCCGGTCTATTCGTCTGATAACATCGCATGGCGGGCTTAGGGGCGGTAAACGTGAGTCCCCTAATAGCGGTACAAGTCGTGTCGGAGTGTAGCCCAGAACACCTTGAGATAGCACTGGAAACCTACCAGTATATCTCGCTTGCCCTGGCCAGGGACTACTCGTGTAATGGCTCTCCTAGACACAGCACGATGTCAACCCCCAATACCGGGAGAGACGAATCCTGTCTAACCGTCACTGCCTCCAAGTGCTTCGGGACTTCACCCAACTACTACCTGTTTGCACGACTCCTTTGAGCCGTGGTAGGGTAGTAATCAAAGTACAGTGGGAACACACTCGAGGCGAAGTGACAGTGTCAAGTCAGCGGACTAAGCTGTACTCATGTCACCTGGGAACTGATAACTGACGATAGGTATAGTACCAACCAACAGTTCCCTGCGAGTCTTGTCTAGTGTACTCGTAACCTAACGAGCATCCGCATACTATCTCAAGTACGACGTACTGACGGCTGTGGGACAGACCGTCTCCCACACTGGGATGAGAAGCGCATACGCTGGTCTACTCCGGAGTATCGATGCCCTGTCTCGATAGTCCTACGACTAGGGACCTGCATAAGGATGTGCTTGTAGATTTCCTACCCCCCACGAGTGTGACTGCCATCACAACGCTGGTAATCAAGCAAAGATCCTAAGGGCTCCACAAATGTGTATAGGTGATATACTAGAATAAACACATGTACACATTAAAGTAGAAACAAACCAAGTAGCATACTACTATTTTGAGCAAGATTGTCTATACAACTGTGAATATCCCAAGCTTCCATTAAGTAATATACAAACTAGTATGATACAATAATGGCCTCTAGGGCATATACACTAACAATCTCCCACTTGCACTAAGGCCATGTACTGGCGTATCGAAGACCTATCATCTCGATCAGCCGCTCGAACTGAGTCTGGGGTAAGGCCTTCGTGAGTGGATCAGCAGTGTTATCTTCCGTATTTACTCTCTTCACCTCGATCTCCAGGCGATCTACGGTCTCCCTGATCAGGTGATACCGCCTCAAAATGTGCCTGGACTTCTGATGGGACCTGGGTTCCTTCGCTAAAGCTATAGCGCCGTTGTTGTCACAATACAGCGGTATTGGATCAACACTGGTAGGAACCACCTGAAGCTCCATGAGGAACTTCTTCATCATGACAGCTTCCTTTGCGGCATCGCAAGCAGCTATGTACTCCGCTTCCATAGTTGAGTCAGCAACGGTTTCCTGCTTGGAGCTCTTCCACTCTGGAAGCTGGAGTCATCCTTGTCACTCTGGAAGCTGGAGTCAGCAAAGGCCTCGATCTGGAGGTCTTTTCTGCTATACACCAAGAACATCTCCTTAGTCCTTCTCAGGTACTTGAGAATGTTCTTTACTGCTATCCAGTGTTTCTCCCCTGGGTCCGACTGATACCGGCTTACAACGCTTAATGCGTATGCTACATCTGGTATGGTACACAACATCGCATACATAATAGAGCCTACCGCAGATGCGTAGGGTATTGATGACATGCGAGCCCTTTCCAAATCAGTCTTGGGAGACATCTCTTTGGAGATGGTGATTCCGTGACAAGCCGGTAGATTACCGCGCTTGGAATCATCCATACTGAATCGTTTCAGTATGGTGTCGATGTACCTTGACTGTGAAAGTCCCAACATCCTTTTAGATCTATCACGATAGATCTGGATCCCCAGAATGTAGTTGGCATCGCCCAGGTCCTTCATGGAGAACCTCTGTGACAAGAATCCTTTGACTGACTGTAACATAGGAATATCATTTTCTATTAGGAGAATTGTAAGTCGATGTTCAACACCCCAATACTTGTGGGGAGGCGAAAATATGGATAACAATCAAGTTCTATGATCAAACATCGATTAACCGTACGAATCGTTTGCTATACAAGTTTTAACAAAAGCTTTAGAGTTTTAATCTACTATGCGAAGAAGTTATACCAAACGGTTCTAGTCCTTCGTCTTGATGTTCTCTACGGCCTCTTTGGATCTCCACGTCCTCTTCGGCTTTCTCCCGTGATAGACGATCCACCCGAGAACCCTAATCCAAGCTATAACCTCTAAACTTGAGGTTACTTAGTTTCTCTAGTTGCTAAATAGAGTAGCTAAGGTGATGTAGAGATTGGTTATGGAGTAATTAGTCTTTCCTAATCCTTGTTCTCAACTCATGAGGGTAGGATTAGGGTTTGGTGAAGGAGAGAGAGCTTGAAGAGAGAGAGTGAGAAGATGATAATGATAATATTATATTGAATAAAGCTTCTCACTTGATATATATGAAACATAAAGAATATGAAAGAAAATGAATAATAAGTGAATATTCATCATGTTTCATTTAATCAAGTGTGTGATTCATCATGTGAGTCATTAAGCAATAAATGATGCTTTAATGACATGATGAATCACTCACAATGAGTCACTAATTCAATAAATGAAAATGCCACCTCTCTCTTTATGTCACATCCTTCTAGAAGCTTCTCCGAAAATTACGAGAACGCCCCTCTCATCCGTGAAAACACGGAAAAACTTTAGACTGTATAAATCCAATAACCTGATACTAGAATCTGGCTTAAACCAAAGCCGGCTAGTAAAAACTGTCCGAATGTTGTACGTGCGATTAAACACGTATGCGTCCGAACCTTTGTCGTAAAACCATACGACCTCTATATCTTTTCTCCTGGGTTTGGGAAAACTCTGTGTGGGACTCTAAAGACTCGACTACTACGCTGGCAGTGGGTTTAACCACAGACCGCAAGCGGCACTAGCTGTACGTAACGGTCCCCAGGTAGTTGTCGATAAGAAAGCTGATGAGGTAACCCATCTGAAATCTTACTGAGCCTGTCTGTGACAATATCCGCGCAGTCCGGTCTGTTCGTCTAAGAGTATCACATGTACGGTCTAGGGAGGTGGTGGACGTCAGACCCCTAACAACCATACAAGTCGTGTCGGTATGGCTCTATCACCATCCGAGAATCTACTGATCAATCTATCAGTAATTCTCAATCAGCCCTGGCCAGGGACTTATGGTAATGACCAACCGATCACTGTGCGATATCAACTCCCTATACCGGGAGAGACGAATCCCTAACAGTCACTCACTGCCTCCACATGGCTCGGGACTGTGCCCAACTGAAACCTGTTTGCAAGACTCCTTTGAGCCGTGGTAGGGTAACAATCAAAGCACAGTGGGAACTCACACGAGACAAATGATGACCTTAAGTCAACGGACTATCTGCACACATGTCACCTGAGAACTGCTATCTGACATTAGGTATAATACCATCCAGTCAGTTCTCGGCGAGTCCTGTCCGGTGTACTCACACCCAGTGAGCATCTGTATACAATCTTAGGTGAACACCACCAATGGTTGCGGGACCAATCCATCGCCCCTCGTCAGGGTCTAGATATGTATACACTAGTCTACTCCGGAGTATCGATGCCCAATCTCGATACTCCTGCGACCAGGGACATCTAAGGGTGTGCCTATTGACTATCCAGCTCCCACTAGTATGACTGCCATCACAACGCCAGTAGTCAGACAAACACCCTATGGGATTTATCAACATATATATATAAATACCAAGTAAAATATATTATACGTTAAGACCAAGTCAAACCAAATAGCGTACTATCATATCAAGCAAGACTGTCATGTACATACATATCCCAAGCTTCCTATACAATGTAGGCCTCTAGGGCATATATATCCAACAATCTCCCACTTGCACTAAGGCCTATAATTGGCGCAATGAGTACCCACTGTCTCTACCAGATCCAGTTGCTTGCGTACCGCATGCCCAACATCTCAAAAAGCCTCTCGAACTGTACTTGAGGAATGGCCTTGGTGAATGGATCTGCCGTGTTGTCTTTTGTGTCTACTCTCCGTATCTCGATCTCCCGACGATCCACGATCTCCCTGATCAGGTGAAAACGCCTTAAGATATGCCTGGATTTCTGATGGGACCTTGGTTCCTTCGCTAAAGCTACAGCGCCATTGTTATCGCAATACAAAGGTATTGGATTGGCAATGGTCGGAACCACCTGAAGTTCAGAAATGAACTTCCTTATCCAGACAGCCTCTTTTGCGGCTTCACTAGCAGCTATATACTCAGCCTCCATAGTTGAGTCTGCGACGGTATCTTGTTTGGAACTCTTCCAACTTACCGCCCCACCATTGAGGGTAAACACAAAACTTGAAATAGATTTAGAATCATCCTTGTCACTTTGGAAGCCGGAGTCGGTAAAAGCCTCTACCTGGAGGTCCTTATTGCCGTAAATCAAGAACATCTCCTTAGTCCTTCTCAGGTACTTGAGAATGTTCTTCACCGCTATCCAATGTTTCTCACCTGGGTCCGATTGATACCTGCTTACCACACTAAGTGCGTAAGCTACATCTGGTCTGGTACATAACATCGCATACATTATTGATCCTACCGCCGAAGCGTAGGGTATAATGCCCATGCGAGCCCTCTCTTCATCAGTCTTTGGAGACATATCTTTGGAGAGGGTGATTCCGTGACAAGCGGGCATATTGCCGTGCTTGGAATCTTCCATACTAAATCTCTTTAGTATAGTGTCTATATACCTGGACTGTGAAAGTCCCAATATTCTATTAGATCTATCTCGATGGATCTTAATGCCCAGAATGTATGATGCATCTCCCAAGTCTTTCATAGAGAATTTCTGTGACAAGAAGAGCTTTACTGATTGTAACATAGGGATATCATTCCCTATCAGTAGTATGTCGTCGACGTATAAAACGAGGAAGACTACTGCTCCTTCTACAATCTTCCTATAAACACATGGTTCATCTACATTTTTGATAAAGTCAAATTCCTTGACTGTTTCATCAAAGCAGATGTTCCAACTCCGCGACGCTTGCTTTAAGCCATAAATGGATTTAAGCAATTTGCACACTCTTCCGCTGCTCCCACTGTCTAAGAAACCTTCTGGTTGATCCATGTAAACACTCTCTTCTAGATGTCCATTTAGAAAAGCTGTTTTTACATCCATCTGCCAGATTTCATAGTCATGGAAGGCAACAATGGCAAGCATGATCCGAATGGATTTAAGCATAGCTACTGGCGAAAAAGTTTCATCGTAGTCCAATCCTGGTCTTTGACGAAAACCTTTTGCTACTAGTCTAGCTTTGTGCGTTTCCACTTGTCCAAATGTACCAATCTTCTTTTTGAAGATCCATTTGCACCCAACTGGTTTTACCCCAGGAGGAGCAACTTCTAAAGTCCATACTTTATTGGTATACATGGATTCCATTTCGGATCTCATTGCATCCAGCCACTTTACTGAGTCACTACTTGTGATAGCCTGCTGAAAACTAGTAGGCTCATCATCATCGATGATGCAATCCTCTCGATCCCCATCAAGAAGGAAACCATAGTATCTTTCAGGAGGATGAGAAAGCCTACTAGATCTGCGGAGTGGCGTTGGTTCGTCATGTTCTATTGAAGTCTGAGATTCTTCTAAGTCTTCGGTTGCAGTTTGAGGTTCTGGAATTTCTTCCAGTTCTACCGCGCTCCCACTAATTTCTTTTGCAAGAAATTCGCTTTCTAAGAAGACAATGTGACGAGCGACAAACACCTTTTGTTCTTCAGTGTGGTAGACCATGTACCCCCTTGAATGCTTGGGGTATCCTACAAACTTGCACAAAACCGATCGTGCCTCGAGCTTGTCCGGATTATTCTTTTTAACATATGCCGGACACCCCCATATCTTTATATACTTGAGATATGGTCTCTTCCCACACCACATTTCATATGGAGTGGTAGGTACAGACTTAGTTGGAACTCTATTTAATAGATATGCGGCTGATTCTAGAGCAAATCCCCAGAAGGAAAGTGGCAACTCAGCACTACTCATCATCGAACGTACCATATCTAATAGCGTGCGATTCCTTCTTTCTGATACACCATTATGCTGAGGTGTATAAGGAGGAGTAAGCTGAGAGAGTATTCCATTTGCTTTCAAGTATTCAAGGAAACTGGTACTTAAGTATTCTCCACCTCGATCAGATCGAAGTGTCTTGATGCTTTTATCAGTTTGTTTCTCTACTTCATTTTTATACTCCTTAAACTTCTCAAAAGCCTCGGATTTATGCTTTATTAAGAACACATGTCCATACCTAGAGAAGTCATCAGTAAAAGTGATGAAGTAGGAGTGACCACTTCGTGCATGTATAGACATCGGACCACATACATCACTGTGTACTAGTCCCAAGAGTTCGGTGGCTCTTTCTCCGTGTCCGGTGAACGGAGATTTGGTCATTTTTCCTTTGATACATGATTGACAAGTTGCATATGATGAATATTCAAACGAATCTAGATATCCATCTTTATGTAAATTAGTCAACCTTGTTTCATTTATATGACCAAGTCTACAATGCCATAGGAAGGCTTGATTCGAATCTGAAGCCTTTCTTTTACGCGTGTTTTGAATATTGAAAATTTGTGGTTGATTAAGTATGTATATGCCGTTTTCCAGTGTGCCAAACCCAATCAGTTCTTGATTTAGGAGAATGTTCATGACATTTCTTTCAAGTACAAAATTATATCCTTTATTAGACAATAAAGATACTGATATAATATTACACAACATACTGGGAATACAGAAACAGTTATACAATACCAAAATGTTTCCACTATTCAACCCTAGGTGATATTCCCCTATTGCAACTGCATCCACATGCATTCCATTGCCCATCCGGAGAGTCATATCACCTGCCCCCAGCACTCTACTATTTCTCAGATCCTGAAGTAGAAGCAACTGCTTGCTTCATGTCCTTGGCTTTGAAGGCCTGACAATCCTTCTTCCAGTGCCCCTGCTTGTGACAATAGAAACACTCGTTCTTTTCTGCCTTCACCCTTCCTGCCTTGTTCGTTCCCTGCACCTTCTTGACCCCACCCTTCGGTTTGGTGACCTTCATCTTCTTCTTCCCTTTAGCTTTCGCTTTAGTTTTGGAAGAAGATGATTGGCCAACATACAGAACGGGGGTCTTCTCCTTTTTCAAGGAGGTCTCTGCTACCCTCAACATATTGAGGAGCTTTGGAAGATCCGCTTCTATTTCGTGCATGTTGAAGTTCAGCACGAACTGAGAGAAGGTGTAGGGAAGGGACTGCAAAATCAAGTCGATGTACAAATCATTCTCTAGCACGCATCCCAGGTTTGCGAGTTCCTCAATGAGGGTGATCATTTTGAGGACGTGCTCTCCAACAGGCGATCCTGGAGCTAACCTCATCTGGAATAGTTTCCTTGAGGTTTCGTACCTCGCGATACGGGAGTGTTCACCATACAATTCCTTGCAATGGAGGAATATGGATGCAATATCCATACTCTCGTGCTGTTTCTGGAGTTCATTATTCATGGACGCCAGCACGATACACTTAGCTCGCTCACAGTCTAGATCCTAAGTTTTACGAACTTCCTTGTCCGCAACTGAGGAGTCTGGTCCTGGGATAAGGGGAGGAACAGCGGTAGTAACATATGCAACTTTGTCATAAGTCAGCGCGATATTGACGTTTCTTAGCCAGTCTTTATAGTTCTGCCCAGTCAATATATTCTTTTCAAGTAATAGTTTTAGTCCAGTCATGGTAGCTGCCAGAGAGAGAGAAAAGAAAACACTCAGCATATGCTCTTGCAAGTTTAGATTGGTTTATTAATTTATCTAAACAGGATGGCTCCCACTGTTTCCTCAAATCCTTCTTCAAAACCTAAAAGAAGAACTAGTCAGGATTTAATCACACGTCACAATACTTGCTTAACCTTTCAGCCAGGCTGGTGTTGGTACTTCGAGGGAGGTTTTCCAACGCTTTCGCGAAGTTCCTTAATTAAATAACCTCTTTTCCCTGGAGGCGTAGCCCCGCTAACACCTTTCTAGGCACCTACTTGGTTTATAGCATTGATTGTTAAGTGAGAGAAATTCCCGAGAGTAATCCTACTCATCAGTGGGATCGGGATCCAACTATCATTGCATGATGCCCTAGATGGAAGCCACTCTAGTCACCATACTCCAGAAGGTAAGCTAAATCTGCAAGTTTCCTTTATGTTTGAAACTCCCGATGTGATTTTTACCCCAAGCTCTTATAGACCTTGACGTAGGCCAACAAGTCATAAGACGCAAGTCAAGTTCTACCCGTCGTTGTCCTGATCAATTTAAATACATCGTACAAGCCCTTGACGTAGGCCAACAAGGTGTACGTCTGTATTAAACTAATGCATCTATCTATGCAACAAATAGGCACACACACTGCTACCATACACTATGCCTTGACGTAGGCCAACAAGCATAGCATGAATACGATGTGCTGTCTATCTGAAACGACGGAGGGTTACGGCTGGTTTTTGGCAAAAATCGTTAACGTAATGAACTTGATTTTATCGAAGGAACTATGATAGCTTTTATTAAAAGGAGTGGTTTAAGCTCCGCATTTAAAATTTGTTTTTTCAAGAAAACCGAGTGGTTTTTAGAAATTGTTCCAACGATTCAGTTTAGGTTTTATTTTCTTTGCATTAATAATAATGCGTCCCATCTTTAACCTATCATTACAGATAACAACGAAAATATGACGTCCTCTTATGCCATCCGCATTCGCCACGGGGTCCCGTCATCACTCGTTAGGTTACTTAACTAACGACAGAGCGGGGGCTGGGCTAGCGCGGGTGTAAAACATAAGCGACGTCTAAATAGCTATCATATATATAGATATTTTACATTCTTCTGACGCAATGATATACATTCCAGAACACAGATAAACAATATTGGATTTGCAAGCAATCTGTATTTCTTTTGAGCCTGCAAGAAAAGACAGATTACACAGTTGTGATGAATAGCCGTTACCCCACCCAAGATCCCTACGGGTACGGCAAACTACCCGCCCGGCAGTTTGTGTACCCCACCTTGGATCTGTCCTAGGAGCAAAAACAGTAAAAAGAAATAATACAACGGTGGCTACAACCGCAACCTGGATGTGCCCCGCGAAATAATATTACAACTTGTTACAATTACATCAAATGAATTAAAACAATAACCCATCACTAAACCCGGCTAATCACCACAACAGTCCAATACAGTTTATATGCACAAACAGATAAAAACATTACAGAAATGTGCAACCCCCTGCCAACCGACATACTAGCAGTTAGGGGAGGTTTACGAACACATTATACAATCACAGATATAATCCAATATGCAAATACTGTACAATTTCGATCGATTAAACACTTTCAATATTGCTCCAAAATCTGCTCTGTAAAACTGAAACCTGAGCAACAATAAAATATTCCAGAAAATCCCAAATTCAACAGAGAACCCACCCAAGAAAACTGGGATCATGACTCGGCGACTCGGCCGCGGAAGCGCCGCGGATCGGTGGGATCCGCCGCGGAAGCGCGGTCGTTTGGTCGAGTCATGGCCCCAAATTTCTTGGGTGTTCTTCTGGTGTCAATACAAGCTTTCTGAACATCCCTGAACCAATTTTGGACTTCATTTAAAATTCGACAGAAACTTGTAATTTTTAGGGTTTTCCGGCTTCGTTTTTCCTTTCGAAATTCGTACAAATTTGCGATTAAGTTAAAACTTGTTTAGCTAGGCTCTGATACCACTGTAAGTCGATGTTCAACACCCCAATACTTGTGGGGAGGCGGAAATATGGATAACAATCAAGTTTTATGATCAAACATCGATTAACCGTACGAATCGTTTGCTATACAAGTTTTAACAAAAGCTTTAGAGTTTTAATCTACTATGCGAAGAAGTTATACCAAACGGTTCTAGTCCTTCGTCTTGATGTTCTCTACGGCCTCTTTGGATCTCCACGTCCTCTTCGGCTTTCTCCCGTGATAGACGATCCACCCGAGAACCCAAATCCAAGCTATAACCTCTAAACTTGAGGTTACTTAGTTTCTCTAGTTGATAAATAGAGTAGCTAAGGTGATGTAGAGATTGGTTATGGAGTAATTAGTCTTTCCTAATCCTTGTTCTCAACTCATGAGGGTAGGATTAGGGTTTGGTGAAGGAGAGAGAGCTTGAAGAGAGAGAGTGAGAAGATGATAATGATAATATTATATTGAATAAAGCTTCTCACTTGATATATATGAAACATAAAGAATATGAAAGAAAATGAATAATAAGTGAATATTCATCATGTTTCATTTAATCAAGTGTGTGATTCATCATGTGATTCATTAAGCAATAAATGATGCTTTAATGACATGATGAATCACTCACAATGAGTCACTAATTCAATAAATGAAAATGCCACCTCTCTCTTTATGTCACATCCTTCTAGAAGCTTCTCCGAAAATTACGAGAACGCCCCTCTCATCCGTGAAAACACGGAAAAACTTTAGACTGTATAAATCCAATAACCTGATACTAGAATCTGGCTTAAACCAAAGCCGGCTAGTAAAAACTGTCCGAATGTCGTACGTGCGATTAAACACGTATGCGTCCGAACCATTGTCGTAAAACCATACGACCTCTATATCTTTTCGCCTGGGTTTGGGAAAACTCTGTGTGGGGCTCTAAAGACTCGACTACTACGCTGGCAGTGGGTTTAACCTCAGACCGCAAGCGGCACTAGCTGTACGTAACGGTCCCCAGGTAGTTGTCGATAAGAAAGCTGATGAGGTAACCCATCTGAAATCCTACTGAGCCTGTCTGTGACAATATCCGCGCAGTCTGGTCTGTTCGTCTAAGAGTATCACATGTACGGTCTACGGAGGTGGTGGACGTCAGACCCCTAACAACCATACAAGTCGTGTCGGTATGGCTCTATCACCATCCGAGAATCTACTGATCAATCTATCAGTAATTCTCAATCAGCCCTGGCCAGGGACTTATGGTAATGACCAACCGATCACTGTGCGATATCAACTCCCTATACCGGGAGAGACGAATCCCTAACAGTCACTCACTGCCTCCACATGGCTCGGGACTGTGCCCAACTGAAACCTGTTTGCACGACTCCTTTGAGCCGTGGTAGGGTAACAATCAAAGCACAGTGGGAACTCACACGAGACAAATGATGACCTTAAGTCAACGGACTATCTGCACACATGTCACCTGAGAACTGCTATCTGACGTTAGGTATAATACCATCCAGTCAGTTCTCGGCGAGTCCTGTCCGGTGTACTTACACCCAGTGCGCATCTGTATACAATCTTAGGTGAACACCACCAATGGTTGCGGGACCAATCCATCGCCACTCGTCAGGGTCTAGATATGTATACACTAGTCTACTCCGGAGTATCGATGCCCAATCTCGATACTCCTGCGACCAGGGACATCTATGGGTGTGCCTATTGACTATCCTGCTCCCACTAGTATGACTGCCATCACAACGCCAGTAGTCAGACAAACACCCTATGGGCTTTATCAACATATATATATAAATACCAAGTAAAATATATTATACGTTAAGACAAAGTCAAACCAAATAGCGTACTATCATATCAAGCAAGACTGTCATGTACATACATATCCCAAGCTTCCTATACAATGTAGGCCTCTAGGGCATATATATCCAACAAGAATGTCATCAACGTACAAGACGAGGAATACCACATTTCTCCCTACAATCTTACTGTAAATGCATGGTTCATCTAGGTTTTTGATAAAGTCGAATTCCTTGACAGTATCATCAAAGCAGATGTTCCAACTCCGCGATGCCTGCTTCAGTCCATAAATGGACTTGAGCAACTTGCATACTTTACCGCTGCTCCCACTCTGAATGAATCCCTCTGGCTTATCCATAAAGATGCACTCTTCCAAATATCCATTTAGGAAAGCCGTCTTTACGTCCATCTACCAGATCTCATAATCGTGGAAGGCAGCAATGGCAAGGAGGATCCGAATGGATTTCAGCATAGCCACTGGAGAAAAGGTCACGTCATAGTCCAAAACAGGTCTTTGACGAAAACCCTTTGCTACAAGTCTAGCTTTATAGGTTTCTGTTAGTGTATATGCCCTAGAGGCCATTACTGTATCATACTAGTATGTATATTACTTAATGGAAGCTTGGGATATTCACCTTGTATGTACAATCTTGCTCAAAATAGTAGTATGCTACTTGGTTTATTTCTACTTCAATGTGTACATGTGTTTATCTTTGTATATTGCTTATACACATTAGTGGAGCCCTTAGGATCTTTGCTTGATTACCAGCGATGTGATGGCCGTCACACTAGTGGGGCTGGGTAATCTAGAAGCACATCCTTATGCAGGTCCCTGGTCGCAGGACTATCGAGACAGGGCATCGATACTCCGGAGTAGACCAGCGCATGCGCTTCTCATCCCAGTGTGGGAGACGGTCTGTCCCACAGCCGTCAGTACGTCGTACTTGAGATAGTATGCGGGTGCCCGTTAGGTTACGGGTACACTGGACAGGACTCGTCGGGAACTGACCGGTTGGTATTATACCTATCGTCAGTTATCAGTTTCCAGGTGACATGAGTACAGCTTAGTCCGCTGACTTGACACTGTCACTTCGCCTCGGGTGTGTTCCCACTGTACTTTGATCACTACCCTACCACGGCTCAAAGGAGTCGTGCAAACAGGTGGTGGTTGGGTGCAGTCCCGAAGCACTTGGAGGCAGTGACGGTTAGACAGGATTCGTCTCTCCCGGTATTGGGGGTTGACATCGCGCTGTGTCTAGGAGAGCCATTACACGAGTAGTCCCTGGCCAGGGCAAACGAGATATACTGGTAGGTTTCCAGTGTTATCTCAGGGTGTTTTGGGCTTCGCTCCGGCACGACTTGTACCGCTATTGGGGGACTGACGTTTACCGCCCCCCTAGGCCCGCCATGCGATGTATCAGACGAACAGACCGGACTGTACGGAGAATGTCATACTCAGGCTCAGAGGAGTTCAGATGGGTTTCGCCTCGTCGGTCTTCTTGTCGGCATTACCTGGGGACCGTTACGCACAGCTAGTGCCGCTTGCGGTCTGTGGTTAAACCCACTGCCAGCGTAGTGTCGAGTCTTTAGAGTCCCACACAGAAAGCTTTTCGCCTTTAGGCAAAAGAGTAGAGGTCGCATGGTATTGCGACAGGTCGCATGGTTTTGCGACAGGGTTCGGTCACATCCGTGCACTTGTGCACGTACAGTGTCCGGACAGTTTACACTAGCGGGCTTTGGTTTAAGCCAGATCCTAGTGTACCTTATGGGATTGGATTTATCCAGTTTGCTTTCGTGTTCCTTGGAACGCGGATGCGGGTGTGTATGCACAGTTGACAGGGAGGCACAGACAGCGGATTCTCATTAGGGTTGTTGACAGTTGACCGTTGACTTTTTGACTTTTTGCCCAACCCTAATGAGAATATGATATGTGATTAACTATTATATTAATTAAGTATTATGGTGACTTGGTTGTTGACTTTTGTTGACTTTGTTGACTTGTTGACTTTTGTTGACTTGTTGACATTGTTGACCGGTTGACTAGGCTTGACTAGTTGACCATCATGATAACCATGGCTATCATTTCATGCCAAAGACTTTTACTTGCTTGTTCATTGGAGTAAAATGAGTGCATGACATGATAAGGTTATGGTTGCTTCAACCATCACACATAAGACTTTTTTTGATATGATGAGTTATCATTGCTTTGGATTATGAGAGGGTGAGAGACAAAAGAGAGCCTCATTCTTTCTTGCTCATTCTCTCTCTTGTTCTTGAGCTCTTCACTTTGCTCTCACTCTCATCCTCTTGCTCCCTCTCTTGACTCTATGGTTCATATCTCTCATGTGTTGAGAATCAAGAACTATAGATAAAATCCCATTCTATTTCTACTCTACTCATTCTAGTTCACTAGGTTTAGCAAACCATGTGAACTAGTTTCTTCAAAGAACGAAGAAGGAGCTAAAGGTTGGAGCTTTCAAGTGGATCTATCTTCGGCGTACGGAGACGACGAGAAGGAGCCATCGGACCACCACCGGAGCTTGAAGAGAAGGAGTTCAAGACAAGCTAGGTATAACCATCTTCATCCGAGTAGCTAAATCTCTTTAGCAAGTTTGCTAGTTTAGTTTAGACACGATCCCGACCTTGTTTAGTCCATGTTGCCTCTTGCGATAAAAATTTGTTTTTTATACCGTTTCCGCCTCCCCGTAAGCACCGGGGGTCGCAATATGGACTTACAGTGGTATCAGAGCCTAACTAAACTTAAACTAGCTTGGTAGCAAAGTGTAACGAAGTTCGGAAACGAAAAATAACAAAACCGGAAAAATTACAAAACCTGAGTTTCTGTTGAAATTTTTTGGGCTCAAAATGAAAAACTTTATACACCTAAATTCGGCTCAGGGTTTTGTGTGAACACCAAAGAAAAACGATCCCCTAATTCGCTCAAACCGCCGCGGATCCGCCGCCTCACCTATTCATTGAGCCGCGGAAGCGCCGCCGTTTAGTGTCTTCTGGTGATCGTCTTTCGTGCAGTGTGTCTCTGTATTGGTTTTGGGTTTTTTAAAATATGTTATATGTGCCCAGATTCTCCAGAACAGAATTTTACTTTTGGGGTCCTATAATTTCGTATTTTTTTCCGAACTTCACTACACTTTGACTATGATGGTTATATCTGTAATGTTTGCATGTATTGAACGTCGGCTAATCGCTATAAGTCGATTAGTCGGGGTTATACATGATCTGTAATGTGCTGGAATGTGTATATAAATATGTTGGATTGTCGCGGGTGAATAGCCGGGGTGGATGTGAGATGAGCTTTTGTTTTTCTTTCATTCATTGTAAATTTGTAAATTGATGTAATTATTATTTGTTTGGCCGCACAACCGGGTCGGGGTTGTAGCCGTCATTGTATAATTTCTTTTTACTGTTTTTGCTCCTAGGATAGACCCATGGAGGGGTGCACAAACTACCGGGTATACCGAAGTGTCGAGTGGCCTACTCATGGAGATGAGGGAGGTTGCTACGCTTCGGGTACTTGGCGGGTAGTTTGCCGCACCTGTAGGGGTCTTGGGTGGGGTATTGGCTATTCACCGTGACCGTGTAATCTGTTTTTGTTACAGGCTCGTAGAAATTACAGATTCCTAGTATATCCAATGTATTTATCTGTGATCTGAAATGTTTATCATTGCAGTATATCTATATATGATATTATTTAGGCGTTGCTTATGTTTTACAGACGCGCTAGCCCAGCCCCCGCTCTGTCGTTAGTTAAGTAACCTAACGGGTAATGACGGGGCCCAGTGGCGAATGCGAATGGCATAAGCGTACGTCATATTTTGGTTGTTTTCTGCAATGGTAGGATTAAATGATGGGACGCATTAAAAGAACTAATGCAAGAATATCACGCATTAAAAGAACTAATGCAAGATAATAAACCAAGTTAAAGTCGTTGGAACACTTTCGAAAAACCACTCGGTTCTTTTCAAAACAAACATTTAAAATACGGAGTTTGAGCCACTCCATTTAAAAGCTATCTCGTTCCATCGACTAAATCAAGTTCACTACGTTCACGGTTTTGCCAAAACCATCCGTAGCCCTCCATCATTTCAGTTAAATATTCGGTAGTATTCAAGCTATGTATTTTGACCTCACGCCAAGGCATAGTGATTGGTAGCTGCCGGATATTTATTTGTTGAATAGATAGAATGCGTTGGTTTGAGACAGTCGTACTGCCATTTTGGCCTACGTCAAGGGTATGTACGGGTGGATTCAAATTAACTTGGATAATGATGGGACGAACTTGACATGTGACTTATGACATTTTGACCTCACGCCAAGGTCATAAGAGCATGGGGCAAAAATCCACATCGGGAGTTTCATAAGTACTGAAACTTGCTAGATTTGCATACCATTTGGAGTGTGATGATTCTGGTAGGATTCCTTCAGTTTCGTCACGCGATGATATTTGGATCCCGATCCTACTGTGAGTATATGCTACTCCTCGGGAAATTTCTCACTTAACGATCAATGCTATAAACCTAGTAGGTGGCTAGAAAGGTGTTAGCGGGGCTACGCCCCCAGGGAAAAGAGGTTCTCTAATTAAGGAACTTCGCGAAAGCGTTGGAAAACCTCCCTCGAAGTACCGACACCAGCCTGGCCGAACGGTTAAGCAAGTATTGTACGGTGGGATTGATCCTGACTAATTCTTCCTTTATGGTTTGAGGAGGGATTCGAGAAACAGTGGGAGCCATCTTGTTTAGACAAATTAAAAACCACTCTAAACTTGCAAGAGCATCATGCTGAGTGTTTTCCTCTTCTCTCCAAATTGCAGCGACCAATCAACATGACTGGACTTAAGTTACTCCTAGATAAAAACAAACTGACAGGGCCAAACTACAAAGATTGGCTCAGGAATGTCATGATAGCAATCACTTATGACAAGCTGTGGTATCTTCTTACCACCAAAGCTCCCCCTGTCCCTCGTCCAACTTCCAGCGTCGCGGATAAGGAAATCCGCAAGACTTGGGAGATTGATAGCGCGAAGGCCAAGTGCCTCCTGCTTGCCTCGATGGACAACGAACATCAGAGGAGGCATGAGAATATGGACATGGAATCCATATTGCTCCATACAAAAGAACTGTATGGAGAGCAATCTCGTATCGCAAGATACGAAGCGTCGAAAAAGTTATTTTCGACAAGAATGGCCGTCGGATCATCAGTAGCCGAGCACGTGCTAAAGATGATCGGCTACATTGAGGAGCTCGCTGACCTAGGGATCACATTGGAGAGTGAGCTATATACGGATATAGTTCTCCAGTCCCTTCCTTCCACTTACGCCCAGTTTATACTGAACTTCAACCTACAGGAAAAAGAGGTTGAACTTTCAGAGCTCCTCAACATGCTGAGGAGCGCAGAGGGCACCCTACAGAAAGGTAGGGATACATCCACTTTGTTTGTAGGAGGATCATCTTCTTCTAGGTCCAAGGCGAAAGCCAAGGGAAAGAAGAAGAAGGCCCCCGCCAAACCAAGGGGCGGTGTAAGTAAAGTGGATACGAAGAGAAAAGGTAAAGCAACAAAGATAGCAGGGAAGCTTGTGGATAAGGAAGAATGCTTCTATTGTCATAAGAAAGGACACTAGAAGAATGATTGCAGGGCCTGGAAGGCCAGAACACAGCAATTGAAGCAGGTTGCAGCTTCAGCTTCAGGTGTGTATGTTATTGAAAACTGTCTTTCAATAAACTCTACTTCCTGGGTATTGGATACCGGATCAGGATCTCATATCTGTAATTCTTTGCAGGCGTTGAGAAACCGTAGGGTTTTGAAGGCAGGTGACATGACCCTCAGAGTTGCGAACGGAGCTAGCATGGATGCTAAAGCCGTGGGGGACTATCACCTGGGAATGTCAGATGGACATGTTTTGGTTTTGCGTAATTGCTTTTTTGTACCCAACGCAACTTGTAATATCATTTCTGTATCTTTAGTTTCTAAAGAAGGTTATGAATTTGTGTTTGTAAGTAATGTTGTAAACATTCACCTTAATCAAGTTTTGATTGGGTCAGGTACTTTGAGTAATGGTATATACGTGTTAAACCAACCACAGATTTTTAATGTCCAGAATACACAGAAAAGAAAGTCTCCAGAAATAAATCAGACTTTCTTGTGGCATTGTAGACTGGGTCACATCAATGAGAGAAGATTGACTAAGTTACATACAGAAGGGTATTTGAATGCGTTCGAATATCAGTCGTATGCCACTTGTCAATCCTGTCTCAAAGGAAAGATGACAAAGACTCCGTTTACTGGACATGGAGTAAGAGCGAGCGAGCTCTTGGGACTCGTACACAGTGACGTGTGCGGTCCAATGTCTACACATGCCCGAAGCGGACATTCTTACTTCATTACTTTTACGGATGACTTCTCAAGGTACGGTTATGTCTTCTTAATGAAACATAAGTCCGAAGCCTTTGGAAAATTCCAGGAGTATAAGAATGAAGTAGAGAAACAGACCGGCAAAAGTATTAAGATTCTATGATCGGATCGAGGTGGAGAATACTTAAGTGCCGAGTTCCTGGACTATTTAAAAGAGAACGGAATTCTCTCTCAGCTTACTCCTCCTTACACCCCGCAACATAACGGTGTATCGGAGAGACGGAACCGCACCCTATTGAATATGGTGCGGTCCATGATGGGTAACGCTAAGTTACCGCGATCATTCTGGGGGTATGCGCTAGAATCAGCTGCGTACCTTTTGAACCGAGTTCCGACTAAGACTGTGCCTTCCACACCATATGAAATGTGGAGTGGGAAGAAACCCTATCTTCAATATCTGAAGATCTGGGGTTGTCCGGCTTTTGTCAAAAAGCAGCATGCGGACAAGCTCGAGGCACGTTCAGTACTGTGCAAGTTTGTGGGATACCCAAAGAACACCAGGGGGTATCTTTTCTACTACGCAGAGGAACAAAAAGTCCTTGTTTCTCGTAATGCCCACTTTCTAGAACACCAGTTCTTGGAAAAAGAAATAAGTGGGAGCGCAGTAGAACTGAAAGAAATTCCAGAACCACAGACTATTACTGAAAGGTTATTGGAACCAGAGGGTTCAACAGAACAGGACATTCCTATGCCGCTCCGCAGAAGTAGTAGACAGTCTCATCCGCACGAGAGATACTATGGTTTTCTCATAGACGGGGATAGAGAGGATTGCATCATAGATTATGATGAGCCTACTAGCTTCCAGCAGGCCGTTCAGAGCGTTGACTCAGTGAAATGGCTGGATGCAATGCGGACCGAAATGGAGTCCATGTACACCAACAAGGTATGGACGTTGGACGTTGCTCCAGACGGGGTAAAACCCGTAGGATGCAAGTGGATCTTCAAAAGGAAGATTGGTGTAGATGGACAGGTTGAGACCTATAAAGCAAGGCTGGTAGCAAAGGGTTTTCGTCAGAGACCTGGCTTGGACTATGACGAAACCTTCTCTCCAGTAGCCATGCTGAAATCCATTCGGATCCTTCTTGCCATTGCTGCCTTCCACGATTATGAGATTTGGCAAATGGACGTAAAGACAGCTTTTCTAAATGGAAATTTAGAGGAGTGTGTCTATATGGACCAGCCAGAGGGTTTCATTCAGAGTGGGAGCAGCGGAAAAGTGTGCAAGTTGCTTAAGTCCATTTATGGACTAAAGCAGGCATCGCGGAGTTGGAACATCTACTTTGATGAGACGGTCAAAGAATTTGGCTTTATCAAAAATCCAGATGAACCATGCATCTATAGTAGATTTGTAGCAAGAACTGTAGTATTCCTCGTTTTATACGTGGATGACATTCTCTTAATAGGAAATGACATTCCTATGCTACAATCTGTCAAGGGGTTCTTGTCACACAGGTTCTCCATGAAAGACCTGGGTGATGCCTCGTACATTCTGGGTATCCGGATCTACCGTGACAGATCCAAGA
This sequence comes from Agapanthus africanus, assembly GCA_030015575.1. Taxonomy (NCBI): domain Eukaryota; kingdom Viridiplantae; phylum Streptophyta; class Magnoliopsida; order Asparagales; family Amaryllidaceae; genus Agapanthus; species Agapanthus africanus. The sequence goes on from JASDDO010000012.1 coordinate 359,896,932, forward strand.
GGATATTAGGACTTTCACAGTCCAGGTACATCGACACCATACTGAAGAGATTCAGTATGGAAGATTCCAAGCGCGGTAACCTACCGGCTTGTCACGGGATCACCCTCTCTAAAGAGATGTCTCCCAAGACTGATTTGGAGAGGGATCGCATGTCTATTATACCCTACGCTTCTGCGGTAGGCTCTATAATGTATGCGATGTTGGGTACCAGACCGGATGTAGCTTATGCACTGAGTGTGGTAAGCCGGTATCAGTCTAACCCTGGGGAGAAACACTGGATAGCGGTAAAGAACATTCTCAAGTACCTGAGAAGGACTAAGGAGATGTTCTTGGTGTATGGCGGAAAAGACCTCCAGATCGAGGCCTTTGCTGACTCCAGCTTCCAGAGTAACAAGGATGATTCCAAGTCCATGTCGGGTTTTGTCTTTACCCTCAATGGAGGGGCGGTGTGTTGGAAGAGTTCTAAACAGGAAACCGTTGCAGACTCGACGATGGAAGCGGAATACATCGCTGCATCAGATGCCGCAAAAGAAGCTGTCTGGATGAGGAAGTTCTTGAAAGAACTTCAGGTGGTTCCGTCCATTGTTGATCCAATACCTCTGTATTGCGACAACAACGGGGCTATAGCTTTAGCGAAGGAACCCAGGTCCCATCAGAGATCCAGGCACATCTTGAGGCGGTATCACCTGATCAGGGAGATCGTGGATCGCCAGGAGATCGAGGTTCGGAGAGTCGCTTCAGAAGACAACACTGCAGATCCATTCACCAAGGCCCTACCCCAGACTCAGTTCGAGCGGCTGATCGAGATGATAGGTCTTCGATATGCCAGTACCTGGCCTTAGTGCAAGTGGGAGATTGTTAGTGTATATGCCCTAGAGGCCATTACTGTATCATACTAGTATGTATATTACTTAATGGAAGCTTGGGATATTCACCTTGTATGTACAATCTTGCTCAAAATAGTAGTATGCTACTTGGTTTATTTCTACTTCAATGTGTACATGTGTTTATCTTTGTATATTGCTTATACACATTAGTGGAGCCCTTAGGATCTTTGCTTGATTACCAGCGATGTGATGGCCGTCACACTAGTGGGGCTGGGTAATCTAGAAGCACATCCTTATGCAGGTCCCTGGTCGCAGGACTATCGAGACAGGGCATCGATACTCCGGAGTAGACCAGCGCATGCGCTTCTCATCCCAGTGTGGGAGACGGTCTGTCCCACAGCCGTCAGTACGTCGTACTTGAGATAGTATGCGGGTGCCCGTTAGGTTACGGGTACACTGGACAGGACTCGTCGGGAACTGACCGGTTGGTATTATACCTATCGTCAGTTATCAGTTCCCAGGTGACATGAGTACAGCTTAGTCCGCTGACTTGACACTGTCACTTCGCCTCGGGTGTGTTCCCACTGTACTTTGATCACTACCCTACCACGGCTCAAAGGAGTCGTGCAAACAGGTGGTGGTTGGGTGCAGTCCCGAAGCACATGGAGGCAGTGACGGTTAGACAAGATTCGTCTCTCCCGGTATTGGGGGTTGACATCGCGCTGTGTCTAGGAGAGCCATTACACGAGTAGTCCCTGGCCAGGGCAAACGAGATATACTGGTAGGTTTCCAGTGTTATCTCAGGGTGTTTTGGGCTTCGCTCCGGCACGACTTGTACCGCTATTGGGGGACTGACGTTTACCGCCCCCTAGGCCCGCCATGCGATGTATCAGACGAACAGACCGGACTGTACGGAGAATGTCACACTCAGGCTCAGTAGGAGTTCAGATGGGTTTCGCCTCGTCGGTCTTCTTGTCGGCATTACCTAGGGACCGTTACGCACAGCTAGTGCCGCTTGCGGTCTGTGGTTAAACCCACTGCCAGCGTAGTGTCGAGTCTTTAGAGTCCCACACAGAAAGCTTTTCGCCTTTAGGCAAAAGAGTAGAGGTCGCATGGTATTGCGACAGGTCGCATGGTTTTGCGACAGGGTTCGGTCACATCCGTGCACTTGTGCACGTACAGTGTCCGGACAGTTTACACTAGCGGGCTTTGGTTTAAGCCAGATCCTAGTGTACCTTATGGGATTGGATTTATCCAGTTTGCTTTCGTGTTCCTTGGAACGCGGATGCGGGTGTGTATGCACAGTTGACAGGGAGGCACAGACAGCGGATTCTCATTAGGGTTGTTGACAGTTGACCGTTGACTTTTTGACTTTTTGCCCAACCCTAATGAGAATATGATATGTGATTAACTATTATATTAATTAAGTATTATGGTGACTTGGTTGTTGACTTTTGTTGACTTTGTTGACTTGTTGACTTTTGTTGACTTGTTGACTTTGTTGACCGGTTGACTAGGCTTGACTAGTTGACCATCATGATAACCATGGCTATCATTTCATGCCAAAGACTTTTACTTGCTTGTTCATTGGAGTAAAATGAGTGCATGACATGATAAGGTTATGGTTGCTTCAACCATCACACATAAGACTTTTTTTGATATGATGAGTTATCATTGCTTTGGATTATGAGAGGGTGAGAGACAAAAGAGAGCCTCATTCTTTCTTGCTCATTCTCTCTCTTGTTCTTGAGCTCTTCACTTTGCTCTCACTCTCATCCTCTTGCTCCCTCTCTTGACTCTATGGTTCATATCTCTCATGTGTTGAGAATCAAGAACCATAGATAAAATCCCATTCTATTTCTACTCTACTCATTCTAGTTCACTAGGTTTAGCAAACCAAGTGAACTAGTTTCTTCAAAGAACGAAGAAGGAGCTAAAGGTTGGAGCTTTCAAGTGGATCTATCTTCGGCGTACGGAGACGACGAGAAGGAGCCATCGGACCACCACCGGAGCTTGAAGAGAAGGAGTTCAAGACAAGCTAGGTATAACCATCTTCATCCGAGTAGCTAAATCTCTTTAGCAAGTTTGCTAGTTTAGTTTAGACACGATCCCGACCTTGTTTAGTCCATGTTGCCTCTTGCGATAAAAATTTGTTTTTTATACCGTTTCCGCCTCCCCGTAAGCACCGGGGGTCGCAATATGGACTTACAGTTTCAACCTGCACATCTACACCAATCTTCTTTCTGAAGATCCATTTGCAGCCTACGGGTTTTACCCCTTCTGGAGCAATGTCCAAAGTCCAAACTTTGTTGGTGTACATGGACTCCATCTCGGTCCGCATTACATCCAGCCATTTTACCGAGTCACCGCTCTGAATGGCTTGTTGGAAGCTAGTAGGCTCACCATAGTCAATGGTGCAATCCTCTCTATCCCCGTCTATGAGAAAACCGTAGTATCTCTCGGGCGGATGAGACTGCCTACTACTCCTGCGGAGTGGCGCTGGGATGTTCGGTTCTCCTGAACCTTCTGGTTCTTCCAAGCTTTCAGTAATAGCTTGTGGTTCTGGAATTTCCTCCAGTTCTACTATGCTCCCACTTGCACCTCTCTCTAAAAACTGATGTTCCAGAAAGTGGGCATGACGAGAAACAAAAACCTTTTGTTCCTCTGCGTAATAGAAAAAATATCCTCTGGAGTTCTTTGGGTATCCCACAAACTTATACAGTACTGAGCATGCCTCGAGCTTGTCCACATGCTGCTTTTTTAAAAAAGCTGGACATCCCCATATCTTTAGATATTGAAGTTGGGGTTTCTTCCTACACCATATCTGATATGGTGTGGTAGGCACAGTCTTGGAGGGAACCTTGTTCAAGAGATATGCAGCTGATTCTAGTGCATAACCCCAGAAAGATCGCGTCAACTCAGCCTTACTCATCATGGAACGAACCATATCCAATTGGGTTCGATTCCTCCTTTTCGATACACCGTTGTGTTGTGGTGTGTATGGAGGAGTAAGATGAGAGAGAATTCCATTCTCTTTTAAGTAGCCCAGAAACTCGGCACTCAAGTATTCACCACCTCAATCAGATCTCAGTGTCTTGATACTTTTGCCTGTTTGTTTTTCAACTTCATTCTTATATTCCCGAAATTTCTCAAAGGCCTCGGATTTGTGCTTCATCAAGAAGACATGCCCCTACCTAGAGAAATCATCTGTGAAAGTAATGAAGTATGAATAACCACTTCGCGCATGTGTAGACATTGGACCACACACATCACTGTGTATGAGTCCCAAGAGCTCACTTGCTCTTTCTCCGTGTCCAGTGAACGGAGTCTTTGTCATCTTTCCCGTGAGACAAGATTCACAAGTGGCATAAGACTGGTACTCGAACGGATCCAAGTATCCTTCTTTATGTAACTTAGTCAAACGTGTCTCATTAATGTGACCCAGTCTATAATGCCATAAGAAAGCCTGATTTAATTCCGGAGACTTTCTTTTAAGTGTGTTCTGGACACTGAAAATCTGAGCTTGATTTAATACGTATATACCATTTTCTAATGTACCTGACCCAATCAGAACTTGATTTAGGTGGATGTTTACTACATCGCTTACAAAAGTAAAACATATCCTTCCCTAGAAAGTAAGGATACGGATATGATATTACAAGTCGCAACTGGTACATAAAAACAGTTACGCAGAATCATTATCTGCCCAGTTGTCAGTCCAAGATGATATTCCCCTACGGATTCAGCATACATTCTCATTCTGTTAGCAACCCTGAGAGTCATATCACTTTTCTTGATAACCCTACGGTTTCTCAGAGCCTGTAATAAATTACAGATGTGAGATCCTGATCCGGTATCCAATACCCAGGAAGTAGGGTTAACTGACATACAGTTCTCTATTACAAACACACCCGAAGCCGAAACCACAACATGCTTCGAATTCTGCCTACTGGATTTGCAAGCCCTGCAATCCTTCTGCCAATGTTCATTCCCGTTACAATAGGAACATCCCTCTTTTACTACATCCAGTCCCGAAACTTTTGCCCTTGCTTTTCCTTCTTCTTCCCTGGTTTCCTTCAGGGTATAAGCAGAGGGCAGGGACTGTAGAATCAAGTCAGTATTTGACCCGTTCTCCAACGTGGTCTTCAGGTCCGTGAGCTCAAAATAGCTGGTCTCTGTAAAGACGTTGCCCCCTACAGATGACCCGACAGCCAACCTCGCTTGAAGCAATTCGTTCGAGGTCTCATATCTTGCGATACGAGATTGCTCTTCATATAAATCTTTGTTATGGAGGAAGATAGAAACTAAGTCCATCTTCTCGTGCTGCCTCTGGTTTGCACCATCAACTGAGGATAACACGAGGCACTTGGCTCTCACGCAGTCTTTTTCTGATGTCTTACGGATGTCAATATCCGCGACAGGGGAAACTGGTCCTGTGACGGTAGGGGTTTGATTAGTTAAGAGGTGTCCCAGCTTGTCATGGGCAATGGACATCTGGACAGACCTTTACCAATCATAACAGTCAGGTTCAGTCATTTTATTATCTAGATGTAACCTATGTCTGGTCACTGGGTCGCTGCAATTAAGAGAGAGAGAAGAAAACACTCAGTATGATGCTCTTGCAAGTTTAGATTGGTTTTTAATTTATCTAAACAGGATGTCTCCCACTGTCTCTCGAATCCCTCCTCAAACCATAAAGGAAGAATTAGTCAGGATCAATCTCACCGTACAATACTTGCTTAACCGTTCGGCCAGGCTGGTGTCGGTACTTTGAGGAAGGTTTTCCAACGCTTTCGCAAAGTTCCTTAATTAAATAACCTCTTTTCCCTGTGGGCATAGCCCCGCTAACACCTATCTAGACACCTACTTGGTTTATAGCATTGATCGTTAAGTGAGAAATTTCCCGAGGAGTAGCATATACTCACAGTAGGATCGGGATCCAAATATCATCGCGTGACAAAACTGAAGGAATCCTACCAGAATCATCACACTCTAAATGGTATCAGCGCTAGCAAGTTTCAGTTCTTTTGAAACTCCCGGTGTGGATTTTTGCCCCATGCTCTTATGACCTTGATGAAGGCCAAAATATCATAAGTCACTTGTCAAGTTCTACCCGTCATTATCCAGGTTAATTTGAACCCACCCGTACATACCCTTGACAAAGGCCAAAATAGTAGTACGATTGTCCCAAACCGACGCATCTATCTAGGCTACAGATAAATATTCAGCAGCTACCAATCACTATGCCTTGGCGAAGGTCAAAATACATAGCTTGAATACTACTGACTATTTAACTGAAATGACGGAGGGCTACGAATGGTTTTGGTGAAACCGTGAACGTAGTGAACTTGATATAATCGATGGAACGAGATAGCTTTTAAAAGGAGTGGCTTAAGCTCCGCGTTTAAAAGTTATTTTGAAAAGAAACCGAGTGGTTTTGAAAGTGTTCCAACGACTTTTACTTGGTTTATTTTTCTTGCATTAATTCCAATGCGTCCCGTCATTTAATCCTACCATTGCAGAAAACAACCAAAATATGATGTACGCTTATGCCATCTGCATTTTCCACGGGGCCCCGTCATTACCCGTTAGGTTACTTAACTAACGACAGAGCGGGGGCTGGACTAGCGCGGATGCAAAACATAAGCAACGCCTAAATAATATCATATATACTCATTCGTCACATGCAATGATAGCCATTCCAGATCACAGATGAACACATTGGATATACTAGGAATCCGCAATTCGTACGAGCCAGTAACGAAAAGCGGATTACACGGTCGCGATGAATAGCCAATACCCCACCCTAGACACCTACGTGTGCGGCAAACTACCCGCCAAATATCCGAAGCGGAGCAACCTCCCTCAACGACGTGAGTAGGCCACTCGACACTTCGAGATACCCGGTAGTTTGTGCACCCCACCTTGGGTCTATCCTAGGAGCAAAAACAGTAAAAAGAAATTATACAATGACGGCTACAACCCCGACCCGGTTGTGCGGCCAAAAATAATATTACATCAATTTACATATTACATGAATTGAAAGATAAAAGGAAAAACTCTCATCTCACAACCCCCCGGCTATTCATACGCGACAATCCAATGAATTCATATACACATACCATCAACATTACAGATCACAGATACGTATAACCCCCACTAATCGACGTATAGCGATTAGCAGACGTTCAATACATATACCATATCACAGAAATAAACCCGTCAGCTTAAGTCTTTAGAAGTTCGATCAAAATACGGATTTTCAAGGCCCAAAAACTAATTTTGCTTTCTGGAAAATCTGGGCAGAAAAATCATATTCCAAAAATCCCAAAACACCCAAATAAACAAACTGTGAGAAAAATCGCACACGGCCGAGTCAACTCGGCCGCGGATCCGCGGCGGGAGCAAGCTCCTGTCGCGGTTCCGCGGCGTGTTGATCGACTCTCTGGACAATTTTTCTACAGTGAGTTTTAAAAACCCTGAGCCGAATTTTAAGGTAAGATTTATCATTTTTTTTGGACAGAAAAAAATTCGGCAGAAAGTATACTTTTCGGGCCTGTTTCGCGACTTTTTCTCCGATCAAATTTCTAGTTACTTTGCTAACATGTTTGATGGTGTTTAACCTGTCTCCGATACCACTGTAAGTCCATGTTACCTCTCCCGGTACATACGGGCTTGCGGAAATGATGAAAAACGATTTTTCAAGAGGTGGTAACATGGACTCAAAATACGGATCTTTGTTAAACAACTATCTAACAACCTAACTTGAGTTTTACCTACTCGGTTAGGGGGCTATACCTTTCTTGAACTCCTTCATCTTCAACTCTTTCCGGTGTACGGATCAGCCTCACCTCATCATCTCCTTGGGCCGAAGATGGATCCACCTGAAAGCTTCTACCTTTGGCTTCTTCTTCGAACTTGAAGAAACTAGAACACTTGGTTTGCCAAACCTTGTGAACTAGGATGAGTAGAGAAGTGATTTGGGTTTTCTTTTATCTCTAAGGCAATGTTTCTCAACTCATGAGAGGGTGTTACCTTGAGCTAGAGAGAGCAAGAGGAAGAGCAAGAGGGAGAGCTCAAGCAAGAGAGAGAAATGAAATGAGAGAATGAGAAAGTCTTTTGCCATCCAAGCTCTCATAATCCAAAACCATGATTACTCATAATAGTAATTGAGTATTATGTGTTGGTTCAAGTCAAAATGGCCATATCATTTCATGCAATTATTTTGCAAAAACAAACAAGCAAGCAAAAGTCTTTGCCATGAAATGATAGCCATTGCAATGATGATGGTCAACTAGTCCAACCTAGTCAACCGGTCAACAAAGTCAACAAGTCAATAAAGTCAACCCTCATCTCAACCATGACACAATAATACTTAATTAATATTATCATTAATCATATTTCTTATTCTTATTAGGGTTTAGCAAAAGTCAATGGTCAACAGTCTACAGTCAATAACCCCAATGAGAATCCTCTGCCTCTGTCTCTCTGTCAACTGTGTATACACACCCGCATCCGCGTTCCGAGGAATACGAATACAAATGAGATAAAACCAATCCCAAAACGTACACTAGGATCTGGCTTAAACCAAAGCCCGCTAGTGTTAACTGTCCGGACACCAAACGTGCACAAGTGCACGGATGTGACCGAACCCTGTCGCAAAACCATGCGACCTGTCGCAAAACCATGCGACCTGTCGCAAAACCATGCGACCTCTACTCTTTTGCCTAAAGGCGAATAGCTTTCCGTGTGGGACTCTAAAGACTCGACACTACGCTGGCAGTGGGTTTAATCACAGACCGCAAGCGGCACTAGCTGTGCATAACGGTCCCAGGTAGATGCCGACAAGAAGATTGACGAGGTGAAACCCATCTGAACTCATACTGAGTCTGAATGTGACAATCTCCATACAGTCCGGTCTGTTCGTCTGATAACATCGCATGGCGAGCATAGGGGGCGGTAAACGTCAGTCCCCTAATAGCGGTACAAGTCGTGTCGGAGTGTAGCCCAGAACACCCTGAGATAGCACTGGAAACCTACCAGTATATCTCGCTTGCCCTGGCCAGGGACTACTCGTGTAATGGCTCTCCTAGACACAGCGCGATGTCAACCCCCAATACCGGGAGAGACGAATCCTGTCTAACCGTCACTGCCTCCAAGTGCTTCGGGACTGCACCCAACTACTACCTGTTTGCACGACTCCTTTGAGCCGTGGTAGGGTAGTAATCAAAGTACAGTGGGAACTCACTCGAGGCGAAGTGACAGTGTCAAGTCAGCGGACTAAGATGTACTCATGTCACCTGGGAACTGATAACTGACGATAGGTATAGTACCAACCAACAGTTCCCTGCGAGTCCTGTCCAGTGTACTCGTAACCTAACGAGCACCCGCATACTATCTCAAGTTCGACGTACTGACGGCTGTGGGACAGACCGTCTCCCACACTGTAATGAGAAGCGCATACACTAGTCTACTCCGGAGTATCGATGCCCTGTCTCGATAGTCCTATGACTAGGGACCTGCATAAGGATGTGCTTGTAGATTACCCAGCCCTCACGAGTGTGACTGCCATCACAACGCTGGTAATCAAGCAAAGATCCTAAGGGCTGCACTAATGTGTATAGGTGATATACTAGAATAAACACATGTACACATTAAAGTAGAAACAAACCAAGTAGCATACTACTATTTTGAGAAAGATTGTCTATACAACTGTGAATATCATAAGCTTCCATTAAGTAATATACAAACTAGTATGATACAGTAATGGCCTCTAGGGCATATACACTAACAGGGTGTACAGAAGGTAATAACTAAAGAAAAAATAAATCGATTAGAAAGAGGGCAAAGTAAATTGCGACTGTTACCATTCACGATCAAACCGCGTACTTCATCGCCACTCCTATTTTCACCTTTGTTTTTTTTTCCCCGATTCGGGAGAAATAGAATAAGGTATTATTCATTTGTCTTTTATCATCACCTTCTCTCAAGTTGCGAGTACTCCTAGGATTAGGAGAGTACACCTATTATGCTTACTGGATAGTCTTCTTCCAAACCATAGGCTGGTGCCGAACGGTAGGGAAGGAAGAAAACCATTTAGCCTAACGATGGTGTACAGAAGGTAACGACTAAAGACAAATAAAGGGATTTGGAGAGAAGGCAATGAAATATACGGATAAAATCATGAATTGGATTATGGAAGATGCATTACTATGAATACCAGGATACCCCTACGAAACATTTTCATGTTTCAGTGCATTGTTAAAGGAAAACTGATTTCCCGATTAGATACTTACTCCAGGGTATATATTTACCAGGTATGATTCTTACATCTGTATGTTTTTACAGATGATGAGTGGGAGTAGGTTATTGGGAATAAAGGTGATTATCCTCATTATATCGGAATTCGTTGTAATTGGTGATATTTGAGGAAGTCGCCTGAGTTTTTGCCGGACGACATGTATTTGGTTTTGAATATCCGTTGTTGTGCACTAATTTCAAAATGATATATCTGTACGTTTATTTTTATAAATTGAGATATAACTTTTTGAAATTAAGTCCGTGACATTTACCTATATCAGTTGACGATTGGGTAAGGAGCATTGAACAACGGAATAGTTCTTAACCATAAGTACAGTTTTCAACCTACGACGCACAGGTTTTGAGTTATTCGACTCAGCGGACTTATACAGAGTATTGTATGTTGTCCAGTGTCCGTCAGGACAAAGGGGTTGGTCCTCGTACTCTGTTCTGTTTACTTGTAATTTCTCTAGTTTTTAGTCAAGTGTTTCGTTGAAATACAATGTTTAAGTTTTGAGAAGTTATGGGTATAAGAATAAAGTAGAGAACCAGGTATCGCAAGTATAGGGATTCTTTAAAGAGATCGAAGATGTAGATTCTTGTGATTGGTATTCAGTTGATAGTAATGGTTTTGAGAAACTCGTTTCTCTTTCAGGTTACTCATAATTGGATGGATTCCCAAGTTGAGTAATGCTGAGTAGCCACTTTCCATTAAGTTGATATGCACTGGAGAGAGCTGCATGATTTGAATATGGTTACAATTAAATTAGTGCCTCTATTTCTATATTGTATATAGAATGGTTCATATCTTAACGATGTTAAGATACGGGGAGTTGTCCATCTTATGCTTAAAACCAGACACTGGATAACTCAAGGCACGTTTCTGTAATGGCAGTTTGTGGGTTGACCCTGGCTTCGACGAGGGTTGATTTTCTACCATCTGGAAGATCAATAGTGATATTGTTCTTGACTCGCCACAGTTTTAGTAAAATGGATTTTTTCAGAAAACAGCAGTAGGAGTATGGTAGAACTGGAAGAAATTCCAGAACCGCAAACGATTACGGAAAATTTAATATGACCTATATATTCAATCAGGTTTGACATTCCATTAGCTACTCCGCAGATATGGTGGGTAACCTCAGACACCCGAGAGGTACTCCGGTAGACTCAAGGACGGTGATAGGGAGGTTCTTGTTTACCCAGACTTGATACTACTGTTGTTCCCGACTATGAGACCCGGCAGGAGGACAAGTACATCATCATTCTAAACTAGCTTTAGAAGTGTACGTATATATTATTCTGCCAGAGGGTTGTCGTAGTCAGTGGGAGCAGCGGAAGCATAGTGAGCAAGAAGCTTATGTCTATTTATAGACTTGAGCAAATATAGCGGAGATAAGATCATCTAATTTTGATGTAACAGTCATGGCTTTGACTTCGTCAGAATAGGGGATGGATCTGTTAAGAAGGTAGTGGGGTGTGATGTCCTTGTATTTGGGTGACATATACAAAGTATGAAGTAAAATTCCTATACTACGATCGGTTGTACAATGGTCGTCACATAGTTGTTTCTCCACAAAGGATATGGATATAATATCAGACATTCTGGTTACTAGATCTATGGTTTTAGATCTAGATTTAGGTAACTTCGTAATGTGGGTACTTAGACAGTATTCTAAAGGTATTTAGAATAGATGACTCCTGGCATGGTGGTGTACCTGCAGGTGATGGAGTCACCCTCTCTAAAGGTGTCTTATAGACTAAAGGGGAGAGGGATGTGCATGAATGGCAGATCACTTGCTAAGGCAATTGAGTCAATCATGAGATGTCAAGTACCACACCAGATGTTGTTTTTTACACTATATGCGATAAGTTTATATTAATCCAATCCTGAAGAAACATTAGGAAGCAGTTTTAGAACATGAATGGATGTTCTATGGATTTGATAATGGCAGCCTCCTTGAGGAGACGGTTTTCATTCCAGGCTTCCAAGGTGACCTGGATGACAGAGTGATTGTCGAGTTATAGTTTTCCCTCTGACGAGGGACAATATTATGGACAGGTGGTCCAACAGGATACTGTGGGAGGCATGGTGCTGGATACTGATTAGGTTCAGTGATCACAACAGTCTAAGAAGTTTGGATTTGAAGTTCATTTATGAACTAGGTCCCATCAGAAATCCAGACATATTCAAAGACAGGTATTACTCGATTCGGGAAATGGCTTTCTCCGCGAACTTGAGATTAAGAGAGACATAGAAAGAAACATCAGGGCGGATCCACTCACTGAAGCTATGATTATGCGACATCGCAATAATAGCCTTAAGTGCAAGTGGGATATTGTTGGATATAGTGCCCTCTAAGTCAATTATTGGATCGCAGGTACGTAATTGCAATGATTGAGGGAGGACCTATACCGATATGACTGTCTTACTCGAGATGATAGTATGCTATCTGGTTTGTCTTTATCATCGTAAACATACTTTAGTTCACTATTGCATGTTGATAGAGCCCATAGGATTCTTGCTTGACTGCCAGCAGTATGATGGCGATCATATACATGGGAGCTGGGGTCTGTAAGCACATCCTTAAAGTGTCCCTAGTCGTAGGAGTTTCGAGACAAGGCATCGATACTCCAGAGTAGACTAGTGTATACAGTCGAGACCCCGACGAGGGGAGATGGCCGGTCTCACAAGCCATTGGTGTCAGTTAGTTCACCTAAGATGTATACAGGTGCTCATTGAGTACACCGGACAGGACTCGCCGGGAACATGCTAGTTGGTATTATATATATCGTCAGATAGCAGTTACCTGGTGACATGTGTACAGGTTAGTTTGTCGACCTGAGATCGTCATTTGTCTCGTGTGAGTTCCCACTGTGCTTTGATTTCTACCCTACCACGCTCAAAGGAGACGTGCAAACAGGTAATTTTTAGGTACAGCCCCGAGCCACATGGAGGCAGTGAGCGGATCGTCTGGGATTCGTCTCTCCCGGTATTGGGGGTTGATGTCGCACAGTGCATTGGTGGCCATCACTAGAAAACCTCGGCTAAGATAGTGGAGAATTACTGATTTGGATCAGTAGTTTCTCAGGTGGTGATGGGCTTCATGCCGACACGATTTATCGTGTTATTAGGGGTCTGATTTTATCCACCCCCTAGACTCGATATGCGATACTCTTTAAACGAACGGACCGGACTGTACGGATATTGTCACTGTCAGGCTCAGTAGGGTTTCTGGATGAGTTCCCTCGTCAGCTTCCCTTCCAATCAATACATAGGCAACCGTTACGTACAGCTTGTACCTCTGACGTGCTAGAGGTTATACCCAGTGCTAGTCTGTAGATGAGTCATTAGAGTCCCCCACAGACACTTTCCCAAGTTCGGGCGAAACGTTGTAGAGGCCGTATGGTTTTATGGCAGGGTTCGGAAAATGCACGTGCGTTTACGCACGTGTCATATTTGGGGCAGATAATACTGGTGGGCTTTGGTTTAAGCCGGATCCGAGTATTATACTGTGTAGATATAATATCTTTGTCTCAGTTGCATTTGTATTCAGTCGTAATACAAATGCGGGTATGTTTATACTGTTACGGGGTTATCCTGAAATTCATTTCAGGATCACTTTTGGAAGTTGCCAGTTTCCTGTTTTCTATCAGCCGTATTTAACATTCGGTTAAATGCGGATTTATCTTTTCTTCTTGAGGGTGAGTCATGTGGTGAGTCATGAGTGGAAGCTTCATGTTGTGGTGACTAGATTAGAGAGTCATTATTATGCATTAATTGAATGGTGAGGTGTTATTAGTGAGTCACTTTTTCATTAATGACTTTTGTTCTTGCTAAGATATTTCCTCTTGATCTTTTGTGAGAAGCTTTTGTTATGGTCACCCTCTCCACTCCTACACTCACCTCCCTCTCCTTATATATAGCCGGCCCCTCCCTTCCTCCTCACTCTTACACATGGTTGTTAATTTGGAAAAGATTATGATAGTTTTAGATTCATGGAAATTAGATAGCCTCATTTCTCATTTCACCCGATCCAAAAGGCAACTTCATTAACCGTTCGTCCATAGCTTTGGACGTAATGAGACAAAGTGTTCTTCTCATTCTCTACATTAATGTTGGTAATCTCTTTTAGCAAACTTGATGATCGAGTTGCCTCGGTTCAGAGGCGGGAGCCCGTTTAAAGATCCGTCGACGTGGTGCCACCTGGACAAGAAGACTGGAGATTCAGGAGATTAGAGCAGCCGCAACAAAGCGTGGGATGATGGTTGAAGACCGAAGGACTCGGATCGTTCGGTATAACATTTCTACCTACTTTCTAGTTTGTTAGTTTAGATTTAATGGCAGATCCGGGTTATAGTACGCGATAGCGCCTGTTGTAAAAGTTTTTGTTTCGCATTTGGCGTCTGTTAGACGGCCGGGGCGCTACCGTGGACTTACAACAGCAGCTGGCCCTAGTGCAAGTGGGAGATTGTTAGTTGTATGTATGCCCTAGAGGCCAGTATTGTACATATGATGTATATTATATTGGATTCTTGGACATATATAGAGAGGACTTTCTTGCTCAACATGATAGTATTGTTAGTGTATATGCCCTAGGTGCCATTATTGTATCATACTAGCATGTATATTACTTAATGGAAGCTTGAGATATTCACAGATGTATTGACAGTCTTGCTAAATATGGTAGTATGCTACTTGGTTTGTGTCTACTTTAATATGTGCATATGTTTCTTATAACGTATCACTTATACATATTAGTAGAGCCCATAGGTTCTTTGCTTGATTACCAGCGTTGTGATGGCAGTCACACTAGTGGGGGCTGGGTAGTCTATAAGCAACATTCTATACTTGTCCCTAGTCGTAGGATTATCGAGACAGGGCATCGATACTCCAGAGTAGACTAGTGTGTACGCTTCTCATCCCAGTTGGGGAGATGGTCTGTCCCACAGCCGTCAGTACGTCGTACTGGAGATAGTATACAGGTGCTCATTAGGTTACGGGTACACCGGACATGACTCGTAGGGGAACTGATTGGTTGGTATTATACCCATCATCAGTTAACAGTTCCCAGGTGACATAAGTACAGCATATTCCGCAGACTTGACACCGCTACTTCGCCACAAGCGTGTCCCACTGTTCTTAGATTGCTACCCTACCACGGCTCAAAGGAGTCATGCAAACAGGTAGCAGTTGGGTGCAGTCCCGAGCACTTGGAGGCAGTGGCAGTTAGATAGGATTCGTCTCTCCCGGTATTGGGAGTTGATATCGCGCTATGTCAGAGAGCCATTACGCAAAGTCCCTGGCCAGGGCAAGCGAGATTTACTGGTAGGTTCCAGTAGTTTCTCAGGGTGTAATGGGCTACGCTCCGACACGACTTATACAGCTATTAGGGGACTGACACTTGCCGCCCCCTAGGCTCGATATGCGATAGTCTTAGATGAACAGACCGGACTGTACGGAGATTGTCGCATCAGGCTCAGTAGGAGTTCGGATGGTTTTCCTCATCGGCCTTCTTATCGACATCTACCTGGGGACCGTTACGTACAGCTAGTGCCGCTTGCGGTCTGTGGTTAAACCCACTGCCAGCGTAGTGTCGAGTCTTTAGAGTCCCACACAGAGAGTTTCCCTGCTCCAGGCGAAACGATATAGAGGTCGTATGGTTTTACGACAAGGGTTCGGACGCATACGTGTTTAAACGCACGTACGGCGTTCCGACAGTTTTTACTAGCCGGCTTTGGTTTAAGCCAGATTCTAGTATCAGGTTATTGGATTTATACAGTCTAAAGTTTTTCCGTGTTTTCACAGATTGGAGGGGCGTTCTCTTAATTTTCCGGGAAGCTTCTATAAGCATGGTGACTTGGGGGCTAAGGTGGCATTTGCATTAATTGGATTAGTGAGTCATGTAGTGATTCATGCAATAAGTTAATGATTCATTTAATGATTTATATGACTCATATGATGAATCACTTAGGGTATTAATGAAACATGATGATAATGCTTTATTTATTATTTACTTAATAATATCATATGTTTCATATATACTCAAATGATTTCATTCATCCAATGTAATTCACTTTCTCACCTTCTCTCTCCTCATGCTCTCATTCTTGAAACCCTAACCCTAACCTTTCATGTGTTGAGATCAAGGGTTAGCTAGACTAATACATCCATAACCTCACTCTATATCCCCTAGGTAGCTTAGATTAGCACTTTGAGCAACCTAGTTATCTCAAGTTAGAGATAAAGCTTGGCGTAGGAGCTCTCGGGTGGATCAACTTTGATTCGAGGAGGCCGTTGAGGTGCCGATGTTCCAAGGAGCATATGAGGAGTGGAGGACTGCGATGAAGACCCGAAGGACAAGTATCGTGAGGTATAACTTCGTATCCGAGTAGTTAAATCTTTCATAGTTTGCTGGTAACGGTTTAGAAATGATTCATGCGCTCAAGTCCGTGTTACGAAGTTTTGATGATCGTTTTTCATATATTCCGCCTCCCCGCAAGTTCGTGGGGTGCGTGACATGGACTTACAGTGGTATCAGAGCTAACTAAACCATTACTAGCTTGTTAGCAACTAATTAGAAGTTCGATCGACGGAAAACACGAAAACAAAACCCTAACCCCTTTACAGTTTCTGTTAATTTTAAAAGTGTCTAAAAAAATATTTGACATACCTTAAAATTCACAGCAGGGTTTTTTAAGAATACTGGGAAAATACGAGCCAGTAACTCGGCAAAACGGCCGCGGATCCGCGGCAATAGAGTGCTTGTGCCGCGGATCCGCCGCCGAGTCAACGCCGAGTTGACTCGGATTTTCTCAGTAATTCCTATTTTGTGGTTTTCTGTTTTCCTGTATGTTCTGTTTCTACCCAGGTTGCTTCGTTGCTGGTTTGCTTTTGGGGTAAACACGGAATATGGTAATCGATCGATGTTCTAAGATATTTGCTAATTGGGTTTTTATTTTTAATGTTTAATGTGTTCGTAAACCTCCACTAACTGCTAGTATGTCGGTTGGCAGGAGGTTGCACATTTCTGTAATGTTTACTGTTTGTGTATATGGACTTGATTGGAATGTTGTGATGATTAGCCGAGGTTTGAGATTGGTTTAATATTCATTCATTCGATGTAAATGTAATACGATGTAATATTCTTTTGTGGGGCACATCGAGGTTGCGGTTGTAGCTACCGTTGTATTATTTCTTTTTACTGTTTTTTCTCCTAGGATAGACCCAAGGCGGGGTACACAAACTACCGGGTACTTTGAAGTGTTTAGTGGCCTACTCACTTTGTTGAGGGAGACCGCTTCACTTCGGATACTTGGCGGGTAGTTTGCCGTACCCGTAGGGGTCTAGGGTGGGGTAATGGCTATTCATCACAACTGTGTAATCCGTCTTTTATTGCAGGCTTAAAGAAAATGCGGATTGCTAGTATATCCAATAAAGTTCATCTGTGATCTGGAATGCTTATTATTGCGTCTGACGAATGTACAATATCTATATATGATAGCTATTAGACGTCACTTATGTTTTACACCCGCGCTAGCCCAGCCCCCGCTCTGTCGTTAGTTAAGTAACCTAACGGGTGATGACGGGACCCCGTGGCGAATGCGGATGGCATAAGAGGACGTGGTATTTTCGTTGTTTTCTGCAATGATAGGATAAATGATGGGACGCATTATAATAATGCAAAGAAAATAAACCAAAGTTTAATCGTTGGAACAAATTTAAAAGAAACCACTCGATTATTTTAAAAGATCAGAATTTTTTAAATTACGGAGCTTTAACCACTCCTTTTAAAAAAGTATCAGGTTCCTTCGATTATATCAAGTTCACTACGTTCACGGTTTTGCCAAAACCATTCGTAGCCCTCCGTCATTTCATTTGGGTATTCAGTAGTATTCAAGCTATGTATATTTGGCCCTTAGTCAAAACATAGTGTTTGGTAGCTGCTGGGGTTTTCATTTGTTGCATAGATAGATGCGTTGGTTTGGGACAGTCGTATTACTTTTCTTGGCCCTTAGTCAAGAGTATATACGGGTGGGTTCAAATTAACCTGGATAATGACGGGTCGAACTTGACATGTGACTTATGACATATTTGGCCCTAAGTCAAAGTCATAAGAGCATGGGGCAAAAATCCATATCGGGAATTTCTAAAGAAACTGAAATTTGCAGAGAGATGCATACCATTTTGGAGTTTGATGAATGTTGGTAGGATTCCTTCAACATGTTAGTGTATATGCCCTAGGGGCCATTATTGTATCATACTAGTTTGTATATTACTTAATGGAAGCTTGGGATATTCACATGTATATAACAGTCTTGCTAAACATGGTAGTATGCTACTTGGTTTTTCTATCTTAATATGTGAGTATACGTATTGATAGAGCTCTTAGGATCTTGCTTGACTACCAGCGTTGTGATGGCAGTCACACTAGTGGGAGCTGGGTAGTCTACAAGCACATCCTTATTCAGGTCCATAGTCGTTGGATTATCGAGACAGGGCATCGATACTCCGGAGTAGACTAGTGTGTACGCTTCTCATCCCAGTTGGGGAGATGGTCTGTCCCACAGCCGTCAGTACGTCGTACTGGAGATAGTATGCAGGTGCTCGTTAGGTTACGGGTACACCGGACAGGACTCACAGGGAACTGTTGGTTGGTTTTATACCAGTCGTCAGTGAGCAGTTCCCAGGTGACATGAGTACAGCATAGTCCGCAGACTTGACACTGCTACTTCACCTCGAGTGTGTCCCACTGTTCTTAGATTGCTACCCTACCACGGCTCAAAGGAGTCGTGCAAACAGGTAACAGTTGGGTGCAGTCCCGAGCACTTTGATGCAGTGGCGGTTAGACAGGATTCGTCTCTCCCGGTATTGGGGGTTGATATCGCGCAGTGTCAGAGAGCCATTACGCAAAGTCCCTGGCCAGGGCAAGCGAGATTTGCTGGTAGGTTCCAGTAGTTTCTCAGGGTGTAATGGGCCTCGCTCCGACACGACTTATACCGCTATTAGGGGACTGACGCTTGCCGCCCCCCTAGGCCCGATATGCGATAGTCTTAGACGAACGGACCGGACTGTATGGAGATTGTCACATCAGACTCAGTAGGAGTTCGGATGGGTTTCCTCATCGGCCTTCTTATCTACATCTACCTGGGGACCGTTACGTACATCTAGTGCCGCTTGCGGTCTGTGGTTAAACAGACCCAAATGCTCAAGCTCAAGCTCTCCCTCTTCAAACCCAGTCCTCAAGCTCTCCCTCTTCAAACCCTAATCCTCCCCTTTCATGTGTTGAGTACAAGGATTAGTTAGACTAATTAAACCATAACCCTCACTCTATATCACCTAGCTTCTTTGATTAGCACTCGGGCAGATCTTATTGATAAAGAGCACCTGACTGGTGAAGATACCCTCGCGGTCCCCGTGACTGGTGGAGCTACCTCTGGTCGCTGCGCTCGAAGCGTCTCAACTAGCGACCCTATCATCTGACGCATCTCCTGCATGCTGGATCCCACCGTCTGGCACATCTCCTGCATACCAGCCCCTAGTGTGGCGATCTGATCTGTCATGGGAGGGGTAGTCTCCTTGGGTGCAACAGGTGCACTACCCGGATCAGTCCTCGTCTCGGACGAGTCAACACGAGCCTCGGCTCTCGCAGCAGCTCTCTGTGCCCTCGTAGTCCTTGGCGGCATAGTGGCTGAAAAGGAAGGTAGGATTCGATAAGGATACAGAAATCGAATCGCAAGAATGTATACAGTCATGAAGGAATTTTAATCAATAAGTCCTAAGGTCGCTTAGGCGGGGTACCGTGTCGTGAGTATGCCGCGGAACATACACACGCCACGCCACCCTGCTGCAGCTACCTACTCCATCATACCAGGGTAAATCCTACACTCCGAAGGTAAAACCTACGCTTTGATACCAACTTTGTCACGACCCAAAGTTCGGCCCGTGACTGGCACATAACCACGCAACGTCTACAGGCGTAACATGATTAAGTAAGCCGAACCCAGAAAACAAAACCATGAAAATTTGGAGTGTTAAAACATTTAGAAAACCTTAAGTTGTTTAGTAGAAATCCTTTTTGGTTCAAGTTATTATTTAAATAATTTAACAACATTTCCTTTTCCAAAAATTTGTCCCGAAATCGGATAAAAGACGAGATATTAGTAAAAGTAACATGTGAAATAAATAGAGCATCTCAATGGGAGAATCGTGCCCAACGGCGGAGCAATCACCACAAAAATATACGACGCCGAAGCGAAGAAAGAGCAGTAAAGTGAAAACAAATATCATAAGGGGTAACACTGCATAAATAAAGTCGGCTCACAACGAGCTCGACACCAGAGTACAAATAACATTCATCGTCCTCACAATTGTCTCTAAGCCAATACATGAAAGTAGATGGAGAGTACTAGATACATCAAGATGCAACTGAAAAGTAAACAGATACAGTACAAAACCCACCTAATAGCAAAAGGACTAACACGCCTCAGCAATGGTATCTGTGTCAAAAGGTACGGTAAACAGCCAGCCGCGACTACTCCTAAGGGTAACCTGCAAGCACTGTGGCACAACGGGGGTGAGTTGCCAACTCGTGAATAGTAGATAACATATAAAGGTAATCGCGAGTATGCACGTAGTGCGATACTCTAACCTATGCCAACAGATAACATCTATAAGATGAACAGAATACTCATATCAGGCAACAAAGGTAATCTAAAAGTCTCCCCATATGATGTGGAAGATATGCAATAATCAAGTCTGATATGGAATCTAACAACCCTATATAACATGAGCAGGGTGTGCAATAATCATGTATAGCATGTGTACTGTATCAGTACAATAGGTACAGGATGAGATGTCAATACTAAATGCTGAGTATAGGAATAAACAGTGTCTACACGGAATATCAACGTGGAAAAATGACCGGGGTCCATCAATACACCCAATTCCCAGTAAAACTCAGGCGCCGTCATCCACATCGGCCCTTAAATCCTGCGAATCTCATACAATCGTGAGTGCCCAACATCGACACCCAAATCTCATAAAATCAACCGTGTCCAGTATCGACACGCAAATCCTCCAATATAGGGCGTCCGTCTATCGGATCTGCCCATGGGCTCCGTCTGCGGAATTGGCCCTCGGGCCTCGGCAGTACACGTCGTCCCGTATCCATCCATCGACTCTGGTCGGTATCCTGCGGATAATCGCCAGGTCTAACCAATCATCGGTAGGTAGTAGTCTCTTCACCGGGCTCACCGTCTAACAATACGAGTCTTCTCGCCCTGGGGTACCGTACCGGGTCCACCATGTACCCACAATCGGTGCCTACCTCTCCTCGAATCGGGCATACTCACAAAAGCTCTCTGTAACCGAGAAAACTCATGGTGGACGCACTAAAATATCATATCAAGGGAAACCGGATTTTTAAACAGTGCGTATTTTCTTAAATTAGTACTCCGGTTCCCAAATCCAGAAATCACATAATCAAATACAATGCGTAATCCATGCAACACGTCGTATGACGTTAAGAGTAAAAGAAAGGGAAAACCGCTCTTTTGAAAGATCTAGTTTTGAAAATATCGCCAGCGGTCCCTTAGTTTTAAATCAAGTCTATATCATCCATATATGTAGCATATGAATATGTGTATCGGCATGGATGTGTCCATGGATAAGTATGCAAAGTGAATATAGCAATGTACACGTGCACAACTGTAGACATATGATGCATGTGTGCCCAAGTAGGGATATATCAATGAAGGTACTCACGAAAGTACGTATACAGTGTGCATGGTATGAATGTCCATATGATAGTATGCGGTAATCATGACAACGTCAATAAAGCAGAATCAAATACGCGGTTTATAGCAATCCTATAATGTGAGTGTCATGGCAATCACTAACGGTGTGAGTGTAGCATATAAATCGTGCTCGTGCAACATGGACCGTTAGTGACAGTGCAGTGTTCTATATTACCAGTTCTATATATATAAGGAGGTATGCTACTCTAGTATGTCTACATGAACACATAAAACTAACATCCTATTACGCCCTGACGCTTAACGCCATACGGGCGATTTCCCCGTAGATGTTAAATCTACTCACCTGGTCGCGTGCTAAGAATAGCTGACCACCTGCTTCCCTTTCCTGGCGGCGTTTGACGTACCCGCCTGCGAACCTAGAATTTACACAAGAATCCCAATATATCAAAATCTCATAAAACGCGATATCGGAACGAAACGAGAAACTCGCGTCGCGAATTAACTTGCGTGCGCACGATACGCTGGAACGTGTGTGAGTGTGTCCAGAACTCGATCCGATACGCCGCGATACGTTGAATCATAGAATCCACTCGCGTATCGCGCAAACTAAATTACCAGAAAACGACATACTGTCCCAGATTTTACCCAGGTTAGAATATTACAAAACTATATATACCCTGGATCCACAAAATGTAGCAGACACCTGTACCAAAAACCCTAGCTCCAAACTCCCTGGTCTGGCCGCAATTTGCGGCCAGAACGAATATTCCGGCGGCCTCGGGTTGAAGTGGTGGGGTCGGGCTCTGGTGGTGGGGTCAGGGTGTCACCAGTAGGCTATAGTCCACTCAATTTTATTCTGAACTTACATGGGTAACAGCAGATCTCAAAAAGCTATGTTTTGCTTAAAAACGTCAAGTTTTGTACAATTTGAAAACTGAGGGTATTTTTGTTTAATCTGGGGTTATCCTAGGTTAACCTGGCATTAACAACACTTGCTTAGGCTAGTCTACCCAACACCAACCTCACCTACACACACTTTCACAAAAATCAACCAAACAAGCACAAAAACGTATAATTATCGCTAATCGAAGCTATATCTACACAACTAAGCAAACAAGGAAGGAGTTTAGAAGTTATACCGCACTAGGTACCTCACAAACAAGGAGAAGGAGAAGAAGAAGAGGAGGTGGAGCTCGCTGGGGTGCTGCTGTTGCTGTTTAAAGGCTGAAGCTGTTGCTTGCTACTTTTCTTGTTGTGTTGTTGTGTTTGTTCCTGTTGTGGAGGATGTATTGGGTGGTGTTGCTGCTGCTGCAACTCATGTTGCTGCTTGTGCAGCTGCTGGGTGTTTGAAATGAGTTAAGGGCTGTTTGTAAAGAGAGTGCTGCTGGTGCTGTTGATATTGGTGCTGATGTGTTTTGAGGCTGAGGTAAAGCAGATGCTGATATAGGTTTAAGTGAGAGGGTGAGTTTGAGAGTATGTGTGAGTGAGAGATGTGAGGGATGTGAGTGGGAGGGAGAGTGTGGAGGCTATGAAAAAGTTTTGAAGTGAAGTGGGTGTGACCCTTCCTTAAGCCACCAATTTCTCTCTCTATCAAAAGCTAACATGACACCCATCATGCCCTCTCTCTCCTCAACCCAAGTCAAACCCAAAAGAAAATATTACTCCCTTTAATTTTTTTTTGAAACTAAATTCTTAATTTAAAACTAATTAGCTTAACAAAAAGGGGTTAGACCACCATGGTTGCCTAAACATGGTTTAACCCAATTTTTAACCCTAGGTTACATGCACATGTTTGTGCAAGCTTAGGAAAATTCTAGAAAAATCTTTATTAATTTTGATAAAATATTTGAAAGTCAATTTGGTAAACTTTTATTAAAGAATTTCACTAATTAAAATATAATTAGTTACTAATATAATCCTAGTTGTTACACATCGGTACCTCAATGGCCTCCTCGAATCAAAGATGATCCACCCGAGAGCTCCTACGCCAAGCTTTATCTCTAACTTGAGATAACTAGGTTGCTCAAAGTGCTAATCTAAGCTACCTAGGGGATATAGAGTGAGGTTATGGATGTATTAGTCTAGCTAACCCTTGATCTCAACACATGAGAGGTTAGCGTTAGGGTTTCAAGAATGAGAGCTTGAGGAGAGAGAAGGTGAGAAAGTGAATTACTTTGGATGAATGAAATCATTTGAGTATATATAAAACATATGATATTATGAAGTAAATAATAAATAAAGCATTATCATCATGTTTCATTAATACCCTAAGTGATTCATCATATGAGTCATATAAATCATTAAATGAATCATTAACTCATTCCATGAATCACTACATGACTCACCAATCCAATTAATGCAAATGCCACCTTAGCCCCCAAGTCGCCATGCTTCTAGAAGCTTCCCGGAAAATTACGAGAACGCCCCTCCAATCCGTGAAAACACGGAAAAACTTTAGACTGTATAAATCCAATAACCTGATACTAGAATCTGGCTTAAACCAAAGCCGGCTAGTAAAAACAGTCGGAACGCCGTACATGCGTTTAAACACGTATGCGTCCGAACCCTTGTCGTAAAACCATACGACCTCTATATCGTTTCGCCTGGAGCAGGAAAACTCTCTTTGTGGGACTCTAAAGACTCGACACTACGCTGGCAGTGGGTTTAACCACAGACCGCAAGCGGCACTAGCTGTACGTAACGGTCCCCAGGTAGATGTCGATAAGAAGGCCGATGAGGAAAACCATGTGAACTCCTACTGAGCCTGATGTGAAAATCTCCGTACAGTCCGGTCTGTTCGTCTAAGACTATCGCATATCGAGTCTAGGGGGCGGCAAGCGTTAGTCCCGTAATAGCTGTATAAGTCGTGTCGGAGCGTAGCCCATTACACCCTGAGAAACTACTGGAACCTACCAGTAAATCTCGCTTGCCCTGGCCAGGGACTTTGCGTAATGGCTCTCTGACACAGCGCGATATCAACTCCCAATACCGGGAGAGACGAATCCTATCTAAATGCCACTGCCTCCAAGTTCTCGGGACTGCACCCAACTGCTACCTATTTGCACGCTCCTTTGAGCCGTGGTAGGGTAGCAATCTAAGAACAGTGGGACACACTTGAGGCGAAGTAGCAGTGTCAAGTCTTCTGACTATGCTGTACTCATGTCACATGGGAACTGTTAACTGACGATGGGTATAATACCAACCAATCAGTTCCCCTGCGAGTCCTGTCCGGTGTACCCGTAACCTAACGAGCACCTGTATACTATCTCCAGTATGTCGTACTGACGGCTGTGGGACAGACCATCTCCCTAACTGGGATGAGAAGCATACACACTAGTCTACTCTTGAGTATCGATGCCCTGTCTCGATAATCCTACGACTAGGGACAAGTATAGGATGTTGCTTATAGACTACCCAGCCCCCACTAGTGTGACTGCCATCACAATGCTAGTAATCAAGGAAAGAACCTATGGACTCTACTAATATGTATAAGTGATACGTTACAAGAAACATATGCACATATTAAAGTAGACACAAACCAAGTAGCATACTACCATATTTAACAAGACTGTCAATACATCTGTGAATATCCCAAGCTTCCATTAAGTAATATACATGCTAGTATGATACAATAATGGCCCCTAGGGCATATACACTAACAATCTCCCACTTGCACTAGGGCCATGAGCTGGCATATCATAGACCTATCATCTCGAATAGCCTCTCGAACTGCGTCTGAGGAAGGGCCTTTGTGAATGGATCAGCAATGTTATTCTCTGTCTCTACTCTCTTCACCTCGATCTCCCAGCGATCTACGATCTCCCTGATCAGGTGATGCCGCCTTCATATATGTCTGGACTTCTGATGGGACCTGGGTTCCTTCGCTAAAGCTATAGCGCCGTTGTTGTCACAATACAGAGGTATTAGATCAATACTGGTAGGAACCACCTGAAGTTCTGGGAGGAACTTCTTCATCCAGACTGCTTCTTTTGCGACATCGCAAGCAGCTATGTACTCCGCTTCCATTGTTGAGTCAGCAACGGTCTCCTGCTTGGAACTCTTCCAACAGACCGCCCCTCCATTGAGGGTAAGACATAACCCGACATGATTTTTGGAGTCATCCTTGTCAATCTAGAAGCCGGAGTCGGCAAAGGCCTCCATCTGGAGGTCTTTTCCGCCATACATCAAGAACATCTCCTTAGTCCTCCTTAGGTACTTGAGAATGTTCTTTACTGCTATCCAGTGCTTCTCCCCTGGGTTTGCCTGATACCGGCTTACAACGCTCAATGCGTATGCTACATCTGGTCTGGTACATAACATCGCATATATTATAGAGCCTACCGCAGAAGCGTAGGGTATAATCGACATGCGATCCCTTTCCAAATCAGTCTTGGGAGACATCTCTTTGGACAGGGTGATTCCGTGACAAGCCGGTAGGTTACCGCGCTTAGAATCATCCATACTGAATCTCTTCACTATGGTGTCTATGTACCTGGACTGCGAAAGTCCCAATATCCTCTTTGATCTATCACGATAGATCCGGATCCCCAGAATGTAGGTGGCATCACCCAGGTCTTTCATGGAGAATTTATGTAACAAGAATCTTTTGACTGACTGTAACATAGGAATATCATTTCCTATTAGGAGAATGTCATCCACGTACAAGACGAGGAATATAACAGCTCTCCCTACAATCTTACTGTATATGCAAGGTTCATCTGGATTTTTGATGAAGTCGAATTCTTTGACAGCATCATCAAAACAGATGTTCCAACTCCGCGATGCCTGCTTTAGTCCATAAATGGACTTAAGCATCTTGCATACTTTACCGCTGCTCCCACTCTTAATGAATCCCTCTGGCTGATCCATATAGATGTTCTCTTCCAAATTACCATTTAGAAAGGCCGTCTTTACGTCCATCTGCTAGATTTCATAATCGTGGAAGGGAGCAATAGCAAGAAGGACCCGAATAGATTTAAGCATAGCCACTGGAGAAAAGGTTTCGTCATAGTCCAATCCAGGTCTTTGACGGAAAACCTTTGCAACAAGTCTAGCCTTATAGGTTTCAACCTGTCTATCTACACCAATCTTCTTTTTGAAGATCCATTTGCATCCTACGGGTTTTACCCCATCTGGAGCAATGTCCAAAGTCCATACTTTGTTAGTGTACATGGACTCCATTTCGGTCCGCATTGCATCCAGCCATTTTACTGAGTCACCGCTCTGAATGGCTTGCTGGAAGCTAGTAGGCTCATCATAGTCAATAGTGCAATCCTCTCTATCCCCGTCTATGAGAAAACCGTAGTATCTCTCGGGTGGATGAGATTTCCTACTACTCCTGCGGAGTGGCGTCAGGATGTCTTGTTCTTCCTGAACTTCTGGTTCTACCAAACTTTCAGTAGTAGTTTGTGCTTCTGGAATTTCTTCCAGTTCTATTTCGCTCCCACTAGTTTCCTTTTCTAAAAACTGATATTCTAGAAAATGGGTATTACGAGAAACAAAAACCTTTTGTTCCTCTACGTAATAGAAGAAATATCCCCTGGAGTTCTTTGGATATCCCACAAACTTACATAGTACTGATCGTGCCTCGAGTTTGTCCGCATGCTGCTTTTTAACATAAGCCGGACATCCCTAAATCTTTAGATACTGAAGATAGGGTTTCTTCCCACTCCATATCTGATATGGTGTGGTAGGCACAGTCTTGGTGGGAACCTGGTTCAAAATATATGCAGCTGATTCTAGTGCATATCCCTAGAATGATCACGGTAACTCAGCGTTACTCATCATGGAACGAACAATATCCAATAGGTTTCGATTCCTCCTTTCCGATACACCGTTATGTTGTGGTATGTATGGAGGAGTAAGCTGAGAGAGAATTCCATTCTCTTTTAAGTAATCCAGGAACTCGGCACTTAAGTATTCACCACCTCGATCAGAACTCAGTGTCTTTATACTTTTACCTGTTTGTTTTTCCACTTCATTCTTGTATTCTTGGAATTTCTCAAAGGCCTCGGATTTATGCTTCATTAAGAAGACATATCCATACTTAGAGAAATCATCCGTAAAAGTAATGAAGTTGGAATAACCACCTCGCGCATGTGTAGACATTGGACCGCACACATCACTGTGTACGAGTCCTAAGAGCTCGCTTGCTCTCACTCCGTGTCCAGTGAACGGAGTCTTTGTCATCTTTCCTTTGAGACATGATTCACAAGTAGCATAAGATTGATATTCGAACGGATTCAAATATCCTTCTCTATGTAACTTAGTCAACCTTCTCTCATTGATGAGACCTAGTCTACAATGCTATAAGAAAGCCTGATTTATCTCTGGAGACTTTCTTTTAAGAGTGTTCTGGACATTGAAAACCTGAGCTTGACTTAATACGTATATACCGTTATCTAATGTACCGGACCCAATCAGAACTTGATTTAGGTGGATGTTAACTACATCGCTTACGAATGTAAAATCATATCCCTCTCTCGAAAGTGAGGACACTGATATGATATTACAAGTCATACTAGGTACATATAAACAGTTACGTAAAATCAATATATGCCCACTTGTCAAACCTAGGCGATATTCTCCCACGGATTCAGCGTTCACTGTTATTCTGTTTGCAACTCTGAGAGACCAATCACCTACCTTTATAACTCTACTGTTTCTCAAAGCATGTAATGAATTACATATATGAGATCCTGCTCCGGTATCTAGTACCCAGGAAGTAGAGTTTATTGACATACAGTCTTCAATTACAAACACACTAGAGGCTGAAGCCACAACATGCTTCATATCCTGGGAACTGGCTTTAAAAGCCCTGCAATCTTTCTGCCTATGCCCAATCCCATAACAATAGGAACGTCCCTCTTTTACTATATCCAGTCCCGAAACTTTTGCCCTTCTCTTTCCTTCTACTTCCCTGGTTTCCTTCAGGGTAGAAGGTAGAGACTGTAGAATCAAGTCAGTATCTGACCCGTTTCCCAACGTGGTCTTCAGGTCCTGGAGCTCATCAATATAGCTAGTCATTGTAAGGACGTTGTCCCCTACAGATGACCCGACAGCCAACCTCGCTTGAATTAATTCGGTCGAGGTCTCATATCTTGCGATATGAGACTGCTCTCCATATAAATCTTTGTTATGGAGAAAGATGGAAACTGAGTCCATCTTCTCGTGCTGCTTCTGGTATACACCATCAACTGAAGCTAACACGAGGCATTTGGCTTTCGCTTTATCCTTTTCCCTTGTCTGGCGGATATTCATATCCTTGACGGTGGAAACTGGACATGGGACGGCGGGATCTTGAGTAGTAATAGGGTGGTCTAGCTTGTCATAGGCAATGGACATCTGGACAGACCTTTGCCGGTCATATAAGTCAGATTCAGTCAATTTGTTATCTAGATGTAACCTATGTGTAGTCACAAGGTCGCTGCAATTTAAGAGAGAGAAGAAAATACTATTAGCATGATGCTCTTGCAAGTTTAGATTGGTTTTTAATTTATCTAAATAGGATAGCTCCCACTGTTTCTCGAATCCCTCCTCAAACCATAAAAGAAGAATTAGCCAGGACTATTCTCACCGTACAATTCTTGCTTAACCGTTTAGCCAGGTCAGTGTCGATACTTCGAGGGAGGTTTTCCAACGCTTTCGCGAAGTTCCTTAATTAAATAACCTCTTTTCTCTCGGGACGTAGCCCCACTGACACCTTTCAAGGCACCTACTTGGTTTATAGCATTGATCGTTAAGTGACGAATCTCCTGATAAGTAGTATATACTCACAGTAGGATCGGGATCCAAAATATCATCGTATGATAATGTTGTGTAAGTCGATGTACAACACCCCACGACTTGCGGGGAGGCGGAAATATGAAAAACGATCTTGTTTCTTGCTTAAACATCGACTAACCGCACGAATCGAAGCTAAACGATAACTAACATGAAACATAGAAGTTCTATACTACTATGTTTAGGGATTATACCTAACGAATCGTGTCCTTCGTCTTTGCGAACTCCACCTCCTCCTCGGCCTTCTCGAAGTAGTAGACGATCCACCCGAGAGCTTTACTCCAAGCTTAGCCTCTAAACTTGAGGCAACTAACCTTGTTTAAGTGCTAATCAAAGAAGCTAGGTGATATAGAGTGAGGGTTATGGTTTAATTAGTCTAACCAATCCTTGCACTCAACACATGAGAGGGGAGGATTAGGGTTTGAAGAGGGAGAGCTTGAGGAGAGAGAAGACGAGCATAATAATGAAATGAGAAAATGAGTTTTCATAATATATATCAAGCATTTTATTTTATCAAGAAAAGAAAAGATAATGTTTTACAACCATGCTTGATAAATATCTAATGGTGATTCACATCCATGGGTCATTAAGCAATTATGAAGCATTAATGACCTGGATGAATCATCCATATGACTCACTAATCTCATTTATTGTATATGCCACCTTAACCTCCTTAGTCACCATCTTCTAGAAGTTTCTCATGCAATTGGGAGAACGCCCCACCTATCCGTGAAAACACGGAAAAACTTTAGACTGTATAAATCCAATAACCGGATACTAGTAACTGGCTTAAACCAAAGCCGACTAGTAAAAACTGTCCGAAAGTCGTACGTGCGTAAACGCACGTATGTGTCCGAACCCTTGTCGTAAAACAATACGACCTCTATATCGTTTCGCCTGGAGTAGGGAAACTCTCTGTGTGGGACTCTAGAGACTCGACTACTACGCTGGCAGTGGGTTTAACCACAGACCGCAAGCGGCACTAGCTGTACATAACGGTCTCCAGGTAGATGTCGATAAGAAGGCCGATGAGGAAACCCATCCGAACTCCTACTGAGTCTGATGTGACAATCTCCATACATTCCGGTCCGTTCGTCTAAGACTATCGCATATCGGGCCTAGGGGGGCGGCAAGCGTCAGTCCCCTAATAGCGGTATAAGTCGTGTCGGAGCGAAGCCCATTACACCCTGAGAAACTACTGGAACCTACCAGCAAATCTCGCTTGCCCTGGCCAGGGACTTTGCGTAATGGCTCTCTGACACAACGCGATATCAACCCCCAATACCGGGAGAGACGAATCATGTCTAGCCGCCACTGCCTCCAAGTGCTCGGGACTGCACCCAACTGCTACCTGTTTGCACGACTCCTTTGAGCCGTGGTAGGGTAGCAATCTAAGAACAGTGGGACACACTCGAGGCGAAGTAGCAGTGTCAAGTCTGCGGACTATGCTGTACTCATGTCACCTGGGAACTGCTCACTGACGACTGGTATAAAACCAACCAACAGTTCCCTGTGAGTCCTGTCCGGTGTACCCGTAACCTAACGAGCACCTGCATACTATCTCCAGTACGACGTACTGACGGCTGTGGGACAGACCATCTCCCCAACTGGGATGTGAAGCGTACACACTAGTCTACTCCGGAGTATCGATGCCCTGTCTCGATAATCCAACGACTAGGGACCTGAATAAGGATGTGCTTGTAGACTACCCAGCCCCCACTAGTGTGACTGCCATCACAACGCTGGTAGTCAAGCAAGATCCTAAGAGCTTTATCAATACGTATACTCACATATTAAGATAGAAAAACCAAGTAGCATACTACCATGTTTAGCAAGACTGCTATATACATGTGAATATCCCAAGCTTCCATTAAGTAATATACAAACTAGTATGATACAATAATGGCCCCTAGGGCATATACACTAACAATCTCCCACTTGCACTAGGGCCATGTACTGGCATATCGAAGACCGATGATCTCGAGTAGCCTCTCGAACTGAATCTGAGGTAGGGCCTTTGTGAATGGATCAGCAATGTTCTCTTCAGAAGCAACTCTCCAAACCTCGATCTCCTTACGATCAATGATCTCCCTGATCAGGTGATACCGCCTTAAGATGTGTCTGGATTTCTGATGGGACCTTGGTTCCTTCGCTAAAGCAATAGCTCCGTTGTTGTCGCAATACAGAGGTATTGGATCAACTATGGTAGGAACCACCTGAAGTTCTGTTAGGAACTTCTTCATCCAGACCACTTCTTTTGTGGCATCGCAAGCAGCTATATACTCCGCTTCCATAGTCGAGTCAGCAACGGTGTCTTGCTTGGAGCTCTTCCAGCACACCGCCCCTCCATTGAGGGTAAAGACATAACCCGACATGGACTTGGAATCGTCCTTATCACTCTGGTAGCCGGAATCAGCAAAGGCCTCCAACCTGAGGTCTTTTCCGCCGTAAACCAAGAACATCTCCTTAGTCCTTCTCAGGTACTTGAGAATGTTCTTTACTGCTATCCAGTGCTTCTCCCCTGGGTCTGACTGATACCGGCTTACCACGCTCAGTGCGTAAGCTACATCTGGTCTGGTACACAACATCGCATATATTATAGAGCCTACCGCAGAAGCGTAGGGTATAATAGACATGTGTTCCCTTTCCAAATCAGTCTTGGGAGACATCTCTTTGGAGAGGGTGATTCCGTGACAAGCCGGTAGATTACCGCGCTTAGAATCTTCCATACTGAATCTTTTCAATACAGTGTCGATATACCTGGACTGCGAAAGTCCCAACATCCTCTTGGATCTATCACGATAGATCCGGATCCCCAGAATGTAAGAGGCATCACCCAGGTCTTTCATGGAGAACCTGTGTGACAAGAATCCTTTGACAGATTGTAGCATAGGAATGTCATTTCCTATCAATAGAATGTCATCCACGTACAAGACGATGAATACGACACTTCTGGCTACAACTTTACTATATATGCACGGTTCATCTGGATTTTTGATAAAGTCATATTCTTTCACTGTCTCATCAAAACAGATGTTCCAACTCCGCGATGCCTGCTTTAGTCCATAAATGGACTTGAGCAGCTTGCATACTTTCCCGCTGCTCCCACTCTGATTGAAACCCTCTAGCTGATCCATATAGACGCACTCTTCTAAATTTCCATTCAGAAAAGCCGTCTTTACGTCCATCTGCCAGATTTCATAATCATGGAAGGCAGCAATAGCAAGAAGGACTCGAATGGGTTTGAGCATAGCCACTGGAGAAAAAGTTTCGTCATAGTCCAAGCCAGGTCTTTGACAAAAACCCTTTGCAACAAGTCTAGCTTTATAGGTTTCCACCTGTCCATCTACACCAATCTTTTTCTTGAAGATTCATTTGCATCCTATGGGTTTTACCCCATCTGGAGCAAAGTCCAAAGTCCATACTTTGTTGGTGTACATGGACTCCATTTCGGTCCGCATTGCATCTAGCCATCGTACCGAGCCGTCGCTCTGGATGGCCTACTGGAAGCCAGTAGGTTCATCATCATCTATGATGCAATCCTCTCTATCCCCATCTATGAGAAAACCGTAGTATCTCTCAGGCGGATGAGATGGCCTACTACTCCTGCGGAGGGGTGCGGGAATGTCCTGTTCTTCTTGAACTTCCGGTTCTTCCAAACTTTCAGTAGCAACTTGTGGTTCTGGAATTTCTTCCAGTTCTATTTCGCTCCCACTTATTTCCTTTTCTAAAAACTGCTGTTCCAGAAAATGGGCATTACGAGAAACAAAAACCTTTTGTTCCTCTGCGTAATAGAAATAATATCCCTTGGAGTTCTTTGGATATCCCACAAACTTACATTTTACTGATCGTGCCACGAGCTTGTCCACATGCTGCTTTTTAACAAAAGCTAGACATCCCCAAATCTTTATATGCTGAAGATGGGGTTTCTTCCCACTCCACATCTGATATGGGGTGGTAGGCACAGTCTTGGTAGGAGCCCTGTTCAGAAGATATGCCGCTGAATCTAGCGCATAACCCCAAAAAGATCGCGGTAACTCAGCATTACTCATCATGGATCGTACCATATCTAATAGGGTTCGATTCCGTCTCTCCGATATACCGTTATGCTGTGGAGTGTATAG
Organism: Agapanthus africanus; assembly: GCA_030015575.1. Lineage (NCBI taxonomy): Eukaryota > Viridiplantae > Streptophyta > Magnoliopsida > Asparagales > Amaryllidaceae > Agapanthus > Agapanthus africanus. The sequence continues at coordinate 359,930,722 of JASDDO010000012.1, forward strand.
AGGAGTAAGCTGAGAGAGAATCCCTTTCTCTTTTAGGTAACCTAGGAACTCGGCACTCAAGTATTCACCACCTCGATCAGATCTTAGTGTCTTGATACTTTTGCCGGTTTGGTTTTCTACTTCATTCTTATACTCTTGGAATTTCTCAAAAGCCTCGGATTTATGTTTCATCAGATAAATGAATCCGTACCTTGAGTAATCATCCGTGAAAGTAATGAAATAGGAAAAACCACCTCTTGCATGTGTAGACATTGGACTACATACATCGCTGTGTATGAGTCCTAAGAGCTCGCTCGCTCTTACTCCTTGTCCAGTAAATGGAGTCTTTGTCATCTTTCCTTTGAGACAAGATTGACAAGTGTCATAAGTTTGATATTCGAACGAGTCCAAATATCCTTCTCTATGTAACTTAGTCAACCTTCTCTCATTGATGTGACCCAGTCTACAATGCCATAAGAAAGCTTTATTTAAATCTGGAACTTTCTTTTTAGTGTGTTCTGGACATTGAAAATTTGGAGTTGGTTTAACACATATATACCGTTTTCCAGTGTACCGGACCCAATCAAACTATGATTAAGGTGGATGTTAACAACACCACTTCCAAACGTGAAATCATAACCTTTATTTGATAACAAGGAAACAGATATGATATTACACATTAAGCTGGGTACACAAAAACAGTTAGGTAAAACCAAAATGTGTCCACTCGTCAATCCCAGGTGATAATCCCCTACGGACACAGCTCCCACGCTAGCTCCGTTAGCAACCATCAGGGTCATATCACCTTCCTTCAGCACTCTACGGTTTCTCAGTGCCTGCAATGAATTGCAAATATGAGATCCTGATTAGGTATCCAATACCAAGGAAGTAGAGTTGATTGACAGACAATTCTCAATTACAAACACACCTAAAGTCGAAGCCACAGCTTCGGTTCCTGGTTCTTGGCGTTCCATGCCTTGCAATCCTTCTTCCAGTGCCCTTTCCTGTGACAATGGAAGCACTCATCCTGGCCTACTACCGGTACCGCAAACTTTTTCTTTCCCTTCCCTCCCACCTTACTTACACCTCCTCTAGGTTTGGGGTCGGCCTTCTTCTTCCTTCCTTTGGCCTTAGCCTTGGACCCGGAAGAAGATGCACCGCCAACAAACATAGCGGGTGTCTCCCTTGCTTTCTGCAAGGTGCCCTCTGCACTCCTTAACATGTTCAGGAGTTCCAGAAGTTCAACTTCTTTTCTTTGAATGTTGAAGTTCAGGATAAACTGGGCGTAGGTGGAAGGAAGGGACTGGAGAATAAGGTCTTTATAGAGCTCATTATCCAAAGTCGTCCCAAGGTCTGCGAGCTCTTCTATATAGCCGATCATCTTTAGGACTTGTTCTCCTACCGATGACCCGACAGCCAACCTCGCTCGAAACAAGTTCATAGAGGTCTCGTATCTTGCTATACGAGATTGCTCTCCATAAAGTTCCTTTTTATGGAGAAATATGGCATCTAGTTCCATATCCTCGTGCCTCCTCTGATGTTCATTGTTCATCGAGGCAAGCACGATGCACTTGGATTTCGCGCAATCGAAATCCCAGGTTTTGCGGATTTCCTTATCCGCATTACTGGATTTGGGACCAGGGATAGCAGGTGCCGTAGCGGTGAGGACGTACCCCAATTTGTCATAGGTCAAAGCCATTTTGACATTCCGCAGCCAATCTTTATAGTTTGGCCCTGTCAGTATATTTTTCTCTAAAAGTAACTTAAGTCCAGTCATTTTCAGGGTCGCTGCAATTAGGAGAGAGAGAAGAAAACTCTTTAGCATGATGCTCTTGCAAGTTTAGAGTGGTTTTTATTTTATCTAAACTGGATAGCTCCCACTGTTTCTCAAATCCTTCCTCAAACCATAAAAGAAGAATTAGCCAGGACTATTCTCACTGTACAATACTTGCTTAACCGTTCAGCCAGGCTGGTGTCGGTACTTCGAGGGAGGTTTTCCAACGCTTTCGCGAAGTTCCTTAATTAAATAACCTCTTTTCTCAAGGGGCGTAACCCCGCTGACACCTTTCTTGACACCTACTTGGTTTATAGCATTGATCGTTAAGTGACGAATATCCTGATGAGTAGCATATACTCACAGTAGGATCGGGATTCAAATATCATCGTATGATAATGTTGAAGGAATGTGTCACGACCCGAAAGAGCACGTGACTGGCCCTTGAACCATATGAAGTCTATAGGACTCCATCTGATCCAAGTAAGCCGAAAGCCCAGAAATCTAAAACCATTTTAAGGATAAATAACAACAAGCAATACACTATACAACGCCGAATGGCGAGGTTCAAAATTTAAAAGAAACCCAGATAAGCATGAAAACTGCAACACTACTTAAGCGCGACTCTAAGGTCGAAATAATACATCACTAGTGTCTGAGTCAGAAACAATATACAAGTCTTTAGTTGATGGAAATTCTAGATACAATGAATAATATAAGTACAATGGTGGTTCTTGATGCAAAAGAAACCACCTACCAAATGCAATTCACCCGCAAGTAAGCAATGTGCCAGAAATGCCGCAATGAAACCTATACGGCAAAACCTGCAAGAACTGTGGCACAACGGGGGTGAGTTGCCAACTCGTGAATAGAAAATATCTACAAGCAGAAATTGGAAGCATGACATAAACCTAAGTCATAACGGTCATATATAATATAAACCTCAAATGAATAAGTTTGAAGCATAGTAAAGTGGCAATGTAACATCTGAACATAAGTGTAGTGCCAAGTACTCGTACCAGTGCCTCACGTAACAATATATCACAAAATTGATGTATGTATGCAGTAAAATGAAAACAGGAGATATCGTGAATTAAATCATCAGGAAATCAACGTCGAGCATTGACACAAACTATATATCTCAATATCAAATGAAACCCATATATCATGCATCCGACATGTATGCAGCATTCATGAAAGTACTCTATCAGGTACTACTAATATGTGATGCAATGCATATACAATAAATATGGGGTAGGGGAGATATAATATACCATCGACCATAAAGGCCCCGAGCACATAGGCTCCTCTCCAATCGAGCTCATAGGCTCCGAGCACATAGGCTCCTCTCCAATCGAGCTCATAGGCTCCGAGCACATAAGCTCCTATCACATCGAGCTCATAGGCTCCAAGCACATAGGCACCTCTCACATCGAGCTCATAGGCTCCGAGCACATAGCGTCCTCTCACATCGAGCTCATAGGCTCCGAGCACATAGGCTCCTCTCACATCGAGCTCATAGGTAAATCTGCATAGATCATCATGATAATATATTAAGTATGCGTATATATATATCAGCGTCCCATACCACTAATATATATATACTCTATGGGTATACATATATATTTCAGCGTCCCATACCACTGATATATATACGCAGGAGTAAACTAATCCAGAATCATCATATGCAACCATATCACAGTACGAAATCCTTGAATTATAATACATGCAATATGAAACACCAATATGAGCATGGAACTTTGTAAAGGCATATACACAAGGAATATGAATCATTAACATATGAGCATGCAATGCAATGCGAGCCGTAGAATAAATGGTAAATGAATAATAATGCAGCTTGCCATTTGAAATAAGATAAATCGGGGTTTTTGTAATAGGTATGACTTGGGTCTAGTCTAACATCTATTATGCAAACCACAGATCAAAGTATCAAGTCAACCGGGGGGGGTATAGAATCCACCTAAATCTAGGTCGATATAAATATATAAATCCATGTAATAGTCAGTGATCCCGCCTCAATAGTATCGCGTACAATACAGTATATCATATGACAATCCTCAAGTCATGAGTGCGGATCTATCATCAATATAAAGCTCGTACGGTAAATCGTCGTACGGCATCCCAATAGCTGGGTACGGTCAATATCACATTATCTCATCGAGTACCTGGTATTCTTATCATCATAACACATAATCTGGGATACTGAATCTAAGTCTAGTACAGATCGATACCATTTATATAATTATGAAGGCAGGGGTAAGACACATGCCCAAAGGCCCGCTAAGAATCACATATCGTATCCCAAATAGGAATCATATCAAATCACCGATCTCACGGCACCAAGCCCAATACATCGACTCATCTCCAAAGTCATCCAATATCATCATCAACGCAATGTAAGTATAGTGAATATGCAAGGGTGTGCGTGTGGGTGTAAACCTATTCTAGGGTTCGTGGCTATGAACTACACTAGTTTACTTCTAATCCTAAACTATCCATAAAACAACTAACACAATATCCATGACACACTATAACTATCATATATAGTATATCAACTACGGACTGCGGGGTGCTATACGTCATCCCCCGACTTCCCCCTGTAGATATAATCTACTCACCTTGCATCAACATTTGCGGACATCACCACGCATTTGCTTGTCGTCCCGAAGTCTTCATGAGGTACCTACACATCAAGGTATCGCATATGCGCATTAAAACCATCTCAAAGCTAAAACGGCACATGAAAATCCAAAACGATACGATAAGGGGCCTATAGGTGAGAACCTATGGCACGCCTTCAAAACCATCAATAAATCCTCTATATCGTCGTATAAACGCCAAATAGTCGAGGCAAAACACAATCCACAATTGCAGAATTAAAAAATACGGAATACGGAAACACGAATCCAAATTAGCAACTTAGGATATATGTCCCAGATTTTACTTTAGATGGAATCAGTCAAAACTAGAAGTACCCTGGGCCAAGAATAGAGGAAATGGGGGTATGCACGCAAAACGAGGCAAATCCCCTCTGCTCTGGCCGCAAATTGCGGCCAGGATGGGAAATTCGGCGGCCTCACTTTGGAGTGGGGAGCTAGGGTTTGGGGTGATGGTTCTCTGGTGCCTGCACATCTCACTGTCCACTCAATTTTATTTTCAGGTGTCTCGTATGATAGCAGATTCAATTTAACCTTCACAGATTCCATAATTTCCCCGATATCGGTTTCAAAAATCCGTATTCTGGTTTAAGCTTCAGGTTTTGGGTTCCAATTCATACACTAAGGTGTTGGTATAACCTTAACTGAGCTCAATTTCATAATACAACACCAATTCATCACAAACCTAACTAGGTTATCCACAATTTCGCAATATCACACAATATCGATTCAAAACTAAACATGGGGTATAAGTAATACTAAAACTAAGCTAATGGTTCAGTAATTACCTTATTTGGCAACCCAAGAGAATTCTTGAGTTGCCCCTAGTGACCAAAATCCATGCTTTCTTGGTCCATCATATAGGTCTTGAGCTTGTGCATCTTTTTAGTGAAATGGGGGTAGGGTTTTGAGTTGGTTTTCATGGTGATTTGAGGAGTTGAAGAGGGAGGGAAGTGAGGGAAGAGCAGCAGCAGGAGAGAGGAGAAGAGGGAGGGAAATGAAGGGAAGAAAAATGGCTAAGTCTCTAGTCAATGGTGCCCATACCTCTCTTCTCACCAACCTCATTCTTTAATCTTTTCTCTTTTCTTTTCCTTTTCTTTTCTCTCAAAATCCTTCTCACATAAATAGTAAACCCAAATAAGAAATCAAGGCAAGAAAAATGCACAAGTATAGAAAAAGTGATATGTGCATGTTTTGCACAAAATTGCCAAAAATCCGATTAGCGATTTTTAATCGCGATTAGCACTAATTAAGCATATAACTAGTCAATTAAACTTAGAAATGGCATAATTCTCTAATTTACCCTATTTTAGAATTTTCTATAATTTTTCTCAAATATTTCCTATTTATTTGCATTTAATAATACCAAAATATTAAAATATTCAATAAAATAATATTAAATTATAAAAATTCCCAAAATTAATATTTTATCTTTTTGAGATGTTACAATCTACCCCCCTTAAAGAAATTCGGTCCCCGAATTTAAATTTAAACCCCCAAGTACTAAAACAATTCATCAAAAATCCAAATTGTCGGGGTTCCTCTAACATCAATCCTAAGGCTTATATAAGAATACCCCGTAGGTCAGGTACGCACGGAAAACAAAATCCACCTAAGTACCATACAGGTGCAACGGGTGTGCACACAACATCTGTCATAGGCAACGTGTGTGCCTGACAGCAAAACCAGGTGCATCTGACATGCACAAGGAAACCCGATTTAGTGCATCTGGTGTGCATCAAAATCGTACCTCAAAACATTAAGGGTGCATCCAATGCTAGCAGCGCAAGATATCTACTTGCCTCTTGCTCACGGTCTGGCGTCCTCTGACTCTGGGTCCTTATCTTCTCTGCGGATTACCTATCTCGCAGTCAATCGGCTCATCGGCCCTGTCAGGTGTGCTAACGGGGACGATTCCGTTCTGGCACTTCTCTGGTCACCTCTCGGTCAATCCTCACGACCACTCATAAAGCATCACGTCACTGGCGTCGGCCTCTGGCTCTCTGAATGCACATCACACATCTGATCCTGGGTGCAAACATCATTGCAGCAGTGTCCTGGAAGGAACCCTGCTCGAGGTCTCTTTCGATCTTGCCTAAGCCGAACTGTACGGAGGCTAGCTCTCCTGCACTATCTCTTCTAGCTTGATAGACATCTGTGTCCTCAGCACAACATTTCTCGGAAACTGGCCGCATCCCAACGCCTCTGTGAGCACATCATGTCTCTGGTCTCGACGGAAAGTAATGACAGCTCGTCAGTGTCTCACACGAACCTCTGGTTCCACTTGTCTCTATCGTCGACCAATATGACGTCACGCCATGCTATCTACGCACTGCACTGTTCTCGGCCACGGTCAACCCGAAATCTCTCACACGGACTCGAAATCGCGTACTATGTGGCTTCATCATTCTGTATAAGATGTCTTGCAAAACAGGTCCTCGGAAACACGTCCCAACCATCAGAGGAATTCACAATACTCGTCCATCCTTGATCAATTCGCAATGCATCTGGGTAAGTTCCTTTATCCGGACCTGGTCAACTACCTCGTCGACGATGCCGAACTCTGTTCTGCTGGTGTGCGCAACATGACCACCCCTGGGTCTAGGTCTTCTCGTATCGTTTTCCAGAAAGGTCCTGTCGAGGTCTCCCTCTCAAATCTCAATCCTGCTGAATTGCCCGGAAGTCACCATCCATTGCTGAAGCAAATTCTCATTCCGGAACGGCTGCATACTTATTGGGCTTCCTTCTGGAAGATATATCCATATACCACGCCTCTGTGTGCGTATCATATCTCTGATGTCAGCGGGGTGGGACGTCATCTCGTCGAAATATCTCGCGAACTCCTTTCTTCACTCTGCTTCACTGTCGACTGATTCGGACTCGTCTCGTCATGGCTGCATGGACTGTGCTCCAACGGCTATCCTCATATCTGGAGTATCCCAAGCAATGCATCCCACCACATGATATCGGAATGATGTCGAATCATCCGATCGACTCGTTAGAACCTCTTAATCCCCCAAGAGATCAACATCATGGGTACAGTTTAATAGTATCGAGTACATGCCACAGCGTCGGTGGTCCAGCCGTAGAAGGGCAAACCCAAGCCTCACTAATGGCGCCGAGGAACTGCCGCAAACCCTAAGGTTCAAAGGCTTTCACACGGTCATTAAGTCGAGTTAGGTTTTCATTCTTCTAGAGGGTCCATAGAATCACCTGCATGTCTTTCCGTATACATTAAACTTGGAAAATGGGCTCCTGACACTCGATCGTCTCTATCGACTCTCAACGAACCTGCGTGAAGTTGTCTCTAGCTGGAAACAATCTATCTGATGACCTCGCATCGATAAACGAACGAACCACATGTCTTAGTCGTTCATCCTCAGGTGACTAGCGACTCGCTATCATCTCTCTGAGTATATGCTCATGCTGCAGTAGCTCTAACCATCTGGGCGACATCTCATCATTTGCAGCAGCAACTGGCTCATTCTCCTGTACGCCGAACAGTTTCTCAATCCTCCAGGAAAGGCGACACATTGGCGGTCATCTCTGAATCGGTCTGCTCTAGATCCGAGTAAGACTCTCCACACTGGAAATCTTCAACTCAACTGGGCCCGCTCCGGCGCAAAAATCGGACGAATCACCTTCGTCTCTCAATTCGGGTAGACTAGCTATCCTCTGTTTCATATCCACCTGGAAGCTCCGGCAATCTCAGCTCGTAAGCTCCGGAAGCGACATCCTGTCAATCTCAGCAACAGCTGGTCCATCTGTCTGCACGGTAGGCGACATCATAATCTCTGAGGTATGCTGTACATCAACAGTCCTCTCTCAACTGGCAGCTCTAACAATGGCCCGATCATCCGGTGCAAAACCAAGCACTCGCCTCCACTAGAGGTCACAATCACCAAAACTAACTCGAGACGTTCCCATGTCACCTGAAAACACAATGGTCGGCCCTCGTACCCGACGAGCTCGCCCTGACCGTAACCCTAGCAGCAGCCCAAACTGCGCTCAAACATGGCGACATGAACCTCAATCGAATATCGAAGAGAGCAGATCAATGGCAAGAAAGAGAACAACAGATCCAGAGTGGATACATGATTATAAGAGGGAACAGCATCAATGAAGGTATGATCATGAAACTAATAGAATCGGCGATCTCAAATGGATGTGTAATCATGGATATGAAGAGAGTCACTGATATCGAAAATAGGTACATCCTAAGGTTCCTTAAGCGGAGTGGCGTGTCGTAAGTATGCCGCGGAACATACCCACGGTACATCACTCTACTTTAGTTACCTATTCCATCAACCAAGGGTCATCCTACGCGACGAAAGTTCGGGTCTAATACCCCCTCGACCAAGTCTAAGTTCCGTAAGGTCAAGCCTAAGTTCCGTATATATATAAACGCCCTAGGCTCCACATAGTCAAACTTAGACTCGAACCAAGGTCAACCTAGCGCTCTGATACCAACTTTGTCACGACCCGAAAGAGCACGTGACTGGCCCTTGAACCATATGAAGTCTATAGGACTCCATCTGATCCAAGTAAGCCGAAAGCCCAGAAATCTAAAACCATTTTAAGGATAAATAAACAACAAGCAATACACTATACAACGCCGAATGGCGAGGATCAAAATTTAAAAGAAACCCAGATAAGCATGAAAACTGCAACACTACTTAAGCGCGACTCTAAGGTCGAAATAATACATCACTAGTGTCTGAGTCAGAAACAATATACAAGTCTTTGGTTGATGGAAATTCTAGATACAATGAATAATATAAGTACAATGGTGGTTCTTGATGCAAAAGAAACCACCTACCAAATGCAATTCACCCGCAAGGAAGCAATGTGCCAGAAATGCCGCAATGAAACCTGTACGGCAAAACCTGCAAGAACTGTGGCACAACGGGGGTGAGTTGCCAACTCGTGAATAGAAAATATCTACAAGAAGAAATTGGAAGCATGACATAAACCTAAGTCATAACGATCATATATAATATAAACCTCAAATGAATAAGTTTGAAGCATAGTAAAGTGGCAATGTAACATCTGAACATAAGTGTAGTGCCAAGTACTCGTACCAGTGCCTCACGTAACAATATATCACAAATATGATGTATGTATGCGGTAAAATGAAAACAGGAGATATCGTGAATTAAATCATCTGGAAATCAACGTCGAGCATTGATACAAACTATATATCTCAATATCAAATGAAACCCATATATCATGCATCCGACATGTATGCAGCATTCATGAAGGTACTCTATCAGGTACTACTAATATGTGATGAAATGCATATACAATAAATATGGGGTAGGGGAGATATAATATACCATCGACCATAAAGGCCCCTAGCACATAGGCTCCTCTCCAATCGAGCTCATAGGCTCCGAGCACATAGGCTCCTCTCCAATCGAGCTCATAGGCTCCGAGCACATAGGCTCCTATCACATCGAGCTCATAGGCTCCGAGCACATAGGCTCCTCTCACATCGAGCTCATAGGCTCCGAGCACATAGGCTCCTCTCACATCGAGCTCATAGGTAAATCTGCATAGATCATCATGATAATATATTAAGTATGCGTATATATATATCAGCGTCCCATACCACTAATATATATATATACTCTATGGGTATACATATATAATTCAGCGTCCCATACCACTGATATATATACGCAGGAGTAAAATAATCCAGAATCATCAAATGCAACCATATCACAGTGCGAAATCCATGAATTATAATACATGCAATATGAAACACCAATATGAGCATGGAACTTTGTAAAGGCATATACACAAGGAATATGAATCATTAACATATGAGCATGCAATGCAATGCGAGCCGTAGAATAAATGGTAAATGAATAATAATGCAGCTTGCCATTTGAAATAAGACAAATCGGGGTTTTTGTAATAGGTATGACTTGGGTCTAGTTTAACATCTATTATGCAAACCACAGATCTAAGTATCAAGTCAACCGGGGGGGTATAGAATCCACCTAAATCTAGGTCGATATAAATATATAAATCCATGTAATAGTTAGTGATCCCGGCTCAATAGTATCGCGTACAATACAGTATATCATATGACAATCCTCAAGTCATGAGTGCGGATCTATCATCAATATAAAGCTCGTACGGTAAATCGTCGTACGGCATCCCAATAGCTGGGTATGGTCAATATCACATTATCTCATCGAGTACCTGGTATTCTTATCATCATAACACATAATCTGGGATACTGAATCTAAGTCTAGTACAGATCGATACCATTTAGATAATTATGAAGGCAGGGGTAAGACACATGCCCAAAGGCCTGCTAAGAATCACATATCGTATCCCAAATAGGAATCATATCAAATCACCGATCTCACGGCACCAAGCCCAATATCATCGACTCATCTCCAAAGTCATCCAATATCATCATCAACGCAATGTAAGTATAATGAATATGCAAGGGTGTGCGTGTGGGTGTAAACCTATTCTAGGGTTCGTGGCTATGAACTACACTAGTTTACTTCTAATCCTAAACTATCCATAAAACACCTAACACAATATCCAAGACACACTATAACTATCATATATAGTATATCAACTACGGACTGCGGGGGTGCTATACGTCATCCCCCGACTTCCCCCTGTAGATATAATCTACTCACCTTGCATCAACATTTGCGGACATCACCACGCATTTGCTTGTCGTCCCGAAGTCTTCATGAGGTACCTACACATCAAGGTATCACATATGCGCATTAAAACCATCTCAAAGCTAAAACGGCACATGAAAATCCAAAACGATACGATAAGGGGCCTATAGGTAAGAACCTATGGCACGCCTTCAAAACCATCAATAAATCCTCTATATCATCGTATAAACGCCAAATAGTCGAGACAAAACACAATCCACAATTGCAGAATTAAAAAATACGGAATACGGAAACACGAATCCAAATTAGCAACTTAGGATATATGTCCCAGATTTTACTCTAGATGGAATCAGTCAAAACTAGAAGTACCCTGGGCCAAGAATAGAGGAAATGGGGGCATGCACGCAAAACGAGGCACATCCCCTCTGCTCTGGCCGCAAATTTCGGCCAGAATGGGAAATTCGGCGGCCTCACTTTGGAGTGGGGAGCTAGGGTTTGGGGTGATGGTTCTCTGGTGCCTGCACATCTCACTGTCCACTCAATTTTACTTTCAGGTCTCTCGTATGATAGCAGATTAAATTTAACCTTCACAGATTCCATAATTTCCCCGATATCGGTTTCAAAAATCCGTATTCTGGTTTAAGCTTCAGGTTTTGGGTTCCAATTCATACACTAAGGTGTTGGTATAACCTTAACTGAGCTCAATTTCATAATACAACACCAATTCATCACAACCCTAACTAGGTTATCCACAATTTCGCAATATCACACAATATCGATTCAAAACTAAACATGGGGTATAAGTAATACTAAAACTAAGCTAATGGTTCAGTAATTACCTTATTTGGCAACCCAAGAAAATTCTTGAGTTGCCCCTAGTGGCCAAAATCCATGCTTTCTTGGTCCATCATATAGGTCTTGAGCTTGTGCATCTTTTTAGTGAAATGGGGGTAGGGTTTTGAGTTGGTTTTCATGGTGATTTGAGGAGTTGAAGATGGAGGGAAGTGAGGGAAGAGCAGCAGCAGGAGAGAGGAGAAGAGGGAGGGAAATGAAGGTAAGAAAAATGGCTAAGTCTCTAGTCAATGGTGCCCATACCTCTCTTCTCACCAACCTCATTCTTTAATCTTTTCTCTTTTCTTTTCTTTTCCTTTTCTCTCAAAATCCTTCTCACATAAATAGTAAACCCAAATGAGAAACCATGGCAAAAAAAATGCACAAGTGTAGAAAAAGTGATATGTGCATGTTTCGCACAAAATTGCCAAAAATCCGATTAGCGATTTTTAATCGCGATTAGCACTAATTAAGCATATAACTAGTCAATTAAACTTAGAAATGGCATAATTATCTAATTTACCCTATTTTAGAATTTTCTATAATTTTTCTCAAATTTTTCCTATTTATTTGCATTTAATAATACCAAAATATTAAAATATTCAATAAAATAATATTCAATTATAAAAATTCCCAAAATTAATATTTTATCTTTTTGAGATGTTACAGAATGCTACCAACATTCATCAAATTCCAAATGGTATGCATCTCTTTGCAAATTTCAGTTTCTTTAGAAATTCCCGATATAAGTTTTTGCCCTATGCTCTTATGACCTTGGCTTTGGTCAAAATGTCATAAGTCACATGTCAAGTTCTACCCGTCATTATCTTGTTAATTTGAACCCATCCGTATATACCCCTGACTTTGGTCAAATGATAATATGACTGTCCCAAACCAACTCATCTATCTTTATGCAACAAATGAAAACCCAGCAGCTACCAAACACTATGCCTTGACTTTGGCCAAAATGCATAGCTTGAATACTACTGAATACCCAAATGAAATGACGGAGGGCTACGAATGGTTTTGGTGAAACCGTGAACGTAGTGAACTTGATATAACCGAAGGAACCTGATAGCTTTTAAAAGGAGTGGTTAAAGCTCCGCATTTAAAAATATCTGTTTTAAAATTAACCGAGTGGTTTCTTTTAAATTGTTCCAACGATTAAACTTTTGGTTTATTTTCTTTTCATTATAAATAATGCGTCCCATCATTAACCTATCATTGCAGAAAACAACGAAAATACAACGTCCTCTTATGCCATCCGCATTCACCACGGGGTCCCGTCATTACCCGTTAGGTTACTTAACTGACGACAGAGCGGGGGCTGGGCTAGCGCGGGTGTAAAACATAAGTGACGTCTAAATAGCTATCATATATAGATATTGTACATTCGTCAGACGCAATAATAGGCATTCCAGATCACAGATGAACTTTATTGGATTTACAAGCAATCCGTGTTTGTTTTGAGCCTGCAACAAAAGACGGATTACACAGATGTGATGAATAGCCATTACCCCACCCAAGACCCCTACGGGTGCGGCAAACTACCCGCCCGGCAGTTTGTGCACCCCTCCTTGGGTCTGTCCTAGGAGCAAAAACAGTAAAATGAAATAATACAACGGTGGTTACAACTGCAACCTGGATGTGCCCCGCAAAATAATATTACAACAAATTACATTTACATCAAATGAATTAAATAATAACCCATCACATAACCCCGGCTATACATCACAACAGTCCAACACAGTTCATATGCACAAACAGATAAAATCCATTACAGAAATGTGCAACCCCCTGCCAACCGACATACTGGCAGTTAGGGGAGGTTTACGAACACATTATATAAACACAGATATAATCCAAGCAAATACTGTATAATTTCGATCGATTAAACACTTTTAATTTTGCTCCAATACTTCTCTGTAAATCTGAAACCAGAGCAAAAATTAAAAATTCCAGAAAATACCAAATATCCCAGAGAACCAACACAGGAAAATTGGGTTCCTGGATCGCCAACTCGGCGGCGGGATCGCGGCGGAACGGTAGGATCCCGCCGCGGTTCCGCGGCGCTTTAAGCGATTCAGGGGCCTAATTTTCTTGGGTGTTCTTCTACTGTCTTTTCATGCTTTCTGAACATCCCTGAAAAATTTTTGGACTTCATTTAAAAATCGACAGAAACTCATGATTTCGGGCTTTTCCGGTTTCGTTTTTTCCATTCGAAATTCATACAAATTTGCAAGTAAGTTATTTATTGTTTAGCGAGGCTCTGATACCACTGTAAGTCGATGTACAACACCCCACGACTTGCGGGGAGGCGGAAATATGAAAAACGATCTTGTTTCTTGCTTAAACATCGACTAACCGCACGAATCGAAGCTAAACGATTACTAACATGAAACATAGAAGTTCTATACTACTATGTTTAGGGATTATACCTAACGAATCGTGTCCTTCACTTTGCGAACTCCACCTCCTCCTCGGCCTTCTCGAAGTAGTAGACGATCCACCCGAGAGCTTTACTCCAAGCTTAGCCTCTAAACTTGAGGCAACTAACCTTCTTTAAGTGCTAATCAAAGAACCTAGGTGATATAGAGTGAGGGTTATGGTTTAATTAGTCTAACTAATTCTTGTACTCAACACATGAGAGGGGAGGATTAGGGTTTGAAGAGGGAGAGCTTGAGGACTGGGTTTGAAGAGGGAGAGCTTGAGCACTTAAGACCTTAGGACTTATTGATAAAGATAGACCTTAGGACTTATTGATTAAAATTCAAAGCTTGAGGATTAGTTAGATAATTAGATATTTATCAATTATGGTTGCAAAACATTATCTTTTCTTTTCTTGATAAAATAAAATGCTTGATATATATTATGATAACTCATTTTCTCATTTCATTATTATGTTCATCTTCTCTCTCCTCAAGCTCTCCCTCTTCAAACCCTAATCCTCCCCTCTCATGTGTTGAGTACAAGGATTAGTTAGACTAATTAAACCATAACCCTCACTCTATATCACCCGCGAGGTAGCTCCACCAGTCACGGGTCACACCCAAGAAGTCTACGCTGTCCAGCCAGAACGCGCACCTGGAGAATTTTGCATAAAGCCGGTGCTCCCTCAAGATCTGCAGTGTAATCCGCAGGTACTGCTCATGCTCCTCTCTGCCCCGGGAATACACCAATATATCGTCAATGAATACGATGATGAACAAGTCAAGATATGGCCTGAATATGCGGTTCATCATGTCCATGAAGGCTGCTGGCGCGTTGGTGAGTCCGAACGACATCACCAAAAACACATAAAGGCCATAACGCGTACGGAAAGCCGTCTTCGGAATGTCCTCCTGTCGAACCCTCAGCTGGTGATAGACTGATCGCAAATCGATCCTCAAAAAATATCCTGCCCCCTGAAGCTGGTCGAACAAGTCTTCGATGCGTGGCAACGGATATCTGTTCCGCACGGTCACCCAGTTCAGCTGCCGGTAGTCGATACACAGACGCAAACTGCCGTCCTTCTTCTTGACAAATAGAACCGGAGCACCCCAAGGAGAAACACTGGGTCGAACGAGTCCCTTGTCCAGTAAATCTTGCAACTGACTCTTCAACTCACTAAGCTCCGCCGGGGCCATCCGGTAAGGCGGTATAGAAATAGGCCCCGTGCCGGGAATCAAATCAATACAGAACACAACATCACGCTCAGGCGGTAGCCCAGGAAACTCGTCAGGGAACTCACATACACTCGGAACATGGTCCAGTGGAACATCCGTAGCCCTAATCTCAGCAACATAGGATATGAATCCCTGGCATCCCTTCCTCAGAAGCTATCCAGCGCGAAGAGAAGAAATCAAAAGGTGAGGGGTGGCACCACGGTCACCCTGCACAAAAAAAGTCGACTCGTCGGGAAAACAAAACCTAACAGTCTTCTCGCGGCAGTCCACAGACGCATAGCACGTGGCCAACCAATCCATGCCCAAAAGAACGTCGAAGTCCAACATCTCCAGAAGGATCAAGTCGACAGGAAAATCTCTCTCGCCAATACGGACAACACAGGATCGGAACACGTGCCTAGCAACAAACAACTCTCCCACGGGAGTGGTCACAACAAGCGGCTGATCAAGCAACCCAGACTCTCTACCAAAACTCGGCATAAAAAGTGTGGAAACGTACGAGTGCGTGGATCCGGGATCGAATAATACATGTGCATCAATAGTACATACTGATAAGGTACCTGAGACCACCGCATTGGATGCCTGCGCGTCCTGATGCGTCAACACGAAAACCCGTGCCTGTCCTCCACCTGTAACTGGTGGTCCCCTACTAGCAGCTGGCTGTACTCTGCCGGTAGCTGGCTGTCCTCGGCCGCCAGCTGGCTGTCCTCGGCCGCCTTGACCTCTAGGAACAAACCCTCCGCGACCATGGCCACTCTGTGCATGAGTCTGACGCGGAGCAACTGTGGGTATAACAGGCAACGCCCTCTGGGGTGGAGAAGGTGGAAGTGTGACATGCGGTACGGCTGGCTCCCTCTGGCGTGCCTCGGTACAATCTCTGACGCGGTGATGAGGACTTCCACATCCAAAGCTTCCATAGGACGTCTGCTGACCCTCCTGGGGGTATGAGCTAAACATCTGATCTCGCCCCGAGTCTCTGTCACCGGTATGACGTCTATCACGGCGTCTGAACGGATGTCTCTGAGCTGCTGTGTCAGTACGAACCCTCTTCGGTCCTAGAACTACTGAAGTCTCGGCAAGGCGCTCCTCGACTAATAGGGTTGCGTCTACAGTTACGGCATATGTCTCGTAATGCTGTGCGCTGATCGCAAAGAACAGTGGTGTAAGCAAGCCTCGGAAAAATCTCTTGACTCGCAGTTCCTCAATAGCCACTAGGTACGGAGCATAAACTGATAGCTCGGTGAATAGCACGTCGTACTCTGCCACGGTCATTTCTGGCGTCCGGCGTAAGGACTCAAATCTGCGTGCTCGGGCATCCCTGACACTCTGGGAAGGAAGCGGTCTATAAAGATCGTCACAAACTCCGTCCAGGTCATAGGAGGAAGACCTGCTGCTCTGCCTTCTCGACCGATTCGCACCATTTCTGCGCACGTCCTTCCAAGCGAAAGATCGCGAACTCAACCCACCTCGTATCTGAGCATCTAAGGGAACGACATATCCGGGCCATCCTATCATTAAAGGACTGCGGGTCCTCGGCTGCGTCGGTGCCTGTGAAGACCGGAGGCTTCAGCCTCATGAATTCTGCTAACGATACTGAAATCACCTCCGTGGATGCAGGGACAACTGCTGGTACTGTAGATACCATCGCGGTCCCCGTGACTGGTGGAGCTACCTCTGGTCGCTGCGCTCGAAGCGTCTCAACTAGCGACCCTATCATCTGACGCATCTCCTGCATGCTGGATCCCACCGTCTGGCGCATCACCTGCATACCAGCCCCTAGTGTGGCGATCTGATCTGTCATGGGAGGGGTAGTCTGCTCGGGTGCAACAAGTGCACTGCCCGGATCAGTCCTCGTCTTGGACGAGTCAACACGAGCCTCGGCTCTCGCAGCAGCTCTCTGTGCCCTCGTAGTCCTTGGTGGCATAGTGGCTGAAAAGGAAGGTAGGATTCGATAAGGATACAGAAATCGAATCGCAAGAATGTATACAGTCATGAAGGAATTTTAATCAATAAGTCATAAGGTCTATCTTTATGCAATAATCAATAAGTCCAAAGCGACCTTAGGACTTATAGATTAAAATTCCTTCATGACTGTATACATTCTTGCGATTCGATTTCTGTATCCTTATCGAATCCTACCTTCCTTTTCAGCCACTATGCCACCAAGGACTATGAGGGCACAGAGAGCTGCTGCGAGAGCCGAGGCTCGTGTTGACTCGTCCGAGATGAGGACTGATCCGGGCAGTGCACCTGTTGCACCCGAGCAGACTACCCCTCCCATGACAGATCAGATCGCCACACTAGGGGCTGGTATGCAGGAGATGCGCCG
Source organism: Agapanthus africanus (assembly GCA_030015575.1). NCBI lineage: Eukaryota > Viridiplantae > Streptophyta > Magnoliopsida > Asparagales > Amaryllidaceae > Agapanthus > Agapanthus africanus. The sequence continues at coordinate 359,948,631 of JASDDO010000012.1, forward strand.
GACGGTGGGATCCAGCATGCAGGAGATGCGTCAGATGATAGGGTCGCTAGTTGAGACGCTTCGAGCGCAGCGACCAGAGGTAGCTCCACCAGTCAGGTTCCTTCATGTTTCATCAATTGGCGGGAAGCATATGCGATCACCTTGCCATGCTGCATCAATACGCATCCTAGCCCCACTCGTAAAGCGTCACAATAGACTACAAACCCGCCTGATCCTGAAGGCAAAGATAACACTGGTGCCGTAGTCAAACAAGTTCGTAGCTGCTGGAAACTGTGCTCGCACTCCTCCGTCCAAACGTAAGGAACCCCCTTTCGGGTCAAACCGGTGAATGGTGCAGCAATACGGGAGAAATCCTGTACAAATCGCCTGTAGTAGCCGGCCAGTCCTAGAAAGCTGTGTATCTCAGTAACGGATGTAGGTCTGGGCCAACTCCGAACGGCCTCGACCTTCCTCGGGTCTACACATATACCATCCCGTGTAATCACGAACCAAAAGCTTCTAATCAAAGAAGCTAGGTGATATAGAGTGAGGGTTATGGTTTAATTAGTCTAACTAATCCTTGTACACAACACATGAGAGGGGAGGATTAGGGTTTGAAGAGGGAGAGCTTGAGGAGAGAGAAGATGAACATAATAATGAAATGAGAAAATGAGTTATCATAATATATATCAAGCATTTTATTTTATCAAGAAAAGAAAAGATAATGTTTTACAACCATAATTGATAAATATCTAATGGTGATTCACATCCATGAGTCATTAAGCAATTATGAAGCATTAATGACATGGATGAATCATCCATATGACTCACTAATCTCATTTAATGTATATGCCACCTTAACCTCCTTAGTCACCATCTTCTAGAAGCTTCTCGTGCAATTACGAGAACGCCCCTCCTATCCGTGAAAACACGGAAAAACTTTAGACTGTATAAATCTAATAACCGGATACTAGTAAATGGCTTAAACCAAAGCCGACTAGTAAAAACTGTCCGAAAGTCGTACGTGCGTAAACGCTCGTATGCGTCCGAACCCTTGTCGTAAAACCATACGACCTCTATATCGTTTCGCCTGGAGTAGGGAAACTCTCTGTGTGGGACTCTAGAGACTCGACTACTACGCTGGCAGTGGGTTTAACGACAATCCGCAAGCGACACTAGCTGTACGTAACGGTCCCCAGGTAGATGTCGATAAGAAGGCCGATGAGGAAACCCATCCGAACTCCTACTGAGTCTGATGTGACAATCTCCATACAGTCCGGTCCGTTCGTTTAAGACTATCGCATATCGGGCCTAGGGGGCGGCAAGCGTCAGTCCCCTAATAGCGGTATAAGTCGTGTCGGAGCGAAGCCCATTACACCCTGAGAAACTACTGGAACCTACCAGCAAATCTCACTTGCCCTGGCCAGGGACTTTGCGTAATGGCTCTCTGACACAGTGTGATATCAACCCCTAATACCGGGAGAGACGAATCCTGTCTAACCGCCACTGCCTCCAAGTGCTCGGGACTGCACCCAACTGCTACCTGTTTGCACGACTCCTTTGAGCCGTGGTAGGGTAGCAATCTAAGAACAATGGGACACACTCGAGGCGAAGTAGCAGTGTCAAGTCTGCGGACTATGCTGTACTCATGTCACTTGGGAACTGCTCACTAACGACTGGTATAAAACCAACCAACAGTTCCCTGTTGCGATTCGATTTCTGTATCCTTATCGAATCCTACCTTTCTTTTCAGCCACTATGCCTCCAAGGACTACGAGGGCACAGAGAGCTGCTGCGAGAGCCGAGGCTCGTGTTGACTCATCCGAGATGAGGACTGATCCGGGCAGTGCACCTGTTGCACCCGAGCAGACTACCCCTCCCATGACAGATCAGATCGCCACACTAGGGGCTGGTATGCAGGAGATGCGCCAGACGGTGGGATCCAGCATGCAGGAGATGCGTCAGATGATAGGGTCGCTAGTTGAGACGCTTCGAGCGCAGCGACCAGAGGTAGCTCCACCAGTCATGGGTCACACCCAAGAAGTCTACGCTGTCCAGCCAGAACGCGCACTTGGAGAATTTTGGTTGTAAAACATTAGAGGGGAGGATTAGGGTTTGGGTTTGAAGAGGGAGAGCTTGAGGATTAGGGTTTGAAGAGGGAGAGCTTGAGCACTTAAGATCTGCCCGAGGCTATGAAAAAGTTTTGAAGTGAAGTGGGTGTGACCCTTCCTTAAGCCACCAATTTCGCTCTCTATCAAAAGCTAACATGACACCCATCATGCCCTCTCTCTCCTCAGCCAAAGTCAAACCCAAAAGAAAATATTACTCCCTTTATTTTTTTTTTGAAACTAAATTCTTAATTTAAAACTAATTAGCTTAACAAAAAAGGGTTAGACCACCATGGTTGCCTAAACATGGTTTAACCCAATTTTTAACCCTAGGTTACATGCACATGTTTGTGCAAGCTTAGGAAAATTCTAGAAAAATCTTTATTAATTTTGATAAAATATTTGAAAGTCAATTTGGTAAACTTTTATTAAAGAATTTCACTAATTAAAATATAATTAGTTACTAATATAATCCTAGTTGTTACAGTCTTCCCCCCTTAAGAAAATTCGTCCCCGAATTTAAAATATAAGACTACGCGTACCTTCAAAGAGATGAGGGAATTTCTTTCGCATCTCCCCCTCGGTCTCCCAAGTGATCTCCTCACCGTTCGGGCTGCGCCAAAGAACCTTCACCGACGTCAGGACCCTAGATCGAAGTTTCTTCACCTGCCGATCCAATATATCCACTGGTTGCACGGTGAATGAAAGGTCGGGCTCAAGCTGCACTGTCGGATGCTGGATCGTGTGGGAAGGGTCATGAAGATATCTGCGTAGCATCGAGACGTGGAAGACGGGGTGAACATCTGAAAGACTGGGTGGAAGAGCCAATCGATACGATACTGCGCCGACACGCTCGAGGATCTCGAAAGGACCTATGAATCTGGGGCTAAGCTTCCCCTTCCGTCTAAACCTCATCACTCCCTTCATCGGAGAGACCCTCAGAAAAACGCGATCGCCAACTGAGAACTCTAAACTGCGGCGACGTCTGTCAGCATACGATTTCTGCCTGCTCTGAGCTATCCTCATCCTATCTCGAATCAGCTGTATCTTCTCGGTCGTCTCCTGTACGATGTGTGGCCCTAAAATACTGCTTTTGTTGAGCTCTGTCCAACAGACGGGCGATCTACATCTCCTCCTATACAAAGCCTCGAAAGGTGCCATCTGAATAGTGTCATGGAAGCTATTGTTGTAGGAGAACTCTATCAAGGGTAAGTGATGATCCCAGCTACCACCAAAGTATAAAACGCACGCTCGGAGCATGTCCTCGAGAGTCTGAATGGTCCGCTCTGACTGCCCGTCGGCCTGCGGATGAAATGTCGTGCTGAAACTCAAACGAGTGCCCAAAGCCTCCTGAAGTCTCTGCCATAATCTGCTGGTAAACTTGGTGCCTCGATCGGACACAATACACGTCGGAACCCCATGTAGTCGCACAATCTCGTCGATATAAATCTGGGCGTACTGAGCAAATCCGAAAGTCGTCTTCACTGGTAGGAAGTGAGCCGCTTTCGTCAGACGATCCATGATCACCCAAATAGAGTCATACCCCTGCCTAGTCCTGGGTAGACCCATAACAAAATACATCGAAATCTGTACCCATTTCCACTCCGGAATGGGTAATGGCTGTAGCTCTCCCGCGGGCCTCTGGTGTTCGGCCTTGACTTGCTAACAAGTCAGGCATCTCGATACGAAATCCGCGATGTTCCTCTTCATTCCGTCCCACCAGTAGACCTCTCTCATATCATGGTACATCTTGGTGGAACCGGGGTGGACACTGTACACCGATCGATGTGCCTCCTCAAGAATATCGCGCCGCAATCCCTCAGCATCTGGTACGCACAGTCTAGACCCAAATCGTAATATCCCCTGATCATCGATCACGAACTCGGAGAATCTATCCTGTCCAATCTATGCCACGATCTCTGAGCAACGGTCATCCCTGCGCCGTGCCTCATATATACGGTCAAGCAACTGTAGGCATGCACGAACGTGCGCAAGCTGTCCCTCGATCTGTGTGAACTCGAACTGCACTCGGCCGTCGCATAGTATCTGCCAATCTGCTGACGACTGCCTCTGTACTGCACTCAACAGGGAAGTCCCTGGCCAGGGCTGTTTTAGAGATTTACTGGTAAGTGTTACCAGTAGTTTCTCGACCCGTTATGATCCTCATATCGGCATGACTTATTAGTTATTAGGGTCTGACGTTTACCACCCCTAAACTTGATATGCGACATATCAGACGAGGAGAATGGACTGTACGGCAAGTGTTACCGTCGGGCTTTTATAGGAGTTGGAGCGGGCTTGTTTGCTGATCTTCTGATCGCTCAATACCCGGGTAGCCGTTACGTCCAGCTATTACCGCTGATGGCTTGTGGGTGCTTGATGTGATCATCACCTACTGCCGGCGTATTGACGAGTCTTTAGAGGCATACACAGAGGTTTTACTGGCTCAGGAAAAACGAAATAGGAGCACATATGTGATATGTGCTGGACCGAGAATAATGCGTGTATGTGATACCGTATTCTATTCTCGCGACTTTTTGTATTGGTCGGTTATATGTGATATAGCCGGGTCATCAAATCAAGGGTTGATTCGATAAGACGATACATTGGATGTTAATTGGTTATATGAGATATAGCCGAATTATTAAGTCAAGTATTGATTTGATAATTTAGTGTATAATTGTATATGTGATATACTAATTTTCATTAACTAACATTGGTTCACTTAAGCATTTGTTTTTCTCACATGTGCACAACTTTAATATATATGTGATATATATTAAATTGTGTTTTTGTATCATGGTTGTTGATACAATATACATGGGTGTATGAGACATACACCATACTAATTAAAGTGGTGAGGTTTTAATATTCAAAGTAAATACAAAATTAGTGGATAATTGTTTAAAGCATGAAGCTTATAGAAGCTTGTGAGTACTTTGACAAAGTCCACCTATTTTGTTTTACTTAGGATATTTATTAACCTAACCACTATAATTAGCCATGGTTATGTCTCTACATGAGTTAGTATATGATACCCACTCACCCATGGTTAGCTCTCTCACTTGATCATTTTCATTCTCATCTATTTGTTCATCTTCTTCCTCAAAGCCAAAAGCTTTTCTAGGGTTTGATCCAAAGTGAGAAATATTGTGAGAAAAGAAATTCTAAAGTGAACCCATTTCCTATTTCCTCATCCTCTACTACACTAGCACTTTAGTTTAGGGTGTTTGCTTCACTAATTCTCTAGTTAGTGAAGTAGAAGCTTGAGTTGGCATCCCCTCGACGTAGATCATCTTCGGCTTCGAAGAAATCAAGAAAGGACGCTCCTTTAGCCTCGTGAAGCCATGCAAGAGTCCGGGAGAACCACGATTGCAGCGAAGAGACTACAACAAGGAGCTATTGAAGTGAAGGACCGATCTACAAAGGTTGTATTTCTATTTCACTTAGTGGTTAAAAGTTTGTTACCCTAGTTTTTCTAGTTTGATCCTAGGCTTTATTCATTAGAACCCTCTAAAAATTTTAATATGGCATGTGTGATGCTACCTAACCATAGTTGTGGTGCTAAGGAAACCCTTCAAAATCTCCCGTCGAGCCAACAGGCAACACTTACCGTACAGTCCGGTCTCTTCGTCAGATATGCTGCATATCAAGTCTAGGGATGGTATCGTCGACCCCATTAACCCAATAAGTTATGTCGATATATGGCTCATAACAGATCGAGAAACTACTGATAACACTTATCAGTAAATCTCATCAGCCCTGGCCAGGGACTTCCTGTTATAGCCAATCATACATAGCGCAACATCAACCCCCAATACCGGGAGAGACGAAACCCCTCCTATCGCTTATTGCCTCCATGTGCCTCAGGACTGTACCCAAAATCCACCTATTTGCACGGCTCAGTAGAGCCGTGGCAGGGTGGAGATCAAAGTACAGTGGGAGGACACACAAGACTCTATGACGATCTCGGGTCTAAAGACTAACTTGTACCGGTGTCACCTGAGAACTGCTATCCGATGATAGATAAAATACCACATAAGAGTTCTGAGCGAGTCCGTTCAGTGTACCCAATCTCACTAAGCATCCGTATACGGTCTTTGGTGTCACCACACCAATGGATATGGGATCATCCATCGCCCATCATATGGGACAAGTAACGTATACGCTAGTCTACTATGGAAATATCGATGCCCCGTCTCGATATACCCACGACTAGGAACATTTTAAGGATATGCTTATAAACTACACATGTCCCACTAGTATGATCCGCATCATAATCTCAGTAGTCAAGTAAATATCCTATGGGCTTTATCAACATGTACCAAATGAATAAGAAGCATGATCAAATGAACATGATAAGATAAAGTACAACCAGATAGCATACTATCATGTCGAGCAAGAATGTCCCCTGAATACACACACACATACTGGTACATACACTGTCATATAATGGCCTCTAGGGCATACATATATCCAACAAGGCGCTTTACTCCGGCAGATTGAGGTCTGCCCTTCCTCTTCACCACCACCCCGTATCTTCGGGCAGCCTTCAAATCCAAAACAAGGGTTGGGAAATCCCCTGTAGCTAAGGCAGCTTGGATTTCCTGATCTAACCCTTGCTGAAATTGTCTTGACCGGATCTCAACAGTCGGTATCAAGTGTGCCGCAAATCTGTTGCACTCTAGTGTTAGCTGTGTAGTATGTGATATTTGAAAATCGAAATATAGAGACATATCTTACCGACTGATCATGGTAAACTCATCCAAAGATTTTGTCCACATCGAACCATGTTGTAGATGGATGAACTGCTGTTCCATGTCGAATCTGGCAGTCTCAGGTAAGTATTTCGCGTCGAACATATCGCGAAAGGTCTTCCATTCGATAGGTTGGTCAAGACGGCTTTCTTCCGCCTTCCACCAAACTCGTGCATTGTCAGTGAGTTGCAGCTTCGCAACTCGAACCCAAGCTATCTCTGGCCCATGTGTCGCTGCCAGGTCATGTTTAATACTCTGAGCCCATTCCTCGGCTTCTAGAGGGCTCTCTTTTCCTGAGAATTGCTTGGGGGTGCAAAGCCCTGAATTGCTTCACCCCAGGTGCTTCCGCTTATGGTCTGTTCATCAGAATAGCAGTCTGTTGCTGCTGTCCTGCTGCGGATCGCCTCAAGCAGTACCGTCTGCTCATTGATCGGAGCAGCTACGGCAGGTGTAATTGGTAGGGGTGGTGGAGTGTTGTTGAAGTTGGTGCTGGTGTTTTTTGGGGAATCCATAACCTTGAAAGAAGAATTTGGGTTAGAACAGATTCAAAATATATGGAATTGGAAGATTCAAGGAATATGAATTGTAAAGAATGTTTTCAGTAGCTGGTTCTTGTGTTATATTGCTTAGGTTGTCCACTCAGAGCTGACCTGCATGTCCATACAGAGCTGACCTGTATGTCCACACAGAGCGGACCTGCATGGGCCACCAACAAAACCTGTCATGCCCCGCTTCCCGGTGTACGGACAGAGGGCGCGACGAGGTCCGCTACGTATTTACTCAGAAGTAAACATGCTAAGCGTATCTAAGCAATATAAAGTAAAATTACACAAGAGAAAGGATGTAAATGAAAAGCAACTTTATTTATTAAACATTCTTTTTACAATACAACTGAAATGTAAATACATGGAATGAAAGCAATGCTTAAACAATGACATAACAGAAATAAAAATGGAATAAGTACAAGTGGCTACAGCTCTGGGTCTTCGGTGTACTGCTCAGGGGCCTGCTCCAAATACTCCTGACTGGTCTCGTACTCCTCAGCGTCGGGTCCTCCTGACAACATTCCAAAGAAGAAGAGAAATAGGAATGTCGTCAGCGAACAATCGCTCGGTAAGTGCCAAAGATGAGGGAGAAGTAGAATAGACACAGAGAGAGTATAGTTTTATTATGTTTTATTATATTGTTAATGCTGTTGTTTGTAGCTTGGTACAGAAATTGCCAGTGTATACGAGAGGAGTCCCACTATTCCAGAGACTAAGGTATACGGAGCATAAGGAACCGTTCAACCATGGTACAACGGGGCAATAGATATTCAGGTTAGGTATATTATGGTTACAGTCTCGTGCCACTTTTAACACCTTCCGTACCAATCTACCCCTTATAAACCCCGTGATGTCTTGATTGCATTATTTGTTATATATATGGATGACTTGCCGAAATCATGATATTAGTAAATGGAATGGATATAAATGGAGAGTCATATAGACGGAGTATATCCATGGTTCGGTTCAGTCAATATAGATGTTGGCTATAGTGCCCTTAAGTCAATTATTGGATCGCAGGCATGTGATTGCAATGATTGAGGGAGGACCTATACCGGTAGAACAGTCTTACTCAAGATGATAGTATGCTATCTGGTTTGTCTTTATCATCATGTACATGCTTTAGGTGACATTACAGATCACTATTGCATATTGATATAGCCCATATGATTCTTGCTTGACCACCAGCAGTATGATGGCGATCATATACGTGAGAGTTGGGTGGTCTATAAGCACATCCTTAAAGTGTCTCTAGTCGTAGGAGTTTCGAGACTGAGCATCGATACTCCAAAAGTAGACTAGTATATACGGATCGAGTCCCCGACGAGGGGCGGTGGCCGGTCTCACAAGCCATTGGTGTTAGTTGGTTCACCTAAGATGTATACAGGTGCTCATTGGGTTATGAGTACACCGGACGGATTCTCCGGGAACATGCTAGTTGGTATTATACCTATTGTCAGATAGCAATTCCCTGGTGACATGTGTACAGGTTATTCTATCGACCTGAGATCTTCATTTGTCTCGTGTGAGTTCCCACTGTGCTTTGATTCCTACCCTACCACGGCTTAAAGAAGTCCTGCAAACAAGTTTTAGTTGGGTACAGTCCCGAGCCACATGGAGGCAGTGAGTAGATCGTCATGGGATTCGTCTCTCCCGGTATTGGGGGTTGTGATTGCGGAGTGCACGGGTGGCCATCACCAGAAATCCTCGGCCGGGGTAGTCGAGAATTACCGATCCAGGATCGGTAGTTTCTCAGATGGTGATAGGTTTCATGCCGATACTAAATGTCGCATTATTAGGGGTCTGACTTTATCCACCCCCTAGACTCGATATGTGATACTCATAGACGAACGGACCAGACTGTACGGATATTCTCACTGTCAGGCTCAATAGGGTTTCAGGATGAGTTTGCTTGTCGGCCTCCTTTTCGCTCAATACCAGGGCAGCCGTTACATATAGCTAGTGCCACTGACGTGCTTGTGGTTAAAGCCACTGCCAGCGTATTGACAAGTCTTTAGAGTCCAACAGAGAGGGTTTCCCTGGTTCGGGCGAAACGTTGTAGAGGCCGTATTGTTTTATGGCTGGGTTCGATCATATACGTGCACTTGTGCATGAATCAGGATCGGACGGATAATACTAGTGGGCTTTGGTTTAAGCCAGATCCTAGTATTATATTGTTGGATTACTTTCGTCTCGTTGTATTCGTATTCAGTTGGAATACGGATGCGGGTATATATATACGGATGAGGGGTATTCTTGTAATTCGTTACAAGATTTCTTTAGTTGATGAAATTTCTTTTTGTTGGATTAAACATTTAGTTTAAATGTTTAATTGGTGGAAATTGTGAGTGCAAGTTTTGGCCTTGTGCATTTATTTGATGGTGCATGCACTTGGTGACTCATGGTGTTGGGTTTTGTGATCATTTATTATGACATAGATTGTTTTTAAGGCTATTATTATTGTGTGGGATATTTGTGGAGAGAGGGGGCAGTTCTTTTTTAGATCTTGGGATTTTTTCTTTAGTTGCAAATGAGCTCTCAAAATATCTCACACAATACTCAAGCCTTTTCTTAACTTGCATCTTGCTTGAGCTCACACTTTCCTCCATGGGCATCTTCTTCAACCTCTACCCATCCCTCTCATGAGTTGAGAATCCATAGGTGTATTAAGACAAAGTATTCACATACACTCTCTACTTCATCTTGGGCATCTAGGCTAGCAAACTATATGTTCGAGTTGCTTCGGTTTAGAGACGGGAGCCCGTATTAAGAATCCTCGACGTGGATCTTCTTCTACGGAGGGAGACCGGAGATAAAATTTGATCGGGGAAGTCGCGAGGAGCTTGGGACAGAGGTTGAAGAACGAAGGACACGGATCGATCGGTATAACCTCTCTAAACTCCTTTATGATAACTAGTATAGGGTTTATGGTTCAATCCGGGAATCGGGTTCCGTTAGCGCCGTGTTTAAAAAGTTTTTGTTCCGCATTTAGCCACGGATTGATGGCCGGGGCCCTGCCGTAACCCAACATGGTATCAGAGCCAACCCATTAACCCCATACTAACTCTTTGCGACATTAGAAATCCACTGTTTTTGTCGTGCAAAAACTGTAGACCAAAACAATTCCGAAAACTGAAAGTTTGAGATGTTTGCATACCCCGCGGGCTCACGGTTTGAACTGAGAAGACACGGGGTGGTGCATGGGCACCCCGGGGAATCCCCGGGGGAGACCAAACAGCTGGGCCCACTCCCCAAGATCACCACAAGGTGGTCTTGGTTGTGGGGACCCGAAACTACCCCAGCTTGGGCCGTTTCGGGTCTGCCTCACCCCCTGGCCATCTCGTGGTGGCCTCGGGGGTGTGGTACCCCCTCTAGGACTCCCGAATCGAAGTTAATTTTGTGCTCTAAGAGCCCACGATGATTCGGACTTCTGAATTGGCTTTAAACGGTCGGTTTTTGGAACTTTAGCTTACTGTTTTTGATGGATTTAGAAATTAGTTTAGTTTTCTAATTGCGTGCGGAATTCTAATGTCGTAGTTTACAGTACATACATTACTATCTGCGACCGTGAATGTCATTAGAGTGGTACAACTTGTCTAATTGCTATAGTTATTTTAGACGGGTTTGCGAACGTGACATTCATGTTGATGTTTTGTGTTGTGCTGTGTTTGTTGCGGATTCGTCGTGGTGGATAGCTTGGATGCAATGGTAGTACAGTTTGGATTTATTTGTACATTTGATATCGCGGGGCGAGCCTCCGACATGTGGACTGCCGTCACCGTCTGTTTGTATATTATTTATTTGGGGCACGACCGGGTTGAGGTTGATGTCACCGTTGTACATATTTTCTTTTCTATACTAGAATTACCCCGCAATGGAGTGCATGGATAGCTGGGTTCTGGAGGGCAACGGGTCCGCATCTCATGGAGTTGAGACGAAAGGGGCCTCACTCTAGAATTGGCGGGCTATTCGCCGCACTCGTAGAGGGTACAGGTTGACCCAAGGAGGGGTGCTCAAGTTACCGGATTCCGTGAAGTGCCGGGTGGCCCATTCACTTTGATGAAGAGGGCTGCCTCGCTTCTGGTTTTGGAGGGTAACTTTCCGCGCTTATAGGGGTCTAAGTTTTCATTGCACAGGCTATCCACACGACCCGGGGAATGTCGGGTTTCACTTGCGGCTTAAAGGAAACCCGGGGCTCCCAGATTATCTGTATTGTTCTATGATGCTTATTACTTATCTGTGATGTTGCATTTATCACGCCTGGAGCGATTATTATATATTACTATATATATACTAGTATATGTTGTATATTTTTTACACCCGCGCTAGTCCAGTCCCCTCTCTGTCGTTAGTTAAGTAACCTAACGGGTGATGATGGGACCCAGTGGCGAATGCGGATGGCATATACGTACATCATATTTTCATTTTTTTCTGGTGTGATCAATTGATGGGACTGCGTTGATTCTTATCAATGCAAGGAAAACAGACCTATTCGATGTTGTAGGAACAATTTTTAAAAAAAGCTATTATTACAAGGACATTTTCTTTTGTTTTGCACAGTGGTATTCGGTTATGAATATCTAACACCTCATTCGACGAGGTAAGAGCCGAGATCCCCTCACCAGGTGTGACCTCTTGGGCAGAAGTTTGCGTCAGGTTAATAACTTCACCATAGTCGATTACTTTTTGCTTTGCATCGAGGTATTCAGTGAGAATATCCTGCACCTCATTCTACGAGGAAAGAGCCGAGATCCCTTCACCGGGAGTGACCTCTTTAGCAAAGGTTTTCGCCACTATATATTTGTTAAAAGCTATCTGGTTCCTTCAACGATATCAAGTACATTACGTTAAAGGTTTTTCGCCAAAAACCATTCGTAGCCCTCCGTCATTTCAGACGGGTAGCACTTAGTATTCATGCTATGTTTGTTGGCCTTCGTCAAGGCATAGTGTATGGTAAAATGCTTGTTACCTTTCTGTTGCATAGATAGATGCGTTGGTTTGGGATAGTCGTACAACCTTATTGGCCTTCGTCAAGGGCGAGTACGGGTGGGTTCAAATTAACCTGGACAATGACGGGTAGAACTTGACATGCGACTTATGATTTGTTTGCCTTCGTCAAGGTCATAAGAGCATGGGGTAAAAATCACATCGGGAGTTTCATACATACAGGAAACTTGCCAGATATTCACATACCTTCTAGAGTGTGATAACTTGAGTGTATTCCATCAGGTTATCATGCGATGATAGTTGGATCCCGATACCCACTGATGAGTTGGTTTACTCCTCGGATGATTTTAGATGATACCGACTAATTCTTCTTTCCGGTTTGGAGGAGAATTTGAGGATACAGTGGGAGACATCCTGATTAAATAAAGTGATTAACCATTCTGATCTAGGTTAGAGTGCACGCAGAGTGTTTCTTTTCTCTCTCTCTTTGGCAGCGACTATGTCCCGACCCTAGACTATAACTCAGTAACCAAGTTAACCGAACTTTCTTAAAACACTGGCCTTTGGATTGTCAGAGTTGCATACATCATTGCCACTTCTACTTTTACCCTTTTCTTTTCTCCGGAACATTCCATATCACTACGAAGATCCACATTTATTGGATATGACCATTATATAGTTACATATGAACTCGAAGAAACTTGTTTCAGATTCGAGGATGGTTTCCGGATCTGGAGGAAATGAATACGACTATTCAGTTGTCTTTTCCTTTTACCTTCTCTCAGGTTGTGAGGGTTCCTAGGATAAGGAAAGGGTACACCTATTGCGCTTATTGGATAGTCTTCTTCCAAACCATCGGCAGGTGCCGAAAGGTGGGGAAGGAAGAAAACCAATTAGCCTAAGTATGGTGTACAGAAGGTAATAAGTAAAGACAAATAAGGGGATCGGAAAGAGGGCAAAGTAAATTGTGACTGCTATCATTCACGACCAAACCACTTATTTCATCGCTACTCCTACTTCACCTTTGGATTTCTCCAGAACACCCCGTATCACTATGAAGATCCACAGTTATTGGATAATCCGTCGTATAGTTACATACGAACTCAAAGGAACTTGTTCCAGCTCGAGGATGGATTCTTGTTCAGGAGAAATAGAATAAGGTTTATTCAGTTGTCTTTTATATTTATCTTCTCTCAGGTTGTGAATGCTCCTAGGATTAGGAGAATACACCTATTACGCTTATTGGATAGTCTTCTTCCAAACCATAGGCTGGTGCCAAATGGTAGGGAAGGAAGAAAACCATTTAGCCTAAAGATGGTGTACAGAAGGTAATGAATAAAAACAAATAAAGGGATTTGGAGAGATGGCAAGGAAATATACGATTACAGTCATGAATCTGGATAATGGAAGAGGCATTGCTAGGAATACCTGGATACCCCTTCGAAACATTTTCATGTTTAGTTTCACTATGCGTTGTTAAATAAAAACTGATTTCCCAATTAGATCCTTACTCGAGGTTATGTATTTACCAGGTTTGATTCTCATATCTGTATGGTTTTACAGATGATGAGTGGGAGTAAGTTATTGGGAATTAGGTGATTATATCCTCATTATATCGGAATTCGTTGTAATTGGTGATATTTATGGAAATCACCTAGGTTTTTGCCGGAAGGCAAATATTTGGTTTTGAATATCCGTTGTTATGCACCAAATTCAAACTGACATATCTGTACGTTTATTTCATAAAGTGAGATATAACCTTTTGAAATTATGTCCATGACATTTACCTATATCAGTTGATGATTAGGTAAGGAGCATTAAACAACGGTGTAATTCTTCTTAACCATAATACAGTTTTCATCCTACGACGCACAGGGTATGAGTTATTCAACTCAGGGGACTTATACAAAGTATTATATGTTGTCTAGTGTCCATTAAGACAAAGGGGTTGGTACTCGTACTATATTCTGTTTACTTATGACTTCTCCAGTTTTAGACAAGTGTTTCGTAGAAATACAAGGTCCAAGTTTTAAGAAGTTATAGATACAAGAATAAAATAGAGAACCAGGTGTTGCTAGTATCAGGATTCTTCAAGGTAACCAAAGATATAGATACTTGTGTTAGGTATTCAATCTATAGTAATGGTTTTGAGAACTTGCTTCTCTTTCAGGTTACTCATATCTGGATGCATTCCTAAGTTGAGTAATGTTGATCGGCCTCTCTACATTTTGTTGACATGCACTGGAGACAGCTGCATGATTTGAATCTGGTTCCAATTAAATCAGTGCCTCTATTTCTATATTGTACATAGAATGGTTCATATCTTAACGATGTTAAGGTATATGGAGTTGTCCGTCTTATGCTTAAAACCAGACTCTGGATAACTCAAGGCATGTTTCTGTAATGGCAGTTTGTAGGTTATCCCGGGCTATGACGATGGTTAACTTTGTACCATCTGGAAGATCAATAGTGATATTGTTCTTGACTCGCCACAGTTTTAGTAAAATGGATTTTCTTAGAAAACAGTAGTGGGAGAATGGTAGAACTGGAAGTGATTCCAGAACCACAAACGATTACTGAAAATTTAATAGAACCTAAAGATTCAATCGGGTTTGACATTCCATTAGCCACTCCGCTGATATGGTGGGTAACCTCAGGCGCCCGAGAGGTACTATGGTATCCTCAAAGACAGTGACAGGGAGGTTCTTGTTTATCCAGACTTGCCATTACTGCTGTTCTAGACTATGAGACCCGGCAGGAGGATGAGTATAGCGTCATTCTAAACTAGCTTTAGAAGTGCACATATATATGACTCTGCCAGAGGGTTGTTGTAGTCAAAGGGAGCAGCGGAAGCATAGTGAACAAGTAGCTTGTGTCTATTTATAGACTAAAGCGGATATAGCGGAGATAGATCATATATTTTTGATATGACAGTCATAATCTTTGACTTCATCAGAATTGGAGATGGATCTGTTAAGAAGGTAGTAGGGTGTGATGTCCTGGTATTTGGATGACATGCACATTGTAGGAAGTGAAATTCCTATACTACGATCGGTTATACTGTGGTTGTCACACAGTGGTTTCTCCACAATGGATATGGATATTATATTAGGCATTCTGGTAACCAGATCTATGGTTTTAGATCTATATTTGGGTAGTTTCCCAATATGGCTACTTAGACAATATTCTGAAGGTGTTTTAGAATGGACGACTCCTGGCATGGTAGTGTACCTGCAGGTGATGGAGTCACCCTCTCTAAAGGTGTCTTACAGACAAAAGTAGAGAGGGATGTGCATGATTGGCATATCACTTGCTTAGGCAATTGAGTCAATTATGAGATGTCAAGTACCACACCAGATGTTATTTTTGCACTAGATGAAATAAGATTATATATTAATCCAATCCTGGTGAAACGTTCGGAAGCAGTTTTAGAACATAAGTGGATGTTCTAGGGATTTGGTAACAGCATCCTCCTTCGGGAGACGGTTATCATTCCAGGCTTCCAAGGTGACCTGGATGACAGAGTGACTGTCAGAGTTATAGTTTTCCCTCTTTTGAGGGGCAATAGTTTAGACAGGTGGTCAAAGCGGACACTAAGGGAGGCATAGCGCAGGATACTGATTAAATTCAGTTGACGATACAGTTTAAGAAGTTTACTGGATTTGGAGTTCTTTTGTGAACTGGGTCCCATTAGATATCCATGCTTATTCTAAGATAGGTATTGCTCATTTCGGGAGATGGCTTTCTCCGCGAACTTGAGATAAAGAGAGATATGGAAAGAAACATCAGAGTGGATCCACTCACTGAGGCTATTTCTCAAACGCAATAGTTTTACAAACGAGCTTTGTGAAACTGATTAGTAGAGAAGTTGGGTGTTCGGTATCACACGGGCTGTGAGTATGCGACACCGCAATAATTAGCCTTAAGTGCAAGTGGGAGATTGTTGGCTATAGTTCCCTCAAGTCAATTATTGGATCGCAGGTACGTGATTGCAATGATTGAGAGAGGACCTATACCGGTAGAACAGTCTTACTCAAGATGATAGTATGTTATCTGGTTTGTCTTTATCATCGTGTACATGCTTTAGGTGACATTACAGATCACTATTACATGTTGATAGATCCTATAGGATTCATTCTTGACTACTAACAGTATGATGGAGATCATATACGTGAGAGTTGGGTGGTCTATAAGCACATCCTTAAAGTGTCCCTAGTCGTAGGAGTTTCGAGACTGGGCATCGATACTCCAAGAGTAGACTAGTGTATACGAATCGAGACCCCGACGAGGGGCGGTGGCCGGTCTCACAAGCCATTGGTGTGAGTTGGTTCACCTAAGATGTATACAGGTGCTCATTGGGTTATGAGTACACCGGACGGACTCGCCGGGAATATGCTAGTAGGTATTATACCTATTGTTAGATAGCAATTCCCTGGTGATATGTGTACAGGTTAGTCTATCGACCTGAGATTGTCATTTGTCTCGTGTGAGTTCCCACTGTGCTTTGATTACTACCCTACCACGGCTCAAAGGAGTCGTGCAAACAGGTTTTAGTTAGGTACAGCCTCAAGCCACATGGAGGCAGTGAGTAGATCGTCAGGGGATTCGTCTCTCCCGGTATTGGGGGTAGAGGTCGCGGAGTGCACGGGTAGCCATCACCAGAAATCCTCGGCCGGGGTAGTCGAGAATTACCGATCCAGGATCGGTAGTTTCTCAGTTGGTGATAGGTTTCATGCCGACACTAAATGTAACGTTATTAGGGGTCTGACTTTATCCACCCCATAGACTTGATATGCGATACTCATAGACGAACGGACCGGACTGTACGGATATTACCACTGTCAGGCTCAGTAGGGTTTCAGGATGAGTTTGCTCGTCGGCCTCCCTTTCTCTCAATACCTGGGCAGCCGTTACGTACAGCTAGTGCCACTGATGTGCTTGTGGTTAAACCCACTGCCAGCGTATTGACGAGTCTTTAGAGTCCCACACAGAGGGTTTTCCTGGTTCGGGGGAAACGTTGTAGAGGCCGTACGGTTTTATGGCAGGGTTCGATCATATACGTGCACTTGTGCACGGATTATGATCGGACGGATAATACTAGTAGGCTTTGGTTTATGCCGGATCCTAGTATTATATTGTTGGATTACTTTCGTCTCGCTGTATTCATATTCAGTCGGAATACGGATGAGGGTATGTATATACGGATGATGGGTATTCATGTAATTCGTTACAAGATTTCTTTAGTTGATGCCATTTCTTTTTGTTGGATTAAATATTTAGTTTAAATGTTTAATTTATGGAAATTTTGAGTGCAAGTTTTAGCCTTGTGCATTTATTGATGGTGCATGCACTGGTGACTTATGGTGTTGGGTCTTGTGATCATTTATTGTGACATAGATTGTTTTTGAGGCTATTATTATTGTGTGGGATATTTGTGGAGAGAGGGGCAGTTCTTTTCTAGCTCTTGGGATATTTTCTTTAGTTGCAAATGAGCTCTCAAAATATCTCACACAATACTCAAGCCTTTTCTTAACTTGCTTCTTGCTTGAGCTCACACTTTCCTCCATGGGCTTCTTCTTCAACCTCCACCCATCCCTCTCATGATTTGAGAATCCATGGGTGTTTTGAGAAAAAGTATTCACACACACTCTCTACTTCATCTGGGGCATCTAGGCTAGAAAACTAGATATTTGAGTTGCTTCGGTTTAGAGGCGGGAGCACGTATTAAGAATCCTCGACGTGGATCTTCTTCGACGGAGGGAGACCGGAGATCAAACTTGATCGGGGAAGCCGCGAGGAGCTTGGGACAGAGGTTGAAGACCGAAGGACACGGATCGATCGGTATAACCTCTCTAAACTCCTTTATGATAACTAGTATAGGGTTAATGGTTCGATCCGGGAATCGGGTTCCGTTAGCGCCGGGTTTTAAAAGTTTTTGTTCTGCATTTGGCCACGGATTGATGGCCGGGGCGCTGCCGTAACCCAACAATAGATAGATATAGATTGAATAGACGGATTCATGTTGAATTGTAGTTTATACTTGAATCATATTCAAGTCAGATTAAGACTCAGTCTGAGTTAGATGCTTTGAAAAAGAACTTGAAATCCTGAATTAGTTTTGATTTTATCGGTAACTGCTGCACATGGACGGCAGGATTTTTGTCTTTTTCCAAGACAATTACCATGATGATAACATCGTTTGTTAGATTGTCTACCTTAAATAGGAAAGCACCCATATCTCCGGCTCCCTGAGGCTCAAGAGACTGGTCCTGCTTAAACATATGTTTACTAGGGTTCTTATTGTTATTTAGTATAACTTGAGGTGGTTTTATGTAAAAATAGTTTGTTATAATTTTCAAAATACAGCTCAAGTATTTAATTATCGTCGTTAGGGTTTTCATAGATGTATATTTTTATACAAGTGAAATTTCTAGTGAGAAAAACCTAACTTCATAATATATGGTTTTTTATTGAAATATTTGAATTGTGTTGTATTTGGATGGTATTTTCATGTAATAGTGATTCCTTTGATTTAGAAAACTTGGAATATTTATATAATTAAAATAGATATTTTGATACTATATATATATATATATATATATATATATTTAATGAAAATAATTTATTTATTTTCTTGTAGAAATCTCATTTTCTAAAGAAAAAATGTATAAAAATTCCATCGAGATTGAATGCTCCTTGCGGAGGTCTGCATCTCGCTCTACTAAGCCTGAGGATGTGCGATAATCCGCACCATCCCGAATGGGGTCCCCAAAATGGGTTGTAGAGGTGCAATTGCATGGAAATGTTTAATACATCTTTTTATAGAAAACGGTTTTGTAAGTTTTGGGTATTTATTTGTAAAGTCGTATTTTCCCGTATTCTATTGTTCCAAACTTCATTGTGATATGATAGAGATGTGTTTTGTGATGAGGTAGGTCATTACCTCGTGAACTATCTAAAGGTATAATAGGTATTATGATGATTATGTCGGAAACGAAAGTATGTGGTATTTTACTGTAAAACTACAATAGAAGTTGAATATAATAATATTTTGTATGAAACTTGTTGAAGGTGTTTGCTAATGTTTATTGAATATGGTATGAGAGTTTGGTATATTCTTGTTTAAGAAAAATATGATTTTTAAAGGAAAACCGAATCGGAAGTAGGATTAACTCGGCTTCCGTCGGGTTTTCGAATTTGAAGTTTTTAGATTAGAAGATGAGAGGGGGAGATGGGGATTACTGGCTTGGGGGTCCTAAAGAAAGCTTCGGGGCGTCGTTTCGTCGCCGGAATCTCCTCGGAAGTTCGTCGGAGCTTTGCCTTTCGCAAACTCCACTTGTACACTAAAAGACTTGGGAATTTGGTATAGTTTTTGTAATACAATTCTGAGTGAGAGGGGTGTAAAATAGAGTGGGTATTTATAGGGAAAATTAGGGTCTATAGGTGATGAAAAATACATTAAAATGGAATTTAAAGGGGTTTTATTAATCTCTATAAATGTGCAAAGGAAATAAACAATACTGGAGGTAAGGGGGTCGTCTAAGGGTCTAGGGTTTTCAAAAAAATTGGGTTTGGCCATACAAAAACCGGTTGTGCCGGCCCGTTCGTGAATCTCGCCGGTCCGATCATAGAGGTGGGGGCTTGGATTGGGGCTACGTGTCCTTGTCGGTTTGAATACTAATTTGCACCTGTTTGTTTTAAGTGTGACTCTTCATTTTACGTGCAGTACACGTGCAAACTCTTAGGCTTTTAAAAGATTAAAAGAAAATAAAATAAAAAGATAATGTGTCTGATGGGATTTGAACTCAGGTGCTTTGTCTCAGCAGTGCAAGGCTTTACCAGTGAGCTACAAGCTCTTTCTTGCTGTTCAAAAGAAAAACAAACTTATAACTCATGTTCAGGGTTAGGTGTCCCTTTCTGTATTTTGAAAAAAAATTGTACAGAAAGTTAGGGTTGTTACAAGTATTCTATCTGGTTTGTCTTTATCATCATGTACAGCATTAGGTGGCATTAAAGATCACTATTATATGTTGATAGAGCCCATAGGATTCTTGCTTGACTACCAGCATTATGATGGCGATTGTATAAGTGGGAGCTGGGTGGTCTATAAGCACATCCTTAAATGTCCATAGTCGTGGGAGTATCGAGACTGGACATCGATACTCTAGAGTAGACTAGTGTATATTTATCGAGACCCCGACAAGGGGCGGTGGCCGGTCTCACAAGCTATTGGTGTCAGTTAGTCACCTAAGATAGTATACACGTGCTCATTGGGTTATGAGTACTGATCAGTCGAAAATACTGCATCTTTAAACCGGCAATTTCCCTATCATTTGCACTCATCTAGAAGTGTTCGGCATTCATATAGCACATATTAGCAAAACAGTCGTTGAATATCAGATTGCAAGTGTTAGACTTTAAATCCGGCACTTTAAGAGAAATTGACTGCATTTCATAGCATGGCATCATTCCTATATATCGCAACTTGTGTTCGAAGTCTGTGCAGGACATTACAGAAGATTGGTCAAATTTACAAACGAAGACTGTTAAAAAGACGCCAACTCAAGGAATTGGAATCTGGCAAAGATCTAGAATGAATTCAGATATTCAACATAGCAGGAAATACATCAAAAGACATAGGAGAGAAACACATGAAGTATGAAGCTCCAAAGCAGCCATGTGGCCGCGGAACCGCGGCCGGAGCCGCCTTGCGCCGCGGTTCCCCGGCGGCCTTGACACGTCACCCAGACTTCTCTGCTTCATAACTCTTCCCTCAGCTTCCAAACTTCAGAAAGACATTACATTCTCCAGAAAGCCCCAGAACATTCTGCCAGAGCAGCAAGCCCTAGGGTTCCTAACTAAACACCCCTAGCTTCCTTAACAAGCTTCACTTAAACTCTATTAAGGACCTAGAACCTTCCCCCTAACCTCCTAGCTTAGGGTAGAAGCTAAGCCTAACTAACTACTTCTAGAAGCCTGTTCCTCTAACTAACTTTTGGAGGGAAAACTCAAATTTGAATTCTTAGACCTAGGGTTTGGGAAACCTATAAATAGACCCCAAGGCTCACTTGAAAGGGCTAATCCTTGGTAGTTGTTCATTGTTAGCTAAATCCTTGGTTGTTCATTGTTGTTAAAAAATTAGGGTTGAAAGCTAATCAATCTCTATTCTCCCCCATTCTAGTTCTTCTACCAACAACTACCACCTCAAAACCCTAACTCTAATCCAATCCAAAATCAAGAAACCTCAAGATCCTTTGAGTGCAAGCAAAGCAAGTCTTCAACGATCCTTTGAAGCGAAGACGGACTTCAACGGAGCACGAGATCCAAGCGATCCAAGACTCAAGGAGCCGAGTGACGCTAGAATCGACGATTAAAGTTCCATCCTCTTGTAGTTCTTGAGAGTTGTAACTAATTGTTGATATAATAAAGGTGAAGATTCTTTAAACTTGCTTACATTTCAATTCAAGCATTATGCTTATATTTCGATTCTTGAATATGTATTCTTAGTGATGATGCTTGAATAAAACTCCGCTCGTGGAGGAATCGAAACGATTGTAGAATGATGATGTTGATGAATCTTTAAACGTTTTCTTAAGTCTTATAACAATTGTAAATTCTTGAAAATTGAATGATTGATGATCTAGATCGATGCGAATGCGTTCTTGTTTCCTTTCGCACGATCTAGAGATCAACGATCGATCATCCGATTTTCAAAGAAGCTATCTAGTGAATGTGATTCATCGAAAGGACAAAGGATAGGATGAGGAACCCTAATTCTTCGCAAGATCCTTAAACCTCGATGAGTCTACATCGATTTAGCATCAATTTGTTAATGGATAAGAAATCATAATTTCGAATCTTCTTCACATCTACGATCTAATCGATTCCTACGAGCTTTACTTCAAATCTTGAAACCTAAATTGATTGGAATTCTATCGATACTTGATTCTTGATGTTTATCATTTTCTTGATTCTTGATTAGAATAATTGATTCTTGAAATTCATCGATAAAAATCTTGAATCGTTTTCTTTTCTTTTTCTATTAAATTTTTGATTCAAACAAAACAAAATACGAACGAATCGCGCAATCCCTGTGGACGATCCGCACTCACTAATGCGCTACAATCCGACACCGTTATTGATTGCGGTCAAATATTTTTGGTGGTGATTCTATTCATTTTCTAAACCAAAAACGGAAAATAAGAATCAATCAAATGGCGCCGTTGCCGGGGATCGCGCGCTAATTCGTTCTATAATGAAATTTGAATTGAAAGATTTATTCCATTTTAATTTTGTGATCAAAATTCTCACAAAATACTAAACGATTTGTTGTGGTTCATTGCAAGGAGATCTGGAGCTTGCTGTGCAATTGGAAAACTTTTTGGAGAATTCCGGAGGACTCAGGAGCTGAACCTAAGCCCTCTGTTAAAATTTTGTGTAGGGAGCAGTACATACGACCGCGAAAGCGTGGTGGGAGCCATCAATAGCGGCGGTTCCGCGCCTTGGTGAAGCTCTCTCTGTACAAAATTTTCACAGTAAGCCTCTATCTTTCTTATCTCCTTCTCAAATCTGCTCCAAATAACATTTTGTGCAGGCTTCTTTGCAAAAATCGCAGCGCCGCGCAAAAAGCAAAATTAAATTGTGCTTGTTTTGATTTTTGTGGTTGTTTGCATAATTAATACGGACATTAAGGGGCAAAGACCAAATCCAGATTAGGTGGGGAGTTCATTACCCTTCCTAAGCCCCGAAAATCGCAAAATTTGCATCCGCATTGACCCTCATTAACTAAAAAAAATATAGAGATGACTCTAAGGACCGTCGCGCTCACTTAGGACAGAAGAAGGCCATGGGTAATTCATTGCTTATCCGCGTTTCTCTTGTGGTGTCTAAGGCAAGTGTGTCGAAGGCTAGTGGTTGCTTAATTAGGCCCACTACTTACGTAGTGGAGAACCTCCCACTTACCTAGCACTTACCTGGCCACAGGAGAGACAAAGAGGCAGTGGAGGATTTATCCTGAGTCTTGTCTTTTGGAAGTTAGGAGCGGTCTAGAGATTTGACCTAGGCGACCCCTAGAATTAGGGTTTTGTGTGTTGCATTTGTTGTGTTGCATCATATTTTCAAAAATCCGTCCAATTTTCAAAACAAACACCACATTCATTCATTCATTTCCCCTAATTATAAGCCACGCTGCCACTTGTACTAACCCTTTTTAGTGCAAGATAGGCTGGACACGGGATTCTAGTGTCCGTTTAGTCCGCGTACCCTTTATCGACTCTGAAGTCGGTATTTCTCCATTTACTTCTTCTTTACCCACCACCACATCCACATCGATGGAACCGCCTCCATCAAACTTCTTTAACACTAATCTGCCGCCGTCCGTTGGTGCGCAGAATCCACCCCGCATCTCTCTCCAAGAGAGGTGCTATCCATTGCGAGGTCCTCTTTCGACCTGCTTATCCATTCGACCAGCCAACGGGGATAATTTTGAAATTAAACCCCAATACATCAACCTTTTACCCAAATTCCACGGACTCGAGACTGAGGACGCTTACGTTTTCATCACCAAATTTGAAAACGTATGCGCAATGATGGGTACGTCATAACTTTCAGTGGATGCTATGCGTCTACGACTTCTTCCATTTACTTTGTGCGATATAGCCGAGAAGTGGCTATATAACACTACCGCACACTCTATTACAAATTGGGAAGAATTCGTCGCGGCATTCCTTAAGAAAATTTACCCAATGCAAAAGACAGCTCGAATCCGTAGCGAACTGAATCAATTTACCCAACTTCCTACTGAACCATTTTCAAAATGCTTGAACGTTTCAAGGATCTTTTGGTTCAGTGTCCTCATCACGGCATCCCGAGATGGGATCTTTGCCGAATCATTTATGAGGGCATTAACCCAAACACTAAACAGAACCTTGAAAACATGTGTCAAGACACTTTTATGACCAAGGATGATGGGGAAGCTTGGAAATTTTTAGAAGAGTTCGCTGAAAAATCACTACAGTGGGAGAGTGGAACCCAACCATTGAATAGGGGTGGCGTACACCAAATTGATGTGTCCATAGGTGTTCGAGCTGAGATGGCAACAATGCAAAAGAAGCTCGACGCTATGGAACACAAATTTTCTGCAGCCTCCCTAAACCCAATGTCGCTCCCCAAAACTGTATGTGGCTGCTGTTCTGATCCGTCCCATTTAACGGAAGAATGTCCATTAAACTCTCAGTTTCAAGGTCACGAGCATACTAATGCAGCATTTCAAAGACCTAGAAACGATCCATATTCTTCCACGTACAATCAGGGTTGGAGGAATCACCCGAATTTTGCTTGGAACCAACAACAATCTCATCAAAACACGGTTCGAAGCCAAAATAATTTCCAAAGGGCTCTTCCACCACAACAGCAACCACTTCAACTCACTCAGCACCCCTACCAGTCACAAAATTTCCAAAACCAGGTCAACACTCTTGCACAGGCTAATCCTTTGTAGTTGTCATGTTCTGACGAATTCTCTCAATTCACTCAAACCATGAAATCACTCTTGTCAAATTTCATAGAGCTTCCGGCTGAGGTTAAATCTTCCGTCAGTGAGATAAAGAAAAACTCAGCATCCCAAGCTGAGAGTATCAGATCGATGGAAGCTGAAATCGCACGACTTAAAGCCGAGATGAGTGCGAGAGAAAAAGGGAAACATCCGTCTCAACCCCTACCAAATCCTGGGCATTACAATGTAAATGCCGTCACAACCTTGAGATCGGGAAGAGTGCTGAATAACCATGTCGGGGAAGGAATTGATGATCTTGAAAATCCTATTATTAACACCCCGGCTGAGACCTTTCCTCACACACACACTTCTACTTCTGATCCTTGTTCTTCTACCCCACCGCCTTCTCGCGAGCCTATTCTCCATTTCCCACTAGGCTCGACACCTCAGTATAGCCCTTCTAGGTCTCCACAGACGTTCCCCACTCCTCTTTTGGGATCACGTCTACCCCCTCTTCCTTCTCCTATGATGAACCCAGCGCTTATTGCGAAAGCTCCTTACCCGAATCGTTTAAGGGGTAACAAAATGAGTCTACATATGGAGAAAAATATGGAAATGTTCAAACAGGTTAACATCAACATCCCTGTCCTAGATGCGATTCAATAAGTCCCCGCGTATGCGAAAATTCTTAAGGACTTGTGCACTAGGAAGAGGAAGACTCAAGTGCCGAAAAAGGTCTTCATGTCTAATAATATTAGCACTGCTTTTATCCCCCAGCTACCAAAGAAACGTAAGGACCCAGGATGTCCTACGATATCGATTTCTATTGGGGGTAAAAACATAAATCGTGCTATTTTAGACCTTGGCGCAAGTGTTAACCTACTTCCATATTCTGTCTATAAGCAACTAGGGATTGGAGAGTTGAAACCTGCTCACTGCACTCTCCAAATGGCAGACCGTTCAATCACCAAACCAAGGGGTGAACTAGAGGATGTGTTGATAAAGGTCGGGGAATTTGTATTCCCTGTAGACTTCATTGTACTCGATACACAGCCTGTAGCAAACCCCCGGGGCTAAATTCCGGTGATTCTGGGTCGTCCTTTCCTTGCCACTTCCAACGCTGTTATTAACTGTAGAAACGGTTCAATGAACTTATCATTTGGAAATATGACCATTGAACTAAACATCTACAAAGTTGGAAGTCAGCCATCAGAACCCTTTGCTCATATTCTTGATGTGTGCTCTGTCCACGAGATCCCTCCCGAAAATTGCGGAGCTGAGGAACTTTGCTTTACAGATCTCGACGACACTACCACATCTCTGTTTGATCTTACACATGATCTTAGTGAGGAAACTTTTCCTACACTTGAGTCCTACACTCCTAACTTTTCTCCACTCAAGTCTGTATCTTTCACAGGCTTTGAGCTTCTTTGTAACTCCAAAAATCACTCGATGATCCCACCTTCTATCATTTCTCCGCCTGAATTAGATCTCAAAATTTAACCTTCTCATCTTAAATATGCTTATTTAGGTGAGAATGAGTCTTTACCGGTTATCATATCCGCTTCTCTAGCATCAGAGCAAGAGATTGCACTTTTATCGGTATTGAGATCTAATAGAGAGGCGTTTGGTTAGACTATGGCGGACATCAAAGTGATTAGTCCCTTGACTGTTGAACATCATATACATGTGATGGATGATGCCAGACCAACCCGAGAACCACAGAGACGGTTGAATCCCGTCATGAAGGAAGCGGTGATGAAAGAGATCGTCAAATGCCTTGATAAGGGTATTATATACCCAATCTCCGATAGCCAATGGGTGAGTCCTATACATGTCGTCCCTAAGAAATCCGGCATCACTGTTATAACCAATGAGGCAAATGAGTTGATTCAGACACGCGTCCAAACTGGGTGGCGTGTATGTATTGATTATACAAAACTCAATGCTGCCACGAGGAAAGATCACTTTCCTCTACCATTCATTGATCAAATGCTGGAACGCTTAGCCGGACGAGAGTATTATTGCTTTATGGATGGATACTCAGGCTACAATGAGGTCTGTTGGAGATAGTGCCCTCAGAGTCAATTATTGGATCACAGGCGCGTGATTGCAATGATTGAGGGAGGACCTATCCCGGTAGGACAGTCTTACTCGAGATGATAGTATGCTATCTGGTTTACCTTTATCATCGTGTACTGCTTTAGGTGACCTGACATGTCACTATTGCACGTTGGTAGAGCCCCTAGGATTCTTGCTTGACTGCCAGCAGTATGAGGGCGATCATATACGTGGGAGCTGGTAGTCTATAAGCATATCCTTAAAAGGTCCCTAGTCGTGGGAGTTTCGAGACAGGGAATCGATTCTCCAGAGTAGACTAGTGTATACAGTCGAGACCCCGACGAGGGGCGGTGGCCGGTCTCACAAGCCACTGGTGTCAGTTGGTTCACCTAAGATGTATACAGGTGCTCATTGGGTTATGAGTACACCGGACAGGACTCGCCGGGAACATGCTAGTTGGTCTTATACTTGACGTCAGATAGCAGTTCCCAGGTGACATGTGTACAGGTTAGTTCATCGACCTTGGGATCGTCATTTGTCTCGTGTGAGTTCCCACTGTGCTTTGATTACTACCCTACCACGGCTCAAAGGAGTCGTGCAAACATGTTTTAGTTGGGTACAGTCCCGAGCCACATGGAGGCAGTGAGCGGATCTTCAGGGGTTCGTCTCTCCCGGTATTGGGGGTGAGGTCGCCCTGTGTCTAGGAGAGCCATTACACAAAGTCCTTGGCCAAGGCAGGAGATTTACTGGTATGTATTCCAGTAGTATCTCAGGGTGTTCTGGGCTATACTCCGACACGACTTGTACCGCTTTTGGGGGTCTGACTTTTACCAACCCCCTAGGCCCCACATGCGATGCTCATAGACGAACGGACCGGACTGTGCGGATATTGTCACTGACAGGCTCAGTAGGGTGTCAGGATGAGTTCGCTCATCGACGTCCCTTTTAGTCAATAGCTGGTGGCCCGTCACGTATTGGCTTATACCTCTGACGTGCTAGTGGTTAAATCCACAGCCATAGTAATGACGAGTCTTTAGAGTCCACCACACTTTCAGTTACTCAAGCTTTCGGGCGAAACGCTGTAGAGGCCGTATGGAGATATGGCAGGGTTCGATCAGATACGTGCGGTATTGCACGGATCGTGATCGGAAGGTTTTTACTAGCCGGCTTTAGCTTAAGCCGTATCTTAGTATTAGTTAGTGTAGTTTTGTCTCTTTGCATTTGTGTTCAGTGGGAATACAAATGCGGGCATGTATTTGCAGTAGTGGGGTTTTCCTGTAATTTATTACGGGAACAGTTTTCTGAAGTTGCTAGTTTGCATTCCGTTCCGGCCGGTTTTCCTTCATTCCTTCTCGGCCGGACTTTCTGATGGAGGGTGTTAATTGCAAGTTTGCAATTAACATTTTGTGAGGGGTTTCTTTGCATGAATGTGCCTTCATAATCATGATATTCTTTTCTTGTCTATTCATTGCATTTATTGTGATGGTTTGTGAATGGATTGAATTGGAAATTTGGTGTGACCTTATCTTTATCAATTCTTTTTGCACTTGAGATTTTCCATTCTTTTTCTCCACCCATTTTCTTGTGTGGGGGCCGGCCACATATGCTGTGAGAGAGGGGAGAGATTTGTTTGTGTGGATAATTTCCATTCATGCCATTTCGTGGCCCCCACATTCATTATGTTGATGAATTATTTTTGGGTTGCTTGAGTTAATTGATTTGCATAAGGGGGGGGCTGATTTGGTATTCCCAGAGACTTAATTTTTGCCAGCTACCCACATGATTTTCCAGTGAGCACAATTGGGTGCCTGGCCGAGCTCATCTTGATGAGATGCTCATTGGTTTTCTCTTAGCAAGCATCCATGAATATCTTTGTGCAAAATTCCTCCAACATGGCAACCTCATAAACCCCAAAGAGACTTGCTTACTACACTATCCTACAGCATCCCTTGGACGCGTCGGCTAGCTAACTTCGCGCCCGAGTTGCCTCGGTCAAGAGGTGGGAGCCCGTAAAAGATTCCGGCAACGTGGTGCCCTTTTCCGACGAGACGATGATGGACGGAGATTCCGCGGAAGATCGGAGTGGAGATGAAGACCGAAAGACACGGATCGCTCGGTATATCTCTCTTCCCTATCTTGTAGTTTGCTAGGACTAGTTAGTGGTTCGATCCGGGTTTAGTACGCGGTGGTGCTGGTTTGCTAAGTTCGCAAAATTAAAGTTTATCACCGCTTCCGCATTTGGCCGTCGGATTGACGGACGGGGCGCCGCCGTGCACTTACAGTGGTATCAGAGCCATGCCATTAACATAGTCTAGCTTGGTTTAATGTGTTTTACGTTTCCGATCAAACAAAATCCCGAAACCGCGTTTTCAAGCATTATCAGTTTCTGTCGAAATTTTTTGGAGTCCAAAAATTTTTCAGGTTGTCTCAGAATGATGTGCAGGGAGTTCTAAGAACACTGGAAACATTTGATGACACGATCCCTCCGTACGACCGCGGAACCACAGCGATAACCCCTCTTTGGCCGCGGTTCCGCCGCAGGAATGTGGGTTCATGTCTTCGTTTTTTTGCAGTGGGCTTGTGGGCTGAAAATAGGGGTTTTGGAATATTAAAATTGGGCCCAGAATTTCTGTGAGTGCTACAGTATTGCTTGGGGCCCCACTTGTTAATTTTTGATCGATCGGATATTTTAAACACATTATTTCACAGTATTTACATTATATCTGCGACCGTGAATGTCACTTGATCGGAAAATCCAGTCTAACTGCTATAGCCCGGTTAGACAGATTTGCGAACGTGACTTTCACGTTGATGTTCTGTGATTTTGCTGTGATGTTGCGGATCGGTCGTGGGGGATAGCCTGGATGCAATGTTAGTACAGTGTTGTTTTATTATGTACATTTGATATTGCGGGGAGAGCGTCCGACATGTGGACTGCCGTCACTGCCTGTTTGTATTATTCTTTTGGGGCACGACCTGGTGGCGGTCGATGTACCCGTTGTATGTATATTTTACTTTCT
This sequence comes from Agapanthus africanus, assembly GCA_030015575.1. Taxonomy (NCBI): domain Eukaryota; kingdom Viridiplantae; phylum Streptophyta; class Magnoliopsida; order Asparagales; family Amaryllidaceae; genus Agapanthus; species Agapanthus africanus. The sequence goes on from JASDDO010000012.1 coordinate 359,978,541, forward strand.
GTACTAGGATTACCCCGCGGAGGGGTGCACGGATAGCCGGGTTCTAGAGGGCAACAAGCCCGCATCTCATGGCATTGAGACGGAGGAGGCTTCACTCTAGGATTGGCGGGCTATTCGCCGCACTCGTAGGGGGTACAGGTTGACCCAGGAGGGGTGCCCAAGTTACCGGATTCCGTGAAGTGCTAGGTGGTCCATTCACGGTGCTGAAGGGGGCTGCCTCACTTCAGGTTTTGGCGGGTAACTTGCCACGCCCGTAGGGGTCTAGGATTTCATTGCACAGGCTATCCACACGACCAGGGGAACGTCGGGTTTCAGTAGTGGCTCTGTGAAACCCGGGGATCCCAGATATCTGTATTGTTTCTGTGATGCTGTACATTTCTGTGATGTTGCATTTTTATCACGCCTTGAGCGAATATAATATATTGGTATATATATTAGTAGATGTTGTATATGTTTTACATCCGCGCTAGTCCAGTCCCCGCTCTGTCGTTAGTTAGCTAACCTAACGGGTAATGACGGGACCCAGTGGCGAATGCGGATAGCATATACGTACATCAGTATATTTTCGTTCTTTGTGGTGTGATCAATTGATGGGACTGCGTTGATTCGGATCAATGCAAGTTAAAACAAACCTATTCTGATGTTGTTGGGACACTTTTCAAAAAGCTGTTATTGCAAGGACGTTCACTTTTGTTTTGCATCGTGGTATTCATTTGGAATATCCTGCTCCTCAGTCGACGAGGCAAGGGCCGAGATCCCTTCACCGGGAGTGACCCCTTGGACAGAAGTTTGCGTCAGGGCATTAACTTCACTATAGCCGATTACTTTTGCTTTGCATCGTGGTATTCATTTGGAATATCCTGCACCCCATTCTACGGGGAAAGAGCCGAGATCCCTTCAACGGGAGTGACCTCTTTAGTAAAGGTTTTCGTCACTATATTTTCTAAAAAGCTATCAGTTCCTTCAACGATATCAAGTTCATTACGTTAAAGGTTTTCGCCAGAAACCATTCGTAGCCCTCCGTCGTTTCATATGGGTAGTCAATAGTATTCAACCTGTGTTTGTTGGCCAAAGTCAAGGCACAGTGTTTGGTAGCTGTTGGTTATTCATATGCAGCATAGATAGATGCGTTGGTTTGGGGCAGTCGTATAGCCTTGTTGGCCAAAGTCAAGGGCTTGTACGGGTGGGCTCAAATTAACCTGGAGAATGACGGGCAGAACTTGACATGTGACTTATGATTTGTTGGCCAAAGTCAAGGTCATAAGAGCATGGGGTAAAAATCACATCGGGAGTTTCAAAAGAACTGAAACTTGCCAGATATGCGCATACCTTCTGGAGTGTGATAGCGTGAGCGGATTCCGTCACGTTATCATGCAATGATAGTTGGATCCCGATTCCTACTGATGAGTTGGTTTACTCCTCGGGTGACCCCGACTAATTCTTCTTTCAGGTTTGGAGGAGAATTTGAGGTACAGTGGGAGGTTTCCAGATTAGATAAATTGGTAACCATTCTGATCTAGGTTAGAGTGCACGCTGAGTGTTTCTTTTCTCTCTCTATCTGGCAGCGACCATTGACCCGACCCTAAGACTATGACTCAGTGACCAAGTTGACCGAACCTTCTTAACACTGGCTTTTGGATTGTCAGAGTCGCTAACCTCATTGCCACTCCTACTTTTACCCTTTTCTCCGGGACACCCCGTATTACTACGAACGTCCACTTCCATTGGACAAAACCATCGTATGGTTATATACAAACTCGAAGGACTTCGAGGATGGTTTCTGGTTCTGGAGAAAACGGATAGGACTATTCAGTTGACTTTTCTTTTCACCTTCTCTCAGGTTGCGAGTACTCCTTGGTTTAGGAGTAGTACACCTATTACGCAAATTGGATAGTCTTCTTCCAAACCATAGGCTGGTGCCGACCGGTAGGGAATGAAGAAAACCAGTTAGCCTAAACGGTGTACACAAGATATTAAGTTCAGACAAAGCAAGGGATTAGTAAGAGGGCAAAGTAAATTGCGACTGCTATTCACGACCAAACCAAGTATTTCTTCGCCAATCCTAAATCACCTTTGTATTTCTCCAGGACACTCCGTATCACTACGAAGATCCCAGTTTATTGGATAATCCATCGTATGGTTATATACGAACTCGAAAGGAACTTGTTCCAGTTCGGGGATGGATCATGGTTCAGGAGAAATAGGAATAAAGTACATTCAGGTGTCTTTTATCTTCACCTTCTCTCGCGTTGCGAGTGCTCCTAGGATTAGGACAGTACACCCATTATGCTTATTGGATAGTCTTCTTCCAAACCATAGGCTGGTGCCGAACGGTAGGGAAGGAAGAAAACCAATTGGCCTAAAGGGGTGTGCAGAAGGTAATGACTAAAGACATATAAAGGGATTTGGAGAGGTGGCAAAGAATTATACGATTATAGTTGTGAATCTGGATAATGGTAGAGGCATTACTAGGAATACCAGGATACCCCATCGAAACATTTCAATGTTTCAGTTCAGCTGTGTACTGTTAAAAGAAAACCGATTTCCCGATTAGACACTTGCTCCAGGGTATGTATTTACCAGGTTTGATTCTCACATCTGTATGGTTTTACAGATGGTGAGTGGGAGTAAGTTATTGGGAATAGGGTAATCATCCTCATTATATCGGGATTCGTTGTAATCGGTGATATTTGAGGAGATAATCTGGGCTGTTTGTCGGTCGGCAAATATTTGGTTTTGAATATCCGCTGTTGTGCACCAATTTCAAATTGATATATTTGTACGTCTATTTTCATAGAGTGAGATATACCTTTTGATATTATGTCGATGACATTTACCTATATCAGTGGATGGTTAGGTAAGGAGCATTAAACAGCGGTGTAATTCTTCTTAACTATAAGTACAGTTTTCAACCTACGACACATAGTGAAAGAGTTGTTAGACTCAGCGGACTTATACAGAGTATTGTATGTTGTCCAGTGTCCATTAGGACAGAGGGGTTGGTCCTCATACTATATTCTGTTTACTTTTAACTTCTCTAGTTCTTAGACATGTGTTTCGTAGAAACACAGGGTCTAAGTTTTGAGGAGTTATAGGTATTTGAATAGAGTAGAGAACCAGGTGTAGCAAGTATCGGGATTCTTCAAAGTGATCGAAGATGTAGATACTTGTGTATGGTATTCAGTTGATGGTAAAGATAAAGAGAAATTGCTTCTCTTTTCAGGTTACTCATAATTGGAAGCATTCCTAAGTTGAGTAACGCTGATCGGCCTCTCTCCATTTAGTTGACATGCACTGGAGACAGCTGCATGATTTGAATCTGGTTTGACATTCCATTGGCCACTCCGCAGATAAGGTGGGTAACTTCAGGCACCCGAGAGGTACCCCGGTAGCCTCAAGGACAGTGACAGGGAAGTTCTTGTTTACCCACACTTACCATTGTTGTTGTTCCAGGCTGCGAGACCCGGCAGGAGGATGAGTATAGCGTCGTTCTAAACTAGCTTTAGAAGTGCACATCTATATGACTCTGCCAGAGGGTTGTCGTAGTCAGTGGGAGCAGCGGAAGCAATGGTGGACATCAGGCTTATGACTATTTATAGACTAAAGCAGATGTAGCGGAGATAGATCATCTATTTCTGATGTGACAGTCATAGGTTTGACTTCATCAGAATAGGGGATGGATCTGTTGAGAAGGTAGTAGGGTGTGATGTCCTGGTATTTGGATGACATACACAGAGTAGGAAAAGATATTCCTATACTACGGTCGGTTATTCTTTGGTTGTCACACAGTGTTTTCTCCACACAGGACTTGGATATTATATCAGACATACTGGTTACTAGATCTATGGTTTTAGATCTAGATTTGGGTGGTTTCCCAATCAGGGCACTTTGACAGCATTCTAAGAGTATTTAGAATGGACGACTCCTGGAACGGTAGTGTACCTGCAGGTGATGGAGCCACCCTCTCTAAAGGTGTCTTACAGACTAAAAGGGAGAGGGATGTGCATGATTGGCAGATCACTTGCTCAGGCAATTGAGTCAATCATGAGATATCAAGTACCACACTAGATGTTGTTCTTGCAGTAGGTGCAATAAGTTGATATTGATCCAATCCTGGAGAAACAGTCGGGAGCAGTTTTGGAACATAAGTGGATGTTCTAAGGATATGATAACGACAGCCTCATTCGGGAGACAGTTACCATTCCAGGCTTCCAAGGTGACATGGACAACAAGGAGGTTATCAGAGTTATAGTTTTTCCTTCTGACGAAGGGAAGTATTTTGGACAGGTGGTCCAAGGCAATACTGAGGGAGGCATGGCGCAAGATACTGATTAAGTTTAGTTGACGATACAGTCTAAGAAGTTTGGATTTGGAGTTCATTTATGAACTACGTCCCATCAGACATCCAGACATTCTAAGACGGGTATTGCTCATTTCGGGAGATGGCTTTCTCCGCGAACTTGAGATATAAAGAGACATAAAAGGAAACATTAAGGCGGATCCACTCACTGAGGCTATTCCTCGAACGCAATAGTTTCACAAACGGATTTTGTGAGACTGACTAGTAGAGGAGTTGGGTGTTCGGTATCACACGGGCTGTGAGTATGCGACATCGCGATAATTAGCCTTGAGTGCAAGTGGGAGATTGTTGGAGATAGTTCCCTCAGAGTCAATTATTGGATCACAGGCGCGTGATTGCAATGATTGAGGGAGGACCTATCCCGGTAGGACAGTCTTACTCGAGATGATAGTATGCTATCTGGTTTACCTTTATCATCGTGTACTGCTTTAGGTGACCTGACATGTCACTATTGCACGTTGATAGAGCCCCTAGGATTCTTGCTTGACTGCCAGCAGTATGAGGGAGATCATATACGTGGGAGCTGGTAGTCTATAAGCACATCCTTAAAAGGTCCCTAGTCGTGGGAGTTTCGAGACAGGGCATCGATTCTCCAGAGTAGACTAGTGTATACAGTCGAGACCCCGACGAGGGGCGGTGGCCGGTCTCACAAGCCACTGGTGTCAGTTGGTTCACCTAAGATGTATACAGGTGCTCATTGGGTTATGAGTACAACGGACAGGACTCGCCGGGAACATGCTAGTTGGTCTTATACCTGACGTCAGATAGCAGTTTCCAGGTGACATGTGTACAGGTTAGTTCATCGACCTGGGGATCGTCATTTGTCTCGTGTGAGTTCCCACTGTGCTTTGATTACTACCCTACCAAGGCTCAAAGGAGTCGTGCAAACAGGTTTTAGTTGGGTACAGTCCCGAGCCACATGGAGGCAGTGAGCGGATCTTCAGGGGTTCGTCTCTCCCGGTATTGGGGGTGAGGTCGCGCTGTGTCTAGGAGAGCCATTACACAAAGTCCTTGGCCAAGGCAGGAGATTTACTAGTATGTATTCCAGTAGTATCTCAGGGTGTTCTGGGCTACACTCCGACACGACTTGTACCGCTTTTGGGGGTCTGACTTTTACCAACCCCCTAGGCCCGACATGCGATGCTCATAGACGAACGGACTGGACTGTGCGGATATTGTCACTGACAGGCTCAGTAGGGTGTCAGGATGAGTTCGCTCATCGACGTCCCTTTTAGTCAATAGCTGGTGGCCCGTCACGTATTGGCTTATACCTCTGACGTGCTAGTGGTTAAATCCACAGCCATAGTAATGACGAGTCTTTAGAGTCCACCACACTTTCAGTTACTCAAGCTTTCGGGCGAAACGCTGTAGAGGCCGTATGGAGATATGGCAGGGTTCGATCAGATAAGTGCGGTATTGCACGGATCGTGATCAGACGGTTTTTACTAGCCGGCTTTAGCTTAAGCCGGATCTTAGTATTAGTTAGTGTAGTTTTGTCTCTTTGCATTTGTGTTCAGTGGGAATACAAATGCGGGCATGTATTTGCAGTAGTGGGGTTTTCCTGTAATTTATTACGGGAACAGTTTTCTGAAGTTGCTAGTTTGCATTCCGTTCCGGCCGGTTTTCCTTCATTCCTTCTCAGCCGGACTTTCTGATGGAGGGTGTTAATTGCAAGTTTGCAATTAACATTTTGTGAGGGGTTTCTTTGCATGAGTGTGGCTTCATAATCATGATATTCTTTTCTTGTCTATTCATTGCATTTATTGTGATGGTTTGTGAATGGATTGAATTGGAAATTTGGTGTGACCTTATCTTTATCAATTCTTTTTGCACTTGAGATTTTCCATTCTTTTTCTCCACCCATTTTCTTGTGTGGGGGCCGGCCACATATGCTGTGAGAGAGGGGAGAGATTTGTTTGTGTGGATAATTTCCATTCATGCCATTTCGTGGCCCCCACATTCATTATGTTGATGAATTATTTTTGGGTTGCTTGAGTTAATTGATTTGCATAAGGGGGGGTCTGATTTGGTATTCCCAGAGACTTAATTTTTGCCAGCTACCCACATGATTTTCCAGTGAGCACAATTGGGTGCCTGGCCGAGCTCATCTTGATGAGATGCTCATTGGTTTTCTCTTAGCAAGCATCCATGAATATCTTTGTGCAAAATTCCTCCAACATGGCAACCTCATAAACCCCAAAGAGACCAGCTTACTACACTATCCTACAGCATCCCTTGGACGCGTCGGCTAGCCAACTTCGCGCCCGAGTTGCCTCGGTCAAGAGGTGGGAGCTCGTAAAAGATTCCGGCTACGTGGTGCCCTTTTCCGACGAGACGATGATGGACGGAGATTCCGCGGAAGATCGGAGTGGAGATGAAGACCGAAGGACACAGATCGCTCGGTATATCTCTCTTCCCTATCTTGTAGTTTGCTAGGACTAGTTAGTGGTTCGATCCGGGTTTAGTGCGCGGTGGTGACGGTTTGCTAAGTTCGCAAAATTAAAGTTTATCACCGCTTCCGCATTTGGCCGTCGGATTGACGGCCGGGGCACCGCCGTGCACTTACAAGGTCCCCATCGCCAAAAAGGATCAAGATAAAACCAATTTTACTTGTCCTTTTGGTACCTTTGCTTACAGTCGCATGCCCTTTGGGTTATGCAATGCTCCCGCTACCTTTCAGCGGTGTATGATGGGGATATTCTCTGACATGGTAGAGAATTTTCTAGAGATCTTTATGGACGATTTCTCGATTTTTGGTGACTCTTTTTCTGATTGCCTATCGAATCTTGACGTAGTTCTTACTCGTTGCAAAGAGAAGAATTTAACTTTGAACTGGGAAAAATGCCATTTCATGGTCCAAGAAGGAATTGTACTTGGACATGTTATTTCACAAAAAGGCATTGAGGTTGACAGAGCTAAGATAGATGTCATTCAAAACCTCCCTCATCCCAAAAGCGTCAAAGATATTCGATCTTTCCTTGGCCATGCAGGCTTTTAAAGGAGATTCATTAAGGATTTTAGCAAAATTGCTAGACCTTTAACTCTTCTCCTGGCCAAGGATACGACCTTCCACTTTGACTCGGACTGTGAGGCAGCTTTCGACTCACTTAAACACTCCCTCACTACAGCCCCCGTTCTATCGTCTCCAAATTGGGACTACCCCTTTGAGCTGATGTGTGATGCATCTGATTTTGCAGTTGGTGCAGTCTTAGGACAGCACATTGAAAAGAAGCCACACGTGATATACTATGCGAGTAAGACCCTGAATGATGCTCAAATCAATTATACAACCACCGAAAAGGAACTTTTGGAAGTTGTATTTGCATTAGAAAAATTCAGGCCTTACTTAATTGGCTCGCCTATAGTTGTGTACACTGACCATTCCGCCTTAAAACATCTTCTGGCGAAGAAAGATGCAAAAGGTTGGCTAATACGTTGGATCCTTCTGTTACAAGAATTTGATCTTGTTATCAAAGATAAGAAAGGATGTGAAAACGTAGTAGCCGACCATCTTTCACGCATCTCTTCTTCCCTTGTGACCCTGCCGATCAATGATTCGTTTCCTGACGAACAACTCTTGAACGTATCCAATGAACCATTGTTCAGGGATATTGTAAACTATCTTATCACGGGACTTATACCCAGCGATCGGTCAAAACAGGACAAATACCGTTTTCTATCCCAAGTAAAACACTTTTACTGGGATGATCCATATTTGTTTAAATATTGTCCTGATCAGATCATTCGCCGGTGTGTCCAGAAAGAAGAGTTCAAGAGTGTTCTTTCTTTTTGTCATGATCAGGCTTGCGGGAGTCACTTTGGTCCTAAAAAGACGGCGAAGAAGGTTTTGTAATGTGGATTTTATTGGCCGACCTTGTTTAAGGACGCATTTGAGCATTGCAAAACCTGTACACAATGTCAGTACACGGGTAGAATTTCCCGGAGAAATGAAATGCTTCAGCAACCCATCTTAGTTGTTGAAATTTTTGATGTTTGGGGCATTGATTTTATGGGTCCCTTTCCCAACTCTTTTGGGAATTTGTACATACTGCTGGCGGTTGATTATGTCTCAAAGTGGGTTGAAGCCATTCCATGTCGCACTAATGACAAGAAAGTTGTCATTAAGTTCTTAAAAGAGAATAACTTTTCGCGATTTGGACACCCACGCGCTATCATTAGCGATAATGGGACACATTTCTGCAACAGGTCTTTCGAGACTCTGATGCGAAAATACGCAATCAACCACCGACTTTCTACACCCTATCATCCCCAAACGAGCGGGCAGGCTGAGATTTCAAATAGACAGATCAAACTAATCCTGGAGTAGACTGTTGCTAAGAAAAGAAATGACTGGTCGACCAAACGATGGATGCTCTTTGGGCATTCCGAACTGCATTTAAAACCGACCTAGGGATGTCTTCATATAGGATAGTGTTTGGGAAGGCATGTCACTTACCCGTCGAGATTGAGCATAAAGCATTGTGGGCTATTAAGGAAATAAATTTTGACCTAAACCAAGCCTGCAACTTTTGGAAGCTGCAAATAAATGAGCTAAGCGAACTCCGCGATGAAGCTTATGATAACGCTGTAATCATAAAGAATAGGACTAAGGTTTTTCACGATAAAAACATTTAGAGAAAAACATTTACACAAGGTCGACAAGTCCTTCTTTATGATTCACGACTACACCTTCACGCGGGTAAGCTTCGATCTCGGTGGAAGGGACCTTTTGTTATGCGGTCTGTATACCCGCACGGGGCAGTAGAAGTAGAAAATGTTAAAAACGATATTTTTTTCAAAGTGAATGGACATAGACTAAAGCCGTATTTTTCCACTGACCCTACGGAGGAGCTCCTATTCTTACAGGAGCCAGTTTATTTGGATTAAAATTCCTCCGTCTCACCATCATATCCTATATATCATTGCATCATCTTTTTGAATGGAGGTGAGTGAAAGGAGTAAGTTTGGGGGAGGATCTTCACTTATATATTTTGCCCCCACTAATAAATTCTTCCCAGGCTTACAGGTTTTGTAGATATAACGGTTGGCAACAATGAGGATACTGTTGAAAACAAGTTTGGGGGAGGTTTGTGCTTATTTTTGCATCATTTGCATATCATTTGCATAAGCACAAAACATTTCTTTTAAAACCTATAAAAATTTAAAAATTTTCAAAACTCATAAAAATTTAAAAATTTCAAAATATTTTAATATTTAACATTTTTGTACATAAATAAGATAATAAAAGATTAGATATTGAAAAATTACATCCATGAGATTAGAAAAAATTTAAGAAAACCAAGAAAATTAGAAGTTTTCTTATACAAACTAGTAATAAGTAGTTATGAGCCGTTGTCCCAAGGGTTAGTAAGATGAAGGACGTCACTAATCTGAGGATAAAAATAAGTCTGAAAAATAGTTTCTATTCTGGAAGCCAAACATTTTTGAATATTGATACCCTGCTATTCGCACTTACACACGTCTTGAAACTCGGGATAGTAGAGGATACCTTGAAATGCTCTTGTCTTAAAGCCAAAAGTATGAAGGAAATAAAAAAATGAATAAAATATAAAGTAGTGAGAAAAATGGACACTGGTTTTGTTATCGCCAAGGCAGCAATAAAAAAATATAGCGAGGGTGCCTCTTCACCTAGTGCCCTAAGGCCAACTGGTCTGGGAGTCACTGCTAAGCCTTAGGTGGTGCAAGACGAGGAAAATACACCAAATAAGCAAGCACAGGAGTAATCGGTCGGTTAGTACCTCAAGAAGTATTAACGGTCGCATGAAAGTGTGTGAGCAATCTCATCTAAATATTCATTAATTAAAAAGTACTGAGGCTGATGGGCAAGAGTATGATAGCTTGAATTGAATTCTCCGGGTGTAGGGATGTCTTTACACACACGCAGGGTTATATGATCGATGTTTGGAAGAAAGATAGGAATGAAGAATAAGACGATGTTTTATTGAGGGAGGACGTGATTTCTGACATCTTTTCATGACTATTAAGATAGGGCTCATGACAACAGAAAAGCTAGCTTAGTTGGAAACCCTAATTTTCAAGGCCTTTCTTTTACAATTCTTTTCTTTAAATGTAAATTTCATGATCTTCATTTTATTATTGGATTTTGTGGGTGCAATCCGCTGAAAACCCTCAGGAGACAACACTCCTCCTACTAGGGACACCTAGAGGTTTAAAGGCTTGTTGCACGTGCTCAGTGCAATCGTTTTGCCTACGAAAGTGTGCTAGTTAGTTTTTCTCTTTCTTTATTTTCTCCTTCTCTTTTTAATAAAAAGTTCGCTCGAGACGATCAAAAATAAGTTTGGGGAATTTGATCAGTCAAAAATACTGCATCTTTAAACCGGCAATTTCCCTATCATTTGCACTCATCTAGAAGTGTTCGGCATTCATATAGCACATATTAGCAAAACAGTCGTTAAATATCAGATTGCATGTGTTAGACTTTAAAACGGGCACTTTAAGGGAAATTGACTGCATTTCATAGCATGGCATCATTCCTATATATCGCAACTTGTGTTCGAAGTCTGTGCAGGACATTACAGAAGATTGGTCAAATTTACAAACGAAGACTGTTAAAAAGACGCCAACTCAAGGAATTGGAATCTGTCAATGATCTAGAATGAATTTAGATATTCAACATAGCAGGAAATACATCAAAACACATAGGAGAGCAACACACGAAGTATGAAGCTCCAAATCAGCCAAGTGGCCGCGGAACCGCGACCGGAGCCGCCTTGCGCCGCGGTTCCCCGGCGGTCTTGACACGTCACCCAGACTTCTCTGTTTCATAACTCTTCCCTCAGCTTCCAAACTTCAGAAAGACATTATATTCTCCAGAAAGCCCCAGAACATTCTGCCAGATCAGCAAGCCCTAGGGTTCCTAACTAAACACCCCTAGCTTCCTTAACAAGCTTCACTTAAACTCTATTAAGGACCTAGAACCTTCCCCCTAACCTCCTAGCTTAGGGTAGAAGCTAAGCCCTAACTAACTACATCTAGAAGCCTCTTCCTCTAACTAACTTTTGGAAGGAAAACTCAAATTTGAATTCTTAGACCTAGGCTTTGGGAAACCTATAAATAGACCCCAAGGCTCACTTGAAAGGGCTAATCCTTGGTAGTTGTTCATTGTTAGCTAAATCCTTGGTTGTTCATTATTGTTCAAAAATTAGGGTTGAAAGCTAATCAATCTCTAATCTCCCCCATTCTAGTTCTTCTACCAACAACTACCACCTCAAAACCCTAACCCTAATCCAATCCAAAATCCAGAAACCTCAAGATCCTTTGAGTGCAAGCAAAGCAAGTCTTCAACGATCCTTTGAAGCGAAGCCGGACTTCAACGGAGTACGAGATCCTAGCGATCCAAGACTCAAGGAGCCGAGTGACGCTAGAATCGACGATCAAAGTTCCATCCTCTTGTAGTTCTTGAGAGTTGTAACTAATTGTTGATATAATAAAGGTGAAGATTCTTTAAACTTGCTTACATTTCAATTCGAGCATTATGCTTATATTTCGATTCTTGAATATGTATTCTTCGTGATGATGCTTGAATAAAACTCCGCTCGTGGAGGAATCGAAACGATTGTAGAATGATGATGTTGATAAATCTTTAAACGTTTTCTTAAGTCTTATAACAATTGTAAATTCTTGAAAATTGAATGATCGATGATCTAGATCGATGCGAATGTCCTTTCGCACGATCTAGAGATCAACGATCGATCATCCGATTTTCAAAGAAGCTATCTAGTGAATGTGATTCATCGAAAGGACAAAAGATAGGATGAGGAACCCTAATTCTTCGCAAGATCCTTAAACCTCGATGATCTACATCGATTTAGCATCATTTTGTTAATGGATAAGAAATTGTAATTTCGAATCTTCTTCACATCTACGATCCAATCGATTCCTACAAGCTTTACTTCAAATCTTGAAACCTAAATTGATTGGAATTCTATCGATACTTGATTCTTGTTGTTTATCATTTTCTTGATTCTTGATTAGAATAATTGATTCTTGAAATTAATCGATAAAAATCTTGAATCGTTTTCTTTTCTTTTTCTATTAAATTTTCGATTCAAACAAAACAAAATACGAACGAATCGCTTAATCCCTGTGGACGATCCACACTCACTAATGCGCTACAATCCGACAACGTTATTGATTGCGGTCAAATATTTTTGGTTGTGATTCTATTCATTTTCTAAACCGACAACGAGAAATTCATTCAATCAAGTACATTGGACGGACTCGCCGGGAACATGCTAGTTGGTATTACACCTATTGTCAGATGGCAGTTCCCAGGTGATATGAGTACAGGTTAGTCTGTCGACCTGAGATCGTCATTTATCTCGTGTGATTCCCCACTGGGCTTTGATTACTACCCCACCACGGCTCAAAGGATTTGTGTAAACAGGTTTTAGTTGGGTACAGTCCCGAGCCATATGGAGGCAGTGAGTGGATCGTCGGGGATTCGTCTCTCCCGGTATTGGGGGTTGATGTCACGCTGTGCACGGGTGGCCATCACCAGAAATCCTTGGCCAAGATAGTCGAGAATTACTGATCTAGGACCAGTAGTTTCTCATGTGGTGATGGGTTTCATACCGACACGATATGCCGCGTTATTAGGGGTCTGACTTTATCCACCCCCTAGACTCAATATGCGATACTCTTAGACGAACAGACCGGACTGTATGGAGATTGTCACGGACAGGCTTAGTAAGGGTTTGGATGATTTTGCTCTTCGGCCTTCCTTTCGCTCAATACCTGGGTAGCCGTTACGTACAGCTAGTGCCACTGACGTGCTTGTGGTTAAACCCACTGGCAGCGTATTGACGAGTCTTTAGAGTCCCACACAGAGGGTTTTCACGGTTCAGGCGATATGGTGTAGATGACGTATGTTGGTACATACAGGTGTCCGATTAAATATGTGTAAAGGCCACACAGACTTTAATCGGACGGTTGATAATACTAGCGGCTTAGGATTAAGCCGGATTATAAAATCAGGTTTTGATTTAATAATTTATATATATATATATATATATATTATATGTATTCTAGTATTATTGTTCACTATTCATTTTCTCTCTCGGCTATTCGTATTTTTTTACGAATACGCGTATATGTATTTCGATACGTATACAAGGTTGTATTCCGTATTTATACGGAATTACATCTAGAAGATTGCCACCTCATTACATGATTTTCCTGTTTAGAAAATCATTTTTGGAAATGAGGTGGAGGGGTGAGTTGGCATGAGCATGGTTTGGCATGTAGAGAGGTATGGCACATCTTTGTTTATTTCGAAATTGAAAGGAGATATTTTCTTTGTATGGTGGAAAATGACTTAGCTATTCTCTACACATGCCATCCATTATTGATACACTCTCATTCTATCTTGGAGAGACTTAGACATTTTTCTTAAGTGGCTCATGGCACCTGGTTTCCTCACCTCCTACTTCTTTTTCTTGAGTTGCTCTTTTGAGCATTAGTGATGAGAGAAAATTATAGTGAGATAATTCTACACCTCCACTCTCCATTGCTAGCAACCTTGGAGGGTTGGTTGGTTCGCTAGGCGAACCTGGAGCTTCCGTCGTTTCCCTCGGGTGGATCATCATCGATGGAGGAAGACCGGCAACCAAATTCGATCCGCAACCCCTAGGAGCTAATGAAGGTGGTAGAAGACCGAAGGACTTAGTTCATTCGGTATAACATTCTAACCTAGTAGTTTAACTCCTACTTAGTTTGCAAGTATAGGTTTATGGTTTCAATCTTGGACTGGTTTTGTTTGCGCCAAAATATTTAAACGCCGGTTTTTGTTTCGCATTGGCCACAGTAGATCGCCAGAGCGCCGGAAAAACCAAGTATGGTATCAGAGCCACCCATAAACCAATACTAGCTAGTTTGCACAAAAATCTAGAATATCGATCGACCAATTTTTACGAATCATTTTTCCATTTTATCATGCCCGCTGTCGATTTTAAATTGTGTTCAAAAAATCTTTCAGAGCATCTTAAAAATAAGTGCATGCATTTTTAGGGGACCACGAGAAATTTGAATGCATGAACCAATAAATTGTCCGCGGAACCACGACAATAGTGGCCTATTGGCGGCGGTTCCGCGGTCGTATTGTGACAACTGTAGGTCAAAATTCCCATGGCACTCTGTAAGTGCACGGCGGCGCCCCGGCCGTCAATCCGACGCCGGAATGCGGAAGCGGTGATAAACTTTAATTTTGCGGACTTAGCAAACCGGCACCACCGCGCACTAAACATCCGGATCGTAACCATTAACAAGTCTAAGCTACTAACAAGATAGGGAAGAGAAGTATACCGACAGATCCGAGTCCTCCGGTCTTCTCGTCGTCGTCCCGATCTCCTGCGGAATGTCCCGTCTCCTCCTCGTCGCCGGAAGTGCACCACATCGCCTACATCGTTTACGGGCTCCCACCTCAATGCCGAGGCAACTCGGGCACGAAGCCGGCTACTCGACGTGCCCAAGATATGCTGTAGAATATCTAGAGAAGAAGTCTCATTTGGGGTATGTGGAATTGCCTTTTGTGGTGGAGGGATGATACAAACTCATGGAGGTGGAACTTGTGGGATTTTTCCTAAAGCAAAAGAGCTAAAATCCCACATGAACAAATTTGGACAGCCCCTTTAGGGAAGTGGCCGACCAAGCATATGAGGGAGAGTGAGAATGAGGAGGTTGTATCAAAAATAGGAGAGGCCAAAACTCATATCATGCAAGAGAGAGAGGAATGGCTATCATAAACAACCATGATCACAAAACTATACCAACACTCCACACAACCATCATCTCATGCATGATGGCTCCAAAAAGGTCAAGCCATCATGAGCCTAGAAAGTCAAGTGATGGTGCTCATCATGAAAACCATCATGATGCAACAAGATGCAAAGAACCCCCTCCACTAATGCCTATTTGCAACAATGCAAATAAACCCTCCTCCACCAATCTTCGGCCAATGAACGGAACAAAGGAAATTGGCCGAAACGGAAAGCAAACTAGCAACTCCAAAAAACTGGTCCCGTAATAAATTACAGGAAAACCCCGATACTGTGCATACACACCCGCATCTGTATTTCGACCGAAATACAAATGCAAAGAGACAAAGTCTACATTGTACTATACTAGGATCCGGCTTAAACCAAAGCCGGCTAGTAATATCTGTTCGATCCTGATCCGTGCAATACCGCACGTATCTGATCGAACCCTGCCATATAACCATACGGCCTATAGTACAAACTGTCCGATCCTGATCCGTGCAATACCGCACGTATCTGTCGGACCTTGCCATATCTCCATACGGCCTCTACAACCTTTCGCCCGAAAGCTGAGTAACTTAATGTGGGGGACTCTAAAGACTCGTCAACACCTGGTTGTGGATTTAACCACTAGCACGTCAGAGGTATAAGACAATACGTAACGGGCTACCAGGTACTGACTAAAAGGGATGTCTGTGAGTGAACTCAGCCTGACAACCCTACTGAGCCTGTCAGTGACAATATCCGTGCAGTCCGGTCCGTTCGTCTATGAGCATCTCATGGCGGGCCTAGGGGGTTGGTAAAAGTCAGACCCCCAAAAGCGGTACAAGTCGTGTCGGTGTGTAGCCCAGAACACCCTGAGATACTACTGGAATGCCTACCCTCAAATCTCCTTGCCTTGGCCAAGGACTTCGTGTAATGGCTCTCCTAGACACAGCACGACCTCACCCCCAATACCGGGAGAGACGAACCCCTGAAGATACGCTCACTGCCTCCATGTGGCTCGGGACTGTACCCAACTAAAACCTGTTTGCACGACTCCTTTGAGCCGTGGTAGGGTAGTAATCAAAGTACAGTGGGAACTCACACGAGACAAATGACGATCCCCAGGTCGATGAACTAACCTGCACACATGTCACCAGGGAACTGCCATCTGACGTCTGGTATATGACCAACTAGCATGTTCCCGGCGAGTCCTGTCCGGTGTACTCATAACCCAATGAGCACCTGTATACATCTTAGGTGATCCAACTGACACCAGTGGCTTGTGAGACCGGCCACCGCCCCTCGTCGGGGTCTCGACTGTATACACTAGTCTACTGTGGAGTATCGATGCCCTGTCTCGAAACTCACACGACTAGGGACCATTTAAGGATATGCCTATAGACCCCAGCTCCCACTTATATGATCGCCCTCATACTGCTGGTGGTCAAGCAAGAATCCTAGGGGCTCTATCAACGTGTAATAGCGACTTGTCAGGTCACCTAAAACAGTACACGATGATAAAGGTAAACCAGATAGCATACTATCATCTCGAGTAAGACTGTCCTACCGGGATAGGTCCTCCCTCAATCACCGCAATCACGTGCCTGTGATCCAATAATTGACTCTGAGGGCATTATCTCCAACAATCTCCCACTTGCACTCAAGACTAATTATTGCGATGTCGCATACTCACAGCCCGTGTGATACCGAACACCCAACTCCTCTACTAGTCAGTCTCACAAAGCTCGTTTGCGAAACTATTGCGTTCGAGGAATAGCCTTAGTGAGTGGATCCGCTTTGTTGTTTCTTTCTATGTCTCTCTATATTTCAAGTTCGCAGAGAAAGCCATCTCCCGAAATGAGCAATACCTGTCTTAGAATATGTCTGGATGTCTGATGGGACCTAGCTCATAAATGAACTCCAAATCCAAACTTCTTAGACTGTATCATCAACTGAACTTAATCAGTATCCTGCGCCATGCCACCCTCAGTATTGCCTTGGACCACCTGTCCAAAAAACCGCCCCCTCATCAGAAGGAAAAACTATAACTCTGACAACCTCCTTGTCGTCCATGTCACCTTTGAAGCCTGGAATGATAACTGTTTCCCGAATAAGGCTGTCGCTATCATATCCCTAGAACATCCACTTATGTTCTAAAACTGCTTCCGACTGTTTCTCCAGGATTGGATCAAATGTCAACTTATTGCATCTAGTGCAAGAACAACATCTGGTGTGGTACTTGACATCTCATGATTGACTCAATTGCGTGTGCAAGTGATCTGCCAATCATGCACATCCCTCTCTACTTTAGTCTGTAAGACACCTTTGGAGAGGGTGACTCCATTACCTGCAGGTACACTACCGTGCCAGGAGTCGTCCATTCTAAATACTCTTAGAATGCTGTCAAGTACCCTGATTGGGAAACCACCCAAATCTAGATCTAAAACCATAGATCTAGTAACCAGTATGTCTGATATAATATCCAAGTCCTATGTGGAGAAAACACTGTGTGACGACCAAAGTATAACCGATCGTAGTATAGGAGTTTCTTTTCCTACTCTGTGTATGCCATCCAAATACCAGGATGTCACACCCTACTACCTTCTCAACAGATCCATCCCCCATTCTGATGAAGTCAAACCCATGACTGTCACGTCAGAAATAGATGACTATCTCCGCCACATCTGCTTTAGTCTATAAATAGTCATAAGCTACTTGTCCACCAATGCTTCCGCTGCTCCCACTGACTACGACAACCCTCTGGCAGAGTCATATAGACGTACACTTCTAAAACTAGTTTAGAACAACGCTATACTCATCCTCCCGCCGGGTCTCGCAACCTGGAGCAACAGCAATGGCAAGTGTGGGTAAACTAGAACTTCCCTGTCACCGTCCTTGAGGCTACCGTAGTACCTCTCGGGTGCCTGAAGTTAACCACTTTATCTGCGGAGTGGCCAATGGAATGTCAATCCAGATTGAATCTTTAGGTTCCTTATCAAATCTTCAGTAATCGTTTTCGGTTCTGGAATAACTTCCAGTTCTACCATACTCCCACTACTGTTTTTCTGAAAAAATCCATTTTTTAATAAAACTGTGGCAAGTCTAGAACAATATCGCTATTGTTCATCCAGATGGTAGAAAGTCAACCCTCGTCATAGCCTGGGTCAACCCACAAACAGCCATTACAGAAACGTGCCTTGAGTTGTCCAGTGTCTGGTTTTAATCATAAACCGGACAACTCCCCGTACCTTAACATCGTTAAGATATGAACTGTTCTATATCCCATATAGGACCAGAGGCACTGATTTAATTGAACCAGATCCAAATCATGCAAATGTCTCCAGTGCATGTCAACCAAATGGAGAGGGGCCGATCAGCGTTACTCAACTTAGGAATGCTTCCAGTTATGAGTAACCTGAAAGAGAAGCAATTTCTCTTTATCATTACTTTCAACTGAATACCATACACAAGTATCTACATCTTCGATCTCTTTGAAGAATCCCGATACTTGCTACACCTGGTTCTCTACTCTATTCAAATACCTATAACTTCTCAAAATTCAGACCCTGTGTTTCCGCGAAACACCTGTCCAAAAAACTAGAGAAGTCATAAGTAAACCGAATATAGTACAAGGACCAACCCCTCTGTCCTGATGGACCCTGGACAACATACAATACTCTGTATAAGTCCCTTGAGTTTGATAACTCATTCACTGTGTGTCGTAGGTTGAAAACTGTATTTATGGTTAAGATGAATTACACCGCTGTTTAATGCTCCTTACCTAACCATCCACTGGTATAGGTAAATGTCATCGACATAATTTCTAAAAGTATATCTCACTCTATGAAAATAGACGTACAGAAATATCGATTTGAAATTGGTGCATAACAGCGGATATTCAAAACCAAATATTTGCCGACCGGCAAACAACCCAGGTGATTTCCTCAAATATCACCGATTGCAACGAATCCCGATATAATGAGGATAGTCACCCAATTCCCAACAACTTACTCCCACTCATCATCTGTAAAACCATACAGATGTGAGAATCATACCTGGTAAATACATACCCTGGAGTAAGTATCTAGTCGGGAAATCAGCTTTCCTTTAACAGTACACAGTGAGACTGAAACATTGAAATGTTTCGATGGGGTATCCCGGTATTCCTAGTAATGCCACTTCCAGATTCATGACTGTAACCGTATAATTCTTTGCCACCTCTCCAAATCCCTTCATATGTCTTCAGTCATTACCTTCTGCACACCCCTTTAGGCCAAATGGTTTTCTTCCTTCCCTACCGTTCGGCACCAGCCTATGGTTTGGAAGAAGACTATCCAATAAGCATAATGGGTGTACTGTCCCAATCCTAGGAACACTCGCAATGAGAGAGGGTGAAGATATAAGACAACCGAATAAATCTTATTCCTATTTCTCCTGAACCAGAATCCATCCCCGAACTGGAACAAGTTCCTTTCGAGTTCGTATATAACCATACGATGGAGTATCCAATAAGCTGTGGATCTTCGTAGTGATACGGAGCGTCCTGGAGAAATACAAAGGTGATTTTAGGATTGGCGAAGAAATACCTGGTTTGGTCGTGAATATTTGTTGCAATTTACTTTGCCCTCTTACTAATCCCTTGCTTTGTCTTAACTCAATACCTTCTGTACACCATCGTTAGGCTAATTGGTTTTCTTCATTCCATACCGGTCGGCACCAGCCTAAGGTTTGGAAGAAGACAATCCAATTTGCGTAATAGGTGTACTACCCCTAAACCAATGAGTACTCGTAACCTGAGAGAGGGTAAAAGGAAAAGACAACTGAATAATCCTATCCGTTTTCTCCAGAACCTGAAACCATCCTCGAATAAATTCTTTCGAGTTCGTATCTAACCATACGATGGTTTTGTCCAATGGAAGTGGAAGTTCTTAGTAATACGGGGTGTCTTGGAGAAAAGGGTAAAAGTAGGAGTGGCAATGAGGTTTGCAACTCTGACAATCCAAAAGCCTGTGTTAAGAAGGTTCGGTCAACTTGGTCACTGAGTCATAGTCTTAGGGTCGGGTCAATGGTCGCTACCAAAGAGAGAGAGAAAAGAAACACTCAGCGTGCACTCTAACCTAGATCAGAATGGTTACCAATTTATCTAATCTGGAATCCTCCCACTGTACCTCAAATTCTTCTCCAAACCTAAAAGAAGAATTAGTCGGGGTTACCCGAGGAGTAAACTAACTCATCAGTGGGAATCGGGATCCAACTCTCATCGCATGACAACGTGACGGAATCCGCTCACGGTATCACACTCCAGAAGGTATGCGCATATCTGGCAAGTTTCAGTTCTTTTGAAACTCCCGATGTGATTTCTGCCCCATGCTCTTATGACCTTGACTTTGGCCAACATATCATAAGTCACATGTCAAGTTCTACCCGTCATTCTCCAGGTTAATTTGAATCCACCCGTACATACCCTTGACTTTGGCCAAAATGGCAGCACGACTGTCCCAAACCAACGCATCTATCTATGCTGCATATGAATACCCAATAGCTACCAATCACTGTGCCTTGACTTTGGCCAACATACACAGCTTGAATACTATTGACCACCCATATGAAACGACGGAGGGCTACGAATGGTTTCTGGCGAAAACCTTTAACGTAAAGAACTTGATATCGTCGAATGAACGGATAGCTTTTTAAAAATATAGTGACGAAAACCGTTGCTAAAGAGGTCACTCCCGGTGAAGGGATCTCGGCTCTTTCCCCGTAGAATGGGGTGCAGGATATTCGAAATGAATACCGCGATGCAAAGCAAAAGTAATCGGCTATAGTGAAGTTAGTGCCCCGACGCAAACTTTTGTCCAAGGGGTCACTCCCGGTGAAGGGATCTCGGCCCTTGCCTCGTCGACTGAGGAGCAGGATATTCCAACTGAATATCACGATGCAAAACAAAAGTGAACGTCCTTGCAATAACAGCTTTTTGAAAAGTGTTCCAACAACATCAGATTAGGTTTGTTTTTAACTTGCATTGATCCGAATCAATGCAGTCCCATCAATTGATCACACCACAAAGAACGAAAATATACTGATGTACGTATATGCCATCTGCATTCGCCACTGGGTCCCGTCATTACCCGTTAGGTTAGCTAACTAACGACAGAGCGGGGACTGGACTAGCGCGGATGCAAAACATATACAACATCTACTAATATATATACCAATATATTATATTTCGCTCAAGGCGTGAAAGAAATGCAACATCACAGAAAATGTACAACATCACAGAAACAATACAGATATCTGGGATCCCCGGGTTTCACAGAGCCACTGAAACCCGACGCTCTCCTGGTCGTGTGGATAGCCTGTGCAATGAAATCCTAGACCCCTACGGGCGCGGCAAGTCACCCGCCAAAACCTGAAGCGAGGCATCCCCCTTCAGCACCGTGAATGGACCACCCAGCACTTCACGGAATCCGGCAACTTGGGCACCCCTCCTGGGTCAACCTGTACCCCCTACGAGTGCGGCGAATAGCCCGCCAATCCTAGAGTGAAGCCCCCTCCGTCTCGATGCCATGAGATGCGGGCTTGTTGCCCTCTAGAACCCGGCTATCCGTGCACCCCTCCGCGGGGTAATCCTAGTACAGAAAATAAAATATACATACAACGGGTACATCGACCGCAACCAGGTCGTGCCCCAAAATAATAATACAATCAGGCAGTGACGGCAGTCCACATGTCGGACGCTCGCCCCGCAATATCAAATGTACATAATACATCCACAACTGTACTAGCATTGCAACCAGGCTATCCCCCACGACCGATCCGCAACATCACAGCATAAACATAGAACATCAACGCGAAAGTCACGTTCGCAAATCCGTCTAACCGGGCTATAGCAGCTAGACAGGATTTACCGATCGAGTGACATTCACGGTCGCAGATATAATGTAAATACTGTGAAAAATGTGTTTAAAATTTTCCGATTGACCAAAAATTAACAAGTGGGCCCCAAGCAATACTGTAGCACTCACAGAAATAATTGGCCCAATTTTAATATTCCAAAACCCCTAATACTAGCCCAGAAGCCCACTGGGAAATTTTGGCCCATTGATCTCTCTAAGATGCGGCGGAGCCGCGGCCCAATAGTAGGCTGTGGCCGCGGATCCGCGCTCTTGCTGAGAGATCACTGTGTCGAAATTTTCCAGAGTTCTTAGAACTCCCTGCTCATCATTCTGAGACCACCTGAAAAATTTTTGGAGCAAGAAAAAATTCAACAGAAAACTGATGTGAGGTAATATGTAGATTTTGGAATTTTGGTCGATCGGAAACGCAAAACACATCAAACGAAGCTAGACGAAGTTAATGGCGAGGCTCTGATACCACTGTAAGTGCACGGCGGCGCCCCGGCCGTCAATCCGACGCCGGAATGCGGAAGCGGTGATAAACTTTAATTTTGCGGACTTAGCAAACCGGCACCACCGCGCACTAAACATCCGGATCGTAACCATTAACAAGTCTAAGCTACTAACAAGATAGGGAAGAGAAGTATACCGACAGATCCGAGTCCTCCGGTCTTCTCGTCGTCGTCCCGATCTCCTGCGGAATGTCCCGTCTCCTCCTCGTCGCCGGAAGTGCACCACATCGCCTACATCGTTTACGGGCTCCCACCTCAATGCCGAGGCAACTCGGGCACGAAGTCGGCTACTCGACGTGCCCAAGATATGCTGTAGAATATCTAGAGAAGAAGTCTCATTTGGGGTATGTGGAATTGCCTTTTGTGGTGGAGGGATGATACAAACTCATGGAGGTGGAACTTGTGGGATTTTTCCTAAAGCAAAAGAGCTAAAATCCCACATGAACAAATTTGGACAGCCCCTTTAGGGAAGTGGCCGACCAAGCATATGAGGGAGAGTGAGAATGAGGAGATTGTATAAAAAATGGGAGAGGCCAAAACTCATATCATGCAAGAGAGAGAGGAATGGCTATCATAAACAACCAAGATCACAAAACTATACCAACACTCCACACAACCATCATCTCATGCATGATGGCTCCAAAAAGGTCAAGCCATCATGAGCATAGAAAGTCAAGTGATGGTGCTCATCATGAAAACCATCATGATGCAACAAGATGCAAAGAACCCCCTCCACTAATGCCTATTTGCAACAATGCAAATAAACCTTCCTCCACCAATTTTCGGCCAATGAACGGAACAAAGGAAATTGGCCGAAACGGAAAGCAAACTGGCAACTCCAAAAAACTGGTCCCGTAATAAATTACAGGAAAACCCCGATACTGTGCATACACACCCGCATCTGTATTTCGACCGAAATACAAATGCAAAGAGACAAAGTCTACATTGTACTATACTAGGATCCGGCTTAAACCAAAGCCGGCTAGTAATATCTGTTCGATCCTGATCCGTGCAATACCGCACGTATCTGATCGAACCCTGCCATATAACCATACGGCCTATAGTACAAACTGTCCGATCCTGATCCGTGCAATACCGCACGTATCTATCGGACCTTGCCATATCTCCATACGGCCTCTACAACCTTTCGCCCGAAAGATGAGTAACTTAATGTGGGGGACTCTAAAGACTCGTCAACACCTTGGTTGTGGATTTAACCACTAGCACGTCAGAGGTATAAGCCAATACGTAACGGGCTACCAGGTACTGACTAAAAGGGATGTCTGTGAGTGAACTCAGCCTGACAACCCTACTGAGCCTGTCAGTGACAATATCCGTGCAGTCCGGTCCGTTCGTCTATGAGCATCGCATGGCGGGCCTAGGGGGTTGGTAAAAGTCAGACCGCCAAAAGCGGTACAAGTCGTGTCGGA
Source organism: Agapanthus africanus (assembly GCA_030015575.1). Classification (NCBI taxonomy): domain Eukaryota; kingdom Viridiplantae; phylum Streptophyta; class Magnoliopsida; order Asparagales; family Amaryllidaceae; genus Agapanthus; species Agapanthus africanus. Next base: position 360,002,520 of record JASDDO010000012.1, read on the forward strand.
GTGTAGCCCAGAACACCCTGAGATACTACTGGAATGCCTACCAGTAAATCTCCTTGCCTTGGCCAAGGACTTCGTGTAATGGCTCTCCTAGACACAGCACGACCTCACCCCCAATACCGGGAGAGACGAACCCCTGAAGATACGCTCACTGCCTCCATGTGGCTCGGGACTGTACCCAACTAAAACCTGTTTGCACGACTCCTTTGAGCCGTGGTAGGGTAGTAATCAAAGTACAGTGCGAACTCACACGAGACAAATGAAGATCCCCAGGTCGATGAACTAACCTGCACACATGTCACCAGGGAACTGCCATCTGACGTCTGGTATATGACCAACTAGCATGTTCCCGGCGAGTCCTGTCCGGTGTACTCATAACCCAATGAGCACCTGTATACATCTTAGGTGATCCAACTGACACCAGTGGCTTGTGAGACCGGCCACCACCCCTCGTCGGGGTCTCGACTATATACACTAGTCTACTGTGGAGTATCGATGCCCTGTCTCGAAACTCACACGACTAGGGACCATTTAAGGATATGCTTATAGACCCCAGCTCCCACTTATATGATCGCCCTCATACTGCTGGTGGTCAAGCAAGAATCCTAGGGGCTCTATCAACGTGTAATAGCGACTTGTCAGGTCACCTAAAACAGTACACGATGATAAAGGTAAACCAGATAGCATACTATCATCTCGAGTAAGACTGTCCTACCGGGATAGGTCCTCCCTCAATCACCGCAATCACGTGCCTGTGATCCAATAATTGACTCTGAGGGCATTATCTCCAACACACTCTAGTACTTGGAAATATGATTTTTGGTACACATGGTTTTGGCCCAGATTCGTTTGAGTGCTAGATTTGCATTTGGGGCCAATATGGAAAAGTTTAGTCGATCGAAATTTTAAGTGTGTGTTTATCAGTGCATGTGATATATCTATGACCGTGAATGTCATTAGAGCGGTATAACCCATCTAACTGCTATATATTCTTTTAGACGAGTTTCCGAACATGACATTCACGTTGATGTTCTGTGTTGTGCTGATATTGTGGTTGGATTGTCGTGGTGGATAGCCAGTGGTGCAATGATAGTTAGTACAGTTCAGATTCATTTATATATTCAGTATTGCAGGACGAGTGTCCGACATGTGGACTGCCGTCTTTGCAAGATTGTATATTATTTGTTTAGGGCACGACCGGGTTGAGGTCGGTGTCGCCATTGTATATATTTTTTTCTTTTCTGTACTAGGATTACCCCGCGGTGGAATGAACGAATAGCCGGGTTCTAGAGGGCAACGGGCCCGCATCTCATAGCGTTGAGACGGAAGGGGACATACTTTAGAATTTGCGGGCTATTCGCCGGGCTCGAAGGGGGTACAGGTTGACCCACGGAGGGGTGCCCAAGTTACCGGATTCTGTGAAGTGATGGGTGGCCCATTCACGTTGTTGATTGGGGTTGCCTCGCTTCTGGGATTGGCGGGTAACTTGCCGCACTCGTAGGGGTCTAAGTTTTCATTGCACATGCTATCCACACGACATGGAACGTCAGGTCTCATTTGCGGCTCAAATGAAACCCGAGGCTCCAGGATTATCCACTACTCTGTATTGCTTGCAGAGATTCTATGATATTGCTTATATCATGGTTGGGATGAATGTTATATATATTTATATATATACTAGTAGATGTTGTATATGTTTTGCACCCGCGCTAGTCCAGCCCCTGCTCTGTCGTTAGTTAAGTAACCTAACGGGTGATGACGGGCCCAGTGGCGAATGCAGATGGCATATACGTACATTATATTTTCGTTCCTTTTCTGTGTTGTGATATGGATTAATTGATGGGACTGCGTTGATTCTGATCAATGCAAGGAAAAACAAACCTATATGATGTTGTTGGAACCAAATTTTCAAAAACTGTAATTACAAGATGTTTCCTTTTGCTTTGCACAGCGGTATTCGGTTATGAATATCCTGCACCTCATTCGACGAGGCAAGGGCCGAGATCCCTTCATCGGGAGTGACCCCTTGGGCAAAAGTTTACGTCATCGTAATAACTTCACTATAGTCGTTTCCCTTTGCTTTGCATCTTGGTATTTGGTTTAATATCCTGCACCTCATTTTATGAGGAAAGAGCCGAGATCCCTTCACCGGGAGTGACCTCTTTAGAAAATGTTTTCGCCACTATATATATTTGTAAAACCACTTGGATTCCTTCAACGATATTAAGTTCATTACGTTAAAGGTTTTTCGCCAAAACCCAGTCGCAGCCCTCCGTCATTTCTTATAGGTATTACTTAGTATTCATGCTGTGTATATTGACCTCTGTCAAGGCACAGTGAATGGTAGCTGGGTAATGCTTGTTTGTTGCATAGATATGCGATTATTTAGAATAGTCGCACGGTCATGTTGACCTCTGTCAAGGGCTCGTGCGGGTGGGTCTAAGTTAATCCAGGACAATAACGGGTTGAACTTGACTTGCGACTTATGATATGTTGACCTTTGTCAAGGTCATAAGCCGCTTGGGGCAAAAACCACATCGGGAGTTTCAAATATACAGGAAACTTGCCAGGTTTGCGCAAACCTTATGGAGTGTGGTTACTTGAGTGGCTTCCATCAAGTTATCATGCGATGATAGTTGGATCCCGATTCCCACAGATGAGTAGGTGCTACTCCTCGGGTGATTTTAGATGATCCCGACTAATTCTCCTTTTGGGTTTGGAGGAGAATTCGAGGATACAGTGGGAGACATCCTGATTAGATAAAGTGATTAATCATTCCGATCTAGGTTAGAGTGCTCGCTGAGTGTTTCTTTTCTCTTTCTCTTTGGCAGCGACCATGGCCCGACCCTAAACTAAAACTCATGAACCAAGTTAAACCGAACATTCTGAAAACACTTTGACTTTTGGATTGCCATTTAGTTGCATATGTCATTGTTGCTCCTATATCACCTTTGCATTTCTCAAGAACACCCCGTATCACTGCGAAGATCCACATTTATTGGATATTCCATCGTATAATTACATATGAACTCGAAGGAACTTGTTCCAGTTCGAGGATGGATTCTGATTCAGGAGAAATTGAATAGGATTATTCAGCTATCTTTTCCCTTTACCTTCTCTCAGGTTGCGAGAGCTCCTGGTATTAGGAGAGTAAACCTATTACGCTTATTTGATAGTCTTCTTCCAAACCTTAGGCTGGTGCCAAAAGGTAGGGAAGGTAGAAAACCAATTAGCCTAAGTGTGGTGTACAGAAGGTAATAAGTAAAGACATATAATGGGATTAGGGTAAGGACAAAGGAAATTGCGACTACTATCATTCACGACGAAACCGCATATACCATCACCACTCCTACTTTCACCTTTGCATTTCTCCAGAACATTCCGTATCACTACGAAGATCCACATATTACTTGGATATTTCCATCGTATAGTTAAATACGAACTCGAAGGAACTTGTTCCAGTTCGAGGATGGTTTCCGATTCAGGAGAAATTGAATAGGATTATTCGGGTTGTCTTTTATCTTTACCTTCTCTCAGGTAGAGAGGGCTCCTAGGATTAGGAGAGTACACCTATTACGCTTATTGGATAGTCTTATTACAAACCATAGGCTTCGGCCGAAAGGTAGGGAAAGAAGAAAACCATTTAGCCTAAGTGTGGTGTACAGAAAGTAATAAGTAAAGACAAATAAAGGGATTGGAGAGATGGAAATGAAATATATGGTTACAGTCATGAATCATGATAGTAGAAGTGACATTACTAGGAATACCCGGATACCCCTTCGAAATATTTTCATGTTTCAGTTTCACTGTGCAATGTTAATTGAAAACTGTTTTCCCAATTAGATTCTGACTTCAGGGTATGTATTTACCAGATTTGGTTCTCACATCTGTATGGCGTTACAGATGCTGAGTAGGAGTAAGATATTGGGAATTAAGTGATTATATCATCAACAGATCGGAATACTTTGTAATTGGTGATATTTGAGGAAATCACTTGTGTTTTGCCTGATGGAAAATATTTTGTTTTGAATATCCGTTGTTATGCACCAATTTCAAACTGATATATCTGTACGTTTATTTTATAAAGCGAGATATAACTTTTTGAAATTATGTCTATGACATTTACCTATATCAGTTGATTGTTAGGTAACGAGCATTCAACAACGGTGTAATTCTTCTTAATCATAGCACAGTTTTCAATCTACGATGCACAGGGTTTGAGTTATTAAACTCAGTGGACTTATACAAAGTATTGTATGTTGTCCAGTGTCTGTTAGGACAAAGGGGTTGGTACTCGTACTATATTCTGTTTACTCATGACTTCTCTAGTTTTAGAAAAGTATTTCGTTGAAATATAAGGTCCAAATTTTGAGAACATATAGGCATAAGAATAAAGTAGAGAACCATATGTTGCAAGTATCAGGATTCTTCAAGGAGATCGAAGATGTAGATACTTGTGCTAGGTATTCCGTTGTAAATAATAGTTTTGAGAAATTGCTTCTCTTTCAGGTTACTCATACGTAGGTGCATTCCTTGATGAGTAATGCTACTTGGCCTCCTTCCATTCAGTTGATATGCAGTGGAGACAGCTGCAAGTATATTGAATCTGGTTCAAATTAAATTAGTGCTTTTGTTTCTATATGGATATAAATGGATTCATATCTTGACGATGTTGAAGTATGTGGAGTTGCCCGGCTGATGCTTAAAACCAGAATCTGGACAAACTCAAGGCACGTTTCAGTAAGGGCAGTTTGTGGGTTATCCCGGGCTTTGACGAGGGTTAACATTATACCATCTGGAAGATCAATAGTTATATTGTTCTTGACTCGTCACCAGTTTTACCAAAATGGATTCATTTCAGAAAACATTAGTGGGAGTATGGTAGAACTAGAAGTTATACCAGAACCAGAAACAATTACTGAAAATTTAGTAGAATCTAAAGATTCAATTAGATTCGACATTCCATTAGCCACTCCGCGGATTTTGGTAGGTAACCTCAGGCTCTCGAGAGGTACTTCGGTATTCTCAGAGACAGTGACAGGGAGGTTCTTGTTTACCCAGACTTGCCATTGCTGCTGTTCTAGACTATGAGACCTGGCATGAGGATGAGTATAACGTCATTCTGAACTAGCTTTAGAAGTGCACGTGTATATGACTCTGCCAGAGGGTTGTTATAGTCAGTGGGAGCAGCGGAAGAATAGTGGGCAGGTAGCTTATGTCTATTTATAGACTAGTGCAGGTATAGCGGAGATAGGTTGTCACGACCTAAAAATTGGATGTGACCGACACTTAGATTGTATAATATCTCAAGATATTTACAAAATCCGAATAAGCCAAAATCCAAGATCAAAACCCTTTTAGCGGAAATTTTATGAAAATTTAGTTTTTAAAGTAAAAATCACAGTTTTAAGTAATTTAGATCTTAACAGTAATTCTCTATTGAATTTATAATAAAACAATTATAAAGTGTTAAGTTTGGTTACATCCTTAGTTGGGATCAACAATGTTAACAGCAGAAATAAGTATACAACTTATATGACATCAAAATAATCTCAGACATAGGTAAAAGAAATACCATATAACATAACTAAGCGATCTTATCTGTCAAATAATATACATACAACCACCACTCTCGTTCTAAGTCATGATACAGGGTATGATGGAGATATTCTAGATTCAATATACAATAACAAAAGAAAATGTTACTATATATGTAACCCACCTAGCAAAAGATGTGATAAAATCTGATAAGTGGATCTGCACTGCTGCTAACCGTCCACTCGACTCCTGCAAGGAACTGTGGCACAACGGGGGTGAGTTGACAACTCAGTGAATAAGACTAACATATATCGGCTGATAATGTAAGTATGACGAACTAGCATTACTATCAACAGTAATGAATGTGGTGCGTGATAACAGGTGAAAGAATGAATATGTAATACTCAATGTATAAATCAAAACTGAAATCTCATCAATTATTTTCCAAATCAGGTTCATTTTTCCGTGTCTAACATCAACACAAATCTACGGTGTTTCAACAGGCATCGTTCCTCGAACGATCATGTTTCTCAATAACACCGGTCGGTATCATCTAGATATCCGTCGTGTTCACAACTGTCTCCGGTTTCGAGTATCCTCGTTAGTCTCCCCGCCTAAAGTGCGGCTATCCTTCCCCTCGGCCTCGACCGGGTCCACCATGTATCCAACTGTATGCCTCCCGACCCAGTCTGGATAAAAATTGTAAATCCGCAACCGTATGACCCCCAACTCGGTTCGGAATAAAACCAAATCATAAAACGACATCTCATGGTGGACGTGACACATAATCATGAAAATCACTGATTTTACGCAATAGTATAGAAAACTCAAAACCATAGATTCTCAATAATACAAGTACCTCTTATATCAACTTAGAATACTCGAATACTAAACATGATGACATTGATGAAATTTACTACAGTTATTGGTGTTTAAGGTATGATATGAATCATTTTTAACAAGAAAAATACTAATTGTAAAAGTGACATGGTAATATCGACGAGCTGTAGTGTAACATGTAGATATGTGCATGTGCGACATAACTCGTTCAATAATTGTGCAGGGTTCTAACAACTATAGCGAGGTATACGTAGATATGAAAGCATATTATCAATTTAGCATACAAAAGTCAAATCTTTTTATTTAAGTAAAACTACGGCGTATCACACCATCTTTATAAAATCCCCCGGTAGATGTTTAGTCTACTCACCAGAATACGTCGTAACTACTTAGGAATTGCCAATCCTTTTCCTTTCCTTGCGGCCTCCCAAGTTCCCGCACTCAAATCTAACATTGAATTCAACTTACATAAGAAACGGCTCCATTCCGATACGGTGAGAACATGAAAACACAAGTTGTACGTACTAATTACACTACGTACGATTATAGCGACTATCTAACACTTATCTTAACTGGAATTTACCCAAACGCTGTTTCACAACAGAAAACAGAACGCGTTACATTTTAACCGTGTCGTATTTTAGATTTTAGATACATTTTACGGATATTAGTTTTCAGATTTCATATACAGTTAAACTAACTTAATTAAACAATACCAAAATATCCCAACATCTATACAAAGACCTACCCTAAAACCCAAATCACCATAGTCCACAAAAAATCCAGCGACGCCGGATCTGGCCTTAATCTCGCCGACCAAAATCCGAGCCCCTAGGTTCATGCTCCTATGGTTTGTTCTAGGTCTAACATACAACATTAAAGCATTGTTTGGTTATGTTTATTTTTATCTAAACTATAGCAGATTACTACAGAGCTCAGTTTTGATTAAAATACGATATTATAGATATAAGATTTCTAAATTAAACCAATTACAGAACTAAATCCTACAGTGATTAAAGATTTTACCTAGAAAGGATTGCTGGAAGAACTCCCACCAAGATGTACAAGTTCCTAGTTCCTAGCTTGATGGTGGAAATCCTAGAACTTGGCTCTTCTCTTCTCCTCTCTTGTTCTTCTTTGTTTGTTCTAGTTTTCTTTTTCTTTCTTTTGAATTTTCAGATTTTTAAATTAGCTAAGTGATCTGAACAAATGATATATATATAACAAAGGTAAAAGTGATGTGTAGGAGGAGGTGTCAATGATCAAGGTGTGCCATACTCATGCAAGGAGGAGGTGTTGTGTGTGTGTTGTGCATGCAAGAAGGATGTGTCAAGGTATTATCTTTCCAAATTGATTTATCTTGTGATAAAATTCTGAACTAAAGTCTCATTTAACCTCTTTTCTACTTACACCCTTAACAATTTCCATTTGCACATTTTCCTAAATTTTTACAGAAAGACCCCTCACTAACTATGTTATTATATAACACTATTTTAATTAAAATGAAGCTAAATTTTACATTAAAACCCTTATAATTTATTTATGTTACATATTAAATTTTTAATTTAATTTGTTTTACATACTATCTATGAAAATGTCTTATTTGGTTTTAAAAACTTTTTAATTTAACATTTTATTATTTAATTAATTAATTTTATTTATTTCTAAATTTTCAAAATGCTTCAATATTCCCTCCTTAAGAAAATTCGGTCCCCGAACTTAAAACTTAACTAGACGTACCTTCAAAAAGATGTGGAAATTTCTTTCGCATCGAATCATCGGTCTTCCAAGTGATCTCTTCGCGATTCGTTCCTTGCCAAAGAAACTTTACAGATGGAAGTATCCTTGATCTCAGTTTCTTTGCCTGCCGGTCTAGAATAGCTACAAGCTGCACTGTGTAGGATAAATCAGGCTCAAGTTGTAAGGTCTGATGCTGGATCATGTGAGAAGGATCGTGAAGATACTTGCAAAGCATCGATACGTGAAACACCGGATGTACATCGGGAAAACTCGGTGGAAGTGCTAACCGATAAGCTACAACACTCACTCTCCCCAGAATCTCGTAGGGTCCGACATATCTGGGGCTGAGCTTCCCCTTTTTCCCGAAACGCATCACAGCTTTCATCGGAGATACACGAAGGAACATATGATCTCCTACCTGAAACTAGAGTCTACGACGTCGTTGATCTGAATATGATTTCTGTCTGCACTGGGCCACTCTCATTCTGTCCCGTATTAACTAAATCTTTTCCGTAGTCTCCTGTACAATCTGGGGTCCCAAAATGCTACTCTCTCTCAGTTCCGTCTAGCACACGGGTGATCGACATTTCTTCCCATACAAAGCTTCAAAGGGTGCCATCTGGATCGTCTCCAGAAAACTGTTGTTGTATGAAAATTCTATCAAAGGTAGGTGATGATCCCAACTACCACCGAAATCAAGGCTGCAAGCACGAAGCATATCCTCAAGAGTCTGAATGGTCTGCTCTGACTGACCATCCGTCTGTGGGTGAAAAGCTGTACTAAAACTCAATCGTGTACCAATAGTTTCTTGAAGTTTATGCCATAGCCTGGTAGTAAATAGGGTACCCCTATCTGACACTATGCTCATCGGAACTCCATGCAATCGGACAATCTCGTCGATAAAAATCTGAGCATACTGTACAAACCCATACGTCGTCTTCACCGGAAAAAAATGAGCTGCTTTTGTCAATCTATCTACAATCACCCAGATGGAGTCATACCCTCTGGTAGTCCTGGGTAGACCCACAACGAAATCCATAGAAATCTGTGCCTATTTCGACTCCGGAATGGGTAAGGGCTGCAACTCTCCTGCCGGCCTCTGGTGCTCTGCCTTGACTTGCTGACAAGTCAAGAATCTCGAAACAAACTCTGCAACAGCCCTCTTCATTCCTTCCCACCAATAAACATCCCTCAAGTCATGATACATCTTGGTGGAACCAGGATGAATACTGTACGCTGATCGATGGGCCTCCACTAAGATCTCACGACTCAATCCATCAGAATCTGGCACACAAAGACGGGTCCCAAAACGTAATACTCCACGGTCATCTATCACAAACTCCGACTCTCTGCCCTGCCTAACCTGATCCATAATCTCCGATATACGAGCATCTGCAGGCAGTGTCTCTCGAATACGATCCAATAACTGAGGACAGGTGCGAACATGTGCTAACTTTCCTCCTGTAGATGTGAACTCAAACTATACACGTCTATCACATAAAATCTGCCAGTCCGTAGAAGACTGTCTCTGTAAGGTGCACAAATGAGATAAGCTACCTCCAGGCCTCCGACTCAAGGCATCTGCTAAAACATTCGCTTTTCCTGGATGATACAAGATCTCACAATCATAATCTTTCAGGAGTTCCATCCATCGACACTGCCTTAGATTCAGATCCCTCTGCTGAAAAATATACTTCAAGCTCTTATGATCTGTGAAAATCCGGCATGACTCTCCATACAAGTAATACCTCCAAATCTTCAGTGCGAAAACTACTGCAGCCATCTCCAAATCATGAGTGGGGTAGTTCTGCTCGTGCCTCTTCAACTGCTGAGAAGCATACACTACAACCCAGCCGTGCTGCATCAACACACAGCCTAAACCCACTCAAGAGGCATCACAATATACTACGAAACCACCTGACCCAGAAGGTAAAGATAAGACAGGTGCAGTCGTCAAGCGAGTCTTCAACTGCCGGAAACTCTGCTCACACGCATCTGTCCAAAGAAATGGAACTTCCTTCCTAGTCAATCCGGTCAACGGTGCGGCGATCCAAGAAAAATCCTGCACAAAACGTCTGTAATAACCGGCCAGACCCAAGAAATTTCGAACCTCTGTAACTGACACAGGTCTGGGCCAGTGCTGTACCGCTTCTATCTTCTTTGGGTCCACACGTATCCCATCTCTCGTAACTACGTGACCCAAGAAATCCACACTATCCAGCCAGAAAGAACACTTGGAGAATGTAGCGAACAGCTGATGCTCCTTCAAGGTCTGCAACGTAATACGCAAATGCTGCTCGTGCTCCTCTCGGCTCCGGGAATAAACAAGAATATCATCTATGAATACTATAATAAACTGATCAAGGAATGGCCTGAAGATACGGTTCATCATATCTATAAAAACTGCTAGGGCGTTGGTGAGTCCGAACGACATCACCAGAAACTCGTAATGCCCATATCGTGTGCGAAAAGCAGTCTTCGGAACATCATCCTTCCGAACCTTCGACTGGTGATACCCTGACCGTAAATCAATCTTTGAGAAGTATCCAGCTCCTTGCAGTTGATCGAACAAGTCATCGATACGTGGTAGTGGATACCTATTTCACACAGTAACTCAATTCAGCTGTCGGCAGTCGATGCACAATCTCATGCTACCGTCCTTCTTCTTAACGAACAAGACTGGAGCCCCCCCACGGTGATACACTTGGACGAACAAGTCCTCTATCTAACAACTCTTACAACTGGCTTTTGAGTTCCTTCAACTCTATCGGGGCCATCCTATATGGTGGTATAAACTAGGTTCCGCACCCGGAATCAAGTCAATGCAAAATTCAATAACGCGATCGGGCGGTAATCCTGGTAACTCAGCAAGAAACACATCCGGAAATTCTTATGCGATCTGAACCTGGTCCAATGGAATCTCAGCGGCTCTTATGTCCTGAACAAATGCTAAGAACCCATGACAACCCTTCTTCAAGAGTCGTCCCGCACAAAGAGCAGAAATCATGTTGGCTGGAGTTATATTACAGTCTTCTTGCACAACAATGCTCGGTTCACCCGGAAAACAAAATCTAACCGCTCTCCACTGACAATCTACATAAGCATGACAATCGACTAACCAATCCATATCGAGAAGTATATCAAAATCTATCATATCCAGGACAATCAGATCAACTAAAGAATCCCTATCACCAATACGTACTGAACAAGACCTGAATACATCTCGAGCTACAAAAGAATCCCCCACCAGAGTAATCACAACTAGCGGTAACTCTAACAGCGACGACTCTCTCCGCAGAGAAAGTGCAAAGCGAGAAGATACGAAAGAATGTGTAGAACAGGGATCAAATAAAATATGCGCATCTAAGGAACATACTGCAAGTGTTCCTGTCACAACTGCATTGGATGCCTGAGCATCCTGTGGAGTCAGTGTAAAAACTCGTTCCTGGCCCCTTCCCGGATCCTGTCGTCCACTACCTCTATCTCCTCGACCTCTCTGAGAGCGTCCTACAATGCCTCGACCTCGTGGTGCAATCATCTGGCGCATAGTGCCAACAGGGGGAGGAAGTAAGGCCATCGAAGTAGAATGTGGTGGGGGTAAAGCAGCCTGCGGTGTAACAGTCCCGCCATGGCGTGTACACTCTCTAGCCATATGCCCTGGAAGTCCGCAACTATAACATGTAAATGGGGTCCTCTGATCATCGGGGTATGAACTGAACATCTGTCCCTGGGTCCAACCTCGTCGGAAACTGCGGCCTGGAGCGTACATGCCTCTACCTCTGCCAAACTTCCTAGTCATTGACCCAATCGGTCTAGTCCTCTTTGGCTCCGGAACAATCACTGCCTCGCTTAAACGCTCCTCTACTCGCATAGCTGCATCCATGGCCTGCGCAAAAGTATCGAAATGCTGGGAGCCTATAGCAAGAAACAATTGCATGTTCAGACTCCTTATGAACCTCTTCACCCTAAGATCCTCCGTAGGAACTAAGTATGGAGTATAGCGTGACAACTGGGTGAATCGTAAATCATAATCAGCCACCGACATACTCGCAGATTTCCGCAACGCTTCAAAACTGCTTGCTCTGGCGTCCCTCACACTCTGTGGAAGAAACCTAGCAAGAAAAACCTCAGAGAACTCGGTCCACGACATCGGAGGAAGACCAGTGGCTCGCCCTCTCTCCATCGACTCACACCACTCCTGTGCAAGCCTTTCCAAATGAAAGCTAGTCAGCTCAACTGACATCGCATCAGAATATCGCAATGATCTGCCAATCCTCACCATCCTATCAAGAAAGGACTGGGGATCCTCCGCTACATTAGTCCCTGTAAATACCGGAGGTCTCAACCTTATAAACTCTAGAAGCGATACCTCCATCACCCTCGTGTCTACAAGCGCGACTGTCTGCATTGGCTGTACATTGGACTCTGCCATGGTCGGTGCCAGATCCTGTCTCTGTACTTGAGTGGCCTCAGCCAGCTGTCTTACCACATGTTGCAATCCTAACATACCCTCCTCTATCCTAGTCAGTCGATCTGGAGGAAGAGGATCAACTTGCTCATGCACTGCCGGAATGTCCGGTGTACTAGTCGCCGTCACAGGAGGATTCGTCCTAGCTGCATCTCTGGCTGCGGCTCCCCTAGCTCGCGTAGCCATAGCAACTGGAAAAAGAACCAAGAGTTGAAAAGGCTTACGAATAGGAATAATCCATATCAAGAGTCAAAGGAATAATAAATCAAGATATACATCCTAAGGTTAATTAGGCTGAGTATTGTAACGTAAATATGACGCGGAACATACGTACGGTACTGCACTCATCCTAATTCACCTACTCCATCAAACCAAAGGTCATCTTACGTAACGAACTCAAGTCGACTTACCTTAACTCACTACTCGACTCCGTAAGGTTAATCTTAAGCTCTGATACTAACTTTGTCACGACCTAAAAATTGGATGTGACCGGCACTTAGATTGTATAATATCTCAAGATATTTACACAACCCGAGTAAGCCAAAAACCAAGATCAAAACCCTTTTTGCGGAAATTTTATGAAAATTTAGTTTTTTAAGTAAAAATCACAGTTTTAAGTAATCTAGATCATAACAGTAATTCCCTATTGAATTTATAATAAAACAATTATAAAGTGTTAAGTTTGGTAACATCCCTAGTTGGGATCAACAATGTTATCATCGGAAATAAGTATACAACTTATATGACATCAAAATAATCTCAGACATTGGTAAAAGAAATACCATTTAACATAACTAAGCGATCTCATCTGTCAAATAATATACATACAACCACTACTCTCGTTCTAAGTCATAATACAGGGTATGATGGAGATATTCTAGGTTCAATATACAATACCAAAAAAAGGTTACTATATATATAACCCACCTAGCAAAAGATGCGATAAAATCTGATAAGTGGATCTGCACTGCTGCTAACCGTCCACTCGACTCCTGTAAGGAACTGTGGCACAACGGGGGTGAGTTGCCAACTCAGTGAATAAGACTAATATATATCGGCTGATAATGTAAGTATGACGAACTAGCACTACTATCAACAATAATGAATTTGATGCGTGATAATAGGTGGAAGAATGAATATGTAATACTCAATGTATAAATCAAAACTGAAATCTTATCAATTATTTTCCAAATCAGGTTCATTTTTCCGTGTCTAACATCGACACAAATCTTCGATGTTTTATGAGGCATCGTTCCTCGAACGATCCTGTTTCTCAATAACACCGGTTGGTATCATCTAGATATCCGCCGTGTTCACAACTGTCTCCGTTATCGAGTATCCTTGTTTGGCTCCCCGCCTAAAGTGCGGCTATCCTGCCCCCCCGGTTTTGACCGGGTCCACCATGTATCCAACTGTATGCCCCAGACCCAGTCTGAATAAAAATTGTAAATCCGCAACCGTATGACCCGCAACTCGGTTCAGAATAAAACCAAATCATAAAACGATATCTCATGGTGGACGTGACACATAATCATGAAAATCACTGATTTTACGCAATAGTATAGAAAACTCAAAACCATAAATCCTCAATAATACAAGCACCTCTTATATCAACTTAGAATACTCGAATACTAAACATGATGACATTGATGCAATTTATTATAGTTATTGGTGTTTAAGGTATGATATGAATCATTTTTAACAAGAAAAATACTAATTGTAAAAGTGACATGGTAATATCGACGAGGTGTAGTGTAACATGTTGATATGTGCATGTGCGGCATAACTCGTTCGATAATTGTGCAGTGTTCTAACAACTATAGCGAGGTATATATAGATATGAATGCATATTATCAATTTAGCATACAAAAGTCAAATCTTTTTATTCAAGTAAAACTACGGCGTATCACGCCATCTTTACACAATCCCCCGGTAGATGTTTAGTCTACTCATCGGAATACGTCGTAACTACTCAGAAATCGCCAATCATTTTCCTTTCCTTGCGGCCTCCCAAGTTCCCGCACTCAAATCTAACATTGAATTCAACTTACATAAGAAACGACTACATTCAGATACGGTGAGAACATGAAAACACAAGTTGTACGTACTAATTACACTACATACGATTATAGCAAACTATCTAACACTTATCTTAACTGGAATTTACCCAAACGCTGTTTCGCAATAGAAAACAGAACGCGTTACGTTTTAATCGTGTCGTATTTTAGATTTTAGATACCTTTTCCCGATATTAGTTTCCAGATTTCATATACAGTTAAACTAACTTAATTAAATAATACCAAAATATCCCAACATCTATACAGAGACCTACCCTACAACCCAAATCACCATAGTCCACCAAAAATCCGGCGACGCTGGATCTGGCCTTAATCTCGCCAGCCAAAATCCGAGCCCCTGGGTTCGTGCTCCTATGGTTTGTTCTAGGTCCAACATACAACATTAAAGCACTGTTTGGTTAAGTTTATTTTTATCTAAACTATAGCAGATTACTACATAGCTCAGTTTTGATTAAAATACGATATTATAGATATAAGATTTCTAAATTAAACCAATTACAGAACTAAATCCTACAGTGATTAAAGATTTTACCTACAAAGGATTGCTGGAAGAACTCCCTCCAAGATGTACAAGTTCCTAATTCCTAGCTTGATGGTGGAAATTCAAGAACTTGGCTCTTCTCTTCTCCTCTCTTGTTCTTCTTTGTTTGCTCTAGTTTTCTTTTTCTTTCTTTTGAATTTTCAGATTTTTAAATTAGCTAAGTGATCTGAACAAATGATATATATATATATAACAAAGGTAAGAGTGATGTGTAGGAGGAGGTGTCAATGATCAAGATGTGTCATCCTCATGCAAGAAGGAGGTGTTTTGTGTGTGTTGTGCATGCAAGAAGGATGTGTCAAGGTATTATCTTTCCAAATTGATTTATCTTGTGATAAAATTCTGAACTAAAGCCTCATTTAACCTCTTTTCTTCTTACACCCTTAACAATTTCGATTTGCACATTTTCCTAAATTTTTACACAAAGTCCCCTCACTAACTATGTTATTATATAACACTATTTTAATTAAAATGAAGCTAAATTTTACATTAAAACCCTTATAATTTATTTATGTTACATATTAAAATTTTAATTTAATTTGTTTTACATACTATTTATGAAAATGTCTTATTTGGTTTTAATAACTTTTTAATATAACATTTTATTATTTAATTAATTAATTTTATTTATTTCTAAATTTTCAAAATGCTACAATATTCCCCTCTTAAGAAAATTCGGTCCTCGAATTTAAAACTTAACTAGACGTACTTTCAAAAAGACGTGGAAATTTCTTTCGCATTGCATCTTCGGTCGCGATTCGTTCCTTGCCAAAGAACCTTTACAGATGGAAGTACCCTTGATCTCAGTTTCTTTGCCTGCCGGTCTAGAATAGCTACAGGCTGCACTGTGTAGGATAAATCTGGCTCAAGCTGTAAGGCCTGATGCTGGATCGCGTGAGAAGGATCGTGAAGATACTTGCGAATCATCGATACGTGAAACACCGGATGTACATCGGGAAAACTCGGTGGAAGTGCTAACCGATAACCTACAACACCCACTCTTTCCAGAATCTCGTAGGGTCCGACATATCTGGGGCTGAGCTTCCCCTTTTTTCCCGAAACGCATCACACATTTCATCAGAGATACACGAAAGAACACATGATCTCCCATCTGAAACTCGAGTCTACGACGTCGTCGATCTGCATATGATTTTTGTCTGCACTGGGCCGCTCTCATTCTGTCTCGTATCAACTGAATCTTTTCCGTAGTCTCCTGTACAATCTGCGGTCCCAAAATGCTACTCTTGCTCAGTTCCGTCCAGCACAAGGGTGATCGACATTTCCTCCCATACAGAGCTTCAAAGGGTGCCATCTGGATCATCTCCTGAAAACTGTTGTTATACGAAAATTCTATCAAAGGTAGGTGATGATCCCAACTACCACCGAAATCAAGGCTGCAAGCAAGAAGCATATCCTCAAGAGTCTGAATGGTCTGACTAACCATCCGTCTGTGGGTGAAAAGCTGTACTAAAACTCAATCGTGTACCAAGAGCTTCTTGAAGTTTATGCCATAGCCTGCTAGTAAACTGGGTAACCCTATCTGACACTATGCTCGTCGGAACTCTATGCAATCGGATAATCTCGTCGATATAAATATGAGCATAATGTGCAAACCAATACGTCGTCTTCACCGGAAGACAATGAGCCGCCTTTGTCAATCTATCTACAATCACCCAGATGGATTCATACCCTCAGCTAGTCCTGGGTAGACCCACAACGAAATCCATGGAAATCTGTTCCTATTTCCACTCCGGAATGGGTAAGGGCTGCAACTCTCCTGCCGGCCTCTGGTGCTCTGTCTTGACTTGCTGACAAGTCAAGCATCTCGAAACAAACTCTGCAACATCCCTCTTCATTCCTTCCCACCAATAAACATCCCTCAAGTCATGATACATCTTGGTGGAACCAGGATGAATACTGTACGCTGATCGATGGGCCTCCTCTAAGATCTCACGTCTCAATCCATCAGAATCTGGCACACAAAGACGGGTCCCAAAACGTAATACTCCACGGTCATCTATCACGAACTCCGACTCTCTGCCCTGCCTAACCTGATCCATAATCTTTTATATACGAGCATCTGCAGGCTGTGTCTCTCGAATACAATCCAATAACTGAGGACGGGTGCGAACATGTGCTAACTGTCCTCCTGTAGATGTGAACTCGAACTGTACACGTCCACCACATAAAATCTGCCAGTCCATAGAAGACTGTCTCTGTAAGGTGCACAAATGAGATAACCTACCTCCAGGCTTCCGACTCAAGGCATCTGCTACAACATTCGCTTTGCCTGGATGATACAAGATCTCACAATCGTAATCTTTCACGAGTTCCATCCATCGACGCTGCCTTAGATTCATATCCCTCTGCTGAAAAATATACTTCAAGCTGTTATGATCTGTGAAAATCTGGCACGACTCTCCACTCAAGTAATACTTCCAAATCATCAGTGCGAAAACTACAGCAGCCATCTCCAAATCATGAGTGGGGCAGTTCTGCTCGTGCCTCTTCAACTGCCGAGAAGCATAAGCTACAACCCTGCCGTGCTGCATCAACACACGGCCTAAACCCACTCAAGAGGCATCAAAATATACTACGAAACCACCAGACCCGGAAGGTAAAGATAAGACAGGTGCAGTCGTTAAGCGAGTCTTCAACTGCTGGAAACTCTGCTCACACGCATCTGTCCAAAGAAATGGAACTTCCTTCCAAGTCAATCCGGTCAACGGTGCGGCGATCCGAGAAAAATCTTTCACAAAACATCTGTAATATCCGGCTAGACCCAGGAAACTTCGAACCTCTGTAACTGACACAGGTCTGGGCCAGTGCTGTACCGCTTCTATCTTCTTTGGGTCCACACGTATCCCATCTCTCGTAACTATGTGACCCAAGAAATCCACACTATCCAGCCAGAAAGCACACTTGGTGAATTTAACAAACAGCTGATGCTCCTTCAAGGTCTGCAACGTAATACGCAAATGCTGCTCGTGCTCCTTTCGGCTCCGGGAATAAACAAGAATATCATCTATGAATACTATAATAAACTGATCAAGGAATGGCCTGAAGATACGGTTCATCATATCCATAAAAACTGCTAGGGCGTTGGTGAGTCCGAACGACATCACCAGAAACTCGTAATGCCCATATCCTGTGCGAAAAGCAGTCTTCGGAACATCACCCTTCCGAACCATCAACTGTGATACCCTGACCGTAAATCAATCTTTGAGAAGTAGCCAGCTCGCTGCAGCTGATCCAACAAGCCATCGATACGTGGTAGTGGATACCTATTTCGAACAGTAACTCGATTCAGTTGTCGGTAGTCGATGCACAATCTCATGCTACCGTCCTTCTTCTTAACGAACAAGACTGGAGCTCCCCACGGTGATACCCTTAGACAAAAAAGTCCTCTATCTAACAACTCTTGCAACTGGCTTTTGAGTTCCTTCAACTCTGTCGGGTCCATCCGATAGGGTGGTATAGAAATAGGCCCCGCACCTGGAATCAAGTCAATGCAAAATCCAATATCGCGATCGGGCGGTAATCCTGGTAACTCAGCAAGAAACACATCCGGAAATTCTCGTGCGATTGGAACCTAGTCCAATAGAATCTTAGAGGCTCTTATGTCCTGAACAAATGCTAAGAACCCATGACAACCCTTCTTCAAGAGTCATCCCGCACAAAGAGCAGAAATCATGTTGGCTCGAGTTATATTACAGTCTCCTTGCACAACAAAGCTCGGTTCACCCGGAAAACAAAATCTAACCGCTTTCCCCCGACGATCTACATAAGCATGACAAGCGGCTAACCAATCCATACCGAGAAGTATATCAAAATCTAACATATCCAGGAGAATCAGATCAACTAAAGAATCCCTATCACCAATACGTACTGAACAAGACCTGAATACATGTCGAGCTACAAAAGAATCCCCCATCGGAGTAATCACAACTAGCGGTAACTCTAACAACGACGACTCTCTCCCCAGAAAAAGTGCAAAGCGAGAAGATACGTAAGAATGTGTAGAACCGGGATCAAATAAAATATGCGCATCTAAGAAACATACTGCAAGAGTACCTGTCACAACTGCATTGGATGCCTGATCATCCTGTGGAGTCAGTGCAAAAACTCATGCCTGGCCCCTGCCCGCATCCTGTCGTCCTCTACATCTATCTCCTCGACCTCTCTGAGAGCGTCCTACAAAGCCTCGACCTCACGGTGCAATCGTCTGGCGTATAGTGCCAACCGGGGGAGGAAGTAAGTCCATCGAAGTAGAAGGTGGAGGGGGTAAAGCAGCCTGCAGAGTAATAGTCCCGCCATGGTGTGTACACTCTCTAGACATATGCTCTGGAAGTCCGCAACTATAACATGTAAATGGGGTCCTCTGATCATTGGGGTATGAACTGAACATCTGACCCTGGGTCCAACCTCGTCCGAAACTGCGGCCTGGAGCTTACCTGCCTCTACCTCTGCCAAACTGCCTAGTCTTTGACCCAATCGGTCTAGTCCTCTTTGGCTCCGGAACAATCACTGCCTCGCTCAAACGCTCCTCTACTCGCATAGCTGCATCCATGGCCTGTGCATAAGTATCGAAATGCTGGGAGCCTATAGCAAGAAACAACCGCGTGTCCAGACTCCTTATGAACCTCTTCACCCAAAGCTCCTCCGTAGGAACTAAGTATGGAGCATAGCGCAACAACTGGGTGAATCGTAAATCATAATCAGCCACCGACATACTCAAAGATTTTCGCAACACTTCAAAACTGCTAGCTCTGGCGTCCTTCACACTCTGTGGAAGAAACCTAGCAAGAAAAACCTCAGAGAACTCGGTCCACGACATCGGAGGAAGACCAGTGGCTCGCCCTCTCTCCATCGACTCACACCACTCCTGTGCAAGCCCCTCCAAACGAAAGCTAGTCAGCTCAACAGACCTCGCATCAGAACATCGCAGTGATCTGTCAATCCTCGCTATCCTATCAAGAAAGGACTGGGATCCTCCGCTACATCGGTCCCGGTAAATACCGGAGGTCTCAACCTCATAAACTCTAGAAGCGATACCTCCATCACCCTCGTGTCTACAAGCGCGACCGTCTGCATGGGCTGTACATCGGACTATGCCATGGTCGGTGCCGGATCCTGTCTCTGTACTCGAGTGGCCTCAGCCAGCTGTCCTACCACCTACTGCAATCCTAATATACCCTCCTCTATCCTATTCAGCCGATCTGGAGGAGTAGGATCAACATGCTCATGCACAGCCGGAATGTCCGGTGTACCAGTCGCCGTCACAGGCGGATTCGCCCTAGCTGCATCTCTGGCTGCGGTTCGCCTAGATCGCGTAGCCATAGCAACTGGAACAAGATCCGAGAGTTGATAAGGCTTACGAATAGGAATAATCCATATCAAGAGTCAAAGGAAGAATAAATCAAGATATACATCCTAAGGTTAATTAGGCTGAGTATTGTAACGTAAATATGCCGCGGAACATACGTACGGCACTGCACTCATCCTAATTCACCTACTCCATCAAACCAAAAGTCATCCTACGTAACGAACTCAAGTCGACTTACCTTAACTCCCTACTCGACTCCGTAAGGTTAATCCTAAGCTCTGATACCAACTTTGTCATGACCTAAAAATTGGATGTGACCGGCACTTAGATTGTATAATATCTCAAGATATTTACACAACCCGATTAAGCCAAAAACCAAGATCAAAACCCTTTTTGCGGAAATTTTATGAAAATTTAGTTTTTAAGTAAAAATCACAGTTTTAAGTAATTAAGATCTTAACAGTAATTCCCTATTGAATTTATAATAAAACAATTATAAAGTGTTAAGTTTGGTTACATCCCTACTTGGGATCAGCAATGTTAACAACGGAAATAAGTATACAACTTATATGACATCAAAATAATCTCAGACATAGATAAAAGAAATACCATTTAACATAACTAAACGATCTCATCTGTCAAATAATATACATACAACCACCACTCTCGTTCTAAGTCATAATACAGGGTATGATGGAGATATTCTAGATTCTATATACAATACAAAAAGAGAAGGTTACTATATATGTAACCCACCTAGCAAAAGATGCGATAAAATCTGATAAGTGGATCCGTACTGCTGCTAACCGTCCACTTGACTCCTGTAAGAAACTGTGGCACAACGGGGGTGAGTTGCCAACTCAGTGAATAAGACTAACATATATCGGCTGATAATGTAAGTATGATGAACTAGCACTACTATCAACAGTAATGAATGTAATGCGTGATAACAGGTGGATGAATGAATATGTAATACTCAATGTATAAATCAAAACTGAAATCTCATCAATTATTTTCCAAATTAGGTTCATTTTTCCATGTATAACATCGACACAAATTTTCGGTGTTTCATCAGGCATCGTTCCTCGAACGATCCTGTTTCTCAATAACACCGGTCGGTATCATCTAGATATCCGCCGTGATCACAACTGTCTCCGGTATCGAGTATCCTCGTTAGGCTCCCCACCAAAAGTGCAGCTATCCTGCCCCTCGGCCTCGACCGGGTCTTCCAAGTATCCAACTGTATGCCCCCCGACCCAGTCTGGATAAAAATTGTAAATCCGCAACCGTATGACCCCCAACTCGGTTCAGAATAAAACTAAATCATAAAACTACATCTCATGGTGGACGTGACATATAATCATGAAAATAACTGATTTTACGCAATAGTATAGAAAACTCAAAACCACAAATCCTCAATAATACAAGTCCTCTTATTTCAACTTAGAATACTCGAATACTAAACATGATGACATTGATGAAATTTACTATAGTTATTGGTGTTTAAGGTATGATATGAATCATTTTTAACAAGAAAAATACTAATTGTTAAAGTGACATGGTAATATCGACGAGGTGTAGTGTGACATGTAGATATGTGCATGTGTGGCATAACTCGTTCGATAATTGTGCTGTGTTCTAACAACTATAGCGAGGTATATGTAGATATGAATGCATATTATCAATTTAGCATACAAAAGTCTAATCTTTTTATTTTAGTAAAACTATGGCGTATCACGCCAACTTTACACAATCCCCCGGTAGATGTTTAGTATACTCACCGGAATACGTCGTAACTACTCAGTAATCGGCAATCTTTTTCCTTTCCTTGCGGCCTCCCAAGTTCCCGCACTCAAATCTAACATTGAATTTAACTTACATAAGAAACGGCTACATTCCGATACGGTGAGAACATGAAAACACAAGTTGTACGTACTAATTACACTACGTACGATTATAGCAAACTATCTAACACTTATTTTAACTTGAATTTACCCAAACGCTGTTTCGCAACAGAAAACAGAACGCGTTACGTTTTAACCGTGTCGTATTTTAGATTTTAGATACCTTTTCCCGATATTAGTTTCCAGATTTCATATACAGTTAAACTAACTTAATTAAACAATACCAAAATATCCCAACATCTATACAGAGACCTACCCTATAACCAAAATCACCATAGTCCACCGAAAATCCGGCGACGCCGGATCTGGCCTTAATCTCGCCAACCAAAATCCGAGCCCCTGGGTTCGTGCTCCTATGGTTTATTCTAGGCCCAACATACAACATTAAAGCACTGTTTGGTTAAGTTTATTTTTATCTAAACTATAGAAGAATACTACCGAGCTCAGTTTTGATTAAAATACGATATTATAGATATAAGATTTCTAAATTAAACCAATTACAGAACTAAATACTACATTGATTAAAGATTTTAACTACAAAGGATTGCTGGAAGAACTCCCTGCAAGATGCACAAGTTCCTAGTTCCTAGCTTGATGGTGAAAATCCTAGAACTTGGCTCTTCTCCTCTCCTTCCTTGTTCTTCTTTGTTTGTTCTAGTTTTCTTTTTCTTTCTTTTGAATTTTCAGATTTTTAAATTAGCTAAGTGATCTGAACAAATGATATATATATAACAAAGGTAAGAGTGATGTGTAGGAGGAGGTGTCAATGATCAAGATGTGCTATCCTCATGCAAGGAGGAGGTGTTGTGTGTGTGTTGTGCATGCAAGAAGGATGTGTCAAGGTATTATCTTTCCAAATTGATTTATCTTGTGATAAAATTCTGAACTAAAGCCTCATTTAACCTCTTTTCTTCTTACACCCTTAACAATTTCCATTTGCACATTTTCTTAAATTTTTACACAAAGACTCCTCACTAACTATGTTATTATATAACACTATTTTAATTAAAATGAAGCTAAATTTTACATTAAAACCCTTATAATTTATTTATGTTACATATTAAAATTTTAATTTAATTTGTTTTACATACACTTTATGAAAATGTATTATTTGGTTTTAATTACTTTTTATTTTAACATTTTATTATTTAATTAATTAATTTTATTTATTTCTAAATTTTCAATATGCTACATAGGTCGTCTATTTTTGATGTGACAGTCATAGAGTTTGACTTCATCAGAATAACAGATGGACCTGATAAGAAGATAGTAGGGAGTGATGTCCTGGTATTTGGATGACATGCACTTAATAGGATGAGATCTTTCAGTACTACGATCGGTTATACAGTGGTTGTTATAAGGTGTTTCTCCACACAGGATCTGGATAAAATATCAGAATTTCTGGTCACTAGATCTATGGTTTTAGATCTAGATTTGGGAAGTGTCCCAATTCGGGTACTTGACACTATTCTAAAGTATTTTAGAATGGACGACTCCTGGCGTGGTGGTGTACCTGCTGGGGATGGAGTCACCCTCTCTACAGAGATGTCTTCTAGACTGATGAGGATAAGGATTTGCATGATTGGCATATAACTTGCTTAGGCAATTGAGTTAATCATGAAATGTCAAGTACCGCACCAGATATTGCTTTTGCACTGGCTGCAATAAGCATATATATTAATCCAATCCTAGAGAAACATTGGGAAGAAGTTATGAACATAAGTGGATGTTCTTGGTATATGGTAACGGCAGCCTCCTTCAGGAGGCGGTTATCATTTTAAGCTTCCAAGGTGACCTGGATGACAGAGTTATAGTTTTCCCTCTTTTGAGGGGTAGTATATTGGACAGATGGTCCAAGCGGATACTGAGGAAAGCATGGCGCAAGATACTGATTAAATTTAGTAGGCGATACAGTTTAAGAAGTTTGTTGGATATGGAGTTCATTTGTGAACTGGGTCCTATCA
The DNA here is from genome assembly GCA_030015575.1 of Agapanthus africanus. Lineage (NCBI taxonomy): Eukaryota > Viridiplantae > Streptophyta > Magnoliopsida > Asparagales > Amaryllidaceae > Agapanthus > Agapanthus africanus. The sequence continues at coordinate 360,026,916 of JASDDO010000012.1, forward strand.
GATATCCAGAAAAATTCTAAGATAGGTATTGTAAGGCAACGCCAGCGCCCCGACCATCAATCCGTGGTCAAACGTGGAACAAAAACTTGAAAAACTGGCGCTAACGGAACCCTTAATGACGGATCGTGCCATTAACCCTATACTAGTTGATTGTAAAATGGCTTACGAAATTATACCGATCGATCCGTGTCCTTCGGTCTTCAATATATGTACATGACTTGTCGCGGCTGCCTAGAACAAGTTCGTTCTCCGGTCTCCCGCGTCAAAGAGGATCCACATTGAGGATTCTTTATACGGGCTCCCGCTTCTAAACCGAAGTAACTCGGACATCAAGCTTTCTAGCCTAGATGCCCAAGGTGAAGTAGAGAGAGTGTGTGATCATTTTTTTCAATACACCCAATGATTCTCTACACATAATAGGGTATGGGTGGAGGTGAAGAAGTTGCCAAGTGAGGAAAATGAGTGAGCTCAAGTTTTGGCACAAAGAAAAAACTAGTGAAGAAAAAGAGTCTGTTGTTTTTCTTTGAGTGAGTTGTGAGTGTTGTTATTGTGTTTGATTTAGAGCAAGTGAAGAAAAAATCTAGCACAAAATATCTCCCACCATCACAAGAACCATCAATGCACACAAGAACCCATACCATGAGTTACAAGTGAGCACATGCACCATCAATGCATAAAACCAAAACTCACACTCACAAACCAAAACTTAACTTCACACATTTAATAAATAATAAACATTAACTAAAATGTTTAATGAAAAAGAAAATGGCAACACTAAAGTTAACTTGTAACGGATTACAAGAATACCCCTCATCTGTACATACATACCTGCATCCGTATTCCGACTGAATACGAATACAACGAGACGAAAATAAACCAACAATATAATACTAGGATCCGGATTAAACCAAAGCCCACTAGTATTATCCGTCCGATCATGATCCATGCACAAGTGCACGTATATGATCGAACCTTGCCATAAAACCATACGGCCTCTACAACGTTTCGCCCGAACTAGGGAAACCCTCTGTGTGGGACTTTAAAAACTCGTCAATACGCTGGAAGTGGGTTTAACGACAAGCACGTCAGTGACACCAGCTGTACGTAATGGCTGCGCAGGTATTGAACGAAAGGGAGGCCGACGAGCGAACTCATCCTGAAACCCTATTGAGCCTGACATTGACAATATCCGTACAGTGAGGTCCGTTCGTCTATGAGTATCGCATATCGGGTCTAGGGAGGTGGATAATGTCAGACCCCTAATAACGCGATATTTAGTGTCGGCATGAAGCCTATCACCACCCGAGAAACTACTGATCCGAATCAGTAATTCTCGACTACCTTGGCCAAGGATTTCTGGTGATGGCCACCCGTGCACACCGCGACCTCCACCCCCAATACCGGGAGAGACGAATCCCCTGACGATCCACTCAGTGCCTCCATGTGGCTCGGGACTGTACCCAACTAAAACCTGTTTGCTTGGCTCCTTTGAGCCGTGGTAGGGTAGTAATCAAAGCACAGTGGGAACTCACACGAGACAAATGACGATCTCAGGTCGATAGGCTAACCTGTACACATGTCACCAGGGAACTGCTATCTGACAATAGGTATAATACCAACTAGCATGTTCCCGGCGAGTCTGTCCGGTGTACTCATAACCCAATGGGCACCTGTATACATCTTAGGTGAACCAACTGACACCAATGGCTTGTAAGACCAGCCACCGCCCCTCGTCGGGGTCTCGATCCATATAGACTAGTCTACTCTCGGAGTATCGATGCCCAGTCTCGAAACTCCCACGACTAGGGACACTTTAAGGATGTGCTTATAGACCACCGAACTCTCACGTATATGATCACCATCATATTGCTGGTAGTCAAGCAAGAATCTTATGGGCTCTATCAACATGTAATAATGATCTATAATGTCACCTGAAGCATGTACACGATGATAAAGACAAACCAAATAGCAAACTATCATCTCGAGTAAGACTGTTCTACCGGTATAGGTCCTCTCTCAATCATTGCAATCACGTGCCTGCGACCCAATAATTGACTTGAGGGCGTTATAACCAACAATCTACCACTTTCACTTAAGGCTAATTATTGCGGTGTCGCATACTCACAGCCCGTGTGATACCGAACACCCAACTTCTCTACTAATCAGTTTCATAAAGCTCATTTTTAAAACTATTGCGTTCGAGAAATAGCCTCAGTGAGTGGATCCGCTTTGATGTTTCTTTCTATGTCTCTCTTTATCTCAAGTTCGCGGAGAAAGCCATCTCCCGAAATGAGCAATACCTGTCTTAGAATATGTCTGGATATCTGATGGGACCCAGTTCACAAATGAACTCCAAATCCAGTTTACTTCTTAGACTGTATCGTCAACTGAATTTAATCAGTATCCTGCGCCATGCCTCCATCAATATCCGCTTGGACCACTTGTCCAAACTACTGCCCCTCGTCAGCGGGAAAACTATAACTTTTGACAGTCACTCTGTCATCCAGGTCACCTTGGAAGCCTGGAATGATAACTGTCTCCTGAAGGAGGCTGTCGTTATCATATCCCTAGAACATATACTTATGTTCATAAACTGCTTCCGAACGTTTCTCCAGGATTGGATTAATATATCAACTTATTGCAGCTAGTGCAAAAAAAACATCTGGTGTGGTACTTGACATCTCATGATCAACTCAATCGCCTAAGCAAGTGATATGCCAATCATGCACATCCCTCTCCCCTTTAGTCTGTAAGACACCTTTAGAAAGGGTGACTCCATCACCTGCAGGTACACCACCATGCCAGGAGTCGTCCATTCTAAAACACCTTTAGAATAGTGTCAAAGTACCCAGATTGGGAAACTACCCAAATCTAGATCTAAAACCATAGATCTAGTAACCAGAATGCCTGATATTATATTCATATCCTATGTGGAGAAACCACAGTGTGACAACCACAGTATAACCGATCGTTGTATAGGAATTTCACTTCCTACAATGTGTATGTCATCCAAACACTAGGACCTCACACCCTACTACCTTCTTAACAGATCCATCTCCTATTCTGTTGAAGTTAAAGCCCATGACTGTCACATCAAAAATATATGATCTATCTCCGCCATACCTCCTTTAGTCTATAAACAGACATAAGTTAGTTGTCCACTATGCTTCCGCTGCTCCCACTGACCATAATAACCCTCTGGCAGAGTCATATACACGTGCACTTCTAAAGCTAGTTTAGAACGACGCTATATTAATCCTCCTGCCGGGTCTCATAGTCTAGAACAACAGTAATGGCAAGTCTGGGTAAACAAGGATCTCCTTTTCACCATCTTTGAGGATACCGAAGTACCTCTCGGGTGCCTGAGGTTACCCACCATATCTGCGGAGTGGCTAATGGAATGTCAAACCCGATTGAATCTTTAGGTTCTATTTAAATTTTCAGTAATCGTTTGTGGTTCTGGAATCACTTCGAGTTCTACCATACTCCCACTACTGTTTTCTGAAAAAAATCCATTTTACTAAACTTGTGGCGAGTCAAGAACAATATCACTATTGATCTTCCAGATGGTAGAAAGTTAACCCTCGTCATAGCCCGGGATAACCCACAATCTTCCATTACAGAAACATGCCTTGAGTTATCCAGAGTCTGGTTTTAAGCATAAGCCGGACAACTCCATATACCTTAACATTGTTAAGATATGAACCATTCTATATACAATATAGAAACAGAGGCACTGATTTAATTGGAACCAGATTCAAATCATGCAGCTGTCTCCAGTGCATGTTAACTAAATGGAGAGAGGCCGATCAACATTACTCAACTTAGGAGTGCATCAAGATATGAGTAACCTGAAAGTGAAGCAGTTCTCAAAACCATTACTATCAACTGAATACCAAACACATGTATCTACATCTTCAATCACCTTGAAGAATCCTGATACTTGCAACACATGGTTCTCTACTTTATTCTTATACCTATAACTTCTCAAAACATGGACCTTGTATTTCTACGAAACACTTGTCTAAAACTGGAGAAGTCATAAGTAAACAAAATATAGTACGGAGACCAACCCTTCTGTCCCAATGGACACTGGACAACATACAATACTTTGTATAAGTCCCCTGAGTTGAATAACTCAAACCCTGTGCGTCGTAGTTTGAAAACTCTACTTATGGTTAAGAAGAATTACACCACTGTTTAATGCTCCTTACCTAATTATCAACTGATATAGGTAATGTCATGGACATAATTTCAAAAAGTTATATCTCACTTACAGATATATCAGTTTGAAATTGGTGCATAACAACGGATATTCAAAACTAAATATTTGCCATCAGGAAAAAACCACAGACGATTTCCTCAAGTATCACCAATTACAACGAATTCCGATATAATGAGGATGATCACCTAATTCGCAATAACTTACTCCCACCCATCATCTGTAAACCCATACAGATGTGAGAAACAAATCTGGTAAATACATACCCTGAGCAAGGATCTAATTGGGAAATCAGTTTTCAATTGACAACGAACAGTGAAACTAAAACATGAAAAATATTTCGAACGGGTATCCGGGTATTCCTAGTAATGCCTCTTCTACTATCCGATTCACGACTGTAACCGTATATTTTTGTAACAACCCTAAATTTCTTATACAACTTTTTGTACAAATGTTTTCAAAATCCATAAAGGGGTATTTTAGCCTGAGTACAAGATATAAGTAATTATTTTGCTTTTTAATTACAAGTTAAAAGAATGTAACAACTCCATTTTTAGTGTACAAAAATTTGCTTTAAAATTAATGTATACTTGGGGTATTTACATTTACCGTTATAACTTTAAGTAATTAATTAGCTCCATAATTACAAGAAGGAGCTTGTAGATCATTGGTAATACCTTGCACTGCTGAACAAAGCCACCAGAGTTCAAATCCCATACCCCTCATTATTTTTAATATTGTTTTTTTTAAAACCTTTAGAACACCAAGGGTTCACACGTGCATATCTCACAAAAACCCCAGTACACCCAAAGATGTAAGATTGCCAGGGGTTAGATGAACCGTCGGGGGGATCCCGGCCGCTTGACTCGGCCGGGAATCGGCCAAATCGGCCTTGACTTGGCCGACTCAGTCCTCCGACCGAGTCAGGGCTGAGTCACGGCCGAGTCGGCCGATTCCGGCGACGGACCCAACATGAAAGTTGTGTCTTTTCATATTCCCTATGCACCTGCAAAATTTCAGCCTCAGACCAGTTCCAGAGCTCTTAAAAAACCCCAATTACTCCACTTTTAATACATTTTTAATACATTTTATCACATTTTTCATTTTAACCTTTCACCTACCCAAATCCTAGCCTAACCCTATAAATACCACCCCTACCCTCTACCCTCTCACCCCAAAATTATGAACCCACTCTCTCAAATTTCCAAGAATCTTGTGCACTTTGAAAACGAGCTCGAGGCGAAGCTCCGACGAATTCCCGACGGAACTTCCAGCGATCGTTTTAGGAACTACAGGCGACGACGCAACACATCGGCATTCCCCTACTTCTATCTCACTCTCTTGTGTGACTTAAAACCCGTAAGTCCCATTTTCTATCTATCTCTTCTATCTAAAAATACGGATTTACAAAACCCGACGGAATCGGAGCAAATCCGATTTCCGATTCGGTTTCCTATAAAATTCCACTTCTCACTAATACAATCATACCTAAACTTCCTCATGTTGACTATTAAATACTAATCAAATAAATTGATCAAGTTTCATTACATAAAATGATAACTATTTCCATTCATCGTATTTTTTCACTTAAATACCACATTGTTTCAATTCTACATTTAACTCCATCAAACTTGCTATACATTTAAAGTAGATCATGAAGTAACGACCTACCTCCTCACACACCTACATACAACCTAACACGATACCCTCGAGAACTCAGAATACGGAAAAACAAACATTTTCATTTAAATACCCTTTACTAAATAAAGTCATTTCTAAAAGATTTAGTATTGATACACTTTTTAAATAAATACCACTTATTATGAAAATAGGTTAAGATTGTGGACATCAGTCGTTTATCTAAACCTTACTTTATGGTGTCTAGGCTAGGCAAGTGAGAAATGTAACTTTAAAAGGCCCGTCTCACAGTGATTCGTGAGCGGATCCCTCCTTTCTTCACTTGTACTTACCTGGCCACAATTGGCGGTGAAGAGGCGATTTGAGGTATCTCACAACTTGTCGCTTTAGACCATTTAGGAATAGTCTAGTTGACTTAGGAGACCCTAGAACATAGAATACGGAAAAATTTACATCTTTATAAATAAATACCATTTACTTCATAAAACCGTTTTCTAAAGGATTTAGTATTTTACAATCTTTGCAAAGGGCCGCTACAACCCATTTTGGGGAACCCGTTTGGGATGGTACAGATTATCGCACATTCTCGGGCTTAGTGGTGCGAGATTCAGACCTCCGCAAGGAGCATTCAGTCTCGAAATATTTAAAGTACGACATCTTAAGAAAATGAGATTTTTAGAATATAATAAATATATAAAAATTATTTTTGTATAAATATATGTATATTTATCATTAAAATACCTATTTTGTTATGATATAAATATTCCTCTTTTTCTAAAAATCACAAGAATAAATTTTACACTAAAATACCATGAATTCCAAATAAATCAATATTACAGATAAATACCTTTATCTATGAAATTAGGATATTTTCACTAGAAATATCACAATATAAAATCCACATTCATTACAACTCTAAAGACGAATAATAAATACTTGGGGTGTATTTTTAAAAGTATATAAAAGTATTTTTACATAAAACCCCTCAAGTTCTATAAATTACCCTAAGGACCCTAGTAAACATAGGTTTAAGCGGGACCAATCTCTTGAGCCTCATGGAGCCGGAGAAGTGGGTGCTTGCCTATCTAAGGTAGGCAAATTAATAAAAACAATCAGGACTTCAATTTACTTTGCTGATTGTCTGACTCAGTTTGAGTCTCAGTATAATGTGACTTGAATATGATTCAAGTACAATCTACAATCTTCAATATTACAATTCAACATGAATCCCTGAATCCAATTCTCAATCTATACAACTTGACTGAACCGAACCATGGATATAAATTCTATTGACATGGTTCTCCAGTTATTCCATTTACATGATTATACAGTTACATCCGTTTACTGATATCATGGTTTTGGTCAGTCATCCAACTATACAATCTATCCAACACAGTACAACAATACAATCAAAACACTATGGGGTTTAAGGGGTGGATTGGTACAGAAGGTGTTAAAAGTGGAATGAGATGGTAAGATTAAGACACCTAACCTATATTCTGTTGATGTTGTACCATGACCCAACGGTTCCTTGAGTTCCTGATACCTTAGTCTCCGGGGCAAGTGAGACTCCTCTCGTACACACTGGTATCCTTCTGTACCAAGCTACAAACAACAGCGTTAACACTAAATACAACAATATAACAATATAATAAAACTGTAAAAGCTACTCTCTCTCTCTCACTCTCTGTCTATTCTATTTCTCCTCTTATCTTTGGGACTTACCGAGCGACCTGTTCGCTGACGACACTCTCTTTCTTTCTTCTTTGAATGTCGTCAGGTGATTTGGACACGTCGGAGATCGATCCTACTGTTGAAGACTTGGATCAGTTTGCTGAAGACCCAGAGCTTTAGTTTCATTGTACACATTTCCTTTCAGTACTTTACATTCCTGTTATGCCATTGTTTAGGAATCACTTTTATTTCAGTTGTATTTACTTTTCATGCATTATACAAAATAATGTTAATAAATAAAGTTGTTGTTCAGTTTATATATCTTGTCTCTTGTGTATTTACTTTTATATTGCTTAGATACGCTTAACGTATTTACTTCAGAGTAAATACGTAGCGGACCAGTCGTGTCCCCTTCGCCGTATACCGAGAAGCGGGGCGTGACAATTTCCTTCCCATCTCTCTAAATCCCTTTATCTGTCTTTACTCATTACCTTCTGTACACCACCCTTAGGCTAAATGGTTTTCTTCCTTCCCTACCGTTTGTCACCAGCCTATGGTTTGGAAGAAGACTATCCAACAAGCGTAATAGGTGTACTCTCCTAATCCTACGAGTACTCGTAACTTGAGAGAAGGTAAAGATAAAAGACAACCTGAATAATCCTATTCAATTTCTCCTGAACCGTAGAAATGCAAAGGTGAAGTAGGAGTGGCGATGAAATATGTGGTTTGGTCGTGAATAATAGCAGTCGCAATTTACTTTCCTCTCTTTCTAATCCCTTTATTTGTCTTTACTTATTACCTTCTGTACACCACACTTAGGCTAATTGGTTTTCTTCTTTCCCCACCTTTCGGCACCTGCCTATGGTTTGGAAGAAGACTATCCAATATGCGCAATAGGTGTACCCTCTCCTAATCCTAGGAGCCCTCACATCCTGAGAGAAGGTAAAAGGAAAAGACAACTGAATAGTCCTATTCAATTTCTCCAGAACCGGAAACCATCCTCGAATCTGAAACAAGTTTCTTCGAGTTCGTATGTAACTATACGATGGTCATATTCAATAACTATGGATCTTCGTAGTGATACAGAATGTTCCGGAGAAAAGCAAAGGGTAAAAGAAGGAGTGACAATGATGTATGCAACTCTGACAATCCAAAGGCCAGTGTTTTAAGAAAGCTCAGTTAACTTGGTCACTGAGTTATAGTCTAGGGTCGGGACATGGTCGCTGCCAAAGAGAGAAAGGGAAAAGAAACACTCTGCATACACTCTAATCTAGATCAGAATGGTTAATCACTTTATCTAATCAGTATGTCTCCCACTGTATCCTCAAATTCTCCTCCAAACCTGAAAGATGAATTAGTCGGGATCATCTAAAATCACCCGAGGAGTAAACCAACTCATCAGTGGGATCGGGATCCAACTATCATCGCATGATAACCTGATGGAATCCACTCAAGTTATCACACTCCAGAAGGTATGCACATGCCTAGAAAGTTTCCTATATGTTTGAAACTCCCGATGTGATTTCTACCCCATGCTCTTATGACCTTGACGAAGGCCAACATATCATAAGTCACATGTTAAGTTCTACCCATCATTGTCCAGGTTAATTTGAACCCACTCGTACATACCCTTGACGAAGGCCAAAATAGTAGTACGACTGTCCCAAAACAATGCATCTATCTATGCAACAGAAAAGTAACAAGCAGCTACCTTACACTATGCCATGTCGAAGGCCAACAAACATAGCATGAATACTAAGTGCTACCCGTCTGAAATGACGGAGGGCTACGAATGGTTTTTGGCGAAAAACCTTTAACGTAATGAACTTGATATCGTTGAAGGAACCGTATAGCTTTTTACAAATATATAGTGGCGAAAAACCTTTGCTAAACAGGTCACTCCCGGTGAAGGGATCTTGGCTCTTTCCTCGTCGAATAAGGTGCAGGGTATTCTCACTGAATACCGCGATGCAAAGAAAAAAAGTAATCGACTATAGTGAAGTTATTACCCTGACGCAAACTTCTGCCCAAGGGGTCACTCCCGATGAAAGGATCTCGGCCCTTGCCTTGTCGAATAAGGTGCTGGGTATTCATAACCGAATACCTCTGTGCAAAACAAAAGAAAACGTCCTTGTAATAACAACTTTTTAAAATTGTTCCAACAGCATCTAATATGTCTGTTTTCTTTGCATTGATCAGAATCAACCCGGTCCCATCAATTAATCACACCAAAAAAGAACGAAAATATGATGTACGTATATGCCATCCGCATTCGCCACTGGATCTCGTCATCACCCGTTAGGTTACTTAACTAACGACAGAGCGGGGACTGGACTAGTGCGGGTGTAAAACATATACAACATCTACTAGTGTATATATAGCAATATACAATAATCGCTCCAGGCGTGATAAATGTAACATCACAGACAAGCGATAAGCATCACAGAACAATACAGATAATCTGGGAGCCCCGGGTTTCCTTTGAGCCATAAGTGAAACCCGACGTTTCCCTGGTCGTGTGGATAACCTATGCAAGGAAAACCTAGACCCGACAAGTTACCCGCCAAAACCAGAAGTGAGGCAGCCCCCTTCATCAAAGTGAATGGGCCACCCGACACTTCACGGAATCCGGTAACTTGAGCACCCCTCAATGGGTCAACCTGTACCCCCTACAAGTGCGGCGAATAGCCCGCCAATTCTTGAGTGAGCCCTCATCCTTCTCAACGCCATGAGATGCGGACCCGTTGCCCTCCAGAACCCTGCTATCCGTGCACTCCATTGCGGGGTAATCCTAGTACAGAAAAGAAAATTTGTACAACGGTGACATCGACCTCAACCCGATCGTGCCCCAAACAAATATTATACAAACAGGCCGTGACGGCAGTCCACATGTCGGACGCTCTCCCCGCGATATCAAATGTACAATAAAACTAAACTGTACTATCATTGCATCCAAGCTATCCACTCTGACGAATCCGCAACAACATAGCACATCACAGAACATCAACGTGAATGTCAAGTTCGCAAACCCGTCTAAAAGGACTATAGGAATTAGACAAGTTGTACCGCTGAAATGACATTCACGGTCGCAGATTGTAATGTAAGTACTGTAAAACTTTAAACAATGTTAGAAATACCGACTTCGAAATAACACCGAATAGCCCCAAAACAACTAGATAAGACTATTTCCAAACTGGGCTAAACAAGCAACACCACTAAACCAATATTCCAGAGACTAGACTATACCAAAAATACGAAGCCCAAACACTTTAATCTGGCCGGCCTCCTCGGTTTTTATAGCATTGTGCTCGGTTTTATTCTGGTGGAATTGGTTCGTATTTGGGGTGTAGTGTAGTGGTCAAGTTAGTAGTTTTCTACAGTTGCTAAAATAATTTTAGAAGACTAATAAAAATTCGACTTAATCTAGAATACATCGGGTGATGTTTCAGGGTTGTTTCGGTTTCGATACTTTAACTTCATCTAAACAACTAGTATACGGTTAATAGGTTGGCTCTGATACCATGTAAGGCTACGTCAGCGCCCCGGCCATCAATCCGTGGCCAAACGCGGAACAAAAACTTTTAAAACCGGCGCTAACGGAACCCTAAATGACAGATCGTGCCATTAACCCTATACTAGTTGACTGTAAAGTGCTTTACGAGATTATACCGATCGATTCGTGTCCTTCGGTATTCAATCTCTGTCCATAAGTTGTTACGGTTGCCTAGAACAAGTTCGTTCTCCGGTCTCCCTTGTCGAAGAGGATCCACATCGAGGATTCTTTATACGTGCTCCCGCTTCTAAACCGAAGCAACTCGGACATCAAGTTTGCTAGCCTAGATGTCCAAGGTGACGTAGAGAGAGTGTGTGATCATTTTTTCTCAATACACCCAATGATTCTCAACATATGAGAGGGTATAGGTGGAGGTGAAGAAGTTGCCAAGTGAGGAAAATGAGTGAGCTCAAGTTTTGGCACAAAGGAAAAAACTAGTGAAGAAAAAGAGTCTGTTGTTTTTCTTTGAGTGAGTTGTGAGTGTTGTTATTGTGTTTGATTTAGAGCAGGTGAAGAAAACCACTAGCATAAAATTTCTCCTACCATCACAAGAACTATCAATGCACACAAGACCCCATACCATGAGTCACAAGTGAGCACATGCACCATCAATGCACAAAACCAAAACTCACACTCACAAACCAAAACTTAACTTCACACATTTAACACATAATAAACATTAACTAAAATGTTTAATGAAAAAGAAAATGGCAACACTAAAGTAAACTTGTAACGGATTACAAGAATACCCCTCATCTGTAAATACATACCTGCATCCGTATTCCGACCGAATACGAATACAAAGAGACGAAAATAATCCAACAATATAATACTAGGATCTGGCTTAAACCAAAGCCCCCTAGTATTATCCGTCTGATCATGATCCGTGCACAAGTGCACGTTTATGATCGAACCCTGCCATAAAACCATACGGCCTCTACAACGTTTCGCCCGAACCAGGGAAACCCTCTGTGTAGGACTCTAGAGACTCATCAATACACTAGCAGTGGGTTTAACCACAAGCACGTCAGTGGCACCAGCTGTACGTAACGGCTGCCCAGTTATTGAGCGAAAGGGAGGCCGACGGGCGAACTTATCCTGAAACCCTACTGAGCCCGACAGTAACAATATCCGTACAGCGCGGTCCGTTCGTCTATGAGTATCACATATCGGGTCTAGGGGTGGATAAAGTCAGACTCCTAATAACGCGATATTTAGTTGTAACACTTCAGAAAAATAAAATATTAATTTTGGCAATTTTTATAATTAAATAATATTGAATATTTTAATATTTCGGTATAATTAAATACCGATAAATTGGGAAAAAATTTGGAAAATACTAATAGAGGGTGTTTTATGGAATTATGCCATTTTTAATGTTTTTATGATTAATTATATGCTAATTTAGCGCTAATCGCGATTAAAAATCGCTAATCGCGCTTTAAACGTATTTGGGCAAAACATGCACCGTATCTTTTTCTACACTTGTTACATATTTTCCCATGGCTTCCTATATGTTTTATCATGGTTAATGATTTATTAGAAAGGGGGGAAAAGAAAAGAAAAGGAAAAGGATTTAGGATATAATATTAGGTATGGTGAAGAGAGAGAAAGAATGGGTGAGAGTCAACAAGAGTTTTGAACCATTCTTCCACCATTTTACCTCATTTTCTCTCCCCTCAACTTCCTTCAGCTGCTGCTGCTTCCCCCTCTTCCTCTTTCATCTTCAAGCATCACAATCACATCCAAAACAACATCAAAACATAATCCCCACTTCACAAAAAAGGTGCACAAGCTCAAGAGAAGAACCTTGGACCAAGAAAGCAAGGATTTTGGCCACTTGGGGCAACTCAAGAATTTTCTTGAGTTGCCAAATGAGATATTTTCTGAACCACTAGCTCAGTTTTTCCATTACTTATACCCCCATGTTAGATTTGAATCGATATCGAGTGGTTTTGTGGACTTAGGAAAAACCTAGTTAGGGTTAATGGGAATTGAGAGTGGTGATGGGTAATTAAGCTCTGTAGAGGCCACACAAACCCCCTAGTGTTAGAATTAAGACTCAAACCAGAGACTAGAAACCCTAAAACGCGGATTTAGAAACCCCGACATCAGATAAATGTATGATTTGAGAGGGTATTTTGGAATCTAAAGCATCCCGGGGGTACTAGAAATGATTTTGCAAATACTGGGAGTCGTGCAGGTACCTAGGAAGCTACCACTGAATGTAAGTCTACGGTAGCGCCCCGACCGTCTTTCCGAGGCCAAAATGCGGAAACAAAAACTTTTTCTTAACTTGAAACTGGCGCTATCGTATACTTTTTCCTGGATCGAACCATTAACCTACAACTAGCTATCAAGAGAGAGGGTTGGAAAGCTATACCGATCGATCTGTGTCCTTCGGTCTTTGGCCACCATCCCAAGCTCCTCGCGGCATCTCCGGTCTCGATCTCCTCGTCGGAATGGGCACCACATCTACGAGTCTTTTTACGGGCTCCCGCTTCATCCGAAGCAACTCGGGCATGAAGTGTGCTAGCCGACGTGTCCAAGGTGTTGTAGAGAATGTTTGTGATCACTTTGTCTCTTGCATCCATTGATTTGGATGGAGGTTAGAGATGAAGCCATTGATGGAGATAATGAGCTAGAGGAGGAAGAAGAAGAAGAGGCATTCTTTTTCCTTTTGTTTTGTGCTGGAATGATAATGAGAGTGAGAGTGAATTATCAAAATACAAGAGCTAGCAACCATCTCATGACAGCCCCTCTCTATCTCCTTATCAATTCATCACTCAAAACCATCACATTATGTGACTAATTCACAATAAAAGAGACCATGAGTCACAAGGTTTGCATGTGTCACAATTAATGCACAAAATGATGATTTCTAGCTCATTATTTCTATATGCAAACATTAATCCAAATGTTTGCCACAACAAAAAGATACGACAACATCTAAAGTAAACTCGTGATGGATCACAAGGATACCCCTCACCTGTATATACATACCTGCATCCGCATTCCGACTGAATACGAATGCGATGAGACTAAAGTAATCCAACAAATCTAATACTAGAATCCGGCTTAAACCATAGCCCACTAGTATGATCCGCCCGATCATGATCCGTGCACTACTGCACGTATATGATCGGACCCTTCCATATATAATACGGCCTCTACAACGTTTCGCCCGAAACTTGAGAAACTGTCTGTGGGGGACTCTAAAGACTCGTCAATACATTGGCTGTGGATTTAACCACTAGCACGTCAGAGGTACTAGCTGTAAGTAACGGGCTACCAGGTATTGACCAAAAGGGAGGTCGATGAGCGAACTCATCCTGACACCCTACTGAGCCTGTCAGTGACAATATCCGTACAGTCCGGTCCGTTCGTCTATGAGCATCGCATGGCGGGCCTAGGGGGTTGGTAAAAGTCAGACCCCCAAAAGCGGTACAAGTCGTGTCGGAGTGTAGACCAGAACACCCTGAGATACTACTGAAATACCTACCAGTAAATCTCCTGCCTCGGCCGAGGGCTTTGTGTAATGGCTCTCCTAGACACAGCGCGATCTCACCCCCAATACCGGGAGAGAAGAAACCCCTGCCGATCCGCTCACTGCCTCCATGTGGCTCGGGACTGTACCCAACTAAAACCTGTTTGCACGACTCCTTTGAGCCGTGGTAGGGTAGTAATCAAAGCACAGTGGGAACTCACACGAGACAAATGACGATCTCAGGTCGATGAACTAACCTGTACACATGTCACCAGGGAACTGCTATCTGACGTCAGGTATAATACCAACTAGCATGTTCCCGGCGAGTCCTTTCCGGTGTACTCATAACCCAATGAGCACCTGTATACATCTTAGGTGAACCAACTGACACCAATGGCTTGTGAGACCGGCCACTGCCCCTCGTCGGGGTCTCGACTGTATACACTAGTCTACTTCGGAGTATCGATGCCCTGTCTCGAAAACTCCCACGACTAGGGATCACTTTAAGGATGTGCTTATAGATCCCAGCTCCCACGTATATGATCTCCATCATACTGCTGGCCATCAAGCAAGAATCCTATGGGCTCTATCAACGTGCAATAGTGACCTGTAAGGTCACCTAAAGCATTACACGATGATAAAGATAAACCAGATAACATACTATCATCTTGAGTAAGACTGTCCTACCGGTATAGGTCCTCCCTCAATCATTGCAACCACGTGCCTGTGATCCAATAATTGACTCTGAGGGCACTATATCCAACAATCTCCCACTTGCACTCAAAGCTAATTATTGCGATGTCGCATACTCACAGCCCGTGTGATATCGAACACCCAACTCCTCTACTGATCATTTTCACAAAGCCCATTTGCGAAACTATTGCGTTCGAGGAATAGCTTCAGTGAGTGGATCCGCCCTGATGTTTTTATCTATGTCTCTCTTTATCTCAAGATCGCGGAGAAAGCCATTTCCCGAAATGAGCAATACATGTCTTAGAATATGTCTGGATATCTGATGGGACCTAGTTCATAAATGAACTCCAAATCCAAACTTCTTAGACTGTATCATCAACTGAACTTAATCAGTATCCTGCGCAATGCCTCCCTCGGTATCCGCTTGGACCTCCTGTCCAAACTACTGCTCCTCATCAAAGGAAAAACTATAAATCTGACAGTCACTCTGTCATCCAAGTCACCTTGAAACTCTGGAATGATATTCGTCTCCCGAAAGAGGCTGCCATTATCATATCCTTAGAACATCCACTTATGTTCTAAAACTGCTTCCGAATGTTTCTCCAGGATTGGATCAATATCAATTTATTGCAGCTCGTGCAAAAATAATGTCTGGTGTGGTACTTGACATCTCATGATTAACTCAATTTCCTAAGCAAGTGATCTGCCAATCATGCACATCCCTCTCCCCTTTAGTCTCTAAGACACCTTTAGAGAGGGTGACTCCATCACCTGCAGGTATACTACCGTGCCAGGAGTCGTCCATTATAAAGCACCTTTAGAATGATGTCTAAGTACCCAGATTATGACACTTCCCAAATCTAGATTTAAAACCATAGATCTAGTAACAAGAACGTCTGATATTATATCTTTATCCTATGTAGAGAAACCACTGTGTGACAACCAAAGTATAACCGATCGTAGTATAGGAATTTCACTTCCTACTCTGTGTTGTTCCCCTCCGAAAGACGGCGCGACAGAACTTCTTGCCTGAGATTCGGGGCAGATGCTAATAGATGCTATCCGTCCACCCTCCGAAGATACCAAGTTGATTTATGGCACCATGTATCGAAGGTTTAAACGGATGCGGCCGATGTAGCAGACTTCATCAGATTCCCCCTCGTTTGAGAGGTTTTTGATTGTGGGGACGCTCTTCCCTATAGGCGCAAGCCCCTGCAATTAATTACGCTACCGCTTCACGGTAACAACTTTCTCCTTCTCCATATGGTCACTTCGTGTCGTGGGTTTCTGTTTTTTGTTTGGTTGCCCGTTGATTGTATACGGAGACTAAGTTATGTTGTCTCCCGTAGGGCGTGGACTAGTCCAAATCCGTATCTTTCTTAGATTTGGGTTTGGGGGTTGTGTTTAAGGATACGTTAGCCTTATTTGAGACTAAGATCAACTTAAACGTTTGTTAAGGATACGTTAGTCTAATTTCAGACTAAGATCAACTTAACGGGATCGTTTAGATCAAACAAAAGAGTAATTGGGGGCTCTATTGTTTAGTTTAGTGACGTTGCGGTCGATAGATAGTTTAAGGACATTGCAGTCCAATGTTAGTTTTAAGACATTGCGGTCAAGGTTAAGGACATCATAGTCCGTGGATTTAAGGACTCCACAGTCCGATATTAGTTTTAAGACATCACGGTCAAGGTTAAGGACATCATAGTCCGTTGTTAGTTTTAAGACATCACGGTCAAGGTTAAGGACATCATAGTCCGTTGTTAGTTTTAAGACATCACGGTCAAGGTTAAGGACATCATAGTCCATGAGTTTAAGGATCCCACAGTCCGTGAAAAGTATGGTTGTTAGGACCCGTCACCTCTTTGAAGATGTTGAGGAATTACAACGATAAATATCAAAGGAGTGAAGAGATGTACCCTTGAACCAAGGTAGATTAAATAATCTGTAGCCCAATTTGGAACCAAGACCAATTAATTATATTGTGAGCCCATTGGCTCAGTTAAGTCTGGATTGAGGACTTATGGCCGACTTGGGCTAAGTCCAATTAAGTCTGGCCCTTTGTTGGACTGTTTGACATTTTTCTGGTTCCAGTCCACAAAAGTTTTGAGGGGCTTGATAACATTTCTGTTGTAGCTCTGGATGTTATTCAATTTTGAGGTTCAATTGAAGGGGAGGCTTTGCCTCTGAAAGATTAGCCAATTTGGCTAAAAGTAGTGTTGAACACTAAATAACAAAAATGTTAAACACTAGAGACATAATCCTTAAACTAGTGTTAACACTAAAAGAAACAATCAGTGTTAAACACTGGAAATATAGTTTTCGATTTAGTGTCAAACACTAGAAAATAATCAGTGTTAAACACTGCAAATAGGGTTTTCAAATTAGTGTTAAACACTAAGAAAAATCAATATTAAACACTGGGGATAAAGATATCTAATTAGTGTCAAAACACTAAAGAAAAAGGGGTCACATGTGGACACGTGAGAGCGCCCGAAGGTGGGACCAGATTCCCCTTATTCTGTTCTGCAAAAAGTATTGAATACTTTCTGTATTTGATTTTGGAGCATCATGTGCTGACACATGACGGGGATTTGTGTGCTGATTTGCCAAGGGGTCACGTGGTAACACGTGAGAGCGCCCAGAGCTTTTATTTCTTTTGCTTTTTCCTTCTGTGCTTCAGGGGTCACGTGGAGCACGTGAGGCGTTGCCTCAGAGTTCTTTTCTGCGGATCTTTACAGGGGTCACGTGACCCTGGTTCTTGCTTGTTTGAAGATCTCTTTATCTTTTTAAGAATTAAATTCATCATAGGGTTAAACCCTAGCTATAACTTTGGAGGAATTAAATTTCTATTTTCTTCGGAAGAATTATATTCTTAGGTAGGGTTAAACCCTAATTTTCCTTTTGTGTGAATTAAATTCCCATGTATGTAAAGAATCAAGTTCTGGCATAGGGTGAAACCCTAATTTCATTTTAAAAGGAATTAAATTCCTGCGAGCTTGAGAGAATTAAATTCTCGATTAGGGTTAAACCCTAGTTCTGTCCATCTTGAAGGAATTAAATTCCTATAATTTTGGAGAATTGAATTCTCATATAGGGTTAAACCCTAATTTTATCTTGGAGGAATTAAATTCCTATTTTCTTTAGGAGAGATAAATTCTCCAAAATCAATTCTTCCTCTAAGTTTTAGATCTGCATGGCAGGATCTCGACCCAATGAGAATTAAATTCTCAACTTATGGGGAGATGTGCACTCTGCAGATCTTCAACAAGAGAAAGAACTAAGTTCTTTGCAAAAGAGTTAAACTCTTAGATCTTTGAGAATTAAATTCTCTTTTTTCTGAAGTTTGGATCCTCTTTCTTTTTCTCACCTAGGGGTTTCTTTCAGAATTTTAAAGATGCTAAAATTCTCTTCCAAGTTTTCTCTCCAAAATTCTGTCTCTCCTCCTTTTTTTTTAATTCTCCCTTCTCGACTCCTATTTATAGGAGGAGGAAAAGAATCCATTTATTTAGTAAATCTCTCACTAAAAGATTTGATTTGTTTTCATCATTAATCTGAGCCTTTAGATTAATAGGTGAATTTTATTCACCGTTGAATATTTCAATCCAAAGATATTCTATTTGTTATTTCGGTGAGATTCAGGGGAAATCTTTCCTTGTCCAAGATTTTTCCATAAATTGGTGATATTTAATCGCCCTTGGATTCTTAATTCAACAGTTTTCCTTAATTCTTCTCTATTTGGAAAGATTTTGGAGAAATTTAGAATTTTAATTTTATTGATTTATGAAGCTTTCAAAGCCTATCACGTGTTGGCACGTGACCGCTCCTCCTTCAGAGTTTTAATTCTGTACTTTGATTGGGCTAAAGGGTCATCACGTGTCAACACGTGACCTCTGGTCACGTGTGAGCACGTGACCCCCCTTTGGGGTCTTTCTTCAGCCACTTGTATTACTTAGGATTTTTACTTCTGTAAATAGATCACGTGTCAACACGTGACCCTTGGACGTGTGAACACGTGATGCCTCGTTGAGGCCTTTATAACTTGATAGAATTAAACTCTGCATTTCAACTGGGCTAAAGACCATCACGTGTCAGCACGTGACCTTTGGTCACGTATGAGCACGTGACGCCCCTTTGGGGTTATTCCTCAGCCGCCTACTTCTGCTTTGCTTAAACCTTAACTCTGTAAATGGATCACGTGTCAACACGCGACCCTTGGTCACGTGTGAAAACGTGATGCCTCATTGAGGAAATTCCTGATTTTTAATCAGGGAACAAATGCCCCCACAGCGTCGCTCTCACATGTCTGCACGTGAGTGCAACGCTGTCACTTTTGTGACCGTTGGATCTGTCTAGGGAATCGGGGAGATGAAGCGTTTCCATCATATCCTATAAATGCAGGGGTCTCTTAAGAAGCGCCTCCACTCTTTCATCTTCCACCTTTGGCTATCTTCTCTTTTGAGAATTTAATTCTCGTTTCTCAGAGCTTAGTTCTCTGTCTTGCAAATTTTCCAGAGTTTAACTCTGTTGAAGAAAGACCAATCTATTCTGGTAATGCTCTTGAACGAACGAAGAACTTTCACAGAAATCACCACGGTATTTTAAATCCACACCAAGGGTTTTCCCTTTTGACAAGAACCCATTTTTTAAGTTAATTAACAAAAACAGAAAACCATCTAATCTTCAAATACTAGATCTCTTTGGGTTTCCTTGATCTTTAAGGATCGGTGGTGGTGCTTATCCTTTCCATGGAATTTAATTCCATCTCAAAAGTTTTGGTTCTGAAAAATGTCTCTGGGAATTTAATTCCCCCTTTTTTTAATAAGGAATTTAATTCCTATGAAGAACTCAGTTCTTCCCATAGAACTCCTTGGGTTTTCTTGCCCCGAGTTGTCTTCTTCACAACCAAGAAGAAGAAGTTTTTAATGGTGCCTTCTAGGAATTTAATTCCCTTGATTCTGTTTGATTTGTCACAGAGTCCAAAATGGATTTCTTTTTAGGGGAATGTGTAGGGTCATTTGAAATACACTGTCTATTTAATGAGAATCTTCCTTTTGTCTCTTTATAATTACTTGGCCTCATTATTAACGAGCCGCCACCTTGATTGTTGGATATAGTGCCCTCAGAGTCAATTATTGGATCACAGGCACGTGATTGCAATGATTGAGGGATGACCTATGCCGGTAGGACAGTCTTACTCAAGATGATAGTAAGCTATCTGGTTTATCTTTATCATCGTGTACTGCTTTAGGTGGCCTTACATGTCACTATTGCACGTTGATAGAGCCCCTAGGATTCTTGCTTGACTGCTAGCAGTATGATGGCGACCATATACGTGGGAGCTGGGGTCTATAAGCACATCCTTAAAAGGTCCCTAGTCGTAGGAGTTTTCAAGACAGGGCATCGATATTCCAGAGTAGACTAGTGTATACAGTCGAGACCCCGACGAGGGGCGGTGGCCGGTCTCACAAGCCACTGGTGTCAGTTGGTTCACCTAAGATGTATACATGTGCTCATTGGGTTATGAGTACACCGGACAGGACTCGCCGGGAACATGCTAGTTGGTCTTTTACCTGACGTCAGATAACAGTTCCATGGTGACATGTGTACAGGTTAGTTCATCGACCTGAGATCGTCATTTGTCTCGTGTGAGTTCCCACTGTACTTTGATTACTATCCTACCACGGCTCAAAGGAGTCATGCAAACAGGTTTTAGTTGGGTACAGTCCCGAGCCACATGGAGGCAGTGAGCGGATCTGCAGGGGTTCGTCTCTCCAGATATTGGGGGTGAGGTGGCGCTGTGTCTAGGAGAGCCATTACACGAAGTTCTTGGCCAAGGCAGAAGATTTACTGGTAGGTATTCTAGTAGTATCTCAGGATGTTCTGGGCTACACTCCGACACGACTTGTACCGCTTTTGGGGGTCTGACTTTTACCACCCCCTAGGCCCGCCATGCGATGCTCATAGACGAACGGACCGGACTGTACGGATATTGTCACTGACAGGCTTAGTAGGGTGTCAGGATGAGTTCGCTCATCGACGTCCCTTTTGGTCAATACCTGGTAGCCCATTACGTATGGCTAATACCTCTGACGTGCTAGTGGTTAAATCCACAGCCTAAGTATTGACGAGTCTTTAGAGTCCCCTACAGACAGTTTCTCAAGTTTCAGGCGAAACGCTGTAGAGGCCGTATGGAGATATGGCAGGGTTCGATCATATACGTGCGGTATTGCACGGATCATGATCGGACGGATAATACTAGCGGGCTTTGGTTTAAGCCGGATCCTAGTATTGTACAGTGTAGATTTTGTCTCATTGCATTTGTATTCGGTTGGAATACAAATGCGGGTATGTATATACAGTCGCGGGGTTTTCCTGTAATTTATTACGGGTTCAGTTTTTTGAAGTTGCCAGTTTGCATTCCGTTTCGGCCATTTTCCTTTGTTTCTTTCTTTGGCTGAAAATTGGTGTGGAGGGGCTTATTTGCAAATGTGCAAATTAGCATTGTGGAGGGTGTTTCTTGTAATTGGTAATTTCATGATGGTTCCACCATACATTGACTTCTTGGTTCATGATTGTTCATGATTGCTTGACTTTTGACTTGATGATGATGAAGGGTTATGATGATGGAGTGAGGATTGCTTTTGGTTGATGATCACCCATTTCCCTTTACTACACTCTTCTCCCTTCATGGTTTTTTTTTCCACTCTCCCATTATTTTTAGCAAGGCCGGCCAAGCTTGAAGAGGAGGGCTGTCCAAATTTTTGGGCATGAGTTTTGGTCTCATTTTGCTTGCAAAATCCTATAGCTCCATCTCAAAAGGTTCATCTCATTCCTCCACCAAAACCATGGCAACTTCAACCCCAATAGAGACAAACTATTCTACACTAGCCTACAGTATTCTTGGATACGTCGACTCGCCAACATCATGCCCGAGTTGCCTCGGTCCAGAAGTGGGAGCCCGTAAAAGAACCCGGCGATGTGGTGCCATTTCCGACGAGGAGATGAAGACCGGAGATTCCGCGAGGAGATCGGGATGGAGGCCGAAGACCGATGGACACGGATCGCTCGGTATAGCTTTCTACCTATTCTCTAGTTAGCTAGGAGTAGGTTAATGGCCTGATCCGGGTTTATAGTCCGCGGTAGCTCCGGTTTCTTGTTAAAGAAAAGTTTTTGTTTTCCGCATTTTGGCCTCGTTCAGACGGCCGGGGCGCTGCCGTGCACTTACACTGGTATCAGTGCCAGGCCATTAACCTAGTCTAGCTTGCTCTGACGTGTTTACAAGTTCGATCGAATGGATTTTCCAAAAACCGCGTTTCCATGCATCAGTTTCTTTCGAATTTTTGCAGTGGTCAAAAAATTATTTAGTGCATTGCAAAAATACGTGTAGGGTTTTATAAGAATTCTGTGAAAATTTGGTCGGCTGATATTACTGTAGCGCGGCGGATAAGCGGCCAAAACCACGTTTTGGCCGCGGATCCCCTGCCGGTGTGTGGCCAAACTGCACCAAATTTCTACAGTGGTTTTCTGACATGGAAATAGTTTTTCTGGTATATTCTTTTTGGGCCCTGATTAAGAGAGATTTTGTCGATCAAAAATATTTACCGCAATCAAGAACGGCGTCGCTTGAAGCTAGCTGGTGAGTACGGGTCGGTCCATAGGGATGTGAAAATTTCCTTTGAGTTCTTACGAGTTAATTCCAAATGGTGTTTGGATTTATAATTAAACCTAAAAATTGAAGTTGTATGAGACTAGGATTAGAAACTTGCTAGGATTAGGTCTAGGGAAAATTTAGTAAACAAAGATCTATATCTCTTTCCATTGCTATTAATTAAATGTATCATATTAGTGTTATGGTAAATCTTAACAAAGGGGATTAGGATGATTGGGAAGATTGATTCTTCCTCTAGATCCTTGTCCTTCCTTTCTTAATCTTCACCCTAACCTCCATGGAAAACCTTAAGATCCGGGCCTTTAAACTACGGAATCACCGTTACCTTGCGGGTAAAAGTGCCGTAGGGAGCGGAATAAAAAGGTATGAATGGATTTCTAATGTTCATAAAAGTTTTAGCAACGAAAAGAGATGAGAGATCTTCATCTCTCAAATCCTTCCCTATTCCTAACCCTAACAAGCGAGGAAACTACTCGCTCATTGAAGGGATGAAAAAAAACAAGAATTTATTAAAGAGAGAAAACATCGATTGCAAGTTAATAAAAGCTAAACTAAATTAAACTAAGGCGAGAAAATAAGAGCAGATATGAAAACTACAACTATTGCAAGGAAAATAACCTGCTTACTTTTGATGCGCTCTAACTTCAAGAAAACAGAATTTTATTCATGAGTAGAGGCATAAGAAAATACAAGGTCTTGGGTTCTATTTATAGGACATAGAAACCCTAGGTTTACAATTGCACCGCATGTCTACAATTATAAATATACCCCTAGAAAATCTTTCCACAGCCGCCAAGGAGTTATGGCAAAGTTTCCTGCGCACTAGGGCTTCACACGGCCGCGGAACCGCGGCATGGGCGCGCTTGGGCCGCGGTTCCGCGGCCCAATGATGGGATCAGCATTGGATTTTTCTTGGGCTTCTTTTGGTTCTTCTGGGCTTCTTGTTTATTTATTCTTTTCATCAGTTGGGCTTCTGCAGTAATTCCAGATTTTCAGTGAACTCTTTGCAATGGATCTTTTACCCGTCTTTCTTGCAAATTTGGATCTTGAGTTGCCTTGTTGATGGTGAACCGTTCTTCTGTCGGGCTTTACTAAGATCTTCCTAATTGTTGGTCAAAAGTCCTTCTTTTGTGTCGTCTTTTGTGTTTTTCACTGTCTTTGCTCCAAGAACCTGTAATCTGTAACATGTAGCAGACATGGGTCAAAAGCACCTGTTTTTATTGTAAAATGCATAAGAATGGGGAATACAAAATGCAATATTATGTTATGAACAAATACCCCCAAACTTATCTTTAGCTCGCCCTCGAGCAAACTTATTATTTAAATAAAAATCTAACCTAGCCGCACTTTCGCAGGGAAACACGATTGCACCGAGCTCGTGCAAAAAGCCGTTAAACCTCTAGGTGTCCCTAGTAGGAGGAGTGTTGTCTCCTGAGGGTTTTCAGCGGATACTACCCACAAAATCCTATCAATATGGTTTTTCGACTTTTGTTTTCTAATTAGGTTTTCTAACAAGGAATTATATTATCGTCGACCCGCAGATTATCCACCCATATTCTTCACACTTCCTCATTATTTAACTTAAGATTATATATATCCTGTAGAATTACCTAGCTTTCGGCATTTCTTAAGTTTTCCTTCTAGAGTTCCATCTCCACTTAGGAATTTCTATCAACTCTATTAAAGACACAAGTTCTATTCTTCATTCCTTTCTCTTATCTAAACTCCAATCACATATCCCTACGTGTGTGTAAATATCACCCCTACACTTGGAAATTCAAATCAAGCAATCGTACTCCCGTCCATTGTCCAAAGCACTTGTGAAATTTCGCTTTCACATCCTTCATGCGACTGTTAATACTTCTTGAGGTACCAACAACCGATTACAAGATGCGTTAGCACTTTAAGGCGTACTTCCTAGTTTTGCAACACCCAAGGCTTTTAGCAGTGATTCCCAAACCAGTTGGTCTAAGGCACTAGGTGATGAAGCACCCTCGCTAAATATTTTTCTATTTTTACAGCCTTAAGTAATCACAAAAACCAGTGTCCATTTTTTTTCTTTATCCACTTTTTTTTTTCTTTTTCATTGTGCTAGGGACGTTAGACAAGAGTATTTCAAGGTCTCTTCTACTAATCAAAGTTTCAAGGTGCGTGTTTGTGCATTTTGTAGGGTATACATTTTCAGAATCTAAACTTAAGGTAGGAACTATTTTTCAAACTTATACTCTAATAAGAGTTTTAATACTTTTCCTTCGTTTCGACTTAGCCCAAGAACAGAACCCAAAATTTGCCTATTTCTAAATAACCTATAAGGCATATACTTTCTACCGTTAAACTCTAAGGAAGGTTATTTTTAGAGTTTTTAATTTGCTAAGTCTAAGATTTAGTTTTTCCTAGCCAGTTAACCTATTTATCAAACTCAAGTCAATTAACCAGAATTGAATTCATTAATTTTTATAATTTTTGAAATTTTTCAATTTTTATGGGTTTTTCTGTTTTCTAAATTTTTTTATTTTTCAAATTTTTCAAATTTTTATGATTTTTATATAAAGATGCAATGCAGAAATATACATATGAATGCAAAAGGAAAACTTACCGAACATACCCCCAAACTTATAATGGACAGTGTCCTCACTGTCATGCTGCATCAAGTGAGTTGATAATATCGGCGAGTTCCTGCTTATTATTATATTTACATAGTATATACACCCCCAAACTTATTTGAAATAAAGTTTTGGAAAAAGGAAATTCGAGGGGGAAGGTGGAGGAAAATCAATCGGTGTAAATCGGCTCCTGCAAGAACAGGAGCTCCTCCGAAGGGTCCGCTGAGAAGAACGGTTTCAAACGATGTCCATTTACTTTGAATAAAGTACCCTCTTCTGGATTCTCAAGATCAACCGCACCGTGCGGATAAACGGTGCGGACTACAAAAGGTCCTCTCTATCGGGACCGGAGCTTGCCCGGATGAAAATGTAACCGAGTATCATATAATAAAACCTGTTGACCCGGTTTAAATGTCTTTCGCAAAAGGTTTTTATCATGAAATACCTTAACTCGATTCTTAGCAATCACGGCATTATCATATGCCTCATCCCGCAGCTCCTCCAATTCATTCAATTGCAGCTTTCGATTGCTGCCCGCATCTCCTAAAGATAAATTCAGCTCTTTTATGGCCCAAAATGCCTTATGCTCAATTTCTACTGGAAGGTGGCACGCCTTCCCGTAAACAAGCCGGTATGGAGACATGCCAAGATCGGTCTTATATGCAGTACGGAAAGCCCATAGTGCATCGATTAATTTTAGTGACCAATCTTTACGGTTTTTAGAAACCGTTTTCTCCTAGATTTGCTTAATTTGTCTATTCGAGATCTCGGCTTGCCCACATGTTTTGGGATGGTATGGCGTTGACAGCTTATGGGTGATAGAGTATTTGCGCATTAGGGACTCAAAAGTCCTATTGCAAAAGTGAGAACCATTATCACTTATTATTGCGCGAGGGTGCCCAAATCGAGAAAAGATGTGTTCTTTTAGAAATCGAACGATAACCTTGTTATCATTCGTTCGACTAGGCACAGCCTCGACCCATTTTGAAACATAGTCAACAGCCAAAAGAATATACACATTTCCAAAAGAGTTAGGAAATGGTCCCATAAAATCTATACCCCAAACATCAAAAACGTCTACAACCAAAATCAGTTGGAGCGGCATTTCGTTTCTCCGCGATATCCGGCCGAAGTGTTGGCACCGGGAGCAAGTTTTGCAGTATTCGAATGCATCTTTGAAGAGTCGTGGCCAATAGAAACCACACTGCAAAACTTTCTCGGCTGTCTTCTTTGGGCCAAAGTGCCCGCCACATGCTTGATCGTGGCAGAAAGACAGCACACTCTTGACCTCATTTTCAGGTACACACCAGCGAATGATTTGGTCGGAACAATATTTAAAAAGATAAGGTTCATCCCAGTAAAAATGCTTTACTTGGGACAAAAATCGTAGTTTGTCTTGTTTCGACCAATCGTTAGGTATCAAGCCGGTGGCTAAGTAGTTTACTGTCACGACCCGAAAGAGCACGTGACTGGCCCTTGAACCATATGAAGCCTATAGGACTCCATCTGATTCAAGTAAGCCAAAAGCCCAGAAATCTAAAACCATTTTGAAGAATAAGTAAAGAAACTGGGTTAAAGAAGTGAAGAAAACATGTTTGAAATCAAGGTTTTTAAATAACTAAGCCGAATGTGTATTTTTTAAAAACAGTACAATCTTTTCCAGAAATTTCGGCAGAGTTTCTTTTGTAAAAATGGCCCCGAATGGGGTAAAACAAGAATAACGATATATATGCAATGATAAAGGCATCCCCAAGCGGGAGCTAGCTCTTCGTCAATCGACGGTCACAACCACGCAATGATATGATAATATACAACGCCAAGTGGCGAGGATCAAAACCAAAAGAAAGCTCAAAAGTAGCAAGAAAACCGCAATACTACTAAGCGCGACTCTAAGGTCGAATAATACAACACTGTCTCTGAGTCTGAAAGAATATACAAGTTTTGGTTGATGGACAATTTCTAGATACAATGAAATAAATAAATACAATGGTGGTTCTTGATGCGAAAGAAACCACCTACCAAAGCAAATCACCCGCAAGAAGAAAGTGTGCCAGAATTGCCGCAAAAGAACCTGTACGGCAGAACCTGCAAGAACTGTGGCACAACGGGGGTGAGTTGCCAACTCGTGAATAGAAACATCTACAAGCAGAAACAGAATGCAAGACATAAACCTAAGTCAACGATCAATAATATAATCCACAAGAATATATCTGAGTGTAATAAGGTGGCAAGGTAACATCTAATCACGTATGTAGTGCCAGGCACTCAGGTAATAACATGTCATCAGTATAAGGTATGCCTGCATAAGGTAGATATGATGAAATATCAAAGATATCAATACACATATATTAGCGTCCCATACCACTAATATTGGTGTAAGATACGTGTAAATCCAGTCTGTATATGAACCATGTCTATAAATATGTGGAACCCGTCCACTCGTCACCCACTGACGATAAGCATCATGTATGCAATGTGAGGATATAAACAAAATCATGGAAAAACATCATGAAACCCGTGCCTAGCATCGACACGTAAATCTTCCTGTATCGGGCATCCGTCATTCCGGATCATGCCCTACATCAAAGTACATATCGGGAATCCGTCAGTCCGGGTCATCCCTCTCTCAATGCATCGGGCATCCGTCATTCCGGATCATGCCCTATATCAATCCATCGGGCATCCGTCAGTCCGGGTCAGCCCTCTATCAGAGTATATATATATCGGGAATCCGTCAGTCCGGGTCATCCCTCTCTCAATGCATCGGGCATCCGTCATTCCGGATCATGCCCTATATCAATCCATCGGGCATCCGTCAGTCCGGGTCAGCCCTCTATCAGAGTATATATATATCGGGAATCTGTCAGTCCGGGTCATCCCTCTCTCAGTACATCGGGCTTCCGTCAGTCCGGGTCAGCCCTCTATCAATCCATCGGGCTTCCGTCAGTCCGGGTCAGCCCTCTCTCAGTACATCCTCTAGCACCGAGAAAACACGGGGCGACGCCCCAAATATCATATCAAGGGAACCGGGTTTTTAAATGGTTACTTATTGGAAAAAGACTACGGTTCCCAAATCCAGAAATCACATGAAAAATCCAACATCAGGAAGTAAATCCAATGCGATGTGCTATGCAATCAATCCATGATGTATGCGACATATAAGGAAAGGTAATCATATCGGGAATCATGCAACATGGAATAGTAATGTGCATAAGTCGAAGGAAGAATCATCTCATGAATGCAATAGTACTACAGTGTAGTGGCATGGCAATTATCGATGATGAAGTGTGTGAGCCGGCAAATAGTGTACGTGGAGCATACGCATCATCGATAATGGTGCTGGTGTCCTAACAGCATGATAATAATATAGCAATGAACATATACCAGCAATGCAAATAGCAGGAAAATGCAGATATCTAGTAGTCAACACCACAGTGAAGTATCTACTATGCAAACTACATCTAAGTAACAGGTCAATCAGGAGGGGTAGGTGTGGAAACCACCTAAATCTGAGTCGGTATATATATATATAAAGATATAAAGTCGGTGATCCCGCCTCAATGTCATATCGTAAGATATCCTCGAGTTATGAGTGCGGATCTATCATCAATATCGGCTCGTCCGGTAAATCATCGTACGGCATCCCCAAAAGCTGGGTACAGGGGTCAACATCTCACTGTCTCATCACATAACAGATATCACCATCATCAGATCATATAGTCTGGAGTACTACTCTATGTCTAGTACAAAACGGTAACATCAGTAAGTATGCATGCGGGGGTAAACACATATCCCAAACCCGCAAGAAGCACAAGTCATATCCCACATATGAATCGTATCAAATCACCGATCCCAGGGCACCAAGCCCACATCATCGACTCATCTCCAAAGTCATCACATATCATCAATCACAGTGCAAGTACAAGTGATAAGCAAGGGTGTGTGTGTAGGTGTAATTCTATCCTAGGGTTCGCGACTATGAACTACACTAGTCACTTCTAACCCTACATTATCCACAATACACCTATATCACAATAAACTGCAAAGTAATCTATCTACGGACTGCGGGGGTGCTATACGCCATCCACCCGACTTCCCCCTGTAGATATAATCTACTCACCTTGCATCACCAATTGCGGACGTCACCACGTATGCTTGTCGTCCCGAAGTCTTCATGGGTACCTACACATCAAAATATCGTATATGCGCATTAAAACCAAATCCAATCTAAAACGGCGCATAAAATCCAAAACGATACGATAAGGGGCCTATAGGTGAAAACCTATGGCACGCCTTCAAAACCATCAATAACTCCTCTATATCGTCGTATAAACGACAAATAGTCGAGGCAAAACACATTCCACCATTTCAGAATCAAAAATACGGAATACGGAAATACGAATCCAAAACAACAACTTAGGATATATGTCCCAGATTTCACCCTAGATAGAATCTGTCAAAACTAGAAGTACCCAGGGCCAAGAATTGATGAAATGGGGTCAGGCACACAAAACGAGGAGATTCCTCTCTGGTCTGGCCGCAATTTGCGGCCAGAAAGGAGGTTTTGGCGGCCGGGAAGAAGAGTTAGGGGCTAGGGTTTTGGGTGTTGCTTCTAGGGTGCCTGCACATCTCAAATCCCACTCAATATTATTTTAGGGTTCTCGGGGTGTTAGCAGATTCCAAATAACAGTGACAGATTACACAATTTCCCCGATATTGGTTTCTAAAATCCGTATTCTGGTGTTTGCTTCAGGTTAGGGTCTCAATTCATACACTAGGGTGTTGGTGTATCCTCAATTGAACTCAATTTCACAATACAACCCAAGTTCCTCTCAAACCCTAACTAGGTTTTCATCAAATCCATAATATCACACAATATCGATATAATCTAAACATGGGGTTAAAGGAAAAGCTATAATTAAGCAAATGGTTCAGAAATTACCTTCATTAGCAACTCAAGAAAATTCTTGAGTTGCCCCCTAGTGGCCAAATCCATGCTTCTTTAGCTCCATGTGTAGATCTCGGGATTTTGCACATTTTTAATGAAAGGAGATTGGGGTTTTGGGGTGTTTTATGAGATGAAGTGGGGAGTTGAAGAGGGGAGGGAGATGGAGAAGGGGCAGCAGCAGCAAGTATGGAGGAGGGAGAGAGAAATGAAAAGGAAAAAGAATGGCTAAGGGTTATAAGTCAAAGGTCCACCTCTCTCTCTCACCTACCCTCATCATTACATTTTCTTTTCTCTTTTTCTCCATAATTCCCAAAGCCTTCTCACAAGAATAGTAAACCCAAATGAAAACCATGGCTAGAAAAATGCACAAGTGTAGAAAATGTGATATGTGCAAGTTTTGCACAAAATTGCCAAAAAACCCGATTAGCGATTTTTATCGCGATTAGCACTAAATTAGTGTCAAGCTAATCACAAAAACTTAAAAATGTCATAATTTCAATAATCAACCCATTTTAGAATTTTCCATAATTTTTCATAATTTTTCTAACATTTTTCCTATTTATTTGCATTAAATATTAAAATAATCAATAAAATAATATTAAATTATAAAAATTCCCAAAATTAAATTTTTATATTTTTGAAAATGTTACAATCTACCCCCCTTAAAGAAATTCGGTCCCCGAATTTAAATTTAAATCCCTAATACAAAAACAATTTCAGTAATAATCCATTTGTCGGGGCTCCGAAAATATCAACACATAAAACATCACAGCGCAATGCATGCGCATGAAAAATGAGCAGATAACTCAAAAGCAAAACTCCGTCAAGCATCTCGCAATCATCGGAGTCGATGTAAAAACACAATGTCAAATCCAATACAAAACCGATATGATATGGATCGGAATTACACATGTAGACATCCAATCTAAACATAACACCATCCTGTGCGTCTGGTGCGCACTGAAATCAAAAATCCATATATGTGCTAAACAGGTGCACAAAACAACATCTAGGTGCAACGGGTGTGCACGAAGCATCTGTCATGGGTAACGTATGTGTCTGACAGAAAAAATCAGGTGCATGTGGCATGCACAAAAAAATCCCGATTTAGCGCATCTGGCGTGCACCAAAATTGTATCTAAAAACATGCGCCCAACATGCGCGAAAATCCAAACCGGTGCATCCATCATGCACGAATGAAAGTCTAGGCCCTACGCACTCAACATGCACGGAATCACGAAATCCAATAGCAAACACCGAACAGGCGTAAAGCATATCACCAGCACGGAGTGCAAAAATCCACCATCAAAATCCGGGTCAAAATCAACGATATAATGCGGCTCAAACCAAAATCAGGTGTACCGCAAAGGAGAATCTCACAACCGTGTGCATCAGCGTGCACGAATCAAAGCATAACACTAAAATGCATGAAAACTCTACGTAAAATATATAAATGTCCAGTGGGTGCATGAAACCAATATCATGAAACTCAGTCACCAAAACTAAATCATGCAACAGAACGCCCAAAACACCGAAATCCAAAATGACGGATACGTGATAATCAAATCACAAAATCACAAATCATAAATACCGTCTTCGGTAGTTCCTCCTTCAAAGTCGAGAAGGAGTCAGTGCAATCCACTGCTAGCAGCGCAGGATATCCACCTGCCTCTTGCTCACGGTCTGGCATCTTCTGACTCTCTGGGTTCTTATCTTCTCTGCGGATTACCAATCTCACAGTCAATCGGCTCATCGGCCCTGTCAGGTGTGCTAACGGGGACGATTCCGTTCTGGCACTTCTCTGGTCACCTCTCGGTCAAACCTCACGACCACTCGTAAGGCAGCATATCACTGGCGTCGGCTTCTGGCTCTCTGAAGTCTCTCACACGGACTCGAAATCGCGTATTCTGTAGCTTCATCACTCTGTAGAAGATGTCAGGCCGAACTGGTCCTCGAGAACGCGTCCCAACCATCGGAGGAATACTCATCACTCGTCCGTCCTTGATCAATTCGCAACGCATCTGATTAAGTTCCTTTATCCGAACCTGGTCAACTACCTTGTCGACAATGCCGAACTCTGGCCTGCTGGGTGTGCGCAAAATGACCACTCCTGGGTCCAGGTCTTTTCGTAACGTACTCCAGAAAAGTCCTGTCGAGGTTCCTTCTCAAATCTCAATCCTGCCGAATTGCCCGGAAGTCATCATCCAATGCTGAAGCTAAAGCTTATTCCGGAACGGATGCATACTTATCGCGCTTCTTTCTGGAAGATATATCCATATACCACGCCTCGGGGTGCATATCACATCTCTAATGTCAGCGGAGGGGGACATCATCTCGTCGAAATATCTCGCGAACTCTTTTCTTCACTCTGCGTCAATGTCGACTGATTCGGACTCGCCTCATCATGGCTGCATGTACGGTGCTCCAACGGCTACGCTCGCATCTGGAGTCTCCCAAGCAGTGTCCCATCACGATATCCGAAAGATGTCGAACCATCCGATCGACTCGTCAGATCCTCATAATCCCCCAAGAGCTCACATCTCGGGTACAGTTTAATAGTATCGAGTACATGCCACAGCGTCGGTGGTCCAGCCGTAGAAGGGCAAACCCAAGCCTCACTAATGGCGCCGCGGAACCGCCGCAAACCCTAAGGTTCAAAGGCTGTCACACGGTCATTAAGTCGAGTTAGGGTTTCATTCTTCTAGAGGGTCCATAGAATCACCTGCATGTCTTTCCGTATACTTTAAACTTGGAAAATAGGCTCCTGACGTTCGATCGTCTCTATCGACTCTCACGAACTTGCGTGAAGTCGTCTCTAGCTGGAATCAATCCGCCTGATGACCTCGCATCGGGGTAAGCGAACTCACCACACGTCCTAGTCATCCATCCTCGGTAACTAGCAACTCGCTATCATCTCTCTAAGAACATGCTCATGCTGCAGTAGCTCCAACCATCTGGGCGATACTTCGTCATTTGCAGCAGCAACTGGCTCATACGCCTGTACGCCGAACAACGCCTCAATCCACCAGGAAAGGCGATACATAAGCGGTCA
Organism: Agapanthus africanus; assembly: GCA_030015575.1. Lineage (NCBI taxonomy): Eukaryota > Viridiplantae > Streptophyta > Magnoliopsida > Asparagales > Amaryllidaceae > Agapanthus > Agapanthus africanus. The sequence goes on from JASDDO010000012.1 coordinate 360,060,458, forward strand.
TCTCTGAGTCGGTCTGCTCTAGATCTGAGCAAGACTCTCCACACTGGAGATCTTCAACACAACTGGGCCCGCTCCGGCGCAAAAATCGGACGAATCACCTTCGTCTCTCAAATCGGGTAGACTAGCTATCATCTGTCGCATATCTACCTGAAAGCTCCGGCGATCTCAGCTCGTAAGCTCCGAAAGCAACATCCTGTCAATCTCAGCAACAACTGGTCCATCTGTCTGCACGATAGGCGACATCACATCTCTGAGGTATGCTGTACATCCACAGTCCTCTCTCAACTGGCAGCTCTAACAATGGCCCGATCATCCGGTGCAAGACCAAGCACTCGCCTCCACCAGAGGTCACAATCACCAACACTAACTCGAGACGTTCCCATGTCACCAGAAAACACAATGGTCGGCCCTCGTACCAAACGAGCTCACACCGGCCGTAACCCTAGCAGCAGCCCAAACTGCGCTCAAACATGGTGACAGGAATCTCAATCGAGTATCAAAGAGAGCACATCAGTGGCAAGAAGGGAAACAACAGATCCAAAGTGGATACATGATCATAGGAAGGAACAGCATCAATAAAGGTATGATCATGAAACTAGTAGAAGCGGGAATCTCAAATGGATGTATAATCCTGGATATGAAGAGAATCACTGATCTCGAAAGTATGTACATCCTAAGGTTCCTTAAGTGGAGTGGCGTGTCGTAAGTATGCCGCGGAACATACCAACGGTACGTCACTCTACTTTAGTTACCTAATCCATCAACCAAGGGTCATCCTAGTACGACGAAAGTTCGGGTCGAATACCCCCTCGACCAAGTCTAAGTTCCGTAAGGTCAAGCCTAAGTTCCGTATATAAATAACTCCCTAGGCTCCACATAGTCAAACTTAGACTCGAACCAAGGTCAACCTAGCGCTTTGATACCAACTTTGTCACGACCCGAAAGAGCACGTGACTGGCCCTTGAACCATATGAAGCCTATAGGACTCCATCTGATTCAAGTAAGCCAAAAGCCCAGAAATCTAAAACCATTTTGAAGAATAAGTAAAGAAACTGGGTTAAAGAAGTGAAGAAAACATGTTTGAAATCAAGGTTTTTAAATAACTAAGCCGAATGTGTATTTTTTAAAAACAGTACAATCTTTTCCAGAAATTTCGGCAGAGTTTCTTTTGTAAAAATGGCCCCGAATGGGGTAAAACAAGAATAACGATATATATGCAATGATAAAGGCATCCCCAAGCGGGAGCTAGCTCTTCGTCAATCGACGGACACAACCACGCAATGATATGATAATATACAACGCCAAGTGGCGAGGATCAAAACCAAAAGAAAGCTCAAAAGTAGCAAGAAAACCGCAATACTACTAAGCGCGACTCTAAGGTCGAATAATACAACACTGTCTCTGAGTCTGAAAGAATATACAAGTTTTGGTTGATGGACAATTTCTAGATACAATGAAATAAATAAATACAATGGTGGTTCTTGATGCGAAAGAAACCACCTACCAAAGCAAATCACCCGCAAGAAGAAAGTGTGCCAGAATTGCCGCAAAAGAACCTGTACGGCAGAACCTGCAAGAACTGTGGCACAACGGGGGTGAGTTGCCAACTCGTGAATAGAAACATCTACAAGCAGAAACAGAATGCAAGACATAAACCTAAGTCAACGATCAATAATATAATCCACAAGAATATATCTGAGTGTAATAAGGTGGCAAGGTAACATCTAATCACGTATGTAGTGCCAGGCACTCAGGTAATAACATGTCATCAGTATAAGGTATGCCTGCATAAGGTAGATATGATGAAATATCAAAGATATCAATACACATATATTAGCGTCCCATACCACTAATATTGGTGTAAGATACGTGTAAATCCAGTCTGTATATGAACCATGTCTATAAATATGTGGAACCCGTCCACTCGTCACCCACTAACGATAAGCATCATGTATGCAATGTGAGGATATAAACAAAATCATGGAAAAACATCATGAAACCCGTGCCTAGCATCGACACGTAAATCTTCCTGTATCGGGCATCCGTCATTCCGGATCATGCCCTACATCAAAGTACATATCGGGAATCCGTCAGTCCGGGTCATCCCTCTCTCAATGCATCGGGCATCCGTCATTCCGGATCATGCCCTATATCAATCCATCGGGCATCCGTCAGTCCGGGTCAGCCCTCTATCAGAGTATATATATATCGGGAATCCGTCAGTCCGGGTCATCCCTCTCTCAATGCATCGGGCATCCGTCATTCCGGATCATGCCCTATATCAATCCATCGGGCATCCGTCAGTCCGGGTCAGCCCTCTATCAGAGTATATATATATCGGGAATCCGTCAGTCCGGGTCATCCCTCTCTCAGTACATCGGGCTTCCGTCAGTCCGGGTCAGCCCTCTATCAATCCATCGGGCTTCCGTCAGTCCGGGTCAGCCCTCTCTCAGTACATCCTCTAGCACCGAGAAAACACGGGGCGACGCCCCAAATATCATATCAAGGGAACCGGGTTTTTAAATGGTTACTTATTGGAAAAAGACTACGGTTCCCAAATCCAGAAATCACATGAAAAATCCAACATCAGGAAGTAAATCCAATGCGATGTGCTATGCAATCAATCCATGATGTATGCGACATATAAGGAAAGGTAATCATATCGAGAATCATGCAACATGGAATAGTAATGTGCATAAGTCGAAGGAAGAATCATCTCATGAATGCAATAGTACTACAGTGTAGTGGTATGGCAATTATCGATGATGAAGTGTGTGAGCCGGCAAATAGTGTACGTGGAGCATACGCATCATCGATAATGGTGCTGGTGTCCTAACAGCATGATAATAATATAGCAATGAACATATACCAGCAATGCAAATAGCAGGAAAATGCAGATATCTAGTAGTCAACACCACAGTGAAGTATCTACTATGCAAACTACATCTAAGTAACAGGTCAATCAGGAGGGGTAGGTGTGGAAACCACCTAAATCTGAGTCGGTATATATATATATATAAAGATATAAAGTCGGTGATCCCGCCTCAATGTCATATCGTAAGATATCCTCGAGTTATGAGTGCGGATCTATCATCAATATCGGCTCGTACGGTAAATCATCGTACGGCATCCCCAAAAGCTGGGTACAGGGGTCAACATCTCACTGTCTCATCACATAACAGATATCACCATCATCCGATCATATAGTCTGGAGTACTACTCTATGTCTAGTACAAAACGGTAACATCAGTAAGTATGCATGTGGGGGTAAACACATATCCCAAACCCGCAAGAAGCACAAGTCATATCCCACATATGAATCGTATCAAATCACTGATCCCAGGGCACCAAGCCCACATCATCGACTCATCTCCAAAGTCATCACATATCATCAATCACAGTGCAAGTACAAGTGATAAGCAAGGGTGTGTGTGTAGGTGTAATTCTATCCTAGGGTTCGCGACTATGAACTACACTAGTCACTTCTAACCCTACATTATCCACAATACACCTATATCACAATAAACTGCAAAGTAATCTATCTACGGACTGCGGGGGTGCTATACGCCATCCACCCGACTTCCCCCTGTAGATATAATCTACTCACCTTGCATCACCAATTGCGGACGTCACCACGTATGCTTGTCGTCCCGAAGTCTTCATGGGTACCTACACATCAAAATATCGTATATGCGCATTAAAACCAAATCCAATCTAAAACGGCGCATAAAATCCAAAACGATACGATAAGGGGCCTATAGGTGAAAACCTATGGCACGCCTTCAAAACCATCAATAACTCCTCTATATCGTCGTATAAACGACAAATAGTTGAGGCAAAACACATTCCACCATTTCAGAATCAAAAATACGGAATACGGAAATACGAATCCAAAACAACAACTTAGGATATATGTCCCAGATTTCACCCTAGATAGAATCTGTCAAAACTAGAAGTACCCAGGGCCAAGAATTGATGAAATGGGGTCAGGCACACAAAACGAGGAGATTCCTCTCTGGTCTGGCCGCAATTTGCGGCCAGAAAGGAGGTTTTGGCGGCCGGGAAGAAGAGTTAGGGGCTAGGGTTTTGGGTGTTGCTTCTAGGGTGCCTGCACATCTCAAATCCCACTCAATATTATTTTAGGGTTCTCGGGGTGTTAGCAGATTCCAAATAACAGTGACAGATTACACAATTTCCCCGATATTGGTTTCTAAAATCCATATTCTGGTGTTTGCTTCAGGTTAGGGTCTCAATTCATACACTAGGGTGTTGGTGTATCCTCAATTGAACTCAATTTCACAATACAACCCAAGTTCCTCTCAAACCCTAACTAGGTTTTCATCAAATCCATAATATCACACAATATCGATATAATCTAAACATGGGGTTAAAGGAAAAGCTATAATTAAGCAAATGGTTCAGAAATTACCTTCATTAGCAACTCAAGAAAATTCTTGAGTTGCCCCCTAGTGGCCAAATCCATGCTTCTTTAGCTCCATGTGTAGATCTAGGGATTTTGCACATTTTTAATGAAAGGAGATTGGGGTTTTGGGGTGTTTTATGAGATGAAGTGGGGAGTTGAAGAGGGGAGGGAGATGGAGAAGGGGCAGCAGCAGCAAGTATGGAGGAGGGAGAGAGAAATGAAAAGGAAAAAGAATGGCTAAGGGTTATAAGTCAAAGGTCCACCTCTCTCTCTCACCTACCCTCATCATTACATTTTCTTTTCTCTTTTTCTCCATAATTCCCAAAGCCTTCTCACAAGAATAGTAAACCCAAATGAAAACCATGGCTAGAAAAATGCACAAGTGTAGAAAATGTGATATGTGCAAGTTTTGCATAAAATTGCCAAAAAACCCGATTAGCGATTTTTATCGCGATTAGCACTAAATTAGTGTCAAGCTAATCACAAAAACTTAAAAATGTCATAATTTCAATAATTAACCCATTTTAGAATTTTCCATAATTTTTCATAATTTTTCTAACATTTTTCCTATTTATTTGCATTAAATATTAAAATAATCAATAAAATAATATTAAATTATAAAAATTCCCAAAATTAATATTTTATATTTTTGAAAATGTTACATTTACAATATCGGCGAACCATGGTTCGCAAGAAACGGTCAAGAGTTGCTCATCGGGGAAAGCATCAGTGATAGGCAGTTCAAGTGTGGGCGAAGAAGGAAGTCGTGAAAGGTGATCGGCCACTACGTTTTCGCATCCCTTTTTGTCCCTTATAACAAGGTCAAATTCTTGCAGCAAAAGGATCCAACGTATTAGCCTAGACTTAGCATCCTTCTTCGCAAAAAGGTGGCGAAGAGCTGAGTGATCCGTGTACACTATAACTGGAGAGCCGATCAAATAAGGCCGAAATTTTTCAAGTGCAAACACAACCGCTAAAAACTCTTTTTCTGTTGTTGTGTAGTTTAATTGGGCCTCATTTAATGTTCGGCTAGCGTAGTAAATTACATGCGGCATCTTATTAATGTGCTGTCCAAGAACAGCACCAATGGCAAAATCTGATGCATCGCACATAATTTCAAAAGGGTGCGTCAAGTCTGGAGATGAAAGGATGGGCGCAGAAATGAGTGAGTGTTTCAAAGACTCGAACGCTTTTATGCAAGTTGAGTCGAAAACAAAAGTAGTGTCCTTGGCCAACAAGAGAGTCAAGGGTCTAGCAATCTTGCTAAAGTCCTTGATGAACCGTCTATAAAAACCGGCATGGCCAAGGAAAGCTCGGATATCTTTGACGCATTTAGGAGGAGGAAGAATAGAAATGACTTCGATTTTAGCTCTATCAACCTCTATGCCATTTTGCGAGATGACATGTCATAAGACAATACCTTCTCGTACCATAAAGTGGAACTTCTCCCAATTCAAAGTCAAGTTCTTTTCCCTACAGCGGGTGAGAACTGCGTCAAGATGTCGTAAACACTCATCGAAGGAGTCACCAAAAATGGAGAAATCATCCATAAAGATTTCCAAAAACTTCTCCACCATGTCCGAAAAGATCCCTATCATACACCGCTGAAATGTAGCGGGTGCATTGCATAACCCAAAGGGCATGCGACGATAAGCAAAAGTGCCAAAGGGACAAGTAAATATAGTCTTGTCTTGATCCTCTTTGGCTATGGGGACTTGATTATAACCGGAATAGCCATCTAAAAAGTAGTAGAATTCGTGCCCTGCCAATCGTTCTAGCATTTGGTCAATGAATGGTAAAGGAAAGTGGTCCTTCCTTGTCGCGGCATTGAGTTTCCGGTAGTCGATGCAAACTCGCCACCCAGTTTGGGTGCGAGTGGGAATTAACTCATTTGCCTCATTGGTGATGACCGTGATGCCCGATTTCTTTGGCACAGCATGAATGGGGCTAACCCATTGGCATTCCGAGATAGGGTAAATGATACCGCTATCAAGACACTTAACAATCTCCTTCTTGACCGCCTCTTTCATGATGGGGTTGAGGCGTCTTTGTGGATCCCTTGCCGGCTTGGCATCATCCATCAAGTGTATATGATGTTCGACTATGAGGGGACTAATCCCCTTGATGTCCGCCATAGACCAGCCGAAAGCTTGCCGATTATTGTATAAGACCGTTAAAAGAGCCTTCTCTTGCTCAAGAGCTAGAAAGGCCGATATGATAACTGGTAAAGTCTCATTTTCACCTAGATAAGCATATTTTAGGTGCGACGGCAAAAGCTTTAGCTCGAGTTTAGGTGGTGAAACAATAGATGGTAACAATGGAGTAACTGTTTCAAACTCGAAGAATTCCATCAAAGGTTCAAATTGAGTGTACGCTACCGAGTCGGATGGTTCAACTAACTCATCCGAAAAAGCAAAAGACTCAAACTCGGGTGGAGAGTCTTCAAGATCATCAACAAAGGTGAAACACTCATAATCTTTGTCCGTCGTGAAAACTGTGTCGGATTCTAGGAGGAACGCACTAGTGGCGTAAATATTACTGTGATCAAACATGAAATTCTCGAACTCACAGTCCTCCTCCGCGATCTCATCGATCGAGCACACATCAAGTACGCTAGAATTAGGCTCGCAAGGCTGACTTCCTAACTTGAAAATGTTAAGTTAAACTGTCATCTTGCCAAAAGATAGATTCATTGAACCATTACGACAGTTGATTACCGCGTTAGAAGTCGCGAGGAAAGGTCGACCAAGTATCACCGGAATTTGATTACGGGGGTTAGCGACAGGTTGTGTATCCATAACAATAAAGTCCACGGGGAAAATGAAATCCCCTACTCTAATTAACACATCCTCCAACTCTCCCCTAGGGTGGGTGATTGATCGGTCTGCTATTTGGAGAGTGCAATGAGTAGGCTTGAGCTCTCCAACGCCTAATTGTTCGTACACCGAATAGGGTAGCAAATTGGCACTAGCACCAAGATCTAATAGTGCTCTATTGATGGTCTTGTTCCCAATTGTGATCGAAATAGTAGGACAACCGGGGTCCTTGTGCTTTGGGGGTAAAGAATTGACAAGAGCATCACTAACAGCACTAGCCACGAAAACTTTCTTTGGTACTTGTGACTTCCTCTTTTTGGTGCATAAGTCCTTTAAGATTTTTGCATATGAAGGAACTTGTTGGATTGCATCCAAAAGAGGGATATTTATGCTAACCTGTTTGAACAACTCTACAATCTTCTCCATATATGGAGTTGGTTTATTGGATCTCAACCGATTTGGAAAAGGAACATTTTGAAAAGTTGTTGAGTCCAATTTTTGCGGATCAGATTGTTGAGTTGGAACGGAACCCCGTGTAGATGTGTTCGTGTTGTGAGGAGAGGGTCCGTTCGAGCTAGAAGAAGTAGAGCCATGTGAAGGATGGAGAATAGGCTCTAACGAAGAAGAAGAGGAAGATGAAGAACCACCGGCAGAGGTTTCACGGTGAATACCCACATTGTTTTGCATCACTTTTCCGGATCTCAACGTAGTCACAGCATTCACGTTATGATTCTGCTGTTCATGTGCAACATGTGCGTGACCGGGATTTGGGAGTGGTTGAGACGGAAGTTTTCCTTTCTCTCGCTCTTTCAATGCTGCGTTGAGTTGTGCAATTTGTGCCTCAATAGCTTTGATGCTTTGATTATGTGAGGCACTGTTTTGCACCAAAGATTGAACAGAAGTCTCTATCCTAGCTGTGGACTGTGCAGATTGCTTTAGGAATGCTTCTAGACTTCTTTCGAGTGAGCTAACAGCATTTTGAGGGGGAACAAAGTTGTTGGGTACAAAATTGTTCATCTGATTAGGGTAAGGTTGCTGTTGGAGAGGCTGCTGAAATTGAGTTTGTGGAGGTGCTTGTTGTTGTGGAGGAGGAGCCCTTTGAAAATTGTTGTTTCCTTGGACTTGTTGATTTTGGTTCCAAGCGAAATTAGGGTGGCTCTTCCAACCCGGATTGTGTGTTGAAGAGTATGGATCATTTCTTTGTCGTTGCTGAAAGGCAGCATTGGCTTGATCTTGTCCTTGAGTGGATGCAGTGTAAGGACACTCTTCAGTGAGATGTGATGGATCCGAACAACAAGAAAAAACAGTTCGTGGGGGCACGACAGGGGCAGGGGAAGGTGCTGAGATTTTGGTCTAAAGCGCTTCTAGCTTTTTCGTAAGAGCGGCCATCTCGGCCTTCATAGCAATTGACATCTCTACTTGATGTATGCCTGCCCTAGGTTGACCAATAGAAGAAGATGATGTGGTCTTGGTGCTCTCCCATTGAATTGTTTGCTCACTAAGATCCTCAAGAAACTGCCACGCTTCCTCACTAGACTTGGACAGAAAGTGACCTTGACTAATGGTTTCTAGCAACTGCTTCGTTGCCGGGTTCAATCCCTCGTATAAGGTTTGGAAAAGTTGCCATCTTTCGATTCCATGGTGAGAGCATTGAACGAGAAGGTCTTTAAATCTTTCAAAACATTTCCAAAATGGTTCGGCAGGAAGCTGTGAAAATTGGATAATCTCATTACGGTTTTTGCAGTTTTGTGATGAGGATAGAACTTTTTAAGAAAAGCCTTCACAAACTCGTCCCAATTTCTAATTGAGTGTGATGCGGTGCTGTATAGCCACTTCTCGGCTAGGTCACATAAGGTGAAAGGAATGACCCTTAGCCTTATAGCGTCATCACTTAATTGGGTAGTTTTCATCATGGCGCAAACGTTTTGGAATTTGTTGATAAAGATATATGCATCTTCGGATTCCAAACGATGAAACTTAGGCAGCATGTTGATGAAGTGGGGTTTGATCTCAAAGTTGTCCCCATTAGCCGGTGGGAGGGAAAGACAAGTAGGAAGGGCGGTGCGGATGGGGTAGAAAAGATCCTGGAACGCGACTCGTGCGGGCGCTTCGACAGGCGGAAGATTCAGGTTATTCGCACCTGGCGGAGGTGGAATCATTCCCGTCGGTAAGGTGTTGTTAGGATCGTATCCCGACATACCTTCGGAAGAATGTGATGGTGAAAGTGAAGAAGTGGACAAGATTTCGACTTCGGAGTCGAAAGGTTCGTCGGTCGGTACCAACGAAACACGGACTAATCGGGCGCTAGGGTCCCTAGTCCAACCGGACATACACTAAAAGGGTTAGTGTAGTCGAAAGATGAAAGACAGAATGTGAAGGTAAGAAAACGTCAATGAGAAGAAGTGGTGTAAGTGAATGCAAAGATTCTTTAGTGACAAGTTGCAAGTTTTGAAAAGATTTTCCTTTTTTTCTTTTTAAGTTAGCTTTTGCAAAAAGATTTTGAAAAGAAACTAGTGACACAAATGCAATTAACCACACATGCACAATCAGGCCTAAGTCTAGGGTCAGCTAGACAGCTCCTAACTGTTCCAAAGGGCTAGAGATAGGACCTCAAACCGCCTCTTCACGGACAAGTACGGCCAGGTAAGTGGGAAGGAACCACCACTACAGTGGGCCTAATTAAAAACCACTAGCCTAGTCACCGCAATGTCGGTTAGGATAAACGGCCGATGCCTATACTAGTCCTCTGTCCGATTGAGCTCGAGGTCCTTAGGGCTGAGTCTAATATTTTTTTAAATTAAAAGTGGTCAATGCAAATGCTTTAAGTGATTTCTAGGGTCCTAGGAAGGGTGATGAAATCCCCACCCAATCTGAATTGGTCAATAGCCCCTTAAAGTCAGATTAAAGTATGCAAAGCAGTAAATCACTTGCAATCAATTTGCTTTTTAGCGCGGCGCAAAGAATCCTGCAGAAAATCAATTATTGGAAGGGGGAAGAAGATTTTTAGCGCAAAGAATCCTGCAGAAGATTTGACAGAAGATATATGGGGATTTGCAGAGGGGAGAATAAGGAAACAAACAGTGCAATTTTTGTCCAGAGAACTCCACAGGGAGCCGCAGATGCGCGGTCTTGACCAGGTAAGTGCGGCGGTTGCGCGGTTGTTTGGGGGCTTTAGGTCTCCAAATTTCTTCAGATGCTCTGTACTTTCAATCTCCTGCTGTTTTGATGTATCTTTTTCTGTGTCCCCTTCTGTGTTGTTTCAGATCCGTCGAACCTGCAAAGATTCACAAAGAAAAACCCTTCAAACAATAAAAGATGATAAATTTTTTATTTTTGGAATTTTTCAAATTTTTATGATTTTTTAGATTTTATATTAACCCGAAATTACAAAAAGAAAATTTTACGCCATCCCCGGCAACGGCGCCATTTGATTAAGGGAGGTTTTGTCGATCAAAAATATTTACCGCAATCAAGAACGGCGTCGCTTGAAGCTAGCCGGTGAGTACGGGTCGGTCCACAGGGATGTGAAAATTTCCTTTAAGTTCTTACGAGTTAATTCCAAATGGTGTTTGGATTTATAATTAAACCTAAAAATTGAAGTTGTATGAGACTAGGATTAGAAACTTGCTAGGATTAGGTCTAGGGAAAATTTGGTAAACAAAGATCTATATCTCTTTCCATTGCTATTAATTAAATGTATCATATTAGTGTTATGGTAAATCTTAACAAAGGGGATTAGGATGATTGGGAAGATTGATTCTTCCTCTAGATCCTTGTCCTTCCTTTCTTAATCTTCACCCTAACCTCCATGGAAAACCTTAAGATCCGGGCCTTTAAACTACGGAATCACCGTTACCTTGCGGGTAAAAGTGCCGTAGGGAGCGGAATAAAAAGGTATGCATGGAGTTCTAATGTTCATAAAAGTTTTAGCAACGAAAAGAGATGAGAGATCTTCATCTCTCAAATCCTTCCCTATTCCTAACCCTAACAAGCGAGGAAACTACTCGCTCATTGAAGGGATGAAAAAAAACAAGAATTTATTAAAGAGAGAAAACATCGATTGCAAGTTAATAAAAGCTAAACTAAATTAATCTAAGGCGAGAAAATAAGAGCAGATATGAAAACTACAACTATTGCAAGGAAAATAACCTACTTACTTTTGATGCGCTCTAACTTCAAGAAAACAGAATTTTATTCATGAGTAGAGGCATAAGAAAATACAAGGTCTTGGGTTCTATTTATAGGACATAGAAACCCTAGGTTTACAATTGCACCGCATGTCTACAATTACAAATATACCCCTAGAAAATCTTTCCACAGCCGCCAAGGAGTTATGGCAAAGTTTCCTGCGCACTAGGGCTTCACACGGCCGCGGAACCGCGGCATGGGCGCGCTTGGGCCGCGGTTCCGCGGCCCAATGATGGGATCAGAATTGGATTTTTCTTGGGCAACTTTTGGTTCTTCTGGGCTTCTTATTTATTTATTCTTTTCATCAGTTGGGCTTCTGCAGTAATTCCAGATTTTCAGTGAACTCTTTGCAATGGATCTTTTACCCGTCTTTCTTGCAAATTTGGATCTTGAGTTGCCTTGTTGATGGTGAACCGTTCTTCTGCCGGGCTTTACTAAGATCTTCCTAATTGTTGGTCAAAAGTCCTTCTTTTGTGTCGTCTTTTGTGTTTTTCACTGTCTTTGCTCCAAGAACCTGTAATCTGTAACATGTAGCAGACATGGGTCAAAAGCACCTGTTTTTATAGTAAAATGCATAAGAATGGGGAATACAAAATGCAATATTATGTTATGAACAGGCCCAGATTTATTTTGAGTGCTACAGTAGTGCTTGGGGCCTACTTCGGGAAATTTAGTCGATCGAAAATTTTAAACATGTTAGTTCACAGTATTTACATTATATCTGCGACCGTGAATGTCATTTGATCAATAAATCCTGTCTAACTGCTATATCCCTTTTAGACGGATTTGTGAATGTGACATTCACGTTGATGTTCTGTGTTGTGCTGTGATGTTGCGGATTTGTCATGGTGGATAGCCTGGATGCAATGTTAGTACAGTTTGGTTGTATATGTACATTTGATATTGCGGGGTGAGCGTCCGACATGTGGACTGCCGTTACTTCCTGTTTGTATATTATTCTTTTGGGGCACGACCGGGCTGAGGTCGATGTACCCGTTGTATATTTTACTTTCTGTACTAGGATTACCCCAGGGAGGGGTGCAGGGTTGCCGGGTTCTATAGGGCAACGAGCCTGCATCTCATGGCATTGAGACGGAGGGGGCTTCACTCTAAAATTGGCGGGCTATTCACCGCACTCGTAGGGGGTACAGGTTGACCCAAGGAGGGGTGCTCAAGTTACCGGATTCCGTGAAGTGCTGGGTGGCCCATTCACGTTGTTGAAGAGGGCTGCCTCGCTTCAGGTTTTGGCAGGTAACTTGCCGCGCCCGTAGGGGTCTAGGATTTCATTGCACAGGCTATCCACACGACCAGGGGAACGTTGGGTTTAAGTAGCGGCTCTATGAAACCCGGGGATCCCAGATATCTGTATTGTTTTGTGATGCTTATTACATTTCTGTGATGTTGCATTTTATCACATCTTGAGCGAATTTTATATATTGATATATATACTAGTAGATGTTGTATATGTTTTGCATCCGCGCTAATCCAGTCCTCGCTCTGTCGTTAGTTAAGTAACCTAACGGGTGATGACGGGACCCAGTGGCGAATGCGGATGGCATATACGTACATCATTATTTTCGTTCTTTATTGGTTTGATCAATTGATGGGACTGCGTTGATTTGGATCAATGCAAGCTAAACAATCCTATTCTGATGTTGTTGGAACATTTTTCAAACAACTATTATTGCAAGGACGTTCTCTTTTATTTTGCACAGTGGTATTCAGTTGGAATATTCAGCACCTCAGTCGACGAGGCAAGGGCCGAGATCCCTTCACCGGGAGTGACCCCTTGGACAGAAGTTTGTGTCAGAGCAATAACTTCACTATAGTCGATTACTTTTGCTTTGCATCGTGGTATTCAGTTGGAATATCCTGCACCTCATTCTACGGGGAAAGAGCCGAGATCCCTTCACCGGGAGTGACCTCTTTAGCAAAGGTTTTCGTCACTATATTTTTATAAAAAGCTATCCGGTTCGTTCAACGATATCAAGTTCATTACGTTAAAGGTTTTTCGCCAAAAAACATTCGTAGCCCTCCGTCATTTCAGACGGGTAGCACGTAGTATTCATGCTATGTTTGTTGGCCTTCGTCAAGGCATAGTGTATGGTAGCTCGTTGTTACCTTTCTGCTGCATAGATAGGTGCGTTGGTTTGGGACAGTCGTACTGCCTTGTTGGCCAAAGTCAAGGGTAGGTACGGGTGGGTTCAAATTAACCCGGAAAATAATGGGTAGAACTTGACATGAGACTTATGATTTGTTGACCTTCGCCAAGGTCATAAGAGCATGGGGTAAAAATCACATCGGGAGTTTCTAAAGAAACCGAAACTTCCCGGGCCTGCGCATACCTTCTGGAGTATGAAAACATGAGTGGATTTCATCACGTTATCATGAGATGATAGTTGGATCCCGATTCCCACTAATGAGTTGGTTTACTCCTCGGGTGATCCCGACTAATTCTTCTTTAAGGTTTGGAGGAGAATTTGACGTTACAGTGGGAGGTTTCCTGATTAGATAAATATGTAACCATTCTGATCTAGGTTAGAGTGCACGCTGAGTGTTTCTTTTCTCTCTCTCTTTGGCAGCGACCATGACCCGACCATTGACTATGACTCAGTGACCAAATTAACCGAACCTTCTTAAACACTGGCTTTTGGATTGTCAGAGTTGCATACCTCATTGCCACTCCTACTTTTACCCTTTTCTCCAGGACACCCCGTATTACTATGAACGTCCACTTCCATTGGATAAAACCATCGTATGGTTATATACGAACTTGAAGGAATTTATTCGAGGATGGTTTCCGGTTCTGGAGAAAACGAATATGATTATTCAGTTGTGTTTTCTTTTTACCTTCTCTCTGGTTGCGAGTGTTCCTTAGATTAGGACGGTACACCTATTACGCAAATTGGATAGTCTTCTTCCAAACCATAGGCAGGTGCCGAACGGTAGGGAATGAAGAAAACCAATTAGCCTAACGATGGTGTACAGAAGGTAATAAGTTAAGACAAATAAAGGGATTAGTAAGAGGGCAAAGTAAACTGCGACTGCTATTCACGACCAAACCAAGTATTTCATTACCATTCCTATTTCACATTTGTATTTCTCCAGAACACTCCGTATCATTACGAAGATCCATAGTTATTTGGATATTCCATCGTATGGTTATATACGAACTCGAAAGGAACTTGTTCCAGTTCGGGGATGGATTCTGGTGCAGGAGAAATAGGAATAACGTTTATTCAGTTGTATTTTATCTTCACCTTCTCTCGCATTGCGAGTGCTCCTAGGATTAGGACAGTACACCCATTATGCTTATTGGATAGTCTTCTTCCAAACCATAGGCTGGTGCCGAAAGGTAGGGAAGGAAGAAAACCATTTAGCCTAAGAGGGTGTTCAGAAGGTAAACGACTAAAGACATATGAAGTGATTTGGAGAGATGGCAAAGAAATATACGGTTTCAGTTGTGAATCTGGATAATGGAAGAGGCATTACTAGGAATACCAGGATACCCCTATGAAACATTTCAATATTTCAGTTTCACTGTGTACTGTTAAAAGAAAACTGATTTCCCAATTAGCCCTTGCTCTAGGGTATGTATTTACAAGGTATGATTCTCACATCTGTATGGTTTTACAGATGATGAGTGGGAGTAAGTCATTGGGAATTGGGCGATTATCCTCATTATATCGGGATTCGTTGAAATTGGTGATATTTGAGGAAATCACCTGGGTTGTTTGCCGGACGATAAATATTTGGTTTTGAATATCCGTTGTAATGCACCAATTTCAAATTGATATATCTGTACGTCTATTTTTATAGAGTGAGATATAACTTTTTGAAATTATGTCCATGACATTTACCTATATCAGTTGATGGTTAGGTAAGCAGCATTAAATATCGGTGTAATTCTTCTTAACCATAAGTACAGTTTTCAACCTACGACACACAGCGAATGAGTTATTAGACTCAGGGGACTTATACAGAGTGTTGTATGTTGTCCGGTGTCCATTAGGACAGAGGGGTTGGTCCCCGTACTATATTCGGTTTACTTATGAGTTCTCTAGTTTTTAGACAAGTGTTTCGTAGAAACACAAGGTCCAAGTTTTGAAAAGTTATAGGTATATGAATAAAGTAGAGAACCAGGTATTGCAAGTATCAGGATTCTTCAAGGTGATCGAAGATGTAGATACTTGTGTATGATATTCAGTTGATAGTAATGATTAAGAGAACTTGCTTCTCTTTCAGGTAACTCATAATTGGAAGCATTCCTAAGTTGAGTAACGCTGATCGGCCTCCTTCCATTTAGTTGACATGCACTGGAGACAGCTGCATGATTTGAATCTGGTTCCAATTAAATCAGTGCCTCTATTTCTATATTGGATATAAAATAGTTCATATCTTAACAATGTTAAGGTACGGGGAGTTGTCCGGCTTTTGCTTTAAACCTGAATCTAGATAACTCAAGGCACGTTTCTGTAATGGTTGTTTGTGGGTTGACCCTGGCTATGACGAGGGTTGACTTTCTACCATCTGGAAGATCAATAGTGATATTTTTCTTGACTCGCCACAGTTTTAACAAAAATGGAATTTTTTTCAGAAAACAGTAGTGGGAGTATGGTAGAACTAGAAGTGATTCTAGAACCGTAAACGATTACTGAAAATTTGATAAAGACCTAAAGATTCAATCTGGATTGACATTCCATTGGCCACTCCGCAGATATGGTGGGTAACCTCAGGCACTCGAGAGGTACTTCGGTATTATCAAAGACGGTGACAGGGATGTTCTTGTTTACCCAGACTTGCCATTGCTGTTGTTCCAGACTGTGAGACCCGGCAGGAGGATGAGTATAGCGCCGTTCTAAACAAGCTTTAGAAGTGCACGTGTATATGATTCTGCCAGAGGGTTGTCATAGTCCATGGGAGCAACGGAAGCATTGGTGGATAAGTGGTTTATGTCTATTAAGAGACTAAAGCAGATGTAGCGGAGATAGATCATCTATTTCTGATGTCACAGTCATAGGTTTGACTTCATCAGAATAGGGTATGGATCTGTTAAGAAGATAGTAGGGTGTGATGTCCTGGTATTTGGATGACATACACAGAGTAGGAAGTAAAATTCCTATACTACGATCGGTTATACTTTGGTTGTCACACAGTGGTTTCTCCACATAGGATATAGATATAATATCAGACATTCTGGTTACTAGATATATGGTTTTAGATCTAGATTTGGGTAGTTTCCCAATCAGGGTACTTAGACAGCATTCTAAAGGTGTTTTAGAATGGACGACTCCTGGCACGGTAATATACCTGCAGGTGATGGAGTCACCCTCTCTAAAGGTGTCTTACAGACTAAAGGGGAGAGGGATGTGCATGTTTGGCAGATCACTTGCTTAGGCAATTGAGTTAATCATGAGATGTCAAGTACCACACCAGATATTGTTTTTGCACGAGATACAGTAAGTTGATATTGATCCAATTCTGGAGAAACATTCGGATGCAGTTTTAGAACATAAGTGGATGTTCTAGGGATATGATAACAACAGCCTTTTTTAGGAGACAGTTATCATTCCAGGCTTCCAAGGTGACATGGATGACAGAGTGGCTGTCAGAGTTATAGTTTTCCCTCTGACGAAGGGCAGTATTCTGGACAGGTGGTCCAGGCGGATACTAAGGGAGGGATGGCGCAGGATACTGATTAAGTTCAGTTGACAATACAGTCTAAGAAGTTTGGATTTGGAGTTCATTTATGAACTAGGTCCCATTAGATATCCAGAAATATTCTAAGACAGGTATTGCTTATTTCGGGAGATGGGTTTCTCCGCGAACTTGAGATTAAGAGAGATATAGAAAGAAACATCAGAGCGGATCCACTCACTGAAGCTATTCCTCGAACGCATTAGTTTCGCAAACGGGTTTTGTGAGACTGATTAGTAGAGGAGTTTGGTGTTCGGTATCACACGGGCTGTGAGTATGCGATATCGCAATAATTAGCCTTGAGTGCAAGTGGGAGATTGTTGGAGATAGTGCCCTCAAAGTCAATTATTGGATCACAGGCACGTGATTGCAATGATTGAGGGATGACCTATGCCGGTAGGACAGTCTTACTCAAGAAGATATTATGCTATCTGGTTTATCTTTATCATCGTGTACTGCTTTAGGTGACCTTACAGGTCACTATTGCACGTTGATAGAGCCCTTAAGATTCTTGCTTGACTGCCAGCAGTATGATGGCGATCATATACGTAGGAGCTGGGGTCTATAAGCACATCCTTAAAAGGTCCCTAGTCGTGGGTGTTTTCGAGACAGGGCATCGATACTCCAGAGTAGACTAGTGTATACAGTCGAGACCCCGACGAGGGGCGGTGGCCGGTCTCACAAGCCACTAATGTCAGTTGGTTCACCTAAGATGTATACAGGTGCTCATTGGGTTATGAGTACACCGGACAGGACTCGCCGGGAACATGCTAGTCGGTCTTATACCCGACGTCAGATAGCAGTTCCCTGGTGACATGTGTATGTTAGTGTATATGCCCTAGGGGCCATTATTGTATCATACTAGTTTGTTTATTACTTAATGGGAGCTTGGGATATTCACATGTATATAACAGTCTTGCTAAACATGGTAGTATACTACTTGGTTTTTCTATCTTAATATGTGAGTATATATATTGATAGAGCTCTTAGGATCTTGCTTGACTACCAGCGTTGTGATGGCAGTCACACTAGTGGGGGCTGGGTAGTCTACAAGCACATCCTTATTCAGGTCCCTAGTCGTAGGATTATCGAGACAGGGCATCGATACTCCGGAGTAGTCTAGTGTGTACACTTCTCATCCCAGTTGGGGAGATGGTCTGTCCCACAGCCGTCAGTACGTCGTACTGGAGATAGTATGCAAGTGCTCGTAAGGTTACGGGTACACCGGACAGGACTCACAGGGAACTGTTTGTTGGTTTTATACCAGTCGTCATTGAACAGTTCCCAGGTGACACGAGTATAACATAGTCCGCAGACTTGACACTGCTGCTACGCCTCGAGTGTGTCCCACTGTTCTTAGATTGCTACCCTACCACGGCTCAGATGAGTCGTGCAAACAGGTAGCAGTTGGGTGCAGTCCCGACCACTTGGAGGCAGTGGCGGTTAGACAGGATTCGTCTCTCCCGGTATTGGAGGTTGATATCGCACTGTGTCAGAGAGCCATTACGCAAAGTCCCTGGCCAGGGCAAGCGAGATTTGCTGGTAGGTTCCAGTAGTTTCTCACGGTGTAATGGGCTTCACTCCGACATGACTTATACCGCTATTAGGGGACTGACGCTTTCCGACCCTAGGCCCGATATGCGATAGTCTTAGACGAACAGACCGGACTGTACGGAGATGTCACATCAGACTCAGTAGGAGTTCGGATGGGTTTTCCTCATCGGCCTTCTTATCGACATCTACCTGGGGACCGTTACGTACAGCTAGTGCTGCTTGCGGTCGGTGGTTAAACCCACTGCCAGCGTAGTAGTCGAGTCTATAGAGTCCCGCACAGAGAGTTTCCCTACTCCAGGCAAAACGATATAGAGATCGTATGGTTTTACGACAAGGGTTCAGACGCATACGTGTGTTTACGCACGTACGACATCCGGACAGTTTTTAGAAGTCGGTTTTGGTTTAAGCCAGTTTCTAGTATCCGGTTATTGGATTTATACAGTCTAAAGTTTTTCCGTGTTTTCACGGATAGGAGGGGCGTTCTCGTAATTGCGCGAGAAGCTTCTAGAAGATGGTGACTTGGGGGTTAAGGTGGCATATGCATTAAATGAGATTAGTGAGTCATTTGAGTGATTCATCCAAGTCATTAATGCATCATAAATGCTTAATGACTCATAGAGATGAATCACCCTCTCATATTTATTAAGCATGATGATTAATCATTTATTTCTTTTATTTGGATAAATCATAATGCTTGATATATATTATGATAGCTCACTTTCTCATCTCATTCTCTTGCTCACTTTCTCTCTCCTCAAGCTCTCCCTCTTCAAACCCTAATCCTCCCCTCTCATGTGTTGAGTACAAGGATTAGATTAGACTACTTAATCCTTAACCATTCTCTATATCACCTAGGTTGCTTAGATTAGCGATTTAAGAAACCTAGTTACCTCTAGTTTGAGGTGAAGCTTGTAGTAAAGCTCTCGAGTGGATCTTCTACTACTTAGAGAAAGCCGGAGAGGACGTGGAGAACGACCAGACGAAGGACTTGGTTCTACAGGTATAATCACTCTTCATAGTAGTTGTAAACTCCTATGTTTTGTTGTTAGTTATTGTTTATGCAAAGATTCTCGGTTAGTCGATGTTTACGCTTTAAACAAGATCGTTTTTCATTAATCCGCCTCCCCGCAAGTCGTGGGGTGTTGTACATCGACTTACAGTGTACAGGTTAGTTCATCGACCTGAGATCGTCATTTGTCTCGTGTGAGTTCCCACTGTACATTGATTACTACCCTACCACGGCTCAAAGGAGTCGTGCAAACAGGTTTTAGTTGGGTACAGTCCCGAGCCACATGGAGGCAGTGAGCGGATCTGTAAGGGTTCGTCTCTCACGGTATTGGGGGTGAGGTCGCGCTGTGTCTAGGAGAGCCGTTACACGAAGTCCTTGGCCAAGGAAGGAGATTTACTGATAGGTATTCCAAAAGTATCTCAAGGGGTTTTGGGCTACACTCCGACACGACTTGTACCGCTTTTGGGGGTCTGACTTTTACCAACCCCCTAGGTCCGCCATGCGATGCTCATAGACGAACGGACCGGAATGTATGGATATTGTCACTGACATGCTCAGTAGGGTGTCAGGATGAGTTCGCTCATCGATGTCCCTTTTGGTCAATACCTGGTAGCCCGTTACGTATGGATAATACCTCTGACGTGCTAGTGGTTAAATCCACAGCCAAAGTATTGACGAGTCTTTAGAGTCCCCCACAGACAGTTTCTCAAGTTTCGGGCGAAACGCTGTAGAGTCCGTATGGAGACATGGCAGGGTTCTATCATATACGTGCGGTATTGCGCGGATCATGATCGGACGGATAATACTAGCGGACTTTGGTTTAAGCCGGATCCTAGTATTGTACAGTGTAGATTTTGTCTCATTGCATTTGTATTCGGTCGGAATACAAATGCGGGTATGTATATACAGTCGCGGGGTTTTCCTGTAATTTATTACGAGATCAGTTTTTTGAAGTTGCCAGTTTGCATTCCGTTTCGGCCATTTTCCTTTGTTTCTTTCTTTGGCTGAAAATTGGTGTGGAGGGGCTTATTTGTAAATGTGCAAATTAGCATTGTGGAGGGTGTTTCTTGTAATTGGTAGTTTCATGATGGTTTCACCATACATTGACTTCTTGGTTCATGATTGTTCATGATTGCTTGACTTTTGACTTGATGATGATGAAGGGTTATGATGATGGAGTGAGGATTGCTTTTGGTTGATGATCACCTATTTCCCTTTACGACACTCTTCTCCCTTCATGGTTTTTTTTCCACTCTCCCATTTTTTTTAGCATGGTTGGCCAAGCATGAAGAGGAGGGCTGTCCAAATTTTTGGGCATGAGTTTTGGTCTCATTTTTCTTGAAAAATTCTATAGCTCCATCTCAAAAGGTTCATCTCATTCCTCCACCAAAACCATGGCAACTTCAACCCCAATAGAGAAAAACTATTCTACACTAGCCTACAGTATTCTTGGACACGTCGACTCGCCAAATTCGTGCTCGAGTTGCCTCGGTCCAGAGGTGGGAGCCCGTAAAAGAACCCGGCGATGTGGTGCCCTTTCCGACGAGGAGATAAAGACCGGAGATTCCGCGAGGAGATCGGGATGGAGGCCGAAGACCGAAGGACACGGATCGCTCGGTATAGCTTTCTACCCATTCTCTAGTTAGCTAGGAGTAGGTTAATGGCCTGATCCGGGTTTATAGTCCGTGGTAGCGCCGGTTTCTTGTTAAAGAAAAGTTTTTGTTTTCCGCATTTTGGCCTCGATCAGATGGCCGGGGCGCTGCCGTGCACTTACATTGATTCTGTGGGACCCATTTGTTTTGTAGCCAATGGTCCCATAAAAAAAGTCTGTTGTCGCTTTCTTCAACTGTCTTTATATATATATATATATATATAGTCATATATATATATATATATATTGCTGGCTTCGCTTTTAACAGTTTTCCCCTATTTTATTTCAGGTACAATGACTTCTGTTCCGTACTTTTCTTTCACTCGCTCGGAGGCCGCCTTTCCTCAATCACCATCTGATGAGGAAGTGATGGCGATGATCAAGGCTCATGACCCGACCTGCACCAACTTGCTTTTGTAAGGGACCTGGTACAGTCATATCATCTGGGGTCGCCGGAGTTTTCTTTGCGAAATACCGACAGAGCCTACCTTTCTATTCCTGCCGATGATCCTCCAGGGACTGTCTTCGCTGTGAATATGCCAAATTAGACCCCGATGGGACGGCTCGAGCCTTCGATGACCGGTATCCCAAACCATCCGATACTAGCCATAGATATTCTGGGACGCCGTATCTGCCAGGGCGAGGCCCAACCGTGAGGGCAGATTTATAAGATAGGGCTTACCCTCGACACCGTATGGGCTATCTCCTTTGGGCTCGAAACATCCTGTCCGCCCACCGCGCATGACTGCAGAAAGTTGGGCTTTATCAGGCAATATATGCATCCCTCTTCCATTACCAGTCTCCCCATGTCTGGTGGGTTAAGGCCTTCTTGAACCAGTGGAATCTTCCCACCAATACTTTCCTCTTGGGGGATCATGAAGTTTCAATTTCTTTGGACGAAATTCATGAGATCTCAGGGCTGCCAATCAAAGGGACACTTTACGAGGAATTGCTGCCTTCTGACGAGTACGTCTTTGAGATTGAGCCTGCAACGCTTGACGGCTTGTCTACCGAGAACGCCGTCCTCCATAACCGTCCGAGTTTGATCAAGGCGCTGGGTATCTTCGACAAACTGTTCACAGAATCTGAGGACCAGGGCGTCAGTTTCAAGAGCTTCATCGCTTGCTTCCTTCGCGAGGATGTCTTGTCGAAGACGGCTCCCAAGTTTGCAAGCATCAATGACCTCTTTGGGTTTGGTTTGAATAGGCGGCCGACTAAGGAATCGGATTTACCGCAGTATTATATTCCTATCATGTCGCCGGTATCTTTCGAATCGATTGCAGCTCCCGGCATGGACGAGGAGACATTCTTTGTGGGCTTTATCAGTGTCTGGCTCAGCTGGTTCGTCATCCCTATGCATCGCCGCTTCATGAGGGTCTCGGTTATCTATCCGGCTCATCGTATCGCTGAGGGGACACGGCTGGCCATAGGCATCCCGGCGCTAGCGCATCTCTATCATGGATTGGGCGCCGCTACTAACACCTCAACTCCTGGTGTGGACGTAGTAAACTTCTCCCTTCATTATTTTATATCTTGGATTGAGATGCACGTGTTAGGGGCTTTTGCTGCGCATCATAGACCTGCTTTTTATGACGCCTACACTTTTCCGCCACTCATGCGGCTGGTGGACGCTGCTGCTCCCGACCCGACTCAGTTTGGGGCTATTCGCGTGTTGATTGCTCCCTACGCTAGTGCAGGCGGGTTGGCGTTTGTTGATCGGGTTCTATCTGCTCTTTCAGGCCCGATTCAACAACTCCACGACCAGTCGAAAGGTGAGGTGCCTTCTCTGAAGCCCCGGGAGGCCACGCACTTATACGCGATCAGACCGGGCTATCTTGTATTCCGTCAGAACAGTGCGGCTCAGTTTATGCGGTACAATCCGCATCGCTTCGCCCGGCAGCTTGGATACGATCAGGGCGTCCCCTTTGAGGATTTTACGGTTGCGCCGGTCCATTCACCCGCAGCTGTTCGCGACGTCGCTCATCACTTCGTAAGGTTGAATACCGGTTCTTACTTCATGATCCCCGAAGCAGATCATACTCCCCGATGCGTGGGGGAATTCACAGGCTGGTATCTTCATCGGGTCAACCCAGTTATTTCTGAGGAGAAGAGGTTGCTTCTTGGCCATAGCGCTCTTGCTCCGGCTCAGGCCGCAGGAATTCCGTTGCGGCCGCGCGCACCGGTCCGCTTTCTCCTGAGGGACACCAGTGTTGTGCTCATTCCAATGGAATTAGAGGTAGACCTTACCCCCACAGTTGGTATGCCATTGGGTACCCGGTCGCAGGATAATCAGGTTCCCGTAGCAGCACCACCACCCGTGGCGTCAACAATGGCAGTGTCCTCCTCGGCAGCACCGCCAAACGAAGGTGCCGGTAACGAGGGTGTTGAAGGTGAGGTGGGTCGGCGTCGTGCCAAGGCTCTATGGGAAAAGAAGTGAGCGTCCTCTGGCATTAGTTCCGGGCCAAAGAGGAGGAAGAAGACAGTCGCCCATCTGCTCGATCTTTCAGAAGGATCCGAACCTGTCGTTCAAGATGAACCAATATCCATGATATCGCTGGATGATGGTCTTCTTTTCCCAGGTTCATCTGCCGAGGAACCCGCACAATTGGCTGAGGCTATAAGACGCTCGCAGCTTGAAGCTGAGAAGTTAAGGATCCCGAAGAGGCCTTATCCTACCGTCATCTTCTATGAAGATCCTTCGTGGATACGGCGGCGGTTCATCGGCCCTTTGGAGGAGTGGGGAGAAAGGGCCCTTAAGCAGGCTGCTTCGGAGGATGCCGCGGACGCGTTTTCCTTGTAGACGGGGGGCCATGAGTCCACCCTTGAACCCCAGCGAGCACACCTCCTTGAGAAGGAGCAAATGCTTGAAGAATCCATATTGAAGGCTTCCTTACGCATTGGTATGTTCTTATATTTCTTTGCAATACTTCATATTGCTTGCACTTGTATATATGTATTCTTATTCTTGTGTGAATTGTGCAGGGACTTCGGCGATGGGGAAGGTTCTTACGGGCTTGCTGACGGTAGAGCCTGTTGACACCCCCAATGAAATATTGCTCGATGCGGAGTGGGTTGACGACGCTATCCCTCTCACGATAGGGCCTCCTGTGGCAGTTCTTCATCCTGAAGCACTCGCTCCTTTGGAATAGGCATCCTTGGTGGTCGCCGCCCCAGCGAATCTTCTTGAAGGCGACCCGGAGGCTGGGATGGAGATGGTAGTGACTACCCTCCCTTCGTTGGAACCCGCGACGGTTGCAGTCGCTCCTTCCTCAGAGGCCGTTACACCGGCTCGTGTCCTTGGTACTGGGCCTGAGGTCGAGGCGGAGGCCATTGAAGCTGCTATCCCTCCTGCTCAGAATGGGAAGAGCGTCGAAGGTAACCTTCCATATTTTAAACTAGTGATCTTTCTGCCACCGGAACTCTTTCATCTTTTCAGAACTGCGCGGACTGGCGACCTCTATTGCCGATCTGTCTCCCCGGCAGTCCTTTCAGCGCCTGTTGGAGATGGCTGCTCCACAAGTGATATCTCCTCAACGTATCGTCCTCTCGTCTGGGCAAGGTTAGTGTTGTTCAGCGCCTTTTCATAGTATTGTTGTTATTTTGCAAAATGACATTGATGTTCTTTACAGTTCTGGAGGCCGACGACGAGGTTGAGGTTCTTGAAGGGCTAGGGGAGCCTTCAGCTCCTTCTTGCATGACTATGGGTAAGTGAAGTCTCAATATCGTCCCGCTTGTTCTTTTACTTAGAAGTTTCACTGACTGTTTACACATCTGAGCAGCCCTTCCAGTTCTTACCCCACTGGAGTCGCGCATCAATATGCCACCTGGCCCCTATGCTTTGCGAGCTTCAGAACGTTTGGCCAAGTTAAGCCTTGTCTCCCTGTCATCTTTGATCGAGGAGCTTCGCGCTGGCAGCGCACTTACAGCTGAAGCATTTGCTGCCGAAGCTAACAGTTCTCTTCCTTTTCTTGCCACCTACCATAGCGAAGCGGTGGTGCGAGTCTGGGTTGAGTTCTGTCGGCAGGTGGAGGCTTGCTTGCACGTACTTGAGTGTTCCTGCCTTTCTTCGGAGGTTGTGGCTGCAAAGGCAGGTTTGCGGGGTCTGATTGAGCGGTGCGCGGCGAACATGGTGTCGTACGAGAAACGGTTCGGCCGCAAATTCTCGGAGAGGGAGCTGGCCTCTAAGGCGCTGAACGAGCTTCAAGCCAATCTTACCGCCAAGGCCAATAAAGCGTATGAACTCTGGCTAGTGCTTCAAGAGGCCATCAAGGAGGTGGTGGCCTTCGACAAGGCCGCCGAGTTTACTCGTGAAAGAGTCGAGTCCCACAAAGCTACCGAGAAGAAGCTCGAAGGTCGGCTTGCCTCATATCAGGCCCAGCAGGCTCAGGCAGAGGCCCGTCTTCTGGGGATACTGAATCACGAAGGCATAGCCCAGCGAAAGAAGGATGAGCTGACCAAGCTGCTAAATCGCCCGCCGGCCTGAAGACTTATATATCCCTTTTTTCTTTCTTTTGTACATACTCCTGAATGAGAGTATATATTTTTTGTTCTTTCACAAATTGTACTTTGTATCCATTTTGGTTTATGAATAAAAGACATATTTTTTCTTCTCAATGGTGTGTCCCTTTTTATTGAATGTATTCTGCGGATAGTCTATCTTGATCTCTTTGCAGGATAACGATGGCTTAGGATTCAGGGTTAAGATCTGCCTCCTAAGACTTTTCAACTTTATGAGCCGTGAGGGTTTCATAAAGAGTTTTTCTCCCTATAGGTCGAGAGGATCCCATAGGTGTAATTTCTCCTTAAGAATTGTGAGGATTCCTAAGCGTGTTTTCTCTTGAAAGTCGTAAAGATCTCACAAGAGAATTTGCTTCCCTACGGGTGGTGAGGACCCGCAAGTGCTGGGTGAAGTTGCCCTTATCCGTATTTCATGGGGTCAGGGGTTGCTTTGGATGTTTTCCGGGGTAACGTAGTTTAAAGACATCGCGGTCGTGGTTAGGGACATCATAGTCCGTAGGTTTAAGGACTCCACCGTCCGTTTCTAGTTTTAAGACATTACGGTCGAGGTTAAGGACATTATAGTCCGTGGATTTAAGGACTCCACAGTCCAATGTTAGTTTTAAGACATCACGGTCAAGGTTAAGAACATCATAGTCCGTGGATTTAAGGACTCCATAGTCCAGTGTTAGTTTTAAGACATCACGATCAAGGTTAAGGACATCATAGTCCGTGGATTTAAGGACTCCACAGTCCAATGTTAGTTTTAAGACATCACGGTCAAGGTTAAGGACATCATAGTCCGTGGATTTAAGGACTCCACAGTCCACGAAATGTGTGGTTACTGGGGCCCGTCACCTCTTTGAAGACGTTGAGGAATTACAACGATAAATATCAAAGGAGTGAAGAGATGTACCCTTGAACCAAGGTAAAACCAGTCTAGAATCATTATGGTTGATCGTTAGTTTTAAGACATTACGGTCGAGGTTAAGGACATCATAGTCCAAGGATTTTAAGGACTCCACAGTCTAATGTTTGCTCTGGATGCTTCACACGGGTTCACTGCCGTGCTCTGCGAGGACCAGGCTCCGCTCTGGACGATTTCCACGGGGTCAAAGAGTGAGTTATCCGCGTTCCACGTGACCAGGAATTTTGCTCAGGATGCTTCCCACGGGTTCACTGCTGTGTTTGGTGAGGACCAGCCTCCGCTCTGGACGTTTTCCATGGGGTCAAAGAGTGACGTTATCCGCGTTCCACGTGACCAGGAATTTTGCTCTTGATGCTTCCCACGGGTTCACTGCCGTGTTTGGCGAGGACCAGGCTCCGCTCTGGACGTTTTCCACGGGGTCAAAGATGTTGGAGATAGTGCCCTCAGAGTCAATTATTGGATCGCAGGCATGTGATTGCAATGATTGAGAGAGGACCTATACCGTTAGAACAGTCTTACTCAAGATGATAGTATGCTATCTGGTTTATCTTTATCATCGTGCACTGCTTTTGGTGACCTTACAGGTCACTATTCCGTGTTGACAGAGCCCTTAAGATTCTTGCTTGACGGCCAGCAGTATGATGGCGATCATATACGTGGGAGCTGGGGTCTATAAGCACATCCTTAAAAGGTCCCTAGTCATGGGAGGTTTCGAGACGGGGCATCGATACTCCAGAGTAGACTAGTGTATACAGTCGAGACCCCGACGAGGGGCGGTGGCTGGTCTCACAAGCCACTGGTGTCAGTTGGTTCACCTAAGATGTATACAGGTGCTCATTGGGTTATGAGTACACCGGACAGGACTCGCCGGGAACATGCTAGTTGGTCTTATACCTGATGTCAGATAGCAGTTCCCTGGTGACATGTGTACAGGTTAGTTCATCGACCTGAGATCGTCATTAGTCTCGTGTGAATTCCCACTGTACTTTAATTACTACCCTACCACGGCTCAAAGGAGTTGTGCAAAAAGGTTTTAGTTGGGTACAGTCCCGAGCCACATGGAGGCAGTGAGCGGATCTGCAGGGGTTCGTCTCTCCCGGTATTGGGGGTGAGGTCGCGCTTTGTCTTGGAGAGCCATTACACGAAGTCCTTGGCCAAGGCAGGAGATTTACTGGTAGGTATTCCAGTAGTATCTCAGGGTGTTCTGGGCTACACTCCGACACGACTTGTACCGCTTTTGGGGGTCTGACTTTTACCTACCCCCTAGGCCCGCCATGCGATGCTCATAGACGAACGGACTGGACTGTACGGATATTGTCACTGACAGGCTCAGTAGGGTGTCAGGATGAGTTCGCTCATCGACGTCCCTTTTGGTCAATACCTGGTAGCCCGTTACGTATGGCTAATACCTCTGACGTGCTAGTGGTCAAATCCACAACCAAAGTATTGACGAGTATTTAGAGTCCCCTACAGACCGTTTCTCAAGTTTCGGGCGAAACGCTGTAGAGGCCATATGGAGATATGGCAGGGTTCGATCATATACGTGCGGTATTGCACGGATCATGATCGGACGGATAATACTAGCGGGCTTTGGTTTAAGACGGTTCCTAGTATTGTACAGTGTAGATTTTGTCTCATTGCATTTGTATTCGGTCGGAATACAAATGCAGGTATGTATATACAGTCGCGGGGTTTTCCTGTAATTTATTACGGGTTCAGTTTTCTGAAGTTGCCAGTTTGCTTTCTGTTTCGTCCATTTTCCTTTGTTTCTTTCTTCGGCTGAAAATTGGTGTGGAGGGGGTTATTTGCAATTTTGCATTTTATTATGGAGAAGACATTTTGTGATGATAGCTTCATGATGGTTCAACCATCATTTGACTTCTTGGTTCATGATTGTTCGTGATTGCTTGACTTTTAGGTTATGATGTGAAGGGTTATGATGATGGAGTGAGGATTGCTTTTGGTTTATGATCACCCCTTTCCTTTTTCCTACACTTACCTTCCTTCATTGTTTTTCCCCCCTCTCTCCATATGCTTTGGCCGTCCATTAGATAAAGGCAGCCCATTCTTTTTGGTGAGAAGATGATGCATCTCATTTTTCATTTTCATGCAAAAAGACTAGCTCCATTTCATTGCTCATTTAATCTCCACTCCTAATGGCAACTTCACAACCCTTTGAGACAAAGTAATCCACACTTAGACTACAGCATTCTTGGACACGTCGACTCGCCAACTTCGTGCCCGAGTTACCTCGGTCCAGAGGTGGGAGCCCGTAAAAGAACCCGGCGATGTGGTGCCCTTTCCGACGGGGAGATGAAGACCGGAGATTCCGCGAGAAGATCGGGATGGAGGCCGAAGACCGAAGGACATGGATCGCTCGGTATAGCATTCTACCCATTCTCTAGTTTTCTAGCATTAGGTTAATGGCCCGATCCGGGTATTAAAGTCCGCGGTAGCGCCGGTTTCTGTTTAAAGAAAAGTTTTTGTTTCCGCATTTGGCCACGTACAGACGGCCGGGGCGCTGCCGGGCACTTACAATGGTATCAGAGCCACGCCATTAACCTAGTCTAGCTTGCTCTAACATGTTTACAAGTTCAATCGGTCGAATTTTCCAAAAACCGTATTTTCAAGTCCAGTTTCTGTCGAATTTTTCCTGTACTCCAAAAATTATTTGGTACATTGTAAAAATACGTGCAGGGTTTTTTTATGCATTCTGTGAAAATTTGGTAGCTCGATGGCACTGTTCCACCGCGGAACCATGGCCAAACCCATGCATTGGCCGCGGTTCCGCCGCCATTTAAACTGTTCACTGCACCAAATATTTACAGTGGGCTTCTGACATGGAAATAGGGTTTTTGGTATGTTCTGTTTGGGTCCAGATTTTCTTTGAGTGCTACAGTAGTGCTTGGGGCCCACTTCGGGAAATTTAGTCGATCGAAAATTTTAACCATGTTAGTTCACAGTATTTACATTATATCCGCGACCGTGAATGTCATTTGATCGGTAAATCCTGTCTAACTGCTATAGCCCTTTTAGACAGATTTGCGAACGTGACATTCACGTTGATGTCCTGTGTTGTGCTGTGATGTTGCGGATTTGTCGTGGTGGATATCCTGGATGCAATGGTAGTACAGTTTGGTTTATTATGTACATTTGATATTGCGGGGCGAGCGTCCGACATGTGGGCTGCTGTCAATGCCTGTTTGTATATTATTCTTTTGGGGCACGACCGGGCTGAGGTCGATGTACCCGTTGTATGTATATTTTTACTTTCTGTACTAGGATTACCCCGCGGAGGGGTGCACAGGTAGCCGGGTCCTAGAGGGCAATGGGCCCGCATCTCATGGCGTTGAGACGGGGGGGCTTTACTCTAGAATTGGCGGGCTATTCGCCGCACTCGTAGGGGGTACAGGTTGACCC
Source organism: Agapanthus africanus (assembly GCA_030015575.1). Lineage (NCBI taxonomy): Eukaryota > Viridiplantae > Streptophyta > Magnoliopsida > Asparagales > Amaryllidaceae > Agapanthus > Agapanthus africanus. Next base: position 360,090,641 of record JASDDO010000012.1, read on the forward strand.
AGGGAGGGGTGCCCAAGTTACCGGATTCCATGAAGTGCTGGGTGGTCCATTCACGTTGCTGAAGGGGGATGCCTCGCTATAGGTTTTGAGGGTAACTTGCCGCGCCCGCATGGATCTAGGATTTCATTGCACAGGCTATCCACACGACCAGGGGAACGTCGGGTTTCAGTAGCGGCTCTATGAAACCCGGGGATCCCAGATATCTGTATTGTTCTGTGATGCTTATTACATTTCTGTGATGTTGCATTTTATCACGCCTTGAGCGAATATTATATATTGATATATATACTAGTAGATGTTGTATATGTTTTGCATCCGCAGTAGTCCAGTCCCCGCTCTGTCGTTAGTTAAGTAACCTAACGGGTTATGACGGGACCTAGTGGCGAATGCGGATGGCATATACGTACATCATTATTTTCGTTCTTTATTGGTGTGATCAATTGATGGGACTGCATTGATTCGGATCAATGCAAGCTAAACAAACCTATTCTGATGTTGTTGGAACAATTTTCAAAAAGCTGTTATTGCAAGGGCGTTCTCTTTTGTTTTGCATAGTGGTATTCGGTTATGAATATCCAGCACCTCAGTCGACGAGGCAAGGGCCGAGATCCCTTCACCGGGAGTGACCCCTTGGACAGAAGTTTGCATCAGTGCAATAACTTCACTATAGCTGATTACTTTTTGCTTTGCATCGTGGTATTCAGTTGGAATATCCTGCACCTCATTCTACGGGGAAAGAGCCGAGATCCCTTCACCGGGAGTGACCTCTTTAGCAAAGGTTTTCGTCACTATATTTTTATAAAAAGCTATCTGGTTCCTTCAACGATATCAGGTTCATTACGTTAAAGGTTTTTCGCCAAAAACCATTCGTAGCCCTCCATCATTTCAGACAGGTAGCACGTAGTATTCATGCTATGTTTGTTGACCTTCGTCAAGGCATAGTGAATGGTAGCTGCTTGTTACTTTTCTGCTGCATAGATAGATGCGTTGGTTTGGGACAGTCGTACTGCCTTGTTGGCCAAAGTCAAGGGTAGGTACGGGTGGGTTCAAATCAACCTGGATAATGACGGGTAGAACTTGATATGTGACTTATGATTTGTTGACCTTCGCCAAAGTCATAAGAGCATAGGGTAAAAAAATTACATCGGAAGTTTCTAAAGAAACTGAAACTTGCCAGGCATGCGCATACCTTCTGGAGTGTGATAACGTGAGTGGATTCCGTCACGTTATCATGCGAGGATAGTTGGATCCCGATTCCCACTGATGAGTTGGTTTACTCCTCGGGCGATCCCGACTAATTCTTCTTTCAGGTTTGGAGGAGAATTTGACGGTACAGTGGGAGATTTCCTAATTAGATAAAGTGATAACCATTCTGATCTAGGTTAGAGTGCACGCTGAGTGTTTCTTTTCTCTCACTCTTCGGCAGCGACCATGACCCGACCCTTGATTATGACTCAGTGACCAAGATTAACCGAACCTTCTTAAACACTGGCTTTTGGATTGTCTGAGTTGCAAACCTCATTGCCACTCCTACTTTTACCTTTTTCTCCAGAACATCCCGTATTACTACGAACGTCCACTTCCATTGGATAAAACCATCGTATGGTTATATACGAACTCGAAGGAACTTGTTCCAGATTCGAGGATGGTTTCTGGTTCTGGAGAAAACAAATAGGACTATTCAGCTGTCTTTTCCTTTTACCTTCTCTCAGGTTGCGAGTGCCCTTTAGATTAGGGGATAGTACACCTATTACGCAAATTGGATAATCTTCTTCCAAACTATAGGCAGGTACCGACCGGTAGGGAATGAAGAAAACCAATTAGCCTAACGATGGTGTACAGAAGGTATTATGTAAAGACAAATAAGGGGATCAGAAGGAGGGCAAAGTAAATTGCGACTGCTATTCAGGACCAAACCAAGTATTTCATTACCACTCCCACTTCACCTTCGTATTTCTCTAGGACACTCCGTATCACTACGAAGATCCACAGTTTATTGGATACTCCATTGTATGGTTATATAAGAACTCGAAAGGAACTTGTTCCAGTTCGGGGATGGATTCTGGTTCAGGAGAAATAGGAATAAGGTTTATTTAGATGTCTTTTATCTTCACCTTCTCTCGCGTTGCGAGTGCTCCTAGGATTAGGAAAGTACACACATTACGCTTATTGGATTGTCTTCTTCCAAACCTTAGGCTAGTGCCGAACGGTAGGGAAGGAAGAAAACCATTTCGCCTAAGAGGGTGTACAGAAGGTAATGACTAAAGACATATGAAGGGATTTGGAGAGATGGCAAAGAAATATACGGTTACAGTTGTGAATCTGGATAATGGAAGTGGCATTACTAGGAATACCCGGATACCCCTACGAAACATTTCAATGTTTCAGTTTCACTGTGTACTGTTAAAAGAAAACTGATTTCCCAATTAGTCCTTGCTCTAGGGTATGTATTTAGTAGGTTTGATTCTCACATTTGTATGGTTTTACAGATGATGAGTGGGAGTAAGTTATTGGGAATTCGGTGATTGTCCTCATTATATCGGAATTCGTTGTAATTGGTGATATTTGAGGAAACCACTCGGGTTGTTTGCCAGACGGCAAATATTTTGGTTTTGAATATCCGCTGGTATGCACCAATTTCAAATTGATATATCTGTACGTCTATTTTTATAGAGTGAGATATAACCTTTTGAAATTATGTCGATGACATTTACCTATATCAGTTGATGATTAGGTAAGGAGCATTAAACAGCGGTGTAATTCTTCTTAAGCATAAGTACACTTTTCAACCTACGACACACAGGGATTGAGTTATTAGACTCAGAGGACTTATACAGAGGATTGTATATTGTCCAGTGTCCATTAGGACAGAGGGGTTGGTCCTCGTACTATATTCGGTTTACTTATGAGTTCTCTAGTTTTTAGACAAGTGTTTTGTGGAAACACAAGGTCTGAGTTTTGAGAAGTTATAGGTATAAGAATAAAGTAGAGAACCAGGTGTTGCAAGTATCAGGATTCTTCAAGGTGATCAAAGATGTGGATACTTGTCTATGGTATTCGGTTAATAGTAACGATTAAGAGAACTTGCTTCTTTTTCAGGTTACTCATGATTGGAAGCATTCCTAAGTTGAGTGACACTGATCGTCCTCTTTCTATTTACTTGATATGCACTGGAGACACTTGCATGATTTGAATCTGGTTCAATTAAACCAGTGCCTCTGTTTCTATATTGGATATGGAACGTTTCATATCTTAACGATGTTAAGGTACGGGGAGTTGTCCGGCTTATGATTAAAACCAGACTCTGGACAACTAAAGGCACGTTTCCGTAATGGCTGTTTGTGGGTTGACCCGGTCTATGATGAGGGTTGACTTTCTACCATCTGGAAGATCAATAGTGATATTGTTCTTGACTCGCCACAGTTTTAATAAAAATGGACTTTTCAGAAAACAGTAGTGGGAGTATGGTAGAACTGGAAGTGATTCCACAACAGCAAGCGATTACTGAAGATTTGATAAGAACCTAAAGATTCAATCTGGTTTGAAATTCTATTGACCACTCCGGTAGCCTCAAAGACGGTGACAGGAAGGTTCTTGTTTACCCAGACTTGCCATTGCTGTTGTTCCAGACTGTGAGACCAGGCAGGAGGATGAATATAGTCTCGTTCTGAACTAGCTTTAGAAGTGTACGTCTACATGACTCTGCCAGAGGGTTGTCGTAGTCAGTGGAAGCAGCGGAAGCATAGTGGACAAGCGGCTTATGTCTATTTATAGACTAAAGCAGATATAGCGGAGATAGATCATCTTTTTCTGATGTGACAGTCATAGGTTTGACATCATCAGAATAGGGGATGGATCTGATAAGAAGGTAGTAGGGTGTGATGTCCTGGTATTTGGATGACATACACAGAGTAGGAAGTAAAATTCCTATACTACGATCGGTTATACTTTGGTTGTCACACAGTGGTTTCTCCACATGGGAAATGGATATTATATCAGATATTCTGGTTACTAGATCTATGGTTTTAGATCTAGATTTAGGTAGTTTCCCAATCTGGGTACTTAGACAACATTCTAAATGTGTTTTAGAATGGACGACTCCTGGCATGGTGGAGTACCTGCAGGTGATGGAGTCACCCTCTCTAAAGGTGTCTTACAGACTAAAGGGGAGAGGGATGTGCATGATTGGCAGATCACTTGCTTAGGAAATTGAGTCAATCATAAGATGTCAAGTACCACACCAGATGTTGTTTTTGCAGTAGATGCAATAAGTTGATATTGATCCTATCCTGGAGAAACATTCGGAAGCAGTTTTAGAATATAAGTGGATGTTCTAGGGATATGATAACATCAGCCTCATTCAAGAGACGGTTATCATTCTAGGCTTCCAAGGTGACCTGGACGGCAGAGTGACTGTCAGAGTTATAGTTTTCCCTCTGACGAGGTGCAGTAGTATGGACAGGTGGTCCAGGCGGATACCGAGGGAGGCATGGCGCAGGATACTGATTAAGTTCAGTTGACGATACAGTCTAAGAAGTTTGGATTTGGAGTTCATTTATGAACTAGGTCCCATCAGATATCCAGACACATTCTAAGACAGGTATTGCTCATTTCGGGAGATGGCTTTTTCCACGAACTTGAGATAAAGAGAGACATAGAAAGAAACATTTGAGTGGATCCACTCACTGAGGCTATTACTCGAACGCCTTAGTTTCGCAAACAGTTTTTGTGAGACTGATTAGTAGAGGAGTTGGGTGTTTGGTATCACACGGGCTGTGAGTATGCGACATCGCAATAATTAGCCTTGAGTGCATGTGGGAGATTGTTGGAGATAGTGCCCTCAGAGTCAATTATTGGATCACAGGCACATGATTGCAATGATTGAGAGAGGACCTATACCGTTAGAAAAGTCTTAATCAAGATGATAGTATGCTATTTGGTTTATCTTTATCACCATGCACTGCTTTAGGAGACCTTACAGGTCACTATTGCGCATTGATAGAGCCCTTAGGATTCTTGCTTGACGGCCAGCAGTATGATGGCGATCATATATGTGGGAGCTGGGGGTCTATAAGCACATCCTTAAAAGGTCCCTAGTCGTGGGAGTTTTCGAGACGGGGCATCGATACTCCAGAGTAGACTAGTGTATACAGTCGAGACCCTGACGAGGGGCGGTGGCCGGTCTCACAAGCCACTGGTGTCAGTTGGTTCACCAAAGATGTATACAGGTGCTCATTGGGTTGTGAGTACACTGGACAGGACTCGCCGGAAACATGCTAGTTGGTCTTATACCTGGCGTCAGATAGCAGTTCCCTGGTGACATGTGTACAGGTTAGTTCATCGACCTGAGATCATCATTTGTCTCGTGTGAGTTCCCACTGTACTTTGATTACTACCCTACCACGGCTCAAAGGAGTCGTGCAAACAGGTTTTAGTTGGGTACAGTCCCGAGCCACATGGAGGCAGTGAGCGGATCTGCAGGGGTTCGTCTCTCCCGGTATTGGGGGTGAGGCCGCGCTGTGTCTAGGAGAGTCATTACACGAAGTCCTTGGCCAAGGCAGGAGATTTACTGGTAGGTATTCCAGTAGTATCTCAGGGTGTTCTGGGATACACTCCGACACGACTTGTACCGCTTTTGGGGGTCTGACTTTTACCAACCCCCTAGGCCCGCCATGCGATGCTCATAGACGAACGGACCGGACTGTACGGATATTGTCACTGACAGGCTCAGTTGGGTGTCAGGATGAGTTCGCTCATCGACGACCCTTTTGGTCAATACCTGGTAGCCCGTTACGTATGGCTAATACCTCTGACGTGCTAGTTGTTAAATCCACAACCAAAGTATTGACGAGTCTTTAGAGTCCCCCACAGACCGTTTCACAAGTTTCGGGCGAAACGCTGTAGAGGCCGTATGGAGATATGGCAGGGTTCGATCATATACGTGCGGTATTGCACGGATCATGATCGGACGGATAATACTAGCGGGCTTTGGTTTAAGCCGGATCCTAGTATTGTACAGTGTAGATTTGTTTTCATTTCATTTGTATTTTGTCAGAATACAAATGCGGGTATGTATATACAGTCGCGGGGTTTTCCTGTAATTTATTACGGGATCTGTTTTTTGAAGTTGCCAGTTTGCTTTCCGTTTCGACCATTTTCCTTTGTTTCTTTCTTTGGCTGAAAATTGGTGTGGAGGGGGTTATTTGCAATTGTGCTTTTTATTATGGAGAAGACTTTTTGTGATGATAGCTTCATGATGGTTCAACCATCATTTGACTTCTCGGTTCATGATTGTTCATGATTGCTTGACTTTTGGGTTATGATGATGAAGGGTTATGATGATGGAGTGAGGATTGCTTTTGGTTTATGATCACCCCTTTCCTTTTTCCTACACTTACCTTCCTTCATTGTTTTTCCCCCCTCACTCCATATGCTTTGGCCGGCCACTAGATAAAGGCAACCCATTCTTTTTGGTGAGAAGATGATGCATCTCATTTTTCATTTTCATGGAAAAAGACTAGCTCCATTTCATTGCTCATTTAATCTCCACTCCTAATGGCAACTTCATAACCCTTTGAGACAAAGTAATCCACACTTAGCCTACAGCATTCTTGGACATGTCGACTCGCCAACTTCGTTCCCGAGTTGCCTCGGTCCAGAGGTGGGAGCCCGTAAAAGAACCCGGCGATGTGGTGCCCTTTCCGACGGGGAGATGAAGACCGGAGATTCCGCGAGGAGATCGGGATGGAGGAAAAAGACCGAAGGACACGGATCGCTCGGTATAGCATTCTTCCCATTCTCTAGTTTGTGAGCATTAGGTTAATGGCCCGATCAGGGTTTTAAAGTCCGCGGTAGCGCCGGTTTCTGTTTAAAGAAAAGTTTTTGTTTCCGCATTTTGGCCTCGTACAGACGACCGGGGCGCTGACGTGCACTTACAAAAGAGTGACGTTATCCATGTTCCACGTGACCCAGAATTTTACTCTGGATGCTTCCTACGGGTTCACTGCCGTGTTCGGCGAGGACCAGGCTGCGCTCTGGATGCTTCACACGGGTTCACTGCCGTGCTCTGCGAGGACCAGGATCCGCTCTGGACGTTTTCCATAGGGTCATAGAGTGACGTTATCCGCGTTCCATATGACCAGGAATTTTTCTCTGGATGCTTCCCACGGGTTCGCTGCCGTGTTCGGCGAGGACCAGGATCCGCTCTGGACGTTTTCCACGAGGGTCAGAGAGTGACGTTAACCGCGTTCCACATGACCAGGAATTTTGCTCTGGATGCTTCCCATGGGTTCACTGCCGTGTTCGACGAGGACCAGGCTCCGCTCTAGATGTTTCACACGGGTTCACTGCTGTTCTCTGCTAGGACCAGGATCCGCTCTGGACATTTTCCACGGGGTCAAAGAGTGACGTTATCCGCGTTCCACGTGACCAGGAATTTTGCTCTGGATGCTTCCCATGGGTTCACTGCCGCGTTCGGCAAGGACCAGGATCTGCTCTGGACATTTTCCACGGGGTCAGAGAGTGACGTTATCCGTGTTCCACGTGACCAGGAAGGGTTGACTTTATCCACATTTCACGGAGTCGGAGTTTGACTCTCGGTCAGCTGTACACCGTTGAGTCATGGAACTGGGAGTTGCCATTGTTCCGCTTTGCTTGATGTTGTGTCTGTTGTAATGAGACGAATGTCGAGATATCTCCAGGTTATTTGTGAACCGTTGAGATTTGGCTTCATCCGCTGGTGAAGCCTGGGGAGGAGAGGCATGATTCCTTCTTTGTTTGCTCCCCTGGATTGTATACAGGGATTGATGTGATATCACCTGTAGGGCAATCATTTCATTCATTTTTTTATTTCTTTCCGCGATGATCTATCATTTCAGCTTTTATATCGCGAAGGTCGCGGTTGCCCAATCATTTTGGCTATTTTTCGCGGTGCCCAATCATTTCGGCTATTTATTTTTATTTTTACTCCCTGCTTTTTATTGATAGTTGCCCAATCATTTCGGCTATTTTGCATGCATACATATTTTACTTGCTGCTTTTTATTGCAAGTTGCCCCATCATATCGGCTATTTCGTATGCATGTATGGCTTGCTAGCTTTTCGCTGCAGGCTTGGAATCAGACTCCGATTTCGGCATCAGCACCGCTACAACTGGGATATTTCCAGGAGCGAATCATCATTTGCCTCTATCGATGTCGAACAAAGGTGCCTTAGTAAACAGGGAAAAGCTAAGGCCACTAGATATGTATGTCGACTAAGGCTTTTGACTTCATGAGCCGTAAGGGTCTCAAAAAGGTATTTCTCCCTACAAGTCGCGGGGATCTCGTAGGTTTGTTTTCTCCTTAGGAATCGTAAGGACTCCTAAGTGTATGGCTTCTTGTAAGTCGTAAGGATCTTACAAGAGGGCATTCTCCTTATAAGTCGAGAAGACTTACAAGGGCTGTTCACTGTGCAAACATATCCCTAGTCACGTATGGGACTTTGTTAGGGAAATGTTTATTCGCGCCGGTGGATTGTATACGAGGGTCAACGTTGAGCCGCTTGAAGGGCAGTATCGAAGGTTGTGGGGGTTGCTTAAGAACAGGTTCAGGTCTCTGTAGCTTAAGACTTTCAAATCTTATAAGCCGTGAGGGTCCCATAAGAGAGTTCTCCTTACGAGTCGTGAGGATCTCGCAAGTGTAGTTTCTCCCTAGGGATCGTGGGGATCCCTAAGTGTGTTGCTCCCTTGCGAGTCGTAAGGATCTCATACAGGTGGTTTCTCCTTACAAAGTCGAGAGGACCTTGCAAGTGTCTTTTAACGAGGTTGCGCCCTTTCGGGTTTTCATAAACACTCGCTGGTAGCCCTGCTGTTTTTACTCATGGAGCCCTTTCGGGTTTTCACCCGTGCCCATTTTGCTTATGGACATACCGTTTTCCCTTTTTTTTATTCTTTTTTTTGTTCAAACGAGGTTGCGCCCTTTCGGGTTTTCACAAGACTCGTCGGTAGCCCTGCTGTTTTTACTCACGGAGCCCTTTCGGGTTTTCATCCGTGCCTATTTTGCTTTTGGACATACCGTTTTCTTTTTTTTATTCTCTTTTTTTCCTTAGCTTTGGGATGCTGCAATCCACCGTAGTTTCTCGACATCTCGGTCAACAGCTAGTTTTAGGACATAGTGGTCCGTTGTTAGTTTAAGGAAGTTTCGGTCCACTGTTAGTTTAAGGACGTTTCGGTCCGCCGTTAATTTAAGGACGTTTTGGTCCGCCGTTAGTTTAAGTACGTTTCGGTCCGTCGTAAAGTAAGCCGGTTACTACTTATAGAGTTTTGGGCTTAGGAAGATAGCAAGCGGACATAGTCGTCGTCATTTATCATTGACCTAGGCCATGACTCGTCAAGCGTAGTATTTCTTTAGGAAGCGACCGTTTATTGGCCTGAAAGGCCTTTCACCATGCATGTCCATGAGTAGATACGCTCCACCCTGGTAGACCTTGTCTATGATATACGGGCCTTCATAGTTTGGCTCGAATTTTCCCCGCTTGGCGCGATTGGGGATCATAGGTCTTTTGACCACTAACACGAGTTCGCCTTGGCGGATTGTCCTCGGCCTGGTCAATCTTTCATATGAGCGCGTCATCTTTGCTTTATAAGCTTCCAGATTTTGCTGTGTCAGGAGCCGGGTTTCATCAAGGGCATCAAGCTCCTCCAGCCGAAGGTGAGCGTTTTCTTCGTCCGTCAACTCGTAATGAACTACCACTCGTAAAGAGGGTACTCTATCTCGAGGGGAGTACTGCTTCTGTACCGAATACCAACGCGTACGGCGTTGTGTTCGTGGCCGTCTTGAACGTGGTTCGATACGCCCAGAGAGCTTCTTGCAGTCTCTCGTGCCAGTCTTTCTTGTTTCGAGACACCGTCTTCTTTACGATCTTCGTTAAGGTCTTGTTGAAAGCCTCAGCTAGACCGTTAGCTCGGGGATTATAAACTGAGGAGTATCTCCAGTCTATGTTGTGCTGTTGTGTGAAGCGGTTGATCTTGTGGCTTCTGTAGGCTGGCCCGTTATCGGAGATGATCCCCTCGGAGTTCCAAACCGATAAATAACGTGCGTCTTGAAGAAATGGAGAATATTCTCCATCTTTACTTCCCTCAGCGGTACTGCTTCTGCCCATTTGGAGAAGTAATCAGTTGTCGCCAAAATGAATCGATGTCCTCTGGACGATGCCGGTTCGATGGGGGCCGATTATGTCAGTTCCCCACATTTCGAACGGCCAGCTAGCCACCGTTGGATGCAGCGGATTCGGATGCTGATGGATAAAGTCCCCATGGATCTGGCACGAGTGGCACTGCTTCGCATACTCAAGGCAGTCCTGAATCATCGTGGGCCAGTAGTAGCCCATCCGTTTAATCTTCAACTACATCTTCGGGCCCGCTTGGTGAGAACCGCAGAGTCCGTCATGAGTTTCTTGGACGACTCTCTTCGCCTCTTCAGGTCCCAGGCATCTTAACCATAAAGAATCGAATGAACTCTTGTACAGAGTATCATTGACGAAAGCGAAAGATAGGGCTCGCTTCATGAGGTGATGTTTTGAGGACGCATATTCAGGCGTTCGACGAGATTTGAAGTAGTCTATAAAGATTGCCCTTCTACGGCTGGACCACCGACATTGTGGCATGTACTCGATGCTATTAAACTGTACCCATGATGTGATCTCTTGGGGGATTATGAGGTTCTGACGAGTCGATCGGATGATTCGACATCATTCGGACATTATGTGATGGGATGCGTTGCTTGGGATACTCCAGATACGAGGATAGCCGTTGGAGCACTGTCCATGCAGCCATGATGAGACGAGTCCGGATCAGTCGACATTGACGCAGAGTGAAGAAAAGAGTTCGCAAGATATTTCGACGAGATGACGTCCCACTCCACTGACATCAGAGATGTGATACGCACCCAGAGGCGTTGTATACGGATATATCTTCCAGAAAGAAACGCAATAAGTATGCAGCCGTTCCGGAATAAGAATTAGCTTCAGCAATGGATGACGACTTCAGGGCAATTCGGCAGGAAAGAGATTTGAGAGAGAAACCTCGACAGGACCCTTCTGGAAAACGATACGAGAAGACCTAGACCTAGGAGTGGTCATTTTGCGCACCACCCAGCAGGCCAGAGTGCGGCATTGTCGACGAGGTAGTTGACCTGGTTCGGATAAAGGAACTTACCCAGATGCATTGCGAATTGATCAAGGACGGACGAGTGATGAGTATTCCTCCGATGGTTGGGACGTGTTCCCGAGGACCTGTTCGGCCTGACATCTTCTACAGAATGATGAAGCTACAGAGTACGCGATTTCGAGTCCGTGCGAGAGACTTCAGATTGGCCGTTGCCGAGAACAGTGCAGTGCATAGTAGCTTGGCGTGACGTCATAGTGGACGACGATAGAGACAGGTGGAACAAGAGGTTCGTGTGAGACACTGACGAGCTGTCATTACTTCCCGTCGAGACTAGAGACCTGATATGCTTACAGAGACGTTGGGATGTGACCAGTTTCCGAGAAAATATTGTGCCGAGGACATGGATGTCTATCGAGTGAGAAGAGATTATGCAAGAGAGCCAGCCTCTGTACAGATCGGCATAGGCATGATTGGAAGAGACCTTGAGCAGGATTCCTTCCAGGACATTGCTGCAATGATGTTTGCACCCAGGATCAGATGTGTGACGTGCTTTTAGAGAGCCAAAGGTCGACGCCAGTGACATACTGCTTTACAAGTGGTCGTGAGGATTGACCGAGAGATGACCAGAGAAGTGCCAGAACGGAATCGTCCCCGTTAGCACACCTGACAGGGCCGATGAGCCGATTGACTGCGAGATAGGAAATCCGCAAGGAAAATGAGGATCCAGAGTCAGAGGACGCCAGACCGTGAGCGAGAGGCAAGTAGATATCCTGCGCTGCTAGCAGTGGATGTACCGACTCCTTTTCAACCTCGAAGGAGGAACTACCGACGACGGTATTTATGTTTTGTGATTTTGTGATTCGATTATCACGTATCCGTCATTTTGGATTTCGGTATTTTGGGCGTTCTGTTTGCATGATTTAGTTTTGATTACTGAGTTTCATGATATTGGTTTCATGCACCCATTGGATATTTATATATTTTGCACAGAGTTATTACATTTGAGATTTCATGCCTACCGTATGCAGTGATTTGATTTGCACTTCCAGCGTAGTTTTCATGCACCTTTAGTGTTTTGATATACGATTTTGGTGCACGCTAGATGCACTAAATCGGGATTCTTCCTTCATGTCACATGCACCTGACTTTTTTTTCTGTCAGCCACACACGTTGCCTACGACAGATGTTTCGTGCACACAAGATGCACCTAGATGTTGTTCTGTACACCTGTTTGACAAATATTTGGATTTTGATTCCTTGCGCACCAGACGCATAGGATATTCTTATATACGCATTTTGGGGATTGATTCTAGTAGAGCAGTACATTTTTATGATATTCCCTATGTATTGATGTTTTCGGAGCCCCGACAAATTGGATTATTACTGAAATTGTTTTAGTATTGGGGGTTTAAAATTTAAATTCGGGGACCGAATTTCCTTAAGGGGGGTAGATTGTAACACTTCAAAAAGATAAAATATTATTTTTGGGAATTTTTATAATTTAATATTATTTTATTGATTATTTTAATATTAAATTTATAATTAAATGCAAATAAATAGGAAAAATTTGAGAAAAATTATGGATAATTCTAAAATAGGGTAAATTAGAGAATTATGACATTTTTAAGTTTTTGTGATTAGTTTGACACTAATTTAGTGCTAATCGCGATTAAAAATCGCTAATCGGATTTTTGGCAATTTTGTGCAAAACTTGCACACATCATTTTTATCACACTTGTGCATTTTCTTTCATGTTATTTGAAGCTACTATTCTTGTGAGAAGGGTTTTGGAGGAAAAGAAAAAGAAAATAAAGAAAAGAAAGTGATAAAGAATGAGGGTAGGTGAGAGAGAGGGGTATGGGCTCATTGACCAAACCCTTAGCCATTTTCTCCCCCTCTCATTTCTCTCCCTCTCCCATGCTTGCTGCTGCTGCCTCTTCTTCATCTCCCTCCCCTCTTCAACTCCTCACTTCACCTCTAAAACAACACCAAAACCCCAATCTCCTTTCATTAAAATTGTGCACAAGCCCGAGACCTACAAGATGGACCAAGAAAGCATGGAGTTTGGCCACTAGGGGCAACTCAAGAATTTTCTTGAGTTGCCAAGTGAGGTAAATTCTGGGCCATTAGCTTAATTCTAGCATTACTTAGACCCCAATGTTGTTATAGAATCGATATTGTGTGATATTGTGGACTTGAGGATAACCAAGTTAGGGATTGAGAGAAATTGGTGTTGTATTATGAAATTGAGCTCAGTTAAGGTTATACCAACACCTTAGTGTATGAATTGGAACCCAAAACCTGAAGCTTAAAACAGAATACGGATTTTTGAAACCGATATCGGGGAAATTCTCAAATCTGTGTAGTGTTTATTGAATCTGCTATCACCCGAGACACCCTAAAATAATATTGAGTGGACAGTGAGATGTGCAGGCACCAGAGAACCATCACCCCAAACCCTAGCTCCCCACTCCACTGTGAGGCCGCCGAAATTCCCATTCTGGCCGCAATTTCCGGCCAGAGCAGTGAGGAATTGCCTCGTTTTCTGTGCATAGCCCCATTTCCTCTATTCTTGGCCCAGGGTACTTCTAGTTTTGACTGATTCCATCTAGGGTGAAATCTGGGACATATATCCTAAGTTGCTATTTTGGATTCGTGTTTCCGTATTCCGTATTTTTGATTCTGCAATTATGGATTGTGTTTTGCCTCGACTATTTGGCGTTTATACGACGATATTGAGGATTTATTGATGGTTTTGAAGGCGTGCCATAGGTTCTCACCTATAGTCCCCTTATCGTATCGTTTTGGATTGCATGCGCCGTTTTAGTTTGGATTTGGTTTTAATGCGCATATACGATATTTTGATATGTAGGTACACATGAAGACCTCGGGACGACAAGCAAATGCGTGGTGACGTCCGTAAATGATGATGCAGGTGAGTAGATTATATCTACAGGGGGAAGTCGGGTGGATGGCGTATAGCACCCCCACAGTCCGTAGTTGTTATTTTATTTGATAGTTAGGTGTATATTGGATAGTGTAGGGTTAGAAGTGACTAGTGTAGTTCATAGTCGCGAAATCTAGAATAGAATTACACCTACACGCACACCCTTGCATATTACTTATACTTGCACTGTGTTTGATGATATGGGATGACTTTGGAGATGAGTCGATGATGCGGGCTTTGTGCCGCGAGATCGGTGATTTGATACGATTCATATTTGGGATATGACTTGTGATTCTGGCTGGCTTGGGATGTGTGTTTACCCCCGCATGCATACTTCATTGATGGTATCGATTTGTACTAGACATAGAGTAGTACCCCCAGATTATATGATCTGATGATAGTGATACCTGTTATGTGACGAGATAGTGAGATGTTGACCCGTACCCAGCTATGGGGATGCCGTACGATGATTTACCGTACGAGCCGATATTGACGATAGATCCGCACTCATAACTCGAGGATGTCCTACGATATATTATTGAGGCGGGATCACCGACTAGTACATCTATATTTATCGACTCAGATTTAGGTGGTTTCCACACCTACCCCTCCTGTTTGACCTGATACTTAGATGTAGTTTGCATAGTAGATTCTGCACTGTGGTGTTGACTATTTGATTTCCGCATATTCATGCTATTCGCATTGCTGGCATATGTTTATTACTATATTATTATCATGATGTTAGAACACCAGCACCATTATCGATGATGCGTAAGTTCTACGTACACTATTTGCCGGCTCACACACTTCATCATCGATAATTGCCATGCCACTACACTGTAGTACTGTTGCATTCATGATATGATTCTTGCTTGGCATATTGTACACTTATACCTGTACACAAACATAGATGATTCTGACTTGATTGAGATTGAGGACCGCAAGATATTCTTTAAAACTGATTCATTCTAAAGGAGCGGTTTCCCTCGATATATGCACATTACTATTCCATGTTGCATGACTTCCGATATGATTACCTTTCTTTACATGTCGCATACATCATGGATTGATTGCATAGCACATCGCATTGGATTTACTTCTTGATGTTGGATTTTCATGTGATTTCTGATTTTGAGGACCGTGGGATTATTTAAGAAAGGATGCTCTATTATGAAAAACCCGGTACCTCGTGATATGATATTTTGGTGCGTCCACCACGCGTTTTCTCGGTGCTGAGACGTGTGCTAGAAACCCGATTCGAGGAGTGGATGATCCGTTTGCGGGTTCGTGGTAGGCCCGGTATGGTTCCCCTCGGCAAGATGATCGATGGGTTTTGCCGATTGAGCCTGGAGGCGGGCGAGTACCTACCGGTGATTGTATTTGAGCTCGGCGGATATCTGGAGGATACCGACCGCAGTTGAGAGATGGGCGTACTGCCGGGGCCGAGGGCCGATTCCGCAGACATAGCCCGCGGGCCGATCCGGACTGACGGAGCCCGATGGATGAGGATTTACGTGTCGATGCTAGGCACGGGTTTCATGATGTTTTTCCATGCTTTAGTTTATATCCTCATATTGCATACATGATGCTTATTGTCAGTGGGTGACGGGTGGACGGGTTCCACATATATACAGACATGGATTATATACAGACATGGATTATATACAGACATGGAACATATACAGACTGGATTTACACTGATCATACTTCATTTGTATATATAACAGGGTATGAGGGTGCTGTTATATATACCCTTACACGAATATTAGTGGTATGGGACGCTAATATATGTGTATTGATATCCTTGATACTTCATCATATTTACTTCATGCAGACATACCTTATACTGATGACATGTTATTACCTGAGTACCTGGCACTACATACATATTTAAATGTTACCTTGCCACCTTATCTTACTTCAGATGTACTCTTGTGGTTATATTACTGATTGTTGACCTAGGTTTATGTCTTGCATTCGGTTTCTGCTTGTAGATATTTCTATTCACGAGTTGGCAACTCACCCACGTTGTGCCACAGTTCTTGCCGGTTCTGCCGTACAGGTTTCATTGCGGCATTTCTGGCACACTACTTTCTTGCGGGTGAATTGCTCTTGGTAGGTGGATTCTTTTGCATCATGAACCACCATTGTATTTATTTTATTCATTGTATCAAGAATTTCCATCAACCAAAACTTGTATATTGTTTCAGACCTAGACTTTAGTGATGTATTATTCGACCTTAGAGTCGAGCTTAGTAGTATTGCGGTTTTCTTGTTGCTTTTGAGTTTCTTTTGGTTTGACCCTCTCCTTTCGGCGTTGTATATTCTTATTGCTTGTGTGGTTGTGGCCATCATTTGACGAAGAGCTAGCTCCCGCTTGGGGATGCCTTTATCATTGCATATATTGTTATCCTTGTTGTACCCCATTCGGGGCCAGTTTTACAAAAGAAACTCTGCCGAAATTTTTAGAAAAGACTTTACTGTTTTAAAATGCATATTCGGCTTAGTTATTTAAAAACCTTGATTTCAAACATGCATTTCTTCACTTCTTTAAACCAGTTTCTTTACTTATTTTGAAAATTGGTTTTAGATTTCTGGGCTTTTGGCTTACTTGGATCAGATGGAGTCCTATAGACTTCATATGATTCAAGGGCCAGTCACGTGCTCTTTCGGGTCGTGACAAAGTTGGTATCAGAGCGCTAGGTTGACCTTGGTTCGAGTCTAAGTTTGACTATGTGGAGCCTAGGACGTTTATATATATACGGGACTTAGGCTTGACCTTACGGAACTTAGACTTGGTCGAGGGGGTATTAGACCCGAACTTTCGTCGTATTAGGATGACCCTTGGTTGATGGAATAGGTAACTAAAGTAGAGTGACGTACCGTGGGTATGTTCCGCGGCATACTTACGACACGCCACTCCGCTTAAGGAACCTTAGGATGCACATATTTTCGAGATCAGTGATTCTCTTCGTATCCATGATTATACATCCATTTGAGATCCTCGATTCTATTAGTTTCATGATCATACCCTTATTGATGCTGTTCCTTCTTATGATCATGTATTCCCTTTGGATCTGTTGTTCTCTTCCTTACCATTGATGTGCTCTCTTTGATACTCGATTGAGGTTCCTGTCACCATGTTTGAGTGCAGTTTGGGCTGCTGCTAGGGTTACGGCCGGTGTGATCTCGTCTGGTACGAGGGCCGACCATTGTGTTTTCTGGTGACATGGGAACGTCTCGAGTTAGTATTGGTGATTTTGACCTCTAGTGGAGGCGAGTGCTTGGTTTTGCACCGGATGATCGGGCCATTGTTAGAGCTGCCAGTTGAGAGAGGACTGTTGATGTACAGCATACCTCAGAGATTATGATATCGCCTACCGTGCAGAAAGATGGACCAGCTGTTGCTGAGATTGACAGGATATCGCTTCCGAAGCTTACGAGCTGAGATTGCCGGAGCTTTCAGGCAGATATGAGACAGATGATAGCTAGTCTACCCGATTTGAGAGACGAAGGTGATTCGTCCGATTTATGCGCCGGAGCGGGCCCAGATGAGTTGAAGATTTCCAGTGTGGTGAGTCTTACTCAGATCTAGAGCAGACCGACTTAGAGATGACCGCCCATGTATTGCCTTTCCTGGAGGATTGAGGCGCTGTTCGGCGTACAGGCGAATGAGCCAGTTGCTGCTGCAAATGACGAGATATCGCCCAGATGGTTGGAGCTACTGCAGCGTGAGCATATACTTAGAGAGATGATAGCGAGTCGCTAGTCACCTGAGGATGAATGACTAGGACATGTGGTTCGTTCGTTTACCGATGCGAGGTCATCAGATAGATTGTTTCCAGCTAGAGACGACTTCACGCAGGTTCGTTGAGAGTCGATAGAGACGATCGAATGTCAGGAGCCCATTTTCCAAGTTTAAAGTATACGGAAAGACATGCAGGAGATTCTATGGACCCTCTAGAAGAATGAAACCCTAACTCGACTTAATGACCGTGTGAAAGCCTTTGAACCTTAGGGTTTGCGGCAGTTCCGCGGCGCCATTAGTGAGGCTTGGGTTTGCCCTTCTACGGCTGGACCACCGACGCTGTGGCATGTACTCGATGCTATTAAACTGTACCCATGATGTGATCTCTTGGGGGATTATGAGGTTCTGACGAGTCGATCGGATGATTCGACATCATTCGGACATTATGTGATGGGATGCGTTGCTTGGGATACTCCAGATACGAGGATAGCCGTTGGAGCACTGTCCATGCAGCCATGATGAGACGAGTCCGGATCAGTCGACATTGACGCAGAGTGAAGAAAAGAGTTCGCAAGATATTTCGACGAGATGACGTCCCACTCCACTGACATCAGAGATGTGATACGCACCCAGAGGCGTTGTATACGGATATATCTTCCAGAAAGAAGCGCGATAAGTATGCAGCCGTTCCGGAATAAGAATTAGCTTCAGCAATGGATGACGACTTCCGGGCAATTCGGCAGGAAAGAGATTTGAGAGAGAAACCTCGACAGGACCCTTCTGGAAAACGATACGAGAAGACCTAGACCTAGGAGTGGTCATTTTGCGCACCACCCAGCAGGCCAGAGTGCGGCATTGTCGACGAGGTAGTTGACCAGGTTCGGATAAAGGAACTTATCCAGATGCGTTGCGAATTGATCAAGGACGGACGAGTGATGATTATTCCTCCGATGGTTGGGACGTGTTCCCGAGGACCTGTTCGGCCTGACATCTTCTACAGAATGATGAAGCTACAGAGTACGCGATTTCGATTCCGTGCGAGAGACTTCAGATTGGCCATGGCCGAGAACAGTGCTGTGCATAGTAGCTTGGCGTGACATCATAGTGGACGACGATAGAGACAGGTGGAACAAGAGGTTCGTGTGAGACACTGACGAGCTGTCATTACTTCCCGTCGAGACTAGAGACCTGATATGCTTACAGAGACGTTGGGATGTGACCAGTTTCCGAGAAAATATTGTGCCGAGGACATGGATGTCTATCGAGTGAGAAGAGATTATGCAAGAGAGCCAGCCTCTGTACAGATCGGCATAGGCATGATTGGAAGAGACCTTGAGCAGGATTCCTTCCAGGACATTGCTGCAATGATGTTTGCACCCAGGATCAGATGTGTGACGTGCTTTTAGAGAGCCAGAGGTCGACGCTAGTGATATACTGCTTTACAAGTGGTCGTGAAGATTGACCGAGAGATGACCAGAGAAGTGCCAGAACGGAATCGTCCCCGTTAGCACACCTGACAGGGCCGATGAGCCGATTGATTGGGAGATAGGAAATCCGCAAGGAAAATGAGGACCCAGAGTCAGAGGACGCCAGACCGTGAGCGAAAGGCAAGTAGATATCCTGCGCTGCTAGCAGTGGATGTACCGACTCCTTCTCAACCTCGAAAGAGGAACTACCGACGACGGTATATATGATTTGTGATTTTGTGATTCGATTATCACGTATCCGTCATTTTGGATTTCGGTATTTTGGGGGTTCTGTTTGCATGATTTAGTTTTGAAGACTGAGTTTCATGATATTGGTTTCATGCACCCACTGGATATTTATATATTTTGCGCAGAGTTATTACATTTGAGATTTCATGCCTACCGTATGCAGTGATTTGATTTGCACTTCCAGCGTAGTTTTCATGCACCTTTAGTGTTTTAATATACGATTTTGGTGCACGCTAGATGCACTAAATCGGGATTCTTCGTGCATGTCACATGCACCTGATTTTTTTTCTGTCAGGCACACACGTTGCCTACGACAGATGTTTCGTGCACACCAGATGCACCTAGATGTTGTTTTGTACACCTGTTTGACACATATTTGGATTTTGATTCCTTGCGCACCAGACGCATAGGATATTCTTATATACGCATTTTGGGGATTGATTCTAGTAGAGCAGTACATTTTTATGATATTCCCTATGTATTGATGTTTTCGGAGCCACGACAAATTGGATTATTACTGAAATTGTTTTAGTATTGGGGGTTTAAAATTTAAATTCGGGGACCGAATTTCCTTAAGGGGGGTAGATTGTAACACTTCAAAAAGATAAAATATTATTTTTGGGAATTTTTATAATTTAATATTATTTTATTGATTATTTTAATATTAAATTTATAATTAAATGCAAATAAATAGGAAAAATTTGAGAAAAATTATGGAAAATTCTAAAATAGGGTAAATTAGAGAATTATGACATTTTTAAGTTTTTGTGATTAGTTTGACACTAATTTAGTGCTAATCGCGATTAAAAATCGCTAATCGGATTTTTGGCAATTTTGTGCAAAACTTGCACACATCATTTTTATCACACTTGTGCATTTTCTTTCATGTTATTTGAAGCTACTATTCTTGTGAGAAGGGTTTTGGAGGAAAAGAAAAAGAAAATAAAGAAAAGAAAGTGATAAAGAATGAGGGTAGGTGAGAGAGAGGGGTATGGGCTCATTGACCAAACCCTTAGCCATTTTCTCCCCCTCTCATTTCTCTCCCTCTCCCATGCTTGCTGCTGCTGCCTCTTCTTCATCTCCCTCCCCTCTTCAACTCCTCACTTCACCTCTAAAACAACACCAAAACCCCAATCTCCTTTCATTAAAATTGTGCACAAGCCCGAGACCTACAAGATGGACCAAGAAAGCATGAAGTTTGGCCACTAGGGGCAACTCAAGAATTTTCTTGAGTTGCCAAGTGAGGTAAATTCTGGACCATTAGCTTAATTCTAGCATTACTTATACCCCAATGTTGTTATAGAATCGATATTGTGTGATATTGTGGACTTGAGGATAACCAAGTTAAGGATTGAGGGAAATTGATGTTGTATTATGAAATTGAGCTCTGTTAAGGTTATACCAACACCTTAGTGTATGAATTGGAACCCAAAACCTGAAGCTTAAAACAGAATACGGATTTTTGAAACCGATATCGGGAAAATTGTGAAATCTGTGTAGTGTTTATTGAATCTGCTATCACCCGAGACACCCTAAAATAATATTGAGTGGACAGTGAGATGTGCAGGCACCAGAGAACCATCACCCCAAACCCTAGCTCCCCACTCCACTGTGAGGCCGCCGAAATTCCCATTCTGGCCGCAATTTGCGGCCAGAGCAGTGAGGAATTGCCTTGTTTTCTGTGCATAGCCCCATTTCCTCTATTCTTGGCCCAGGGTACTTCTAGTTTTGACTGATTCCATCTAGGGTGAAATCTGGGACATATATCCTAAGTTGCTATTTTGGATTCGTGTTTCCGTATTCCGTATTTTTGATTCTGCAATTATGGATTGTGTTTTGCCTCGACTATTTGGCGTTTATACGACGATATAGAGGATTTATTGATGGTTTTGAAGGCGTGCCATAGGTTCTCACCTATAGACCCCTTATCGTATCGACTTGGATTTCATGCGCCGTTTTAGTTTGGATTTGGTTTTAATGCGCATATACGATATTTTGATATGTAGGTACCCATGAAGACCTCGGGTCGACAAGCAAATGCGTGGTGACGTCCGCAAATGATGATGCAGGTGAGTAGATTATATCTACAGAGGGAAGTCGGGTGGATGGCGTATAGCACCCCCGCAGTCCGTAGTTGTTATTTTATTTGATAGTTAGGTGTATATTGGATAATGTAGGGTTAGAAGTGACTAGTGTAGTTCATAGTCGCGAACCCTAGAATAGAATTACACCTACACGCACACCCTTGCATATTACTTATACTTGCACTGTGTTTGATGATATGGGATGACTTTGGAGATGAGTCGATGATGCGGGCTTTGTGCCGCGAGATCGGTGATTTGATACGATTCATATTTGGGATATGACTTGTGATTCTGGCGGGCTTGGGATGTTTGTTTACCCCCGCATGCATACTTCATTGATGGTATCGATTTGTACTAGACATAGAGTAGTACCCCCAGATTATATGATCTGATGATAGTGATACCTGTTATGTTACGAGATAGTGAGATGTTGACCCGTACCCAGCTATGGGGATGCCGTACGATGATTTACCGTACGAGCCGATATTGACGATAGATCCGCACTCATAACTCGAGGATGTCCTACGATATATTATTGAGGCGGGATCACCGACTAGTACATCTATATTTATCGACTCAGATTTAGGTGGTTTCCACACCTACCCCTCCTGTTTGACCTGATACTTAGATGTAGTTTGCATAGTAGATTCTGCACTGTGGTGTTGACTATTTGATTTCCGCATATTCATGCTATTCGCATTGCTGGCATATGTTTATTACTATATTATTATCATGCTGTTAGAACACCAGCACCATTATCGATGATGCGTATGTTCCACGTACACTATTTGCCGGCTCACACACTTCATCATCGTTAATTGCCATGCCACTACACTGTAGTACTGTTGCATTCATGATATGATTCTTGCTTGGAATATTGTACACTTATACCTGTACACAAACATAGATGATTCTGACTTGATTGAGATTGAGGACCGCAAGATATTCTTTAAAACTAATTCATTCTAAAGAAGCGGTTTCCCTCGACATATGCACATTACTATTCCATGTTGCATGACTTCCGATATGATTACCTTTCTTTACATGTCGCATACATCATGGATTGATTGCATAGCACATCGCATTGGATTTACTTCTTGATGTTGGATTTTCATGTGATTTCTGATTTTGAGGACCGTGGGATTATTTAAGAAAGGATGCTCTATTATGAAAAACCCGGTACCTCGTGATATGATATTTTGGTGCGTCCACCACGCGTTTTCTCGGTGCTGAGACGTGTGCTTGAAACCCGATTCGAGGAGTGGATGATCCGTTTGCGGGTTCGTGGTGGGCCCGGTATGGTTCCCCTCGGCAAGATGATCCATGGGTTTTGCCGATTGATCCTGGAGGCGGGCGAGTACCTACCGGTGATTGTATTTGAGCTCGGCGGTTATCTGGAGGATACCGACCGTAGTTGAGAGATGGGTGTACTGCCGGGGCCGAGGGCCGATTCCGCAGACATAGCCCGCGGGCCGATCCGGACTGACGGAGCCCGATGGATGAGGATTTACGTGTCGATGCTAGGCACGGGTTTCATGATGTTTTTCCATGCTTTTGTTTATATCCTCATATTGCATACATGATGCTTATTGTCAGTGGGTGACGGGTGGACGGGTTCCACATATATACAGACATGGATTATATACAGACATGGATCATATACAGACTGGATTTACACTGATCATACTTCATTTGTATATATAACAGGGTATGAGGGCGCTGTTATATATACCCTTACACCAATATTAGTGGTATGGGACGCTAATATATGTGTATTGATATCCTTGATACTTCATCATATTTACTTCATGCAGACATACCTTATACTGATGACATGTTATTACCTGAGTACCAGGCACTACATACATATTTAGATGTTACCTTGCCACCTTATCTTACTTCAGATGTACTATTGTGGTTATATTACTGATTGTTGACCTAGGTTTATTTCTTGCATTCGGTTTCTGCTTGTAGATATTTCTATTCACGAGTTGGCAACTCACCCCCGTTGTGCCACAGTTCTTGCAGGTTCTGCCGTACAGGTTGCATTGCGGCATTTCTGGCACACTACTTTCTTGCGGGTGAATTGCTCTTGGTTGGTGGATTCTTTTGCATCAAGAACAACCATTGTATTTATTTTTTTCATTGTATCAAGAATTTCCATCAACCAAAACTTTTATATTGTTTCAGACCTAGACTTTAGTGATGTATTATTCGACCTTAGAGTCGCGCTTAGTAGTATTGCGGTTTTCTTGTTGCTTTTGAGTTTCTTTTGGTTTGACCCTCGCCTTTCGGCGTTGTATATTCTTATTGCTTGTGTGGTTGTGGCCGTCATTTTACGAAGAGCTAGCTCCCGCTTGGGGATGCCTTTATCATTGCATATATTGTTATCCTTGTTGTACCCCATTCGGGGCCAGTTTTACAAAAGAAACTCTGCCGAAATTTTTAGAAAAGACTTTACTGTTTTAAAATGCATATTCGGCTTAGTTATTTAAAAACCTTGATTTCAAACATGCATTTCTTCACTTCTTTAAACCAGTTTCTTTACTTATTTTGAAAAATGGTTTTAGATTTCTGGGCTTTTGGCTTACTTGGATCAGATGGAGTCCTATAGACTTCATATGATTCAAGGGCCAGTCACGTGCTCTTTCGGGTCGTGACATTTTACTTGCATAGCCATTTTCTCAGTCGCTCCCTTTTCTTCGGATGACTACGGAGATATTTCCGCCGGTGCAAGAACCCGACGGCTTTGCACCACGATCCTCACGTCATCAAGGTTTTCGTCGGCCAGTTCTTTAGCGAGCTTGGCTAATGCATCCGCTTTGCTATTTTCCGCACGCGGTATGCATTCCAAGATGTAGGAAGGTATTTGGGTCAGCAGTTGCTGTACCCTCTCACTGTACTTTACTAACTCTGGTTTGAACGTTTGATAGTCGTCGTTTATTTGACTAACGACCAATTGGGAGTCGCCGTATATGAGGTGGTTTTCAATTCCCATGTCGATGGCGATCTCGAGGCCTGCTATCAAAGCTTCATATTAGGCTTCATTGTTCGTCCTTGGCTCTGTTAAGGAGAAAGCGAAGCGCATTATCCCTCCTTGTGGGGCCACGAAGATAAGTCCTACCCCCGATTTGATTATGGGAGTGTTTTGTTTGCGCTTCTTCATGGAGGATGCTCCATCGAAGTAAAGTTCCCATCGGGTATCACTCGCCGTTTATTCTTCGATGGGAGAATAATTTCTTTCTGCCCCCATTAGAACTCGATTCAAATAGTAGAGGGCTCATTCTTTCCCTTGGTCGTTCTCCTGTGCCCATAATGCGCCTAAAGAACCTTCGAGGGCTGTTGTATACAGAATGAGAGGCTTTCCCTTGACCGGAGCGGCCAGTACTGGCGAATTCTGCAGGTATTGCTTGATTTCGTCTAGTGCGCTTTGGCATTTCCGATCCCAGATGAAAGGGTTCCCTTCTTCATCAGGTGGCTGTAAGGACGGCACTTGCCTGAGAGATTGGCTATAAATCGCCGAATATACGCGAGCTTCCCTTGGAGAGACCGCAATTGCTTGAGAGTCCTTAGTGGGGGCATCTCCATGATCGCCTTGATCTTTGACGGATCTATCTCGATACCTCGGTGTCGGACGATGAATCCTAGGAATTTACTTGAGGACACCCCGAACGCGCATTTGAGAGGGTTCATCTTCAAGTTGTATTGCTGAAGGCGTTGAAATACGATCTTCAGATGCTCGAGATGTTCCCCGTATGATTTGCTTTTCACCACGAGGTCGTCGATGTAGCATTCGACGATTTCATGTATGAGGTCATTGAAGATCTTCGTCATGGCCCGCTGATAGGTGGCACCGGCGTTCTTTAGACCGAAGGGCATCACTTTATATCAGAGTATACCCAAAGGGGTCCAGAAAGAGGTATGCTTCTGGTCTTCGGGATGCATCTTTATCTGATTGTATCCTGATGATCCATCCATGAAGGAGAAGACTTCGTGAGTGGACGTATTGTCCATCATCAGCTCGGTAACTGGTACTGGGAAGTCGTCCTTCGGGCAAGCTTTATTGAGATCCCGAAAGTCCACGCATATGCGCACTGTCCCATTTTTCTTCATTACCGGGATGATATTGGCGATCCAGTCAGGATATTGAACTTCCTGGATGAAGCCGGAGTCGATCAGCTTCTTGACCTCGGCGTTAATGCTCATCTCAAGCTCGAGCCGCATTCTTCTTGGTGCTTGTTTGATCGGCTTGATGTTCGGGGATATCGTTAGTTTTTGGACAGCAATCTCTGGATTCAGTCCTGGCATTTCGGAATAATTCCATGCGAAGCAATCTCTATACTGCATAAGCACGTCTTTTAGTGCAGCCACCTTTTCTTCAGGCAGCAGCTCGCTGACGAATGTCGGCCGCGGGTCGCTTGTCGTCCCCAGCTCAATTTTCTTGAGCTCATCTGCAGTGGTATGTATTCCATCTTCCAGCTCTTTCGGCGCTGGTGGAAATTTTGCAATCATCTCGTCATTATTGTTTTCGAAGCACCAGGGGAGGTCATCCATATCCTCGGGCTCCTCTTTTGATTCGTCATCATATGACAAGCACGAACTCGCTTCCAAGACCGATGTGGATCTGGTTCTACTCTCGTGGCTTTGGGTTCATGCTTCTGCGGCGGAGTTATCTTCCAACTGTCGGATAGAGCGAACTTGCCGAGCTGATATTGATCTTCGACCCAGTTCTTGAAGGTGAAGCAATCTTCGAGAGGGTGTCCTATTGCTCAGTGATAAGAGCAATAGTCTGGGTGAGAGACTTTGCCTGCTTGCTCGGGGCGTTTAGACTCTGGAAGTGTAATCATTTGATGTTTTATAGCGAGGTCGAGTATCTTCTTTGTCTTATCTTGAGGAAAAGAGTACTCTCGACTCATCTTCTTCATAAGGGATAAATCCGGACCGCTTGATTCTCGACAGTGTGACTTCTTAGTCGTGCTTTGTCGCTGTCGAATGCCTTTTCCGCTCTTTGACTTGTTTCTGCCTCTGCGTCGGGCCTTTTGCACAACAGGTTGGCAGGGAGGAGCATTTTCATCTTTCGCGGCCTGTCGAAGAAGGCGTTCCATCCTGGCTTTCTCATAGATGGCCATTTCGCGGTTATGATCGTCTCGAACTTTCTGACCCGCTTCCCTGATAAGCTTGTCCATTCGTTCTTCAACTGACGGACTCGGCATTTTGGTTGGAGGATTTTGTTTTGGTGTGGGGTCGGCATTTTCTGACAGGGCGTCCTCTTCTTCATCGAAGTTATATATGGCATAGCTATCATGGACTCGTTCCCGTTTCCCGGATTTCACATATTCAAGCCCAAGCGTTTCCATTCTCCCGTTGGGCAACTTGCACCGAGTCCCAGGGACATCCCAAATCCTGTTGTAGAACAGAGCTTGCCGAATAGTCTGTTTGAAAGGTACCCCTTGGCGCTTCAATAGCCTTTTTAGTCCGTTCGTGTAGTATCTGGGCAAACGCATGGATTGGAGCCTGTCAAGTGTAGAATCCGCGCCGTGCCTGATTTCTTTCTCCACTCTTGTTACCGTGGACCGATAGAATAGGATCGCCTTTTCACCTTTTCGCCTGGGAGGGACGTAAAATGTCTGCAGGTCTTGCACACTATAAGCTTCAAGTGCGTCGAGATCTTTGTAGTGCTCCCGCGGAATCATGGTAATTTGCAAACTCTGATTATTGACGGCCGACTGGAGAACACAGCATTAACCTCATCTTCCGAGTCGCTTCCGAAGATCAATATGGGGGCGGACGGTCCCTGGTTGTTACGTCGGGACGGCCCGGAATAAACTATCTCTTCTTCTTCCTCGGTATCACTCCCGAAGACAGGAATGGTGGTGGCGTCTTTGTTCTCCGGTTTGTGATATCTCTTTGTGTCCTCAAGTTCTGGAAAAAAGTATTTTGCATCTTCGTATTTGCGGACTTCATTCACGGAGAATGGATTCAGCTCTCCTGTCACGGTATACTCAAGACCATCCTTGAAATACTTCATACACAGATGTTGCGTAGAAGGGATGATGTTGTACTCGTGTAACCAAGGACGACCGAGCAAAGTGTTGTAGCAGGTATTGGCGTCAATGACGTGAAACTTAATATCCATGACGAGTATTCCGAAACGTAATGTTAGTATCACAGATCCGAGAGTTCGCGATGACTGGGAGTCAAAACCGGAGATGGTGATTTTATCACGAGCGAGGTGCTGAACGCTCATGCAGATTTCCTTCAACACCCGTACGTTGAGAAGATTGATGGAAGACCCATTGTCGACCAGGATTTTTCCTATCTTTATATCGTGGAAGTATCTTGAGACATAGAGGGGACGGTTGTGTTCGCACGTCCCAAGGAGGAGGTCTTCATCGCCGAAGGTGATATCGGCTGTGTGTACTTCCTCCGGCTCGTCCTTCATTTTTTCTTCGGCGAGGAAAGCTTGTAATTGCTCTCGCTCTTGCAACGTCTTGATCAATGAACTTCTTACTTCTTTTGATAGTAAAAGGGCGTCGAGAATGCTGAGCTGCGAAGGTAACTTCCTTAGGTGCACCAGGACGTTGTAGTCCACCTTACTTTTCTTTGGCGGGTCCTGGGCGGTCAGCTCTCTCATGACTTGGTCATCCAGGATGATATCCTCAGAGATCTTTTCTTTTCCCTTATCTTTTCTATTTGTGGGTCCGAGATTCTTTTCTATAAGCGTGCGATTGCGCAGCTGAATGTTTTCACAGGCCTTTGGTTCTTCCTCTTTCCCTAAGATAGATTCTTTAAAGAGGGGGGCAAGAGCCATTTCCTCGTCAGAGTGACTCCCAAAGGTGAGAACCTGTGATCCTCCGGCGTTGACCGTGCGACAGGTACCAGTAGTTCTTTTATGCTCCTCGGTCATACTTCTCTGCTCCCGACGAGATTTGCGTTTCGTCCGCTTAAAATGTTGTCGGTGAGCAACATATCCCTTCCACCATCTTTTAAAGGCATCACACTCCTCGGTGGGGTGCGAAATCTTTCGATGTTATGAGAAGTAATTAGGATGCATCTCTGCTCCACCGAGAGTGTTTTCTTCATAGGGTGGTAGCTTCATTCCCCTTGATATGGCTTTAGCAAACCTTTTCCTCGTCTTGAATTTGTTTTTATCCGCAACGGATGTCTTTTAATTTGACGGGAGAGCCTCGACTCTTTCGTCTAGTCGCCGGCGTCTGGCTCCTTCCAATATGGCCATCTCACGCTCCCGAT
Source organism: Agapanthus africanus (assembly GCA_030015575.1). Classification (NCBI taxonomy): domain Eukaryota; kingdom Viridiplantae; phylum Streptophyta; class Magnoliopsida; order Asparagales; family Amaryllidaceae; genus Agapanthus; species Agapanthus africanus. Next base: position 360,119,531 of record JASDDO010000012.1, read on the forward strand.
TGACTTTATTTTTCAGAAGAATTTCATTCAGGAAGGCGTCGATCATCTCATCTGACGGCTATAGAAGTTCTAGTTCAGGACCCGCCCCCGGTTTCTCGGTGCAAGGAGCCTCTTTATCATCTATCAACGAGTGAGAGATCACATGACAACTTGCAACGTAGTCATCAGATTCATCTGATGAGTCTTCTCTATTATTTTCGTCCCCGAGGGCGTGGCTGAGGAACTCTTGGAGCGTGATTGGAATCCGCGCCTTCTGGTTATACTCTTCCACCGCGTCAATCTGTTTCTGTAAGTCCGTGCGCTTGTCGCCAGGCTTCACGGGCTTCTTGGATTTCTTCTTATTTTTCTTTGAAGATTTTAACGGCTGGGTGTGAGTGTTGGGGCCATCACAACCGATCTTTGGAGTTGGGCGCGGCTTCAGCATCCCTTCGATGATCTGGGGTTCTAATGGGTTCTTCCACCTGATCGTCGGACATGTCTGGAGATCAATCAGCATCCTTTTGGTCTTGGCTGACAGCACGACCTCCCATGGAGCTTCTTCAACAAAAGAACAAGTTGCCCCCATTGTGTTCGTCTTCTTAGGAGTGTACGGTTGTGGTGGGTTTACCTTCCACTTTTCGGACAGCGCAAACTTGCTTTGTAGGTACTGATCTTCGATCCATCCTTTAAAGACGAAGCAATCCTCGATCGGGTGACTTACCGTTTGATGGTAAGGGCAGTAATTGGGGTTATTCACCTCGCTGGGTTGCGGCGGTCGCCTTGGATTTGGTAAGTTGATAAGCCTGTTCGCACCGCCAGCTCGAACAGCCTCCTTGTTTGTCCCGTGGGAATGAGTAAGGACGCTTCATTTTCTCATTGTAATAGCGTCGTATCTCTTCCAGTTGATCCGCTAGTTTTGGGGTACTGGGCTGCTATTGGGTGTTCGCGACGAGGGTTGCCTTCCCTTTACCCTTGTCGTTTCGCGGTTCCGGCTTCGGGGGAGACGGTCTGTGGCCCATTTGATCCATATGAGCCAGCTTGTCGATTAAGGCCTGGAACGTGGTCGGTTTAAAGAACATCATGAACTGTGAAATAGTCGCATGAGGATCTAGGGTGCCCACGAACATGCCCACCGCTGGTGCTTCTTCGATGCGTTGTTCGCACTTCGACCACAAGTTCCGCCATCGGATTGCATATTGAACCCAGGTTTCGCCCGGCTTCACCCTTGCATTAATTAATGCCGTTATCGGGGTGCGTTTGCTGGCGCTTGCGAAGCGCTGAGTAAACAACAACTCCATTTCAGCGATAGTTTTGACGGAGTCATTTGGAAGTTCGGAATACCACTCAAATGCCGTCTCCGATAAACTGCCGACGAATTGGCGAAGCAAGAGCTTATCATCGCCGCCGGTGTTGTCACAAAGTGCCCTGAACTGGGCAACATGTTGATGGGGATTGTCTGTCCCCTTGTAGACATGGAATTTTGGGATCGTGTAGCCCGGCGGGTATTTGATCTGATCAAACCAGCTCGGATATGGTCACCCCGTTTTGATAACTTGGCCGGCTGCCTCAGTTGCGTGGTGAACTCGTATCTGCTGGGCTATGTAGTCATTCAGGGCAGCCTTAGAGATTGTTTCCTCTTTGGCTGTTGAAAGAGCCGGAGGTGGATTTGACGTTTCTCCTCTGTCATCTTCAAGGATAATCGGAGGGTCTTCGGCTGGGGGATCCGGCTAGATCATCATACCCACCATGTCCTGGAACAGAAGGGCCATTCATTTTATATTGGCCGCTTGTTCCGCAGCCTCTCTGTCTTTCTTTTCAAGTATCCTGCGAAGGAATTCGGCATCGGTTTCTTGCTCCTTTCGTTGATCCGTGGATGCTTCTGGGCATTCTTTTGGCCCGGTTAGTGCGGCCATGGTGGTCATCATCTCTTGAGCCATAGTCACTGATCGCGTAAGCGGTCGATGACCTATGGATATACGGCTATCCTCTTTCCCGGACGCCATGTAGACGGTATATACCACCATTCCCCCGAACTTGGGGTGTTTAGGCTCACTGCCTTTGATATTTGCCGCAGGCGTGGGGACTTTCTCCGGCCTTCTTCTCTTGTGGGCCATCGAAGTTGAGGGGGCCGTTGCTGTGGGTACCCAGGTGGCCGTCGTCTTCCGTTTCTTAACAGGGCGGTTTTCTTCCTGTCGGACTTTCGACTTCTTATGCTGATGGGAGAAATTCGGATCAATCACCGATTCTCGGACTAATTTCCACCGTTGGAGCTGGTGGAGTTAGCCCAGAGGGGGAGTTGCCCCCATCCTTCCTTATCTGGTGCCAGTGGTGACGTCGAGCATGTCGAGCTGATGGAGTTGGCTCGGTGACGCGGATGGATTTGTCTTGCCCCATGTTCAGGTGAGGGGCTGTTTCTGTTGTCCGCCTCTTGAAGACTGACGTCCGTTGAGAAGCCGCGTCCAACCGGTCAAAGACAAATTTCTGAGCAGGAGCGGGAATGGGAGCAGTCAGTCTTGCAAAGACCGACCATCTGGCAGGAGAAGCCGCCTTGACGACTTTAGGAGCAGGGATGGCTATCTTCTTTCGGATGGCCACTTCAGGTATTATGGGCTTCTTAGTAGGCCCTTTGGAGCTCGAGTTCAGCCTGGTAAGGACCGAGGGATTGGAATTGGGCGACCCATTGAGAGGGGTCGTGGTTGTAGCAAGTCGATTGAAGACCGACTTCTTTGAAGCTTCCGATTCGGGTACAGGGATGGTGAAGCTTGATGGCAGGAGCATGGTCCCGAAAAATAGCCCTGTGGTGGATTGAGTAATCTGCTCCACGGGCATCGTGAACAAAGAGGCCGCTTAGGGCCCGTAGGTTATGCCCTCAGTCGAGACGGAGCGTAGGTTGCAGTTGCATGTGGAACACTTTGAGCAGGTGCCAGCCATTGATCCTTTTGCTTTCTGCAGCGAGCAAAACGCCAAATCATAGTACCTCAAAACCCAAGGGCAACCATTAGCGAACCGTGATTGGTTCGCGAACACGACACACGAAGTGTGTAGTCGAAAGAGGAAAAGGTCCCACCGGGCGTGCCGGAATCTGTTCCCCTCCGAAAGACGGCGCGACAGAACGTCTTGCCTGAGATTCGGGGCAGATGCTAATAGGTGCTATCCGTCCACCTCTCCGAAGATGCCAAGTTGATTTATGGCACCATGTATCTAAGGTTTAAACGGATGCGGCCGATGTAGCAGACTTCGTTAGATTCCCCCTCGTTTGAGGGGTTTTTGATTGTGGGGATGCTCTTCCCTGCAGGCGCAAGCCCCTGAAGTTAATTATGCTACCGCATCGCGGTAACAACTTTCTCCTTCTCCAGATGGTCACTTCGTGTCGTGTGTGTTTGTTTCGTGTTTTGTTGCCCGTGGATTGTTTACGGAGACCGAGTTGTGTCGTCGCCCGTAGGGCGTGGACTAGCCCAAATCCGTGTGTATCTTAGATTTGGGTTTGGGGGTTTGGTTTGAGGATACGTTAGCCTTATTTGAGACTAAGATCAACATAAACGTTTGTTAAGGATACGTTAGTCTAATTTCAAACTAAGATCAACTTAACGGGATCGTTTAGATCCAACAAAAGAGTAATTGGGGGCTCTATTTTTTAGTTTAGTGACGTTGCGGTCGATAGGTAGTTTAAGGACATTGCGGTCCAATGTTAGTTTTAAGACATTGCGGTCAAGGTTAAGGACATCATAGTCCGTGGATTTAAGAACTCCACAGTCCGATATTAGTTTTAAGACATCACGGTCAAGGTTAAGGACATCATAGTTGTAAGTCGATGTACAATACCCCACGAGTTGCGGGGAGGCGGAAATATGAAAAACAATCTTGTTCTTTGAGTTAACATCGACTAATCGAAGAATATTTGCTAAACTATAACTAACAAATACATAGGAGTTGTTAACTACTATGAGAAGTGATTATACCTAGTGAATCTAGTCCTTCGTCTTTTCGTTATCAACCTACTCCTCGGCCTCCTCTACGTAATAGACGATCCACCCGAGAGCATCTATTCCAAGCTTCACCTCTAATCTTGAGGTAACTAGGTTTCTTTAGTTGCTAATCAAAGGCATCTAGGTGATATAGAGAGAGGTCATGGATTAATTAGTCTATCTAATCCTTGATCTCAACACATGAGAGGGGAGGATTAGGGTTTGAAGAGAGAGGGCTTGAGGAGAGAGAAGGTGTGCAAGAGAATGATATGAGATAATGATCTCTCTTGAATATATGAACCATAATGATTTATCAAATTAATAAATAAAATGATTAATCATCATGCTTCATTAATTCAAGATGTGTGATTCACTACATGAGTCATTAACCATTTAATGATGCATTAATGACATGGATGAATCACACAAATGAGTCACTAAAGCAATGAATGCTAATGCCACCTAAACCCTCAAGTCACCATACTTGTAGAAGCTTCCAGCCAAATTACGAGAACGCCCCTCCTATCCGTGAAAACACGGAAAAACTTTACAGAGTATAAATCCAATAACCCGATACTAGAATCTGGCTTAAACCAAAGCCGGCTAGTAAAAACTGTCCGAACGTCGTACGTGTGTAAACACACGTATGCGTCCGAACCCTCGTCGTAAAACCATACGACCTCTATATCGTTTCGCCTGGAGCAGGGAAACTCTCTGTGTGGGACTCTAAAGACTCGATTACTACGCCGGCAGTGGGTTTAACCACAGACCGCAAGCGGCACTAGCTGTACGTAACGGTCCCCAGGTAGATGTCGATAAGAAGGCCGATGAGGAAACCCATCCGAACTTCTACTGAGCCTGATGTGACAATCACCGTACAGTCTGGTCTGTTCGTCTAAGACTATTGCATATCGGGCCTAGGGGGGCGGCAAGCGTCAGTCCCCTAATAGCGGTATAAGTCGTGTCGGAGTGAAGCCCATTACACCTTGAGAAACTACTGGAACCTACCAGTAAATCTCGCTTGCCCTCGCTAGGGACTTTGCGTAATGGCTCTCTGACACAGCACGATATCAACTCCCAATACCGGGAGAGACGAATCCTGTCTAACCGCCACTGCCTCCAAGTGCTCGGGATTGCACCCAACTGCAACCTATTTGCATGACTCCTTTGAGCCGTAGTAGGGTAGCAATCTAAGAACAGTGGGACACACTCGATGCGAAGTAGCAGTGTCAAGTCTACGAACTATGCTGTACTCATGTCCGTGGGAACTGTTAACTGACGACGGGTATAATACCAACCAACAGTTCCCCGCGAGTCCTGTCCGGTGTACCCGTAACCTAACGAGCACCTGTATACTATCTTCAGTACGACGTACTGACGGCTGTGGGACAGACCATCTCCCCAACTAGGATGAGAAGCGTACACACTAGTCTACTCCGGAGTATCGATGCCCTGTCTCGATAATCCTACGACTAGGGACCTGGAAAAGGATGTGCTTGTAGACTACCCATCCCCCACTAGTGTGACTGCCAACACAACGCTGGTATTCAAGCAAGATCCTAAGGGCGCTATCAATACGTATACTCACATATTAAGATAGAAAAAACAAAGTAGCATACTACCATGTTTAGCAAGACTGTTATATAACTGTAAATATCCCAAGCTTCCTTTAAGTAATATACAAGCTAGTATGATACAATAATGGCCCCTAGGGCATATACACTAACAATCTCCCACTTGCACTAGGGCCATGTACTGGCATATCGAAGACCGATGATCTCGAGTAGCCTCTCGAACTGAATCTGAGGTATGGCCTTTGTGAATGGATCAGCAATGTTCTCCTCTGTAGCAACTCTCCGGACCTCGATCTCCCGGCGATCTACGATCTCCCTGATCAGGTGATACCGCCTTAAGATGTGTCTGGACTTCTGATGGGACCTTGGTTCCTTCGCTAAAGCTATAGCTCCGTTGTTGTCGCAATACAGTGGTATTGGATCAACAATGGTAGGAACCACCTGAAGTTCTGTTAGGAACTTCTTCATTCAGACCGCTTCTTTTGCGGCATCACAAGCAGCAATATACTCCGCTTCCATCGTCGAGTCAGCAACGGTGTCCTGCTTGGAACTCTTCCAGCACACCGCCCCTCCATTGAGGGTAAATACATAACCTGACATGGACTTTGAATCGTCCTTATCACTCTGGAAGCCGGAATCAGCAAAGGCCTCCATCTTGAGGTCTTTTCCGCCGTAAACGAAGAACATCTCCTTTGTCCTTCTTAGGTACTTGAGAATGTTCTTTCCTGCTATCCAGTGCTTCTCCCCTGGGTCTGACTGATACCGGCTTACCACGCTCAGTGCATAAGCTACATCTAGTATGGTGCACAACATTGCATACATTATAGATCCTACCGCAGAAGCGTAGGGTATAATAGACATGCATTCCCTTTCCAAATCAGTCTTGGGAGACATCTCTTTGGAGAGGGTGATTCCGTGACAAGCCGGTAGATTACCGCGCTTAGAATCTTCCATACTGAATCTTTTCAGTATAGTGTTGATATACCTGGACTGCGAAAGTCCCAACATCTTCTTGGATCTATCACGACAGATCCGGATCCCCAGAATGTAAGAGGCATCACCCAGGTCTTTCATGGAGAACCTGTGTGACAAGAATCCTTTGACAGATTGTAGCATAGGAATGTCATTTCCTATCAATAGAATGTCATCCTCGTACAAGACGAGGAATACGACAGTTCGTGCTACAACTTTACTATATATACATGGTTCATCTGGATTTTTGATAAAGTCATATTATTTGACTGTTTCATCAAAAAAGATGTTCCAACTCCGCGATGCCTGCTTGAGTCCATAAATGGACTTAAGCAACTTGCACACTTTCCCGCTGCTCCCACTCTGATTGAAACCTTCTGGCTGATCCATATAAACGCACTCTTTTAAATTACCATTTAGAAAAGCCGTCTTTACGTCCATCTTCGAGATTTCATAATCATGGAAGGCAGCAAAAGCAAGAAGGACCCGAATGGATTTGAGCATAGCCACTGGAGAAAAAGTTTCGTCATAGTCCAAACCAGGTCTTTGACGAAAACCCTTTGCAACAAGTCTAGCCTTATTGGTTTCCACCTGTTCATCTACACCAATCTTTTACTTGAAGATCCATTTGCATCCTATGGGTTTTACCCCATCTGGAGCAAAGTCCAAAGTCCATACTTTGTTGATGTACATGGACTCCATTTCGGTCCGTATTGCATCTAGCCATCGTACCGAGTCGCCGCTCTGGATGGCCTGCTGGAAGGTAGTAGGTTCATCATCATCAATGATGCAATCTTCTCCATCCCCATCTATGAGAAAACCGTAGTATCTCTCAGGCGGATGAGACGGCCTACTACTCCTGCGGAGGGGTACGGGAATGTCCTGTTCTTCTTGAACTACTTGTTCTACCAAACTTTCAGTAGTAGTTTGTGGTTCTGGAATTTCTTCCTGTTCTATTTCTCTCCCACTTATTTTCTTTTCTAAAAACTGATGTTCTAAAAAATGGGCATTACGAGAAACAAAAACCTTTTGTTCCTCTACGTAATAGAATAGATACCCCCTGGAGTTCTTTGGATATCCCACAAACTTACACAGTACTCATCGTGCCTCGAGCTTGTCCACATGCTGCTTTTTAACAAAAGCTTGACATCCCCAAATCTTCAGATACTGAAGATAGGGTTTCTTCCCACTCCACATCTGATATGGCATGGTAGGCACAGTCTTGGTAGGAACTATGTTCAAAACATATGCCGCTGATTCTAGCGCATAACCCCAGAAAGATCGCGGTAACTCAGCATTACTCATCATGGAACGTGCCATATCCAATAGGGTTCGATTCCGTCTCTCCGATACACCGTTATGTTGTGGAGTGTATGGAGGAGTAAGCTGAGAGAGAATTCCTTTCTCTTTTAGGTAACCTAGGAACTCGGCACTTAAGTATTCACCACCTCGATCAGATCTTAGTGTCTTGATACTTTTGCCGGTTTGGTTTTCTACTTCATTCTTATACTTCTGGAATTTCTCAAAAGCCTCGGATTTATGTTTCATCAGATAAATGAATCGGTACCTAGAGTAATCATCCGTAAAAGTAATGAAATAGGAAAAACCACCTCCTGCATGTGTAGACATTAGACCACATACATCGCTGTGTATGAGTCCTAAGAGCTCGCTCGCTCTTACTCCATGTCCAGTGAATGGAGTCTTTGTCATCTTTCTTTTGAGACATGATTGACAAGTGGCATAAGTTTGATATTCAAACGAGTCCAAATATCCTTCTCTATGTAACTTAGTTAACCTTGTCTCATTGATGTGACCTAGTCTACAATGCCATAAGAAAGACTTATTTAAATCTGGAGACTTTCTTTTTAGTGTGTTCTGGACATTGAAAATCTGTAGTTGGTTTAAGACATATATACCCTTATCCAGTGTACCGGACCCAATCAAACTATGATTTAGGTGGATGTTAACAACATCACTTACAAACGTGAAATCATAACCTTTATTTGATAACAAGGAAACTGATATGATATTACACGTTAAGCTAGCTACACAAAAACAGTTATTTAAAACCAAAATGTGTCCACTCGTCAATCCCAGGTGATAATCCCCTACGGACACAGCTCCCACGCTAGCTCCGTTAGCAACCATCAGGGTCATATCACCATCCTTCAGCACTCTACGGTTTCTCAGTGCCTGCAATGAATTGCATATATGAGATCCTGATCCGGTATCTAATACCCAGAAATTAGAGTTGATTGACAGACAATTCTCAATTAAAAACACACCTGAAGTCGAAGCCACAGCTTGCTTCGGTCTCTGGTTCTTGGCGTTCCACGCCTTGCAATCTTTCTTCCAGTGCCCTTTCCTATGACAATGGAGGCACTCATCCTGGGCCACTACTGGCACCGCAATCTTTTTCTTTCCCTTCGCTCCCACCTTACTAACACCTCCTCTAGGTTTGGTGGCGGCCTTCTTTTTCTTTCCTTTGGCCCTAGCCTTGGACCCGGAAGAAGAAGCACCGCTAACAAACATAGCGGGTGTTTTCCTTGCCTTCTGCAAGGTGCCCTCTGCACTCCTCAACATGTTAAGGAGTTCTGGAAGTTCAACTTCTTTTCTTTGAATGTTGAAATTCAGAATAAACTGGGCGTAGGTGGAAGGAAGGAATTGGAGAATCAAGTCTGTATAGAGCTCATTATCCAAAGTCGTCCCAAGGTCTGCGAGCTCTTCAATGTAGCCAATCATCTTTAGGACAAGTTCTCCTATCGATGATCCGACGGCCAACCTCGCTCGAAACAAGTTATTTGAGGTCATGTATCTTGCTATACGAGATTGCTATCCATAAAGTTCCTTTGTATGGAGAAATATGGCATCTAGATCCATATCCTCGTGCCTCCTCTGATGTTCATTATTCATCGAGGCAAGCACGATGCACTTGGCCTTCGCGCAATCTAAATCCCAGGTTTTGTGGATTTCCTTATCCGCATTACTGGATTTGGGAACTGGGACAGCAGGTGCCTTAGCGGTGAGGACATACCCCAATTTGTCATATGTCAAAGCCATTTTGACATTCCGCAGCCAATCTTTATAGTTTGGCCCTGTAAGTATATATATTTCTAATAATAACTTAAGTCCAGTCATATTCAGGGTCGCTGCAATTAGGAGAGAGAGAGAGAACACTTTAGCATGATGATCTTGCAAGTTTAGAGTGGTTTTTAGTTTATTTAAACAGGATGACTCCCACTGTTTCTCGAATCCCTCCTCAAACCAAAAAAGAAGAACTAGCCAGGACTATTCTCACCGTACAATAGTTGCTTAACCGTTCAGCCAGGCCGGTGTCGGTACTTCGAGGGAGGTTTTCCAACGCTTTCACAAAGTTCCTTAATTAAATAACCTCTTTTCTCTGGGGGTGTAGCCCCGCTGACACCTTTCTCGGCACCTACTTGGTTTATAGCATTGATCGTTAAATGACGAATCTCCTGATGAGTAGCATATACTCACAGTAGGATCGGGATCCAAATATCATCGTATGATAATGCTGAAGGAATCCTACCAACATTCATCAAACTCCAAATGGTATGCATCTCTTTGCAAATTTCAGTTTCTTTAGAAATTCCCAATATAAATTTTTGCCCCATGCTCTTATGACCTTGGCGTTAGGTCAAAATGTCATAAGTCACATGTCAAGTTCTACCCATCATTATCTTGATAATTTGAACCCATCCGTATATATCCTTGGCGTTCGGCCAAAATGATAATACGACTGTCCCAAACTAACTCATCTATCTATGCAACAAATGAATACCCAGCAGCTACCAAACACTATGCCTTGGCGTTAGGTCAAAATACATAGCTTGAATACTACTGAATACCCAAATGAAATGACGGAGGGCTACGAATGGTTTTGGCGAAACCGTGAACGTAGTGAACTTGATATGACCGAAGGAACCTGATAGCTTTTAAAAAGAGTGGTTAAAGCTCCGCAATTAAAAATATCCTCTGTTTTAAAATAACCGAGTGGTTTCTTTTAAATTGTTCCAACGATTCAACTTTGTTTTATTTTCTTTGCATTAATAATAATGCGTCTCATCATTAACCTATCATTGCAGAAAACAACGAAAATACAACGTCCTCTTATGCCATCCGCATTCGCCACTGGTTCCCGTCATCACCCGTTCGGTTACTTAACTAACGACAGAGCGGGGGCTGGGCTAGCGCGGGTGTAAAACATAAGTGACGTCTAAAATAGTTATCATCTATAGATATTGTACATTAGTCATACGCAATAATAGGCATTCCAGATCACAGATGAACATTATTGGATATGCAACCAATCCGCGTTTCTTTTGAGCCTACAACGAAAGACGGATTACACAGTTGTGATGAATAGCCATTACCCTAACCTAGACCCCTACGGTTACGGCAAACTACCAGCCAAGTACCCGAAGTGAAGCGGTCTCCCTTAACAACGTGAGTAGGCCACTAAACACTTAAAAGTACCCGGTAGTTTATGCACCCCACCTTGGGTCTATCCTAGGGGAAAAATAGTAAAATGACATAATACAACGATGGCTACAACCGCAACCTGGATGTGCCCCGCAAAATAATATTACAACATATTACAATTACAATGAATGAATATAATAACCCATCTCAAACCCCGGCTAATCATCACAACAATCCAAAACAGTTCATAACCACAAACAGTAAAATCATTACAGAAATGTGCAACCCCCTGCCAACCGACATACTAGTAGTTAGGGGAGGTTTACGAACACATTATACAGTTCACAGATATAATCTAATTAGAAAACATCGTATAATTTCGATCGAGCAAACACTTTAGATTCTACTCCAAAACTTCTCTGTGCACCTGAGACTTGAGCAGAAAATAAACATTCCAGAAAAGACAAAAAACATCACAGAAGTGTTCTGGGAAAATTTGGGGTGAATCGGCTTTAACTCGGCCGCGGATCAGCGGCGGATCAGTGGGATCGGCCGCGGTTCCGCGGCTGTTTGGCCGATTCATGCAGCCAATTTTTTCCAGATTTCTTATATTTCCCTGCTTGTATTTTTAGAGGCCCCTAAAAAATTTTTAGACCTCATTTTAAATTCGACAGAAATTTGGTGATTTCGATATTTTTTCCAGTTCGTTTTACGTTCGAAATTCTTACGACTTTGTTAATAAGTTAGTTATTGTTTAGCAAGGCTCTGGTACCACTGTAAGTCGATGTACAACACCCAACGAGTTGTGGGGAGGCGAAAATATGAAAACCAATCTTGTTCTTTGAGTTAACATCGACTAACCGAAGAATCTTTGCTAAACTATAACTAACAAATACATAGGAGTTGTTAACTACTATAAGCAGTGATTATACCTAGTGAATCTAGTCCTTCATCTTTTCGTTATCAACCTCCTTCTCGGCCTCCTCTACGTAATAGACGATCCACCCGAGAGCTTCTATTCCAAGCTTCACCTCTAATCTTAAGGTAACTAGGTTTCTTTAGTTGCTAATCAAAGGCACCTAGGTGATATAGAGTGAGGTTATGGATTAATTAGTCTATCTAATCCTTGATCTCAACACATGAGAGGGGAGGATTAGGGTTTGAAGAGAGAGAGAGAGCTTGAGTAGAGAGAAGGTGAGCAAGAGAATGATATGAGATAATGATCTCTCTTGAATATATGAACCATAATGATTTATCAAATTAATAAATAAAATGATTAATCATCATGCTTCATTAATTCAAGATGTGGGATTCACTACATGAGTCATTAACCATTTAATGATGCATTAATAACATGGATGAATCACACAAATGAGTCACTAAAGCAATGAATGCTAATGCCACCTAAACCCTCAAGTCACCATACTTGTAGAAGCTGTAGGGTACCTAGGCACTCTAGTGAAGTCTCACAAGTGATCAAACATGCACAAATCAAATTTTACGGGTGCCTACAAACCCTAATACGGATCGTTTACTAGATATCTAGGCGAAGTATGCAAGTAAACGGAAATGTATCTAAAGGAAAGGGGGTACAACCTTTGTAGATCCGGTCCACCACTTCCCAAGCTCCACGATGATCTCCCTCCGCTGTCCAAATCGAACTCACGACTCTAGCATTGGCATCATCGAAGAATGGGCGGGCTTGATCGTCGGTTCGATGCCGAAGATGATCTACGTCGAAGCGTCACAAGAACAAGCTCCAACTTCACCAAGCTTTGAAAACTTGTGAAGGAAACACCCTATACTACTTGGCAAGAGGTAGAGGATGAAGAAATAGGAATTGGGTAGACTTTAGTTTTGGATTTCCCACACTTTTTCATCAATCACCATTGATGTAGCAAGCTTTTTTCTCATGTTGAAGAAGAAGAAGATGATGAAAAAGAATATGATAAGTGTTTTGTAAATGATAAATAAATCAATACTTATCATTTACTAACCCTTGGTTAGTTATAGAGAATGGACCATGGTTAACTTGAAAGGGTAGGGTTAAGGATGAGACAAGAATGGTGACTTGGTCAAAGTTTCAAGAAACTTCAACTAAAAACAATAAATAAATGAATAAGTAATTAAAAAGAAAACCCTAATCATAAACTTAACCATGGTCTAATTCTTTACACTAACCCTAGCTTGCATGTATCATGATACAATGATGTGCACAAAATATATCACATATACATTGTGTACAATCCAAGTGAGCAAATCCATTTAAAGTGAACCAATACTAGTTAATGCAGAGTAATATATCAAATATATAATTATACATTAAATCATTAAATCAACACTTGATTCAATGATCCGGTTATATCGCATATAACCGGCTAGTATCCAATGTATCGGCTTATCGAATCAATCCTTGATTCGATAACTAGGTTATATCGCATAGAACCATTCGATACATTCATCGCGAGAATGGAATACGGTATCACATACATGAATTATTCTCGGTCCCGCACATATCTCATATGCGCTCCTATTTCGTTTCGCTTGAGCCAGGAAACCTCTGTGTAGGACTCTAAAGACTCGTCAATACGCCGGCAGCGGATGATGATCATATCAAACACCCACAAGCCGCAAGCGGTCTGCTAAACGTAACGGCCACCCGGGTATTGAGCGATCAGAAGATCGACGAGCAAGCCCGCTCACACTCCTGTGAATCCAACCAGTAACACTTACCGTACAGTCCGGTCTGTTCGTCTGATATGTCGCATATCTCGCCTAGGGGTGGTAAACGTCAGACCCCAGTAGCTCGATAAGTCATGCCGACTTGAGGTCCATAACATTCGTGAAACTACTGATAATTCTTACCAGTATATCACAGCAACCCTGGCCAGGGATTTCCTGTTATGGCCAGTCGAGCATAGCACAACATCAACCCCCAATACCGGGAGAGACGAATCCCCTCCTATCGCTCATTGCCTCCATGTGAATCGGGACTGTACCCAAAAACCACCTGTTTGCACTACTCAGTAGAGCCGTGGTAGGGTGGAAATCAAAGCACAGTGGGAGACACACAGGACTCAATGACGATCTCGGGTCAACAGACTAAGCTGTACCAGTGTCACCAGAGAACTGCCATCTGACGTGAGGTATAATACCATCTGGGAGTTCTCGGCGAGTCCGTTCAGTGTACCCAGTCTCCACTGAGCACCCGCATACCATCTTCGATGTCAAACACCAATGGATATGGGATCATCCATCGCCCATCGCATGGGTCAAGAAGATATACGCTAGTCTACTCTGGAATATCGATGCCCCGTCTCGATATTCCCACGACTAGGAACAATGTAGGATGTACTCACTGACTACCCAGGCCCCACTAGTATGATCTGCATCATAGTCCTGGAAGTCGAGTACACATCCTAAGGGCTTTATCAACATGTAATCAGAGAGACAGAAAGTATACATGTTAAGATAAAGAGCAACCAGATAGCGTACTATCATGTCGAGCAAGAAAGTCATTCCTATATATGTCCCAGCATCCACTACAATATACATCCAATGTACAGTAATGGCCTCTAGGGCATACATATAACTAACAATCTCCCACTTGCACTAGGGCCATCTGTAGCAGTGGTTGCAGTATCACATACTCAACCATCCCCTAAAAGTCTCTCTTTGGGAAAAAGGCCTTCGTGAGTGGATTCGCCGTGTTTTCCTCTGACTCGACTCTCCTAACCTCGATCACCCTGGAGATCAACTATCTCCATGATCAGGTGATGCTGCCTCAGAATATGTCTGGGTCACTGATGGGACCAGGGTTCCAGGGCCAAAGCCACACTTCCATTGTCATACAATGGCAGGAACCTAGTTCATCTTATGAACCAATATACACCCAAACTGCCTCTTTGGTAGTATCTTTAATAGCGATGTTACCAGCCTTTATCATCTAGTTTGCCACGGTATCTAGCTTAGAACTCTTCCAACATACCGTCCCTTTACTAAGGGTAAAGACAATGCCTGTGACTGACATTCAGTCGTCTTTATCACCCTGGAACACTTCCAGTGATTCTCCCCAGGATCGATTGATACAATCTCACTATACCTAGTGAGAACCCTAATATCCCTTTAGATCTATCTCATAGGTCCAAATCTCAGGATTTAGGAGGTATCATCTTTATCCTATTTGGAGAATCCTAGTGATAATAGGAGATTGACCGATCGTAGTATAGGAAACTCTTTTCCTATCAAGAGTATGTTGTCTACGTACAATACAAAGATGACCACCTTACTCTCTACTACCCTTTTGTAAATACAAGGTTCGTCTACCATTTTGATGCAGTCAAACACTTTGACTATCACATCAAAACAGACGTTCCAACTCCGCGATGCCTGCTTCATTATGTAAAGCAACCTGCACACGTTTCCGCTGCTCCCACTGTTTACGAAGCCCTCTGGCTGTGTTCTTATAGACGTTCTCTTCTAAATCAGTATTTAGAAAAACAGTCATGGCACCCAACCGCCAGATATCGTAGTCATGGTATGTAGCCGTGGTAAGTAGGATCTGGATAGACTTAAGCATAACTACTCGAAAAAGGTTTCATCATTATCCACGCCTGGTCGATGACGAAAACCTTTAACAAGTCTAGCTTTGAAAGTCTCAACTTTTCCATCTACACCAAGTAATCTTCTCAAGATATACTTGCTCCTGATGGGGATTTAACCCTTCAGATATAGCAACCAAAGTCCATACTTTGTTGGTGTATAAGGATTCCATCTTAGATCACTAAGCATCCAGCCATTCTTACAGAGTCCCTACTCTCGATGGCCTGCTCGAAACTGGTTGGGTCATCATCTCATGATGCAATCCTTGCTCCCACTGTCATCGAGAAACCGAGGTATCTCTCAGGCGGATGAGGAACCCTACTAGATCGGCGGAGAGGCTGAGGTTCGTCGGGAACTATAGAATCTTATGGTTCTGTCAAATCATCAACTGCAGTTTTGTATAGCTGGAACCTTTCCAGTTCTACAGAACTGATCCTGCCTCGATCTTGTCCGGATTTTGCTTTAAACATAGGCCGGACAACCCCAAATCTTAACTTACTTAAGAGATAGGATCTTCCAACACCATATCTTATATGGAGTGGTAGGCACTGATTTGATTCTATCCTAATTCAATAGGTATGCAGCTTCTCAAGTGCATAACCCCAAAACAAAATAGGTAACTCAGTAATACTCATCATAGAGCACACCATATCTAATATTGTGCAATTGCTCCGCCCTGACACACCGTTGTGCTGTGGTGTATTCAGAGGAGTAGTACGGAGAGAGAATCTCATTCTCCTTTAGAATGGTCCAGGAATGCCATGCATAAGTATTCTCCTCCCTGATCTCATCATAGGACATAATACTTATACCCGGTTATTGGTTCTCTACTTCTAACTTATATTCTGTGAATACCTCAAAAGGTTCGGACTTATGTTTCAACAGGAACATATGACTGAATCTTGAGAGATTATCAGAGAATATAATGAAGTATAAAGAACCAATCCTGGCATATGTAGACAGGAGACTTTACATACATCATCATGTATCAGTCCCAAGAGTTTACTAACTCTTTCTCTGTTTCTAATAAACAGAGCTATGGTCATCTAATCTTTGTGACATGACTGGCAAGTTTCACAAGATGTAAATTCAAACTGATTTAAATATGCATCTAAAATGTAACTTCAGCCAGTCGGGTCGCATTGATGTGACCTAGTCTAAAATGCCTCAAGAAGGATTCGTTCATTTCTGAACTCTTTCTCTTGTGTGTGTTCAGTATACAAGGAACTGTAGTTTGATTTAGAACTTCAATGCTTTTAGATAACGTGCCTGAACCGATCAACTTTTGATATAGGAAATGTTCAAAACATTATCCAACAATACAAAATTTTATCATTTCTTTACTGATAAAGAGACTGATATGATTTTGTATATCAGGTTCGGTATCTAATAACATTCGTTCAGAATCAATGTATTACAATACAGGGTGACAGTGACCGACAGACTTGGCTGCAACACTTGCCCCGTTTTCTGTCTCATGAAACTTATCACCCGTTCTCAGTTTTTCTACCCTTTTGTAGCCCTATGTAATATCTTACATATCTGGGATCCTGATCCGGTATCACATACCAAGGATGCGGAGGATACTGAGAAACAGTTCTGTATAATGAACACACCCGAAGATGATGCATCAGCATGCACTCTCTTCGTTTGGGCGGCACGGGAAATCTGGTATTCCCCAATTTCCTGCTCTGTCTTATAACAATTATAAGTTGGAGCGGGACCAACGTTCCCCAGCTGAGTATAACAAGCGGGTTCGGTCAATACATCCGTATTATTATCTTGATTAAGGCGTGATATGGTCGCTACCAGGAGAGAGAGAGAAGAAAACACTCTGCGTGCGCTCTTACAAGATCAGATTGGTTGTAGATTTTATCTAATCAGGATGGCTCCCACTGTTTTTATCAAATCTTCCTTCAAACCTTAAAAGGAAAAACTAGCCGGGATTAATTACACTCTACAAGTTCGCCAATCTTTCAGCCAGGCCAGTGTCGGTACTTTGAGGGAGATTCCCCGTGCTTTCGCACGGACCTAATTACTGTAAACCTCGTTTTCCCAGAGGCGTAACCTCGTTGACACCTTTCTAGACACCTACTTGATCGGCTAATTGCAAAGTGAAAAACTCTCCCAGGAGTAACAATTACTCGCAGTGGGTATCAGGATCCAATTATCATATAGAAGGTATGCAATCTCATTGCAAATTTCAACACTTGAAACTCCCGATAAAGGTTTTTACCCCTAGCACCTATGACCTTGGCTAAGGTCAACAAATCATAGGTACTAGTCAAGTTCTACCCGTTATTTCGTGATTAATTAGACCCACCCACATGACCCTTGGCTAAGGTCAACAAAGCCACATGACTGTCCTAACTAATCGCATCATATGCTGTGTAGGAAGACATCACTTAGCTACCGTACACTGTGCCTTGACTATGGTCAACAAACACAGCACGAATACTAAGTACTCTACTTCCTAAAATGACGGAGGGTTGCGGCTGGTTTTTGTGAAAACCTTTAACGCTTTGAACTTGATCTTGTTGCGGAATCAAATGGTTTTTAAATGGAATGTTTTTTAGGTTTTTCTAGTTTTGCTAAAGGGGTCACTCCCGGTGAAGGGATCATCGGCCCTTTCCTCGTCGAATGAGGTGCGGGATATATCATATATATCACTGTGCAAAGCGGAAACTATAGAAGCGATCAAAGACAAACCGAGGGTTGTAGCATCTGCCAGTTATTGCTAAAGGAGTCACTCCCGGTGAAGGGATCTCGGTCCTTTCCCTATCGAATAAGGTGCAGGATGTTCTACAAGGAACACCACGATGCAAAGCAAGAACTGTAGCTACCTGTTTTTATTTTGAAATTCGATTCCACAACATCAATTAGGTTTATTTTCTTTCATTAATCTCATTAATGAATATCCCATCATTTAAATTACCTAAACATCACAGATAGATATGACGTACACTTATGCCATCCGCATTCGCCTCGATGTCCCCTCATGCACCGTTAGGTTAGGTAACTAACGGCAGAGCGGGGCAGGGCTAGCGCGGGTGTAAAACATAAGTAACGTCTATATAATATATCATATATACTATATATAATACCTGTCATAGAACATCATATGATCACAGCACAGATAAAGCACAGCAGAAGAAACATATGAAATATTGGATATACTAGGACGTCCGTGTTTTCAATACGAGCCAGTATAAAACACGGATTCCACGGTCGTGATGAATAGCTAATCCCACACCCCTAGACCCCTACGAGAGCGGCAAGCAACCCTACCAATTCTAGGATTAGGAGACCCGGACTCGACTCCTCGAAATGGTCTCCCACTGGACCCCAGAATCCGGTTACTTGTGCTCCCCTCCTTGGGTCTATCCTAGTGCAGAAAAGTAAATAATATACATCAACGGTGACAACTTCCGCAAACTGGAAGTGCCCCAATAAAGAATATTACATACAAGTTTTTACATGAATGAAAATGAAAAACACTCATCTCACATAAAAACCCCCGGCTATTCAAACACGACGATCCAATATAACATATCCAGCAACACATAACATCACATGTCATCAACGTAAGTAAATATGCGCACCCCAATTGTCGTTGACATATAGCAACGAAAACCGGCGATATCATATATTACAGTTACGGTCACAGAAAAGAAAGTGTAAAACTACAACAGTTGGAATCCGCAACCTCCTCAGACATCGCATGCCTGACCAAATGAATTACTTAGACATCGCATGCCTAACAATTATAAACCCCGCATTTTAGTCTCAAAATCGAAAACACTTTTCAATACCAAGTCGGGGAATTCAACAAGATTCCCGACATCCTGATCGAATGCTCGTCGCAAACTTTAGTAGGCGGCCGCACCCCCGACGCCGTCGACAAAGTGCACCAAGGCGGAACACCGCTACCGCGAGCACCCAAACGGATGCTTTCGGCGACGGGGTTCTCCTACATTCACTTGGTCGGAGCTATGGAGTGAGGCTGTCTATTAAGTTTACCCGGCGAGTATTCCCGTACACTACGTGATTGCGACGGACATTTGATCACATCAAAATTCCGTGGCAACCGATCAAGTGAGACTAAACTGCTATGTTTATAATATTCATTCCGTTATCTCATAACTATTTGTGAATTCCAATTATTGTATCACATTCCGGATAAACAGAAAATGCTAAACTTTTCGATCGAACAATCGAACACCCAATTTTTCCCGATACAGATCAACACATGAAACAAGTCTAAAAAACATTCAGTTCGTACCTCAGTACCAACGGTCCAGCCGTAGAAGGGTCAAGCCAACGCCTCACATGTGGCACGCCGTACTGCCCCAAACCCGAAGGTTCAAGGGGCAGTTCAAGACGGTCACATAATCGAGTTAAGGTTTGTTGTCTTCTAGAGGGTCCATTGCGTTACTTGCACTACTTAGAATGCCGTTAAACTACGGAAAAATCCAACACTTGGAAATTTCCCGACAGGGGAAAAATTGGGTATTTATATCCGGTCGAACTTTTTAACATATTCTAAGATTATCCGGAAAAGCCACACTGACAAAATTTGATAATCCGATCGATACACTGAGTTCCCAATACAACCTAGAAAATAAAACTCTTGAACAAATATTAAAATATTCCCAGGAAAACGAGCACAGCAAACTGAGAATTACTGTGCAACTTTTGGTCAACGATGCAACAGTGTTGCCGCGGAACCGCCGCGCCACGTGGGCTAAAGCCGCGGTTCCGCGGTTCATTGATGGAATTACGACTAAAATTTTGCACCGTAATTCTTCTAAAACCCTGCTTAATTTTCTGGATATTTTTAATTTCGAAAAATCCACATTTTATAGAAAAGTCCAGAGAGCAATTTTCAAGTCGGGTTTTGGGTCGATCGGACTTCTGATTCCGTCGGGACTTCGCCTAAGGCTCTAGCTAGGCTCTGATACCACTGTAAGGTTCCTAGGCACTCTAGTGAAGTCTCACAAGTGATCAAACATGCACAAATCAAATTTTACGGGTGCCTACAAACCCTAATTCGGATCGTTTACTAGATATCTAGGGGAAGTATGCAAGTAAACGGAAATGTATCTAAAGGAAAGGGGGTACAACCTTTGTAGATCCGGTCCACTACTTCCCAAGCTCCACGATGATCTCCCTCCGCTGTCCAAATCGAACTCACGACTCTAGCATTGGCATCATCGAAGAATGGGCGGGCTTGATCGTCGGTTCGATGCCGAAGATGACCTACGTCGAAGCGTCACAAGAACAAGCTCCAACTTCACCAAGCTTTGAAAACTTGTGAAAGAAACACCCTATACTACTTGGCAAGAGGTAGAGGATGAAGCAATAGGAATTGGGTAGACTTTAGTTTTGGATTTCCCACACTTTTTCATCAATCACCATTGATGTAGCAAGCTTTTTTCTCATGTTGAAGAAGAAGAAGATGATGAAAAAGAATATGATAAGTGTTTTGTAAATGATAAATAAATCAATAGTTATCATTTACTAACCCTTGGTTAGTTGTAGAGAATGGACCATGGTTAAATTGAATGGTTAGGGTTAAGGATGATACAAGAATGGTGACTTGGTCAAAGTTTCAAGAAACTTCATCTAAAAACAAAACAAGCAACCATTCTTTTTCTCATTATCTTTTTCATTTTCCAAAATAAACAAAAACAATAAATAAATGAATAAGTAATTAAAAAGAAAACCCTAATCATAAACTTAACCATGGTCTAATTCTTTACACTAACCCTAGCTTGCATGTATCATGATACAATGATGTGCACAAAATATATCACATATACATTGTGTACAATCCAAGTGAGCAAATCCATTTAAAGTGAACCAATACTAGTTAATGCAGAGTAATATATCAAATATATAATTATACATTAAATCATTAAATCAACACTTGATTCAATGATCCGGTTATATCGTATATAACCGGCTAGTATCCAATGTATCGGCTTATCGAATCGATCCTTGATTCGATAACTAGGTTATATCGCATACAACCATTCGATACATTCATCGCGAGAATGGAATACGGTATCACATACACGAATTATTCTCGGTCCCGCACATATCTCATATGCGCTCCTATTTCGTTTCGCTTGAGCCAGGAAACCTCTGTGTAGGACTCTAAAGACTCGTCAATACGCCGGCAGCGGATAATGATCATATCAAACACCCACAAGACGCAAGCGTTCTGCTAAACGTAACGGCCACCCGGGTATTGAGCGATCAGAAGATCGACGAGCAAGCCCGCTCACACTCCTGTGAATCCAACCAGTAACACTTACCGTACAGTCCGGTCTGTTCGTCTGATATGTCACATATCTCGCCTAGGGGTGGTAAACGTCAGACCCCAGTAGCTCGATAAGTCATGCCGACTTGAGGTCCATAACATTCGTGAAACTACTGATAATTCTTACCAGTATATCACAGCAACCCTGGCCAGGGATTTCCTGTTATGGCCAGTCGAGCATAGCACAACATCAACCCCCAATACCGGGAGAGACGAATCCCCTCCTATCGCTCATTGCCTCCATGTGAATCGGGACTGTACCCAAAAACCACCAGTTTGCACAACTCAGTAGAGCCGTGGTAGGGTGGAAATCAAAGCACAGTGGGAGACACACAAGACTCTATGACGATCTCGGGTCAACAGACTAAGCTGTACCAGTGTCACCAGAGAACTGCCATCGGACGTGAGTTATAATACCATCTGGGAGTTCTCGGCGAGACCGTTCAGTGTACCCAGTCTCCACTGAGCACCCGCATACCATCTTCGATGTCAAACACCAATGGATATGGGATCATCCATCGCCCATCGCATGGGTCAAGAAGATATACGCTAGTCTACTCTGGAATATCGATGCCCCGTCTCGATATTCCCACGACTAGGAACAATGAAGGATGTACTCACTGACTACCCAGGCCCCACTAGTATGATCTGCATCATAGTCCTGGAAGTCGAGTACACATCCTAAGGGCTTTATCAACATGTAATCAGAGAGACAGAAAGTATACATGTTAAGATAAAGAGCAACCAGATAGCGTACTATCATGTCGAGCAAGAAAGTCATTCCTATATATGTCCCAGCATCCACTACAATATACATCCAATGTACAGTAATGGCCTCTAGGACATACATATAACTAACAGAAGCTTCCCGCCAAATTACGAGAACACCCCTCCTATCCATGAAAACACGGAAAAACTTCAGACTGTATAAATCCAATAACCCGATACTAGAATCTGGCTTAAACCAAAGCCGGCTAGTAAAAACAGTCCGAACGTCGTACGTACATAAACACAAGTATGCGTCCGAACCCTTGTCGTAAAACCATACGACCTCTATATCATTTCGCCTGGAGTAGAGAAACTCTCTGTGTGGGACTCTAAAGACTCGACTGCGACGCTGGCAGTGGGTTTAACCACTGATCGCAAGCGGCACTAGCTGTACGTAACGGTCCCCAGGTAGATGTCGATAAGAAGGCCGATGAGGAAACCCATCTGAACTCCTACTGAGCCTGATGTGACAATCACCGTACAGTCCGGTCTGTTCGTCTAAGACTATCGCATATCGAGCCTAGGGGGCGGGAAACGTCAGTCCCCTAATAGCGGTATAAGTCGTGTCGGAGTGAAGCCCATTACACATTGAGAAACTACTGGAACCTACCAGTAAATCTCGCTTGCCCTGGACAGGGACTTTGCGTAATGGCTCTCTGACACAGCGCGATATCAACTCCCAATACCGGGAGAGACGAATCCTGTCTAACCGCCACTGCCTCCAAGTGCTCGGGACTGCACCCAACTGCTACCTGTTTGCACGAATCCTTTGAGACGTGGTAGGGTAGCAATCTAAGAACAGTGGGACACACTTGAGGCTAAGTAGCAGTGTCAAGTCTGCGGACTATGCTTTACTCATGTCACCTGGGAACTGTTAACTGACGGCGGGTATAATACCAACCAACAGTTCCCCGCGAGTCCTGTCCGGTGTACCCGTAACCTAACGAGCACCTGTATACTATCTCCAGTACGACGTACTGACGGCTGTGGGACAGACCATCTCCCCAACTAGGATGAGAAGCGTACACACTAGTCTACTCCGGAGTATCGATGCCCTGTCTCGATAATCCTACGACTAGGGACCTGGAAAAGGATGTGCTTGTAGACTACCGAGCCTCCACTAGTGTGACTGCCATCACAATGCTGGTAGTCAAGCAAGATCCTAAGGGCTCTATCATTACGTATACTCACAAATTAAGATGGATAAAACCAAGTAGCATACTACCATGTTTAGCATGACTGTTATATAACTGTGAATATCCCAAGCTTCCATTAAGTAATATACAATCTAGTATAATACAATAATGGCCCCTAGGGCATATACACTAACAATAGTTCGATGTTAGTTTTAAGACATTACGGTCAAGGTTTAGGACATCATAGTCCGTTGCTAGTTTTAAGACATCACGGTCAAGGATAAGGACATCATAGTCCAGTGTTAGTTTTAAAACATCCCGGTCAAGGTTAAGGACCCCACAGTCCGTGAAAAATATGGTTGTTGGGACCCGTCGCCTCTTTGAAGACGTTGAGGAATTACAACGACAAATATCAAAGCAGTGAAGAGATGTACCCTTGAACCAAGGTAGATTAAATAATCTGTAGCCCAATTTGGAACCAAGACCAATTAATTATATTGTGAGCCCATTGGCTCAGTTAAGTCTGGATTGAGGACTTATGGCCGACTTGGGCTAAGTCCAATTAAGTCTGGCCCTTTGTTGGACTGTTTGACATTTGTCTGGTTCCAGTCCACAAATGTTTTGAGGGGCTTGATAACATTTATGTTGTTGCTCTAGATGTTATTCAATTTTGAGGTTCAATTGAAGGGGAGGCTTTGCCTCTAAAAGATTAGCCAATTTGGCTAAAAGTAGTGTTGAACACTAAATAACAAAAATGTTAAACACTAGAGACAGAATCCTCAAACTAGTGTTAAACACTAAAAGAAACAATCAGTGTTAAACACTGGAAATATAGTTTTCGATTTAGTGTCAAACACTAGAAAATAATCAGTGTTAAACAATGCAAATAGGGTTTTCAAATTAGTGTTAAACACTAAGAAAAATCAGTGTTAAACATTGGGGATAAAGATCTCTAATTAGAGTCAAAACACTAAAGAAAAAGGGGTCACATGTGGACACGTGAGAGCGCCCGAATGTGGGACCAGATTCCACTTATTCTGTTCTACAAAAAGTATTGAATACTTTCTGTATTTGATTTTGGAGCATCACGTGCTGACACGTGACGGGGATTCGTGTGCTGATTTTCCAAGGGGTCACATGGTAACACGTGAGAGCGCCCAGAGCTTCTATTTCTTTTGCTTTTTCCTTCTGTGCTTCAGGGGTCACATGGAGCACGTGAGGCGTTGCCTTCGAGTTCTTTTCTGCGGATCTTTACAGGGGTCACGTGGGGACACGTGACCTTGGTTCTTGCCTGTTTGATGATCTCTTTATCTTTTTAAGAATTAAATTCTTCATAGGGTTAAACCCTAGCTATAACTTTGGAGGAATTAAATTCCTATTTTCTTTGGAAGAATTATATTCTTAGGTAGGGTTAAACCTTAATTTTCCTTTTGTGGGAATTAAATTCCCATATTTGTAAAGAATCAAGTTCTGGCATAGGGTGAAACCCAAGTTTCATTTTAAGAGGAATTAAATTCCTGCGAGCTTGAGAGAATTAAATTCTCGATTAGGGTTAAACCCTAGTTCTGTCCATCTTGAAGAATTAAATTCCTATAATTTTGGAGAATTGGATTCTCATATAAGGTTAAACCCTAATTTTATCTTGGAGGAATTAAATTCCTATTTTCTTTAGGAGAGTTAAATTCTCCAAAATCAATTCTTCCTCTAAGTTTTAGATCTGCATGGCAGGATCTCGACCCGATGAGAATTAAATTCTCAACTTATGGGGAGATGTGCACTTTTTAGATCTTCAACTAGAGAAAGAACTAAGTTCTTTGCAAAAGAGTTAAACTCTTAGATCTTTGAGAATTAAATTCTCTTTTTTCTGAAGTTTGGATCCTCTTTCTTTTTCTCACCTAGGGTTTTCTTTCTGAATTTTCAAGATGCTAAAATTCTCTTCCAAGTTTTCTCTCCAAAATTCTGTCTCTCCTCCTTCTTTTTTTTAATTCTCCCTTCTCGACTCCTATTTATAGGAGGAGGAAAAGAATCCATTTGTTTAGTAAATCTCTCAATGAAAGATTTGATTTATTTTCATCATTAATCTGAGCCTTTAGATTACTAGGTGAATTTTATTCACCGTTGGATGTTTCAATCCAAAGATATTCTATTTGTTATTTCGGTGAGATTCAGGGGAAATCTTTCCTTGTCCAAGATTTTTCCATAAATTGGTGATATTTAATCGCCCTTGGATTCTTAATCCAACAGTTCTCCTTAATTCTTCTATATTTGGAAAGATTTTGGAGAAATTTAAAATTTTAATTTTATTGATTTATGAAGCTTTCAAAGCTTATCACGTGTTGGCACGTGACCGCTCCTCCAACAGAGTTTTAATTCTGTACTTTGATTGGGCTAAAGGGTCATCACGTGTCAACACGTGACCTCTGGTCATGTGTGAGCACGTGACTTCTGGTCACGCGTGAGCACGTGACCCCCTTTGGGGTCTTTCTTCAGCCGCTTGTTTTACTTAGGATTTTTACTTCTGTAAATAGATCACGTGTCAACACGTGACCCTTGGTCACGTGTCCACACGTGATGCCTCGTTGAGGCCTTTATATCTTGATAGTATTAAACTCTACATATCAACCGGGCTAAAGACCATCACATGTCAGCACGTGACCTTTGGTCACGTGTGAGCACGTGACGCCCCTTTAGAGTCTTTCCTCAGCCGCCTACTTCTGCTTTGCTTAAACCTTAACTCTGTAAATGGATCACGTGTCAACACGCGACCCTTGGTCACGTGTGAACACGTGATGCCTCATTGCGGAAATTCCTGATTTTTAATCAGGGAACATGTGTATGTCATCCAAATACCAGGACATCACACACTGCTACCTTCTTAACAGATCCATCCCCTATTCTGATAAAGTCAAACCTATGACTGTCACATCAGGAATAGATGATCTATCTCCGCTATATCTGCTTTAGTGTATAAATAGACATAAGCCACTTGTCCACTATGCTTCTGCTACTCCCACTGACTACGACAACCCTCTGGCAGAGTCATATACACGTGCACTTCTAATACCAGTTCAGAACGACGCTATACTCATCCTCCTGCCGGGTCTCATAGCCTGGAACAACAGTAGTGTCAAGTCTGGGTAAACAAGAACCTCCCTGTCACCGTCTTTGAGCATACCGAAGTACCTCTCGGGTGCTTCAGGTTACCCACCATATCTGCGGAGTGGCCAATGGAATGTCAAACCAGATTAAATCTTTAGGTTCTTATCAAATTTTCAGTAATCGTTTGCGGTTCTGGAATCACATCCAGTTCTACCATACTCCCACTACTGTTTTCTGAAAAAATCCATTTTACTAAAACTGTGGCGAGTCAAGAACAATATAACTATTGATCTTCCAGATGGTAGAAAGTCAACCCACGTCAAAGCCCGGGTCAACCCACAAACAGCCATTACAGAAACGTGCCTTGAGTTATCTAGAGTCTGCTTTTAAGCATAAGCTGGACAACTCCCCGTACCTTAACATTGTTAAGATATGAACTATTCTATATCCAATATAGAAATAGAGGCACTGATTTAATTGGAACCAGATTCAAATCATGCAGCTGTCTCCAGTGCATGTAAACTAAATGGAATGAGGCCGATCAGCGTTACTCAACTTAGGAATGCATCCAGATATGAGTAACCTGAAAGAGAAACAAGTTTCTCAAAACCCATTACTATCAACTGAATACCATACACAAGTATCTACATCTTCGATCACCTTGAAGAATCCTGATACTTGTAACACATGGTTCTCTACTTTATTCTTATACTTATAACTTCTCAAAACTTAGACCTTGAAACACTTGTCTAAGAACTAGAGAAGTCATAAGTAAACAGAATATAGTACGAGTACCAACCCCATTATCCAAATGGACACCGGACAACATACTATACTCTGTATAAGTCCCTTGAGTCTAATAACTCTTTCCCTGTGTGTCGTAGGTTGAAAACTGAACTTATGGTTAAGAAGAATTACACCGTTGTTTAATTCTCCTTACCTAACCATCCACTGATATAGGTAAATGTCATAGACATAATTTCAAAAAGTTATATCTAACTTTATAAAAATAAACGTACAGATATATCAATTTGAAATTGGTGCATTACAACGGATATTCAAAACCAAATATTTGCCGTCCGGCAAACAACCCAGGTGATTTCCTCAAATATCACCAATTACAACGAATCCCGATATAAAGAGGATGATCACCCAATTTCCAATAATTTACTCCCACTCATCATCTGTAAAACCATACAGATGTGAGAATCATACCTGGTAAATACATACCCTGGAGCAAGTGTCTAATTAGGAAATCAATTTTCTATTAACAATGCACAGTGAAACTGAAACATGAATATGTTTCGAAGGGGTATCCGGGAATCCCTATTAATGCCTCTTCCATTATCAAATTCACAACTGTAACCGTGTATTTCTTTCTTATCTCTCCAAATCCCTTTATATGTCTTTAGTCATTACCTTCTGTACACCCATTTAGGCTAAATGGTTTTCTTCCTCCTTTACCGTTCGGAACCAGCCTGTGGTTTGGAAGAAGACTATCCAATAAGCATAATGAGTGTACTCCCCTAAACTTAGGAGCACTCGCAACCTGAGAGAAAGCGAGGATCAAAGACAACTGAATAAAACCTTATTCCTATTTCTCCTAAACCAGAATCCATCCCCGAACTGGAATAAGTTCCTTTCGAGTTCGTATATAACCATACGATGGAGTATCCAATAATCTGTGGATCTTCGTAGTGATACGGGGTGTTCCGGAGAAATACAAAGGTGAAGTAGGATTGGCGAAGAAATACTTGGTTCGGTCGTAAATAGCAGTCGCAATTTACTTTGCCTACTTACTAATCCCTTTATTTGTCTTTACTTAATACCTTCTGTACACCTTCGTTAGGCTACTTGGTTTTCTTCATTCCCTACCGTTCAGCACCTGCCTATGGTTTGGAAGAAGACTATCCAATTAGCATAATAGGTGTACCGTCTTAATCCAAGGAACACTCGCAACCTGAGAGAAGGTAAAAGGAAAAGACAACTGAATAGTCCTATTCTTTTTCTCCAGAACCGGAAACTATCCTCGAATAATTTCCTTCGAGTTCGTATATAACCATACGATGGTTTTATCCAATGGAAGTGGACGTTCGTAGTAATACGGGGTGTTCTGGAGAAAAAAAAGGGTAAAAGTAGGAGTGGCAATGAGGTATGCAACTCTGACAATCCAAATGCCAGTGTTTTAAGAAGGTTCGGTTATCTTGGTCACTGAGTCATAGTCAAGGGTCGGGCCATGGTCGCTGCCAAAGAGAGAGAGAAAGAAACACTCAGCGTGCACTCTAACCTAGATCAGAATGGTTACCAATTTATCCAATCAGGATACCTCCCACTGTAACCTCAAATTCTCCTCCAAACTTGAAAGAAGAATTAGTCGGGATCACCCGAGGAGTAAACCAACTCATCAGTGGGAATCGGGATCCAACTATCATCGCATGATAACGTGATGGAATCCACTCACGTTATTACACTCCAGAAGGTATGCGCATATCTGGCAAGTTTCAGTTTCTTTAGAAACTCCCGATATGATTTTTACCCCATGCTCTTATGACCTTGACGAAGGCCAACATATCATAAGTCACATGTCAAGTTCTACCCGTCATTGTCCAGGTTAATTTGAACCCACCCGTACATACCCTTCACGAAGGCCAAAATAGTAGTACGACTATCCCAAACTAACGCATCTATCTATGCAACAGAAAAGTAACAAGCAGCTACCATACACTATGCCTTGACGAAGGTTAACATACATAGCTTGAATACTTAGTGCTACCTTTCTGAAATGACGGAGGGCTACGAATGGTTTTTGGCAAAAAACCTTTAATGTAATGAACTTGATATCGTTGAAGGAACCGGATAGCTTTTTATAAAAATATAGTGGCGAAAACCTTTGCTAAAGAGGTCACTCCCAGTGAAGGGATCTCGGCTCTTTCCCCGTAGAATGAGGTGCAGGATATTCCAACTGAATATCACGATGCAAAGCAAAAGGCAATCGGCTATAGTGAAGTTATTACCATGACGCAAACTTCTGTCCAAGGGGTCACTCCCGGTGAATGGATCTCGGCCCTTTCCTTGTCGACTGAGGTGCAGGATATTCCAACTGAATACCACTCTGCAAAACAAAAGAAAACGTCCTTGCAATAACAGCTTTTTGAAAAATGTTCCAACAACATCAGAATAGGTTTGTTTAGCTTGCATTGATCCGAATCAATGCAGTCCCATCAATTGATCACACTACAAAAGAACGAAAATACGATGTGCGTATATGCCATCCGCATTCGCCACTGGGTCCCATCATCACTAGT
This sequence comes from Agapanthus africanus, assembly GCA_030015575.1. Lineage (NCBI taxonomy): Eukaryota > Viridiplantae > Streptophyta > Magnoliopsida > Asparagales > Amaryllidaceae > Agapanthus > Agapanthus africanus. Next base: position 360,149,699 of record JASDDO010000012.1, read on the forward strand.
TAGGTTACTTAACTAACGACAGAGCGGGGACTGGACTAGCGCGGATGCAAAACATATACAACATCTAGTAGTATATATATATATCAATATATAATATTCGCTCAAGGCGTGATAAAATGCAACATCACAGAAATGTAATAAGCATCACAGAACAATACAGATAATCTGGGATCCCCGGGTTTCATAGAGCCGCTACTGAAACCCAACGTTCCCCCGGTCGTGTGGATAGCCTGTGCAATGAAATCCTAGACCCCTACGGGCGCGGCAAATTACCCGCCAAAACCTGAAGCGAGGCAGCCCCCTTCATCAACGTGAATGGACCACCCAACACTTCATAGAATCCGGTAACTTGGGCACCCCTCCTTGGGTCAACCTGTACGCCCTACGAGTGCGGCGAATAGCCCGCCAATTCTATAGTGAAGCCCCCTCCGTCTCAAAGCCATGAGATGCGGGCCCGTTGCCCTTTAGAACCTGGCTATCCATACACCCCACCGTGGGGTAATCCTAATACAGAAAGTAAAATAAACAACGGGTACATTGACCTCAGCCCGGTCGTGCCCCAAAATAATAATATACAAACGGGCAGTGACGGCAGTCCACATGTCGGACGCTTGCCCCGCAATATTAAATGTACAAATACAACCAAACTGTACTACCATTGCATCCAGGCTATCCACCATGACAAATCTGCAACATCACAGCACAACACAGAACATCAACGTGAATGTCACGTTCGCAAATCCGTTTAAAAAGGCTATAGCAATTAGACAAGATTTACCGATCAAATGACATTCACGGTAGCAGATATAATGTAAATACTGTGAACTAACATATTTAAATTTTCGAACGACAAAATTTCCCGAAGTGGGCCCCAAGCACAATACCTAGTACTCAAACAAATCTGGGCCCAAACAAAAATTACGAGAAACCCCATTTCCAACTCAGAGAGCACTGTACAAAATTTGGTGCATTCAAGGCATGGAATGGCGGCGGAACCGCGGGCGAAGCATGGGTATGGCCGCGGTTCCACGGCGCAACAGTAGTATTAGGCAACCAATTTTTCACAGTAATCTTAGAAAAGCCTGCACGAATTTCTGCAATACTCCAAATAATTTTTCGAGCACAAAACAAATTCGACAGAAAGTTCATGACTTGGAATCGCGGTTTCAGAATTTTCGTTCGATCAAAGTTCTACACAAGTTAGAGCAAGCTAGTAAAGGTTAATGGCGTGGCTCTGATACCATGTAAGTCTACGGTAGCGCCCCGGCCGTCTTTCCGAGGCCAAAATGCGGAAACAAAAACTTTTTCTTAACTTGAAATTGGCGCTATCGTATACTTTTTCCCGGATCGAACCATTAACCTACAACTAGCTATCAAAAGAGAGGGTTGGAAAGCTATGCCGATCGATATGTGTCCTTCGGTCTTTGGCCACCATCCCAAGCACCCCGCGGCATCTCCGGTCTCGATCTCCTCGTCGGAAAGGGCACCACATCTACGAGTCTTTTTACGGGCTTCCGCTTCATCCGAAGCAACTCGGGCACGAAGTGTGCTAGCCGACGTGTCTAAGGTGTTGTAGAGAATGTTTGTGATCACTTTTTCTCTTGCATCCATTGATTTGGATGGAGATTAGAGATGAAGCCATTGATGGAGATAATGAGCTAGAGGAGGAAGAAGAAGAAGCTTTCTTTTTCCTTTTGTTTTGTGATGGAGTGATAATGCGAGTGAGATTGAATTATCAAAATACAAGAGCTAGCAACCATCTCATGGCAGCCCCTCTCTCTCCCCTTATCAATTCATCACTCAAAACCATCACATTATGTGACTAATGCACAATAAAAGAGACCATGAGTCACAAGGTTTGCATGTGTCACAATTAATGCACAAAATGATGATTTCTAGCTCATTATTTCTATATGCAAACATTAATCCAAATGTTTGCCACAACAAAAAGATACAGCAACATCTAAAGTAAACTCGTGACGGATCACAAGATACTCCTCACCTGTATATACATACCTGCATCCGCATTCCGACTGAATGCGATGAGACTAAAGTAATCCAACAAATCTAATACTAAGATCCGGCTTAAACCAAAGCCCACTAGTATGATCCGCCCGATCATGATCCGTGCACTACTGCACGTATATGATCGGACCATGCCATATTGTTAGTGTATATGCCCTAGAGGCCATTACTGTATCATACAAGTTTGTATATTACTTAATGGAAGCTTGAGATATTCACAGTTGTATGGACAATCTTGCTCGAAATAGTAGTGTGCTACTTGGTTTGTTTCTACTTTAATGTGTGCATGTGTTTCTTTTAGCATATCGCCTATACACATTAGTGGAGCCCTTAGGATCTTTGCTTGATTACTAGCATTGTGATGGCAGTTACACTAGTGGGGGCTGAGTAATCTACAAGCACATCCTTATACAGGTCCCTAGTCGTAGGATTATCGATACAGGGCATCGATGCTCCAGAGTAAACTAGTATATACGCTTCTCCTCCCAGGAGGGGAGATGGCCTGTCCCACATCCATCAGTACGTCGTACTGGAGATAGTATGCAGGTGCTCGTTAGGTTACGAGTATACTGGACAGGACTCACTGGGAACTATTGGTTTGGTAGTATACCTATCGTCAGTTATCAGTTCCTAGGTGACATGAGTACAGCATAGTCCGTTGACTTGACACTGTCACTTCACCTCGAGTGTGTTCCCACTGTTCTTAGATTACTACCCTACCACGGCTCAAATGAGGCGTGCAAACAGGTAGTAGTTGGGTGCAGTCCTGAAGCACTTATAGGCAGAGACGGTTAGACAGGATTCGTCTCTCCCGGTATTGGGGGTTGATATCGCGCTGTGTCTAGGAGAGCCATTACACAAAGTCCCTGGCCAGGGCAAGCGAGATATACTGGTGGCGTTTCCAGTGTTATCTCAGGGTGTTCTAGGCTACACTCCGACATGACTTGTACCGCTATTAGGGGACTGACGTTTACCGCCCCTCTAGGCCCGACATGCGATACTCTCAGACGAACATACCGGATTGTACAGAGATTGTCACATTCAGGCTCAGCAGGAGTTCGGATGGGTTCACCTCATCAGTCTTCTTATCGGCATCTACCTGGGGACCGTTACGTACAGCTAGTACCGCTTGCGGCGTGTGGTTAAATCCACTACTAGCGTAGTGTCGAGTATTTAGAATCCCACACAGAGGGCTATTCGCATTTGGGCAAAACAGAGTAGAGGTCGCATGGTTTTGCGACAGGGTTCGTTCACATCCGCGCACTTGTACACGTTTGGTGTCCGGGAAGTTATTACTTGTCAAGCCCCGCTTCCCAAAATACGGAATACGAGGGGTAGACAAGGCCAGCCATGCTCCTACGGTCAAGGAAATGTCCCGCCGTAGTCACACTTCGGCTTCTAGTTTATCATGGTAAACAGTAAATGATGCGCATGTAATGAAAAATGCAGTAACTGAAAGAAACAATGTAAAGAACTGACCTGAAGTGGAACAAACGAATGTAACTCAGAAAAGCAAGTCAGGGTGTCTGTGATACACGCCTAATTCTGGTCCAGGCTAAATCTTCTCCTCACACTGAGCATGCATACTCAGGTCGTCAGAGCGACACAATAGCAATATAATATATATGAAATCATGAGACAATTCTAACAATGATATTAGATATATATGACAGTAGATCAATGGCAGTATAATTATGAACACGCAGTAATCAATGCAGCGGAACAGTAAAAGCAGTAGAACGATATGTCACGTATGTCAACACAGAATATAAGGTATATCAATGCCAGTATCCCTATCAGTCTCTAAGTCTCACTGTATAGGTCACTAAGCCTATCGTCAGTCCAAGTATGAGAATCAACCACTCGCGAGTGTCCTCCACCCAAGGGTAGAACCCAAGGGCTAGGGACCACGTGCCCAACATGTATATCACGGTGAATATCACATATCCTGTAAATCTCCATATAACTCCCTAAATATATAAGCCGGCATGGGACTCCCGAGATTCTGTCGAACTCACACTTAAACTACCCCACACCCCGTGGTCTTCATCAAACGCCAACCATAACCCTAAATACCAATCGGTCTGTGACAAGTCTGCGAAAGAGCTGGAGGCAGGACCTCCATCAAGCACATCCCGACTAATACCTAAGATAAATGGCAGTGTCTGGTGCCTTATCTGCGACACCCGTGCAAGCGCTTCCATAAGTGTCCCATACCACTTATAGTCACACGTACACGCATCCCACAGACGTCGACAATGCAATAGAATAATAGGGTCACTGATTGTGTACAAGTACGTATCACTTTCACTTATTCACGGATACACGAACACTGACGTACTTGCCACAATCATCACTAAAATCAAACACTGGGAAAATGCACGATATCACTAGGTTATCACTATAATGATATGAGTATGATATGATACGTAAACAGTATATGGAGCATGATTAAGGTGTCATAAAAATAGTATTCTATCACTTGTACGATTTATCATGAAACGTACGTGTATAGTTTAGCGAAACAATAAACAGGTAATAATTAGTATGTTCAGTTGTCCATCCATCGAATTTAGTTTCAAGCCAATCGGGTTCCAGGATCATTATTTATAACCATTTCATTTTAAGCGCTCGCGGCTGGAAATCCGGTTTCAGAATCAGAAGTCCGTTTCGTAAAGCATTTTAATCCTAGTTGGGATCCGATTTTAGCAATACTATAGTTGGATGAATTCTAGGGTTTTCAGTAAGGTTTTCAACGCAATAGACGGATCCTCAATCACGTCTGTACGTCAGGAGATATAAATGGTTCAATACCAATATGTCAGTTCTGATTCTGTTGGGACTATTATGCGTCCCGATCTTTTAAATCACAGAATAAATAACAAACGATAACGAAACAGAATGAAACCAATTATGTTATCTGACTAATGGATTTACCTATAATAAACAGTGAAGTTCCGGAACCCACGAGTTAAGGAAATCTTGTGGTAACCATTACGGAACAGCAAGCAACAATTGGAGTCGCTCTGGACTGCAGTCCAGAAGCGCACTCCGATCCAAATATCGTCACAGTCTAAGTACAGGAATATCTGGAAACTAGTATAGGATTAATTTTCGTCGAGTTGGATTCGATTTGAGCCCTCGAACGCACAATTCTAGTATGTATATAATTTATGGTGAATTTAACGGTTTTCAGGTACAATAAAATTCCAGTTTTACGGTTAAACTTGGGGGCAGTCGTTTTAGTCGTTATCGGTCATATTATCCAACGAAATTCACACATTAGGTCCACAGCCATACGGGCCAAACAATACTATTTAGTTCCGTCAAGTTTAATGATAATTTCCTGTGAGAACACACATCGAACAGTTACGTTGTAATATTTAACATAAGGCAAAACATGGGATATATATACGATTATAATTTGTAAACTAATAATAAGTAGCATGTAGCAAGTGGGGACTTGCCTGGAGACGTTGGGGCACACGGCAGCGGCACGACACACGGGCGGCACGGCTGTGACACCCGCGCGAGCGGCAACGTCAAGATTTAGCCTCGGCTTGAACTGGGTGGCACGGGCTCGGTTGATAGGTGAGCGAGAGAGAAGGGATTGGAGTTGTAGAGAGAGTAATTGAGAGGGGCAGAGAGAGGGAGTGAAAGAGGGGGCCAGAGAGAGAATGAAGCAGTGAGAGAGAGAGGGTGAGAAACCCAGAGAGAGGGAGGGAACAGGGGGGGAGAGTTAGAGAGAATTGAGAGAGAGAGAGAGACGAGATACAGAGGGTGAGGGAGAGACAGAGGGGGCGAGAGACAGAGAGATAGAGAGTGAAGGAGAGGGATAGAGTGAGGGGAGAAAGAGGAACTGAGGGGGAGAGAGAAAGGATTTGAGAGAGAGAAACCGAGGAAGGGGAGAGGGTGCAGGGGAAGGGAGTGAGAGAGATAAGTGTAGAGGGAGAAGTAGAGAGATGATGGCGACAGTGATGATGATGATGATGTGACGGCGGTGAGGCGGCTCGGGTGCGTGGAGTTCCGGCGAGGCAAACGTGGCTGTGGGTATGGGGTGAAGTTCGGTTGGAGGAAACGAGGGAAGAGGGGTCGTCGTTGATGGAGAAGGTTGATCCCAGTGGGGTGCCGGCAAGTGGGAAGAGGGAGCTGAGGCCGTTAACGGTGAAGTTAGAAGTGACGAGGGTGAAGTCGGAGAAGTAGGTGAGGGATGGTGATGGGTAGAGCTGGTGAAAGAATGAGAGGGAGGAGTGATGGGAGTAAGGAGGGGAGACGACGAGGAGGGGTCAAAGGCGTGCGTCGTGGGTAACGCTCGCGAGCGTGAGCGTCGGTGAAGGCGAGAAGTGCGGCGACGTGGTCGCCAGGAAACGTGCGCGGGAAAAGGGGAAATGAGCCATTGGGGGAGAAGACAGGGGTGGACCGGGTCGGGTATGGAGGCGCAGGCTGGGTCGAAAGAGATGGGCCGGACTAGTGTGGAAAAATAAATTTAAATGGGAATAAGGAACGGGCCGGGGAGAGAGCTGGGCCAAGGAAATAAAAAGGGAAAAATGGATTAAAATGAATGTGCCGGGGAGAGAATTGAGGGAATAATAATTTGGTTAAAAGAAATGGAGATTAAGCTTATGGAAAAGAATGAATGGCCTTGGGATTTTTCTTTGGGCCGGGGGTTCTCTGGAAAAGAAGTAAGTTTATTTATAAAGAATATGGGCTGAAGGAAAGTAAGGGGAATGATGAGGATGGGCTTGGGTTTGGAAATGAATAAGGATAGGGAAATTAGGGAAGAGGGGCCGGTCTGGGAATAGCAAATAAAAGAATCTGGGAAAAAATGTAAAATGGATAGGTAATAGGGTTTTTAAACTAACTTAAATAATTTTAAATTTAAACTAACAAACTTATAAGTCATAATTTATATAAATACGGACATTGGCGTATAAAAGGAAACCGGGTATTACATCATACCACCCTTACAAAAATTTCGTCCTCGAAATTTAAAAGAAACAACTAGCTATAAATAATAAGCGAAGAATTATCATATCGAACACTAATACATGCTGATTTACTTAAAAATGGGTAGACAAAGTTTTGAAGGTACATACATATATATAAGAACCATATACAAAAGATAGACTTACAAGGTATAATGCAGGAAAACTATAAGGGCAAGTACAAATATACGAGAATATCAATAACAACAACAACGAACAATGATATTCGAGGAGTACTCGATATATACACATATCAATATATCAAAAGTAGCACAACGAAAATAATAAGTATAAGGCACAACCATTTATAATAGTAAACATAGGCACAATACTCGAAAATAATGTAACGACAATAAAATAGTGAAGGATCAGTCGGTAGGTTAAAACAATTTAGGATAATGCATCGGTCAAGTAGTTTCAAAATAGCTTAGAAAACTCATATAGTGAAAATAAGAAAAATGGAACAAAATGTGCGCGGTGTAAGGTCGCGTTACTGAAAATGAGAATAATAATAATGCACTTAAAATAGATAAAACGGAGTAATCAATAACACGTACTCTTTGATAAATACAAAATACTAAAACTACATTTTCGAATAATAGTGCCCCTAAATATAGTTGGGGTAACAGGGAAAAACACAAGTATGTCTAGGCCTAGGTAGGGTAGGGATTACATTGGAATGTGGCTGATACAAATGGTCGAAGTGTGACGGCTTTAGGCTGAAGATCAAGGAAATTGGGATCGGGTCAGCACAAGAAGTAAGGGTGAGCCACAAAGGACTACAAGGGAAACAGTATGGGGAGGATAACTTTCGGTACATAATATGAATCAAGAATTTTGAAGGGGTAGCTAACTCGAGGATTTCACTATGAACTTCTCTTCGCAGATTGATCTCAATCGAGGCACAGACGAAGGATGAATGGTGGCTTATTCCAAGGATCAGGGTGCGGTACTTTCTAATCGAAACGGCGGTGAAAACTATACAATGAGTAGGGGTGGACAGTCAGGGATCTCAGCAGAAAAAAATAAATGGATATGGGCAATAAACAAGTATCAAGCGAACCAATAATCAAAAGGTTTACGAATTCAGAAGATTTATTTCATTCAAGAAAATTTGAAACAAGGCATTCCCGAAGACGAAAAGTGGCCTTAAACTATACACATTTTATTTGGCCAGAAAGACAACATCAAAAGAAATCCCATCAGTCGCGGTTGTGGAGATTCAGTAGGTTGCGGTAGGCTCGCGCACTCAGGTAAGGGCGTCCATTTCCATATCGCCTCGCGGGCATCGCCATTGGAAGTTCATCCACAGCAGGGTCTTGATCTTCTGGTCCTTCTTCCTCGGACGGAGCTTCTTCATCGAGGTCCGATTCCATGTGATTCTCTTCTTCTGGATTTTCTTCCACGGGATTTTCTTCAACTGGATTTCCTTCTATCGGGTCTTCATCGGGATCTTCCTCTATGGGGTCTTCCTCTATAGGGTTCTCTTCAGGATCTCCTTCTTCTTCGTCGGAATCAGCTATCATGTTAAACTCTGGGGCGGCTACTCCTTCGTCCTCTGAATCGTTGTTTCCGAAATTGACCTGGGGACCGTTGATCTCATCGTCAGAACTCATCAGCGTACGGTCTAAGGAAACGCATGACTGTGCATCCTCATCTAGATGCGGCGCTGCTCCGGGGTGGGCCATGGCCTGAAAGAAAAAGAGTCATGATTAGACAATGGAATACATCAGGAAAATGGCTAAGTGTACGAAGTATAGGAAGTTATACGGTGGCAGGAATTTAAAAAAAATCAAGATTAAAATGTTGTGCTAATGAATAGTATGAACAAGGGAAATGACAAGAGAATGATGCATATATTACGATTCAAATTTATTTCATTCAACTAAAAGTTCGACGGATGCAAAGGTTCAAAATGAAAGAAATGTTTATAAGAGGATGACAACATAATACTGAAATTGGAAAACATGAAAATTCTTCTTTGATTGCTAGACCGCTGCATCATCGTTACGCGAGTTGAATCCTGTGTTGGGTGTGCTTTATTCTCAAAGTTCGAACTACGCAATAATCATCGCTTGGCAAAAGTGGAGAGTGTGGACGAATCTCCTCTTTGTAGCTCCTTCCTTTCTGGGCAACCGTTAATGAGATGTTCGCTGGATCCGCAAATCAGACATTTCCCTTGGGCGCGGCGACAATCCTTCTGAAGATGTCCTGGCCTCTTACAATACGCACAACACGGGGTCTTCTGCTGCTTCTGTCGCGGGGAAACAAATTGGCGTTTCATCTTCTTATCTTTTCCTCGTCTAACGGGGATCCCTTTATGATTGGAGACTCCCGCTGGTGCCTGATTCACCTGCCTTCTCAGTCCTTCAGCTAACAAGTCGTTTGTTCGCTCCTGGGCTTCCTTTAGACCTTGCAGTACACTCAGAATCTCAATGGTCTGATTCTGGGGAGTGGATATAGATGAAGAGTCGTTGGAAGACATGATCCTGAAACAACAATTTTGAAGATGATATAAGGCACAGGCTATAAGAATCAAGATATAATATGGATTGGACAAAGATTCAAGAATATCAGATGTGATGAAATTCATTACAAATGGAAAATCAACAGTATGATTCTAAGTCACTTAAACAGAGTACGGTAGTGCAATTGCAACCACATAATCTTGCCAAGTCACCCGAAACCCTAGCGAATGGATAGCAGAACACTCAATGTGAATATGGATCAAGGATATCAAGTTTACAATCTAGACTGAGGGATGTCATAGATTGTCAAGCTCTACACGGAAAACTGCAATCCCAATCGAAGCAAAACCTGGGCTCTGATACCAACTAAACCATGTCACGCCCCGCTTCCCAAAATACGGAATACGAGGGGTAGACAAGACCAGCCATGCTCCTACGGTCAAGGAAATGTCCCGCCGTAGTCACACTTCGGCTTCTAGTTTATCATGGTAAACAGTAAATGATGCGCAGGTAATGAGAAATGCAGTAACTAAAAGAAACAATGTAAAGAACTGACCTGAAGTGGAACAAACGAATGTAACTCAGAAAAGCAAGTCAGGGTGTCTGTGATACACGCCTAATTCTGGTCCAGGCTAAATCTTCTCCTCACACTGAGCATGCATACTCAGATCGTCAGAGCGACACAATAGCAATATAATATATATGAAATCATGAGACAATTCTAACAATGATATTAGATATATATGACAGTAGATCAATGGCAGTATAATTATGAACACACAGTAATCGATGCAGCGGAACAGTAAAAGCAGTAGAACGATATGTCACGTATGTCAACACAGAATATAAGGTATATCAATGCCAGTATCCCTATCAGTCTCTAAGTTTCACTGTATAGGTCACTAAGCCTATCGTCAGTCCAAGTGTGAGAATCAACCACTCGCGAGTGTCCTCCAACCAAGGGTAGAACCTAAGGGTAAGGGACCACGGGCCCAACATGTATATCACGGTGAATATCACATACCCTGTAAATCTCCATATAACTCCCTAAATATATAAGACGGCATGGGACTCCCGAGATTCTATCGAACTCACACTTAAACTACCCCACACCCCATGGTCTACATCAAACGCCAACCATAACCCTAAATACCAATCGGTCTGTGACAAGTCTGCGAAAGAGCTGGAGGCAGGACCTCCATCAAGCACATCCCGACTAATACCTAAGATAAATGGTAGTATCTGGTGCCTTATCTGCGACACCCGTGCAAGCGCTTCCATAAGTGTCTCATACCACTTATAGTCACACGTACACGCATCCCACAGACGTCGACAATGCAATTGAGTAATAGGGTCACTGATTGTGTACAAGTACGTATCACTTTCACTTATTCACGGATACACGAACACTGACGTACTTGCCACAATCATCACTAAAATCTAACACTGGGTAAATGCACGATATCACTAGGTTATCACTACAATGATATGAGTATGATATGATACGTAAACAGTATATGGAGCATGATTAAGGTGTCATAAAAATAGTATTCTATCACTTGCACGATTTATCATGAAACGTACGTGTATAGTTTAGCGAAACGATAAACAGGTAATAATTAGTATGTTCAGTTGTCCATCCATCGAATTTAGTTTCAAGCCAATCGGGTTCCAGGATCATTATTTATAACCATTTCATTTTAAGCGCTCGCGGCTGGAAATCCGGTTTCAGAATCCGAAGTCCGTTTCGCAACGCATTTTAATCCTAGTTGGGATCAGATTTTAGCGACGCTACAGTTGGATGAATTCTAGGGTTTTTAGTAAGATTTTCAACGCAATAGACGGATCCTCAATCGCGTCTATACATCAGGAGATATACACAGTTCAATACCAATATGTCAGTTCTGATTCTGTTGGGACTGTTATGCGTCCCGATATTTTAAATCACAGAATAAATAACAAACGATAACGAAACAGAATGAAACCAATTATGTTATCTGACTAATGGATTTACCTATAATAAACAGTGAAGTTCCGCAACCCACAAGTTAAGGAAATCTTGTGGTTACCATTACGGAACAGCAAGCAACAATTGGAGTCGCTCTGGACTGCAGTCCAGAATCGCACTCCGATCCAAATATCGTCACAGTCTAAGTACAGGAATATCTGGAAACTAGTAAGTTCGTCGAGTTGGCTTCGATTTTAGCCCTCGAACGCACCATTCTAGTATGTATATAATTTATGGTGAATTTAACGGTTTTTCAGGTACAATAAAATTCCAGTTTTACGGTTAACCTTGGGGGCAGTCGTTTTAGTCGTTATCGGTCATATTATCCAACGAAATTCACACATTAGGTCCACAGCCATACGGGCCAAACAATACTATTTAGTTCCTTCAAGTTTAATGATAATTTCCTATGAGAACACACATCGAACAGTTACGTTGTAATATTTAACATAAGGCAAAACATGGGATATATATACGATTATAATTTGTAAACTAATAATAAGTAGCATGTAGCAAGTGGGGACTTGGCTGGAGACGTTGGGGCACACGGCAGTGGTACGACACACGGGCGGCATGGCTGTGACACACGCGCGAGCAGCAACGTCAAGATTTGGCCTCGGCTTGAACTGGGTGGCACGGGCTCGGTTGATAGGTGAGCGAGAGAGAAGGGATTGGAGTTGTAGAGAGAGAGATTGAGAGGGGCAGAGAGAGGGAGTGAAAGAGGGGGCCAGAAAGAGAATGAAGCAGTGAGAGAGAGAGGGTGAGAAACCCAGAGAGAGGGAGGGCACAGAGGGGGAGAGTTAGAGAGAATTGAGAGAGAGAGAGACGAGATACAGAGGGTGAGGGAGAGACAGAGGGGGCGAGAGATAGAGAGTGAAAGAGAGGGATAGAGTGAGGGGAGACAGAGGAACTGAGGGGGAGAGAGAAAGGATTTGAGAGAGAGAAACCGAGGAAGGGGAGAGGGTGCAGGGGAAGGGAGTGAGAGAGATAAGTGTAGAGGGAGAAGTATAGAGATGATGGCGACAGTGATGATGATGATGATGATGTGACGGCGGTGAGACGGCTCGGGTGTGTGGAGTTCCGGCGAGGCAAACGTGGCTGTGGGTATGGGGTAAAGTTCGGTTGGAGGAAATGAGGGAAGAGGGGTCGTCGTTGATGGACAAGGGTGATCCCAGTGGGGTGCCGGCGAGTGGGAAGAGGGAGCTGAGGCCGTTAACGGTGAGGTTAGAAGTGACGAGGGTGAAGTCGGAGAAGTAGGTGAGGGATGGTGATGGGTGGAGCTGGTGAAAGAATGAGAGGGAGGAGTGATGGGAGTAAGGAGGGGAGACGACGAGGAGGGGTCAAAGGCGTGCGTCGTGGGTAACGCTCGCGAGCGTGAGCGTCGGTGGAGGCAAGAAGCGCGGCGACGTGGTCGCCAAGAAACGTGCGCGGGAAAAAAGGAAATGAGCCGTTGGGGGAGAAGACAGGGGTGGACCGGGTCGGGTATGGAGGCGCAGGCTGGGTCGAAGGAGATGGGCCGGGCTAGTGTGGAAAAATAAATTTAAATGGGAATAAGGAACGGGCCGGGGAGAGAGCTGGGCCAAGGAATTAAAAAGGGAAAAATGGATTAAAATGAATGGGTCGGGGAGAGAATTGAGGGAATAATAATTTGGTTAAAGGAAATGGAGATTAAGCTTATGGAAAAGAATGAATGGCTGAGGGATTTTTCATTGGGCCGGGGGTTCGCTGGAAAAGAAGTAAGTTTATTTATAAAGAAAATGGGCTGAAGGAAAGTAAGGGGAATGATGAGGATGGGCTTGGGTTTGGAAATGAATAAGGATAGGGAAATTAGGGAAGAGGGGCCGGTCTGGGAATAGCAAATAAAAGAATCTGGGAAAAAATGTAAAATGGATAGGTCATAGGGTTTGTAAACTAACTTAAATAATTTTAAATTTAAACTAACAAACTTGTAAGTGATAATTTATATAAATACGGACATTGGCGTATAAAAGTAAACCGGGTATTACATTACTAGCGGGATTTAGTTTAAGCCAGATCCTAGTATATGTTTTGGGATTAGTTTTATCTCATTGTATTTGTGTTCGTCGAAACACGGATGCGGGTGTATATGCACAGTTGACAGGGGCAGAGGCAGAGGATTCTCATTACGGTTGTTGACTGTTGACTTTTTCTAAACCCTAATGAGATTAAGAAATATGATTAATAATATTAATTAAGTATTATTATGGCATGGTTGAGTTGAACATTTGACTTTTGTTGACTTGTTGACTTTGTTGACCGGTTGACCATTGTGGACTTGTTGACCATTATCATTTCATTTCAATGATGCTTCTTTTGTTGTTTGCAAAATGCATGAAATGCATGAAATGATAATGGACATTGAAACTAACCATCACAATTCTTAATTATTATTATCATCATCATTATTCTTACTTTTGAGAGCATGGTTGTAAATTATTCTCTCATTCTCACTTGCTCACTCTCTCTCATCCAAAGCTCATCCTCTTCCTCTCTCTCAAAGCTCTCATGTCTCATGTGTTGAGAAGCATGGGCTATAGAGATAAAACCCTCAAAACGCTTCTCTACTCACTCTAGAGTTCTAGGTTTAGCAAGCCAAGCACTTTAGTTGCCTCTCGATTGAGGTAGGAGCTCAAGGTAGAAGCTTTCTGGTGGATCCTTCTTCGACAAAGAGGAGACTACGAGGTAGGAGCCGTTCAAACCATCCCAAGGAGCAAGAAGAGAAGGAGCTCAAGACCTAGGTATAACCCTCTAACATAGTAGTTAAACTTCTAGTTAGTTTGCTAGGTTTTTTTTTAGCAAAGATCCACATTTCTAGTCCATGTTGCCTTGTGTCAAAAAATCGTTTTTTACCATTTGCGCCTCCCTGTAAGAACCGGAGTGGGCAACGTGGACTTACAGTGGTATCAGAGCCTAGCTAAACATCAACTAGCATGTTAGCAAAGTATTTAGAATTTCGATCCGAGAAAAAATCGCAAAACACGTCCGAAAACTGAACTTTCTGCCGATTTTAAAACTGCTCCAAAAATAATTCCACATATCTTAGAAATCGGCTCAGGGTTTTGTAAGAACGTACAGCAAAAACGAGCCACTGACTCGGTCAACGCGCCGCGGAACCGCGACGAGAACATGCGTCTCGCCGCGGATCCGCGGCCGAGTTGACTCGGCCGCGACTCGTCTTTGCTGCAGTTTGCTCAGTGTTCTGTTTTGGGATTTTTAGGATATTTTGTTTCTGCCCAGATTTTCCAGAGAACAAAGTTGTTTTTGGGGTAGTTACAAATACGTATTTTTGATCGAAGTTCTGTAGACTTTAGCTAATGGGTTATATCTGTGATATGATATATGCACTGAACGTCAACTAATTGCTATACGTCGATTAGTGGGGGTTGTGCATATCTGTGATCTGTAATGCTGATGGATTGTGTATATGAACTCGTTGGATTGTCGCGGATGAATAGCCGGGGGTTGTGAGATGAGAGTTTTCTTTATCTTTCATTTGATGTAATATCTAAATTGATGTAATATTATTTTATGGCCGCACATCCGGGATGAGGTTGTAGCCGCCATTGTATATTATTTCTTTTACTGTTTTTGCTCCTAGGATAGACCCAAGGTGGGGTGCACAAACTACCGGGTACTTCGAAGTGCCGAGTGGCCTACTTACGTTGTTGAGGGAGGTTGCTTCACTTCGGGTACTTGGCGGGTAGTTTGCCGCACCCGTAGGGGTCTAGGGTGGGGTTTGGCTATTCATCACGACCGTGTAATCCGTCTTTCGTTGCAGCGTCGAACGAAACGCGGATTTCTAGTATATCCAATGTGTTCATCTGTGATCTGGAATGGCTATCATTGCATCTGACGAATGTATATATCTATATATGATATCTAGTAGGCGTTGCTTATGTTTTGCATCCGCGCTAGTCCAGCCCCCGCTCTGTCGTTAGTTAAGTAACCTAACGGGTAATGACGGGGCCCCGTGGCGAATGCGGATGGCATAAGCGTACGTCATATTTTCGTTGTTTTCTGCAATGGTAGGATTAAATGATGGGATGCATTAAATTAATGCAAGAAAATAAACCAAAGTAAAGTTGTTGGAACAATTTCAAAACCACTCGATTTCTTTTCAAAAAAGAAAACTTTTAAAACGCGGAGCTTGAACCACTCCTTTTAAAAGCTATCACGTTCCTTCGATTATATCAAGTTCACTACGTTCACGGTTTCGGCAAAACCATTCGTAGCCCTCCGTCATTTCATATGGATAGCCAATAGAATTCAAGCCGTGTTTGTTGGCCAAAGTCAAGGCATAGTGATTGGTAGCTATTGGATATTCATATGTAGCATAGATAGATGCGTTGGTTTGGGACAGTCGTACTGCCTTGTTGGCCAAAGTCAAGGGTAGGTACGGGTGTGTTCAAATTAACCTGGAAAATAACGGGTAGAACTTGACGTGTGACTTATGATTTGTTGGCCAAAGTCAAGGTCATAAGAGCATGGGGCAAAAATCCACATCGGGAGTTTCTAAAGAAACCGAAACTTGCTAGTGCTGCATACCATTTGGAGTGTGATGATTCTGGTAGGATTCCTTCAGTTTTATCACACGATGATATTTGGATCCCGATCCTACTGTGAGTATATGCTACTCCTCGGAAAACTTTCTCACTTAACAATCAATGCTATAAACCAAGTAGGTGTCTAGAAAGGTGTTAGCGGGGCTACGCCCACAGGGAAAAGAGGTTATTTAATTAAGGAACTTCGTGAAAGCGTCGTAAAACCTCCTTCGAAGTACCAACACTGGCCTAGCTGAACGATTAAGCAAGTATTGTACGGTGAGATTGATCCCGACTAATTCTTCTTTTTTGGTTTGAGGAAGGATTCGTGAAACAGTGGGAGCCATCCTGTTTAGACAAATTAAAAACCACTCTAAACTTGCAAAAGTATCATGCTAAAGTGTTTTTTCTCTCTCTCCTAATTGCAGCAACCAAACATCATGACCGGACTTAAGTTACTACTAGAAAAAAATACATTGACAGGGCCAAACTACAAAGATTGGCTCAGGAATGTCAAATTGGCAATCACTTATGACAAGTTGGGGTATCTTCTTACCACCAAAGCTCCCCCTGTCCTAGGTCCTCAATCCAGCGTCGCGGATAAGGAAATCCGTAAGACCTGGAAGATTGATTACGCGAGGGCCAACTGCATCGTGCTTGCCTCTATGGACAACGAACATCAGAGGAGGCACGAGGATATAGACCTAGAATCCATATTTCTCCATACAAAAGATCTGTATGGAGAGCAATCCCGTATCGCCAGATACGAAGTCTCGAAAAAGTTGTTTTCGGCTAGATTGGCCGTCGGATCATCTGTAGCGGAACACGTGCTTCAGATGATTGGCTACATTGAAGAGCTCGCGGACCTCGGGACCACGTTAGAGAACGAGCTCTACACCGACTTGATTCTCCAGTCCCTTCCTTCCACTTACGCCCAGTTTATCCTGAACTTCAACATGCAAGGAAAGGATGTTGAACTTTCGGAACTCCTTAACATGTTGAGGAGTGCAGAGGGCACCCTGAAGAAAGTAAGGGAAACACCCGCTTTGTCTGTTGGAGGACCTTCTTCTTCTAGGTCCAAGGAGAAAGCCAAAGGAAAGAAGAAGAAATCCCCCACCAAACCAAGGGCGGTGTTAGTAAAGTGGAAGCCAAGGGAAAGGAAAAAAATGGCAAAGGTAGCGGGACAGCTTATGGGGAAAGAAGAGTGCTTTTATTGTCATAAGAAAGGACACTGGAAGAAAGATTGCAGGGCTTGGAAGGCCAAGAACCAGGACCCGAAGCAAGTTGTGGCTTCGGCTTCAGGTGTGTACGTTATTGAAAATTTTCTATCAGTAAACTCTACTTCCTGGGTATTGGATACCGGATCAGGATCTCATATCTGTAATTCTTTGCAGGAACTGAGAAAGCGTAGGGTTTTGAAGGCAGGTGATATGACCCTCAGAGTTGCAAACGAAGCTGGCATGGATGCTGAGTCCGTGGGGGACTATCACTTGGGATTGTTAGATGGACATGTTTTGGTTTTACGTGATTGTTATTTTATACCCAGTGTGACTTGTAATATCATATCTGTATCTTTAATGTCTAAAGAAGGTTATGATTTTGCATTTGTAAGCAATGTTGTAAACATTCACCTTAATCATGTTCTGATTGGGTCGGGTACATGAAGCAACGATATATACGTATAAAACAAACCAAAGATTTTCAATGTCTAGAATACACACAAAAGAAAGTCTCCAGAAATAAATCATGCTTTCTTATGGCATTATAGACTCGGTCACATCAATAGAGAAGGTTGACTAAGTTACATAAAGAAGGATATTTGGATCCGTTCGAATATCAATCATATGCAACTTGTCAATCATGTCTCAAAAGAAAGATGACAAAGATACCGTTTACTGGACATGGAGTAAGAGCGAGCGAGCTCTTGGGACTCGTACACAGCGATGTATGCGGTCCAATGTCTACACATGCTTGAAGTGGTTATTCTTACTTCATTATTTTTACGGATGATTATTCAAGGTACGGATATGTCTTCTTGATGAAACATAAATCTGAAGCCTTCAAAAAATTCTAGGAATACAAGAATGAAGTAGAAAAACAAACAGGAAAAAGTATCAAGACAGTGAGATCTGATCGAGGTGGTGAATACTTGAGTACCGAGTTCCTGGATTACTTAAAAGAGAATGGAATTCTCTCTCAACTTACTCCTCCATACACCCCACAACATAATGGTGTATCGGAGAGACGGAACCAAACCCTGTTGGATATGGTACGTTCCATGATGAGTAACGCTGAGTTGCCGCAATCATTCTGGGGATATGCACTAGAATCAGCTGCATAGCTTTTGAACCGAGTTCCAACTAAGACAATGCCTACCACACCATATCAGATGTGGAGTGGGAAGAAACCCTATCTTAAGCACATTAAGACATGGGGGTGTCCAGCTTTTGTCAAAAAACAGCATGCGGACAAACTCGAGGCACGCTCAGTACATTGCAAGTTTGTGGGATATCCAAAGAACTCCTAGGGATATTTCTTCTATTGCGCAGAAGAACATAAGGTTTTTGTTTCTCGTCATGCCTGCTTCTTGGAAACTGAATTTTTGGAAAATCAGATAAGTGGGAGCGCAATAGAACTGGAAGAAATTCCAGAACCACAGGCTATTACTGAAAGCTTAGTAGAATAAGAAGGTTCGAAAGAACAGGACATTCCTGCGCCGCTCCGTAGGAGCAGTAGGCAGTCTCATCCGCCCGAGTGATACTACGGTTTTCTCATAGACGGGGATAGAGAGGATTGCATCATTGATAATGATGAGCCGACTAGCTTCCAGCAGGCCATTCAGAGCTTTGACTCGGTAAAATGGCTGGATGCAATGCAGACCGAAATGGAGTATATGTACACCAACAAAGTATGGACTTTGGACATTGCTCCAGAAGGGGTAAAACCCGTAGGCTGCAAATGGATCTTCAAAAGGAAGATTGGTGTAGATAGACAGGTTGAGACCTATAAGGCCAGACTTGTTGCAAAGGGTTTTCGTCAAAGACCTGGTTTGGACTATGACGAAACCTTTTCTCCAGTGGTTATGCTCAAATCCATTCAGATCCTTCTTGCCATTGCTGCCTTCCACGATTATGAGATTTGGCAGATGGACGTAAAGACCGCTTTTCTAAATGGAAATTTGGAGGAGTGTGTCTATATGGACCAGCCAGAGGGTTTCATTCAGAGTGGGAGCAGCGGGAAAGTGTGCAAGTTGCTTAAGTCTATTTATGGACTAAAGCAGGCATCGCGGAGTTGGAACATCTGTTTTGATGAAACGGTCAAAGAATTTGGCTTTATCAAAAATCCAGATGAACCATGCATTTAAAGTAAAATTGTAGCACGAACTGTCGTATTCCTCGTTTTATACGTGGATGACATTCTCTTGATAGGAAATGACATTCCTATGCTACAATCTGTCAAAGGGTTCTTGTCACACAGGTTCTCCATGAAAGACCTGGCTGATGCCTCTTACATTCTGGGGATCCGGATCCATCGTGATAGGTCCAAGAGGATATTAGGACTTTCACAGTCCAGGTACATCGACACCATACTGAAAAGATTCAGTATGGAAGATTCCAAGCGTGGTAATTTACCGGCTTGTTACGAGATCACCCTCTCCAAAGAGATGTCTCCCAAGAATGATTTGGAAAGGGATCGCATGTCTATTACACCCTACGCATCTGCGGTAGGCTCTATAATGTATGCGATGTTGTGTTCCAGACCAGATGTAGCTTATGCACTGAGTATGGTAAGCCGGTATCAGTCAAACCCTGGGGAGAAGCACTGGATAGCGGTAAAGAACATTCTGAAGTACTTGAGAAGGACTAGGGACATGTTTTAGGTTTACGGCGGAAAAGACCTCCAGATGGAGTCCTTTGCTGACTCCAGCTTCCAGAATGACAAGGATGACTCCAAATCCATTTCGGGTTATGTCTTTACCCTCAATGGAGGGGCGGTGTGTTGGAAGAGTTCTAAACAGGAAACCGTTGCTGACTCAACGATGGAAGCGGAATATATCGCTGCATCTGATGCCGCAAAAGAAGCAGTCTAGATGAAGAAGTTCTTAACATAACTTCAGGTGGTTCCGTCCATTGTTGATCCAATACCTCTGTATTGTGACAACAACGGGGCTATAGCTTTAGCGAAGGAACCCAGGTCCCATCAGAAGTCCAGACACATCTTGAGGCGGTATCACCTGATCAGGGGGATCATGGATCGCCGGGAGATCGAGGTTCGGAGGGTTGCTATAGATGATAGCTCTGCAGATCCATTCACGAAGGCCATACCCGAGACTTAGATCGAGCGGCTGATCGAGATGATAGGTCTTCGATACGCCAGTATATAGCCTTAGTGCAAATGGGAGATTGTTAGTGTATATGCCCTAGAGGCCATTACTGTATCATACTAGTTTGTATATTACTTAATGGAAGCTTGGGATATTCACAGTTGTATAGACAATCTTGCTCGAAATAGTAGTGTGCTACTTGGTTTGTTTCTACTTTAATGTGTGCATGTGTTTCTTTTAGCATATCGTCTATACACATTAGTGGAGCCCTTATGATCTTTGCTTGATTACCAGCGTTGTGATGGCAGTCACACTAGTGTGGGCTGGGTAATCTACAAGCACAACCTTATACAGGTCCCTAGTCGTAGGATTATCGATACAGGGCATCGATACTCTAGAGTAGAATAGTGTATACGCTTCTCATCCCAGGAGGGGAGATGGTCTGTCCCACAGCCATCAGTACGTCGTACTGGAGATAGTATGTAGGTGCTCGTTAGGTTACGAGTACACTGGAAAGGACTCACTGGGAACTATTGGTTTGGTAGTATACCTATCGTCAGTTATCAGTTCCCAGGTGACATGAGTACAGCATAGTCCGTTGACTTGACACTGTCACTTCGCCTCGAGTGTGTTCCCACTGTTCTTAGATTACTACCCTACCGCGGCTCAAATGAGTGCAAACAGGTAGTAGTTGGGTGCAGTCCCGAAGCACTTGGAGGCAGAGACGGTTAGACAGGATTCGTCTATCCCGGTATTGGGGGTTGATATCGTGCTGTGTCTAGGAGAGCCATTTCACAAAGTCCCTGGCCAGGGCAAGCGAGATATACTGGTAGCGTTTCCAGTGTTATCTCAGGGTGTTCTGGGCTACACTCCGACACGACTTATACCGCTATTAGGGGACTGACGTTTACCGCCCCTTAGGCCCGACATGCGATACTTTCAGACGAACAGACTGGACTGTACGGAGATTGTCACATTCAGGCTCAGTAGGAGTTCGGATGGGTTTACCTCATCAGTCTTCTTATCGGCATCTACCTGGGGACCGTTACGTAAAGCTAGTACCGCTTGCGTCCTGTGGTTAAACCCACTACTTGCGTAGTGTCGAGTATTTAGAGTCCCACACAGAAGGCTATTCACCTTTGGGCAAAACAGAGTAGAGGTCGCATGGTTTTGCGACAGGGTTCGTTCATATCCGCGCACTTGTGCACGTTTGGTGTCCGGGCAGTTATTACTAGCGGGCTTTGGTTTAAGCCAGATCCTAGTATATGTTTTGGGATTGGTTTTATCTCATTTTATTTGTGTTCGTCGGAACACGGATGCGGGTGTGTATGCAGAGTTGACAGAGGCAGAGGCAGAGGATTCTCATTAGGGTTGTTGACCGTTGACTTTTTCTAAGCCCTAATGAGATTAAGAAATATGATTAATAATATTAACTAAGGATTATTGTGCCATGGTTGAGTTGAACATTTGACTTTTGTTGACTTGTTGACTTTGTCGACCGGTTAACCATTGTGGACTTGTTGACCATCATCATTTCATTTCATTGATGCTTCTCTTGTTCTTTCCAAAATGCATTAAATGCATGAAATGATAATGGTCATTGATACTAACCATCACAATTCTTAATTATTATTATTATCATCATTATTCTTACTTTTGAGAGCATGGTTGTAAATTATTCTCTCATCCTCACTTGCTCACTCTCTCTCATCCAAAGCTCATCCTCTTCCTCTCTCTCAAAGCTCTCATGTCTCATGTGTTGAGAAGCATGAGCTATTGAGATAAAATCTTCAAAACGCTTCTCTACTCACTCTAGAGTTCTAGGTTTAGCAAGCCAAGCACTTTAGTTGCCTCTCGGTTGAGGTAGGAGCTCAAGGTAGAAGCTTTCGGGTGGATCCTTCTTTGACAAAGAGGAGACGACGAGGTAGGAGCCGTTCAAACCATCCCAAGGAGCAAGAAGAGAAGGAGTTCAAGACCTAGATATGACCCTCTAACATAGTAGTTAAACTTTTAGTCGTTTGCTAGGTTTTTGTTTAGCAAAGATCCTCATTTCTAGTCCATGTTGCCTTGTGTCAAAAAATCGTTTTTACCGTTTCCGCCTCCCCGTAAGAACCGGGGTGGGCAACGTGAACTTACACATATATCATACGTCCTCTACAACATTTCGCCCGAAACTTGAGAAACTGTCTGTGGGGGGACTCTAAAGACTCGTCAATACATTGGTTATGGATTTAACCACTAGCACGTTAGAGGTACTAGCTCCACGTAACGGGCTACCAGGTATTGACCAAAAGAGAGGTCGATGAGCGAACTCATCCTGACACCCTACTGAGCCTGTCAGTGACAATATCCGTACAGTCCGGTCCATTCGTCTATGAGCATCGCATGGCGGGCCTAGGGGGTTGGTAAAAGTCAGACCCCCAAAAGCGGTACAAGTCATATCGCAATGTAGCCCAGAACACCGTGAGATACTACTTGAATACCTACCAGTAAATCTCCTGCCTCGGCCGATGGCTTTGTGTAATGGCTCTCCTAGACACAGCGCAATCTCACACCCAACATCGGGAGAGACGAAACCACTGCCGATCCGCTCACTGCCTCCATGTGGCTCGGGACTGTACCCAACTAAAACCTGTTTGCACGACTTCTTTGAGCAGTGGTAGGGTAGTAATCAAAGCACAGTGGGAACTCACACGAGACAAATGACGATCTCAGGTCGATGAACTAACCTGTACACATGTCACCAGGGAACTGCTATCTGATGTCAGGTATAATACCAACTAGAATGTTTCCGGCGAGTCCTGTCCGGTGTACTCATAACCCAATGAGCACCTGTATACATCTTAGGTGAACCAACTGACACCAATGGCTTGTGAGACCGGCCACCGCCCATCGTCAGGGTCTCGACTGTATACACTAGTCTACTCCGGAGTATCGATGCCCTGTCTCGAAAACTCCCACGACTAGGGACCAAATTAAGGATGTGCTTATAGACCCCATCTCCCACGTATATGATCGCCATCATACTGCTGGCCGTCAAGCAAGAATCCTATGGGCTCTATCAACGTGCAATAGTGACCTGTAAGGTCACCTAAAGCAGTACACGATGATAAAGATAAACCAGATAGCATACTATCATCTTGAGTAAGACTGTCCTACCGGTATAGGTCCTCCCTCAATCATTGCAATCACGTGCATGTGATCTAATAATTGACTCTGAGGGCACTATATCCAACACTGAAACCATAGCACCATACCCCAACCCAAGGCCACAGATTTATCCATTCTGGCCGCAATTTGCGGCCAGAGCAGGGAAATAGGGTCCCAGATTTGGTCCATGGCTCCTTTAGCACTAAAATAGACCCCTCCTATATGCAGCTTTGGCTAATTGTCACCTGGGGAAAATCTGGTAGCATTTTGGTGTGTTTTAGGCTATGTTTTCCGTATTTTGAAATGCAATTTCTTGACAATTGACTTTGTATTTGGTTGTCGGATGTTTGTACATCGACAACAGGGGTTGTTTGATTGTTTTGCACGTATAGGCCATAGGTTCTAACCTATGAGCATACTGTTCGCCATATCGGTTTTCCGGATTTGATTTTAATACGTATTGAGATTGTTTATTATTGTAGGTACCCTCATATGGATTCCGAGGCGAAGGAGCGCGGCGTCATCGATTTCGGCGAGCGAAGACCAGGTGAGTGGATCTATATCTACGGGGGAAGTCGGGTGGATGGCGTATAGCACACCCGCAAAGTATTGATGGAAAACTGATTATAGAATATGGTTAGGAAACCTAGATTAGGAAACTAGGGTTATAGTAAAGGATAGCTAGTGATACTATATTAGAAACTAAGGATAGTTAGAAATGAGATGATACGACTATTATGTGATGACGGGATTCGAGGACGACGTTTGCCGATATTGCCGTTTAGGGTACCGTAGGACTAGATAGTCGATGTAGATGCGTCATCCGAACCATACCTTTTTCTAAACCGAAGAGTCGTATGTATCTTTTAAAAATATACCTTGAGGGATGTTACGGATTTTCAAATGATATCTTTTTCTTAAAAACACCGTAACCCCTATTTTCAAAACTACGATTCGCTTCTTTAAAAATCTGATTGTATGGTTCGGGTGTGTATGTTAGATTAGATACCTATACTTGTTGTAGAGATAGAATGTTTAGGTAAACTCGGCTTGATATGAGTTATAGATGCGATGAAAAGATTATAAGACGGATATGATGACCTGATGATATGTTGGTATACGGTTGCGAGTCGATTGAGATGATTTATACCCTGTCGGTCCCCTGATGTGAGATTATTGCGGATGTGACCTGGGACATAGGTATATAGATATATATAGAATGTTGTGAATCATGGATGATAGGCCGCACGTGATTTCAGGCCGTACCCTCATTTGTCGTATAGGATCCCTATTAGCTTAATGCCGCCGTACGATAATTTCCCGTGCGTGATGAGTTTGACTGGATGATTGATCCTTACCCTTGACTAGAGGTAGTCGTACGATGGATCATACCGTACGCGATATTGTTAGGTTGGATGCCGATTGATAGATTACCAGACTCGGTCATATTAGATACGTATACCCGTCAGCATTTGCATATGATTTCCTTTATGCTACATTCATATTATTCCCATCGTATTGCTTATACTTGTGCTAGTACACTTGCACTATTATCGATGATGCATATGTTACACGCAAACAGATTTTCCGGCTCACACACTTCATCATCGATAATTGTCATGTCACTACACAGTAGGATTGCTGCATCATGACATACTGTTATGCTTACATTTCCATCACATGTCGCATACATCATGCTTTATGATTTTACGCATTGAGATATGCTGTTTTCATGAGATTTCTGGATTTGAGAACCGTGGCTATTTCAAAGAAAGCATGTACTGATTTAAAAACCCGGTTTCTCTTGATATAATATTTCAGTGCGTCCACCATGCGTTTTCTCGGTTCTGAGACGTGTGACTTGTGAACCCGAATCGAGGAGCTGGATGAGGCCGATTGCGGGTACATGGTGGACCCGGTATGGTACCCCAGGGCGAGAACGGATCTGCTGTGTAGCTAGACGGTGAGCCTGGCAGAGGGACCACTACCTACCAGTGATTGGTTGGTCCTGGCAGTTATCCGGAGGATACTGACCAGAGTAGATAAATGGATACGGGATGACCCGTACTGCCGGGGCCGAGGGCCGATTCCGCAGACGGAGCCCGATATATGAGGATTTACATGTCGATGCTGGGCACGGTTTTCATGATGTTTTCGAGTGTCGATGCTAGGCACTCAGGTTCCATGATTTTGATGTGTCGGGAGGGACACCTTTGATATATATATATATCCTCATACTTTCATGCACACCCCTTTATGATATTTACGTGCATACAGACATTGATTTTGGGTGGACAAGATCCACTTGCATATATACCTTGGTTATGGTTGGACGAGATCCATATACATGCATTGATTATTACTGTTGGATGTTATCCACATGCATATAGGTATTGATTACCTTGTTGGCACATATACAGACCCGATCACCGTAGATATCATAGTATTACCTTTATGATATAGTTGACCTAGGAGTCGTTGTTTATTCGATTTCGATCTGTTGATATTTTTCTACTCACGATTTGGCAACTCACCTCCGTTGTGCCACACTTCTTGCAGGTTGACCGCTTGGATCAGTAGCGGCTTCGCTGGCACAGAGTTGCATTCGGGTGTTTTGCATTAGTAGGTAGGATATTTGTATCATTCCCACTCTTGTATCTATATTTCATATTGTATCTAGTTAACTCCATCAATCAAAAGTTGTAAATTGTATAAGTGATGAGACTTAGTGAGACTTGTAGTTGGGAGATTTGAGCGATGGGTTTTATATTCACTTTTGAGGTTATATCTTGCTCATTTCTTTATCTTTTTGTGGTGAGCTTCGCCGTTGGGTGTCATATATTTATTTATGCTGTATTGCGTGGTTGTGATCCGCCGTTTGGCGAAGAGCTAGCTCCCGCTTGGGAATGCCATTATTCTTATTATGTATTTGTGGTTTTGGATCAAAATATACAAAGGAGGTGTAGGGTTCCTAGGCACACTCATGAGGTTCCACAAGGCATCAACCATGCCAAATTCAAAAATTTATATGCCGAGAAACCCTAATGAAGATCGTTAACTAGAGGATAGGCGAAACTAAAAGCTAGCAAACAACTTTACTAATAAGTGAAAGGGATCACAACCTTTGTAGATCCGGTCCTCTACTTCTTTAGCTCCGTTGACGTCCCTCCGCTGCGATCATTGGGATCCTGGACTCTAGCGTTGGTTTCATCGGAGAAATGAGTGGGCTAGGTCGTTGACTTTGATGCCGAAGATGATCTACGTCGAGGCAACTCAAACTCAAGCTCCATCTTCACTAGGTCATAAACTTTGTGAAGATAACACCCTATACAACATGGCAAGTGGTAGAGGATGAAGAAATAGGAAGTGGGTTCACTTTGGATTTGGATTTCTCACTTGATTTCATCACTTGAAAATTTTCAAGAAAGGTTTTCTTCACTTGAAGAAGATGAAGAAGAAGAAGAAGAAGAAGAAAGAAAATGAATATTCTTGAAAATAATAAATCATGTGAATACTTATCATAATGCAACCATGCCTGAAGTTAACACACGTACAGAATAAACTAGGGTTTAGGTGTAATGGTTAGGTTAAAGAAAAAAACAAAATGGTTAAGACTTTTCAAAGATGCTAAGAAGCTTCATGAAGCTTGAAGCAAAGAAAGAAAACAACCATTTTATTTTTTGCCAAAAATAAATAAATAAAATAAATAAATAAGTTAAAACCCTAACCATTAACCTAAACATGATTTAAAGCATACACACACCCAAGTTTGCATGTATCATCAAACATGATACAAACTAGTGCACAAACATATATCACATATATAACTTGTGCATATCAAGTGAGAAAATCAATCTTAAGTGAACCAATACTAGTTAATGTAAAGTAATATATCAAATATATAATTATACATTAAATCATTAAATCAACACTTGATTTAATGATCCGGTCATACTGCATATAACCGACTAATATCATGTGTAACAACTTATCGAATCAACACTTGATCCGATAACCCGGCTATATCGCATACAACCGATCAATGTTACAAATCGCGAGAATAGAATACGGTATCTCATATCGTATTAATCTCGGTCCCGCACATATCACATATGTGCTCCAACTCCGTTTCGCTTGAGCCAGGAAACCCCTGTGTAGGACTCTAAAGACTCGTCAATACGCCGGCAGTAGGTGATGATCATATCAAACACCCACAAGCCGCAAGCGGTGTGCTAAACGTAACGGCCACCCGGGTATTGAGCGATCAGAAGATCAATAAGCAAGCCCGCTAGTTCTCCTGTGAATCCAATCAGTAACACTACCATACAGTCCGGTCTCATCGTCTGATATGTTGCATATCTCGCCTAGGGGTGGTAAACGTCAGACCCAAGTAGCTCGATAAGTCGTGTCGATATGAGGTCTATAACAGTTCGAGAAACTACTGGTAACACTTACCAGTAATTTCAGCAACCCTGGCCAGGGATTTCCGGTTATAGCCAATCGAACACAGTGCAACATCAACTCCCTATACCGGGAGAGACGAATCCCCTCCTATCGCTCATTGCCTCCATGTGATTCGGGATTGTACCCAAAAGCCACCGTTTTGCATGCCCTCTTGGACATGGTAAGGTGGAAATCAAAGCACAGTGGGAATCACACAAGACTCTATGACGATCTCGGGTCAACAGACTACTCTGTACCAGTGTCACCGGAGAACTGCCATCTGACGTGAGGTATAATACCATCTGGGAGTTCTCGGTGAGTCCGTCCAGTGTACCCAGTCTCCACTGAGCACCCGTACACCATCCTTGATGTCAAACACAGATGGATATGGGATCATCCATCGCCCATCATATGGGTCAAGATGCGTATACGCTAGTCTACTCTGGTGCATCGATCCCCTATCTCGATACACCCACGACTAGGGACCTTGAATGATGTACTTATGGACTACCATGTCCCCACTAGTATGATCCGCATCATAGTCCAGGTAGTCAAGTACACATCCTAAGGGCTTTACCAACATCTAACAGAGAGACAATCAGTATACACGTTAAGGTAAAGTGTAACCAGATAGTATACTATCATGTCGAGCAAGAAAGTCCTCCCTATATATGTCCAAGCGTCCACTACAATATACATCGTATGTACAGTAATGGACTCTAGGGCATACATATAACTAACAATCTCCCACTTGCACTAGGGCCATCTGTTGTGGTATCACATAACCAACAATTAGATGGGGTTGAAGTATCTCATACTCAACCATCCCATAAAAGTTTCTACTGGGAAAAAGGCCTTCGTGAGTGGATCCGCACTGTTGTCCTCTGTGTCTACTCTCCTAATCAGGAGATCAACCATCTCCATGATCATGTGATACTGCCTAAGAATTATATCTGGATTTCTAATGGGACGGGGGAGGGGGGGTTCCTTGGCAAAAGCCACAACTCCATTGTCACACAATGGTAGGAACGAAGTTCATCTCATGAACTTATATATATCCAGACTGCCTCTTTGGTAGCATCCTTGGTAACGATGTATCTTGCCTTTAATCGTCTAGTATGTCACGGTATTTAGCTTGGAACTCTTCCAACATACCGTCCCTCCACTAAGGATAAAGACAATGCCTGCGACTGACATTCAGTCAACCTTATCACCGTGGAACCTTTCCAGTAATTCTCCCCAGGATCGATTGATACCATCTCACTACATCTAGTGAGAATCCTAACATCCAATTAGATCTATCTCATAGATCCAAAACCCAGAATTTTGGAGGTATCACTTTGATCCTATCTGGAGAATCCTTGTGATAAGCGGAGATTGACCGAGCGTAGCATAGGAAACTCCTTCCCTACTACCTTTTTTTTATATACAATGTTCATCTACCATTTTGATGAAGTCAAACTCTTTGACTACCACATCAAAACAGATGTTCCAACTCCGCGATGCCTGCTTTATCACATAAAACATCTTGCACACGTTTCCGCTGCTCCCACTGTCTACGAAAATCTCTGGCTGTGTACTTATAGACGCTCTCTTCTAAATAATTATTTAGAAAAGCAGTCATGACACCCAACCACCAGATATCGTAGTCATGGTATGTAGCCATGGCAAGTAGGATCTGGATGGACTTAAGCATAGCTACTTAGAAAAGGTTTCATCATAATCCATACCTGGTTAATGATGCAAAGCTTTAGCAAGTCTAGCTTTGAAAGTCTCAACTTTTCCATGTATACCAAGTAATCTTCTCAAGATATACTTGCTCCTGATGGGGATTTAACCCTTCAGATAAAGCAACCAAAGTCCATACTTTGTTGGTGTATAAGTATTCCATCTCAGATCGATAAGCATCCAGCCATTCTTGCAGAGTCTCACTCCTGATGGCCAGCTTGAAACTAGTTGGGTCATCATCTCATGATGCAATCTTCGCTCTCACTGTCATAGAGAAACCGAAGTATCTCTCAGGTGGGTGAGGAACCCTACTAGATCAGCGGAGAGGCTGAGGTTCGTTGGTTACTATTGAATCCTTTGGTTCTACCAAATCATCTGCTGCAGTTTGTATAGCCGGAACCTTTCCAGTTCTACATAACAGACCTTGCCTCGAGTTTGTCTGGATTTTGCTTTTAGACATAGTCCGGACAACCCCAAATCTTAACAAACTTAAGATATGGGCTCTTCCCTTTCCACATCACATATGAAGTGGTAGGCAACTGATTTGATTTAAACCTTTATTCAATAGGTATACAGCTTCTCAAGCGCATAACACCCAAAAGGAAATAGGAAACTCAGTAGTACTTATTATAGAGCACACCATATCACATAGGGTGCTATTGCTCCGCCCCGATATACCATTGTGCTATGGTGTATACGGAGGAGTAATGATGAGAGAGAATCTCATTCTCCTTTAGAATACTCCAGAATTTCCGTGCTCAAGTATTCTCCTCCTTGATCACATCAAAGGACATAATACTTATACCCGTTTTGGTTCTCTACTTCTAACTTATATTCTGTGAATATCTCAAAAGGTTCGGACTTGTATTTCAACTGGAATATATGTCTGAATCTTGAGAGATCATCAGAGAATGTAATGAAGTACAAAGAACCGGTCTTGGCATGTGTAGACAGCGGACCTTCATACATCAGCATGTATCAATCCCAAAAAGTTCACTAACTCTTTCTTTGTTTCCAATAAACGGAGCTGTGGTCATCTAATCTCTGTGACATGACCGGCAAGTTTCACAAGATGTAAATTCAAACTAATTTAAATATGTATCTAAATGTCACTTGACTAGTCGGGTCGCATTGATATGACCTAGTCTACAATGCCTCAAGAAGGATTCGTTAATTTCTTAACTCTTCCTCTTATGTGTGTTCTGTATACTAAGAACTGTAGTTTGATTTAGAACATCTATGCTTTTAGATAACGTGCCTGAACCGATAAACTCTTGATATAGGAAATGTTCAAAACATTATCCATCAATACAAAATAATATCCTTTCTTTACTAATAAAGAGACTGATATGATATTGTATATCAGGTTCGGTATCTAATAACATTCGTTCAGAATCAATGTATTCTGGTAATACAGGGTGATAGTGACCAACAGACTTGGCTGCAACACTTGAACCGTTTTCTATCTCATGAAACTTATCACCCGTTCTCAGTTCTCTACCTATCTGTAGCCCATGTAACAGATTACATATGCGGGATCCTGATCCGGTATCTCATACCGAGGACGTAAAGGATACTGAGAAACAGTTCTATGTAATGAACACACCCGAAGATGATGCATCAGCATGCACATTCTTCGTTTGGGCGACACGGGAAATCTGGTATTCCCCTATTTCCTGCTCTGTCTTATAACAATTATAAGTTGGAGCGGGACTAACGTTCCCCAGCTCAGTATAACAAGCGGGTTCGGTCAATTCATCCGTATTATTATCTTGATTAAGGCGTGATATGGTCGCTACCTCGAGAGAGAGAGAGAAGAAAACACTCAGCGTATGCTCTTGCAAGATCAGATTGGTTATTAGTTTATCTAATCAGGATGGCTCCCACTGTTTTTATCAAATCTTCCTTCAAACCCTAAAAGGAAAGACTAGCCGGGATTAATTACACGCTACAAGTTCGCCAATCTTTCAGCCAGGCCAGTGTCGGTACTTTCAGGGAGGTTCCCCGTGCTTTCGCACGGACCTAATTAAAGTAAACCTCATTTTTCCAGAGGCGTAACCCCGTTGACACCTTTCTAGACACCTACTTGATCGGCTAATTGTAATGTATAAAACTCTCCTAGGAGTAACTCTTACTCGCAGCGGGTATCAGGATCCAACTATCTCATAGAAGGTATGCAATCTCATTGCAAATTTCAACACTTGAAATTCCCGATAATTTTGCCCCTAGCACCCTATGACCTTGACGGAGGTCAACAAACCATAGGCTACT
Organism: Agapanthus africanus; assembly: GCA_030015575.1. Taxonomy (NCBI): domain Eukaryota; kingdom Viridiplantae; phylum Streptophyta; class Magnoliopsida; order Asparagales; family Amaryllidaceae; genus Agapanthus; species Agapanthus africanus. The sequence goes on from JASDDO010000012.1 coordinate 360,181,663, forward strand.
AGTCAAGTTCAACCCGTCATTTCTTGATTGAATCAAACCCACCCGCACGACCCTTGACGGAGGTCAACTCGCACGACTACCCTAATCCAATCTGCATCATATGCATAAGCAGATAAATACTAGTTAGCTACCGCACACTACACCTTGACGGAGGTCAACAAACGTAGCACGAATACTAAGTAGGACTTATCTGAAATGACGGAGGGCTGCGACAGGTTTTTCTGAAAACCTACTGCGTAATGAACTTGATATCGTTGTAGAATCAAATGATTTTAAAATGGAGTGTTTTTTAGGCTTTTACTAGTTTTGCTAAAGGGGTCACACCCGGTGAAGGGATCGCCGGCCCTTTCCTCATCGAATAAGGTGCAAGATATATCATATATACCACTATGCAAAGCAAAAACTCCAAAAGCAATCAAAAGACAAACCGAGGGGTCTAGCATCTGCCAGTCATTGCTAAAGGGGTCACTCCCGGTAAAGGGATCTTGGCCCTTTCCTTATCGAATAAGGTGCAGGATGTTCTACAAGGAACACCGTGATGCAAAGCAAGAACCGTAGCTATCTGTTTTTGAAAATTCAATTCCACAACATCTTTTAGGTTTCTTTTTCTTTCATTACTTACATTAATTGAGTCCCATCATTTAAGCCACCTAAACATCACAGATAAATACGACGTACACTTATGCTATCCGCATTCGCCTCGATGTCCCCTCGTGCACCGTTAGGTTAGGTAACTAACGGCAGAGCGGGGCAGGGCTAGCGCGGGTGTAAAACATAAGTAACGTCTATATAATATATCTTATATACAATATATAGTATCTATCACAACATATCAAATGATCACATCACAGATATCACAGCAGAAGAAACATATGAAACATTGGATATACTAGGACGCCCGTGTTTTCAATACGAGCTAGTATAAAACACGGATTCCACGGTCGCGATGAATAGCCAAACCCACATCCCTAGACCCCTACGAGAGCGGCAAGCAACACTGCCAATTCTAGGGTTAGGAGACCCGGTCTCAACTCCTCGAGATGGTCTCCCACTGGACCGTAGAACCCGGTTACTTGTGCTCCCCGCCTTGGGTCTACCTAATTCGGAAAAGTAAATAATATACAAGTGGTGACATCAAACTCATCCCGGAAGTGCCCCAATAAAAGAATATTACATACAAATGAATTTTACATGAATAAAAAAAAACTCTCATCTCAGATAAAACCCCCGGCTATTCAAATGCGACGATACAATATAACATATCACAGCAACACATAATATCTCATATCATCAACGTAAGCAAGTATGCGTATCCCGATTGTCGTTGATGTATAGCAACGAAGCCGACGATACACCACATACTACGCTTACGGTCACAGAAAAGAAAGTGTAAAACTACAACAGTTGGAATCCGCAACCTCCTTAGACATCACATGCCTAACCAAATGAATTCCTTAGACATCACATACCTAACATTTATAAACCCTGCATTTTAGTCTCATTATCGAAAATCATTTCAATATCAAGTCGGGCAATTCAACAAGATTCCCGACATCCTGATCGAATGCTCGTCGCAAACTTTAGTAGACGGCCGCACCCCTGATACCGTCGACGAAGTGCACTAAGGCGGAACACCGCTGCCGCGAGCACCCAAACGGATGCTTTTTGGCGACGAGGTTCTCCTACAGTCACTTGGTCGGGGCTATGGGGTGTAGCTGTCTATTAAGTTTATCCGGCGAGTATCCGCGTACGCTACGTGATTGCGACGGACTTTTGATCACATCAAAATTCCGTGGCAACCGATCATCTGAGACTAAAGTGCTATGTTTATAACATTCAAATTAGTTATCTCATAACTACCTGTGGATTCCAAATATTGTATCACATTCCAGATAAATAGAAAATGGTAAACTTTCCGATCGAACAATCAAACACCCAAGTTTTCCCGAAACAGCTCAACACATGAAATAAGTTTAAAAACATCCACTTCATGCCACAGTACCAACGGTCCAGCCATAGAAGGGTCAAGCCAACGCCTCATATGTGGCACGCCGTACTGCCCCAAACCCTAAGGTTCAAAGGGCAGTTCAAGACGGTCACATAATCGAGTTAAGGTTTGTTGTCTTCTAGAGGGTCCATCGTGTTACTTGCACTACTTAGACGTTCTTAAACTACGGAAAAAATCCAACACTTGGAAGTTTTCCGGCAGGGGAAAAATTGGGTAATTATATCCGGTTGAACTTTTTAACATGTTCTAAAATACCCGGAAAAACATAAACAAAGTTAAATAATCCGATCGAATTATCGAGTCCCCAATACAACCCAGAAAACTCAACAGTTGAGCATAGATTAAAATTTCCCAGAAAACAGAGGAAACAGCTACGGGCATTACTGTAGAAAACAAAGCGCAAGATCATCACATACGGCCGCGGAACCGCCGCCAAAAGTAGGGTACGGCCGCGGTTCCGCGGCGGTACTGTAGCTTTACCTTGTCGTTTTCTGCAGTTTGCCTTAGAATTTCCTGCTATATTTTCTGAGCATTTTTAATTCACAAAAATCCATAATTTCAGAAAATGTACAGAGTGGGGTTGCGATTAGGGTTTCGGGGTTCGATCGGGTTTCTAACTTCGTCTACACATCGCCTAAAGCCCTAACTAGGCTCTGATACCACTGTAGGGTTTTTAGGCACACTCATGAGGTTCCACAAGGCATCAACCATGCCAAATTCAAAAATTTATGTGCCGAGAAACCCTAATGAAGATCGTTAACTAGAGGATAGGCGAAACTAAAAGCTAGCAAACAACTTTACTAATAAGTGAAAGGGATTACAATCTTTGTAGATCCGGTCCTCTACTTCTTTAGCTCCGTGTTGACTTCCTTCCGCTGCGATCATCGGGATCCCAGAGTCTAGCGTTGGTTTCATCGGAGAAATGAGCGGGCTAGGTCGTTGTTTTTTATGCCGAAGATGATCTACGTCGAGACGACTCAAACTCAAGCTCCATCTTCCCTAGGTCATAAACTTTGTGAAGATAACACCCTATACAACATGGCAAGTGGTAGAGGATGAAGAAATAGGAAGTGGGTTCACTTTGGATTTGGATTTCTCACTTGATTTCATCACTTGAAAATTTTCAAGAAAGGTTTTCTTCACTTGAAGAAGATGAAGAAGAAGAAGAAGGAAAATGAATATTCTTGAAAATAATAAACCTAGTGAATACTTATCATAATGCAACCATGGGTGAAGTTAACACATGTAGAGAATAAACTAGGGTTTAGGTGTAATGGTTAGGTTAAAGGAAAAAACAAAATGGTTAAGACTTTTCAAAGATGCTAAGAAGCTTCATGAAGCTTGAAGCAAAGAAAGAAAACAACCATTTTATTTTTTGCCAAAAATAAATAAATACAATAAAATAAATAAGTTAAAACCCTAACCATTAACCTAAACATGGTTTAAAGCATACACACACCCAAGTTTGCATGTATCATCAAACATGATACAAACTAGTGCACAAACATATATCACATATACAACTTGTGCATATCAAGTTAGAAAATCAATCTTAAGTGAACCAATACTAGTTAATATAAAGTAATATATCAAATATATAATTATACATTAAATCATTAAATCAACACTTGATTTAATGATCCGGTCATACTGCATATAACCGACTAATATCATTTGTAACAACTTATCGAATCAACACTTGATTCGATAACCCGGCTATATCGCATATAACGGATCAATGTTACAAATCACGAGAATAGAATACGGTATCTCATATCGTATTAATCACGGTCCCGCACATATCACATATGTGCTCCTACTCCGTTTCGCTTGAGCCAAGAAACCCCTGTGTAGGACTCTAAAGACTCGTCAATACGCCGGCAGTAGGTGATGATCATATCAAACACCCACAAGCCGCAAGCGGTGTGCTAAACGTAACGGCCACCCGGGTATTGAGCGATCAGAAGATCAACAAGCAAGCCCTCTAGTTCTCCTATGAATCCAATCAGTAACACTACCGTACAGTCCGGTCTCGTCGTCTGATATGTCGCATATCTCGCCTAGGGGTGGTAAACGTCAGACCCCAGTAGCTCGATAAGTCGTGTCGATATGAGATCTATAACAGTTCGAGAAACTACTGGTAACACTTACTAGTAAATCTCAGCAACTCTGGCTAGGGATTTCCGGTTATAGCCAATCGAACACAGCGCAACATCAACTCCTTATACCGGGAGAGACGAATCCCCTCCTATCGCTCATTGCCTCCATGAGATTCGAGACTGTACCCAAAAGCCACCGTTTTGCACGCCCTCTTGGACGTGGTAAGGTGGAAATCAAAGCACAGTGGGAATCACACAAGACTCTATGACGACCTCGGGTCAACAGACTACTCTGTACCAGTGTCACCGGAGAACTGCCATCTGACGTGAGGTATAATACCATCTGGGAGTTCTCGGCGAGTCCGTATAGTGTACCCAGTCTCCACTGAGCACCCGTACACCATCCTTGATGTCAAACACCGATTGATATGGGATCATCCATCGCCCATCATATGGGTCAAGATGCGTATACGCTAGTCTACTCTGGTGCATCGATGCCCTATCTCGATACACCCACGACTAGGGACCTTGAAGGATGTACTTATGGACAACCATGTGCCCACTAGTATGATCTGCATCATAGTCCAGGTAGTCAAGTACACATCCTAAGGGCTTTACCAACATGTAACAGAGAGACAATCAGTATACACGTTAAGGTAAAATCTAACCAGATAGCATACTATCATGTCGAGCAAAAAAGTCCTCCCTATATATGTCCAAGCATCCACTACAATATACATCGTATGTACAGTAATGGCCTCTAGGGCATACATATAACTAACAGGAGGTGCTGCCGAAATTTTTAAAAGACGAAACATGTTTTCAAACAAGTAAATTTCACTTGCATCATTCATGTTCCTTTTCTATGCATTAAGAAAACTTGTTTTCATTATACCTTTATTTCAAAACCTCACCTCCTTTATTTTTCTAAAAAGGTTTAGATTTCTGGGTTTCAGCTTACTTGAATTCCGTTACGCCTTTGGACGTTTCGTGATTCAAGTGCTGGTCACGAACTAATATTTCGGGTCGTGACATTAGTGTCGGCATGAAGTCTATCACCACCTGAGAAACAACTGATCCGAATTCGTAATTCTCGACTACCTTGGCTAAGGATTTCTGGTGATGGCCACCCGTGCACACCGCGACCTCAACCCCCAATACCGGGAGAGACAAATCCTCTGATGATCCATTCACTGCCTCCATATGGCTCAGGACTGTACCCAACTAAAACCTGTTTACACGGCTCCTTTGAGCCGTGGTAGGGTAGTAATCAAAGCACAGTGGGAACTCACACGAGACAAATGATGATCTCAGGTTAATAGACTAACCTGTACACATGTCACCAGGGAACTGCTATCCGACAATAGGTATAATACCAACTAGCAAGTTCCCGGCGAGTCCGTCCGGTGTACTCATAACCCAATGAGCACCTGTATACTTCTTAGGTGAACCAACTGACACCAATGGTTTGTGAGACCGGCCTCTGCCCCTCTTCGGGGTCTCGATCCGTATACACTAATCTACTCTTGGAGTATCGATGCCCAGTCTCGAAACTCCCATGACTAGGGACACTTTAAGGATGTGCTTATAGACCACCCAACTCTCACGTATATGATCGCCATTATACTGCTGGTAGTCAAGAAAGAATCCTATAGGCTCTATCAACATGTAATAGTGATCTGTAATGTCACCTGAAGCATGTACACGATGATAAAGACAAACCAGATAGCATAATATCATCTCGAGTAAGACTGTTCTACCGGTATAGGTCATCTCTCAATCATTGCAATAACGTGCCTTCTACCCAATAATTAACTTGATGGCACTATAGCCAACTGGTATTGCTCATTTTGGGATATAGTCTTTCTCCGCGAAGTTGAGATATAGTGAGATAAAAATAGATACACTGGAGCGGATCCACTCACTGAGGCTATTTCTCGAACGCAGTAGTTTTGCAAACGGGCTTTGTGAGACCGATCAGTAGAGAAGTTGGGTGTTCAGTATCACACGGGCTGTGAGTATGCGATACCGCAATAATTAACCTTAAGTGCAAGTGAGAGATTGTTGGCTATAGTGCCCTCATGTCAATTATTGAATCGCAGACACGCGATTGTGATGATTGAGGGAGGACCAATACTGGTAGAACAGTCTTACTCGAGATGATATTATGCTATCTGGTTTGTCTTTATTATCATGTACAGCATTAGGTGGCATTATAGATAACAATTACATGTTAATAGAGCCCATAGGATTATTGCTTGACTACCAGCATTATGATGGCGATAATATAAGCGGGAGCTGGGTGGTCTATAAGCACATCCTTAAATGTCCCTAGTCGTGGGAGTTTCGAGACTGGGCATCGATACTCTAGAGTAGACTAGTGTATACTTATCGAGACCCCGACGAGGGGCGGTGACCGGTCTCACAAGCCATTGGTGTCAGTTAGTCACCTAAGATAGTATACAGATACTCATTGGGTTATGAGTACACTGGACAGACTCGTCGGGAACATGCTAGTTGGTATTATACCTATTGTCAGATAGCAGTTCCCAGGTGACATGAGTATAGGTTAGTCTGTCGACCTTAGATCGTCATTTGTCTCGTGTGAGTTCCCACTGTGCTTTGATTACTACTCTACCACGGCTCAAAGGTGTCGTGCAAACAAATTTTAGTTGGGTACAGTCCCGAGCCATATGGAGGCAGTGAGAGGATCGTCTAGGATTCGTCTCTCCCGGTATTAGGGGTTGATGTCGCGCTATGCACGGGTGACCATCACCAGAAATTCTTCGCCATGGTAGTCGAGAATTACTGATCCAGGATCAGTAGTTTCTCATATGGTGACGGGTTTCATACCAACACGATATGTCACGTTATTAGGGGTCTGACTTTATCCAACCCCCTACACTCGATATGTGATACTCTTAGACGAACAGACCGGACTGCATGGAGATTGTCATGGACATGCTCAGTAGGGTTTTGGATGAGTTTGCTCGTCGGCCTTCCTTTCGCTCAATACCTGGGTAGCTGTTACATACAGCTAGTGCCGCTGACGTGCTTGTAGTTAAACCCACTGCTAGCGTATTGACGAGTCTTTAGAGTCCCACACAGAGGGTTTTCACGGTTTGTTAGTAATATGTATGCCCTAGAGGCCATTACTGTACATTGGATGTATATTGTAGTGGATGCTGGGACATATATAGGGAGGACTTTCTTGCTCGACATGATAGTATGCTATCTGGTTGCTCTTTACCTTAACGTGTACACAGATTGTCTCTCTATTACATGTTGGTAAAGCCCTTAGGATGTGTACTTTACTACATGGACTATGATGCGGATCATACTAGTGGGGACATGGTAGTCCATAAGTACATCCTTGAAAGTCCCTAGTCGTGGGTGTATCGAGATGGGGCATCGATATACCAGAGTAGACTAGCGTATACCTTCTCGACCCATACAGATGGGCGATGGACAATCCCATATCCATTGGTGTTTGAAATCGGAGATGATATACGGGTGCTCAGTAGAGACTGGGTACACTGGACGGACTCGCCGAGAACTCCCAGATGGTATTATACCTTACGTCAGATGGCAGTTCTCTGGTGACACTGGTACAGAGTAGTCTGTTGACCCGAGATCGTCATAGAGTCTTGTGAGGTTCCCACTGTGCTTTGATTTCCACCTTACCACGTCCAAGAGGGCGTGCAAAACGGTGGTTTTTGGGTACAGTCCTGAGTCACATGGAGGCAATGAGCGATAGGAGGGGATTCGTCTCTCCCGGTATAGGGAGTTGATGTTGCGCTGTGTTTGATTGGCTATAACTGGAAATCCCTGGCCAGGGTTGCCGAGATATACTGGTAAGTGTTACCAGTAGTTTATCGAAATGTTATAGAACTCATATCGACACGACTTATCGAACTATTGGGGTCTGACGTTTACCACCCCAAGGCGAGATATGCGACATATCAGACGATCAGACCGGACTGTACAGTAGTGTTACGGGTTGGATTCACTGGAGTGTGAGCGGAATTGCTCGTCGATCTTCTGATCGCTCAATACCCGGGCGGCCGTTACGTTTAGCAGACCGCTTGCGGCTTGTGGGTGTTTGATATGATCATCACCTGCTGCCGGCGTATTGACGAGTCTTTAGAGTCCTACACGGAGGTTTCCTGGCTCAAGCGAAACGAAATAGGAGCGCATATGAGATATGTGCGGGACCGAGAATAATGCGTGTATGTGATACCGTATTCTATTCTCGCGATGAATGTATCGAATGGTTGTATGCGATATAACCTAGTTATCGAATCAAGGATTGATTCGATAAGCCGATACAATGGATACTTGTCGGTTATATGCGATATGACCGGATCGTTAAATCAAGTGTTGATTTAATGATTTAATGTATAATTATATATTTGATATATTACTTTGCATTAACTAGTATTGGTTCACTTTAAATGGATTTTCTCACTTGGATTGTGCACATTGTATATGTGATATACTTTCGTACACAAGTTTGTATCATGTTTGATGATACATGCTCACTAGGTTTTGTGTAAAGATTAAACCATGGTTATTTAAATGGTTAGGGTTTTGATTTTCATATCCATTTATTCATTTGTTTATTTATTTCTTTTTGGCAAAAGAAATGAAAATGGTGGCTTGATTTGTTTGCTTGTTGAATCTTCATGAAGGTTTGACTAAGTCATCATTTTTGTCTCATGCTTAACCCTAACCATTCCATTTAACCATGATTCATTCTCTACACTTAACCATGGTTTGAATATGATAAGTATTGATTTTCTTTTCCATTTTAAATTAACTTATCATATTCTTCATCTTCTTCTTCTTCTTCACTTCAAGAAAAAGCTTGATAGCTTTAATGGCAAAGTGAGAAAAAGAGTGAGAAATCCAATTCTAAAGTGAACCCATCTCCTATTTCTTCATCCTCTACCTCTTGCCAAGTAGTAGAGTGTGTTTTCTTCACAAGTTTCATGACTTGGTGAAGTTGGAGCTTGATCTAGCGATGCCTCGACGTAGATCATCTTCGGCACGAAGACGACGACCTTGCCCGCCCATTTCTCCGATGAAGCCGACGCAAGAGCCCAGATTTCATTTGGACAGCGGATAGGACTTCATTACGGAGCCGTGGAGGTGGAGGACCGGATCTACAAAGGTTGTATTTCCGTTCTTTTAGTTTAGTTGTAAACTAGTTACATTTGTCGCCTAAAATTCTAGCCAACGATCTTGTTAGGGTTTCTCGGCACCGTTAAAATTGATAATTGGCATGGTTGATGCCTTGTGAGACCTCTAGTGTGTGCCTAGGAACCCTACAGTGGTATTAGAGCCTAGCTAGAGCCTTAGGCGAAGTCTAGACGATGTTTGAAACCCGATCGAACCGAAAACCCAACCCGGAAAATGCTCTCTGTACTTTTTCTAAAATCGTGGTTTTTTCCATATTAAAAATATGCAGAAAAACCAGCAGGGATATCTAAGAGTTACGGTGAATTTTGATGACCTAATTCCATCATTCCGCCGCGGATCCGCGGCACGAGCATGGCTCGTGCGGCGGATCCGCGGCCGTTTTGTCGTATTGTTCATCGAAATTTGCACCATAATCAATAATTGTCAGTGCTGGTTTTCCTGGGAATATTTTAATATTTATTCCAGAGTTTTATTTTCTGGGATGATTTGGGGATTCGGTGTTTCGATCGGAGTATCAGAATTTGTCTATGTGGCTTTCCGGATAAATTTTAGAATATGTTAAAAAGTTCGACCGGATATAAATACCCAATTTTTCCCCTGTCGGGAAATTTCCAAGTGTTGGATTTTTCCTAAGTTTAAAGACGTTCTAAGTAGTGCAAGTAACTCGATGGACCCTCTAGAAGACAACAAACCTTAACTCGATTATGTGACCGTCTTGAACTGCCCTTTGAACCTTCGGGTTTGGGGGCAGTACGGCGTGCCACATGTGAGGCGTTGGCTTGACCCTTCTACGGCTGGACCATTGGTACTAGGCACGAACTGAATGTTTTTAGACTTGTTTCATGTGTTGATCTGTATCGGGAAAACTTGGGTGTTCGATTGTTCGATCGAAAAGTTTGACATTTTCTATTTATCCGGAATGGGATACAATAATTGGAATTCACAAGAAGTTATGAGATAATTGAATGAATGCTATAAACATAGCAATTTAGTCTCACTTGATCGGTTGCCACGGAATTATGATGTGATCAAAAGTCCGTCGCAATCACGTAGCGTACGCGGATACCTTCCGGGTAAACTTAATAGACAGCCTCACCCCATAGCCCCGACCAAGTGACTGTAGGAGAACCCCGTCACCGAAAGCATCCGTCCGGGTGCTCGCGGCAGCGGTGTTCCGCCTTGGTGCACTTCGTCGACGGTATCTGGGGGGCGGCAGTCTACTGAAGTTTGCGACGAGCATTCGATCAGGATGTCGGGAATCCTGTTGAATTGCCCGACTTGGTATTGAAAAGTGGTTTCGATTTTGAGACTAAAATGCGGGGTTTATAATTGTTAGGCATGCGATGTCTAAGTAATTCATTTGGTCAGGCATGCGATGTCTGAGGAGATTGCGGATTCCAACTGTTGTAGTTTTACACTTTCTTTTCTGTGACCGTAAGTGTAATATGTGATATCGCCGGTTTCGTTGCTATATGTCAACGACAATTGGGATGGACATATTTACTTACGTTGATGACATGTGATGTTATGTGTTGCTGGATATGTTATATTGGATCGTCGTGTTTGAATAGCCGGGGGTTTTATGTGAGATGAGTGTTTTTCATTTTCATTCATGTAAAAATCTGTATGTAATATTCTTTTATTGGGGCACTTCCAGGTTGCGGAAGTTGTCACCTTTTGTATATTATTTACTTTTCCGCACTAGGATAGACCCAAGGAGGAGGGCACAAGTAACCGGGTTCTGGAATCCAGTGGGAGACCAACTCGAGGAGTCGAGTCCGGGTCTCCTAACTCCAGAATTGGTAGGGTTGCTTGACGCTCTCGTAGGGGTCCAGGGGTGTGGGTTTGGCTATTCATCACGACCGTGGAATCCGTGTTTTATACTGGCTCGTATTGAAAACACGGACGCCCTAGTATATCCAATATTTCATATGTTTCTTCTGCTGCGATATCTGTGATGTGATCATGTGATGTTCTGTGATAGATACAGTATATAGTATATATGATATATTATATAGACGTTACTTATGTTTTACACCCGCGCTAGCCCTGCCCCGCTCTGCCGTTAGTTACCTAACCTAACGGTGCACGAGGGGACATCGAGGCGAATGCGGATGGCATAAGTGTACGTCGTAATTATCTGTGATGTTTAGGTAACTTAAATGATGGGACTTCATTAATGTGATTAATGAAATAAAAGAAACCTAAGATGTTGTAGAATCGAATTTCAAAATAAAACAGGTAGCTACAGTTTTTGCTTTGCACAGCGGTATATGTGATATATCCTGCACCTTATTCGATGAGGAAAGGACTGAGATCCCTTCACCGGGAGTGACTCCTTTAGCAATAACTGGCAGATGCTACACACTCGGTTTGTCTTTTGATTGCTTTTAAGAGTTTTTGCTTTGCACAGTGATATATGTGATATATCCAGCACCTCATTCGACGAGGAAAGGACCGACGATCCCTTCACCGGGAGTGACTCCTTTAGCAAAACTAGAAAAGCCTAAAAAACACTCCATTTCAAAATTCATTCGATCCTACAACGATATCAAGTTCATTACGCAATAGGTTTTCAGAAAAACCTGTCGTAGCCCTCCGTCATTTCAGATATGTACTGGTTAGTATTCATGCTACGTTTGTTGACCTCTGTCAAGGCGTAGTGTGTGGTAGCTGATTAGCGCTTTTCTGCATAAGCATATGATGTGATTGATTTAGGGTAGTCGTGCGACCTTGTTGACCTCTGTCAAGGGTCGTGCAGGTGGGTTTACTTCAATCAAGAAATGACGGGTTGAACTTGACTAGCAGCCTATTGTTTGTTGACCTCTGTCAAGGTCATAGAACGCTAGGGGCAAAACATTATCGGGAATTTCAAGTGTTGAAATTTGCAATGAGATTGCATACCTTCTATGAGATAGTCGGATCCCGATACCCGTTGCGAGTAAGAGTTACTCCTGGGAGAGTTTTACACATTACAATTAGCCGATCAAGTAGGTGTCTAGAAAGGTGTCAACGGGGTTACGCCTCTGGGAAAACGAGGTTTACATTAATTAGGTTCGTGCGAAAGCACGGGGGACCTCCCTCAAAGTACCGACACTGGCCTGGCTGAAAGATTGGCGAACTTGTAGCGTGTAATTAATCCCGGCTAGTCTTTCCTTTCAGGGTTTGAAGGAAGATTTGATAAAAAGCAGTGGGAGCCATCCTGATTAGATAAAATAAAAACCAATATATTCTTGTAAGAGCGCACGCTGAGTGTTTTCTTCTCTCTCTCTCCAGGTAGCGACCATATCACGCCTTAATCAAGATAATAATACGGATTATTGACCGAACCCGCTTGTTATACTGAGCTGGGGAACGTTGGTCCCGCTCCAACTTATAATTGTTATAAGATCGAGCAGGAAATTAGGGAATACCAGATTTCCCGTGCCGCCCAAACGAAAAGAGTGCATGCTGATGCATCATCTTCGGGTGTGTTCATTACACAGAACCGTTTCTCAGTATCCTCTGAATCCTGGGTATATGATACCGGACCAGGATCCCAGATATGTAATCTGTTACATAGGGCTACAGAAAGGTAGAAAAACTGAGATCGGGTGATAAGTTTCATGAGGCAGAAAACGGGGCAAGTGTTGCAGCCAAGTCTGTTGGTCACTGTCACCCTGTATTGTAATACATTGATTCTGAACGAATGTTATTAGATACCGAACCTGATATACAAAATCATATCAGTCTCTTTATTAGTAAAGAAATGATAAAATTTTGTATTGTTGGATAATGTTTTAAACATTTCCTATATCAAAAGTTGATCGGTTCAGGAACGTTATCTAAAAGCGTTGATGTTCTAAATCAAACTATAGTTCTAAGTATACGGAACACACACAAGAGAAAGAGTTCAGAAATGAACGAATTCTTCTTAAGGTATTGTAGACTAGGTCAGATCAATGTGACCCGACTAGCTAGAGTTACATATAGATGCATATTTAAATCAGTTTGAATTTACATCTTGTGAAACTCGCTAGTCATGTCACAAAGATAAGATGACAATAGCTCTGTTTATTGGAAACAGAGAAAGAGTTAATGAACTCTTGGGATGATACATGTTGATGTATGTAGGTCCCCTGTCTACACATGCCAAGACCGGTTCTTTTTACTTCATTACATTCTCTGATAATCTCTCGAGATTCAGATCTATGTTCTTGTTGAAACACAAGTCCGAATCTTTTGAGATATTCATAGAATATAAGTTAGAAGTAGAGAACCAAAATACGGGTATAAGTATTATGTCCTTTGATGTGATCAAGGAGGAGAATACTTGAGGATGGAATTCCTGGACTATTCTAATGGAGAATGAGATTCTCTCTCAGCATTACTCTTCCGTATACACCATAGCCAGATGGTATATCAGGGCGGAACAATCACACCCTATATGATAAGGTGTGCTCTACGATGAGTACTACTGAGTTACCTATTTCCTTTGGGGTGTTATGCACTTGAGAAGATGCATACCTATTGAATAGGGTTCCAATCAAATCAGATGCCTACCACTTCATATTTGATATGATAAGGGAAGAGCCCATGTCTTAAGCTAGTTAAGATTTGGGGTTGTCCGGCCTATGTCTAAAAGCAAAATCCGGACACGCTCGAGGCAAGGTCTGTTAAGTAGAACTGGAAAGGTTCCAGCTATACAAACTGCAGCTGATGATTTGACAGAACCAAAGGATTCAGTAGATACCAACGAACCTCAGCCTCTCCGCCGATCTAGTAGGGTTTCTCACCCACCTGAGAGATACTTCTGTTTCTCTATGAGAGTGGGAGCGAGGATTGCATCATGAGATGATGACCCAACTATTTTCGAGCTGGCCATCAGGAGTAAGACTCTGTAAGAATGGCTGGATGCTTAGTGATCTCAGATGGAATCCTTATACACCAACAAAGTATGGACTTTGGTTGCTATATCTGAAGGGTTAAATCCCTATCAGGAGCAAGTATATCTTGAGAAGATTACTTGGTCTACATGGAAAACTTGAGACTTTCAAAGCTAGACTTGTTAAAGGTTTGCATCATTGACCAGGCGTGGATAATGATGAAACCTTTTCAGTGCCTATGCTTAAGTCCATCCAGATCCTACTTGCCACGGCTACATACCATGACTACGATATCTGGTGGTTGGGTGTCATGACAGCTCTTCTAAAATGATGTTTTGGAAGAGAGCGTCTATAAGTACACAGGCAGAGGGCTTCGTAAACAGTGGGAGCAGCGGAAACGCGTGCAAGATGCTTTATTGGATAAAGCAGGCATCGCGGAGTTGGAACGTCTGTTTTGATGTGTTAGTCAAAGAGTTTGACATCATCAAAATGGTAGATGAACCTTGTATTAACAAAAAGGTAGTAGGGAGTATGGTGGTGATCCTCGTAGAGTACGTGGATAACATACTCTTGATAAGAAAGGAGTTTCCTATGCTACGCTCGATCAATCTTCTCTTATCACAAAGATTCTCCGTGTAGGATCAAAATGATACCTCCTAAATCCTGAGTTTTGGATCTATGAGATAGATCTAAATGGATGTTAGGATTCTCACTAAATGTAGTGAGATGGTATCGATTGATCCTGGGGAAAATCACTGGAAGTGTTCCAGGGTGATAAAGATGACTGAGTGTCAGTCACAGGCATTGTCATTACCCTCAGTAAAGGGACGGTATGTTGGAAGAGTTCCAAGCTAGATACCGTGACATACTAGACGATAAAGGCAGGAAACATCGCTACTTAAGATGCTACCAAAGAGGCTGTTTGGGTGTATATTGGTTCATGAGATGAACTATGTTCCACCCATTGTGTGACAATGGAGTTGTGGCTTATGCCAAGGAACGCAGGTCCCATCCGTGATCCAGACATATTCTAAAGCAGTATCACTTGATCATGGAGATGGTTGATCTCTAAGGGATCGAGGTTAGGAGAGTAGACTCAGAGGACAACATGGCGGATCCACTCACGAAGGCCTATTCCCAGAGAGAGACTTTTATGGGATGGTTGAGTATGAGATACTACAACCACTGCTACAGATGGCCCTAGTGCAAGTGGGAGATTGTTAGTTATATGTATGCCCTAGAGGCCATTACTGTACATTGGATGTATATTGTAGTGGATGCTGGGACATATATAGGGAGGACTTTCTTGCTCGACATGATAGTATGCTATCTGGTTGCTCTTTACCTTAACGTTTACACAGATTGTCTCTCTATTACATGTTGGTAAAGCTCTTAGGATGTGTACTTGACTACCTGGACTATGATGCGGATCATACTAGTGGGGACATGGTGGTCCATAAGTACATCCTTGAAAGTCCCTAGTCGTGGGTGTATCGAGATGGGGCATCGATATACCAGAGTAGACTAGTATATACCTTCTCGACCCATACAGATGGGCGATGGATGATCCCATATCCATTGGTGTTTGACATCGGAGATGATATACGGGTGCTCAGTAGAGACTGGGTACACTGGACGGACTCGCCGAGAACTCTCAGATGGTATTATACCTTACGTCAGATGGCAGTTCTCTGGTGACACTGGTACAGAGTAGTCTGTTGACCCGAGATCGTCATAGAGTCTTGTGTGGTTCCCACTGTGCTTTGATTTCCACCTTACCACGTCCAAGAGGGCGTGCAAAACGGTGGTTTTTGGGTACAGTCCCGAGTCACATGGAGGCAATGAGCGATAGGAGGGGATTCGTCTCTCCCGGTATAGGGAGTTGATGTTGCGCTTTGTTCGATTGGCTATAACCGGAAATCCATGGCCAGGGTTGCTGAGATATACTGGTAAGTGTTACCAGTAGTTTCTCGAAATGTTATAGACCTCATATCGACACGACTTATCGAGCTGTTGGGGTCTGACGTTTACCACCCCTAGGCGAGATATGCGACATATCAGACGATCAGACCGGACTGTACGGTAGTGTTACTGGTTGGATTTACTTGAGTGTGAGCGGGCTTGCTCGTCGATCTTCTGATCGCTCAATACCCGGGTGGCCGTTATGTTTAGCAGACCGCTTGCGACTTGTGGGTGTTTGATATGATCATCACCTGCTGCCGGCGTATTGACGAGTCTTTAGAGTCCTACACAGAGGTTTCCTGGCTCAAGCGAAACGAAATAGGAGCGCATATGAGATATGTGCGGGACCGAGAATAATGCGTGTTTGTGATACCGTATTCTATTCTCGCGATGAATGTATTGAATGGTTGTATGCGATATAACCTAGTTATCGAATCAAGGATTGATTCGATAAGCCGATACAATGGATACTAGTCGGTTATATGCGATATGACCGGATCGTTAAATCAAGTGTTGATTTAATGATTTAATGTATAATTATATATTTGATATATTACTTTGCATTAACTAGTATTGGTTCACTTTAAATGGATTTTCTCACTTGGATTGTGCAAATTGTATATGTGATATACTTTTGTACACAAGTTTGTATCTTGTTTGATGATACATGCTCACTAGGGTTTGTGTAAAGATTAAACCATGGTTATTTAAATGGTTAGGGTTTTGATTTTCATATCCATTTATTCATTTTTTTATTTATTTCTTTTTGGCAAAAGAAATGAAAATGGTGGCTTGATTTGTTTGCTTGTTAAATCTTCATGAAGGTTTGACTAAGTCACCATTTTTGTCTCATGCTTAACCCTAACCATTCCATTTAACCATGATTCATTCTCTACACTTAACCATGGTTTGAATATGATAAGTATTGATTTTCTTTTCCATTTTAAATTAACTTATCATATTCTTCATCTTCTTCTTCTTCTTCACTTCAAGAAAAAGCTTGATAGCTTTAATGGCAAAGTGAGAAAAAGAGTGAGAAATCCAATTCTAAAGTGAACTCATCTCCTATTTCTTCATCCTATACCTCTTGCCAAGTAGTAGAGTGTGTTTTCTTCACAAGTTTCATGACTTGGTGAAGTTGGAGCTTGATCTAGCGATGCCTCGACGTAGATCATCTTCGGCACAAAGCCGACGACCTTGCCCGCCCATTTCTCCGATGAAGCCGACGCAAGAGCCCGAATTTCATTTGGACAGCGGAGAGGACTTCATTACGGAGCCGTGGAGGTGGAGGACCGGATCTACAAAGGTTGTATTTCCGTTCTTTTAGTTTAGTTGTAAACTAGTTACATTTGTCGCCTAAAATTCTAGCCAACGATCTTGTTAGGGTTTCTCGGCACCGTTAAAATTGAAAATTGGCATGGTTGATGCCTTGTGAGAGCTCTAGTGTGTGCCTAGGAACCCTACACAGTTCAGGCAATATGGTGTAGATGACGTATGTTGGCATATACAGGTGTCCGATTAAATATGTGTACAGGCCACACGGACTTTAATCGGACAGTTGATAATACTAGCGGCTTAGGATTAAGCCGGATTATTAAATCAGGTTTTGATTTAATAATTTATATATATATTTTATATATATGTATTCTAGTATTATTGTTCATTATTCATTTTCTTTCTTGGCTATTCGTATTTTTGTATGAATATGCGTATATGTAATTCGATACGTATACCAGATTGTATTCCGTATTTATACGGAATTACTTCTAGAAGATTGCCACCTCATTACATGATTTTCCTTTTTAGAAAATCATTTTGGGAAATGAGGTGGAGGTGTGAGTTGGCATGAGCATGGTTTGGCATGTAGAGAGGTATGTCACATCTTTGTTTATTTGGAAATTGAAAGGAGATATTTTATTTGTATGGTGGAAAATGACTTAGCTATTCTCTACACATACCATCCATTATTGATACACTCTCATTCTCTCTTGGAGAGACTTAGCCATTTCTTGAGTGGCTTATGGCACCTGGTTTCCTCACCTTCTCCTCCTTCTTTTTGAGTTGCTCTTTTGAGAATTAGTGACGAGAGAAAATTATAGTGAGATAATCCTACACCTCCACTCTCCATTGCTAGCAACCTTGGAGGGTCGGTTGGTTCCTTAGGCGAACCTGGAGCTTGCGCCGTTTCCCTTGGGTGGATCATCATCGATGGAGGAAGATCGGAAACCAAATTCGATCCGCAACCCCTAGGAGCTAATGAAGGTAGTAGAAGACCGAATGACTTGGTTCATTCGGTATAACATTCTAACCTAGTAGTTTAACTCCTACTTAGTTTGCTAGTACAGGTTTATCGTTTCGATCTTAGACGGGTTTTGTTTGCGACAAAAATTTTAATCTCCAGTTTTTGTTCCGCATCGGCCACGGTAGATGGCCACGGAGCCGGCAAAACCCAGCATACTCATCATGGAGCGCACCTGCGGATGAGCAATCTAAAAGAGAATCACATTCTCAATATGGAATACCTAGTACCAACCCTCTGTCTGTATGGACATTGGACAACATACATCAATATGTATAACTCCCTAAAGTTCATTAAATCATTTTCCGTGTGTTGTTAATTGAAAAACATTCTTTTGATTAAAAAGAAACCAAAAGTTTGCTGTTTAGGCAAAACTTGATGATTTTCCTCAATAGCAACAATTGCTTCGAAAACCAACATTGAGGAAAAAATCATCCATTCTTAATTTTCTGCTCCTTCTCAGCATTTGTAACGCCCTACAGATGTGGGATTCTAATTCGGTATCTATATAACCAGGAGTTAGAATTTATTGAGAAGCAGTTTCTCAAAACACAGATGCATGGGAAATCCGAAACATCAAAAATGTTTCAGTGGGGTTAGTCGGGTATTCTCAGTATTGCCTTTTTCATTGCCCAAGTTCATGACAGTAGTCACAATTTCCTTTTCTCACTTCAACCCCTTTTGACGTCTCTCCATCTTACCTTCCTATATACCGAACTTATGCTAGTTGGTTTTCTCCTTTCCATTCCTTCAGCACCAGCTTCGGGATTGGAAGAAGACTATCCAATAAGCTTAACAGATATGCACTCATTATAGGATAAGATAGGAGGGATAAACAAACGAACAATTCATCTAATCCAGAACCAATGGCCATCCTCAGACTGAAATAGTTTCATCGAGTTTGTATCTAACTATATGATTGCCTTCCAAACAATATGGATCTCTGTACCGAATACATAGGGTTCTGGAGTTAGCAGAAGGGGATGTGGGATATGTGAGGACATATGTGACTTTGTCGTGGATTAGGGCAATCCATACATTCCAAACCTGTCGATGGTAAAAGGGTCGGTCAATATGGTTAATGAGTCTTAGTTTAAGGTGAGTCTATGGTCGCTGCCAGAGAGAGAGAGAGAAAAGAAACACTAAGCGTTCACTCTAACCTAGATTAGATTATTATATTTATCTAATCAGGATGGCTCCCACTGTTCTGTCAAATTCTCCTTCAAACCCTAAAGGAGAACTTGCCGGGATTTCATATAGAAAATCTCTCGGGAGTAACTATTACTCACAGTAAGAATCAGGACCCAGACTATCATGGTGTGGTAACCATGAAGATGGTCAAACAAGTGACCCCACTCCATAGAAGGAATGCAATCTCACTACAAGTTTCAACACATGAAACTCCCGATATCGGTTTTTACCCCTAATAGCTTTTGACCTTGATGAAGGTCAACAAATCATAAACCGCTAGTCAAGTTCTACCTGTCATTTCGTGATTAATTTAGACCCACCCACACGAGCCCTTGACAAAGGTCAACAAGGCTACGCGACCGTCCTAGCTAATCACATCATATGCTAGCAGGAAGACATCACTTAGCTACCATACACTATGCCTTGACGAAGGTCAACAAACATAACACGAATACTAAGTACTCTACTTCCTGAAATGACATAGGGCTACGACTAGTTTTGATGAAAACCATCAAGGTAATGAACTTGATCTCATCGTAGGAACCGAGCGGTTTTGAAAGTTTATAGTCGCATAGACCTTTGCTTAAGAGTGAACTCCCCGTGAAGGGATCTAGAATCTTTTCCTCATCGAATGAGGTGCGGGATATTCCTAATCGAATATCATGACGCAAATCAAAAGAATACGGCTAAAAAAATAATTTTTAGTGACACAGACATTTACCCAAGAGCGAACTCCCAGTGACGGGATCGTAGGGTTTCTTAGCACGATAGCAAGGTTTCGGGAGGCATCATCCATTCCGTTTTCAAAATTTTGACATACTAAACAACCCTAACCCTAGAATCTTAACTAGAGAATTAGACGATACAAGAATGTAAAAAACTTTACATTAAGTGAACAAGGAATACAACCTTTGTAGACCAGTCCTTCACTTCACTTGCTCCGTGTAGTAGTCCCGCGACTCCACTAGGCTCCACTTGAGGCTTTGAACGAGCTTCCTCCGATGACCTTCGTGCCGAAGATGATCCACGCGAAGTCCCTCCAACTCAAGCTACCTCTACACTAAACTCTTTAGCGTAGGAAACACGCTACACTCGATCGCTAGTCAAGTATAGGATGGTGAAGTAAGGGATGTTAAAAGCTCACAAGTTTGTGTTCAAGCTTCATGGTTCACATCACATGTGAGGGTTGAAGCTTGAACCATGACATGAGGAGGAAGAAGAAGCTAGAGAGCAACCATGGGAGCAACTCAAGAAAAATGGCTAAGTCTTGAGAATGAGCTAGAATCAATGGCAACTTTGACCCCTCACTCATTCAAGCATGAAATTATGCAATATAAAATTGCAACCATGCTTAAATTGTAAGTCAAGATGAATAAACAAGTATAAATCCCATGCTTGCAACCATGCTCTTATTTCCACCTCATTTCTATTTTCACAAAATAGAAATTCATATGCCATGCTTCATTTTATATATATATATATATATCATATATATTAATATATATATATAATGAAGAATAATTAGTGAGCTAATGATATTAGGTAAGATATAATTATATCACATATAATATATCACATTATTAAATCAACACTTGATTTAATAATCCATTTATATCACATATGACCGACTAATATCATTCATCTGTATATCACATTATCAAATCAACACTTGATTCGACAATCAGGTTATATCACATATAACCGAACCTATAACAAATAACTGCCAGATTACAATACGGTATCACATACACGTATTTAATCAGGCCCACACACATATCACATATGTGTCCTACTTCGTTTCGCTTGAACCAGGGAACTTCTGTGTGGGACACTAAAGACTCGTCAATACGCCAGCAGTAGGTGATGATCATATCAGCCACCTACAAGCCATCAGCGGTACTAGCTGGACATAACGACTACCCGGGTATTGAGTGATATGAAGATCAACAAGAAAGCTTGTCCATAGTCTCCATGAAGCCTATAAGTAACACTACTGTACAGTCTGGTCTCTTCGTCTGATATGTCGCATATCAAGTCTAGGGGTGGAAATCGTCAAACCCCAGTAACGTGATAAGTCATGCCGATGTCTGGCCTATAACGGTTCGAGAAACTACTGATAACACTTATCAGTAAATCTCGGCAGTAGCCCTGGCCAGGGACTTCCAGTTATAACCAATCGAGCATAGCGCAACATCAACCCCCAATACCGGGAGAGACGAAACCCCTCCTATCGCTCATTGCCTCCATGTGACTCGGGACCGTACCCAAAATCCATCTGTTTGAACAACTCCTCTTGAGTGTGGTAGGGAGGAAATCAAAGCACAGTGGGAGCCACACAAGACTCTATGATGATCTCGGGGCTACAGACTAAATGTACCAGTATCACCAGAGGACTGCTATTCGACGATAGGTATACTACCACATAGGAGTCCTTGGCGAGTCCTGTTCAGTGTACCCAGTCTCCATTGAGCACTCGTATACTATCTTTCATGTCAAACACCAATGGATGTGGGATCATCCATCGCCCATCATATGGGTCAAGAAGCATATATGCTGTCTACTCTAGAATATCGATGCCCTGTCTCGATATACCCTCGACTAGGAACAATTAAAGGATGAACTTGTGGACTACCCTGGCCCCACTAGTATGATCTCCATCATAGTCCTGGTAGTCAAGTACATATCCTAATGGCTTTATCAACATGTGAGAGCAAGACAGTATCACAATACAAGACTGCATGTTAAGACAAAGAGCAACCAGATAGCATACTATCATGTCGAGCAAGAAAGTCCTCTCTATATATGTCCAAACATCCACTATAATATACATCATATGTACAATAATGGCCTCTAGGGCATACATATAACCAACAATCTCCCACTTGCACTAAGGCCAGTTGTTGTAGTATCTCATACCTAACATCCCTAAGAGTCTTTCAAATTGTATCTGGGGTATGTCCTTCGTGAGTGGATCCGCCGTGTTATTCTTCGTGTCAACTCTCCTTACCTCGATCCCTTGGAGATCAACCATCTCCTTGATCAAGTGATGCTATCCTCAGAATATGTCTAGATCGCTGATGGGACCGGCGTTCCTAGGCTAAAGCCACAACTCCATTGTTGTCACAATAACAGTTATTGGATGCTCAATGGTAGGAACCATGTTCATCTCATGAACAAGAATTATCCAGACATCCACTTTGGTAGCATCGTTGGTAGCGATGTATTCAGCCTTTATCGTCTACTATGCCATGGTATCTAGCTTGGAACTCTTCCAACATACCGTCCTTCCACTGAGAGTAAAGACAAAGCCCGTGACTGACTTTCTGTCGACCTTATCACTCTGGAAGCTCGAATTGGTAAAGGACTCCCACTAGAGTTTACCGTTACCAAACCCCAAGAATATTTCTTCAGTGCTTCTCAAGGACTTAAGAATGTCCTACACAGCTATCCAATGATTTTCCCAAGATCCGATTGATTCCTAATCACTACACCCAGTGAGTTAGCTATATCTGGTCTGGTACATAACATCGTACACATGATTGAGCCTACTGCCGAAGCATAAGGTATCTTTTGCATGCGAGCTCACTCCAAATCAGTCTTGGAAGACATCTTTTTGGAGAGAGTGATTCCTGAGTAAGTGGGTGAACCACCACGCTTAAAATCTTCCATGCTAACCCTTTAGTACGGTGTTAGTGTACCTGGATTTGGGACACTCCAAACATCCACATAGATCTATCGCCATAAATCATAATCCACAAGATGTAGTAGGTATCATCCAGATCTTCCATGGAGAATCCTCGTGATAAGAGGAGCTTGACCGAGTGTAGCATAGGAAACCATTTCCTATCAAGTGTATGTCATCTACGTACAATACGTGGAAGACAACCTTACTCTCTATAACCTTCTTTTATATACAAGGTTCATCTACCATTTTGATGAAATCAAACTCCTTGACTGCCACTTCAAAACAGATTTTCCAACTCCGCGATGCGTGCTTTAATCCTGATGGACTTAAGCATATCCACTGGAGAAAAGGTTTCATCATAATCCACACCTGGTCGTTGACGAAAACCTTTTGCAACAAGTCTAGTTTTGAAAGTCTCAACTTTTCCATCTACACCAAGTTTCTTCTTAAAGATCCATTTACTCCTAATGGGTTTTACCCCTTTAGGTGCAACATTCAAAGTCATACTTTGTTGGTGTATATGGATTCCATCTTTGATCGCATAGCATGCAGCCATTTCACAGAGTCCCCACTCGTGATGGCCTGCCTGAACCTAGTTGGGTCATCATCTACCATGATGCAATCCTCGCTCCCACTGTCATCGAGAAAACCGTAGTATCTCTCACGGGGATGAAGAACCCTACTAGATTCGCGGAGAGGCTGAGGTTCGTTGGAGACTATTGAATCCTTTGGTTTCACGAAATCATCAGCTGTTAGTTTATCCAGCTGGAACTCCTTCCAGTTCTACCTCATGACCACAAATTTCTTCACAAGAAATTCCTTTTCTAAACAGGTGGCATGCTGAGAAGCAAAACAACTTTTTCTCCTTAGTGGCGTAGAAGATATACCCTCGCGAATGTTCGGGATATCCAACAAACTTATACAGAACTGACCTTGCCTCGAGCTTGTCCGGATTTTGCTTTTCAACATAGGCCGATCAACCCCATATCTTAACTCGTTTAAGACATGGTCTCTTCCCATTCCATATCTCATATGGAGTGGTAGGCACTGATTTGGATGGAATCACATTCAATAGGTATGCAACTTCTCAAGTGCATAACACCAAAAGGAAACTGGTAACTCAGCAGTACTCATCTTAGAGCGCGCCATATCTCATAGGGTGCGATACCGCTGTCTCGACACACCGTTGTGCTGTGGTGTACTCGAAGGAGTAAGCTGAGAGAGAATCACATTCTACTTTTAGAAACTCCAGGAACTCCATACGCAAGTATTCTCCTTCTTCGATCACATCGAAGGACTTAATACTTATCCCCGTCTGGTTCTCAACTTCAAGCTTATATTCCTTGAATTTCTCAAAACTTTCAGACTTGTGTTTCAACAGGAACATATGTCCAAATCTTTAGAGATGATCAGTGAATATAATGATGTATGAAGAACCAACCTTGGCATTTGTAGACATAGGACCGTATACATCATCATGTGTCTATCCCAAGAGTTCAATAACTCTTTCTCTGTTTCCGGTAAACGAAGTATTGGTCATTTTACTTTTGAGACAAGACTGGCAAGTATCATAAGATGAAAATTCGAACAGATTCTAATATTCAACCATTTTGTAACTTAGCTAGTCGTGTCGCATTAATATGACCTAGTCTACAATGCCACAAGAAGGATTCACTCAGTTTTGAACTACTCCTCTTGTGTTTGTTCTATATACTTTGAACCGTGGTTTGATTTGGAACGTATATGCTATTATATAACGTGCCTGATCCAATCAACTCTAGATTCAGGAAAATGTTCACAACATTATCCTCCAATACAGAATTATATCCTTCTTTAACTTAATAAAGAATCTGATGTAATGATGTATATGTAGGGTTTCTTAGCACAACAGCAAGGTTTCGGGAGGCATCGTCCAAGCCATTTTCAAATTTTTGCCATGCTACTTAACCCTAACCCAAGAATCTTAACTTGAGATTTAGATGATAACATATGTAAACAACTTTACAACTAAGTGAATGTAGAATATAACCTTTGTAGACCGGTCCTTCATTTCAAATGCTCTAAGTAGTGGTCCCTTCGCTGCGATCAAAGAACTCCCGGACACTTGAGAGGCTCCACAAGGTGAATGAGGCATGCTTGCTAGAAATCTTCAAAATCCAAGATGATCTACGTCGGGGAAACACGGACTCAAGCTTTCTCTTCACTAATATGGAACTAGTGAAGCTAACACCCTAAACTATATGGCTAGTATAGAAGAGGATGATGAAGTAGGAATTTTGCTCACTATAGAATTCTTTTTCTCACTATTTTTCCTCACTTGCACAAAAGCTAGAGAGCTCTTGAGCTTGAAGAAGAAGATGAAGAGAGATAATGTTGTGAGAGTGAATGGCAACCATGGGTGAGAAAATATCTCATATAACCCTTGTAGAGAATAAACCATAGTTGTAGATAATGGTTAGGTTAATAAATATCTAAGGAAAAACAAAATGGGTAGACTAAGTCAATGGTCATCCAAAGCTTCTCCAAGCTTGTAACCATGACAAATTCCACTCAATTTTGAATTTCATAAATAAATAAAAACCTTAATATTATCTCATATATGGTGTAAGTCTCATACACCCATGTTGCATATATAATCAAGCATGACAAATTAATATATATCGCATATATATTAAGTGTCCAATAATGATTAAAAGAAATACACAACTGAGCTAATATTAGTTAATGTAAATTAGTATATCAAATATACAATTATACATTAAATTATCAAATCAACACTTGATTTAATAATCCGGCTATATCACATATAACTGACTAATATAAAATGTATCATTTCATCGAATCAACACTTGATCCGATGACCCAGCTATATTACATATAACCGGCCGATTTCACATATCGCGAGAATAGAATACGGTATAACATACGCGTATTATTCTTTGTCCCGCACATATCACATATGCGCTCCTACTCCATTTCGCCTGAGCCAGGAAACCTCTGTGTAGGACTCTAAAGACTCGTCAATACGCCGGCAGTAGGTGGTGATCACATCAGTCATCCACAAGCCGTCAGCGGTCAGCTAAACGTAACGGCCACCCGGGTATTGAGCGATCCGAAGATCAACAAGCAAGTCTACTCATAATCCTGTAAAGCCTGTCAGTAACACTACCGTACAGTCCGGTCTCTTCGTCTGATATGTCACATATCTAGTCTAGGGGTGGTCAACGTCAGACCCCAGTAACCGATAAGTCATGCCGGTGTAAGGCTCATAATGGGTCAAGAAACTACTGATAACACTTATCAGTAAATCTCCGTAGCACCACTGGCCAGGGATTTATCGTTATGGCCAATCGAGCACAGCGCAACATCAACCCCCTATACCGGGAGAGACGAATCCCCTCCTATCGCTCATTGCCTCCATGTGATTCGGGACTGTACCCAAAAGCCATCGTTTTGCACGTTCTCTTGAACGTGGTAAGGTGGAAATCAAAGCACAGTGGGAATCATACAAGACTCTATGACGATCTCGGGTCTATAGACTAACATGTACCGGTGTCACCAGAGAACTGCTATCTAACGATAGGTATAATACCAACTAGGAGTTCTCGGCGAGTCCGTTCAGTGTACCCAGTCTCCACTGAGCACCCATATACCATCTTTGATGTCAAACACCAATGGATGTTGAATCATCCATCGCCCATCATATGGGTCAAGATGCGTATACGCTAGTCTACTCTGGAGTATCGATGCCCTGTCTCGATACACCCTCGATTAGGAACAATTATAGGAAGTACTTGTGGACTACCCTTGGCCCCACTAGTATGATCTCCATCATAGTCCTGGTAGTCAAGTACAAATCCTATGGGCTTTATCAACATGTTAGAGCAAGACATTATCACAATACTAATCTACATGTTAAGACAGAGCAACCAGATAGCATACTATCATGTCGAGCAAGAAAGTCCTCTCTCTATATATATCCAAGCATCCACTATAATATACATCTCATGTACAATAATGGCCTCTAGGGCAAATACATAACTAACAATCTCCCACTTGCACTGAGGCCAGTTGTTGTAGTATCTCATACCTAACATCCCGAAGAGTCTCTCAAATTGTATCTGGGATATGTCCTTTGTTAGTGGATCCGCTGTGTTATCCTTCATGTCAACTTTCCTGAACTCGATCTCCCGGCGATCAACTATCTCTCGGATCAGGTGATACTGCCTCAGAATATGCCTGGATCTCTGATGGGACCTGGGTTCCTTGGCCAAAGCCACAGCTCCATTGTTTTCACAATACAAAAGTATTGGATGCTCGATGGACGGAACCACACCAAGTTCGTTTATGAACTTCTTCATCCAGACAGCCTCTTTGGCAGCATCATTGTCAGTGATGTATTCAGCCTCCATCGTCGAGTCTGCCACGGTTTCCTGTTTGGAACTCTTCCAACAAATCGCCCCTACATTGAGGGTAAATACAAATCCCGAGCACGACTTAGAGTCATCCTTATCACTCTGGAAGATCGATTCAGTAAAGGACTCCACTTGGAGTTGACCGTTACCATACACCAAGAACATCTCTTTAGTCCTTCTCAAGTGCTTGAGAATGTTCTTCACAGTTGTCCAGTGACTCTCTCCTGGATCTGCTTGATACCTACTCACTATATTTAGTGAGTATGCTACATTGGGTCTGGTACATAGCATCGCATACATAATAGAGCCTACTGCCGAAGCATAGGGTATCCCTTGCATCCGAGCTCTCTCCAAATCAGTCTTGGGAGACATCTCTTTGGAGAGAGTGAGTCCAGATATCGTGGGTAAATTCCCACGCTTGGATTCTTCTATACTAAACCTCTTTAGTATGGTGTCAATGTATCTGGATTGGGACAATCCCAGTATCCGTTTAGATCTATCTCTATAGATCTTAATTCCCAAGATGTAGGAGGCATCACCTAGATCTTTCATTGAGAATCATTGTGATAAGAAGAGCTTGACTGAGTGCAGCATAGGAACATCATTTCCTATTAAGAGTATGTCATCCACGTACAATACGAGGAAGACAACTTAACTCTCTGCCACCTATATACAAGGTTCATCTACGTTTTTGATGAAGTCAAACTCATTGACTACCACATCAAAACAGATGTTCTAACTCCGCGATGCCTGCTTTAACCCGTAGATGGATTTAAGTAGCTTGCACACCTTTCCACTGCTCCAACTGTCCACGAAGCCCTCTGGCTGAGTCATATACACGCTCTCTTCTAAATCACCATTTAGAAAGGCAGTCTTAACATCCATTTGCCAGATTTCGTAGTCATGGTATGCAGCAATGGAAAGTAAGATCCGGATGGACTTATGCATAGCCACTAGAGAAAAGGTTTCATCATAATCCACACCTGGTCGTTGACGAAAACATTTTGCAACAAGTCTAGCTTTGAAAGTCTCAACTTTTCCATCTACACTAAGTTTCTTTTTAAAGATCCATTTGCTCCCAATAGGTTTTATCCCTTCAGGAGCAACTTCCAAAGTCCATACTTTGTTGGTGTACATGGATTCCATCTCAGATCGCATTTCATCCAGCCATTTCACAGAGTCTCCACTCGTGATGGTCTGCTCGAAGCTAGTCGGGTCATCATCTTCCTTGATGCAATCCTCGCTCCCACCATCAATGAGAAAACTGTAGTATCTCTCAGGTGGATGATGAACCCTACTAGATCGGCGGAGAGGCTGAGGTTCGTTGGAAACTATCGAATACTCCGGTTCTACCAGCTCTACCTCTTTGCTACTAATCTCTTTTGCAAGAAATTCCTTTTCTAAAAAGGTGGCATGTGGAGAAACAAACACATTTTGTTCCTTAGTGAGGTAGAAATGATATCCATACGAATTGCTTGGATATCCCACAAACTTGCAAAGAACTGATCTTGCCTCGAGCTTGTCCGGATTTTTCTTTTCAACATAGGCCGGACAACCCCATATAATAACTCGTTTAAGAGATGGTCTCTTCTCATTCCATATCTCATATGGAGTGGTAGGCACCGATTTGGTTGAAACTCTATTCAATAGGTATGCGACCGTCTCTAGTACATAACCCTAAAAGGAAATAGGTAACTCAGCGGTGCTCATCATAGAGCGCACCATATCTAATAGGATGCGATTCCTCCATTCCGATACACCGTTGTGCTATGGTGTATATGGGGGAGTAAGCTGAGAGAGAATCCCATTCTCTTTTAGATAGTCCCGGAACTCATTGCTCAAGTATTCTCCTCCTCGATCAGACTGAAGGATTTTAATACTTTTACCCGTTTGGTTCTTGACTTCGTGCTTATATTCATTGAATTTCTCAAAAGCTTCAGACTTGTGTTTCAACAGGAACACATGTCCGTATCTTGAGAAATCATCAGTGAATGTAATGAACTACGAGGAACCATTCCTGGCATGTGTAGACATGAGACCACATACATCACTATGTATCAGTCCCAAGAGTTCCGTAACTCTTTCTCCGTGTCCACTAAACAGAGTTTTGGTCATCTTGCCTTTGAGACATGACTGGCAAGATGAAAATTCGAACGGATTCAAATATCTATCCTTATGTAACTTAGCTAGTTGTGCAGCATTGATATGACTTAGTCTACAATGCCACAAGAAGGATTTGTTCATTTCTGAACTCTTCCTCTTGTGTGTGTTTTGTATATTAAGAACTGTGGTTTGATTTAGAATGTATATGCTATTATTTACCGAGCCTGATCCAATCAACTTTTGATTTAGGGAGATGTTCATAACATCATCCTGTATTACAAAATTATATCTTTCTTTACTTAATAAAGAAACTGATAGAAGATTGCATATCAGGGTCGATATGTAATAGCATTCGTTCAGAATTAATGTATTACCATTTGGTAATACAAGGTGATATCCGCCAACTGCTTTGGCTGCAACATTTGCACCATTCCCTACTCTTACGGAATGATCACCCATTCCAAGTTCTCTACCTTTCCTTAGACCATGCAATGTATTACATCTGTGGGATCCTGATCCGGTATCTAAATCCCATGACGTAGAGTGAACTGAGAAACAGTTCTCGGTAACTAACACACCCGAAGAAGATGCATCAACATGCTCATTCTTCGTTTGGGTGGCGTGGAAATCCGGATATTGTCCTATTTCCTACTCAGTCTTATAACAATTATAAGAAAGAACGAAACCAACGTTCCTCTGCTCAGTATAACAAGCTGGTTCGGTCAATACATCCATATTATTATCTTGATTAAGGCCTAACATAGTCCCTACCTAGAGAGAGAGAGAAGAAAACACTTAGCGTATGCTCTTGCAAGATTAGATTGGTTATTATCTTATCTAATCAGGATGGCTCCCACTATTTTTATCAAATCTTCCATCAAACCCCAAAAGGTAAGACTGGTCGGGATTAATTACACCTTACAAGTTCGTCAATCTTTCAGCAGGCCAGTGTTGGTACTTTGAGGGAGGTTCCCCGTGCTTTCGCACGGACCTAATTAAAATAAACCTCATTTTCCCAGGGGCGTAACCCCATTAACACCATTCTAGACACCTACTTGATCGGCTAATTGTGATGGGTAAAACTCTCCCAGGAGTAACTCTTACTCACAGTGGTATCGGGATCCAACTATCTCATAGAAGGTATGTAATATCATTGCAAATTTCAACACTTGAAATTCTCGATAATCTTTTGCCCCTAGCAACTTATGACCTTGGCTACGGTCAACAAATCATAAGTGCTAGCCAAGTTCAACCCGTCATTTCCTGATTGAATTAAACCCATCCGTACGACCCTTGGCTATGGTCAACAAAGTCGTACGACTACCCTAACTCAATCGTATCATATGCTGCAGATAAGCAATAATTAGATGTTAGTGTATTTGCCCTAGGGGCCATTATTGTATCATACTAGCTTGTATATTACTTAATGGAAGCTTGGGATATTCACTGTTATATATCAGTCTTGCTAAAAATGGTGGTATGCTACTTGGTTTGTTTCTACTTTAATATGTGCATATCTTTCTTGTAACGTATCATTTATACATATTAGTAGAGCCCATAGGATCTTTGCTTGATTACCAGCGTTGTGATGGCAGTCACACTAGTGGAGGCTGGGTAGTCTATAAGCAACATCCTATACAGGTCCCTGGTCGTTGGATTATCGAGACAGGGCATCGATATTCAGGAGTAGACTAGTGTGTACGCTTCTCATCCCAGTTGGGGATATGGTCTGTCCCACAGCTATCAGTACGTCGTACTGGAGATAGTATACAGGTGCTCGTTAGGTTACGGGTACACCGGACAGGACTCGCAAGGGAACTGTTGGTTGGTATTATACCCGTCGTCAGTTAACAGTTCCCAGGTGACATGAGTATAGCATAGTCCGCAGACTTGACACTGCTACATCGCCATGAGTGTGTCCCACTGTTCTTAGATTGCTACCTTACCACAGCTCAAAGGAGTCGTGCAAACAGGTGGCAGTTGGGGCATCCCCGAGCACTTGGAGGCAGTGGCGGTTAGACAGGATTCGTCTCTCCCGGTATTGGGAGTTGATATCGCACTGTGTCAGAGAGCCATTACGCAAAGTCCCTGGCCAGGGCAAGCGAGATTTACTGGTAGGTTCCAGTAGTTTCTCAGGGTGTAATGGGCTACGCTCCGACACGACTTATACCGCTATTAGGGGATTGACGCTTGCCGCCCCCTAGGCCCGATATGCGATAGTCTTAGATGAACAGACCGGACTGTACGGAGATTGTCACATTAGGCTCAGTAGGGGTTTGAGATGGGTTTCCTCACCGTCCTTCTTATCGACATCTACCTGGGGACCGTTACGTATAGCTAGTGCCGCTTGCGGTCTGTGGTTAAACCCACTGCCAGCGTAGTGTCGAGTCTTTAGAGTCCCACACAGAGAGTTTCCCTGCTCCAGGCGAAACGATATAGAGGTCGTATGGTTTTACGACAAGGGTTCGTACGCATACATGTATTTACGCACGTATGACGTTCGGACAGTTTTTACTAGCCGGCTTTGGTTTAAGCCAGATTCTAGTATCGGATTATTGGATTTATACAGTCTAATGTTTTTCCGTGTTTTCACGGATAGGAGGGGCGTTCTCGTAATTTGGCGGGAAGCTTCTAGAAGCTTGGTGACTTGAGGGTTTAGGTGGCATTTACATTAAATGTATTTGTGACTCATTTAGATGAATCATTCAAGTGAGTGAATGAAGCATTTATTGCTTAATGACTCACTTGATGATTCATTGCATATATTTAATGAAGCATGATGATAAATCATTTAGATTTATTTATTTGTTTTTCTTTATGCTTCATAATATATTAGAAGTCAGAAGCTTTTATATCATTATTCATGCTCACCTTCTCTCTCCTCAAGCTCACTCTCTCTTCAAACCCTAATCCTATCCCTCATGTGTTGAGATCAAGGATTAGATGGACTAATTAATCCATAACCTCACTCTATATCACCTAGGTGACTTTGATTAGCAACTAAAGAAACCTAGTTATCTCAAGTTAGAGATCAAGCTTGGAGTAGGAGCTCTCGGGTGGATCGTCTTTGACTCGAGGAGGCCGTTGAGGTGCCGACGTTCCGAAGATCCTACGAGGAGTGAAGGACAGCGATGAAGACCCGAAGGACAAGTAACGTGAGGTATAACTTCGAATCCGAGTAGTTAAACCTTTCATAGTTTGCTAGTAATGGTTTAGATACGATCCGTGTGCTCAAGTCCGTGTTACGAAGCTTTGATAATCGTTTTTCATATATTCCGGCTCCCCGCAAGCTCGTGGGGTGGGTGACATGGAATTACAGTGGTATCAGAGTCAACTAAACCTTTACTAACTTGTTAGCAACTAATTAGAACTTCGATCGTCAGAAAAAACGCGAAAAACTTAACCCGGACCCCATCAGTTTCTGTTAATTTTAAACGTGTCGAAAACATTATTTGATATGCCTTAAAATTCACAGAAGGGGAATATAAGAATACTGGGAAAATACGAGCACTGAACTCGACAAGTCCGCTGCGGAGTCAACCCCGAGTTGACTCGGATTTGCTCTGTAATTCATAATATTTGGTGTTTTGTTTTCCAGTATATTCTATTTCTGCCCAGGTTACTTCCATGATGGCTTGCATTTGGGGTAGACACGGAAAAAGGTTGCCGATCAATGTTCTAAATTATTTGCTAATCTGGTTTTTTATCTGTAATGTTTAATGTGTTTGTAAACCTCCCCTAACTGCTAGCATGTCGGTTGGCAGGGGGTTGCACATTTCTGTAATGATTCTACTGTTTGTGTATATGAACTGTATTGGATTGTTGTGATGATTAGCCGGGGTTTGAGATTGGTTATAATACTCATTCATTCGATGTAATTGTAATATGTTGTAATATTATTTTGCGGGGCACATCCAGGTTGCGGTTGTAGCCACCGTTGTATTATTTCATTTTACTGTTTTTGCTCCTAGGATAGACCCAAGGTGGGGTACACAAACTACCGGGTACGTCGAAGTATTTAGTGGACTACTCACGTTGTTGGGGGAGACCGCTTCACTTTTGTTACTTGGCGGGTAGTTTGTCGTACCCATAGGGGTCGAGGGTGGGGAAATGGCTATTCATCACAACTGTGTAATCCGTCTTTTGTTACAGGCTCAAAGCAAACGCGGATTGCTTGCATATCCAATAATGTTCATCTGTGATCTGGAATGCCTATTTTTGCGTCTGACGAATGTACAATATCTATATATGATAGCTATTACACGTCACTTATGTTTTGCACCCGCGCTAGCCCAGCCCCCGCTCTGTCATTAGTTAAGTAACCTAACGGGTGATGACGGGACCCAGCGGCGAATACAGATGGCATAAGAGGACGTGGTATTTTCGTTGTTTTCTGCAATGATAGGATAAATGATGAGACGCATTATTATAATGCAAAGAAAATAAACCAAAAATGAATCGTTGGAACAATTTAAAAGAAACCACTCGGTTATTTTTAAAACAGAAGATATTTTTAATTGCGGAGCTTTAACCACTCCTTTTAAAAGCTATCAGGTTCTTTCGGTTATATCAAATTCACTACGTTCACGGTTTCGCCAAAACCATTCGTAGCCCTTCGTCATTTCATTTGGGTATTCAGTAGTATTCAAGCTATGTATTTTGACCAACGCCAAGGCATAGTGTTTGGTAGCTGCTGGGTATTCATTTGTTGCATAGATAGATGAGTTAGTTTGGGACAGTCGTATTATCATTTGGCCAACGTCAGGGATATGTACGGATGGGTTCAAATTAACAAGGATAATGATTGGTAGAACTTAACATGTGACTTATGACATTTTGACCAACGCCAAGGTCATAAGTGCATGGGGAAAAAATTTATATCGGGAATTTCTGAAGAAACTGAAATTTTCAAAGAGATGCATACCGTTTGGAGTTTGATGAATGTTGGTAGGATTCCTTCAGCATTATCATACGATGATATTTGGATCCCGATCCTACTGTGAGTACAAGCTACTTATCAGGAGATTCGTCACTTAATGATCAATGCTATAAACTAAGTAGGTGTCGAGAAAGGTGTCAGCGGGGCTACGCCCCCAAAGAAAAGAGGTTATTTAATTAAGGAACTTCGCGAAAGCGTTGGAAAACCTCCCTCGAAGTATCGACACTGTCCTGGCTGAACGGTTAAGCAAGTATTGTACGATGAGAATAGTCCTGGCTAATTCTTCTTTTATGGTTTGAGGAAGGATTCGAGAAACAGTGGGAGCCATCCTGTTTAGATAAACTAAAAACCAATATAAACTTGCAAGAGCATCATGCTAAAATGTTTTCTTCTCTTTCTCTCATTGCAGCGACCTTGTGACCACGACTAGGTTACATCTAGATAACAAATTGACTGAATCTGACTTATATGACTGGCAAAGGTCTGTCCAGATGTCCATTGCCTATGACAAACTGGACTACCCTATTACTACTCAAGATCCCGCCATCCCAGGTCCAGTTTCCATCGTCACGGATATGGATATCTGTCAGACAAGGGAAAAGGATAAAGTGAAAGCCAAGTGCCTCATATTGGCTTTAGTTGATGGTGTATACCAGAAGCAGCACGAGAAGATGGACTCAGTTTCCATCTTTCTCCATAACAAAGATTTATATGGAGAGCAATCTCGTATCGCAAGATATGAGACCTCGAACGAATTATTTCAAGCGGGGTTGGCTGTCGGGTCATCTGTAGGAGACAACGTCCTTACAATGACTAACCATATTGATGAGCTTCAGGACCTGGAGACTACGTTGGGAAACAGGTCATATGTTGACTTATTTCCACAGTCCCTACCCTCTACTTACACCAGTAAAGTAGGAGGAAAGAGAAGATCAAAAGTTTCGGGACTTGGTGTAGCTAAAGAGGAATGTTCCTATTGTTATGAGATCGGGCATTGGCAGAAAGATTGCAGGGCTTTGTAAGCCAGTAGCTAGGATACGAAGCATGTTGAGGCTACGGCCTCAAGTGCGTTTGTTATTGAGAACTGTTTGTCAATTAACTCTACTTCCTGGGTACTAGATACCGGATCAGGATATCATATCTGTAATTCATTACATGCTTTGAGAAACTGTAGAGTTATAAAGGTAGGCGATTTTCCTCTCAGAGTTGCAAACGGAATGAGCGTGGACGCTGAATCCGTGGGAGAATATCGCCTAGGTTTGACAAGTGGGAAGATATTGATTCTACATAACTGTTTGTATGTACCTAGTTTGACTTGTAATATCATATCAGTGTCCTCACTTTCAAGAGAGGGATATGATTTTACATTTGTAAGCGATGTAGTTCGCATCCACCTAAATCAAGTTCTGATTGGGTCCGGTGCATTAGATGATGGTATATACGTAATGAGTCAAGCTCAGGTTTTCAATGTCCAGAACAGACTTAAAAGAAAGTCTCCAGAAATAAATCAGGCTTTCTTATGGAATTGTAGACTAGGTCAAATCAATGAAACATGATTAACTAAGTTACATAGATAAGGATATTTGAATCCGTTCGAATATCAATCTTATGCTACTTATGAATCTTGTCTCATGGGAAAGATGACAAAGACTCCGTTTACTGGACACGGCGTAAGTGCGAGCGAGCTCTTGGGACTCTTACATAGTGACGTGTGCGGTCCAATGTCTACACATGCGAGAGGTGGTTTTTCCTATTTCATTACTTTTACGGATGATTACTCTATGTACGGATTCATTTTCTTAATGAAACATAAATCCGAGGCTTTTGAGAAATTCCAAGAGTATAAGAATGAAGTAGAAAACCAAACCGGCAAAAGTATCAAGACATTGAGATCTGATCGAGGTGGTGAATACTTAAGTGCCGAGTTCCTAGGTTACCTAAAAGAGAAAGGAATTCTCTCTCAGCTTACTCCTCCGTACACTCCACAGCATAACGGTGTATCGGAGAGACGGAATCGAACCTTATTAGATATGGTACGTTCCATGATGAGTAATGCTGAGTTACCGCGATCTTTCTGGGGTTATCGCTAGAATCAGCGGCATATCTTCTGAACAGGATTCCTACCAAGACTGTGCCTACCACCCCATATCAGATGTGGAGTGGGAAGAAACCCTATCTTCAGTATCTGAAGATTTGGGGATGTCCAGCTTTTGTTAAAAAGCAGCATGCAGACAAGCTCGAGGCACAATCAGTACAGTGTAAGTTTGTGGGATATCCAAAGAACTCCAAGGGGTATCTATTCTATTACGGAGAGGAACAAAAGGTTTTTGTTTCTCATAATGCCCATTTTCTAGAACAACAGGTTTTAGAAAAGGATACAAGTGGGAGCGAAATAGAACTGGAAGAAATTCCTGAACCACAAACTACAACTGAAAGTTTGGTAGAACCAGTTGTTCAAGAAGAACAGGACATTCCCGCACCCCTCCGCAGGAGTAGTAGGCCGTCTCATCCGCCTGAGAGATACTATGGTTTTCTCATAGATGGGGATAGAGAGGATTGCGTCATTGATGATGATGACCCTACTAGCTTCCAGCAAGCCATTCAGAGCGGCGACTCGGTAAAATGGCTGGATGCAATGCGGACCGAAATGGAGTCCATGTACACTAACAAAGTCTGGACTTTGGACTTTGCTCCAGATGGGGTAAAACCCGTAGGATGCAAATGGATCTTCAAAAAGAAGATTGGTGTAGATAGACAGGTTGAAACATATAAGGCTAGACTTATTGCAAAGGGTTTCCGTCAAAGACCTGGTATGGACTATGACGAAACCTTTTCTCCAGTGGCTATGCTCAAATCCATTCGGGTCCTTCTTGCTATTGCTGCCTTCCACGATTATGAGATCTGGCAGATGGACGTAAAGACGGCCTTTCTAAATGGTAATTTGGAAGAGTGCGTCTATATGGATCAGCCAGAGAGATTCATTCAGAGTGGGAGCAGTGGTAAAGTGTGCATGTTGCTTAAGTCCATTTATGGACTAAAGCAGGCATCGCGGAGTTGGAACATCTGTTTTGATGACACTGTCAAAGAATTCGACTTTATCAAAAATCAAGATGAACCATGCATATACAGTAAGATTATATGGAGAGTTGTTGTATTCCTCGTCTTGTATGTGGATGACATTCTCCTAATAGGAAATGGCATTCCTATGCTACAGTCAGTCAAAAGATTCTTGTCACAGAAGTTCTCCATGAAGGACCTAGGTGATGCCACCTACATTCTGGGGATCCAGATCTATCGTGATAGATCAAAGTGGATGTTGGGACTTTCGCCATCCAGGTACATAGACACCATATTGAAAAGATTCAGTATGGAAGATTCTAAGCACGGTAACCTACCGGCTTGTCACGGAATCACCCTCTCCAAAGAGATGTCTCCCATGACTGATTTGGAAAGGGATCGCAAGTCAATTATATCCTACGCTTCTGCGGTAGGCTCTATAATGTATGCGATGTTATGTACCAGATCAGATGTAGCATACGCATTGAGCGTTGTAAGCCGGTATCAGGAAAACCCAGGGGAGAAGCACTAGATAGCAGTAAAGAACATTCTCAAGTACCTGAGAATGACTAAGGAGATGTTCTTGGTATATGGCGGAAAAGACCTCCAGATCGAGGCCTTTGCCGACTCCAGCTTCCAGAGTGACAAGGATGACTCCAAGTCCATGTCGGGTTATGTCTTTACCCTCAATGGAGGGGCGGTCTATTGGAAGAGTTCCAAGCAGAAGACCGTTGCTGACTCAACAATGGAAGCGGAGTATATAGCTGCTTGCGATGCCGCAAAAGAAGCTATCTGGATGAAGAAGTTCCTCACAGAACTTCCGGTGGTTCCTACCAGTGTTGGTCCAATACCTCTGTATTGAGACAACAACGGTGTTATAGCTTTAGCGAAAGAACCCAGGTCCCATCAGAAGTCCAGACACATCTTAAGGCGGTATCACCTGATCAGGGAGATCGTAGATCGCCGGGAGATCGAGGTAAAGAGAGTAGATACAGAGAATAACACTGCTGATCCATTCACAAAGGCCTTTCCTCAGATGCAGTTCGAGAGGCTATTCGAGATGCTAGGTCTGCGATATGCCAGCACTTGGTCCTAGTGCAAGTGGGAGATTGTTAGTGTATATGCCTTAGGGGCCATTATTGTATCATACTAGCTTGTATATTACTTAATGGAAGCTTGGGATATTCACAGTTATATATCAGTCTTGCTAAAAATGGCAGTATGCTACTTGGTTTATTTCTACTTTAATATGTTCATATGTTTCTTGTAACGTTTATACATATTAGTAGAGCCCATAGGATCTTTGCTTGATTACCAGCGTTGTGATGGTAGTCACACTAGTGGGGGCTGGGTAGTCTATAAGCAATATCCTATACAGGTCCCTGGTCATTGGATTATCGAGACAGGGCATCGATATTCCGGAGTAGACTAGTGTGTACGCTTCTCATCCCAGTTGGGGAGAAGGTCTGTCCCACAGCCATCAGTACGCCGTACTGGAGATAGTATACAGGTGCTCGTTAGGTTACAGGTACACCGGACAGGACTCGCAGGGGAACTGTTGGTTGGTATTATACCCGTCGTCAGTTAACAGTTCCCAGGTAACATGAGTACAGCATAGTCCGTAGACTTGACACTGCTACTTCGCCTCGAGTGTGTCCCATTGTTCTTAGATTGCTACCCTACCACAACTCAAAGGAGTCGTGCAAACAGGTAGCAGTTGGGTGCAGTCCCGAGCACTTGGTGGCAGTGGCGGTTAGACAGGATTCGTTTCTCTCGGTATTAGGAGTTGATATCGCGCTGTGTCAGAGAGCCATTATGCAAAGACCCTGGCCAGGGCAAGCGAGATTTACTGGTAGGTTCCAGCAGTTTCTCAGGGTGTAATGGGCTACGCTCCGACACGACTTATACCGCTATTAGGGGACTGACGCTTGCCGCCCCTAGGCCCGATATGCGATAGTCTTAGACGAACAGACCGGACTGTACGGAGATTGTCACATTAGGCTCAGTAGGGGTTTGAGATGGGTTTCCTCATCGGCCTTCTATCGACATCTACCTGGGGACCGTTACGTACAGCTAGTGCCGCTTGCGGTCTGTGGTTAAACCCACTGCCAGCGTAGTGTCGAGTCTTTAGAGTCCCACACAGATAGTTTCCCTGCTCTAGGCGAAACGATATAGAGGTCGTATGGTTTTACGACAAGGGTTTGGACGTATACATGTGTTTACGCACGTATGACGTTCGGACAGTTTTTACTAGCCGGCTTTGGTTTAAGCCAGATTCATGAATTGGATTATTGGATTTATACAGTATAAGTTTTTCCGTGTTTTCACGGAAAGGGGGGCGTTCTCGTAATTTGGCGGGAATCTTCTACAAGCTTGGTGACTTGAGGGTTTATGTGGCATTTACATTAAATGCATTTGTGACTCATTTAGATGAATCATTCAAGTGAGTTAATGAACCATTTATTGCTTAATGACTCACTTGATGATTCATTGCATATATTTAATGAAGCATGATGATAAATCATTTAGATTTATTTATTTGTTTTTCTTTATGCTTCATAATATATTAGAAGTGAGAAGCTTTTATATCACCTTCTCTCTCCTCAAGCTCACTCTCTCTTCAAACCCTAATCCTACCCCTCATTTGTTGAGATCAAGGATTAGATAGACTAATTAATCCATAACCTCACTCTATATCACCTAGGTGACATTGATTAGCAACTAAAGAAACCTAGTTATCTCAAGTTAGAGATCAAGCTTGGAGTAGGAGCTCTCGGGTGAATCGTCTTTGACTCGAGGAGGCCGTTGAGGTGCCGACGTTCCAAAGATCCTACGAGGAGTGGAGGACAGAGATGAAGACCCGAAGGACAAGTAACGTGAGGTATAACTTCGAATCTGAGTAGTTAAACCTTTCGTAGTTTGTTAGTAATGGTTTAGATACGATCCGTGTTCTCAAGTCCGTGTTACGAAGCTTTGATAATCGTTTTTCATATATTCCGCCTCCCCGCAAGCTCGTGGGGTGCGTGACATGGACTTACATTAGCTACCGCACACTACGCCTTGGCTAAGGTCAACAAACGCAGCACGAATACTAAGCAGTACTTATTTGAAATGACGGAGGGCTACGACAGGTTTTTTTAAGAAAACATTTTGTGTAATGAACTTGATATCGTTGTAGAAACAAGTGATTTTAAAAATGAGTGTTTTTGAGGCTTTTACTAGTTTCGCTAAAGAGGTCACTCCCGGTGAAAGGATCATCGGCTCTTTCCTTATCGAATAAGGTGCCGGATATTTCACAAATATCACTATGCAAAGCAAGAACTATAGAAGCAATCAAAAACAAAACTGAGTGAGTTGTAGCATCTGCTAGTTTTGCTAAAGAGGTCACTCCCGGTGAAGGGATCTCGGCTCTTTGCTTATTGAATAACGTGCTGGATATTCTACATGGAATACTGCTATGCAAAGAAAAAACTAGAGCTACCCTTTTTGAAAATTTGATTCTACAACATCCTTTATGTTTCTTTTCTTTCATTAGTCTCATTAATGACGTCCCATCATTTATGCTTCCTAAGCATTACAGAAGAAACGAAAATACAACGCACGCTTATGCCATCCGCATTCGCCACAGTGTCCCGTTATGCACCGTTAGGTTACTTAACT
This sequence comes from Agapanthus africanus, assembly GCA_030015575.1. Taxonomy (NCBI): domain Eukaryota; kingdom Viridiplantae; phylum Streptophyta; class Magnoliopsida; order Asparagales; family Amaryllidaceae; genus Agapanthus; species Agapanthus africanus. Next base: position 360,223,148 of record JASDDO010000012.1, read on the forward strand.
AACGACATAGAGGGGCGGGACTAGCGTGGGTGTAAAACAAAAGCAATGTTTATTATATATCATATATATTATAATAAAGCATTCGTCTCAAACATATAAAGTGATCACATCACAGAATATCAGCAGCAGAAGATAACATATGAATTATTGGATATTCTAGGAGGTCCGTATTTTGTATTTGGCCAACAATAGAAAACACGGGTTCAACGGCCGCGATGAATAGCCAAACCCACATTCCTAGACCCCTACGAGAGTGGCAAGCAACCCTACCAATTCTAGAGTTAGGATACCCGGACTCGACTCCTAGAGATGGTCTCCCACTGGACTCTAGAACCCGGTTACTTGTGCTCCCTACCTTGGGTCTATCCTAATGCGGAAAAGTAAATAATATACAACAATGGTGACATCATCCTCAGCCCGGACGTGCCCCAATAAAAGAATATTACATACAATGAATTTTACATGAATGGAAATAAAAACTCTCATTTCACATAAAACCCCGGCTATTAAGAACTCGACGATCCAATATAACATATCACAACAACACATAACAACACATGTCATCAACGTAAGTAAATATGCGCATCCCAATTGTCGTTGACGTATAGCAACGAAACCGGAGATACACCACATATTACACTTACGGTCGCAAAAAAGAAAATATCAAACTACAACATTTGGAATCCATAATCACCTTAGACATCATAAACCCGAAATATCACATACTTCGGATTTCATGCCTAACTATATGAATTCCACATATTGTATCACATTCCACAAATAGTTAGACGATGTTAAACATTCCGATCGAATCAACAAACACCCAAAATTTCCCAAAAAGCTCAACACTTGAGCGTAGTTTAAAAGTACCCATCACATGCCACAGTACCTATGGACCGGCCGTAGAAGGGTTAACCATTGCCTCACTTATGGCGCCGCGGAACTACCGCAAACCCTAGGGTTTGGCGGCGGTTCATACAGTCACAGAATCGAGTTAGGGTTTCGTTCTTCTAGTGGGTCCATCGCATTACTTGCATGATCTTTGAATGTTCTTAAACTTGGAAAAAATCCAACTCTTGAAAAAATTTCCAGCGAGGGTTAAAGTGGGTATTTGATATCCGTTCGAACTTTTTAACACCGTCTAAATAACCCGAAAACATGTTAGAATTACGACTACGAAACACTCCGAATTGCCTTTGTAGAAAAATAACATCTCATGCAATTTTAGAAAAAACTAGCAACACCTGAAACACCAAAACCCAGAGACCAAGCCACAGAACAAAAATGAACCCATGAAAACCCTGTTTGGCCGGCCTGCTCGGATTTTAGGGCTATGTGCTCGGCCAAAAACCGGCCAAATATGTTCGTTTTACTTCTGTGTTCATGTTACATCTCATATAACATTCTGCAGTTGTTTAAAAAATTTTAGAGACCAAATAAAAATCGACAGAAACTCGGTCAAGGTGTTTCAAGTTTCGGAGTTGTTTCGGTTTCGTAATCTAACAAATATCGTCTAAATCTCTAGCTTGGCTTTGATACCACTATAGGGTTGCTTAGTACATCAACAAGGTTTCAGATGGTATCGTCCATGCCATTTTCAAATTTTTGCCATGCTACTTAACCCTAACCCTAGAATCTTAACTTGAGATTTAGATGATAACATATGTAAACAACATTACAATAAGTGAATGCGGAATACAACCTTTGTAGACCGGTCCTTCACTTAAAATTCTCCAAGTAGTGGTCCCTTCTCTGCGATCAATGAACTCCCGGACTCTTGAGAGGCTCCACAAGGTAAATGAGGCATGCTTGCTAGAAGTCTTCCAAATCCAAGATGATCTACGTCGAAGAAACACATACTCAAGCTTTCTCTTCACTAATACGGAACTGGTGAAGCAAATACCCTAAACTATATGCCTAGTATAGATGAGGATGATGAAGTAGGAATTTTGCTCACTTTAGAATTCTTTTTGTCACTATTTTTCCTCACTTGCACAAAATCTAGAGAGCTCTTGAGCTTGAAGAAGAAGATGAAGAGTAATAATGTTGTGAGAGTGAATGGCAACCATGGGTGAGAAAATATCTCATATAACCCTTGTAGAGAATAAACCATAGTTGTAGATAATGGTTAGGTTAATAAATATCAAAGGAAAAACAAAATAGGTGGACTAAGTCAATGGTCATCCGAAGCTTCTCCAAGCTTCTAACCATGACAAATTCCACTCAACTTTGAATTTCATAAATAAATAAAAACCTTAATATTATCTCATATATGGTGTAAGTCTCATACACCCATGTTGCATATATAATCAAGCATGACACATTAATATATATCGCATATATATTAAGTGTCCAATAGTGATTAAAAGAAATACATAAGTGAGTTAATATTAGTTAAAGTAAATTAGTATATCAAATATACAATTATACTTTAAATTATCAAATCAACACTTGATTTAATAATCCGGCTATATCACATATAACCGACTAATATAAAATGTATCATTTCATCGAATCAACACTTGATCCGATGACCCGGTTATATCACATATAACCGGCCGATATCACATATCGCGAGAATAGAATACGGTATAACATACGCGTATTATTCTCGGTCCCGCACATATCACATATGCACTCCTACTCCGTTTCGCATAAGCCAGGAAACCTCAATGTAGGACTCTAAAGACTCGTCAATACGCCGGCAGTGGGTGGTGATCATATCAGTCACCCACAAGCCGTCAGCGCTCAGCTAAACGTAACGGCCACCCGGGTATTAAGCGATCCGAAGATCAACAAGCAAGTCTGCTCATACTCCTGTAAAGCCTGTCAGTAACACTACCGTACAGTCCGGTCTCTTCGTGTGATATGTCGCATATCTAGTCTAGGGGTGTGTAACGTTTCAAAATATTAAAATATTAATTTTGGGGAATTTTTATAATTTAATATTATTTTAATGAATATTTTAATATTCCGGTATAATTAAATACGAATAACTAGCGAAAATTATGGAAAATTCTAAAATAGGGTATTTTATGGAATTATGCCATTTTAAAGTTTTTATGATTTGTTTGAAACAAATTTAGTGTTAATCGTGATTAAAAATCGCTAATCGGATTTTTGGCATTTTTGTGCAAAACATGCACATATCTTTTTCTACACTTGTGTTACAATTTTTCTTGCCATGGTTGTTCATTTGGGTTCACTATTGGGGTGAGAAGGAATTAGGGTTAAAGAAAAGAAATGGAAAAGGAAAAGAGAATATATTATGAAGCATGGTGAGAGAGAGAAAGAGTAGGTGAGATGTGTTGACTTGAACCATTCCTCCATCATTCTTCAACTCATTTCTCCCTCCCTCTTCTTCTGTTGCTGCTGCTGCTGCCCCCTTGCTCTTCCTCCTCACTAAAATCATCTCCATCACACTCAAATCAACTCCAAAACCCCATCTTCCCTTCACTAAAAAGGTGCACGAGCTCGAGAGGAACGCTTTGGACTAAGGAAGAGTGGATCTTGAGGACCTTGAGCAACTCAAGAAAATTTTCTTGAGTTGCCAAAGGAGGTAATTTCTACACCCTCAAGTAGTATTTCAATTTCTTTGTGCATCAATTCTAGTTTCATATCGATATTGTGTCGTTTTGTGGACTTTGGAGAATTCAAGTTAGGGTTTAGGGTTAGACCTGAAATCAAAGTGAAATTGAGGCTTTTTGTGACCTTAGAACCCCTTGTGTGATGCTAATTTGGACCCAAACCTGAACATGAGACCAGAATACGGATTTACGGAATCGATATCGGGGAAAACTATGAATCTGTGATCGTATTTAAGAATCTGCTATCACCCCGAGACCCCAAAAATAAAACTGAGTTGACAGTGAGATGTGCAGGCACCATGGAACCACCACACAAAGCCCTAGCCCCTAATTCTTTGTTTGGGCCGCAGATTTAATCCCTCTGGCCGCAAATTGCGGCCAGAGCAGGTTGGAACCCCATCGTTTTTGTTCTGTAGCCTTTTGCCCTATAAACTTGACCCTGGGTATGTATAGTTTTCTTATTCCAGTTAGGGTAAAATCTGGGTTGATTTTCTTGAGTTGGCGTATGATTTACGACTTGTTTTAGCATGGATTTTGGTATTTGGTGATTCGTTTCTGTCGGGTGGCGTTTGGACGTCAACGACAAGTGGATATTGAACGTGTTTACATGCGAGACGATAGGTTTTTACCTATGCGAGTAGCGTGGGCTATTTTGGTTTCCGATGTGATTTTCATGTGCTTTAGAGTTGTGATATACTTGTAGGTACTCTATGTGATGTTGAGGAGAAGAAGATGAAGATGGCGACATCGGCATCGGCACATGAGAAGCAAAGTGAGTAGATCTATATCTACGGGGAGAAGTCGGGTGGATGGCGTATAGCACCCCCGCAGTCCGTGGTGATGTATACGAATACGTATACACACATATATTTATTATGTGTTGTTAGGACTATTGATGGTAATAATGGAATTATTGATGATAAGGATGTATTGGTTAGTAGTGCGAAACCCTAGAGTAGTGGGTGCACTCACACATACACACATACACACATACTTGCATACATTCTTTCATTTATCTGTGCGCATATGATGGTGTGTATATCTACACATTGGTATGGGACGATGTGTTCATATACGAGATTTGAGGATGATACGTGGGATTGAGATGAGTCGATGAGATTCGATTGAGGCCGTGAGATTTGGCGACATGACAGAGTTCGTATTGGAGATGTGATATGATGGTAGTGATACCTGTTATGTGATGAGATAATGTGATATTGACTTAGATTTAGGTGGTTTTCATACCCCTCCCGATTGACTTGACTGTTGGGTCCATAGTTCGCATAGTAGGCGTTAGACTAGACCCGAGTCATACCTATTTCAAAACTAACGAATCGGTGATATTTTAAAGATAGGCAAAAGGGATTCTACAGATATTTTCAAACGACACATCTTTTCTTAAAGCACCGTAGCCCTTATTTTACCAAAAAACCTGATACGTCTTATTTCAAAAGGCAAGGCTGCATGATATATTTATTGAGATAGATTCTTTACTGTTGCGTTGATTATTCGATTCCGCATACTCATTCTATTTGAATTGCATTGCTTGTGTTTATCGATATATATTACAGTCATGCTGCTAGGACACCATCACCATTATCGATGATACGTATGTTCCACGTACACTTGTTACCGACTCACACACTTCATCATCGATAATTGCCATGTCACTACACTGTAGTACTGTTGCATTCGGTATATGATTCTTGCATGACAAATTGATATGCTTACATTTCTTTCACATGTCATATACATTATGCTTTCTGATTATACGTATTCAAAGTTGCTATTTCCATGATGTTTCTGGATTTGGGAACCGTGAGTATTTCAAAAGAGAATATTTCATTGCTTTAAAAACCCGGTTACCCTTGATATAATATTTCAGTGCGTCCACCATGTGTTTTCTCGGCGCTGAGAGCGACATGTGAAACCCGATTCGAGGAGCGGATGAGCCGATTGCGGGTACATGGTGGACCCAGTATGGTTCCCCTCGGCAAGATGATCGAAGGATTTTGCCGATTGAGCCTGGAGGCGGGCGAATACCTACCGGTGATTGGTTGGACCTGGCGGTTATCCGGAGGATCCCGACCAGAGTCGATAGATGGATATGGGAGTACTGCTGGGGCCGAGGACCGATTCCACAGACGGAGCCCGTGGGCTGGTCCGCACTGACGGAGCCCGATATATATATGAGGATTTACGTGCCGATGCTGGGCACAGTTTTCATGATATTTTCGAGTATCGATGCTGGGCACTCCAGTTCCATGATTTTGACGTGTCGCGAGGGACACAGGTGGTTTATATCCTCATATTTCCATGCATATGCTGATGATATTTACATGCATGATGGTTATTGTCATTGGGTGACGAGTGGACGGGACCCACGTACATGCAGATTTGATTACATTGATTATACCTCACGTTTATGATATGCTATTACCTGAGGCATTGGTACGAGCACTTGGCACTACACTCATGTATAGAGATTACATTGCCAGTTTAGCATGCTTCAGACTTATTCATATTGAGGTTTATTTATATGATCGTATTGACCTAGGATGGGTCATACATTCGATCTCTGCTTGTAGAAATTTTTTCTATTCACGAGTTAGCAACTCACCACCGTTGTGCCACAATCCTTGCAGGTATTTGCCGTACAGATTCCATAGCGGTATTTCTGGCACACTGCTTCCATATGGGTGACTTGCGTTGGTAGGTGGGTTCTTTTGTATCAGAACCGCCATTGTTCCTGTATTATTCATTGTATCTAGAAATTCCATCAACCAAAAATTGTATATTGTTTCAGACTTAGAAAACAGTGTTGTATTATTTCGACCTTAGAGTCGCGCTTGTAGTATTACGGTTTTCTGCCTGTTTTGGGTTCTTTTTGGGTTTTGATCCTCGCCCTTTGGCGTTGTATATTATTATTGCTTGCGTGATTGTGACCATCGATTGACGAAGTGCTAGCTCCCGCTTGGGGATGCCTTTTATCATTTCATATATGTTATTCATGTTTTACCCTGTTCGGGGCCAGTTTTTACAAAGGAAACTCTGCCGAAATTTCCAGGAAAGGTTACACATTTTAAAAATACATATTCTGCTTAGTTATTTAAAAACTTTGATTTTCGAAACATGATTTCTTTACTTCTTAAACCAGTTTTCCTTATTTACTCTTTAAATGGTTTTAGATTTCTGGGCTTTTGGCTTACTTGGATCAGATGGGGTCCTATAGACTTCATATGGTTCAAGGGCCAGTCACGTGCTCTTTCGGGTCTTGACAAAGTTGGTATCAGAGCGCTAGGTTGACCTTGGTTCGAGTCTAAGTTTGACTATGTGGAGCCTAGGGCGTTATCTATATACGGAAATTAGGCTTGACCTTACGGAACTTAGACTTGGTCGAGGGGGTATTATACCCGAACTTTCGTCGCATAGGATGAGCCTTGGTTGATGGAGTAGGTAGCTTGAGTAGAGTGACGTACCGTACGTATATTCCGCAGCATACTTACGATACGCCACTCCGCTTAAGAAACCTTAGGATGTACATTTCCTTGCACAGTATTATATTCATTCCTATGATCTATCCTCATCGATACTGGTTATGGTTTTGCTGCCGCGATTGCATGGGCAGAGTGAGCTACGGCTCGAGTTGCGTCAGCATGAGCTCGTCGTGGACGAGGACTGACCAGGGCGTGATTCCAGAGACATACGATTGCTTATTGAGGCGTTGTCTTATTGTGTTTTCGCGCCATGAGCGTTGGATTGATCGCTTTTACGAGATTTCCCGGATGTGATGATCTGCACCAGAGGATTGGGCCACTGATAGAGGCCAGCCAGGATGTGATGACCGTTGATATATCGCTTATCCAGGACGATTGAGGCGTTGTTTAGCGTATAGACGAATGAGCCAGTTGTTGCTGCAAATGATGAGATATCGCCCAGATGATTGGAGCTACTGCAGCATGAGCATATACTTAGAGATATGACGGTGAGTCGCTAGTCACAGAGGATGAATGACTAGGACATGTGGTTCGTTCGCTTATCCCGATGCGAGGTTACCAGATAGATTGATTCCAGCTAGAGGCGACTTCACGCAGATTCGTTGAGAGTCGATTGAGACGATCGAATGTCAGGAACCCATTTTCCAAGTTTAAAGTATTCGGAAAGACGTGTAAGCGATTCTATGGACCCTCTAGAAGAATGAAACCCTAACTCGACATAATGACCGTGTGGAAGTCTTTGAACCTTAGGGTTTACGGCAGTTCCGCGGCGCCATTAGTGAGGCTTGGGTTTGCCCTTCTACGGCTGTACCACCGATGCTGTGGTATGTACTCGATACTATTAAACTGTACCCGAGATGTTGAGCTCTTGCGGGATTATGAGGTTCTGACGAGTCGATCGGACGATTCGACATCATTCGGATATCATGTGATGGGACACAGCTTGGGAGACTCCAGATACGAGCATAGCCGTTGGAGCGCAGTCTGTGTAGCCACGATAAGATGAGTCCGGATCAGTCGATATTGAAACAGAGTGGAGTAAAGAGTTCGCATGAGATTTCGACGAGATGACGTTCCACTCCGCTAACATCAGAGATTCGATATGCACGCTGAGGACGTGTTCGGCTAGATATCTTCTACTGAGTGATGAAGATACCGAGTTCGTGATTTCGAGTCCGTGTGAGGGACTTCGGATGGACCGTGGCCGAGGGCATTGCAGTGCCCAGATAGAGACGCGACGTCGAAATGGACGATGATATAGACAAGCGGGACAAGAAGTTCGTGCGAGATGCAGACGAGCTGTTATTACACCCCGTTAAGATTAAAAGTCGGATATGCATACAGAGGCACAGGGATGCGACCAGCTTTCGAGTAGATGTTGTACTAAGGACGCAGATGTCCAAAGAGCGAGGAAAGATTACGCCAGAGTACCAGCCTCCGTACAGTTTGGCTTAGGCGAGATCAGAAGAGACCTTGAGCAGGATTCTTTCCAGTACACTGCTGCAATAAGATTTGCACCAGGAGCAGATGTGTGATGTGCATTCAGACGACCCGAGGTCGGCGCCAGAGATGTGCTGCTTTACGAGCGGTCGTGAGGATTGACCGAGAGATGACCAGAAAAGTGCCAGAACGGAATCGTTCCTGTTAGCACACCTAACCGGGCCGATGAGCCAATGGATTGCGAGATTGGTAATCCACAGGGAAGATATGGAACCAGAGGCAGAGGACGCCAGCCGCGAGCAAGAGGCAAGTAGATATCTTGCGCCGCTAGCATTGGATGTACCGGCACCTTCTCGACTTCGAAGGAGGATATACCGACGGCGGTATTTATGATTTCTGATTTTGTGATTTGACTATCACGTATCCGTCACTTTGGATTTCGGTATTTTGGGCGATCTATTCGCATGATTTAGTCTTGATGACCGAGTTCCATGGTATTTGTTTTCTTGCACCATGGTTGCACCTACTGGGTATTTATACCTTGCGCATAGTTATTACTCTTGAGGTATTGATTGTGATTTCATGCCTATTTTATGCCGGTGATTTGATTTACGCTTCCAGCATAGTTTTCATGTACTTTTAGTGTTTTGATTTGATTTGTGCACGCTGATGCACGCGGTTGTGAGATTTTCCATCGCGGTACACCTGATTTTGATTAAGCCGCATTGTATTGTTTCGTGCCTTGGCTGCACCTGATTATGACTTCATGGATTTCATACGGTTGATTTGAGGTTGTGCATATATTACGCACACGATTTGATTTTGCACTAGGTATAGCTTATATGTGCTTGTAGTGCATTGATATGTGTTTTGTGCACACAGTTGCACACGTTTATGATTTCCTTTATACCTGGGTACACTTGGTGTTGCTGCTTACGCATTTGAGTTATTGCTTGGTATTTGTGCATGGGATGCACCAGTTCTATACTTCGTGCGTTTGTCGCACCAGTTTTATGTTTCTTGCGTTTATCGCATCAGATTTATATTTCATGCCTTTGTTGCACCGGATTTATATTTTGTGCACTACGGTTGCACCTGACTTCGATTTGATGTCATTCGATATGTCGATTTTGACCATGATATTGATGATTGATTCCTACACTCTGTGCTTTGATTAGACTTACGCACGTTCGACGTTGCTATTGGATTTTGTGATTCCGTGCATGTTGAGTGCGCAAGGTTTAGAGTTTCATTTCTGCATGATGGATGCACCGACTTGGATTTTCGCGCATGTTGGGCGCATGTTTTGAGATACGATTTTGATGCACACCAGATGCACTAAATCGAGATTCTTCGTGCATGTCAGATGCACCTGGTTTTGCTGTCAGGCACACCGGTTGCCTATGACAGATACTTCGTGCACACCCGTTGCACCTAGATGTTGTTTTGTGCACCTGTATGGCACATATATTGATATTGATTACCGTGCGCACCAAACGCACAGGGTGGTGTTATGTGCATTTTTGGGATTTATTCCTTTTGGAGCAGTACATTTTTGTGATATTGGATATTTGTTTTCATACTGAGCAGGACTAGTCAGAGGGCAGTACCTGGATATATTTTGCTTGCATTGATAGTTATCGAAGGGATTTCCAAAGAGCGAGCTATAGTCTCGGCATATATATCTACGTGTCCGATATGACACGAAACGTTTTAAAAATAAGGAAATCCTTCTAAATTGTTTTCAAAACGGCGGAACGTCCATAGCAAACAAAGGATATATACGTATATAGTTATTTTTCTTATGAAAAACGTCCTCCACTGTGCAGTGTTACGTGCATCGCACGACGATTTAAAAAGATTTGGCATGCATTTACATCAGCTATTCACATGTATAGACTGGATGTCTACATGTATAGTTCTGATCTATATCATATTGGTTTTGTATTGGATTTGACATTTGTGTCTTTACCATGACTCCGATGATTGCGGGATGCTTGACGGAGTGTTTCTTTTGAGTTATCTGCTCAGTACTCATGCGCATGCATTGCGCTATGATGTTTTATGTATAGATGATTTCGGAGCCCCGATGACTTGGAATTTGTACTGAAATATTTTAGTATTTGGGGGTTTAAATTAAAATTCGGGGACCGAATTTCTTTAAGAGGGGTAGATTGTAACGTTTCAAAATATTAAAATATTAATTTTGGGGAATTTTTATAATTTAATATTATTTTAATGAATATTTTAATATTCCGGTATAATTAAATACAAATAACTGGGGAAAATTAGGGAAAATTCTAAAATAGGGTATTTTATGGAATTATGCCATTTTAAAGTTTTTATGATTTGTTTGACACTAATTTAGTGTTAATCGCGATTAAAAATCGCTAATCGGATTTTTGGCATTTTTTTGCAAAACATGCACATATCTTTTTCTACACTTGTGTTACAGTTTTTCTTGCCATGGTTATTCATTTGGGTTCACTATTGGGGTGAGAAGGAATTAGGGTTAAAGAAAAGAAAAGGAAAAGGAAAAGGGAATATATTATGAAGCATGGTGAGAGAGATAAAGAGTAGGTGAGGTGTGTTGACTTGAACCATTCCTCCATCATTCTTCAACTCATTTCTCCCTCCCTCTTCTTCAGTTGATGCTGCTGCTGCCCCCTTGCTCTTCCACCTCACTAAAATCATCTCCATCACACTCAAATCAACTCCAAAACCCCATCTTCCCTTCACTAAAAAGGTACACGAGCTCGAGAGGAACGCTTTGGACTAAGGAAGAGTGGATCTTGAGGACCATGAGCAACTCAAGAAAATTTTCTTGAGTTGCCAAAGGAGGTAATTTCTGCACCCTCAAGTAGTATTTCAATTTCCTTATGCATCAATTCTAGTTTCATATCGATATTGTGTCGTTTTGTGGACATTGGAGAATTCAAGTTAGGGTTTAGGGTTAGACCTGAAATCAAAGTGAAATTGAGGTTTTTTGTGACCTTAGAACCCCTTGTGTGATGCTAATTTGGACCCAAACCTGAACATGAAACCAAAATACGGATTTACGGAATCGATATCGGGGAAAACTTTGAATCTGTGATCGTATTTAAGAATCTGCTATCACCCCGAGACCCCAAAAATAAAACTTAGTTGACAGTGAGATGTGCATGCATCATGGAACCACCACACAAAGCCTTAGCCCCTAATTCTTTGTTTGGGTCACGGATTTAATCCCTCTGGCCGCAAATTGCGGCCAGAGAAGGTTGGAACCCCTTCGTTTTTGTTCTGTAGCCTTTTGCCCTATAAACTTGACCCTGGGTATGTATAGTTTTGACTGATTCCAGTTAGGGTAAAATCTGGGTTGATTTTCTTGAGTTGGCGTATGATTTACGACTTGTTTTAGCATGGATTTTGGTATTTGGTGATTCGTTTCTGTCGGGTGGCGTTTGGACGTCAACGATAAGTGGATATTGAACGTGTTTACATGCGAGACGATAGGTTTTTACCTATGCGAGTAGCGTGGGCTATTTTGGTTTCCGATGTGATTTTCATGTGCTTTAGAGTTGTGATATACTTGTTGGTACCCTACGTGATGTTGAGGCGAAGAAGATGAAGATGGAGACATCGGCATCGGCACATGAGAAGCAAAGTGAGTAGATCTATATCTACGGGGAGAAGTCGGGTGGATGGCGTATAGAACCCCCGCAGTCCGTGGTGATGTATACGAATACGTATACACACATATATTTATTATGTGTTGTTAGGACTATTGATGGTAATAATGAAATTATTGATGATAAGGATGTATTGGATAGTAGTGCGAAACCCTAGAGTAGTGGGTTCACTCACACATACACACATACACACATACTTGCATACATTCTTTCATTTATCTGTGCGCATATGATGGTGTGTATATCTACACATGGGTATGGGACTATGTGTTCATATACGAGATTTGAGGATGATACGTGGGATTGAGATGAGTCGATGAGATTCGATTGAGGCCGTGAGATTTGGCGACATGACAGAGTTCGTATTGGAGATGTGATATGATGGTGGTGGTACCTGTTATGTGATGAGATAATGTGATATTGACTTAAATTTAGGTGGTTTTCATACCCCTCCCGATTGACTTGACTGTTGGGTCCGTAGTTCGCATAGTAGGCGTTAGACTAGTGTAACGTTTTGAAAATCGTTTCGGTGAAATTTCGAAAAAATCGGTAAAATAAGGGGGTTTTCTGTAAAAAGTCAAAATACAAATATCTTATTATAAAAATTAAATATACATATTCTAGCTATGTAATTGCTATTATTTGGTGTTTATTGAGACGGTGGTGAAATTTTAAATTTTCTGAAAAAAATATTATTTTATTATTATTTTAAGCCGTCACTAATACATTTAATTAGGGAAAATTACAAATTGGAATGAGTTGAAACAAATTGTGTGCATCATAAAACATTAAATAAAATTTTATCATGTGGTTTTTTGGAACGAAATTATTTGCCAAAACGGTTTAGAAATTATTGATAGAAAAAGACTTATTTTGTGAAAATAAAAGGGTTTTGGTGCATATTGAATTGGTGTTTGGTGTTCTTTGCCTCACACACACACCCTCTCTCTTCTCCCCACCATGTGGCCGGCCCTTTTTGACAGCCCTCTCCCTCTCCCTCTCTCCAATCACCTCACTTTTCATTACTTATAAAATGAAATAAGAAGAAAATGAGAAGAAAAAAGATGTCTGGGTTGGGTTGACTTGGATTTTCTTTGACTTAGCATTTCACATACCTCACTCTCTCACTCCTCTTACTCTCATTTCAGCAGCAGCCCTCCCCTAAATCCAACTCAATTTTTGCATGAAAAATCCACAAAAATGCTTAAAAAACCATAGAAATTCAAAGCTAATTCCAATTCCAAGACCTACCCATTATTTCTTGTCCAAGCTAGCATGGACACTACTACAAATAAGGGTTGCCCCTACGAATTTATCGGTAGGGGCAACCCACTGCCCCTACGGATATAAACGTAGGGGCGAAAAAAGACCCCGTAGGTGCAAAGGCCGCAGGTGCAACTTGAGGCCCTGAAGTTGCCCCTACGGACAAATTTATGCCCCTACGGCTACATCGGTAGGTGCTATAGCCCCTACGGAGTACCCCGTAGGGGTAATAAAATCATATATTTAATTTTTTTTTTGGATTATATTGTATATACCTACGGATATAACCGTAGGTCCTATTTAGACCCCTACGGATACATCCGTAGGGGATATAAAGTAGCCCCTACGGATCAACCCGTAGGGGCCACTCCCAACACACTGCACTGAGATCGGGGGGAAAATATCAGGAAACCTGATATTTTGCCCCTACGGATAAATACGTAGGGGATAAACAATGGCCCCTACGGACATATCCGTAGGGGCACCCCCAACACCCTGCACTGATATCAGGTGGGAAAATATCAGGTTTCCTGATAGTTTGCCCCTACGGATATAAACGTAGGGGCAACATATATACCTACGGATTAATCCGTAGGTACATATTGTCTGTATTTTTTTTTAAAAAAGGGCTGCTAGATTTTTTCCCGCCCTGTGCACAATACTATATACATCAATCAAATCATATATTGCAGTATTCATAATCACATCCCACGCATATATATAATATACAAAAGAAACCCAAAAACTGAATATGATATAAATACAAACCAATATCAATATCGTTTCAAAATGTAGTACAATGTGATATAAATAAATACATGTTTCAAAAAATAAGAACCAAAAAGCTACCCTAGTTCGGTCCAGCTCCACCTCCGAATAACGTTAAAATAACGCGCGCCTGCTCCTCGGTAAATACACTCTCCAATGCTACAAATAAGGGAGTCTGAGCGGCATGTGGAGCTGGCGTTGTGGTCTGCGCAGCCGCCGTCGAGGTAGTCGCTTGCGGAGCCGCGGCTGCGGGAGTCTGAGTGGGCGGTGGAGCTACAGGAGCTGTCTGCAGAACCGCAGCCGATGTAGTGGCTTACGGAGCCGCAGCCGAAGGAGATGCATGTGGAGGCTCGGCCGATCTACCCTGTCGCGTCTGGACATAACGTGTGTAAGAAGCGTGTAAGAACTGTGTATTATTCGAATTCGTTTCATTATTAAGTTATTTCGAAACCCTGTTTGGATATCTAGTTTGGAAAAGCGTTGTTTATTTTAATTACATATGTATGTATGATTAATCAAACTTAATTCTAAAACCAAATAAGCTCAAGCTACGTACTAATTATGGATATGTTGATATGTATATAATATGAAATGATATTTTACTATAAAGTAGTATACATATCAGCATCTCCTTCAACTCCTGAACGGTGGCCCTCAAGCTATCCAGTTCCTGATGGACATGCCGGCCACTGGAGACGGAGGAAGTAACCGCCGGGGTGGAGTCCAACCTCATATGGGCCCTGCTAGGGCCCAATCCCCGGCCTCTCTCCCAACCTCCGTGGTGCCCTCCGTGTGCGGCGTCCAGAATTGGGGTCAGCAGCCTTGGATCGTTCTGTCCGGTAAAATCGATCCCCGAGGCCTGGGCCTGCTCAACCACCCGCTCCTACACCCACATTAAGCAGTAAAGTATAAGTATAAAATTTAAACTTGAACCTTCCAAAACTAAAATTTCAAATTTGGGTAGAAAAAATATTAACACTTACGCAGTACTCCTGGGTAGCGACGTCGGGACATCGAAGCTCGCCCGTGGCGGGATCTGTCGAGGTGCCGTGGACGGCAAGATATGCGGACAGCACGCTCGGTGTACCACCTGACGCCACGGTCCGATTTGTCTGCAATATTAGAAAGTAACTCTTAATATTAGAAATATTAGAGAATAACTCTTAATATTGCAGAATATTAGAGAATAACTCTTAATTTACCGATAACTCCATGGCTCGAGTAATGTTCCTCGAGCCACCTGTGTAAGTGGGGCGACCCCTCTTCGCCGACTTCCTGTTCTCCGTATTCTGAGCGGCCTGTTTCTGCACAACGCATTAAGATTTAGTTTTCTAATTAAGAAACACAAAGAAATAAATTATATCGTAAATAATGAATTAAATTTAAAATACATACTCGTTTGCGTTCGGAGTTGAAATAAGCGCACAATATAGGCCATGTCTCTACGTCGACTCTCGCAAACGCCGGAGTAGATAGGAGGGCCGCTCTCTCTGCCTCGGGGGTCGCTATCCACAGGGAGTAGCAGTTGGCCTTCAGCTCATTCCTGTTGTATCGGACCTTGGCCTGCATGTTCTTCATCAGGCCATTGTACAGAGCATGAAGGTCGAGCACCCTCCCCGGGTGATCAGGGTCGGCTACAGGCTGAAAATCGTAATCCAACTGAAAATACAAAAAAAAACATTGTTATTAGATTGCAAGTGTTAATAATAAATATATTGGATAGATCAAATGAGTTCCGGCTGTCGGGGGTAGGCTTCTATCCCATTAAGAATGTATAGAGCGAACGCCCATCACTTGTGCTTTCAACCGTTTCGAGTAAATTTCGGCAGCACCTCCCTGCTGTTCTCCGAGTACACTGTAATAGAATAGATAATCATTTCAAAGCTGTGAAACAACGTTGAAATGAACATCTAATCTATCTTTGTACACGGAGAACCAGCGGAAAGATACCGACGAAATATCTCGAAACGGATGAAAACACAAGTGATTGAAGGCGTTTGCTTTATACATTCTTAACTTGTCCACACGGGACAAATCTATGGGTTACCATACGATTGAATTTTCTCGTCGCGTAGACTATACGACGGTTGTTAGTATCGAGCTATACTGTCCGATATTTAACAACCTTCGTATAGTTCTAGGTCACGACGAGCATCGCACGTATGTTAACCGATAGACGGGGACTAAGTGGCGCTTTAAGTTTCATATATGGGTATCGATGGGAATATGAAGGTTTCATATTATCATCGAGTATCATATATTGGTTATAACTTGAAAAACGTGCCGTTGAAACAAATTATTGTTCTCCACCTTGCACTATCTTAACAATGGTACATGCATTAAACATGTAGAGCTATCTATAACAACTCTAAAGTTTCACCTGTTGGGTTCAACAAAAAGGTTTTTGATATAACAAACACAATCTTCCTCAATTTTTCCCTTGAATCGATGTGAAATTAATAGTGTCCATATGACACAATGGATATATTTTCTACACAAAAGGAAAAAGGCAAACAATAGTAAAGCAATTATAATTCTATCAAGTATCCATACTGAAAAAGAATAAATAGCAAACTAAAAATTAATCACTAATGAAAAACAAACAAAAGTGCTTATTATTATACTTCAGAGGTTATAAGTGCTTGATCCCCATAGTACATAGGCTGTATCCGCAATTAACCCTTTTCTATATACTTGAGTGTATAGAATTTCTAAAAGTTACACACGGTTTTTCTAAATCCAATTCTTTCCTTTCACTACAAAACCCTTTATATTTTCTAATAGGTACCAAGAACTTTCAAAGTTTTTGGATATGCACAAAAAGAAAGTATCGCCAATAAGATTGACATAACCCAAATGACTTTGACCCATTACATATAAATGTCATGGTCTTTCAATATTTATCAAACAAATACCATAGACTTTGTTTGTTACAAATAAATACCATGAAGTTTTAACGTTTCACATAATTTTCATAGATTTTGTTGTTTATAAATCATACCATTGACCTCCAACGTTTTCCAGATAAATACCATGAATTTTGTTGTTTACAAATAAATACATGAACTTTCAGCGTTTTTTAGATAAATCCCATAGACTTTCATGGACCATTTTCTCATATAAAAATCATGGACTGTGTTATTCACAAATAAACAGTATCGACTTTCACTATTTTCCAGATCAATCCCCTAAAATTTCACCTTTTTAAGCCTAACCCAGCCCCAGCCGAACCCCAACCCAACACCAAACCCTAACCCGGCCTAACCCTAACCCCAACCCAGACCCAGCCGAACCCCAACCCAACACCAAACCCTAACCCCAACCCAGCCCCAGCCGAACCCCAACCCCAACACCAAACCCCAACCGAACCCTAACCCTAACCCTAACCCCAACACCAGTCGAACCCCACCCGATCGAACCCGTACCCTAACCCTAATCCTAACCCTAACCCCAACCGATACCTAACCCTAACGCTCATCGCTACCCTAACATCATTAAAATAATGTTTAACTAACCTGTAGGCTAGGCGGTGGAGGAGACGACGGAGACGCAATCGGCGACGACGCGGGCGGTGGCGACGACGAGATCACTGCAGGCGGTGGCGACGACGATTCGGCCGGCGGTGGCGACGACGAGATCACTGCAGGCGGTGGCGACGACGATTCGGCCGGCGCTGGCGATGACGAGAACGGCGATCGGCGGGAACGTGAAGGTTTGGGGATTTTGGGTTCGCGCGCAATGATAAAGGGAATAAGAAATAATCAGCGTAGGGATCGATCACTTAAATCGCTATTTAGATGCCCCTACGGATATACCCGTAGGTGCTTGGTTTGCGCCACCGTAGGGGCAAAAAACACTTTAAGATTTAATAAATTTTAAATAAATATTGAACGACCGTAGGGGCAACCACTTTGCCCTACGTATTAATCCGTAGGGCCAAACTTTTGTTGCCCCTACGGATGATATGATCCGTAGGGGCAACCCCTTATTTTACTAGTGGGATCTTGAAGAAAAAGAAGCATTTTGGAGGCTTGGTTTTCATTCTTGATCTCTTGATTTTTTTTGAGGTAAAATTCTTAACCTAAAGGCTAAATTGTTGGTTTGACTATGTTAATCTAATTTATTCAAGTGTTAATTTGGTTGTGATTGCTAGTTTAGAAAATTCTAGAAAAGGGTTTAAATTTTTATTAGGTTTGTTATCATTAGATTGTGGTCTTAATGAGTAGATTAATATGTTATTGTTATGTAAAACTTAATCTTGTTGCATCTTGCTAATTGCTACTTTTAAATTGTCTAAATTACATAATATTGCAAACTAGGTTTTTAAAATTGGTTATATAATTGGGTTTAAAAATCTAATTAGGGTATTCATGGCATTATTAACATTTTAAAGTGTAGTTTAATACTTTAATTCATGAAAATCCAAGCTAGATTGTAGTTTGTGTAATTTTGCTATAAAATTGTTAAAATTTGGGTATATTGTAAACTAGAATTTTGGAAATTATGGAAATTGATGCGAATAAATTATAGGATTGGTTTATATGACTTTGTTGTGATATTTAGTCAATATTGTGGACGCTAGATTCATTTAAACATCAAGATGTTGTATTAAAGCGGTTAATTTTGCTTATTAGGTTTTCGGAAAAATAGCTTTAAAGCGAATTTGAAGTTTTGGTGATTTTAACCCTATTTTATATATATAATTAAGGTGTTGTGAAACCATGATTGATACGTTTGAGTTTTTCTCGATGGTTTGGCGTTTGTATGCCAACGTCGAGGGTTTTTGGGTTGATTTGTGAAAGCAACCATAGGTTTTTGACTTATGTGGGATTCATGTGTCGTTTTGGTCATGAGTCGGATTTTAATGCGATACGATGCATTGTGATATGTAGGTACCCCCTTATGGACTTCGAGACGACAAGCAAGCGCGTGGCGACGTCGGCACCGGCGAGCGAGGACCAGGTGAGTAGATTTATATCTACGGGGAGAAGTCGGGTGGATGGCGTATAGCACCCCCATAGTCCGTGGTGGTGTATACGGATGCGTATACACACCAACAATTATTATATGTTATTTGGGATTAATAACGATGTTTAGGATGGATATTGGTGTGTTGGATTATTTTAGTGTTGCGAACCTTAGGGTAGGGTTACACTACACATACACACATACATACTTGGATACGTTCCTTTTTATATGTGCTCATGGGATTCTTTATAGTTATGTGTTCACATGGGTATAGGACTATGTGTTCACATACGGATTTGAGGATGATACTTGGGATTGAGCCGAGTCGATGAGATTTGTTTTGTGGTTGTGATATCGGTGATATGGCAAGATTCGTACTTGAGGTACGTCCTGGTGTTATAGCAGATCTTGGGGCGGCGATATGGGTGAATAGTGTTATAAATAAAATGGTCGACATGTGATCGCGATATGAGGCTTGATATGCTAGGATATTGAGATTAGGCCGTATCGGGCGATGTATACCCCTTGATGATGATATATGCTGACGATATCGGTTTGTACGAGATTGTCGATCAGTAGTCAGATCATGAGTATATTGAGGATATTAGTATTGTACTAGACATAGGTCAGTACCCTAGACTATGATCTTGGATAAAGAGGATACCAGAGGAATAGTGTGAGGAATATGATATTGACCCGTACCCAGATTTAGGGATGCCGTACGACGAATTTACGTACGAGCTATATTTTGATGATTGATCCGCACTCTTGACTTGGGATGTCTGGTTATAGATATGGTATCGGATATGATATTATTGAGGCGGGATCACCGACTATACATATACAGGTATGTATGTGTATCGACTCAGATGATAGGCGGTTTCCTTACCTGTAGTCCAGCTTGTTAGCTTAGCCCTTAGTTTAGTTTAGTTGTTAGATTAGATTCGATTCTTACCTATTTCAAAACTAACGAATCGTGGGTATTTTAAAAGACAGCCCAAGGGATCCTACGGATATTTCAAAAGATGTTTCTTTTCATAAAAACACAGTGGCCCCTATTTTCAAAACCCCATGATTCGTGTTATTTCAAAAGGCACCATTTGTAGGACTTATATTAGATTAATACAGATTAGTTATAGTTGCATCTATTATTCATGTAAGTCGATGTAGTACACCCTAGTACTTATGGGGAGGCGGAATTTTCAAAAACGATCAAGTTTAAAGAACGAACATCAACTAACCGCTTAAATCGAAGCTAAACAAATAATAACCGAACACATAGCTATACTAAACTATAGTGTTAAGGGATTATACCTAATGAAAACGGTCCTTCGTCTTTGTGTCCTCCTTTGTTCTCCTCGACCTTCTCTAGGTAGTAGACGATCCACCCGAGAGCAAGACACCAAGCTACACCTCTAACTTGAGGTAACTAATCAACTTTGAATGCTAATCAAAGATGAAAGGATGATATAGAGTGAAGGTAATGGATGCTTAAGTCTAACTAAACCTTTGATCTCAACACATGAGGATTAAGGATTAGTATCTTGAAGATGAAAGCTTGAGGAGAGAGAATATGAGATAAGATAATGAGAAGAGAGAGAGTGTATCATAATATATTATGAAGCATTTTCAATAATGAGAAAAGAATAAAGAGTGATGATAAATCATGCTTCATAAAATATCTAGTGGTGATTCATTAGCATGAGTCATTAAGCAATAAATGTGCATTAATGAAATGAATGAATCACCACCATGACTCACAATCTCATCCAAAGTAACCTCCTTAGTCACATCTTCTAGAAGCTTCTCGTACAATTACGAGAACGCCCCTCCAATCCGCAAAAATACGGAAAAACTTTAGACTGTAAAAATCCAATAACCGGATACCAGTAACTGGCTTAAACTAAAGCCGACTGGTAAAAACTGTCCGAAAGTCGTACGTGCGTAAACGCACGTATGCGTCCGAACACTTTGTCGCAAAACCATGCAACCTCTATATCGTTTCGCCTGGAGTAGGAAACTCTCTGTGTGGGACTCTAGAGACTCGACTACTACGCTGGCAGTGGGTTTAACCACAGACCGCAAGCGGCACTAGCTGTACGTAACGGTCCCCAGGTAGTTGTCGATAAGAAGGCCGATGAGAAAACCCATCCGAACTCCTACTGAGTCTGATGTGACAATCTCCATACAGTCCGGTCCGTTCGTCCAAGACTATCGCATATCGGGCCTAGGGGGGCGGCAAGCGTCGGTCCCCTAATAGCGGTATAAGTCGTGTCAGAGGGAAGCCCATTACACCCTGAGAAACTACTGGAACCTACCAGCAAATCTCGCTTGCCCTGGCCAGGGACTTTGCGTAATGGCTCTCTGACACAGCACAATATCTACTCCCAATACCGGGAGGGACGAATCCTGTCTAACCGCCACTGCCTCCAAGTGCTCGGGACTGCACCTAACTGCTACCTGTTTGCACGATTCCTTTGAGCCGTGGTAGGGTAGCAATCTAAGAACAGTGGGACACACTCGAGGCGAAGTAGCAGTGTCAAGTCTGCAGACTACGCTGTACTCATGTCATCTGGGAACTGTTTACTGACGACTGGTATCAAACCAACCTACAGTTCCCTGTGAGTCCTGTCCGGTGTACCCGTAACCTAACGAGCACCTGTATACTATCTCCAGTACGACGTACTGAAGGCTGTGGGACAGACCATCTCCCCAACTGGGATGAGAAGCGTACACACCAGTCTACTCCGGAGTATCGATGCTCTGTCTCGATAATCCAGCGACCAGGGACCTGAATAAGGATGTGCTTGTAGACTACCCAGCCCCCACTAGTGTGACTGCCATCACAACGCTGGTAGACAAGCAAGATCCTAAGAGCTCTATCAATACGTACACTCACATATTAAGATAGAAAAACCAAGTAGCATACTACCATATTTAGCAAGACTGTTATATGCATGTGAATATCCCAAGCTTCCATTAAGTAATATACAAGCTAGTATGATACAGTAATGGCCTTCTAGGGCATAAACACTAACAATCTCCCACTTGCACTAGGGCCATGTACTGGCATATCGTAGACCAATGATCTCGAGTAGCCTCTCGAACTGAATCTGAGGAAGGGCCTTCGTGAATGGATCAGTAATGTTCTCTTCTGAAGCAACTCTCCGAACCTCGATCTCCTGACGATCAATGATCTCCCTGATCAGGTGATACCGCCTCAAGATGTGTCTGGACTTCTGATGGGACCTTGGTTCCTTCGCTAAAGCTATAGCTCCGTTGTTGTCGCAATACAGAGGTATTGGATCAACTATGGTAGGAACAACCTGAAGTTCTGTTAGGAACTTCTTCATCCAGACTGCTTCTTTTGCGGCATCGCAAGCAGCTATATACTCCGCTTCCATCGTCGAGTCAGCAACGGTGTCCTGCTTGGAGCTCCTCCAGCACACCGCCCCTCCATTGAGGGTAAAGACATAACCCGACATGGACTTGGAATCGTCCTTATCACTCTGGAAGCCGGAATCAGCAAAGGCCTCCAACCTGAGGTCTTTTCCGCCGTAAACCAAGAACATCTCCTTAGTCCTCCTCAGGTACTTGAGAATGTTCTTTACTGCTATCCAGTGTTTCTCCCCTGGGTCTGACTGATACCGGCTTACCACGCTCAGTGCGTAAGCTACATCTGGTCTGGTACACAACATCGCATACATTATAGAGCCTACCGCAGAAGCGTAGGGTATAATAGACATGCGTTCCCTTTCCAAATCAGTCTTGGGAGACATCTCTTTGGAGAGGGTGATTCCGTGACAAGCCGGTAGATTACCGCGCTTAGAATCTTCCATACTGAATCTTTTCAGTACAGTGTCGATATACCTGGACTGCGAAAGTCCCAACATCCTCTTGGATCTATCACGATAGATCCGGATCCCCAGAATGTAAGAGGCATCACCCAGGTCTTTCATGGAGAACCTGTGTGACAAGAATCCTTTGACAGATTGTAGCATAGGAATGTCATTTCCTATCAATAGAATGTCATCCACGTACAAGACGAGGAATACGACACTTCTGGCCACAACTTTACTATATATGCACGGTTCATCTGGATTTTTGATAAAGTCATATTCTTTGACTGTCTCATCAAAACAGATGTTCCAACTCCGCGATGCCTGCTTTAGTCCATAAATGGACTTAAGCAGCTTGCATACTTTCCCGCTGCTCCCACTCTGATTGAAACCCTCTGGCTGATCCATATAGACGCTCTCTTCTAAATTTCCATTCAGAAAAGCCGTCTTTACGTCCATCTGCCAGATTTCATAATCATGGAAGGCAGCAATAGCAAGAAGGACCCGAATGGATTTGAGCATAGCCACTGGAGAAAAAGTTTCGTCATAGTCCAAACCAGGTCTTTGACGAAAACCCTTTGCAACAAGTCTAGCCTTATAGGTTTCCACCTGTCCATCTACACCAATCTTTTTCTTGAAGATCCATTTGCATCCTATGGGTTTTACCCCATCTGGAGCAAAGTCCAAAGTCCATACTTTGTTGGTGTACATGGACTCCATTTCGGTCCGCATTGCATCTAGCCATCGTACCGAGTCGCCGCTCTGGATGGCCTGCTGGAAGTCAGTAGGTTAATCATCATCTATGATGCAATCCTCTCTATCCCCTTCTATGAGAAAACCGTAGTATCTCTCAGGCGGATGAGACGGCCTACTACTCCTGCGGAGGGGTGCGGGAATGTTCTGTTCTTCTTGAACCTCTGGTTCTACCAAACTTTCAGTAGCAGCTTGTGGTTCTGGAATTTCTTCCAGTTCTATTTCGCTCCCACTCTTCTGATTTTCTAAAAATTCAGTTTCTAAGAAGGTGGCATGACGAGAAACAAATACCTTTTGTTCCTCTGCGTAATAGAAATAATATCCCTTGGAGTTCTTTGGATATCCCACAAGCTTACACTGTACTGAACGTGCCTCGAGCTTGTCCACATGCTGCTTTTTTACAAAAGCTGGACACCCCCATGTCTTAAAATGTTTTAGACAGGGTTTCTTCCCACTCCACATCTGATATGGTGTGGTAGGCACAGTCTTGGTTGGAACTTGGTTCAAAAGATATGCCGCAGATTCTAGCGCATAACCCCAGAAAGATCGCGGTAACTCAGCATTACTTATCATGGATCGTACCATATCCAATAGGGTTCGATTCCGTCTCTCCGATACACCGTTGTGCTGTGGAGTGTATAGAGGAGTAAGCTGAGAGAGAATTCCTTTCTCTTTTAGGTAACCTAGGAACTCGGCACTTAAGTACTCTCCACCTCGATCAGATCTTAGTGTCTTAATACTTTTGCCTGTTTGGTTTTCCGCTTCACTCTTGAATTCCAGGAATTTCTCAAAGGCCTCTGATTTATGCTTCATTAAGAAAACATATCCATACCTAGAGAAATCATCTGTAAAAGTAATGAAGTAGGAATAACCACCTCTCGCATGTGTAGACATTGGACCGCATACATCGCTGTGTATGAGTCCTAAGAGCTCGCTCGCTCTTACTCCTTGTCCAGTGAATGGAGTCTTTGTCATCTTTCCTTTGAGACAAGATTGACAAGTGTCATAAGATTGATATTCGAACGAGTCCAAATATCCTTCTCTATGCAACTTAGTCAACCTTCTCTCATTGATGTGACCCAGTCTACAATGCCATAAGAAAGCTTTATTTAAATCTGGAGACTTTCTTTTTAGTGTGTTCTGGACATTGAAAATTTGGAGTTGGTTTAAAACATATATGCCGTTATTTAATGTACCGGACCCAATCAAACCATGATTAAAATGGATGTTGACAACATCTCTTACAAACGTGAAATCATAACCTTTATTTGATAACAAGGAAACTGATATGATATTACACGTTAAGCTGGGTACAAAATAACAGTTATGTAAAACCAAAATGTGTCCACTCGTCAATCCTAGGTGATAATCCCCGACGGACGCAGCTCCCACGCTAGCTCCGTTAGCAACCCTGAGGATCATATCACCTTCCTTCAGCACTCTACGGTTTCTCAGTGCCTGCAATGAAATGCAAATATGAGATCCTGATCCGGTATCCAATACCCAGGAAGTAGAGTTGATCGACAGACAATTCTCAATTACAAACACACCTGAAGTCGAAGCCACAGCTTGCTTCGGTTCCTGGTTCTTGGCGTTCCACGCCTTGCAATCCTTCTTCCAGTGCCCTTTCCTGTGACAATGGAAGCACTCATCCTGGCCAACTATCGGTACTGCTTTCTTTTTCTTTCCCTTCCCTCCCACCTTACTAACACCTCCTCTAGGTCTGGGTGCGGCCTTCTTCTTCCTTCCTTTGGCCCTAGCCTTGGACCCGGAAGAAGATGAACCGCCAACAAACATAGCGGGTGTTTCCCTTGCCTTCTGCAAGGTGCCCTCCGCACTCCTTAACATGTTCAGGAGTTCCGCAAGTTCAACTTCTTTTCCTTGAAGATTGAAGTTGAGGATAAACTGGGCGTAGGTGGGAGGAAGGGACCGGAGAACAAGGTCTGTATAGAGCTCATTATCCAAAGTCGTCCCAAGGTCTGCGAGCTCTTCTATGTAGCCAATCATCTGTAGGACATGTTCACCTACCGATGACCCGACAGCCAACCTCGCTCGAAACAATTTCTTAGAGGTCTCGTATCTTGCTATACGAGATTGCTCTCCATAAAGTTCCTTTGTATGGAGAAATATGCCATCTAAGGACATATCCTCGTGCCTCCTCTGATGTTCATTGTTCATCGAGGCAAGCACGATGCACTTGGCTCTCGCGCAATCTAATTCCCAGGTTTTGCGGATTTCCTTATCCGCATTGCTGGATTTCGGACCAGGGACAGCAGGTGCCGTAGCGGTGAGGACGTACCCCAGTTTGTCATAGGTCAAAGCCATTTTGACATTCCACAGCCAATCTTTATAGTTTGGCCCCGTCAGTATATTTTTCTCTAAAAGTAACTTAAGTCCAGTCATTTTCAGGGTCGCTGCAATTAGGAGAGAGAGAAGAAAACTCTTTAGCATGATGCTCTTGCAAGGTTAGAGTGGTTTTTAGTTTATCTAAACTGGATGGCTCCCACTGTTTTTCGAATCCTTCCTCAAACCATAAAAGAAGAATTAGCGAAGACTATTCTCACCGTACAATACTTGCTTAACCGTTCAGCCAGGCCGGTGTCGATACTTCGAGGGAGGTTTTCCAACGCTTTCGCGAAGTTCCTTAATTAAATAACCTCTTTTCTCTGGGGGTGTAACCCCGCTGACACTTTTCTGGACACCTACTAGGTTTATAGCATTGATCGTTAAGTGACGAATATCCTGATAAGTAGCATATACTCACAGTAGGATCGGGATCCAAATATCATCGTCTGATAATGCTGTAGGAATGCTACCAACATTCATCAAACTCTAAATGGTATGCATCTCTTTGCAAATTTCAGTTTCTTTAGAAATTCCCGATATGGATTTTTGCCCCATGCTCTTATGATCTTGACTAAGGGCCAACAAATCATAAGTCACATGTCAAGTTCTGCCCATCATTATCCTGTTGATTTGAACCCATCCGTATACTCTTGACTAAGGGCCAACAAAGTAATACGACTGTCCCAAACCAACTCATCTATCTATGCAACAAATGAATACCCCAGCAGCTACCAATCACTATGTCTTGACTAAGGGCCAAACAAACATAGCTTGAATACTACTGACCATTCATAAGAATTGACGGAGGGCTACGACTGGTTTTGGCGAAACCGTGAACGTAGTGAACTTGATATAACCGAAGGAACCTGATAGCTTTTTAAAAAGAGTGGTTAAATCTCCGCATTTAAAAAATATCTGTTTTAAAAATAACCGAGTGGTTTCTTTTAAATTGTTCCAACGATTGAAACTTTGGTTTATTTTCTTTGCATTATAGATAATGCGTCCCATCATTAACCTATCATTGCAGAAAACAACGAAAATACAACGTCCTCTTATGCCATCCGCATTCGCCACGGGGTCCCGTCATCACCCGTTAGGTTACTTAACTAACGACAGAGCGGGGGCTGGGCTAGCGCGGGTGTAAAACATAAGTGGCGTCTAAATAGCTATCATAAATATAGATATTTTACATTCGTCTGACGCAATGATATTCATTCCAGAACACAGATAAACAATATTGGATTTGCAAGCAATCTGTATTTCTTTTGAGCCTGCAAGAAAAGACAGATTACACAGTTGTGATGAATAGCCGTTACCCCACCCTCGACCCCTACGGGTACGACAAACTACCCGCCCGGCAGTTTGTGTACCCCACCTTGGGTCAGTCCTAGGAGCAAAAACAGTAAAATGAAATAATACAACGGTGGCTACGACCGCAACCTGGAAGTGCCCCGCAAAAATAATATTACAACAAATTACATTTACAACAAATGAATTAAACAATAACCCATTGCAAACCCCGGCTGTACACCACAACAGTCCAATACAGTTTATATGCACAAACAGATATAACCATTTCAGAAATGTGCAACCCCCTGCCAACCGACATACTAGCAGTTGGGGAAGGTTTACGAACACATTAAACAATCACAGATATAATCCAATATGCAAATACTGTAAAATTTCGATCGACTAAACAACATCAATATTGCTCCAAAATCTGCTCTGTTAAATAGTAACCTGAGCAAATATTAAATATTCCAGAAAACCCCAAATATCACAGGGGACCCACACAAGAAAGATGAGTCCATGACTCTGCTAAAGCGCCGCGGAAGGGCGGCGGATCCCACCGATCCGCCGCGCTTCCGCGGCCGAGTTGCCGATTCATGGGCTCGAATTTCTTGGGTGTTCTCCTGGACTCCTTTCTAGCTTTCTGAACACACCTGAAAAATTTTTGGACTTCATTTTAAGTTCGACAGAAACTGAACAGATTTAGGGTTTTCCGGCTTCGTTTTTCCGTTCGAAATTCGTACAAATTTGCAATTAAGTTATTTATTGTTTAGCGAGGCTCTGATACCACTGTAAGTCGATGTAGTACACCCCAGTACTTATGGGGAGGCGGAATTTTCAAAAACGATCAAGTTTAAAGAACGAACATCGACTAACCGCTTAAATCGAAGCTAAACAAATAATAACCGAACACATAGCTATACTAAACTATAGTGTTAAGGGATTATAGCTAATGAAAACGGTCCTTCGTCTTTGTGTCCTCCTTTGTTCTCCTCGACCTTCTCTAGGTAGTAGACGATCCACCCGAGAGCAAGACACCAAGCTACACCTCTAACTTGAGGTAACTAATCAACTTTGAATGCTAATCAAGGATGAAAGGATGATATAGAGTGAAGGTAATGGATGCTTAAGTCTAACTAAACCTTTGATCTCAACTCATGAGGATTAAGGATTAGTATCTTGAAGATGAGAGCTTGAGGAGAGAGAATATGAGATAAGATAATGAGAAGAGAGAGAGTGTATCATAATATATTATGAAGCATTTTCAATAATGAGAAAAGAATAAAGAGTGATGATAAATCATGCTTCATAAAATATCTAGTGGTGATTCATTAGCATGAGTCATTAAGCAATAAATGTGCATTAATGAAATGAATGAATCACCACCATGACTCACAATCTCATCCAAAGTAACCTCCTTAGTCACATCTTCTAGAAGCTTCTCGTACAATTACGAGAACGCCCCTCCAATCCGCAAAAATACGGAAAAACTTTAGACTGTAAAAATCCAATAACCGGATACCAGTAACTGGCTTAAACCAAAGCCGACTGGTAAAAACTGTCCGAAAGTCGTACATGCGTAAACGCACGTATGCGTCCGAACACTTTGTCGCAAAACCATGCAACCTCTATATCGTTTCGCCTGGAGTAGGAAACTCTCTGTGTGGGACTCTAGAGACTCGACTACTACGCTGGCAGTGGGTTTAACCACAGACCGCAAGCGGCACTAGCTGTACGTAACGGTCCCCAGGTAGTTGTCGATAAGAAGGCCGATGAGAAAACCCAACCGAACTCCTACTGAGTCTGATGTGACAATCTCCATACAGTCCGGTCCGTTCGTCCAAGACTATCGCATATCAGGCCTAGGGGGGCGGCAAGCGTCAGTCCCCTAATAGTGGTATAAGTCGTGTCAGAGGGAAGCCCATTACACCCTGAGAAACTACTGGAACCTACCAGCAAATCTCGCTTGCCCTGGCCAGGGACTTTGCGTAATGACTCTCTGACACAGCACGATATCTACTCCCAATACCGGGAGGGACGAATCCTGTCTAACCGCCACTGCCTCCATGTGCTCGGGACTGCACCCAACTGCTACCTGTTTGCACGACTCCTTTGAGCCGTGGTAGGGTAGCAATCTAAGAACAGTGGGACACACTCGAGGCGAAGTAGCAGTGTCAAGTCTGCGGACTACGCTGTACTCATGTCATCTGGGAACTGTTTATTGACGACTGGTATCAAACCAACCTACAGTTCCCTGTGAGTCCTGTCCGGTGTACCCGTAACCTAACGAGCACCTATATACTATCTCCAGTACGACGTACTGACGGCTGTGGGACAGACCATCTCCCCAACTGGGATGAGAAGCGTACACACCAGTCTACTCCGGAGTATCGATGCTCTGTCTCGATAATCCAGCGACCAGGGACCTGAATAAGGATGTGCTTGTAGACTACCCAGCCCCCACTAGTGTGACTGCCATCACAACGCTGGTAGACAAGCAAGATCCTAAGAGCTCTATCAATACGTACACTCACATATTAAGATAGAAAAACCAAGTAGCATACTACCATGTTTAGCAAGACTGTTATATGCATGTGAATATCCCAAGCTTCCATTAAGTAATATACAAGCTAGTATGATACAGTAATGGCCTTCTAGGGCATAAACACTAACAATTCAGCTCCCGCTCCTTATTGTGGTTCGCTTCGCATCGTATGCTTATATTATGTTTCATACTCTATTATTGATATCATACTGTTAGGACACCAGCACCATTACCGATGATGCGTATGTACCACGTACACTTACTTGCCGGCTCACACACATCTTCATCGGTAATTGCCATGTCACGTACACCTTAGAAAATATTATTGCTTGACATAGCATGTTAACTAATAGTTTAGACATTGTAGTTATTACCTGCTACTTCATGCATACTGTTATTTATTGTTATGCCGCATTCATGGATTCTCATGCATATATTCACTATTTTACGTGTTATTGAGATTTTGGATTCGGATTTCCATGAGATTTTCTGGATTTGGAAGAAAATTGCAAAAACATAAATAAACCTTTTCTCTCTTTTAAAATAAAAAGTGCGGTTTTCCCATGATGTATGAGTCGTCCACCATGAGTTTGCTGATGGATTTCGAGACCCGATTCGAGGAGACGGATGAACCGTTTCGGGTACATGGTGGACCCGGTAATGTACCCCGGGGCAAGAAGCGCGTGATGATGACGATGTGAGCCTGGCAGGGGAGCACTACTTACCGGTGATTTTACCCGACGCGTCGGATATCGGGAGGGTACCGTCGTGGTCTTGAGATGGATGGTAGGGGCCGGTCTGGACTGACGGCGCCCTAGATATTTTGATTAAGACATTGAGATTGAGACTTGAGGTACATAGATTGTGACACAGAGATATCGAGGTATTTGGACACTTGTTTTGTGTCGATGCTGGGCACTGTTTTATGCTGATTTCATATATGGTACCTCATTTCTTTTAAAATACAGAAATCTCACTGATTTATGAAACCAGTTTTATTCAGTACATGCATTCTGTTTCATGCATTCATACATCATCCATATGATATATTGCTGCCTTAGGCACTGACCCGGGCACATGAGTTTACACTCGGGTTAGATATTTACCCTAGCCATTGTTAGGCTGCATGTTATATACATTTTTGAGGATATATTATGATCATTGACCTAGGCTTGCGTTATTTATGCGATTTCTGTGCGTAGATGTTTTTCTATTCACGAGTTGGCAACTCACCCGCGTTGTGCCCCAGTTTCTTGCAGGTTTGCCGTACAGGTTTCATTACGGCTTTGCGGGCTCAGTTTCATTCGGGTGACTTGCTAGTAGGTGGGTTTTTCTTGTATCGTACCCATCATATTACCTTGTATAATATTATTCCGTTGTATCTAGTAAATTCCATCAACCAAACATGTATTTATTTTTGAGATAAAGACCAGTGATGTTATTCTTTCGACCTTAGAGTCGCGCGTATATTTCTGCGGATTTCTTGTGGTTTTGAGTTTCCTTTGAGTTTTTGATCCTCGCCGTAGGCGTTGTATATTATATTGCTTGTGTGGTTGTGACCGTCGATTGACGAAGAGCTAGCTCCCGCTTGGGGATGCCTTTTATTGATTTCGTATACTATTCATGTTGTATCCCGTTTGGGAGCCAGTATTTACAAAGGAGTCTCTGCCGAAATTTTCAGGAAATTTTTGATGTTTTTAAAAAACCGCATAATTCGGCTTATGCTATTGAAACTTCTTGCTTTAAGTTGGTTTTTCCTGCACTCTACATCTTTTCTTGGTTTGGATTTCTGGGTTTTCGGTTTACTTGGATTACGTACGCCTCGAGACGTTCGTAGTTTAAGTGCCGGTCATGTTCCGTACTTCGGGTCGTGACAACTAGACCCGAGTCATACCTATTTCAAAACTAACGAATCAGGGATATTTTAAAGATAGGCAGAAGGGATTCTATAGATATTTTTAAACGACACATCTTTTCTTAAAGCACCGTAGCCCTTATTTTACCAAAAACCCTGATTCGTCTTATTTCAAAAGGCAAGGCTGCATGATATATTTATTGAGATAGATTCTTTATTGTTGCGTTGATTATTCGATTCCGCATACTCATGCTATTTACATTGCATTGCTTGTGTTTATCAATATATATTACAGTCATGCTGTTAGGACACCATCACCATTATCGATGATGCGTATGTTCCACGTACACTTGTTGCCGGCTCACACACTTCATCATCGATAATTGCAATGTCACTACACTGTAGTACTGTTGCATTCGGTATATAATTCTTGCATGACAGACTGATATGCTTACATTTCTTTCACATGTCATATACATCATGCTTTCTGATTATACGCATTGAAAGTTGCTATTTCCATGATGTTTCTTGATTTGGAAACCGTGGGTATTTCAAAAGAGAATATGTCGTTGCTTTAAAAACCCGGTTACCCTTGATATGATATTTCAGTGTGTCCACCATGTGTTTTCTCGGTGCTGAGAGCGACATATGAAACCCGATTCGAGGAGCGGACGAGCCGATTGCGGGTACATGGTGGACCCGGTATGGTTCCCCTTGGCAAGATGATCGAAGGATTTTGCCGATTGAGCCTGGAGGCGGGCGAGTACCAACCGGTGATTGGTTGGACCTAGCGGTTATCCGAAGGATACCGACCAGAGTCGATAGATGGATATGGGCGTACTGCTGGGGCCGAGGGCCGATTCCGCAGACGGAGCCCGTGGGCTGGTCCGGAATGACGGAGCCCGATATATATATAAGGATTTACGTGCCGATGCTGGGCACAGTTTTCATGATATTTTCAAGTGTCGATACTGGGCACTCCGGTTCCATGATTTTGACGTGTCGCGAGGGATACAGGTGGTTTATATCCTCATATTTCCATGCATATGCTGATGATATTTACATGCATGATGGTTATTGTCATTGGGTGACGAGTGGACGGGACCCACGTACATGCAGATTTGATTACATTGATTATACCTCACGTTTATGATATGCTATTACCTGAGGCATTGGCACGAGAACTTGGCACTACACTCATGTATAGAGATTACATTGCCAGTTTATCATGCTTCAGACTTATTCATATTGAGGTTTATTTATATGATCGTATTGACCTAGGATGGGTCATACATTCGATCTCTGCTTGTAGATATTTTTTCTATTCACGAGTTGGCAACTCACCCCCGTTGTGCCACAGTCCTTGCAGGTTTTTGCCGTACAGATTCCATAGCGGCATTTCTAGCACACTGCTTCCATATGGGTGACTTGCGTTGGTAGGTGGGTTCTTTTGTACCAGAACCGCCATTGTTCCTGTATTATTCATTGTATCTAGAAATTCCATCAACCAAAACTTGTATATTGTTTCAGACTTAGAAAACAGTGTTGTATTATTTCGACCTTAGAGTCGCGCTTGTAGTATTATGGTTTTCTGTCTGTTTTGAGTTCTTTTTGGGTTTTGATCCTCGCCCTTTGGCGTTGTAAATTATTATTGCTTGCGTGGTTGTGACCGTCGATTGACGAAGAGCTAGCTCCCGCTTGGGGATGCCTCTTATCATTTCATATATGTTATTCTTGTTGTACCCCGTTCGGGGCCAGTTTTTACAAAGGAAACTCTGCCGAAATTTTCAGGAAAGGTTACACATTTTAAACATGCATATTCGGCTTTTATTCGGCTTAGTTATTTAAAAACTTTGATTTTCGAAACATGATTTCTTTACTTCTTAAACCAGTTTTCCTTATTTACTCTTTAAATGGTTTTAGATTTCTGGGCTTTTGGCTTACTTGGATCAGATGGGGTCCTATAGACTTCATATGGTTCAAGGGCCAGTCACGTGCTCTTTCGGGTCGTGACAGGGTAGTCAATGTCAGACCCCAGTAACCGATAAGTCGTGCCGACGTAAGGCTCATAATGGGTCAAGAAACTACTGATAACACTTATCAGTAAATCTCCGTAGCACCCCTGGCGAGGGACTTATCGCTATGGCCAATCGAGCACAGCGCAACATCAACCACCTATACCGGGAGAGACGAATCCCCTCCTATCGCTCATTACATCCATGTGATTCGGGACTGTACCCGAAAGCCACCGTTTTGCATGTTCTCTTGAACGTGGTAAGGTGGAAATTAAAGCACAGTGGGAATCCCACAAGACTCTATGACGATCTCGGGTCTATAGACTAACCTGTACCAGTGTCACCAGAGAACTGCTATCTGATGATAGGTATAATACCAACTAAGAGTTCTCGGCGAGTCCAT
The DNA here is from genome assembly GCA_030015575.1 of Agapanthus africanus. Taxonomy (NCBI): domain Eukaryota; kingdom Viridiplantae; phylum Streptophyta; class Magnoliopsida; order Asparagales; family Amaryllidaceae; genus Agapanthus; species Agapanthus africanus. Next base: position 360,257,385 of record JASDDO010000012.1, read on the forward strand.
TCAGTGTACCTAGTCTCCACTGAGCACCCATATCCCATCTTTGATGTGAAACACCAATGGATGTTGGATCATCCATCGCCCATCATATAGGTCAAGATGCGTATATGCTAGTCTACTCTGGAGTATCGATGCCCTGTCTCGATACACCCTCGACCAGGAACAATTATAGGATGTACTTGTGGACTACCCTTGGCCCCACTAGTATGATCTCCATCATAGTCCTGGTAGTCAAGTACAAATCCTAAGGTCTTTATCAACATGTGAGAGCAAGACAGTATCACAATACTAATCTACATGTTAAGACAATGAGCAACCAGATAGCATACTATCATGTCGAGCAAGAAAGTCATCTATCTATCTATATATATATATCCAAGCATCCACTATAATATACATCTCATGTACAATAATGACCTCTAGGGCATATACATAACTAACAGTATATCAGGTTCGGTATGTAATAACATTCGTTCAGAATCAATGTATTTACCATTTAGTAATACAAGGTGATACTTGCCAACTAATTTGACTGCAACAATTACACTATTCTCTAACACTTAGAGACCTATCACCTATTCTCAGTTCTCTACCTTTCTGTAGCCCATGTAACAGATTAAATATGTGGGATCCTAATTCGGTATCTCTTACCGAGGACGTAGAGGATACTGAGAAACAGTTCTCGGCAACAAACACACCCGAAGAAGATGGATCAACATGCACATTCTTCGATTGGGTTGCGTAGGAATCAGGATATTCCCCTATTTCCTGCTCAGACTTATAACAATTATAAGATTGAGCGGAACAAACGTTCCCCAGCTCAGTATAATAAGAAGGTTCGGTCAATGCATCCATATTTTTATCTTGATTAAGGTGTGACATGGTCGCTACCAGGAGGGAGAGAGAGAGAGAAGAAAACACTTAGCGTATGCTCTTGCAAGATTAAATTGGTTATTATCTTGTCTAATCAGAATGGCTCCCACTGTTTTTATCAAATCTTCCTTCAAACCCTAAAAGGTAAGACTAGCCTGGATTAATTACACCCTACAAGTTCGCCAATTTTTCGGCCAGGCCAGTGTCGGTACTTTGAGGGAGGTTCCCCGTGCTTTCGCACGGACCTAATTAAAATAAACCTCGTTTTCCCAGGGGTGTAACCCCGTTAACACCTTTCTAGACACCTACTTGATCGACTAATTGTGATGTGTAAAACTCTCCCAGGAGTAACTCTTACTCGCAGTGGGTATCGGGATCCAACTATCTCATAGAAGGTATGCAATCTCATTGCAAATTTCAACACTTGAAATTCCTGATAATATTTTTGCTCCTAACCTCCCATGACCTTGACAAAGACCAACAAACTATAGGATGCTAGTCAAGTTCAACCCGTCATTTCATGATTTAATTAAACCCACCCGCACGACCCTTGACAAAGGACAACAAGGTCGCACGACTACCCTAATCCAATCGCATCATATGCTTAAGCAGATAAGCACTAGTCAGCTACCGCACACTACGTCTTGACAAAGGCCAACATACGCAGCACGAATACTAAATGGTACTTATCTGAAATAACGGAGGGCTACGCAGGCATTTAAGAAAACCATAAGTGTAATGAACCTGGTATCGTTGTATAATCTAGTAATTTTGAAAAGGAGTGTTTTTTAGGCTTTTGCTAGTTTTTCTAAAGAGGTCAGTCCCGGTTAAGGGATCTCGGCTCTTTCCTCATCGAATGAGGTGCTAGATATTCATGAAGGAATACCACTATGCAAAGTAAGAACTAGAGAAGCAGTCAAAAACAAAACCGAGTGTGTTGTAGCATCTGCTTGCTTCTGCTAAGGAGGTCACTCCCGGTGAAGGGATCTCAGCTCTTTCCCCATCGAATGAGGTGATGGATATTCTACAAGGAATACCGCTATGCAAAGCAAAAACTAGAGCTATCCTTTTTTGAAAATTTGATTCCACAACATGTTTTAGGTTTCTCTTCTTTTCATTAATCTCATTAATGAAGTCCCATCAAATATGCTTCCTAAGAATCACAGAAGAAACGAAAATACAACGTCCTCTTATGCCATCCGCATTCGCCACAGTGTCTAGTTATGCAACGTTAGGTTACTTAAATAACGGCATAGCGGGGCGGGACTAGCACGGGTGCAAAACATAAGCAACGTTTATTATATATCATATATATAACAATAAAGCATTCGTCTCACGTATATAAAGTGACCACATCACAAAATATCACCAGCAGAAGTCATCATATGAAATATTGGATTTACTAGGAGGTCCGTGTTTTATATTAAGCTAGTAAAAAACGAGGATTCCACGGTCACGGTGAATAGCCAAACCCACATCCCTAGACCCTTACGAGAGCGGCAAGCAACCCTACCAATTCTAGAGTTAGGAGACCCGGACTCGACTCCTCGAGATGGTCTCCCACTGGACTCTAGAACCTAGTTACTTGTGCTCCCCGCCTTGGGTCTATCCTAATGCAGAAAAGTAAATAATATACAACAAGGGTGACAACATCCTCAACCCGGAAGTTCCCCAATAAAAGAATATTACATACAAGTTTTTACTTGAATGAAAATGAAAAACTCTCATCTCATATAAAAAACCCCGGCTATTCAAAACACGACGATCCAATAAAACATATCCCAGCAACACATAACATCACATGTCATAAACATAAGTAAATATATCTATCTCAATTTTCATTGATATATAGCAATGAAACCGGCGATACACGACATATTACACTTACAGTTGCAGAAAAGAAAATGTCAAACTGCAACATTTGGAAATCGCAACCACCTTAGACATCATAATGTAGGGTTCCTAGGCACTCTTACAAGGGTTAATAAGGCATCAACCATGCCCGAATAAAATTTTAGACGTGCCGAACAACCCAAAGCCGGGATCTTTGCTAGATTATTAGGGTTTAACATGCAAGTAAACATCTTTACAACTAAGTGTGAGGGATTACAACCTTTGTAGTCTGCTCCTTCGCTTCATAAGCTCCGTGTTGAGGTCCTTTCTCTGCGATCATCAAGAACTCCGACTCTCGTGAGGTTCCAAGAGGTGAATGATGCATCTTGCTTGAAGTCTTCATGATCTAAGATGATCTACCATGAAGAATCTCTAACCCAAGCTTACACTTCACTAAACAACTTATTAGAGAAGTGAACACCCTAATCTAAGTGGCTAGAATAGATGAGGTTGATGAAGTAGGAATTTTGCTCTCTTTTGTTTTCTATTTCTCACACTTATTCATCACATACACAAAAGCTAGTGAAGGTTTTTCAAGAGCTAGAAGAAGAAGAAGATAAAGCTAATTCTTTTGTGATGAACAATGAATTATTGTAGTGGTCACAAATCTAACTAACGGTTAAGCATGAAGGAGTTAACCCTTGTAGAGAGTTAACTAGAGTTAATGATTTGGATTGGGTTAACTTAATATCTTTACAAAATATCAAGCCAAAGACAAAGTCAAAGCTTCATGAAGCTTCATGGAAGCTTCATGCAAAAGCTAACCCTAATCCAAAACCTAACCAAGTTTAAACCCTAAACTATTGTTAAATTTGTAACCCTAACATGTTACAATATTATATATCACATATACAATATATTTTGTAACAATAGAAAATAATACAATTAACATATCTCGCATATATATCAATGTATTATCCAGTGAGAAAATGAATCAACAAAGCGAGCTTATATTAGTTAACGTAACGCAATATATCACATATATAATTATACATTAAATTATCGAATCAACACTTAATCCAATAACCCGGCTATATTACATATAACCGACTAATATAACATGTACCAATTCATCGAATCAACACTTGATCCGATGAGCCGGTTATATCACATATCCCGGCCGATATCTCATATCGCGAGAATAGAATACGGTATCTCATATCGTATTATTCTCGGTCCCGCACTTATCACATATGTGCTCCTACTCCGTTTTTCCTGAGCCAGGAAACCTCTGTGTAGGACTCTAAAGAATCGTTAATACGCCGGCAGTAGGTGATGATCATATCAAACACCCACAAACTGCAAGCGGTCAGCTAAACGTAACAGTCACCCAGGTATTGAGCGATCAGAAGATCAACAAGCAACCATGTACATTCTCCTGTGAATCCAATCAGTAACACTCCCGTAAAGTCCGGTCTCTTCGTCTGATATGTTGCATATCTAGTCTAGGGTGGTATACGTCAGACCCCAGTAACCGATAAGTCGTGTCGATATAAGGCTCATAAGGGGTCGAGAAACTACTGATAACTCTTACCAGCAGCACTCCATATCAGCCCTGCCCAGGGACTTCCAGTTATAGCCAATCGAACACAGCACAACATCAACTCCCAATACCGGGAGAGACGAAACCCCTCCTATCGCTCATTGCCTCCATATGATTCGGGACTGTACCCAAAAGCCACCGTTTTGCACGCCCTCTTGGACGTGGTAAGGTGGAAATCAAAGCACAGTGGGAATCACACAAGACTCTATGACAATCTCGGGTATACAGACTAACCTGTACCAGTGTCACCGGAGAACTGCTATCTAACAATAGGTATAATACCATATAGGAGTTCTCGGCGAGTCCGTTCAGTGTACCCAGTCTCCACTGAGCACCCGTACACCATCTTTGATGTCAAACATCAATGGATATGGGATCATCCATCGCCCATCATATGGGTCAAGATGCGTATACGCTAGTCTACACTGGTATATCGATGCCCTGTCTCGACACAACCTCGACTAGGAACAGTTATTAGATGTACTCTTTGACTACCCCAGCCCCACTAGTGTGATCTCATCACAGTCCCAGTAGTCGAGTACATATCCTAAGGGCTTTATCAACATGTGAGAGCAAGACAGTAAACTAATACAAGACAACATGTTAAGACAAAGTGAAACCAAATAGCATACTATCATGTCGAGCAAGAAAGTCCTCTCTATATATATATCCAAGCATCCACTATAATATACATCATATATACAACAATGGCCTCTAGGGCATATATATTACTAACATATAAACCCGAAATATCACATACTTCGGTTTTCATGCCCAACCATTCGAATTCCAAATATTGTATCACATTCCATAAATAGCTAGAGCTCTCTCCAAATCAGTCTTAGGAGACATCTCTTTGGAGAGAGTGAGTCCAGAGATCGTGGGTTGGTTCCCACGCTTGGATTCTTCCATACTAAATCTCTTTAGTATGGTGTCAATGTACCTGGATTGGGACAATCCCGGTATCCTCTTGGATCTATGTCTATAGATCCTAATCTTCAAAATGCAGGAGGCATCACCTAGATCTTTCATTGAGAATCTATGTGATAAGAAGAGCTTGACCGAGTGCAGCATAGGAACATCATTTCCTATCAAGAGTATGTCACGTACAATACGAGGAAAACAACCTTACTCTCTGCAACCTTCTTGTAAATATAAGGTTCATCTATATTCTTGATGAAGTCAAACTCTTTGACTATCACATCAAAATAGATGTTCCAACTCCGCGATGCCTGCTTTAACCCGTAGATGGATTGAAGCAGCTTGCACATCTTTCCGCTGCTCCCACTATCTACGAAGCCCTCTGGCTGATTCAAGTACACACACTCCTCTAAATCACCATTTAAAAAGGCGGTCTTAACATCCATTTGCCAGATTTCGTAGTCATGGTATGCAGCAATGGCAAGTAAGATCCGGATGGACTTAAGCATAGCCACTGGAGAAAAGGTTTCGTTATAATCCACACCTAGTCGTTGACGAAAACCCTTTGCAACAAGTCTAGCTTTGAAAGTCTCCACTTTTCCATCTACACCAAGTTTCTTCTTAAAGATCCACTTGCTCCTAATGTGTTTTACCCCTTCAGGAGCAACTTCTAAAGTCCATACTTTGTTGGTGTACATGGATTCCATCTCAGATCGCATTGCATCCAGCCATTTCACAGAGTCACCACTCGTGATGGCCTGCTCGAAACTAGTGGGGTCATCATCTTCCATGATGCAATCCTCGCTTCCACCATCAATGAGAAAACCGTAGTATCTCTTAGGTGGATGAGAAACCCTGCTAGATCGGCGGAGAGGCTGGGGTTCGTCGGGAACTACTGAATCCTATGGTTCTACCAAATCATCTGTCATAGTTTGTGTTGCTGACACTTCTTCCAGTTCTACCTCCTTGCCACAAATTTCTTTTGCAAGAAATTCCTTTTCTAAAAAGGTGGCATGTCGAGAAACAAATACCTTTTGTTCCTCATTGTGGTAGAAGATATACCCTTGTGAGTTCTTGGGATATCCTACAAACTTGCATAGGACAGACCTTGCCTCGAGTTTGTCCGGATTTATCCTTTTGACATAGGCCGGACAACCCCATATCTTAACATACTTAAGAGATGGTCTCTTCCCTTTCCATATCTCATATGGAGTGGTAGGCACTGATTTGGTAGGAACCATATTCAATAGGTGTATGGTTGTCTCAAGCGCATACCCGCAGAAGAAAATAGGTAACTCGGCATCACTCATCATAGAGCGCACCATATCTAATAGGGTGCAATTCCTCCGCTCCGATACACCGTTGTGCTGTGGTGTATAAGGAGGAGTAAGCTGAGAGAGAATCTCATTCTCTTTTAGATAATCTAGGAACTCATTGCTTAAGTATTCACCTCCTCGATCAGATCGAAGGATCTTAATACTTCTGCCCGTTTGGTTCTCTACTTCGTGCTTATATTCTCTGAATTTCTCAAAAACTTCAGGCTTGTGTTTCATCAGGAACACATGTCCATATCTAGAGAGATCGTCAGTGAATGTAATGAAGTAGGAAGAACCGTTCCTGGCGTGTGTAGACATGGGACCGCATACATCACTATGTACCAGTCCTAAGAGTTCCGTAACTCTTTCTCCGTGTCCACTAAACGGAGTCTTGGTAATTTTTCCTTTAAGACATGAATGACAAGTATCATAAGATATAATTCAAATGAATTCAAATATCCATCCTTATGTAACTTAGCTAGCCGTGTCGCATTGATATGACCAAGTCTACAATGCCACAAGAAAGATTCGTTCATTTCTGAACTCTTCCTCTTGTGTGTGTTTTGTACATTAAGGACTGCATTTTGATTGAGAATGAATATGCCATTATGTAACGAGCCAGATCCAATCAACTTTTGATCTAGGAAGATGTTCATAATATTATCCTTTACTATAAAATTATATCCTTCTTTACTTAATAAAGAAACTGATATAATGTTGCACATCATGTTCGGTATATAATAGCACTCATTCAGAATCAGTGTATTACAACTTGGTAATACAAGGTGATATTCGCCAACTACTTTGGCTGCAATACTTGCACCATTCCCTACTTGTACGGAATGATCACCCTTTCCCAGTTCTCTATCTTTACGTAGACCATGTAACAATTTACATATGTGGCATCCCGATCCGGTATCTAATACCCAGGACGTAGGGTGAACTGAGAAACAGTTCCCAATAACTAACACACCCGAAGAAGGTGCATCAATATGCATGTTCTCCGTTTGGGCGGCGTGAGAATCCAGATATTCTCCTATTCCCTGTTCAGTCTTATAACTCTTATAAGAAAGTACAGGACCAACGTTCCCCTTCTCAGTATAATAAGCGGGTTCAGTCGCTACCTGGAGAGAGAGAGAAGAAAACACTTTAGCGTATGCTCTTGCAAGATTAGATTGGTTATTATCTTATCTAATCAGGATGTCTCCCACTGTTTTTATCAAATCTTCCTTCAAACCCTAAAATGTAAGATTAGCCGGGATTAATTACACCCTACAATTTCGTCAATCTTTCAGCCAGATCAGTGTCGGCACTTGAGGGAGGTTCCCCGTGCTTTCGCACGGACCTAATTAAAATAAACCTCGTTTTCCCAGAGGCATAACCCCGTTAACACTTTTCTAGACACCTACTTGATCGGCTAATTGTCCTGTGTAAAACTCTCCCAGGAGTAACTCTTACTCGCAGTGGGTATCGAGATCCAACTATCTCATAAGAGGTATGCAATCTCATTGCAAATTTCAACACTTTAAATTCCCGATAATATTTTGCCCCTAACGTGCTATGACCTTGACGAATGCCAACAAATCATAGTCAGCTAGTCAAGTTCAACCCGTACATTTCTTGATTGAATTAAACCCATTCGTACGTCCCTTTACAAAAGCCAACAAAGACGCACGACTACCCTAACCCAATCTCATCATATGTTACAGATAAGCAATAGTTAGCTACCGCACACTACGCCTTGACGAAAGGCAACAAACACAGCACGAATACTAAGTATTACCTATCTGAAATGTCGGAGGGCTACGCAAGTTTTTTCAGAAAAAACATGAGCGTAATGAACTTGATATCGTTGTAGAAACAAGTGATTTTTGAAAAGGAGTGTTTTTTAGGCTTTTCTAGTTTCGCTAAAGATGTCACTCCCGGTGAAGGGATCTCGGCTCTTTCCTTATCGAATAAGGTGCAGGATATTTCACAAATACCACGGTGCATAGCAAAAACTATAGAAGCAATCAAAAACTAAACCGTGAGTTTGTAGCATCTGCCATTTTTGCTAAAGAGGTCACTCCCGGTGAAGGGATCTCGGCTCTTTCCTCATCGAATAAGGTGCAGGGTATATCGCATATACCGCTATGCAAAGGAAAACTGTAGCTACCCTTTTTATAAAGTTTTGATTTTACAACATTTTTTATGTTTCTTTTCTTTTTATTAATCTCATTAATATATCCCATCAGCTTATGCTTCCTAAGCATCACAGAAGAAACGAAAGCAGTAATATTTATATATCAGTATATATATATATAGTATAAGTATTCGTCTCAAGCAGTAATATGATCTCATCACAGAACATAGCAGGAGAAGAACATATATGAAATATTGGATATACTAGGATGTCCGTGTTTTTAATACGAGCCTATATAAAACACGGATTCCACAGTCGCGATGAATAGCCAAACCCACATCCCTAGACCCCTACGAGAGCGGCAAGCAACACTGCCAATTCTAGGGTTAGGAGACCCGGTCTCAACTCCTCGAGATGGCCTCCCACTGGACCCTAGAACCCGGTTACTTGTGCTCCCCTCCTTGGGTCTACCTAATGCGGAAAAGTAAATTATATACAATGGTAACATCATCCTCATCCCAGAAGTGCCCCAATAAAAGAATATTACATACAAATGAATTTTACATGAATGAAAATAAAAACCCCCATCTCACATAAAACCCCCGGCTGTTCAGAACACGACAATCCAATATAATATATCACAACAACACATAATATCTCATATCATCAACGTAAGCAAGTATGCGTATCCCGATTGTCGTTGATGTATAGCAACGAAGCCGGCGATACCCCACATATTACGCTTACGGTCACAGAAAAGAAAGTGTAAAACTACAACATTTGGAATCCACAATCACTTTAGACATCGTAAATCCGAAATATCACATACTTCGCATTTCATGCCTAACTATATGAATTCCACATATTGTATCACCTTCCAGATAAATAGATAATATTAAACTTTCCGATCGAATAATCAACTACCCAAGATTTCCTAAATAGCTCAACACTTGAACGGAGTTCAAATAATCCCAGAATATGTCACAGTAGCAATCGTCCATCCATAGAAGGGTCAAGCCAACGCCTCACATGTGGCACGCCGTACTGCCCCAAACCCTAAGGTTTAGAGGCAGTTCAGACGGTCACATAATCGAGTTAAGGTTTGTGTTCTTCTAGAGGGTCCATCGCGTTACTTGCATATTTTTCCGAAAGATTTAAACTCCAGAAAAATTCAACACTTGAAAGTTTTTCGTGCCGGGAAAAAATGAGTTAATGATATCCGTTCGAACATTTTAATAGATTCTAAATTATCCGGAAAACAGAACGAAATTAAATCTTCCGATCGAATCAACGAATTCAAAAGAATCCCCAGAACACTTAACACTTGAGTCAGATTAAAAATACCCAGAAGAATATACAAGTACCCACGGATATTACTGCATAAAAACCTGTCCCCAATTCACTGTTTCCGCCGCGGAACCGCCGCTAAAAGTAGCTTCTTGCCGCAGTTCCGCGGCTATATGAGAGCCTTGGGGGCTCGTTTTTCATGTTAACCCTTAGAATTCCCTGCTGATTTTTTTGAGTATTTTTAATGCAGAAAAAATCACATTTTTACAAAATTTCCAGAGAGGGGGTCTAGTTTGATGTATCGGGGTTCGATCGGAGTTTTAACTTCGTAAACACGTCGCCTAATGCTCCAGCTTGGCTCTGATACCATTGTAGGGTTCCTAGGCACTCTTACAAGGGTTAATAAGGCATCAACCATGCCCGAATAAAATTTTAGACGTGCCGAACAACCCAAAACCGGGATCTTTGCTAGATTATTAGGGTTTAACATGCAAGTAAACATCTTTACAACTAAGTGTAAGGGATTACAACCTTTGTAGTCCGCTCCTTCACTTCATAAGCTCCGTGTTGAGGTCCCTTCGCTGCGATCATCAAGAACTCCGACTCTCGTGAGGCTCTAAGAGGTGAATGATGCATCTTGCTTGAAGTCTTCATGATCTAAGATGATCTACCATGAAGAATCTCTAACCCAAGCTTACACTTCATTAAAAAACTTATTAGAGAAGTGAACACCCTAATCTAAGTGGCTAGAATAAATGAGGATGATGAAGTAGGAATTTTGCCCTGTTTTGTTTTCTATTTCTCACACTTATTCATTACAAACACAAAAGCTAGGAAGGTTTTTCAAGTGCTAGAAGAAGAAGAAGATAAAGCTAATCCTTTTGTGATGAACAATGAATTATTGTAGTGGTTACAAATCTAACTAAGGGTTAAGCATGAAGGAGTTAACCCTTGTAGAAAGTTAACTAGAGTTAATGGTTTGGATTGGGTTAACTTAATATCTTCACAAAATATCAAGCCAAAGACAAAGTCAAAGCTTCATGAAGCTTCATGGAAGATTCATGCAAAAGATAACCCTAATCCAAACCCTAACCAAGTTTAAACCCTAAAACATTGTTAAATTTATAACCCTAACATGTTACAATATTATATATCACATATACAATATATTTTGAAACAATAGAAAATAATACAATTAACATATATCGCATATATATCAATGTATTATCCCGTGAGAAAATGAATCAATAAAGTGTGCTTATATTAGTTAACGTAACGCAATAAATCACATATATAATTATACATTAAATTATCGAATCAACACTTGATCCGATAACCCGACTATATTACATATAACCGACTAATATAACATGTACCAATTCATCGAATCAACACTTGATCCGATGACCCGGTTATATCACATATACCCGGCCGATATCTCATATCGCGAGAATAAAATACAGTATCTCATATCGTATTATTCTCGGTCCCGCAGATATCACATATGTGCTCCTACTCCATTTTGCCTGAGCCAGGAAACCTCTGTGTAGGACTCTAAAGAATCGTCAATACGCCGGCAGTAGGTGATGATCATATCAAACACCCACAAGCTGCAAGCGGTCAGCTAAACGTAACAGCCACCCAGGTATTGAGAGATCAGAAGATCAACAAGCAAGCCTGCACATTCTCCTGTGAATCCAATCAGTAACACTCCCGTACAGTCCTGTCTCTTCGTCTGATATGTTGCATATCTAGTCTAGGGGTGGTATACGTCAGACCCCAGTAACCGATAAGTCGTGTCCATATAAGGCTCATAACGGGTCGAGAAACTAATGATAACTATTACCAGCAGCACTCCATATCAGCCCTGGCTAGGGACTTCCAGTTATAGCCAATCGAACACAGCACAACATCAACTCCCAATACCGGGAGAGACGAAACCCCTCCTATCGCTCATTGCCTCCATGTGATTCGGGACTGTACCCAAAAGACACCGTTTTGCATGCCCTCTTGGACGTGGTAAGGTGGAAATCAAAGCACAGTGGGAATCACACAAGACTCTATGACGATCTCGGGTCTACAGACTAACCTGTACCAGTGTCACCGGAGAACTGCTATCTGACGATAGGTATAATACCATCTAGGAGTTCTCGGCGAGTCCGTTCAGTGTACCCAGTCTCCACTGAGCACCCGTACACCATCTTTGATGTCAAACACCAATGGATATGGGATCATCCATCGCCCATCATATGGGTCAAGATGCGTATACGCTAGTCTACTCTGGTGTATCGATGCCCTGTCTCGACACACCCGCGACTAGGAACAGTTATAGGATGTACTCTTTGACTACCCTGGCCCCACTAGTGTGATCTCATCACAGTCCCAGTAGTAGAGTACATATCCTAAGGGCTTTATCAACATGTGAGAGCAAGACAGTAAACTAATACAAGTCAACATGTTAAGATAAAGTGAAACCAAATAGCATACTATCATGTAGAGCAAGAAAGTCCTCTCTCTATATATATCCAAGCATCCACTATAATATACATCATATGTACAACAATGGCCTCTAGGGCATATATATAACTAACATATAAACCCGAAATATCACATACTTTGGATTTCATGCGCAACCATTCGAATTCCAAATATTGTATCACATTCCACAAATAGCTAGACGATGTTAAACATTCCGAACGAATCAACAAACACCCAAAATTTCCCAAATAGCTCAACACTTGAGCACAGTTTAAAAATTACACATAACATGCCACAGTGCCTATGGACCAACCGTAGAAGGGCCTACCCTTGCCTCACCTATGGCGCCTCGGAACTACCACAAACCCTAGGGTTTTGTGGCGGTTCCAACGGTCATAGAATCGAGTTAGGATTTCGTTCTTCTAGAGGGTCCATAGAATTACTTGCATGATATTAGAATGTTTTTAACTTGGAGAAAATCCAAATCTTGGAAAATTTCCAACTAGGGAGAAAATTGGGTATTTGATATTCGTTCGAACTTTTTAACTCCGTCTAAATTAAGCCAAAAAACTGTTAGAATTACGACTACGAAACACTCCATATTAGCCCCAATAGTACTGTTAACATCACATGAAAATTGGGCTAATCAAACAATACCAGAAACCCCAAAATCAAGCCCTGAGAACACAAAAAAAATTTGATCCAAATAGGAGCTTAGAAAACCGGCGAGACCGTATTTTTTGTTCATGTTGCCGGCTAAAATCCGGTGAAATGGCCTCAAACTTTTTCAGTTTTCTAGTTGTATCACATAAAACATTCTGCAGTTGCTAAAATAATTTTTTTAGATCATTTTAAAATCGACAGAAACTGCATTTTTGGGTTTCGTTGTTTCGGAGTTTTTTGGTTTCGTGATTCTAAAAACATCGTCTAATACTCTAGCTTGGCTCTGATACCACTGTAGGGTTTCTTAGCACGACAGCAAGGTTTCGGGACGCATCATCCATTCCATTTTCAAAAAATTTCCATGCTAAACAACCCTAACCCTAGAATCATAACTAGAGGATTAGACGATACAAGAATGTAAACAACTTTACATCAAGTGAACAAGGAATACAACCTTTGTAGACCAGCCCTTCACTTCACTTGCTCCATGTAGTAGCCCCGCGACTCTATTAGGCTCCACTTGAGGCTTTGAATGAGCTTCCTTCGATGACCTTCGTGTCGAAGATGATCTACGCGAAGTCCCTCCAACTCAAGCTACCTCTACGCTAAACTCTTTAGCGTAGGAAACACGCTACACTCGATCGCTAGTCAAATATAGGACGGTGAAGTAGGGGATGTTAAAAGCTCACAAGTTTGTGTTCAAGCTTCATGGTTCACATCACATGTGAGGGTTGAAGCTTGAACCATGACATGAGGAGGAAGAAGAAGCTAGAGAGCAACCATGGGAGCAACTCAAGAAAAATGGCTAAGTCTTGAGAATGATCTAGAATCAATGACAACTGACTGGCATACTTTTGGCGTATTGAGTTTTAAGAGTTCTAAAGTTAACCGCAATCAGGACGGTATCGCTTTGCAGCTAGCCGCGATGAGTACGGGTCGTCCGCAGGGAGACAGAGCATTTTAAGTTCTTGCTTTCACGAGTTAATGCGCGGGGCGGAGTTTGTTCGTATCTACCCTAAGTGTTTGTATGCAAAGTATAAGTTGTTAGGATTAGATAGGTTAGTGTAAGTTATGGATTTCCGTACTCAATCCTTTGAGCCGAGCTCGACCACTAAAGCTAGAGCAATCGGCAACAACGTAGATTAGGGTTCTTAAGCACGGTATTTGTGAAATCCGACTTATTGACCTTTGTCCGTCCATTCTTGTCACTTGCTTTCGCCTCCGGCCAATCCGAACGCAACCGGTCACAGTTAGAAATCACCGATACCTTGGTAGGGTAGGGTGCCTAACAGAGCGCTTGCATAAGGTTTGGGCGGAGTTCAATGGAAAATATCGGGAAAAGGAAATGAGAAACGAAACCTTAACTTACAAAACCAATCTTTTTCCTAACAACACCATATTCACGACCATCTCAACAGCAAACAAAAAGACCAAAAGAAAAGATACAAAGAATAGAAAAGACAATACAAGAAAAGTAAGTGCAAGATAATAAATTGCAACTAAGTAAAGAGCAAGAATATAAAAGAAAAAGTAAGTAAAAGCAAGAGAAATACTAAGAACCCAAGTGTGCAAAAATGAAAGCTTTATTATGTCCAAGTGATACAACCTTGAGTTCAATAACCAAATCTTAAACTTGCAAGCTCAATGAAGAGGTTGCAAGATCAAGAGAAGGTAAAGAGCTCAAGGGAAACTAAGCTATGTACAAGAACACAAGAAAAGAGAAACAAAAAGAGTATGAAGTCTTGAACAAAACTTGGACCTCCTCTCCCTTGCTCACTGGTCTGTATTTATAGGCTCAGAAGAGGATTAAACAAGTAATAAAAATAAGATGACGTGGCAGCAAGGGAGGGACAGAAGAAAAATTGGGATCCTTGGAGCTAGGGGGTCGGCGAGCTCGGAAGTTTCGAGGGTGTGGCCGGTCCAAACCGAGAAAATTGGCTCGTTTTCATGCTGTGGTCTTGTGTGCTCTCCAATATCACTCTGGTGCTGCTTGATTTTGCTATATGAACCTGGTCTTCATTCAGGGATTTGGAGGGACATATTTAGCTTTATATCACATCACACCTTTTTAGCATTTAACACATATCAGTTCACTCTTGTGCCTACTTGTGCCTTACATCATGGCAGCCCCATCCCTAGGTCCATGCCAAAGAGTTGTGTGTACACATGCATTGTGTTGGACCAAAATTGTGTGCACACATTTATTTGCTAAAGAACTCTTTGGGTATCGGTCGGTTTCCAGTTCCGGTTGCAGTGTCGGCTCACAAACGTTATATCCATGATTTTGAGTGTATTTTCAACATTTTGTCACGGATACCTATAATCTGTATTTACTGAGCAAACCCTGGTAAATAGTACTGATAAATAACAAAACAGATAATGAATGAGTGGTATTGTAATGCAGTTTTCTATGATAAATAAATACCCCCAAACTTATCTTTTGCTCGTCCCGAGCAAAACAAAATCCTAGCCTCACTTTCGCAGGGAACGCGATTGCACTGAGCTTGTGCAACAAGCCGTTAAACCTCTAGGTGTCCCTAGTAGGAGGAGTGTTGTCACCCGAGGGTTTTTAGTGGATTACACCCACAAAATCCCGTCAAGCTAGTTTTATAAGTTAACGTCGATTATACTCCTATAGTTTAGTATCTAGGCTAGAAATTCTATCATCCTATGTTAGAAATATTCAAGCTTATGTTTCACGCCACCTATTTATTCAACCCTAGATCCTATACGTTTTACAGTTTAGAAAGATCTCTGTTTCTCTTGAGTTTTCCTTCTAAATCGCAGTCTCCAATCAGGGATTTTTATCATCTTTACGGAAAACATAAGTCTTATTCTTTATTTCTATCTTTCCTCCAAACATCGATTGTATACCCCTACGTGTGTGTAAATTTTTCACCACTACACTCCAAAATTCAATTCAAGCTATAGTACCCTTGCCCTAATATCTAATACTATTTCTTTTCATTAATGATGGACGGTTTTTCTCACACACCTTTCATGCAACTATTAATGCTTCTTGAGGTACTAACAGCCGATTACTGAATGTGTGAGCTTAAAGCGTAAATAGCAGTTTCCAGGTCTTGTAATTTATTCTTTTTTTTCTTTTTCATTATTTTTTTTTCAAGACTGGATATATTTTTCAATGATGCTTTTTTGGTGATTAGCTTTAAATACCGTTTTTTCTTTCATACTAGGTTTTCAGGCAAGAGTATTTCTAGGTATTCTCTACTATCCCAAGTTTTAAGGTGCGTGTATGTGCAGTTTGTAGGGTATATACTTTCTAAATTTGGACTCAAGAGTAGCAACTATTTTTCAGAGTTATCCTTCGGTAAAGCATCAATACTTTCCCTTCATGTTGACTTAACTTAAGAACTGAACTCAAGATTACCTACTTCTATAAAAAAAACTGTAAGGATGTATAATTACCAAGGTTAAGCAGAAGGAGGGTTATTTTTAGGGTTTTCAATTCCTAAGCCTAGGATTTAGTTATTTCTAACGTATCAACTAAACTTTCAGAATAAAATCTAAGTTACCCTATTAGCTAACTTGACGACAAAGTTTTTATATTTTTTGGAAATTTTTTCGATTTTTATGGGTTTTTAAATAAGTATGCAAATGCAAAATATACATATGAATACGAAGGTAGAAAGCTTACCGAGCACACCCCCAAACTTAAACTTGACAGTGCCCTCACTGTCAGACTACACCAAAAGGGTCAAAATTGTCGGCGCTCCCTAAAGAAAATTTTATACAAAACAAAAAGCGAAACAAAAATATATATACAAAAAAGATCCCCCCTAAACTTAAGTGAAACAATGTTTCTACTGTTGAGCGTTGAAGTTCAGGATTATGGGGGAGAGAACAGTATCAATCTATACAAGGCCTTTACACAGGCCAAAAGTGAGCACCAACCATTCAAAATTTTTATCGGGATAAGGTCCGGGATGGTTAAAGAATCCGGAGAGGAAAGAAATGGAGAATACGTGAGACCGTATGGGGATAGAAGTGGTATACGGTCCCGGTATATGAGGAGAAGAATGGCGGAAGGGAAAAAGAAATGGAGTACGAACTTGAGGGTGAAAATGGAGTGAATAAATTAGCACAATTTGTAATGACCGATATGTAAAAAGCGATTGTGCTAATCTATCAACCCGTCGAGAAATAGGGTCAAATCCCTCAAGATTCATGAGAAAACATGGGTAGACCGAACTTGGTAAACCAGACAGTGGAAATGGAAGTGATACGGTGTCTTGAAAGGTCGGAACGATGGAAAGGATGGAGGAGAGTGATCGAGGAAGGGTATCAGGTAAGGGTTCAGGAGGGTGTACACAGTCAATGAAAGGAACAAGATGAATTGGAAAATCTGACTCATCAAGCAAAACTGGTTCATCCTCAATATTATCCTCAAAATTCACATTAAAAATTATCTCATCCATGCATTTATCTTCAATATCTAGACGCATATGGAGTTCGGGAAGAACAGTTAATGACTCGGGATGATGTCCACATGGAATTGAAAGTAAATGATGAATTGATGAGAAAAACTCATCCAAAACTGTGGGTTCATCATCCAAAATATTCCCAGCGTCAATATTCTCAATCAAGTGAAAGTCAAATTTCTCAGACACCTCAACAAAAGCATGGATATCAATTAATTCAGGTTCTAGAGTGGAGGTGTAGAGGTCAAAAGGGTTGGGATTAGTTTCGCTTGATAGAGTCCCTTCACAATCGGGTAAATCAAATACTACAAAGTCGCACATCTCATTAAACGTTCTATCATCAATCGGTAAATCCTTTGGGACACTTGATAGACATTCAAAACCGGAGTTGTGGGATTCAATTTGCAACGGGTAGGTTTGATTTGGAAGGGTATACCGCTCATTCTCACTACTCAAACTCTCAATCTGTCCTACCGCCTCATCATACATTGGAAAATGTAGAGCTAGTTGGAAACTAGCTACCGGGTCACTAAGTTGTATGAGGGCGGCCAAGGACGCCTTCAAATCCAACATCTGTTGGTACAACGCTACCCGAAAGTCTTCCAATGACTGTTCTAGACTAGACATAGGTTGTGGAGGGGTTTCAGTAAAAGATTCAACGTTGGTTGGATACATGAAACTTCCAAACGGCTGTTCAGAAACAATGTCTAGGGAAGGTGTAAAAGTCGGGTAGGATTGATAGAAATCGAATGGTTGGACAGGGCTAGTGCAACACCTTAGAACGTGTTTATAGATAATTATATTTTAATGTATGGTTTTTAATAAAAAGTTTACCAAATTGGGTTTTAATTATTTTATCTTATTTAATGAATATTTTAGTAGATTTTTCCTAGCCTTGCACACACTTGTGCATGATAACTAGGGTGTAAAGTGTGGGTTAACCATTGCTTAATCTACTTTTATGATTGGGTTTAAGTGTTTTGGGTTTTAAGTGTTATGGTTGTTAATATAAAATGAAAAAGGATTTTAAATTGAAATGTTGACTTTGTGTGAGAGAGAGAGGGCTTGGGAGCATGGTGTGAACCACGACTCATTAATGAGGAAAAAGAGTGAGAAGGGAGAGGGGTCTTGGTTGTTTCTCTCATTCTCCCTCTCATTTTCTTATCTCATTCTTTTACACTCTCTCTCATAAACACACACACACACACTCACCTGCAGCCTTCAGCAGCAGCAGCAGCCTTCATCAGCAGCATCAGCACAGGCAGCATCAGCAGCAGCTTCATTTCAGCAGCAGCAACAGGAGCTCCAGCAGCTGTAGCCACCCCTCATCTCCTCTATACACTTCCTCTCCTTCTCTCTAGGGTTCATTAGGGTATAATTTCTTAACCCAAATTCCTAGTTTGCTTAAGTTGTGCATTGATTAGCTTCGGTTTGTGTTTAATAGCTAGTTAGTGCTAGATTGTGGTGATTTATGTGGAACTTTGATTATGTGGTGATTGTGTTGGTTAACCCTACCTATTTAAGTGTTATTAGGGTCACTTTAACTGAGAAATAACCCAGATTTCACAAAAATACCATAGGGTTTCCTTTTAGTGCAAATTGGTGATTTTTAAAGCGATATATTGGCTATCTGTGATCTGCTTCTGACCCGGGGCCTTCAAGACAAAATTGAGCAAACTGGAGCATGTACACTAGGTATAGATACTACCCCCAGAACATGATCCCCTATCTCTAAAGCCTGGCCACAGATTTAATCATATTGGCCGCAAATTGCGGCCAGGGTAGGGTGTTGGGTCTTGGGGTTTTGGATAGGGTTGTCAGCAGTGTATTGTAGTGTTTTGGCACGTATAGTTTTGTAAGATTAGACCTGTAGGAAAATCTGGGATCAAATATCGTTTTGCATGTCCGTTGTGTATGCGCGATATGCGCGATACGTGAGTGGGTTCTGTGATCCAGCGTATCGCGGCGTGTCGCGGTAGTTTTAGACGCGTATACACACGTTTTAGCGTATCGTGCACACGCGCGTTTAGTTCGCGACGCGAGTTTCTCGTTTGGATTCGATATCGCGTTTTGCGGAATATTTGGCTTATATATGATTTCCATGTCTTATTTACAGGTTTGCAGGCGGGGACTACGGACACTGCTACAGGGGGGAGCAGATGGTACGATTCACCTAGCGTGGAGCGTAGGTGAGTAGATTTAACATCTACAAGGGAATCGCCCGCATGACGTTTTGCGTCTGGGCTAGGATTCAAATACTTGTCGCATATTCTACGTCATTGTTAGAATTGCGCCTTTACCCTATTTACTTAGATATAGTTGTACTGTGACTAGTAGCCGTAGGGCACTTCACATATTATTGACGGTTCATGTTGCACGAGCACGGATTGTATGCTACACACACACCGTCAATAATTGCCATGTCACACACCAACCATTATAGATACTATATTGCTTATCACACATGACATCTAGCTTTTCGGTATACCTATAGTGTATCATACCATTAGTGATAGGTACATATACACCTTACGATATAGCTACAGGTATACCTTGCTCATGTTTTATTTATAACCAGGGGGGTATCTTACATATTCTACATATACCCAAGGGGGTATACGACATCAGTTCTTATAGGTAGATACCTATACATTGCTACACCTGTATGTTATACACATATTCAGTTGCTGTTACATATTTACCTTTATTGATGTTACTTAGCTGTACCTTATTGGTTTCACATACATCTGGTTTCAGCTACATATTCTCATTTATATGCTAGCATTTCAGATATATCGCATATATTTATTCCTGGATTTGCGCACTGTTTATTGGGATTTTAGATGATGTTTTCTGGATTTGGGAACCGCGGGAGTTCATGAAATTATGCATACATTGAAAAACCCGGTTTCCTTAATATGATATTTGCGCATCCACCATGAGCTTTATCGGTTCTGATATATATATATATACCCCTACGAGGAGGCGTCGAGGCCGTAGAGGGTACATGGTGGGGCCCGGTATGGTTCCCCTCGGCAAGAAGATCGATGGATTTTGCCGATTGAGCCTGGAGGCGGGGTAGTACCTACCGGTGACAGTACTAATGACTCGGCGGGGATCATGGAGATACCGTTGGGAGTCATGCACGTATGCATACGTTGAAAGGCAAGGGTCAGAGCTAGGCACTCGTGCTTTCGGGACAGCGTATGATACGTACCTATCAGGATTTCTGTGTCGATGCTTGGCACATTGTTTTCATGATATTTCTTTTAAACACCTTTGTATATATAACAGGGGATTTAGCCGTTGTTATATATACCCTTAGACCAATATTAGTGGAATGGGACGCCAATATATGTGTATTGACCCCATCATATTTATTTCTGCATATATATATATATATATATATATATTTAGGATGCTAGAATCTTGCTTGAGACTTTGACTTGGGATATCAGGTGATTCATTGAGATTGGATATACATATGGGATTATTGATTTGTACATTCGGGATATAGGAGATTACTCGACATTGTACATTGAGGAGACGTGAGACTTATGATGTGAGAGCCCAATGTGGGGGATGATTTGAAGAATTCGGATTTGAGTGTCTTGATGGATTGTGATCCTACCACGATGACAGGATTCCGTGGGATGACATATTTCACTCCATACCTCATACCTTTTCACTTATGCACTGTTCCATGTATTAGGAGTACCTGTTAGTGTACCCTTCATGATTGCTGCATATTTGCATTCTCATATCCCTATTGCATAGTTATTGCATACTATTGTCATGATTATTGCTTCACATATTGACTGTACCTGCTAGTGTACCTTCCATTATTCGGCATTTACATGACATGTTACTACTGTAATCGCATATCTTAGATTCATGATGTACGTACATTCCTGCGATTACCTACATATGTTATCTACTATTCACGAGTTGGCAACTCACCCTAGTTGTGCCACAGGTGTTTCAGGTTGTTCCCCAGAGTAGTCGAGGCAGGCTATTCAGCTATTCATCTATCATCTTTTGCTGCAGATATCGCATCGGCTCACAGTATACTATTTTGCTTAGGTGGGTTAGATGATTATCTGTATTTCATATTGTACATTCGTTGTATCTTGTACTCTCTATCTACTATTATGTTGTTGACTTAGAGACTTGGTGAGGACGATATTTTATATTAATTGCGGATTTGTTTTCTTTTATATACAACTTTCTCTCTATTGTCTTTATTTCTTCGCTACGGCGTCGTATATTTGTGTTGTATTCATCTTGGGCTAGTTTTTACAAAAGGGGGTGTTGCCAAAATTTTAAAGAAAGAAAGTAGGACTTTTAAAGAATTTGGGTTGCGATTTCAAATGTTTCAAAAACTTTTATTATCTTTTCCGTATTTTCATGGTTTAGATTTCTGGGTTTTGGCTTTCTTTTACTGCGTTACGTCTTTAGGCGTTGCGTAGTATTAGGGCCGTCACGTGCCAATTTCGGGTCGTGACAAAGTTGGTATCAGAGCGCTAGGTTTTCCTTTCGGAGTGTAGGATGACCTTAGTATAATGGAGTCGGTAGCTTAAGCAGAGTAACGTAGTGTGTGTATGTCTGCAGCATACCCACGATGCGGTACTTCGCCTTAAGTGACCTAAGTACAATTGCTTGAAATTCCTTCCTTGATGATTCATATCCTTGAGATTCGATTCCTTATTCTCATCGAATCTTATATCTATTTATAGCCTTGCCGCCGATGACTATGGGAACTCAGAGTGATGCAGCGAGGGCCGAGGTCAGAGTTGGCTCGGGTGAGACGAGTACTGACCAGGATGGCACTCTAGTTGCACAGGTGCAGACGGATCAGCCTACGACATATACTATTGATATACTTTTGGCAGAGATGCAGGACTTCCGCCAGACTATGAGTTCATTGGCTGATGTCGTTCGGGAGCTACGACAGGAGGTTGTCACCCCTGTTACTCAGTTGTCACTTACGATCAGCATGCAGCAGTCCGTCACCTACATAGCACCAGTGGTTGCAGCTCCAGTTGACGAGGCACATATTCTAGAGACTCAGAGGGTTCCAGGACAGTGGATGACTCATACCAGTGTACCAGCCCAGAGACAGAGGTTTGGTCATCGAGACAGATTTTGTGACCGTCGCGGGAGTAGCAGAGGCTTAGGACGAGGACAGTCGTTCATCTCTCATCCCCAGGATGGTCAGCAGTCAGCGCGTGGATGTTTTCGATGCGGGAGCCTTCAACACTTCGTCAGGGATTGTTCCTTAGCGCCTCGTCATGATCGTTTTCAGAGAGGCCATGGACGTCGAAGGTTCGCTCAGAGGGCTCAGTCTACCAGAGGAGTTCAGCCAGTTGCTGGTAGAGGGCAGACACAGGAGTTTGCTTCTACTCATCGGGACGCGCAGGCGTCCAATGCAGAGTTTTCTGGTATCCTTATTTCGCATGTTCTTTTGATGTATTCGTTTGTTTTTCATGCTTGTGCCGTGGTTGGGTAGATTAGTCGTTGTTTGTATTAACTTCTGTTAGCGATTCTTTTGTTGCGCAACACGTATTCAGTTGTGTGCCAATCGGATAGGAGATAGAGATTCGTCCGTCGTTTCGATCCTTCTAGAGATATTGGATTTGACGTTCTCCTGGGTACGGACTGGTTAGCTACGTGCTAGGCATCTGAGGACTACCGTGAAGAAACAGCCAGGTTTATTTTTCTGGTAGGTCGGTTCTTTTTGTGCAAGTGGATAGTTGTGCCGCCTCTCACAGCTCGAATTCAGCCTTTTTCGCTAGTCGGCTTTTGAGGAGATGTCGTGGATTCTTGGCGTTCATTCGTGATACCGGAGCCATAGTGGGATTGTTGGACCGGGTTTCTTTCGTGCGAGAGTTTTTCCGACGTTGTTCCGGACGAGCCGGCGAAGCTTGGGAGCTTAAGGATCAGCTGCAGAGTTGTGGTTTGGGGAGCTTTGTGTGTCTGAGTGCTTCGCATTAGGAGGCTCCTAATTCTGTTCGTCAAGAAGAAAGATGGCAGTTTGAGGTTGTGTATCGACAGATCGTTAATTGAACCGGCTTACGGTGCGGATAGGTATCCTTCACCTCTCCGTGACGATTTCTTCGATCAGCTCCACAGTGCGAGACATTTTCTAAGTTTGTTTGGGATCGGGTCATCATTATTGCGATTCGGGGTGATGGCATTCCGAAGACTGCCTTATGCGTGCGACGGGCTTTGTGTGTTTTTGTGAGTCGTTGGGTTCACTGATGCCCTAGCAGCATTCGTAGACGTGATGAACCGGATTTCTTCAGGCCGTTCCTCGACCTGTTTTTGTTGTGTTATTTACGACATTCTGGTCTTTTTAGTGTGTCTTGAGGGACAATAATAGCACTTGAGGATTTGTTATGCAGATACTGGGAGAGCACCAACAGTTTGCTAAATTCTCGGAGTGTTTCTTCAGGCTTGTTTTGTGTTGACTCCTAGGTCTTGTAGTCGTATGGTTCTGAGGGAGATCGTGTCCGTAGAGCTTAGGCCCAGACTTGTGTGCAGGACGGAGATCCGCAGATTGTTGGGCTTAGCAGGTTTTTACCGCCGTTTCATGAAGGATTGCTAGAGTAGTGCTGCACCATCGACTGAATGGACCGGAAGGGAGGTTTCTTTTCTGTGGACTGAGGCATGTGTGCGGAGTTTTCAGCAGTTGAAGATTCAGTTAACAACTGCATCAGTTCTTTCTTTGCCTTTGGTTCGGGAGACCTTGTTGTTAACTGTAATGTTTCTTGAGTGGGGCTCGAGTGTGTACTGAGGTGACACTATAGAGTTATCTCTTGTGCTTCCCTACATTTGGAGGAAGTACGAGGAGGGTATTCCACTCATGATCTGGAGATGGCCGCGGTGGTTTTGCGTTGGAGATTTGGAGACACTACTCGTTCGGAAGTCGTGTCAGATTTTCATGGACCACCAGAGCTTAATGTACATCTTCCTGCAGCGGATTTTGATTGTTGTGATAGTCTTCTGCATATTTACAGTTCTTGTGTGATCGTCGAGTACAGCTTAAGTTCGTCTCTACGGAGGGGACAACTTGCTCATGTCCGCGCCCGACCACTTTTCTTAAATCGCTTTCGCGAGACACTGCCCGCCGATGCTCGTTCGTCAGAGATACTTGAGCATACTCGGCTGGGTAATGATTCGGAGTCCTTGATTTGTGACAACGGTGTGCTAAGTTAGGGACACCTGGGTGTACCTGATGTTATCGGGTAGAGACGTGAAACCCTAGGACAGGCATATCATTCAACTCTCTGTTTTCATTCAAGTTCCACCAATGTTGATGTGACTTGTGAGATAGTTACGGGTGGACAGGGATGTAAAGAGAAGTCTCATGGCTCGTTTCAAGGTGTCTGTCTTGTTGTGTGCTTGGGCCGAGCATCTGAGGCCGGCTGGAGAGTTGCAATCTTTAACCATTCCGAAGTAGTAGTGGGAGCAGATCTCCACGAATTTCGTTATGGTTTCTGTAAGTCCACGTTGCCCACCCCGGTGCTTACGGGGAGGCGGAAAACATAATAAAAATTGGATTTTTATCAACTATAGGCAACATGGACCAAGCTTTAAGGATCTTTGCTAAACAAAAACAAGCTAACCCTAACTAGTAACTAGCTAAGTGATGGAAAGGTTATACCTTGAGCTCAAAGTCCTTCTCTCCTTGCTCCTTGGAATGGTAGAAAGATGTCACCTTGCTTGTCTTCTCCCGTCAAAGAAGGATCCACCCGAAAGCCTCGACCTTTAGCTTCAACTCCAAGCTAGGAGTAACTAGAGTGCAAGAAATGCTAAGACTTGAACCCTAGAAAAGAGTAGAGAAGATCAAGTGAAGGTTTTTCTCAAGCTTTTTGTTTCTCAACACATGAGAGGGAGAGAGCTTGAGGGAGAGGATGAGCAAGAGAGAGAAATGATATGAGAGAATGAATTACTAGTAAGCCATTCTCACTAATATGTGTGTAATATTTTAATTCAATAATTAGCTAGAAAATTGTCATGGTTTAATCAAGGTGTGACCATTATCATTTCAATATCAATGCAAATTGCAAGGATCAAAGAGCATCTTCCAAATGAAATGATTATGGTCAAGTTGTCAACTTGGTCAGCAAGTCAATGAAGTCAAAAGGTCAACAACAACAACCATGCACAATAATTAAGCTAATTATCAATTAACAATAATACACACAAAAGCAATAGGGTTAATAAAATGACAATAGTCATTAACCCTAAACAAGGTCCTCTCCCTCAATCTCATGCAACTGTGCATACGCACCCGCATTCATGATCCGAGGAATACGAATACACTGAGAAAAACCAATCTCAAATCATATACTAGGATCCGGCTTAAACCAAAGCCCGCTAGTATAAACTGTCCGGACAGCAAACGTGCACAAGTGCGCTGATGCGAACGAACCCTGTCGCAAAACCATGCGACCTCTACTCATTTTGCCTAAAGGCGAATAGCTCTCTGTGTGGGACTCTAAAGACTCGACACTACGCTGGCAGTGGGTTTAACCACAGAACGCAAGCGGCACTAGCTGTACGTAACGGTCCCCAGGTAGATGTCGATAAGAAGACTGACGAGGTGAACCCCATCTGCACTCCTACTGAGCCTGTATGTGACAGTCTCCGTACAGTCCGGTCTGTTCGTCTGATACATCGCATGGCGGGCCTAGGTGGCGGTGAACGTCAGTCCCCTAATAGCGGTACAAGTCGTGTCGGTGTGTAGCCCAGAACACCCTGAGATAACACTGGAAACCTACCAGTAAACCTCGCTTGCCCTGGCCAGGGACTACTCGTGTAATGGCTCTCCTGGACACAGCGCGATGTCAACCCCCAATACCGGGAGAGACGAATCCTGTCTAACCGTCACTGCCTCCAAGTGCTTCGGGACTGCACCTAAAAACTACCTGTTTACACGACTCCTTTGAGCCGTGGTAGGGTAGTAATCAAAGTGCAGTGGGAACACACTCGAGGCGAAGTGACAGTGTCAAGTCAGCGGACTAAGCTGTACTCATATCACCTGGGAACTGATAACTGACGATAGGTATATTACCAACCAACAGTTCCCGACGAGTCCTGTCCAGTGTACTCGTAACCTAACGAGCACCCGCATACTATCCCAAGTATGACGTACTAACGGCTGTGGGACAGACCGTCTCCCACACTGGGATGAGAAGCGCATACGCTAGTCTACTCCGGAGTATCGATGCCCTGTCTCGATAGTCCAACGACCAGGGACCTGTATAAGGATGTGCTTATAGATTACCCAGCTCCCACGAGTGCGAGCGCCATCACAACGCTGGTAATCAAGCAAAGATCCTAAGGGCTCTACTAATATGTATACCAGCAATATGCTAAAAGAAACACATGCACATATTAAAGCAGACACAAACCAAGTAGCATACTACCATTTCGAGCAAGATTGTATATACAACTGTGAATATCCCAAGCTTCCATTAAGTAATATACAAACTAGTATGATACAGTAATGGCCTCTAGGGCATATACACTAACAATCTCCCACTTGCACTAAGGCCATCTACTGGCGTATCGAAGACCTATCATCTCGATCAGCCGCTCGAACTGAGTCTGGGGCAAGGCCTTGGTGAATGGATCTGCTGTGTTATCCTCTGATGCAACTCTCCGGACCTCGATCTCCTGGCGATCCGCAATCTCCCTGATCAGGTGATACCGCCTTAAGATGTGTCTGGATTTCTGATGGGACCTGGGTTCCTTCGCTAAAGCTATAGCCCCGTTGTTGTCGCAATACTGAGGTATTGGGTCAACAATGGACGGAACCACCTGAAGTTCTTTCAAGAACTTCCTCATCCAGACAGCTTCTTTCGCGGCATCAGATGCAGCGATGTATTCCGCTTCCATAGTCGAGTCAGCAACGGTTTCCTGTTTGGAGCTCTTCCAACACACCGCCCCTCCATTGAGGGTAAAGACAAAACCCGACATGGACTTGGAATCATCCTTGTCACTCTGGAAGCTGGAGTCAGCAAAGGCCTCAATCTGCAGGTCTTTTCCGCCATACACCAAGAACATCTCCTTAGTCCTTCTCAGGTACTTGAGAATATTCTTTACTGCTATCCAATGTTTCTCCCCAGGGTTTGACTGATACCTGCTTACCACACTCAGTGCATAAGCCACATCCGGTCTGGTACACAACATCGCATACATTATAGAGCCTACCGCAGAAGCGTAGGGTATAATAGACATGCGATCCCTCTCCAAATCAGTCTTGGGAGACATCTCTTTGGAGAGGGTGATCCCGTGACAAGCCGGTAGATTACCGCGCTTGGAATCTTCCATACTGAATCTCTTCAGTATGGTGTTGATGTACCTGGACTGTGAGAGTCTTAATATCCTCTTGGATCTGTCACGGTAGATCCGGATACCCAGAATGTATGAGGCATCACCCAGGTCTTTCATGGAGAACCTGTGTGACAAGAACCCCTTGACAGATTGTAGCATAGGAATGTCATTTCCTATTAAGAGAATGTCATCCACGTATAAAACGAGGAATACTACAGTTCTCGCTACAAATCTACAATAGATGCATGGTTCATCTGGATTTTTGATAAAGCCAAATTCTTTGACCGTCTCATCAAAATAGATGTTCCAACTCCGCGATGCCTGCTTGAGTCCATAAATGGACTTGAGCAACTTGCACACCTTTCCGCTGCTCCCACCCTGAATGAAACCCTCTGGATGGTCCATATAGACACACTCCTCTAAATGACCATTTAGAAAAGCTGTCTTTACGTCCATCTGCCAAATCTCATAATCGTGGAAAGCAGCGATGGTAAGAAGGATCCGAATGGATTTCAGCATAGCTACTGGAGAAAAGGTTTCGTCATAGTCCAAACCAGGTCGCTGACGAAAACCCTTTGCTACCAGTCTAGCTTTATAGGTCTCAACCTGTCCATCTACACCAATCTTCCTTTTGAAGATCCACTTGCATCCTAAGGGTTTTACCCCATCTGGAGCAATGTCCAACGTCCATACTTTGTTGGTGTACATGGACTCCATCTCGGTCCGAATTGCATCCAGCCATTTTACCGAGTCGACGCTCTGAATGGCTTGCTAGAAGCTAGTAGGCTCATCACAATCTATGATGCAGTCCTCTCTATCCCCGTCAATGAGAAAACCGTAGTACCTCTCGGGCGGATGAGACTGCCTACTACTCCTGCGGAGTGGCGTAGGAATGTCCTGATCTTTCGAACCCTCTGGTTCTACTAAGCTTTAAGTAATAGCTTGCGGTTCTGGAAATTTCTTCCAGTTCTATCTCGCTCCCACTTAATTCTTTTTCTATGAACTGATGTTCTAGAAAGTGGGCATGGCGAGAAACAAGGACTTTTTGTTCCTCTTCGAAATAGAAGTAATATCCCTTGGAGTTCTT
Organism: Agapanthus africanus; assembly: GCA_030015575.1. Lineage (NCBI taxonomy): Eukaryota > Viridiplantae > Streptophyta > Magnoliopsida > Asparagales > Amaryllidaceae > Agapanthus > Agapanthus africanus. The sequence continues at coordinate 360,286,351 of JASDDO010000012.1, forward strand.
CGGATATCCCACAAACTTGCACTGTACTGAGCGTGCCTCGAGCTTGTCCGCATGCTTCTTTTTTACAAAAGCTGGACATCCCCATGTCTTCATGTGATTAAGATAGGGTCTCTTCCCACACCACATTTCATATGGTGTAGTAGGCACAGTCTTAGTTGGAACTCGGTTCAAAAGGTATGCTGCTGATTCTAGCGCATATCCCCAGAACGATCGCGGTAACTCAGCGTTACTCATCATGGACCGTACCATATCCAATAGGGTCCGGTTCCGTCTCTCCGATACACCGTTATGTTGCGGAGTGTATGGAGGAGTAAGCTGAGAGAGAATTCCATTCTCTTTTAAGTAGTTCAGGAATTCGGCACTTAAGTATTCTCCACCTCGATCCGATCTTAGAATCTTGATACTTTTGCCGGTTTGTTTTTCTACTTCATTCTTATATTCTTGGAATTTTTCAAAAGCCTCGGATTTATGTTTCATTAAGAAGACATAACCGTACCTTGAAAAATCATCCGTAAAGGTAATGAAGTAAGAATAACCGCTTCGCGCATGTGTAGACATTGGACCGCACACGTCGCTGTGTACAAGTCCCAAGAGCTCGCTCGCTCTTTCTCCGTGTCCAGAAAACGGAGCCTTTGTCATCTTTCCTTTGAGACAGGATTGACAAGTTGCATATGATTGATATTCGAATGGATCCAAATATCCTTCAGTATGTAACTTAGTCAATCTTCTCTCGTTGATGTGACCAAGTCTACAATGCCATAAGAAAGTTTTATTAATTTCTGGAGACTTTCTTTTGTGTGTATTCTGGATATTGAAAACCTGTGGTTGGTTTAAAATGTATATACCGTTGTTCAATGTACCTGACCCAATCAAAACTTGATTAAGGTGAATGTTCACTACATTACTTACAAATGCAAATTCATAACCTTCTTTAGATAATAAAGATACAGAAATGATATTACAGGTTGCATTTGGTACATAATAACAACTACGCAAAACCAAAAAGTGTCCATCTGATAATCCCAGGTGATAGTCCCCCACGGCCTCAGCATCCATGCTAGCACCGTTCGCAACTCTGAGGGTCATGTCACCTGCCTTCAAAACTCTACGCTTTCTCAACGCCTGCAAAGAATTACAGATATGAGATCCTGATCCGGTATCCAAAACCCAGGATGTAGAGTTTATTGATAGACAGTTTTCAATAACATACACACCTGAAGCTGAAGCTGCAACTCGCTTCAAATCCTGTGTTCTGGCTTTCCAAGCCTTGCAATCCTATTTCCAGTGACCACTTTTGTGACAATAGAAGCATTCTTCCTTCCCCACCAGCTTCCCTGCTACTTTTGTTGCTTTACCCTTTCCCTTCGTATCCACTTTACCGACACCGCCTCTTGGTTTGGCGGGGGCTTTCTTCTTCTTGCCCTTAGCTTTCGCCCTGGAACTAGAAGAGGAAGATCCTCCTACAAACAAAGTGGATGTCTCCCTACCCTTCTGTAGGGTGCCCTCAGCAGTCCTCAACATGTTCAGAAGTTCGGCAAGTTCAACCTCCTTTCCTTGCATGTTGAAGTTAAGAATGAACTGGGCGTAAGTGGAAGGAAGGGACTGGAGAATCAAATCAGTATAGAGTTCATTCTTCAGCGTGATCCCAAGGTCCGCGAGCTCCTTTATGTAGCCGATCATCTTAAGCACGTGGTCCGCTACCGATGATCCGACGGCCAGCCTTGCCGAAAAAAGCTTCTTCGACACTTCGTATCTAGCGATACGAGACTGCTCTCCATACAGTTCTTTTGTATGGAGAAATATGGACTCTAGGTCCATATTCTCGTGCCTCCTCTGATGTTCATTGTCCATCGAGGCTAGTACGAGGCATCTGGCCCTCGCGCAATCTATCTCCCATGTCTTACGGATTTCTACATCCGCGACACTGGAGGTGGGACCTGGGACAGGGGGAGCTTTGGTGGTAAGTATATACCCCAGCTTGTCATAAGTGATAGCCATCTTGACATTCCTGAGCCAATCTTTGTAGTTTGGCTTTGTCAATATATTTTTATCTAACAGTAACTTAAGTCCGGTCATGTTGAATGGTCGCTGCAATTAGGAGAGAGAAAAGAAACACTTTAGCATGATGCTCTTGCAAGTTTAGAGTGGTTTTTAGTTTGTCTAAACTGGATGGCTCCCACTGTTTCTCGAATCCCTTCTCAAACCATAAAGAAAAGGATTAGCCGGGATCATTCTCACCGTACAATACTTGCTTAACCGTTCAGCCAGGCCAGTGTCGGTACTTCGAGGGAGGTTTTCCAACGCTTTCGCGAAGTTCCTTAATTAAGTAACCTCTTTTCCCTGTGGGCGTAGCCCCGCTAACACCTTTCTAGGCACCTACTAGGTTTATAGCATTGATCGTTAAGTGAGAGTTTTCCCGAGGAGTAGCATATACTCACAGTAGGATCAGGATCCAAATATCATCGCGTGATAAAACCGAAGGAATCCTACCAGAATCATCACACTCCAAATGGTATGCAACGCTAGCAAGTTTCAGTACTTATGAAACTCCCGATGTGGATTTTTGCCCCATGCTTTTATGACCTTGACTTTGGCCAAAATATCATAAGTCACATGTCAAGTTCTACCCGTCATTCTCCTGGTTAATTTGGACCCACCCGTACCTACCCTTGACTTTGGCCAAAATGGCAGCACGACTGTCCCAAATCAACGCATCTATCTATGCTGCACATGAATGCCCAAACGCTACCAATCACTCTGCCTTGACTTTGGCCAAAATACACAGCTTGAATACTTTTGACCATTCATGTGGAATGACGGAGGGCTACGAATGGTTTTGGCGAAACCGTGAACGTAGTGAACTTGATATAATCGATGGAACGAGATAGCTCTTAAAAGGAGTGGTTCAAGATCCGCGTTTAAAAGTTTAGTTTTGAAAAGAACCGAGTGGTTTTCAAAGTGTTCCAATCGACTTTTACTTGGTTTATTTCTTGCATTAGTTCTTTTAATGCGTCCCATCATTTAATCCTACCATTGCAGAAAACAACCAAAATATGACGTATGCTTATGCCATTCGCATTTGCCACGGGGCCCCGTCATCACCCGTTAGGTTACTTAACTAACGACAGAGCGGGGGCTGGGCTAGCGCGGCTGTAAAACATAAGCAACGCCTAAATAGTTATTATATATAAATATATAGCAATGATAGACATTACAGATCACAGATGAATATATTGGATATACTAGGAATCTGCAATGCGTTCGAGCCTGCAACGTAAAGCGGATTACACAGTCGCGGTGAATAGCCAATACCCCACCCAAGACCCCTACGGGTGCGGCAAACTACCCGCCAAGCACCCGAAGCGAAGCAACCTCCCTCACCACCGTGAGTAGGCCACTCGGCGCTTCGAGATACCCGGTAGTTTGTGCACCCCCTCCATGGGTCTATCCTAGGAGCAAAAACAGTAAAAAGAATTATACAATGACGGCTACAACCCCGACCCGGTTGTGCGGCCATACAAATAATATTATTACATCAATTTACATGTTACAAATGAATGAAAGAAAAAAAAAATAACGCTCATCTCACATCCACCCCGGCTATTCACCCGCGACAATCCAATCCATTCATATCCACAAACCAATAACAATCACAGATCACAGAGATGTATAACCCCGACTAATCGACTTATAGCGATTAGCCGACGTTCAATACATGCAAGCATCACAGATATAACCGATATAGTTAAAGTGTAGTGAAGTTCCGGAAAAATACGGATTTATAGGCCCCCAAGAGTAAATTTTTGTTCTGGAAAATCTGGGCACATATAACATATCTTAAAAATCCCAAAACCAACACAGAAACACACTGCACCAAAATCGAAGCAGAGAGGGGATCAGACGGCGGCGGTTCCGCGGCAAGAGCTTCCTATTGCCGCGGATCCACGGTCCTTTGATCGCCTCTCTGGTTCGTCTTTGGTGGTTTTCTACACAAAACCCTGAGATAATTTTTGGTGTATAACAAATTTTATTTTGACCAGAAAAAAAATTAACAGAAACTTAGGGTTTTGCGAGTTTGGTTTTTCGATTTTCCGGTTTCGAAACTTCGTTACACTTTACTACTTAGCTAGTTTATGTTTAGTTAGGCTCTGATACCACTGTAAGTCCACGTTGCCCACCCCGGTACTTACGGGGAGGCGGAAAACATAATAAAAATTGGATTTTTATCAACTATAGGCAACATGGACCAAGCTTTAAGGATCTTTGCTAAACAAAAACAAGCTAACCCTAACTAGTAACTAGCTAAGTGATGGAAAGGTTATACCTTGAGCTCAAAGTCCTTCTCTCCTTGCTTCTTGGAATGGTAGAAAGATGTCACCTTGCTTGTCTTCTCCCGTCAAAGAAGGATCCACCCGAAAGCCTCGACCTTTAGCTTCAACTCCAAGCTAGGAGTAACTAGAGTGCAAGAAATGCTAAGACTTAAACCCTAGAAGAGAGTAGGGAAGATCAAGTGAAGGTTTTTCTCAAGCTTTTTGTTTCTCAACACATGAGAGGGAGAGAGCTTGAGGGAGAGGATGAGCAAGAGAGAGAAATGATATGAGAGAATGAATTATTAGTGAGCCATTCTCACTAATATGTGTGTAATATTTTAATTCAATAATTAGCTAGAAAATTGTCATGGTTTAATCAAGGTGTGACCATTATCATTTCAATATTAATGCAAATTGCAAGGATCAAAGAGCATCTTCCAAATGAAATGATTATGGTCAAGTTGTCAACTTGGTCAACAAGTCAATGAAGTCAAAAGGTCAACAACAACAACCATGCACAATAATTAAGCTAATTATCAATTAACAATAATACACACAAAAGCAATAGGGTTAATAAAATGACAATAGTCATTAACCCTAAACAAGGTCCTCTCCCTCAATCTCATGCAACTGTGCATACGCACCCGCATTCGTGATCCGAGGAACACGAATACACTGAGAAAAACCAATCTCAAATCATATACTAGGATCCGGCTTAAACCAAAGCCCACTAGTATAAACTGTCCGGACAGCAAACGTGCACAAGTGCGCGGATGCGAACGAACCCTGTCGCAAAACCATGCGACCTCTACTCATTTTGCCTAAAGGCGAATAGCTCTCTGTGTGGGACTCTAAAGACTCGACACTACGCTGGCAGTGGGTTTAACCACAGAACGCAAGCGGCACTAGCTGTACATAACGGTCCCCAGGTGGATGTCGATAAGAAGACTGACGAGGTGAACCCCATCCGCACTCCTACTGAGCCTGTATGTGACAGTCTCCGTACAGTCCGGTCTGTTCGTCTGATACATCGCATGGCGGGCCTAGGGGGCGGTGAACGTCAGTCCCTTAATAGCGGTACAAGTCGTGTCGGAGTGTAGCCCAGAACACCCTGAGATAACACTGGAAACCTACCAATATAACTCGCTTTCCCTGGACAGGGACTACTCGTGTAATGGCTCTCCTGGACACAGCGCGATGTCAACCCCCAATACCGGGAGAGACGAATCCTGTCTAACTGTCACTGCCTCCAAGTGCTTCGGGACTGCACCCAAAAACTACCTGTTTGCACGACTCCTTTGAGCTGTGGTAGGGTAGTAATCAAAGTGCAGTGGGAACACACTCGAGGCGAAGTGATAGTGTCAAGTCAGCGGACTAAGCTGTACTCATGTCACCTGGGAACTGATAACTGACGATAGGTATATTACCAACCAACAGTTCCCGACGAGTCCTGTCCAGTGTACTCGTAACCTAACGAGCACCCGCATACTATCCCAAGTACGACGTACTAACGGCTGTGGGACAGACCGTCTCCCACACTGGGATAAGAAGCGCATACACTAGTCTACTCCGGAGTATCGATGCCCTGTCTCGATAGTCCAACGACCAGGGACCTGTATAAGGATGTGCTTATAGATTACCCAGCTCCCACGAGTGCGAGCGCCATCACAACGCTGGTAATCAAGCAAAGATCCTAAGGGCTCTACTAATATGTATACCAGCAATATGCTAAAAGAAACACATGCACATATTAAAGCATAGACAAACCAAGTAGCATACTACCATTTCGAGCAAGATTGTATATACAACTGTGAATATCCCAAGCTTCCATTAAGTAATATACAAACTAGTATGATACAGTAATGGCCTCTAGGGCATATACACTAACAGTTTCTACCCATGTTTAGTCAGGGTGTGAATCCATTCGGATTCTTGTCGTCCGGTTATCCTCAGTTTGCTCAGTTGTCCTTTGTTAAGTTGTGTGTTTGTGTTAATTGTTGTCAGCAGTTGGGAGTCGTCACTCGCCATCGTTAGGGTTCTCCTTCGATAGCTGTTATCAGGAGACACTCCAATTGGCAACCTTTTGGTTTAGAGGTTAGGTCGTGTCGATCACCAGTCTGTTGTTTTCTGACTCTGCGTAAGTAGGATTTTGGACCCCAGCTTGTCTAGAGACTTCGTAGATGATCCGGTTGTTCAGGTCAGGATGAGAGTAGCCCAGCGCAAATTGAGGTCTTATGCCGACTGTCTTAGTCGTAGAATTAAGTGCGCAGTGGCAAACCATGTATTCCTGCGGATTTTCCGATGAATTGACGTGTTGGATTTTGGGAAGCTTGTCCCCGGATTTTAGGTCCTTTTGAGATCCTATAAGCGAGTTAGTTTCGTTGCCTTTAATTTGGCTCTTCCGCCCAGATTATTGAATTTTCACCCCGTATTCCTTGTGATGGTACTTTACAATTACCTTCTTGACCTTTCTCACATGATCTAGCACCAGACCATTTAGCTTGACGCGATCTTTCGTTCACCAGCAACCAATGGTATTAATGGCTCGGCAGGTGGAGGAACATCGGTCAAGGGTCTTGCTATCTGTGAAGGGTTTTTCTTGGACGTAGCCGTATAGTGAGATAATCACTTGGGAGGCTGCGAGCGAGATTTGAGAGTTGTAATCTTCTCTTTGAAGGTATGCGTAACAGTATATTTTTAAATTCGGGGACGAATTTCTTTTAAGGGGGGAAGATTGTAACACCTTAGAACGTGTTTGTAGATAATTATATTTTAATGTATGGTTTTTAATAAAAAGTATACCAAATTGGGTTTTAATTATTTTATCTTATTTAATGAATATTTTAGTAGATTTTTCCTAGCCTTGCACACACTAGTGTATGATAGCTAGGGTGTTAAGTGTGGGTTAACCATTGCTTAATCTACTTTTATGATTGGGTTTAAGTGTTTTGGGTTTTAAGTGTTATGGTTGTTAATATAAAATGAAAAAGGATTTTAAATTGAAATGTTGACTTTGTGTGAGAGAGAGAGGGCATGGGAGCATGGTGTGAACCATGACTCATTAATGAGGAAAGAGAGTAAGAAGGGAGAGGGGTCTTGGTTGTTTCTCTCATTCTCCCTCTCATTTTCTTATCTCATTCTTTCACACTCTCTCTCACAAACACACACACACACACTCACCTGCAGCCTTCAGCAGCAGCAGTCGCCTTCATCAACAGCATCAGCACAGGCAGCATCAGCAACAGCTTCATTTCAGCAGCAGCAACAGGAGCTCCAGCAGCTGTAGCCAACCCTCATATCCTCTATACACTTCCTCTCCTGCTCTCTAGGGTTCATTAGGGTATAATTTCTTAACCCAAATTCCTAGTTTGCTTAAGTTGTGCATTGATTAGCTTCGGTTTGTGTTTAATAGCTAGTTAGTGCTAGATTGTAGTGATTTATGTGGAACTTTGATTATGTGGTGATTGTGTTGGTTAACCCTACCTATTTAAGTGTTATTAGGGTCACTTTAACTGAGAAATAACCCAGATTTCACAAAAATACCATAGGGTTTCCTTTTAGTGCAAATTGGTGATTTTTAAAGCGATATATTGGCTATCTGTGATCTGCTTCTGACCCGGGGCCTTCAGGACAAAATTGAGCAAACTGGAGCATGTACACTAGGTATAGATACCACCACCAGAACACGAGCCCCTATCTCTAAAGCCTGGCCGTAGATTTAATCATATTGGCCGCAAATTGCGGCCAGGGTAGGGTGTTGGGTCTTGGGGTTTTGGGTAGGGTTGTCTGCAGTGTATTGTAGTGTTTTGGTATGCATAGTTTTGTAAGATTTGACCTGTAGGAAAATCTGGGATCAAATATCGTTTTGCATGTCCGTTGTGTTTGCGTGATACGCGCGATACGTGAGTGGGTTCTGTGATCCAGCGTATCGCGGCGTGTTGCGGTAGTTTTAGACGCGTATACACACGTTTTAGCGTATCGTGCACACACGCGTTTAGTTCGTGACGCGAGTTTCCCGTTTGGGTTCGATATCGCGTTTTGTGGAATATTTGGTGTAACGTTTTAGAAATCGTTTTGCGAATTTTCCCGTTTTAGGGCAAAATTGTCGGTTTTTCCCGTTTTAACCCGATTTCGATCAAACGACCGTATAAGCATTCCGACACCGAGTTTGGCTAAAATAAAGCTTGTGCGCGAACTTTGGGAGTATTTGCGAGGTTTTGGTTCAGATAGAATTTTTCCCAAATAAAATATTATTTTAAGCGGTATTTTGTGCACGTAAATCCGGAAAATTTTTCTCTTGTGAATAAATTAAATCTTTTCACTTCAATTATTTTAGAAGGTTCTTTTTAAATATCTAGATTTTTTTGGTGACTAAGGGTTTCTTTTTTTAAAAGAAAAGAAAAGAGAGAAAAGGTGACATGTTTGCATTTATGTGCATTTATTGACTTCTTTTGCTAGAAAACTCCACACACTTCACAAAAATACCCCCATCTTTCCTTTTTGGCCGAGCTCTCCTCTTGTTCTGCCCTCTAGCTTTTCTTTGCTCAATTTCTTCATTCCAAGATCAATAATTCTTCAAAATTCCTTAAAATATTCCACAAAACTCATAAACAAACAATAACCAATCATTATCCTTCACAAATCTTGCTAACACCTTTTAGAAAAACATCATTTTTGGAGAAAAAAATGATGGATCTAGTTGCTTGTTTGTGTTCTTGAGAGGTATAATTTCAAACCCTAATCTTTAATTGTGGTATTTAAATCTTTTAGCTAGCTAGTTAATTGCTTGATATAGCTTTGAACTCTTGATTATTTCATTATCATAATTTTTTTTAGAAATTCTAGTTAGGTTTAAAAGCTTGTTGAAGTGTTTAATGTTAATTGAAGATTTGGGAAAAACTTGTTCTTGTGAAAGAATGATAATTGTAGCTAATTCCTAATTTGACCAGTAAAGGTTTAGCTTACTAGGTTTTTGCTAAAACTTGATTAAGCAAGTTTAAAAATATGGAAGTGGTTTGGATTGTAAGTCCATGTCACGCACCCCAGGAACTTGGGGGGAGGCGGACTATATGAAAAACAATTATCAAAGCTTCGTAACACGAACTTGAGCTCATGAATCGTTTCTAAACCATTGCTAACAAAGTACTAGAGGTTTAACTACTCGGATACGAAGTTATACCTCACATTACTAGTCCTTCGGGTCTTCATCGCGGTCCTCCAGTCCTCGTAAGCTCCTTGGAACATCGGCATCTCAACGGCCTCCTCGAATCAAAGACGATCCACCTGAAAGCTCCTACGCCAAGCTTAATCTCAAACTTGAGATAACTAGGTTGCTTAAAGTGCTAATCTAAGCTACCTAGGGGATATAGAGTGAGGTTATGGATGTATTAGTCTAGCTAACCCTTGATCTCAACACATGAGAGGTTAGGGTTAGGGTTTGAAGAGAGAGTGAGCTTGAGGAGAGAGAAGGTGAGAATGATAAAAAAAAAGAATAATGAACTCATATGAATATATCAACCATAACAATTAATCAAATAAAGAATATCAATGATTTATCATCATGGTTAGATTCATTCATCTAGTGTGATTCATCATATGACTCATTAACTCATTAATGAATCATTTAATACAAAGCATGAATCACACAAATGTGTCATTAAACAATTAATGCTCATGCCACCTTAACCCCTTAGTCACCACTCTTCTAGAACCTTCCCGACAAATTATGAGAACGCCCCTCCAATTCGTGAAAACACGGAAAAAACTTTAGACTGTATAAATCCAGTAACCCTATACTAGAATCTGGCTTAAACCAAAGCCGACTAGTATAAACTGTCCGAAAAGTCGTACGTGCGTAAACACACGTACGCATCCGAACCCTTGTCGTAAAACCATACGACCTCTATATCGTTTCTCCTGGAGCAGGGAAGCTCTCTGTGTGGGACTCTAAAGACTCGACACTACGCTGGCAATGGGTTTAACCACAGACCGCAAGCGGTACTAGCTGTACGTAACGGTCCCCAGGTAGATGTCGATAAGAAGGCCGATGAGGAAAACCATCCGAACCCCTACTGAGCCTGATGTGTCAATCTCCATACAGTCCGGTCTGTGCGTCTAAGACTATCGCATATCAAGCCTACGGGGGCGGCAAGCGTCAGTCCCCTAAGAGCTGTATAAGTCGTGACGGAGCGAAGCCCATTACACCCTGAGAAGCTACTGGAACCAACCAGTATATCTCACTTGCCCTGGCCAGGGACTTTGCGTAATGGCTCTCTGACACAGCGCGATATCAACTCCCAATACCGGGAGAGACGAATCCTATCTAACTGCCACTGCCTCCAAGTGCTCGGGATTGCACCCAACTGCTACCTGTTTGCACGACTCCTTTGAGCCGTGGTAGGGCAGCAATCTAAGAACAGTGGGACACACTCGAGGCGAAGTAGCAGTGTCAAGTCTGCGGACTATGCTGTACTCATGTCACCTGGGAACTGTTAACTGACGATGGGTATAATACCAACCAATCAGTTCCTCAACGAGTCCTGTCCGGTGTACCCGTAAGCTAACGAGCACCTGTATACTATCTCCAGTACGACGTACTGATGGTTGTAGGACAGACCATCTCCCCAACTGGGATGAGAAGCGTACACACTTAGTCTACTCTGGATTATCGATGCTCTCTCTCGATAATCCAACGACCAGGGACCTGTATAGGATGTTGCTTACAGACTACCCAGCCCCCACTAGTGTGACTGCCATCACAACGCTGGTAATCAAGCAAAGATCCTATTGGCTCTACTAATATGTATAAGTGATACGTTACAAGAAACATATGCACATATTAAAGTAGACACAAACCAAGTAGCATACTACCATTTTTAGCAAGACTGTTATATACAACTGTGAATATCCCAAGCTTCCATTAAGTAATATACAACCTAGTATGATACAATAATGGCCCCTAGGGCATATACACTAACAATCTCCCACTTGCACTAGGGCCATGAGCTGGCATATCGTAGACCTATCATCTCGAATAGCCTCTCGAACTACGTCTGAGGAAAGGCCTTTGTGAATGGATCAGCAATGTTATTCTCTGTCTCTACTCTCTTCACCTCGATCTCCCGGCGATCTACGATCTCCCTGATTAGGTGATACCGCCTTAAGATGTGTCTGGACTTCTGATGAGACCTCGGTTCCTTCGCTAAAGCTATAGCGCTGTTGTTGTCACAATACAAAGGTATTGGACCAACACTGGTAGGAACCACCTGAAGTTCTGTGAGGAACTTCTTCATCCAGACTGCTTCTTTTGCGGCATCGCAAGCAGCTATGTACTCCGCTTCCATCGTTGAGTTAGCAACGGTCTCCTGTTTGGAACTCTTCCAATAGACCGCCCCTCCATTGAGGGTAAAGACATAACCCGACATGGATTTGGAGTCATCTTTGTCACTCTGGAGGCCGGAATTGGCAAAGGCCTCCATCTGGAGGTCTTTTCCTCTATATACTAGGAACATCTCCTTAGTCCTTCTCAGGTACTTGAGAATGTTATTTACGGCTATCCAGTGCTTCTCCCCTGGGTTTGCTTGAGACCGGCTTACTACGCTTAATGCGTATGCTACATCTGGTCTGGTACATAACATCGCATACATTATAGAGCCTACCGCAGAAGCGTAGGGTATAATCGACATGCGATCCCTTTCCAAATCAGTCTTGGGAGACATCTCTTTGGAAAGGGTGATTCCGTGACAAGCCGGTAAGTTACCGCGCTTAGAATCATCCATACTGAATCTTTTCACTATGGTGTCTATGTACCTGGACTGTGAAAGTCCCAACATCCTTTTTGATCTATCACGATAGATCCGGATTCCCAGAATGTAGGTGGCATCACCTAGGTCTTTCATGGAGAATTTATGTGACAAGAATCTTTTGACTGACCGTAACATAGGAATATCATTTCCTATTAGGAGAATGTCATCCACGTACAAGACGAGGAATACTACAGTTCTCCCTACAATCTTACTATATATGCAAGGTTCATCTGGATTTTTGATGAAGTCGAATTCTTTGACGGCATCATCAAAACAGATGTTCCAACTCCGTGATGCCTGCTTTAGTCCATAAATGGACTTAAGCAACTTGCATACTTTACTGCTGCTCCCACTCTGAATGAATCCTTCTGGTTGATCCATATAGACGCTCTCTTCCAAATTACCATTTAAAAAGGTTGTCTTTACGTCCATCTGCCAGATCTCATAATCGTGGAATGCAGCAATAGTAAGAAGGACCCGAATAGATTTAAGCATAGCCACTGGAGAAAAGGTTTCGTCATAGTCCAGACCAGGTCTTTGACGGAAACCCTTTGCAACAAGTCTAGCCTTTTAGGTTTCAACCTGTCTATCTACACCAATCTTCTTTTTGAAGATCCATTTGCATCCTACGGGTTTTACCCCATCTGGAGCAACGTCCAAAGTCCATACTTTGTTAGTGTACATGGACTCCATTTCGGTCCGCATTGCATCTAGCCATTTTAATGAGTCACCGCTCTGAATGGCTTGCTGAAAGCTAGTAGGCTCATCATAATCAATAGTGCAATCCTCTCTATCCCCGTCTATGAGAAAACCGTAGTATCTCTCGGGTGGATAAGATTGCCTACTACTCCTACGGAGTGGCGTCGGGATGTCCCGTTCTTCTGAACCTTCTGGTTCTTCCAAGTTTTCAGTAATAGCTTGTGGTTCTGGAAATTCTTCCAGTTCTACTTCGCTCCCACTTGTTCCTTTTTCTAAAAACTGATGTTCCAGAAAGTGGGCATGACGAGAAACAAAAACTTTTTGTTCCTCTGCGTAATAGAATAGATACCCTTTGGAATTCTTTGGATATCCCACAAACTTACAATGTACTGATCGTGCCTCGAGCTTGTCCGCATACTGCTTTTTAATAAAAGCCGAACATCCCCAAATCATTAGATACTGAAGATAGGGTTTCTTTCCACTCCACATCTGATATCGTGTGGTAGGCACAGTCTAGGTAGGAACTAGGTTTAAAAGATATGCTGCTGATTCTAGTGCATATCCCCAGAATGATCGCGGTAACTCAGCGTTACTCATCATGGAACGAACCATATCTAATAGGGTTCGATTCCTCCTTTCCGATACACCGTTGTGTTGTGGTGTGTATGGAGGAGCAAGCTGAGAGAGAATTCCGTTCTCTTTTATGTAACCCAGGAACTCGGCACTTAAGTATTCACCATCTCGATCAGATCTCAGTGTTTTTATACTCTTGCCTGTTTGTTTTTCCACTTCATTTTTGTATTCTTGGAATTTCTCAAAGGCCTCGGATTTATGCTTCATCAAGAAGATATATCCATACCTAGAGAAATCATCCGTGAAAGTAATGAAGTAGGAATAACCACCTCGCGCATGTGTAGATATTGGACCGCACACGTCACTGTGTACGAGTCCCAAGAGCTCGCTTGCTCTTACCCCGTGTCCAGTAAACGGAGTCTTAGTCATCTTTCCTATGAGACAAGATTCACAAGTAGCATAAGATTGATATTCGAACGAATTTAAATATCCTTCTCTCTGTAACTTTGTCAACCTTCTCTCATTGATGTGACCAAGTCTACAATGCCATAAGAAAGCCTGATTTAATTCCGGAGACTTTCTTTTAAGTGTATTCTGGACATTGAAAACCTGAGCTTGACTTAATACGTATATACCGTTATCAAATGTACCTGACCCAATCATAACTTGATTTATGTGGATGTATACTACATCGCTTTCGAATGTAAAATTATATCCCTCTCTTGAAAGTGAGGATACTGATATGATATTACAAGTCATACTAGGTACATATAGACAGTTGCGTAAAATCAATATCTGCCCACCTGTCAAACCTAGGCGATATTCTCCCACGGATTCAGCGTCCACGCTTATTCCGTTTGCAACTCTGAGAGACCAATCACCTACCTTTATAACTCTACGGTTTCTCAAAGCATATAATGAATTACAAATATGAGATCCTACTCCGGTATCTAGTACCCAGGATGTAGAGTTAATTGACAAACAGTTCTCTATTACTAATACACTTGAGGATGAAGCCGCAACACGCTTCGTATCCTGGCTACTGGCTTCAAAAGCCCTGCAATCTTTCTGCCTATGCCCAATCCCATAACAATATGAACGTTCCTCTTTTACTATATCCAGTCCCAAAAATTTTGCCCTTCTCTTTCCTTCTACTTCCCTGGTTTCCTTCAGGGTAGAAGGTAAAGACTGTAGAATCAAGTCAGTATCTGACTTGTTTCCCAACGCGGTCTCCAGGTCCTGGAGCTCATCAATTCAGCTAGTCTTTGTAAGGACGTTGTCCCCTACAGATGACCCGTCAGCCAACCTCGCTTAAATTAAATCGTTCGAGGTCTCATATTTTGCGATATGAGATTGATCTCCATATAAATCTTTGTTATGGAGAAAGATGGAAACCAAGTCCAATTTCTCGTGCTGCTTCTGGTATATACCATCAACTGAAGCTAACACGAGGCACTTAGCTTTCGCTTTATCCTTTTCCTTTGTCTGACGGATATCCATATCCGCGACAGTGGAAACTGGACCTGGGACGGCGGGATCTTGAGTAGTAATAGGGTGGTCCAGCTTGTCATAGGTAATGGACATCTGGACAGACCTTTGCCTGTCATATAAGTCAGATTCAGTCAAATTATTATCTAGATGTAACCTATGTGTGGTCACAAGGTCGCTGCAATTTAAGAAAGAGAAGAAAATACTATTAGCATGATGCTTTTGCAAGTTTAGAGTGGTTTTAATTTATCTAAACAGGATGGCTCCCACTGTTTCTCGAATCCCACCTCAAACCATAAAAGAAGAATTAGCCAGGACTATTCTCACCGTACAATTCTTGCTTAACCGTTCAGCCAGGCCAGTGTCGATACTTCGAGAGAGGTTTTCCAACGCTTTCACGAAGTTCCTTAATTAAATAACCTCTTTTCTTTAGGGGCGTAACCCCGCTGACACCTTTCTAGGCACCTACTTGGTTTATAGCATTGATCGTTAAGTGACGAATCTCCTGATAAGTAATATATACTCACAGTAGGATCGGGATCCAAAATATCATCGTATGATAATGTTGAAGGAATCCTACCAACATTCATCAAACTCCAAAATGGTATGCTCTTTCTGCAAATTTCAGTTTCTTTAGAAATTCCCGATATAGATTTTTGCCCCATGCTCTTATGACCTTGGCGTTGGTCAAAATATCATAAGTCACATGTCAAGTTCTGCCCATCATTATCCTGGTTAATTTGAACCCACCCGTAAATATCCTGACGTTGGCCAAAATGATAACACGACTGTCCCAAACTAACACATCTATCTATGTAAACAAATGAATATCCAGCAGCTACCAAACACTATGCCTTGGCGTTGGTCAAAATACGTAGCTTGAATACTACTGAATACCCAAATAAAATGACGGAGGGCTACGAATGGTTTTGGCAAAACCGTGAACGTAGTGAACTTGATGTAATCGAAGGAACCTGATACTTTCTAAAAGGAGTGGTTAAAGCTCCGTAATTAAAAAATTCTTCTCTTTTAAAATAACCGAGTGGTTCCTTTTAAATTTGTTCCAACGATTTAAACTTTGGTTTATTTTCTTTGCATTATAATAATGTGTCCCATCAATTATCCTATCATTGCAGAAAACAACGAAAATACCACGTCCTCTTATGCCATCCGCATTCGCCACGGGGTCCCGTCATCACCCGTTAGGTTACTTAACTAAGACAGAGCGGGGGCTGGGCTAGTGCGGGTGTAAAACATAAGTGACGTCTAATAGCTATCATATATAGATATTGTACATTCGTCAGACGCAATAATAAGCATTCCAGATCACAGATGAACTTTATTGGATTTATTAGCAATCCGCATTTGCTTTGAGCCTGCAATAAAAGACGGATTACACAGTTGTGATGAATAGCCATTACCCCACCCTAGACCCCTACGGGTACGGCAATCTACCCGTCAAGTACCCGAAGTGAAGCGGTCTCCCTCAGCAACGTGAGTAGGCTACTAAACACTTCGACGTACCCGGTAGTTTGTGTACCCCGCCTTGGGTCTATCCTAGGAGAAAAAAACAGTAAAAAGAAATAATACAACGGTGGCTACAACCGCAACCTGGATTTGCCCCGCAAAATAATATTACATCATTTTACATTTACATCGAATGAATGAATATTAAACCCATCTCAAACCCCGGCTAACCATCACAACAGTCCAACACAATTCATATACACAAACAGTAAACATTTCAGAAATGTGCAACCCCTTGCCAACCGACATACTAGCAGTTAGGGGAGGTTTACGAACACATTAAACATTACAGATAAAAACCCAATTAGCAAATATCTTAGAACATCGATCGAATACCAAATTCCGTGTCTACCGCAAAAGCAAACCTGTACTGAAGTAACCTGGGTAGAAACAGAACATACAGGAAGACAAAAAACCCAAAATTATGAATTACTGTGAAAATCCGAGTCAACTCGGCGTTGACTCGGCAGCGGATCCGCAGTAGAAGCTCTCTATTGCCGCGGTTTCGCGGCCGTTTTGCCGATTCAGTGGCTTGTATTTTCCCAGTATTCATCAATTTCCCTGCTGTGAATTTTAAGGTATGTCAAAAAATTTTCCAGACAGTTTTAAAATTAACAGAAACTTAGGGTTTTGGTTTTTCGTATTTCATATTTTTCGTCGATCGAACTTCTAATCAGTTGCTAACAAGTTAGTAATGGTTTAGTTGGCTCTGATACCACTGTAAGTCCATGTCACGCACCCCACGAACTTGCGGGGAGGCGGACTATATGAAAAACAATTGTCAAAGCTTCATAACACGGACTTGAGCGCATGAATCGTTTCTAAACCATTGCTAACAAAGTACTAGAGGTTTAACTACTCGGATACGAAGTTATACCTCACGTTACTAGTCCTTCGGGTCTTCATCGTGGTCTTCCACTCCTCGTAGGCTCCTTGGAACATCGGCATCTCAACGGCCTCCTCGAATCAAAGACGATCCACCTGAAAGCTCCTACGCCAAGCTTAATCTCAAACTTGAGGTAACTAGGTTGCTTAAAGTGCTAATCTAAGCTACCTAGGGGATATAGAGTGAGGTTATGGATGTATTAGTCTAGCTAACCCTTGATCTCAACACATGAGAGGTTAGGGTTAGGGTTTGAAGAGAGAGTGAGCTTGAGGAGAGAGAAGGTGAGAATGATAACAAAAAGAATAATGAACTCATATGAATATATCAACCATAACAATTAATCAAATAAATAATATCAATGATTTATCATCATGGTTAGATTCATTCATCTAGTGTGATTCATCATATAACTCATTAACTCATTAATGAATCATTTAATACAAAGCATGAATCATACAAATGAGTCATTAAGCAATTAATGCTTATGCCACCTTAACCCCTTAGTCACCACTCTTCTAGAACCTTCCCGACAAATTACGAGAACGCCCTTCCAATCCGTGAAAACACGGAAAAAAACTTTAGACTGTATAAATCCAGTAACCCTATACTAGAATCTGGCTTAAACCAAAGCCGACTAGTATAAACTGCCCGAAAAGTCGTATGTGCGTAAACACACGTACGCATCCGAACCCTTGTCGTAAAACCATACGACCTCTATATCGTTCGCCTGGAGCAGGGAAACTCTCTGTGTGGGACTCTAAAGACTCGACACTACGCTGGCAGTGGGTTTAACCACAGACCGCAAGCGGTACTAGCTGTACGTAACGGTCCCTAGGTAGATGTCGATAAGAAGGCCGATGAGGAAAACCATCCAAACCCCTACTGAGCCTGATGTGACAATCTCCGTACAGCCCGGTCTGTTCGTCTAAGACTATCGCATATCAAGCCTAGGGGGCGGCAAGCGTCAGTCCCCTAATAGCTGTATAAGTCGTGTCGGAGCGAAGCCCATTACACCCTGAGAAGCTACTGGAACCAACCAGTATATCTCGCTTGCCCTGGCCAGGGACTTTGCGTAATGGCTCTCTGACACAGCGCGATATCAACTCCCAATACCGGGAGAGACGAATCCTATCTAACTGCCACTGCCTCCAAGTGCTCGGGACTTCACCCAACTGCTACCTGTTTGCACGACTCATTTGAGCCGTGGTAGGGTAGCAATCTAAGAACAGTGGGGACACACTCGAGGCAAAGTAGCAGTGTCAAGTCTGCGGACTATGCTGTACTCATGTTACCTGGGAACTGTTAACTGACGATGGGTATAATACCAACCAATCAGTTCCCCGACGAGTCCTGTCCGGTGTACCCGTAACCTAACGAGCACCTGTATACTATCTCCAGTACGACGTACTGATGGCTATGGGACAGACCATCTCCCCAACTGGGATGAGAAGCGTACACACTTAGTCTACTCCGGAATATCGATGCCCTCTCTCGATAATCCAACGACCATAGACCTGTATAGGATGTTGCTTACAGACTACCCAGCCCCACTAGTGTGACTGCCATCACAACGCTGGTAATCAAGCAAAGATCCTATTGGCTCTACTAATATGTATAAGTGATACGTTACAAGAAACATATGCACATATTAAAGTAGACACAAACCAAGTTACATACTACCATTTTTAGCAAGACTGTTATATACAACTGTGAATATCCCAAGCTTCCATTAAGTAATATACAACCTAGTATGATACAATAATAGCCCCTAGAGCATATACACTAACATGGATAGCCTAGTTAAGCTATTGTAAGATGTTTGAAATCGCTAGATTTGTGTTAGCTTGAAACTAGTGCTAAATTTTTGCGATAAGTTGCTTACTAGATTTCGGGGTTTTTCCGACGTAGGGTTCGTTTGGTCGTTGCGAGGTTATATCTAGTGTATTCCTCGTAATTTTCGTGTTGTGTTGCGTGATCGGGACGATCGGGGTCCAGACTTGGTGTTTTGTAGTTTAGCGACCCCAATTAGGGTTTTGGCCGGTATCGTGCAAGATAGATGCGCTAAGCACGCAGTGAAATTTTCCGGACGTTTTCATCGCGTTTCGTTGTCTTTTCGTCATTATAGGATATTTAGCTTATGTGTTGTATTTATGAAATTTTAGGTTCGCAAGCAGGGATTTCAGGTGCTGCGGACAAGGGGAAGCAGGTGGTCGGATTTTCTTAGCTCGAGACCATCGGTGGGTAGATTTAACATCTACGGGGAAATCGCCCGTATGGCGTTATGCGTCGGGGCGAATTTGATATGTTAGCAGCATAGTATTTGCATATTCTTTACTTTCATATGAATGGCATTGCATAGCATTATCTGTTGTACTTGACTCGTACCTTTAGATATAACACATTACTGACGGTTTATGTTGCTCGAGCACTAAATATTATGCTACACCCACATCGTCAGTAATTGCCATGACACGCACAAGACGATATATATTGTTGACACCTACAGACGTGACACGGTAGTGGATAGGGATAGTTGTGGTAGTAGCCCTTATCCCATTGTGCATATGAGATATTGTTGATACTTACATACGTGACATTGCTTTGGGCATGAATAGTTGAGGTAGTAACACTTATTCCATTTCATGTATACCTTACTATAGCTATATTATATATCATGCACTCATATTGACATGTACACCCACATAGTCTATTATAGTTACATGTATATCATGCACTCATATTGACATGTACACCGCATATTTTCGCGATAGTTGTATGTACCCCAAGTGGTATTGTTTGATATATGATATTGAGTTGTTGAACCTTGCACTTATGACTTGCATCATACATACTAGCTTACATGTAGATACTTAAACCTTGCTACAATTACATATACACCTTATATGATGCTGCATTGTTTTTCGGAGATTTTGGGAACATCAAGATATATTCTAAAAAGCTGGATTCATTTAAAGAGCGGTTTTCCCTTAATATGCTCATATTGATATTTTATGTTGCATATATCAGTTTTACGTGAATTTTACGCATTGAGATATGGATTTCAAGTGATTATGGATTTAAGGACTGTGGGGGATATTTTCAAGAAAACTATGTATTGTTTGAAAACCCGGTTTCTCTTGATATGATATTTAAGTGCGTCCACCATGTGATTTCTCGGTTCTGAGATTTGGCTTGTGATACCCGATTCTAGGAGCGGGAGGCACCGTCTGCGGGTACATGGTGGACCCGGTATGGTACCCCAGGACGAGTGGTGATTTTGTGGTGTAGACGATAAGCCTGGCGGTGGGACCACTACCTACCGGTGATTGTATTTGGAGTCGACGGTTATCATGGGGATACCGACCGGAGTGAGGTATGACATATCGTCAGGGCCAGTCATGGTGACAGCGCCTGAGTTATGAGGATTTACGTGTCGATGCTAGAATCGGGTTTCATGATGTTTCGAGTGTCGGTGTTTGACACTCAGGTTTTAATGAGACTTACAGGATGTTAGGGCCGATCTGAGGATGCGGTGCCTGAGAATTTGGGATTTGATGTGTTAGTGAGGGACACTGGTGTTTTTCCATGCTGATGATTTTTGCATGAGATTTTATATTATATCATCCCACACTCAGGATTATGTTGATATGCATTGTTTCATGTAGTTGTAGTACCCTGATGATTTACCTTTACATGATTGTTGCATATTCACTCATCATACTTATGCTATCGGATTACATGTGATAGATAGATCGCTGTTCGTGCATACTTGCGATTACTGTATGATGTTATTTACTATTCACGAGTTGGCAACTCACCCCCATTGTGCCATAGTGTTTAGCAGGACTTACCCTCTGAGTAGTCACGGCAGGACGTCTTATCATCTCTACTTTTACGGATACCGCTACGGTTGGCTGTGAGGCCTTGCTTTTAGGTGGGTTGCGGTTATCTGTTTGCACATTGTATATTTTTTGTTGGATCTAGTATTCTCCATCTACCACTGTTGTATATGACTTAGAGACGACTTGTGAGGATTCAGTGTTATTTTTTGTGGTGACTTTGGGTGCCATGCTCTTGGGAGCCGGTTTTGTTGAAAAGTTTTACTTCTTTATGCCGTTTTATTTTATATTTCTTCGCTTCGGCGTCGTATATATGCTTGTGGTGGTTGTCTCCGCCGTTGGGCGTGATTTGCTCCCGTTTGTGATGCTTTATATATTATCTATGTTGTACCCGTTTTCGGGGCTAGTTTTTACAAAGGAGGTGCTGCCGAAATTTTCAAGAAAGAAAACTAAAGTTAATGATTTTTACTTGAGATTTTTCCGAATGTTTTAAACTATGTTTTTCTCCATTTATCCCTTTTCGGGTGTTTTAGATTTTTGGGTTTCGGCTTACTTAAATTACGTACGCCTGTAGACGTTACGTGGTTAAAGGGCCGGTCATGTGCCTAATTTTGGGTCATGACAAAGTTGGTATCAGAGCGCTAGGTTTTTACCTTTCGGAGTGTAGGATGACCTTGGTATGATGGAGTAGGTAGCTTAAGTAGAGTGACGTAGCGTGGGTATGTTCCGCGGCATACTTACGACACGGTACTCCGCATACGTGACCTTAGGACTTATTGATTGAAATTCCTCCCGTGATTGATATACATCTTTGTGATTCGATTTCCGTTTCCTTATCGAATCTTGTTTCAATTTCCAGCCTATATGCCGCCGAAGACTACGAGGGCACAGAGAGCGGCCGCGAGGGCCGAGGTCAGAGTCAACTCGTCTGAGGCGAGGGTTGACCAGGGCGATACGCCTGTGGTACCGGAGCACATTGCTATGATTGGAGCTGGTATGCAGGATCTGCACCAGATAGTGGGGACTTTGGTAGTGGCCATCCGAGCGCAGGGGCAGGCAGTTGCTCCACCCGTTGTAGGGACCACGATGGTACCTACAGTTCCAGCAGTCGCAGTTACAGCTCCGGAGGTTATTACCGTGTCACTGACGGAGTTCATGAGGCTGAGGCCTCCGGCGTTTACTGGCACAGATGTTACTGAGGATCGGCAGTCGTTCATCGACTGGATGGCCAGGATTTGTCGCTCACTCCGATGTTTCGATGAGAGATGGGTTGAGTTTGCGAGTTTCCGGCTGGAGCGTATGGCCCAGAAGTGGTGTGAGTCGTTGGAGAGGGGCAGAGCCGCTGGTCCTGCTCCTATGACCTGGGCTGAGTTTGTGACGTCGTTTCTTGCCCGTTTTCTTCCACCGAGCGTCAGGGATGCGCGAGCACGCAGATTCGATTCGTTACGTCAAACGCCGGGGATGACGGTGTCGGAGTATGATGTATTGTTTATTGAGCTGTCGGTGTATGCTCCGTACCTGGTGGCGACTGAGGAGATAAGGGTGAAGAGGTTTGTTCGAGGCCTGCTTACCCAGTTGTTCCTAGCCATCAGCATTCAGCATTGCGACACGTATGCCGCAGCTGTCGATGCAGCCCTATTGGTGGAGGAGCGTCTAGCTGAGTCATCGGTTGTTCCAGAACCGAAGAGGACTCGTACGGATGTACCAGCACGGATACCGAGGTTTGTCCGCAGAGGCAGAGTTCCTTCAGACTCGGGGAGTAGCAGAGACGTGGGACGTGGCCAGTTATTCAGTTCTTATTCCCAGGAGGGCCAGCGACCGTCTTATAGATGCTTCGGTTGTGGCAGTTTACATCATCTTGTTCGGGATTGTACTGAGGTGCGTCAGAGAGGGCCAGCAATACCACAGGTTACCTTACCACCTTCTCCGCCTCAAAGAGCGTTGCCTCTTATTCCTGTTGTTGCGCCGTGTCAGACTCCTGCTCAGAGAGGTCGTGGTTGCGGTGGTTTTTTGCCGAGAGGACGAGGTGGCAGAGGTAGAGGACAGCCAGTAGCCGGTAGAGGGCAGGCACGGGTTTTTGCCTTGACTCACCAGGACGCTCAGGCGTCCAATGCTGTGGTTTCAGGTACCCTTTCTTTATGTTCTTTTGATGCTCATGTTCTTTTTGATCCGGGATCTACGCATTCGTATGTTTCTACGCACTTCGTGCCGAGGTTAGGCCGAGAGTCGCGTTTGCTGGATCAGCCGCTAGTCGTGACTACTCCTGTGGGAGAGTCGTTTGTTGCGCGTCATGTGTTCCGATCTTGTGTTGTCCATGTTGGTGACAGAGATCTGTCCGTCGACTTGATCCTTCTTGAGATGTTGGACTTCGACGTTCTACTGGGCATGGATTGGCTAGCTACTTGCTACGCGTCCGTGGACTGCCGCGAGAAGACAGTTAGGTTTTGTTTTCCCGGCGAGCCAGTGTTTGTTGTGCAGGGTGACCGAGGTTCCGCCCCTCATAGTTTGATTTCTGTTCTGTGCGCTAGTCGGCTTTTGAGGAGGGGATGTCGGGGATTCTTGGGTTTCATTCATGATACTGGAGCCACTATAGAGTCATTGGACCAGGTTCCTACCGTGCGAGAGTTTCCCGATGTCTTTCCCGATGAGTTACCTGGGTTGCCGCCAGAGCGCGATATTGAATTTTGCATTGATCTGATCCTGGCACGGAGCCTATTTCTATACCGCCTTATCGGATGGCTCCGGCAGAGCTTAGAGAGCTTAAAGATCAATTGCAAGAGTTGCTTGATTTGGGACTTGTGCGTCCGAGTGTTTCGCCGTGGGGAGCTCCTGTTCTGTTCGTCAAGAAGAAGGACGGCAGTTTGAGGCTATGTGTGGATTATCGTCAGTTGAACCGAGTTACGGTGTGGAACAGGTATCCTTTACCCCGCATTGACGATTTATTTGATCAGCTCCAGGGTGCGAAACATTTTTCGAAGATTGATTTGCGTTCGGGTTATCATCAGTTGCGGGTTCGGAATGATGACATTCCGAAGACTGCTTTTCGTACGCGCTATGGGCATTATGAGTTTTTGGTGATGTCGTTCAGACTCACCAATGCGCCAGCACCGTTCATGGATCTGATGAACCGGATTTTCAGGCCGTTCCTCGACCAGTTCATTATAGTGTTTATTGATGACATACTGGTCTACTCTAGGAGTCAAGAGGAGCATGAGCAGCACTTGAGGATTACTTTGCAGATATTGAGAGAGCACCAGCTGTATGCTAAATTCTCAAAGTGCGCATTTTGGCTTGATAGAGTTGACTTCCTGGGTCATGTGGTGACTGGTGATGGTATTCTTGTGGACCCGAGGAAGATCGACGCTGTACATCTTTGGCCCAGACCTGTATCGGTGACGGAGGTCCGCAGCTTTTTGGGCTTAGCTGGTTATTATCGCCATTTTGTACAGGATTTCTCGAGTATCGCTGCACCGCTGACTGGACTGACCCGGAAGGGAATTCCTTTTCTTTGGACTGATGCGTGCGAGCAGTGTTTTCAGCAGTTGAAGACTCGGTTGACGACAGCACTAGTTCTTTCCTTACCTTCTGGATCGGGCGGCTATGTTGTTTATTGTGATGCTTCTCGAGTGGGGCTCGGCTGTGTTTTGATGCAGCATGATAGGGTGATTGCATATGCTTCTAGGCAGCGGAAGAAGCACGAGCAGAATTACCCCACTCACGATCTTGAGATGGCAGCGGTAGTCTTTGCGTTGAAGATTTGGAGACACTACTTGTACGGAGAGTCATGTCAGATCTTCACGGATCACAAGAGTTTGAAGTATATCTTCCAGCAGCGAGATCTGAACCTGAGACAGCGCCGATGGATGGAGCTAGTGAAGGATTATGATTGTGAGATCCTTTATCACCCGGGCAAGGCGAATGTGGTAGCTGATGCTTTGAGTCGTAGGCCCATGGGTAGCTTGTCCCAGTTGAGCGCAGTTCCGTGTCAGTCTTCTGCAGATTGGCAGCTCTTGTGTGATAGTAGAGTGCAGTTCGAGTTCACTTCCGCTGGGGGACAGTTTGCTCATGTTCGCGCCCGTCCACTACTATTTGATCGTATCCATGAGGCGCAACCCAGTGATGCCCGTTTGTCTGAGATTCTTGAGCTTGTTCGGCAGGGAAGAGTTTCGGAGTTCATGGTTGATGACCAGGGTGTGCTACGATGTGGGACTCGCTTGTGTGTACCAGATGTTGATAGGTTGAGACGCGAGATCCTAGAGCAGGCACATCAGTCGGCCTTTAGCGTTCATCCAGGTTCCACCAAGATGTATCGTGACTTGAGAGACTTCTAGTGGTGGGAAAGGATGAAGCGCGATATTTCGGACTTCGTTTCGAGGTGCCTGACTTGTCAGCAAGTCAAGGCTGAGCATCAGAGACCGGCTAGAGAGTTGCAGCCCTTACCCGTTCCGGAGTGGAAATGGGAGCAGATTTCCATGGACTTCATTGTGGGTCTACCCAGGACCAGTCGAGGGTATGACTCCATTTGGGTTATTGTAGACCGGTTGACAAAAGCGGCTCACTTTCTTTCAGTGAAGACCACTTTCGGTTATGCTCAGTATGCTCAGTTGTACATATATGAGATTGTGCGTTTGCACGGTGTTCCCACTTGCATAGTATCTGACAGAGGCACCCAGTTTACTAGACGTCTTTGGCAGAAGCTTCAGGAAGCTTTGGGTACCCGGCTGAGTTTAAGTACCGCTTTTCATCCACAGACCGATGGCCAGTCGGAGCGGACTATTCAGACTCTGGAGGATATACTTCGTGCATGTGTGCTTGATTTTGGTGGCAGTTGGGATCGTCACTTGCCGTTGATTGAGTTCTCCTACAACAACAGCTTTCAGGAGACTATTCAGATGGCACCTTTTGAGGCTTTATATGGTAGGAAGTGTCGATCGCCAGTCTGTTGGACCGAGCTTAGTGAGAGTCTGGTTTTAGGACCCCAGCTAGTTCAGGAGACCGCGGAGAAGATACAGCTGATTCAGGATAGGATGAGAGCAGCCCAGTGCAGGCAGAAGTCTTATGCCGACCGTCGTCGTCGCAGACTTGAGTTCGTAGTGGGGGATTATGTATTTCTGAGGATTTCTCCGATGAAGGGCGTTATGCAATTTGGGAATAGAGGGAAGCTCAGTCCCAGATTTGTAGGTCCTTTCGAGATCCTTGAGCGAGTGGGTTTTGTTGCTTATCGTTTGGCGCTCCCGCCCAGTTTTCCGGATGTTCACCCTGTTTTACATGTGTCGATGCTTCGTAGATACCTTCATGATCCTTCTCACACGATTCAGCACGAGACCGTTCATCTTGAGCGCGATCTTTCGTTCACCGAGCAGCCGGTAGTTATTTTGGATCGGCAGGTGAAGAAACTTCGGTAAAAGGTCTTACCATCTGTGAAGGTTCTTTGGCGTAGCCCGACTAGTGAGGAGATCACTTAGGAGGCCGAGAGCGAGATGCGGAAGAAATTTCCTCATCTTTTTGAAGGTACTCTTAGTATGAAATTTTAATTCGGGGACCGAATTTCTATAAGGAGGGGAGATTGTAACGTTTTAGAAATCGTTTTGCGAATTTTCCCGTTTTAGGGCAAAATTGTCAGTTTTTCCCGTTTTAACCCGATTTCGATCAAACGACCGTATAAGCTTACCGACACCTAGTTTGGCTAAAATAAAGCTTGTGCGTGAACTTTGGGAGTATTTAGGAGGTTTTGGTTCAGATAGAATTTTTCTCAAATAAAATATTATTTTAAGCGTTATTTTGTCCACGTAAATCGAGAAAATTTTCCTCTTGTGAATAAATTAAATTTTTTCACTGGAATTATTTTAGAAGGTTCTTTTTAAATATCTAGATTTTTTTAGTGACTAAGGGTTTCTTTTTTCAAAAGAAAAGAAAAGAGAGAAAAGGTGGCATGTTTGCATTTATGTGCATTTATTGACTTCTTTTGCTAGAAAACTCCACACACTTCACAAAAATACCCCCATCTTTCCTCTTTGGCCGAGCTCTCCTCTTGTTCTTCCCTCTTTGTTTTCTTTGCTCAATTTCTTCATTCCAAGATCAATAATTCTTCAAAATTCCTTAAAACATTCCACAAAACTCATAAACAAATAATAACCAATCATTATCCTTCACAAATCTTGCTTATACCATCAAGAAAAACATCATTTTTGGAGAAAAAATGATGGATCTAGTTGTTTGTTTGTGTTCTTGAGAGGTATAATTTCAAACCCTAATCTTTAATTGTGGTATTTAAATCTTTTAGCTAGCTAGTTAATTGCTTGATATAGCTTTGAACTCTTGATTAATTCGTTATCATAATTTTTTTAGAAATTCTAGTTAGGGTTAAAAGCTTGTTGAAGTGTTTAATGTTAATTGAAGATTTGGGAAAAACTTGTTCTTGTGAAAGAATGATAATTGTAGCTAATTCCTAATTTGACTAGTAAAGTTTAGCTTACGAGGTTTTTGCTAAAACTTGATTAAGCAAGTTTAAAAATATGGAAGTGGTTTGGATAGCCTAAGCTATTATAAGATGTTTGAAATCGCTAGATTTTTGTTAGCTTGAAACTAGTGCTAAATTTTTGCGATAAGTTGCTTACTTGATTTCGGGGTTTTTCCGACGTAGGGTTCGTTTGGTCGTTACGAGGTTATATCTAGTGTATTTCTCGTAATTTTTGTGTTGTGTTGCGCGATCGGGACGATCTGGGTCCAGACTTGGTGTTTTGTAGTTTAGCGACCCTAATTAGGGTTTTGGCCGGTATCGTACGCGATAGATGCGCTAAGCGCGCAGTCAAATTTTCCGGGCGTTTTCATCGCGTTTCGTTGTCTTTTCGTCATTATAGGATATTTAGCTTATGTGTTGTATTTATGAAATTTTAGATTCGCAAGCAGCGATTTTGGGTGCTGCGGACAAGGGGAAGCAGGTGGTCCGATTTTCTTAGCTCGAGACCATCGTTGAGTAGATTTAACATCTACAGGGAAATCGCCCGTATGGCGTTATGCGTCGGGGCAAATTTGATATGTTAGCTGCATAGTATTTGCATATTCTTTACTTTCATATGAATGTCATTGCATAGCATTATCTGTTGTACTTGACTCGTACCTTTAGATATAACACATTACTGACAGTTCATGTTGCACGAGCACTAAATATTATGCTACACCCACATCGTCAGTAATTGCCATGACACGCACAAGCCGATATATATTATTGACACCTACATACATGATACGGTAGTGGATAGGGATAGTTGTGGTAGTAGCCCTTATCCCATTGTGCATATGAGATATTGTTGATACTTACATACGTGACATTGCTTTGGACAGGAATAGTTGAGGTAGTAACACTTATTCCATTTCTTGTATACCTTACTATAGCTATATTATATATCATGCACTCATATTGACATGTACACCTACATAGTCTATTATAGTTACATGTATATCATGCACTCATATTGACATGTACACCGCATATTTTCGCTATAGTTGTATGTACCCCAAGTGGTATTGTTTGATATATGATATTGAGTTGTTGATCCTTGCACTTATGACTTGTATCATACATACTAGCTTACATGTAGATACTTAAACCTTGCTACAATTACATGTACACCTTATTTGATGCTGCATTGTTTTTCGGAGGTTTTGGGAACCGCAAGATATATTCTAAAAAGCTGGATTCATTTAAAGAGCGGTTTTCCCTTTATATGCTCATATTGATATTTTATGTTGCATATATCAGTTTTACATGAATTTTACGTATTGAGATATGGATTTCATATGATTATGGATTTGAGGACCGTGGGGGATATTTTCAAGAAAACTATATATTGTTTGAAAACCCGGTTTCTCTTGATATGATATTTCAGTGCGTCCACCATGTGATTTCTCGGTTCTGAGATTTAGCTTGTGATACCCGATTCGAGGAGCGGGAGGCACCGTCTGCGGGTACATGGTCGACCCGGTATAGTACACCGGGGCGAGTGGTGATTTCGTGGTATAGACGATAAGCCTGGCGGTGGGACCACTACCTACCGGTGATTGTATTTGGAGTAGGCGGTTATCATGGGGATACCGACCGGAGTGAGGTATGACATATCGTCAGGGCCAGTCATGGTGACAGCGCCTGAGTTATGAGGATTTGCGTGTCGATGCTAGAAACGGGTTTCAAGATGTTTCGAGTGTCGGTGTTTGACACTCAGGTTTTCGTGAGACTTACAGGATGTGAGGGCCGATCTGAGGATGCGGTGCTTGAGAATTTGGGATTTGATGTGTTAGTGAGGGACACTGGTGTTTTTCCTTGCTGATGATTTTTGCATGAGATTTTATATTATATCATCGCACACTCAGGATTTTGTTGATATGCATTGTTTCATGTAGTTGTAGTACCCTGATGATGTACCTTTACATGATTGTTGCATATTCACTCATCATACTTTTGCTATCAGATTACATGTGATAGATAGATCGATGTTCGTGCATACTTGTGATTACTGTATGATGTTATTTACTATTCACGAGTTGGAAACTCACCCCCGTTGGGCAACAGTGTTTTGCAGGACTTACCCTCTGAGTAGTCGTGGCAGGGCATCTTATCATCTCTACTTTTGCGGATACCGCTACGGTTGGCTGTGAGGCCTTGCTTTTAGGTGGGTTGCGGTTATCTGTTTGTACATTGTATATTTTTTGTTGGATCTAGTATTCTCCATCTACCACTGTTGTATATGACTTAGATACGACTTGTGAGGATTCAGTGTTATTTTTTGTGGTGACTTTGGGTGCCGTGCTCGTGGGAGCCGGTTTTATTGAAAAGTTTTACTTCTTTATCCAGTTTTCTTTTATATTTCTTCGCTTCGGCATCGTATATATGCTTGTGGTGGTTGTCTCCGCCGTTGGGCGTGATTTGCTCCCGTTTGGGATGCTTTATATATTATCTATATTGTATCCATTTTCGGGGCTAGTTTTTACAAAGGAGGTGCTGCCGAAATTTTCAAGAAAGAAAACTAAAGTTAATGATTTTTACTTAAGATTTTTCCGATTGTTTTAAACTATGTTTTTCTCCATTTATCCCTTTTGGAGTGGTTTAGATTTTTGGGTTTCGGCTTACTTAAATTACGTACGCCTGTAGACGTTACGTGGTTTAAGGGCCGGTCATGTGCCTAATTTTGGGTCGTGACATTTGGCTTATATATGATTTCCATGTCTTATTTGCAGGTTTGCAGGCGGGGACTACGGACACTGCTACAGGGGGGAGCTGATGGTAGGATTCACCTAGCGTAAAGCGTAGGTGAGTAGATTTAACATCTACAGGGGAATCGCCCGCATGGCGTTATGCGTCTGGGCTAGTATTCAAATACTTGTCGCATATTCTACGTCATTGTTAGAATTGCGCCTTTACCCTATTTACTTAGATATAGTTGTACTGTGACTAGTAGCCGTAGGGCACTCCATATATTATTGACAGTTCATGTTGCACGAGCACGGATTGTATGCTACACACACATCGTCAATAATTGCCATGTCACACACCAACCATTATAGATACTATATTGCTTATCACACATGACATCTAGCTTATCGGTATACCTATAGTGTATCATACCATTAGTGATAGGTACATATAAACCTTACGATACAGCTACAGGTATACCTTGCTCATGTTTTATTTATAACCAGGGGGTATCTTACATATTCTACTTATACCCAGGGGGTATACGACATCAGTTCTTATAGATAGATACCTATACATTGCTACCCCTGTATGTTATACACATATTCAGTTGCTGTTACATATTTACCTTTACTGATGTTACTTAGCTGTACCTTATTGGTTTCGCATACATCTGGTTTCAGCTATATATTCTCATTTATATGCTCGCATTTCAGATATATCGCATATATTTATTCCTGGATTTGCGCACTGTTTATTGGGATTTTAGATGATCTTTTCTGGATTTGGGAACCGCGGGAGTTCATGAAATTATGCATACATTGAAAAACCCGGTTTCCTTGATATGATATTTGCGCATCCACCATGAGCTTTATTGGTTCTGATATATATATATATATATATATATATACACACACACACCCCTACGAGGAGGCGTCGGGGCCGTAAAGGGTACATGGTGGGGCCCGGTATGGTTCCCCTCGACAAGAAGATCGATGGATTTTGCCGATTGAGCCTGGAGGCGGGTTAGTACCTACCGGTGACAGTAATAATGACTCGGCGGGGATCATGGAGATACCGTTGGGAGTCATGCACGTATGCATACGTCGAAAGGAGAGGGTCAGAGCTAGGCACTCGTGTTTTCTGGACAGCGTATGTGTTACGACCCGAGAGTTTCGACTCGTGACCGGCACTTAACCACGGAACGTCTACAGGCGTAACGCGGCTAAGTAAGCCGAACCCAGAAATCAAACCAATAAAAATAGAGTGATTTAAAACATTTCGTAAAAACAGTCATGCGTGTCCGAAAAACATCTTATTAATTTAGTAGAAAACCCTTTTAAGTTCAAGAGTTAAAACTTTTATAATTTTGGTAACATTTCCTTTTTAAATATTTGCCCCGCAAGTCGGGTAAAAGCAAGGTGTAGCAGAAATGACAAGTAAAATGGATGTAGCATCACAATATGATATACGACGCCGTAGCGAAGAATACACAGTAAAGCAAGGACATAATCACCAAAGGTAGGACTGCATCAAATAAAGTCGGCTCATATGCGAGCTCAACACCAGAATATAAAATCATACATATCGTCCTCACAACTGTCTCTAAGTCAATACAGAAAAGTAGATGGAGAGTACTAGATACATCAATATACAACTGAAAGATAACAGATACCGTACAAAACCCACCTACCAGCAAAAGGCTATCTTGCCTCAAAAAGGGTATCTGTGCCAAAAGATGCGGTAACAGCCAGCCGCGACTACTCCCAAGGGCAACCTGCAAATACTGTGGCACAACGGGGGTGAGTTGCCAACTCGTGAATAGAGATAACATTTAAAGGTAATCGCGAGCATGCACATATAGCGTGGCTCTACTAATGCCAGCAGATGATATCAATGCATGCCAAACAGTGGATGCAATAGTAATACAAGTGCTCAAACAGGTAAATGCTACAGGATGAGGTATATAGTAATCAGTACTGAGCATGGGATAAATGATATCTACGTGGAATATGTCATCATGGAAAACACTAGACGGTGCCTCAGGCTGCACCCAAACCCCAAATACGCTCAGGCGCCGGCACACCCATCGGCCCTCAAATCCTGTATATCTCTGAGAAATCACGAGTGCCCAACATCGGCACCCAAAATATCATAAAATACTCGTGTCCAACATTGACACGCAAATCCTCGTATATCGGGCTCCGTCAGTCCGGATCGGCCCCACGGGGTCCGTCTGCGGTATCGGCCCTTGGCCCCGGCAGTACGGATCATCCCGCATCCATCTCTCGACTCTGGTCAGTATCCTCCGGACAACTGCGAGGTCCAACTAGTCATCGGTAGGTACTCGCCCGCCTCCAGGCTCAATCGACAAAACCCATCGATCATCTCGCCGAGGGGAACCATACCGGGCCCACCACGAACCCGCAAACGGATCATCACTCCTCGAATCGGGTTTCAAGCTCACGTCTCAGCACCGAGAAAACGCGTGGTGGACGCACCAAAATATCATATCACGAGGTACCGGGTTTTTCAAAATAGCTCAACTTTCCTTAAATAATTCCACGGTCCTCAAAACCAGAAATCACATGAAAGTCCATCACTAATAAATAAATCCAATGCGAGGTACAATGTAATCAATCCATGGCAGGTGTATAAGGGAAAAGCCGTTTTTTTTAAAATAGTTTCCGTTTTTAAAGATGTCATGCGGCTCCCAATTTCTAGGAAATCATAATCAATCACATGTAAGATGAACTACAGCAATAATACAACAGTATAACCATGGCAATTCTACTGTGAGTGTGGCATGGCAATTACTAACGGTGTGTGTGTAGCATGCAAAATAGTGCCCGTGCAACATAAACCGTTAGTAATAGTGCGGTGTTCTATCAGTTCTAAGCAATATATATATATAGCAGGGAATGCAATATGCGATGGCAATCCATGGTATGGTATATGCAGTATATAACAATAAGGTCCTATCAGCCCTAACGCATAACGCCATGCGGGCTATATCCCCGTAGATGTGAAATCTACTCACCGTGTCTCGCGCTAAGTGTATCCAACCACTTGCTTGCCCTTCTTCGCAGCGTCCGTCTCACTGGCCTGCGAACCTATAATCACATAACACATATCACACATAAGCTCAATTAAAAAAAACGCGACATTACGGTCCAACTAGACACTCGTGTCGCAAACCAATCGCGCGTGTGCGCGATACGCTAAAACGTGTGAGCACGTGCCATGAAACTACCCCGACGCGCCGCGATACGCAGAAACCCAAACCTACTCACGCATCACGCGTGTCGCGAAGCTTTAGAAAAACGGCAAAATAGGTATTTGGTCCCAGATTTTTCTAAAGAACTACACTTACAAAAATATATATATCATAGAACCCTACACACTAGCAGACACCAACAGGACCCAAAAATCCCCAAAACCCCACCCATCTGGCCGCAAATTGCGGCCAGAAAGAGGATTTCGGCGGCCTACTGTAGCACATAGGGGGTCGGGTTAAAACTATGGTATCGGAACTTCACCACTATACTACAGTCTCCTCAATTTCACTCAGATCTCATCGGGTCAAAAGAAGGTCCAGAAAAGCTCATATTGCACAAATACGACATTTTGCATCGAATAGTGAAATTGGTGGTATTTTAGCGTAATTGGGGTTGAACTAGGTTACTATGGCCTCAACAACTCACTAATGACCTACTGAAACCAATTCCCACCTCATTAGCACAAAGTTCTCACTAAACACCCCATATCGCACTAAAACGCACTCAAATCCATTTATCGATGCAAAACTACACTAACTAGGCAAACTAGGAAAGCAAGATAGGAAGTATACCTCATACTTAACCCTAGGGAGTTGCAGGAAGATGAAGAAGTGGAGGGGAGGGGCTACAGTGGGTGATGGTGCTGTTGTTGCTCACTGGAATGCTTGCTGGTGCTGTTACTGAATGCTGCTGCTGCTTCTGGCTTTAGGGGTTGCTGTTGTTGTGTTTGCTGCTGCTGCTGGGGTGTTGCAAGGTAAGTGTGTGTGTGTGTGAGTGTGTGAGAGTTTTGAGAGAAAAAAAATAAAACAAAAAGAGTTAAGAGCCACAATAATTCATCATACAAAAGTCACCCCCCTCTCTCTCTCTCTTCATTTAATACAAGCATGGCTTGAGCCATGATGCACCCCTCTCTCTCTCACAAGTCAACCCTTAAACAATTTGAATTAAAGTAACTTGCAATTTACTAATCAACTTAATTTAAACTCAATGGACTTAATCCTATAATTAACCCACCATGGTTAATAATTATGGTATTAACTTAATTTAAAAACCCTAGTTTACATGCACATGTGTGTGCAAGCCTAGGAAAATTTTGGAAAAAGATTTATTAAATTAGGAAAAATATTTAAAACACAATTTGGTAAAATTTTTATTGAAACCCATTATTTAAATATAATTATTCACTAAACGAATCCTAAGGTGTTACAATCTCTCCCCTTTAAAGAAATTCGTCCCCGAATTTCAAAAATCTAACTACACGCACCTTGAAAAAGATGGGGATACGTCTTCATCATCTCGCTTTCGGTCTCCCAAGTGACCTCCTCACGGTTCTGGCCACGCCAAAGCACCTTAACTGATGGAATGTCCTTCGATCTCAGTTTCTTCACTTGTCGATCCAAGATCATCACCGGCTGCTCTGCATAGGAAAGGTCACGCTCAAGCTGGATCGTCGGATGCTGAATCGCATGCGAAGGGTCATGAAGATATCTGCGGAGCATCGAGACATGAAACACGGGATGCACATCTGGAAAGCTGGGCGGAAGGGCTAAACGGTAGGCTACTGCACCAACACGCTCGAGGATCTCGAAGGGGCCCACATATCTGGGACTGAGCTTCCCCTTCTTCCCAAACCTCATCACACCCTTCATAGGGGAGACCCTCAAGAAAACATGATCACCAACAGAAAACTCAAGCCTGCGCCGCCGACGGTCCGCATAAGATCTCTGCCTACTCTACGCTACTCTCATCCTATCGCGAATCAACTGGATCTTCGCGGTCGTCTCCTCAACAATCTGTGGTCCTAAGATACTGCCCTCACTGAGCTCTGTCCAACAAGTGGGCGACCTGCATCTCCTCCCATAGAGAGCCTCAAATGGTGCCATCTGAATGGTCTCCTGGTAGCTGTTATTGTAGGAGAACTCTACTAAAGGCAAATGATGATTCCAGCTACCTCCGAAATCTAATACACAAGCTCTGAGCATGTCCTCGAGAGTCTGGATGGTCCGCTCTGACTGTCCGTCGGTATGCGGATGGAAAGCCGTGCTGAAACTCAAGTGAGTGCCCAAAGCCTCCTGAAGCCTCTGCCATAGTCTACTAGTAAACTGGGTGCCTCTGTCGGACACAATGCACGTCGGGACTCCGTGTAGTCGCACTATCTCGTCAATGTAGATCTGGGCATACTGAGTAAATCCGAAAGTCGTCTTCACCGGTAAGAAGTGAGCCGCTTTCGTCAAACGATCCACGATCACCCAGATGGAGTCATACCCCTGACTAGTCCTGGGTAGACCCACCACGAAATCCATCAAAATCTGTTACCATTTCTACTCCGGAATAGGTAGCGGCTGTAGCTCTCCCGCGGGCCTCTGGTGCTCCGCCTTGACTTGCTGAGAAGTCAGGCATCTCAACACGAAATCTGCGATGTCCCTCTTCATTCCGTCCCACCAATAAACATCTCTCATATCATGATACATCTTAGTGGAACCGGGATGGACGCTGTACACCGATCGATGTGCCTCCTCAAGAATCTCGCGCCTCAGTCCCTCAGCATCTGGTACGCACAGCCTGACTCCAAATCGTAGTACCCCATGATCATCGATCACGAACTCGGAAAATCTGCCCTGTCCAATCTGTGCCATGATCTCTGAACATCGGTCATCACTGAGCTGTGCCTCACGTATACGATCGATTAACTGTGGCCGTGCACGGACATGCGCTATCTTCCCTCCAATCGGCGTGAACTCGAACTGTATTCGGCTGTCGCATAATATCTGCCAATCTGCCGATGACTGTCCCTGTGCTGCGCTCAAACAAGATAGACTACCCCCGGGCCTCCTGCTCAAAGCAACCGCCACCACATTTGCCTTGCCCGGGTGATATAAGATCTCGCAGTCGTAATCCTTCACTAACTCCATCCATCGACGCTGCCGAAGGTTCAGGTCCCGCTGCTGGAATATGTATTTCAGACTCTTGTGATCCGTGAATATCTGGCACGACTCGCCGTATAGATAATGTCGCCAGATCTTAAGTGCGAAGACCACTGCAGCCATCTCCAAGTCATGAGTGGGGTAGTTTTGTTCATGTTTCTTCAATTGTCGCGAAGCATATGCGATCACCCTGTCGTGCTGCATCAAAACGCACCCTAGCCCTACTCGAGAGGCATCACAAAAGACCACAAATCCGCTCGGTCCGGAAGGTAAAGATAACACCGGCGCCGTCGTCAGCCGAGTCCGCAGTTGCTGAAAACTGTGCTCGCACTCCTCCGTCCAATCGAAGGGAACTCCCTTCCGGGTCAACCCGGTCAACGGTGTAGCAATACGGGAGAAGTCCTGCACAAAACGCCTGTAGTAGCTGGCCAACCCCAAAAAGCTGCGAATCTCCGTCACCGATGTGGGTCTGGGCCAACGCTGAACGGCCTCGATCTTCCTCGGGTCTACACATATACCGTCTCGTGAAATCACGTGTCCCAAGAAGTCCACGCTGTCCAGCCAAAAAGCACACTTGGAAAATTTCGCATAAAGCTGGTGCTCCCTCAAGGTCTGCAATGTAATCCGCAGGTGCTGCTCGTGCTCCTCACTACTCCGGGAATACACCAAGCTATCGTCGATGAAGATTACAATGAACAGATCCAAGTAAGGCCGGAAAATACGGTTCATCAAGTCCATGAATGCTGCTGGCGCATTGGTGAGTCCGAACGACATCACCAAAAACTCGTAATGGCCGTAGCGCGTACGGAAGGCTGTCCGGGGAATGTCCTCCTGTCGAACCCGCAGCTGATGATAGCCCGATCGTAAATCGATCCTCGAAAAGTACCCTGCCCCCTGAAGCTGGTCGAACAAATCGTCGATACGCGGCAAAGGATACCTGTTCCGCACTATCACCCTGTTCAGCTGGCGGTAGTCGATACACAGACGCAAACTGTCGTCCTTCTTCTTCACGAACAGGACTGGAGCACCCCAAGGAGAAACACTGGGTCGAATAAGTCCCTTGTCCAGCAAGTCTTGCAACTGGCCCTTCAACTCTCGAAGTTCCGCCGGGGCCATCCGATAAGGCGGTATGGAAATAGGCCCCGAGCCAGGAACCAAATCAATACAGAAAGAAATGTCGCGGTCGGGCGGCATCCCAGGAAGCTCGTCAGGTAACACATCAGGAAACTCGCTAACAACCAGAACCTGGTCCAATGGAACCTGTGTAGCACTAGCATCGCAAACATATGCGAGAAATCCCTGACATCCCTTCCTCAAAAGCTGTCCAGCGCGAAAAGAAGAAATCACACTGTGAGAGGCGGCACCACGGTCCCCCAACACAACAAAAACCGACTCACCGGGAAAGCAGAATCTAACTGTCTTCTCACGGCAGTCCACAGAAGCATAGCACGTGGCTAACCAATCCATACCCAAAAGAACGTCGAAGTCCAACATCTCCAGAAGGATCAAGTCGACAGGCAACTCTCTCTCGCCAATACCGACGGTACAGGATCGGAACACGTGCCTAGCAACAAACGACTCTCCCACAGAAGTAGTGACCACAAGCGGCTGATCAAGCAAGCCGGACTCTCTACCTAGACTCGGCACAAAGTGCGTGGATACGTACGAGTGTGTGGATCCAGGATCGAACAGTACATGAGCATCAACTGAACATACAGGAAGG
Source organism: Agapanthus africanus (assembly GCA_030015575.1). Classification (NCBI taxonomy): domain Eukaryota; kingdom Viridiplantae; phylum Streptophyta; class Magnoliopsida; order Asparagales; family Amaryllidaceae; genus Agapanthus; species Agapanthus africanus. The sequence continues at coordinate 360,324,593 of JASDDO010000012.1, forward strand.
ATACCTGAAACCACTGCATTGGACGCCTGCGCCTCCTGATGTGTCAAAGCAAAAACCCTCGCCTGTCCACCACCTGCGACTGACTGCCCTCTGCCTCGGTCACCTCGCCCCCTCTGAGCAACTCCTCCACGCCCACGACCTCGCTGTGTATGAGTCTGGCGCGGAGCAACGGTAGGTACAACGGGCAACGCCCTCTGGGGTGGTGAAGGTGGTAATGTGACATGCGGTGCTGTCGCCTCCCTCCGGTGTGTCTCTGGACAATCTCGAACGAGGTGAAGTAGGCTGCCACATCTGAAGCAACCCCGCGGTGACTGCTGACTTTCTCGTGGATATGAACTAAACATCTGGCTCCGTCCCGAATCTCTGCCATCCCCCGTACCAGAACGATACCTTTCGCGGCGTCTAAATGTCTGTCTCCGTGCGGAAATACCAGTACGAACTCTCTTCGGCTCTGGAACTGCCGAAGTCTCAGCAAGGTGCTCCTCGACCACTAGGGCTGCGTCTACAGCTGCTGCATAGGTCTCGTAGTGCTGTGCGCTGATCGCAAGGAACAATGGTGTAAGCAAGCCTCGAACAAATCTCCTGACTCGCAACTCCTCGGTAGCCACTAAATATGGGGCATAGACTGCTAGCTCGGTAAACAGCACGTCATACTCTGCCACTGTCATCCCTGGCGTCTGGCGCAAGGACTCAAATCTGCGGGCTCGGGCATCCCTAACACTCTGGGGAAGGAAACAGGCAAGAAATATGGTCACGAACTCCGTCCAGGTCATAGGAGGAAGACCTGCTGCTCTGCCCTTCTCAACTGAGTCACACCACTTCTGCGCAAGACCTTCTAGGCGAAAGCTCGCGAACTCAACCCATCTCTCATCTGCGCATCTGAGGGAACGGCATATCCTGGCCATCCTGTCTATGAAAGACTGGGGGTCCTCGGCTGTATCGGTGCCTGTGAATACCGGAGGCTTCAGCCTCATGAACTCTGATAGCGATACTGTGATCACCTCCGTAACCGCAGGGGCAACTGGCTGTGCGGTAGGTACCATAGCGGTCTCTGGAACTGGTGGAGCTACCTCTGGTCGCTGTGCTCGAAGCGTCTCAACTAGTGATCCTATCATCTGGCGCATCTCCTGCATGCTAGATCCCAACGTCTGGCGCATCTCCTGCATACCAGCCCCTAGCGTGGCGATCTGCTCTGTCACGGCAGGAACAGCCTGCTCGGGTACAACCGGCGTACTGCCTGGATCAGTCCTCGTCTCGGACGAGTCAACCCGAATCTCGGCCCTCGCGACCGCTCTCTGTTCCCTCGTAGTCTTAGGCGGCATAATGGCTGAAAGAAAATTAGGATTCGATAAGAACACGGAAATCGAATCGCAAGAATATAAGGAGGGATCAAATCAATAAGTCCTAAGGTCGCGTAGGCGGAGTATCGTGTCGTGAGTATGCCGCGGAACATACACACGCTACGCTACCCTGCTGCAGCTACCTACTCTATCATACCAGGGTCATCCTACACTCCGAAGGTAAAACCTACGCTCTGATACCAACTTTGTCACGACCCGAGAGTTTCGACTCGTGACCGGCACTTAACCACGCAACGTCTACAGGCGTAACGCGACTAAGTAAGCCGAACCCAGAAATCAAACCAATAAAAATAGAGTGATTTAAAACATTTCGTAAAAACAGTCATGCGTGTCCGAAAAACATCTTATTAATTTATTAGAAAACCCTTTTAAGTTCAAGAGTTAAAACTTTTATAATTTTGGTAACATTTCCTTTTTAAATATTTGCCCCGCAAGTCGGGTAAAAGCAAGGTGTAGCAGAAATGACAAGTAAAATGGATGAAGCATCACAATATGATATACGACGCCGTAGCGAAGAATACACAGTAAAGCAAGGACATAATCACCAAAGGTAGGACTGCATCAAATAAAGTCGGCTCACATGCGAGCTCAACACCAGAATATAAAATCATACATATCGTCCTCACAACTGTCTCTAAGTCAATACAGAAAAGTAGATGGAGAGTACTAGATACATCAATATACAACTGAAAGATAACAGATACCGTACAAAACCCACCTATCAGCAAAAGGCTATCTCGCCTCAAAAAGGGTATCTGTGCCAAAAAATGCGGTAACAGCCAGCCGCGACTACTCCCAAGGACAACCTGCAAATACTGTGGCACAACGGGGGTGAGTTGCCAACTCGTGAATAGAGATAACATATAAAGGTAATCGCGAGCATGCACATATAGCGTGGCTCTACTAATGCCAGCAGATGATATCAATGCATGCCAAACAGTGGATGCAATAGCAATACAAGTGCTCAAACAGGTAAATGCTACAGGATGAGGTATATAGTAATCAGTACTGAGCATGGGATAAATGATATCTACATGGAATATGTCATCATGGAAAACACTAGACGGTGCCTCAGGCTGCACCCAAACCCCAAATACGCTCAGGCGCCGGCACACCCATCGGCCCTCAAATCCTGTATATCTCTGAGAAATCACGAGTGCCCAACATCGGCACCCAAAATATCATAAAATACTCGTGTCCAACATCGACACGCAAATCCTCGTATATCGGGCTCTGTCAGTCCGGATCGGCCCCACGAGGTCCGTCTGCGGTATCGGCCCTTGGCCCCGGCAGTACGGATCTTCCCGCATCCATCTCTCGACTCTGGTCAGTATCCTCCGGACAACTGCCAGGTCCAACCAGTCACCGGTAGGTACTCGCCCGCCTCCAGGCTCAATCTGCAAAACCCATCGATCATCTCGCCGAGGGGAACCATACCGGGCCCACCACGAACCCGCAAACGGATCATCACTCCTCGAATCGGGTTTCAAGCACACGTCTCAGCACCGAGAAAACGCGTGGTGGACGCACCAAAATATCATATCACGAGGTACCGGGTTTTTCAAAATAGCACATCTTTCCTTAAATAATTCCACGGTCCTCAAAACCAGAAATCACATGAAAGTCCATCACTAATAAATAAATCCAATGCGAGGTACATTGTAATCAATCCATGGCAGGTGTATAAGGGAAAAGCTGCTGTTTTTTTTAAAATAGTTTCCGTTTTTAAAGATGTCATGCGGCTCCCAATTTCTAGGAAATCATAATCAATCACATGTAAGATGAACTACAGCAATAATACAACAGTATAATCATGGCAATTCTACAGTGAGTGTGGCATGGCAATTACTAACGGTGTGTGTGTAGCATGCAAAATAGTGCCCGTGCAACATAAACCGTTAGTAATAGTGCGGTGTTCTATCAGTTCTAAGCAATATATATATATAGCAGGGAATGCAATATGCGATGGCAATCCATGGTATGGTATATGCAGTATATAACAATAAGGTCCTATCAGCCCCGACGCATAACGCCATGCGGGCGATATCCCCGTAGATGTGAAATCTACTCACCGTGTCTCGCGCTAAGTGTATCCAACCACTTGCTTGCTCTTCTTCGCAGCGTCCGTCTCACTGGCCTGCGAACCTAGAATCACATAACATATATCACACATAAGCTCAATTCACAAAAACGCGACATTACGGTCCAACTAGACACTCGTGTCGCAGACCAATCGCGCATGTTCGCGATACGCTAAAACGTGTGATCACGCGCCATGAAACTACCCCGACGCGCCACGATACGCAGAAACCCAAACCTACTCACGCATCACGCGTGTCGCGAAGGTTTAGAAAAACGGCAAAATAGGTATTTGGTCCCAGATTTTTCTACAGAACTACACTTATAAAAATATATATATCATAGAACCCTACACACTAGCAGACACCTACAGGAACCAAAAATCCCCAAAACCCCACCCATCTGGCCGCAAATTGCGGCCAGAAAGAGGATTTCGGCGGCCTACTGTAGCACATAGGGGGTCGGGTTAAAACTATGGTATCAGCACTTCACCACTATACTACAGTCTCCTCAATTTCACTCAGATCTCATCGGGTCAAAAGCAGGTCCAGAAAAGCTCATATTGTACAAATTCGACATTTTGCATCGAATAGTGAAACTGGTGGTATTTTAGCGTAATTGGGGTTGAACTAGGTTACTATGGCCTCAACAACTCACTAATGACCTACTGAAACCAATTCCCACCTCATTAGCACAAAGTTCTCACTAAACACCCCATATCGCACTAAAACGCACTCAAATCCATTTATCGATGCAAAACTACACTAACTAGGCAAACTAGGGAAGCAAGATAGGAAGTATACCTCATACTTAACCCTAGGGAGTTGCAGGAAGATGAAGAAGTGGAGGGGAGGGGCTACAGTGGGTGATGGTGCTGCTGTTGCTCACTGGAATGCTTGCTGGTGCTGTTGCTGAATGCTGCTGCTGCTTCTGGCTTCTGGGGTTGCTGTTGTTGTGTTTGCTGCTGCTGCTGGGGTGTTGCAAGGTAAGTGTGTGTGTGTGCGACAGTGTGAGAGTTTTGAGAGGAAAAAAATAAAACAAAAAGAGTTAAGAGCCACAATAATTCATCGCACAAAAGTCACCCCCCTCTCTCTCTCTCTTCATTTAATGCAAGCATGGCTTGAGCCATGATGCACCCCTCTCTCTCTCACAAGTCAACCCCTAAACAATTTGAATTAAAGTAACTTGCAATTTACTAATCAACATAATTTAAACCCAAAGGACTTAATCCTATAATTAACCCACCATGGTTAATAATTATGGTATTAACTTAATTTAAAAACCCTAGTTTACATGCACATGTGCGTGCAAGCCTAGGAAAATTTTGGAAAAATATTTATTAAATTAGGAAAAATATTTAAAACACAATTTGGTAAACTTTTTATTAAAACCCATTATTTAAATATAATTATTCACTAAACGAATCCTAAGGTGTTACAGTATCTTACGTACCTATCAGGATTTCTGTGTCGATGCTTGGCATATTGTTTTCATGATATTTCTTTTAAACACCTTTGTATATAACAGGGGATTTAGCCATTGTTATATATACCCTTACACCAATATTAGTGGAATGGGACGCTAATATATGTGTATTGACCCCATCATATTCATTTATGCATATATATATATATATATATATATATATATATATATATATTTAGGATGCTAGAATCTTACTTGAGACTTTGACTTGGGATATCAGGCGATTCATTGAGATTGGACATACATATGGGATTATTGATTTGTACATTCGGGATATAGGAGATTACTCGACTTTGTACATTGAGGAGACGTGAGACTTATGATGTGAGAGCCCAACGTGGGGGCTGATTTGAGGAATTGGGATTTGAGTGTCTTGATGGATTGTGATCCTACCACGATGACAGGATTCCGTGGGATGACATATTTCACTCCATACCTCATACATTTTCACTTATGCACTGTTTCATGTATTAGGAGTACCTGTTAGTGTACCCTTCATGATTGCTGCATATTTGCATTCTCATATCCCTATTTCATAGTTATTGCATACTATTGTCATGATTATTTCTTCACATATTGACTGTACCTGCTAGTGTACTTTCCATTATTCGGCATTTACATGACATGTTACTACTGTAATCGCATATCTTAGATTCATACTGTATGTACATTCCTGCGATTACCTGCATATGTTATCTACTATTCACGAGTTGGCAACTCACCCCCGTTGTGCCACAGGTGTTTCAGGTTGTTCCCCAGAGTAGTCGAGGCAGGCTATTCAGCTATTCATCTATCATCTTTTGCTGCAGATATCGCATCGGCTCACAGTATACTATTTTTCTTAGATGGGTTAGATGATTATCAGTATTTCATATTGTACATTCGTTGTATCTTGTACTCTCCATCTACTATTATGTTGTTGACTTAGAGACTTGGTGAGGACGATATTGTATATTAATTATGGATTTGTTGTCTTTTATATACAGCTTTTTCTCTATTGTCTTTATTTCTTCGCTACGACGTCATATATTTGTGTTATATTCATCTTGGGCTAGTTTTTACAAAAGGGGGCGTTGCCAAAATTTTAAAGAAAGAAAGTAGGATTTTTAAAGAATTTGGGTTGCGATTTCAAATGTTTCAAAAAAATTTATTATCTATTCCATATTTTCATGGTTTAGATTTCTAGGTTTTGGCTTTCTTTTACTGCGTTACGTCTTTAGGCGTTGCGTTGTATTAGGGCCGTCACGTGCCAATTTCGGGTCGTGACAGCTTGGATCAACATTTCGATAAGAAGGTGAATGGAATTGTTGATCCAAACAATTGGAAGTGGTGAAAGGAGTGAAAGATTGGCTACGGGATTGTTCAATACGTTCAGCAATAGACATAGGTCTTTAAGTTACAACAGGACTCTCAAAAGGGGTATCAACGTAAGAAGGTGGAGGTTGAAACGGTTGATACAAAGTGGATTGCGGAGTCCAGTTGTTCGTTCTAGACGCGTCTGTTCGATCTTTCAAAGAAATTTTGGGCATGGATGGATCGTTCGAGGTACGACCAAAGCAAGAACCGTAAGAAGTGATGTCTGGTTGTGGGTACCAAAGTTCGACAAGAGTTTTTCTAGGTGGGGTATCCATGTTATGAAGAAAAAGGAAGAAAAGGAGAGGAAAAAGAATGTGGATTTTTTTATTTTTTATTTAAGTTAGTTATCAAAAAAAGAATGAAATATACACACAAAAAGAATCTGGACAAAAACTAATCATGACACAAATACTACACACCTAATCGGTCTAGGGTTCATCTAGGTCAACTAGACCTGCTAAAAAACATGATTGTCGAAGTTAAACTGTGTCGAGAAATGGGCTCAAGATATACTGATCACGAGGCCAGGTAAGCATAGATAAGGGGAGGTTTTCCAACGCTTTCGCGAAGGTCCTTAATTAGATAACTCTTTCTCTTTTGGCGGTTTTGCCGTCAACACTTTCCTAGACACCCCGTGAACGATATACCGTTAAGCGGTGTTATAAACACAGTTAAATTCTCCTAATGAGCGTGAAGTCCTTAAAGACTTAAAGTCAAGTTTCTTTTAAATTTTTTGTGCGGGTAAACGTTATGCTCAATTTCGTGATTTGTGGGCCACGAAAAAGGTGATGAAATCCTTTACCGTATGTTGTGGGTTTCGTTTGCCCTTAAGTCCGTAGTAATGGATGCAATGCGCAAATTAATGAAAAAAATTATTCAAAGTATCAAACAATCGTTTTTTATGTTAAGCACGACACTGCAACAAATACGGGTTAGTCACTTTTAGCGTTTGGTAGCGAACTTGCAAAGAATCCTACAAAGATATCATATTAGATGCGTCGGATTTGAGAAGAAGGTGTTGGGAAAATACATACCGATAAGTTTTCGGGTTAAGAAACCCTCGTTGAATTGAATCCAAGTAGCTTGAAAAGTTCGCTTGCGCGGGTCAAACTACCCGGATCTTTAGCACTGTACTTTGCAATCACCTTAGCCTTGAATGTACACTTTGCTCCACACGATCGCAATTCGCAAATCCGTAAAAATCTGAAAATGTCGGAAAACGGATATTTAGTGCGATATGCAGGTCGTCCGCAGGGAGAAGGAGTGTTTTAATTTCTTGTTTTCACGAGTTAATGAGCGGGGCAGACTGTTCGTATCTAACCTAAGTGTATATATGCAAAGAATAAGTTGTTTGGATTAGATAGGTTAATGTAAGTTAAGGAATTCCGTACTCAATCCTTTGTGCCGAACTCAACCAATGAAGCTAGAGCAATCGGCAACAATGTGGATTATGGTACTTAAGCATGGTATTAGTGAAATCCGGCTTATTGACCCCTTGTCCGTCCGTTCTTGTTTCTTGCTTTCGCCTCCGGCCAAACCGAACGCAACCGGTCGTGGTCAGGGATCACCGATACCTTGGTAGGGTAGGGTGCCTAACGGAGCGTTTGCGTAAGGTTTGGGCGGAGTTCCATGGAAAATATCGGGCAAAGGAAATGAGAGAAGAAAAACCTTAACTTACAACTCCATTTGTTTTCCTAACAACACCATATTCACAATCAACAAAACAACAAAGAAAAAGAGCAAAGAAAAGATACAAAGAAAAGAAAAGACAACATTGCAAGAAAGTAAATAACATGGTAATTAAATTGCAAGTAAGGAAAGGGCAAGAATATAAAAAGAGCTAGTTAAGCAAGAATTAAAATGCAAGAAAGTAAAGAGAGAGATAAAAATACTAAGAACCAGAGCACACATTACAAACTATGGGTTCAATAGCCTAAACTTAACTTGCAAGCTCAATGAAGAGCTTGCAAGATCAAGAGAAGGCTAAGAACCCTGGGCAAAATGAAGGCAAGAATAAAGCTTTATTGATTCCAAATAATGATACAAACCCTTGAGTTCAATAACCAAAACTTAAACTTGCAAGCTCAATGAAGAGCTTGCAAGATCAAGAGAAGGAAAATAACTCAAAGGGGACTAGCTATGTACAAGAACAAAAAGAAAACAAAAAAGAGTTGTGAAGCAAAAGTGTGACAATGTGAGACCCCCCTCCCTTGCTCACTGGTCTGTATTTATAGGATCAGAAGAAGATTAAACAAGTAATAAAAATAAGATGACGTGGCAGCAAGGGAGGGAAAGAAGAAAAATAGGGATCTTTAGAGCTAGGGGGGCCGGCGAGCTCAGAAGTTTCGAGGGTGTGGCCTGCCCAAAACCGAGAAAATTGGCTCGTTTTGGTGCCGTGGTCATGTGTGCTCTCCAATATCACAATGGTGCTGCTTGATTTTTCTATATGAACATGGTCTTCATTCAGGGATTTGGAGGGAAATATTTAGCTTTATATCACATCACACCTTTTTAGCATTTAACACGCATCACTTCACTCTTGTGCCCACTTGTGCCTTGCATCATGGCAGGTCCATCCCTAGGTCCATGCCAAAGAGTTGTGTGTACAAATGCATTGTGTTGGACCAAAATTGTGTGCACACATTTATTTGCAAAAGAACTTTTTGGGTATCGGTCGGTTTCCAGTTCCGGTTGCAGTGTTGGCTCACAAACGTTATCCGTGATTTTGAGTGTATTTCCAGCATTTTGTCACGGATACCTGTAATCTGTATTTACTGAGCAGACACTGGTTAATAGTAACGATAAATAACAAAACAGATAATGAATGAGTGGTATTGAAATGCAGTTTTCTGTGATAAACAACAACTCTTGACCCCTTACTCATTCAAGCATGGAATTATGCAATTTAAAATTGCAACCATGCTTGAATAGTGAGTCAAGATGAATAAACAAGTATAAATCCCATGGTTGCAACCATGCTCTTATTTCCACCTCATTTCTATTTTCACAAAATAGAAATTCATATGCCATGCTTCATTATTATATATATATATATCATATATATATATATATCATATATATATTAATATATATAATGAAGAATAATTAGTGAGCTAATGATATTAGTTAAGATATAATTATATCACATATAATATATATCACATTATTAAATCAACACTTGATTTAATAATCCGGTTATATCACATATGACCGACTAATATCATTCATCTGTATATCACATTATCAAATCAACACTTGATTCGACAATCTGGTTATATCACATATAACCGAACCGATAACAGATAACTGCCAGATTACAATACGGTATCACATACACGTATTTAATCAGGCCCACACACATATCACATATGTGTCCTACTTCGTTTCGCTTGAACCAGGGAACTTCTGTGTGGGACTCTAAAGACTCATCAATACGCCAGCAGTAGGTGATGATCACATCAGTCACCTACAAGCCGTCAGCGGTACTAGCTGGACGTAACGGCTACCCGGGTATTGAGCGATATGAAGATCAACAAGCAAGCTTGTCCATAGTTTCCATGAAGCCTATCAGTAACACTACCGTACAGTCCGGTCTTTTCGTCTGATATGTTGCATATCAAGTATAGGGGTGGAAATCGTCAGACCCCAGTAACGTGATAAGTCATGCCGATGTCTGGCCTATAACGGTTCGAGAAACCACTGATAACACTTATCATTAAATCTCAGCAGCAGCCCTGGCCAGGGACTTTCAGTTATAGCCAATCGAGCATAGCGCAACATCAACCCCCAATACCAGGAGAGACGAAACCCCTCCTATCGCTCATTGCCTCCATGTGACTCGGGACTGTACCCAAAATCCACCTGTTTGCACAACTCCTCTTGAGCGTGGTAGGGAGGAAATCAAATAACAGTGGGAGCCACACAAGACTCTATGACGATCTCGGGTCTACAGACTGACTTGTACCAGTGTCACCAGAGGACTGCTATCTGATGATAGGTATATTACCACATAGGAGTTCTCGGCGAGTCCTGTTCAGTGTACCCAGTCTCCACTGAGCACCCGTATACCATCTTTGATGTCAAACACCAATGGATGTGGGATCATCCATCGCTCATCATATGGGTCAAGAAGCGTATACGCTAGTCTATTCTAGAATATCGATGCCCTGTCGACTAGGAACAATTAAAGGATGAACCTGTGGACTACCCTGGCCCCACTAGTATGATCTCCATCATAGTCCTGGTAGTCAAGTATACATCCTAAGGGCTTTATCAACATATGGGAGCAAGACAGTATCACAATACAAGTCTTCATGTTAAGACAAAGAGCAACCAGATAGCATACTATCAAGTCGAGCAAGAAAGTCCTCTCTATATATGTCCAAGCATACACTATAATATATATCATATGTACAATAATGGTCTCTAGGGCATACATATAACTAATAGGGATCAAGGCTCTTTCCTCATCGAATGAGGTGCAGGACATTCCTAACCAAATGCCTCAATGAGAACAAAAGAATCGACTAAAATTTTCCCTTTATAAAAAGTAGGTTCCTACAGCTTATAGGTTTATTTTACTTTGTATTAATGCAATTAATACAATCCCATCATTTAGATAATCTCATTATCTAGTATTATCCTTCTCACACAAACATTACAGAAAAGTATGAAAAAGAAAAATATAATGCATATATACGCCATCCGCATTCACAATGGCACCCTGTCATGCACTATTAGGTTACTTAACTAACGGCAGAGCGGGGACAGGGCTAGCGCGGATTTAAAATGTATATAGCTTTAATATATATATATATATAGAGAGAGAGAGAGAAAGAGAGAGAGAGAGCAAGAGAGAGAATAATGGAGGAAAGAGGCCATAGGAGGGAATTTCCTCCTGCGGCGTCGAAAAAATACACCCTCCCTCATTTTTTCCGACAACCGGCACCCACCATCTTCATCGTTATCATCTAAGATGTGGGTACACCAAATTTCATGTGATTCTACAACTTTTTCACCGTTGATTTAGCATTGTAAAAAGTTCTATTGTCGGTAAACCGTTAATTTTGAACCTACTAAATGAACGGTGAAAAAATTGTCGAATCACATGAAATTTGGTCTACCCACATCTTAGATGATAACGATGAAGATGACGGATTCCGATCGTCGGAAAAAATGAGGGAGGGTGTATTTTTTCGACGCCATAGGAGGAAATTCCCTCCTATGGCCTCTTTCCTCTATTATTCTCATATATATATATATATATATATATATATATATATACTATATAAGTATAATATATATATATATATTATACTTATATAGTATGTATATATATATGTATGTATATATATATGTATGTATGTATATTATATATATACTTATATACATACTATATAAGTATGTAATATATATATATATACACATACATACATATATATATATATATACATACTATATAAGTATATAAGTATATATACATACTATATAAGTATAATATATATATGTATGTATGTATATATATATATTATATACTTATATAGTATGTATATATATATATACATACTATATAAGTATAATATATATATGTATGTATGTATATATATATATTATATACTTATATAGTATGTATATATATATATACATACTATATAAGTATATAATATATATATATATATATACATACATATACTATATAAGTATATAATCACATTACTGCATGAGGAAAAACAACATCACAGAGTTGGAATGGTCGGATCACCTAGGAATCCCGTGTTTCGTTCGAGCCACAAACGAAGCACGAAATACCCCGGTCATGTGAATAGCCCATGTGTAGCCAAAAGCAGACCCCTACGAGTGCGGCAAGTCATCCGCTAACCCGAGAAATGAGGAAACCTGACATCATCACCATGATTGGGCCACCCAGCAGTTTCTCGAATTCGATGACAAGAGCACTCCTCCATGGGTCTATCCTAACCCCCTACAAGCGCGGCAAGCAGCCCGCCAATCCTAGAATCGAGTGGCCCGATCTCAATTCCTTGATATGGCCACCCGCTGTAATCTAGAATCCGGCTGCCAGTGCGCTTCTCCATGGGGTAATCTTAATACCTGTATTAATACAACGGCAACATCGATCACAACCTGATCGAGTCCCGACTAATAATAATATAATAGATGGAAACGACGGCCACATGTCGACCGCTCGTCCCGAATAAAAGAATATACATTTGGCTATAACATAAATGAAATGAAAAACACATCATCACAAACACACACGGGGCTATTCATTTCGCGACAATTCAATCCACACCAAATAAAATTTAACATAGAACATACCAGACTCACATGTGAAACCCTGTCGAATTGATCACATCAATTCGGCGACGTTAAACACCGCATATCACATATGCCATCATATTAACAAGATTAAACGCTTTAACCGCGTCAATACGGAACCCATGGCCAACGAATTCCAAAACCTGCGAAGCTGAAATCGAATTTCCAAAAACTGAAATTCAAGATCAGCCCTGGCCCCAAAACACCACCATTTCTTGCATGAATTCAAACCAAAACGACCCAAAAATTATCCGAGACACCAGGGGGGACCTCGGGCACGACCCATGAGGCCCCGGGGGTCATTGGGTGGGGACTCCAACCCATGGCCACAAAATTATGGCCATGGGTTGGCTGCTCGGACAGCAAGCGCACAGCTGCGCGCTTGCTGTCCTTGCGCAACATCCGAGACCATTTTGTGATGGTCTTGGGTGTGGGAGCCCACCCAAGCCCCTGAGGACAACCCTGGGGTCCCTCATGCGCCACCACGGGGCTCTCGGTTCGAACCGAGAGCCCCGGGGCGCGAGTTATTATAAAAAATAGTTACTGATTTGGGACAGTTTTTGAAACAGAAACTGTTTAGTTTTGTAAAATGATTTTGGAACTGACCACAAAACCAATTGCAAGTATTTGATTTGGCTCTGAAACCATGTAAGTGGACAGGGGTTAGGGTCGTGACGATCATGGTCGTGGCGGAATTTGAAAAACAATAATATTACAAAGCATAACCCCAATTCATCACCAAGATCTTCAAATACTTAGCAATAGATTAAACTAGAAATAAAAAGATAGAAAAGAGAGAGTGCTACTGTAACACCTTAGAATGCGATTAGAGTTAATTAAGTGTTATAATGCGGGTTTTAAATAAGTTTAACTAATAATTATCTTCACATATTTTATTATAATTAATTAATATTTTATTTAATTATTTTTGTACTTACACACACATATGCATGCTAATCTTGGATTAAGGAAGTGTTAACCATACTTTGTTAGCCATGGCACCTTAATATATTATGTTATGTTACAAGTATATATATTTTGTTTTAAGTAAAAGGGTTTTACTTTAAAAAAGAAAAGAAAAAGGAAAAAAATAGAATAAGGAGACATGGGGGGACAAAGCATGGGGGACAAGCATGGGAGGCATTAAATAAGGTGAGAGAAAGAGCATGGCTCTCATCTCTCATCCTCACCGTCTCATCTCTCATTTCCTCTTAACCCTCACACACACACTCTCTCTCTCTCTTATTTTCTTCTTCGCCAAAAATCATCTCTTGAAAAGATTTTCTCTACTAACCTTAAGCCTAAATCCACATCAAACCTCATTAAACCCTTCACTAAGCATGTTTAATGTAACGTTTTCAAAATCGTTTAGGTGAAAGTTCGGATAATCGGTAAAATAACTGGTGTTTTCCATAAAAACCCAGATATAATTATTTTTCTTCAAAGACTTAAATATACCTACTCTAACTATGTAATTGCTAGTATTTGGTATTTATTTGGTCACTTGTAAATTTCTAGTTTACAAAAAAATTTCCTTAATTAATTATTTTAAATATTATTTTAAGCCTTCACTAATACATTTAATTAGTGATAATTACAAATTGGTTTGGGTTAATCATACACTAATGAACCATGATAACTTAATAGCAAGCTTGTAAAATATTCCCTTTTCTCAAATTATCTCCATGTTTCTAGAGTTTTCTAGCATAATATTAATTAGGATATTAAATAAGTGAATAAGTAAGATAAAGTATAATTGATGGGGGTGTTTTCTTTACTTGGAAAATTTCACACAAACCCACTCACACCTCCTCCTCTTCATGGCCGACTATGGGCTTCCCCATTTCCCCCAATGACCCCACTTCTTTCCTCACAAAAGAAAGGAAAACAAAGAAATAAAAAGAATAAAGATTAAAGAAGAAAGCATGGGCTTAATATATTAAGGAATGGGGAGAGTTTGACTTGGACTTTCACCACACACACACATTTCCTTCTTCCCTCTCGCTGCTGAATTTCAGCAGCCCTCCCCTTTCCAAATCCTCACATTCTACACCTTAAAAATCCACAATAATACCTTCAAAATCCACAAAAAACATCACTAATCCCAAATTTAACCCATACTCATTATTCCTTGGCCAATGCTAGCTTGAATCCTTGGAGCAAGATGGCATTTTAGAGCTATGTTTTGCAAGCGTGGATCTTATTTCAAACTAGTTTGAGGTATAACCCTACTCTAATTGATACTTGTTCTAATCTAAGATTTTAATTAAGTGTTAATTAGGTTTTAATTGCAAGCTTGGAAATTCAAGAAAGGTTTTGAATTAAGTTAGGGTTTTGATCTTTGGATTATGGTTGTGAAGAGAAGATTATCATGTTATGTTATGCAAAAATCTAAGCTAGTTGCTATTACAAATTTCTACTTTTGAATTGTCCAAAATAAGCTATTTTGCAAACTATATTTTTAGAACTATGAAAATAAGTGAGATTAAAAATCTAGGAAATATTTATGTGACCTAATTAAGATAATTGGTGAACATTGTGGCCATTAGAATTGTTAAAACATCAAGTTTTATACTAAAACGGCTAATTGATGCTTACTAGGTTTCTTGAAATAAATCGATTTGATCAATTTTAAGGTTTTGATGATTTGGACCCTATTTCATATATATTTAATGAGTTGTGAAACCACGATTGGTAAGTTTGGGTTTTAAGTTTGGGGATTTTCACGTATAGTGACCCTCGTTGTAGTTTGTGGCGTTGTCGCGGCGTGTTTCATGCACCAAGTGTGTGCACGTCGAGTCAATGTGCGTGGTTGACTTGTATTGTTTGTGTCCGCGACTATTTATATTTATTCTCTTGTTTTTCTTGTGTACATTCCTAGGATCGGGTGCAGAGGCGTCGGACGTGGCGCCGAAATGATAGAACTAAAATCGGATCAGATGAGCCGAGGCGTCCAGGTGATTAGATATATATCTACGGGGGAAGTCGGGTGGATGGCGTATAGCACCCCCGCAAATTTTGTTGCACTTGATGCATTATATATATATATATATATATATATGTTTATATGTTTTTATGAGATGTGTATGCTTAGCAAGAATTGCTTTAGATGACTTTGGGTTAGTGTTAGCGTATTTGGATGATAGTGCTTTAGTTAGTTTCTTAGTCGCAAACCATAGAGTATAGGCTTCGCATACACACACACGCACATTTTATATGTTTTTGGTGTATATGATATATGTGTGTATATATATACGTGTGTTGATGTGGTGATATATATATATATATATATATACACATATACGTATACACGGATGATGAGGATAGTATGTGATACTTGGAGGTGAGTCGATGTGATGGGGCTTGATACCGTGAGATCGGTGATGTGATTTGGGTCGTGTTATGAGATACGACATATTATATTAGCGGATTGCTGAGCGATGTGTTTTCACACACATGCAGATATATGTGATGGTATCGGTATATACTAGACTTAGATCAGTACCCTGTTCATAATATTATGATAATAATACTATATGGATATTGAGGGATATGTGATAGGCGACCCGTACCCCGATTTTGGGATGCCGTACGATGGATTTACTGTACGAGATATAATTATGATAATAGATCCGTACTCTTGACTCGAGGATGTCGTATTATATATTTTATCGTATGTGACGCTATTGAGGCGGAATCACCGACTACTAGATACGTATATCGACTCAGACTTAGGTGGTTTTCCTTACCCTTCGGATTAGTCTCTTTGTTTAGTCATGTAATTACTTAGTAAATGTTAGACTGGACTCGAGTCATACTTATTTCCAAAACTAACGAATCGTGAGTATTTTAAAGAAAGGATGAGGGATACTATGGATATTTCAAAGGATGTACCTTTTCTTAAAAACACCGTAGAACTATTTTCTAAACACCACGATTCGTGCTATTTCAAATTCCAAAATGCTATGACTCGTATTTAGAAACGTATATTAGTATTTGGTGCGTTTATTATTCATTGTCCATATATTCATGTTGTTATTATCGCATTGCATGTTTAAATATGTTTTTATTGTTATTATGAAACCATGATGTCAGGACACCAGCACTATTACCGATGATGCGTATGCTCCACGTACACTTGCTTGCCGGCTCACATACATCATCATCGGTAATTACCATGACACGTACACTTTAGAAATATTACTTCATGATATCGCTTGTTAGCTGATAGTTCCGATATATCATTATTATGCTAGTTTAGATATTGTATTCTTTATTAGATATCCATGCATGTTTATATATTCATTTGTCATGCAATATTATAAGGCCATTCCGGACTGCCGAAGCCCGGTATTCACTATTATTGATTCTTCATTTTTGTATTTCGGATTTTCCATGAGATTTATGGATTTGGAGAAACCGCAAGATTTTATAAACTCATTTATTATTTTCAAAAGATAAAAAGTATGGTTTCCCGTGATATGATGTGAGATACGTCCACCATGAGTTTTCTCGGTTCTCGAGCGATATCATACACCTGATTCGAGGAGGAGGAGGAACCGTCTGTGGGTGCATGGTGGACCCGGTGCGTTACCCCGGGACAAGATGGTCGCAGATGATGGCGTTGAGCTTGGCAGGGGAGCACTACCGACCGGTTATTTGTGACGCAGCGGATATCCGGAGGATACCGATATAGTCGTGAGATTTGATGAGGGGCCAGTCCGGATTGCCATAGCCTAGGGGCCAGTCCGGGTTGCCGGAGCCCGAGATATTGAGACTTTGAGGTATTGAGATTATATGATATGGGCCAGTCCGGATTGCCGGAGCCCGAGATATTGGATATTGGGATTTATGTTTTGTGTCGACACTTGACACGGATTCTATGTTGATTTCATTGATGATACCTCGATTTTTATATACAGAAATCTCACTGAGATATGAAAACAGTTTTCTCATTCATGATGTATTCTGTTTTCATTTGTAATGCATTCATACATCATATATATGATATGTTACTACCTGAGACACTGAGACGAGCACTTGGTATTACACTTATGTATAGAGATTTACCTTTGCCATTATTATTATGCTTCAGGCTATATTATTTGAGGATATATTATCGTATGACCTAGGATTGAGTCATACATGCGATTTCTGCTCGGTGATGTTCTCTACTCACGAGTTGGGAACTCACCCCCGTTGTGCCACAGTTCTTGCAGGTTTTGCCGTACAGGTTTCGTTGCGGCTTTGCTGGCACACTGCTTCCTTCCGGGTGATTGCTTTGGTAGGTGGAGTCACTTGCATCGTGACCACCGTTGCACTTTTATTTATTCAGTTGTATCTAGTAAACTCCATCAACCAGACTTGTATTTTTTTATAGACTTAGAAGGCCAGTGTATATTCTTTCGACCTTAGAGTCGCACGCATTGTATTATTATGGTTTTCTTGTTTTCTTGAGGACAATGGTTTTCTTTCTAAGTTTTGCATCCTCACCCTTCGGCGTTGTATATTATATGTCTTGCATGGTTGTATCCGCCAATTGGCGAAGAGCTAGCTCCCGCTTGGGGATGCCTTTATTTTATGGATGTTTGTACCCGTTTGGGGCCAGTATTTACAAAGAAGACTCTGCCGAAATTTTTGGGAAAATACGATGTTGATTTTAAATGTTTAATGCCATTTACTTTATTTAAAACACTTGCATTAAAAAAGTTTTCCTTCACTTCTTATTTAAAAAGGTTTAGATTTATGGGCTTTTGGCTTACTTGAATTAGGTGGGGTCCTATAGACTTCACATGATTCAGGTGCCAATCACGTGCTATTTCCGGGTCGTGACAAAGTTGGTATCAGAGCGCTAGGTTTAACCTTGGTTCGAGTCTATGTTTGACTATACGGAGTCTAGGGCGTTTATATATTCGGAACGTAGGCTTGACCTTACGGAACTTAGACTTGGTCGAGGGGGTATTAGACCCGAACTTTCGTCGTGTAGGTCGACCTTGGTTGATGGGGTAGGTGACTTAAGTAGAGTGACGTACCGTGTGTATGTTCTGTGGCATACTTACGATATGCTACTCCGCTTAAGAAGCCTTAGGATGTACATTTCTTTGCACAGTATTATATTCATTCCTATGATCTATCCTCATCGGTATCAGTTGGTGGTTTTTGTTACGACGATTGCACGGGAAGAGAGTGCTATGGCTAGAATTGCGGTCAGCATGTGCTCGTCTTGGACGGGGACTGACCAGGACGAGATTCCGGTGACACACGATTGCATAGATGTGTCTTTTTACTTTTGTTTTTCACGCCATGAGCGTTTGATGGATTGTTTTTACTAAGATTTCTCGAATGTGCAGATCAGCACCAGAGGATTGGGCCACTGCTAGAGGCCGGCTAGAATGTGATGACCGTCAATGCACCGTTATTCTTGATGATTGAAGAACTGTTCAGCGTGCGGAAGAATGAGCCAGCTGTTGCTGCGAATGACAAGATATTGCCCCAGATGTTTGAAGCTATTGCAGCACGAGTTATACTTAGAGATATGATAGAAGATCGCTAGTCACCCAAGGAAGAATGGCTAGGACATGTGGTTCTTTGCATACCTGATACGAGGTCATCAGATTGATTGATTCCATCTAGAGAAGACTTCACACGGGCACGTTGTGATTCGATAAAACGAACGAATGTCAGAAACCCATTTTTCCAAGTTTAAAGTATTCGGAAAAAAAATATGCAAGTAATTCTGTGGACCCTCTAGAAGAGTGAAACCCTAACTCGACATAATGACCATGGGAACGCCTTTGAACTTTAGAGTTTACGGCAGTTCCGCGGTACCATTAATGAGGCTTGGGTTTTTCCTTCTACGGTTGGTCTATAGGTACTGTGGCATGTACCGGATATTATTAAACTGTGCGCGAGTGTTGAGCTCTCGGGAATTTTAGGACTTTGATGAATCGATCGAAAAGTTTGACATCGTCCGGATATCATATGATGGGATACTACACGAGAAGACTTGGACCCAGGATCGGTCTTATTACGCACACCCAGTAGGCCAGAGTTCGGCATCATCGATGAGACATGTTATGAGTGACCATGATAGTTGGCCAGAGATCTTTAGAGGATGTGCCAGAGTGGAACTGTTTCCGTCATCATTTCCATATTGGGCCGTTGAGTCGAAGAGTTATGTAACTGGCAATTCGCAGTGAGAGACGAGAGCCTAAGGGCACAAGACGCCAGACCGTGAAAAGGGAGGCAAGCGGATATCTTGCTCTGCTAGCTTTGGATGCACGGACACCTTCTCGACTTTGAAGGAAGGGCATATCGACGACAGTGTTTACGATTTGCGATTTGGTGATTCGAATATCACGTGTCCGTTATTTTAGATTTCGATATTTTAGGTAATTTATTTGCATGATTGAGATTTTGTGCACCACTGTTGCACTCGACTTCGATGTGATTTCGTTCGGGATGGTTGATTTTGATTTCATGCCTATGGCATGTATGTGATTTGACGTATGCCTTCGGGGTAGTTTTCATGCACTTTTAGTACTTTGATTTGATTTTGTGCACGTTGATGCACGTGGTTGTGAGATTATATACCATGGTATACCTGATTTGGATTGAAATTTGTTGTATATCGTCGATTTCGATTGTGATATTCGATATTTGTTTTGGTGCACCTTATGCACTTGATTTGGATTCTTGCGCATATTTGACGCACTTGATGCGATTTTGGTGCACACCAGATGCACTAAATCGGGATTTCTTCGTGCATATCAGATGCACCTGATTTTTTTGTCAGGTACACCCGTTGCCCTTGACAGGTGTTTTCGTGTACACCCGTTGCACTTAGATTTTGTTTCTGTGCACATGTTTGGCACATTCATTGATTTCGATTTCGGTGCGCACCAGACGCACGTGGCATTGTTACATGTACTATTGAGTACGATTTCTTTTGAGCAGTACGTTTTTATGATATTTACCATTTGGTATGGTAGCTGAGCAGGACTAGTCCGATGACAGTACCTGAATATGTTTTTTCATGCATTGATAGTTTTCGAAGGGATTTCCAAAAAGGAGCTATAGTTTCAGTATTTTCCTATGTGTCCGAGATGACACGAAACATGTTACAAAGGAAACCCTACTAAATTATTTTCAAAATGGAGGGACGTATATGCTAAACAAAGGATATATATATATATATAGTTATTTCTTACAATAAACGTCCGCTACTTGTGCCGTGATATGCGCATCGCACGGCGACTTGAAAAGGAGTTTGGCATGCATTTCTTTCAGACGTTTTGACGAGTTTACAACGATACGTACTATGTACGTGTTATAGTTTTGATGTATATCCTGTTGGTTTTTGTATTGGACTTTGACATTGGTCTTTTCACCATGACTCCGATGGTTTGCGTGATCCTTGACGATGTTTTGATTTTGAGTTATATACTCGTTTTCATGCGCATGCATTGCGCTGAGATGTGTTTTAAGTAGTAATGATTTTGGAGGCCCGAAGACTTGATTGTTTTGCTGAAATGTTTTAGTATTTGGGGGAGTTTTAATTTAAATTCGGGGACCGAATTTCTTTAAGGGGGGATGATTGTAACGTTTTCAAAATCGTTTAGGTGAAAGTTCGGATAATCGGTAAAATAACTGGTGTTTTCCGTAAAAACCCAGATATAATTATTTTTCTTCATAGACTTAAATATACTGACTCGAGCTATGTAATTGCTAGTATTTGGTATTTATTTGGTCACTTGTAAATTTCTAGTTTACAATTTTATTCCGTAATCAATTATTTTAAATATTATTTTAAGCCTTCACTAATACATTTAATTAGTGATAATTACAAATTGGTTTGGGTTAATCATACACTAATGAACCATGACAACTTAATAGCAAGCTTGTAACATATTCTCTTTTCTCAAATTATCTCCATGTTTCTAGAGTTTTCTAGCATAATATTAATTAGGAAATTAAATAAGTGAATAAGTATGATAAAGTATAATTGATGGGGGTGTTTTCTTTACTTTTCAAACAAACCAATTCACACCTCCTCCTCTTCATGGCCGACCATGGGCTGCCCCATTTCCCCCAATGTCCCCACTTCTTTCCTCACAAAAGAAAAGAAAACAAAGAAATAAAAAGAATAAAGATTAAAGAAGAAAGCATGGGCTTAATATATTAAGGAATGGGGAGAGTTTGACTTGGACTATCACCACACACACACCTTTCCCCCTTCCCTCCCGTTGCTGAATTTCAGCAGCCCTCCCCTATCCAAATCCTCACATTCTACACCTCAAAAATCCATAATAATACCTTCAAAATCCATATAAAACATCACTAATCCCAAATTTAACCCATACCCATTATTTATTGGGCAATGCTAGCTTGAATCCTTGGAGCAAGCTGGAATTTTGGGGCTATGTTTTGCAAGTGTGGATCTCATTTCAAACTAGTCTGAGGTATAACCCTACTCTATATGATACTTGTTCTAATCTAAGATTTTAATTAGGTTTTAATTGCAAGCTTGGAAATTCAAGAAAGGTTTTGAATTAAGTTAGGGTTTTGATCTTTGGATTATGGTTGTGATGAGTAGATTAGCATGTTATGTCATGCAAAAATCTAAGCTAGTTGCTATTACAAATTTCTACTTTTGAATTATCCAAAATAAGCTATTTTGCAAACTATATTTTTAGAACTTTGAAAATAAGTGAGATTAAAAATCTAGTAAATGTTTATGTGACCTAATTAAGATAATTGGTGAACATTGTTGCCATTAGAATTGTTAAAACATCAAGTTTTGTACTAAAACGGCTAATTGATGCTTCTTAGTTTTCTTGAAATAAATCGATTTGATCAATTTTATGGTTTTGATGATTTGCACCCTATTTCATATATATTTAGTGAGTTGTGAAACCACGATTGGTACGTTTAGGTTTTAAGTTTGGGGGTATTCATGTATAGTGACCCTCGTTGTAGTTTGTGGCGTTGTCGCGTCGTGTTTCGTGCACCAAGTGTGTGCACGTCGAGTCAATGCGCGTGGTTGACTTGTATTGTTTGTATCCGCGACTATTTATATTTATTCTCTTGTTTTCCTTGTGTACATTCCTAGGATCGGGTGCAGAGGCGTCGGACGTGGCGCCGAAATGATAAAGCTGAAATCGGATCAGATGAGCCGAGGCGTCCAGGTGAGTAGATATATATCTACGGGGGAAGTCGGGTGGATGGCGTATAGCACCCCCGCAAATTTCGTTGCACTTGATGCGTATATACATATATATATATATATATATATATATATATATATAGGTTTATATGTTTTTATGAGATGTGTATGCTTAGCAAGAATTGCTTTAGATGACTTTGGGTTAGTGTTAGCGTATTTGGATGATACTGCTTTAGTTAGTTTCTTAGTCGCGAACCATAGAGTATAGGCTTCAGATACACACGCGCGCGCACACACTTTATATGTTTTTGGTGTATAAGATATATGTATATATATACGTGTGTTGATGTGTTGACACACACACACACACACACACACACAGAGACACACACACACATACGTATACACGGATGATGAGGATAGTATGTGATACTTGGAGGTTAGTCGATGTGATGGGGCTTGATGCCGTGAGATCTGTGATGTGATTTGGGTCGTGTTATGAGATACGACATATTATATTAGCGGATTGCTGAGCGATGTGTTTTCACACACATGCAGATATATGTGATGGTATCGGTATGTACTAGACTTAGATAAGTACTCTGTTCATGATATTATGATAATGATACCATATGGATATTGAGGTATATGTGATAGGTGACCTGTACCCCGATTTTGGGATGCCGTACAATAGATTTACCGTACGAAATATAATTATAATAATAGATCCCCACTCTTGACTCGAGGATGTCGTATTATATATTTTATCGTATGTGACGCTAATGTGGCGGAATCACCGACTACTAGATATGTATATCGACTCAGACTTAGGTGGTTTTCCTTACCTTTCAGATTAGTCTCTTTGTTTTGTCATGTAGTTACTTAGTAGATGTTAGACTGGACTCGAGTCATACTTATTTCCAAACTAACGAATCATGAGTATTTTAAAGACAGGACGGGGGATACTACGGATATTTCAAAGGATGTATCTTTTCTTAAAAACACCGTAGCCCTATTTTCTAAACACCACGATTCATGCTATTTCAAATGCCAAAACGGTATGACTCGTATATAGAAACGTATATTAGTATTTCCTGCGTTTACTATTCATTGTCCATATATTCATGTTGTTATTATCGCATTGCATGTTTAAATGTGTTTTTATTGTTATTATGAAACCATGCTGTCCGGACACCAGCACCATTACCGATGATGCGTATGCTCCACGTACACTTGCTTGCCGGCTCACACACATCATCATCGGTAATTTTCATGACACGTACACTTTAGAAATATTACTTCATTGATATCGCTTGTTAGCTGATAGTTCCGATATATCATTTCTATGCTAGTTTAGATATTGCATTCTTTATTAAATACCCATGCATGTTTATATATTCATTTGTCATGCAATATTATAGGGCCATTCCGGACTGCCGGAGCCCGGTATTCACTATTATTGATTCTTCATTTTTGTATTTCGAATTTTCCATGTGATTTCTGGATTATGAGAAACCGGAAGATTTTATAAACTCGTTTATCATTTTCAAAAGATAAAAAGTGTGGTTTCTCGTGATATGATGTGAGATACGTCCACCATGAGTTTTCTCGGCTCTTGAGCAATATCATACACCCGATTCGAGGAGGAGGAAGAACCGTCTGTGGGTGCGTGGTGGACCCGGTGCGGTACCCCGGGGCAAGATGGTCACAGATGATGGTGTTGAGCCTGGCATGGGAGCATGACCGACCGGTTATTTGTGACGTGGCGGATATCCGGAGGATACCGACGTAGTCGTGAGATTTGATGAGGGGCCAGTCTGGATTGCCGGAGCCCAGGGGCCAGTTCGGGTTGCCGGAGCCCGAGATATTGAGACTTTGAGGTATTGAGATTATATGATATGGGCCAGTCCAGATTGCCGGAGCCCGAGATATTGGATATTGGGATTTATGTTTTGTGTCTATGCTTGACATGGATTTTATGTTGATTTCATTGATGATACCTCGATTTTTATATACAGAAATCTCACTGAGATATGAAAACAGTTTTCTCATTCATGATGTATTCTGTTTTCATTTGTAATGCATTCATACTTCATATATATGATATGTTGCTACCTGAGGCACTGACACGAGCACTTGGTATTACACTCATGTATAGAGGTTTACCTTTGCCATTATTATTATGCTTCAGGCTATATTATTTTAGGATATATTATCGTATGACCTAGGATTGAGTCATACATGCGATTTCTGCTCGGTGATGTTTTCTACTCACGAGTTGGCAACTCACCCCCGTTGTGCCACAGTTCTTGCAGGTTTTGCCGTACAGGTTTCGTTGCGGCTTTACTGGCACACTGCTTCCTTCCAGGTGATTGCTTTAGTAGGTTGAGTCACTTGCATCGTAACCACCGTTGCACTTTTATTTATTCAGTTGTGTCTAGTAAACTCCATCAACCAAACTTGTATTTTTTTTATAGACTTAGAAGACCAGTGTATATTCTTTCGACCTTAGAGTCGCGCGCATTGTAATATTATGGTTTTCTGTTTTTCTTGAGGATAATGGTTTTCTTTCTGAGTTTTGGATCCTCGTCCTTCGGCGTTGTATATTATATGTCTTGCGTGGTTGTATCCGCCAATTGGCGAAGAGCTATTTCCCTCTTGGGGGTGCCTTTATTTTATGCATGTTTGTACCTGTTTGGGTCCAGTATTTACAAAGGAGACTCTACCGAAATTTTCAGGAAAATACGATGTTGCTTTTAAATGTTTAATGCCATTTACTTTATTTAAAACACTTGCTTTAAAAAAGTTTTCCTTTACTTCTTATTTAAAATGGTTTAGATTTCTAGGCTTTTGGCTAACTTGAATTAGGTGGGGTCCTATAGACTTCATATGATTTAGGTGCCAGTCACGTGCTATTTCCAGGTCGTGACATTTAACCCTCTTGAGTTGTCTTGGAGATTGCAAGGCTAGGGGTTTTCCCAAGTCTTGGAGATTGCACTGCACCATTACTAACGATTCATTTTGCACAAGCACTGATTTATATGCCACACACACCGTTGGTAATTTCCATGCCACGCAAACTGTAGAAATTACCATGGATAAATATATGTTGTACTGCATTCATTATTGACCGTTAGTGTAACAATTCAAGAAATAAAATATTATTTTAGAACTTAAATAATTTAAATAATAAATTTCAGGAATATTATTAAGTACAAGGATTGGTTTTAACGAAAGGGTATAGCTATATACCAATAATTTGGAAAAATATCTTGAAAAATAATAAGAATTATTAGTTTTGAAGGTATTTATGCGGTATGGACATTTGGTGAGCTATTATACAATTAATTATGTATGGGTTATTACTAAACTCGATTGGCGTTACTAATTTTTCATTAGGCATGATATGTGCATGACATGCAACATGATATATTGTATAATACGTGTTACATTCTTTTTTTGTTTGAAAACCATGCTTCATTTCATTTGTTAATTGGTTTTTTTTTGTTTTTGTTAGATATTTAAAAAGAAAAGAAAAAGAAAAGAATAAAGAAATGAGGTATGGGCGAGAGAGAGAGAGGGTGAGGGGTCATTTGTTGACCATGGTTCTTGTGCTTCATTTCATCTTCATCATTATCTTCTCCTTCCTCATCTCCATGGATGCCCTCTCCCTCCACCTCCTCTACTTCCTCACAACACCACCAAAAACACCTCAAAACACCTTGTTTCCTTCACAAAAATTGTGTACAAGCCCCTCACATAGACCATGGTGGGATCAAGACAAGATTTTGAGCACTTGGGGGTAACTCAAGAATTTTCTTAAGTTGACAAATGAGGTATTCCTTTCACCATTAGTATAGTTATTCATTTCCTTTAGCATCCATATTAGTTTAGAAGTGATTAAGTGTGGTTTAGTGATGTCGGAAAATTTCAAGTTGAGGTTTAGGGTGGTATTAACAATTGTGATTGTGTATTGAGGGTAATTGGTGACTACAAACCCCCATTAAATGTTAAAAATCCAGATCAAACCAGTGACTAACCCTAAAACTTGAAATTTAAACTCTCTGTGTCGGTTTTGTGATATTTTGGGGGTCTACAGGGAATCTGGAGCAACCCGGGAACTTTATAAAATAATTAAAAATATACATTAACCTAGTTAGACCAATAGGAGATCACCACGAGAAGACGAAGCCCATATTCTAAGTGGGGCCGGCCCCAGCGGTTACTGTAGCGACTTTGGTCGGTTACTGTAGCAATTTTGGTGCTGGGGTTTTGGCTGTAGCTCACATACCTTATAACATAGTTACTGTATTTTTCTTTTTGTCCCAGATTATTTGAGCCAAATTCTGGGAGCATATTGGGACGGTTTTGGGTTATGTTTTCCGTATTTTGGAATTCTTGGTTTTGATATTAGTTATGAGATTTGGTCGTTTGATGTTTTTATGTCAACGACGAGGGTTGTTTGGTTGTTTTTGCATGCGTAGGCTATAGGTTCTAACCTATAAGAACCTCGCGTGTCGTTTCGGTTTTTGAGTCAGATTTTGATGCGATACGATGTATTTTGTGATATGTAGGTACTTCACGTGGACTTCAGGATGACAAGGTAAAACGAGCGCCATCGACTTTGGAAAGCAGCGATAAAGGTGAGTAGATGTATATCTACGGGGGAAGTTAGGTGGTTGGCGTATAGCACCCCCGCAATTTCGTAGGATATGATGTATTATGATATATTTGTACCTATGTGTTGTTGCGAGATATGAATACTTAGCAAGAAAGACTTTAGGAGACATGGGTTGGTTTTAGTGTAATTGAAAGAAAGTGATTTTTGTTAGTTCCTTAGTCGCGAACCCTAGAGTAAGGTTGACACACACACACACACATGCACACACGTGATTTGGTTTTGGGTGTATATGTTTATATGTATATATATATATATATATATATATATATATATATTTAGATGCGTTGGTATACACACACACACACACACACACACACACACATATATATATACGTATACACGGGTGATAAGGATAATATATGATACTTAGAGATGAGTCGATGTGATCGGGCATGATGCCGTGACATCTGTTATGTGATTTGGATCGTGTTATGATATACGACATAATATTATAGTAGATCGATGGGCGATGTGTTTTTATTCACACGTGGATATATGTTTGATGGTATCAGAATGTAGTAGATTTTAGATCGGTACCCTAATTCATGATATTATGATAATGATCCATATGAATAGTTAGGTATATATGATATTTAACCCGTACCCCGATTTCCGGGATGCCGTATGATGGATTTTACCGTGCGAGGTATAAGTATGATGATTGATCCGCACTCTTGGTTCGAGGATGTCGTATTATATATTTTACCGTACGTGAAGCTATTGAAGAGGGATCGCCGACTACTAGATATATCGACTCCGACTTAGGTGGATTTCCTTACCCTTTCGATTAGTCTCTTAGTTTAGTCCTGTTGTTTATCAGGTAGATGTTAGACTGGGCTCGAGTCATACTTATTTTCAAAAAAAACGAGTCATGAGTATCTTAAAGATAGGCCGATAGACACTACGGATTTTTCAAAGGATATATTTTTTCTCAAGGACCCTGTAGCCCCTATTTTTCTAAAACCACGATTCGCGCGATTTCAAACCCCAAAAACAGTATGACTCGTATATAGAAACACATATTCTTCAATGTTGTGTTTATGATGCATTTTCCGTATATTCTTGCTATTCGCATCGCATTGCATGCTTAAATGTGTTTTCATTGTTATTATGAACCCATGTTGTCAGGACACTAGCACCATTACCGATGATGCGTATGTCTACGAACACTTTCTTGCCGGCTCACACACATCATCATCGGTAATTGCCATGACACGTACACTTTAGAAAATATTACTTCATTGATATAACTTGCTAGCTGATAGTTCCAATATGTTATTACTATGCTAGTTTAGATATTGCATTCTTTACGTAGATACCAATGCAAGTGTATATTCATTGTCATGCAATATTATGGGGCTTTATGCCGGTAATTCACTGTTTATTTACTTTCGAATTTGGGATTTCGGATTTCCATGAGATTTTTGATTTGGAGAAACCGCAAGGATTTTATAACTCATTATCATTTTAAATGCAAGTTGCGGTTTTCTCATGATATGATGTATGTGTCGTCCACCATGAGTTTTCTCGGCTCTTGAGCGATATTATACACCCGATTCGAGGAGGAGGATGAACTGTCTGCGGGTGCATGGTGGACCCGGTACGGTACCCCAGGGCGAGAGTGGTTTTGTGGGGATGACGATGAGCCTGGCAGGGGCAGACTACCATACCTGTGTGTCAGGCGTGGCGGATATCCGTAGGATACCGACGTAGTCGAGAGATTTGATGTGATGGGCCAGTCCGGATTGCCAGAGCCCGGGGCCAGTCCGGATTTCCCGAGCCCAAGATATTGAGACATTGAGATATTGGGATATATGTTTTGTGTCGATGCTTGACAAGAATTCTCTATTGATTTCATTGAGGATACTTCGGTTTTTATATAGAAATCTCACTGAGATAAGAAAACGGTTTTATCGTACAAGATGTATTTTACTTTCATTCTTAATACAATCGTACATCATATATGTGACATGTTGCTACCTGAGGCACTGACACGAGCACTTGATATTACACTTATGTTTAGATGTTTCAGGGTTATATTATGAGGATTTTTTTGTATGTCCTAGAAGAGAGTCATACATGCGATTTCTTCTCGATGATGTTTTCTACTCATGAGTTGGCAACTCACCCCCGTTATGCCACAGTTTCTTGCAGGTTTGGCCGTACAGGTTTCGTTGCGGCTTTATGGCACACTGCTTCCTTCCGGGTGATTGCTTTGGTAGGTGGGCTCACTTGCATCGTGACCACCGTTGTACTTTTATTTATATTCAGTTGTATCTAGTAAACTTCATTAACCAGACTTGTATTATTTGATAGACTTAGAAGACCAGTTGTATATTCTTTCGACCTTAGAGTCGCGCACTTGTATTATTATAGGCCTTCTTTGGTTTCTTTGAGAATGTTGGTTTCTTTCGGAGTTTTGATCCTCGCATTTCGGCGTTGTATATTATATTGCTTTGCGTGGTTGTTTCCGCCAATTGGCGAAGAGCTAGCTCCCGCTTGGGGATGCCTTTATTTATTACTATGTATATTCCTCTTTGAACCTGTTTAGGGCCAGTATTTACAAAGGAAACCCTGCCGAAATTTTTGGAAAGACTTGATGTTTTAAAAATACTTACTACGGCTTTCAAAGTGAATTTATATGTTAACTTTTAAATAAGTTTTCCTTCACTCCCTTTTCAAATGGTTTAGATTTCTGGGCTTTAGCTTACTTAGATTACGTTACGCCTATAGACGTTTCGTAATTTAAGTGCCAGTCGCGTTCCGTACCTTCGGGTCGTGACAAAGTTGGTATCAGAGCGCTAGGTTTAACCTTGGTTCGAGTCTAGGTTTGACTATGCGGAGTCTAGGGCATATATATATATATATATTCGGAACTTAGGCTTGACCTTACAGAACTTAGACTTGGTTGGGGGGGGGGTATTAGACCCAAACTTTCATCGCATAGGTTAACCTTGGTTGATGGAGTAGGTGACTTAAGCAGAGTGACGTACCGTGTGTATGTTCCGCGGCATACTTACGATACGCTACTCCGCTTAAGAAGCATTAGGATGTATATTTCTTTGTACTGTATTTCTATTCATTCCTATGATCTATCCTCATCGATATCGGTTTATGGTTTCTGTTACCACGGTTACATGAGCAGAGAGAGAGTGCTGCGGCTTGAGTTGCGGTCAGCACGAGATCGTTATGGACGAGGACTGACCGGGACGTAATTCCGGTGACACACGATTGCATATATGTGTCGTTCTATTGTGTTTTTCGTGACACGAGCGTTTTGATGGATTGTTTTTACTAAGATTCCTCGAACTTTTAGATCAGCATCAGAGGATTGGGCCACTGCTAGTGGCCGGCTAGAATGTGATGTCTGTTAATGTATCGTCTATTCCTGAGGACTGAGGCATTGTTTAGCATGCGAACGAATGAGCGAGTTGTTGCTGCGACTGACAAGATATCGCCCTAAATGTTTGAAGCTATTGCTGCATGAGTTTGTACTTAGGGATATGATAGAAGATCGCTAGTCACCCTTGGATGAATGACTAGGACATGTGGTTCGTTTGCACATCCCGATGCGAGGTCATCAAATTGATTAATTTCAGCTAGAGAAGACTTCACACAGGCATGTTGTGAGTCGAACGAGAGAGGACGAGCGTAAGCGCATCACTCCGAAAATTTGAGCGAGTTCTCGAGAAGGTAATTGACAAGATGCCTACTAAAGGATAACTGAGCTGTCGAGTTCGTAGTTTCGGAAGGGAGACTCCAGATATAAGTATAGCCGTCGTAGCGCAGTCCATACAGCTATGAAGAGATGAGTACGAATCTGTCCACATTAGAGAAAAGTGGAGTAAGAGGTTCGTACGAGATTTTGACGAGATAACGTTCCACTCCGTTGACATCAGAGATGTGACACGCATACAAAGGCGTTGAATATGGATATATCTTTTAGAAGAAGTCATGATGAGTATGCAGCTGTTCCGGAACAAGAAATGGATTTAGTAAAGGGCGATAACTTCCGGGCAGTTCAACAGGGACGAGATTGGGAGAGACCCCGACAGAATTTATCTGGAATAGTATATGAGAAGACTTGGACCCAGGATCGGTCGTATTACGCACACTCAGTAGGCCAGAGTTCGGCATCATCGACGAGACATGTTATGAGTGACCATGATAGTTGGCCAGAGATCTTTTGAGGATGTGCTAGAGCGAAACTGTTTCGTTCAACATTTCCATATTGGGCCGTTCAGCCAAGGAGTTATGTAACTGGCAATCCGCAGAGAGAGACGAGAGCCTAAGGGCATAAAGCACCAGACCATGAACAGGAGGCAAGTAGATATCTTACTCTTCTAGCTTTGGATGCACCAACACCTTCTCGACTTTGAAGGAAGGACCTATCGACGACAGTGCTTACGTTTTGCGATTTGGTGATTCGAATATCACGTATCAGTCATTTTGGATTTTGGTATTTTGGGCGATTTATTTGCATGATTGCGTTTTCGTGCACTACAGTTGCACTCGATTTTGATTTGATGTCGTTCGAGATGTTCGATTTTGATTTCATGCCTATGGTATGTATGTGATTTGACTTATGCCTTCAGTGTAGTTTTCATGCACTTTTAGTACTGTAATTCGATTTTGTGCATGCCGATCCACGTAGTTGTGAGATTATGTACCACGGTATACCTGATTTGGATTGAGGTTTGTTGTATACCATCGTTTTCTATTATGATGTTTGATATTTGTTTTCGTGCACCTTGTGCACTTGAGTTGGATGTTAGTTATATGTATGCCCTAGAGGCCATTACTATACATGAGATGTATATTGTAGTAGATGCTTGGACATATATAGGGAGGACTTTCTTGCTCGATATGATAGTATGCTATCTGGTTACTCTTTAACTTAACGTGTACACTGATTGTCTCTCTGTTACATGTTGGTAAAGCCCTTAGGATGTGTACGTGACTACCAGAATTATGATGCAGATAGTACTAGTGGGACCATGGTAGTCCATAAGTACATCCTTTAAGATCCCTAGTCGTGGGTTTATCGAGATAGGGCATCGATATACCAGAGTAGACTAGCATATAGCTTCTTGACCCATATAGATGGGAGATGGATGATCCCATATCCATTGGTGTTTGACATCAGAGTTGATATACGGGTGCTCAGTGGAGACTGGGTACACTGGACGGACTCGCCGAGAACTCCCAGATGGTATTATACCTTACGTCAGATGGCAGTTCTCTGGTGACACTGGTACAGGTTAGTCTGTAGACCCGAGATCGTCATAGAGTCTTGTGTGATTCCCACTGTGCTTTGATTTCCACCTTACCACGTCTAAAAAGGCGTGCAAAACGGTGGTTTTTGGGTACAGTCCCGAGTCACATGGATGCAATGAGCGATAGGAGGGGATTCTTCTCTCCCGTTATTGGGGGTTGATGTTGCACTATGCTTGATTGGCCATAACAGGGTAGTCCCTGGCCAGGGCTGGTTTAGAGATTTACTGGTAAGTGTTACCAGTAGTTTCTCGACCCGTTATGAGCCTCATATCAGCATGACTTATCGGTTATTGGGGTCTGACGTTTACCACCCCGAGGAGACTAGAATGTACGGTAGTGTCACTGTCAGGATTTTGCAGGAGTTGGAGCGGGCTTGCTTGCTGATCTTCTGATCCCTCAATACCCGGGTAGCCGTTACGTCCAGCTAGTACCGCTGACGGCTTGTGGGCGCTTGATGTGATCATTACCTACTGCCGGCGTATTGACTAGTCTTTAGAGTCCTACATAGAGGTTTTACTAGCTCAGGCAAAACGAAATAGGAGCGCATATGTGATATGTGCGGGACCGAGAATAATGGGTGTATGTGATACCGTTGTCTATTCTCGCGACATTTGTATCGGTCGGTTATATGTGATATAGCCGGGTTATCGAATCAAGTGTTGATTCGATAAGTCGATACATTGGATGTTAGTCGGTTATATGTGATATAACCGGATTATTAAGTCAAGTGTTGATTTAATAATTTAGTGTATAATTGTATATGTGATATACTAATTTACATTAACTAACATTGGTTCACTTAAGCATTTGTTTTTCTCATTTGTGCACAACTTAATATATATGTGATACATATTTATTTGTGTTCATTTTGTATCATGGTTGTTGATATACACTACATGGGTGTATGAGACATATTCCATTATAATTATATTAGTAGGGTTTTAATATACAAAGTAAATACAAAATTAGTGGATAATTGTTCATGTGCATGAAGCTTGTGAGTGCATTGACCAAAGTCCCCTAGTTTTGTTTTACTTAGGATATTTATAAACCTAACCACTATAATTAGCCATGGTTATGTCTCTACATGAGTTAGTATATGATACCCACTCACCTATGGTTAGCTAACACACTTTGGATCAAATTCATTCTCATCTCTTTCTTCATCTTCTTCCAAAAGAAAAGCTTGCTAGGGTTTGATCCAAGCGAGGAAATATTGCGAGAAAAGAGATTCTAAAGTGTACCCACTTCCTATTTCACCATCCTTTACTAGATTAGCACTTTAGTATAGGGTGTTTGCTTCACTTTGGTGAAGTGGTAGCTTGAGTTCGTATTCACTCGACGTAGATCATCTTCGGCCTCGAAGACTTTAAGAAAAACCGTTGCTCTCTTCTCATGGAGCCATCCGAGAGTCCGAGAGTTCGATGACCGCAGCGAAGGGACTACTATAAGGAGCTTATGAAGTGAAGGACCGATCTACAAAGGTTGTATTTCGATTTCACTTAGATGTAAATTGTTTACTTGTGTTTCCGTATTATATTCTAGTTATCGATTCTATTATAGAGTTCCTTTTAACGGAAAATTTTTGAAAATGGCATGAGCGATGCCTCCCGAAACCTTGCTGCCGTCGACGGGAACCCTACAATGGTATCAAAGCCTAGCTAGGAAAATATACGGATATTGTTAGATTACGAATACGAAACGGACTCCGAAACTTGAAACCTTAAAACCTGCATTCTGTCGATTTTAAAACGAGCCCTAATTTTTTTTAAAATAAGTACAGAGTGATATATATATGATAATATGAACACTGGTGAAATTTGGTGTCATTCTTGGACCGACGACCCTCCCCATACCGGCCAATTCCGAGCCCCTCCTCCAAATTTTGCAGTGTTCTGTTACATGAGTTTTGGTGCTTCAGATGTTGTTTATTTTTGCTAATTGTCATGTGTTGTTAATTTACTATAATAACAACTCGGAGTGTTTCGTAGTCGTATTTTAACTGTTTTCGGGTAACTTTAGACGAAATTAAAAAGTTCAATCGGATGTCAAATACCCACTTTTTTCCTTGCCGGAAAATTTTCCAAGTGTTGGATTTTTCCCGTAGTTAAAAAGCTTTCAAAGATCATGCAAGTTATGCGATGGACCCTCTAGAAGAACAAAACCTTAACTCAATTATGTGACCGTCAAAACCGCCACTGAACCCTCAGGTTTGTGGTGGTTCAGCGGTGCCACATGTGAGGCATTGGTTTGGCCCTTCTACGGCTGGTTCATTGGTGCTGTGGCGTGTGCTGAATTACTTTAAACTACGCTCAAGTGTTGAGCTTTCTGGGTAATCTTGGGTGTTCGATGATTCGATTGGAATGTTTAACATCGTCTAGTTTTTCCGTAATGTGATACAATATGTGGAATTCATACTGTTAGGCATGAAATACGAAGTATGTGATATTTCGGGTTTATGATGTCTAAGGTGTTTGTGGATTCCAAATATTGTAGTTTTATAGTTTCTTTTCTGCAACCGTAAGTGTAATATGTGATATCGCCGGTTTCGTTGCTATATGTCAACGATAATTGGGATGTGCATATTTACTTACGTTAATGACATGTGATCTTATGTGTTGCTGGATATGTTATATTGGATCATCGCGTTTTGAATAGCCGGGGGTTTTATGTGAGATGAGAGATTTTATTTTCATTCATGTAAAATTCAATGTATGTAATATTCTTTTATTGGGGCACTTCCGGGTTGAGGTTGATGTCACCATTGTATATTCTTTACTTTTCCGCATTAGGATAGACCCAAGGAGGAGAGGACAAGTAATCGGGTTCTGGAGTCCAGTGGGAGACCAATTCGAGGAGTCGAGTCCCGGTCTTCTAATTCTAGAATTGGTAGGGTTGCTTGCCGCTCTCGTAGGGGTCTAGGGGTGTGGGTTTTGGCTATTCATCGTGACTGTGGAATCCGTGTTTTATAGAGGCTCAAAATAAAACACAGACCTCCTAGTATATCCATTATTTCATATGTTTCTTCTGCAACGATATCTGTGATGTGATAATGTGATATGTTGAGATGGATACTATATATAGTATATATGATATATTATATAGACGTTGCTTATGTTTTACACCCGCGCTAGCACTGCCCCGCTCTGCCATTAGTTACCTAACTTAACGGTGCACGACGGGACATCGAGGCGAATGCGGATGGCATAAGCGTACGTTGTATTTATCTGTGATGTTTAGGTGACTTAAATGATGGGAATTAATTAATGTGATTAATGAAAGAAAAGAATCCTAAAAGATGTTGTGGAATCGAATTTTCAAAAACAGGTAGCTACAGTTCTTGCTTTGCATAGCGGTGTTCCTTGTAGAACATCATGCACCTTATTCGATAAGGAAAGGGCCGAGATCCTTTCACTGGGAGTGACCCCTTTAGCAATAACTGGCAGATACTACAACCCTCGGTTTTGTATTTTGATTTCTTTTCTAGTTCTTGCTTTGCATAGTGATATTATGAATATCCTGCACCTCATTCGACGAGGAAAGAGCCGAGATCCCTTCACCGGGAGTGACCTCTTTAGCAAAACTAGCAAAGGCCTCAAAAACACTGCATTTTAAATCATTTGATTCTACAACGATATCAAGTTCATTACGCAATAGGTTTTCTGAAAAACCTGTCGTAGCCCTCCGTCATTTCAGATAAGTCCTACTTAGTATTCGTGCTACGTTTGTTGGTCTGCGTCAAGACGTAGTGTGCGGTAGCTGACTAGTATTTATCTTCTTATGCATATGATGCAGATCGGATCAGGTGTTGGAGATAGTGCCCTCAGAGTCAATTATTGGATCACAGGCACGTGATTGCAATAATTGAGGGAGGACTTATCCCGGTAGGACAGTCTTACTCAAGATGATAGTAAGCTATCTGGTTTACCTTTATCATCGTGGACTGCTTTAGGTGACCTTACATGTCACTATTGCACGTTGATAGAGCCCCTAGGATTCTTGCTTGACTGCCAGCAGTATGAGGGCGATCATATACGTGGGAGCTGGTAGTCTATAAGCACATCCTTAAAAGGTCCCTAGTCGTGGGAGTTTCGAGACAGGGCATCGATACTCCAGAGTAGACTAGTATATACAGTCGAGACCCCGACGAGGGGCGGTGGCCGGTCTCATAAGCCACTGGTGTCAGTTGGATCACCTAAGATGTATACAGGTGCTCGTTGGGTTATGAGTACACCGGACAGGACTCGCCGGGAACATGCTAGTTGGTCTTATACCTGGCGTCAGATAGCAGTTCCCTGGTGACATGTGTACAGGTTAGTTCATCGACCTGAGGATCATCATTTGTCTCGTGTGAGTTCCCACTGTACTTTGATTACTACCCTACCACGCTCAAAGGAGACGTGCAAATGGGTTTTAGTTGGGTACAGTCCTGAGCCACATGGAGGCAGTGAGCGGATCTTCAGGGGTTCGTCTCTCCCAGTATTGGGGGTGAGGTCGCGCTGTGTCTAGGAGAGCCCTTACACGAAGTCCTTGGCCAAGGCAGGAGATTTACTGGTAGGTATTCCAGTAGTATCTCAGGGTGTTCTGGGCTACACTCCGACACGACTTGTACCGCTTTTGGGGGTCTGACTTTTACCAACCCCCTAGGCCCGCCATGCGATGCTCATAGACGAACGGACCGGACTGTACGGATATTGTCACTGACAGGCTCAGTAGAGTGTCAGGATGAGTTCGCTCATCGACGTCCCTTTTGGTCAATAGCTGGTAGCACGTTACGTATGGCTAATACCTCTGACGTGCTAGTGGTTAAATCCACAGCCATAGTATTGACGAGTCTTTAGAGTCCCCCACACACAGTTACCCAAGTTTCGGGCGAAACGCTGTAGAGGCCATATAGAGATATGGCAGGGTTCGATCAGATAGTGTGGTATTGCACGGATCAGGATCGGACGGTTAATACTAGCGGGCTTTGGTTTAAGCCGGATCCTAGTATTGTATTTTGTAGATTTTGTCTCACTGCATTTGTATTTCGGTCGGAATACAAATACGGGTATGAATATACAATAGCGGTGTTTTCCTGTAATTTATTACGGGATCAGTTTTTGGAGTTGCCAGTTTGTTTTCCGTTTCAGCCACATTTCTTTGTAACTTTCATTGGCTGAAGATTGGTGGAGGAGGGCTTATTTGCATTTGTGCAAATAAGCATGTTGGAGGGTGTTATTTGCATATTGTTGTATCATGATGACTTAGCCTCCATTGACTTCTAGGATCATGATGGTTCATGATTGCTTATCTTTTGTCATGGTGATGATGATGGATTATGATGGTTGAGTGTGATTTTGGTTCTGATGATTCTTGATCATCATCACACATTTTCTCTCTCTTGGATTATGAGAGACTCTATTTTCTTTTGATACGCTCTCCCTCATTCTCTCACTCTCTTCCCCACACCATTGCATGGCCGGCCATCAAGAGGGAGGGCTGCCCATTATTTTGGTGTGGGAATTTTTGCTCTTTTCATGCTACAAAAATTCCCAAGTTCATCCACAAAAAGCTTACATCTCAATCCTCCACCAAAGGCAACTTCCAATACCCCAAATGAGACATAGCTTCTACACTATATTCTACAGCAGTTCTTGGGCACCTCGACTCGCCAACTTCGTGCCCGAGTTGCCTCGGCCCAAAGGTGAGAGCCCGTAAAAGAAGCCGGCGACGTGGTTCCCTTCCGGCTACTTGGTGGAGACCGGAGATTCCGCGGGGAGATCGGGACGACGACGAGAAGACCGAAGGACACGTATCGCTCGGTATATCTCTCTACCCCCTTCTTGTTAGCTAGGACTAGGTTTAATGGCACGATCCGGGTTTATAGTGCGCGGTGGTGCCGGTTTAAAAAGTTAAAGTAAATCATCGCTTCCGCATTCCGGCGTCGGATTGACGGCCGGGGCGCCGCCGTGCACTTACAGTGGTATTAGAGCCTCGCCATTAAGCTAGTCTAGCTTTGTCTAATGTGTTTACATTTCCGATCGAACAAAAATTCCAAAATCCGCGTTTTCATGGCATAAGGTTTCTGTCGAAATTTTTTTAGCTCGAAATTTTTTTCAGTGTGTTGCAGAAGCATGTGCAGGAAAAGTTAAGACTTCTGTGAAAATTTGGTGAAGTGATACTGTAGGACCACCGCGGAACCGCGGCCAAACCCCCCTTTGGGCCGCGGTTTCGCCGCAGTACAGTGCCTTCTCTGCACCAATTTTCTACAGAGCTCTTTAAACATGAAAATAGGGGTTTTGGAACATTCTTTTTGGGCCGAGATTTTCTGTGAGTGCTACAGTAGTGCTTGGGGCCCACTTGGGTAAATTTGATCGATCAAAAATGTTTAAAGATGTTAGTTCACAGTATTTACATTATATCTGCGACCGTGAATGCCACTTGATCGGTAAATCCCGTCTAACTGCTATAGCCCGGTTAGACGGATTTGCGAATGTGACATTCACGTTGATGTTCTGTGATTGTGCTGTGATGTTGCGGATTGGTCGTGGGGATAGCCTGGATGCAATGCTAGTACAGTTTTGGTTGTATTATGTACATTTGAAATTGCGGGGCGAGCGTCCGACATGTGGACTGCCGTCACTGCCTGATTGTATATTATTCTTTTAGGGCACGACCGAGTCGAGGTCGATGTACCCGTTGTATGTTTATTTTACTTTCTGTACTATGATTACCCCAAGGTGGGGTGCACGGATAGCCGGGTTCTATAGGGCAACAGGCCCGCATCTCATGGCATTGAGACGGAGGGGGTTTCACTCTAGAATTGGCGGGCTATTCGCCGCACTCGTAGGGGGTACAGGTTGTCCCAGGAGGGGTGCCCAAGTTACCGGATTCCGTGAAGTGCTGGGTGGTCCGTTCACGTTGCTGAACGGGGCTGCCCCGCTTCAGGTTTTGGTGGGTAACTTGCCGCGCCCGTAGGGGTCTAGGATTTCATTGCACAGGCTATCCACACGACCAGGGGAACGTCGGGTTTCAGTAGCGGCTCTGTGAAACCCGGGGATCCTAGATATCTGTATTGTTCTGTGATGCTGTACATTTTTGTGATGTTGCATTTTATCACGCCTTGAGCGAAAATATTATATATGTTGCGCCACGGCAGAGTCCCGGCCGTCTATCCGAGGCTAAAATGCGGAATCAAAATTTTCTTAACTTTTAAACCGGCGCTACCGCGGACAATACACCCGGATCGTAACCATTAACCGATACTAGCAAACAAGAGAAGGGGTGAGAGATATACCGAGTGATCCGAGTCCTCCGGTCTTCTCGTCGTCGTCCCGATCTCCCGCGGAAACTCCGGTCGTCGCATCCTTGCCGGAAGGACACCACATCGTCTGCATCTTTTACGGGCTCCCACCTCAATACCGAGGCAACTCGGGCACGAAGCTGGCTAGTCGACGTGCCCAAGGTTTGCTGTAGAATGTGTAGTGCTATGTCTCTTTGGGGTTATGTTGCCTTGATGGAGGAATCAAGAACTTTGGAGAGTGTTTCTCTTTTGTTGCATGAATGAATAATATGTGATAGCTAAAAATGAGAACAACCACACTCTCTCATTTTTCTCTCCTCTCCCTTAGGAAATGTGGCCGGCCCTGATCAAGTGAGAATGGTGGAGGGAAAACAAAACCAATACAAGAGGAAGGTGAGTGTAGGAAAAGCAAGAGGTGACCATATCAAAAGCAAACCTCACATCCAAACACAAATCAATCCTAATCACCTTTTACAAGAAATGATGATAGAAAAGAAAGGAATAAAAAAGATGCTTTCATAATCAAACCATTTGCATGAAAACCCTCCACAATGTGTTATTTGCAAACTTGCAAATAACACCCTCCATCAAAAGGTTCGGCCGGGAAAGAACAAAGGAAAACCGGCCGGAACGGAATGCAAACTGGCAACTCCAGAAAACTGGTCCCGTAATAAATTACAGGAAAACCACAATACTGTGCATACACACCCGCATCTGTATTCCGACCGGATACAAATGCAATGAGACAAAATCTACACTGTACTAAACTAGGATCCGGCTTAAACCAAAGCCGGCTAGTATTATCCGTCCGATCCTGATCCGTGCAATACCGCACGTATCAGATCGAACCCTGCCATATAACTATACGGCCACTAGTACAAAACTGTCTGATCCTGATCCGTGCAATACCGCACGTATCTGATCGGTCCCTGCCATATCTCCATACGGCCTCTACAGCGTTTCGCCCGAAAGCTTGAGTAACTGTAAGTATGGTGGACTCTAAAGACTCGTCAATACTATGGCTGTGGATTTAACCACTAGCACGTCAGAGGTATAAGCCAATACGTGACGGGCCACCAGCTATTGACCAAAAGGGACGTCGATGAGCGAACTCATCCTGACACCCTACTGAGCCTGTCAGTGACAATATCCGTACAGTCCGGTCCGTTCGTCTATGAGCATCGCATGTCGGGCCTAGGGGGTTGGTAAAAGTCAGACCCCCAAAAGAGGTACAAGTCGTGTCAGAGTGTAGCCCAGAACGCCCTGAGATACTACTGGAATACCTACCAGTAAATCACCTGCCTCGGCCGAGGGCTTTGCGTAATGGCTCTCCTAGACACAGCGCGACCTCACCCCCAATACCGGGAGAGACGAACCCCTGAAGATCCGCTCACTGCCTCCATGTGGCTCGGGACTGTACCCAACTAAAACTTGTTTGCACGACTCCTTTGAGCCGTGGTAGGGTAGTAATCAAAGCACAGTGGGAACTCACACGAGACAAATGACGATCTCAGGTCGATGAACTAACCTGTACACATGTCACCAGGGAACTGCTATCTGACATCTGGTATAAGACCAACTAGCAGGTTCCCGGCGAGTCCTGTCCGGTGTACTCATAACCCAATGAGCACCTATATACATCTTAGGTGAACCAACTGACACCAGTGGCTTGTGAGACCGGCCACCGCCCCTCGTCGGGGTCTCGACTGTATACACTAGTCTACTAATGGAGTATCGATGCCCTGTCTCGAAACTCCTACGACTAGGGACCTTTTAAGGATGTGCTTATAGACTACCAGCTCCCACGTATATGATCGCCGTCATACTGCTGGTAGTCAAGCAAGAATCCTAGGGGCTCTATCAACGCGTAATAGCGACATGTCAGGTCACCTAAAGAAGTACACGATGATAAAGATAAACCAGATAGCATACTATCATCTCGAGTAAGACTGTCCTACCGGGATAGGTCCTCCCTCAATCATTGCAATCACGTGCCTGTGATCCAATAATTGACTCTGAGGGCACTATCTCCAACAATCTCCCACTTGCACTCAAGGCTAATTATTGCGATGTCGCATACTCACAGCCCGTGTGATACCGAACACCCACTTGTCAGTCTCACAAATCCCGTTTGTGAAACTATTGCGGTCGAGGAATAGCCTCAGTGAGTGGATCTGCCCAGATGTTTCTTTCTATGTCTCTCTATATCTCAAGTTCGCGGAGAAAGCCATCTCCCGAAATGAGCAATACCTGTCTTAGAATGTCTGGATGTTTGATGGGACCTAGCTCATAAATGAACTCCAAATCCAAACTTCTTAGACCGTATCGTCAACTGAACATAATCAGTATCCTGCGCCATGCCTTCCTCAGTATTGCCTTGGACCACCTGTCCAAAATACTGCCCCTCGTCAGAAGGAAAAACTATAACTCTGACAGCCACTCTGCCATCCAGGTCACCTTGGAAGCCTGGAATGATAACCGTCTCCTAAAGGAGGCTGCCGTTATCATATCCCTAGAACATCAACTTATGTTCTAAAACTGCTTCCGAATGTTTCTTCAGGATTGGATCAATATCAATTTATTGCATCTACTGTAAGAACAACATATGGTGTGGTACTTGACATCTCATGATTGACTCAATTGCCTAAGCAAGTCATCTGTCAATCATGTGTATCCTTCTCCCCTTTAGTCTGTAAGACACCTTTAGAGAGGGTGACACCATCAACTGCAGGTACACTACCGTGCCAGGAGTCGTCCATTCTAAATACTCATAGAATGCTGTCAAGGTACCCAGATTGGGAAACTACCCAAATGTAGATTTAAAACCATAGATCTAGTAACCAGAATGTCTGATATAATATCCAAGTCCTGTGTGGAGAAACTACTGTGTGACAACCAAAGTATAACCGATCGTAGTATAAGAATATCACTTCCTACTCTGTGTATGTCATCCAAATACCATGACATCACACCCTACTACCTTCTCAACAGATCCATCCCCTATTCTGATGAAGTCAAACTTATGACTGTCACATCAGAAATAGATGATCTATCTCCACTATATCTGCTTTAGTCTATAAATAGACATAAGCCTGATTTCCACCAATGCTTCCGCTGCTCCCACTGACTACGACAACCCTCTGGCAGAGTCATATAGACGTGCACTTCTAAAGCTAGTTTAGAACGACTCTATACTCATCCTCCTGCCGGGTCTCGCAGCCTGGAACAACAGCAAAGGCAAGTGTGGTTAAACAAGAATTTCCCTGTCACCGTCCTTGAGGCTACTGGAGCACCTCTCGGGTGTCTGAAGTTACCCACCTTATCTGCGGAGTGGCCAATGGAATGTCAAACCAGATTGAATCTTTAGGTTCCTTATCAAATCTTCAGTAATCGTTTGTGGTTCTGGAATTACTTCCAGTTCTACCATACTCCCACTACTGTTTTCTGAAAAAATCCATTTTTATTAAAACTGTGGCGAGTCTAGAACAATATTACTATTGATCTCCCAGATGGTAGAAAGTCAACCCTCGTCATAGCCTGGGTCAACCCACAAACAGCCATTACAGAAACGTGCCTTGAGTTGTCCAGTGTCTGGTTTTAATCATAAGCCGGACAACTCCCCGTACCTTAACAATGTCAAGATATGAACTGTTCTATATCCAATATAGAAACAGAGGCACTGATTTAATTGAAACAGATTCAAATCATGCAGCTGTCTCCAGTGCATGTCAACTAAATGGAAGGAGGACGATCAGCGTTACTTAACTTAGGAATGTTTCCAATTATGAGTAACCTGAAAGAGAAGCTAGTTCTCTTAATCATTACTATCAACTGAACACCATACACAAGTTTCTACATCTTCGATCACTTTGAAGAATCCCGATACTTTTTA
Source organism: Agapanthus africanus (assembly GCA_030015575.1). NCBI lineage: Eukaryota > Viridiplantae > Streptophyta > Magnoliopsida > Asparagales > Amaryllidaceae > Agapanthus > Agapanthus africanus. The sequence goes on from JASDDO010000012.1 coordinate 360,368,510, forward strand.
CACCTGGTTCTCTACTCTATTCAAATACCTATAACTCCTCAAAACTTAGACCCTGTGTTCCTACGAAACACATGTCTAAGAACTAGAGAAGTTAAAAGTAAACAGAATATAGTATGAGGACCAACCCTTCTGTCCTAATGGACACTGGACAACATACAATACTCTGTATAAGTCCGCTGAGTCTAACAACTCTTTCACTGTGCGTCGTAGGTTGAAAACTGTACTTATAGTTAAGAAGAATTACATCGCTGTTTAATGCTCCTTACCTAACCATCCACTGATATAGGTAAATGTCATCGACATAATATCAAAAGGTATATCTCACTCTATGAAAATAGATGTACAGATATATCAATTTGAAATTGGTGCACAACAGTGGATATTCAAAACCAAATATATGCCGACCGGCAAACAGCCCAGATGATCTCCTCAAATATCACCGATTACAACGAATCCCGATATAATGAGGATGATCACCCTATTCCCAATAACTTACTCCCACTCATCATCTGTAAAACCATATAGATGTGAGAATCATACCTGGTAAATACATACCCTGGAGTAAGTATCTAATCGGGAAATCAGTTTTCTTTTAACATTACACAGTGAAACTGAAACATTGAAATGTTTCGGTGGGGTATTCCGGTATTCTTAGTAATGCCTCTTCCATTATCCAGATTCACAACTGTAACCGTATATCTCTTTGCCATCTGTCCAAATCCCTTTATATGTCTTTAGTCATTACCGTCTGCACACCCCTTTAGGCCAAATGGTTTTCTTCCTTCCCTATCGTTCGGCACTAGCCTATGGTTTGGAAGAAAACTATCCAATAAGCATAAAAGGTGTACTGTCCTAATCCTAGGAGCACTCGCAAAGCGAGAGAAGGTGAAGATAAAAGACAACCGAATAAACCTTATTCCTATTTCTCCTGAACCAGAATCCATCCCCGAAGTGGAACAAGTTCCTTTCGAGTTCGTATATAACCATACGATGGAGTATCCAAATAAACTGTGGATCTTCGTAGTGATACGGAGTGTCCTGGAGAAATACAAAGGTGATTTAGGATTGGCGAAGGAATACTTGGTTCGGTCGTGAATAGCAGTCGCAATTTTACTTTGCCCTCTTACTAATCCCTTGCTTTGTCTTAATCTTAATACCTTCTGCACACCGTTTAGGCTAATTGGTTTTCTTCATTCCCTACCGGTCGGCACCAGCCTAAGGTTTAGAAGAAGACTATCCAATTTGCGTAATAGGTGTACTACTCCTAAACCAAGGAGTACTAGCAATGAGAGAAGGTGAAAAGAAAAGACAACTGAATAATCCTATTCGTTTTCTCCAGAACCAGAAACCATCCTCGAAGACCTTCGAGTTCGTATATAACCATACGATGGTTTTGTCCAATGGAAGTGGACGTTCGTAGTAATACGGGGTGTCCTGGAGAAAAGGATAAAAGTAGGAGTGGCAATGAGGTTTGAAACTCTGACAATCCAAAAGCCTGTGTTAAGAAGGTTCGGTCAACTTGGTTACTGAGTTACAGTCCAGGGTCGGGTCAATGGTCGCTGCCAAAGAGAGAGAGAAAAGAAACAGTCAGCATGCACTCTAACCTAGATCAGAATGGTTATCAATTTATCTAATCAGGAAACCTCCCACTGTACCTTAAATTCTCCTCCAAACCTGAAAGAAGAATTAGTCGGGGTCACCCGAGGAGTAAACTAACTCATCAGTGGGAATCGGGATCCAACTATCATCGCATGATAACTTGACGGAATCCACTCAAGTCATCACACTCCAGAAGGTATGCGCATGCCTGGCAAGTTTCAGTTCTTTTGAAACTCCCGATGTGATTTTTACCCCTAGGACCCAAGTGACCTTGACACAGTCAACAAATCAAAGAGTCTTAGTCAAGTTCAACCCGTCATTATCCTGGATTGCATTAAACCCATCCGTACGAGCCCTTGACACAGTCAACAAGGCCGCACGACTGTCCTAACCAATCCCATTAATATGCTACAAACAAACACTACTTAGCTACCGCACACTACGCCTTGACATAGTCAACAAACGCAGCACGAATACTAAGTAATACTTGTAAGAAATGACGGAGGGCTACGTCTAGTTTTTGGCGAAAAACTTTTAACGTAATGAACTTGATATCGTTGAAGGAACTGCATAGCCTTTTATAAAAATATAGTGACGAAAACCTTTACTAAAGAGGTCACTCCCGGTGAAGGGATCTCGGCTCTTTCCCCGTAGAATGAGGTGCAGGATATTCCAACTGAATACCACGATGCAAAGCAAAAGTAATCGGCTATAGTGAAGTTAATGCCCTGACGCAAACTTCTGTCGAAGGGGTCACTCCCGGTGAAGGGATCTCGACCCTTGCCTCGTCGACTGAGGAGCAGGATATTCCAAATGAATACCACGATGCAAAACCAAAGTGAACGTCCTTGCAATAACAGCATTTTGAAAAATTGTTCCAACAACATCAGAATAGGTTTGTTTATCTTGCATTGATCCGAATCAACGCAGTCCCATCAATTGACCACACCATAAAGAACGAAAATATACTGATGTACGTATATGCCATCCGCATTCGCCACTGGGTCCCGTCATTACCCGTTAGGTTAGCTAACTAACGACAGAGCGGGGACTGGACTAGCGCGGATGTAAAACATATACAACATCTACTAATATATATACCAATATATTATATTCGCTCAAGGCGTGATAAAAATGCAACATCACAGAAATGTACAGCATCACAGAACAATACAGATATCAGGAAGCCCCGGGTTTCACAGAGCCGCTGCTGAAACCCGACGTTCCCCTGGTCGTGTGGTTAGCCTGTGCAATGAAAACCTAGACACCTACGGGCGCGGCAAGTCACCCGCCAAAAACTGAAGCGAGGCAGCCCCCTTCAGCACCGTGAATGGACCACCCAGCACTTCATGGAATCCGGTAACTTGGGCACCCCTCCTGGGTCAACCTGTACCCCATACGAGTGCGGCGAATAGCCCGCCAATCCTAGAGTGAAGCCCCCTCCGTCTCAATGCCATGAGATGCGGGCCCGTTGCCCTCTAGAACCCGGCTATCCGTGCACCCCTCCGCGGGGTAATCCTAGTATAGAAAGTAAAATATACATACAACGGGTACATCGACCGCAACCAGGTCGTGCTCCAAAAGAATAATACAAACAGGCAGTGACGGCAGTCTACATGTCGGACGCTCGCCCCGCAATATCAAATGTATATATAAAACAAAACTGTACTAACATTACATCCAGGCTATCCCCCACGACCGATCCGCAACATCACAGCATAAACACAGAACATCAACGTGAAAATCACGTTCGCAAATCCGTCTAACCGGGCTATAGCAGTTAGACAGGATTTACCAATCAAGTGATATTCACGGTCGCAGATATAATGTAAATACTGTGAAATAATGTGTTTAAAATATCCAATCGATCAAAAATTAACAAGTGGGCCCCCAAGTAATACTGTAGCACTCACAGAAATTCTGGGCCCAATTTTAATATTCCAAAACCCCTATCTTAAGCCCAAAATCCCACCACAAAAAATTGGTCAAATGAAGCAAACATACTGCGGCGGAACCGCGGCAAAAGAGGGGTCATTGCCACCGTTCCGCGGTCGTACGGAATGATCAAGCTACCAAATTTTTGCAGTGTTCTTAGGATTCTCTGTACATCATTCTGCAATCACCTGAAAAAATTTTCGAGCCCGGAAAAAATCGACAGAAAACTGATGCATGCAAAACGCGGATTTTGGAATTTTGGTCTATCGGATAAGTAAAACGCATTAGAACAAGCTAGGCAAGGTTAATGGCGTGTCTCTGATACCATGTTGCGCCACGGCAGCGCCCCGGCCGTCTATCCGAGGCCAAAATGCGGAATCAAAATTTTCTTAACTTTTAAACCGGCTCTACCTCGGACAATACACCCGGATCGTAACCATTAACCGATACTAGCAAACAAGAGAAGGGGTGAGAGATATACCGAGTGATCCGAGTCCTCCGGTCTTCTCGTCGTCCTCCCGATCTCCCGCGGAAACTCCGGTCGTCGCATCCTTGCCGGAAGGGCACCACATCGTCTGCATCTTTTACGGGCTCCCACCTCAATACCGAGGCAACTTGGGCACGAAGCTGGCTAGTCGACGTGCCCAAGGTTTGCTGTAGAATGTGTAGTGCTATGTCTCTTTGGGGTTATGTTGCCTTGATGGAGGAATCAAGAACTTTGGAGAGGGTTTCTCTTTTGTTGCATGAATGAATAATATGTGATAGCTAAAAATGAGAACAACCATACTCTCTCATTTTTCTCTCCTCTCCCTTAGGAAATGTGGCCGGCCCTGCTCAAGTGAGAATGGTGGAGGGAAAACAAGACCAATACAAGAGGAAGGTGAGTGTAGGAAAAGCAAGAGGTGACCATATCAAAAGCAAACCTCACATCCAAACACAAATCAATCCTAATCACCTTTTACAAGAAATGATGATAGAAAAGAAAGGAATAAAAAAGATGCTTTCATAATCAAACCATTTGCATGAAAACCCTCCACAATGTGTTATTTGCAAACTTGCAAATAACACCCTCCATCAAAAGGTTCGGCCGGGAAAGAACAAAGGAAAACCGGCCGGAACGGAATGCAAACTGGAAACTCCAGAAAACTGGTCCCGTAATAAATTACAGGAAAACCCCAATACTGTGCATACACACCCGCATCTGTATTCCGACCGGATACAAATGCAATGAGACAAAATCTACACTGTACTAAACTAGGATCCGGCTTAAACCAAAGCCGGCTAGTATTATCCGTCCAATCCTGATCCGTGCAATACCGCACGTATCAGATCGAACCCTGCCATATAACTATACGGCCACTAGTACAAAACTGTCCGATCCTGATCCGTTCCATACCGCACGTATCTGATCGGTCCCTGCCATATCTCCATACGGCCTCTACAGCGTTTCGCCCGAAAGCTTGAGTAACTGTAAGTGTGGTGGACTCTAAAGACTCGTCAATACTATGGCTGTGGATTTAACCACTAGCACGTCAGAGGTATAAGCCAATACGTGACGGGCTACCAGCTATTGACCAAAAGGGACGTCGATGAGCGAACTCATCCTGACACCCTACTGAGCCTGTCAGTGACAATATCCGTACAGTCCGGTCCGTTCGTCTATGAGCATCGCATGTCGGGCCTAGGGGGTTGGTAAAAGTCAGACCCCCAAAAGCGGTACAAGTCGTGTCGGAGTGTAGCCCAGAACGCCCTGAGATACTACTGGAATACCTACCAGTAAATCTCCTGCCTCGGCCGAGGGCTTTGCGTAATGGCTCTCCTAGACACAGCGCGACCTCACCCCCCGGGAGAGACGAACCCCTGAAGATCCGCTCACTGCCTCCATGTGGATCGGGACTGTACCCAACTAAAACCTGTTTGCATGACTCCTTTGAGCCGTGGTAGGGTAGTAATCAAAGCACAGTGGGAACTCACACGAGACAAATGACGTTCTCAGGTCGATGAACTAACCTGTACACATGTCACCAGGGAACTGCTATCTGACATCTGGTATAAGACCAACTAGCAGGTTCCCGGCGAGTCCTGTCCGGTGTACTCATAACCCAATGAGCACCTATATACATCTTAGGTGAACCAACTGACACCAGTGGCTTGTGAGACCGGCCACCGCCCCTCGTCGGGGTCTCGACTGTATACACTAGTCTACTAATGGAGTATCGATGCCCTGTCTCGAAACTCCTACGACTAGGGACCTTTTAAGGATGTGCTTATAGACTACCAGCTCCAACGTATATGATCGCCATCATACTGCTGGTAGTCAAGCAAGAATCCTAGGGGCTCTATCAACGCGTAATAGAGACATGTCAGGTCACCTAAAGCAGTACACGATGATAAAGATAAACCAGATAGCATACTATCATCTCAAGTAAGACTGTCCTACCGGGATAGGTCCTCCCTCAATCATTGCAATCACGTGCCTGTGATCCAATAATTGACTCTGAGGGCACAATCTCCAACAATATATTGATATATATACTAGTAGATGTTGTATATGTTTTGCATCCGTGCTAGTCCAGTGCCCGCTCTGTCGTTAGTTAAGTAACCTAACGGGTAATGACGGGACCCAGTGGCGAATGCGGATGGCATATACGTACATCATTATTTTCGTTCTTTATTGGTGTGATCAAGTGATGGGACTGCGTTGATTTGGATCAATGCAAGTTAAAAACAAACCTATTCTGATGTTGTTGGAACACTTTTCAAAAAGCTGTTATTGCAAGGACGTTCACTTTTGTTTTGCATCTTGGTATTTAGATGGAATATCCTGCTCCTCAGTCGACGAGGCAAGGGCCGAGATCCCTTCAGCGGGAGTGACCCCTTGGACAAAAAGTTTGCGTCAGGGCAATAACTTCACTATAGCCGATTACTTTTGCTTTGCACCGTGGTATTCAGTTGGAATATCCTGCACCTCATTCTACGTGGAAAGAGCCGAGATCCCTTCACCGGGAGTGACCTCTTTAGCTATGGTTTTCGTCACTATATTTTTAAAAGCTATTCAGTTCCTTCAACGATATCAAGTTCATTACGTTAATGGTTTTCGCCAAAAACCATTCGTAGCCCTCCGTCGTTTCAGACGGGTAGCACGTAGTATTCATGCTATGTTTGTTGACCTTCGTCAAGGCATAGTGAATGGTAGCTGCTTGTTACCTTTCTGCTGCATTGATAGATGCGTTGGTTTGGGACAGTCGTATAGCCTTGTTGACCTTCGTCAAGGGCTTGTACGGGTGGGTTCAAATTAACCTGGACAATGACGAGTAGAACTTGACATGTGACTTATGATTTGTTGACCTTCGTCAAGGTCACAAGCGCATGGGGTAAAAATCACATCGGGAGTTTCTAAAGAAACTGAAACTTGCCAGATATGCGCATACCTTCTGGAATGTGATGACGTGAGCGGATTCCGTCACGTTATCATGCGATGATAGTTGGATCCCGATTCCCACTGATGAGTTGATTTACTCCTCGGGTAATCCCGACTAATTCTTCTTTCAGGTTTGGTGGAGAGTTTGACGGTACAGTGGGAGGTTTCCAGATTAGATAAATTGGTAACCATTCTGATCTAGGTTAGAGTGCACGCTGAGTGTTTCTTTTCTCTCTCTTTGGCAGCGACCATTGACCCGACCCTAGACTATGACTCAGTGACCAAGTTGACCGAACCTTCTTAAACACCGGCTTTTGGATTGTCAGAGTTGCAGACCTCATTGGCACTCCTACTTTTACCCTTTTCTCTAGGACACCCCGAATTACTACGAACGTCCACTTCCATTGGACAAAACCATCGTATGGTTAGATACGAACTCGAAGGAATTTATTCGAGAATGGTTTCCGGTTCTGGAGAAAACGGATAGGACTATTCAGTTGTCTTTTCATTTTACCTTCTCTCAGGTTGCGAGTGCTCCTTGATTTAGGAGACAGTACACCTATTACGCAAATTGGATAGTCTTCTTCCAAACCATAGGCAGGTGCCGAACGGTGGGGAATGAAGAAAACCAATTAGCATAACGATGGTGTATAGAAGGTATTAAGTAAAGACATAACAAGGGATTAGTAAGAGGGCAAAGTAAATTGCGACTGCTATTCACGACCAAACCAAGCATTTCTTCGTCAATCCTAAATCACCTTTGTATTTCTCCAGGACACTCCGTATCACTACGAAGATCCACAGTTTATTGGATACACCATCGTATGGTTATATACGAACTCGAAAGGAACTTGTTCCAGTTCGGGGATGGATTCTGGTTCAGGAGAAATAGGAATAAAGATTATTCGGTTGTCTTTTATCTTCACCTTCGCTCGCATTGCGAGTGCTCCTAGGATTAGGACAGTACACTCATTATGCTTATTGGATAGTCTTCTTCCAAACCATAGGCTGGTGCCGAACGGTAGGGAAGGAAGAAAACCATTTGGCATAAAGGTGTGTACAGAAGGTAATGACTAAAGACATAGAAAGGGATTTGGAAAGATGGCAAACAATTACACGGTTACTGTTGTGAATCTGGATAATGGAAGAGACATTATGCCACGACCCGAAAGTACGGAACATGAACGGTACTTAAACTACGAAAGGTCTCGAGGCGTTCGTAATCTAAGTAAATCGAAAACACAGAAATCCAAACCAAGAAAAGTAGTAGAGTGAAGGAAAAACCAATTTAAATCAAGTAGTTTTAATAGCATAAGCCGAATTATGCGTTTTTAAAAACATCAAATATTTCCTAAAAATTTCGGCAGAGTCTCCTTTGTAAATATTGACCCCCAAACGGGATACAACATGAATAGTATACGAAATCAATAAAAAGGCATCCCTAAGCGGGAGCTAGCTCTTCGTCAATCGACGGTCACAACCACACAAGCAATATAATATACAACGCCAAGGGCGAGGATCAAAACTCAAAAGGAAACTCAAAGTCACAAGAAAACCACAGAAATAAAACGCGCGACTCTAAGGTCGAAAGAATAACATCACTGGTCTCTATCTCAAAAATAAATACATGTTTGGTTGATGTAACTTCTAGATACAACAGAATAATAATATACAAGATATATAATGGGGGTACGATACAAGTAAACCCGCCTACTAGCAAATCACCCGAAGGAAACTATGCCCGCAAAGCCGTAATGAAACCTGTACGGCAAACCTGCAAGAAACTGGGGCACAACGGGGGTGAGTTGCCAACTCGTGAATAGAAAAACATCTACGGAATGAAATCGCATAAATAACGCAACCTAGGTCAAAGATCATAATATAGCCTCAATTATATATATAACATGCAACCTATAACAAGGCTAGGGTAAATATCTAACCCGAGTGTAATCTCATATGCCCGTGTCAGTGCCTCAGGTAGCAATCTATCATATGAATGAGGTATGAATGCATGAAAACAGAATACATGTAAATGAAGAACTGTTTTCATAATTTAGTGAGATTTCCTTTGTATTTTTAAAATGAGGTATCATAATGAAATCAGCATAAAACAGTGCCCAGCATCAGCACAAAATGTAATCCCAATATCTCGAATCTCTGTATCACAGTCTCTGTATCTCAATATCTCGAAATCTCAATGTCTCAATCACAATAACTAGGGCGCCGCCAGTCCAGACCGGCCCCTACCATCCATCTCAAGACCACGACGGTATCCTCCGGATATTCGACGCGTCGGGTAAAATCACCGGTAGTTAGTACTCCCCTGCCAGGCTCACATCGTCATCATCACGCGCTTCATGCCCCGGGGTACCTTACCGGGTCCACCATGTTCCCGAAACGGTTCATCCGTCTCCTCGAATCGGGTCTCGAAATCCATCAGCAAACTCATGGTGGACGACTCATACAACATGGGAAAGCCGCACTTTTTATTTTAAAAGAGAGAAAAGGTTTATTTATGTTTTTGCGGTTTTCCTCCAAATCCAGAAAAATCTCATGGAAATCCGAATCCGAAACCTCAATAACACGTAAAATAGTGAATATATGCATGAGAATCCATGAATGCGGCATAACAATGAATAACAATATGCATGAAGTAGCAGGTAATAACTACAATGTCTATACTAACATATAAGGCAAGTACGCTAATATCATGTCTAAACTATTAGCTAACAGGCTATGTCAAGCAATAATATTTCATAAGGTGTACGTGACATGGCAATTACCGATGAAGATGTGTGTGAGCCGTCAAGTAAGTGTACGTGGTACATACGCATCATCGGTAATGGTGCTGGTGTCCTAACAGCATGATATCAATAATGGAGTATGAAACATAATATAAACATGCGATGCGAAGCGGACCACAAAAATGAGCGGGAGCTGAAAACTAGACGCAACTATAACTAATCTGCATTAATCTAATATAAGTCTTACAAATGGTGCCTTTTGAAATAACAAGAATCATGGGGTTTTGAAAATAGGGGCTATGGTGTTTTTATGAAAAGATACGTCTTTTGAAATATCCGTAGGATCCCTTGGGCTGTCTTTTAAATTACCCACGATTCGTTAGTTTTTGAAATAGGTAAGAATCGAATCTAATCTAACAACCAAACTAAACTAGAGGGCTAAACTAACAAGCTGGACTACAGGTAAGGAAACCGCCTAACATCTGAGTCGATCCATATACATACTTGTATATGTATTAGTCGGTGATCCCGCCTCAATAATATCATATCCGATACCATATCTATAATCAGACATCCCAAGTCAAGGGTGCGGATAAATCATCAAGATATAGCTCGTACGTAAATCCGTCGTACGGCATCCCCAAATCTGGGTACGGGTCAATATCATATTCCTCACACTATTCCTCTGGTATCCTCTTTATCCAAGATCATAGTCTAGGGTACTGACCTATGTCTAGTACAATACTAATATCCTCAATATACTCATGATCTGACTACAGATCGACAATCTCGTACAAACCGATACCGTCAGCACATAGCATCATCAAGGGTATACATCACCCGATACGGCCTAATATCAATATCCTAGCATATCATGCCTCATATCACGATCACATGTCGACCATTTTATTTATAACACTATTCACCCGTATCGCCGCCCCAAGATCCGCTATAACCCCAGGACGTATCTCAAGTACGAATCCTGCCATATCACCGATATCATAACCACAAAATAAATCTCATCGACTCAGCTCAATCCCAATATCATCCTCAAATCCGTATGTGAACACATAGTCCCATACCCATGTGAACACATAACTATAAAGAATCACATGAGCACATATAAATAGGAATATATGTAAGTATGTATGTGTGTATGTGTAGTGCAACACTACCCTAGGGTTCACAACACTAAAATAATCCAACACACCAATATCCATCCTAAACATCGTTATTAAGCCCAAACAACATATAATAATTGTTGGTGTGTATACGCATCCGTATACAACACCACGGACTGCGGGGGTGTTATACGCCATCCACCCGACTTCTCCCCGTAGATATAAATCTACTCACCTGGTCCTCGCTAGCCGGTGCCGACGTGGCCACGTGCTTTCTTATCGTCTCGAAGTCCACATGGGTACCTACATATCATAACGCACCGTATCGCATTATAATCCGACTCATGACCAAAACGACGCATGAATCCCACATAGGTCAAAACCTATGGTTGCTTTCACAAATCGACCCAAAAACCCTCGACGTCGGCGTACAAACGCCAAACCATAGAGAAAACTCCCAACACATTCATTTGTACAATTACAAGCACTAATTCTAATATAAAATAGCTTAAAATTCACAAAAACCCCAATTTCACTTAAAAAGTCATTTTTCCGAAAATCTAGCAAGCACAAATCACCGTTTTAGTACAAAACTCGATGTATAAACGAATCTAGCGGCCACAATATTCACTAAATGTCTTAAATAAGTCATAAAAACAACTCCCATAATTTAATCTCGTTAAATTCCAAAATCCCTAAAATTCTAGTTTACAAAATACCTAAATTTTAACAATTTTATAGCAAAATGCACAAACCACAATTTAGGTTGGATTTCCATGAACTAAAGTGTTAAACTACACTTAATAATGTTAATGAAGTCATGAAAAACCTAATTAGATCTTTAATCCCATATTTTAATTAAATTTCTAAAACCTAGTTAGCAATATAGCTTAATTATAACAATATCAACCTAACCATTTGCAAACTAACAATTAGGTTGGGTTTTACAATTCCACAAGATGATAATCTACACTTGATTATCCTAATAGTGATGGTTAAACCCAAATTAGCTTCAAAGCATATTCTTGAATTTTCCAATCATGCAATTTGAACACATATAAAACCTAATTAACACTTAATTAAGCTAAAACAAGCATTAATCAACAATTCAACAAAAAGGTCAAGATTTTTATACCACACAACTCATTGATCCAACTTGAAATCTCGCCCCTCAAATTGCCATCTTGTTCCCTAGATCCATACTAGAATGGTCAAGTAAAAATAGGTAGGGATTAGATTTTTATTTTGTGGAATTTTAGATGCATTTTGGATGATTTTTTGATGGAATTTTGAAAAGAAAAGAGAAGAAGAAATGAGAGTGTTGTTGTTGCTGCAGGTTTCAGCTAAGGGGAAGAGGGAATGGGTGAGGGAGGAGAGAGAGTGAGGTGGAGAAAGTAACATCTAGTCAAAGTCCACTTTTGTTTCTTTCGTTTTCTATTCTTTCCTTTTCTTTTCTTTTGAAAAAAGAGGTGATTGGAGAGAGGGAGAGGGGGAGGGCTTTCATGGTGGGGCCGGCCACATGGGGAGAGGGAGAGAGGGTGAGGTGTGTGTGTGTGTGTTAGGAAAAAAGATAAATGTATTACCCCAATTCCCATTAACACTAATTTTACCGAAAAAAGCCTTTTTCTTCGATATTTTCTAAACTGTTTTGGCAAACGATTTCGTTTCAAAAACCACATGATAAAATTTTATTTAATGTTTTATGATGTACAAAATTTGTTTCAACTCATTCCAATTTGTAATTTTTCCTAATTAAATATATTAGTGACGGCTTAAAATAATATTAAAATAATTAATTTCGGAAAAATTTTCAGAAAATTTGAAATTTCACCAGTGGCTCAATAAACACCAAATACTAGCAATTAAATAGCTAGAATATGTATATTTAATTTTATAATAAAGATATTTGGATTTTGACTTTTTACAGAAAACCCTCTTATTTTACCTTTTTTTTTCTCGAAATTTCACCGAAACGATTTTCAAAACGTTACAATCTTCCCCCCTTAAAGAAATTCGGTCCCCGAATTTAAATTAAAACTTCCCCCAAATACTAAAATATGTCAGCCAAAACCATCAAATCGCCGGGGCTCCGATATCATTAATACATAAAACAAATCGTAGCGCAACGCATGCGCAGGAAAAATTAGCTTATAGGTCAAATCAGAACTCCGTCAAGCATCCCGTAATCATCGGTGTCATGGGGAAGACATCAATACCAAATCCAAAGCAAAACCAATATGATATAACTCGAAACTATACATGTAAAATATATTCAGGTACTGTCCTCTGACTAGTCCTGCTCAGTACGAAAACACATAGCAATATCATAAAAACGTACTGCTCTATAAGAAAAATCAATCCCAAAATACGCGTATGAATACTACGTGCGTCTTGTGCGCACGGAAATCAAAATCCAAATAGGTGCCATACCTATGTACAGAAACAACATCTAAGTGCATCGGGTGTGCACGAAAATCTGTCGTAGGCAACATGTGTGCCTGACAGCAAAATCAGGTGCATCTGACATACATGAAAAATCTCGATTTAGTTCATCTGGTGTGCACCAAAATCACACTTCAAAACATGCGCCCAACATGCGCGAAAATCCAAATCAGGTGCATCCATCGTGCACGAAATCATGAAATCCAATATCAAGTGCAACACTGTGCAAAGATCGTAAATCCTCAATCATCAAAATCAAATCATGCGAATAAATCACCCAAAACATCGAAATCAATAATGGCGGAATAGTACCGCTCAAGCGCATCCTCTAAGAATCTCGGACCAACTGTCGCGGTCACTAGTGGGACGTCTCGTCGATGATCATGAACTCCGGCCTGCTGGTGTGCATAACAATGACCACTCCTGGGTCAAGGTCTTCTTGTAATTCATTCCAGAAAGGTCCTGTCTGGATCTCTCCCAAATCTCGTCTCTGCCGAACTGTTCGGGAGTCATCTTCCCTTACTAGATCTGTTCTCGTTCCGGAAGGGCTGCATACTCATCGCGACTCCTTCTGGAAGGTATATCCAAGTACAATGCCTCGGCATACGTATCGCATCCCTGATGTCGGCGGAGGGGAACGTCATCATATCCAGATCTTGTACGAACCCCTTACTCCATTTTTCTAATGTCGACTGCTCTGGACTCGTCTCGTCGTGGCTGCATGGACTGAGCTCCAATGACTATCCTCGTTTCTGGAGTCTCCCAAGAAAGCATCTCACCACCTAGCATCCAAATTAAGTCGAGCCATCCGATCGAGTCGTCAAAACCTCATAATCCCCCAAGAGCTCAACATCTTGGGCATAGTTTAATAGTATCGAGTACATACCACAGCATCGGTGGTCCAGCCGTAGAAGGGTAAACCCAAGCCTCACTAATGGTGTCGTAGAATTGCCTGCATGTCTTTCCGACTACTTTAAACTTGGAATAATTGGTTTCTGACATTCGATCGTCTCTGTCGACTCCCAACGTCTCCGCGTGAAGTCGTCTCTAGCTGGAATCAATCTATCTGATGACCTCGCATCGAGGTAGGCGAACGAACCACCTGTCCTAGTCATTCATCCTCGGGTGACTAGCGACCTTCTATCATCCCTTGGTACAATCTCATACTACAATAGCTCCAACATATAGGGCGATATCTCGTCACTCGCAGCAACAACTGGCTCACTTGTCTGCACGCTGAACAGTGCCTCGACCATCATGAATAAGCAATACACCAATGGTCATCAAAATCTGGCTGGCCTCTGTCGGTGGCCCAATCCTCTGGTACTGATCGGCACGTCCGAGAAATCTCATAAAGGCGATCCGCCAAACGCTCGTGGCGCGAAACACAGTAAAAAGACACATCTCCGCAATCGTGTGTCGCCAAAATTACGCCCTGGACAGTCCTCGTTCGTGACGAGCTTGTGCTGACCGCAATTCTAACCGTAGCTCTCCTTGCCCATAATCGTGTCAGCAAACCGTAACTGGTACCGATGAAGCTAGATCAGAATGAATATAATACTGAACAAAGAAATGTACATCCTAAGGCTTCTTAAGTGGAGTAGCGTATCGTAAGTATGCCGCGGAACATACCCACGATACGTCACTCTACTTTAGTCACATATTCCATCAACCAAGGGTCATCCTACGCTCCGAAGGTAAAACCTAACGCTCTTATACCAACTTTGTCATGACCCGAAAGTACGGAACATGACCGGTACTTAAACTACGAAACGTCTCGAGGCGTTCGTAATCTAAGTAAGCCGAAAACCCAGAAATCCAAACCAAGAAAAGTAGTAGAGTGAAGGAAAACCAATTTAAATCAAGTAGTTTTAATAGCATAAGCCGAATTATGCGTTTTTAAAAACATCAAATATTTCCTGAAAATTTCGGCAGAGTCTCCTTTGTAAATACTGGCCCCCAAACGGGATACAACATGAATAGTATACGAAATCAATAAAAAGGCATCCCCAAGCGGGAGCTAGCTCTTCGTCAATCGACGGTCACAACCACAAAAGCAATATAATAAACAACGCCAAGGGCGAGGATTAAAACTCAAAAGGAAACTCAAAGCCACAAGAAAACTACAGAAATAAAACGCGCGACTCTAAGGTCGAAAGAATAACATCACTGGTCTCTATCTCAAAAATAAATACATGTTTGGTTGATGGAACTTCTAGATACAACAGAATAATAATATACAAGATATATAATGGGGGTACGATACAAGTAAACCCACCTACTAGCAAATCACCCGAAGGAAACTATGCCCGCAAAGCCGTAATGAAACATGTACGGCAAACCTGCAAGAAACTGGGGCACAACGGGAGTGAGTTGCTAACTCGTGAATAGAAAAACATCTACGGAAAGAAATCGCATAAATAACGCAACCTAGGTCAAAGATCATAATATAGCCTCAATTATATATATAACATGCAACCTATAACAAGGCTAGGGTAAATATCTAACCCGAGTGTAATCTCATGTGCCCGTGTCAGTGCCTCAGGTAGAAATCAATCATATGAATGAGGTATGAATGCATGAAAATAGAATATATGTAAATGAAGAACTGTTTTCATAATTTAGTGAGATTTCCTTTGTATTTTTAAAATGAGGTATCATAATGAAATCAGCATAAAACAGTGCCCAGCATCGGCACAAAACGTAATCCCAATATCTCGATATATATCTCTGTATCACAGTCTCTGTACCTCAATATCTCGAAATCTCAATGTCTCAATCACAATATCTAGGGCGCCGTCAGTCCAGACCGGCCCCTACCATCTATCTCAAGACCACGACGGTATCATCCGGATATCCGACGCGTCGGGTAAAATCACCGGTAGGTAGTGCTCCCCTGCCAGGCTCACATCGTCATCATCACGCGCTTCTTGCCCCGGGGTACCTTACCGGGTCCACCATGTACCCGAAACGGTTCATCCATCTCCTCGAATTGGGTCTCGAAATCCATCAGCAAACTCATGGTGGACGACTCATACATCATGGGAAAACCGCACTTTTTATTTTAGAAGAAAGAAAAGGTTTATTTATGTTTTTGCGGTTTTCCTCCAAATCCAGAAAAATCTCATGGAAATCCGAATCCAAAACCTCAATAACACGTAAAATAGTGAATATATGCATGAGAATCCATGAATGCGGCAAAACAATGAATAACAGTATGCAAGAAGTAGCAGGTAATAACTACAATCTCTAAACTAACATATAAGGCAAGTACGCTAATATCATGTCTAAACTATTAGCTAACAGGCTATGTCAAGCAATAATATTTTCTAAGGTGTACGCGACATGGCAATTACCGATGAAGATATGTGTGAGCCGGCAAGTAAGTGTACGTGGTACATACGCATCATCGGTAATGGTGCTAGTGTCCTAACAGCATGATATCAATAATGGTGTATGAAACATAATATAAACATGCGATGCGAAGAGGACCACAAAAATGAGCGGGAGCTGAAAACTAGACGCAACTATAACTAATCTGCATTAATCTAATATAAGTCCTACAAATGGTGCCTTTTGAAATAACACGAATCATGAGGTTTTGAAAATAGGGGCTACGGTGTTTTTATGAAAAGATACATCTTTTGAAATATCCGTAGGATCCCTTGGGCTGTCTTTTAAAATACCCACGATTCGTTAGTTTTAGAAATAGGTAAGAATCGAATCTAATCTAACAACCAAACTAAACTAGAGGGCTAAACTAACAAGCTGGACTACCGGTAAGGAAACCGCCTAACATCTGAGTTGATCCATATACATACCTGTATATATATTAGTCGGTGATCCCGCCTCAATAATATCATATCCGATATCATATCTATAATCAGACATCCCAAGTCAAGAGTGCGGATCAATCATCAAGATATAGCTCGTACGTAAATCTGTCGTACGGCATCCCCAAATCTGGGTACGGGTCAATATCATATTCCTCACACTATTCATCTGGTATCCTCTTTATCCAAGATCATAGTCTAGGGTACTGACCTATGTCTAGTACAATACTAATATTCTCAATATACTCATGATCTGACTACAAATCGACAATCTCGTACAAACCGATACCGTCAGCACATTGCATCATCAAGGGTATACATCGCCCGATACGGCCTAATATCAATATCCTAGCATATCATGCCTCATATCACGATCACATGTCGACCATTTTATTTATAACACTATTCACCCGTATCGCCGCCCCAAGATCCGCTATAACCCCAGGACGTACCTCAAGTACGAATCCTGCCATATCACCGATATCACAACCACAAAACAAATCTCATTGACTCAGCTCAATCCCAATATCATCCTCAAATCCATATGTGAACACATAGTCCCATACCCATGTGAACACATAACTACAAAGAATCCCATGAGCACATATAAATTGGAATGTATGTAAGTATGTATGTGTGTATGTGTAGTGCAACACTATCCTAGGGTTCGCAACACTAAAATAATCCAACACACCAATATCCATCCTAAACATCGTTATTAAGCCCAAACAATATATAATAATTGTTGCTGTGTATACGCATCCGTATACACCACCACGGACTGTGGGGGTGCTATACGCCATCCACCCGACTTCTCCCCGTAGATATAAATCTACTCACCTGGTCCTCGCTAGCCGGTGCCGACGTGGCCACGCGCTTGCTTGTTGTCTCGAAGTCCACAAGGGTACCTACATATCATAACGCACCGTATCGCATTATAATCCGACTCTTGACCAAAACAACGCATGAATCCCACATAGGTCAAAACCTAAGGTTGCTTTCACAAATCGACCCAAAAACCCTCGACGTCGTCGTACAAACGCCAAACCATCGAGAAAACTCCCAAAACACTCATTTGTACAATTACAAGCACTAATTATAATATAAAATAGCTTAAAATTCACAAAAACCCCAATTTCACTTAAAAGGTCATTTTTTCGAAAATCTAGCAAGCACAAATCACCGTTTTAGTACAAAACTCGATGTATAAACGAATCTAGCAGCCACAATATTCACTAAATGTCTTAAATAAGTCATAAAAACAACTCCCATAATTTAATCTCGTTAAATTCCAAAAACCCTCAAATTCTAGTTTACAAAATACCTAAATTTTAACAATTTTATAGCACATTGCACAAACCACAATTTAGGTTGGATTTCCATGAACTAAAGTGTTAAACTACACTTAATAATGTTAATGAAGTCATGAAAAACCTAATTAGGTCTTTAATCCCATATTTTAATTAAATTTCTAAAACCTAGTTAGCAATATAGCTTAATTATAACAATATCAACCTAACCATTTGCAAACTAACAATTAGGTTGGGTTTTACAATTCCACAAGATGATAATCTACACTTGATTATCCTAATAGTGATGGTTAAACCCAAATTAGCTTCAAATCATATTCTTGAATTTTCCAATCATGCAATTTGAACCCATATAAAACCTAATTAACACTTAATTAAGCTAACACAAGCATTAATCAACAATTCAACAAAAAGGTCAAGATTTTTATACCTCACAACTCATTGAACCAACTTGAAATCTAGCCCCTCAAATTGCCATCTTGTTCCCTAGATCCATACTAGAATGGTAAGTAAAAATGGGTAGGGATTAGATTTTGATTTTGTGGAATTTTAGATGCATTTTGGATGATTTTTTGATGGAATTTTGAAGAGAAAAGAGAAGAAGAAATGAGAAGGCTGTTGTTGCTGCAGGTTTCAGCCAAGGGGAAGAGGGAATGGGTGAGGGAGGAGAGAGAGTGAGGTGGAGAAAGTAACATCTAGTCAAAGTCCACTTTTGTTTCTTTCATTTTCTATTCTTTCCTTTTCTTTTCTTTGGAAAAAAGAGGTGATTGGAGAGAGGGAGAGGGGGAGGGCTGTCATGGTGGGGCCGGCCACATGGGGAGAGGGAGATAGGGTGAGGTGTGGGTGTGTGGGTGTGGGAAAAAGATAAATGTATTACCCCAATTCCCATTAACACTAATTTCACCGAAAAAAGCCTTTTTCTTCGATATTTTCTAAACCGTTTTGGCATACGATTTCGTTTCAAAAACCACATGATAAAATTTTATTTAATGTTTTATGATGTACAAAATTTATTTCAACTCATTTCAATTTGTAATTTTCCCTAATTAAATATATTAGTGACGGCTTAAAATAATATTAAAATAATTAATTTCGGAAAATTTTTCAGAAAATTTAAAATTTTACCAGTGGCTCAATAAACACCAAATACTAGAAATTACATAGCTAGAATATGTATATTTAATTTTATAATAAAAATATTTGCATTTTCACTTTTTACAGAAAACCCCCTTATTTTACCGTTTTTTTTTCTTCGAAATTTCACCAAAACGATTTTCAAAACGTTACACATTACTAGGAATACCGGGATACCCAATCGAAACATTTCAATGTTTTAGTTTCACTGTGTACTGTTAAAGGAAAACTGATTTCCCAATCAGATCTTGCTCCAGGGTATGTATTTACCAGGTATGATTCTCACATCTATATGGTTTTACAGATGATGAGTGGGAGTAAGTTATTGGGAATTGGGTGATCATCCTCATTAGATCGGGATTCGTTGTAATCAGTGATATTTGAGGAAGTCACCTGGGTCGTTTGCCGGACGGCAAATATTTGGTTTTGAATATACGCTATTATGAACCAATTCCAAATTGATATATCTGTACGTCTATTTTTATAGTGTGAGATATACCTTTTTGAAATTATGTCTATGACATTTACCTATATCAGTGGATGGTTAGGTAAGGAGCATTAAACATCGGTGTAATTCTTCTTAACCATAAGTACAGTTTTCTACTTACGACACACAGGGATTGAGTTATCAGACTCAAGGGACTTATACAGAGTATTGTATGTTGTCCAGTGTCCATTAGGACAGAGGGGTTGGTCCTCGTACTGTATTCGGTTTACTTATGACTTCTGCAGTTTTTAGACAGGTGTTTCGTAGAAACACAGGGTCCGAATTTTTTTCAGAAGTTATAGGTATATGAATAAAGTAGAGAACCAAGCATTGCAAGTATCGGGATTCTTCAAACTGATCGAAGATGTAGATACTTGTGTATGGTGTTCAGTTGATAATAATGATTAAGAGAACTTGCTTCTCTTTCAGGTCACTCATAATTGGAAGCATTCCTAAGTTGAGTAACGCTGATCGGCCTCCTTCCATTTAGTAGACATGCACTGGAGAAAGCTGCATGATTTGAATCTGGTTCAATTAAATCAGTGCCTCTGGTTCTATATTGGATATAGAACAGTTCATTTCTTTACGATGTTAAGGTACGGGGAGTTGTCCGGCTTATGCTTAAAACCAGACTCTGGATAACTCAAGGCACGTTTCTATAATAGCTGTTAGTGGGTTGACCCAGGCTATGACGAGGATTGACTTTCTACCATTTGGAAGATCAATAGTGATATTGTTCTAGACTCACTACAGTTTTAATAAAAATGGATTTTTTCAGAAAACAGTAGTGGGAGTATGGTTGAACTGGAAGTGATTCCAGAACCGCAAACGATTACTGAAGATTTGAGAAGGAACCTAAAGATTCAATCTGGTTTGACATTCCATTGGCCACTCCGCAGATAAAGTGGGTAACTTCAGGCACCCGAGAGGTACTCCGGTAGCCTCAAGGACGGTGATAGGGAAGTTCTTGTTTACCCAGACGTGCTATTGCTGTTGTTCCAGACTGTGAGACCCGGCGGGAGGATGAGTATAGCGTCGTTCTAAACTAGCTTTAGAAGTGAACGTGTATATGACTCTGCCAGAGGGTTGTCGTAGTCAGTGGGAGCAGCGGAAGCATTGGTGGACATGTGGCTTATGTCTATTTATAGACTAAAGCAGATGTAGCGGAGATAGATCATCTATTTCTGACGTGACAGTCGTAGGTTTGACTTCGTCAGAATAGGGGATGGATCTGTTGAGAAGGTAGTAGGGTGTGATGTCATGGTATTTGGATGACATACACAGAGTAGGAAGTGATATTCCTATACTACGATCGGTTATACTTTGGTCGTCACACAGTGGTTTCTCCACATGGGACTTGGACATTATATCAGACATACTGGTTACTAGATCTATGGTTTTAGATCTAGATTTGGGTGGTTTCCCAATCAGGGTACTTAGACAGCATTCTAAGAGTATTTAGAATGGACGACTCCTAGCACGGTAGTGTACCTGCAGGTAATGGAGTCACCCTCTCTAAAGGTGTCTTACAGACTAAAGGGGAGAGGGATGTGCATGATTGGCAGATCACTTGCTCAGGCAATTGAGTCAATCATGAGATGTCAAGTACCACACCAGATGTTGTTTTTGCACTGGATGCAATAAGTTGATATTGATCCAATCCTGGAGAAACAGTCGGAGGCAGTTTTAGAACATAAGTGGATGTTCTATGGATATGATAACGACAGCCTCATTCGGGAGACAGTTATCATTCCAGGCTTCCAAGATGACCTGGACGACAAGGAGGTTGTCAGAGTTATAGTTTTCCTTCTAACGAGGGGCAGTATTTTGGATAGGTGGTCCAAAGCAATACTGAGGGAGGCATGGCGCAGGATACTGATTAAGTTCAGTTGACGATACAGTCTAAGAAGTTTGGATTTGGAGTTCATTTATGAGCTAGGTCCTATCAGACATCCAGACACATTCTAAGACAGGTATTGCTCATTTCGGGAGATGGCTTTCTCCGCGAACTTGAGATATAGAGAGACATAGAAAGAAAGATCAAGGCAGATCCACTCACTGAGGCTATTCCTCGAACGCAATAGTTTCGCAAACAAGTTTTGTGAGACTGATTAGTAGAGGAGTTGGGTGTTCGGTATCACACGGGCTGTGAGTATGCGACATCGCAATATTAGCCTTGAGTGCTAATGGGAGATTGTTGGAGATAGTGCCCTCAGAGTCAATTATTGGATCACAAGCACGTGATTGCAATGATTGAGGGAGGACTTATCCCGGTAGGACAGTCTTACTCAAGATGATAGTATGCTATCTGGTTTACCTTTATCATCGTGTACTGTTTTAGGTGACCTTACAGGTCACTATTGCACGTTGATAGAGCCCCTAGGATTCTTGCTTGACTGCCTGCAGTATGAGGGCGATCATATACGTGGGAGCTGGTAGTCTATAAGCACATCCATAAAAGGTCCCTAGTCGTGGGAGTTTCAAGACAGGGCATCGATACTCCAGAGTAGACTAGTGTATACAGTCGAGACCCCGACGAGGGGCGGTGGCCGGTCTCACAATCCACTGGTGTCAGTTGGATCACCTAAGATGTATACAGGTGCTCGTTGGGTTACGAGTACACCGGACAGGATTTGCCGGGAACATGCTAGTTGGTCTTAAACCTGACGTCAGATAGCAGTTCCCTAGTCACATGTGTACAGGTTAGTTCATCGACCTGAGGATCGTCATTTGTCTCGTGTGAGTTCCCACTGTACTTTGATTACTACCCTACCACGCTCAAAGGAGACGTGCAAACAGGTTTTAGTTGGGTACAGTCCCGAGCCACATGGAGGCAGTGAGCGGATCTTCACGGGTTCGTCTCTCCCGGTATTGGGGGTGAGGTCGCGCTGTGTCTAGGAGAGCCCTTACACGAAGTCCTTGGCCAAGGCAGGAGATTTACTGGTAGGTATTCCAGTAGTATCTCAGGGTGTTCTGGGCTACACTCCGACACGACTTGTACCGCTTTTAGGGGTCTGACTTTTACCAACCCCTTAGTCCCGCCATGCGATTCTCATAGACGAACGGACAGGACTGTACGGATTTTGTCACTGACAGGCTTAGTAGGGTGTCAGGATGAGTTCGCTCATCGACGTCCCTTTTGATCAATAGCTGGTAGCACGTTACGTATAGCTAATACCTCTGACGTGTTAGTGGTTAAATCCACAGCCATAGTATTGACGAGTCTTTAGAGTCCCCCACACACAGTTACTCAAGTTTCGGGCGAAACACTGTATAGGCCGTATGGAGATATGGCAGGGTTCGATCAGATACGTGCGGTATTGCACGGATCAGGATCGGACGGTTAATACTAGCGGGCTTTGGTTTTAGCCGGATCCTAGTATTGTACTGTGTAGATTTTGTCTCATTGCATTTGTATTTCGGTCGGAATACAAATGCGGGTATGTATATACAGTAGCGGGGTTTTCCTGTAATTTATTACGGGATCAGTTTTTGGAGTTTCCAGTTTGTTTTCCGTTTCAGCCATATTTCTTTGTATCTTTCATTGGCTGAAGATTGGTGGAGGAGGGCTTATTTGCATTTGTGCAAATAAGCATGTTGGAGGGTGTTGTTTGCATATTGTTGTATCATGATGACTTAGCCTCCATTGACTTCTAGGATCATGACGGTTCATGATTGCTTATCTTTTGTCATGGTGATGATGATGGATTATGATGGTTGAGTGTGTTTTGGTTGTGATGATTCTTGATCATCATCACACCTTTTCTCTCTCTTGGATTATGAGAGACTCTATTTTCTTTTGATACGCTCTCCCTCATTCTCTCACTCTCTTCCCTACACCATTGCATGGCCGGCCATCAAGAGGGAGGGCTGCCCATTATTTTGGTGTGGGAATTTTTGCTCTTTTGATGCTACAAAAATTCCCAAGTTCATCCACAAAAAGCTTACATCTCAATCCTCCACCAAAGGCAACTTCCAATACCCCAAATGAGACATAGCTTCTACACTATATTCTACAGCAAATCTTGGGCACGTCGACTCGCCAGCATCGTGCCCGAGTTGCCTCGGTCCAGAGGTGGGAGCCCGTAAAAAAAAGCCGGCGACGTGGTGCCCTTCCGGCGACTTGGTGGAGACCGGAGATTCCGCGGGGAGATCGGGACGACGACGAGAAGACCGAAGGACACGGATCGCTCGGTATATCTCTCTACCCCCTTCTTGTTAGCTAGGACTAGATTTAATGGAACGATCCGTGTTTATAGTGCGCAGTGGTGCCGGTTTAAAAAGTTAAAGTAAATCATCGCTTCCGCATTCCGGCATCGGATTGACGGCCGGGGCGCCGCCGTGAACTTACAGTGGTATTAGAGCCTCGCCATTAACCTAGTCTAGCTTTGTCTAATGTGTTTACATTTTCGATCGAACAAAAATTCCAAAATCCGCGTTTTCAAGGCATCAGGTTTCTGTCGAAATTTTTTTTGCTCGAAATGTTTTTTCAGTGTGTTGCAGAAGCATGTGCAGGAAAAGTTAAGACTTCTGTGAAAATTTGGTGAAGTGATACTGTAGGACCACCGCGGAACCGCGGCCAAACCCTCCTTTGGGCAGCGGTTCCGCCGCAGTACAGTGCCCTCTCTGCACTAATTTTCTACAGAGCTCTTTAAACATGAAAATAGGGGTTTTGGAACATTCTTTTTGGGCCCAGATTTTCTGTGAGTGCTACAGAAGTGCTTAGGGCCCACTTGGGTAAATTTGATCGATCGAAAATGTTTAAACATGTTAGTTCACAGTATTTACATTATATCTGCGACCGTGAATGTCACATGATCGGTAAATCCCGTCTAACTGGTATAGCCCGGTTAGACGGATTTGCGAACGTGACATTCACGTTGATGTTCTGTGATTGTGCTGTGATGTTGCGGATTGGTCATGGGGATAGCCTGGATGCAATGCTAGTACAGTTTTGGTTGTATTATGTACATTTGATATTGCGGGGCGAGCGTCCGACATGTGGACTGCCGTCACTGCCTGATTATATATTATTCTGTACTAAGATTACCCCAAGGTGGGGTGCACGGATAGCCGGGTTCTAGAGGGCAACGGGCCCGCATCTCATGGCATTGAGACGGAGGGGGCTTCACTCTAGAATTGGTGGGCTATTCGCCGCACTCGTAGGGGGTACAGGTTGACCCAGGAGGGGTGCCCAAGTTACCGGATTCCGTGAAGTGCTGGGTGGTCCGTTCACGTTGCTGAAGGGGGCTGCCCCGCTTCAGGTTTTGGCGGGTAACTTGTCGTGCCCGTAGGGGTCTAGGATTTCATTGCACAGGCTATCCACACGACCAGGGGAACGTCGGGTTTCAGTAGCGGCTCTGTGAAACCCGGGGATCCTAGATATCTGTATTATTCTGTGATGCTGTACATTTCTGTGATGTTGCATTTTATCATGCCTTGAGCGAAAATATTATATCATGATATATATACTAGTAGATGTTGTATATGTTTTGCATCCGCGGTAGTCCATTCCCCGCTCTGTCCTTAGTTAAGTAACCTAACGGGTAATGACGGGACCCAGTGGCGAATGCGGATGGCATATACGTACATCATTATTTTCGTTCTTTATTGGTGTGATCAAGTGATGGGACTGCGTTGATTTGGATCAATGCAAGTTAAAAACAAACCTATTCTGATGTTGTTGGAACACTTTTCAAAAAGCTGTTATTGCAAGGACGTTCACTTTTGTTTTGCATCGTGGTATTCAGATGGAATATCCTGCTCCTCAGTCGACGAGGCAAGGGCCGAGATCCCTTCACCGGGGGTGACCCCTTGGACAAAAAGTTTGCGTCAGGGCAATAACTTCACTATAGCCGATTACTTTTTCTTTGCACCGTGGTATTCAGTTGGAATATCCTGCACCTCATTCTACGGGGAAAGAGCCGAGATGCCTTCACCGGGAGTGACCTCTTTAGCAAAGGTTTTCGTCACAATATTTTTAAATGCTTGTAACACCTTAGGATAAGGGTTAGTGAATAATTATAAATAAATAATGGTTTTTAATAAAAAAGTTTACCAAATTGTGTTTTAAATATTTTTCCAAATCTAATAAATATTTTTCCAAAATTTTCCTAGGCTTGCACACACATGTGCATGTAAACTAGGATTTTTTTAAATCAAGTTAATTCCATAATTATTAACCATGGTGGTTAATTATAGGATTAAGTCTTTTGGGTCTTAAGTGGGTTTTATTAGTTGATAAGTAGCCACTTTAGTTTGAATTGAGGGTGTTGACTTGTGTGAGAGTGAGAGAGAGAGCATCATGGCTTTAGCCCATGCTTGCCATTAATGATGAGAGAGAGGGGGGGTTGACAATTGGAAGCTAATTATTTCCTCTCATTTCCTTTCTTTGTTTCTCTCATAACCCTCACACTCACACACACACCCACACACTTACCTCTTTCCCCAGCTCCAAAACAAACAGCAGCAGCAGCAGCAGCAAACACAGCAACAGCAGCAATCTCTGAAGCAAGAGGCAGCATCAGCAGCAGAGAGCAGAAGCATCAGCAGCAGTGAACTGCAGCAGCTCCAGCACCAAGTGCAGCCCCTTCTCTTCTCTTCTTCACCTTCCTCCAGCTTCCTAGGGTTAAGTATGAGGTATACTTCCTATCTTGCTTCCCTAGTTAGCTTAGTTAGTGTAAATTTGCATCGGATAGTGGATCTTAGTGCGTTTTAGTGTGTTATGGGGTGTTTAGTGTGAACTTTGAGCTAATGAGGTGTAGATTGGTTTCAGTGGGATGCTTGAGGTTTGTTATGACCATGTTAACTTAGTTGAACCCCAATTACGCTAAAATACCACCAGTTTCACAATTGTTGCAAATGTCGTATTTGTGCAAAATTGAGTTTTTCTGGATCTGCTAATGACCCTGTGAGTTCAGATTGAAATTGTGAAGACTGTAGTGTAGTGGAGTAGAGCTGATACACCAGGTGAAACCCGACCCCCTGACTCCCCACTCCGGCCGCCAAAATCTTCATTCTGGCCGCAATTTGCGGCCAGATGGGTAGGGAATTGGGTTTTGTTTGGTCCATTGGGTGTCTGCTACTGTGTGTAGTGTTTTGGTATATATATTTTTGGGAGTTTGGTTCTGTAGAAAAATCTGGGACCAAATACCTATTTTGCCGTTTTCTAAACCTTCGCGACACGCGTGATACGTGAGTAGGTTTGGGTTTCTGCGTATCGCGGCGCGTCGGGGTAGTTTCGTGGCGCGTGATCACACGTTTTAGCGTATCGCGCACACGCGCGATTGGTTTGCGACACGGGTTTCTTATTGGATTTCAATGTCACGTTTTTGTGAATTAAGCTTATGTGTGATATGTGTATGTGATTCTAGGTTCGCAGGCCAGTGAGACGGACGCTGCAAAGAAGGGCAAGCAAGTGGTTGGATACACTTAGCGCGAGGCTCGGTGAGTAGATTTCACATCTACGGGGATATCGCCCGCATGGCGTTATGCGTCAGGGCTGATAGGACTTTATTATTATATGTTGCATGCACCCCATAGACTGTCATCGCATATTGCATTCTCTGCTGTGCTGATACATATATATTGCTTAGAACTGATAGAACACCGCACTATTACAACGGTTTATGTTGCACGGGCACTATTTACATGCTACACACACACCGTTAGTAATTGCCATGCCACACTCACTATAGAGCTGCCATGATTATATTGCTATAGTTCGCTTCATATGTGATTTGATATGACCTTCATGTATATTGGGAGCCGCATGACATCTTTTAAAACCGGAAATGAAACTACTTTAAAAAGCGGTTTTCCCCTTATACCCATACCGTGGATCGATGTATATTGTACCTCGCATTGGATTTTACTATTGGTATTGGATTTTCATGTGGTTTCTGTTTTAAGGACCGTGGAATTATTTAAGGAAAGATATGCTATTTTGAAAAACCCGGTACCTCGTGGTATGATATTTTGGTGTGTCCACCACGCGTTTTCTCGGTGCTGAGACGTGTGCTTGAAACCCGACTCGAGGAGTGGATGTTCCGTTTGCGGGTTCGTGGTGGGCCCGGTATGGTTCCCCTCGGCGAGATGATCGATGGGATTTGCCGATTGAGCCTGGAGGCGGGCGAGTACCTACCGGTGATTGGTTGGACCTGGCAGTTGTCCGGAGGATACTGACCAGAGTCGAGTGATGGATGCGGGATGATCCGTGCTGCCGGGGCCGAGGGCCGATACCGCAGACAGACCCCGTGGGGCCGGTCCGGATTGACAGCGCCCGATATTCGAGGATTTACGTGTCGATGCTGGACACGAGTATTTTATGATGTTTTGGGTGCCGATGTTGGGCACTCGTGATTCCTCCGAGATATACAGGATTTGAGGGCCGATGGGTGTGCCGGCGCCTGAGTATATGTGGGATTTGGGTGCAGTTGAGGCACCGATCATTGTTTTCCATGTTGACATGGTCCATGTAGATATTATTTATCCCATACTCAGTATTGATTACTATACATCTCATCCTGTGGCATTTACCTGTTAGAGTACATGCATTACTATTGTATCCACTGTTGACATGCATTGATATCATCTGCTGGCATTAGTAGAGCCATGCTATATGTGCATGCTTGCGATCACCTTTATATGTTATCTCTATTCACGAGTTGGCAACTCACCCCCGTTGTGCCACAGTGTTTGCAGGTTGCCCTTGGGAGTAGTCACGGCTGGCTGTTACCGTATCTTTTGGCACAGATACCCTTTTGAGCAGAGTTAGCTTTTGCTGATAGGTGGGTTTTGTACGGTATCTGTTATCTTTCAGTTGTATATTGATGTATCTAGTACTCTCCATCTACCTTCTGTATTGACTTAGAGACAGTTGTGAGGACGATATGTATGATTTTATATTCTGGTGTCGAGCTCGCATGTGAGCCGACGTTACTTTATGCAGTCTCATCATTTATGATATTGTCCTTGTTTTACTGTGTATTCTTCGCTACGGCGTCGTATATCATATTGTGATGCTTTATTCATGTCAGTTGTTATTTCCGCTACACCTTGCTTTTACCCGACTTTCGGGGCTAATGTTTTAAAAGGGAAATGTTACCAAAATTATAAAACTTATAACTATTGAACTTAAAAAGGATTTCTACTAAATAAATGATGTTTTTCGGACATGTGTGATTGTTTTTACAAAATGTTTTAAAATCACTCTATATTTATTGGTTTTGATTTCTGGGTTCGGCTTACTTAGCCGCGTTGCGCCTGTAGACGTTGCGTGGTTAAGTGCCGGTCACGAGTCGAATTCTCGGGTCGTGACAAAGTTGGTATCAGAGCGTAGGTTTTACCTTCAGAGTGTAGGATGACCCTGGTATGATGGAGTAGGTAACTGCAACAGGGTAGCGTAGCGTGCGTATGTTCCGCGGCATACTCACGACACGGTACTCCGTTTACGCGACCTTAGGACTTATTGATTTGATCCCTCCTTATATTCTTGCGATTCGATTTTCGTGTTCTTATCGGATCCAAATTTTCTTTCAGCCATTATGCCGCCTAAGACTACGAGGGCACAGAGAGCGGCCGTGAGGGCCGAGATTCGTGTTGACCCGTCCGAGACGAGGACTGATCCGGGCAGTACGCCGGTTGTACCCGAGCAGGCTGTTCCTGCCGTGACAGAGCAGATCGCCTCGTTAGAGGCTGGTATGCAGGAGATGCGCCAGATGATAGGATCGCTAGTTGAGACGCTTCGAGCGCAGCGACCAGAGGTAGCTCCACCAGTTCCAGAGACCGCGATGGTGCCTACCGCACAGCCAGTTGCCCCTGCAGCCACAGAGGTGATTACAGTATCGCTATCAGAGTTCATAAGGCTGAAGCCTCCAGTTTTCACAGGCACCGATACAGCCGAGGACCCACAGTCTTTCATCGACAGGATGGCCAGGATATGCCGTTCCCTCAGATGCGCAGATGCGAGATGGGTCGAGTTCGCGAGCTTTCGCCTGGAAGGTCTTGCGCAGAAATGGTGTGATTCAGTGGAGAAGGGCAGAGCAGCAGGTCTTCCTCCTATGACCTGGACGGAGTTCGTGACCATATTTCTAGCCCGTTTCCTTCCCCGGAGTGTTAGAGATGCCCGAGCACGCAGGTTTGAGTCCTTGCGCCAGACGCCAGGGATGACAGTGGCGGAGTATGACGTACTGTTTACAGAGCTAGCAGTCTACGCCCCACATTTAGTGGCCACCGAGGAGCTGCGAGTCCGGAGATTTGTTCGAGGCTTGCTTTCACCAGTGTTCCTCGCGATCAGCGCGCAGCACTACGAGACCTATACAGCAGCTGTAGACGCAGCCCTAGTAGTCGAGGAGCACCTTGTTGAGACTTCGGTACTTCCAGAGCCGAAGAGAGTTCGTACCAGTATTTCAGCACGGAGGCAGTCATTTAGACGCCGCGACAGATATCGTTCCGGTACGAGGAGTAGCAGAGATTCGGGACGAGGTCGGATGTTTAGTTCGTATCCCCAGGAAGGTCAGCAGTCGCCGCGGGGTTGCTACAGATGTGGCAGCCTACTTCACCTCGTTCGAGATTGTCCAGAGACACACCGGAGGGAGGCAGCAGCACCGCATGTTACCTTACCACCTTCACCACCCCAGAGGGCGTTGCCCGTTGCGCCTACCGTTGCTCCGCGCCAGACTTATGCACCGAGAGGTCGTGGGCATGGAGGAGTTGCTCAGAGAGGACGAGATGACCGAGGCCGAGGTCAGTCAGTTACAGGTGGTGGACATGCGAGGGTCTTTGCTTTGACACATCAGGACACGCAGGCGTCCAATGCAGTGGTTTCAGGTATCCTCCCTGTATGTTCGGTTGATGCACATGTATTGTTCAATCCCGGGTCCACACACTCGTACGTATCCACACACTTTGTGCCGAGTTTGGGTAGAGAGTCTGGCTTGCTTGATCAGCCGCTAGTGGTGACTACTCCTGTGGGAGAGTCGTTTGTGGCTAGGCACGTGTTCCGATCCTGTATCGTCTGTATTGGCGAGAGAGAGTTGCCTGTCGACTTGATCCTTCTGGAGATGTTGGACTTCGACGTTCTTTTGGGCATGGATTGGTTAGCCACGTGCTATGCTTCTGTGGACTGCCGCGAGAAGACAGTTAGGTTCTGTTTCCCCGGCGAGTCGGTTTTTGTGGTGTTGGGGGACCGTGGTGCCGCCCCTCACAGTGTGATTTCTTCTTTTCGCGCTGGACAGCTTTTGAGGAAGGGATGTCAGGGATTTCTCGCCTATGTTTGCGATGCTCGAGCTACAGAGGTTCCATTGGATCAGGTTCCGGTTGTTAGCGAGTTTCCTGATGTGTTCCCTGACGAGCTTCCTGGGTTGCCGCCCGAGCGTGACATTTCTTTCTGTATTGATTTGGTTCCTGGTTCGGGGCCTATTTCTATACCGCCCTATCGGATGGCCCCGGCGGAACTTCGTGAGCTGAAGGGTCAGTTACAGGATTTGCTGGACAAGGGACTTATTCGATCCAGTGTTTCTCCTTGGGGTGCTCCAGTCCTGTTCGTCAAGAAGAAGGATGGCAGTTTGCGTCTTTGTATCGACTACCGCCAGCTTAACAGGGTGACAGTGCGGAACAGGTATCCTTTGCCGCGTATCGACGATTTGTTCGACCAGCTTCAGGGGGCAGGGTACTTTTCGAGGATCGATTTGCGATCAGGCTATCATCAGCTGCGGGTTCGACAGGAGGACATTCCCCGGACAGCTTTCCGTACGCGCTACGGCCATTACGAGTTCTTGGTGATGTCGTTCGGACTCACCAATGCGCCAGCAGCCTTCATGGATTTGATGAATCGTATTTTCCGGCCTTACTTGGATCTGTTCATTATAGTCTTCATCGACGATATCTTAGTGTATTCCCGGAGTAGTGAGGAGCACGAGCAGCACCTGCGGATTACATTGCAGACATTGAGGGAGCACCAGCTTTATGCGAAATTCTCTAAGTGTGCTTTTTGGCTGGACAGCGTAGATTTCTTGGGGCACGTGATTTCACGAGACGGTATATGTGTAGACCCGAGGAAGATCGAGGCAGTTCAGCGTTGGCCCAGACCCACATCGGTGACGGAGATTCGCAGCTTTTTGGGATTAGCCGGTTATTACAGGCGTTTTGTGCAGGACTTCTCACGTATTGCTACACCGTTGACCGGGTTGACCCGGAAAGGAGTTCCCTTCGATTGGACGGAGGAGTGCGAGCACAGTTTTCAGCAGTTACGGACACGGCTGACGACTGCACCGGTGCTATCTTTACCTTCCGGACCGGGCGGATTTGTGGTCTTTTGTGATGCTTCTTGAGTGGGATTGGGATGCGTTCTGATGCAACATGATAGGGTGATCGCGTATGGCTCGCGACAATTGAAGAAGCACGAGCAGAACTACCCCACTCATGATTTGGAGATGGCAGCAGTGGTCTTCGCACTTAAGATCTGGCGACACTACCTATACGGCGAGTCGTGCCAGATATTTACGGATCACAAGAGTCTGAAATACATATTCCAGTAGCGGGACCTGAACCTTCGACAGCGTCGATGGATGGAGTTAGTGAAGGATTATGACTGCGAGATCTTATATCACCCGGGCAAGGCAAATGTGGTGGCGGATGCTTTGAGCAGGAGGCCCGGGAGTAGTTTATCTTGTTTGAGCGCAGTACAGGAGCAGTCATCCGCAGATTGGCAGATATTATGCGACAGTCGAGTACAGTTCGAGTTCACGTCGATTGGAGGACAGATAGCGCATGTCCGTGCACGCCCACAGTTGATCGATCGTATACGTGAGGCGCAGCTCAGTGATGACCGATGTTCAGAGATCATAGCACAGATGGGACAGGACCGATTTTCCGAGTTCGTGGTCGATGATCAGGGGATACTACGGTTTGGAGTCAGACTGTGCGTACCTGATGCTGAGGGACTGAGGCGTGAGATTCTTGAGGAGGCACATCGATCGGTGTATAGCGTCCATCCCGGTTCCACCAAGATGTATCATGATATGAGAGATGTTTACTGGTGGGACGGAATGAAGAGGGACATTGCAGATTTTGTATCGAGATGCCTGACTTGTCAGCAAGTCAAGGCTGAGCACCAGAGGCCCGCGGGAGAGCTACAGCCGTTACCCATTCCGGAGTGGAAATGGGAACAGATTTCGATGGATTTCGTGGTGGGTCTACCCAGGACTAGTAGGGGGTATGACTCCATCTGGGTGATCGTGGATCGTTTGACGAAAGCGGCTCACTTCTTACCGGTGAAAACGACTTTCGGATTTACTCAGTATGCCCAGATCTATATTGACGAGATAGTGCGACTACACGGAGTTCCGACGTGCATTGTGTCCGACAGAGGCACCCAGTTTACCAGTAGGCTATGGCAGAGGCTTCAGGAGGCTTTGGACACTCGCTTGAGTTTCAGCACGGCATTTCATCCGCAGACCGACGGACAGTCAGAGCGGACCATCCAGACTCTCGAGGACATGCTCAGAGCTTGTGTACTAGATTTCGGAGGTAGCTGGGATCATCATTTGCCCTTAGTAGAGTTCTCCTACAATAACAGCTACCAGGAGACTATTCAGATGGCACCATTTGAGGCTCTTTATGGGAGGAAATGTAGGTCGCCTACTTGTTGGACAGAGCTCAGTGAGAGCAGTATCTTAGGGCCACAGATCGTTGAGGAGACGACCGCGAAGATCCAGTTGATTCGCGATAGGATGAGAGCAGCGCAGAGTAGGCAGAGAGCTTATGCAGACCGTCGACGACGCAGACTTGAGTTTTCTGTTGGTGATCATGTTTTCTTGAGGGTCTCCCCAATGAAAGGTGTGATGAGGTTTGGGAAGAAGGGGAAGCTCAGCCCCAGATTTGTGGGCCCCTTCGAGATCCTCGAGCGTGTTGGTGCAGTAGCTTACCGGTTAGCCCTTCCGCCCAGCTTTCCAGACGTGCACCCTGTATTCCATGTCTCGATGCTCCGCAGATATCTTCATGATCCTTCGCATGCGATTCAGCATCCGACGATCCAGCTTGAGCGCGACCTTTCCTATGCAGAGCAGCCGGTGATGATCTTGGATCGACAAGTGAAGAAATTGAGATCGAAGGACATTCCATCAGTTAAAGTACTTTGGCGTGGTCAGAACCGTGAGGAGGTCACTTGGGAGACCGAAAGCGAGATGATGAAGACGTATCCCCATCTTTTTGAAGGTAACCTTAGTTAGATTTTTGAAATTCGGGGACGAATTTCTTTAAGGGGGAGAGATTGTAACACCTTAGGATAAGGGTTAGTGAATAATTATAATTAAATAATGGTTTTTAATAAAAAAGTTTACCAAATTGTGTTTTAAATATTTTTCCAAATCTAATAAATATTTTTCCAAAATTTTCCTATGCTTGCACACACATGTGCATGTAAACTAGGATTTTTTTAAATCAAGTTAATTCCATAATTATTAACCATGGTGGTTAATTATAGGATTAAGTCTTTTGGGTCTTAAGTGGGTTTTATTAGTTGATAAGTAGCCACTTTAGTTTGAATTGAGGGTGTTGACTTGTGTGAGAGAGAGAGAGAGTGCATCATGGCTTTAGCCCATGCTTGCCATTAATGATGAGAGAGAGGGGGGGTTGACAATTGGAAGCTAATTATTTCCTCTCATTTCCTTTCTTTGTTTCTCTCATAACCCTCACACTCACACACACACCCACACACTTACCTCTTTCCCCAGCTCCAGAACAAACAGCAGCAGCAGCAGCAGCAAACACAACAACAGCAGCAATCTCTGAAGCAAGAGGCAGCATCAGCAGCAGAGAGCAGAAGCATCAGCAGCAGTGAACTGCAGCAGCTCCAGCACCAAGTGCAGCCCCTTCTCTTCTCTTCTTCACCTTCCTCCAGCTTCCTAGGGTTAAGTATGAGGTATACTTCCTATCTTGCTTCCCTAGTTAGCTTAGTTAGTGTAAATTTGCATCGGATAGTGGATCTTAGTGCGTTTTAGTGTGTTATGGGGTGTTTAGTGTGAACTTTGAGCTAATGAGGTGTAGATTGGTTTCAGTGGGATGCTTGAGGTTTGTTATGACCATGTTAACTTAGTTGAACCCCAATTACGCTAAAATACCACCAGTTTCACAATTGTTGCAAATGTCGTATTTGTGCAAAATTGAGTTTTTCTGGATCTGCTAATGACCCTGTGAGTTCAGATTGAAATTGTGAAGACTGTAGTGTAGTGGAGTAGAGCTGATACACCAGGTGAAACCCGACCCCCTGACTCCCCACTCCGGCCGCCAAAATCTTCATTCTGGCCGCAATTTGCGGCCAGATGGGTAGGGAATTGGGTTTTGTTTGGTCCATTGGGTGTCTGCTACTGTGTGTAGTGTTTTGGTATATATATTTTTGGGAGTTTGGTTCTGTAGAAAAATCTGGGACCAAATACCTATTTTGCCGTTTTCTAAACCTTCGCGACACGCGTGATACGTGAGTAGGTTTGGGTTTCTGCGTATCGCGGCGCGTCGGGGTAGTTTCGTGGCGCGTGATCTCACGTTTTAGCGTATCGCGCACACGCGCGATTGGTTTGCGACACGGGTTTCTTGTTGGATTTCAATGTCGCGTTTTTGTGAATTAAGCTTATGTGTGATATGTGTATGTGATTCTAGGTTCGCAGGCCAGTGAGACGGACGCTGCAAAGAAGGGCAAGCAAGTGGTTGGATACACTTAGCGCGAGGCTCGGTGAGTAGATTTCACATCTACGGGGATATCGCCCGCATGGCGTTATGCGTCAGGGCTGATAGGACTTTATTATTATATGTTGCATGCACCCCATAGACTGTCATCGCATATTGCATTCTCTGCTGTGCTGATACATATATATTGCTTAGAACTGATAGAACACCGCACTATTACTAACGGTTTATGTTGCACGGGCACTATTTACAAGCTACACACACACCGTTAGTAATTGCCATGCCACACTCACTATAGAGCTGCCATGATTATATTGCTATAGTTCGCTTCATATGTGATTTGATATGACCTTAATGTATATTGGGAGCCGCATGACATCTTTTAAAACCGGAAATGAAACTACTTTAAAAAGCGGTTTTCCCCTTATACCCATACCGTGGATCGATGTATATTGTACCTCGCATTGGATTTTACTATTGGTATTGGATTTTCATGTGGTTTCTGTTTTAAGGACCGTGGAATTATTTAAGGAAAGATATGCTATTTTGAAAAACCCGGTACCTCGTGGTATGATATTTTGGTGTGTCCACCACGCGTTTTCTCGGTGCTGAGACGTGTGCTTGAAACCCGACTCGAGGAGTGGATGTTCCGTTTGCGGGTTCGTGGTGGGCCCGGTATGGTTCCCCTCGGCGAGATGATCGATGGGATTTGCCGATTGAGCCTGGAGGCGGGCGAGTACCTACCGGTGATTGGTTGGACCTGGCAGTTGTCCGGAGGATACTGACCAGAGTCGAGTGATGGATGCGGGATGATCCGTGCTGCCGGGGCCGAGGGCCGATACCGCAGACAGACCCTGTGGGGCCGGTCCGGATTGACGGCGCCCGATATTCGAGGATTTACGTGTCGATGCTGGACACGAGTATTTTATGATGTTTTGGGTGCCGATGTTGGGCACTCGTGATTCCTCCGAGATATACAGGATTTGAGGGCCGATGGGTGTGCCGGCGCCTGAGTATATGTGGGATTTGGGTGCAGTTGAGGCACCGATCATTGTTTTCCATGTTGACATGGTCCATGTAGATATTATTTATCCCATACTCAGTATTGATTACTATACATCTCATCCTGTGGCATTTACCTGTTAGAGTACATGCATTACTATTGTATCCACTGTTGACATGCATTGATATCATCTGCTGGCATTAGTAGAGCCATGCTATATGTGCATGCTTGCGATCACCTTTATATGTTATCTCTATTCACGAGTTGGCAACTCACCCCCGTTGTGCCACAGTGTTTGCAGGTTGCCCTTGGGAGTAGTCACGGCTGGCTGTTACCGTATCTTTTGGCACAGATACCCTTTTGAGCAGAGTTAGCTTTTGCTGATAGGTGGGTTTTGTACGGTATCTGTTATCTTTCAGTTGTATATTGATGTATCTAGTACTCTCCATCTACCTTCTGTATTGACTTAGAGACAGTTGTGAGGACGATATGTATGATTTTATATTCTGGTGTCGAGATCGCATGTGAGCCGACGTTACTTTATGCAGTCTCATCTTTTATGATATTGTCCTTGTTTTACTGTGTATTCTTCGCTACGGCGTCGTATATCATATTGTGATGCTTTATTCATGTCAGTTGTTATTTCCGCTACACCTTGCTTTTACCCGACTTTCGGGGCTAATGTTTTAAAAGGGAAATGTTACCAAAATTATAAAACTTATAACTATTGAACTTAAAAAGGATTTCTTCTAAATAAATGAAGTTTTTCGGACATGTGTGATTGTTTTTACAAAATGTTTTAAA
The DNA here is from genome assembly GCA_030015575.1 of Agapanthus africanus. NCBI lineage: Eukaryota > Viridiplantae > Streptophyta > Magnoliopsida > Asparagales > Amaryllidaceae > Agapanthus > Agapanthus africanus. The sequence goes on from JASDDO010000012.1 coordinate 360,406,027, forward strand.
ATCACTCTATATTTATTGGTTTTGATTTCTGGGTTCGGCTTACTTAGCCGCGTTGCGCCTGTAGACGTTGCGTGGTTAAGTGCCGGTCACGAGTCGAATTCTCGGGTCGTGACAATGCTATTCAGTTCCTTCAACGATATCAAGTTCATTACGTTAAAGGTTTTCGCCAAAAACCATTCGTAGCCCTCCGTCGTTTCAGACGGGTAGCACGTAGTATTCATGCTATGTTTGTTGACCTTCGTCAAGGCATAGTGAATGGTAGCTGCTTGTTACCTTTCTGCTCCATAGATAGATGCGTTGGTTTGGGACAGCCGTATAGCCTTGTTGACCTTCGTCAAGGGCTTGTACGGGTGGGTTCAAATTATCCTGGACAATGACGGGTAGAACTTGACATGTGACTTATGATTTGTTGACCTTCATCAAGGTCATAAGAGCATGGGGTAAAAATCACATCGGGAGTTTCTAAAAAAACTGAAACTTGCCAGATATGCGCATACCTTCTGGAGTGTGATGACGTGAGCGGATTCCGTCACTTTATCATACGATGATAGTTGGATCCCGATTCCCACTGATGAGTTGATTTACTCCTCGGGTGATCCCGACTAATTCTTCTTTCCGGTTTGGAGGAGAGTTTGACGGTACAGTGGGAGGTTTCCAAATTAGATAAATTGGTAACCATTCTGATCTAGGTTAGAGTGCATGCTGAGTGTTTCTTTTCTCTCTCTCTTTGGCAGCGACCATTGACCCGACCCTAGACTATGACTCAGTGACCAAGTTGACCGAACCTTCTTAAACACCGGCTTTTGGATTTTCAGGGTTGCAGACCTCATTGGCACTCCTACCTTTACCCTTTTCTCTAGGACACCCCGTATTACTACGAACGTCCACTTCCATTGGACAAAACCATCGTATGGTTAGATACAAACTCGAAGGAATTTATTCGAGGATGGTTTCCGGTTCTGGAGAAAACGGATAGGACTATTCAGTTGTTTTTTCATTTTACCTTCTCTCAGGTTGCGAGTGCTCCTTGGTTTAGGAGACAGTACACCTATTACGCAAATTGGATAGTCTTCTTCCAAACCATAGGCAGGTGCCGAACGGTGGGGAATGAAGAAAACCAATTAGCATAACGATGGTGTACAGAAGGTATTAAGTAAAGACATAACAAGGGATTAGTAAGAGGGCAAAGTAAATTGCGACTGCTATTCACGACCAAACCAAGCATTTCTTCGCCAATCCTAAATCACCTTTGTATTTCTCCAGGACACTCTGTATCACTACGAAGATCAACAGTTTATTGGATACACCATCGTATGGTTATATACGAACTCGAAAGGAACTTGTTCCAGTTCGGGGATGGATTCTGGTTCAGGAGAAATAGGAATAAGGATTATTCGGTTGTCTTTTATCTTCACCTTCTCTCGCATTGCGAGTGCTCCTAGGATTAGGACAGTACACCCATTATGCTTATTGGATAGTCTTCTTCCAAACCATAGGCTGGTGCCGAACGGTAGGGAAGGAAGAAAACCATTTGGCCTAAAGGGGTGTACAGAAGGTAATGACTAAAGACATAGAAAGGGATTTGGAAAGATGGCAAACAATTACACGGTTATAGTTGTGAATCAGGATAATGGAAGAGACATTACTAGGAATACCGGGATACCCCATCGAAACATTTCAATGTTTTAGTTTCACTGTGTACTGTTAAAGGAAAACTGATTTCCCAATCAGATCATGCTCCAGGGTATGTATTTACCAGGTATGATTCTCACATCTATATGGTTTTACAGATGATGAGTGGGAGTAAGTTATTGGGAATTGGGTGATCATCCTCATTATATCGGGATTCGTTGTAATCGGTGACATTTGAGGAAGTCACCTGGGTCGTTTGCCGGACGACAAATATTTGGTTTTGAATATCCGCTATAATGCACCAATTCCAAATTGATATATCTGTACGTCTATTTTTATAGAGTGAGATATACCTTTTTGAAATTATGTCTATGACATTTACCTATATCAGTGGATGGTTAGGTAAGGAGTATTAAACAGCGGTGTAATTCTTCTTAACCATAAGTACAGTTTTCAACTTACGACACATAGGGATTGAGTTATCAGACTCAAGGGACTTATACAGAGTATTGTATGTTGTCCAGTGTCCATTAGGACAGAGGGGTTGGTCCTCGTACTGTATTCGGTTTACTTATGACTTCTCTAGTTTTTAGACAGGTGTTTCGTAGAAACACAGGGTCCGAATTTTGAGAAGTTATAAGTATATCAATAAAGTAGAGAACCAAGCATTGCAAGTATCGGAATTCTTCAAAGTGATCGAAGATGTAGATACTTGTGTATGGTGTTCAGTTGATAGTAATGATTAAGAGAACTTGCTGCTCTTTCAGGTTACTCATAATTGGAAGCATTCCTAAGTTGAGTAACGCTGATCGGCCTCCTTCCATTTAGTAGACATGCACTGGAGAAAGCTGCATGATTTGAATCTGGTTCAATTAAATCAGTGCCTCTGGTTCTATATTGGATATAGAACAGTTCATATCTTAACGATGTTAAGGTACGGGGAGTTGTCCGGCATATGCTTAAAACCAGATTCTGGATAACTCAAGGCACGTTTCTGTAATGGCTGTTTGTCGGTTGACCCAGGCTATGACGAGGGTTGACTTTCTACCATCTGGAAGATCAATAGTGATATTGTTCTAGACTCACCACAGTTTTAATAAAAATGGATTTTTTCAGAAAACAGTAGTAGGAGTATGGTAGAACTGGAAGTGATTCCAGAACCGCAAACGATTACTGAAGATTTGATAAGGAACCTAAAGATTCAATCTGGTTTGACATTCCATTGGCCACTCCGCAGATAAAGTGGGTAACTTCAGGCACCCGACAGGTACTCCGGTAGCCTCAAGGACGGTGACAGGGAAGTTCTTGTTTACCCAGACTTGTCATTGCTGTTGTTCCAGACTGTGAGACCCGGCGGGAGGATGAGTATAGCGTCGTTCTAAACTAGCTTTAGAAGTGAACGTGTATATGACTCTGCCAGAGGGTTGTCGTAGTCAGTGGGAGCAGCGGAAGCATTGGTGGACATGTGGCTTATGTCTATTTATAGACAAAAGCAGATGTAGCGGAGATAGATCATCTATTTCTGACGTGACAGTCGTAGGTTTGACTTCGTCAGAATAGGGGATGGATCTGTTGAGAAGGTAGTAGGGTGTGATGCCATGGTATTTGGATGACATACACAGAGTAGGAAGTGATATTCCTATACTACGATCGGTTATACTTTGGTCGTCACACAGTGGTTTCTCCACATGGGACTTGGACATTATATCAGACATACTGGTTACTAGATCTAGATTTGGGTGGTTTCCCAATCAGGGTACTTAGACAGCATTCTAAGAGTATTTAGAATGGATGACTCCTGGTACGGTAGTGTACCTGCAGGTAATGGAGTCACCCTCTCTAAAGGTGTCTTACAGACTAAAGAGGAGAGGGATGTGCATGATTGGCAGATCACTTGCTCAGGCAGTTGAGTCAATCTTGAGATGTCAAGTACCACACCAGATGTTGTTTTTGCACTGGATGCAATAAGTTGATATTGATCCAATCCTGGAGAAACAGTCGGAGGCAATTTTAGAACATAAGTGGATGTTCTATGGATATGATAACGACAGCCTCATTCGGGAGACAGTTATAATTCCAGGCTTCCAAGGTGATCTGGACGAAAAGGAGGTTGTCAGAGTTACAGTTTTCCTTCTAACGAGGGGCAGTATTTTGGACAGGTGGTCCAAGGAAATACTGAGGGAGGCATGGCGCAGGATACTGATTAAGTTCAGTTGACGATACAGTTTAAGAAGTTTGGATTTGGAGTTCATTTATGAGCTAGGTCCCATCAAAAATCCAGACACATTCTAAGGCAGGTATTGCTCATTTCGGGAGATGGCTTTCTCCGCGAACTTGAGATATAGAGAGATATAGAAAGAAACAAAATGGCGGATCCACTCACTGAGGCTATTCCTCGAACGCAATAGTTTCGCAAACAGGTTTTGTGAGACTGACTAGTAGTGGAGTTGGGTGTTCGGTATCACACGGGCTGTGAGTATGCGACATCGCAATAATTAGTCTTGAGTGCTAGTGGGAGATTGTTGTAGATAGTGACCTCAGATTCAATTATTGGATCACAGGCACGTGATTGCAATGATTGAGGGAGGAATTATCCCGGTAGGACAGTCTTACTCAAGATGATAGTATGCTATCTGGTTAACCTTTATCATCGTGTACTGCTTTAGGTGACCTTACAGGTCACTATTGCACGTTGATAGAGCCCCAAGGATTCTTGCTTGACTGCCAGCAGTATGAGGGCGATCATATACGTGGGAGCTGGTAGTCTATAAGCACATCCTTAAAAGGTCCCTAGTCGTGGGAGTTTCGAGACAGGGCATCGATACTCCAGAGTAGACTAGTGTATACAGTCGAGACCCCGACGAGGGGAGTTGGCCGGTCTCACAAGCCACTGGTGTCAGTTGGATCACCTAAGATGTATACAAGTGCTCGTTGGGTTATGAGTACACCGGACAGGACTCGCCAGGAATATGCTAGTTGGTCTTATACCTGACGTCAGATAGCAGTTCCCTGGTGACATGTGTACAGGTTAGTTCATCGACCTGAGGATCGTCATTTGTCTCGTGTGAGTTCCCACTGTACTTTGATTACTACCCTACCACGCTCAAAGAAGACGTGCAAACAGGTTTTAGTTTGGTACAGTCCCGAGCCACATGGAGGCAGTAAGCGGATCTTCAGGGGTTCGTCTCTCCCGGTATTGGGGGTGAGGTCGCGTTGTGTCTAGGAGAGCCCTTACACGAAGTCCTTGGCCAAGGCAGGAGATTTATTGGTAGGTATTCCAGTAGTATCTCAGGGTGTTCTGGGATACACTCCGACATGACTTGTACCGCTTTTGGGGGTCTGACTTTTACCAACCCCCTAGGCCCGCCATGCGATGCTCATAGATGAACGGACCGGACTGTACGGATATTGTCACTGACAGGCTCAGTAGGGTGTCAGGATGAGTTCTCTCATCGACGTCCCTTTTGGTCAATAGCTGGTAGCACGTTACGTATGTCTAATACCTCTGACGTGCTAGTGGTTAAATCCACAGCCATAGTATTGACGAGTCTTTAGAGTCCCCCACACACAGTTACTCAAGTTTCGGGCTAAACGCTGTAGAGGACGTATGGAGATATGGCAGGGTTCGATCAGATACGTGCGGTATTGCACGGATTAGAATCGGACGGTTAATACTAGCGGGCTTTGGTTTAAGCCGGATCCTAGTATTGTATTGTGTAGATTTTGTCTCATTGCATTTGTATTTCGGTCGGAATACAAATGCGGGTATGTATATACAGTAGCGGGGTTTTCCTGTAATTTATTACGGGATCAGTTTTTGGAGTTGACAGTTTGTTTTCCGTTTCAGCCATATTTCTTTGTATCTTTCATTGGCTGAAGATTGGTGGAGGAGGGCTTATTTGCATTTGTGCAAATAAGCATGTTGGAGGGTGTTATTTGCATATTGTTGTATCATGATGACTTAGCCTCCATTGACTTCTAGGATCATGATGGTTCATGATTGCTTATCTTTTGTCATGGTGATGATGATGGATTATGATGGTTGAGTGTGATTTTGGTTGTGATGATTCTTGATCATCATCACACCTTTTCTCTCTCTTGGATTATGATAGACTCTCTTTTATTTTGATACGCTCTCCCTCATTCTCTCACTCTCTTCCCTACACCATTGCATGGCCGGCCATCAAGAGGGAGGGCTGCCCATTATTTTGGTGTGGGAATTTTTGCTCTTTTCATGCCACAAAAATTCCCAAGTTCATCCACAAAAAGCTTACATCTCAATCCTCCACCAAAGGCAACTTCCAATACCCCAAATGAGACATAGCTTCTATACTATATTCTACAGAAAATCTTGGGCACGTCGACTCGCCAGCTTCGTGTCCGAGTTGCCTCGGTCCAGAGGTGGGAGCCCGTAAAAGAAGCCGGCGACGTGGTGCCCTTCCGGCGACTTGGTGGAGACCGGAGATTCCGCGGGGAGATCGAGACGACGACGAGAAGACCGAAGGACACGGATCGCTCGGTATATCTCTCTACCCCCTTCTTGTTACCTAGGACTAGATTTAATGGCACGATCTGGGTTTATAGTGCGCGGTGGTGCCGGTTTAAAAAGTTAAAGTAAATCATCGCTTCCGCATTCCGGCGTCGGATTGACGGCCGGGACGCCGCTGTGCACTTACATTAGGGTAGTCGTGCGACTTTGTTGGCCCGCGTCAAGGGTCGTGCGGGTGGGTTTAATTCAATCAAGAAATGCACGGGTTGAACTGACTAGTGTACTATGGTTTTTTGGCCCGCGTTAAGGTTATAGCCTGCCATGGGCAAAATATTATCGGGAATTTCAAGTGTTGAAATTTGCAATGAGATTGCATACCTTCTATGAGATAGTTGGATCCCGATACCCACTGCGAGTAATTGTTACTCCTGGGAGAGTTTTGCACTTTACAATTAGCCGATCAAGTAGGTATCTAGAAAGGTGTCAACGGGGTTACGCCTCTAGGAAAACGAGGTTTATTTTAATTAAGTCCGTGTGAAAGCATGGGGAACCTCCCTCAAAGTACCGACACTGGCCTGGCTGAAAGATTGGCGAACTTGTAGGGTGTAATTAATCCCGGCTAGTCTTTCCTTTTAGGGTTTGAAGGAAGGTTTGATGAAAACAGTGGGGGCCATCCTGATTAGATAAAATCATAACCAATCTAATCTTGTAAGAGCGCACGCAGAGTGTTTTCTTCTATCTCTCTCCTGGTAGCGACCATGTCACGCCTTAATCAAGATAATAATATGGATGTATTGACCGAACCCGCGTGTTATACTGTGCTGGGGAACGTTGGTCCCGCTCCAACTTATAATTGTTATAAGACCGATCAGGAAATAGGGGATTACCAGGATTCCCGTGCAGCCCAAACGAAGAAAGTGCATACTGATGCATGTTCTTCGGGTGTATTCATTACCGAGAACTGCTTCTCAATATCCTCTATGTCATGGGTATGAGATACCGGATCAGGATCCCACATATGTAATATGTTACATGGGCTACTGATAGTTAGAGAACTGAGAACGGGTGATAAAATTTCAAAAGTTGGAAACGGTGCAATTGTTGCAGCCAAGATGTTGGCAGTTATCACCCTGTATTACCAAATACATTGATTCTGAACGAATGTTATTAGATACCGAACCTGATATAGAACATCATATCAGTCTCTTTATTTAGTAAAGAAGGAAATAATTTTGTATTGTTGGATAATATTTTGAACATTTCATATATCAAGAGTTGATCGGTTTAGGCACGCTATCTAAAAACATATACGTTCTAAATCAAACCACAGTTCTTAACGTACAGAACACACACAAGAGGAAGAGTTCAGAAATGAACGAATCCTTCTTGAGGCATTGTAGACTAGGTCATATCAATGCGACCCGACTAGCTGATGTTACATTAAGATGCATATTTAAATCTGTTTGAATTTACATCTTGTGAAACTTGCCAGTCATGTCACAAAGATAAGATGACCATAGCTCCGTTTCTTGGAAACAGAGAAAGAGTTAGTGAACTCTTGGGATTGATACATGATGATGTATGAAATGTAAGTCGACGTTGTACACCCCACAAGTTGCGGGGAGGCGAAAATATGAAAAACAATATTTTTCTTTAAACTAACATCGACTAACTTACGGATCTTTGCCAAACCCTAACTAACAACATCATAGGAGGGATTAGCTACTAAGAAAGAAGATTATACCTTATGAACCAAGTCCTTCTTCTTCTCGTTGACCACCTCCTCGTCGGCCTCCTCTTTGTGATAGAAGATCCACCCGAGAGCTACTACTCCAAGCTTGACCTCTAACTTGAGTAACTAGGTTACTCAAAGTTCTAATCAAAGCAACCTAGGGAATATAGAGTAGGATTAGGGATTAATAAGTATTGCTAACACTTGATCTCAACACATGAGAGGTTAGGGTTAGGGTTTGAAGAGAGAGAGCTTGAGGAGAGAGAAGGTGAGAGTGAGAATCATTTTGGAATAATGAAATCTTTGTGAATATATGAAGCATACATATTATTAAATGAATAACAAATAATAATATATCATCATGCTTCATTAACTCACATAGTGATTCATCTCATGAGTCATTTAAATCATAAATGCATCATTAACTCCATGGATGAATCACACCATGACTTGTTAAACCAATTAATGCAAATGCCACCTTAGCCCCCATGTCATCAAACTTCGAGAAGCTTCTCGACAAATTACGAGAACGCCCCTCCTATCCGTGGAAACACGGAAATACTTTAGACTGTATTAATCGAATAATCCAATACTAGAATCTGGCTTAAACCAAAGCCCGCTAGTAAAAACTTTCCGAACATCGTACGTGCGTAAAAACACGTATGCGTCCGAACCCTGTCGTAAAACCATACGACCTCTATATCGTTTCGCCCGAAGCAGGGAAACTCTCTGTGTGGGACTCTAAAGACTCGACTACTACGCTGGCAGTGGGTTTAACCACAGACCGCAAGCGGCACTAGCTGTTCGTAATGGTCCCCAGGTAGATGTCGATAAGATAGCCGATAAGGAAACCCATCCGAACTCCTACTGAACCTGATTTGACAATCTCCGTACTGTCCGGTCTGTTCGTCTAGGACTATCGCATATCGGGACTAGGGGGCGGTAAGCGTCAGTCCCCTAAAAGCGGTATAAGTCATGTCGGAGCGAAACCCATTACACTTTGAGAAACTACTGGAAGACCTACCAGTAAATCTCGCTTGCCCTGGCTAGGGACTTTGCTGAATGGCTCTCCAAACACAGCGCGATATCAACCCCCAATACCGGGAGAGACGAATCCTGTCTAACCGCCACTGCCTCCAAGTGCTTCGGGACTGCACCCAACTGCTACCTGTTTGCATGACTCTTTTGAGCCGTGGTAGGGAAGCAATCTAAGAACAGTGGGAACACACTCGATGCGAAGCAGCAGTGTCAAGTCTGCGGACTATACTGTACTCATGTCACCTGGGAACTGTTAACTGACGACGGGTATAATACCAACCAACATTTCCCTGTGAGTCCTGTCCGGTGTACCCGTAACCCAATGAGCACCTGTATACTATCTCCAGTACGACGTACTGATGGATGTGGGACAGACCATCTCCCCAATTGGGATGAGAAGCGTACACACTAGTCTACTCCGGAGTATCGATGTCCGGTCTCGATAATCCTACGACTAGGGACCTGAAAAATGATGTGCTTGTAGACTACCCAGCCCCCACTAGTGTGACTGCCATCACAACGCTGGTAGTCAAGCAAGATCCTATGGGCTCTATCAATACGTATACACATATTAAGATAGATATAAACAAAGTAGCATACTACCATGTTTAGCAAGACTGTTAATATAACTGTGAATATCCCAAGCTTCCATTAAGTAATATACAAGCCAATATGATACAGTAATGGCCCCTAGGGCATATACACTAACAATCTCCCAGTTGCACTAGGGCCATGTACTGGCGTATCGAAGACCGATCATCTCGAGTAGCCTCTCGAACTGAATCTGAGGTAAGGCCTTTGTGAATGGATCAGCAGTGTTCTCCTCTGTAGCAACTCTCCGGACCTTGATCTCCCGGCGATCTATGATCTCCCTGATCAGGTGATACCGCCTTAAGATGTGTCTGGACTTCTGATGGGACCAGGGTTCCTTTGCTAAAGCTATAGCTCCGTTGTTGTCGCAATACTGCGGTATTGGATCAACAATGGTAGGAACCACTCGAAGTTCTGTGAGGAACTTCTTTATCCAGACAGCTTCTTTTGCGGCATCGCAAGCAGCGATATACTCCGCTTCCATCGTCGAGTCAGCAACAGTGTCTTGCTTGGAACTCTTCCAGCACACCGCCCCTCCATTGAGGGTAAAGACATAACCTGACATGGACTTGGAGTCATCCTTATCACTCTGGAAGCTGGAATCAGCAAAGGCCTCTATCTTGAGGTCTTTTCCGTCGTAAACCAAGAACATCTCCTTAGTCCTTCTCAGGTACTTGAGAATGTTCTTTACTGCTATCCAGTGCTTTTCCCCTGGGTCTGACTGATACCTACTTACCACGCTTAGTGCATGAGCTACATCTGGTCTGGTGCACAACATCGCATACATTATAGAGCCTACCGCAGAAGCGTAGGATATAACTGACATGCGATCCCTTTCCAAATCAGTCTTGGAAGACATCTCTTTGGATAGGGCGATTCCGTGACAAGCCGGTAAATTACCACGCTTAGAATCTTCCATACTGAATCTTTTCAGTATAGTGTTGATATACCTGGACTGCGAAAGTCCCAACATCCTCTTGGATCTATTACGATAGATCCGGATCCACAGAATGTAAGAGGAACCACCCAGGTCTTTCATGGAGAACCTGTGTGATAAGAATCCTTTGACAGATTGTAGCATAGGAATGTCATTTCTTATCAGTAGAATGTCATCCACGTACAAGACGAGGAATACGACAGTTCGTGCTACAATTTTACTATATATACATGGTTCATCTGGATTTTTTACAAAGTCGTATTCTTTGACCGTTTCATCAAAACAGATGTTCCAACTCTGCGATGCCTGCTTTAGTCCATAAATGGACTTAAGCAACTTGCAAACTTTCCCGCTGCTCCCACTCTGAATGAAGCCTTCTGGCTGATCCATATAGACGCACTCTTCCAAATTACCATTTAGAAAAGTCGTCTTTACGTCCATCTGCCAGATCTCATAATCATGGAAGGCGGCAATAGCAAGAAGGACCCGAATGGATTTGAGCATAGCCACTGGAGAAAAAGTTTTGTCATAGTCCAAACCAGGTATTTTACGAAAACCTTTTCCAACAAGTCTAGCCTTATAGGTTTCCACCTATCCATCTACACCAATCTTTTTCTTGAAGATCCATTTGCATCCTATGGGTTTTACCCCATCTGGAGCAAAGTCCAAAGTCCATACTTTGTTGGTGTACATGGACTCCATCTCGGTCCGCATTGCATCTAGCCATCGTACCGAGTCGCCGCTTTAGATGACCTGCTGGAAGCTAGTAGGTTCATCATCATCAATGATGCAATCCTCTCTATCACCATCTTTGAGAAAACCGTAGTATCTCTCAGGCGGATGAGACGGCCTACTACTCCTGCGGAGGGGTGCGGGAATGTCCTATTCTTCTTGAACTACTGGTTCTACCAAACATTCAGTAGTAGTTTGTGGTTCTGGAATTTCTTCCAGTTCTAATGCGCTCCCACTTGTTTCCTTTTCTAAAAACCGTTGTTCTAGAAAATGGGCATGACGAGAAACAAAAACCTTTTGTTCCTCCGCGTAATAGAAGAAATACCCCTTGGAGTTCTTTGGATATCCCACAAACTTACACTGCACTGATCGTGCCTTGAGTTTGTCCGCATGCTGCTTTTTAACAAAAGCTGGACATCCTCATATCTACATATGCTGAAGATAGGGTTTCTTCCCACTCCACATCTGATATAGTGTGGTAGGCACAGTCTTGGTAGGAGCCCTGTTCAAAAGATATGCCGCTGATTCTAGCGCATAACCTCAGAAAGATCGATGTAGCTCAGCATTACTCATCATGGAACGTACCATATCCAATAGGGTTCGATTCCGTCTCTCCGATACACCGTTATGCTGTGGAGTGTATGGAGGAGTAAGCTGAGAGAGAATTCCTTTCTCTTTTAGGTAACCTAGAAACTCGGCACTTAAGTATTCACCACCTCGATCAGATCTCAACGTCTTGATACTTTTGCCGGTTTGGTTTTTCAACTTCATTCTTATATTCTTGGAATTTCTCAAAAGCCTCGGATTTATGCTTCATTAAGAAAATGAATCCGTACCTAGATTAATCATCCGTAAAAGTAATGAAATATGAAAAACCACCTCTTGCATGTGTAGACATTGGACCACATACATCGCTGTGTATGAGTCCTAAGAGCTCGCTCGCTCTTACTCCATGTCCAGTGAATGGAGTCTCTGTCATCTTTCCTTTGAGACATGATTGATAAGTGGCATAAGATTGATATTCGAACGGATCCAAATATCCTTCTCTATGTAACTTAGTTAACCTTGTCTCATTGATGTGACCTAGTCTACAATGCTATAAGAAAGCCTTATTTAAATCTGGAGACTTTCTTTTTAGTGTGTTCTGGACATTGAAAATCTGTAATTGGTTAAGACATATATACCGTTATCTAGTGTACCGGACCCAATCAAACCATGATTAAGGTGGATGTTAATAACATCGCTTACAAACGTGAAATCATAACCTTCTTTTGATAACAATGAAACCGATATGATATTACACGTTAAACTGGGTACACAAAAACAGTTATGCAAAACCAAAATATGTCCACTCGTCAATCCAAGGTGATAATCCCCTACGGACACAGCACCCACGCTAACTCCGTTAGCAACCTGGAGGGTCATATCACCAACCTGCAGCACTCTACGTTTTCTCAGTGCCTGCAATGAATTGCATATATGAGATCCTGATCCGGTATCCAATACCCAGGAAGTAGAGTTGATTGACAGACAATTTTCAATTACAAACACACCTGAAGTCGAAGCCACAGCTTGCTTCGGTTCCAGGTTCTTGCCAATCCAAGCTTTGCAATCTTTCTTCTAGTGCCCTTTCCTACGACAATGGAAGCACTCGTCCTTTGCCACTACTGGCACCGCAATCTTTTTCTTTCCCTTGACTCCCACCTTACTAACACCACCTCTAGGTTTGGTAGCGGCCTTATTCTTCCATCCTTTGGCCCTAGCCTTGGACCCGGAAGAAGAAGCAACGCGAACAAAAATAGCGGGTGTTTCCCTTGCCTTCTGCAAGGTGCCCTCTGCACTCCGCAACATGTTAAGGAGTTCTGGAAGTTCAACTTCTTTTCTTTGAATGTTGAAATTCAGAATAAACTGGGCGTAGGTGTAAGGAAGGGAATGGAGAATCAAGTCTGTATAGAGCTCGTTCTCCAAACTCGTCCCGAGATCGGCGAGCTCTTCTATATATCCAATCATCTTTAGGACATGTTAGGCCACGACAGCGCCCCGGCCGTCTGTACGAGGCCAAAATGAGGAAACAAAATTTTTTCTTAACTTTAAACCCGCGCTACCGCGGACTATAAACCCGGATCGGGCCATTAACATAATACTAGCAAACTAAAGAACGGGGTAGAGAGATATACCGAGCGATCCGTGTCCTTCAGTCTTCTCATCGTCGTCCCGATCTCCCAGCGGAATCTCCGGTCTTCATCTCCTCGTCGGAAGTGCACCACATCGCCGGGTTCTTTTACGGGCTCCCACCTCTGGACCGAGGCAACTCGGGCACGAAGTTGGCGAGTCGACGTGCCCAAGGATACAGTAGATGAAGTGTAGAAAGCTTTGTCTCATTGCGGTATGAAGTTGCCATTTTGATGGAGGAAATGAACTATGGAATTTTTTGTGGCAAGCAAAGAATATGAGATGAATGATTTTTCTCCCCACAAAATCAATCCTCATCTCTCCCTCCCTCTCAAAAGTGGCCGGCCCCTTTAGAAGAATGAGGAAGGAAATATACAAGGAGGGTGAGCACAAGAGGAATGAGGAGGTAACCATAAGAAATGTGAAGAAAGAATGATGAGTGATGATGAGAGAATATAATCATCAACTATCACATCAAGCAAAGTCAAGCAATGATGAACCAATGAAGTCAATGGATGGAGCACAATCATGAAGCAACCATGTGCCACAAAAATTCTTCTCCTTTGTTAATTGCACAATTGCAAATAACCACCTCCACCAATTTTCAGCCAAAGAAAGGAAACAAAGGAAAATGGCCGAAACGGAATGCAAACTGGCAACTTCAAAAAACTGATCCCGTAATAAATTATAGGAAAACCCCGCTACTGTATATACATACCTGCATTTGTATTGCGACCGAATATAAATGCAATAAGACAAAATCTACATTGTACAATACTAGGATCCGGCTTAAACCAAAGCCCGCTAGTATTATCCGCCCGATCATGATCCATACAATACCGCACGGATAAGATCGAACCCTGCCATATCTCCATACGACCTCTACAGCGTTTCGCCCGTGACTTGAGAAACGGTCTGTGGGGGACTCTAAAGACTCGTCAATACTTTGGTTGTGGATTTAACCACTAGCACGTCAGAGGTATTAGCCGAACGTAACGGGCTACCAGGTATTGACCAAAAGGGACGTCGATGAGCGAACTCATCCTGACACCCTACTGAGCCTGTCAGTGACAATATCTGTACAGTCCGGTCCGTTCGTCTATGAGCATCGTATGGCGGGCCTAGGGGGTTGGTAAAAGTCAGACCCCCAAAAGCGGTACAAGTCGTGTCGGAGTGTAGCCCAGAACACCCTGAGATACTACTGGAACACCTACCAGTAAATCTCCTGCCTCGGCCGAGGGCTTTGTGTAATGGCTCTCTTAGACACAGCGCGACCTCACCCCCAATACCGGGAGAGACGAACCCCTGCAGATCCGCTCATTGCCTCCATGTGGCTCGGGACTTTACCCAACTAATACCTGTTTGCAAGACTCCTTTGAGCCATGGTAGGGTAGTAATCATAGTACAGTGGTAACTCACACGAGACAAATGACGATCTCATGTCGATGAACTAACCTGTATACATATCACCAGGGAACTGCTATCTGACGTCAGGTATAAGACCAACTAGCATGTTCCCGACGAGTCCTGTCCGGTGTACTCATAACCCAATGAGCACCTGTATACATCTTAGGTGAACCAACTGACACCAATGGCTTGTGAGACCGGCCACCGCCCCTCGTCGGGGTCTCGACTGTATACACTAGTCTACTCTGGAGTTTCGATGCCCTGTCTCGAAACTCCCATGACTAGGGACCTTTTAAGGATGTGCTTATAGACCCCAGCTCCCACGTATATGATCGCCATCATACTGCTGGCAGTCAAGCAAGAATCCTAGGGGCTCTATCAGCGTGCAATAGTGACCTGTAAGGTCACCCAAAGCAGTACACGATGATAAAGATAAACCAGATAGCATACTATGATCTTGAGTAAGACTGTCCTACCGGCATAGGTCCTCCATCAATCATTGCAATCACGTGCCTGTGATCCAATAATTGACTCTGAGGGCACTATCTCAAACAATCTCCCACTTGCACTCAAGGCTAATTTTTGCGATGTCGCATACTCACAGCCCGTGTGATACCGAACACCCCACTCCTCTACTAATCAGTCTCACAAAACTCGTTTGCGTAACTAATGTGTTCGAGGAATAGCCTCAGTTAGTGGATCCGCCTTAATGTTTCTTTCTATGCCTCTCTTTATCTAAAGTTCGCGGAGAAAGCCATCTCCCGAAATGAGCAATACCTGTCTTAGAATATGTCTGGATATCTGACAGGACCTAGCTCATAAATGAACTCCAAATCCAAACTTCTTAGACTGTATCGTCAACTGAACTTAATCAGTATCCTGCGTCATTCCTCCCTCAGTATCCCCTTGGACCACCTGTTCAAAATACTGCCCCTCGTCAGAAGGAAAACTATAACTCTGACAACCTCTCTGTCATCCAGGTCACCTTGGAAGTCTGGAATGATAACTATTTCCTAAAAGAGGCTGTTGTTATCATATCTCTAGAACATCCACTTATGTTCTAAAAACTGCTTTCGATCGTTTCTCCAGGATTGGATTAATATCAATTTATTGCATCCACTGCAAAGCAACATCTGGTGTGGTACTTGACATCTTACGATCATCTCAATTGCCTAAGCAAGTGATCTGCCGATCATGCACATCCCTCTCCCCTTAGTCTATAAGACACCTTTAGAGAGGGTGACTCCATCACCTGTAGGTACACTACCGTGCCTGGAGTCGTCCATTCTAAAATACCTTTAGAATGCTGTCTAAGTACCCTGAATGGGACACTTCCCAAATCTAGATCTAAAACCATAGATCTAGTAACCAGAATTTCTGATATAATACCCAATTCCTATGTGGAGAAACTACTGTGTGACAACCAAAGTATAAACGATCGTAGTATAGGAATATCACTTCCTACTCTGTGTATGTCATCCAAATACCAGGACATTACACCCTACTACCTTCTTAACAGATCCATCCCCTATTCTGCTGAAGTCAAACCTATGACTGTCACATCAGAAATAGATGATCTATCTCCGCTATATTTGCTTTAGTTCATAAATAAACATAAGTATGTTGTCCACCAATGCTTCCGCTGCTCCCACTGACAACGACAACCTTCTGGCAGAGTCATATACACGTGCACTTCTAAAGCTAGTTCAGAACGACGTTATACTCATCCTCCTGCCGGGTCTCATAGTCTGGAACAACAGCAATGGCAAGTCTGGGTAAACAAGAATCTCCCTGCCACCGTCCTTGAGGCTACCGGAGTACCTCTCGGGTGCCTGAGGTTACCCATCATGTCTGCGGAGTGGCCAATGGAATGTCAAACCAGATTGAATCTTTAGGTTCTTATCAAACCTTCAGTAATCGTTTGCGGTTTTGGAATCACTTCCAGTTCTACCATACTCCCACTACTGTTTTCTGAAGAAATCCATTTTTATTAAAACTATGGCGAGTCAAGAACAATATCACTATTGATCTTCCAGATGGTTCAAAATCAACCCTCGTCATAGCCCGGGTCAACCCACAAACAGCCATTACAGAAACGTGCCTTGAGTTATCCAGAGTCTGGTTTTAAGCATAAGCCGGACAACTCCCCGTACCTTAACAATGTCAAGATATGAACTGTTCTATATCCAATACAGAAACAGAGGCACCGATTTAATTGGAACCAGATTCAAATCATGCAGTGTCTCCAGAGCATGTCAACTGAATGGAGAGAAGCCGATCAACATTACTCAACTTTGGAGTGCTTCCACTTATGAGTAACCTGAAAGAGAAGCATGTTCTCTTAATCATAACTATTAACTGAATACCATACACAAGTATCTACATCTTCGATCACCTTGAAGAATCCCGATACTTGCAACACCTGGTTTTCTACTTTATTCATATACTTTTAACTTCTCAAAACTTAGACGTTGTGTCTCTACGAAACACTTGCCTAAGAGCAAGATAAGTCACAAGTAAACCGAATATAATACGAGGACCAACCCCTCTATCCTCATGGACACTGGACAACATACAATACTCTGTATAAGTCCCCTGAGTCTAATAACTCATTCCCTGTGCGCTGTAGGTTGAAAACTGTACCTATGGTTAAAAAGAATTACACCGCAGTTTAATGCTCCTTACCTAACCATCCACTGATATAGGTAAATGTCATGGACATAATTTCAAAAAGGTATATCTCACTCTATAAAAATAGACGTACAGATATATCAATTTGAAATTGGTGCATAACAGCGGATATTCAAAACCATATATTTGTCGTCCGGCAAACAACCCAGGTGACTTCCTCAAATATCACCAATTACAACGAATTCCGATATAGTGAGGATGATCACCTAATTCCCAATAACTTCTCCCACTCATCATCTGTAAAACCATACAGATGTGATAATCATACCTAGTAAATACATACCCTGGAGTGAGGACTAATCGGGAAATCAGTTTTCTTTTAACAGTACACAGTGAAACTGAAACATTGAAATATTTTGTAGGGGTATCCTAGTATACCTAGTAATGCCTCTTCCATTATCCAGATTCACAACTGTAACCGTATATTTCTATGCCATCTCTCTACATCCCTTCATATGTCTTTAGTCATTACCTTCTGTACACCCTTTTAGGCTAAATTGTTTTCTTCCTTCCCTACTGTTCGGCACCAGCCTATGGTTTGGAAGAAGACTATCCAATAAGTATAATGGGTGTACTGTCCTAATCCTAGGAGCATTCGCAACGCGAGATAAGGTAACGATAAAAGACACCTGAATAAACCTTATTCCTATTTCTCCTGAACCAGAATCCATCCCCGAACTGGAACAAGTTCCTTTCGAGTTCGTATATAACCATACGATGGAGTATCCAAATAACTGTGGATCTTCTAGTGATACGGAGCGTTCTGAAGAAATACAAAGGTGAAGTGGGAGTGGTAATGAAATACTTGGTTTAGTCGTGAATAGAAGTCGCAATTTACTTTGCCCTCCTTCTAATCCCTTTATTTGTCTTAACTTAATACCTTCTGTACACCACACTTAGGCTAATCGGCTTTCTTCATTCCCTACCGTTCGGCACCAGCCTAAGGTTTGGAAGAAGACTATCCAATAGGCGTAACGGGTGTACTATCCCCTAATCCAAGGAGCACTCGCAACCTGAGAGAAGGTAAAAGGAAAAGACAACTGAATAGTCCTATTCGTTTTCTCCAGAATCGGAAACCATCCTTGAATAAATTCCTTCGAGTTCGTATATAACCATACGATGGTTTTATCCAATGGATGTGGACGTTCATAGTAATACGGGGTGTCCTGGAGAAAAGGGTGAAAGTAGGAGTGGCAATGAGGTTTGCAACTCTGACAATCCAAAAAGCCAGTGTTTAAGAAGGTTCGGTCAACTTGGTCACTGAGTCATAGTCTAGGGTCGGGTCATGGTCGCTGCAAAAGAGAGAGAGAAAAGAAACACTCAACGTGCACTCTAACCTAGATTAGAATGGTTACCAATTTATCTAATCAGGAAACCTCCCACTGTAACGTCAAATTCTCCTCCAAACCTGAAAGAAGAATTAGTCGGGATCACCCGAGGAGTAAACCAACTCATCAGTGGGAATCGGAATCCAACTATCATCGCATGATAACGTGACGGAATCCACTCACGCTATCACACTCCAGAAGGTATGCGCATGCCTGGCAAGTTTCAGTTTCTTTAGAAACTCCCGATGTGATTTTTACCCCTAGGACCCAAGTTACCTTGACACAGTCAACAAATCAAAGAGTCCTAGTCATGTTCAACCCATCATTATCCTGGATTGCATTAAACCCACCCATACGAGCCCTTGACACAGTCAACAAGGCCGCACGACTGTCCTAACCAATCTCATAAATATGCCACAAACGAACACTACTTAGCTACCGTACACTACGCCTTGACATAGTCAACAAACGCAGCACGAATACTAAATAATACCCGTAAGAAATGACGGAGGGCTACGTCTAGATTTTGGCGAAAAACTTTTAACGTAATGAACTTGATATCGTTGAAGGAACTGCATAGCCTTTTATAAAAATATAGTGGCGAAAACCATTGCTAAAGAGGTCACTCCCGGTGAAAGGATCTCGGCTCTTTCCCCATAGAATGAGGTGCAGGATATTCCAGCTGAATACCACGATGCAAAGCAAAAGTAATCGATTATAGTGAAGTTATTACCCTGAAGCAAACTTCTGTGCAAGGGGTCACTCCCGGTGAAGGGATCTCGGCCCTTGCCTCGTCGACTGAGGTGCTGGATATTCATAACCGAATACCACTGTGCAAAACAAAAGAGAACGTCCTTGCAATAACAGCTTTTTGAAAAATGTTCCAACAACATCAGAATAGGTTTGTTTAGCTTGCATTGATCCGAATCAATGCAGTCCCATCAATTGATCACACCAATAAAGAATGAAAATAATGATGTACGTATATGCCATCCGCATTCGCCACTGGGTCCCGTCATTACCCGTTAGGTTACTTAACTAACGACAGAGCGGGGACTGGACTAGCGCGGATGCAAAACATATACAACATCTACTAGTATATATATCAATATATAATATTCGCTCAAGACGTGATAAAATGCAACATCACAGAAATGTAATAAGCATCACAGAACAATACAGATATCTGGGATCCCCGGGTTTCACAGAGCCGCTACTGAAACCCGACGTTCTCCTGGTCGTGTGGATAGCCTGTGCAATGAAATCCTAGACCCCTACGGGCGCGGCAAGTTACCCGCTAAAACCTGAAGCGAGGCAGCCCCCTTCAACAACGTGAATGGACCACCCAGCACTTCACGGAATCCCGTAACTTGGGCACCCCTCCTGGGTCAACCTGTACTCCCTACGAGTGCGGCGAATAGCTCGCCAATTCTAGAGTAAAGCCCCCTCCGTCTCAACGCCATGAGATGCGGGCCCGTTGCCCTCTAGAACCAGGCTATTCATGCTCCCCTCCGCGGGATAATCCAAGTACAGAAAGTAAAATATACATACAACGGGTACATCGACCTCAGCCCGGTCGTTCCCCAAAAGAATAATATACAAACAGGCAGTGACGGCTGTCCACATGTCGGACGCTCGTCCCGCAATATCAAATGTACATAAATAACCAAACTGTACTACCATTGCATCCAGGCTATCCCCATGACCAATCCGCAACATCACAGTATAACACAGAACATCAACGTGAATGTCACGTTCGCAAATCCGTCTAAAAGGGCTATAGCAGTTAGACAGGATTTATCGATCAAGTGACATTCATGGTCGCAGATATAATGTAAATACTGTGAACTAACATGTTTAAATTTTTCTATCGACTAAATTTACCGAAGTGGGCCCCAAGTACAATACCCAGTACTCAGAAAAATCTGGGCCCTAACGGAATATACCATAAACCCCAATTCCATGTCAGAGACTTACTGAGGAAATTTGGTAAACTGAGGCAATAGAATGGCGGCGGATCCGCGGCCAAAACATGGTTTTGGCGGCGGATCCTCCACGCTACAGTAAAATCAGCATGCCAAACTTTCTCAGTTTTCATAAAATTGCCTGCACATATTTATGCAATGTACCAAATAATTTTTCGAGCACAACTGAAAATCGACAGAAACTGTCAAATAGAAATCAGGGTTTTTGGAAATTTGTTCGATCGAAGTTTTAAACACGCTAGAGAAAGCTAGATCGGATTAATGGCCTGGCTCTGATACCATGTTAGGCCACGGCAGCGCCCCGACCGTCTGTACGAGGCCAAAATGCGGAAACAAAATTTTTTCTTAACTTTAAACTGGCGCTACCGCGGACTATAAACTCGGATCGGGCCATTAACATAATACGAGCAAACTAAAGAACGGGGTAGAGAGATATACCGAGCGATCCGTATCCTTCGGTCTTGTCGACGTCGTCCCGATCTCCCCGCGGAATCTCCGGTCTTCATCTCCTCGTCGGAAGGGCACCACATCGCCGGGTTCTTTTAAGGGCTCTCACCTCTGGACCGAGGCAACTCGGGCATGAAGTTGGCGAGTCGACGTGCCCAAGGATACAGTAGATGAAGTGTAGAAAGATTTGTCTCATTGGGGTATGAAGTTGCCATTTTAATGGAGGAAATGAACTATGGAATTTTTTGTGGCAAGCAAAGAATATGAGATGAATGATTTTTCTCCCCACAAAATCAATCCTCATCTCTCTCTCCCTCTCAAAAGTGGCCGGCCCCTTTACAAGAATGAGGAAGGAAATATACAAGGGGGGTGAGCACAAGAGGAGTGAGGTGGTAACCATAAGAAATGTGAAGAAAGAATGATGAGTGATGATGAGAGAATATAATCATCAACCATCTCATCAAGCAAAGTCAAGCAATGATGAACCAATGAAGTCAATGGATGGTGCACAATCATGAAGCAACCATGTGCCACAAAAATTCTTCTCCTTTGTTAATTTGACAATTGCAAATAACCCCCTCCTCCAATTTTCGGCCAAAGAAAGGAAACAAAGGAAAATGGCCGAAACGGAATGCAAACTGGCAACTTCAAAAAAATGATCCCGTAATAAATTACAGGAAAACCCCGCTACTCTATATACATACCTGCATTTGTATTGCGACCGAATACAAGTGCAACGAGACAAAATCTACATTGTATAATACTAGGATCTGGCTTAAACCAACGCCCGCTAGTATTATCCGCCCGATCATGATCCGTGCAATACCGCACGGATAAGATCGAACCCTGCCATATCTCTATACGGCCTCTACAGCGTTTCGCCCGTGACTTGAGAAACGGTCTGTGGGGGACTCTTAAGACTCGTCAATACTTTGGTTGTGGATTTAACCACTAGCACGTCAGAGGTATTAGCCATACGTAACGGGCTACCAGGTATTGACCAAAAGGGATGTCGATGAGCGAACTCATCCTGACACCTTACTGAGCCTGTCAGTGACAATATCCGTACAGTCTGGTCCGTTAGTCTATAATCATCGCATGGCGGGCCTACGCGGTTGGTAAAAGTCAGACCCCCAAAAGCGGTACAAGTCGTGTCGGACTGTAGCCCAGAATACCCTGAGATACTACTGGAATACCTACCAGTAAATCTCCTGCCTCGGCCGAGGGCTTTGTGTAATGGCTCTCCTAGACACAGCGCGATCTCACCCCCAATACCGGGAGAGACGAACCCCTGTAGATCCGCTCACTGCCTCCATGTGGCTCGGGACTGTACCTAACTAAAACCTGTTTGCACGTCTCCTTTGAGCCGTGGTAGGGTAGTAATCAAAGTACAGTGGGAATTTACATGAGACAAATGACGATCTTGGGTCGATGAACTAACATGTATACATGTCACCAGGGAACTGCTATCTGACATCAGGTATAAGACCAACTAGCATGTTCCCGGCGAGTCCTTTCCCGTGTACTCATAACCCAATGAGCACCTGTATACATCTTAGGTGAACCAACTGACACCAATGGCTTGTGAGACAGGCCACCGCCCCTCGTCGGGTCCTCGACTGTATAGACTAGTCTACTCTGGAGTATCGATGCCCTGTCTCGAAACTCCCACGACTAGGGACCTTTTAAGGATGTGCTTATAGACCCTAGCTCCCAGTATATGATCGCCATCATACTGCTGGCAGTCAAGCAAGAATCCTAGGGGCTCTATCAACGTGCAATAGTGACCTGTAAGGTCACCTAAAGCAGTACACGATGATAAAGATAAACCAGATAGCATATTATCATCTTGAGTAAGACTGTCCTACCGGCATAGGTCCTCCATCAATCATTGCAATCATGTGCATGTAATCCAATAATTGACTCTGAGGGCACTATCTCCAACAGTCTGTATAGAGCTTGTTCTCCAAAGTCGTCCCGAGGTCTGCGAGCACTTCTATATAGCCAATCATCTTTAGGACATGTTCTCCTACAGACGATCTGACGGCCAACCTCGACTGAAACGAGTTCTTCGAGGTCTCGTATCTTGCTATACGAGATTGCTCTCCATACAGATCCTTTGTATGGAGAAATATGGATTCATGATCCATATCCTCGTGCCTCCTCTGATGTTCATTATTCATAGAGGCAAGCATGATGCACTTGGCCTTCGCACAATCTAACTCCCAGGTCTTGTTGATTTCCTTATCCGCGTTACTGGATTTAGGACCAGGGACAATAGGTGCCTTAGTGGTAAGGACATACCCTAATTTGTCATAAGTCAAAGCCATCTTGACATTCCGCAGCCAATCTTTATAGTTTGGCCCTGTCAATATATTTTTTTCTAATAGTAACTTAAGGCCTGTCATGTTCTAGGTCGCTGCAATTAGGAGAGAGAGGGAACACTTTAGCATGATGCTCTTGGAAGTTTAGAGTGGTTTTTAGTTTATCTAAACTGAATGGCACCCACTGTTTCTCGAATCCCTCCTCAAACCAAAAAGGATGAACTAGCCAGGACTATTCTCACCGTACAATACTTGCTTAACCGTTCAGCCAGGCCGATGTCGGTACTTCGAGGGAGGTTTTACAACGCTTTCGTGAAGTTCCTTAATTAAATAACCTGTTTTCTCTGGGGGCGTAGCCCCACTGACACCTTTCTTGGCACTTGGTTTATAGCATTGATCGTTAAGTGATGAATCTCGTGATGAGTAGCGGATACTCACAGTAGGATCGGGATCCAAATATCATCGTGTGATAATACTGAAGGAATCCTACCAACATTCATCAAACTCCAAATGGTATGCATCTCTTTGCAAATTTCAGTTTCTTTAGAAATTCCCGATATAAATTTCTGCCCCATGCTTTTATGACCTTGGCGTTTGGTCAAAATGTCATAAGTCACATGTCAAGTTCTACCCATCATTATCTTGTTAATTTGAACCCATCCGTACATACCCCTGACGTTGGCCAAATGATAATACGACTGTCCCAAACTAACTTATCTATCTATGCAACAAATGAATACCCAGCAGCTACCAAACACTATGCCTTGGCGTTAGGTCAAAATACATAGCCTGAATACTACTGAATACCCAAATGAAATGACGGAGGGCTACGAATGGTTTTGGCGAAACCGTGATCGTAGTGAACTTGATATGATCGAAGGAACCTGATAGCTTTTAAAAGGAGTGGTTAAAGCTCCGCAATTAAAAATATCTTCTGTTTTTAAAAATAACCGAGTGGTTTCTTTTAAACTGTTCCAACGATTCAACTTTGGTTTATTTTCTTTGCATTAATATAATGCGTCCCATCAATTAACCTATCATTGCAGAAAACAATGTAAATACAACGTCCTCTTATGTCATCCGTATTCGCCACTGGGCCCCGTCATCACCCGTTAGGTTACTTAACTAACAACAGAGCGGGGGCTGGGCTAGCGCGGGTGTAAAACATAAGTGACGTCTAAATAACTATCATATATTGATATTGTACATTCGTCTGACGCAATAATAAGCATTCCAGATCACAGATGAACATATTGGATTTTCTACGAATCCGCATTTCTTTTGAGCCTGCAAAGAAAGACGGATCACACAGTCATGATGAATAGCCAAAACGCCACCCTATGTAAGTCCACGTTACCTCTCCCGGCTTTTCAGGCTAGCGAAAATGGTAAAAAAACGATTTTTAGGGTTTAGGTAACATGGACTATGAAAACGGATCTTGGCTAAACTACACACTAGCAACTAACAAAAGAGTTATCTACTCGGTTAGGGGTTATACCTCAACTTGAACTCCTTCTCTTTGACTCTTGATGGTAGTCGGATGGTGCTTTCCTCGTTGCCTTCTCTTGTCGAAGATGGATCCACCTGAGGGTTTCTTCCTTGAGCTCCTTTCTCGAACTTTGAGAAAACTAAAGTGTCCGGCTTGCTAGACCTTCAACCTTAGGAAGAGTAGAGAGTGGCTTAGGGTGTTTTATCTTCAAGGAGAGGTTTCTCAACTCATGAGAATGATTCTCCTTGAACTAGAGGAGGAGGAAGATGAAGAGAGGAGAGAGAATAGTTATGATAGAATGAGAATAGTTTTTACAACCATAACAATATATGTGAATTATCAAATTAATAATATTAATCCAAAATGAAAAAGGTGATGGTTGGTTTGATAAGACCATTATCATTTCACATTAAATGATTTTGCAAAGATCAAAGAGCATCTAGAAAAGAAATGATTATGGTTAAAGTTTCAACCATGGTCAACTAGTCAACCTTGGTCAACAAGTCAACAAACCCAACCATGACACAATTTCATTTAAATAACATTATTAATTGATATTACACATAATCATTAGGGTTTGGTAAACGACAACCGTCAACTGTGCATACGCACCCGTACCAAAACCCTAATGAGAATCCTCTTCCTCTACCTCAGTCAACTGTGCATACACACCGGCATTCGTGTTCCGAGGAGCACGAATACTATGAGATTAAACTAACCCCAAAGCATATACTAGGATCTGGCTCAAACCAGAGCCCGCTAGTAAAAACTGTCCGGACACAAAACGTGCACAAGTACGCGGATGTGAACAAACCCTGTCGCAAAACCATGCGACCTCTACTCTGTTTAGCCCAAAGGCTAATAACCCTCTGTGTGGGACTCTAAAGGCTCGACACTACGCTGGCAGTGGGTTTAACCACAGACCGCAAGCGGCACTAGCTGTACGTAACGGTCCCCAGGTAGATGCCGATAAGAAGACCGACGAAGTAAACCCATATGAACTCCTACTGAGCCTGAATGTGACAATCTCCATACAGTCCGGTCTGTTCGTCTGAGAACATCGCATGGCGGGCTTATGGGGGCGGTAAATGTCAGTCCGCTACTAGCGGTACAAGTCGTGTCGTAGTGTAGCCTAGAACACCTGAGATAACACTGGAAACCTACCAGTCTATCTCGCTTGCCCTGGCCAGGGAATTTGTGTAATGGCTCTCCTAGACACAGCGCGATATCAACCCCCAATACCGGGAGAGACGAATCCTGTCTAATCGTCACTGCCTCCAAGTGCTTCGGGACTGCACCCAAAAACTACCTGTTTGCACGACTCCTTTGAGCCGTGGTAGGGTAGTAATCAAAGTACAGTGGGAACACACTTGAGGCGAAGTGACAGTGTCAAGTCAACGGACTAAGCTGTACTCATGTCACCTGGGAACTGATAACTGACGATAGGTATAGTACCAACCAACAGTTCCCAACGAGTCCTGTCCAGTGTATTCGTAACCTAACGAGCACCCGCATACTATCTCAAGTACGGCGTACTGATGGCTGTGGGACAGACCGTCTCCCAAGCTGGGATGAGAAGCGTATACGCTAGTCTACTCCGGAGTATCGATGCCCTGTCTGGATAGTCCTACGACTAGGGACCTGCATAAGGATGTGCTTGTGGATTACCCAGCCCCCATGAGTGTGACTGCCATCACAACGCTGGTAATCAAGCAAAGATCCTAAGGGCTCCACCAATGTATAAAGGCGATATGCAAAAAGAAACACATGCACACATTAAAGCACAAACAAACTAAGTAGCATACTACTATATTGAGCAAGATCGTCTATACAAGGTGAATATCCCAAGCTTCCATCAAGTAATATACAAACTAGTATGATACAGTAATGGCCTCTAGGGCATATACACTAACACCCTAGACCCCTACGGGTACGGTAAACTACCCGCCAAGTACCCGAAGTGAAGCGGTCTCCCTCAACAACGTGAGTAGGCCACTAAACACTTCAAAGTACCCGGTAGTTTGTGCACCCCACCTGGGGTCTATCCTAGGAGCAAAAATCAGTAAATGAAATAATACAACGGTGGCAACAACCGCAACTTGGATGTGCCCCGCAAAAGAATATTACAACAATTTACAAATTACATTTGAATGAAAGAAACGCTCGTCTCACATCCCCGGCTATCCATTCACGACAATCCAACAAGTCCACAAACACAAACAGTAAAAACATTACAGAAATGTGCAACCCCCTGCCAACCGACATACTAGCAGTTAGGGGAGGTTTACGAACACATTATACAAATCACATATATAATCTAATTAGCCATACATCGTAGAATTTCTATCGACCAAACGCAAATGATTCTACTCCAAAAACTTCTCTGTGCACCTGAGACTTGAGCAGAAACAAAATATCCCAGAAATACAAAAATTAACACAGAAGAGTTACTGGGGAATTTTGGGGTGACTCGGCTTCAACTCGGCCGTGGATCCGCGGCGGATCGCTTGGATCGGCCATGGTTCAGCGGCTGTTTGGCCGAGTCAGGAACCCAAATTTCTCCAGAATTCTTATAATTTCTTGCTTGTAATCTTAAGGGTCCCTGAAAAATTTTTAGACCCCGTTTTAAAATCGACAGAAACTGTGTGAAAATGATGATTTTTCCGGTTCGTTTTGCGATCGAATTTCTAATGACTTTGCTAATAAGTTAGTTATGGTTTAGCGAGGCTTTGATACCACTGTAAGTCGACGTTGTACACCCCACAAGTTGCGGGGAGGCTGAAATATGAAAAACAATCTTTTTCTTTAAACTAACATCGACTAACTTACGGATCTTTGCCAAACCCTAACTAACAACATCATAGGAGGAATTAGCTACTATGAAAGAAGATTATACCTTATGAACCAAGTCCTTCTTCTTCTCGTTGACCACCTCCTCGTCGGCCTCCTCTTTGTGATAGAAGATCCACCCGAGAGCTATTACTCCAAGCTTGACCTCTAACTTGAGGTAACTAGGTTAGTCAAAGTGCTAATCAAAGCAACCTACGCAATATAGATTAGGATTAGGGATTAATAAGTCTTGCTAACCCTTGATCTCAACACATGAGAGGTTAGGGTTAGGGTTTGAAGAGAGAGAGAGCTTGAGGAGAGAGAAGGTGAGAGTGAGAATCATTTTGGAATAATGAAATCATTGTGAATATATGAAGCATATCATATTATTAAATGAATAACAAATAATAATATATCATCATGCTTCATTAACTCACATAGTGATTCATTTCATGAGTCATTTAAATCATAAATGCATCATTAACTCCATGGATGAATCACACCATGACTCATTAAACCAATTAATGCAAATGCCACCTTAGCCCCCATGTCATCAAACTTCTAGAAGCTTCTCGACAAATTACGAGAACGCCCCTCCTATCCGTGAAAACACGGAAATACTTTAGATTTTATAAATCCAATAATCCGATACTAGAATCTGGCTTAAACCAAAGCCCGCTAGTAAAAACTGTCCGAACATCGTACGTGCGTAAACACACGTATGCGTCCAAACCCTGTCGTAAAACCATACGACCTTTATATCGTTTCGCCGGAAGCAGTGAAACTCTCTGTGTGGGACTCTAAAGACTCGACTACTACGCTGGCAGTGGGTTTAACCACAGACCGCAAGCGGCACAAGCTGTACGTAACGGTCCCCAGGTAGATGTCGATAAGAAGGCCGATGAGGAAACCCATCCGAACTCCTACTGAGCCTGATGTGACAATCTCCGTACAGTCCGGCCTGTTCGTCTAGGACTATCGCATATCGGGACTAGGGGGCGGCAAGCGTCAGTCCCCTAAAAGCGGTATAAGTCGTGTCGGAGCGAAGCCCATTACACCTTGAGAAACTACGGGAAAACCTACCAGTAAATCTCGCTTGCCCTGGCCAGGGACTTTGCGTAATGGCTCTCCAGACACACGCGATATCAACTCCCAATACCGGGAGAGACGAATCCTGTCTAACCGCCACTTCCTCCAAGTGCTTCGAGACTGCACCCAACTGCTACCTGTTTGCACGACTCCTTTGAGCCGTGGTAGGGTAGCAATCTAAGAACAGTAGGAACACACTCGAGGCGAAGCAGCAGTGTCAAGTCTGCGGACTATGCTGTACTCATGTCACCTGGTAACTGTTAACTGACGACGGGTATAATACCAACCAACAGTTCCCTGCGAGTCCTGTCCGGTGTACCCGTAACCCAACGAGCACCTGTATACTATGTCTAGTACGACGTACTGATGGCTGTGGGACAGACCATCTCCCCAACTGGGATGAGAAGCGTACACACTAGTCTACTCCGGAGTATCGATACCATGTCTCGATAATCCTACGACTAGGGACCTAAAAAAGGATGTGCTTGTAGACTACCCAGCCCCCACTAGTGTGACTGCCATCACAACACTGGTAGTTAAGCAATATCCTATGGGCTCTATCAATACGTACACACATATTAAGATAGATATAAACAAAGTAGCATACTACCATGTTTAGCAAGACTGTTAATATAACTGTGAATATCCCAAGCTTCCATTAAGTAATATACAAGCATGTATGATACAATAATGGCCCCTAGTGTTAGTTATATGTATGCCCTAGAGGCCATTACTATACATAGGATGTATATTGTAGTGGATGCTTGGACATATATAGGGATGACTTTCTTGCTCGATATGATAGTATGCTATCTGGTTACTCTTTACCTTAACGTGTACACTGATTGTCTCTCTGTTACTTGTTGGTAAAGCCCTTAGGATGTGTACTTGACTACCTGGACTATGATGCGGATCATAATAGTGGGGACATAGTAGTCCATAAGTACATCCTTCAAGGTCCCTAGTCGTGGGTGTATCGAGACAGGGCATCGATATACCAGAGTAGACTAGCGTGTACCTTCTCGACCCATATAGATGGGCGATGGATGATCCCATATCCATTGGTGTTTGACATCAGAGATGATATACGGGTGTTCAGTGTAGACTGGGTACACTGGACGGACTCGCCGAGAACTCCCAGATGGTTTTATACCTCACGTCAGATGGCAGTTCTCTGGTGACACTAGTACAGGTTAGTCTGTAGACCCGAGATCGTCATAGAGTCTTGTGTGATTCCCACTGTGTTTTGATTTCCATCATACCACGTCCAAGAGGGCGTGCAAAAAGCTGGCTTTTGGGTATAGTCCCGAATCACATGGAGGCAATGAGCGATAGGAGGGGTTTCGTCTCTCCCGGTATAGGGAGTTGATGTTGCGCTGTGCTCGTTTGGCCATAACAGGAAGTCCTTGGCCAAGGCTGCTTTAGGGATTTTGTCACGACCCGAAGTTTGGCCCGTGACCGGCACTTAACCACGTAACGTCTACTGGCGTAACGCAGCTAAGTGAACCGAAAACCCAGAAATCAAACCAGTAAAAAGTAGAGTGTTTAAGTTTTAAGTGGAAGTATTTATTAAAGTGACGAAAATTCTTAGGTAGATAATTACCAAGATAGCAATATACGACGCCGTAGCGAAGATCAAGATCCACAAGTGGGAACATCACAGATAGAATAAACTGCAAGTACAGTCTGCTCACAACGAGCTCGACACCAGAATACAAATAATATACATCATCGTCCTTACACTGTCTCTAAGTCAATACATAAGTGGTAGATGGAGAGTACTAGATACAACAATGTACATAACTGAAAGATAAACAGATACCGCACAAAACCCACCTATCAGTAAAAGAGCTAGTATGTCAACTGTAGGGGTATCTGTGTCAAAAGATGCAAGAACGCAGCCTGCCGCGACTACTCCGAAGGGCAACCTGCAAACACTATGGCACAACGGGGGTGAGTTGCCAACTCGTGAATAGAGATAACATATAAAGGTAATCGCGAGCATGCACGTACTGCGCTACTCTATCATATGCCAACAGATGATATCATTGCGTGATAAGCAGTATGTGCAATAATCATGCCAGTGCTCTATCAGGTAATATAACTACAGGATGAGGTACAATAATAAATGCTGAGCATGGGAAAAATAACATCTACACGGAATGTCATCGTGGAATATATAATCGGTGTCGATCAATGCACCCTATCTCCTAAATAGCTCAGGCGCCGGCACTCTCATCGACCCTCCAATCCTGTACATCTCTGGGAATCACGAGTGCCCAGAATCGGCACCCAAATATTACAAATACTCGTGTCCAGCATCGACACGAAAATCCTCATCCATCGGGCCCCGTCAGTCCGGGTCAGCCCACGGGCTCCGTCTGCGGTATCGGCCCTCGGCCCCGGCAGTACGGATCATCCCGCATCCATCTATCGACTCTGATCAGTATCCTCCGGATAACTGTCAGGTCCAACCAATCACCGTTAAGTAGTAGTCCTTCTGCCAGGCTCACTGTCTACTACACAGCAAAACCGTTCTCGCCCCGGGGTACCATACCGGGTCCACCATGTACCCGTAATCAGCCTCATCCAACTCCTCGATTCGGGTTCACATATATCACTCTAGCACCGAGGAAACACATGGTGGACGCACCGAAATATCATATCAAGGGAACCGGGTTTTTAAATGATTACATATTTGAAATAGCCACGGTTCCCAAATCCAGAAATCACATGTAATCCAAACCAATATGCGAGTCAATGATCCGATGTGATATGTGCATCAAGTATGAATATCATGTCAAGTCACATAAAGATGAGCTACAACATAATGATCTGATGTGATATATGCATCAAGTATGAATATCATGTCAAGTCACATAAAGATGAGCTACAACATAATGATCCGATGGAAATTCTACAGTGTGAGTATCATGGCAATTACTAACGGTGTGTGTGTAACATGCAGGATAGTGCTCGTGCAACATGAACCGTTAGTAAGGGTGCGATGTTCTATCAATCCTAGTTTATATACATACATCAGGGAATGTGGTATGCACTAAATAGTAGCCATGAACAGTCAATGTATGGATATGTAGCTATAAGATCCTATCAGCCCTGACGTATAACGCCATGCGGGCGATATCCCCTTAGATGTTAAATCTACTCACCGTAGTCTCTCGCTAGGTATAGCCGACGACTTGTTCCCCTCTTTCGCGGCGCCCGTCGCACTCGCCTGCGAATCCTATAATTTTATAATATATCACTTATAAGCTCAAAACCGTACAAACACGACATTTAAAGTCAACTAGAAACCCGTGTCGCAAACCAAGCGCGCGTGTGCGAGATACGCTAAAACGTGTGATTACGCGCCTGAAGCCACTCCGACGCGTCGCGATACGCAGAAACCCCAAACCCACACACACGTATCACGCGTGTCGCGAAAGATTAAAAATACGGGAAATAGGGTATTCTACTCCATATTTTGATACAGAACAGATATTATAAAAATATATATACCAAAATACTCCACATAGCAGCAGACTCCAGTGGACCAAACCCCAACCCCCATCTCACCCATCTGGCCGCAAATTGTGGCCAGAACGATTATTACGGCGGCCTCACTTGGGAATTGGGCTCCCAGGTTTGGTGTGTGCACTCAATACCCCCTGTGTATGCTACAGAAATTCTAATTTCATTCTGAAATGACCCGGGTAGCAGCAGATCCAACAGAACCCTATTTCTAGTTAAAAACCCCACTTTTGCACTAAATTGAAACTTTATGGTATTTTCCTGAAATCTGAAGCAAATCTAAGTCTAGAATCACACTAACAACTTATTACCAAGCTAATTGAGCCATAAAAATGCTAATTTTAACTTATCATCACTAAATCCCCTCAATACCACCAAACATGCACACAAAATATGATTTCTAGCTAAACTACTACAAGATATGGAAGAAGGGTGTTAAACAAGAGTTATATACCTTCAAAAGACCCTAAGAACACCAAAAGT
The DNA here is from genome assembly GCA_030015575.1 of Agapanthus africanus. Taxonomy (NCBI): domain Eukaryota; kingdom Viridiplantae; phylum Streptophyta; class Magnoliopsida; order Asparagales; family Amaryllidaceae; genus Agapanthus; species Agapanthus africanus. Next base: position 360,438,953 of record JASDDO010000012.1, read on the forward strand.
TCCAGCTCCCTCTTCAAGTATGCAGATTTGCCTCCAAACACCTCAAAAAGCCACTTTTTCCCATGGTTTTAGTGAAGTAAATGTGTGGTTTTTGTGTAGGATTTGTGTAGAGATCAAGGAGAAGTGAAAAGGAGAGGGAAAGGTGAAGAAAAGCTAGGGTTTTGCTGCTGAATTTCTGCTGGATTCAGAAATGAGGAGAAGAGAGAGAAGAGAGAAAGAAAAAGGGGTCAAAAGTCAAGTTCTCACCTAACCACCATGCTTCATTTGTTTATTTGGATTTTAGAATTCTAAAAAAAGGGTTTTGTTTTGATTAAAGGGTGGGGAATTAACAAGGAAACATGCAAGGAAAGAATGGCTAACACTTTAACCTAGGTCAAGGAAAATTATGCTAAGTGTGCATGTGTGCACTAACACAAGAAATTTCCCAATTAGGGTAAACACGACTAAATATAACTAATAATCCTATACACACATATAAAATAACACGCACAACTGCTAAATAACACGAACACATTCTAACGAAATTTCAAAGTGTTACAGATTTACTGGTAAGTGTTACCAGTAGTTTCTCGAGCCGTTATGAGCCTCATATCGACACGACTTATCGAGTTATTGGGGTCTGACGTTTACCACCCCTAGACGAGATATGCGACATATCAGACGAAAAGACCGGACTGTACGGTAGTGTTACTAATTGGATTCACAGGAGTGTGAGCAGGATTGCTTGTTGATCTTCTGATCGCTCAATACCCGGGTGGCCGTTACGTTTAGCAGACCGCTTGCGGCTTGTGGGTGTTTGATATGATCATCACCTACTGCCGGCGTAATGACGAGTCTTTAGAGTCCTACACAGGGGTTTCCTGGCTCAAGCGAAACGAAATAGGAGCGCATATGAGATATGTGCGGGACCGGGAATAATACTAGTATGTGATACTGTATTCTATTCTCGCGATTTGTGACATTGATCGGTTGTATGCGATATAGCCGGGTTATCGGATCAAGTGTTGATTCGATAAGTTGTTACTATTGATATTAGTCGGTTATATGCAATATGACCGGATCGTTAAATCAAGTGTTGATTTAATGATTTAATTTATAATTATATATTTGACATATTACTTTACATTAACTAGTATTGGTTCACTTAAGATTGATTTTCTCACTTGATTGTGCACATTGTTTATATGTGATATATGCAAGTGTACATGTTTGTATCATGCTTGATGATACAAACAAGTTGTGTGTATGAGACTTATACCAAATCAAGGTTAAATTAGGGTTTACTATTTTCCTAACAAATAACAAAAGAGTGAGACTTTGGTCAAAGTTATCAAGCTTCATGAAGCTTGAAGAAACTTTGACAAAGTCAAATCTTTTGTCATTTTCTTAGGATATTAGTTAACCCAACCCTTAACTTAATGCTTTGGTTAATTCTCTACATGAGTTAAGCATGACAGCTTAACTCAACCATGGTGCCATAATTAAAAGGATAAATTTCATTTTATTCCATTATTCTTTTCTTCTTCTTCTTCATCATCAAGCTCCACAAAAGCTTGCTAGCTCCAATGGTGCCATGAGAAAAAGAGTGAGAAATCCAATTCTAAAGTGAACCCACTTCCTATTTCTTCATCCTCTACTACTTGCCATGTAGTATAGGGTGTTATCTTCATAAAGTTTATGACCAAGTGAAGGAATAGCTTGAGTTTGAGTCTCTCCGACGTAGATCATCTTCGGCCTCGAAGTCAACGACCTAGCCAGCTTATTTCTCCGATGAAACCAACGCTAGGGTCCGGGATCCCGATGATCGCAGCGAAGGGACGTCAACACGGAGCTAAAGAAGTGGAGGAACGGATCTACAAATGTTGTAATCCCTTTCACTTGTTAGTAAAGTTGTTTGCTAGCTTATAGTTTCGCCTATCCTCTAGTTAACGATTTATATTAGGGTTTCTCGGCACCTAAATTTTTGAATTTGGCATGGTTGATGCCTTGTGGAACCTCTTGAGTATGCCTAGTAACCCTACAGTGGTATCAGAGCCTAGCCAGAGCATTAGGCAATGTGTTTGCGAAGTTAAAACCCCGATCGAACCCGAAAACAACAAATTAACCCCCTCTCTGGAAAATTTTTGAAATCTGGGATTTTTCTATATTAAAAATACCTAAAAATTCAGCAGGGTTTTCTAAGAATTACCATGAAAAACGAGCCCCCAATTCGTCCACGTGGCCGCGGAACCGTGGCAATAAGCCCCTTTTGGCGGCGGTTCCGCGGCAAGGTGTTGGTATTAGGGACGGTTTTTTGCACAGTAATTCTAGTTGCTACTTATATATTTTCTGGGTATTATTTTATTCTGACTCAAGTGTTGAGTGTTCTGGGGATTATTTTGTATTCGTTGATTCGATCGGAAATTTTAAATTCGTAATGTTTTCCGGATATTTTTAGAACATGTTAAAAAGTTCGACCGGATATAAATATCCACTTTTTCCCCTGCTGGGAAATTTTCCAATTGTTGGATTTTTCCGTTGTTTGAGAACGTCTAAATCGTACAAGTTACACAATGGACCCTCTAGAAGACAACAAACCTTAACTCGATTATGTGACCGTCTTGAACTGCCCTTTGAACCTTAGGCTTTGGGGCAGTACGACGTGCCACATGTGAGGCGTTGGCTTGACCCTTCTACGGCTGGACCGTTGGTACTGTGGCATGTGATGGATATTTTTAAACCCCCCTCAAGTGTAGAGAACCATTAGGGAAAACTTGGGTGTTTGATCATTCGATCGGAAAGTTTAATATTGTCTATTTATCTGGAATGTGATACAATATTTGGAATCCACAAATTGTTATGAGATAACTGTTTTGAATGTTATAAACATAGCACTTTAGTCACATTTGATCGGTTGCCACGAAATTTTGATGCGATCAAAAGTCCGTCGCAATCACGTAGCATACGCGGATACTCGCCGGGTAAACTTGATAGACAGCCATGCCCCATAGCCCCGACCAAGTGACTGTAGGAGAACCCCATAGCCGAAAGCATCCGTTCGGGTGCTCGCGGCAGCGGTGTTCCGCCTTAGTGCACTTCGTCGATGGCATCCGGGGGTGCGGCCATCTACTAAAGTTTGCGACGAGCATTCGATCAGTTTATCGGGAATCTTGTTGAATTGCCCGACTAGATATTGAAAAGTGTTTTCGATATAGAGACTAAAATGCGGAGTTTATAAATGTTAGGCATGCGATGTCTAAGGAGGTTGCGGATTCCAACTGTTGTAGTTTTACACTTTCTTTTCTGCGACCGTAAGTGTAATATGTGATATCGCCGGTTTCGTTGCTATATGTCAACGACAATTGGGATGCGCACATTTCCTTACGTTGATGACATATGATTTTATGTGTTGCTGGATATGTTATATTGGATCGTCGCGTTTTGAATAGCCGGGGGTTTTATGTGAGATGAGAGTTTTTATTTTCATTCATGTAAAATTTGTTGTATGTAATATTCTTTTATTGGGGCACTTCTGGGTTGAGGTTGATGTCACCATTTGTATATTATTTACTTTTCCTCACTAGGATAGACCCAAGGAGGAGAGCACAAGTAACCGGGTTCTAGAGTCCAGTGGGAGACCAACTCGAGGAGTCGAGTCCAGGTCTTCTAACTCTAGAATTGGTAGGGTTACTTGCCGCTCTCGTAGGGGTCTAGGTGTGTGGGTTTGGCTATCCATCACGACCGTGGAATCCGTGTTTTATACTGGCTCGTACTGAAAACACGGACGTCCTAGTATATCCAATGTTTCATATGTTTCTTCTGCTGCGATATCTGTGATGTGATCATTTGATATGTTATGATAGATACTGTATATGATATATATGATATATTATATAGACGTTACTTATGTTTTACACCCGCGCTAGCCCTGCCCCGCTCTGCCGTTAGTTACCTAACCTAACGGTGCACGAGGGGACATCCAGGCGAATGCGGATGGCATAAGTGTACGTCGTATTTATCTGTGATGTTTAGGTGATTTAAATGATGGGACTTCATTAATATGATTAATGAAATAAAAGAAACCTAAAAGATGTTGTAGAATCGAATTTTCAAAAACAGGTAGCTACAGTTCTTGCTTTGCATCGCGGTGTTCCTTATAGAACATCCTGCACCTTATTCGATAAGGAAAGGGCCGAGATCCCTTCACCGGGAGTGGCCCCTTTAGCAATGACTGGCAGATGCTACAACCCTCGGTTTGTCTTTTGATTGCTCCTATAGTTCTTTCTTTGCACAGCGATATATATGATATATCCTGCACATTATTCGATGAGGAAAGGGCCGACGATCCCTTCACCGGGAGTGACCCCTTTAGCAAAACTAGAAAAGCCTAAAAAACACTCCATTTTAAAATCATTTTATTCTACAACGATATCTAGTTCATTACGCAATAGGTTTTCAGAAAAACCTGTTGTATCCCTCCGTCATTTCAGATAAGTCCTACTTCGTATTCATGCTACGTTTGTTGACCTCTGTCGAGGCGTAGTGTGCGATAGCTAACTAGTATTTATCTGCTTATGCATATGATGCAGATTGGGTTAGGGTAGTCGTACGGCCTTGTTGACCTCCGTCAAGGGTCGTGTGGGTGGGTTTGATTCAATCAAGAAATGACGGGTTGAACTTGACTAGTACCCTATGGTTTGTCGACCTCCGTCAAGGTCATAGGATGCTAGGGGCAAAATTATCGGGAATTTCAAGTGTTGAAATTTGCAATGAGATTGTATACCTTCTATAAGATAGTTGGATCCCGATACCCACTGTGAGTAATTGTTACTCCTGGGAGAGTTTTACACATTACAATTAGCCGATCAAGTAGGTGTCTAGAAAGGTGTCAACGGGGTTACGCCTCTGGGAAAATGAGGTTAACTTTAATTAGGTCCGTGCGAAAGCACGGGGAACCTCCCTCAAAGTACCGACACTGGCCTGGCTGAAAGATTGGCGAACTTGTAGCCTGTAATTAATCCCGGCTAGTCTTTCCTTTTTGGGTTTGAAGGAAGATTTCATAAAAACAGTGGGAGCCATCCTGATTAGATAAAATAATAACCAATCTGATCTTGCAAGAGCGCACGCAGAGTGTTTTCTTCTCTCTCTCTCCAGGTAGCGACCATGTCACGCCTTAATCAAGATAATAAATCGGATATATTGACCGAACCCGCTTGTTATACTGAGCTGGGGAACGTTGGTCCCGCTCTAACTTATAAATTATTATAAGACAGAGCAGGAAATTGGGGATTACCAGAATTCTCGTGCCACCCAAACGAAGAAAGTGCATACTGATGCATCATCTTCGGGTGTATTCATTATCGAGAACTGTTTCTCAGTGTCCTTTACGTCCTGGGTATTTGATACCGGATCAGGATCCCACATATGTAATATATTACATGGGCTACAGAAAGGCAGAGAACTGAGAACGGGTGATAAGTTTCATGAGGCAGAAAACGGTGCAAGTGTTGTAGCCAAGTCTGTTGGTCACTGTCACCCTGTATTACCAGAATACATTGATTCTGAACAAATGTTATTAGATACCGAACCTGATATATACAAAATCATATCAGTCTCTTTATTAGTAAAGAAAGGATATAATTTTGTATTGTTGGATAATGTTTTGAACATTTCCTATATCAAGAGTTGATCGGTTCAGGCACGTTATCTAAAAGCATTAATGTTCTAAATCAAACTACAGTTCTTAGTATACAGAACACACACAAGAGGAAGAGTTCAGAAATGAACGAATCCTTCTTGAGGTATTGTAGACTAGGTCATATCAATGCGACCCAACTAGCTGAAGTTATATATAGATGCATATTTAAATTAGTTTGAATTTACATCTTGTGAAACTTGCCAGTCATGTCACAGAGATAAGATGACCATAGCTCTGTTTATTGGAAGCAGAGAAAGAGTTAGTGAACTCTTGGGATGATACATATTGATATATGAAGGTCCCCTGTCTACACATGCCAAGACCGGTTCTTTGTACTTCATTACCTTCTCTGATGATCTCTCAAGATTCAGACATATGTTTCTGTTGAAACACAAGTCCGAACCTTTTGAGATATTCACAGAATATAAGTTAGAAGTAGAGAACCAAAAACGGGTATAAGTATTATGTCCTTTGATGTGATCAAGGAGGAGAATACTTGAGAACGGGAATCCTGGACTATTCTATGAATGAGATTCTCTCTCAGCATTACTCCTCCGTATACACCACAGCAGCTCAGTGTATCGGGGCAGAGCAATCACACCCTATTAGATATGGTGTGCTCTATGATGAGTACTACTGAGTTTCCTATTAACTTTTAGGGAGTTATGCACTTATGAAGTTGCATACCTATTAAATAGGGTTCCGATCAAATCAGTTGCCTACCACTTCATGTATGATATGGAAAGGGATGAGCCCATATCTTAAGTTTGTTAAGATTTGGGGTTGTCCAGCCTATGTCTAAAAGCATAATCCGGACAAGCTCGAGGCAAAGTCAGATCTGTGGAAGTTTGTTGGATATCCCAAGTATACGCAAGGGAATATCTTCTACCTAACCGAGGAACAAAAATGTTTTGTTTCTCAGCATGCCACCTTTGTGAAAGGGAATTTCTTGTGAAGAAATTGTTAGTTATATGTATGCCCTAGAGGCCATTACTGTACATTGGATGTATATTGTAGTGGATGCTGGGACATATATAGGGAGGACTTTCTTGCTCGACATGATAGTATGCAATCTGGTTGCTCTTTACCTTTACGTGTACACATGCTGTCTCTCTATTACATGTTGGTAAAGCCTTTAGGATGTGTACTTGACTACCTGGACTATGATGCGGATCATACTAGTGGGGACATGGTAGTCCATAAGTACATCCTTGAAAGTCCCTAGTCGTGGGTGTATCGAGATGGGGCATCGATATACCAGAGTAGACTAGCGTGTACCTTCTCGACCCATACAGATGGGCGATGGATGATCCCATATCCATCGGTGTTTGACATCAGAGATGATATACGGGTGCTCAGTAGAGGCTGGGTATACTGGACGGACTCGCCGAGAACTCCCACATGGTATTATACCTTACGTCAGATGGCTGTTCTTTGGTGACACTGGTACAGAGTAGTCTGTTGACCCGAGATCGTCATAGAGTCTTGTGTGGTTCCTACTGTGCTTTGATTTCCATCTTACCACGTCCAAGAGGGCGTGCAAAACGGTGGTTTTTGGGTACAGTCCCGTGTCACATGGAGGCAATGAGCGATAGGAGGGGATTCGTCTCTCTCGGTATAGGGGGTTGATGTTGCGCTGTGTTCGATTGGCTATAACAGGAAATCCCTGGCCAGGGTTGCTGAGATATACTGGTAAGTGTTACCAGTAGTTTCTCGAATTGTTATAGACCTCATATCGACACGACTTATCGAGCTATTGGGGTCTGACGTTTACCACCCCTAGGCAAGATATGCGACTTATCAGACGACGAGACCGGACTGTACGGTAGTGTTACTGGTTGGATTCACTGGAGTGTGAGCGGGCTTGCTCGTCGATCTTCTGATCGCTCAATACCCGGGTGACCGTTATGTTTAGCAGACCGCTTGCGGCTTGTGGGTGTTTGATATGATCATCATCTGCTGCCGGCGTATTGACGAGTCTTTAGAGTCCTACACAGAGGTTTCCTGGCTCAAGCGAAACGAAATAGGAGCGCATATAAGATATGTGCGGGACCGAGAATAATGCGTGTATGTGATACCGTATTTCATTCTCGCGATGAATGTATCGATTGGTTGTATGCGATATAACCTAGTTATCGATTCAAGCGTTGATTCGATAAGCCGATACATTGTATACTAGTCGGTTGTGTGCGACATGACCGGATCATTGAATCAAGTGTTGATTTAATGATTTAATGCATAATTATATATTTGATATATTACTTTGCATTAACTAGTATTGGTTCACTTTAAATGCATTTTCTCACTTGGATTGTGCACATTGTATATGTGATATACTTTTGTACACAAGATTGTATCATGTTTGATGATACATGCTAGTTTGGGTTTGTGTAAAGAATTAAACCATGGTTACTTAAGTGGTTAGGGTTTCATTTCCTTTTCTCATTTATTTATCTATTTATTTCATTTAGAAAAGATAAAGAGAAAAGAATGGTTGCTAGTTTTGTTTTATTTGAAGCTTCTTGAAGCTTTGAACAAGTCCACCATTCTTGTCTCTTCTCTAACCCTAACCACTCATCTAACCTTGGTTAAATCTCTACACTAAACCATGGTTGAGATTATGATAAGTATCATATTGTTTTTATTTTTAAAAACAACTTATCATATCTTCTTCTTCTTCTTCATCTTCTTCTTCCATGAAGAAACCTTGACTTCATCAATGGTGATTGATGAATTAGAGTGAGAAATCCAATTCTAAAGTTTACCCACTTCCTATTTCTTCATCCTCTACCTCTTGCCAAGTAGTAGAGTGTGTTTCCTTCACAAGTTTTCATGACTTGGTGAAGTGGGAGCTTGATCTAGTGATGCCTCGACGTAGATCATCTTCGGCATGCCAGTCGATGACCTAGCCCGTCCATTCTCCGATGAAGATGACGCTAGAGCCCGGGGTTCGACTTGGACAGCGAGGAGACTTCATTGCGGAGCTATGGAGGTGGAGGACCGGATCTACTAAGGTTGTATTTCCGTATTCTAGTAGTTAAGTGTTAACTAGTTTGCTTTGTCGCCTAGACATCTAGCTAACGATCCGTAGTCTAGGGTTTCTCGGCACCGTATTTTTTGAAACGGGCATGGTTGATGCCTTGTGAGACCTCTAGTGTGTGCCTAGGAACCCTACAGTGGTATCAGAGCCTAGCTAGAGCCTTAGGCGAAGTCTAGACGGAGTTTGAAAGCCGGACGAACGAAAACCTAACCCCAAAATAGCTCTCTGGACTTTTTCTAAAAACTGGGATTTTTCCACATTAAAAATGCTTAAAAATTTCAGCAGGGAATTATAAGAATTACGATGCAAAAATTGAGTCATGAAAAGTAAAAACCGCGGCGGAACCGCGGCAGAAGCCTGGCTTCTGCGGCGGTTCCGCGGCGAGAAGATGACGTCATCCTCCTATGTTTGCACAGTAACTCTTATTATATTATGCTGGATTTTCTGGGTATTTTTAAATTTTATTCAAGAGTTGAATTTTCTGGGGTTGTTTTGGGGATTCGGTGTTTCGATCGGAGTATCAGATTTTGTCTATGTGGCTTTCCGGATAAATTTTAGAATATGTTAAAAAGTTCGACCGGATATAAATACCCAATTTTTCCCCTGTCGGAAAATTTCCAAGAGTTGGATTTTTCCGTAGTTTAACGACGTTCTAAGTAGTGCAAGTAACTCGATGGACCCTCTAGAAGACAACAAACCTTAACTCCATTATGTGACCGTCTTGAACTGCCCTTTGAACCTTCGGGTTTGGGGCAGTACGGCGTGCCACATGTGAGGCGTTGGCTTGACCCTTTTACAGCTGGACCGTTGGTACTGAGGCACGAACTGAATGTTTTTAGACTTGTTTCATGTGTTGATATGTGTCGGGAAAACTTGAGTGTTTGAATGTTCGATCGAAAAGTTTAACATTTTCTGTTTATCCGGAATGGGATACAATAATTGGAATTCACAACGAGTTATGAGATAACTGAATGAATGTTATAAACGTAGCTCTTTAGTCTCACTTGATCGGTTGCCACGGAATTTTGATGTGATCAAAAGTCCGTCGCAATCACGTAGTGTACGCGGATACTCGCCGGTAAACTTAATAGACAGCCTCACCCCATAGCCCCGACCAAGTGACTGTAGGAGAACCCCGTCGCCGAAAGCATCCGTTCGGGTGTTCGCGGCAGCGGTGTTCCGCCTTGGTGCACTTCGTCGACGGTATCAGGGGTGCCGCCGTCTACTGAAGTTTGCGACGAGCATTCGATCAAGATGTCGGGAATCCTGTTGAATTGCCCGACTTGATATTGAAAAGTGTTTTTGATAATGAGACTAAAATGCGGGGTTTATAATTGTTAGGCATGTGATGTCTAAGTAATTCATTTGGTCAGGCATGCGATGTCTGAGGTGGTTGCGGATTCCAACTGTTGTAGTTTTACACTTTCTTTTCTGTGACCGTAAGTGTAATATGTGATATCGCCGGTTTTGTTGCTATATGTCAACGACAATTGGGATGCGCATATTTACTTACGTTGATGACATGTGATGTTATGTGTTGCTGGATATGTTATATTGGATCGTCGTGTTTGAATAGCCGGGGTTTTTTATGTGAGATGAGTGTTTTTCATTTTCATTCATGTTAAAACTTGTATGTAATATTCTTTTATTGGGGCACTTCCAGGTAGAGGATGTTGTCACCATTTGTATATTATTTACTTTTCTGCACTAGGATAGACCCAAGGAGGAGGGCACAAGTAACCGGGTTCTGGAGTCCAGTGGGAGACCAACTCGAGGAGTCGAGTCCGGGTCTCCTAACTCTAGAATTGGTAGGGTTTCTTGCCGCTCTCGTAGGGGTCTAGGGGTGTGGGTTTGGCTATTCATCATGACCGTGGAATCCGTGTTTTATACTGGCTCGTATTGAAAACACGGACGTCCGAGTATATCCAATATTTCATATGATTCTTCTGCTGCGATATCTGTGATGTGATCATGTGATATGTTCTGTGATAGATACTGTATATAGTATATATGATATATTATATAGGCGTTACTTATGTTTTACACCCGCGCTAGCCCTGCCCCGCTCTGCCGTTAGTTACCTAACCTAACGGTGCACGATGGGACATCGAGGCGAATGCGAATGGCATAAGTGTACGTCGTATTTATCTGTGATGTTTAGGTACTTAAATGATGGGACTTCATTAATGTGATTAATGAAAGAAAAGAAACCTAAGATGTTGTGGAATCGAATTTCAAAATAAAACAGGTAGCTACAGTTCTTGCTTTGCACAGCGGTATATATGATATATCCTGCACCTTATTCGATAGGGAAAGGACCGAGATCCCTTCACCGGGAGTGACTCCTTTAGCAATAACTGGCAGATGCTACACCCTCGGTTTGTCTTTTGATTGCTTTTAAGAGTTTTTGCTTTGCACAGTGATATATATGATATATCCCGCACCTCATTCGACGAGGAAAGGACCGACGATCCCTTCACCGGGAGTGACTCCTTTAGCAAAACTAGAAAATCCTCAAAAACACTCCATTTCAAAATTCATTCGATCCTACAACGATATCAAGTTCATTACGCAATAGGTTTTCAGAAAAACCTGTCGTAGCCCTCTGTCATTTCAGATAAGTACTAGTTAGTATTCGTTCTACGTTTGTTGACTATGTTAAGGCGTAGTGTGCGGTAGCTAATTAGTGCTTATCTGTATAAGCATATGATGCGATTGGATTAGGGTAGTCGTGCGAGTTTGTTGACTATGTTAAGGGTCGTGCGGGTGGGTTTAATTCAATCGGGAAATGACGGGTTGAACTTGACTAGCACTTATGATTTGTTGACTATGTTAAGGTCATATAGCTGCTAGGGGCAAAATATTATCGGGAATTTCAAGTGTTAAAATTTGCAATGAGATTGCATACCTTCTATGAGATAGTTGGATCCCGATACCCGCTGTGAGTAAAAGTTACTCCTGGGAGAGTTTTACACATTACATTTAGCCGATCAAGTAGGTGTCTAGAAAGGTGTCAACGGGGTTACGCCTCTGGGAAAATGAGGTTTACATTAATTAGGTTCGTGCGAAAGTACGGGGGACCTCCCTCAAAGTACCGACACTCGCCTGGCTGAAAGATTGGCGAACTTGTAGTGTGTAATTAATCCCGGCTAGTCTTTCCTTTTAGGGTTTGAAGGAAGATTTGATAAAAAGCAGTGGGAGCCATCCTGATTAGATAAAATAATAACCAATCTATTCTTGCAAGAGCGCACGCTGAGTGTTTTCTTCTCTCTCTCTCCAGGTAGGGACCATATCACGCCTTAATCAAGATAATAATACGGAATATTGACCGAACCCGCTTGTTATACTGAGCTGGGGAACGTTGGTCCCGCTCCAACTTATAATATTTATAAGACAGCGCAGGAAATTAGGGAATACCAGATTTCCCGTGCCGCCCAAACGAAGAAAGTGCATATGATGCATCATCTTCGGGTGTGTTCATTACAAAGAACTGATTCTCAGTTTCCTCCGAATCCTGCGTATATGATACCGGATCAGGATCCCAGATATGTAAGATGTTACATAGGGCTACAAAAAGGTAGAAAAACTGAGAACGGGTGATAAGTTTCATGAGGCAGAAAACGGGGCAAGTGTTGCAGCCAAGTCTGTTGGTCACTGTCACCCTGTATTGTAATACATTGATTCTGAACGAATGTTATTAGATACCGAACCTGATATACAAAATCATATCAGTCTCTTTATTAGTAAAGAAATGATAAAATTTTGTATTGTTGGATAATGTTTTGAACATTTCCTGTATCAAAAGTTGATCGGTTCAGGCACGTTATCTAAAAGCATTGATGTTCTAAATCAAACTACAGTTCTTAGTATATGGAACACACACAAGAGGAAGAGTTCAGAAATGAACGAATCCTTCTTGAGGCATTGTAGACTAGGTCAGATCAATGTGACCCGACTAGCTAGAGTTACATAAAGATGCATATTTAAATTAGTTTGAATTTACATCTTGTGAAACTCGCCAGTCATGTCACAAAGATAAGATGACCATAGCTCCGTTTACTGGAAACAGAGAAAGAGTTAATGAACTCTTGGGACTGATACATGATGATGTATGTAAGGTCTCCTGTCTACACATGCCAGGGCTGATTCTTTATACTTCATTATATTCTCTGATAATCTCTCAAGATTCAGTCATATGTTCCTGTTGAAACATGAGTCCGAACCTTTTGAGATATTCACAGAATATAAGCGAGAAGTAGAGAACCAAAATACGGGTAAAAGTATTATGTCCTTTGATGAGATCAAGGAGGAGAATACTTGTGCATAGAATATCTGGACTATTCTAAAGGAGAATGAGATTCTCTCTCAACATTACTCCTCTGTATACACCATAGCACGATGGTATATCGGGGCGGAGCAAATACACCCTATTTGATATGGTGTGCTCTATGATGAGTATTACTGAGTGACCTATTTCCTTTTGGGAGATATGCGCTTGAGAAGCTGCATACCTATTGAATACGGTTCCAATCAAATCAGTTGCCTACCGCTTCATATGTGATATGGAAAGGGAATAGCCCATATCTTAAGTTTATTAAGATTTGGGTTGTCCGGCCTATGTCTAAAAGCAAAATCCGGACAAGCTCGAGGCAAGGTCTGTAATGTAGAACTGGAAAGGTTCCAGCTATACAAAATACAGCAGATGATTTGATAGAACCGAAGGGTTCAATAGTTTCCTACGAACCTCAGCCTCTCCGCCGATCTAGTAGGGTTCCTCACCCACCTGAGAGATACTTCGGTTTCTCTATGACAGTAGGAGCGAGGATTGCATCATGAGATGATGACCCAACTAGTTTCGAGCTGGCCATCAGGAGTGAGACTCTGTAAGAATGGCTGGATGCTTAGCGATCTGAGATGGAATCCTTATACACCAGCAAAGTATGGACTTTGGCTGCTATATCTGAAGGGTTAAATCCCCATCAGGAGCAAGTATATCTTGAGAAGATTACTTGGTGTAGATGGAAAAGTTGAGACTTTCAAAGCTAGACTTGTTAAAAGTCTGCATCATTGACCAGGTGTGGATAACGATGAAATCTTTTCAAGTAGCTATGCTTAAGTCCATCCAGATCCTACTTGTCACGGCTACATACCATGACTACGATATCTGGTGGTTGGGTGTCATGACTGCTTTTCTAAATGATGTTTTAGAAGAGTGCGTCTATAAGTACACAGCCAGAGGGCTTAGTAGACAGTGGGAGCAGCGGAAACGTGTGCAAGATGCTTTATAGGATAAAGCAGGTATCGCGGAGTTGGAACGTCTGTTTTGATGTGTTAGTCAAAGAGTTTGACATCATCAAAATGGTAGATGAACCTTGTATAAACAAAAAGGTGGTAGGGAGTATGGTGACGATCCTCGTAGAGTACGTGGATGACATACTCTTAATAAGAAAGGAGTTTCTTATGCTACGTTCGATCAATCTCCGTTTATCACAAAGATTCTCCGTGTAGGATCAAAATGATACCTCCTAAATCTTGAGTTTTGGATCTATGTGATAGATTTAATTGGATGTTAGGATTCTCACTAGTTGTAGTGAGATGATATCAAACGATTCTGGGGAAAATCACTGGAAAGGTTCCAGGGTGATAAAGACGACTGAATGTCAGTCGCAGGCATTGTCTTTACCCTCATTAAAGGGACGGTATGTTGGAAGAGTTCCAAGCTAGATACCGTGACATACTAGACGATAAAGGCAGGATACATCACTACTTAAGATGCTACCAAAGTGGCTGTTTGGGTGTATATTGGTTCATGAGATGAACTATGTTCCTCCTATTGTGTGACAATGGAGTTGTGGCTTATGCCAAGGAACGCAGGTCCCATCAGTGATCCAGACATATTCTAAGGCAGTATCACCTGATCATGGATATAGTTGATCTCCAGGCTGATCAAGGTTAGGAGAGCAGACTCAGAGGACAACACGGCGGATCCACTCACGAAGGCCTATTCCCAAAGAGAGTCTTTTATGGGATGGTTGAGTATGAGATACTACAACCACTGCTACAGATGGCCCTAGTGCAAGTGGGAGATTGTTAGTTATATGTATTGTCACGCCCCGCTTCCCAGTGTACGGCGAAGTGGACGCGACGAGGCCCGCTACGTATGTACTCAGAAATACATACGCTAAGCGTAACTAAGCAATATAAAATAATCACAAGAGACCAAAGATGGAAAATAACAGCAACTTTTATTAATAACATTCTTTTTACAATGCATGAAATGGAAATACATCTGAACTGAAAAGCAATGCCTAAACAATGGCATAATAAAGGAAATACTGAGAAGAGCAAGTACAAAGTCTAGAGCTCTGGGTCTTCCTGGAATTCCTCCAAATCTTCACTTGTAGGCTCGGTCTCAACTTGGTCCAACGCACCTGACGACATTCAAAGAAGAGAGAAATAGAATGTCGTCAGCGAACAGGTCGCTCGGTAAGTCCCAAAGAAAAAATGAAGAATGAGAGTGACAGAGTATGGTATTTTCTAAAGTTTTGTATTGTAGTATATTATGGAATATTGTTTAACGATATTGTTTGTAGCTTGGTACAGAAAGCTGCCAGTGTATACGAGGGGAGTCTCTATATGCCAGAGACTAAGGGCACGTATAGTACAAGGAACCGTTTATGCCACGGTACAACAGCAACTGAATTTAGGTTAGGTGTCTTAATCTGACCACCTCATTCCACTTTTAACATCTTCCGTACCAATCTACCCCTTTAAACCCCGCGATGTTATATTTGTATTGTTATCTTGTAAACTTGTAATGATTGCTTGATTGACTTGATTGACTGACCGAAACCATGATATCAGGAAACGGTTATAACCGTAGAGTCATGTAAATGGAATACTGAAAATCATGTAAAAGGAATATCCATGGTTCGGTTCAGCCAAATTGTATAAATTGATAATTGTATTCATGGATTCATGTGTTCATTTTGAATTGGAATCTTATAGATTATAGGTTGACTTGAATCAGATTCAAGTCAAATTAATCAGACTCAAACCCGAGTCAGACAATCAGAATTATGATTCTTGGTCTTATAATTGTTAGGGTCCTTAGGGTAATTTATAAACTTGAGGGGGTTTTATGTAAAAATATTTTTGTATTGTTTTCAAAATATAACTCAAGTATTTAATTATCGTCTTTAAGTACATACAACAATTTAATAATCAAGCTAAATATGTATACATGTTCGAATAGCATGAAATGAGTCAAGTATATTATTCGAGTAACTACCATAAACAATGTTGTAAAGAAATATTATGTACGACTAATTAATCAAGTTGAACGAATGCGAAATATAAACAGAAATATGGCTCTAAATGTTTTGCGTGCGTGAGTTCCAGTTTTACCTAAATATGACTACCGGTTTGAGAGATATATATGTTTTCGTATCGTCGCGCAAAACAGATCAGAATCTATTCGGCACCGTCACATATTTTTAAAACGCAGTTTAAGTTAATTTTTATCAGGTTTCAGGTTACGAAAATTATTATAAAATTGTAGGTATTTCGATGTAATTATCCAAAACACCAAGATTCACATGATTTGGATTTCTGAAGCTCTAGTTATGATCATTTTAATATTAGCATTTAAAACAGAAATTCAGATTTCTGGACAGCAACTATATATTCTATTGCAAAGCCTATATCAGGTTGTTTCATGCATTCCTAAGTAATATAATATACAGAAAATTATAGTTCTATCAATGGTGCATCTACACATCTAAATTTTGTCACAAACGGACATCGGGTGTTCGAGTTATGTCCAATTTAAAAACAGTGTGCGAATCGGAACAGATTCTGTCCAGATCCGTAACTTAATATTGTAACGCAGATTTCATTATTTTAGATAGGTTTTCGGTAAAACTATAAAACTAAGAAAATCTAGATCATTCGATGTAGATATCAAAATCACCTGAGTTTTCTCAATTTGAATACCGGTATACCAAGTTATATGTCCTAGAAGTTGACCGATAACTGCAGTTTTCTGTTTTACAATCAATGAATAAAAACGATGTAATTCCTAAACCGTTATGCGGTTCGATCTAAAATTTTTACAGCGTGTACAAAATAATATATTCTATCATATGTAAATTTCCTGAAATTTTCAGAGTTAAAAATTAATTTATAAAAATTATTTTAAAACTAAAGGTATTGATATGTATACTAAAATCGGCAAAAAGATTAACTAGAATTTTCACGCAAGCTTCATCTTTTCTTTTAATAACCAAACCGATTCCATGAGATATCGTAAATATATTGTGGCATGAAATCTATGTTCTCACTACTCATAATAAACATTTATAGTCATGAACAAAGAATTGAAAACACTTTAATTTGAACAATAGGTAATAAGATATTATTAAACCATATATAACCATATGTATCTAGACTTATATATATGTATATGTTTATGTTTATTTTTCTCTTAAGGATTACGATATGGATAAAAACGGGTTCACGAGATATGAAAAGATAAGAATAAAGATATGGAGGGAGGGAGGGAGAGAGAAGGGACTTACATGCACAAGCCGGTATTGTCACCGGGCTTGTCTATCCGCCGATAGCCTCGCGTTAGTAGCGAGACTTTCTTGAAGACTTCTTCATGTTCTTCTTCTTGGACTCTAGGTGAAGAGGAAGAAGTGAGAGATTGAAAAATGTGAGGAAGGAAAAGATAGAGGAGGACAATAAAGATGGTGTAATGATGAATTATGTATAATAATATATGCATTCAACATGAGAATTAAAAGAGAAATGAAAGGGCACCATTCAATTTGGAAATGAAAGGTCTCATTTGTAGGTTATGAGAAGAATAAAAAATGATAAAAATAATTGCAAGAATGGGGATTTGAACATGCGACTTATGGAATAACAATGCAAGGACTTAACCAATGAGTTATAAGGTTGTTCATGCATATATTTAATTATAATTAAATATATGATGTTGCTTAAAAAGAAAATGGGCTTTTTAGATGGGCTGTAGAGAATAAGAATAATGGATTTGGGTTAAATATTTATGAAAGGAAAAATAAGAATGAGAAGTTAAAAACTTAAATATAAGAAAAAGAAATTGTACCTAGAAAAAATACATAATAGATTAAGGAATAAAATAATAATAAATTTAATAAAAAAAGGAAAATACCAAGTACAAATAAATACGGTATATTATTGAAGAGGGATAATACAAATGTATAAAGATTTTGGGGTCATTACATTCTACCCTCCTTAAAAATAATTTCGTCCTCGAAATTACTCAAGAAGGATGATGTAACAGAGTAAGGAAACAGGATTAGGATGATGTCTTCTTCGAGCTCCATCGATTGATACTCTAATCAATTGAGCTAATAAGTCTACAAGATACAAATAGAAAGGATGAATAAGAATTAAGGATTCAAAAGTGGAGAGATGGACTTCAAGGAAACCGAAGGTGGAGTTCAAGATGGATTCAAGGAATATGTAATGTAAAGAATGTTTTCAGTTGCTGTTTCTTATGTTTTATATTGCTTAGGTTGTTCACGCAGAACAGAACTGCATGATAGGATTTCATACAGCTCTGACCTGCATGGGCCACCAACAAAACCTATCACGCCCCGCTTCCCAGTGTATGGCGAAGTGGATGCGACGAGGCCCGCTACGTATGTACTCAGAAATACATACGCTAAGCGTAACTAAGCAATATAAAATAATCACAAGAGACCAAAGATGGAAAATAACAGCAACTTTTATTAATAACATTCTTTTTACAATGCATGAAATGGAAATACATCTGAACTGAAAAGCAATGCCTAAACAATGGCATAATAAAGGAAATACTGAGAAGAGCAAGTACAAAGTCTAGAGCTCTGGGTCTTCCTGGAATTCCTCCAAATCTTCACTTGTAGGCTCGGTCTCAACTTGGTCCAACGCACCTGACGACATTCAAAGAAGAGAGAAATAGAATGTCGTCAGCGAACAGGTCGCTCGGTAAGTCCCAAAGAAAAAATGAAGAATGAGAGTGACAGAGTATGGTATTTTCTAAAGTTTTGTATTGTAGTATATTATGGAATATTGTTTAACGATATTGTTTGTAGCTTGGTACAGAAAGCTGCCAGTGTATACGAGGGGAGTCTCTATATGCCAGAGACTAAGGGCACGTATAGTACAAGGAACCGTTTATGCCACGGTACAACAGCAACTGAATATAGGTTAGGTGTCTTAATCTGACCACCTCATTCCACTTTTAATATCTTCCGTACCAATCTACCCCTTTAAACCCCGCGATGTTATATTTGTATTGTTATCTTGTAAACTTGTAATGATTGCTTGATTGACTGACCGAAACCATGATATCAGGAAACGGTTATAACCGTAGAGTCATGTAAATGGAATACTGGAAATCATGTAAAAGGAATATCCATGGTTCGGTTCAGCCAAATTGTATAAATTGATAATTGTATTCATGGATTCATGTGTTCATTTTGAATTGGAATCTTGTAGATTATAGGTTGACTTGAATCAGATTCAAGTCAAATTAATCAGACTCAAACCCGAGTCAGACAATCAGAATTATGATTCGTGGTCTTATAAATGTTAGGGTCCTTAGGGTAATTTATAAACTTGAGGCGGTTTTATGTAAAAATATTTTTGTATTGTTTTCAAAATATAACTCAAGTATTTAATTATCGTCTTTAAGTACATACAACAATTTAATAATCAAGCTAAATATGTATACATGTTCGAATAGCATGAAATGAGTCAAGTATATTATTCGAGTAACTACCATAAACAATGTTGTAAAGAAATATTATGTACGAGTAATTAATCAAGTTGAACGAATGCGAAATATAAACAGAAATATGGCTCTAAATGTTTTGCGTGTGTAAGTTCCAGTTTTACCTAAATATGACTACCGCTTTGAGAGATATATATGTTTTCGTATCGTCGCGCAAAACAGATCAGAATCTATTCGGCACCGTCACATATTTTTAAAACGCAGTTTAGTTAATTTTTATCAGGTTTCAGGTTACGAAAATTATTATAAAATTGTAGGTATTTTGATGTAATTATCCAAAACACCAAGATTCACATGATTTGGATTTCTGAAGCTCTAGTTATGATCATTTTAATATCAGCATTTAAAACAGAAATTCAGATTTCTGGACAGCAACTATATATTCTATTGCAAAGCCTATATCAGGTTATTTCATGCATTCCTAAGTAATATAATATACAGAAAATTATAGTTCTATCAATGGTGCATCTACACATCTAAATTTTGTCACAAACGGACATCGGGTGTTCGAGTTATGTCCAATTTAAAAACAGTGTGCGAATGGGAACATATTCTGTCCAGATCCGTCACTTAATATTGTAACGCAGTTTTCTTTATTTTAGATAGGTTTTCGGTAAAACTATAAAACTAAGAAAATCTAGATCATTCGATGTAGATATCAAAATCACCTGAGTTTTCTTAATTTGAATACCGGTATACCAAGTTATATGTCCTAGAAGTTGACCGATAACTGCAGTTTTCTGTTTTACGATCAATGAATAAAAACGATGTAATTCCTAAACCGTTATGCGGTTCGATCTAAAATTTTTACAGCGTGTACAAAATAATATATTCTATCATATGTAAATTTCCTGAAATTTTCAGAGTTAAAAATTAATTTATAAAAATTATTTTAAAACTAAAGGTATTGATATGTATACTAAAATCGGCAAAAAGATTAACTAGAATTTTCACGCAAGCTTCATCTTTTCTTTTAATAACTAAACCGATTCCATGAGATATCGTAAATATATTGTGGCATGAAATCTATGTTCTCACTACTCATAATAAACATTTATAGTCATGAACAAAGAATTGAAAACACTTTAATTTGAACAATAGGTAATAAGATATTATTAAACCATATATAACCATATGTATCTAGACTTATATATATGTATATGTTTGTGTTTATTTTTCTCTTAAGGATTACGATATGGATAAAAACGGGTTCACGAGATATGAAAAGAGAAGAATAATGAGATGGAGGGAGGGAGGGAGAGAGAAGGGACTTACATGCACAAGTCGGTATTGTCACTGGGCTTGTCTATCCGCCGATAGCCTCGCGTTAGTAGCGAGACCTTCTTGAAGACTTCTTCATGTTCTTCTTCTTGGACTCTAGGTGAAGTGGAAGAAGTGAGAGATAGAAAAATGTGAGGAAGGAAAAGATAGAGGAGGACAATAAAGATGGTGTAATGGTGAATTATGTATAATAATATATGCATTCAACATGAGAATTAAAAGAGAAATGAAAGGTCACCATTCAATTTGGAAATGAAAGGTCTCATTTGTAGCTTATGAGAAGAATAAAAAATGATAAAAATAATTGCAAGAATAGGGATTTGAACATGCGACTTATGGAATAACAATGCAAGGACTTAACCAATGAGCTATAAGGTTGTTCATGCATATATTTAATTATAATTAAATATATGATGTTGCTTAAAAAGAAAATGGGCTTTTAAGATGGGGTGTAGAGAATAAGAATAATGGATTTGGGTTAAATATTTATGAAAGGAAAAATAAGAATGAGAAGTTAAAAACTTAAATATAAGAAAAAGAAATTGTACCTAGAAAAAATACATAATAGATTAAGAAATAAAATAATAATAAATTTAATAAAAAAAGGAAAATACCAAGTACAAATAAATACGATATATTATTGAAGAGGGGTAATACAAATGTATAAAGATTTTGGGGTCATTACATGTATGCCCTAGAGGCCATTACTGTACATTGGATGTATATTGTAGTTGATGCTGGGACATATATAGGGAGGACTTTTTGCTCGACATGATAGTATGCTATCTGGTTGCTCATTACCTTAACGTGTACACAGGTTGTCTCTCTATTACATGTTGGTAAAGCCTTTAGGATGTGTACTTGACTACCAGGACTATGATGCGGATCATACTAGTGGGGACATGGTAGTCCATATGTACATCCTTGAAAGTCCCTAGTCGTGGGTGTATCGAGATGGGGCATCGATATACCAGAGTAGACTAGCGTATACCTTCTCGACCCATACAGATGGGCGATGGATGATCCCATATCCATCGGTGTTTGACATCAGAGATGATATACGGGTGATCAGTAGATACTGGGTACACTGGACGGACTCGCCGAGAACTCCCACATGGTATTATACATTACGTCAGATGGCAGTTCTCTGGTGACACTGGTACAGAGTAGTCTGTTGACCCGAGATCGTCATAGAGTCTTGTGTGGTTCCCACTGTGCTTTGATTTCCATCTTACCACGTCCAAGAGGGCGTGCAAAATGGTGGTTTTTGGGTACAGTCCCGAGTCACATGGAGGCAATGAGCGATAGGAGGGGATTCGTCTCTCCCGGTATAGGGGGTTGATGTTGCGCTGTGTTCGATTGGCTATAACAGGAAATCCCTGGCCAGGGTTGCTGAGATATACTGGTAAGTGTTACCAGTAGTTTCTCGAATTGTTATAGACCTCATATCGACACGACTTATCGAGCTATTGGGGTCTGATGTTTACCACCCCTAGGCAAGATATGCGACATATCAGACGACGAGACCGGACTGTACGGTAGTGTTACTGGTTGGATTCACTGGAGTGTGAGCGGGCTTGCTCGTCGATCTTCTGATCGCTCAATACCCGGGTGGCCTTTACGTTTAGCAGACCGCTTGCGGCTTGTGGGTGTTTGATATGATCATCACCTGCTGCCGGCGTATTGACGAGTCTTTAGAGTCCTACACAGAGCTTTCCTGGCTCAAGCGAAACGAAATAGGAGCGCATATGAGATATGTGCGGGACCGAGAATAATGCATGTATGTGATACCGTATTTCATTCTCGCGATGAATGTATCGATTGGTTGTATGCGATATAACCTAGTTATCGATTCAAGCGTTGATTCGTTAAGCCGATACATTGTATACTAGTCGGTTGTGTGCGACATGACCGGATCATTGAATCAAGTGTTGATTTAATGATTTAATGCATAATTATATATTTGATATATTACTTTGCATTAACTAGTATTGGTTCACTTTAAATGGATTTTCTCACTTGGATTGTGCGCATTGTATATGTGATATACTTTTGTACACAAGATTGTATCATGTTTGATGATACATGCTAGTTTGGGTTTGTGTAAAGAATTAAACCATGGTTACTTAAGTGGTTAGGGTTTCATTTCCTTTTCTCATTTATTTATCTATTTATTTCATTTAGAAAAGATAAAGAGAAAAGAATGGTTGCTAGTTTTGTTTTATTTGAAGCTTCTTGAAGCTTTGAACAAGTCCACCATTCTTGTCTCTTCTCTAACCCTAACCACTCATCTAACCTTGGTTAAATCTCTACACTAAACTATGGTTGAGATTATGATAAGTATCATATTGTTTTTATTTTTAAAAACAACTTATCATATCTTCTTCTTCTTCTTCATCTTCTTCTTCCATGAAGAAACCTTGACTTCATCAATGGTGATTGATGAATTAGAGTGAGAAATCCAATTCTAAAGTTTACCCACTTCCTATTTCTTCATCCTCTACCTCTTGCCAAGTAGTAGAGTGTGTTTCCTTCACAAGTTTTCATGACTTGGTGAAGTGGGAGCTTGATCTAGTGATGCCTCGACGTAGATCATCTACGGCATGCTAGTCGATGACCTAGCCCGTCCATTCTCCGATGAAGCCGACGCTAGAGCCCGGGGTTCGACTTGGACAGCGAGGAGACTACATTGCGGAGCTATGGAGGTGGAGGATCGGATCTACTAAGGTTGTATTTCCGTATTCTATTAGTTAAGTGTTAACTGTTGGAGATAGTGCCCTCTTAGTCAATTATTGGATCGCAAGTACGTGATTGCAATGATTGCGGAGGACCTATACCGGTAGAACAGTCTTACTCGAGATGATAGTATGCTATCTGGTTTGCCTTTATCAGTCGTGTACATGTTCAGGTGACTGATTGCATGTTACACTTTGATAGAGCCCTTAGGATCTTGCTTTACTACCAACAGTATGATGGCGATCACATACGTGAGAGTTGGGTAGTTTATATGCATATCCTTAATTGTGGTCCCTAGTCGTGGGAGTTTCGAGACAGGGCATCGATACTCCGGAGTAGACTAGTGTGTACAGTCGAGACCCCGACGAGGGGCGGTGGCCGGTCTCACAAGCCACTGGTGTCAGTTGGATAACCTAAGATGTATACAGGTGCTCATTGGGTTATGAGTACACCGGACAGGACTCGCCGGGAATCTGCTAGTTAGTATTATATCTATCGTCAGATAGCAGTTCCCTGGTGACATGTGTACAGGTTAGTTCATCGACCTGAGGTCGTCATTTGTCTCGTGTGAGTTCCCACTGTACTTTGATTTCTACCCTACCACGGCTCAAAGGAGTCGTGCAAACAGGTAGCTTTTGGGTACAGTCCCGAGCCATATGGAGGCACGTGAGCGGATCGGCAGGGGATTCGTCTCTCCCGGTATTGGGGGCGAGATCGTGCTGTGTCTAGGAGAGCCATTACACAAAGCCCACGGCCGTGGCAGGAGATTTACTGGTAGGTACTCCAGTAGTATCTCAGGGTGTTATTGGGCTACACTCCGACACGACTTATACTGCTATTGGGGGTCTGACGTTACTAGCCCCCTAGGCAGATATGCGATACTCATTGACGAACGGACCGGTCTGTATATACATTGTCACTGTTAGGCTCAGTAGGGTTTCTGGATGAGTTCGCTCATCGGCCTCCCTTGAGTTCGCTCATCAGCCTCCCTTGAGGTCAGTCCATGGGCAACCGTTACGCATAGCTAGTGCCGCTAACGGTTTGTGGTTAAACCCACTGCCAGGGTACTGACGAGTCATTAGAGTCCCCCACAGACAGTTTCCCAAGTTCGGGCGAAACGTTGTAGAGGCCGTATGGTTTTATGGCAGGGTTCGGAAAATGCACGTGCGTTTACGCACGTGTTATTTTTCGGGCAGTTGATACTGGTCGGCTTTGGTTTAAGCCGGATCCGAGTATTATATTGAGTAGGTATAATATCTTTGTCTCAGCTGCATTTGTATTCGGTCGTAATACAAATGCGGGTATATTTATACAGTTTCGGGGTTGTCCTGAAATTCGTTTCAGGATCACTTTTAGAAGTTGCTAGTTTCCAGTTTTCTATCTGCCGTCTTTTAACATTTGGTTAAAGACGGGTTTATCTTTTCTTGAGATGAGTGTGGATTCTTCTAGAAGATTCTAGAGAGAGTGACTTGACATGGTGAGTCATTAGTGCATTAATGGTGTCATTAATGCTTGATGACTAAGGGTTTTTTGGTTCAATGTTTCTTAGTGACTCATTGCTTTGCTTTAATGATAAAGATAAGTTTCATTCTTCTATGGTCACCCCCTTCTTGCTCCTACCATCACCTCCCTCTTCTACAAATAGTGGCCGGCCATTTCTTTGAGGGAGAGAGAGAGAATTATTTCATTTTTGGAGAGAAAAGATTATGATAGTATTTGTGTGCATGGAAATTTCATTGCTTCTTTCATTTCCATCACCCGATAAAATGGCAACTTCATTAACCGATCGTCCACGGACTTGGACGAAGTGAGACAAAGTCATCTACTCATTCTCTACATCATTCTTGGTCGTCTCTTTTAGCAAACTTGACGATCGAGTTGCCTCGAGTCAGAGGCGGGAGCCCGTTTAAAGAATCGGTGATGTGGTGTCACCTCGACGAGGATATCGGAGATCGACGCGATCGGAGCAGCCGCAACGGAGCGTGGGATGATGGTTAAAGAACGAAGGACTCGGATCGTTCGGTATACCTTTTCTACACTCTTTACAGTTTGTTAGTTTAGCAATAATGGCATATCCGGGTTAAAGTATACGATAGCGCCAGTTAAAAGTTTTTTGTTCCGCATTTGGCGTCTGTAGACTGCCGGGGCGCTAGCGTAGACTTACAGTGGTATCAGAGCCTCACCATTTTGCTATACTTACTTGTGCTAACGCGTTTAAAATATCGATCGAACCGGAAATCAAAAATCGCAATTTCTTCACTTGACAGTTTCTGTTAATTTTTAAACTGGTCAAAATGACATTTGGACCATACCAGAAAATCAAGCAGGCTTTTTTAGGAATACTGCAGAAAAACGACGAAGTAATTCGACTGTTCAGCCGCGGATCCGCGGCCCAAGCATGGGTTTGGCCGCGGATCCGCCGCAGAAAAGTCAAATCAGTTTGCCAATTTTCAACAGTGCATTCTATATTGGAAATTGGGGTTTTTGGTATATATCTTTTTGGCCCAGGTTTTGTTACTGTTCACCAGTAAGCAGTGGGGCCCACTTTTTGATATTTGGTCGATCGAAATTTAAACACGTTAGTTTACAGTGCTTACATTATATCTCCGACCGGGAATGTCATTTGATCGGTAAACCGCGTTTGATTGCTATAGTTTTTTTAGACGGGTTTGCGAACGTGACATTCGCGTTGATGTTCTGTGTTGTGCTGTGATGTTGCGGATTTGTCGTGGTGGATAACAGTGTGCAATGGTAGTACAGTTTGAGTTTATTTGTACATTTGATATTGCGGGGCGAGCGTCCAACTTGTGGACAGCCGTCACTGCCTGTTGTATAATATTCTTTTGGGGCACGACCAGGTTGCGGTCGATGTACCTATTGTAATATTTTTCATTACTGTACTAGGTTTTGCCCCGCGACGGAGTGCACGGATAGCCGGGTTCTGGGGGGCAATGGGTCCGCATCTCATGGCTTTGAGAGGCAGAGGGGCCCCACTCTAGAATTGGCAGACTATTCGCCGCACTCGTAGGGGGTACAGGTTGACCCAAGGAGGGGTGCCCAAGATTACCGGATTCCGTGAAGTGCTGGGTGGTCCATTCACTTTGCAGTAGGGGGCTGCCTTGCTTCAGGTTTTGGCGGGTAACTTGCCGCACCCGTAGGGGTCTAGGTTTCATTGCACAGGCTATCCACACGACAGGGGAACGTCGGGTTTCAGCAGCGGCTCTGTGAAACCCGGGGATCCCAGATTATCTGTATTGTTCTGTGATGCTTATTACTTTTCTGTAATGTTGCATACTATCACGCCTGGAGAGATTATTGTATATTGGTTTATATACTATTAGATGTTGTATATGTTTTACACCCGCGCTAGTCCAGTCCCCGCTCTGTCGTTAGTTAAGTAACCTAACGGGTGATGACGGGACCCAGTGACAAATGCGGATGGCATATACGTACATTTTATTTTCGTTCTTTTCTGGTGTGATCGATTGATGGGACTGCGTTGATTCTGATCAATGCAAAGTAAAACAAACCTGTTTAGATGTTGTTGGAACAATTTAAAAAGTGTTATTCCAAAGACGTTTTCTTTTGTTATGCATAGCGGTATTCAGTGGAATATCCTGCACCTCATTCGACGGGGCAAGGGCTGATATCCCTTCACCGGGACTGACCCCTTGGGCAGAAGTTTGCGTCAGGGTAATAACTTCACTATAGTCGATTACATGTTGCTTTGCATAGCGGTATTCAGTGGAATATCCTGCACCTCATTCCACGAGGAAAGAGCCGAGATCCCTTTACCGGGAGTGACCTCTTTAGCAAAAGGTTTTCGCCACTATATTTTAAAAAGCTATCAGGTTCCTTCAACGAGATCAAGTTCATTACGTTAAAGGTTTTTCGCCAAAAACCAGCCGTAGCCCTCCGTCGTTTCTTATGGATGGTCAGTAATATTCAAGCTATGTTTGTTGGCTTTCGTCAAGGCATAGTGTTTGGTAGTTTCTGGGGTATTCATTTGTTGCATAGATAGATGTGTTGGTTTGGGACAGTCGTATTACCTTGTTGGCTTTCGTCAAGGGTATGTACGGGTGGGTTCAAAGTAACAAGATAATGACGGGCAGAACTTGACATGTGACTTATGATTTGTTGACATTCGCCAAGGTCATAAGAACATGGGGCAAAAATCATATCGGGAGTTTCTAAAGAAACTAAAACTTGCCAGGCATGCGCATACCTTCTGGAGTGTGATAACGCGAGTGGATTCCATCACGTTATCATGCGATGAGAGTTGGATCCCGATTCCCACTGATGAGTTGGTTTACTCTTCGGGTGATCCCGATTGATTCTTCTATAGGTTTGGAGGAGAATTTGACAGGACAGTGGGAGGTTTCCGGATTAGATAAAGTGATGACCATTCTGATCTAGGTTAGAGTGCATGCAGAGTGTTTCTTTTCTCTCACTCTCTTTGGCAGCGACCTTTGACCGACCCTAGACTATGACTCAGTGACCAGGTTGACCGAACCTTCTTAAAATACTGGCTTTTGGATTGTCTGAGTTGCATAAGTCATTGCCACACCTTCTTTTACCCTTTGCATTTCTCAGAACACCCGTATTACTACAGATATCCACTTCCATTGGATAGATCCATCGTATGGTTATATACGAACTCGAAGGAACTTCTTCGAGGATGGATCCAGGTTCAGGAGAAATAGAATTGGTTTATTCAGTTGTCTTTTATTATCACCTTCTCTCAGGTTGCGAAGGCTCCTTGGTTTAGGAGAGTACACCTATTACGCTTAGTGGATAGTCTTATTCCAAACCATAGGCTGGTGCCGAAAGGTAGGGAATGAAGAAAACCAATTAGCCTAAGTAAGGTGTAAGTCTACGCTAGCGCCCCGGCAGTCTACAGACGCCAAATGCGGAACAAAAAACTTTTAACTGGCGCTATCGTATACTTTAACCCGGATCTGCCATTATTGCTAAACTAACATACTGTAAAGAGTGTAGAAAGATTGCACCGAACGATCCGAGTCCTTCGTTCTTCAACCATCATCCCACGCTCCGTTGCGGCTGCTCCGATCTCGTCGATCTCCGATTCCTTCGTCGAGGTGGCACCACATGATCGGTTCTTTAAACGGGCTCCCGCCTCTGACTCGAGGCAACTCGATCGTCAAGTTTGCTAAAAGAGACGACCAAGAATGATGTAGATGACTTTGTCTCACTTCGTCCAAATCCGTGGACGATCGGTTAATGAAGTTGCCGTGGAAATCGGGTGATGGAATGAAATGAACTGTAAAATTCCATACACCCCGAATACTATCATAATCTTTTCTAACCAAAATGAAACATCAAGTGAGAGTGAGGAGGAGAGAGAAGGCCGGCCACTTATATGATGGAGGGAGGTGACCGTAGGAGCAAGTGGTGACCATAAGCACAAAATATCATATGTGAACACATAATAATATCTTAAGGAAAACAAGAAAGGCTTGAAATCAAAGCATGAGTCATTATTGCATTAATGACACCATTAATGCACTAATGACTCACTAGCCTCATCATCACTTCTAGAAGATTCTAGAATGATGACTCACCCTAACAGAAGAAAAGATAAACCCGTCTTTAACCGAATGTTAAAAGACGGCTGATAGAAAACTGGAAACTGGCAACTTCCAAAAGTGATCCTGAAACGACTTTCAGGAAAACCCCGAAACTGTATAAATATACCCGCATTTGTATTACGACCGAATACAAATGCAACGGAGACAAAGATATTATACCTACTCAATATAATACTCGGATCCGGCTTAAACCAAAGCCGACCAGTATTATCTGCCCGAAAAATAACACGTGCGTAAACGCACGTGCATTTTCCGAACCCTGCCGTAAAACCATACGGCCTCTACAACGTTTCGCCCGAACTTGGGAAACTGTCTGTGGGGGACTCTAATGACTCGTCAGTACCCTGGCAGTGGGTTTAACCACAAACCGTCAGCGGCACCAGCAATGCGTAACGGCTGCCCATGGACTGACCTCAAGGGATGCCGATGAGCGCACTTATCCGGAAAACCCTACTGAGCCTAACAGTGACAATGTATATACAGTCCGGTCCGTTCGTCAATGAGTATCGCATATCTGCCTAGGGGGCTAGTAACGTCAGACCCCCAATAGCAGTATAAGTCGTGTCGGAGTGAAGCCTCAATACACCCTGAGATACTACTGGAGTACCTACCAGTAAATCTCCTGCCATGGCCATGGACTTTGTGTAATGGCTCTCCTAGACACAGCACGACCTCGCCCCCAATACCGGGAGAGACGAATCCCCTGCCGATCCGCTCACGTGCCTCCATATGGCTCGGGACTGTACCCAAAAGCTACCTGTTTGCACGACTCCTTTGAGCCGTGGTAGGGTAGAAATCAAAGCACAGTGGGAACTCACACGAGACAAATGACGACCTCAGGTCGATGAACTAACCTGTACACATGTCACCAGGGAACTGCTATCTGACGGTAGATATAATACTAACTAGCAGATTCCAGGCGAGTCCTGTCCGGTGTACTCATAACCCAATGAGCACCTGTATACATCTTAGGTGATCCAACTGACACCAGTGGCTTATGAGACCGGCCACCGCCCCTCGTCGGGGTCTCGACTGTACACACTAGTCTACTCCGGAGTATCGATGCCCTGTCTCGAAACTCCCACGACTAGGGACCACAATTAAGGATATGCGTATAAACTACCCAACTCTCACGTATATGATCGCCATCATACTGTTGGTAGTAAAGCAAGATCCTAAGGGCTCTATCAAAGTGTAACATGCAATCAGTCACCTGAACATGTACACGACTGATAAAGGCAAACCAGATAGCATACTATCATTTCGAGCAAGACTGTCATACCGGTATAGGTCCTCCGCAATCATTGCAATCACGTACCTGTGATCCAATAATTGACTATGAGGGCACTATCTCCAACAATCTCCCACTTGCACCCAAGGCTAATTATTGCGATGTTGCGTACTCACAGCCCGTGTGAAACCAACACCCAACTTCTCTACTAAGCAGTATCACAAAGCCCGTTTGTAAAACTATTTTGTTCGAGAAATAGCCTTAGTGAGTGGATCCGCCTAGAAGTTTCTTTCTATATCTCTCTAAATCTCAAGTTCGCGGAGAAAGCCATCTCCCGAATCGAGTAATATCTGTCTTAGAATATGTCTGGATATCTGATGGGACCTAGTTCATAAATGAACTCCAAATCCAAACTTCTTAGACTGTATCGATCACTGAACCTAATCAGTATCGGGCACCATGCCACCCACAGTATCCTCTTGGACCACCTGTCCATAATACTGTCCCTCTTCGTCAGAGGGAAAAACTATAACTCTGACAATCACTCTGTCAACCATGTCACCTTTGAAGCTTGGAATGATAACCGTCTCCCGAAGGAGGCTGCCGTCATCAAATCCGTAGAACATGCACTTATGTTCTAAAACTGCTTCCTTATGTTTCTCCAGGATTGGATTAATACAAACTTATTGCATCTAGTGCAAAAACAATATTTGGTGTGGTACTTGACATCTCATGATTGACTCAATTGCCTAAGCAAGTGATCTGCCAATCATGCACATCCCTCTCCCGTTTAGTCTGTAAGACACCTTTAGAGAGGGTGACTCCATCACCTGCAGGTACACCACCATGCTAGGAGTCAACTATTCCAAAAACCATTAGAATATCTGTCAAAGTACCCACATTGGGAAACTACCCAAATCCAGATCTAAAACCATAGATCTAGAAACCAAAATGTCAAATATTATATCCATATCCTGTCTAGAGAAACAACTGTGTGACGACCACAGTACAACCGATCGTAGTATAGGAATTTTACTTCCTACACTGTGTATGTCATCCAGATACCATGACATCACACCCTACTACCCTCTTAACTGATCCATCCCCTTTTTCTGATTGAAGTCAAACCCATGACTGTCATATCAAAATTCGATGATCTATCTCCGCTATAACTGCTCTAGTCTATAAATAGACATAAGCTACTTGCCCACTATGCTTCCGCTGCTCCCACTGACTACGACAACCCTCCTACCGGGTGTCATATCCTGGAACAACAGTAGTGTCAAGTCTGGGTAGATAAGAACCTCCCTGTCACCGTCCTTGAGCCTACCGAAGTACCTCTCGGGTGTCTGAGGTTACCTACCATACCTGCGGAGTGGCTATTGGAATGTCAAACCTGATTGAATATATAGGTCCTTTTAAATTTTCCGTAATCGTTCGCGGTTCTGGAATCACTTCCAGTTCTACCATACTCCCACTACTGTTTTCTGAAAAAGATCCATTTTTACTAAACTGTGGCGAGTCAAGAACAATATCATTATTGATCTTCCAAATGGTAGAATATCAACCCTCGTCATAGCCAGGGTCAACCCACAAACAGCCACTACAGAAACGTGCCCTGAGTTATCCAGTGTCTGGTTTTAAGCATTAGCTGGACAATTCCCCGTACCTTAATTTCTTTTGAGGTACGATCCATTCTATATCCAATACAGAAACTTTGGCACTTATTTAATTGGAACCATATTCAAATCATGCAGCTGTCTCCAGTACATATCATCTTAATGGAAAGAGGCTAATCAGC
The DNA here is from genome assembly GCA_030015575.1 of Agapanthus africanus. Taxonomy (NCBI): domain Eukaryota; kingdom Viridiplantae; phylum Streptophyta; class Magnoliopsida; order Asparagales; family Amaryllidaceae; genus Agapanthus; species Agapanthus africanus. Next base: position 360,471,156 of record JASDDO010000012.1, read on the forward strand.
ATTACTCAACTTAGGAATCCATCCAATTATGAGCAACCTGAAAGAGAAACACGTTTCTCAAAACCATCACTATTATCTGAATACCAATCATAAGAATCTACATCTTCGATCTCTTTGAAGAATCCCGATACTTGTGATACCTGGTTCTCTACTTTATTCTTATACCCACAACTTCTCAAAACTTAGACCATGTATTTCTACGAAACACTCGTCTAAATACTAGAGAAGTTATAAGTAAACAGAACATAGTACGAGGACCTACCCCTTTGTCCTGATGGACACTGGACAACATACAATACTCTGTATAAGTCCGCTGAGTTAAACAACTCAAAACCTGTGCGTTGTAGGTGGATAACTGTACCCTGGCGATTTCCTCAAATATCACCATTTACAACGAATTCCGATATAATGAGGATAATCACCTAATTCCCAATATCTTACTCCCACTCATCATCTGTAAAACTATACAGATATGAGAATGAAACCTGGTAAATACATACCCTTGGAGTAAGTGTCTAATCGGGAAAAACAGTTTTTCTTTAACAATGCACTGAAACATGAAAATGTTTCGTAGGGGTATCCTGGTATTCATAGCAATGCCTCTTCCATAATCCAATTCATGACTTCAACCGTATATCTCTTTGCCATCTCCCCAAATCCCCTTTATTTGTCTTTAGTCATTACCTTCTGTACACCATCGTTAGGCTAAATGGTTTTCTTTCTTCCCTACCGTTCGGCACCAGCCTATGGTTTGGAAGAAGACTATCCAGTAAGCATAATAGGTGTACCCTCCTAAACCAAGGAGTACTCGCATCTCGAGAGAAGGTGACGATAAAAGACAACTGAATAATACCTTATTCTTTTAAAATGTGAAAAAGGAGCAGCGATGAAGTACACGGTTTTGGTCGTGAATGATATCAGTCGCAATTTACTTTGCCCTCTTTCTAATCCCTTTATTTTGTCTTTACATATTACCTTCTGCACACCCTACTTAGGCTAATTGGTTTTCTTCATTCCCTACCTTTCGGCACCAGCCTATGGTTTGGAATAAGACTATCCAATAAGCGTAATAGGTGTACTCTCCTAAACCAAGGAGCTCTCGCAACCTGAGAGAAGGTGATAATAAAAGAAAACTGAATAAACCAATTCTATTTCTCCTGAACCTGGATCCATCCTCGAAGAAGTCCCTTCGAGTTCGTATATAACCATACGATGGATCTATCCAATGGAAGTGGATATCCGTAGTAATACGGGTGTTCTGAGAAATGCAAAGGGTAAAAGAAGGAGTGGCAATGACTTATGCAACATAGACAATCCAAAAGCCAGTATTTTAAGAAGGTTTGGTCAACTTGGTCACTGAGTCATAGTCTAGGGTCAGTCAAAGGTCGCTGCCAAAGAGAGAGAGAAAAGAAACACTCTGCGTGCACTCTAACCTAGATCAGAATGGTTATCATTTTATCTAATCCGGAAACCTCCCACTGTCCTGTCAAATTCTCCTCCAAACCTAAAGAAGAATCAATCGGGATCACCCGAAGAGTAAACTAACTCATCAGTGGGAATCGGGATCCAACTCTCATCGCATGATAACGTGATGGAATGCATCCACGTTACTCATACTCCAGAAGGCATGCGCATACTTGGCAAGTTTCAGTTTCTTTAGAAACTCCCGATATGATTTTTGCCCCATGCTCTTATAACCTTGGCTTTGGTCAAAATGTCATAAGTCGCATGCCAAGTTCTACCCGTCACTATCTTGTCAATTTGAACCCACCCGCACATGCCCCTGACTTTGGCCAATCGGCAGAACGACTGTCCCAAACTAACTCATCTATCTATGCAACAATTGAATACCCAGCAGCTACCAAACACTATGCCTTAACTTTGGCTAAAATACATAGCTTGAATACTACTGAATACCCAAAAGAAGTGACGGAGGGCTACGGCTGGTTTTTGGCGAAAAACCTTTAGCGTAGTGAACTTGATATCGCTGAAGGAACCTGATAGCTTTTTAAAATATAGTGGCGAAAACCTTTTGCTAAAGAGGTCACTCCCGGTAAAGGGATCTCGGCTCTTTCCTCGTGGAATGAGGTGCAGGATATTCCACTGAATACCGCTATGCAAAGCAACTTGTAATCGACTATAGTAAAGTTATTACTCTGACGCAAACTTCTGTCCAAGGGGTCAGTCCCGGTGAAGGGATATCGACCCTTGCCCCGTCGAATGAGGTGCAGGATATTCCACTGAATACCTCTATGCATAACAAAAGGAAACGTCTTTGTAACAACACTTTTTAAATTGTTCCAATAACTGTATACAGGTTTGTTTTTACTTTGCGTTGATCAGAATCAACGCAGTCCCATCATTTAATCACACCAGAAAAGAACGAAAATAAAATGTACGTATATGCCATCCGCATTCGTCACTGGGTCCCGTCATAACCCGTTAGGTTACTTAACTAACGACAGAGCGGGGACTGGACTAGCGCGGGTGTAAAACATATACAACATCTAATAATATATAAACCAATATACAATAATCGCTCCAGGCGTGATAGTATGCAACATTACAGAAAAGTAATAAGCATCACAGAACAATACAGATAATCTGGGATCCCCGAGTTTCACAGAGCCGCTGCTGAAACCCGACGTTCCCCTGTCGTGTGGATAGCCTGTGCAATGAAACCTAGACCCCTACGGGTGCGGCAAGTTACCCGCCAAAACCTGAAGCGAGGCAGCCCCCTACAGCATAGTGAATGGACCACCCTGCACTCCACGGAATCCGGTAATCTTGGGCACCCCTCCTTGGGTCAACCTGTACCCCCTACGAGTGCGGCGAATAGTCTGCCAATTCTAGAGTGGGACCCCTCTGCCTCTCAAAGCCATGAGATGCGGACCCGTTGCCCTCCCGAACCCGGCTATCCGTGCACTCCGTCTCGGGGCAAAACCTAGTACAGTAATGAAAAATAGTATAATAGGTACATCGACCGCAACCTGGTCGTGCCCCAAAAGAATATTATACAACAGGCAGTAACGGCAGTCCACAAGTTGGACGCTCGACCCGCAATATCAAATGTACAAATAAACACAAACTGTACTACCATTGCACACTGCTATCCACCACGACAAATCCACAACATCACAGCACAACACAGAACATCAACGCGAATGTCACGTTCGCAAACCCGTCTAAAAGAACTATAGCAATCGGACGCGGTTTACCGATCAAATGACATTCCCGGTCGGAGATATAATGTAAGCACTGTAAACTAACGCGTTTAAATTTCGATCGACCAAATATCAAAAAAATGGGCCCCACGACTTACTGGTGAACAGTAACAAAACCTGGGCGCAATTGATATATACCAAAAATCACGAAATCCAACAGAGAAGAAACTGACAAAATTTGATGCATTGATTCCCTAGGATGGCCGCGGATGCGCGGCCAAACCATGGGTTTGGCCGCGTTTCCGCGGCTAATTAGAGGAATCACATGCTCAAATTTCGTCGTGATTCTTAGAAATCCCTGCACGGATTTTTAAGACATGCAGAATTCATTTTTGAGACCATTTGAAATCAACAGAAACTGTCAAGTGAAGAAATTGTGATTTTTGATTTCCGGTTCGATCGATATTTTAAACGCGTTAGCACAAGTTAGTATAGCAAAATGGTGAGGCTCTGATACCACTGTAAGTCTACGCTAGCGTCCCGGCAGTCTACAGACGCCAAATGCGGAACAAAAAACTTTTAACTGGCGCTATCGTATACTTTAACCCGGATCTGCCATTATTGCTAAACTAACATACTGTAAAGAGTGTAGAAAGATTGTACCGAACGATCCGAGTCCTTCGTTCTTCAACCATCATCCCACGCTCCGTTGCGGCTGCTCCGATCTCGTCGATCTCCGATTCCTTCGTCGAGGTGGCACCACATGATCGGTTCTTTAAACGGGCTCCCGCCTCTGACTCGAGGCAACTCGATCGTCAAGTTTGCTAAAAGAGACGACCAAGAATGATGTAGATGACTTTGTCTCACTTCGTCCAAATCCGTGGACGATCGGTTAATGAAGTTGCCGTGGAAATCGGGTGATGGAATGAAATGAACTGTAAAATTCCATACACCCCGAATACTATCATAATCTTTTCTAACCAAAATGAAACATCAAGTGAGAGTGAGGAGGAGAGAGAAGGCCGGCCACTTATATGATGGAGGGAGGTGACCGTAGGAGCAAGTGGTGACCATAAGCACAAAATATCATATGTGAACACATAATAATATCTTAAGGAAAACAAGAAAGGTTTGAAATCAAAGCATGAGTCATTATTGCATTAATGACACCATTAATGCACTAATGACTCACTAGCCTCATCATCACTTCTAGAAGCTTCTAGAATGATGACTCACCCTAACAGAAGAAAAGATAAACCCGTCTTTAACCGAATGTTAAAAGACGGCTGATAGAAAACTAGAAACTGGCAACTTCCAAAAGTGATCCTGAAACGACTTTCAGGAAAACCCCGAAACTGTATAAATATACCCGCATTTGTATTACGACCGAATACAAATGCAACTGAGACAAAGATATTATACCTACTCAATATAATACTCGGATCCGGCTTAAACCAAAGCCGACCAGTATTATCTGCCCGAAAAATAACACGTGCGTAAACGCACGTGCATTTTCCGAACCCTGCCATAAAACCATACGGCCTCTACAATGTTTTGCCCGAACTTGGGAAACTGTCTGTGGGGGACTCTAATGACTCGTCAGTACCCTGGCAGTGGGTTTAACCATAAACCGTCAGCGGCACTAGCAATGCGTAACGGCTGCCCATGGACTGACCTCAAGGGATGCCGATGAGCGCACTCATCCGGAAAACCCTACTGAGCCTAACAGTGACAATGTATATACAGTCCGGTCCGTTCGTCAATGAGTATCGCATATCTGCCTAGGGGGCTAGTAACGTCAGACCCCCAATAGCAGTATAAGTCGTGTCGGAGTGAAGCCTCAATACACCCTAAGATACTACTGGAGTACCTACCAGTAAATCTCTTGCCATGGCCATGGACTTTGTGTAATGGCTCTCCTAGACACAGCACGACCTCGCCCCCAATACCGGGAGAGACGAATCCCCTGCCGATCCGCTCACGTGCCTCAATATGGCTCGGGACTGTACCCAAAAGCTACCTGTTTGCACGACTCCTTTAAGCCGTGGTAGGGTAGAAATCAAAGCACAGTGGGAACTCACACGAGACAAATGACGACCTCAGGTCGATGAACTAACCTGTACACATGTCACCAGGGAACTGCTATCTGACGGTAGATATAATACTAACTAGCCGATTCCCGGCGAGTCCTGTCCGGTGTACTCATAACCCAATGAGCACCTGTATACATCTTAGGTGATCCAACTGACACCAGTGGCTTGTGAGACCGGCCACCGCCCCTCGTCGGGGTCTCGACTGTACACACTAGTCTACTCCGGAGTATCGATGCCCTGTCTCGAAACTCCCACGACTAGGGACCACAATTAAGAATATGCGTATAAACTACCCAACTCTCACGTATATGATCGCCATCATACTGTTGGTACTAAAGCAAGATCCAAAGTGCTCTATCAAAGTGTAACATGCAATCAGTCACCTGAACATGTACACGACTGATAAAGTCAAACCAGATAGCATACTATCATTTCGAGCAAGACTGTCATACCGGTATAGGTCCTCCGCAATCATTGCAATCACGTACCTATGATCCAATAATTGACTATGAGGGCACTATCTCCAACATAAGGTGTGCAGAAGGTAATATGTAAAGACAAAATAAAGGGATTAGAAAGAGGGCAAAGTAAATTGCGACTGATATCATTCACGGCCAAAACCGCGTAATTCATCGCCACTCCTATTTCACCTTTAAAAGAATAAGGTATTATTCAGTTGTCTTTTATCATCACCTTCTCTCGAGATGCGAGTACTCCTTGGTTTAGGAGGGTACACCTATTATGCTTACTGGATAGTCTTCTTCCAAACCATAGGCTGGTGCCGAACGGTAGGGAAGGAAGAAAACCATTTAGCCTAACGATGGTGTACAGAAGGTAACGACTAAAGACAAATAAAGGAATTTGGAGAGACGGCAATAAAATATACGGTTGAAGTCATGAATTGGATTATGGAAGAGGCATTACTATGAATACCAGGATACCCCTACGAAACATTTTCATGTTTCAGTGCATTGTTAAAGGAAAACTGTTTTCCCGATTATATACTTACTCCAAGGGTATGTATTTACCAGGTTTCATTCTCATATCTGTATGGTTTTACAGATGATGAGTGGGAGTAAGATATTGGGAATTAGGTGATCATCATCATTATATCGGAATTCGTTGTAATTGGTGATATTTGATGAAATCGCCAGGGTACAGTTTTCCACCTACAACGCACAGGTTTAGAGTTGTTTAACACAGCGGACTTATACAGAGTATTGTATGTTGTCCAAGTGTCCATCAGGACAAAGGGGTAGGTCCTCGTACTATGTTCTGTTTACTTATAACTTCTCTAGTGTTTAGACAAGTGTTTCGTAGAAATACAAGGTCTAAGTTTTGAGAAGTTGTGGGTATAAGAATAAAGTAGAGAACCAGGTATCACAAGTATCGGGATTCTTCAAAGAGATCGAAGATGTAGATTCTTGTGATTGGTATTCAGATGATAGTGATGGTTTTGAGAAACGTGTTTCTCTTTCAGGTTACTCATAATTGGATGGATTCCTAAGTCGAGTAATGATGATTAGCCTCTTTCCATTATGTTGATATGCACTGGAGACAGTTGCATGGATTGAATCTTGGTTCCAATTAAATAAGTGCCAAAGTTTCTATATTGGATATAGAATAGTTCGTATCTTAAAAGATATTAAGGTACGGGGAGTTGTCCAGCTTATGCTTAAAACCAGACACTGGATAACTCAGGGCACGTTTCTGTAGTGGCTGTTTGTGGGTTGACCCTGGCTATGACGAGGGTTGATATTCTACCATTTGGAAGATCAATAGTGATATTGTTCTTGACTCGCCACAGTTTTAGTAAAAATGGATCTTTTTCAGAAAACAGTAGTGGGAGTATGGTAGAACTGGAAGTGATTCCAGAACCGCGAACGATTACGGAAAATTTAATAGGACCTATACATTCAATCAGGTTTGACATTCTAATAGCCACTCCGCAGATTTGGTGGGTAACCTCAGACACCCGAGAGGTACTCCGGTAGCCTCAAGGACGGTGACAGGGAGGTTCTTATCTACCCAGACTTGACACTAATGTTGTTCCAGGATATGAGACCCGGTAGGAGGGTTGTCGTAGTCAGTGGGAGCAACGGAAGCATAGTGGGCAAGATGCTTATGTCTATTTATAGACTAGAGCAGTTATAGCGGAGATAGATCATCTAATTTTGATGTGACAGTCATGGGTTTGACTTCAATCAGAATAGGGGATGGATCAGTTAAGAAGGTAGTAGGGTGTGATGTCATGGTATCTGGATGACCTACACAGAGTAGGAAGTAAAATTCCTATACTACGATCGGTTGTACTGTGGTCGTCACACAGTTGTTTCTCCAGACAGGATATGGATATAATATTTGACATTCTGGTTTCTAGATCTGGATTTGGGTAGTTTCCCAATGTGGGTACTTTGACAGATATTCTAATGGTTTTTGGAATAGATGACTCCTAGCATGGTGGTGTACCTGCAGGTGATGGAGTCACCCTCTCTAAAGGTGTCTTACAGACTAAAGGGGAGAGGGATGTGCATGATTGGCAGATCACTTGCTTAGGCAATTGAGTCAATCATGAGATGTCAAGTACCACACCAAATGTTGGTTTTGCACTAGATGCAATAAGTTTGTATTAATCCAATCCTGGTGAAACATAAGGAAGCAGTTTTAGAACATAAGTACATGTTCTACGGATTTGATGACGGCAGCCTCCTTCGGGAGACGGTTATCATTCCAAGCTTCAAAGGTGACATGGTTGACAGAGTGATTGTCAGAGTTATAGTTTTTCCCTCTGATTAAGAGGGACAGTATTATGGACAGGTGGTCCAAGAGGATACTGTGGGTGGCATTGTGCCCGATACTGATTAGGTTCAGTGATCGATATAGTCTAAGAAGTTTGGATTTGGAGTTCATTTATGAACTAGGTCCCATCAGATATCCAGACATATTCTAAGACAGATATTACTCAATTCGGGAGATGGCTTTCTCCGCGAACTTGAGATTAAGAGAGATTCAGAAAGAAACTTCTAGGCGGATCCACTCACCGAGGCTATTTCTCGAACACAATAGTTTTACAAACGGGCTTTGTGAACTGATTAGTAGAGGAGTTGGATGTTCGGTTTCACACGGGCTGTGAGTAGTCTACATCGCAATATTAGCCTTGAGTGCAAGTGGGAGATTGTTGGAGATAGTGCCCTCATAGTCAATTATTGGATCGCAGGTACGTGATTGCAATGATTGCGGAGGACCTATACCGGTAGAACAATCTTACTCGAGATGATAGTATGCTATCTGGTTTGCCTTTATCAGTCGTGTACATGTTCAGGTGACTGATTGCATGTTACACTTTGATAGAGCCCTTAGGATCTTGCTTTACTACCAACAGTATGATGGCGATCATATACGTGAGAGTTGGGTAGTTTATATGCATATCCTTAATTGTGGTCCCTAGTCGTGGGAGTTTCGAGACAGGGCATCGATACTCCGGAGTAGACTAGTGTGTACAGTCGAGACCCCGACGAGGGGCGGTGGCCGGTCTCACAAGCCACTGGTGTCAGTTGGATCACCTAAGATGTATACAGGTGCTCATTGGGTTATGAGTACACCGGACAGGACTCGCCGGGAATCTGCTAGTTTGTATTATATCTATCGTCAGATAGCAGTTCCCTGGTGACATATGTACAGGTTAGTTCATCGACCTGAGGTCGTCATTTGTCTCGTGTGAGTTCCCACTGTACTTTGATTTCTACCCTACCACGGCTCAAAGGAGTCGTGCAAACAGGTAGCTTTTGGGTACAGTCCCGAGCCATATGGAGGAACGTGAGCGGATCGGCAGGGGATTCGTCTTTTCCGGTATTGGGGGCGAGATCGTGCTGTGTCTAGGAGAGACATTACACAAAGCCCACGGCCGTGGCAGGAGATTTACTGGTAGGTACTCCAGTAGTATCTCAGGGTGTTATTGGGCTACACTCCGACACGACTTATACTGCTATTGGGGGTCTGACGTTACTAGCCCCCTAGGCAGATATGCGATACTCATTGACGAACGGACCGGACTGTATATACATCGTCACTGTTAGGCTCAGTAGGGTTTCTGGATGAGTTCGCTCATCGGCCTCCCTTGAGTTCGCTCATCAGCCTCCCTTGAGGTCAGTCCATGGGCAGCCGTTACACATAGCTAGTGCCGCTGACGGTTTGTGGTTAAACCCACTGCCAGGGTACTGACGAGTCATTAGAGTCCCCCACAGACAGTTTCCAAGTTTGGGCGAAACGTTGTAGAGGCCGTATGGTTTTATGGCAGGGTTCGGAAAATGCACGTGCGTTTACGCACGTGTTATTTTTCGGGCAGTTGATACTGGTCGGCTTTGGTTTAAGCCGGATCCGAGTATTATATTGAGTAGGTATAATATCTTTGTCTCAGTTGCATTTGTATTCGGTCGTAATACAAATGCGGGTATATTTATACAGTTTCGGGGTTGTCCTGAAATTCGTTTCAGGATCACTTTTGGAAGTTGCCAGTTTCCAGTTTTCTATCTGCCGTCTTTTAACATTTGGTTAAAGACGGGTTTATCTTTTCTTGAGATGAGTGTGGATTCTTCTAGAAGATTCTAGAGAGAGTGACTTGACATGGTGAGTCATTAGTGCATTAATGGTGTCATTAATGCTTGATGACTAAGGGTTTTTTGGTTCAATGTTTCTTAGTGACTCATTGCTTTGCTTTAATGATAAAGATAAGTTTCATTCTTCTATGGTCACCCCCTTCTTGCTCCTACCATCACCTCCCTCTTCTACAAATAGTGGCCGGCCATTTCTTTGAGGGAGAGAGAGAGAGAATGATTTCATTTTTGCAGAGAAAAGATTATGATAGTATTTGTGTGCATGGAAATTTCATTGCTTCTTTCATTTCCATCACCCGATAAAATGGCAACTTCATTAACCGATCGTCCACGGACTTGGACGAAGTGAGACAAAGTCATCTACTCATTTTCTACATCATTCTTGGTCGTCTCTTTTAGCAAACTTGACGATCGAGTTGCCTCGAGTCAGAGGCGGGAGCCCGTTTAAAGAATCGGTGATGTGGTGTCACCTCTACGAGGATATCGGAGATCGACGCGATCTTAGCAGCCGCAACGGAGCGTGGGATGATGGTTAAAGAATGAAGGACTCGGATCGTTCGGTATACCTTTTCTACACTCTTTACAGTTTGTTAGTTTAGCAATAATGGCAGATCCGGGTTAAAGTATACGATAGCGCCAGTTAAAAGTTTTTTGTTCCGCATTTGGCGTCTGTAGACTGCCGGGGCGCTAGCGTAGACTTACATTAACTAGTTTGCTTTGTCGCCTAGATATCTAGCTAACGATCCGCTGTCTAGGGTTTATCGGCACCGTATTTTTTGAAACGGGCATGGTTGATGCCTTGTGAGACCTCTAGTGTGTGCCTAGGAACCCTACAGAAATTATTGGTCATGAGGTAGAACTGGAAACAGTTCCAGCTATACAAACTGCAGCTGATGATTTGGTAGAACCAAAGTATTCAATAGCAACCAACGAACCTCAGCCTCTCCGCCGATCTAGTAGGTTTCTCACCCACCTGAGAGATACTTTGGTTTCTCTATGACAGTGGGAGCGAGGATTGCATCTTGGGATGATGACCTAACTAGTTTCGAGCTGGCCATCAGGAGTGGGACTCTGTAAGAATGGCTGGATGTTTATCGATCTGAGATGGAATCCTTTTACACCAACAAAGTATGGACTTTGGTTGCTTTATATGAAGGGTTAAATCCCCATCAGGAGCAAGTATATCTTGAGAAGATTACTTGGTGTACATGGAAAAGTTGAGACTTTCAAAGCTAGACTTGTTAAAGGTTTGCATCATTGACCAGGTATGGATTGTGATGAAACCTTTTCTAAGTACCTATGCTTAAGTCCATCCAGATCCTACTTGCCACGGCTACATACCATGACTACAATATCTGGCGGTTGGGTGTCTTGACTGCTTTTCTAAATGACGATTTGGAAGAAAGCGTCTATAAGTACACAGCCAGAGGGCTTCGTAGACAGTAGGAGCAGCGGAAACGTGTGCAAGATGTTTTATGTGATAAAGCAGGCGTCGCGGAGTTGGAACATCTGTTTTGATGAGTTAGTCAAAGAGTTTGACATCATCAAAATTATAGATGAACCTTGTATATACAAAAAGGTAGTAAGAAGTATGGTTGTGATCCTCGTAGAGTACGTGGATGACATCCTCGTAGAGTACGCTCGGTCAATCTCCGCTTATCACAAGGATTCTCCATATAGGATCAAAGTGATACCTCCTAAATCCTGGGTTTTGGATCTATGAGATAGGTCTAATTGGATGTTAGGATACTCACAAGTTGTAGTGAGATGGTATCAATCGATCCTGTGGAGAATCACTGGAGAGGTTCCAGGGTGATAAAGACGACTGAATGTCAGTCGCAGGCATTGTCTTTACCCACAGTGGAGGCACGGTATGTTTGAAGAGTTCCAAGCTAGATACCGTGGCATACTAGACGATAAAGGCTGGATACATCGCTAACAAAGAGGCAGTCTGGGTGTATTTTAGTTCATGAGATGAACTTCGTTCCTCCCGTTGTGTGACAATGGAGTAGTGGCTTATGCCAAGGAATGCCCGTCCCATCAGTGATCCAGACATATTCTTAGGCAGTATCACCTGATCGTGGAGCTGGTTGATCTCCAGAGGATCGAGGTTAGGAGAGTAGACTTATAGGACAACACGGCGGATCCACTCACAAAGGCCTTTTTCCCAGAGAGAGACTTTCATGGGATGGTTGAGTATGAGATACTACAACCACTGCTATTAGATGGCCCTAATGCAAGTGGGAGATTGTTAGTTTTATGTATGCCCTATAGGCTATTACTATACATAGGATGTATATTGTAGTGGATGCTTGGACATATATAGGGATGACTTTCTTGCTCGATATGATAGTATGCTATCTGGTTACTCTTTACCTTAACGTATACACTGATTGTCTCTCTGTTACATATTGGTAAAGGCCTTAGGATGTGTACTTGACTACCTGGACTATGATGCGGATCATACTAGTGGGGACATGGTAGTCTATAAGTACATCCTTCAAGGTCCCTAGTCGTGGGTGTATCGAGACAGGGCATCGATATACCAGAGTAGACTAGCGTGTACCTTCTCGACCCATATAGATGGGCGATGGATGATCCCATATCCATTGGTGTTTGACATCATAGATGATATACGGGTGCTCTGTGTAGACTGGGTACACTGGACGGACTCGCCGAAAACTCCCAGATGGTTTTATACCTCACGTCAGATGGCAGTTCTCTGGTGACACTGGTATAGGTTAGTCTGTAGACCCGAGATCGTCATAGAGTCAAGTGTGATTCCCACTGTGCTTTGATTTCCATCATACCACGTCCAAGAGGGCATGCAAAAAGGTGGCTTTTGGGTACAGTCCCGAATCACATGGAGGCAATGAGCGATAGGAGGGGTTTCGTCTCTCCCGGTATAGGGAGTTGATGTTGCGCTGTGCTCGATTGGCCATAACATGAAGTCCTTGGCCAAGGCTGCTTTAGGGATTTATTGGTAAGTGTTACCAGTAGTTTCTCTACCCATTATGAGCCTCATATCGACACGACTTATAGAGTTATTGGGGTCTGACGTTTACCACCCCTAGATGAGATATGCGACATATCAAACGAAGAGACCGGACTGTACGGTAGTGTTACTAATTGGATTCACAGGAGTGTGAGCAGGCTTTCTTGTTGATCTTCTGATCGCTCAATACCCGGGTGGCCGTTACGTTTAGCAGACCGCTTGCAGCTTGTGGGTGTTTGATATGATCATCACCTACTGCCGGCGTATTGACGAGTCTTTAGAGTACTGCACAGGGGTTTCCTGGCTCAAGCGAAACGAAATAGGAGCGCATATGAGATATGTGCGGGACCGAGAATAATACTAGTATGTGATACTGTATTCTATTCTCGTGATTTGTGACATTGATCGGTTGTATGCGATATAGCCGGGTTATCGGATCAAGTGTTGATTCGATAAGTTGTTACTATTGATATTAGCCGGTTATATGCAATATGACTGGATCGTTAAATCAAGTGTTGATTTAATGATTTAATGTATAATTATATATTTGACATATTACTTTACATTAACTAGTATTGGTTCACTTAAGATTGATTTTCTCACTTGATTGTGCACATTGTTTATATGTGATATATGCAAGTGTACATGTTTGTATCATGCTTGATGATACAAACAAGTTGTGTGTATGAGACTTATACCAAATCAAGGTTAAATTAGGGTTTACTATTTTCCTAACAAATAACAAAAGAGTGAGACTTTGGTCAAAGTTATCAAGCTTCATGAAGCTTGAAGAAACTTTGACAAAGTCAAATCTTTTGTCATTTCCTTAGGATATAAGTTAACCCAACCCTTAACCTAATGCTTTGGTTAATTCTCTACATGAGATAAGCATGAGATCTTAACTCAACCATGGTTCCATAATTAAAAGGATAAGTTTCATTTTATTCCATTATTCTTTTCTTCTTCTTCTTCATCATCAAGCTCCACAAAAGCTTGCTAGCTCCAATGGTGCCATGAGAAAAAGAGTGAGAAATCCAATTCTAAAGTGAACCCACTTCCTATTTCTTCATCCTCTACTACTTGCCATGTAGTATAGGGTGTTCTCTTCACAAAGTTTATGACCAAGTGAAGGAATAGCTTGAGTTTGAGTTTCCCCGACGTAGATCATCTTCGGCCTCGAAGTCAACGACTTAGCCCGCTTATTTCTCCGATTAAACCAACGCTAGGGTCGGGGATCCCGATGATCGCAGCGAAAGGACGTCAACACGGAGCTAAAGAAGTGGAGGACCGGATCTACAAAGGTTGTAATCCCTTTCACTTGTTAGTAAAGTTATTTGCTAGCTTATAGTTTCGCCTATCCTCTAGTTAACGATCTATATTAGGGTTTCTCGGCACCTAAATTTTTGAATTTGGCATGGTTGATGTCTTGTGGAACCTCTTGAGTGTGCTTAGTAACCTTACAGTGGTATCAGAGCTTAGCTAGAGCATTAGGCAATGTGTTTGCGATGTTAAAACCACGATCGAACCCGAAAACAACAAATTAACCCCTCTATGGAAATTTTTTGAAATCTGGGATTTTTCTATATTAAAAATACCTAAAAAATTCAGCAGGGTTTTCTAAGAATTACCATGAAAAGCGAGCCCCCAATTCGTCCACGTGGCCGCGGAACTGCGGCAATAAGCCCCCTTTGGCGACGGTTCCGCGGCAAGGTGTGTGTATTAGGGACGGTTTTTTGCACAGTAATTCTAGTTGCTACTTATATATTTTCTGGGTATTATTTTATTCCGACTCAAGTGTTGAGTGTCCTGGGGATTATTTTGTATTCGTTGATTCGATCGGAAATTTTAAATTCGTAATGTTTTCCGGATATTTTTAGAACATGTTAAAAAGTTCGACCGGATATAAATATCCACTTTTTCCCCTGCCGGGAAATTTTCCAATTTTTGGATTTTTCCGTTGTTTGAGAACGTCTAAATCGTGCAAGTTATGCAATGGACCCACTAGAAGACAACAAACCTTAACTCGATTATGTGACCGTCTTGAACTGCCCTTTGAATCTTAGGGTTTGGGGCAGTACGATGTGCCACATGTGAGGGGTTATGCACTTATGAGGCTTCTTACCTATTGAATGGCGTTCCAACCAAATCAGGTGCCTACCACTCCATATGAGATATGGTATGGGAAGAGCCCATCTCTAAAGTATGTTAAGATTTGGGGTTGTCCGACCTATG
Organism: Agapanthus africanus; assembly: GCA_030015575.1. Classification (NCBI taxonomy): domain Eukaryota; kingdom Viridiplantae; phylum Streptophyta; class Magnoliopsida; order Asparagales; family Amaryllidaceae; genus Agapanthus; species Agapanthus africanus. Next base: position 360,486,253 of record JASDDO010000012.1, read on the forward strand.
TCTAAAAGCAAAAACCGGACAAGCTCGAGGCAATGTCAGTTCTGTGGAAGTTTGTTGGATATTCCAAGCATTTGCAAGGGAATATCTTGTTAGTTATATGTATGCCTTAGAGTCCATTACTGTACATGCGTTGTATATTGTAGTGGATGCTAGGACATATATAGGGAGGACTTTCTTACTCGACATGATAGTATGCTATTTGGTTACTCTTTATCTTAACATGTACTCTGATTGTCTTTATGTAACATGTTGATAAAGCCCTTAGGATGAGTACTTGACTACCAAGACTATGATGCGGATCATACTAGTAGGGACAGTGCAGTCGCCAATTACATCCTTCAAATGTTCCTAGTCGTATGTGTATCGAGACAGGGCATCGATATACCAGACTAAACTAGCGTATGCGCTTCTTGACCCATATGATGGGCGATGGATGATCCCATATCCATTGGTGTTTGACATCAGAGAAGGTGTACGGGTGCTCAGTGGAGACTGGGTACACTGGACGGACTCGCCGAGAACTCCCAGATGGTCTTATACCTCACGTCAGATGGCAGTTCTCCGGTGACACTGGTACAGAGTAGTCTGTAGACCCGAGATCGTCATAGGGTCTTGTGTGATTCCCACTGTGCTTTGATTTCCATCATACCACGTCTAAGAGGGCGTGCAAAAAGGTGGCTTTTGGGTACAGTCCCGAATCACATGGAGGCAATGAGCGATAGGAGGGGTTTCGTCTCTCCCGGTATAGGGAGTTGATGTTGCGCTGTGTTCAATTGGCTATAACTGGAAATCCCTGTCCAGGGTTGCTGAAATTTACTGGTAAGTGTTATCAGTAGTTTCTCGAACTGTTATAGACCTTATATCGACATGACTTATCAAGCTACTGGGGTCTGACGTTTACCACCCCTAGGCGAGATATGCAACATATCAGACGAAGAGACCGGACTGTACGGGAGTGTTACTGGTTGGATTCGCAGGAGAATGTATAGGCTTGCTTGTTGATCTTCTGATCGCTCAATACATGGGTGGCTGTTACGTTTAGCTAACCGCTTGCAGCTTGTGGGTGTTTGATATGATCATCACCTACTGCCGGCGTATTGACGGTTCTTTAGAGTCCTACACAGAGGTTTCTTGGCTCAGGAAAAACGGAGTAGGAGCACATATGTGATATGTGCGGGACCGAGAATAATACGTGTATGCGATACCGTATTAGATTCTCGCGATATGAGATATCGGCGGTGTATATGTGATATAGCCGGGTCAACGCATCAAGTGCTGATTCGATGAACTGATACAGATTATATTAGTCGGTTATTTATGAAGTAGCCGGATTATCGGATCAAGTGTTGATTCGATAATTTAATGTATAATTATATATTTGATATATTAAATTACATTAACTATTATTAGCTCACTTAAAGATTCTTTTTCTCACTCGGGTAATACATTGATATATATGTGATATATGTTAATTGTATTATTTTATTTAGTTACAATAAATATTGTATATGTGATATATAATATTGTAACATGTTATGGTTATAAATGTAACATGTTTTGTTGAGTTTAATTGAGGTTAGGGTTTGGATTAGGGTTAAGATTTCATGAAGCTTTCAGGAAGCATCTTGAAGCTTTGATTTTGACCTTGATATTTTGCATAGATATTTCTTTAACCCAACCCAACCCTTTATTCTAGTTAAATCTCTACATGGGTTAAGTCTTCATACTTAACCCATGGTTGCATTTCTAACCACACACAACTTTCATTATTCATCACAAAAGAATTTGATCTATTTCTTCTTCTTCTTCTTCATGGAAAAGATTTCTAACTTTTTCATAAGTGATGAAAATGAGTGAGATAAAAAAAACAAATGAGAGATAAATTCCTATTTCATCATCCTCATCTATTCTAGCCACTTAGATTAGGGTGTTTTCTTTGCTAATACTTGATTAGTGAAGCAAAATCTTGGGCTTGAGTTTCTTCAAGGTAGTTCATCTTTGTTATCGAAGATCGGAAGCAAACTTGCATCTTTCTCTTCATGGAGCCTCTCTAGAGTCCGGGTACTCAATGATCGCAGCGAAGGGACCTCAACACGGAGCTTTAGAAGTGAAGGAACGGACTACAAAGGTCGTAATCCCTAACTCTTAGAAGTAAAATTGTTAACTTGCTTTGTTTCGCATAATCTCTAGTCTAAGATCTTGGTTAGGGTTGTTCGGCATGTCTAAAATTTAAATCCGGCATGGTTGATACCTTATAGACCCTAGTGACAGTGCCTAGTAACCCTACAGTGGTATTAGAGCAAAGCTAAAGTTTTAGGCAAAGTCTAGACGAAGTTTAAAGTCCGATCGAACCACGAAACGTCGCATAATACCCCCTCTCTGGAAAATTTTTAAAATGTTGATTTTTTCTGTATTAAAAATACTCAGAAAATTAAGCAGTGAATTCTAAGGGTTACTGTGAAAAACGACCCCCTAATCCCCTTAAAGCGCCGCGGAACCGCGGCAATACCCTGCCTTGCGCGGCGGTTTCGCTGCAGTTCAGGGAGATTAGGGTCAGTGTTATACACAGTAACATCCGTAGGTAATTCTGATTGCTTCTGGGAATTTTTAATTCTAATCAAGTGTTGAGTTTTCTGGAGATCTTTTGTATTCGTTGATTCTATCAGAAAGTTTAACTTCGTTTAAGTTTTTTCCGGGTAATTTTGAACGTGTTAAAAAGTTCGAACGGATATCAATAACTCACATTTTCCCCTGTCGGAAAATTTTCAAAAGTTGGATTTTTTCTCGAGTTTGAAACTTCCGGAAAATCGTGTAAGTAACGCGGTGGACCCTCTAGAAGAACACAAACCTTAACTCGATTATGTGACCGTCTGAACCGCCTCTAAACCTTAGGGGTTGGGGCAGGACGGCGTTGGTTTGACTCTTCTATGGCTGGACCATTGGTACAGTGGCATGTGATGGATACGTTTTGAACTCCGCTCAAGTGTTGAGCTATTTGGGAAATCTTGGGTGTTTGTTTATTCGATCGGAAAGTTTAACATTGTCTATTTATCTGGAATGTGATACAATATTTGGAATCCACAAGTAGTTATGAGTAACTAATTTGAATGTTATAAATCTAGCAGTTTAGTCTCATTTGATCGGTTGCCACGGGATTTTGATGTGATCAAAAGCCCGTCGCAATCACGTAGCGTACGCGAATACTCGCCGGGTAAACTTAATAGATAGCCACACCTCATAGCCCCGACCAAGTGACTGTAGGAGAACCCCGTCGCCAAAAGCATCCGTTCGGGTGCTCGCGGCAGCGGTGTTCCGCCTTAGTGCACTTCGTCGACGACATCCGGGGGTGCGGCCGTCTACTAAAGTTTGCGACGAGCATTCGATCAGGTTTTCGGGAATCTTGTTGAATTGCCCGACTATATATTGAAAAGTGTTTTCGATAATGAGACTAAAATGCGGAGTTTATAATTATTAGGCATGCGATGTCTTAGGAATTCATTTGGTTAGGAATGCGATGTCTAAGGAGGTTGCGGATTCCAATTGTTGTAGTTTTACACTTTCTTTTCTGCGACCGTAAGTGTAATATGTGGTGTATCGCCGTTTTTGTTTCTATACATCAACGACAACTAGGATACGCATATTTACTTACATTGATGATATGTGATATTATGTGTTGCTGTGATATGTTATATTGGATCGTCGTGTTCTGAATAGCCGGGTGTTTTAAGTGAGATGAGAGTTTTTCTTTTTCATTCAAGTAAAATTCATTTATGTAATATTCTTTTATTGGGGCACTTCCGGGATGAGGATGATGTCACCATTGTATATTATTTACTTTTCCGCATTAGGTAGACCCAAGGCGGGGAGCACAAGTAACTGGGTTCTAGGGTCCAGTGGGAGACCATCTCGAGGAGTCGAGACCGGGTCTCCTAACCCTAGAATTGGCAGTGTTTCTTGCCTCTCTCGTAGGGGTCTAGGGATGTGGGTTTGGCTATTCATCGCGACCGTGGAATCCACGTTTTATACAGGCTCGCATAAAACATGGAAATCCTAGTATATCCAATATTTCATATGTTATCTTCTGCTGCAATGTTCTGTGATGAGATCATATTACTGCCTGAGACGAATGTTTATATTATATATATGAGATATATGTTTCATTGCTGATTTCGTTTCAAATGTGATGCTTATGAAGCATAATAAAATGGGACTTCATTAATGAGATTAATGAAACTAAAAGAAACCTAAAGATGTTGTAGAAACTTGTTTAAAAACAGGTAGCTCTAGTTCTTGCTTTGAATAGAGGTGTTCCTTGTAGAACATCCAGCACCTTATTCGATAAGGAAAGAGCCGAGATCCCTTCACCAGGAGTGACCTCTTTAGAGAAACTAGCAGATGCTACAAACTCAGTTTGTCTTTTGATTGTTTTTATAGTTTTTTGCTTTGCATAGTGATATTTGTGAAATATCCAGCACCTTATTCGATGAGGAAAGAGTCGAGATCCATTCACCGGGAGTGACCTCTTTTGCGAAACTAGAAAAGCTTAAAAAACACTCCTTTTAAAATCACTCGATTCTACAACGATCTCAAGTTCATTACGCAAAGGGTTTTCTTAAAAACCTGTCATAGCCCTCCGTTATTTCAGATAAGTACTTCATAGTATTCGTACAACGTTTGTTGGCTTTCGTCAAGGCGTAGTGTGCGGTAGATATTTATGCTTATCTGTATAAGCATATGATGCGATTGAGTAAGGGTAGTCATGCGACTTTGTTGGCTTTCGTCAAGGGTCGTACGGGTGGGTTTAATTCAATCGGGAAATGACGGGTTGAACTTGACTAGTAGCCTATGGTTTGTTAGCATTTGTCAAGGTCCTATGATGCTAAGGGTAAAATATTATTGGGAATTTCAAGTGTTGAAATTTGCAATAAGATTGCATACCTTCTATGAGATAGTTGGATCCCGATACCCGCTGCGAGTAAGAGTTACTCCTGGGAGAGTTTTACACAATACAATTAGCCGATCAAGTAGGTGTCTAGAAAGGTGTCAACGGGGTTACGCCCCTGGGAAAACGAGGTTTATTTTAATTAGGTCCGTGCGAAAGCACGGGGAACCACCCTCAAAGTACCTGCACTGGCCTGGCTGAAAGATTGGCGAACTTGTAGCGTGTAATTAATTCCGGCTAGTCTTTCCTTTTAGGGTTTGAAGGAAGATTTGACTAAAACAGTGGGAGACATCCTGATTAGATATATTAATAACCAATCTAATCTTGCAAGAGCATACGCTGAGTGTTTTCTTCTCTCTCTCTCCAGGTTGCGACCATATCACGCCTTAATCAAGATAATAAATACGGATGTATTGACCGAACCCGCTTGTTATACTGCGCTAAGGAACGTTGGTCCCGCTCCAACTTATAAATGTTATAAGACCGAACAAGATATAGGGGATTACCAGAATTCCCGTGCCGCCCAAATGAAGAAAATGCAAGCTGATGCATCTTTTTCAGGTGTGTTCATTACCGAGAACTGTTTCTCAGTATCCTTTACGTCCTAGGTATGAGATACCGGATCAGGATCCCGCAAATGTAATTTGTTACATGGGCTACATTGAGATAGAGAACTGAGAACGGGTGATAAGTTTCAAGAGTTGGAAATGATGCAAGTGTTGCAGCCAAGTCTGTTGGCAGTTATCATCCTGTATTACCAGAATACATTGATTCTGAACGAATGTTATTAGATACCGAACCTGATATACAACATCATATCAGTCTCTTTATTAGTAAAGAAGGATATAATTTTGTATTGTTGGATAATGTTTTGAACATTTCCTATATCAAGAGTTGATCGGTTCAGGCACGTTATCTAAAAGCATAGACGTTCTAAATCAAACCACAGTTCTTAATGTACAGAACACACACAAGAAGAAGATTTCAGAAATGAACGAATCCTTCTTGAGGTATTGTAGACTAGGTCATATCAATGCGACTCGACTAGCTAAGTTACATTTAGATGCATATTTAAATTAGTTTGAATTTACATCTTGTGAAACTTTCCAGTCATGTCACAAAGATAAGATAACCACAGCTCTGTTTATTGGAAACAGAGAAAGAGTTGGTGAACTCTTGGGATTGATACATGCTGATGTATGAAGGTCCCCTGTCTACTCATGCTAAGACCGGTTCTTTGTACTTCATTACATTCACTGATTATCTTTCAAGATCCGGACATATGTTCTTGTTGAAACACAAGTCTGAACCGTTTGAGAAATTCAATGAATATGAGCTAGAAGTAGAGAACCAAAACGGGTATAAGTATTATATCCTTTGATGTGATCAGGGAGGAGAATACTTGAGCACGGGATTCCTGGATTATTCTAAAGGAGAATGAGATTCTCTTTCAGCATTACTCCTCCGTATACACCACCGCACGTCTGTGTATCGAGGCGGAGCAAACACACCCTATTAGATATGGTGCGCTCTATGATGAGTACTACTGAGTTTCCTATTTCCTTTTGGGAGATATGCACTTGAGAAGCTGCATACCTATTGAATAGGGTTCCAATCAAATCAGTTGCCTACCACTCCATATGTGATATGGTATGGGAAGAGCCCATATCTTAAGTAAGTTATGATTTGGGGTTGTCCGGCCTATGTCTAAAAGAATAATCCAGACAAGCTCAAGGAAAGGTCAGTTCTGTAGAAGTTTGTTGGATATCCCAAGCATTCGTAAGGGAATATCTTCTACCAAACCGACGAACAAAAGATGTTTTGTATATCAGCATGCCACCTTTGTGAAAGGGAATTTCTTGTGAAGAAATTAGTGGTCATGAGGTAGAACTGGAAAGAGTTCCAGCTATACAAACTGCAGCTGATGATTTGGTAAAACCGGAGGATTCAATAGTTTCTAACGAACCTCAGCCTCTCCGCCGATCTAGTAGGGTTCCTCATCCACCTGAGAGATACTTCGGTTTCTCTATGACAGTGGGAGCGAGGATTGCATCATGAGATGATGACCCAACTTATTTCGAGCAGGCCATCAGGAGTGGGGACTCTGTGAGAATGGCTGGATGCTTAGCGACCTGGGATGGAATCCTTATACACCAACAAAGTATGGGCTTTGGTTGCTTTATCTGAAGAGTTAAATCCCCATCAGGAGCAAGTATATCTTGAGAAGATTACTTGGTGTACATGGAAAAGTTGAGACTTTCAAAGCTATGCTTAAGTCCATTCAGATCCTACTTGCCACGGCTATATACCATGACTACGATATCTGGCGGTTGGATGTCATGACTGCTTTTCTAAATGATGATTTGGAAGAGAGCGTCTATAAGTACATAGCCAGAGGGCTTCGTAGATAGTGGGAGCAGCGGAAACGTGTGCAAGTTGTTTTATGTGATAAATCAGGCATCGCGGAGTTTGAATGTCTATTTTGATGTGGTAGTCAAAGAGTTTGACTTCATCAAAATGGTAGATGAACCTTTTATATACAAAAAGGTAGAAGAGAGTATGGTGTGTTAGTTATATGTATGCCCTAGAGGCCATTACTGTACATACGATGTATATTGTAGTGGATGCTAGGACATATATAGGGAGAACTTTCTTGCTCGACATGATAGTATGCTATCTGGTTGTACTTTATCTTAACATGTTCTCTGATTGTCTCTATGTTACATGTTGATAAAGCTCTTAGGATATATACTCGACTACTGGGACTATGATGAGATCATACTAGTGGGGCCACGGTAGTCGACGAGTACATCCAATAACTGTTCCTAGTCGAGGGTGTATCGAGACAGGGCATCGATACACCAGAATAGACTAGCGTATACGCATCTTGACCCATATGATGGGCGATGGATGATCCCATATCCATCGGTGTTTGACATCAAGGATGGTGTACGGGTGCTCAGTGGAGACTGGGTACACTGGACGGACTCGCCGAGAACTCCCAGATGGTATTATACCTTACGTCAGATGGCAGTTCTCCGGTGACACTGGTACAGAGTAATCTGTTGACCCGAGATCGTCATAGAGTCTTGTGCGATTCCTACTGTACTTTGATTTCCATCATACCACGTCCAAGAGGGCGTGCAAAAAGGTGGCTTTTGGGTACAGTCCCGAATCACATGGAGGCAATGAGCGATAGGAGGGGATTCGTCTCTCCCGGTATAGGGAGTTGATGTTGCGCTGTGTTCGATTGACTATAACCGGAAATCCCTGGCCAGGGTTGCAGAGATTTACTGGTAAGTGTTATCACTTGTTTCTCGAACTGTTATAGACCTCATATCGACATGACTTATCGAGCTACTGGGGTCTGACGTTTACCACCCATAGGCGAGATATGCGACATATCAGACGACGAGACCGGAGTGTACGGGAGTGTTACTGTTTGGATTCACAGGAGAATGTACAGGCTTGCTTGTTGATCTTCTGAGCTCTCAATACCTGGGTAGCTGTTACGTTTAGCTGACCGCTTGCAGCTTGTGGGTATTTGATATGATCATCACCTACTGCCGGCGTATTGACGATTCTTTAGAGTCCTACACAGAAGTTTCTTGGCTCAGGAAAAACGGAGTAGGGGCACATATGTGATATGTGCAGGACCGAGGATAATGCGATCTGTGATACCGTATTCTGTTCTCACGATATTTGATATCAGCCGGGTCATCGGATCAAGTGTTGATTCGATGAATCGGTAAATGAGATATTAGTCGGTTATATGCAATATAGCCGGATTGTCGGATCAAGTGTTGATTCAATAATTTAATGTATAATAATATATATGATATATTAAATTACATTAACTAATATTAGCTCACTAAAAGATTCTTTTTCTCACTCGGGTAATACATTGATATATATGCGATATATGTTAATTGTATTATTTTATTTTATTACGATAAATATTATATATATGATATATAATATTGTAACATGATATGGTTATTAATGCAACATGTTTTGTGGAGTTTAAACAAGATTAGGGTTTGGATTTGGGTTACGACTTCTAGTAGATTCTAGAAGCTTTTCTTTTGTCTTGAATGAGATATTATGCTTGATATTTATGTGTGACTAATTCTTAACCCAACCCAAACCCTAGCCCTTGTTAAATCTCAACATGAGTTATCCTTGACCATGGTTGCAAGATTAATCATTATCACATTTTCATTATTCATCACAAAAGGATTGGATCATTCTTCTTCTTCATCTTCCTCTTTTGCAAAGCTTTCTTGCTTTGATTTTGTGATGAAAAATGAGTGAGTAAATAAAAATAAAAGAGAGCAAAAATCCTACTTCATCATCCTCATCTACCCTTGCCATTTAGATGAGGGTGTTCACATCATTTTATGAGTGTTAGCTTGTGTTAATGAAACTTCAAGGTAGATCATCTATATTATCGAAGATCGGAAGCAAGACTGCATCTTTCTCTTCGTGGAACCTCTCGAGAGTCCGGAACACGATGATCGCAGCGAAGGGACTTCAACACGGAGCTTTAGAAGTGAAGGACCGGATCTACAAAGGTTGTAATCCCTCTCTCTTAGTGTTAAAGTGTTTAACATACTTGTTTTCTCTTAAACTCTAGTTTAAAGATCCGGCTTTGGGTTGTTCGGCACGGCTAAAATTTAAATCGGACATGGTTGATGCCTCGTAGACCCTTGTGAGCATGCCTAGCAACCCTACAGTGGTATCAGAGCTAGGCTAGAGCTTTAGGCGATGTCTAGACGAAGTTTAAAGTCCGATTGAACCCGGAAACCCCGATGTTTACCCTTCTCTGTACATTTTTCAAAAATGTGGTTTTTTATGAATTAAAAATGCTCAGAAAAACAAGCAGGAAAAACTAAGAATTACTGTGAAGTACGGTACACTAAGTCGCTCATGTGACCGCGGAACCGCGGCCAAAACAAGGGTTTGGCGGCGGTTCCGCGGCCAAAATTTGGACTTAGGCCCTCTTATTTCACATATTTATTCTTCGGTCCTTTCTTGTCAATTTTTTCTGGGAATTTTTTAATTCCACTCAAGTGTTGAGTTTTCTAGGATTGTATTGGTGACTCGTTGATTCGATCGGATAATTTAACTTTGTTTATTTTGTCCGGATAATTTTTAGAAACTGTTAAAAAGTTCGAACGGATATCAATAACTCATTTTTCCCCCTGTCGGAAAATTTTCAAAAGTTGGATTTTTTCTCGAGTTTGAAACTTTCATAAAGTCATGCAAGTAACGCGGTGGACCCTCTAGAAGACAACAAACCTTAACTCAATTATGTGACCTTCTTGAACTGCCTCTAAACCTTATGGTTTGCGGCAGTACGGCGTGCCACATGTGAGGCCTTGGCTTGACCTTCTACGGCTGGACCATTGGTACTGTGGCATGTGATGGATGTTTTTAAACTGATTTCAAGTGTTAAGATATATTGGAGAAATCTTGGGTGTTTGATTATTCGATCGGAAAGTTTAACATTGTCTATTTATCTGGAATGTGATACAATATTTGGAATTCACAGGTAGTTATGAGATAACTAATTTGAATGTTTTAAATCTAGCAGTTCAGTCTCAAATTGATCGGTTGCCACGGAATTTTGATGTGATCAAAAGTCCGTTGCAATCACGTAATGTACGCGGATACTCGCCGGATAAACTTAATAGACAGCCACGCCCCATAGCCCCGACCAAGTGATTGTAGGAGAACCCCGTTACCAAAAGCATCCGTTCGGGTACTCGCGGCAGCGGTGTTCCGCCTTAGTGCACTTCGTCGACGGCATCCAGGGGTGCGGTCGTCTACTAAAGTTTGCGACGAGCATTCGATCAGAATGTCGGGAATCTTGTTGAATTGCTCGACTTGATATTGAAAATTGTTTTCGATAAAGTGACTAAAATGCGGGGTTTATAATTGTTAGGCATGCGATGTCTAAGGAATTCATTTGGTTAGGCATGCAATGTCTAAAGAGATTGCGGATTCCAACTGTTGTAGTTTTACACTTTCTTTTCTGTGACCGTAAGCGTAGTATGTGGTGTATCGCCGGCTTCGTTGCTATACATCAACGACAATCGAGATACGCATACTTGCTTACGTTGATGATATGAGATATTATGTGTTGCTGTGATATGTTATATTGGATCGTCGCATTTGAATAGCCGGGGGTTTTATGTGAGATGAGAGTTTTTCTTTTTCATTCATGTAAAATTCATTTGTATGTAATATTCTTTTATTGGGGCACATCCGGGCTGAGGATGATGTCACCATTGTATATTAGTTACTTTTCCGCATTAGGTAGACCCAAGGAGGGGAGCACAAGTAACCGGGTTCTAAGGTCCAGTGGGAGACCATCTCGAGGAGTCGAGACCGGGTCTCCTAACCCTAGAATTGGCAGTGATTACTTGCCGCTCTCGTAGGTGTCTAGGGATGTGGGTTTGGCTATTCATCGCGACCGTGGAATCTGCGTTTTATACAGGCTCGTATTTAAAACACGGACGTCCTAGTATATCCAATATTTCATATATGTTCTTCTGCTGCAATGTTCTGTGATGAGATCATATTAATGCCTGAGACGAATGTTTATATTATATATATGAGATATATGTTATATTGCAGATTTCGTTTCAAATGTGATGCTTATGAAGCATAATAAAATGGGATTTCATTAATGAGATTAATGATATAAAAGAAACCTAAAGATGTTGTAGAAACTTATTTAAAAACGGGTAGCGCTAGTTCTTGCTTTGCATAGCGGTGTTCCTTGTAGAACATCCAGCACCATATTCGATAAGGAAAGAGCCGAGATCCCTTCACCGGGAGTGACCTCTTTAGTGAAACTAGCAGATGCTACAAACTCGGTTTGTCTTTTGATTACTTCAATAGTTTTTGCTTTGCATAGTGATATTTGTGAAATATCCTGCACCTTATTCGATGAGGAAAGGGCCGACGATCCCTTCACCGGGAGTGACCACTTTAGCAAAACTAGAAAATCCTCAAAAACACTCCATTTAAAATCACTCGATTCTACAACGATATCAAGTTCATTACGCAAAGGGTTTTCTTAAAAACCTGTCGTAGCCCTCCGTCATTTCAGATAAGTACTACTTAGTATTCGTGCTGCGGTAGTTTGGCATTCGTCAAGGCGTAGTGTGCGGTAGCTAACTAGTATTTATCTACGTATGCATATGATGAAGATTGGATTAAGGTATTCGTACGGCGTTGTTTGGCATTCGTCAAGGGTCGTGCGGGTGGGTTTAATTCAATTAAGAAATGTACGGGTTGAACTTGACTAGTGGACTATGGGTTGTTTGGCATTCGTCAAGGTCATAGAACACTAGGGAAAAAATATTATCGGGAATTTCAAGTGTTGAAATTTGCAATGAGATTGCATACCTTCTATGAGATAGTTGGATCCCGATATCCACTGCGAGTAAGAGTTACTCCTGGGAGAGTCTTACGCATTACAATTAGCCGATCAAGTAGGTGTCTAGAAAGGTGTTAATGGGGTTACGCCCCTGGGAAAACGAGGTTTACTTTAATTAGGTTCGTGCGAAAGCACGGGGGACCTCCCTCAAAGTACCGACACTGGCCTGGCTGAAAGATTAGCGAACTTGTAGCGTGTAATTAATCCCGGCTAATCTTTCCATTTAGGGTTTGAAGGAAGATGTAACACCTTAGAATGTGTTTTGTAGCTAATTATATTTTAATGTATGGTTTTTTAATAAAAAGTTTACCAAATTAAGTTTCAAATATTTTATCCTATTTAATGAGTATTTTATTGGAATTTTTCTAGGCACACACACACTTGTGCATGTAAACTAGTGTTGTAATTTGGGGTTAAACATGATTAGCAATCATGGTTAACTAACCATTTTCCCTAATCTAGCTTTATAAATATTGTTTAGGTGCTTTGGGTTTAATAATGTGTATGGTTGTTTTTAAAACAAAATGGATTTAAAAAGAATTTGACTTTCTTGTGTTGACCTTGGTGTGAGAGAGAGAGAGTGCATCATGGGGCATGATGGCCTTGCCATGCCTCATTAAATGAAGAGAGAGAGAGAGGGGTTGACACTTGATGCCACAAATTCCTTGTCTCTCAATTATTTCTCACTCCTCTCATTTCTCTCATTCTCTCTCACACACACACACTCACCTTCAGCTGAAGCAGCAGCCTCAGCACCAGCAGCAAGCAGTAGTGGCAGCAGCAACAACAACATCAGCAACAACTGCAACAACAACAGAAACAACAGCAGCAGCTGAAGCAACAGCCACAGCTAGCAACAGCAGCAGCTCGAGACAACACCAATAGCAGCAGCTCGAGCAGGCAGCAGCATCAGCAGCAGCTCAGCAACATCAACATCAGCACTGGCAGCATCAGCAGAAGCTGTAGCAGTAGTAGCCCCAGCAACTTGCAGCAAGCTCTCACCTCCTCCATACACTTCTTCACTTGCTACTTAGGGTTCTCTAGGGTATATTTCTGAACCCTTTCCCTAGTTTGCTTAGCTTTTGTGTTAATTAGCGTCGGTTTGTGTTAATTAGCTAGTTTAGTGCTAATTTTAGTGATTTGTGAGATGTTGTGGCAAATTGATGATTGTGTTGGTAAACCCTACTTATTTAAGTGTTGTTAGGGTCACATTAACTGAGTTTAACCCTGGATTACACTAAAATACCATAGGGTTTCTGTTTTGTGCAAAATCGATGTTTTTAAGCGTTATTTGTGACATTCTGTGATCTGTTATTGACCCGGACTCTTCAGGACAAAATTGGGAAAACTGGAACAAGCTACTTAGGTCTAGACACCACCATCAGAACACGAGACCCTAACTCCTAATTGTGGCCGCAATTTTAATCCTTCTGGCCGCAAATTGCGGCCAGGTCAGGGGCTTGGGACTTGGGGCTTTGTGTAGGGTAGTCTGCAGTGTTTTGTAGTGTTTTGGCATGTCTAGTTTTGTAAGATTTGGCCTGTACGAAAATCTGGAATCATATATCGTTTTGCATGTCCGTTGTGTTTGCGCGATACGCGCGATACGTGAGAGGGTTCAGTGATCCAGCGTATCGCGGCGTGTCGCGATGGTTTTAGACGCGTATACACACGATTCAGCGTATCGTGCACACGCGCGTTTAGTTCGCGACGCGAGTTTCTCGTTTTGGTTCGATATCGCGTTTTTCGGAATATTTGGCTTATATATGATTTCCATGTCTTATTTGCAGGTTTGCAGGCAGGGACTACGGACACTGCTACAGGGGGGAGCAGATGGTAGGATTCACCTATCGTGGAGCGTAGGTGAGTAGATTTAACATCTACAGGGGAATCGCCCGCATGGCGTTATGCGTCTGGGCTAGGATTCTAATACCTGTCGCATATTCTACGTCATTGTTAGAATTGCGCATTTACCTTATTTCCTTGATATAGTTGTACTGTGACTAGCAGCCGTAGGACACTGCACATATTATTGACGGTTCATGTTGCACGAGCATGGATTGTATGCTGTTAGTTGTATGTATGCCCTAGAGGCTAGTATTGTACAGATGATGTATATTATATTGGATGCTTGGACATATATAGAGAGGACTTTCTTGCTCGTCATGATAATATGCTATCTGGTTGCTCTTTACTTTAACATGTATACTTGTCTCTTTATACTGTCTTATAGTTACATGTTGGTAAAGCCCTTAGGATGTGTACTTGACTACCTGGACTATGATGCGGATCATACTAGTGGGGACATGGTAGTCCATAAGTGCATCCTTCAAGGTCCCTAGTCGAGGGTGTATCGAGACGGGGTATCGATATACCAGTGTAGACTAGCGTATATGCTTCTCGACCCAACCCATGAGATGGGCGATGGATGATCCCATATCCATTGGTGTTTGACATCAGAGATGGTATACGGGTGCTCAGTGGAGACTGGGTACACTAGACGGACTCGCCGAGAACTCCCAGATGGTATTATACCTCACGTCAGATGGCAGTTCTCTGGTGACACTTGTGCAGGTTAGTCTGTAGACCCGAGATCGTCATAGAGTCTTGTGTGATTCCCTCTGTGCTTTGATTTCCACCTTACCACGTCCATGAGGGCGTGCAAAACGATGGTTTTTGGGTACAGTCCCGAGTCGCATGGAGGCAATGAGCGACAGAAGGGGTTTCGTCTCTCCCGGTATTGGGGGTTGATGTTGCGCTGTGCTCGATTGGACGTAAAAGGGAAGTCCCTGGCCAGGGCTGATTCAGAGATTTACTGGTAAATGTTACCAGTAGTTTCTCGACCCGTTATGAGCCTCACATCGGCACGAATTATCGGTTATTGGGGTCTGACATTTTCCACCCCTAGACTTGATATGCGACATATCAGACGAGGAGACTGAACTGTACAGGAAGTGTTACCGGCAGGCTTTTACAGGAGTTGGAGCGTGCTTGCTTGCTGATCTTCTGATCTCTCAATACCCGGGTAGCCGTTACGTCCAGCTAGTACCGCTGACGGCTTGTGGGTGCGTGATGTGATCATCACCTACTGCCGGCGTATTGACGTGTCTTTAGAGTCCTACACAGAGGTTTTACTGGCTCAGGCAAAAAGAAATAGGAGCACGTATGTGATATGTGCGAGACCGAGAATAAATGCGTGTATGTGATACCGTATTCTATTTTCGCGACTTTTTGTATCGGTCGGTCATATATGATATGACCGGGTTATCGAATCAAGCGTTGATTCGATAAGTCGATACGATGGATGTTAGCCGGTTATATGAGATATGACCGGATTATTAAGTCAAGTGTTGATTTAATAATTAAGTGTATAATTGTATATTAGATATACTAATTTACATTTGCTAACACTTATTCACTTTAGGGTTTTTCTCACACTTGCACACTTGAATATATATATATGATATATATATTAAAAGTGTTTTGTTTTGTATCATGGTTGATGATACACTAAACATGGGTGTACAAGACACACACCATTCTATTTTTAAATGGTGGCTTACATTTATTTAAGGTAATTACAAATTAGTGGAATTTCTTTCATAAGCATGAAGCTTGTAGAAGCTTGTGGTTGCTTTGAAAAAGTCCACTTGTTTTGTTTTACCTTAGATCTTTATTTAACCTGACCATTTACACTTAGTATTAGTGTATATGCCCTAGAGGCCATTACCGTATCATACTAGTTTGTATATTACTTAATGGAAGCTTGGGATATTCACCTTGTATATACAATCTTGCTCAAAATAGTAGTATGCTACTTGGTTTGTTTCTACGTCAATGTGTACATGTGTTTATTTTTGTATATCGCCTATACACATTAGTGGAGCCCTTAGGATCTTTGCTTGATTACCAGCGATGTGATGGCCGTCACACTAGTGGGGCTGGGTAATCTATAAGCACATCCTTATGCAGGTCCCTGGTCGCAGGACTATCGAGACAGGGCATCGATACTCCGGAGTAGACCAGCGCATGCGCTTCTCATCCCAGTGTGGGAGACGGTCTGTCCCACAGCCGTCAGTACGTCGTACTTAAGATAGTATGCGGGTGCTCGTTAGGTTACGGGTACACTGGAAAGGACTCGTCGGGAACTGACTAGTTGGTATTATGCCTATCGTCAGTTATCAGTTCCCAGGTGACATGAGTACAGCTTAGTCCGCTGACTTGACACTGTCACTTCGCCTCGAGTGTGTTCCCACTGCACTTTGATTACTACCCTACCACGGCTCAAAGGAGCCGTGTAAACAGGTAGTAGTTGGGTGCAGTCCCGAAGCACTTGGAGGCAGTGACGGTTAGACAGGATTCGTCTCTCCCGGTATTGGGGGTTGACATCACGCTGTGTCTAGGAGAGCCAT
The DNA here is from genome assembly GCA_030015575.1 of Agapanthus africanus. NCBI lineage: Eukaryota > Viridiplantae > Streptophyta > Magnoliopsida > Asparagales > Amaryllidaceae > Agapanthus > Agapanthus africanus. The sequence goes on from JASDDO010000012.1 coordinate 360,503,054, forward strand.
TACACGAGTAGTCCCTGGCCAGGGCAAACGAGATATACTGGTAGGCTTCAGTGTTATCTCAGGGTGTTTTAGGCTTCGCTCCGGCACGACTTGTACCGCTATTGGGGAACTGACGTTTACCGCCCCCTAGGCCCGCCATGCGATGTATCAGACGAACAGACCGGACTGTACGGAGAATGTCACACTCAGGCTCAGTAGGAGTTCAGATGGGTTTCGCCTCGTCGGTCTTCTTGTCGGCATTACCTGGGGACCGTTACGCACAGCTAGTGCCGCTTGCGGTCTGTGGTTAAACCCACTGCCAGCGTAGTGTCGAGTCTTTAGAGTCCCTCACAGAAAGCTTTTCGCCTTTAGGCAAAAGAGTAGAGGTCGCATGGTATTGCGACAGGTCGCATGGTTTTGCGACAGGGTTCGGTCACATCCGTGCACTTGTGCACGTACAGTGTCCGAACAGTTTGCATTAGCGGGTTTTGGTTTAAGCCAGATCCTAGTGTACCTTTTGGGATTGGATTTATCCAGTTTGCATTCGTGTTCCTCGGAACGCGGATGCGGGTGTGTATGCACAGTTGACAGGGAGACAGAGGCAGCGGATTCTCATTAGGGTTGTTGACAGTTGACCGTTGACTATTTGACTTTTTGCTCAACCCTAATAAGAATATGATATGTGATTAACTATTATATTAATTAAGTATTATGGTGACATGGTTGTTGACTTTTGTTGACTTTGTTGACTTGTTGACTTTTGTTGACTTGTTGACTTTGTTGACCGGTTGACTAGGCTTGACTAGTTGACCATCACGATAACCATAGCCATCATTTCATGGCAAAGACTTTTGCTTGCTTGCTCATTTGTGTAAAATGAGTGCATGAAATGATATGGTTATGGTTGCTTCAACCATCACATAACTCTTGATTTGGTATAATGAGTTATGATGACTTTGGATTATGAGAGGGTGGAAGACAAAAGAGTTGCTCATTCTTTCTTGCTCACTCTCTCTCTTGTTCTTGAGCTCTCTTGTTTTGCTCTCACCCTCTTCCTCTTGCTCCCTCTCTTGACTCTATGGTTCTCTTGTCTCATGAGTTGAGAATCAAGAACCATAGATAAAATCCCATACAAACTCTTCTCTACTCACTCTAGTTCACAAGGTTTAGCAAACCGAGTGAACTAGTTTCTTCAAAGAACGAAGAAGGAGCCAAAGATTGGAGCTTTCAGGTGGATCTATCTTCGGCGTACGGAGACGACGGGAAGAAGCTAATCCGGACCACCATCGGAGCTTGAAGACGAAGGAGTTCAAGACAAGCAAGGTATAACCCCCTAACCGAGTAGCTAGAAACTCGTAGTTAGGTTGTTAGATAGATGTTTAACCAAGATCCGGGTTATAGGTCCATGTTACCACCTCTATAAAAATCGTTTTTTACCAAATTCCGCATTTCCGAAAGTACCGGGAGAGGTAGCATGGACTTACAGTGGTATCAGAGCCTAGTTAAACTCTATCCTAATAAGAATATGATATGTGATTAACTATTATATTAATTAAGTATTATGGTGACATGGTTGTTGACTTTTGTTGACTTTGTTGACTTGTTGACTTTTGTTGACTTGTTGACTTTGTTGACCGGTTGACTAGGCTTGACTAGTTGACCATCATGATAACCATAGCCATCATTTCATGGCAAAGACTTTTGCTTGCTTGCTCATTTGTGTAAAATGAGTGCATGAAATGATATGGTTATGGTTGCTTCAACCATCACATAACTCTTGATTTGGTTGAGTTATGATGACTTTGGATTATGAGAGGGTGGAAGACAAAAGAGTTGCTCATTCTTTTTTGCTCACTCCCTCTCTTGTTCTTGAGCTCTCTTGTTTTGCTCTCACCCTCTTCCTCTTGCTTCCTCTCTTGACTCTTTGGTTCTCTTGTCTCATGAGTTGAGAATCAAGAACCATAGATAAAATCCCATACAAACTCTTCTCTACTCACTCTAGTTCACAAGGTTTAGCAAACCGAGTGAACTAGTTTCTTCAAAGAACGAAGAAGGAGCCAAAGATTGGAGCTTTCAGGTGGATCTATCTTCGGCGTACGGAGACGACGGGAAGAAGCCAATCCGGACCACCATCGGAGCTTGAAGACGAAGGAGTTCAAGACAAGCAAGGTATAACCCCCTAACCGAGTAGTTAGGTTGTTAGATAGATGTTTAACAAGATCCGGGTTATAGGTCCATGTTACCACCTCTATAAAAATCGTTTTTTACCAAATTCCGCATTTCCGAAAGTACCGGGAGAGGTAGCATGGACTTACAGTGGTATCAGAGCCTAGTTAAACTCTATCTAACATGTTAGCAAGTAACTAGAAGATCGATCAAAGAAAAAGTCCCGACAACGAACCCCAAAATTCGAAGTTTCTGTCGATTTTTATACTGTTCAAAAGTTGATTATTTTCACACCTAAAATCGACTCAGGGTTTTCTGTGAATACTGTAGAAATTTGGTCCATTGATCCCATCAAAGAGCCGCGGAAACGCGGCAATAGCTTGCTATTGCCGCGGTTCCGCGGCCGACTTGGCTCCTCTATGTTCTTTCTTTGCTACAGTATTCTCATAGGGGTATTTTGGGATTTTTGGTATATGTGTTTTCTGCCCAGATTTTCCAGAACGAAAATTTTATTTTTGGGGTCCCGAAAATCCGTATTTTTGATCGAACTTCTAAAAGACTTAAGCTAACGGGTTTTTCTGTAATGTGATATTTGTATTGAACGTCTACTAATCGCTATATGACGATTAGTGGGGGTTATACAAATCTGTGATCTGTAATGTTGCTGGAATGTGTATATGAATATGTTGGATTGTCGCGGGTGAATAGCCGGGGGTTGTGAGACGAGAGTTTTCTTTTCTTTCAATTCATGTAAATTTATAAATTGATGTAATAATTATTTGTATGGCCTTACAACCGGGTCGGGGTTGTAGCCGTCATTGTATAATTTCTTTTTACTGTTTTTGCTCCTAGGATAAACCCATGGAGGGGGTGCACAAACTACCGGGTATGCCGAAGTGTCGAGTGGCCTACTCATGGAGATGAGGGAGGTTGCTACGCTTCGGGTACTTGGCGGGTAGTTTGCCGCACCCGTAGGGGTCTTGGGTGGGGTATTGGCTATTCACCGCGACCGTGTAATCTGTCTTTCGTTACAGGCTCGTACGAATTACAGGTTCCTAGTATATCCAATGTATTCATCTGTGATCTGAAATGTTTATCATTGCAGTATATCTATATATGATATTATTTAGGCGTTGCTTATGTTTTACAGACGCGCTAGCCCAGCCCCCGCTCTGTCGTTAGTTAAGTAACCTAACGGGTAATGACGGGGCCCAGTGGCGAATGCGAATGGCATAAGCGTACGTCATATTTTGGTTGTTTTCTGCAATGGTAGGATTAAATGATGGGACGCATTAAAAGAATTAATGCAAGAATATCACGCATTAAAAGAACTAATGCAAGATAATAAACCAAGTTAAAGTCGTTGGAACACTTTCGAAAAACCACTCGGTTCTTTTCAAAACCAACTTTTAAATGCGGAGCTTGAGCCACTCCTTTTAAAAGCTATCTCGTTCCATCGACCAAATCAAGTTTACTATGTACACGGTTTTGCCAAAACCATCCGTAGCCCTCCGTCGTTTCACATGAATAGTCAATAGTATTCAAGCTGTGTATGTTGGCCAAAGTTAAGGCACAGTGATTGGTAGCTATTGGGTGTTCATGTGTAGCATAGATAGATGCGTTGGTTTAGGACAGTCGTACTGCCATTTTGGCCAAAGTCAAGGGTAGGTACGGATGGATCCAAATTAACCTGGATAATGACGGGTAGAACTTGACATGTGACTTATGATATTTTGGCCAAAGTCAAGGTCATAAGAGCATGGGGAAAAAATCCACATCGGGAGTTTCATAAGTACTGAAACTTGCTAGATTTGCATACCATTTGGAGTGTGATGATTCTGGTAGGATTCCTTCAGTTTCGTCACGCGATGATATTTGGATCCCGATCCTACTGTGAGTATATGCTACTCCTCGGGAAATTTCTCACTAAACGATCAATGCTATAAACCTAGTAGGTGCCTAGAAAGGTGTTAGCGGGGCTACGCCCCCAGGGAAAAGAGGTTCTTTAATTAAGGAACTTCGCGAAAGCGTTGGAAAACCTCCCTCGAAGTACCGACACCGGCCTGGCTGAACGGTTAAGCAAGTATTGTGCGGTGGGATTGATCCCGACTAATTCTTCCTTTATGGTTTGAGGAGGGATTCGAGAAACGGTGGGAGCTATCCTGTTTAGACAAACTAAAAACCACTCTAAACTTGCAAGAGCATCATGCTGAGTGTTTCTTCTTCTCTCTCCTAATTGCAGCGACCAATCGACATGACTGGACTTAAGTTACATCTAAATAAAAACATACTGACAGGGCCAAACTACAAAGATTGGCTCAGGAATGTCAAGATGGCAATCACTTACGACAAGCTGGGGTATCTTCTTACCACCAAAGCTCCCCCTGTCCCTGGTCCCACTTCCAGCGTCGCGGATAAGGAAATCCGCAAGACTTGGGAGATTGATAGCGCGAAGGCCAAGTGCCTCGTACTTGCCTCGATGGACAACGAACATCAGAGGAGGCACGAGAATATGGACCTTGAATCCATATTTCTCCATACAAAAGAACTGTATGGAGAGCAATCTCGTATCGCAAGATACGAAGCGTCGAAAAAGCTATTTTCGGCAAAGATGGCCGTCGGATCATCAGTAGCCGAGCACGTGCTAAAGATGATCGGCTACATTGAGGAGCTCGCGGACCTGGGGACCACATTGGAGAGTGAGCTCTATTCGGATATAGTTCTCCAGTCCCTTCCTTCCACTTACGCCTAGTTTATACTGAACTTCAACTTACAAGAAAAAGAGGTTGAACTTTCAGAGCTCCGCAACATGCTGAGGAGCGCAGAGGGCACCCTACAGAAAGGTAGGGAAACATCCACTTTGTTTGTAGGAGGATCATCTTCTTCTAGGTCCAAGGCGAAAGCCAAGGGAAAGAAGAAGAATGCCCCCGCCAAACCAAGGGGCGGTGTTAGTAAAGTGGATACGAAGGGAAAAGCTAAAGCAACAAAGAAAGCGGGGAAGCTTGTGGATAAGGAAGAATGCTTCTATTGTCATAAGAAAGGTCACTGGAAGAATGATTGCAGGGCTTGGAAAGCCAGGACACAGGAATTGAAGCAAGTTGCAGCTTCAGCTTCAGGTGTGTATGTTATTGAAAACTGTCTTTCAATAAACTCTACTTCCTGGGTATTGGATACCGGATCAGGATCTCATATCTGTAATTCTTTACAGGCGTTGAGAAACCGTAGGGTTTTGAAGGCAGGTGACATGACCCTCAGAGTTGCGAACGGAGCTAGCATGGATGCTAAAGCCGTGGGGGACTATCACCTGGGAATGTCAGATGGACATGTTTTGGTTTTGCGTAATTGCTTTTTTGTACCCAACGCAACTTGTAATATCATTTCTGTATCTTTAGTTTCTAAAGAAAGTTATGAATTTGCGTTTGTAAGCAATGTTGTAAACATTCACCTTAATCCAGTTCTGATTGGGTCAGGTACACTGAGTAATGGTATATACGTATTGAACCAACCACAGATTTTCAATGTCCAGAATACACACAAAAGAAAGTCTCCAGAAATAAATCAGACTTTCTTGTGGCATTGTAGACTGGGTCACATCAATGAGAGAAGGTTGACGAAGTTACATATAGAAGGGTATTTGAATGCGTTCGAATATCAGTCGTATGCCACTTGTCAATCCTGTCTCAAAGGAAAGATGACAAAGACTCCGTTTACTGGACATGGAGTAAGAGCGAGCGAGCTCTTGGGACTCATACACAGTGACGTGTGCGGTCCAATGTCTACACATGCGTGAAGCGGCTATTCTTACTTCATTACTTTTACGTATGACTTGTCAAGGTACGGTTTCTTAATGAAACATAAGTCCGAAGCCTTTGGAAAATTCCAAGAGTATAAGAATGAAGTAGAGAAACAGACCGGCAAAAGTATTAAGATTCTAAGATCGGATCGAGGTGGAGAATACTTAAGTGCCGAGTTCCTGGACTATTTAAAAGAGAACGGAATTCTCTCTCAGCTTACTCCTCCATACACCCAGCAACATAACGGTGTATCGGAGAGACGGAACCGCACCCTATTGGATATGGTGCGGTCCATGATGAGTAACGCTGAGTTACCGCGATCATTCTGGGGATATGCGCTAGAATCAGCCGCATACCTTTTGAACCGAGTTCCCACTAAGACTGTGCCTACCACGCCATTTGAGATGTGGCGTGGGAAGAGACCCCATCTTAATCACATTAAGACATGGGGAAGTCCAGCTTTTGTCAAAAAGCAGCATGCGGACAAGCTCGAGACACGCTCAGTACTGTGCAAGTTTGTGGGATATCCAAAGAATTCCAAGGGATATTTCTTCTACTGCGAAGAGGAACAAAAAGTTCTTGTTTCTCGTCATGCCCACTTTCTAGAACACCAGTTCTTAGAAAAGGAAATAAGTGGGAGCGCAGTAGGACTGGAAGAAATTCCAGAACCACGGACTATTACTGAAAGTTTAGTGGAACCAGAGGGTTCGGAAGAACAGGACATTCCTACGCCGCTCCGCAGGAGTAGTAGGCAGACTCATCCGCCCGAGAGATACTACGGTTTTCTCATAGACGGGGATAGAGAGGATTGCATCATAGATTATGATGAGCCTACTAGCTTCCAACAGGCCGTTCAGAGCGTTGACTCAGTGAAATGGCTGGATGCAATGCGGACCGAAATGGAGTCCATGTACACCAACAAGGTATGGACGTTGGACATTGCTCCAGACGGGGTAAAACCCGTAGGATGCAAGTGGATCTTCAAAAGGAAGATTGGTGTAAATGGGCAGGTTGAGACCTATAAAGCTAGGCTGGTAGCAAAGGGTTTTCGTCAAAGACCTGGCTTGGACTATGACGAAACCTTTTCTCCAGTAGCCATGCTGAAATCCATTCGGATCCTTCTTGCCATTGCTGCCTTCCACGATTATGAGATCTGGCAAATGGACGTAAAGACCGCTTTTCTAAATGGAAATTTAGAGGAGTGTGTCTATATGGACCAACCAGAGGGTTTCATTCAGAGTGGGAGCAGCGGAAAGGTGTGCAAGTTGCTTAAGTCCATCTATGGACTAAAGCAGGCATCGCGGAGTTGGAACATCTGCTTTGATGAGACGGTCAAAGAATTTGGCTTTATCAAAAATCCAGATGAACCATGCATCTATAGTAGATTTGTAGCGAGAACTGTAGTATTCCTCGTTTTATACGTGGATGACATTCTCTTAATAGGAAATGATATTCCTATGCTACAATCTGTCAAGGGGTTCTTGTCACACAGGTTCTCCATGAAAGACCTGGGTGATGCCTCATACATCCTGGGGATCCGGATCCATCGTGATAGATCCAAGAGGATATTAGGACTTTCACAGTCCAGGTACATCGACACCGTGCTGAAAAGATTCAGTATGGAAGATTCCAAGCGCGGTAACCTTCGGGCTTGTCACGGGATCACCCTCGCTAAAGAGATGTCTCCCAAGACTGATTTGGAGAGGGATCGCATGTCTATTATACCCTACGCTTCTGCGGTAGGCTCTATAATGTATGCGATGTTGTGTACCAGACCGGATGTAGCTTATGCACTGAGTGTGGTAAGCCGGTATCAGTCAAACCCCGGGGAGAAACACTGGATAGCGGTAAAGAACATTCTCAAGTACCTGAGAAGGACTAAGGAGATGTTCTTGGTGTATGGCGGAAAAGACATCCAGATCGAGGCCTTTGCTGACTCCAGCTTCCAGAGTGACAAGGATGATTCCAAGTCCATGTCGGGTTTTGTCTTTACCCTCAATGGAGGGGCGGTGTGTTGGAAGAGTTCCAAACAAGAAACCGTTGCAGACTCGACGATGGAAGCGGAATACATCGCTGCATCTGATGCCGCAAAAGAAGCTGTCTGGATGAGGAAGTTCTTGAAAGAACTTCAGGTGGTTCCGTCCATTGTTGATCCAATACCTTTGTATTGCCACAACAATGGGGCTATAGCTTTAGCGAAGGAACCCAGGTCCCATCAGAGATCCAGGCACATATTGAGGCGGTATCACCTGATCAGGGAGATCGTGGATCGCCAGGAGATCGAGGTTCGGAGAGTCGCTTCAGAAGATAACACTGCAGATCCATTCACCAAGGCCCTGCCCCAGACTCAGTTCGAGCGGCTGATCGAGATGATAGGTCTTCGATACGCCAGTACATGGCCTTAGTACAAGGGGGAGATTGTTAGTGTATATGCCCTAGAGGCCATTACTGTATCATACTAGTTTGTATATTACTTAATGGAAGCTTGGGATATTCACCTTGTATATACAATCTTGCTCAAAATAGTAGTATGCTACTTGGTTTGTTTCTACTTCAATGTGTACATGTGTTTATTTTTGTATATCGCCTATACACATTAGTGGAGCCCTTAGGATCTTTGTTTGATTACCAACGATGTGATGGCCGTCACACTAGTGGGGCTGGGTAATCTATAAGCACATCCTTATGCAGGTCCCTGGTCGCAGGACTATCGAGACAGGGCATCGATACTCCAGAGTAGGCCAGCGCATGTGCTTCTCATCCCAGTGTGGGAGACGGTCTGTCCCACAGCTGTCAGTACGTCGTACTTGAGATAGTATGCGGGTGCTCGTTAGGTTACGGGTACACTGGACAGGACTCGTCGGGAACTGACTAGTTGGTATTATGCCTATCGTCAGTTATCAGTTCCCAGGTGACATGAGTACAGCTTCGTCCGCTGACTTGACACTGTCACTTCGCCTCGAGTGTGTTCCCACTGCACTTTGATTACTACCCTACCACGGCTCAAAGGAGCCGTGCAAACAGGTAGTAGTTGGGTGCAGTCCCGAAGCACTTGGAGGCAGTGACGGTTAGACAGGATTCGTCTCTCCCGGTATTGGGGGTTGACATCGCGCTGTGTTGAGGAGAGCCATTACACGAGTAGTCCCTGGCCAGGGCAAACGAGATATACTGGTAGGCTTCCAGTGTTATCTCAGGGTGTTTTAGGCTTCGCTCCGGCATGACTTGTACAGCTATTGGGGGACTGACGTTTACCGCCCCCTAGGCCCGCCATGCGATGTATCAGACGAACAGACCGGACTGTACGGAGAATGTCACACTCAGGCTCAGTAGGAGTTCAGATGGGTTTCGCCTCGTCGGTCTTCTTGTCCGCATTACCTGGGGACCATTACGCACAGCTAGTGCCGCTTGCGGTCTGTTGTTAAACCCACTGCCAGCGTAGTGTCGAGTCTTTAGAGTCCCACACAGAAAGCTTTTCGCCTTTAGGCAAAAGAGTAGAGGTCGCATGGTATTGCGACAGGTCGCATGGTTTTGCAACAGGGTTCGGTCACATCCGTGCACTTGTGCACGTACAGTGTCCGGACAGTTTGCATTAGCGGATTTTGGTTTAAGCCAGATCCTAGTGTACCTTTTGGGATTGGATTTATCCAGTTTGCATTCGTGTTCCTCGGAACGCGGATGCGGGTGTGTATGCACAGTTGACAGGGAGACAGAGGCAGCTGATTCTCATTAGGGTTGTTGACAGTTGACCGTTGACTATTTGACTTTTTGCTCAACCCTAATGAGAATATGATATGTGATTAACTATTATATTAATTAAGTATTATGGTGACATGGTTGTTGACTTTTGTTGACTTTTTTGACTTGTTGACTTTGTTGACCGGTTGACTAGGCTTGACTAGTTGACCATCATGATAACCCTAGCCATCATTGCATGGCAAAGACTTTTGCTTGCTTGCTCATTTGTGTAAAATGAATGGATGAAATGATATGGTTATGGTTGCTTCAACCATCACATAACACTTGATTTGGTATAATGAGTTATGATGAGTTTGGATTATGAGAGGGTGGAAGACAAAAGAGTTGCTCATTCTTTCTTGCTCACTCTCTCTCTTGTTCTTGAGCTTTCTTGTTTTGCTCTCACCCTCTTCCTCTTGCTCCCTCTCTTGACTCTATGGTTCTCTTGTCTCATGAGTTGAGAATCAATAACCATAGATAAAATCCCATACAAACTCTTCTCTACTCACTCTAGTTCACAAGGTTTAGCAAACCGAGTGAACTAGTTTCTTCAAAGAACGAAGAAGGAGCCAAAGGTTGGAGCTTTCAGGTGGATCTATCTTCGGCGTACGGAGACGACGGGAAGAAGCCAATCCGGACCACCATCGGAGCTTGAAGACGAAGGAGTTCAAGACAAGCAAGGTATAACCCCCTAACCGAGTAGCTAGAAACTCGTAGTTAGGTTGTTAGATAGTTGTTTAACCAAGATCCGGGTTATAGGTCCATGTTACCACCTCTATAAAAATCGTTTTTTACCAAATTCCACATTCCCGAAAGTACCGGGAGAGGTAGCATGGACTTACACTTAGCTATGGTAAAGTCTCTACAAGGGTTAGTATATGATACTCTCTCAACATGGTTAGCAAATTCACTTAATCATTATCCTCATATCTTTTCTTTTGTTCATCATCTTCTTCTTCATTGAGCAAGAGAAAAGATAAACTAGGGTTTGATCCAAAGTGAGAAAGGTTGTGAGAAACAAAAATCCAAAGAGAACCCACTTCCTATTTCTCCATCATCTACTAGATTAGCACTTTATTATTGGGTGTTTGCTTCACTAATTCTCTAGTTAGTGAAGTAGGTGCTTGAGTCGGAATTCCCTCGATGTAGATCATCTTCGGCCTCGGAGACTTCAAGCAAGGTCGCATCCTTCGCGTCGTGAAGCCATGCAAGAGCCCGGGAGAACCTTGAACGCAGCGATGGGACTTCAACAAGGAGCAAATGAAGTGGAGGACCGATCTACAAAGGTTGTATATCGCATTCCCTTTAGTGTAAAGTTGTTTACTTGCTCAATGATTCGCCTAAACTCTAGTTAACGATCTTGCTTAGTGTTATTCGGCACATAAAAATTTAATTTTGGCATGGTCGATACCTTGTAGAGCCTCGTTAGTGTGCCTAGTAACCCTACAGTGGTATCAGAGCCTAGCTAGAGCCTTAGGCGAAGTGTAAACGATGTTAGAAGTCCGATCGAACCCCGAAACCCTAAACGGAACCCTTCTCTATACATTTTTTGAATTTGTGGATTTTTCTGAATTAAAAATACTCAAAAAATTCAGCAGGGTGTTACAAGAATTACTGTACAAAACGTGGTCCTAAATCCATCAATGAACCGCGGAACCGCGGCCGTACCCCACGTGGCGCGGCGGTTCCGCGGCCATACAGTTGCTTCGTTGACCAAGCTTTGGATAGTAATGTTTTCTATTTGACTCTTGTGTTTTATGGGTAATTTTAATCTTTACTCAAGAGTTGAGTTTTCTGGGTTGTATTGGGGACTCGGTGCTTCGATCGGGAAGTTTAACTTCGTCTGTATGTTTTTCCGGGTATTTTAGAACATGTTAAAAAGTTTGACCGGATATAAATACCCACTTTTTCCCCTGTCGGGAAATTTTCAAGTGTTGGATCTTTCCATAGTTTAAGAACGTTCGAAGTAGTGCAAGTAACGCGATGGACCCTCTAGAAGACAACAAACCTTAACTCGACTTTGTGACCATCTTGAACTGCCCTTTGAACCTTAGGGTTTGGGGCAGTACGGCGTGCCACATGTGAGGCGTTGGCTTGACCCTTCTACGGCTGGACCGTTGGTACTGAGGCATGAAGTGAATGTTTTTAAACTTATTTCATGTGTTGAGCTGTTTCGGGAAAACTTGGGTGTTTGATTGTTCGATCGAAAAGTTTAACATTTTCTATTTATCTGGAATATGATACAATATTTAGAATCCACAAGTAGTTATGAGATAACTAATTTGGATGTTATAAACATAGCAGTTTAGTCTCACTTGATCGGTTGCCACGAAATTTTGATGTGATCAAAAGTCCGTCGCAATCAAGTAGCGTACGCGAATACTCGCTGAATAAACATAATAGACAACCACGTCCCATAGCCCCGACCAAGTGATTGTAGGAGAACCCCGTCGCCGACAGCATCCGTTTGGGTGCTTGCAGCAGCGGTGTTCCGCCTTGGTGCACTTCGTCGACGGTATCGGGAGTGCGGTCGTCTAATAAAGTTTACGAAGAGCTTTCGATCAAAATGTCGGGAATCTTGTTGAATTGCCCGACTTGATATTGAAAAGAATTTTCGATAATGAGACTAAAATGCAGGGTTTATAATTGGTTAGGCATGCGATGTCTAAAGAGTTTGTGGATTCCAACTGTTGTAGTTTTACACTTTCTTTTCTGCGACCGTAAGTGTAATATGTGATATCGCCGGTTTCGTTGCTATATGTCAACGATAATTGGGATGCGCATATTTACTTACGTTGATGACATGTGATGTTATGTGTTGCTGTATATGTTATATTGGATCGTCGTGTTTGAATAGCCGGTGGGTTTTATGTGAGATGAGAGTTTTTATTTTCATTCATGTAAAATTTAAATGTATGTAATATTCTTTTATTGGGGCACTTCCGAGTCGAGGTTGATGTCACCTTTTGTATATTTTTTACTTTTCCACACTAGGATAGACCCAAGGAGGAGAGCACAAGTAACCGGGTTCTGGAGTCCAGTGGGAGACCAACTTGAGGAATCGAGTCCGGGTCTCCTAACTCCAAAATTGGTATGGTTGCTTGCCTCTCTCGTACGGGTTAGGGGTGTGGGTTTGGCTATTCATCGCGACCGTGGAATCCGTGTTTTATAGAGGCTCAAAATAAAAAACGGACGTCCTAGTATATCCAATGTTTCATATGTTTCTTCTGCTGCGATATCTGTGTTGCGATCATTTGATGTTCTGTGATAAATACTGTATATAGTATATATGATATATTATATAGGCGTTACTTATGTTTTACACCCGCGCTAGCCCTGCCCTGCTCTGCCGTTAGTTACCTAACCTAACGGTGCACGAGGGGACATCGAGGCGAATGCAGATGGCATAAGTGTACGTCGTATTTATCTGTGATGTTTAGGTGACTTAAATGATGGGACTTCATTAATGTGATTAATGAATGAAAAGAAACCTAAAAGATGTTGTAGAATCAAATTTTCAAATAAAAAGGGTAGCTACAGTTTTGCTTTGCATAGCAGTATATATGATATACCCTGCACCTTATTCGATGAGGAAAGAGCCGAGATCCCTTCACCGGGAGTGACCTCTTTAGTAAAACTGGCAGATGCTACAACACTCGGTTTGCTTTTGATTGCTTTTGGAGTTTTTCTTTGCATAGTGATGTATATGATATATCCTGCACCTTATTCCATAAGGAAAGAGCAGAGATCTCTTCACCGGGAGTGACCTCTTTAGCAAAACTTTTAAAAGCCTCAAAATCACTCCATTTCAAAAATTTCACATGATTCTACAACGATATCAAGTTCATTACGCTCATGGTTTTCTGAAAAAACTGCGTAGCCCTCCGTCATTTCAGATAAAGACTAGTTTGTATTCGTGCTACGTTTGTTGACTATGTTAAGACGTAGTGTGCGGTAGCTAATTAGTACTTATCTGCTAAAACATGAGATGTGATTGGATTAGGGTAGTTGTATGACTTTGTTGACTATGGTAAGGGTCGTGCAGGTGGGTTTAATTCAATCGGGAAATGACGGGTTGAACTTGACTAGCAATTATAATTTGTTGACTATGTTAAGGTCATAAATTGCTAGGGGCAAAATATTATCGGGAATTTCAAGTGTTGAGATTTGCAATGAGATTCCATACCTTCTATGAGATAGTTGGATCCCGATACCCACTGCGAGTAATTGTTACTCTCGGGAGAGTTTTACACAGGACAATTAGCCGATCAAGTAGGTGTCTAGAAAAGTGTCAACGGGGTTACGCCTCTGGGAAAACGAGGTTTACTTTAATTAGGTCTGTGCAAAAGCACGGGGAACCTCCCTCAAAGTACCGACACTGGCCTGGCTGAAAGATTGGCGAAGTTGTAGCGTGTAATTAATCCCGGCTAGTCTTTCCTTTTAGGGTTTGAAGGAAGATTTGATAAAAACAGTGGGAGCCATCCTGATTAGATAAGATAATAACCAATCTGATCTTGCAAGAGCATATGCTAAAGTGTTTTCTTCTCTCTCTCTCTCCTGGTAGCGACCATATCGTGCCTTAATAAAGATAATAATATGGATGTATTGACCGAACCCGCATGTTATACTGTGCTGGGGAACGTTGGTTCCGTTCTTTCTTATAAGAGTTATAAGACTAAACAGGATATAGGGGAATACCAGGATTCTCATGCCACCCGAATGAAGAAAGTACATGTTGATGCATTTTCTTCGGGTGTGTTCGTGAAGGGTTCCTAGGCACACTTGTGAAGGTTCATAAAGCATCAAACATGCCCGAATAAAATTTTACATGTGCCGAACAACCCAAAGACGGGATCTTTGCTAGATTATTAGGGTTTAGCATGCAAGATAACATCTTTAAAACTAAGTGTGAGGGATTACAACCTTTGTAGTCCGCTCCTTTGCTTCACAAGCTCCGAGTAGAAGTCCCTTCGCCGCGATCCACGATCTCCCGGACTCAAGAGAGGCTCCACGACTCGAACGATCCATGCTAGCTTGAAGTGTTCCGATTCTCTGATGATCTACGTCGAAGTTGCTATAACCCAAGCTTTCTCACTCTAAAGAGATGAACACCCTAATCTAATGGGTTTGATTAGATGAGGATGATGGAGTAGTATTTATGCTTTCTTTTTAATTCACTTTCTCATAAGAAATCATCATAAAAAGAATTACTAGTGAGCTCTCTCTCAAAAACCAAAGAGAGAAGAAGAAGAATGAAAATAGAATAATCCTTTTGTGATGAATAGTAGTCAAGAGTATATGATTGATTATCAAACCATGGTCAAGGATGAGAGGCTTAAACTTTGTAGAGAATAAACTAGGGTTAGGGTTTGGTTAGGCTAAGGATAAGGATCAACCATAATATCTTTACCAAGACAAAAGAGAATCCTTCTAGATAGTGCAAGAAAGAGCTAACCCTAATCAAACCCTAATCCTTTATTATCATCCTTAAACATGTTTTATAATAAATCATATCATGTCACAATAATATATATCACATATATATTATATATTTGCAACAAAAGAAAATAATACAATTAACATATATCGCATATATATCAATGTATTAATCCGGTGAGAAAATGAAATAATAAAGTGAGCCAATATTAGATAATGTAATACAATATATCATATATATCATTATACATTAAATCTTCGAATCAACACTTGATCCAACGATCCGGCTATATCGAATATAACCGACTAATATATCATGTACCGATTCATCGAATCAACACTTGATCGGATGTCCCCATACATATCTAAATATCGCGAGAATATAATACGGTATCTCATATTGCATTATCCTCGGTCCTGCACATATCACATATGTGCCTCTACTCCGTTTTGCCTGAGCCAAGAAACCTCTGTGTAGGACTCTAAAGAATCGTCAATACGCCGGTAGTAGGTGATGATCATATCAAACACCCACAAGCTGCAAGCGGTCAGCTAAACGTAACAGCCACCCAGGTATTGAGCGATCAGAAGATCAACAAGCTAGCCTGTCCGTTCTCTTGTGAATCCAATCAGTAACACTCCCGTACAGTCCGATCTGTTCGTCTGATATGTCGCATATCAAGTCTAGGGGTGGTATACGTCAGACCCCAATAACCGATAAGTCGTGTCGATGTGAGGCTCATAACAGGTCGAGAAACTACTAGTAACGCTTACCAGTATATCTCTATATCAGCCCTGGCTAGGGACTTCCAGTTATAGCCAATCGAACACAGCACAACATCAACTCCCTATACCGGGAGAGACGAATCCCCTTCTATCGCTCATTGCCTCCATGTGATTCGGGACTGTACCCAAAAGCCACCGTTTTGCACGCCCTCTTGGACGTGTTAAGGGGGAAATCAAAGCACAGTGGGAATCACACAAGACTCTATGACGATCTTGGGTCTATAGACTACCCTGTACCAGTGTCACCGGAGAACTGCCATATGACGTGTGGTATATCACCGTCTGGGAGTTCTCGGCGAGTCCGTCCAGTGTACCCAGTCTCCACTGAGCACCCGTACACCATCTCTGATGTCAAACACCGATGGATATGGGATCATACATCGCCCATCATATGGGTCAAGATGCGTATACGCTAGTCTACTCTGGTGTATCGATGCCCTGTCTCGATATGCCCTCGACTAGGAACAGTTATAGGATGTACTCATCGACTACTATGGCCCTACTAGTATGATCTCATCATAGTCCCAGTAGTCGAGTACAGATCCTAAGGGCTTTATCAACATGTGAGAGTAAGACAGTGAACCAATACAAGTCAACATGTTAAGATAAAGAGAAACCAAATAGCATACTATCATGACGAGCAAGAAAGTCCTCTCTGTATATATCCAAGCATCCATCATAATATACATCATATGTACAACAATGGCCTCTAGGGCATATACATAACTAACAGTTCGTTACAGAGAACTGTTTCTCCATTTGCTCTACGTCCTGGGTATTAGATACCGGGTCAGGATCCCATATATGTAATCAGTTACATGGGCTTAGGAAAGATGATAAAGACATAAGGGTTGGAAATGGTGCAATAGTTGCAGCTAAAACCGTCAGGAAATATCACCTTGTATTGCCAACTGGTAATACATTGATTCTCAACGAATGCTATTACATGCCGAACCTGATATGCAACATTATATCAGTTTCTTTGTTGAGCAAAGAGGGATATAATTTTGTATTACAGGATAATGTTATGAACATTTTCCTAAACCAAAAGTTGGTCGGATCAGGCACGATGTGCAATGGTATTTATGTTCTAAATCAATCAACAGTTCTGAGCATAACAAACACACACAAGAGAAAGAGTTCAGAACTGAACGAATCCTTCTTATGGCATTGTAGACTGGGTCACATCAATGCGACACGACTCGCTAAATTGCATAAAAATGGATATTTGAATCCGTTTGAATTTTCATCTTATGACACTTGCCAGTCATGTCTCAAAGGCAAGATGACCAAAACTCCGTTTACAGGACACGGAGAAAGAGTTACCGAACTCTTGGGACTGATACATAGTGATGTATGCGGTCCCATGTCTACACATACCAGGGATGGTTCTTCGTACTTCATTACATTCACAGACGATCTCTCTAGATTCGGATATGTGTTCTTGATGAAACATAAATCAGAAGCTTTTGATAAATTTAGAGAATATAAACAAGAAGTCGAGAACCAAACCGGAAAAAGTATTAAAATCCTACGATCTGATCGAGGAGGTGAATACTTAAGCAATGAATTCCTGGACTTCCTAAAAGAGAATGGGATTCTCTCTCAGCTGACTCCTCCATATACACCACAGCACAACGGTGTATCGGAACGGAGGAATCACACCCTATTAGATATGATGCGCTCGATGATGAGTACAGTTGAGTTACCTATTTCCTTCTGGGGTTATACGCTTGGGACAGCAGCATACCTATTGAATCAAGTTCCGTCTAAATCTGTACCTACCACACCATATGAGATATGGAGTGGAAAGAGACCATATTTTAAACGAGTTAAGATATGGGGTTGTCCGGCCTATGTCAAAAGGCAAAATCCAGACAAACTCTAGGCACGGTCAGTTCTTTGCAAGTTTGTGGGATATCCTAAGAACTCCCAAGGATATTTTTTCTACCACGTTGAAGAACAAAAAGTGTTTGTTTCTCAATATGCCACCTTTTTGGTAAAGGAATTTCTTGCAAAAGAAAATGGTGGCAAAGTGGTAGAGCTGGAAGAGGTTCCAGATACACAAACTGCAACTGAAGATTTAGTGGAACAAGAGGATTCGGTAGTTCCCAACGAACCCCAGCCTCTCCGCCGATCTAGTAGGATTCCTTACCCACCTGAGAGATACTACGGTTTTCTCATAGATGGTGGGAGCGAGGATTGCATCATGGTTGATGATGACCCAACTAGCTTCGAGCAGGCCATCATGAGTGGGGACTCAGTGAAATGGATGGATGCAATGCGGTCCGAGATGGAATCCATGTACACCAACAAAGTGTGGACTTTGGAAGTTTCTCCTGAAGGGGTAAAACCCATTGGGAGCAAGTGGATCTTAAAGAAAAAACTTGGTGTAGATAGGAAAGTGGAGACTTTCAAAGCTAGACTTGTTGCAAAGGGTTTTCGTCAAAGACCAGGTGTGGACTATGACGAAACCTTTTCTCCAGTGGCTATGCTTAAATCCATCCGTATCATGCTTGCCATCGCTGCATATCATGACTACGAAATCTTGCAAATGGATGTTAAGACCGCCTTTCTAAACGGTGATTTAGAAGAGTGCGTGTACATGACTCAGCCAGAGGGCTTCGTAGATAGTGGGAGCAGCGGGAAGGTGTGCAAGCTGCTTAAATCCATTTATGGATTGAAGCAAGCATCGCGGAGTTGGAACATCTGCTTTGACGTCGTTATCAAAGAGTTTGATTTCGTCAAAAACGTAGATGAACCTTGTATCTACAAGAAGGTGGCAGAGAGTAAGGTTGTCTTCCTCGTATTGTACGTGGACGACATACTTTTGATAGGAAATGATATTCCTATGCTGCAATCGGTGAAGCTCTTCTTATCACAAAGATTCTCAATGAAAGATCTTGGTGATGCCTCCTGCTTATTGGGAATTATGATCTATAGAGATAGATCTAAACGGATATTGGGATTGTCCCAATCCAGGTACATTGACACCATACTAAAGAGGTTTAGTATGGAAGAGTCCAAACGTGGGTTTTTACCCACAATCTCAGGGCTCACTCTCTCCAAAGAGATGTCTCCCAAGACTGATTTGGAGAGAGCTCGCATGCAAGGGATACCCTATGCTTCGGCAGTAGGCTCTATCATGTACGCGATGCTATGTACCAGACCCGATGTAGCATACTCACTAAGTGTAGTGAGTAGGTATCAAGCTGATCCTGGTGAGAGTCACTGGACAGCTGTGAAGAGCATTCTCAAGTACTTGCGAAGGACTAAAGAGAGGCTCTTAGTGTATGGTAACAGAGAACTCCAAGTGGAGTCCTTTACCGATTCGAGCTTCCAGAGTGATAAGGACGACTCTAATTCGCAGTCGGGATTTGTCTTTACCCTTTACGGAGGGGCGGTTACCTGGAAGAGTTCCAAGCAGGAAACCGTGGCAGACTCGACGATGGAGGTTGAATACATCGCTGCCAATGATGCTGCCAAAGAGGCTGTCTGGATCAAGAAGTTCATTACTGAACTTGGAGTGGTTCCATCCATTGAGCATCCAATACCTTTGTATTGCGATAACAATGGAGCGGTGGCTTTGGCCAAGGAACCCAGGTCCCATCAGCGATCCAGGCATATTCTGAGGCGGTATCACTTGATCCGGGAGATAGTTGATCGCCGGGAGATCGAGGTCAGGAGGGTTGAGACGAAGAATAACACAGCGGATCCACTCACGAAGGCCATTCCCAAGATACAGTTTGAGAGACTCTTCGGGATGCTCGGTATGCGATACTACAGCAGCTGGCCCTAGTGCAAGTGGGAGATTGTTAGTTGTATGTATGCCCTAGAGGCCAGTATTGTACAGATGATGTATATTATATTGGATGCTTGGACATATATAGAGAGGACTTTCTTGCTCGTCATGATAGTATGCTATCTGGTTGCTCTTTACTTTAACATGTATACTTGTCTCTTTATACTGTCTTATAATTACATGTTGGTAAAGCCCTTAGGATGTGTACTTGACTACCTGGACTATGATGCGTATCATACTAGTGGGGACATGGTAGTCTATAAGTACATCCTTCAAGGTCCCTAGTCGAGGGTGTATCGAGACGGGGCATCGATATACCAGTGTACACTAGCGTATATGCTTCTCGACCCATGAGATGGGCGATGGATGATCCCATATCCATTGGTGTTTGACATCAGAGATGGTATACGGGTGCTCAGTGGAGACTGTGTACACTGGACGGACTCGCCGAGAACTCCCAAATGGTATTATACCTCATGTCAGATGGCAGTTCTCTGGTGACACTTGTGCATGTTAGTCTGTAGACCCGAGATCATTATAGAGTCTTGTGTGATTCCCACTGTGCTTTGATTTCCACCTTACCACGTCCATGAGGGCGTGCAAAATGGTGGTTTTTGGGTACAGTCCCGAGTCGCATGGAGGCAATGAGCGATAGGAGGGGTTTCGTCTCTCCCGGTATTGGGGGTTGATGTTGCGCTGTGCTCGATTGGCCGTAACAGGGAAGTCCCTGGCCAGGGCAGATTCAGAGATTTACTGGTAAGTGTTACCAGTAGTTTCTCGACCCGTTATGAGCCTCACATCGGCTCGACTTATCGGTTATTGGGGTCTGAGGTTTACCACCCCTAGACTTGATATGCGACATATCAGACGAGGAGACCGGACTGTACGGGAAGTGTTACCGGCAGGCTTTTACAGGAGTTGGAGCGGGCTTGCTTGCTGATCTTCTGATCGCTCAATACCCGGGTAGCCGTTACGTCCAGCTAGTACCGCTGAAGGCTTGTGTGTGCGTGATGTGATCATCACCTACTGCCGGCGTATTGACGTGTCTTTAGAGTCCTACACAGAGGTTTTACTGGCTCAGGAAAAATGAAATAGGAGCACGTATGTGATATGTGCGAGACCGAGAATAAATGCGTGTATGTGATACCGTATTCTATTCTCGTGACTTTTTATATCGGTCGGTCATATATGATATGACCGGGTTATCGAATCAAGCGTTGATTCGATAAGTCGATACGATGGATGTTAGCCGGTTATATGAGATATGACTGGATTATTAAGTCAAGTATTGATTTAATAATTAAGTGTATAATTGTATATTAGATATACTAATTTACATTTGCTAACACTTATTCACTTTAGGGTTTTTCTCACACTTGCACACTTGAATATATATATATATATATATATATATATATATGATATATATATTAAAAGTGTTTTGTTTTGTATCATAGTTGATGATACACTAAACATGGGTGTACATGACACACACCATTCTATTTTTCAATGGTGGTTTACATTTATTTAAGGTAATTACAAATTAGTGGAGTTTCTTTCATAAGCATGAAGCTTGTAGAAGCTTGTGGTTGCTTTGAAAAAGTCCACTTGTTTTGTTTTACCCATTTACACTTAGCTATGGTAAAGTCTCTACAAGGGTTAGTATATGATACTCTCTCACCATGGTTAGCAAATTCACATAATCATTATCCTCATATCTTTTCTTTTGTTCATCATCTTCTTCTTCATTGAGCAAGAGAAAAGATAAACTAGGGTTTGATCCAAAGTGAGAAAGGTTGTGAGAAACAAAAATCCAAAGAGAACCCACTTCCTATTTCTCCATCCTCTACTAGATTAGCACTTTAGTATAGGGTGTTTGCTTCACTAATTCTCTAGTTAGTGAAGTAGGAGCTTGAGTCGGAATTCCCTCGACGTAGATCATCTTCGGCCTCGGAGACTTCAAGCATGGTCGCATCCTTCACGTCGTGAAGCCATGCAAGAGCTCGGGAGAACCTTGATCGCAGCGATGGGACTTCAACAAGGAGCAAATGAAGTGGAGGACCGATCTACAAAGGTTGTATATCGCATTCCCTTTAGTGTAAAGTTGTTTACTTGCTCAATGATTCGCCTAAACTCTAGTTAACGATCTTGCTTAGTGTTATTCGGCACATAAAAATTTAATTTTGGCATGGTCGATGCCTTGTAGAGCCTCGTTAGTGTGCCTAGTAACCCTACATATGCTACACACACACCGTCAATAATTGCCATGTCACACACAACCCCTTATAGATACTATATTGCTTATCATACTTGACATCTAGCTTATCGGTATACCAATAGTGCATCTTACCATCAGTGATAGGTACATCTACACCTTGCGATACAGCTATAGGTATACCTTGCACATATTTTACTTATACCCAGGGGGTACCCTTCATATTCTACTTATACCCAGGGGGTATACGACATCTTTTACTTATAGGTAGACACCTATAATTAGCTGTACCTTATTGATTTCGCATACATCTGGTTTCTTCTATATGTTCTCATTTATATGCTCACATTCATATATATATCGCATATATTTATTCCTGGATTTGCGCCTTGTTATTTGGATTTTACATGATGTTTTCTGGATTTGGGAACCGCGAGAGTTCATGAAATTATGCATACATTGAAAAACACGGTTTCCTTGATGTGATATTTGCGCAGCCACCATGAGATTTATCGGTTCTGATTATATACTCCATACGAGGTGTGGTTGCCGTATGATGGTACATGGTGGGGCCCGGTATGGTTTCCCTTGGCAAGAAGATCGATGGATGTTGCCGATTGAGCCTGGAGGCGGGCGAGTACCTACCGGTGACAGTACTGATGACTCGGCGGGGATCATGGAGATACCGTTGGGAGTCATGTACGTATGCATACATCGAAAGGCGAGGGTCAGAGCTAGGCACTCGTGCTTTCGGGATAGCGTATGATACGTGATCAGGATTTCTGTGTCGATGCTTGGCACATGGTTTTCATGATATTTCTTTAACACCTTTGTATATATAACAGGGGATTTAGCCGTTGTTATATATACCCTTACAACAATATTATTGGAATGGGACGCTAATATATGTGTATTGCCCCCATCATACTTATTTCTGTATATATATATTTACCTTTAAGATGTTAGATTCTTACTTGAGATTTGACTTGGGATATTAGGTGATTCATTGAGATTGGATATTGGACATACCTATGTGATTACTGATTTGTACATTCGGGATATAAGAGATTACTCGATATTGTACATTGAGGAGATGCGAGACTTATATGATGTGAGAGCCCAATGTGGGGGCTGATTTGAGGAATTGGGATTTGAGTGTCTTGATGGATTGAGATCCTACCACGATGACAGGATTCCGTAGATGACATATTTCACTCCATACCTCGTACCTTTTCACTTATGCACTGTTCCATGTTTTAGGAGTACCTGTTAGTGTACCCTTCATGATAGCTGCATATTTGCCTTCTCATATCCCTATTGCATAGTTATTGCACACTATTGTCATGTTATTATTGCTTTACATATTGATTGTACCTGCTAGTGTACTTTCCATTATTCAGCATTTGCATGACATGTTATTACTGTAATCGCATATCTTAGATTCATGCTGTACGTACATTCCTGCGATTACCTGCATATGTTATCTACTATTCACGAGTTGGCAACTCACCCCCGTTGTGCCATAGGTGTTTCAGGTTTTTCCCCAGAGTAGTCGAGGCAGGATATTCCGTTATTCAGCTATCATCTTTTGATACAGATATCGCATCGGCTCACAGTTTACTATTTTTGCTTAGGTGGGTTGGATGATTATCTGTATTTCATATTATACATTCGTTGTATCTTGTACTCTCCATCTACTATTATGTTGTTGACTTAGAGACTTGGTGAGGACGATATTGTATATTATTATGGATTTGTTGTCTTTTATATACAGCTTTCTCTCTATTGTCTTTATTTCTTCGCTACAACGTCGTATTTTGTGTTGTATTCATCTTGGCTAGTTTTTACAAAAAAGGGGTGTTGCCAAAATTTTAAAGAAATAAATTGGGACTTTTAATGAATTTGGGTTGCGATTTCAAATGTTTCAAAAACATATATTATCTTTTCCGTATTTTTATGGTTTAGATTTCTGGGTTTTGGCTTTCTTTTACTATGTTACGTCTTAGGGCGTTGCATAGTACTAGGGCAGTCACGGGCCAATTTCGGGTCGTGACAAAGTTGGTATCAGAGCGTTAGGTTTTACCTTTCGGAGTGTAGGATGACCTTAGTATGATGGAGTAGGTAGCTTAAGCAAAGTAACGTAGTGTGTGTATGTCTGGAGCATACCCATGATGCAATACTTCGCCTAAAGTGACCTAAGTACAAATTGCTTGAAATTCCTCCCTTGATGATTCATATCCTTGTGATTCGATTTGCTTATCCTTATCGAATCTTATATCTATTTATAGCCTTGCCGTCGATGACTGTGGGGACTCGGAGTGATGTATCGAGGGCCGAGGTCAGAGTTGGCTCGGGTGAGACGAGTACTGACCAGGATGGCACTCTAGTTGCACAGGTGCAGACGGATCAGCCTACGACATATACTATTGATAGGCTTTTGGCAGAGATGCAGGAATTCCGCCAGACTATGAGTTCATTGGTTGATGTCGTTCGGGAGCTACGACAGAAGGTTGTCACCCCTGTTACTCAGTTATCACTTACGATCAGCATGCAGCAGTCCGTCACCTACATAGCACTAGTGGTTGCAGCTCCAGTTGACGAGGAGCATATTCCAGAGGCTCAGAGAGTTCCCGGACGGTGGAGGACTCGTACCAGCGTACCAGCCCAGGGACAGAGGTTTGGTCATCGAGACAGATTTCGTGGCCATCGCGGGAGTAGCAGAGGCTTAGGACGAGGACAGCCGTTCAGCTCTCATCCCCAGGATGGTCAGCAGTCACCACGTGGATGTTTTCGATGCGGGAGCCTTTAGCACTTCGTCAGGGATTGTTCCATAGCACCTCGTCAGGATCGTCATCAGAGAGGCCGTGGACGTGGAAGATTTTCTTAGAGGGCTCAGTCTACCAGAGGAGTTCATCCAGCTGCGAGTAGAGGGCAGACACCGGAGTTTGCTTCTACTCATCGGGACGCGCAGACGTCCATTGTGGAGTTTTCAGGTACCCTTAATTTATATGTTCTTTGATGTATTCGTTTGTTTTTCATGCTTGTACCGTGGTTGGGTAGATTATTCGTAGTTGTGTTAACTTCTGTCAGCGATTCTTTTGTTGCACAACACGTATTTCAGTTGTGTGTCAATCTGATAGGAGATAGAGATTCGTCCGTCGTTTTGATCCTTCTAGAGATGTTGGATTTGACGTTCTCCTGGGCACGAACTGTTTAGCTACGTGTTAGGCGTCTGTGGACTACCGTTAGGAAACAGTCAGTTTTGTTTTCCCGGCAGGTCAATTCTTGTTGAGCAGGAGGATAGCTGTGCCGCCTCTCACAGCTTGAATTCAGCATTTTTCTCTAGTCGGCTACTGAGGAGATGTCATGGATTCTTGGCGTTCATTCGTGATACCGTAGCCACAGAGGGTTTGTTGGACCGGTGTTCCTTTCGTGCGAGAGTTTTCCGACGTTGTTCGGGATGAACCGGCAAAGCTTAGGGAGCTTAAGGATCAGCTGCAGAGTTTTGGTAAGGGGAGTTTTGTCCGTCTGAGTGTTTCGCTTTTGGAAGCTCCTATTTCTGTTCGTCAAGAAGAAAGACGGCAGTTTAAGGTTGTGTATCGACGGATCGTTAATTGAACCGTCTTACGGTGCGGATAAGTATCCTTTACCACGCATTGACGATTTCTTCGATCAGCTCCAGAGTGCGGGACATTTTCTAAGTTTGTTTGGGATCAGGTCATCATTATTGCGGATTCGGGGTGATGGCATTCCGAAGACTGCCTTATGCGTGCTACGGGCTTTGTGTGTGTTAGTGAGTCATTGGATTCACTGATGCCCTAGCAGCATTCGTAGATGTGATGAACCGGATTTCTTCAGGCCGTTCCTCGACCAGTTTTTGTTGTGTTATTTACGACATTCTGGTCTATTTAATGTATCTTGAGGAACAGGAGTAGCACTTAAGGATTTGTTATGAAAATACTGGGAGAGCACCAGCAGTTGCTAGATTCTTAGAGTGTTTCTTCAGGCTTGTTTGTGTTGACTCCTAGGTCTTGTAGTCACGGGAGACGGTTTCGTATGGTTCCGAGGGAGATCGTGGCCGTACAGCTTAGGTCCAGACATGTGTGCAGGACGGAGGTCCGCAGATTTTTGGGCTTAGCAGGTTCTTACCGCTGTTTCGTGCAGGATTGCTAGAGTAATACTGCACCGTCGACTGAATGGACCGGAGGGGAGGTTTCTTTTCTGTGGACTGAGGCTTGTGTGCTGAGTTTTCGGCAGTTGAAAGTTCTGTTAACAACTGCATCAGTTATTTCTTTGCCTTTGGTTCGGGATACCTTGTTGTTTAACTGTAATGTTTCTTGAGTGGGGCTCAAGTGTGTACTGAGGTGACACTACAGAGTTATCGCTTTTGCTTCCCTACATTTGGAGGAAGTACGAGAAGGATATTCCACTCATGATCTGGAGATGGCTGCGGTGGTTTTGCGTTGGAAATTTGGAGACACTACTTGTTCGAGAGTCGTGTCAGATTTTCACAGACCACCAGAGCTTAATGAACATCTTCCTGCAGCGGATTTTGATTATTGTGATAGTCTTCTGCAGATTTACAGTTCTTGTGTGATCGTTGAGTACAGCTTAAGTTCGTCTCTATGGAGGGGACAGCTTGCTCATGTCCGCGCCCGACCACTTTCCTTAAATCGCTTTCACGAGACACTGCCCGCCGATGCTCGTACGTCAGGGATACTTAAGCATACTCAGCTGGGTAATGATTCGGAGTCCTTGATTTGTGACGATGATGTGCTTGGTTAGGGACGTTTGTGTACCTGACATTATCAGGTAGAGACGTGAAATCCTAGAGCTAGCACATCTATTAATTCTCCATATTCATTTAAGTTCCACCAGCTTTGACGTGACTTGTAAGATAGTTACGGGTGGGCAGGGATGTAAGGAGAAGTCAGGATTCGTTTCAAGGTGTCTGTCTTGTTGGGTGCTTGGGTCGAGCATCTGAGGCAGGCTGGAGAGTTGCAACCTTTAACCGTTCCGAAGTAGGAGTGGGAGCAGATCTCCACGAATTTCGTTATGTTTTCTACCCAAGTTTAGTCAGGGTGTGACTCCATTCGGATTCTTGTCGTCCGGTTATACTCAATTTGCTCAGTTGTTTCTTGTTAAGTTGTGTGTTGTTTTGATTGTTGTCAGCGGTTGGGGATCGTCACTCGCCATCGTTAGGGTTCTTCTTCGATAGCTGTTATCAGGAGACACTCCAATTGGCCACCTTTAGGTTTAGGGGTTAGGTCGTGTCGATCACCAGTCTGTTGCTTTTCTGACTCTGCGTAAGTAGGACTTTGGACACCAGCTAGTCTAGAGACTTCAGAGATGGTCCAGTTGTGTTAGGTCATGAAGGGAATTGTCCATTACGGACTGAGGTCTTATGCCAAATGCGTTGGTTATAGACTCGAGTTCGCAGGGATAGATCATGTTTTCCTACGGACTTTCCGATGAATGACGTGTTGGATTTTGGGAAGCTTGTCCCAGGATTTTAGGTCCTTTTGAGATCCTATAAGCGAGTCAGTTTCGTTGCCTTTAATTTGGCACTTCCGCCCAGATTATTGAATTTTCACCTCGTATTCCTTGTGATGATACTTTACAATTACCTTCTTGACCTTTCTCACAAGATTTGGTCCCAGACCAATTAGCTTGGACGCGATCTTTCGTTCACCAGCAGCCATATGTGTTAATGGCTCGGCAGGTTGAGAAACGTCGGTCAAGGGTCTTGCCGTCTGTGAAGGGTTTTCTTGGACGTAGCCGTATAGTGAGATAATCACTTGGGAGGCTGCGAACGAGATTTGGGAGTTGTAATCTTATCCTTGAAGGTACGCGCAGCAGTATATTTTTAAATTCGGGGACGAATTTCTTTTAAGGAGGGGAGATTGTAACACCTTAGAATGTGTTTTGTTGCTAATTATATTTTAATGTATGGTTTTTTAATAAAAAGTTTACCAAATTTAGTTTCAAATATTTTATCCCATTTAATGAGTATTTTATTGGAATTTTTCTAGGCGCACACACACTTGTGCATGTAAACTAGGGTTGTAATTTGGGGTTAAACATGATTAGCAATCATGGTTAACTAACCATTTTCCCTAATCTAGCTTTATAAATATTGTTTAGGTGCTTTGGGTTTAATAATGTGTATGGTTGTTTTTAAAACAAAATGGATTTAAAAAGAATTTGACTTTCTTGTGTTGACCTTGGTGTGAGAGAGAGAGAGTGCATCATGTGGCATGATGGCCTTGCCATGCCTCATTAAATGAAGAGATAGAGAGAGGGGTTGACACTTGATGCCACAAATTCCTTGCCTCTCAATTATTTCTCACTCCTCTCATTTCTCTCATTCTCACACACACACACTCACCTTCAGCTGAAGCAGCAGCCTCAGCACCAGCAGCAAGCAGTAGTGGCAGCAGCAACAAAAACATCAGCAACAACTGCAACAACAACAGAAACAACAGCAGCAGCTGAAGCAACAGCCCCAGCTAGCAGCAACAGCTCGAGACAACACCAATAGCAGCAGCTCGAGCAGGCAGGCAGCATCAGCAGCAGCTCAGCAACATCAACATCAGCACTGGCAGCATCAGCAGAAGCTGTAGCAGTAGCAGCCCCAGCAACTTGCAGCAAGCTCTTACCTCCTCCATACACTTCTTCACTTGCTACTTAGGGTTCTCTAGGGTATATTTCTGAACCCTTTCCCTAGTTTGCTTAGCTTGTGTGTTAATTAGCGTCGGTTTGTGTTAATTAGCTAGTTTAGTGCTAATTTTAGTGATTTGTGAGATGTTGTGGCAAATTGATGATTGTGTTGGTAAACCCTACTTATTTAAGTGTTGTTAGGGTCACTTTAACTGAGTTTAACCCTGGATTACACTAAAATACCATAGGGTTTGTGTTTTGTGCAAAATCGGTGTTTTTAAGCGTTATTTGTGACATTCTGTAATCTGCTATTGACCCGGACTCTTCAGGACAAAATTGGGAAAATTGGAACATGCTACCTAGGTCTAGACACCACCACCAGAACACGAGACCCTAACTCCTAATTGTGGCCGCAATTTTAATCTTTCTGGCCGCAAATTGCGGCCAGGTCAGGGGCTTGGGACTTGGGGCTTTGTGTAGGGTAGTCTGCAGTGTTTTGTAGTGTTTTGGCATGTCTAGTTTTGTAAGATTTGGCCTGTAGGAAAATCTGGGATCATAAATCGATTTGCATGTCCGTTGTGTTTGCGCGATACGCGTGATACGTGAGAGGGTTCTGTGATCCAGCGTATCGCGGCGTGTCGCGATGGTTTTAGACGCGTATACACACGATTCAGCGTATCGTGCACACGCGCGTTTAGTTCGCGACGCGAGTTTCTCGTTTTGGTTCGATATCGCGTTTTGCGGAATATTTGGCTTATATATGATTTCCATGTCTTATTTGCAGGTTTGCAGGCAGGGACTACGAACACTGCTACAGGGGGGAGCAGATGGTAGGATTCACCTAGCGTAGAGCGTAGGTGAGTAGATTTAACATCTACAGGGGAATCGCCCGCATGGCGTTATGCGTCTGGGCTAGGATTCTAATACATGTCGCATATTCTACGTCATTGTTATTATTGCGCCTTTACCTTATTTCCATGATATAGTTGTACTGTGACTAGCAGTCGTAGGACACTGCACATATTATTGACGGTTCTGTTGCACGAGCACGGATTGTATGCTACACACACACCGTCAATAATTGCCATGTCACACACAACCCCTTATAGATACTATATTGCTTATCATACTTGACATCTAGCTTATCGGTATACCTATAGTGTATCTTACCATTAGAGATAGGTATATCTACACCTTGCGATACAGCTACAAGTATACCTTGCATATAATTTACTTATACCTAGGGGGTACCCTTCATATTCTACTTATACCCAGGGGGGTATACGACATCTTTTACTTATAGGTAGACACCTATACTTACCTGTACCTTATTGATTTCGCATACATCTGGTTTCAGCTATATGTTCTCATTTATATGCTCGCATTCAGATATATCGCATATATTTATTCCTGGATTTGCGCCTTGTTATTTGGATTTTACATGATGTTTTCTGGATTTGGGAACCGCGGGAGTTCATGAAATTATGCATACATTGAAAAACCCGGTTTCCTTGATGTGATATTTGCGCAGGCACCATGAGATTTATCGGTTCTGATTAAATACTCCATACGAGGTGTGGTTGCCGTATGAGGGTACATGGTGGGGCCCGGTATGGTTCCCCTCGGCAAGAAGATCGATGGATGTTGCTGATTGAGCCTGGAGGCGGGCGAGTACCTACCGGTGACAGTACTGATGACTCGGCGGGGATCATGGAGATACCGTTGGGAGTCATGTACGTATGCATACGTCGAAAGGCGAGGGTCAGAGCTAGGCACTCGTGCTTTCGGGATAGCGTATGATACATGATCAGGATTTCTCTGTCGATGCTTGGCACATGGTTTTCATGATATTTCTTTAACACCTTTGTATATATAATAAGGGATTTAGCCGTTGTTATATATACCCTTACAGCAATATTAGAGGAATGGGACGCTAATATATGTGTATTGCCCCCATCATCCTTATTTCTGTATATATTTACCTTTAGGATGTTAGATTCTTACTTGAGTTTTGACTTGGGATATTAGGTGATTCATTGAGATTGGATATTGGACATACCTATGTGATTACTGATTTGTACATTCGGGATATAGGAGATTACTCGATATTGTACATTGAGGAGATGTGAGACTTATATGATGTGAGAGCCCAATGTGGGGACTGATTTGAGGAATTGGGATTTGAGTGTCTTGATGGATTGTGATCCTACCACGATGACAGGATTCCGTGGATGACATATTTCACTCCATACCTCGTACCTTTTCAATTATGCACTGTTCCATGTTTTAGGAGTACCTGTTAGTGTACCCTTCATGATAGCTGCATATTTTCCTTCTCATATCCCTATTGCATAGTTATTGTACACTATTGTCATGTTATTATTGCTTTAAATGTTGATTGTACCTGCTAGTGTACTTTCCATTATTCAGCATTTGCATGACATGTTATTACTGTAATCGCATATCTTAGATTCATGCTGTACGTACATTCCTGCGATTACCTGCATATGTTATCTACTATTCATGGGTTGACAACTCACCCCCGTTGTGCCACAGGTGTTTCAGGTTGTTCCCCAGAGTAGTCGAGGCAGGCTATTCCGCTATTCGGCTATCATCTTTTGCTACAGATATCGCATCGGCTCACAATTTACTATTTTTGCTTAGGTGGGTTGGATGATTATCTGTATTTCATATTGTACATTCGTTTTATCTTGTACTCTCCATCTACTATTATGTTTTTGACTTAGAGACTTGGTGAGGACGATATTGTATATTATTGTGGATTTGTTGTCTTTTATATACAGCTTTATCTCTATTGTCATTATTTCTTCGCTACGGCGTCGTATTTTGTGTTGTATTCATCTTGGCTAGTTTTTACAAAAAGGGGGTGTTGCCAAAATTTTAAAGAAATAAAGTGGGACTTTTAATGAATTTGGGTTGCGATTTCAAATGTTTCAAAAACTTATATTATCTTTTCCGTATTTTTATGGTTTAGATTTCTAGGTTTTGGCTTTCTTTTACTACGTTACTTCTTAGGGCGTTGCGTAGTACTAGGGCCGTCACGGGCCAATTTTGGGTCGTGACAGAAGATTTGATTAAAACAGTGGGAGACATCCTGATTAGATATATTAGATAACCAATCTAATCTTGCAAGAGCATACGCTGAGTGTTTTCTTCTCTCTTTCTCCAGTTAGCGACCATATCACGCCTTAATCAAGATAATAATACGGATATATTGACCGAACCCGCTTGTTATACTTAGCTGGGGAACGTTGGTCCCGCTCCAACTTATAATTGTTATAAGACAGAGCAGGAAATTGGGGAATACCAGATTTCCCGTGCCGCCCAAACGAAGAAAGTGCATGTCGATGCATCATCTTCGGGTGTGTTCATTACATAGAACTGTTTCTCAGTATCCTTTACGTCCTGGGTATAAGATACCGGATTAGGTTCCCGCATATGTGATCTGTTACATGGGCTACAGAAAGGTAGAGAACTGACAACGAGTGATAAGTTTCATGAGACAGAAAACGGTGCAAGTGTTGCAGCCAAGTCTGTTGGTCACAATCACCCTGTATTACCAGAATACATTGATTCTGAACGAATGTTATTAGATACCGAACCTGATGTACAACATCATATCAATCTCTTTATTAGTAAAAAAAGGATATAATTTTGTATTGTTGGATAATGTTTTGAACATTTCCTATATCAAGAGTTGATCGGTTCAGGCACGTTTTCTAAAATCATTGACGTTCTAAATCAAACTACAGTTCTTAGTATACAGAACACACACGAGAGAAAGAGTTCAGAAATGAATGAATCCTTCTTGAGGCATTGTAGACTAGGTCATATCAATGCGACCCGACTAGCTAAGTTACATTTAGATGCATATTTAAATCTGTTTGAATTTACATCTTGTGAAACTTGCCGGTCATGTCACAAAGATAAGATGACCATAGCTCTGTTTATTGGAAACAGAGAAAGAGTTAGTGAACTCTTGGGATTGATACATGCTGATGTATGAAAGTCTCCTGTCTACACATGCCAAGACCGGTTCTTTGTACCTCATTACATTCTCTGATGATCTCTCAAGATTCAGACTTATGTTCCTGTTGAAACACAAGTACGAAGCTTTTGAGATATTCACAGAATATAAGTTAGAAGTAGAGAACCAAAAACGGGTATAAGTATTATGTCCTTTGATGTGATCACGGTGGAGAATACTTGAGCACGGAATTCCTGGATTATTCTAAAGGAGAATGAGATTCTCTCTCTGCATTACGCCTCCGTATACACCACAGCACGTCGGTGTATCGGGGCGGAGCAATAGCACCCTATGTGATATGGTATGCTCTATGATGAGTACTACTGAGTTTCCTATTTCCTTTTAGGTGTTATGCAATTCAGAAGCTGCATACCTATTGAATAGGGTTCAAATCAAATCAATTGCCTACCAGTTCATATGTGATATGGAAAGGGAAGAGCCTATATCTTAAGTTTGTTAAGATTTGGGGTTGTCCGGACTATGTCTAAAAGCAAAATTCGGACAAGCTCGAGGCAAGGTCTGTTATGTAGAACTAGAAAGGTTCCAGTTATACAAACTGCAGCTGATGATTTGGTAGAACCAAAGGATTCAATAGTAACCAACGAACCTCAACCTCTCCGCCGATCTAGTACGGTTCCTCACCCACCTGAGAGATACATCGGTTTCTCTATAACAGTGGGAGCGAGGATTGCATCATGAGATGATGACCCAACTAGTTTCGAGCTGGCCATCAGGAGTGAGACTCTGTAAGAATGGCTGGATGCTTAGTGATCTGAGATGGAATCCTTATACACCAACAAAGTGGGGACTTTGGTTGCTTTATCTGAAGGGTTAAATCCCTATCAGGAGCAAGTATATCTTGAGAAGATTACTTGGTGTATATGAAAAAGTTGAGACTTTCAAAGCTATGCTTAAGTCCATCCAGATCCTACTTGCCACGGCTACATACCATGACTACGATATCTGGGGGTTGGGTGTCATGACTGCTTTTCTAAATGATGTTTTAGAAGAGAGCATCTATAAGTACACAGCCAGAGGGCTTCGTAGACAGTGGGAGCAGCGGAAACGTGTTCAAGATGTTTTATATGATAAAGCAGGCATCGCGGAGTTGGAACATCTGTTTTGATGTGGTAGTCAAAGAGTTTGACTTCATCAAAATGGTAGATGAACCTTTTATATACAAAAAGGTAGTAGGGAGTATGGTGGTGATCCTCGTAGAGTACATGGATGACATACTCGTGATAGGGAAGGAATTTCCTATGCTACGCTCGGTCAATCTCCGCTTATCATAAGGATTCTCCATATAGGATCATAGTGATACCTCCTGAATCCTGGATTTTGGATCTATGAGATAGATCTAATTGGATGTTAGGATACTCACTAGTTGTAGTGAGATGGTATCAATCGATCCTGGGGAGAATCACTGGAAAGGTTCCAGGGTGATAAGGATGACTGAATGTTAGTCGCATGCGTTGTCTATATCCTCAGTGGAGGGACGGTATGTTGGAAGAGTTCCAAGCTAGATACCGTGACTTACTAAACGATTAAAGGCAAGATACATCGTTACCAAGGATGCTACCAAAGAGGCAGTCTGGATATATATAAGTTCATGAGATGAACTTCGTTCCTACCATTGTGTAACAATGGAGTTGTGGCTTATGCCAAGGAACTACCGTCCCATCAGAAATCCAGATATAATTCTTAGGCAGTATCACCTGATCAAGAAGATGGTTGATTTCCAGGGAGATCGAGGTTAGGAGAGTAGACACAGAGGACAACAGCGCGGATCCACTCACAAAGGCCTTTTTCCTAGTAGAGACTTTTATAGGATGGTTGAGTATGAGATACTTCAACCACAGCTAATTGTTGGGTATGTGATACCACAATAGATGGCCCTAGTGCAAGTGGGAGATTGTTAGTTATATGTATGCCCTAGAGGCCATTACTGTATATACGATGTATATTGTAGTGGATGCTAGGACATATATAGGGAGGACTTTCTTGGTCGACATGATAGTATGCTATCTGGTTGTACTTTATCTTAACATGTACTCTGATTGTCTCTATGTTACATGTTGATAAAGCCCTTAGGATATGTACTCGACTACTGGGACTATGATGAGATCATACTAGTGGGGCCACGGTAGTCGACGTGTACATCCTATAACTGTTCCTAGTCGAGGGTGTATCGAGACAGGGCATCGATACACCAGAGTAGACTAGCGTATACGCATCTTGACCCATATGATGGGCGATGGATGATCCCATATCCATCGATGTTTGACATCAAGGATGGTGTACGGGTGCTCTGTGGAGACTGGGTACACTGGACGGACTCGCCGAGAACTCCCATAGGTATTATAGTTTACATCAGATGGCAGTTCTCCGGTGACACTGGTACAGAGTAGTCTGTTGAACCGAGATCGTCATAGAGTCTTGTGTGATTCCCACTGTACTTTGATTTCCATCATACCACGTCCAAGAGGGCATGCAAAAAGGTGGCTTTTGGGTACAGTCCCAAATCATATGGAGGCAATGAGCGATAGGAGGGGATTCGTCACTCCCGGTATAGAGAGTTGATGTTGAGCTGTGTTCGATTGGCTATAACCGGAAATCCCTGGCCAGGGTTGCAGAGATTTACTGGTAAGTGTTATCAGTAGATTTTTGAACTGTTATAGACCTCATATCGACACGACTTATCGAGCTACTGGGCTCTGACGTTTACCACCCCTAGGCGAGATATGCGACATATCAGACGACGAGACCGGACTGTACGGGAGTGTTACTGTTTGGATTCACAGGAGAATGTACAGGCTTGCTTGTTGATCTTCTGAGCGCTCAATACCTGGGTAGCTGTTACGTTTAGCTGACCGCTTGCAGCTTGTAGGTGTTTGATATGATCATCACCTACTGCCGGCGTATTGATGATTCTTTAGAGTCCTACACAGAAGTTTCTTGGCTCAGGCAAAACGGAGTAAGGGCACATATGTGATATGTGCAGGACCGAGGATAATGCGATATGTGATACCGTATTCTATTCTCACGATATTTGATATCAGCCGGGTCATCGGATCAAGTGTTGATTCGATGAATCGGTAAATGAGATATTAGTCGGTTATATGCGATATAGCCGGATTGTCGGATCAAGTGTTGATTCGATAATTTAATGTATAATAATATATATGATATATTAAATTACATTAACTAATATTAGCTCACTAAAAGATTCTTTTTCTCACTCGGGTAATACATTGATATATATGCGATATATGTTAATTGTATTATTTTATTTTGTTACGATAAATATTATATATGTGATATATAATATTGTAACATGATATGGTTATTAATGCAACATGTTTTGTGGAGTTTAAACATGATTAGGGTTTGGATTAGGGTTAAGACTTCTAGTAGATTCTAGAAGCTTTTCTTTTGTCTTGAATGAGATATTATGCTTGATATTTATGTGTGACTCATTCTTAACCCAACCCAAACCCTAGTCCCAGTTAAATCTCTACATGATTCATCCTTGACCATTGTTGCAAGATTAATCATTATCACATTTTCATTATTCATCACAAAAGGATTGGATCATTATTCTTCTTCTTCTTCCTCTTTTGCAAAGCTTTCTTGCTTTGATTTTGTGATGAAAAAATGTGTGAGTAAATGAAAATAAAAGAGAGCAAAAATCTTACTTCATCATCCTCATCTACCCTTGCCATTTAGATGAGGGTGTTCACATCATTTTATGAGTGTTAGCTTTTGTTAATGAAACTTTAAGGTAGATCATCTATGTTATCGAAGATCGGAAGCAAGACTGCATCTTTCTCTTCGTGGAACCTCTCGAGAGTCCGGAACACGATGATCGCAGCGAAGGGACTTCAACACGGAGCTTTAGAAGTGAAGGACCGGATCTACAAAGGTCGTAATCCATCTCTCTTAGTGTTAAAGTGTTTAACATACCTGTTTTCGCCTAAACTCTAGTTTAAAGATCCGGCTTTGGGTTGTTCGGCATGGCTAAAATTTAAATCGGGCATGGTTGATGCCTCGTAGACCTTTGTGAGCGTGCCTAGCAACCCTACATAGTGGTGATCCTCGTAGAGTACATGGATGACATACTCTTGATAGGGAAGGAGTTTCCTATGCTACGCTCGGTCAACCTCCTCTTATCACAATGATTCTCTATAGGATCAAGGTGATACCTCCTAAATCCTGGGTTATGGATCTATGAGATAGATCTAATTGGATGTTAGGATTCTCACTAGTTATAGTGAGATGGTATCAATCGATCATGGGGTGAATCACTGGAAAGGTTCCAGAGTGATAAGGACGACTGCATGTCCGTCCCAGGCATTGTCTTTACCCTCAGTGGAGGGACGGTATGTTGGAAGAGTTCCAAGCTAGCTACCGTGACTTACTAGACGATTAAAGGCAAGATACATCGTTACCAAGGATGCTACCAAAGAGGCGGTCTGGATATATTTTAGTTCATGAGATGAACTTCGTTCCTGCCATTGTGTGACAAAAGAGTTATGGCTTATGCCTAGGAACCCCCGTCCCATCAGAGATCCAGACATATTCTTATGCATTATCACCTGATCATGGAGATGTTTGATCTCCAGGTAGATTGAGGTTAGGAGAGTAGACACAGAGGACAACAACGCGGATCCACTCACAAAGGCTTATTTCCAAGTAGAGACTTTTATAGGATGGTTGAGTATGAGATACTTCAACCACAGCTGATTGTTGGGTATGCGATACCAAAACAGATGGCCCTAGTGCAAGTGGGAGATTGTTAGTTATATGTATGCCCTAGAGGCCATTACTGTACATGCGTTATATATTGTAGTGGATGCTGGGACATATATAGGGAGGACATTCTTGCTCGACATGATAGTATGCTATCTGGTTACTCTTTATCTTAACATGTACTCCGATTGTCTCTATGTAACATGTTGATAAAGCCCTTAGGATGAGTACTTGACTACCAGGACTATGATGCGGATCATACTAGTAGGGACAGTGTAGTTACCAAGTACATCCTTCAAATGTTCCTAGTCGTGGGTGTATCGAGACAGGGCATCGATATACCAGAGTATACTAGCGTATGCGCTTCTTGACCCATATGATGGGCGATGGATGATCCCATATCCATTCGTGTTTGACATCAGAGAAGGTATATGGGTGCTCAGTGGAGACTGGGTACACTGGACGGACTCGCCGAGAACTCCCAGATGGTATTATACCTTACGTCAGATGGCAGTTCTCTAGTGACACTGGTACAGAGTAGTCTGTAGACCCGAGATCGTCATAGAGTCTTGTGTGATTCCCACAGTGCTTTGATTTCCATCATACCATGTCCAAGTGGGCGTGCAAAAAGGTGGCTATTGGGTACAGTCTCGAATCACATGGAGGTAATGAGCGATAGGAGGGGTTTCTTCTCTCCCGGTATAGGGAGTTGATGTTGCGCTGTGTTCGATTGGCTATAACTGGAAATCCCTGGCCAGGGTTGCTGAGATTTACTGGTAAGTGGTATCAGTAGTTTCTCGAACTGTTATAGACCATATATCGACACGACTTATCAAGCTTCTGGGGTCTGACGTTTACCACCCCTAGGCGAGATATGCGACATATCAGACGAAGAGACCGGACTATACGGGAGTGTTACTGGTTGGATTCGCAGAAGAATGTATAGACTTGCTTGTTGATCTTCTGATCGCTCAATACCTGGGTGGTTGTTACGTTTAGCTGACCGCTTGTAGCTTGTGGGTGTTTGATATAATCATCACCTACTGCCGGCGTATTGACGATTCTTTAGAGTCCTACACAGAGGTTTCCTGGCTCTGGCAAAACGGAGTAGGAGCACATATGTGATATGTGCGGGACCGAGAATAATACGTGTATGCGAT
This sequence comes from Agapanthus africanus, assembly GCA_030015575.1. Taxonomy (NCBI): domain Eukaryota; kingdom Viridiplantae; phylum Streptophyta; class Magnoliopsida; order Asparagales; family Amaryllidaceae; genus Agapanthus; species Agapanthus africanus. The sequence goes on from JASDDO010000012.1 coordinate 360,541,584, forward strand.
ACCGTATTAGATTCTCGCGATATGAGATATCGGCCGGGTATATGTGATATAGCCGGGTCATCGGATCAAGTGCTGATTCGATGAACTGATACAGATTATATTAGTCGGTTATTTATGAAATAGCCAGATTATCGGATCAAGTGTTGATTCGATAATTTAATGTATAATTATATATTTGATATATTAAATTACATTAACTAATATTAGCTCACTTAAAGATTCTTTTTCTCACTCTGGTAATACATTGATATATATATGATATATGTTAATTGTATTATTTTATTTTGTTATAATTAATATTGTATATGTGATATATAATATTGTAACATGTTATGGTTATAAATGCAACATATTTTGTCGAGTTTAATTGAGGTTAGGGTTTGGATTAGGGTTAAGATTTCATGAAGCTTTTAAGAAGCTTCTTGAAGCTTTGACTTTGACCTTGATATTTTGCATAGATATTTCTTTAACTCAACCCAACCCTTTACCCTAATTAAATCTCTACATGGGTTAAGTCTTCATACTTAACCCATGGTTGCATTTCTAACCACACACAACTTTCATTATTCATCACAAAAGGATTTGATCTATTTCTTCTTCTTCTTCATGGAAAAGCTTTCTAGCTTTTACATAAGTGATGAAAATGAGTGAGATAAAGAAAACAAATGAGTGTTAAATTCCTACTTCATCATCCTCATCTATTCTAGCAACTTATATTAGAGTGTTTGCTTTGCTAATACTTGATTAGTGAAGCAAAAGCTTGGGATTGAGTTTCTTCAAGGTAGATCATCTTTGTTATCGAAGATCGGAGCAAGCTTGCATCTTTCTCTTCACGGAGCCTCTCTGGAGTCCGGGTACTCGATGATCGCAGCGAAGGGAACTCAACACGGAGCTTTAGATGTGAAGGAATGGACTACAAAGGTTGTAATACCTAACTCTTAGAAGTAAAGTTGTTTACATGCTTTGTTTCGCCTAATCTCTAGTCTAAGATCTTGGTTAGGGTTGTTTGGCACGTCTAAAATTTAAATCGGGCATGGTTGATGCCTTATAGACCCTTGTGGCAGTGCCTAGTAACCCTACATATCTTCTACCACACCGAGGAACAAAAGGTGTTTTGTTTCTCGGCATGCCACCTTTTTAGGAAAAGGAATTTATTTTGGAAACAAATTAGTGGTCATGAGGTAGAACTGGATGGAGTTCCAGCTATACAAACTACAGCTAACGATTTGGTAGAACCGGAGGATTCAATAGCTCCCAACGGACCTCAGCCTCTCCGCCAATCTGGTAGGGTTCCTCATCTGCCTGAGAGATACTTCAGTTTTCTCTATTACAGTGGGAGCGAGGATTGCGTAAAGAGATGATAACCCAACTAGTTTCGAGCAGGCCATGAAGAGTGGGGACTCCGTAAGAATGGCTGGATGCTAAGCAATCTGAGATGGAATCTATGTACACCAACGAAGTATGGACTTTGGTTGCTTTATCTTAAGGGTTAAATCCCCATCAGGAGCAAGTATATCTTGAGAAGATTACTTGGTGTACATGGAAAAGTTGAGACTTTCAAAGCTAGACTTGTTAAAGGTTTGCGTCATCGACCAGGTGTGGCTTATGATGCAACCTTTTCTAAGTACCTATGCTTAAGTCCATCCAGACCCTACTTGCCACTGCTACATACCATGACTACGATATCTGGCGGTTGGGTGTCATGACTGCTGTTCTAAATAGTGATTTAGAGGAAAGCGTCTATAAGTACACAGCCAGAGAGCTTCGTAGACAATGGGAGCAGCGGAAACGTGTGCAAGTTGCTTTATGGGATGAAGCAGGCATCGCGGAGTTGGAACATCTATTTTGATGTGATAGTCAAAGAGTTTGACTTCGTCAAAATGGTAGATGAACCTTTTATATACAAAAGGGTAGTAAAGAGTAAGGCGGTCATCCTCGTATTGTACGTAGATGACATACTCTTGATAGGAAAGGAGTTTCCTATGCTACGCTCGGTCAATCTCCTCTTACCACAAGGATTCTCCATATAGGATCAAGGTGATACCTCCTAGATCCAGGGTTTTAGATATATGTGATAGATCTAAATGGATGTTAGGATTCTCACTAGGTGTAGTGAGATGGTATCAATCGATCCTGGGGAGAATCACTGGAAAGCTTCCAGGGTGATAAGGTTGACTGAATGTCAGTCACAGGCATTGTCTTTACCCTCAGTGGAGGGATGGTATGATTGGAAGAGTTCCAAGCTAGATACCGTGGCATACTAGACGATAAAGGCTGGATACATCGCTACCAAAGATTCTACCAAAGAGACAGTCTGGGTGTATATTAGTTCATGAGATGAACTTCGTTCCTACCATTGTATGACAATGGAGTTGTGGCTTATTCCTAGGAACGCCCGTCCCATCAGTGATCCAGACATATTCTAAGGCAATATCACCTGATCATGGAGATGGTTGATCTCCAGGGGATCAAGGTTAGGAGAGTAGACTCAGAGGACAACACGGCAGATCCACTCACAAAGGCCTTTTCCCAGAGAGAGACTTTTATGGGATGGTCAAGTATGAGATACTACAACCACTGTTATCTGATGGCCCTAGTGCAAGTGGGAGATTGTTAGTTATATGTATGCCCTAGAGGACATTACTATACATGAGATGTATATTGTAGTGGATGCTTGGACATATATAGGGATGACTTTCTTGCTCGATATGATAGTATGCTATTTGGTTACTCTTTACCTTAACGTGTACACTGATTGTCTCTCTGTTAAATGTTGGTAAAGCCCTAAGGATGTGTACTTGACTACCAGGATTATGATGCAGATCGTACTAGTGGGAACATGGTAGTCCATAAGTACATCCTTTAAGGTCCTTAGTCGTGGGTGTATCGAGATAGGGCATCGATATACAAGAGTAGACTAGCGTATACCTTCTTGACCCATATAGATGGGCGATGGATGATACTATATCCATTGGTGTTTTACATCAGAGATGATATACGGGTGCTCAGTGGAGACTGGGTACACTGGACGGACTCGCCGAGAACTCCTAGATGGTAATATAACTTACGTCAGATGGCAGTTCTCTGGTGACACCATACAGGTTAGTCTGTAGACCCGAGATCGTCATAAAGTCTTGTGTGATTCCCTCTGTGCTTTGATTTCCACCTTACCACGTCCAAGAGGGCGTGCAAAACGGTGGTTTTTGGGTACAGTCCCGAGTTACATGGAAGTAATGAGTGATAGGAGGGGATTCGTCTCTCCTGGTATTGGGGGTTAATGTTACGCTATGCTCGATTGGCTATAACAAGGAAGTCCCTGGACAGGGTTGGTTTAGAGATTTACTGGTAAGTGTTACCAGTAGTTTCTCGACCCGTTATGAGCCTCATATCGGCATGACTTATTGGTTATTGGGGTCTTTCGTTTACCACCCCTAGACTTGATATGCGACATATCAGACGGGGAGACCGGACTGTACGGTAGTGTCACTGTCAGGCTTTTGCAGGAGTTGGAGCGGGCTTGCTTGCTGATATTCTGATCGCTCAATACCCGGGTAGCCGTTACGTCCAGCTAGTACCGCTGACGGCTTGTAGGTGCTTGATGTGATCATCATCTACTGCCGGCGTATTGACGAGTCTTTAGAGTCCTACATAGAGGTTTTACTGGCTCAGGAAAAACGAAATAGGAGCGCATATGTGATATGTGCGGGACCGAGAATAATGCGTGTATGTGATACCGTATTCTATTCTCGCGACATTTGTATCGGTCGGTTATATGTGATATAGCCGGGTTATTGAATCAAGTGTTGATTCGATAAGTCGATACATTGGATGTTAGTCGGTTATATGGGATATAACCGGATTCTTAAGTCCAGTGTTGATTTAATAATTTAGTGTATAATTGTATATGTGATATACTAATTTACATTAACTAACATTGGTTCACTTAAGCATTTGTTTTTCACACTTGTGCACAATTTAATACATATGTGATATATATTTATTTGTGTTCATTTTGTATCATGGTTGTTGATACACACTACATGGGTGTATGAGACATACACCATTATAATTATATTGGTAGGGTTTTAATATACAAAGTAAATACAAAATTAGTGGATAATTGTTCAAGTGCATGAAGCTTCATGAAGCTTGTGAGTGCATTAACCAAAGTCCACTAGTTTTGTTTTACTTAGGATATTTATAAACCTAACCACTATAATTAGCCATGGTTTTGTCTCTACATGAGTTAGTATATGATACTCACTCACCCATGGTTAGCTAACACACTTTGGATCAAATTCATTCCCATCTCTTTCTTCATCTTCTTCCAAAAGAAAAGCTTGCTAGGGTTTGATCCAAGTGAGGAAATATTGTGAAAAGAGATTCTAAAGTGTACCCACTTTCTATTTCACCATCCTCTACTAGATTAACACATTAGTATAGGGTGTTTGCTTCACTTTGGTGAAGTGGTAGCTTGAGTTCGTATTCCCTCGACGTAGATCATCTTCGGCCTCGAAGACTTCAAGCAAAACCGTTGCCCTCTTCTCATGGAGCCATCCGAGAGTCTGGGAGTTCGATGACCGCAGCGAAGGGACTACTACAAGGAGCTTATGAAGTGAAGGACCGATCTACAAAGGTTGTATTTCGATTTCACTTAGATGTAAAATTGTTTACATGTGTTTCCGTATTATATTCTAGTTATCGATTCTAGTATAAAGTTCCTTTTAATGGCAAAATTTTTAAAATGGCATGTGCGATGCATCCCGAAACCTTGCTGCCGTCGATGGGAACCCTACATTAGACTCTTATGCATACTTGGCGTGCTTGATGCGATTTTGCTGCACACCAGACGCACTAAATCGGGATTCTTCGTGCATATCAGTTGCACCTGATGTTGTTGTCAGGCACACTCGTTGCCTTTGACAGGTGTTTTCATGCACACCTGTTGCGCTTAGATTTTGTTTATGTGCACATGTATGGCAAATTCATTGATTTCGATTTCTGTGCGTACCAGACGCACGTGGCATTATTACATATACTATTGAGTGTGATTTCCTTGGAGTAGTACGTTTTCATGATATTTATTATGTGGCATAGTAACTGAGCAGGACTAGTCCGAGGACAGTACCTGAATTTGTTTTTGCATGCATCGATAGTTACTGAAGGGATTTCCAAACAGAGCTTCAGTCTCGATATTTTTTCTATGTGTCCGAGATGACACGAAACATTTTATAAAGGAAACCCTTCTAAATTATTTTCAAAACGGCGGAATGTGTATGTTAAACAAAAGATATATATGTATATATAGTTATTTTCTTACAATAAACGTCTGCAACTTGTGCCGTGATACGCACATTGGACAGCGACTTGAAAAAGGTTTGGCATGCATTTCTTTTCAGATGTTTTGATGAGTTTACAACGATGCGTACTATGTACATGTTATAGTTTTGATGTATATCATATTGGTTTTCGTATTGGACTTTGACACGGGTATCTTCACCATTACTCCGATGATTGCATGATGCTTGACGGAGTTTTGATTTTGAGCTATATACTCGTTTTCATGCGCATGCATTGCGCTACGATATGTTTTATGTATTTATGATTTCGGAGCCCTGACTACTTGATCATTTTACAGAAATGTCTTAGTATTTGAGGGGTTTAAATTTAAATTCGGAGACCGAATTTGTTTAAGGGGGCAAGATTGTAACATTTTAGGAAATAAAACATTATTTTAGAACTTAAATAATTTAAATAATAAATTTCATGAATATTATTAAGTATAAGGATTGGTTTTAACGAAAGGGTATATTTATATACCGATAATTTGGAAATGTATTTTGAAAAATAATAAGAATTATTAGTTTTGAAGGTATTTATGTGGTATGGCCATTTTGTGAGATATTATACAATTAATTGTGTATGGGTTATTACTAAACTCGATTAGTGTTACTAATTTTTCATTAGGCATGATATGTGCATGACATGCAACATGATATGTTGCATAATTCTTGTTACATTCTTTTATTGTTTGAAAACCATGCTTCATTTCATTTGTTAATTGGTTTTTTGGTTGTTGGAGATTTAAAAAGAAAAGAAAAAGAAAAGAATAAGGAAATGAGGTATGGACAAGAGAGAGAGGGGGGTGAGGGGTCATTTGTTGACCATGGCTCTTGTGCTTCATTTCATCTTCATCATTCTCTTCTCCTTCCTCATCTCCATGGCTTCCCTCTTCCTCCACCTCCTCTACATCCTCACAACACCACCAAAAACAACTCAAAACACCTTGTTTCCTTCACAAAAATTGTGCACAAGCCCCTCACATAGACCATGGTGGGATCAAGACAAGATTTTGAGCACTTGGGGCAACTTAAGAATTTTCTTGAGTTGCCAAATGAGGTATTCCTTTCACCATTAGTATAGTTATTCATTTCCTTTAGCATCCATATTAGTTTAGAAGTGATTAAGTGAGGTTTAGTGATGTCGGAAAATTCCAAGTTGAGGTTTAGGGTGGTATTATGAATTGTGATTGTGTATTGAGGGTAATTGGTCACTACAAACCCCTATTAATTGTTAAGAATCCAGATCAAACCAGTGACTAACCATAAAACTTGAAATTTAAACTTTTCGTGTCTGTTTTGTGATATTTTGGGGGTCTACAGAGAATCTGGAGCAACCCGGGAACTTTAAAAAATAATTAAAAATATACATTAACCTAGTTAGACCAACAGGAGATCACCACGAGAAGATGAGGCCTATATTCCAAGGTGGGGCCGGTCCTAGCGGTTACTGTAGCCACTTGGGCCGGTTACTGTAGCAGTTTTGGTGCCGGGGTTTTGGCCGTAGCTCACATACCTTATAACATAGTTACTGTATTTTTCTTTTTGTCCCAGATTATCTGAGCCAAATTCTCGGAGCATATTGGGATGGTTTTGGGTTATGTTTTCCGTATTTTGGAATTCTTGGTTTTGATATTAGTTATGAGATTTGGTCGTTTGATGTTTGTACGTCAACGACGAGGGTTGTTTGGTTGTTTTTGCATGCGTAGGCTATAGGTTCTAACCTATGAGAACCTCGCGTGTCCATGTCGGTTTTTGAGTCGGATTTTGATGCGATACGATGTATTTTCTGATATGTAGGTACTTCGCGTAGACTTCAGGATGATAAGGTAAAACGAGCGTCATCGACTTCGGAAAGCAACGATCAAGGTGAGTAGATGTCTATCTACGGGGGAAGTCGGGTGGATGGCGTATAGCACCCCCGCAATTTCGTAGGATATGATGTGTTATGATATATTTGTACATATGTGTTATTGCGATATATGAATACTTAGCAAGAAAGGCTTTAGGAGACATGGATTGGTTTTAGTGTGATTGAAAGAAAGTGATTTTTGTTAGTTCTTTAGTCGCGAACCCTAGTGTAAGGTTGACACACACACACATGCACACACGTGATTTGGTTTTTGGTATATATATGTATGTATGTATATATATATATATATATATATATATATATATATATATATGGATGTGTTGGTACATATATATATATATACATATACGTATACACGAGTGATGAGGATAGTATATGATACTTAGAGATGAGTCGATGTGATCGGGCATGATGCCGTGAGATCGGTTATGTGATTTGGGTCGTGTTATGATATACGACATGATATTATAGTGGATCGATGGGCGATGTGTTTTTATTCACACGTGGATATATGTTTGATGGTATCAGAATGTACTAGATTTTAGAACGGTACCCTAATTCATGATATTATGATAATGATACCATATGAATAGTGAGGTATATATGATATTTAACCCGTACCCCTATTTCCGGGATGCCGTATGATGGATTTTACCGTGCGAGGTATAAGTATGATGATTGATCTGCACTCTTGATTCGAGGATGTCGTATTATATATTTTACCGTACGTGACGTTAATGAGGAGGGATCGCCGACTACTAGATATATCGACTCAGACTTAGTTGGATTTCCTTACCCTTTCGATTAGTCTCTTAGTTTAGTCCCGTTGTTTATCAGGTTGATGTTAGACTGGGCTCGAGTCATACTTATTTTCAAAACTAACGAATCGTATGTATTTTAAAGACAGGCCGAGGGACACTACGGATTTTTCAAAGGATGTATCTTTTCTCAAGGACCCCGTAGCCCCTATTTTTCTAAAACCACGATTCGTGCGATTTCAAACATCAAAAACTGTATGACTCGTATATAGAAACGTATATTCTTCAATGTTGCGTTTATTATGCATTTTTCGTATATTCTTGCTATTCGCATCGCATTGCATGCTTAAATGTGTTTTCGTTGTTTTTATGTACCTATGTTGTCAGGACACCAGCACCATTACCGATGATGCGTATTTCTACGAACACTTGCTTGCCGGCTCATACACATCATCATCGGTAATTGCCATGACACGTACACTTTAGAAAATATTACTTCATTGATATAACTTTCTAGCTGATAGTTTCAATATGTTATTACTATGCTAGTTTAGATATTGCATTCTTTACGTAGATACCCATGCATGTGTATATTCATTGTCATGCAATATTATGGGGCTTTATGCCGGTAATTCACTGTTTATTTACTTTCGAGTTTGGGATTTCGGATTTCCATGAGATTTTGGATTTGGAGAAATCGCAAGGATTTTATAACTCATTATCATTTTAAATGCAAGTTGCGGTTTTCTCGTGATATGATGTATGTGTCGTCCACCATGAGTTTTCTCGGCTCTTGAGCGATATTATACACCCGATTCGAGGAGGAGGATGAACCGTCTGCGGGTGCATGGTGGACCAGGTACGTTACCCTGAGGCGAGAGTGGTATTGTGGGGATGACGATGACCCTGGCAGGGGCAGACTACTATACCGGTGTGTCGGGCGCGGCGGATATCCGGAGGATACCGACGTAGTTGAGTGATTTGATGTGAAGGGCCAGTCCGGATTGCCAGAGCCCGGGGCCAGTCCGGATTGGCGGAGCCCGAGACATTGAGACATTGAGATATTGGGATATATGTTTTGTGTCGATGCTTGACACGAATTCTCTGTTGATTTCATTGAGGATACTTCGGTTTTTATACAGAAATCTCACTGAGATAAGAAAACGGTTTTCTCGTACGAGATGTATTTTACTTTCATTCTTATTACATTCGTACATCATATTTGTGATATGTTGCTACCTGAGGCACTGAGACGAGCACTTAATATTACATTTATGTTTAGATGTTTCAGGGCTATATTATGAGGATTTTATTGTATGACCTAGGAGAGAGTGATACATGCGATTTCTTCTCGATGATGTTTTCTACTCACGAGTTGGCAACTCACCCCCGTTATGCCATAGTTTCTTGTAGGTTTGGCCGTACAGGTTTCGTTGTGGCTTTCTGGCACACTGCTTTCTTCCGGGTGATTGCTTTGGTAGACGGGCTCACTTGCATCGTGACCACCGTTGTACTTTTATTTATATTCAGTTGTATCTAGTAAACTCCATCAACCAGACTTGTATTTGATAGACTTAGAAGACCAGTTGTATATTCTTTCAACGTTAGAGTCGCGCGCTTGTATTATTATGGGCCTTCTTTGGTTTCATTGAGGATGTTGGTTTCTTTCGGAGTTTTGATCCTCGCCCTTCGGCGTTGTATATCATATTGCTTTGCGTGGTTGTTTCCGCCAATTGGCGAAAAGCTAGCTCCCGCTTGGGGATGACTTTATTCATTACTATGTATATTCCTATTTGTACCCGTTTGAGGCCAGTATTTACCAAGGAAACTCTGCCGAAATTTTTGGAAAGACTTGATGTTTTAAAAATACTTAATACGGCTTTCAAAGTGAATTTATATGTTAAATTTTAAATAAGTTTTCCTTCACTCCCTTTTCAAATGGTTTAGAATTCTGGGCTTTGACATACTTAGATTACGTTACGCCTATAGACGTTTCGTAATTTAAGTGCCAGTCGCGTTCCGTACTTTCGGGTCGTGACAGTTAGACAATGATTCTTGTAATAGTAAGCATCATGATTAGCATCATACATACATTGCTATAGTGATATACCTCATATGATGTTTTCATGAGATTTCTGTTTCGTGGATTTGGGAAACCGCAAAGTACATTTTGAAAACATAAAATATTTAAAAAGTGCAGTTTTCCCTTGATATGATATTTTGTGTCCACCATGAGTTTTCTCGGTTCTGAGCTATTAGCATACCCGACTCGAAAAGTGAGGAGGAACCATTTGCGGGTATATGGTGGACCCGGTGAGGTATCCCAGGGCAAGAAGATCGTAGAGTTAGGCGATGAGCCTGGCATAGGAGCACTGCCTACCGGTGATTGTATGGAAACTCGGCGGATATCCGGAGGATACCGTTCGGAGTTATATGATGAGATGGATATCAGGGCCGATCAGAGTGACGGCGCCTGAGATATTGAGATTTTGGGTGTCGTTGATGGACACCGGATTTCTATGATGATGATTTATTGAGGAGGACTCCATTGTATCCCACACTTAGGACTTTTATGATATACTCTGTGCATATAGTTATTGTACCATGATGTAGCACCTTGATTATGATTATACCGCGTCTCATATTATTGTACATATGTCATCATGACTGCATATGTAGGATTGGTCGTTTATCATGCATGCTTGTGATTACATGTACGATGTTATTTATTATTCACGTGTTGGAAACTCACCCCCGTTGTGCCACAGTGTTTTGCAGGGTTGACCCTCAGTATGGTCACGACAAGGATCTTTATTGCATCATTTTCAGTGGATACCGCTACTTTTGGGTGTGAGACCTTTTGTAGGTGGGTTTTGTGCGAGTACCATATACTTCCACTTGTATATCTTATTTTGTATCTAGTACTCTCTATCAACCATTTATGTATTTGACTTAGAGATGAGACTGAGAGATTTGATATTGTATTTTATGTGACTCTGGTTGTCGCGCTCGTGTGAGCCGGCTTTTATTTATGTTGCGATGTTGTTTTACTTATTATTTGTTTATTTCTTCACCTACGGCGTCGTATATACCTGTTGTGGTTGTGTTCCGCTTTTAGGAGTGAGTTGCTCCTGGTTGGGGATGCCCTTTTTATATTCTATGTTTTGTACCCGTTTGGGACTAGTTTTTTCAAAGGAGATTGTGCCGAATTTTTTCAGAAAATAACTTGAGATTTTTAACAGAGATGTGATGTTTTTAAACTAATGTTTTACTGTTTTACCACTCTATCTTTTCATGGTTTATATTTCTGGGGTTTTTTCTTGACTTACTTGAATTAGGTTACGCCTTTAGATGTTACGTGATTTAAGTGCCGGTCGCGTTCCTAAATTGGGTCGTGACAAAGTTGGTATCAGAGCGTTAGGTTTCACCCTTCGGAGTGTGGATGACCTTTGATATGATGGAATAGGTAGCTTAAGCAGAGTGACGTAGCGTGTGTATGGTCCACGACATACTTACGAGATGGTACTCCACCTAAGTGACCTTAGGACATGTTTGCTTGTAATTCCTTTCTTGATTCTATGTATCCTTATGATTCGATTTCTATGTCCTTATCGAATCCCGTTTCCTTGTTCCAGCCACTATGCCTCCAAAGACTATGAGGGCCCAGAGGGCTGCCGCTAGGGATGAGGTCAGGGCAGGCTCGTCGGAGATGAGGACTGACCAGGGCGGTACGCCTATTCTTCAGGAATAGGTTGATCTACCTTCTCCAAGACGTATTGCTTGGCTAGAGGCCAGTGTTCAGGACTTACGAAAGATGATTGGATCTTTGGTTGAGACCAGTCGAGCATAGAGATCAGATGTTGTTCCACCTACTACGGGGACCGTGATTGTACCTACTGCTCAGACAGTCGTACCTACCGCTGCAGAGACTATCACCGTATACTTATAAGAGTTTGTGAAGCTGAAGCCTCCGTTTTTCACTGGCACCGATGCAGCATAGGGTCCACAGTCGTTCCTCGACCGGATGGCCAGGATTTGTCGTTCTTTGCGGTGTTTCCATGCTAGATCGGTCGAGTTTGCTAGTTTTCATCTGGAGGGTCTTGCCCAGACTTGGTGCGAGTCTGTAGGTCGAGCCGCATGTCTTCCTTTTATGACCAGGGATGAGTTCGCGATGATTTTTCTTGCTCGTTTTCTTCCACAGAGTGTCAGGGATGCCCGAGCTCGCAGCTTTGAGTCTTTGCGCCAGACTCCTGGTATGACGGTGGCCAAGTATGATATCCAGTTTACCCAACTATCCATATATGCTCCTTATTTGGTGGATACTAAAAAGAAGCGCGTCAAGAGATTTGTGCGAGGCATTGTTACCCAGTTGTTCCTCTCTATTGGCGTCCAGCACTTTGATACGTATGCAGCCATGATGGACGCAGCCTTACTTATAGAGGAGTGTATTGCCGAGATTACGGTTGTTCCGGGACCGAAGAGGATTTGTACTGATGTATCAGCTCAAAGGCAGTTTGGTAGAGGCTATGACGGATTCTTTATAGACCGTGCTGGTAGCCGAAACTTGAAACGGGGCCAGATATATAGCTTTTACCCACAGGGTCAGCAGCCTGTTAGTGTATATGCCCTAGGGGCCATTATTGTATCATACTAGCTTGTGTATTACTTAATCGAAGCTTGGGATATTCACAGTTGTATTAACAGTCTTGCTCAACATAGTAGTATGCTACTTGGTTTATATCTATCTTAATATATGTATATGTTTCTTTTAGCATATCGCGAATACATATTGATAGAGCCCATAGGATCTTGCTTGACTACCAGCGTTGTGATGGCAGTTACACTAGTGGGGGCTGGGTAGTCTTAAAAGCACATCCTTTTTCAGGTCCATGGTCATAGGATTATCGAGACAGGATATCGATACTCTGGAGTAGACTAGTATGTACTCTTCTCGTCCCATCAGGGGAAATGGTCTGTCCTACAGCCATTAGTACGTTGTACTGGAGATGGTATGCGGGTGCTCGTTGGGTTACGGGTACACCGGACAGGACTCGTAGGGAACTGTTGGTTGGTATTATACCCATCATCAGTTAACGGTTCCCAGGTGACATGAGTACAGCATAGTCCGTAGACTTGACACTGCTGCTTCGCCTCGAATCTGTTCCCACTGGTCTTAGATTGCTACCCTACCACGGCTCGACTGAGTCGTACAAACAGGTAGCAGTTTGGTGCAGTCCTGAAGCACTTGGAGGCAGTGGCGGTTAGATAGGATTCGTCTCTCCCGGTGTTGGGGGTTGATATCGCGCTGTGTTTGGAGAGCCATTACGCAAAGTCCCTGGCCAGGGAAAGCGAAATTTACTGGTAGGTTTTCCAGTAGCTTCTCAAGGTGTAATGGGCTTCACTCCGACACAACTTATACCGCTTTTAGGTGACTGACGCTTGCCGCCCCTCTTAGGCCCGATATGCGATAGTCTTAGACGAATAGACCGGATTGTACGGAGATTGTCACGTCAGGCTCAGTAGGAGTTCGGATGGGTTTCCTCATCGACCTTCTTATCGCCATCTACCTGGGGACCGTTATGTACAGCTAGTACCGCTTGTGGCCTGTGGTTAAACCCACTGCCAGCGTAGTATCGAGTCTTTAGAGTCCCACACAGAGGGTTTCCCCGCTTCAGACGAAACGATATAGATGTCGTATGGTTTTACGACAGGGTTCAGACATATATGTATACTTATGCACGTATAATGTTCGGACAGATTATACTAGCGGGCTTTTGTTTAAGCCAGATTCTAGTATTGGATTATTGGATTTATGTAGTCTCAGTATATCCGTGTTTATCGTAAATACGGATTGGAGGGGCATTCTCGTAATTAGTCAAAAAACTTCTACAAGAAAGGTGACTCATTTAGTTTTAATTCATTTGTGAATTAAACTTAATGAGGTGGAGAGGTGATGTGCAATTTTCATTAGTTGCACCATGAGTCATGAGGTGATTCACCTCAAGGTAATTAATGAAGCATGGTTTTTTATTTTATATATTATTGTTTAGATATTTTTTTATGCTTCATTATTTATCCAAATGACTTAAGATTCAATTCATTATCACATACACATTCTCTCTCCTCAAGCTCTCATCTTCTTCATCCTAACCCTAATCCTCTCATGTGTTGACAACCCTAGGATCGATTAGCAAGACTAATATATCCTTAATCTATCTCTATATCCTCTAGGTCACTTGGATTAGAAATCCTAGCCACTAAGTTACCTCAAGTTAGAGGTTAAAGCTTGAAGAAGGAACTCTCGGGTGGATCTTCTATTACATCAAGGAGGCCGACGAGGAGGTGAACAACAAGAACTAGAAGGACTAGTATCATGAGGTATAATCATCTATCATAGTAGTTAACTACTTCTAGATAGTTTGTTAGTTAGGGTTTAGCAAAGATCCGTTTGATAGTCGATGTTACTTTGAACAAAATAATTGTTTTTCCTATTCCGCCTCTCCGCATCTTGTCGGGTGTGTAACGTTGACTTACAGTGGTATCAGAGCCTAGCTAAACCATAAATAACATGTTAGCAAGGTATTTAGAAATTCGATCGCGATTTAATCCCGAAAAAACAATATTTTCACCAAGTTTCTGCCGATTTTAAATTGAGGTCTAAATTTTTTTCAGGGACCTAAAAAATACAAGCAGGGTTTTTTAAGAATTGTGAAGAAATTTGGGATCGTGACTCGTCCAAACCGCCGCGGAACCGCGGCCGATCCAAGCGATCCGCCGCAGATCCGCGGCCGAGTTGACACCGAGTCAACCTAAATTTGCTCAGTTATTCTTCTGTGTTGATGTTGTGTTTTCTGGGATGTTTTGTTTCTGCTTAGGATTTATGTGCACAGAGAATTATTTGGAGTAGATTCATATATGGTGCTTGATCGAAATTCTAAGAACTTTGGCTAACTGGATAATATCTGTGTTGTATTTAATATGTTCGCAAACCTCCCCTAATTGCTAGTATGTCGGTTAGCAGGGGGTTGCACATTTCTGTAATGGTCACTTTATGTTTGTGGATATGAACTTGTTGGATTGTCGTGAATGGATAGCCGAGGATATGAGACGAGTGTTTCTTTCATTCAAATGCAAATTGTAATTTGTTGTAATATTCTTTTGCGGGGCACATCCGGGTTGAGGTTGTAGCCACCGTTGTATTAGTTCATTTACTGTTTTCTGCTCCTAGGATAGACCCAAGGTGGGGTGCTCAAACTACCGGGTACTTTGAAGTGCTTAGTGGCCTACTCAAGTCGTTGAGGGAGATCGCTTCACTTCGGGTACTTGGCGGGTAGTTTACCGTACCCGTAGGGGTCTAGGGTGGGATTGGCTATTCATCACGACTACGTAATCCGTCTTTCATTGCAGGCTCAAAGGAAATGCGGATTCTTAGAATATCCAATAAGTTCATTTGTGATCTGGAATTCCTATTATTGCGTCTGACGAATGTACTATATCTACATATGATATCTAGTAGGCGTTGCTTATGTTTTGCATCCGCGCTAGCCCAGCCCCCGCTCTGTCGTTAGTTAAGTAACCTAACGGGTGAATGACGAGGCCCAGTGGCGAATGCGGATGGCATAACCGGACGTTGTATCTTCGTTGTTTTCTGTAATGATAGGTTAAATGACAGGACATATTATATTAATGCAAAGGAAATAAACCAAAGTTGAATCGTTGGAACAATTTAAAAGAAACCACTCGGTTATTTTTAAAACAGCAGATTTTTAAATTGCGGAGCTTAAACCACTCCTTTTAAAAGCTATCAGGTTCTTCGATTATATCAAGTTCACTACGTTCACGGTTTCTCCAAAACCATTCGTAGCCCTCTGTCATTTTATTTGGGTATTTAGTAGTATTCAAGCTATGTATTTTGACCAACGCCAAAGCCTAGTGTTTGGTAGATGCTGGGTATTCATCTGTTACATAGATAGATGAGTTGGTTTGGGACAGTCGTATTGTCATTTGGCTAACGTCAAGGGTATGTACGGGTGGGTTCAAATTAACAAGATAATGATGGATAGAACTTGACATGTGACTTATGATATTTTGGCCAACGTCAAGGTCATAAGTGCATGGGGCAAAAATCCACATCGGGAGTTTCTAAAGAAACTGAAACTTTATAGAGTTGCATACCATTTGGAGTGTGATAATTTTGGTAGGATTCCTTCAGCTTTATCACACAATTATATTTGGATCCCGATCCTACTGTGAGTATATGCTACTCATCAGGAGATTCTTTCACTTAACGATCAATGCTGTAAACCAAGTAGGTGTCGAGAAAGGTGTTAGCGGGGCTACACCCCCAGGGAAAAGAGGTTAATTAATTAAGGAACTCCGCGAAAGCGTCGTAAAACCTCCCTCTAAGTACCGACACCGGCCTGGCTGAACGGTTAAGCAAGTATTGTACGGTGAGAATAGTCCTGACTAGTTCTTTTTTTTTTGGTTTGAGGAAGGATTCGAGAAACAATGGGAGCCATCATGTTTAGATAAATTAAAAACACTCTAAACTTGCAAGAGCATCATGCTAAACTTTTTCTTCTCTCTCTCCTAATTGCAGCGACCCAAAACATGACGGGCCTTAAGTTATTATTAGATAAAAATATTTTGACAGGGCCAAACTATAAAGATTGGTTCAGGAATGTCAAGATGGCAATCACCTATGACAAATTAGTGTATGTCCTTACTACTATGGCCCCTGCCGTCCCAGGTCCAGAATCCAGTGTCGCGGATAAGGAAATCCGCAAGACCTGTGAGTTAGACTGCGCGAAGGCCAAATGCATCGTGCTTGCCTCTATGGAAAAGAACATCAGAGGAGGCACGAGAATATAGACCTTGAAGCCATAATTCTCCACACCAAGGAACTGTATGGAGAGCAATCTCGTATAGCTAGATATGAGACCTCGAAGAACATGTTTCAGTCGAGGCTGGCCATCGGATCATCTCTAGGGGAACATGTCCTTAAGATGATTGGCTACATTGAGGAGCTTGCAGACCTTGGAACAACATTAGAGAACGAGCTGTATACAGACTTGGTTCTTTAGTCCCTTCCATCCACCTACGCCTAGTTTATCTTGAATTTCAATATTCAAGGTAAAGAAGTTGAACTTCCAGAACTCCTTAACTTGTTGAGGAGTGCAGAGGGCACCTTGCAGAAAGCAAGGGAAACATTCTCTATGTTTGTTCGTGGTTCTTCCTCTTCCAGGTCTATGGCAAGGACCAAAGGAATGAAGAAGAAGGCCGCTACCAAACCAAGAGGTGTTGTTGGTAAGGTGGGAGTCAAGGGAAAGGCAAAGGTCGCGGTGCCGGTAGTAGCAAAGGAAGAGTGCTTCCACTGTCGTAGGAAAGGCCATTGGAAGAAGGATTGCAAAGCTTGGAATGCCAAGAACCAGGACCCGAGGGAAGTTGTGGCTTCGGTTTCAGGTGTGTTTGTAATTGAAAATTTTCTGTCAATCAACTCTACTTCCTGGGTATTGGATACCGGATCAGGATCTCATATATGCAATTCATTGCAGGAACTGAGAAGTCGTACCTTACCAATGGCCTTTCCTAAAGGCTGGTGATATGACCCTCCAGGTTGCTAACGGAGCGAGCGTGGATGCTGTGTCCGTAGGGGATTATCACCTTGGATTGACGAGCGGACATATTTTGGTTTTGCGCAACTGTTTTTGTGTACCTAGTTTAACGTGTAATATCATATCAGTATCGTTGTTATCAAAAGAAGGTTATGATTTCACGTTTGTTAGCGATGTTGTTAACATCCACTGTTCCCCTCCGAAAGACGGCGCGACGTGAAGACGTCTTGCCTGAGATTCCGGGCAGATGCTATATGGTTTTATCCGTCTACCTCTCCGAAGATGCCAAGTTGATTTATGACACCGTGTGTTGGAGGTTTAGACGGATGCGGCCGATGTAGCAGACTTCGTCAGATTCCCCCTTGTTTGGGGGGTTTTTGATTGTGGGGACGCTCTTCCCTGCAGGCGCAAGCCCCTGCAGTTAATTACGCTACCGCATCGCGGTAGCCACTTTCTCCTTCTCCAGAATTTCTCTTCGTGTCGTGTGTGTTTGTTTTGTTTGTGGATGCCCGTGGATTGTATACGGAGACTAAGTTATGCCGTTGCCCGTAGGACGCGGATTAGTCCAAATCCGTATTTACTTAGATTTGGATTTGGTGTTTTAGTTTAAGGATACGTTAGCCATATTGAGGCTAAGATCAACTTAAACGTTCGTTAAGGATACGTTAGTCTGATTTGAGATTAAGATCAACTTAACGGGATCGTTTGGATCCGACAAGAGAGCAATTGGCACTATTGTTTAGTTTAATGACGTTGCGGTCGATAAGTAGTTTAAGGACGTTGCGGTCCATATTCCAGTTTAGGGACATGGTGGTCCATATTCCAGTTTAAGGACATAGGGGTCCATAAATAGTTTAAGGGAGCTTTAGTCCGTGGGTTTAAGGACCCCACAGTCCGTATTTTAGTTTAAGGACGCTTAAGTCCGTGGGTTTAAGGACCCCACAGTCCGTATTTTAGTTTAAGGACGCTTAAGTCCGTGGGTTCAAGGACCCCACAGTCTGTGTTGATGTGTGGTTGTCGGGACCCGTCACCTCTCTGACATCGTTGAAGGATTACAACGGTAGGAGTTAAAGGAGTTTAGAGATGTACCCTCGAACAGGATGTAAATTGATTTAAGAGAGCAATCTTGCTCGGTCAATTTAATTTGAGGACTTACGGCCATCATTGGGCTAAGTCCAGTTGAGAATATTCAACTTTATTTCTTATTTTTGGTCTATCAGACCTGTGCTAGGGCTTTGCCCATGTTTAATAATGCATAGTATTAATCTTGGTCTCTGTAGGACCTTTATTTGGGCTCTACCCCTTTTAAATGATGCACAGCATTTGTTCTGGTCTGATAGACCCTTGTTTGGGCTCTGATGCATTGCATCTATTTTTACTTAGGCTCTGATGCATTGCATCTGTTTCAAAAAAATGCTTAGCATTTACTAGGCCTGTTAGGCCTTTTTAATTGGGCTGAGCCCTTCTTTTTAATGATGCAGTGCATCAATTATCTGACAAGGGCCATGTGGCCTGTCTGGCGCTTTGCGCCAATAAATGAGCGCAAGCGCTTGCGTGGGTGACACGTGTCACGCAAGCGCAGTGTGCTGCACTAGTGCACAGCGCTTGCGCTGCCGACACGTGGCGCGCTGTGGTGAGTTGCGCCAAATTCAGAGAGCAAAGCTCTATCTTAAAAGCGCACAACGCAAGTGAGTCAGATGCTGACACGTGGCGCTCTCTGGTGGTTTGCGCCAACCCAGTAGCGCAACAGTGCAGTTTTTTGCAAGTGTAAGGCACTATTTGATTTCTTGATCCAATTTAGATCAAAGAAAACAAGTAATTCTTGTTTTTCTTGATCTCTGAGAACCAATGGTTCACAAGTGCAAAGCACTATTTTTATTTGTTTTTATTGAAGATCATTGATCTTGTTCTTAGATCAATGATCTATTAGAAGAAATTCTTCTATCTTAAAGGTTTTACCTTTTTCTTCTTGAAATTTCTTCAGAGTTCTCTCTGTTTGAAGTTCTTGATCTCTCATAATGTTCATCCTCTTGATTTGGGGTCTAGGGGCCTTTATATAGTGCCCAAAAATTTGTTAAATTTGTTAGAGAGATCTTTCTCTGAGTGATTTGGGGAATTTTCCCTACCGTTGGATCTTTGATCCAAGGGCTTCTGTTTTACAGAAGGCAATCTTCTTGTTTTAACAAGAAAAGAAAAATCTTGCTAGAATTTAATTCTGTTTGGCGCAAACGCCCCAGTGCATGACACGTGTCCAGCAGCGCAGAGCGCAGCGCAACTGTGCTTGCGCAACTGCGCCGACACGTGTCGCGCAGCGCACAGCGCAGCGCAACTGTGCTTGCGCAACTGTGCCGACACGTGTCGCGAAGCGCACAGCGCATCGCAACTGCACCGACACATGTCGCGCAGAGCACGGCGCAGCGCAACTGTGCGAGCGCATCTGCGCTGACACGTGTCGCGCAGCGCTTGCGCAACTGAAGCGTTGCTTCCTTTAATTTTGTTTTAAATAGAGCTTTGCTCTGATTGGGCGCGCTGCCTTGGGCGCTGCGCTGATGTATCAGCTTTTGACACGTGGGGCGTTGTGCGCAGCGCAAAGAATCTGAAGCGTTGCTTCGAATTTTGAATTTTGAAATTCAAACAGAGCTTTGCTCTGATTGGGGAAACAAATGCCCCCCATCGTTGCGCTCACGTGGCGCGCACGTGAGTGCAGCGGTGGAAAGATCCTGGCCGTTGGATCAACGGGTGAGCTGAAGGGACGCAAGCGCCTTATAAATAGGACCCCTGGCCCTTAGAATCTTTACCATTTCCAAGATTTTGATTTCCAGGGCTTTGCTCTTGCTTAAGAACTTTCAGAGCTTTGATCTTGTTTTCAGAACTCTAGAGCTTTGCTCTCATTTCCAAAAGTTAGAAAACTTTAAGTAATAATTAATTTTAAATTAAAATAAATTAATTTAAATCAATTTTAACCAACAGAGCCTTGCTCTCATAGATCTTTTGATCTAAAGAAATCCCCTTTGGGGTTTCATAAACAGAGCTTTGCTCTCAAGAATTTGTTTCAGGGTTTTTTAGCCCATGAACCGAGCTTTGCTCATATTGACAGAATATAGATCCCTGATCTTCTGATGATGAACTCTTAAGAGTTTTTTTTCATATGGATCTTTAAGATCCCAGAACTTCAACTTTTTAGGAATTAATTAAAAAAATCTCTGATGAAAAAAGTTTTTTATTATTACAGAGCTAAGCGCTTTCAAAGAATCTTATTCTCTTGAGACCAAAGTTTGACAAGTGTCACTCTGTAACAGAGCTTTGCTCTGAAAGAGGAGATTTTCTCCTTGTCTCTAGGGATTCTTTTTTATTATTAATAGGAATATTCTCTTGGGGACCAACTGACAATCTCATCCAATGATGGGGTTGTCTTATTGACTGACGTATTATCATCCAGATTTTGTGGGTCCCCCCTTGGTCTCCTACCCACTGCACTGCAGTGTGGTGTAATTATTTTTAATTTAAAAATTTTAAAACGCTAAGCGTTGAAGTTGCAACACTAACGGCTACTTTTGTTCCCTTGCAGCGACTATGTCTCTCGATACCTCATTCCCGTTTGCTCGTTCGGAGGAGGGATTTCCTGAAGTGCCCTTGGACCGCGAAGTCCTGGCTATGATCAGGGACCACGACCCTGAATATAAGAGTCTCCACCTTTGAGGGTCGTGGTATAATCAGATTATCATGGGTCGACGGAGCTTCATGTGTGCAGTGCCGGCGGAGCCCATTACGGCGATCCATTATGCCAGCCCACCCCCGGTGCAGTATGCCGTGGAGATGGTTGATTGGACATCGAAGGGCTTTCTTCATCCTGCCATAGATGCAATCCCAGTCCAGCGTCCTATGGTTTTGGATATCCTGGGACGCTGTATCTGTCAAGGCGAGGCGCGACCTTGGGGGCAATCATATAACATAGGTCTTCCCGATCGGCTATCTGCCATGGGCTCGGTACATCCTGTCGGCGAAGAAGTCGCAGTTGATAAGGTTTGGGTTGTACACCACGGTTTATGTCTCCCTCTTCCAGTATCCCACGCTTCCCACCTGGTGGTTCAAGGCTTTCTTGGAGCAGTGGAACATCCCTACTCACACTTTCCTCGCAATGGATCGGGAAGTGTCGATTTCTCTGGAGGAGTTCACAGAGGTCTCCGGTTTACCAGTTATAGGGGAGCACTATGAGGAGTTGCTTCCGACAGACGAGTATGTCTTCGGTGCTAAGCCGGCAGTAAGGGGCCTCACCCCGGAGAATGCTGTTCAACACCAATTCCCAAGTTTGATCAAAGTGTTGAACATCTACGAGGCCCTTTTCATCGAACGTGGGAGTCGAGGAGTTAGCTTTGAGGATTTCATCGCTCGGTTCCTTCACCCAAGCGTCCTCTCGGCAGAAGCTACCAAGTTTGCCACCCTTGAGGACCCTTTCGGTCTAGGTTCAGATAACCTACCGGCGAAGGAAATAGACCAAAAGGGTTTTTTCCTTCCTAACTCCCTGACTGTGTCTTTTGCGGAAGTTGCGGCCCCCGGGATGGACGAGGAGGCCTTCTTCTTAGGATTTCTTGGGCTATGGCTGAGTTGGTTTGCGCTCCCAATGCATTTTCTTCATATGCAGCCCTCTGTCTTTTACCCTGCTCACCGGATGACCATCGGGGTAAAAGTGGCCGTTGGGATAGCCGGCTTGGCACACTTGTATCACGGCCTCAGTCGAGCGGCGGAAGCTAATGAGCCTGGGGTGCTGCACGTGATCTTCCCGATGCACTACTTCGTATCATGGCTCGAGCTACATACATCGGGTGTTTTCGGCATGCATAAAAGGCCCTCATTCTATGACAGGTGCAGATTCCCTCGCATCATACAGTTGATTGGCGCATCAATTGTGACTCCATCGCCACGAAATGCCAGGGGTTTACTCCTTCGCCCCCACATCGTTGGAGACGGGGTGTCTTTCATCGACAAGGTGTTGACTATTGGAAAAGCATCCACCACAGCAGTGCGGCCATTGCAAGACACTTTCAAGGATGGAGCCTCAGTTTTGACAGCCCGCGAGACCCTCCACTTATATTCAATCAGACCGAGCTTCTTGGTGTTCAGGCAGAACGGGGCGACGATTTTCATGAGATATAACCCGCATCGTTTTGCCCAACAGCTGAGCTACAATCAAGGGGTACCACTGGAGGCTTTCCTTTCGGAACCTGCCGCGACCGAAGAAGGGATGGAGAGCGTGCTGCATCACTTCATGCGTTTGAACACGGGCTCCCACTTCTTTATCTGTGAGCCATCTTGCGCCCCACGACTCCTCAAGGTATATACAGAATGGTACAGTCATTCGACGGGAGCCATCATAAAGGAGGAAAAGCGGTTGCTAGTCGACCGTAAGGGTGCGCCTCCAGGTAGCGACCGCAACGCTCCTTTGGTGCCAAGGACCCCGGTAGTTCCCCCTCTAAAAGATACTAGAGCCGGACCACCGCGTGCGCAGAGTCCCCCATGGGGATTGCCGCTCCCCGATATTGCGGATGCACCACCAGCGCCCTGTGCTCCAGTGGAGACAATGGTTGTAGCCTCGCCGGAGTCTGGTGTGGGTGCGGACATCGGGACCCGCCGCCCCAAGGTGCCTGCCAAACGCAAGTCGATCCCGGGTGCACCTAGGGTTGGTGGACAGAAAAAGAAAAAGAAGTCGCTCTTCGCCGCTGACGTCGCGTTCGGTGAGGAACCCCATGCTCCCTATGGTGAGGGCCTGAGTAAATATGGGACCAACAAGGGCTTAGTCATGCCACCGGATGACACGGATTTGGAGGCCGCTGTCGAAGCTTCAGAGCGGTTGGCGAGGCGCGACGCGTGGCTGGCTATGCTTGCGCAATCAGGTAATCAATAGTCACATTTTTTTAATGCATCATATCTTTATTATTGCCTTTGACTAACATTTTTCCTTCTTTTCTTCCAACATGCATCACCACTGAAGAAGCCATTGCCGCTTCCCTCAAGACTTTCCAAGAGGAGGAACGCCTTAGAGCGTCTTTAGGCCTTAGTAAGTTTTGATTCATCAAGTTTTCATTTTCCTTGTGTTATGGTCGATCTAACCTCTCCCTTTTTATCGCAGGAACCTTAATGTCGATCCCGCCAGGTGACGCGGAGACTCTTCCCGTGCCGGCCGCCGATGTTTCTGCCTCCTCGGGACTACCACGAGAAGCCCGACTTGAAGAGCCGATGAGAGATGCCTTAAAGGCTCTCGAGGCATCTCTAAACGAGGACGACGACGCCTTGATGAAGGAAGCATCGAAGAGGTCCATCGCGACAGCTCGGGAGGAGAGGAAGCGGTCAAGACGCGAAGCGAAGGCACGCAGGGCTGCCTTGGCCATTGGAGCGGGCCCAAGCACCGTCCCTCGTGCCGATACTCCGTCAGAAGACCCCCCGGTCGCCTTGTCTACAGCTCATAGACAGGAGGTTCGCGCCAATAGGGAGGCTAACGACAAGTCCACCTCAAGTAATACTTCTTTCAGAATTTTGTTGTAAGAATTATAAAGCTGCTGGTTCTTATATATTCTATCCTGCAGGGCCAAGTGAAATCGAGGGGGAGGCGGAGACTGTCGAACCTGAGGAGCCAGAGGGAGAGGCATTGGTCGAGCCCGAGCCGATGGCGGACGACACAACCGAGATTGCTGGGCCCGAGATAGTGGCTGACAAAATGGTCACGTCCACTATGCCTGAGCAAGTGGTTGATGCCGAGCCCGAGGTAGCAGCGGGCGGAGCGCCTGAGACCGATGACCTCGTGGTGACGGTAGACCAGACAACCGTGACTGCTGAGCCCGAGGGAGTAGCGGGTGAGGTGGACATGATTCCTGAGGACGAGCCAACCGCTCTTTCTCAGGAGTCTGGCAATGCTCCGGTCATAGCTCTCCCCGCCTATGGCCCTCCACTTTCTCCTGGACTCGTGAGCACGACGACGGCCCCCATGGAGTCTGGGGATGAGGCCACAGGTGGTGGACTTATGTCGATGGAGGAGGGAGACGCCTCCGTCTCGGCTGGAGGCTCATCAGGTAAATTTCGGATTACCGTCCCCCCTTTTTTTATCTTGCAATCTTTCCTGAGAGGTTTACCCTTGTTTTTTAACGCAGGTGCGGCCAGCGCTGATGCTCCACTGCTCGAGGGAGCGCCGTCAACTACTTCCTTGGCGGTGGTCACTTCTCAGCCCTCTCTTATACCGTCAAAGATGTTGGAAGGTATGTATTTGCAACCTATTAGTTTCGTCTTTCAGCCGCATAATTTATGTACTAAAGTTGTACTGTTGTGTCTTTTCAGGAGTGCTTTTTGATCATCTTTATCAAGTGTTGCTCCCACACTTCTCCTTCCCATCTGAATTCGCTTCTCCTTCTGGTGGCGCTGGTGAGTATGGTTTCCAATTGATATTTTTCTTTTTCAGTGATGGAATTATTTCTAACTTTTCCTCGTCCCGACTGCAGTGCTACAAATTGAAGGAGGGGATGAAAGATTGGCCGCGCCACCGGCCCTTCCGGCCTTGCCACCTGCCTCAGCCAGTACAGCAACTATCACATTGATAACTCCCTTTTTTTTCTTGAACTGTTATCTGATCATATCTTGTTTTTTTTTAGCCGTCGTTCCGGTCTCGGCGACCTTTGAGCCTCGTGTCATAATGCCGGTGGGCCCTTTCCTGAGACGTCCGTCTTCGAAAGGCGCCGCGAATAGTCTGCGCATGTTGAGCGACTACATCGAGGAACTCGACGTCGAGACTCCTACATCTGCTGTAGACTTCGCTACGGCGGTTAACCCGATGCTGGTGATACTCATAAATTTCCATGACGAGGGCATCGTTGCGTCTTGGGTTAACCACTGCAGAGAGATCGAGGCTTGCCTGCATCGGCTGGAGTCGATGCGTCCTGCCCCTGAGGTTTTGGCCGTGAGCACTGAAAGAGCGGCGTGGATCGAGCAAAGCGCTTCTTACGTCCACCGTTTGGAACAAGAAGCAGCTTTAAGGCTGAAGGAGTGTCATGAGTCTTCAAGCGAGACTGCTCGCCTACGCGCCGAAGTTGAGGCAAACGCTGCCGAGGTGAAGGCAATCTTTGTTCGTTATATGTATGCCCTAGAGGCCATTACTATACATAGGATGTTTATTCTAGTGGATGCTTGGACATATATAGGGATGAATTTCTTGCTCGATATGATAGTATGCTATCTGGTTACTCTTTACCTTAACGTGTACACTGATTGTCTCTCTGTTACATGTTGGTAAAGCCCTTAGGATGTGTACTTGACTACCTTGACTATGATGCGGATTATACTAGTGGGGACATGGTAGTCCATAAGTACATCCTTCAAGGTCCCTAGTCATGGGTGTATCGAGACGGGGCATCGATATACCAGAGTAGACTAGCGTGTAGCTTCTCGCCCCATACAGATGGGCGATGGATGATCCCATATCCATTGGTGTTTGACATTAGAGATGATATAGGGGTGTTCAGTAGAGACTGGGTACACTGTACGGACTCGCCGAGAACTCCCAGATGGTATTATACCTTACGTCAGATGACAGTTCTCTGGTGACACTGTTACAGGTTAGTCTGTAGACCCGAGATCGTCATAGAGTCTTGTGTGATTCCCACTGTGCTTTGATTTCCATCATACCACGTCCAAGAGGGCGTGCAAAAAGGTGGCTTTTGGTTACAGTCCCGAATCACATGAAGGCAATGAGCGATACGAGGGGTTTCGTCTCTCCCGGTATAGGGAGTTGATGTTGCGCAGTGCTCGATTGGCTATAACAGGAAGTCCTTGGCCAAGGCTGTTTTAGGGATTTACTGTTAAGTGTTACCAATAGTTTCTCAACCCGTTATGAGCCTCATATCGACACGACTTATCGAGTTATTAGGGTCTGACGTTTACCACCCCTAGACGAGATATGCGACATATCAGACGAACAGACCGGACTGTACGGTAGAGTTACTCGTTGGATTCAATGGAGTGTGAGCGGGCTTGCTCGTTGATCTTCTGATCGCTCAATACCCGGGTGGCCGTTACGTTTAGCAGACCGCTTGCGGCTTGTTGGTGTTTGATATGATCATCACCTGCTGCCGGCGTATTGACGACTCTTTAGAGTCCTACACAAGGGTTTCCTGGCTCAAGCGAAACGAAATAGGAGCGCATATGAGATATGTGAGGGACCGAGGATAATACCAGTATGTGATACTGTATTCTATTCTCGCGATTTGTGACATCGATCGGTTGTATGCGATATAGCCGGGTTATCGGATCAAGTGTTGATTCGTTAAGTTGTTACTATAGATATTAGTCGGTTATATGCGATATGACCGGATCGTTAAATCAAGTGTTGATTTAATGATTTAATGTATAATTATATATTTGATATATTACTTTTCATTAACTAGTATTGGTTCACTTAAGATTTGTTTTCTCACTTGAAAGTGTACATTGTTTATATGTGATATATGCAAGTGTACATGTTTGTATCATGCTTGATGATACAAACAAGTTGTGTGTATGAGATTTGAACCATATCAAGGTTGAATTAGGGTTTACTATTTTCCTAAACAAATAACAAAAGAGAGTGACTTTGGTCAAAGTTATCAAGCTTCATGAAGCTTGATGAACATTGACAAAGTCAACTCTTTTGTTATTTGTTCAAGATATTAGCTAACCCAACCCTTAACCTTATGCTATGGTTAATTCTCTACATGAGTTAAGCATGAGGGCTTAACTCAACCATGGTGCCATCATTCATTTGGATAAGTTTCACTTTGGATATTATTCATATGATTCTTTTCTTCTTCTTCATCTTCATCAAGCTTGAAAAAGCTTGCTAGCTCCAATGTCATCATGAGAAAAATAGTGAGAAATCCAATTCTAAAGTGAACCCACTTCCTATTTCTTCATCCTATACCACTTGCCATGTAGTATAGGGTGTTCTCTACACAAAGTTTTCGACCGAGTGAAGGAATAGCTTGAGTTTGAGTCTCCCCGACGTAGATCATCTTCGGCCTCGAAGTCAATGACCTAGCCCGATCATATCTCCGACGAAACCATTTCTAGAGTCCGGGATCCGATGATCGCAGCGGAAGGACGTCAACACGGAGCTAAAGAAGTGGTGGACCAGATCTACAAAGGTTGTAATCCCTTTCACTTAGTAGCAAAGTCGCTTGCTTGCTTGCTTTTCGCCTTAACTTCTACTTAACGATCTTCATTAGGGTTTCTCGGCACTGGAAAATTTTTGTTTGGCATGGTTGATGCCTTGTGGAACCTCTTGAGTGTGCCTAGGAATCCTACAGTGGTATCAAAGCCGAGCTAGAGCCTTAGGCGAAGTGTAGACGATGTTAGAATTCCGATCGAACCCCGAAACCCTAAAAATGACCCCGCTCTGTACATTTTTACAAAACTGGGTTTTTTCCAGATTAAAAATGCTTAAAAAATTCAGCAGGAAATTATAAGAATTACGGTGCAAAAATGAGCAAACGATACGCCCAAAGCGCGGCGGAACCGCGGCCGAAGCATGGCATCTGCGGCGGTTCCGCGGCCAAATTATGTGATTAGACTTCCATTTTTGCACAGTAATTTGTCTCTTCAGGTTCTGAGTTTTCTGGGAATTTTTAATTTGCACTCAAGAGTTGAGTTTTCTGGGGTGTTTTGGAGCTTCGATGATTCGATCGGAAATTTCAGACTTTGTCTATGTGTCTTTCCGGGTAATTTTTGAATATGTTAAAAAGTTCGACCGGATATAAATACCCACTTTTTCTCTTGTCAGGAAATTTCCAAGTGTTGGATCATTCCGTGGTTTAATAACGTTCTAAGTAGTGCAAGTAACGTGATGGACCCTCTAGAAGACAACAAACCTTAACTCGATTATGTGACCGTCTTGAACTGCCCTTTGAACCTTCGGGTTTGGGGCAGTACGGCGTGCCACATGTGAGGCGTTGGCTTGACCCTTCTACGGCTGGACCGTTGGTACTGAGGCATGAACTGGATGTTTTTTAAACCTATTTCATGTGTTGATTTGTTTCGGGAAAACTTGGGTGTTTGAATGTTTGATCGGAAAGTTTAACATTTTCTATTTATCTGGAAGGGGATACAATATTTGGAATTCACAAGTAGTTATGAGATAACTAATATGAATGTTATAAACATAGCACTTTAGTCTCACTTGATCGGTTGCCACGGAATTTTGATGTGATCAAAAGTCCGTCGCAATCACGTAGCATACGCGGATACTCGCCAGATAAACTTAATAGACAGCTACACCCCTTAGCCCCGACCAAGTGACTGTAGGAGAAACCCGTCGCCGAAAGCATCCGTTCGGGTGCTCGAAGTAGCGGTGTTCCGCCTTGGTGCACTTCGTCGACGGTATCGGGGGTGCGGCCGTCTACTAAAGTTTGCGACGAGCATTCGATCAAAATGCCGGGAATCTTGTTGAATTGCCCGACTTGATATTGAAAAGTGTTTTCGATATAGAGACTAAAATGCGGGGTTTATAATTGTTAGGCATGTGATGTCTAAGGAATTCATTTGATTAGGCATGCGATGTCTAAGGAGGTTGCGGATTCCAACTGTTGTAGTTTTACACTTTCTTTTCTGCGACCGTAAGTGTAATATGTGATATCGCCGGTTTCGTTGCTATATGTCAACGACAATTGGGATGCGCACATTTACTTACGTTGATGACATGTGATGTTATGTGTTGCTGGATATGTTATATTGGATCGTCGTGTTTGAATAGCCGGGGTTTTTATGTGAGATGAGAGTTTTTCATTTTCATTCATGTAAAATTTATTGTATGTAATATTCTTTTATTGGGGCACTTCCAGGTAGCGGAAGATGTCACCCATTGTATATTATTTACTTTTCCGCACTAGGATAGACCCAAGGAGGAGGGCACAAGTAACCGGGTTCTGGAGTCCAGTGGGAGACCAACTCGAGGAGTCGAGTCCGGGTCTCCTAACTCTAGAATTGGCAGGGTTGCTTGCCGCTCTCGTAGGGGTCTAGGGGTGTGGGTTTGGCTATTCATTACGACCGTGGAATCCGTGTATTATACAGGCTCGTATTGAAAACACGGACGTCCCAGTATATCCAATATTTCATATGATTCTTCTGCTGCGATATCTGTGATGTGATCATGTGATGTTCTGTGATAGATACAGTATATAGTATATATGATATATTATATAGACGTTACTTATGTTTTGCACTCGCGCTAGCCCTGCCCCGCTCTGTCGTTAGTTACCTAACCTAACGGTGCACGAGGGGACATCGAGGCGAATGCGGATGGCATAAGTGTACGTCGTATTTATCTGTGATGTTTAGGTATATTAAATGATGGGACTTCATTAATGTGATTAATGAAAGAAATAAACCTAAAGATGTTGTGGAATCGAATTTTCAAAAACAGGTAGCTACGGTTCTTGCTTTGCATCGCGGTGTTCCTTGTAGAACATCCTGCACCTTATTCGATAAGGAAAGGACCGAGATCCCTTCACCGGGAGTGACTCCTTTAGCAATAACTGGCAGATGCTACAACCCTCGGTTTGTCTTTTGATTGCTCCTATAGTTCTTGCTTTGCACAGTGATGTATATGATATATCCTGCACCTCATTCGACGAGTAAAGGGCCGACGATCCCTTCACCGGGAGTGACCCCTTTAGCAAAACTAGAAAAGCCTAAAAAACAATCCATTTTAAATCATTTGATTCTACAACGATATAAAGTTCATTACGCAAAGGGTTTTCTTAAAAACCTGTCGTAGCCCTCCGTCATTTCAGATAAGTAATAGTTAGTATTCGTGCTGCGTTTGTTGACTCAGTCAAGGCGTAGTGTGCGGTAGCTGATTAGTGCTTATTTGCAAAGCATATTATGCGATTGGATTAGGGTAGTCGTGCGGCCTTATTGACTCAGTCAAGGGTCATGCGGGTGGGTTTAATTCAATCAGAAATGACGGGTTGAACTTTACTTGCGGTCTATGGTTTGTTGACTCAGTCAAGGTCATAGATCGCTTGGGGCAAAATATTATCGGGAATTTCAAGTGTTGAAATTTGCAATGAGATTGCATACCTCCTATGAGATAGTTGGATCCCGATACCCACTGCGAGTAATTGTTACTCCTGGGAGTGTTTTACACATTAAAATTAGCCGATCAAGTAGGTGTCTAGAAAGGTGTCAACGGGGTTACGCCTCTGGGAAAACGAGGTTTACATTAATTAGGTTCGTGCGAAAGCACGGGACACCTCCCTCAAAGTACCGACACTGGCCTGGCTGAAAGATTGGCGAACTTGTTGCGTGTAATTAATCCTGGATAGTCTTTCCTTTTAGGGTTTGAAGGAAGATTTGATAAAAACAGTGGGAGCCATCCTGATTAGATAAAATAATAACCAATCTGATCTTGCAAGAGCGCACGCAGAGTGTTTTCTTCTCTCTCTCTCCTGGTAGCGACCATGTCACGCCTTAATCAAGATAATAAAATGGATAAATTGACCGAACCCGCTTGTTATACTGAGCTGGGGAACGTTGGTCCCGCTCCAACTTATAAATGTTATAAGATAGAGCAGGAATTAGGGGATTACCAGAATTCCCGTACCGCCCAAACGAAGAAAGGGCATACCGATGCATCATCTTCGGGTGTGTTCATTACAGAGAAATGTTTCTCAAATGTCCTTTACGTCCTGGGTATGTGATACCGGATCAGGATCCCGTATATGTAAAATGTTACATGGGCTACAGAAAGGTAGAGAACTGAGAACGGGTGATAAGTTTCATGAGGCAGAAAACGGTGCAAGTATTGCAGCCAGGTCTGTTGGTCACTGTCACCCTGTATTACCAGAATACATTGATTCTGAACAAATGTTATTAGATACCGAACCTGATATACAAAATCATATCAGCTTCTTTATTTAGATAAAGAAGGATATAATTTTGTATTGTTGGATAATGTTTTGTACATTTCCTATATCAAAAGTTGATCGGTTCAGGCACGTTTTCAAAAAGCATTGATGTTCTAAATCAAACTACAGTTCTAAGTATACGGAACACATACAAGAGAAAGAGTTCAGAAATGAACGAATCCTTCTTGAGGTATTGTAGACTAGGTCATATCAATGCGACCCGACTAGCTGAAGTTACATATAGATGCATATTTAAATTAGTTTGAATTTACATCTTGTGAAACTTGCCAGTCATGTCACAAAGATAAAATGACCATAGCTCCGTTTATTGGAAACAGAGAAAGAGTTAGTAAACTCTTGGGATTGATACATGCTGATGTATGAAGGTCCCCTGTCTACACATGCCAAGACAGGTTCTTTGTACTTCATTACATTCTCTGATAATCTCTCAAGATTCAGACATATGTTCCTGTTGAAACACAAGTGCGAAATTTTTGAGATATTCACAGAATATAAGTTAGAAGTAGAGAACCAAAAACAAGGGTATAAGTATTATGTCCTTTGATGAGATCAGGGAGGAGAATACTTGAGCACGGAATTTCTGGACTATTTAAAAGAGAATGAGATTCTCTCTCAGCATTACTCCTCTGCATACACCATAACACGATGGTATATCGGGGCGGAGCAACAACGCCCTATGTGATTTGGTGTGCTCTATGATGAGTACTACTGAGCTTCCTATTTCCTTTTTAGGGAGTTATGCACTTATGAAGTTGCATACCTATTGAATAGGGTTCAGATCAAATCAGATGCCTACCATTTCATATGAGATATGGAAAGGGAAGAGCCCATCTCTTAAGTCAGTTAAGATTTAGGGTTGTCCGGCCTATGTCTAAAAGAAAAATCCGGACAAGCTCGAGGCAAGGTCTGTTATATAGATCTGGAAAAGTTCCAGCTATACAAACTGAAGCAGATGATTTGGTAGAACCAAAGGATTCAATAGCAACCAACGAACCTCAGTGTCTCCGCCGATCTAGTAGGGTTCCTCACCCACCTGAGAGATACTTCGGTTTTCTCTTTGACAGTGGGAGCGAGGATTGCATCATGAGATGATGACCCAACTAGTTTCGGGCTGGCTATCAGGAGTAGGACTCTGTAAGAATGGCCGGATGCTTATCGATCTGAGATGGAATCCTTATACACCAACAAAATATGGACTTTGGTTGCTTTATCTGTAGGGTTAAATCCCCATCAGGAGCAAGTATATCTTGAGAAGATTACTTGGTGTACATGGAAAAGTTGAGACTTTCAAAGCTAGACTCGTTAAAGGTTTGCATCATAGACCAGTTGTGGCTAATGATGAAACCTTTTCTGGGGCCTATGCTTAAGTCCATCCAGATCCTACTTGCCACGGCTACATACCATGACTACGATATCTGGTGGTTGGGTGTCATGACTGCTTTTCTAAATATTGATTTAGAAGAGAACGTCTATAAGTACACAGCCAGAGAGCTTCGTAGACAGTGGGAGCAGCGGAAACATATGCAAGATGTTTTATGTGATAAAACTGGCATTGCGGAGTTGGAACATCTGTTTTGATGTGATAGTCAAAGAGTTTGACTTCATCAAAATGGTAGATGAACCTTGTATGTACAAAAAGGTAGTAGGGAGTATGGTGGTGATCCTCGTAGAGTACGTGGATGACATACTCTTGATAGGGAACAAGTTTCCTATGCTACGCTCGGTCAATCTCCGCTTATCACTAGGATTCTCCATATAGGATCAAAATGATACCTACTAAATCCTAGGTTTTGGATCTATGAGATAGATATAATTGGATGTTAGGATACTCACTAGTTGTAGTGAGATGGTATCAATCGATCCTGGGGAGAATCACTGGAAAGGTTCCAGGGTGATAAGGACGACTGAATGTCAGTCGCAGGCATTGTCTTTATCCTCAGTGGAGGGACAGTATGTTGGAAGAGTTCCAAGCTAGATACCGAGGCATACTAGATGATAAAGTCTGGATACATCGCTGCTTAAGATGCTACCAAAGAGGATGTCTGGGTGTATACTAGTTCATGAGATGAACTTCGTTCCTCCCATTGTGTGATAATGGAGTTGTGGCTTATGCCAAGGAACGCCCGTCCCATCAGTGATCCAGACATATTCTCAGGCAGTATCACCTGATCATGGAGATGGTTGATCTCCAGGGGATCGAGGTTAGGAGAGTAGACTCAGAGGACAACACGGCGGATCCACTCACGAAAGGCCTTTTCCCAGAGAGAGACTTTTATGGGATGGTTGAGTATGAGATACTATAACCACTGCTATCAGATGGCCCTAGTGCAAGTGGGAGATTGTTAGTTATATGTATGCCCTAGAGGCCATTACTATACATAGGATGTATATTGTAGTGGATGCTTGGACATATATAGGGATGACTTTCTTGCTCGATATGATAGTATGCTATCTGGTTACTCTTTACCTTAACGTCTACACTGATTGTCTCTCTGTTACATGTTGGTAAAGCCCTTAGGATGTGTACTTGACTACCTGGACTATGATGCAGATCATACTAGTGGGGACATGGTAGTCCATAAGTACATCCTTCAAGGTCCCTAGTCGTGGGTGTATCGAGACGGAGCATCGATATACTAGAGTAGACTAGCGTGTAGCTTCTCGACCCATACAGATGGGCGATGGATGATCCCATATCCATTGGTGTTTGACATCAGAGATGATATACGGGTGCTCAGTAGAGACTGGGTACACTGTACGGACTCGCCGGGAACTCCCAGATCGTATTATACCTTACGTCAAATGGCAGTTCTCTGGTGACACTGGTACAGGTTAGTCTGTAGACCCGAGATAGTCACAGAGTCTTGTGTGATTCCTGTTGGAGATAGTGCCCTCAGAGTCAATTATTAGATCACAGGCACGTGATTGCAATGATTGAGGGAGGACCTATCCCGGGAGGACAGTCTTACTCGAGATGATAGTATGCTATCTGGTTTACCTTTATCATCGTGTACTGCTTTAGGTGACCTGACATGTCGCTATTGCGCGTTGATAGAGCCCCTAGGATTTTTGCTTGACTGCCAGCAGTATGAGGGCGATCATATAAGTGATAGCTGGAGTCTACAAGCACATCCTTAAAAGGTCCCTAGTCGTAGGAGTTTCGAGACAGGGCATCGATTCTCCAGAGTAGACTAGTGTATACAGTCGAGACCCCGACGAGGGGCGGTGGCCGGTCTCACAAGCCACTGATGTCAGTTGGTTCACCTAAGATGTATACAGGTGCTCATTGGGTTATGAGTACACCGGACAGGACTCGCCGGGAACATGCTAGTTGGTCTTATACCTGACGTCAGATAGCAGTTCCCAGGTGACATGTGTTCAGGTTAGTACATCGACCTGGGGATCGTCATTTGTCTCGTGTGAGTTCCCACTGTGCTTTGATTACTACCCTACCACGGCTCAAAGGAGTCGTGCAAACAGGTTTTAGTTGGGTACAGTCCCGAGCCACATGGAGGCAGTGAGCGGATCTTCGGGGGTTCGTCTCTCCCGGTATTGGGGGTGAGGTCGCGCTGTGTCTAGGAGAGCCATTACAAGAAGTCCTTGGCCAAGGCAGGAGATTTACTGGTAGGTATTCCAGTAGTAACTCAGGGTGTTCTAGGCTACACTCCGACACGACTTGTACCGCTTTTGGGGGTCTGACTTTTACCAACCCCCTAGGCCCTACATGCGATGCTCATAGACGAACGGACCGGACGGTACGGATATTGTCACTGACAGGCTCAGTAGGGTGTCAGGATGAGTTCGCTCATCGACGTCCCTTTTGGTCAATAGCTGGTGGCCCGTCACGTATTGGCTTATACTTCTGACGTGCTAGTGGTTAAATCCACAGCCATAGTATTGACGAGTCTTTAGAGTTCACCACACTTAAAGTTACTCAAGCTTTCGGGTGAAACGCTGTAGAGGCCGTATGGAGATATGGCAGGGTCCGATCAGATACGTGCGGTATTGCACGGGTCAGGATCGGACGGTTTGTACTAGAGGCCGTATAGATATATGGCAGGGTTCGATCTGATACGTGCGGTATTGCACGGATCAGGATTGGACGAACATTACTAGCCGGATTTGGTTTAAGCCGGATCCTAGTTTAGTACAGTGTAGATTTTGTCTCTTTGCATTTGTATCCGGACGGAATACAGATGCGGGTGTGTATGCACAGTATCTGGGTTTTCCTGTAATTTATTACGGGACCAGTTTTCTGGAGTTGCCAGTTTGCTTTCCGTTCCGGCCGGTTTTCCTTTGTTCTTTCCCGGCCGGACTTTTCCGATGGAGGGGGTTATTTGCAATTGTGCAAATAACTTTTGAGGAGGGGGTTTCTTGCACATGTATTCATTATGATAAGCATCTTTTGTTTTTTCTTTCATGATGGTGCTTTAATGAGATTTGAGTGGGTATGGGTTTGATGTAAGTAATAAGCATGTTTGATGTTTGTTTGTGGTCACCTCTTGATATACTACACTCACCTCCCTCTTGCTTTTAGTTCACACTCCACCACCATTCTCATTTAGAGGAGGCCGGCCAATTTTTTGAGAGAGAGAGAGCTTTGATTTTGGTGGTGTGGCAAATTTCATTCATCTCATTTTTGATACAAGGAAAAATGAAAGCACCATTTTTCATACCTTCATTCCTCCATCTTCAAAAGGCAACCAATACCCCAAAGTGAGACATGCACTCTACACTACATTCTATAGCAAGTCTTGGGCATGTCGACTTGCCAGCCTCATGCCCGAGTTGCCTCGGTATAGAGGCGTGAGCCCGTAAAAGATGCAGGCGACGTGGTGCCCTTCCGGCGAGGAGATGGAGACCGGACATTCCGCGAGAGATCGGGACGACGATGAGAAGACCGGAGGACTCGGATCACTCGGTATATCTCTTCCCCTTCTTGTACTTTGCTAGAACTAGTTTAATGGCCCGATCCGGGGTTTAGTGCGCGATGGTGCCGGTTTGCTAAGTCCGCAAAATTAAAGTTTATCACCGCTTCCGCATTTGGCCGTTGGATTGACGGCCGGGGCGCCGCCGTGCACTTACATTGGTATCAGAGCCTCGCCATTAACTTAGTCTAACTTGGTTTAATGTGTTTTGCACTTCCGATCGACCAAAATTCCAAAAACTACATTTTTGCTAGCGACAGTTTTCTGTTGAAATTTTTTGGTCTCCAAAAATTTTTCTGGTTGTATAAAAGTACTGTGCTGGAAGACCTAAGACTACTGTAGAAATTCGAGACACTGATCTCTTCAGGGGAGCGCGGAACCGCGGCAAAACCCTACTTGTTGCTGCGGTTCCGCCGCAGTATTGATGGATCGGTGTGTATAATTTTTCCAGTAGGCTTTAGGGGTTAAAATTGGGGTTTTGGAATATTAATATTGGGCCCAGAATTTCTTGATCTGCTACAGTATTGTTTGGGGGCCCACTAGTTAATTTTTGATTGATCGGATATTTTAAACACATTTTTCACAGTATTTACATTATATCTGCGACCGTGAATGTCACTCGATCGGTAAATCCGGTCTAACTGCTATAGCCCGGTTAGACGGATTTGCGAACGTGACTTTCACGTTGATGTTTTGTGTTTTTGCTGTGATGTTGCGGATCGGTCGTGGGGGATAGCCTGGATGCAATGCTAGTACAGTTGTGGTTGTATTATGTACATTTGTTATTGCGGGGCGAGCGTCCGACATGTGGACTGCCGTCACTGCCAGTTTGTATTATTCTTTTGGGGCACGACCTGGTTGCGGTCGATGTACCCGTTGTATGTATATTTTACTTTCTGTACTAGGATTACCCCGCGGAGGGGTGCACGGATAGCCGGGTTCTAGAGGGCAACAAGCCCGCATCTCATGGAATTGAGACGGAGGGGGCTTCACTCTAGGATTGGCGGGCTATTCGCCGCACTCGTAGGGGGTACAGGTTGACCCAGGAGGGGTGCCCAAGTTACCGGATTCCGTGAAGTGCTGGGTGGTCCATTCACGGCGCTGAAGGGGGCTGCCTCGCTTCAGGTTTTGGCGGGTAACTTGCCGCGCCCGTAGGGGTCTAGGATTTCATTGCATAGGCTATCCATACGACCAGGGGAACGTCGGGTTTCAGTAGTGGCTCTGTGAAACCCGGGGATCCCAGATATCTGTATTGTTCTGTGATGCTGTACATTTCTGTGATGTTGCATTTCTTTTCACGCCTTGAGCGAAATATAATATATTGATATATATATTAGTAGATGTTGTATATGTTTTGCATCCGCGCTAGTCCAGTCCCCGCTCTGTCGTTAGTTAAGTAACCTAACGGGTGATGACGGGACCCAGTGGCGAATGCGGATGGCATATACGTACATCAGTATATTTTCGTTCTTTATGGTGTGATCAATTGATGGGACTGCATTGATTCGGATCAATGCAAGTTAAAACAAACCTATTCTGATGTTGTTGGAACACTTTTCAAAAAGCTGTTATTGCAAGGACGTTCTCTTTTGTTTTGCACAGTGATATTCGGCTATGAATATCAAGCACCTCAGTCGACGAGGCAAGGGCCGAGATCCCTTCACCGGGAGTGACCCCTTGGACAGATGTTTGCGTCAGGGCATTGACTTCACTATAGCCGATTACTTTTGCTTTGCATCGTGGTATTCATTTGGAATATCCTGCACCCCATTCTACGGGGAAAGAGCCGAGATCCCTTCACCGGGAGTGACCTCTTTAGTAAAAGTTTTCGTCACTATATTTTCTAAAAAGCTATCCGTTCCTTCAACGATATCAAGTTCATTACGTTAAAGGTTTTCGCCAGAAACCATTCGTAGCCCTCCGTCGTTTCAGACAGGTAGTAAGTAGTATTCATACTATGTTTGTTGACCTTCGTCAAGGCATAGTGTATGGTAGCTACTTGTTGCTTTTCTGCTGCATAGATAGATGTGTTGGTTTGGGATAGTCGTATAGCCTTGTTGACCTTCGTCAAGGGCTTGTACGGGTGGATTCAAATTAACCTGGACAATGACGGGTAGAACTTGACATGTGACTTATGATTTGTTGACCTTCGTCAAGGTCATAAGAGCATGGGGTAAAAAAATCACATCGGGAGTTTCAAAAGAACTGAAACTTGCCAGATATGCGCATACCTTCTGGAGTGTATAGCGTGAGCGAATTCCGTCACGTTATCATGCGATGAGAGTTGGATACCGATTCCCACTGATGAGTTGGTTTACTCCTCGGGTGACCCCGACTAATTCTTCTTTCAGGTTTGGAGGAGAATTTGAGGTACAGTGGGAGGTTTCCAGATTAGATAAATTGGTAACCATTCTGATCTTGGTTAGAGTGCACGCTGAGTGTTTCTTTTCTCTCTCTCTCTGGCAGCGACCATTGACCCGACCCTAGACTATGACTCAGTGACCAGGTTGACCGAACCTTCTTAACACTGGCTTTTGGATTGTCAGAGTTGCAGACCTCATTGCCACTCCTACTTTTACCCTTTTCTCCAGGACACCCCGTATTACTGTGAACGTCCACTTCCATTGGACAAAACCATCGTATGGTTAGATACGAACTCGAAGGAATTCGAGGATGGTTTCCGGTTCTGGAGAAAACAGATAGGATTATTCAGTTGTCTTTTCCTTTTTGCCTTCTCTCAAGTTACGAGTACTCCTTAGTTTAGGAGATAGTACACCTATTATGCAAATTGGATAGTCTTCTTCCAAACCTTAGGCTGGTGCTGACCGGTAGGGAATGAAGAAAACCAATTAGCCTAAACGGTGTGCAGAAGGTATTAAGATTAAGACAAAGCAAGGGATTAGTAAGAGGGAAAGTAGATTGCGACTGATATTCACGACCAAACCAAGTATTTCTTCGCCAATCCTAAATCACCTTTGTATTTCTCCAGGACACTCCGTATCACTACGAAGATCCACAGTTTATTGGATACTCCATCGTATGGTTATATACGAACTCGAAAGGAACTCGTTCCAGTTCGGGGATGGATTCTGGTCCAGGAGAAATAGGAATAAGTTTTATTCGGTTGTCTTTTATCTTCACCCTCTCTCGCATTGCGAGTGCTCCTAGGACTAGGACAGTGCACCCATTATGCTTATTGGATAGTCTTCTTCCAAACCATAGGCTGGTGCCGAACGGTAGGGAAGGAAGAAAACCATTTGGCCTAAGGGGTATACAGAAGGTAATGACTAAATACATATAAAGGGATTTGGAAAGGTGGAAAAGAATTATACGGTTATAGTTGTGAATCTGGATAATGGTAGAGGCATTACCAGGAATACCAGGATACCCCATCGAAACATTTCAATGTTTCAGTTCAACTGTGTACTGTCAAAAGAAAACTGATTTCCCGATTAAACACTTGCTCCAGGGTATGTATTTACCAGGTATGATTCTCACATCTGTATGGTTTTACAGATGATGAGTGGGAGTAAGTTATTGGGAATTAGGTGATTATCCTCATTTTATCGGGATTCGTTGTAATCGGTGATATTTGAGGAAGTCACCTGGGTTGTTTGCCGGTCGGCAAATATTTGGTTTTGAATATCCGCTGTTGTGCACCAATTTCAAATTGATATATCTGTACGTCTATTTTCATAGAGTGAGATATAACTTTTGATATTATGTCGATGACATTTACCTATATCAGTGGATGGTTAGGTAAGGAGCATTAAACAGCGGTGTAATTCTTCTTAACCGTAAGTACAGTTTTCAACCTACGACACACAGTGAAAGAGTTGTTAGACTCGGCGGACTTATACAGAGTATTGTATGTTGTCCAGTGTCCATTAGGACAGAGGGGTTGGTCTCATACTATGTTCTGTTTACTTTTAACTTCTCTAGTTCTTAGACATGTGTTTCGTAGAAACACAGGGTCTAAGTTTTGAGGAGTTATAGGTATTTGAATAGAGTAGAGAACCAGGTGTAGCAAGTATCGGGATTCTTCAAGGTGATCGAGGATGTAGATACTTGTGTATGGTATTCAGTTGATAGTAATGATAAAGAGAAATTGCTTCTCTTTCAGATTACTCATAATTGGAAGCATTCCTAAGTTGAGTAAAGCTGATCGGCCTCTCTCCATTTAGTTGACATGCACTGGAGACAGCTGCATGATTTGAATCTGGTTAAATTAAATCAGTGGCTCTGGTTCTATATTGGATATAGAACAGTTCATATCTTAACGTTGTTAAGGTACGGGGAGTTGTCCAGCTTATGATTAAAACCAGACACTGGATAACTCAAGTCACGTTTCTGTAATGGCTGTTTGTGGGTTGACCCAGGCTATGACGAGGGTTGATTTTCTACCATCTGGGAGATTAATAGTAATATTGTTCTAGACTCGCCACAGTTTTAATAAAAATGGATTTTTTTCAAAAACAGTAGTGGGAGTATGGTAGAACTGGAAGTGATTCCAGAACCGCAAACGATTACTGAAGATTTGATAAGGAACCTAAAGATTCAATCTGATTTGACATTCCATTGGCCACTCCGCAGATAAGGTGGGTTACTTCAGGCACCCGAGAGGTACTCCGGTAGCCTCAAGGACGGTGACAGGGAAGTTCTTGTTTACCCACACTTGCCATTGTTGTTGTTCCAGGCTACGAGACCCGGCAGGAGGATGAGTATAGCGTCGTTCTAAATTAGCTTTAGAAGTGCACGTCTATATGACTCTGCCAGAGGGTTGTCGTAGTCACTGGGAGCAGCGGAAGCATTGGTGGACATCAGGCTTATGTCTATTTATAGACTAAAGCAGATATAGCGGAGATAGATCGTCTATTTCTGATGTGACAGTCATGGGTTTGACGTCATCAGAATAGGGGATGGATCTGTTGAGAAGGTAGTAGGGTGTGATATCCGGGTTTTGGATGACATACACGTAGTAGGAAGTGATATTCCTATACTACGATCGGTTATACTTTGGTCGTCACACAGTGGTTTCTCCACAAAGGACTTGGACATTATATCAGACATACTGGTTACTAGATCTGTGGTTTTAGATCTAGATTTGGGTGGTTTCCCAATCTGGGTACCTTGACAGCATTCTATGAGTATTTAGAATGGACGACTCCTGGCATGGTGGTGTACCTGCAGGTAATGGAGTCACCCTCTCTAAAGGTGTCTTATAGACTAAAGTAGAGAGGGATGTGCATGATTGGCAGATCACTTGCTTAGGCAATTGAGTCAATCATGAGATGTCAAGTACCACACCAGATGTTGTTCTTGCAGTAGATGCAATAAGTTGACATTGATCCAATCCTGGAGAAACAGTCGGAAGCAGTTTTAGAACATGAGTGAATGTTCTAGGGATATGATAACGGCTGCCTCCTTTGGGAGACGGTTATCATTCCAGGCTTCCAAGGTGACATGGACGACAAGGAGGTTGTCAGAGTTATAGTTTTCCTTCTGACGAGGGGCAGTATTTTGGACAGGTGGTCCAAGGAAATACTGAGGGTGGCATGACGCAGGATACTGATTAAGTTCAGTTGACGATACAGTCTAAGAAGTTTGGATTTGGAGTTCATTTATGAGCTAGGTCCCATCAGACATCCAGACATTCTAAGACAGGTATTGCTCATTTCGGGAGATGGCTTTCTCTGCGAACTTGAGATATAGAGAGACATAGAAAGAAATTTCTAGACGGATCCACTCACTGAGGCTATTCCTCGAACGCAATAGTTTCGCAAACGGATTTTGTGAGACTGACTAGTGGAGGAGTTGGGTGTTCGGTATCACACGGGCTGTGAGTATGCGACATCGCAATAATTAGCCTTGAGTGCAAGTGGGAGATTGTTGGAGATAGTTCCCTCAGAGTCAATTATTAGATCACAGGCACGTGATTGCAATGATTGAGGGAGGACCTATCCCGGGAGGACAGTCTTACTCGAGATGATAGTATGCTATCTGGTTTACCTTTATCATCGTGTACTGCTTTAGGTGACCTGACATGTCGCTATTGCGCGTTGATAGAGCCCCTAGGATTTTTGCTTGACTGCCAGCAGTATGAGGGCGATCATATAAGTGAGAGCTGGAGTCTACAAGCACATCCTTAAAAGGTCCCTAGTCATAGGAGTTTCGAGACAGGGCATCGATTCTCCAAAGTAGACTAGTGTATACAGTCGAGACCCCGACGAAGGGCGGTGGCCGGTCTCACAAGCCACTGGTGTCAGTTGGTTCACCTAAGATGTATACAGGTGCTCATTGGGTTATGAGTACACCGGACAGGACTCGCCGGGAACATGCTAGTTGGTCTTATACCTGACGTCAGATAGCAGTTCCCAGGTGACATGTGTACAGGTTAGTTCATCGACCTGGGGATCGTCATTTGTCTCGTGTGAGTTCCCACTGTGCTTTGATTACTACCCTACCA
Source organism: Agapanthus africanus (assembly GCA_030015575.1). Taxonomy (NCBI): domain Eukaryota; kingdom Viridiplantae; phylum Streptophyta; class Magnoliopsida; order Asparagales; family Amaryllidaceae; genus Agapanthus; species Agapanthus africanus. The sequence goes on from JASDDO010000012.1 coordinate 360,584,502, forward strand.
CGGCTCAAAGGAGTCGTGCAAACAGGTTTTAGTTGGGTACAGTCCCGAGCCACATGGAGGCAGTGAGCGGATCTTCGGGGGTTCGTCTCTCCCGGTATTGGGGGTGAGGTCGCGCTGTGTCTAGGAGAGCCATTACACGAAGTCCTTGGCCAAGGCAGGAGATTTACTGGTAGGTATTCCAGTAGTATCTCAGGGTGTTCTGGGCTACACTCCGACACGACTTGTACCGCTTTTGGGGGTCTGACTTTTACCAACCCCCTAGGCCCGACATGCGATGCTCATAGACGAACGGACCGGACTGTACGGATATTGTCACTGACAGGCTCAGTAGGGTGTCAGGATGAGTTCGCTCATCGACGTCCCTTTTGGTCAATAGCTGGTGGCCCGTCACGTATTGGCTTATACCTTTATACCTCTGACGTGCTAGTGGTTAAATCCACAGCCATAGTATTGACGGGTCTTTAGAGTTCACCACACTTAAAGTTACTCAAGGTTTCGGGCGAAACGCTGTAGAGGCCGTATGGAAATATGGCAAGGTCCGATCAGATACGTGCGGTATTGCACGGGTCAGGATCGGACGGTTTGTACTAGAGGCCGTATAGATATATGGCAGGGTTCGATCTGATATGTGCGGTATTGCACGGATCAGGATCGGACGAACATTACTAGCCGGCTTTGGTTTAAGCCGGATCCTAGTTTAGTACAGTGTAGATTTTGTCTCTTTGCATTTGTATCCGGACGGAATACAGATGCGGGTGTGTATGCACAGTATCGGGGTTTTCCTGTAATTTATTACGGGACCAGTTTTCTGGAGTTGCCAGTTTGCTTTCCGTTCCGGCCGGTTTTCCTTTATTCTTTCCCGGCCGGACTTTTCCGATGGAGGGGGTTATTTGCAATTGTGCAAATAACTTTTGAGGAGGGGGTTTCTTGCACTTGTATTCATTATGATAAGCATCTTTTGTTTTTTCTTTCATGATGGTGCTTTAATGAGATTTGAGTGGGTATGGGTTTGATGTAAGTAATAAGCATGGTTGATGTTTGTTTGTGGTCACCTCTTGATATACTACACTCACCTCCCTCTTGCTTTTGGTTCACACTCCACCACCATTCTCATTTAGAGGAGGCCGGCCAATTTTTTGAGAGAGAGAGAGCTTTGATTTTGGTGGTGTGGCAAATTTCATTCATCTCATTTTTGATACAAGGAAAAATGAAAGCACCATTTTTCATACCTTCATTCCTCCATCTTCAAAAGGCAACCAATACCCCAAAGTGAGACATGCACTCTACACTACATTCTATAGCAAGTCTTGGGCTTGTCGACTTGCCAGCTTCATGCCCGAGTTGCCTCGGTATAGAGGCGGGAGCCCGTAAAATATGCAGGCGACGTGGTGCCCTTCCAGCGAGGAGATGGAGACCGGACATTCCGCGAGAGATCGGGACGACGACGAGAAGACCGGAGGACTCGGATCACTCGGTATATCTCTTCCCCTTCTTGTACTTTGATAGAACTAGTTTAATGGCCTGATCCGGGGTTTAGTGCGCGGTGGTGCCGGTTTGCTAAGTCCGCAAAATTAAAGTTTATCACCGCTTCCGCATTTGGCCGTCGGATTGACGGCCGGGGCGCCGCCGTGCACTTACAATTCCCACTGTGCTTTGATTTCCATCATACCACGTTCAAGAGGGCGTGTAAAAAGGTGTCTTTTGGGTACAGTCCCGAATCACATGGAGGCAATGAGTGATAGGAGGGGTTTCGTCTCTCCCAGTATAGGGAGTTGATGTTGCGCAGTGCTCGATTGGCTATAACAGGAAGTCCTTGGCGAAGGCTGTTTTAGGGATTTACTGGTAATAGTTACCAGTAGTTTCTCGACCCGTTATGAGCCTCATATCGACATGACTTATCGAGTTATTGGGGTCTGACATTTACCACCCCTAGACGAGATATGCGACATATCAGACGAACAGACCGGACTGTACGGTAGTGTTACTCGTTGGATTCACTGGAGTGTGAGCGGGCTTGCTCGTTGATCTTCTGATCGCTCAATACCCGGATGGCCGTTACGTTTAGCAGAGCGCTTGCGGCTTGTGGGTGTTTGATATGATCATCACCTGCTGCCGGCGTATTGACGAGTCTTTAGAGTCCTACACAGGGGTTTCCTGGCTCAAGCGAAACGAAACAGGAGCCCATATGAGATATGTGCGGGACCGAGGATATTACCAGTATGTGATACTGTATTCTATTCTCGCAATTTGTGACATTGATCGGTTGTATGCGATATAGCCGGGTTATCGGATCAAGTGTTCATTCGATAAGTTGTTACTATAGATATTAGTCGGTTATATGCGATATGACCGGATCGTTAAATCAAGTGTTGATTTAATAATTTAATGTATAATTATATATTTGATATATTACTTTACATTAACTAGTATTGGTTCACTTAAGATTTGTTTTCTCACTTGAAAGTGTACATTGTTTATATGTGATATATGCAAGTGTACATGTTTGTATCATGCTTGATGATACAAACAAGTTGTGTGTATGAAACTTGAACCATATCAAGGTTGAATTAGGGTTTACTATTTTCCTAAACAAATAACAAAAGAGAGTGACTTTGGTCAAAGTTATCAAGCTTCATGAAGCTTGATGAACATTGACAAAGTCAACTCTTTTGTCATTTGTTCAAGATATTAGCTAACCGAACCCTTAACCTTATGCTATGGTTAATTCTCTACATGAGTTAAGCATGAGGGCTTAACTCAACCATGGTGCCATCATTCATTTGGATAAGTTTCACTTTGGATATTATTCATATGATTCTTTTCTTCTTCTTCATCTTCATCAAGCTTGAAAAAGCTTGCTAGCTACAATGGCATCATGAGAAAAAGAGTGAGAAATCCAATTCTAAAGTGAACCCACTTCCTATTTCTTCATCCTCTACCACTTGCCATATAGTATAGGGTGTTCTCTTCACAAAGTTTTCGACCAAGTGAAGGAATAGCTTGAGTTTGAGTCTCCCCGACATAGATCATCTTCGGCCTCGAAGTCAATGACCTAGCCCGATCATTTCTCCGACGAAACCATTTCTAGAGTCCGGGATCCGATGATCGCAGCGGAGGGACGTCAACACGGAGCTAAAGAAGTGGTGGACCGGATCTACAAATGTTGTAATCCCTTTCACTTAGTAGCAAAGTCGTTTTCTTGCTTGCTTTTCGCCTTAACTTCTAGTTAACGATCTTCATTAGGGTTTCTCGGCACCGGAAAATTTTTGTTTGGCATGGTTGATGCCTTGTGGAACCTCTTGAGTGTGCCTAGGAACCCTACAATCTTTGAGGGCCTCCTAGAATGCGAAAGCTTGATGTCGCCGAGCGTGACATCCCAGGCCGTGAAGCTGCTCATCAGGCCGTTAGGGAGCAGCTTGCATCTGTCTTGCGGCAGCGGGCTCAAGTGGAGGCAGAACTGGCGGTGGTGGCCAATCAGGAAAAGGCTTGGAAGGAAGTGTGCGAACAACTGATAAAGCTATTTAAGACGCTTCCTTCCCAATAGCTGGCTTTGTATCAATGTATTTGTAAAATTTTTCTTTTAATTAATATGTATCCATTCTTTATTCTTTTGTACGGTTCCCCTTGTACTTGATTAAATTCAATAAATAAAGATACACATTTTTCTTTGCAATGTCTTGTACTATTTCTTTGCTCTCTCCTTTCTCTTATTATCAGTAGGATGTCTTAATAAACAGATAATAGAGTAAGCATTTAGATTTCTCCAAGAGATAACGATGGCTTAGGCCGCAGGTTCAGATCTGCTGCCTAAGACTTTTTCAACTCCATGAGCCATGAGGGTCTCATAGAGACTTTTCTCCCTACGGATCGAGAGGATCTCGTAGGTGGATTTTCTCCTTAGGAATCGTGAGGATTCCTAAGTGTGTTTTCTCTTATAAGTCGTAAGGATCTTATAAGAGAATTTTCTCCCTTACAAGTCGAAAGGACTCGTAAGCGGTTGGTGAGTTGACTTGTTTCGGAGTCGGAGTATTGCTCCGACGGGGAGGTCTTTGGATGACTTGTTTCCGAGACGGAGGTCGTTGATTGACTTGTTTCCGAGACGGAGGTCGTTGATTGACTTGTTTCCGAGACGGAGGTCGTTGGTTGACTTGTTTCCGCGACGGAGGTCATTTGTTGACTTGTTTCCACGACGGAGGTCATTGGTTGACTTGTTTCCGAGACAGAGGTCGTTGGTTGACTTGTTTCCGTGACGGAGGTCATTTGCTGACTTGTTTCCGCCACGGAGGTCATTTGATGACTTGTTTCCGCGACGGAGGTCTTTGGTTGACTTGTTTCCGAGACGGAGGTCGTTGGTTGACTTGTTTCCGCGACGGAGGTCATTTGTTGACTTGTTTCCGTGACGGAGGTCATTTGCTGACTTGTTTGCGAGACGGAGGTCGTTGGTTGACTTGTTTCCATGACGGAGGTCCTTTGTTGATTTGTTTCCGCAACGGAGGTCGTTGGTTGACTTGTTTCCGAGACGGAGGTCGTTGGTTGACTTGTTTCCGTGACGGAGGCCATTTGCTGACTTGTTTCCGCAACTGAGGTCATTTGTTGACTTGTTTCTGCGACGGAGGTCATTGATTGACTCTAGGTTATCTGTGAACCGCAGAGTCTTGGAACTGGGGACTTTGCCGTGGCTCCGATTGGTGGTGTCACGTTTGTGTCCTGCTGAAATGAGGAGGAACGCCGCTGTTGGTCTCCAGGCTGTAGATGTGGTCGTCGAGATCTGACTTCCCTTCGACGCAGCCTGGTGGGGAAATGTAATCCCCTTTTTTTTCCCCTTGGATTGTATACAGGGATCAATGTAATCTCAACTGTAGGGCAAAAGTTTCATTTATTTGTATTGTTTTATTTCCGCGATGCTCTATCATTTCAGCTTTTATATCGCGCAGGTCGCGATTGCCCAATCATTTTTTTCGCGGTGCCCAATCATTTCGGCTATTTATTTCATTTTTACTCGCTGCTTTTTATTGCGAGTTGCCCAACCATTTCGACTGTTTTATATATGTTAGTGTATATGCCCTAGAGGCCATTACTGTATCATACTAGCTTGTATATTACTTGATGGAAGCTTGGGATATTCACAGTTGTAAAGACAATCTTGCTCAAAATGGTAGTATGCTACTTGGTTTGTCTCTACTTCAATAAGTACATGTGTTTCGTTTAGCATATCTCTTATATACATATTAGTAGAGCCCTTGGGATCTTTTCTTGATTACCAGCGTTGTGATGGCGCTCACACTCGTGGGGGCTGGGTAATCCATAAGCACATCCTTATACAGGTCCCTAGTCGTAGGACTATCGAGACTGGGCATCGATACTCTAGAGTAGACTAGCGTATGCGCTTCTCATCCCAGCGGGGGAGACGGTCTGTCCCACAGCCGTCTGTACGTCTTACTTGAGATAGTATGCGGGTGCTCGTTAGGTTACGAGTACACTGGACAGGACTCGTCGGGAACTGTTGGTTGGTATTATACCTATCGTCAGTTATCAGTTCCCATGTGACATGAGTACAGCTTAGTCCGCCGACTTGACACTGTCACTTCGCCTCGAGTGTGTTCTCACTGTACTTAGATTACTACCCTACCACGGCTCAAAGGAGTCGTTCAAACAGGTAGTAGTTGGGTGCAGTCCCGAAGCACTTGGAGGCAGTGACGGTTAGACAGGATTCGTCTCTCCCGGTATCGGGGGTTGACATCGCGCTGTGTCTAGGAGAGCCATTACATAAGTAGTCCCTGGCCAGGGCAAGCGAGATATACTGGTAGGTTTCCAATGTTATCTCAGGGTGTTCTGGGCTTCACTCCGACACGACTTGTACCGCTATTAGGGGACTGTCGTTTACCGCCCCCTAGGCCCGCCATGCGATGTATCAGACGAACAGACCGGACTGTACGGAGATTGTCACATACAGGCTCAGTAGGAGTTCGGATGGGTTTACCTCATCGGCCTTCTTATCGACATCTACATGGGGACCGTTACATACAGCTAGTGCCGCTTGCGGTCTGTGGCTAAACCCACTGCCTGCGTAGTGTCGAGTCTTTAGAGTCCCACACAGAGAGTTTCCCTGCACTGGGCGAAACGTGTAGAGGCCGTATGGTTTTACAGCAGGGCTACGATCACTTACGTGCACTTGTGTGCGTATGCTGTTCGGGCAGGCAATACTAGTGGGCTTTGGTTTAAGCCAGATCCTAGTATTGCACAGATGGATTTGATTTTTCTTCTGTGCATTCGCATTCTACGGAATACGGATGCGGGTGTGTATGCACAGTTTTGGGGAGCGATGAAGGAGGAGGTGCCCCATTAGGGTCTTGGCAGATGGTTCGGCCAAAACCGTAATGTGGCACACTCGTTAGGGTTTTTGACAATTCGTTTGGTCAAAACCGTTATGAGCCGGAGACATTATTTACTAATCCTTTTATTGATAATTATGTTATGGCTAATTACATTGACCATTTGACCATCTTGACTTTTTTGACCGTTTGACCAAAGTTGACTAGGATCTTCTTGAAAGGTCTAAAGTATTCTTTGGTTTTCTTTTTCATTTTGTTATGATAATGGTCATGTCATTTGTAGCCATCAACTTTATCTTGATAGGATTAGTAATGATAATGTTTTTCATTATTGCAACCATGGTTGGGTTTTCTCTTGGTTAAGCTTTTCATTTGTTCACTCTCATTCTCTCACATAGAAAAGAAATGAGAAACATTTCCATGGTTGCTCTTCCTTCTTCCTCCTCTTGATTCTTCCTTTGATCTCATGTGTTGAGAGAAAAAGGATTCCACTTGACAAACACATCCATACATCTTCTCTACATATCCTAGGGCTTCTAGACTAGCAATCTCTTTGCCCTAGTTGCCTCGGCTCGAGGTGGAGCTCGGTGTACATCTCTCGGGTGGATCGTCTTCGACTCAAGAAGGCCGCGGAGGTGCCCAAGGTCCGGATCGACACTTGGAGCTTGGATGGACGAGCGGGACATCGGAATGAAGACCCGAAGGACCGGTTTCGTGAGGTATACTTTCTACAGCATAGTAGTTATAGCCTCTAGTAGTTTACTAGTTTCTAGTTTAGCAAAGATCCGTGCTCTAAGTCCATGTCGCCTTGCGCCAAATAATTGTTTTTCTTCGTTTCCGCCTCCCCGTAAGAACCGGGATGAGCAACGTGGACTTACAGTGGTAACAGAGCCTAATTAAACATAAACTTGTAAGTTAGCAAAGTGTTAAGAATATCGATCGGAAAAAAGTCGCAAAACACATCCACAAAACCTCAAGTTTCTGTCGATTTTTATTTTGCTCAAAAAGTGTTTTAAAATATATGAAAAATCGTCTCAGGGTTTTGTGAAAACACTGCAGAAAAACGATCCAGTGATTCGATCAAACGACTTCCGCGGCAATGACATGCTCATTGCAGCGGTTCCGCCGCCGTTTTGATTCGGCACTGGATCGGGTTTTGTGCAGTGTTTTAGTTTGGATGTTTTGGGATTTTTAATACATGGTTTTTCTACCCAGATTTTCTAGAGAGCAAATTGACTTTTGGGGTGGTTAAAAATCCGTATTTTGATCGATATTCCGTAGACTTTGGCTAATTCATATTTTTTGTGATATGATATATGTATTGAACGTCCGCTAATCACTATACGTTGATTAGTGGGGGTTATACATATCTGTGATCTGTTATGTTGATGGTTTGTGTATATGAACTCGGTGGATTGTCGCGGATGAATAGCCGGGAATGGGTGTGAGATGAGAGTTTCTTTTTCTTTCATTCATTGTAAATTTTTTTAAATTGATGTAATATTATTTGTTTGGCCGCACAACCGGGTCGGGGTTGTAGCCGTCATTGTATTATTTCTTTTTACTGTTTTTGCTTCTAGGATAGACCCAAGGTGGGGTGCACAAACTACCGGGTATCTCGAAGTGCCGAGTGGCCTACTCACGGTGTTGAGGGAGGTTGCTTCGCTTCGGGTACTTGGCGGGTAGTTTGCCGCACCCGTAAGGGTCTAGGGTGGGGTTTGGCTATTCATCGCGACCGTGTAATCCGTTTTTCGTTGCAGGCTCGAACGAATCGCGGATTCCTAGTATATCCAAAGTGTTCATCTGTGATCTGTAATGACTATCATTGCTATATATCTATATATATTAACTATTTAGGTGTTGCTTATGTTTTGCATCCGCGCTAGTCCAGCCCCCGCTCTATCGTTAGTTAAGTAACCTAACGGGTGATGACGAGGCCCCGTGGCGAATGCGGATGGCATAAGCGTACACCATATTTTGGTTGTTTTCTGCAATGGTAGGTTTAAATGATGGGACACATTAAAAGAACTAATGCAAGAAAATAAACCAAGTAAAAGTCATTGGAACACTTTGAAAACCACTCGGTTCTTTTCAAAAACCAGCATTTTAAACGCGGAGCTTGAACCACTCTTTTTAAAAGCTATCTCGTTCCATCGACTATATCAAGTTCACTACGTTCACGGTTTCGCCAAAACCATTCGTAGCCCTCCGTCATTTCGTATGGATATTCAATAGTATTCAAGCTATGTTTGTTGACCTTCGTCAAGGCATAGTGATTGGTAGTTGTTGGGTGTTCATATGTAGCATAGATAGATGCGTTGGTTTGGGACAGTCGTATTACCTTGTTGTCTTTCGTCAAGGGTATGTGCGGGTGGGTTCAAATTAACCTGGATAATGACGGGTAGAACGTGACATGTGACTTATGATTTGTTGACCTTCGTCAAGGTCATAAGAGCATGGGGCAAAAATCCACATCGGGAATTTCAAAAGTACTGAAACTTGATAGCGCTGCATACCATTTGGAGTATGATGATTCTGGTAGGATTCCTTCGGTTTTTATCACGCAATGATATTTGGATCCCGATCCTACTGTGAGTATATGCTACTCCTCCGGAAATCTCTCACTTAACGATCAATGTTATAAACCTAGTAGGTGTCTAGAAAGGTGTTAGCGGGGCTATTCCCACAGGGAAAAGAGGTTACTTAATTAAGGAACTTCGCGAAAGCGTTGGAAAACCTCCCTCGAAGTACCGACACTGGCCTGGCTGAACGGTTAAGCAAGAATTGTACGGTGAGATAGATCTTGACTAGTTCTTTCTTTATGGTTTGAGGAGGGATTCGAGAGACAGTGGGAGCCATCCTGTTTAGATAAATTAAAAACCAATCTAAACTTGCAAGAGCATCATGCTAAGTGTTTTCTTCTCTCTCTCTTAATTGCAGCGACCCAGTGACCGCACCTAGGTTACATCTAGATAATAAAATGACTGAATCTGACTGTTATGACTGGCAAAGGTCTGTCCAGATGTCCATTGCCTATGACAAGCTGGGACACCTCTTGACTGATCCAACCCCTGCCGTCTCAGGTCCAGTTTCCCCTGTCACGGGTATTGATATCCGTAGGACATCGGAAGAAGACTGTGCGAAAGCCAAGTGCCTCGTGTTAGCCTCAGTTGATGGTTTATACCAGAGGCAGCACGAGAAGATGGACTCAGCTTCTATCTTCCTCCATAACAAAGTTTTATATGGAGAGCAATCTCGTATCGCAAGATATGAGTCCTCGAACGAATTGCTTCCAGCGAGGTTGGCTATCGGGTCATCTGTAGGGGGCAACGCCCTTACAGAGACCAGCTCTTTTGAACTCTTGGACCTGAAGACCACGTTGAAGAACGAGTCAGATGCTGACTTAGTTCAACAGTCTCTACCTAATACCCTGAAGGAAACCAGGGAAGTAGAAAGAAAGAGAAGGGCAGAAGTTTCGGGAATGGATGCAGTAAAAGAGGGATGTTCCTATTGTTACGGGAATGAACATGGACAGAAGGATTGCAGGGCTTGCAAAGCCAGTAGCCAGAATTCGAAGCATGTTGTGGTTTCGGCTTCGGGTGTGTTTGTAATAGAGAACTGTATGTCAGTTAACCCTACTTCCTGGGTATTGGATACCGGATCAGGATCTCATATCTGTAATTCATTACAGGCTCTGAGAAACCGTATGGTTATCAGGAAAGGTGATATGACTCTCAGGGTTGCTAACGGAATGGGCATGTATGCTGAATCCGTAGGGGAATATCATCAAGGACTGACAACTGGGCAGATATTGATTCTGCGTAACTGTTTTTATGTACCAGGTGCGACTTGTAATATCATATCTGTATCCTTGATTTCTAAGGAAGGATATGATTTTACTTTTGTAAGCGATGTACTAAACATCCACCTAAATCAAGTCCTGATTGGGTCAGGTACATTACAAAAAGGAATATACGTATTGAATCAAGCTCAGATCTTCAGTGTCCAGAACACACTTAAAAGAAAGTCTCCGGAAACAAATCAGGCTTTCTTATGGCATTGTAGACTGGGCCACATTAATGAGACACGGTTAACAAAGTTACATAAAGAGGGATACTTGAATCCGTTTGAGTATCAGCCTTATGCCACTTGTGAATCTTGTCTCATGGGAAAGATGACAAAGACTCCGTTCACTGGACACGGAGAAAGAGCAAGCGAGCTCTTGGGACTCATACACAGTGATGTGTGTGGTCCAATGTCTACACAAGCTCGAAGTGGTTAATCATACTTCATTACTTTCACAGATGATTTCTCTAGGTATGGGCATGTCTTCTTGATGAAGCACAAATCCGAGGCCTTTGAGAAATTTCAGGAATACAAGAATGAAGTTGAAAAACAAACAGGCAAAAGTATCAAGACACTAAGATCTGATCGAGGTGGTGAATACTTGAGTGCCGAGTTTCTAGGCTACTTAAAAGAGAATGGAATTCTCTCTCAGCTTACTCCTCCATACACACCACAACACAACGGTGTATCGGAAAGGCGGAATCGAACCCTATTGGATATGGTTCGTTCCATGATGAGTAAGGCTGTGTTACCGTGATCCTTCTGGGGTTATGCGCTAGAAACAGCAGCATATCTCTTGAACAAGGCTCCAACCAAGACTGTGCCTACCACCCCATATCAGATGTGGAGTGGGAAGAAACCCTGTCTTAAGTACCTTAAGACATGGGATGTCCAGCTTTTGTAAAAAAGCAGCATGCGGACAAGCTCGAGGCACGCTCAGTACTGTGTAAGTTTGTGGGATACCCAAAGAACTCCAGGGGGTATCTTTTCTATTCCGCAGAGGAACAAAAGGTTTTTGTTTCTCAGCATGCCCACTTCTTGGAAACTGAATTTTTAGAAAATCAGATAAGTGGGAGCGCAATAGAACTGGAAGAAATTCCAGAACCACAAGCTGTTACTGAAACCTTGGTAGAACCAGAAGGTTCAAGAGAACCGGACATTCCAGCGCCACTCCGCAGGAGTAGTAGGCAGTTTCATCCGCCCGAGAGATACTACGGTTTTCTCATAGACGGGGATAGAGAGGATTGCACCATGGATTATGGTGAGCCTACTAGCTTCCAGTAAGCCATCCAGAGCGGCGACACGGTAAAATGGCTGGATGCAATGCGGGCCGAGATGGAGTCCATGTACACCAACAAAGTATGGACTTTGGACTTTGCTCCAGAAGGGGTAAAACCCGTAGGCTGCAAATGGATCTTCAAAAAGAAGATTGGTGTAGATGGGCAGGTTGAAACCTATAAAGCTAGACTTGTAGCAAAGGGTTTTCGTCAAAGACCTGGTTTGGACTATGACGAGACCTTTTCTCCAGTGGCTATGCTAAAATCCATTCGGATCCGTCTTGCCATTGCTGCCTTCCACGATTATGAAATCTGGCAGATGGACGTAAAGACGACTTTCCTAAATGGAAATTTGGAACAGTGCGTCTATATGGATCAGCCGGAGGGATTCATTCAGAGTGGGAGCAGCGGTAGAGTGTGCAAGTTGCTCAAGTCCATTTATGGACTTAAGCAAGCATCGCGGAGTTGGAACATCTTCTTTGATGATACTGTCAAAGAATTCGACTTTATCAAAACCCCAGATGAACCATGCATTTACAGTAAGATTGTAGGGAGAACTGTGGTATTCCTCGTCTTATACGTGGATGACATTCTCCTAATAGGAAATGATATTCCTATACTACAGTCAGTCAAAGGATTCTTGTCGCAGAGGTTCTCCATGAAACACCTGGGCGATGCCAACTACATTCTGGGGATCCAGATCTATCGTGATAGATCTAAGAGGATGTTGGGACTTTCACAGTCAAGGTACATTTGTTCACTCTCATTCTCTCTCATAGAAAAGAAATGAGAAACATTTCCATGTTTGCTCCTCCTTCTTCCTCCTCTTGATTCTTCCTTTGATCTCATGTGTTGAGAGAAAAGGATTCCACTTGACAAACACATCCATACATCTTCTCTACACATCCTAAGCCTTCTAGACTAGCAATCTCTTTGCCCTAGTTGCCTCGGCTCGAGGTGGAGCTCGGTGTACATCTCTCGGGTGGATCGTCTCCGACTCAAGAAGGCTGCGGAGGTGCCCAAGGTCCGGATCGACACTTGGAGCTTGGATGGACGAGCGGGACAGCGGAATGAAGACCTGAAGGACCAGTTTCATGAGCTATACTTTCTACAGCATAGTAGTTATAGCCTCTAATAGTTTACTAGTTTCTAGTTTAGCAAAGATCCGTGCTCTAAGTCCATGTCGCCTTGCGCCAAATTATTGTTTTTCGTCGTTTCCGCCTCCCCGTAAGAACCGGGATGAGCAACGTGGACTTACAATATGCATACGTTTTTACTTGCTGCTTTTTATTGCAAGTTGCCCCATCTTTTCGGCTATTTCGTATGCATGTGCGGCCGACCGGCTTTTCAACGGAAACCTGAAATTAGACACCGATTTCGGCATCAGCACCGCTATAACTGGGATATTGCCAGGAACGAATCATCATTTGCCTCTGTCGATGTCGAACAAAGGTGTCTTAGCGAACAGGGTTAAGGTCCTGTCGACTAAGCCTTTTAACTTCATGAGCCGTAAGGGTCTAACAAAGGTATTTCTCCCTTACAAGTCGTGAGGATCTTGTAGGTGTGTTTTCTCCTTAGGAATCGTGAGGATTCCTAAGTGTATGTTCCTCTGTAAGTCGTAAGGAACCTACAAGAGGGTTTTCTCCTTGTAAATCGAGAGGACCTACAAGGGTTGTTCATCATACGTACATATCCACAGTCACGGATGGGACTTGGTTAGGGAAATGTTTATTCGCGCCCGTGGATTGTATACAAGGGTCAGCATTGAGCCGCTTGTAGGGCAATATCGAAGGTTGTGGGGGTTGCTTAAGCACAGGTTTAGGTCTCTGTAACTTAAGACTTTCAAATCTTATGAGCCGTGAGGGTCCCATAAGAGAGTTCTCCTTACGAGTCGTGAGGATCTCGCAAGTGTATTTCCTCCTTAGGAATCGTGGGGATCCCTAAGTGTGTTGCTCCCTTGTGAGTCGTAAGGATCTCACGCGGGTGGTTTCTCATTACAAGGTCGAGAGGACCCTGTAAATGTCCTTTGACGAGGTTGCTCCATTTCAGGTTTTCACAAACACTCGCCGGTAATCCGTGCCCATTTTGCTTATGGACAAACCGTTTTTTTTATTCTTTTTATTCTTATATATTTTTTAACGAGGTCGCGCCCTTTTGGGTTTTCACGAACACTCGCCGGTAGCCTTGCTGTTTTTACTCACGGTGCCCTTTCGGGTTTTCATCCACGCCCATTTTGCTTATGGACATACCGTTTATCTTTTAATTTTTTTTTATATATATTTTTTTATTCATCTCGTCAGCCTAAGGATGCTGCGGTAGTAGTTTAAGGACGTTTAGGTCCGTTGTTAGTTTAAAGATGTTTCGGTCCATCGTTAGTTTAAGGACGTTTCGGTCCGTCCAGGAGAAGGCTGGCTACTGCTTATAAAGTTTCAGCTTAGGAAGATAGCGAGCGGACATAGTCGTTGTCATCTATCATTGACCTAAGCAGTAACTCGCTAAGCATAGTATTTCTTTAGGAATCGACCATTTATTGGCCTGTAAGGCCTTTCACCGTGCATATCCATGAGTAGATAGGCTCCACCCTGGTAGACCATGTCTATGATGTACGGGCCTTCATAGTTTGGCTCGAACTTTCCCCGCTTGGCGCGATTGGGGATCATAGGCCTTTTGACCACTAGCATGAGTTCGCCTTGGCGGAATGTCCTCGGCCGGGTCAATCATTCATACGAGCGCGTCATCTTTGCTTTATAAGCCTCCAGGTTTTGTTGTGCTATGAGCCGGGTTTCATCAAGGGCATCAAGCTCCTCAAGCCGAAGGTGAGTATTTTCTTCGTCCGTCAGCTCGTAGTGGACCGCCACTCGTAGAGAGGGTAACTCTATCTCAAGGGGGGTACTGCTTCTGTACCGAATACCAACGCATATGGCGTTGTGTTCTTGGCTGTCTTAAACGTAGTCTGATACGCCCAGAGAGCTTCTTGCAGTTTCTCGTGCCAGTCCTTCTTATTTCGGGACACCGTTTTCTTCATGATCTTTGTCAAGGTTATGTTGAAGGCTTCGGCCAGACCGTTAGCTCGCGGATTATAAACCGAGGAATATCTCCAGTCTATATTGTGTTGTTGCACGAAGCGACTGATCTTGTGGCTTCTGTAAGCTGGCCCGTTATCGGAGATGATCCGTCGCGGAGTTCCAAACCGATATATGATGTGCGTCTTGAAGAAATGGAGGATATTCTCCGTCTTCATTTCTCTCAACGGTACTGCTTCTGCCTATTTGGAGAAGTAGTCAGTCGTCGCCAGGATGAAACGATGTCCTCTGGACGATGCTGGTTCGATGGAGCCGACTATGTCTGTTCCCCACATTTCGAATGGCTAGCTAGCCACTGTCGGGTGTAGCGGATTTGGATGCTGGTGGATGAAGTCCCCATGGATTTGGCATGAGTGGCATTACTTCGCATATTCGAGGCAGTCCTGAATCATCGTGGGCCAGTAGTAGCCCATCAGTTTGAACTTCAGCTTCATCTTTGGGCCCGCTTGGTGAGAACCGCAGAGTTCGTCATGAACTTCCTGAACGACTCTTTTCGCTTCGTCAGGTCCCAGACATCTCAACCACAGAGAATCAAATGACCTCTTGTACAGAGTATCATTGACGAAGGCGAAGGACAGAGCTCGTTTCATAAGCTGATGTCTTGAGGACGCATCTTCGGGCGTTCGACGGTATTTGAAGTAGTCTATAAAGACTTCCCTCCAATCCTCGGCCTTTTCCGGGTCTTTTATTTGCATAGACATTTGTTCAGTCGCTTCCTTCTCTTCGGGTGATTCCGGAGATATTTCTGCTGGAGCAAGCACCCGACGGCTTTGTACCACGATTCTTACATCATCGAGGTTCTCATCAGCCAGTTCCTTAAAGAGTTTGGCCAATGCGTCCGCTTTGCTGTTTTCCGCGCGCAGTTTGTTTTCCAAAGTGTATGAAGGAATTTGGGTCAACAGTTGTTGCATTTTTTCGCCGTACTTCACCAACTCTGGTTTGCATGTTTGATAGTCGCCGTTTACTTGACTAACGACCAGCTGGGAGTCTTCGTATATGAGGAGGTTTTCAATTCCCATGTCGATGGCGATCTCGAGGCCTGCTATCAAAGCTTCGTATTCGGCTTCATTGTTCATCCTCGGCTCTGTTAGGGAGAAAGCAAAGCGCATTATCCCTCCTCGTGGAGTTACAAAGATGAGTCCTACCCCCGATTTGATTATAGGGGTACTTTGTTTGCGTTTCTTCACGGAAGATGCTCCATCGAAATAAAGCTCCCATCGGGTATCACCACCGTCGATCGCATCAAACGCATGTTCGTCTGGAAGATCGCAATTTAAAGGAGAATTGGTGGGTATCGGATGCTCAGCGAGGAAGTCGGCGATGGCCTGGCCTTTCACTGCCTTGAGAGGTTGATACGTTATCGAGAACTCTATCAAGAGCAGGGCCCACTTAGCGAGTCGCCCCGTCAATATGGCCTTTGGCATTAAATATTTAAGGGGGTCCACCTTCGAAATGATACGGACTTCATGTGCCAACACATAGTGTCTGAGCTTTGTTATCGCAAAGATCAACGCCAGGCGGTGTTTTTCAATGGGGGAGTAGTTGCTTTCTGCCCCCAGTAGAACTCGACTTAAGTAGTAGAGTGCTCTTTCTTTCCCTTGATCGTTTCTTGGGTCCATAATGCGCCCAAGGAGCCTTCAAGAGCGGTTGTATAAAGAATGAGGGGCTTTCCCTTGACCGGAGCAGCCAGCACTGGCGGGTTCTGCAGGTATTGCTTGATCTCGTCTAGCGCGCTTTGGCATTTTTGGTCCCAGACGAACGGGGTTCCCTTCTTCATCAGATGGCTGTAAGGACGGCACTTGCCTCAAAGGTTGGCTATAAATCGCCGTATATACGCGAGCTTCCCTTGGAGAGATCGCAATTGTTTGAGAATCCTTGGCGGAGGCATTTTCATGATCGCCTTGATCTTTGACAGATCTATCTCAATACCTCGATGTCGGACGATGAATCCTAGGAATTTTCCCGAGGAAACTCCGAATGCACACTTGAGAGGGTTCATCTTCAAGTTGTATCGTCGAAGACGTTGAAATACGGTCCTCAGATGCTCGAGATGTTCCTCGTATGATTTTCTTTTAACCACGAGATCGTCGATGTAGCATTCGACAATTTCGTGTATGAGGTCATCGAAGATTTTCGTCATGGCCCTCTGGTAGGTGGCACCGGCGTTCTTTAAACCGAAGGGCATCACCTTGTAGCAGAATATACCCAAAGGAGTCCTGAAGGCGGTGTGTTTCTGGTCTTCGGGATGCATCTTTATCTGATTATACCCTAACGAGCCGTCCATGAAGGAGAAAACCTCATGAGTGGACGTAATGTCTATCATCAGTTCGGTGACTGGCACTGGGAAATTGTCTTTCGGGCAGGCTTTATTGAGATCCCGGAAGTCCACGCATATACGCACTGTCCCATTTTTCTTCATCACCGGGACGATGTTGGTGATCCATTCAGGATATTGAACCTCCTGGATAAAGCCAGAGTCGATCAGCTTCTTGACCTTGGCGTTGATACTCATCTCAAGCTCGAGCCGCATTCTTCTTGGTGATTGTTTAACCGGCTTGACGTCCGGTGATATCGCCAATTTATGCACAGCAATTTCTGGATCCAGTCCCGGCATTTCGGAATAGTTCCATTCGAAGCAATCCTTATGCTGCATAAGCAGGTCTTTTAATGAAGCCACCCTTTCTTCAGACAGCAGCTCGCTAATGAATGTCGGTCGCGGGTTGTTCTCCGTTCCCAACTCAATTTTCTTGAGGTTATCTGCAGTGGTATGGATTCCATCTTCCAGCTCTTTTGGCGCTGGTGGAAATTCTGAGATTACCTCATCGTTGTTGTTTTCGAAGCACCAGGGAAATTCATCCATGTTCTCGGGCTCTTCCTTCGATATTGTTATCATGTGACAAGTACGAATTCGCTTCCAATCCCAATGTGGAACTGGTTCTTCTTCCGTGGCCTTGGGTTCGTGCTTCTGTGGCGGCGCTACCCTCGAGTTGTCGGACAGAGCGAACTTGCCAAGCTGATACTAATCTTCGACCCAATTCTTGAAGGTGAAGTAGTCTTCGAGAGGATGCCCTACCACTCGGTGATAAAAGCAATAGTCTGGGTGTGAGACCTCGCCTGCTTGTTCGGGGTGTTTAGACTCCGGCGGTGTAAGCATTTGATGTTTTAGAGTGAGGTCAAGTGTTTTCTTTGTCTTGTCTCAAGGAAAAGAGTACGCCCGACCCATTTTTCTTATGAGGGATAGATCGGAACCGCTCGATTCCCGCTTGCGTGACTTCTTAGTCCTGCTTTGTTGCTGTTGAGCGCCTTTTTCGCGTTTCGATTTGTTTCTGCCTCTGTGTCGAGCCTTCTTAATAACAGGTTGACAAGGAGCGACATTTTCATCTTTCACAGCCTTTTGGAGGAGGTGTTGCGTTTTGGCTTTCTCGTAGATGGCCATTTCGCGGTTATGGTCGTCTCAGACTTTTTGACCAGCTTCCTTTATAAGCTTGTCCATTTGTTCTTCGAATGATGGACTGGGCACTTTTGCATCAGAAACTTTTACTGGTTCAGGATTAGAATCTTCCCATTGAGCATCGCTTCTTCATCAAAGTCATACACGAAGTAGCAACCGTGGAGTAGCTCTCGTTTCTTTGACCGGATGTATCCAAGCCCGATTGTTTCCATTCTCCCATTAGGCAACTTGCGTTGAGTACCGGGAACGTTCTAGACTTTGTCATAGAACTTGGCTTTTCGAACGGTCTGCTTGAAGGATATCCCCTGGCGTTTAGCAGCCTCTTCAAGCCCTCTGTATAATATCTGGGGAGACGGATGGGCTGAAGCATGTCAAGCGTAGGATCCGCGCCATGCCAGATTTCTTTCTCCACTCTGGTTTCTTCAGAGCGGTAGAATAGAATTGATTTTTCGCCTTCTCGCTCGGGTGGGACATAGAACGTCTGCAGCTCTTCTACATTGTAGATATCAAGTGCATCCAGTTCTTTACGGTGTTTAAGAGACACCATGGCGACTTGTAGACTTTGCTTTTCGTCAGCGGACGTTTGTATTGAAGGTCGAGCAGAGAATACAGCATGGACCTCATCTTCCGAGTCGCTACCAAAGATCAACGTAGGAGCGGATGGTCCTGGCTTGTTGTGTCGAGACGGACCCGAATAAACTATCTCCTCTTCCTCCTCGGTATCACTGCCGAAGACAGGGATGGTGGCATTAGCTTTATTCTCCGGCTTGTGACACCTCTCCGTGTCTTCGAAATCCGGTAAGAAGTATTTGGCATCTTCATATTTGCGGACCTCGTTCACAGAGAACGGGTTCAGTTCTCCCACCACGGTATACTCGAGGCCATCCTTAGAATACTTCATACACTGATGTTGTGTAGAAGGGATGATGTTGTACTCGTGTAACCATGGTCGGCCGAGCAGAGCATTGTAGCATGTCTTGGCGTCTATGACGTGGAACTTAATGTCCGTGACGAGTAGCCTGAAGCGTAGCGTCAGTATCACAGACCCAAGAGTTCTTGATGATTGGGAGTCGAACCCAGAGATGGTAATCTTATCCCGAGCAAGGTGCTGGACGCTCATGCAGATTTCTTTTAACAGCCGCACATTGAGGAGGTTAACGGAGGATCCATTGTCGATCAGGATTTTGCCTATCTTTATATCCTGACAGTATCCTGAGACATAAAGGGGGCGATTGTGTTCGCACGTCCCAAGGAGAAGGTCTTCATCACCAAAAGCGACATCGGCCGTGTACACTTCCTCCAATTCATCCTTCATCTTTTCTTCAGTCAGGAAAGCTTGGAATTGTTCCGGATCCTGTAGTGCCTTGATTAATGAATCTCTCGCCTCCTTTGATAGCAAAAGGGCGTCAAGAATGCTGAGCTGCGAGGATAGTTTCCTCAGATGCGCTAAGACGTTGTAATCCACCTTATTCCTCTTCGGCGGGTCCTTGGCACTTAGCTCCTCCACCACTTGGTCATCTAAGACGATATCTTCAGGGACCTTCTCTTTTCCCTTATCTTTTTTATTTGAGGGTCCGAGGTTCTTTTCGGGAAGCGTGCGATTACGTAGCTGGATATTTTCGCAGACCTTCGGCTCTTCTTTTTTTCCCGAGGTGAACTCTTTAAAGAGAGGGCCAAGCTCCAGCTCCTCATCAGAATCTCTCCCGAATGTAGGCACCTGTGATCCCCGGCGTTAACCATGCGACAATCACCGGTAGTTCTGTTAAACCCTTCGGTCATATTTTTCCGCTCCCGATGAGTTTTGCGTTTCTCCCGCTTAAAATGTTGTCGATGAGCAACATATCCTTTCCACCATCTATCGAAAGCTTTGCACTCTTCAGTGGGGTGCAAAATCTTCTGATGATATAAGCAATAGGAGGGGTGCATTTCCATTTCACCAGTAATGTTTCCTTCGGAGGATGGTAGCTTCATGCCCATTGATATGGCCTTAGCAAACCTTTTCCTCATCTTGAATTTGCTTTTGTCGGTAGTGGATGTATTTTGCTCCAGCGGGAGTGTTTCAGCTCTTTCGTCAAGTCGCTGGCGCTTGGCCCTTTCAAATATAGCCGTCTCGCGTTCTCGATCAGCTTTACTTTTGAACCGAGCTTCGTTAAGGAATGCGTCAATTACTTCATCTGATGGCCCCAGAATTTTTGGTTCGGGATCTTCCCCCAGCTTCTCAGTGCAAGGAACCTCCTAATCGTCCATCAACGAAGGGGAGATCATATGGCAGCTCGCCACATAATCCTCAGACTCATCCGACGAACTTTCTCCCTCATCTTCCTCTTGAAAGACGTGGTTGAGAAACTCTTGGAGTGTAATGGGTGTCCCTGCTTTCTGATTGTATTCCTCCAGCGCGTCAATTTGTTTTTGTAAGTCTGTGCTCTTGTCGCCAGGCTTCACAGGCTTCTTGGATTTCTTCTTCTTCTTCTTCTTCTTTGAAGATTTTGACGGCTGGTTGCGAGTGTTTGGGCCGCCACCATCAGTCTTTGGAGTTGGACGTGGCTTCAACATCCCTTCAATGACTTGCGGTTCCAACGGGTTCTTCCACTTGATCGCTGGGCATGCCTGAAGGTCGTTCAGCATTCTCTTTGTCTTAGCTGACAGCACAACATCCCATGGGGCTTCTTCAACGAAAGAGCATGTTGCCCCCGGCATATTCATCCTTTTAGAGGCGTGAGGTTGCGACGGACTGACCTTCCATCTATCAGATAACGCGAACTTGCCCTGTTGGTACTGGTCTTCAAGCCAATTTTTGAAGACATAGCAATCTTCGATCGGATGACCCAGTACCCGGTGATAGGGACAATAGTTGAGCTCATTGACATCATTTGGTTGCGACGGACGTTTTGGCTCCGGGAAATTTATGAGTCGGTTGCGCAACGCCAGCTTGAATAATCTTCTCGTTTTATCTCGGGGAAACGAGTAAGGACGTCCCAGTCTCTCCTCAAGGGGTACCAGCGGACGCGTATTATTTTGACGAATAACCGGCTTCGAGTTGCTCGGCTGTTGTTGAGCATTAGCGACAACGATCGCCTTTCCCTTCCTCTTGTCATTTCGGGGGTCCGGCTTTGGAAGAGGGGGTCTATGGCCCATCTGATCCATTTGCGCTAACTTGTCAATCAAGGCCTGGAAGGTAGTCGGCTTGAAGAACATCATAAATTGCGAGATGGTTGCTTGCGGATCAAGGGTTCCCACAAACATACCCACTGCAGGAGCTTCTTCAATGCGCTGCTCGCACTTTTGACCATAAGTTCCGCCACCGTATAGCATATTGAACCCATGTCTCGCCTGGCTTTACCCTGACGTTAATCAGTGCCGTCATCGGGGTTCGCTCACTGGCACTTGCAAAACGCTGGGTAAACAACAGCTCTATCTCCGTGAAGGTCTTGATAAAGTCGTTCAGGAGCTCAGAGTACCACTCGAACGCCGTATCTGATAAGCTTCCAACAAACTGGCGAAGTAACAGTTTGTCATCCCCGCCGGTGTTGCCGCAGAGTGCCCTGAACTGGGCAACATGCTGGTGAGGATTTCCCGTCCCCTTATAGACATGGAACTTGGGAATTGTGTAGCCCGGCGGGTACTTGATCTGGTCGTACCAACTCGGATACGGTCGTCCTGTTTTTACGACCTGGCCGGCTGCTTCAGTCGCATGATGAACCCGTATTTGTTGGGCTATGTACTCATCTAGGTCAGCCTTGGAGATTGTCTCCTCCTTAGCTGTTGACAGAGCTGGCAGAGGACTTGACGTCTCTCCCCTATCGTCTTCAAGGACGATCGGGGGATCTTTGGCCGGAGGATCTTGTTGGATCATCATCCTCACCATATCTTGGAACAAGAGGCCCATACGCTTTATGTTGGCTCCTTGTTCAGCAGCCTCTTTATCCTTCTTCTCCAATATCCGATGAAGGAATTCGGCGTTAGTCTCTTGCTCCTGACGTTCATCTGAAGACGTTTCAGGGCTTTCTTTTGGCCCAGTAAGTACGGCCATAGCGTTCATCATCTCTTGGAGCTTCTGCTGCTGCTACTGCGCTTTGGTCACCGATCGCGTGAGCGGTCTATGACCTGTTGATATGCTGCTGTCCTTTTTACCAGACGCCATATAGACAGTATGAACTACCATGCCCCCAGACATAGGGCGTTTGGGTTCACCACCTTTGATATTCGCCACAGGTGTAGGGACTTTCTCTGGCCTTCTTCTCTTATGGGCCGTAGAAGTTGAGGGGGCCGTTGCTTTGGGCACCCAAGTGGTCGTCAACTTTCGTTGCTTGATCGGGGGATTTTTTTCTTGCCGACCTTTCGACTTCTTCTGTTGGCGAGAGAAATTAGGATCAATCACAGATTCTCGGACTCGTCGCCATGTTTTATAGATCCTGGAGGACAGCGATAGAGGAGACTGCTCCGGCTTTTCTGTTTCCACGGCAGTCTCTACCGGTGGAGTAGATCTTTTGAGCACCGCAGTCGGCGAGTTTCTGCGTAACCTGTTCAGCAGTTCAAAGCTGTTCCCGGTTGGAACAGCAGCGTTAACTTCCACCGTTGGGGATGGCGGAGTTACCCCAGAGGGGGAGTTGCCCCCAGTCTTCCTTATCCGGTGCCAGGGGCGTCGTCGGGCGCGATGAGTTGTCGGTATTGGTTCAGAGACAGAAACGACTTCTTCTTGCCCCATGTTCAGGTGTGGGGCTGTTGCCGGCGTCAGCCTATTGAAGACTGATGTCTTTTAAGCAGCAGGAGCAGGAGTGGGAGTTGGGACGGTCAGTCTTGTAAAGACCGATCTCTTAGCAGGAGAAGCCGCCTTGACGACTTCAGGAACAGGTTTGTCTACTCTTTTTGGAATAACCTTTTCTGGGACCGCATGCTTCATTGTGGGCCCGCAGGGGTTTTGGCCCAGTCTGGAGAAGACCGAGGCGCTGGTGTTAGGCGACCCGTTGAGAGGGGCCGCAGTAACTGTAAGTCGATCGAAGACCGACTTCTTAGGAGCTTCTTGTACGGGCACAGGGGTGCTGAAGCTTGTTGGCAGAAGCATGGTTCCAAAAAACAGCCCTGTGGTGGCTTGAGTAATCTGCTCCACGGGCATGGTGAACAAAGAGGCCGCTTGGGGCCCGTAGGTTATGCCCCCAGTTGAGGCAGGACGCGAGTTGCAGCTGCAGTTGGAGCACTTCGAACAGGTAGAGGCCATCGATGCTTGATTTCTGCGCCAGGCAAAAGACCAAATCTTAGTAACTTAAAATCCAAAGGCAACCATTAACAAACAACGATTCGTTCGCGAAGAAGATGCACGAAGTGTGGAGTGGAAAGAGGAAAAGGTCCCACCGGGCGTGCTAGAATCTGTTCCCCTCCGAACGACGGCGCGACGTGAAGACGTCTTGCTTGAAATTCGGGGCAGATGCTATATGGTTTTATCCGTCTACCTCTCCGAAGATGCCAAGTTGATTTATGGCACCGTGTATTGGAGATTTAGACGGATGCGGCCGATGTAGCAGACTTCGTCAGATTCCCCCTCGTTTGAGGGGGTTATGATTGTGGGGACGCTCTTCCCTACAGGCGCAAGCCCCTGCAGTTAATTACGCTACCGCATCGCGGTAGCCACTTTCTCCTTCTCCAGAATTTCACTTCATGTCGTGTGTGTTTGTTTTGTTTGTGGATGCCTGTGGATTGTATACGGAGACTATGTTATGCCGTCGCCCGTAGGACGTGGATTAGTCCAAATCAGTATTTACTTAGATTTAGGTTTGGTGTTTTAGTTTAAGGATACGTTAGCCATATTGCGGCTAAGATCAACTTAAACGTTCGTCAAGGATACGTTAGTCTGATTTGAGATTAAGATCAACTTAACGGGATCGTTTCGATCCGACAAAAGAGCAATTGGCTCTATTGTTTAGTTTAATGACGTTGCGGTCGATAAGTAGTTTACGGACGTTGCGGTCCATATTCCCGTTTAGGGACATGGTAGTCCATATTCTAGTTTAAGGACATAGGGGTCCATAAATAGTTTAAGGACGCTTAAGTCCGTGGGTTTAAGGACCCCACAGTCCGTATTTTAGTTTAAGGACGCTTATGTCCGTGGGTTTAAGGACCCCACAGTCCGTGTTGATGCATGGTTGTCGGGACCCGTCACCTCTCTGACGTCGTTAAAGGATTACAACGGTAGGAGTCAAAGGAGTTCGGAGATGTACCCTCGAACCGGATGTAAATTGATTTAAGAAAGCAGTCTTGCTCGGTCAATTTAATTTGAGGACTTACGGCCATCATTGGGCAAAGTCCAGTTGAGAATATTCAACTTTATTTCTTATATTTGGTCTATCAGACCTGTGCTAGGGCTTTGCCCATGTTTAATAATGAATAGCATTAATCTTGGTCTCTGTTGGACCTTTATTTGGGCTCTTCCCCTTTTAAATGATGCACAACATCTGTTCTGGTCTGATAGACCCTTGTTTGGGCTCTGATGCATTGCATCTATTTTTACTTAGGCTCTGATGTATTGCATCTGTTTGAAAAAAAATGCATAGCATTTACTAGGCCATTTAGGCCTTTTTAATTGGGCTGAGCCCTTCTTTTTAATGATGCAGTGCATCAATTATCTGACAAGGGCCATGTGGCCTTTCAGGCGCTTTGCGCTAATAAATGAGCGCAAGCGCTTGCGGGGGTGACACGTGTCACGCAAGCGCAGTGCGCTGCGCTTGCGCTGCCGACACGTGGCGCGCTCTGGTGAGTTGCGCCAAATTCAGAGAGCAAAGCTCTATCTTAAAAGCGCACAGTGCAAGTGAGTCAGATGCTGACACGTGGCTCTCTCTGATGGTTTGCGCCAAACCAGGAGCGCAACAGTGCAGTTTTTTGCAAGTGCAAGGCACTATTTGATTTCTTGATCCAATTTAGATCAAAGCAAACAAGTATTTCTTGTTTTTCTTGATCTCAGAGAACCAATGGTTCACAAGTGCAAAGTACTATTTTTATTTGTTTTTTATTGAAGATCATTGATCTTGTTCTTAGATCAATAATCTATTAGAAGAAATTCTTCTATCTTAATGGTTTTTACCTTATTCTCCTTGAAATTTCTTCAGAGTTCTCTCTGTTTGAAGTTCTTGATCTCTCACAATATTCATCCTTTTGATTTGGGGTCTAGGGGCCATTATATAGTGCCCAAAAATTTGTTAAATTTGTTGGAGAGATCTTTCTCTGAGTGATTGGGGGAATTTTCGTTACCGTTGGATCTTTGATCCAAGGGCTTCTGTTTTACAGAAGCCAATCTTCTTGTTTTAACAAGAACAGAAAAATCTTGCTAGAATTTAATTCTGTTTGGCGCAAACGCCCCAGTGCATGACACGTGTCAAGCAGCGCATAGCGCAGCGCAACTGCGCTGACACGTGTCGCGCAGCGCACAGCGCAGCGCAACTGCGCTTGCGCAACTGCGCTGACACATGTCGCGCAGCGCATCTGCGCTGACACGTGTCGCGCAGCGCAACTGCGCTAGCGCATCTGCGCTGACACGAGTCGCGCAGCGCACCGCGCAGCGCCACTGCGCTTGCGCATCTGTGCTGACACGTGTCGCGTAGCTGCGCTTGCGCAACTGAAGCGTTGCTTCCTTTAATTTTGTTTTGAATAGAGCTTTGCTCTGATTGGGCGCGCTGCCTTGGGCGATGCGCTGATGTATCATCTTTTGACACGTGGCGCGTTGCGCGCAGCGCAAAGAATCTGAAGCGTTGCTTTGAATTTTGAATTTTGAAATTCAAACAGAGCTTTGCTCGGATTGGGGGAAACATCCACCTTAATCATGGTTTGATTGGGTCCGGTGCACTAGATAACGGTATATACGTGTTAAACCAATTACAAATTTTCAATGTCTAGAACACACTAAAAAGAAAGTCTCCAGATATAAATCAGGCTTTATTATGGTATTGTAGACTAGATCACATCAATGAGACAAGGTTAACTAAGTTACATAAAGAAGGATATTTGGATCCGTCAGAATATCAATCTTATTCAACTTGTCAATCATGTCTCAAAGGAAAGATGACAAAGACTCCGTTCACTGGACACGGAGTAAGAGCGAGCGAGCTCTTAGGACTCATACACATCGATGTATGTGGTCCAATGTTGTAACACTTTGAAATTTCCGTTTGAATGTCTGTCGTGATAATTAGTGATGGTACGTGTGATTATATATGTGTTTCTAGGATTATTAGTTTTTTTTTAGTCGTGTTAGCAATTGAAAGATTCTCTTTTTGTAGTGTTGCACACTTAGCTATTTTGGGACTTAGGGTTTTTGGTTACATGGTTGCTAACTTAATTCTTACATTTTAAATCATATCCTAAACCCTTTTTATAATTTCTAAGAGAAACAACAAAAGAAAAGAAATCCAAATAAAACAAGGTAGTATGGTGGTCAGGTAAAGGGTGGACTTTTGACCCCATTCTCCTCTCTCTCTCTCTTTCTCATCTCCCCACTTCAGAAACTCCTGCAGCTCCAGCAGCAAAACCCCTCCCATTTCCTTCATTTTCTTCTTCTCTTCACTTTCCATTGAATTCCCAAACAAAACCCTACACCAATCAATACTTTTTCCATCACAAAACATGAAAAAGACAAAGTTTTTCGAGGTGTTCAAGGCAAATCTGCACACTTGAGGGAGGGACTGGACTTTAGGTAGTTTTTAAGGTCATTAGAAGGTATAAATCTCAATCCTAGCACCCAATTTTCATAACTTGCATGTTTAGTTTAGAAATATCATATTTTTATGCCTTTTTAGTGCTATTGAAGGGGGTTTAGTGTTAATATGTTAAATTTGAGTTGTTGTGGCTTGATTAGCTTGTTAATGAGTTATTAGTGTGGGATTAGACCTAGATTTGTTTCAGATTTCATCAAAATACCATAAAGTTCCATTTTTGTGCAAAATGTGTCATTTGAACTGAGATAAGGCACTGTAGGAAATCTGCTACTACCCGAGACTTTTCAGAACAAAACTAGACATCATTGCAGCATGTATGGGGAGTATAGAGTGCACAAACCAAAC
This sequence comes from Agapanthus africanus, assembly GCA_030015575.1. Lineage (NCBI taxonomy): Eukaryota > Viridiplantae > Streptophyta > Magnoliopsida > Asparagales > Amaryllidaceae > Agapanthus > Agapanthus africanus. The sequence goes on from JASDDO010000012.1 coordinate 360,611,535, forward strand.
CTGGGAACCCAATTCCCAAGTCTGGCCGCCGAAATGTGCATTCTAGCCGCAAATTGCGGCCAGATAGGGGAGATTTGGGTTGGGGTTTGAGGTGTGGGTCTCTGCTTGTATGTGAGTTATTTTGGTATATATAGTTTTGCAATATCTTTCCTTTATCAAATTCTGGGGTAGAATACCTATTTTCCCGTATTTTCAACCCTTCGCGACACGCGTGATACGTGTGTGTGGGTTTTGGGTTTCTGCGTATCGCGACGCGTCGGAGTGATTTCAGACGCGTAACCACACGTTTTAGCGTATCGCGCACACGCGCGCTTGGTTCGCGACACGAGTTACTAGTTCGGCTTTAATGTCGCGTTTATGTGACTTCAAGCTTACATATGATATATTATGTAATTCTAGGTTCGCAGGCGAGTACGGCGGACGCCGCGAAGAAGGGGCAGCAGGTTGTTGGCTACACCTAGCGAGAGACTACGGTGAGTAGATTTCACATCTACGGGGATATCGCCCGCATGGCGTTCTACGTCAGGCCTGATAGGACCTTATAGTGTTCCTTATATATATAAATATATATATATATATATATATATATATATATTGCATGTTCATGGTTACTATCTAGTGCATTGCATTGTAGCTCATCTATATATGACATGACTTGATATTCATACTTGATACCTATATCACATTGGATCAGTGCATTGTAGCTCATCTATATGTGACTTGACATGATATTCATACTTGATACCTATATCACATCGGATCATTGCATTGTAGCTCATCTATATGTGATATGACTTGGTATACATACTTGGTGCACATATCTCATCACAATTACTTGTATTATTGGTTGAGCTTTCATGTGATTTCTGGATTTGGAAACCGTGGCCTTTTCAAATAAGTAATCATTTAAAAACCCGGTTCCCTTGATATGATATTTTGGGGCGTCACCCCGTGTTTTCTCGGTGCTATAGGCATGTATTGAGAGAGGGCTGACCCGGACTGACGGATGCCCGATGTTTTGAGAGAGGGCTGACCCGGACTGACGGATGCCCGATGTATTGAGAGAAGGCTGACCCGGACTGACGGATGCCCGATGTATTTAGAGAGGGCTGACCCGGACTGACGGATGCCCGATGTATTGAGAGAGGGCTGACCCGGACTGACGGATGCCCGATGTATTGTGTGAGGGCTGACCCGGACTGACGGATGCCCGATGTATTGAGAGAGGGCTGACCCGGACAGACGGATGCCGATGTATTGAGAGAGGGCTGACCCGGACTGACGGATTCCCGATGTATTGAGAGAGGGCTGACCCGGACTGACGGATGCCCGATACAGGATGTTTTGCGTGTCGATGCTAGACATGAGTATTTATGATATTTGGGTGCCGATGTTGGGCACTCAGGATTCTCAGAGATGTACAGGATTTGAGGGCCGAGGAGAGTGCCGGTGCATGAGCTATTTTTGGGAGATCTGGGTGCAATGAGAAACCAATTATATATCCCACGTTGACATTCCGTGTAGATATTATATTGCCCCTGCTCAGCATTACTTTTGTACCTCATCCTGTAGATGTATTACCTGTTAGAGCATTTGTACCTCATCCGGTAGTACAGTACCCTATCGAGCACTTGCATGGTTATCGCACATACTGCTTATCACATATTGATATCATCTGTTGGCATATGATAGAGTAGCGTAGTACGTGCATGCTCGCGATTACCTTTATATGTTATTTCTATTCACGAGTTGGCAACTCACCCCCGTTGTGCCACAGTGTTTGCAGGTTGCCCTTCGGAGTAGTCGCGGCAGGCTGCTTTGCATCTTTTGACACAGATACCCCCATAGTTGGTGTACTAGCTCTTTTGCTGATAGGTGGGTTTTGTGCGGTATCTGTTTATCTTTCAGTATGTACATTGTTGTATCTAGTATTCTCCATCTACCATGTATGTATTTGACTTAGATACAGTGTGAGGACGATGTTGTATTATATTTGTTTTCTGGTGTCGAGCTCGTTGTGAGCCGGCTGTACTTGCAGTTTATTCTATCTGTGTTGTTACCACTTGTGGATCTTGATCTTCGCTACGGCGTCGTATATTACTATCTTGGTGATTTTTACTTAGATTTCTTATCATGTTAGTAAATGCTTTCCTTTAAAACTTATAACACTATACTTTCACTGGTTTGATTTCTGGGTTTTCGGTTCACTTAGTCGCGTTACGCCTGTAGACGTTACGTGGTTAAGTTCCGGTCACGGGCCAAACTTCGGGTCGTGACAAAGTTGGTATCAGAGCGTAGGTTTTACCTTTCGGAGTGTAGGATGACCCTGGTATGATGGAGTAGGTAGCTGCAGCAGGGTAGCGTAGCGTGTGTATGTTCCGCGGCATACTCACGACACGGTACTCCGCCTACGCGACCTTAGGACTTTTTGATGTAAATTCCTCCTTGAGTATATACATTCTTGCGATTCGATTTCCGTATCCTTATCGAATCCTGTTGTTTCTGATAGCCAATATGCCGCCAAGGACTACGAGGGCGCAGAGAGCGGCCGCGAGAGCCGAGGTTCGAGTTGATTCATCTGAGACGAGGACTAACCCGAGTAGTACTCCTGTTGTGCCAGGACAGATTGTTTCCCTTACGACAGCTCAGATCGCTAGACTAGTGGTAGAGATACAGGGCCTACGCCAGGCGATGAGCTCGTTGGTAGAGGTCGTGCGAGCGCAGTGACAGGTGGTCGTCACCCCTGTTACCCAGTTGTTCCTTGCGATCATCATGCAGTCTTCCGTCCCCTACATAGCACCGGTGGGGGCAGCCTCAGTTTACAGGACACGTCTTCCAGAGACCGTGAGAGTTCCAGAACAGTTGAGGAATCATACTGGTGTACCAGCCCAGAGCAGAGGCTTAGGACGAGGACAGTCGTTTGGCTTCCACCCCCAGGCAGGACAGCATTCAGTGCGTAGGTGTTTACGATGCGGAAGCCTTCAACACCTCATCAGGCAGTGTTTCTTCACAGCACGTCAGGGTCGTGCTCTGAGACGTCGTGGACGCTGAGGGTTTGCACAGAAGGATCAGGCTAGTAGAGGAGGAGTTCGGTCAGTCGCAAATGAAGGACAGGCACAAGTTTTCGCTTCGACTCATCGGGACGTGCGGGTATCCAATGCTGTGGTTTCAGGTACTCTTTCAGTTTGTCCTTTGTTGCACACGTATTGTTTGATCCGGATCCTTGTGCTCATATGTTTTCACGTACTCGTATGTATCCACACACCTTGTGCCGAGTTTGGGTAGAGAGTCCGGTTTGCTTGGTCAACCGCTAGTTGTAACTACTCCTGCGGGAGAGTCGTTTGTTGCTAGGCACGTGTTCCGATCCTGTACCGTCCGTATCGGCGAGAGAGAGAGTTGCCGGTCGATTTGATCCTTCTTGAGATGTTGGACTTCGACGTTCTTTTGGGCATGGATTGGTTAGCCACGTGCTATGCTTCTGTTGACGGCCGCGAGAAGACAGTTCGATTTTGTTTTCCCGGCAAGTCGGTTGTTGTTGTGTTGGGGGACCATAGTGCCACCCCTCACGGTGTGATTTCTTCTGTTCGCGCTAGACAGCTTTTGCGGATGGGATGTCAGGGATTTCTCGCATATGTTTGCGATACTAGGGCTATAGAGGTTCCTTTGGATCAGGTTCCGGTTGTTAACGAGTTCCCTGATGTGTTCCCTGACGAGCTTCCTGGGCTACCGCCCGAGCGTGATATTTCCTTCTGTATTGACTTGGTTCCTGGCACGGGGCCTATTTCTGTGCCGCCGTATCGGATGGCCCCGGCGGAACTTAGAGAGTTGAAGGGTCAGTTGCAGGACTTGCTGGATAAAGGACTTATTCGACCCAGTGTTTCTCCTTGGGGCGCTCCAGTCCTGTTGGTCAAGAAGAAGGACGGCAGTATGCGTTTGTGCATCGACTACCGCCAACTGAACAGGGTGATGGTGCGGAACATATATCCTTTGCCACGCATCGACGATTTGTTCGACCAGCTTCAGGGGGCAGGATACTGTTCGAGGATCGATTTGCGATCGGGCTACCATCAGCTGCGGGTTCGACAGAAGAACATTCCTAGGACAGCTTTCCGCACACGTTACGGCCATTTTGAGTTTTTGATGATGGCGTTCGGACTAACCAACGCGCCAGCAGCATTTATGGACATGATAAACCGTATTCTCCGGCCGTATCTTGGTCTATTCATTATAGTGTTTATTGACGATATCTTGGTGTATTCTCGGTGTAGAGAGGAGCACGAGCAGCACCTGCGGATTACGCTGCAGACCTTGAGGGAGCATCAGCTTTTTGCCAAATTCTCCAAGTGTGCCTTCTGGATAGACAGCGTAGACTTCTTGGGGCATGTGATTACACGAGATGGTATATGTGTCCACCTGAGGAAGATAGAGGCAGTTCAGAGTTGGCCTAGACCCACGTCAGTGACGGAGATTCGCAGCTTTGTAGGGCTGGCAGGCTATTACCGGCGATTCGTGCAGGACTTCTCTCGCATTGCTACACCTTTGACCGGGTTGACCCGGAAAGGGAGTTCGCTTCGATTGGACGGAGGAGTGTGAGCACAGTTTCCAGCGGCTACGGGCTCTACTGACTACGACACCAGTGCTATCATTGCCTTCAAGATCAGGCGGGTTTGTGGTCTACTGCGATGCTTCACGAGTGGGGCTGGGATGCGTTTTGATGCAGCATGATAGGGTGATTGCGTATGCTTCGCGGCAATTAAAGAGACATGAACAGAATTACACCACTCATGATCTGGGGATGGCTGTAGTGGTCTTTGCACTCAAGATCTGGCGACATTATCTGTATGGAGAGTCGTGCCAGATATTTACCGACCACAAGAACTTAAAGTACATATTTCAGCAGCGAGACCTGAACCTTAGACAGCGCCGATGGATGGAGTTAGTAAAGGACTACGATTATGAGATCTTGTATCACCCGGGCAAGGCGAATGTAGCGGCAGATGCTTTGAGCAGGAGGCCTGGGGGTAGTCTATCTTGTTTGAACGCAGTACAGAGGCAGTCGTCGGCAGATTGGCAGATCTTATGCGACAGCCGGGTACAGTTCAAGTGTATGCCGATCGGGGGACAGATTGCGCATGTTTGTGCACGCCCACAGTTGCTTGACCGTATACAAGAGGCACAGCATAGTGATGACCGCTGTTCAGAGATCAGGACACAGATGGGACAGGGAAGAATTTTCCGAGTTCGTGATCGATGATCAGGGGATACTACGATTTGGAGCTAGACTGTGCGTACCCGATGCTGAGGGATTGCGGCGCGAGATTCTTAAGGAAGCATATCGATCGGTATATAGTGTTCATTCCGGTTCCACCAAGATGTACCATGACTTGAGGGCTGTTTACTGGTGGGACGGTATGAAGAGAGACATTGCAGATTTTGTGTCGAGATGCCTGACTTGTCAGCAAGTCAAGGCTGAGCACTAGAGGCCCGCGGGAGAGCTACAGCCGTTACCCATTCCGGAGTGGAAGTGGGAGCATATTTCGATGGATTTCGTGGTGGGTCTACCCAGGACTAGTCGAGGGTATGACTCCATCTGGGTGATCGTGGATCATTTGACGAAAGCGTCTCACTTCTTACCGGTGAAGACGACTTTCGGATTTGCTCAGTACGCCCAGATTTTCATTGATCAGATTGTCCGACTGCACGGAGTTCCGACATGCAGCGTGTCCGATAGAGGCACCCAGTTTACCAGCCGGCTATGGCAGAGGCTTCAGGAGGCTTTGGGCACTCGCTTGAGTTTCAGCACAGCATTTCATCCCCTGACCGATGGGCAGTCAGAGCGGACTATTCAGACTCTCGAGGACATGCTCAGAGCTTGCGTTTTAGACTTCGGAGGTAGCTGGGATCATCATTTGCCCTTAGTAGAGTTCTCTTACAACAACAGCTACCAGGAGACCATTCAGATGGCACCGTTTGAGGCTCTTTATGGGAGGAGATGCAGATCGCCCTCCTGTTGGACGGAGCTCAGTGAGAGCAGTATCTTAGGGCCACAGATTGTGGAGGAGACGACAGCGAAGATCCAGTTGATTCACGATAGGATGAGAGCAGCCAGAGTAGGCAGAGATCTTATGCGGACCGTCGTCGGCGCAGACTTGAGTTTTCTGTTGGTGACCACGTTTTCTTGAGGGTCTCCCCAGTGAAGGGCGTAATGAGGTTTGGAAAGGAGGGGAAGCTTAGTCCCAGATATATGGGCCCCATTCGAGATCCTTGAGCATATTGGTGCAGTTGCGTATCGATTAGCCCTTCCGCCCAGTTTTCCAGACGTGCATCCCGTATTTCACGTTTTGATGCTCCGCAGATATCTTCATGATCCTTCGCATGCGATTCAGCACCCGACGATCCAGCTTGAGCGCGACCTTTCCTACGCAGAGCAGCCGGTGATGATCTTAGATCAACAAGTGAAGAAATTGAGGTCGAAGGAGATACCGTCCGTCAACATACTTTGGCGTGGACAGAGCGGCGAGGAAGTCACTTGGGAGACCGAGAGCGAGATGAGGAGGAGGTATCCCCATCTTTTTGAAGGTGCGAATAGTTAGATTTTTTTTAAATTCGGGGACCGAATTTCTTTAAGGGAGGTAGATTGTAACACTTTGAAATTTCCGTTTGAATGTCTGTCGTGATAATTAGTGATGGTACGTGTGATTATATATGTGTTTCTAGGATTATTAGTTTTTTTTAGTCGTGTTAGCAATTGAAAGATTCTCTTTTTGTAGTGTCGCACACTTAGCTATTTTGGGACTTAGGGTTTTTGGTTACATGGTTGCTAACTTAATTCTTACATTTTAAATCATATCCTAAACCCTTTTTATAATTTCTAAGAGAAACAACAAAAGAAAAGAAATCCAAATAAAACAAGGTAGTATGGTGGTTAGGTAAAGGGTGGACTTTTGACCCCATTCTCCTCTCTCTCTTTCTCCTCTCCCCACTTCAGAAACTCCTGCAGCTCCAGCAGCAAAACCCCTCCCATTTCCTTCATTTTCTTCTTCTCTTCACTTTCCATTGAATTCCCAAACAAAACCCTACACCAATCAATACTTTTTCCATCACAAAACATGAAAAAGACAAGGTTTTTGGAGGTGTTCAAGGCAAATCTGCACACTTGAGGGAGGGACTGGACTTTAGGTAGTTTTTAAGGTCATTAGAAGGTATAAATCTCAATCCTAGCACCCAATTTTCATAACTTGCATGTTTAGTTTAGAAATATCATATTTTTATGCCTTTTTAGTGCTATTGAAGGGGGTTTAGTGTTAATATGTTAAATTTGTGTTGTTGTGGCTTGATTAGCATGTTAATGAGTTATTACTGTGGGATTAGACCTAGATTTGTTTCAGATTTCATCAAAATACCATAAAGTTCCATTTTTGTGCAAAATGTGTGATTTGAACTGAGATAAGGCACTGTAGGAAATCTGCTACTACCCGAGACTTTTCAGAACAAAACTAGACATCACTGCAGCATGTATGGGAAGTATAGAGTGCACAAACCAAACCTGGGAACCCAATTCCCAAGTCTGGCCGCCGAAATGTGCATTTTGGCCGCAAATTGCGGCCAGATAGGGAAGATTTGGGTTGGGGTTTGAGGTGTGGGTCTCTGCTTGTATGTGAGTTATTTTGGTATATATAGTTTTGCAATATCTTTCCTGTATCAAATTCTGGGGTAGAATACCTATTTTCCCATATTTTCAACCCTTCGGGACACGCGTGATACGTGTGTGTGGGTTTTGGGTTTCTGCGTATCGCGACGCGTCGGAGTGATTTCAGACGCGTAACCACACGTTTTAGCGTATCGCGCACACGCGCGCTTGGTTCGCGACACGAGTTACTAGTTCGGCTTTAATATCGCGTTTATGTGACTTCAAGCTTACATATGATATATTGTGTAATTCTAGGTTCGCAGGCGAGTACGGCGGACGCCGCGAACAAGGGGAAGCAGGTTGTTGGCTACACCTAGCGAGAGACTACGGTGAGTAGATTTCACATCTACGGGGATATCGCCCGCATGGCGTTCTATGTCAGGGCTGATAGGACCTTATAGTGTTCCTTATATATATATTGCATGTTCATGGTTACTATCTAGTGCATTGCATTGTAGCTCATCTATATATGACATGACTTGATATTCATACTTGATACCTATATCACATTGGATCAGTGAATTGTAGCTCATCTATATGTGACATGACTTGATATTCATACTTGATACCTATATCACATCAGATCATTGCATTGTAGCTCATCTATATGTGATATGACTTGGTATACATACTTGGTGCACATATCTCATCACAATTACTTGTATTATTGGTTGAGCTTTCATGTGATTTCTGGATTTGGAAACCGTGGCCTTTTCAAATAAGTAATCATTTAAAAACCCGGTTCCCTTGATATGATATTTTGGGGCATCACCCCGTGTTTTCTCGGTGCTAGAGGCATGTATTGAGAGAGGGCTGACCCGGACTGACGGATGCCCGATGTATTGAGAGAGGGCTGACCCGGACTGACGGATGCCCGATGTTTTGAGAGAGGGCTGACCCGGACTGACGGATGCCCGATGTATTGAGAGAGGGCTGACCCGGACTGACGGATGCCCGATGTATTGAGAGAGGGCTGACCCGGACTGACGGATGCCCGATGTATTGAGAGAGGGCTGACCAGGACTGACGGATGCCGATGTATTGAGAGAGGGCTGACCCGGACTGACGGATTCCCGATGTATTGAGAGAGGGCTGACCCGGACTGACGGATGCCAGATACAGGATGTTTTGCGTGTCGATGCTAGACACGAGTATTTATGATATTTGGGTGCCGATGTTGGGCACTCGGGATTCTCAGAGATGTACAGGATTTGAGGGCCGAGGAGAGTGCCGGCGCATGAGCTATTTTTGTGAGATCTGGGTGCATTGAGAAACCGATTATATATCCCACGTTGACATTCCGTGTAGAAATTATATTGCCCCTGCTCAGCATTACTTTTGTACCTCATCCTGGAGATGTATTACCTGTTAGAGCATTTGTACCTCATCCGGTAGTACAGTACCCTATCGAGCACTTGCATGGTTATCGCACATACTGCTTATCACATATTGATATCATCTGTTGGCATATGATAGAGTAGCGTAGTACGTGCATGCTCGCGATTACCTTTATATGTTATTTCTATTCACGAGTTGGCAACTCACCCCCGTTGTGCCACAGTGTTTGCAGGTTGCCCTTCGGAGTAGTCGCGGCAGGCTGCTTTGCATCTTTTGACACAGATACCCCCATAGTTGGTGTACTAGCTCTTTTGCTGATAGGTGGGTTTTGTGCGGTATCTGTTTATCTTTCAGTATGTACATTGTTGTATCTAGTATTCTCCATCTACCATGTATGTATTTGACTTAGAGACAGTGTGAGGAAGATGTTGTATTATATTTGTTTTCTGGTGTCGAGCTCATTGTGAGCCGGCTGTACTTGCAGTTTATTCTATCTGTGTTGTTCCCACTTGTGGATCTTGATCTTCGCTACGGCGTCGTATATTACTATCTTGGTGATTTTTACTTAGATTTCTTATCATGTTAGTAAATGCTTTCCTTTAAAACTTATAACACTCTATACTTTCACTGGTTTGATTTCTGGGTTTTCGGTTCACTTAGTCACGTTACGCCTGTAGACGTTACGTGGTTAAGTGCCGGTCACGGGCCAAACTTCGGGTCGTGACAAATGTCTACACATGCAAGAAGCTGTTTTTCATATTTCTTTACTTTTACGGATGATTACTCTAGGTATGGATTCATTTTCTTGAGGAAACATAGATCCGGGGCCTTTAAGAAATTCCGAGAATATAAGAATGAAGTAGAAAACCAAACTGGCAAAAGTATCAAGGCAATGAGATCTGATCGAGGTGGTGAATACTTAAGTGCCGAGTTCCTGGGTTACCTAAAAGAGAATGTAATTCTCTCTCAGCTTACCCCTCCATAGACTCCACAACATAACGGTGTATCGGAAAGACGGAATCGAACCCTATTGGATACGGTACGTTCCATGATGAGTAATGCTGAGTTACCGCGATCTTTCTGGGGTTAAGCACTATAATCAGCTGCATATCTTTTGAACAGGGTTCCTACCAAGACTGTGCCTACCACACCATATCAGATGTGGAGTGGGAAGAAACCCTTTCTTCAGTATCTCAAGATATGGGGATGTCCAGCTTTTGTTAAAAAGCAGCATGCGGAGAAACTCGAGGCACGCTCAATACAGTGTAAGTTTGTGGGATATCCAAAGAACTCCAAGGGGTATTTTTTCTATTACGCAGTGGAACAAAAGGTTTTTGTTTCTCGTAATGCCCATTTTCTAGAACAGCAGTTTTTAGAAAAGGAAACAAGTGGGAGCGCAATAGAACTGGAAGAAATTCCAGAACCACAAGCTACTACTGAATGCTTGGTAGAACCAGAAGTTCCAGAAGAACAGGACATTCCCGTACCCCTCCGCAGGAGTAGTAGGCCGTCTCATCCGCCTGAGAGATACTACGGTTTTCTCATAGACGGGGATAGAGAGGATTGCGTCATTGATAATGATGAACCTACTAGCTTCCAACCGGCCATCCAGAGCGGTGACTCAGTAAGATGGCTAGATGCAATGCGGACCGAGATGGAGTCCATGTACACCAACAAAGTATGGACTTTGGACTTTGCTCCAGATGGGGTAAAACCCATAGGATGCAAGCGGATCTTCAGAAAGAAGATTGGTGTAGATGGACAGGTGGAAACCTATAAGGCTAGACTTGTTGCAAAGAGTTTTCGTCAAAGACCTGGCTTGGACTATGACGAAACTTTTTCTCTAGTGGCTATGCTCAGATCCATTCAGATCCTTCTTTCCATTGCTGCCTTCCACGATTATGAGATCTGGCAGATGGACGTAAAGACAGTTTTTCTAAATGGAAATTTGGACGAGTGCGTCTATATGGATCAGCCAGAAGGTTTCAATCAGAGTGGGAGCAGCGGGAAAGTGTGCAAGTTGCTTATGTCCATTTATGGACTGAAGCAGGCATCGCGGAGTTGGAACATCTGTTTTGATGAAACCGTCAAAGAATATGACTTTGTCAAAAATCCAGATGAACCATGTATATTTAGTAAGATTGTAGCACGAACTGTCGTATTCCTCGTCTTGTACGTGGATGGCATTCTCTTGATAGGAAATGGCATTCCTATGCTACAATCTGTCAAAGGATTCTTGTCACACAGGTTCTCCATGAAAGACCTGGGTGATGCCACTTACATTCTGGGGAACCAGATCTATCGTGATTGATCTAAGAGGATGTTGGGACTTTCGCAGTCCAGGTATATCAACACTATACTGAAAAGATTCAGTATGGAAGATTCAAAGCGCGGTAATTTACCAGCTTGTCATGGATTCACCCTATCCAAAGAGATGTCCCCCAAGACTGATTTGGAAAGGGATCGCATGTCAGTTATACCCAACGCTTCTGCGGTAGGCTTTATAATGTATGCGATGTTGTGTACCAGACCAGATGTATCTTACACACTAAGAGTGGTAAGCCGATATCAGTCAGACCCAGGGGAGAAGCACTGGATAGCAGTAAAGAACATTCTCAAGTACCTGAGAAGGACTAAGGATATGTTCTTGGTTTACGGCGGAAAAGACCTCCAGATCGAGGCTTTTGCTGACTCCAGCTTCCAGAGTGACAATGATGACTCCAAGTCCATGTCAGGTTATGTCTTTACCTTCAATAGAGTAGCGGTGTGCTGGAAGAGTTCCAAGCAGGACACCGTTGCTGAATCGACGATGGAAGCGGAGTATATCGCTGCTTCTGATGCCGCTAAAGAAGCAGTCTGGGTAAAGAAGTTCTTAACAGAATTTCAGGTGGTTCCAACCATTGTTGATCTAATACCTCTGTATTGTGACAACAACGGGGCTATAGCTTTAGCAAAGGAACCCAGGTCCCATCAAAATTCCAGACACATCTTAAAGCGGTATCACCTGATCAGGGAGATCATAGATCGTCGGGAGATCGAGGTCAGGAGAGTTGATACAGAGGAGAACACTGCAGATCCATTCACAACAGCCTTACCTCAGACGCAGTTCGAGAGGCTATTCGAGATGATAGGTCTTCGATACGCCAGTACATGGCCCTAGTGCAAGTGGGAGATTGTTAGTGTATATGCCTTAGGGGCCATTATTGTATCATACTAGCTTGTATATTACTTAATGGAAGCTTGGGATATTCACAGTTGTATTAACAGTGTTGCTCAACATAGTAGTATGCTACTTGGTTTATATCTATCTTAATATATGTATATGTTTCTATTAGCATATCATAAATACATATTGATAGAGCCCAAAGGATCTTGCTTGACTACCGGTGTTGTGATGGCAGTCACACTAGTGGGGGCTGGGTAGTCTTTAAAGCACATCCTTTTTCAGGTCCCTGGTCGTAGGATTATCGAGACAGGGCATCGATACTCCAGAGTAGACTAGTGTGTATGCTTCTCGTCCCAGCAGAGGAAATGGTATGTCCCACAGCTATTAGTACGTTGTACTGGAGATAGTCTGCAGGTGCTCGTTGGGTTACGGGTACACAGGACATGACTCGCAGGAAACTGTTGGTTGGTATTATACCCATCGTCTGTTAACGGTTCCCAGGTGACATGAGTACAACATAGTCCGTAGACTTAACACTGCTGCTTCGCCTCGAGTGTGTTCCCACTGTTCTTAGATTGCTACCCTACCACGGCTCGACTGAGTCGTGCAAACAGGTAGCAGTTGGGTGCAGTCCCGAAGCACTTGGAGGCAGTGGCGGTTAGATAGGATTCATCTCTCCCGATGTTGGGGGTTGATATCACGCTGTGTTTGGAGAGCCATTATGCAAGGTCCCTGGCCAGGGCAAGAAATATTTACTGGTAGGTTTTCCAGTAGCTTCTCAAGGTGTAATGGGCTTCACTCCGACACGACTTATACCGCTTTTAGGGGACTGACGCTTGCCGCCCCCCTTAGGCCCGATATGCGATAGTCTTAGACGAACAGACCGGACTGTACGGAGATTGTCACATCAGGCTCAGTAGGAGTTCGGATGGGTTTCCTCATCGACCTTCTTATCGACCTCTACCTAGGGACCGTTACGTGCAGCTAGTACCGCTTGCAGCCTGTGGTTAAACCCACTTCCAGCGTAGTGTCGAGTCTTTAGAGTCCCACAAAGAGGGTTTCCCTACTTCAGGCGAAATGATATAGAGGTCGTATGGTTTTACGACAGGGTTCGGACATATACGTGTACTTGTGCACGTATAATGTTCGGACAGATTATACTAGCGGGCTTTGGTTTAAGCCAGATTCTAGTATTAGATTATTGGATTTATGCAGTCTCAGTATATCCGTGTTTTTCATAAATACGGATAGAAGGGACATTCTTGTAATTAGTCGAGAAGCTTCTAGAGGAAAGGTGACTCATTTAGTTTTAATTCATTTATGAATTAAAATTAATTAGGTGGAGAGGTGATGTGTAATTTTCATTAATTGCACCATGAGTCATGAGGTGATTCACCTCAAGGTAATTAATGAAGCATGGTTGTTGATTTTATATATTATTGTTTAGATATTTTTTTATGCTTCATTATTTATCCAAATGACTTAAGTTTCAATTCATTATCACATACACATTCTCTCTCCTCAAGCTCTCATCTTCTTCACCTATCCCTAATCCTCTCATGTGTCGAGAACCTTAGGGTTAGCAAGACTAATAGATTCTTAATATATCTCTATATCCTCTAGGTCACTTGGATTAGCAATCCTAGCCACTTAGTTACCTCAAGTTAGAGGTTAAAGATTGAAGAAGGACCTCTCGGGTGGATCTTCGATTACATCAAGGAGGCCGACGAGGAGGTGAACAATAAGAACAAGAAGGACTAGTATCTTGAGGTATAATTATCTATCATAGTAGTTAACTACTTCTAGATAGTTTGTTAGTTAGGGTTTAGCAAAGATCTGTTTGATAGTTGATGTTACTTTGAACAAAATGATTGTTTTTCCTATTCCGCCTCCCCGCATCTTGTGGGGTGTGTAACGTTGACTTACACAGCCGTCGTCGGGATGCTTTCGGTGTGGGAGTCTGTACCACCGCATAAGAGAGTGTATTGAGGCACATCAAGATGAGGCAGCAGTTCCATATGTCACCTTACCACCTGCACCACCTCAGAGAGCATTGCCTCCTACGCCCGTTATTGCTCCACGCCAGACCGATGCTCAGAGTGGCCGTGGTCATGGCGGTCTTGTTCAGAGGAGACAAGGTGGCGGAGGTGGAGGACAGCCGGTTTTCGGTAGAGGACATGCTCGAGTTTTTGCGTTGACACCTCAGGATGCGCAGGCGTCGAATGCAGTCGTGACAGGTACTCTTTCGGTGTGTTCTTTCGATGCGCCCATATTGTTCGACCCGGGATCTATGCACTCGTATGTGTCTACACACTTCGTACCGAGGTTAGGCCGAGATTCATCCTTTTTAGATCAGGAACTTGTCGTGATTACTCATGTTGGAGAGTCTTTTGTTATGGGATATGTGTTTCGGTCATGTACCGATCGTATTGGAGATAGAGATTCGTCCGTCGATTTGATCCTTCTTGATATGTTGGACTTTGACCTTCTTCTCGGCAAGGACAGGTTAGCTACTTTCTATGCGTCTGTGGACTGCTGTGAGAAGGCTGTCAGGTTTTGTTTTCCGGGAGAGTCGGTTCTTGTTGTGCAGGGAGGCCGCAGTGCCGCCCCTCACAGTTTGATTTCTGCCCTTTGCACTAGTAGGCTCTTGAGGAAATGATGTCGGGGATTCTTAGCTTATATTCGTGATACTGGAGCCACAGCAGATCCGTTGGATCAGGTTCCGATTATGAGAGAGTTTCCCGATGTCTTTCCTGATGAGTTACCTAGATTGCCGCCAGAGCGCGATATCGAGTTTTGCATCGATTTGATTCCCGGCACGGGGCCTATATCTATACCGCCTTATCGGATGGCCCCGGCGGAGTTTAAAGAGCTTAAAGATCAGTTGCAGGATTTTCTTGATAGGGGACTTATTCGTCCGAGTGTTTTGCCTTGGGGAGCTCCTGTCCTGTTCGTTAGGAAAAAGGACGACAGTATGAGACTGTGCATTGATTATCGTCAATTGAACTGAGTTACGGTGCGGAATAGGTATTCTTTACATCGCATTGACAATTTGTTTGATCAACTCCAGGGTGCGGGACAATTATCCAAGATTGATTTGAGGTCGGGTTATCATCAGTTGCGGGTCCGGAATGATGACATTCCGAAGACTGCTTTTCGGATGCGCTACGGGCATTATGAGTTCTTGGTGATGTTATTCGGACTTACCAATGCCCCAGCAGCGTTCATGGATTTGATGAACCGTATTTTCAGGCTGTTCTTCGACCAGTTCATTATTGTATTTATTGATGACATTCTGGTCTATTCCAGAAGTCGAGAGGAGCATGAGCAACACTTGAGGATTACGTTGTAGACATTGAGAGAGCACCAGCTGTTTGCTAAATTCTTGAAGTGTGCTTTCTGACTTGATAGAGTTGACTTTTGTTGGGTTACGACAGTGCCCTGGCCATCTACCATGGCCGATGTAGAAAAAAATGACGTTTAAAAAACTTGGCGCTAACAAACCTGTCTAGAATCGAACTATAAAGCTACACTAGCAAACTACAAGGGCTAAACTATAAGGTTAGAAATGGTTATACCGAATGAACTGTGTGCTTCGGTCTTCTACCATCTTCCTTAGCTCCTTAAGGCGTCCTCGACTGAACTTGACCGCCGGTCTTCCTCTGTCGAAGATGATCCAACCAAGGGATGTAGCTCTTGGCTCTAGCTGTTGGGTTGCCTAGCATGGCAGCAAGTTTTCGGGAGGCATCGTCCATGCCAATTTTAAAAAAATTGTCGTTCTAGTAAACCCTAACCCTAGAATCATTACTAAAAAATCCGACGAAATGAAATGCAAACACTTTACATCAAAAGTGAACAAGGAATACAACCTTTGTAGACCGGTCCTTCACTTTAATAGCTCCATGTAGTAGTCCCTTCGCTGCGATCATGAACTCCCGGACACTAAAGAGGCTCCCATGAAGAAACGACCATGCTTGCATCGAAGTTTTCGAGGCCGAAGATCATCTACATCGAGGAGACACTAACCCAAGCTATCTCTTCACTAATGGTGAGATTAGTGAAGCAAACACCCTATACTAAATGGCAAGTAGTAGAGGATGATGAAGTACGAAGTGGGCTCACTTTAGATTTATTTTTCTCACACTAAATCTTCACTTGGAAAAAACCTAGCAAGCTTTTTCTTTTGTTGAAGAAGAAGAAGAAAAAGAAACTCATGAGAGAGTAAGGTTAGAATTGCAACCATAGTGAGTTAGTGTCATGCCTAACTCATGTAGAGAATAAACCATAGCTATGAGTTAATGGCTGGGTTAACAAATATCTTAAGCTAGACAAACAAGTGGACTTAGTCAACGAAACCTACAAGCTTCTACAAGCTTTGAACCATGACTCATTATCCAAATGTTTAAAATACTTAAGACAAATAAAACCCTAACTGAACTAATCATGGTGTGAGTCTCATACTAACTATGTTGCAAGTGTAACCTAGCATGACACACTTATATATATCGCATATAAATTTTGTGCCAAAAAGAAAACAATACATATATCACATATATGTAAAGTATATCAAATGCGAGAAAAGAAATCTTAAGTGAGCTAATACTAGTTAATGTAATGTAATATATCAAATATATAATTATATATTAAATTATTAAATCAACTCTTGATTTAATAATACGGCTATATCCTGTATAACCGACTAATATTAAATGCAACAACTTATCGAATCAACACTTGATCCGATAACCCGGCTATATCATATATAACCGACCGATATCACATATCGTGAGAATGGAATGTGGTATCACATACACGCATTAATCTCGGTCCCGCACATATCACATATGTGCTCCTACACCATTTTGCTTGAGCCAGGAAACCTCTGTGTAGAACTCTAAAGACTCGTCAATACGCCGGCAGTAGGTGATGATCATATCAAACACTAACAAGACGCAAGCGGTCTACTAAACGTAACGGTCACCTGGGTATTGAACGATCAGAAGATCAACAAGCAAGTTTGCTCGTACTCCTACGAATCTAATCAGTAACACTACTGTACAGTTCAGTCTCTTCGTCTGGTATGTCGCATATCACAGCCTGGGGGTGGTATAACGTCAGACCCTAATAGACTGATAAGTCATACCGATACAAGGTCCATAGCTGTTCGAGAAACTACTGGCAACACTTAGCAGTAAATCTCAGCAACCCTGGCCAGGGATTTCCTGTTATGGCCAATCGAGCATAGCGCAACATCAACTCCCAATACTGGGAGAGATGAAACCCCTCCTATCGCTCATTGCCTCCATGTGACTCGGGACTATACCAAAAAACCACCTTTTTGCACGATCTCTTGACCGTGGTATGGTGGAAATCAAAGCACAGTGGGAATCACACAAGACTCTATGACGATCTCGTGTCTACAGACTAACCTGTACCAGTGTCACAAGAGAACTGCTATCCGACGATAGGTATAATACCATCTAGGAGTTCTCGGCGAGTCTGTTCAGTGTACCCAGTCTCCACTGAGCACTCGTATACCTTCTCTGATGTCAAACACCAATGGATGTAGGATCATCCATTGCCCATCACATGGGTCGAGAAGCGTATACGCTAGTCTACTCTGGAGTATCGATGCCCTGTCTCGATACTCCCACGACTAGGAACATTTGAAGGATGCACATACCGACTACCCTGTCCCTACTAGTATGATCTGCATCATTGTCCTGGTAGTCAAGTACTCATCCTAAGGGCTTTATCAATATGTAATAGAGAGACAATAAGTGTACATGTTAAGATAAAGAGCTACCAGATAGCATACTATCATGTCGAGCTGGAAAGTCCTCCTTATATATGTCCAAGCATCCACTACAATATACATCGCATGTACAGTAATGGCCTCTAGGACATACATATAACTAACAATCTCGCACTTGCACTAAAGCCATATGTTGCAGTATCCAATACCCAACAATATAGTAGTGGTTGTAGTATCCCATACTCAACCATCCCATAGAAGTCTCTCTGGGGTAAGGCCTTGGTGAGTGGATCCGCTGTGTAATCCTTCGTGTCTACTCTCCTATTCTCGATCCTTTGGAGATCATTCATCTCCCTGATCAGGTGATACTTGCTTCAGAATATGTCTGGAACGCCGATGGTACCTTTGTTCCTAAGCCAAAGCCACAACTCCATTGTTGTTACAATAACATTTATTGGACGCTCAATGGTAGGAACCTTGTTCATCTCATGAACAAGAAATGCCCAGACAGCCACTTTCGCAGCATCATTGGTAGCAATGTATTCAGCCTTTATCGTCTAGTATGTCACAGTATCTAGGTTGGAACTCTTCCAACATACCGTCCCTCCACTGAGGGTAAAGACAATGCCTGTGACTGACTCTCAGTCGAACTTATCACTCTGGAAGCTGGAACCAAGAACTTTCTTTTAGTGCTTCTCAAGTACTTAAGAATGTCCTCCACAGCTATCCAGTGATTCTCCCAAGATCCTATTGATTCCTAATCACTACACCTAGTGATTCATCTAAATCTGGTCTGGAACATAACATCGCATACTCTGATAGAGCCTAGTGCTGAAGCATAGGATATCCCTTGCACGCGAGCTCTTTCCAAATCAGTCTTATGAGACTTCTTTTTGGAGAGAGTGATCCATGAGAAAGTGGGTGAACCTGGTAGTGTATATGCCCTAGAGGACATTACTGTATCATACTGGATTGTATATTACTTGATGGAAGCTTGGGATATTCACCTTGTATTGACATTCTTGCTCAAAATGGTAGTATGCTACTTGGTTTGTTTCTGCTTTAATGTGTGCATGTGTTTCTTTTAGCATATCGCCCTTACACATTAGTGGAGCCCTTAGGATCTTTGCTAGATTACCAGCATTGTGATGGCAGTCACACTCGTGGGGGCTGGGTAATCTACAAGCACATCCTTATGCAGGTCCCTAGTCGCAGGACTATCGAGACAGGGCATCGATACTCCGGAGTAGACTAGCGTATTCGCTTCTTATCCCAGCTTGGGAGACGGTCTGTCCTACAGCCGTCAGTACGTCGTACTTGAGATAGTATGCGGGTGCTCGTTAGGTTATGAGTACACTGGACAGGACTCGTCGGGAACTGTTGGTGGGTATTATACCTATCGTCAGTTATCAGTTCCCAGGTGACATGAGTACAGCTTAGTCCGTTGACTTGACACTGTCACTTCGCCTCGAGTGTGTTCCCACTGTACTTTGATTACTACACTACCACGGCTCAAAGGAGTCATGCAAACAGGTAGTTTTTGGGTGCAGTCCCGAAGCACTTGAAGACAGTGACGGTTAGACAGGATTCTTCTCTCCCGGTATTGGGGGTTGATATCGCGCTGTGTCTAGGAGAGCCATTACACAAAGTCCCTGGCCAGGGCAAGCGAGATAGACTGGTAGGTTTCCAGTGTTATCTCAGGTGTTCTGGACTACACTCCGACACGACTTGTACCGCTAGTAGGGGACTGACGTTTACCGCCCCCTAGGCCCGCCATGCGATGTTCTTAGACGAACAGACCGGACTGTACGGAGACTTTCACATTCAGGCTCAGTAGGAGTTCAGATGGGTTTTACTCGTCAGTCTTCTTATCGGCATCTACCTGGGGACCGTTATGTACAGCTAGTGCTGCTTGCGGTCTGTGGTTAAACCCACTGCCTGCGTAGTGTCGAGTCTTTAGAGTCCCACACAGAGAGTTATTCGCCTTTAGGCAAAATGAGTAGAGGTCGCATGGTTTTGCGACAGGGTTCGTTCACATCCACGCACTTGTACACGTTTGGTGTCCGGACAGCTTATACTAGCGGGCTTTGGTTTAATCTGGATCCTAGTATACGATTTGGGATTGGTTTTATCTCATTGTATTCGTGTTCCTCGGAACACGGACACGGGTGTGTATGCACAGTTGACTGAGACAGAGGCAGAGGACTTTCATTAGGGTTGATGACCATTGTCATTTTCTTAACCCTAATGTTTATGTGTGAATTATGATTTATTAATATTAGTTAATTATAATTGTGCATGGTTAGGGTTGTTGACCATTTGACTATACTTGACTTGTTGACCTAGGTTGACAAGTTGACCATCATCATTCCATATGAAAGATGCTCTTTGATCCTTGCAAAAGCATTTAATGTGAAATGATAATGGTCATTTCTTGATTAACCATGACAATTATCTTTAGCTAATTATCTATTTTTCATAAATCACATATATGTGAGAAGGTTGCATTATTCTTCTCACTTGATCATTCTCATTCTCTCTCCTCCTCTTCCTCTCTCTCTAGCTCTCCCCTCTCATGAGTTGAGAACCATTTGAGCTTGAGATAATCCCTTCAAAAGTACTCTCTACTCTTTCTAAGGTCCTAGGTTTCGCACACCAAGCACATTAGTTACTTCTAGTTTGAGGTTGAAGCCAGAGGTAGAGGCCCTCGGGTGGATCTTTCTTCGGCAAGAGAAGGCGACAAGGAGAACCCGTTCATTCACTCCAAGGAGCAAGAAGAGAAGGTCTTTAAGACCTAGGTATAACCCCCTTTGCGAGTAGCTAAACTCTTTTAGCTTGTTGTTAGTTTTTGTTTAGCAAAGATCCCTCCTTTACATAGTCCATATTGCCTAGTGTTGTAAAAATCAGATTTTTCATAACGTTTCCGCCTCCCCGCAAGCACCAGGGTGGGCAACGTGGACTTACAGTGGTATCAGAGCCTAGCTAAATACAAACTAACTAGTTAGCAAAGTATCTAGAACTTCGATCGGAAAAAATCGCAAAACATTTTTTCAAAACCCTAAGTTTCTGTCGATTTTGATTTCTGCTCTAAAAATAATAAATCATACTTCAAAAATCAGCTCAGGGTTTTCTAAAGACACCCACCAAAAACGATCCACTGAACCGGTCAAAGCGCCGCGGTTCCGCGGCAAGATTATGCTTCTTGCCGCGGATCCGCGGCCGAGTTGACTCGGACGTGGACCGAGTTTGGTGCAGGTGTTCTTCTGTTGAGGTTTTGGGATTTTTAATATAGTTTGTTTCCACCCAGATTTTCCAGATAACAAGTTAGTTTTTGGAGTGGTCAAAAATCCGTATTTTGATCGAATTTCTTTACACTTTGGCTAATGGGTTATATCTGTGATGTGATATATGTATTGAACGTCTGCTAATCGCTATACGTCGATTAGTGGGGGTTATACATATCTGTGATATGTAATGTTGATGGTTTGTGTATATAAATTCGTTGGATTGTCGCGGATGAATAGCCGGGGGTTGTGAGATGAGAGTTTTCTTATCCTTTCAATTCTTGTAATATGTAAATTGATGTAATATTATTTGTATGGCCGCACAACCGGGTCGGGGTTGTAGCCGTCATTGTATAATTTCTTTTTACTGTTTTTTCTCCTAGGATAGACCCAAGGTGTGGTGCACAAACTACCGGGTATCTCGAAGTGCCGAGTGGCCGACTCACGTTGTTGAGGGAGGTTGCTTCACTTCGGATACTTGGCGGGTAGTTTGCCGCACCCGTAGGGGTCTAGGATGGGGTTTGGCTATTCATCGCGACCGTGTAATCCGTTCTTCATTACAGGCTCGTACGAATTGCAGATTCCTAGTATATCCAATGTATTCATCTGTGATCTGGAATGGCTATCATTGCATGTGACGAATGTTTATATATATCTATATTATATCTATTTAGGCGTTGCTTATATTTTGCATCCGCGCTAGGCCAGCCCCCGCTCTGTCGTTATTTAAGTAACCTAACGGGTGATGACGGGTCCCCGTGGCGAATGCGGATGGCATAAGCGTACGTCATATTTTCGTTGTTTTCTGCAATGGTAGGATTAAATGATGGGACGCATTGGAATTAATGCAAGAAAAAAATAAACCAAGTAACAGTCGTTGGAACACTTTCAAAACCACTCGGTTCTTTTCAAAACCAGATTTTAAATGCGGAGCTTGAACCACTCCTGTTTTGAAAGCTATCTCGTTCCTTCGATTATATCAAGTTCACTACGTTCACGGTTTCGCCAAAACCATTCGTAGCCCTCTGTCGTTTCACATGAATGGTCAATAAGTATTCAAGCTATGTTTGTTGGCCAAAGTCAAGGCATAGTGATTGGTTGCTATTGGGTATTCATGTGCAGCATAGATAGATTTGTTGGTTTAGGGCAGTCGTTCTACCTTGTTGGCCAAAGTCAAGGGTATATGCGGGTAGGCTCAAATTAACCTGGAGAATGACGGGTAGAACTTGACATGTGACTTATGATTTGTTGGCCAAAGTCAAGGTCATAAGAGCATGGGGCAAAAATCCACATCGGGAGTTTCAAAAGAACTGAAACTTGCTAGAGCTGCATACCATTTGGAGTGTGATGATTCTGGTTGGATTCCTTCAGTTTTGTCACGCAATGATATTTGGATCCTGATCCTACTATGAGTATATGCTACTCCTCCGGAACTTTCTCGCTTAACGATCAATGCTATAAACCAAGTAGGTGTCTAGAAAGGTGTTAGTGGGGCTACGCCAACAGGGAAAAGAGGTTACTTAATTATGGAACTTCGCGAAAGCGTTGGAAAACCTCCCTCGAAGTACCGACACTGGCCTGGCTGAACGGTTAAGCAAGTATTGTACGGTGAGATTGATCCCGACTAATTCTTCCTTTATGGTTTGAGGAGGGATTCGAGAGACAGTAGGAGCCATCCTGTTTAGACAAATTAAAAACCACTCTAAACTTGCAAGAGCATTATGCTAAAGTGTTTCTTCTCTCTCTCCTAATTGCAGCGACCATTTATCATGACTGGACTTAAGTTACTTCTAGATAAAAACATACTGACAGGGCCAAACTACAAAGATTGGCTCAGGAATGTCAAAATAGCAATCACTTATGACAAGTTGGGGTATCTTCTTACCACCAAAGCTCCCCCTGTCCCAGGTCCCAAAACCAGCGTCGCGGATAGGGAAATCCGTAAGACCTGGGAAATCGACTGCGCGAACGCCAAGTGCCTCGTGCTTGCCTCTATGGACAATGAACATCAGAGGTTTTAGTTATATGTGTGCCCTAGAGGCCATTGCTGTACATACGATGTATATTGTAGTGGATGCTAGGACATATATAAGGAGGACTTTCTTGCTCGACATGATAGTATGCTATCTGGTTGTACTTTATCTTAACATGTACTCTGATTGTCTCTATATTACGTGTTGATAAAGGCCTTACGATATGTACTCGACTACTGGGACTATGATGAGATCATACTAGTGGGGCCACGGTAGTCGACGAGTACATCCTATAACTGTTCCTAGTCGTGGGTGTATCGAGACAGGGCATCGATGCACCAGTGTAGACTAGCGTATACGCATCTTGACCCATATGATGGGCGATGGATGATCCCATATCCATCGGTGTTTGACATCAAGGATGGTGTACGGGTGCTCAGTGGAGACTGGGTACACTGGACGGACTCGCCGAGAACTCCCAGATGGTATTATACCATACGTCAGATGGCAGTTCTCCGGTGACACTGGTACAGAGTAGTCTGTCGACCCGAGATCGTCATAGAGTCTTGTGTGATTCCCACTGTGCTTTGATTTCCATCATACCACGTCCAAGAGGGCGTGCAAAAAGGTGGCTTTTGGGTACAGTCCCGAATCACATGGAGCCAATGAGCGATAGGAGGGGATTCGTCTCTCCCGGTATAGGGAGTTGATGTTGTGCTGTGTTCGATTGGCTATAACCGGAAATCCCTGGCCAGGGTTGCTGAGATTTACTGGTAAGTGTTATCAGTAGTTTCTCGAACTGTTATAGACCTCATATCGACACGACTTATCGAGCTACTGGGGTCTGACGTTTACCACCCCTAGGCGAGATATGCAACATATCAGACGACGAGACCGGACTGTACGGGAGTGTTACTGTTTGGATTCACAGGAGAAGTTACAGGCTTGCTTGTTGATCTTCTGAGCGCTCAATACCTGGGTAGCTGTTACGTTTAGCTGACCGCTTGCAGCTTGTGGGTGTTTGATATGATCATCACCTACTGCCGGCGTATTGACGATTCTTTAGAGTCCTACACAGAGGTTTCTTGACTCAGGCAAAACGGAGTAGGAGCACATATGTGATATGTGCGGGACCGAGGATAATGCGATATGTGATACCGTATTCTATTCTCGCGATATTTGATATCAGCCGGGTCGTCGGATCAAGTGTTGATTCGATGAATCGGTACGGATAAATATTAGCCGGTTATATGCGATATAGCCGGATTGTCGGATCAAGTGTTGATTCGATAATTTAATGTATAATTATATATATGTGATATATTAAATTGCATTAACTAATATTTGCTCACTAAAAGATTCTTTTTCTCACTCGGGTAATACATTGATATATATGCGATATATGTTAAATGTATTATTTTATTTTGTTACGATAAATATTGTATATGTGATATATAATATTGTAACATGATATGATAAATAATGCAACTTATTTAGTGGAGTTTAAACATGATTAGGGTTTGGATTAGGGTTAAACTTTCTAGATGCTTCTAGAAGGTTTTCATTTTGTTTTGTGAAAGATATTTTGAAGTGAGTCATGCTTTAACCAAACCCAAACCCTAACCCTAGTTAATTCTCTACAAAGGTTCACTTGACCATGGTTGCATAATTCTATCATATGATTATTTTCCTATTCATCACAAAAGGATTATTACATTATTCATCATCTTCTTCCTTTTTCTTCCAAGCTTGAAATGGTTTCTTGCTTTGATTTTTGTGATGGATAATTATGAGAAAAAGATAAATAAATAGAGCAAAATTCCTACTTCATCATCCTCATCTTCCCTTACCATTTAGATGAGGGTGTTCACATCATTTCATGAGTGTTAGCTTGTGTTAAAGAAACTTCGAGGTAGATCATCTTAGTATCGAAGATCGGAAGCAAAGGTTGCGTCTTTCTCTTCGTGGAACCTCTCGAGAGTCCGGAACCCGATGATCGCAGCGAAGGGACCACAACACGGAGCATATGAAGTGAAGGACCGGATCTACAAAGGTTGTGATCCCTCTCACTTAGTGTTAAATTGTTTAGCATGTTGTTTTTCGCCTAATCTCTAGTTTAAAGTTCCGTATTCGGGTTGTTCGGCAAGGCTAAATTTTTATTCAGGCATGGTTGATGCCTCGTAGACCCTTGTGCGCGTGCCTAGCAACCTTACAAGAGGATGCACGAGAATATGTACCTCGAATCCATATTTCTCCATACAAAAGAACTGTATGGAGAGCAATCCCGTATCGCCAGATATGAAGTGTCGAAGAAGTTGTTTTCGGCGAGATTGGTCGTCGGATCATCGGTAGTGGAACACGTGCTTAAGATGTTTGGCTACATAGAGGAGCTCACGGACCTTGGGACCACGTTGGAGAATGAGCTCTATACGGACTTGATTCTTCAGTCCCTTCCTTCCACTTACGCCCAGTTCATCCTGAATTTCAACTTGCAAGAAAAGGAAGTTGATCTTTCAGAACTCCTCAACATGCTGAGGAGTGCAGAGGGCATCCTACAGAAAGGTAGAGAAACATCCACTTTGTTTGTAAGAGGATGTTCCTCTTCTAGGTCCAGGGTGAAAGCCAAGGGAAAGAAGAAGAAAACCGCCGCCAAACCAAGGGGCGATGTTAGTAAAGTGGATACGAAGGGAAAGGCAAAAGCAACAAAGGTAGCGGGGAAGCTTGTGGACAAGGAAGAGTGCTTTTACTGTCACAAGAGTGGACACTGGAAGAAAGATTGCAGGGCTTGGAAGGCCAGAACACATGATCTGAAGCAAGTTGCGGCTTCAGCTTCAGGTGTGTATGTTATTGAAAACTGTCTATCAATAAACTCTACGTCCTGGGTATTGGATACCGGATCAGGATCTCATTTCTGTAATTCTTTGCAGGCATTGAGAAAGCGTAGGTTTTTGAAAGCAGGTGAAATGACCCTCAAAGTTGCAAACGGAGCTAGCATGGATGCTGAGGCCGTGGGGGACTATCACCTGGGAATGTCAGATGGACATGTTTTGGTTTTACGTAATTGCTTTTTTGTAACCAATGCAACTTGTAATATCATTTCTGTATCTTTTGTTTCTAAAGAAGGTTATGAATTTGCGTTTGTAAGTAATGTTGTAAACATTCACCTTAATCAAGTTCTGATTGGGTCAGGTACATTGAGCAATGGTATATACGTATTAAACCAACCATAGATTTTCAATGTCCAGAATACACACAAAAGAAAGTCTCCGGAAACAAATCACACTTTCTTATGGCATTGTAGACTGGGTCACATCAATGAGAGAAGGTTGACGAAGTTACATACAGAAGGATATTTGGATCCGTTCGAATATCAATCATATGCAACTTGTCAATCCTGTCTCAAAGGAAAGATGACAAAGACTCCGTTCACTGGACACGGAGTAAGAGCGAGCTCGCTCTTGGGAATCGTACACAGCGACGTGTGTGGTCCAATGTCTACGTGTAACATTTTCAAAAAGATAAAATATTAATTTTGGGAAATTTTATAATTTAATATTATTTTATTGAATATTTTAATATTTTTGTATTATTAAATGCAAATAAATAGGAAAAATGTTAGAAAAATTATGGAAAATTCTAAAATAGGGTAAATTAAAGAATTATGCCATTTCTAAGTTTAATTGACTAGTTATATGCTTAATTAGTGCTAATCCCGATTAAAAACCGCTAATCGGATTTTTGGCTTTTTGTGCAAAAATATGCACATATCTTTTCCTACTCTTGTGTTACATTTTCTACCATGTTACTTTGGATTTACTATTGGTGTGAGAAGGATTTGGATTAAAGGATAAAGAAAAAAAAGAAAATGAGAAATAGGTAAGGTGAGAAGAGAGGGTAGGTGAGGAGTTTGACCAAACCCTTAGCCATTTAGCTAGATCCCCCCCACCACACTCATTTCTCTCCCTCTCCTCCCCCATCTCCTGCAGCTGCTGCTTCCTCTCCCTTCCTCCACCTTCAAGCCCTCATTTCACCTCTAAAATATCATTAAAACCTCACACTCATTTCACAAAAAATGCCCACAAGCCCAAGATCTATGCAATGGACCAAGAAAGATGGTGTTTTGGTGCTGTTAAGGATTCATGAGGGTCTATTGAGGTAATTCCTTCACATTAAGTGCTGTAATTCTTGTGCTTAGGCTTTAATTCAAGTTTCATATCGATATCGTGTGATTTTGTGCACTTTGGACAAAACTAGAGGGGGTTAGGGTAAGTTGAGATGTGGTTGTGCAATTAGACTCTAATGGTAACCTTAGACCCTAAAGTGACAAAGACCCTGACCTAGCACAACCTGAAATCCAAAAATACGGAATTATAGAACTTTTTATGTCGGTTTGTGAAATCTGTGAAGGTTATTTGGGATCTGCTATCACCCGAGACACCCTAAAATAAGATTGAGTGGACAGTGACATGTGCAGGCACCCAGGAAGCCATCACCTAGACCCCAACCCCTAACTCTTTTCCACGGCCGCCAATTCTCCCATTCTGGCCGCAATTTGCGGCCAGAGCATAGTGGAACTGCCTCGTTTTGCGTGCATGCCCCCATTTCCTCTATTCTTGGCCCAGGGTACTTCTAGTTTTGACTGATTCCATCTAGGGTGAAATCTGGGACATATTTCCTAAGTTGCTGTTTTGGATTCGTGTTTCCGTATTCCGTATTTTTAAGTCTGAAATTGTGTATTGTGTTTTGCCTCGACTAATTGGCGTTTATACGACGATATAGAGGATTTATTGATGGTTTTGAAGGCGTGCCATAGGTTCTCACCTATAGGCCCTTATCGTGTCGTTTTGGATTTCATGTGCCGTTTAAGCTTGGATTTGGTTTTAATGCGCTATACGATACTTTGATATGTAGGTACCCATGAAGACTTCGGGATGACAAGCAAATACGTGGTGACGTCCGCAAATAATGATGCAAGGTGAGTAGATTATATCTACAGGGGGAAGTCGGGTGGATGGCGTATAGCACCCCCGCAGTCTGTAGTTGTTATTATATATGATAGTTAGGTGTACTGGATAGTGTAGGGTTAGAAGTGACTAGTGTTGTTTATAGTCACGAACCCTAGAATAGAATTACACCTACACGCACAACCTTGCATACTCATTATACTTGCACTGTGTTTGATGATATGGGATGACTTTGGAGATGAGTCGATGATGTGGGCTTTGTGCCGCGAGATCGGTGATTTGATATGATTTATATTTGGGATATGACTTGTGATTCTTGCGGGCTTGGAATGTGTGTTACCCCCGCATGCATACTTTATTGATGGTATCGATTTGTACTAGACATAGAGTAGTACCCCAGATTATATGATCTGATGATAGTGATACCTGTTATGTGATGAGATAGTGAGATGTTGACCCGTACCCAGCTATTGGGATGCCGTACGATGATTTACCGTACGAGCCGATATTGATGATAGATCCGCACTCATAACTCGAGGATGTCCTACGATATATTATTGAGGCGGGATCACCGACTAGTACATCTATATTTATCGACTCAGATTTAGGTGGTTTCCACACCTACCCCTTCTGATTGACCTGATACTTAGATATGTAGTTGCATAGTAGATTCTTCACTGTGGTGTTGACTATTTGATTTCCGTATATTCATGCTATTCGCATTGCTGGCATATGTTTATTGCTATATTATAATCATGCTATTAGGACACCAGCACCATTATCGATGATGCGTATGTTCCACGTACACTATTTGCCGGCTCACACACTTCATCATCGATAATTGCCATGCCACTACACTGTAGTACTGTTGCATGACTCCTGATATGATTACCTTTCTTTACATGTCGCATACATCATGGATTGATTGCATAGTACATCGCATTGGATTTACTTCTTGATGTTGGTTTTTCATGTGATTTCTGGTTTGAGGACCGTGGGATTATTTAAGAAAGGATGCTCTATTTTGAAAAACCCGGTACCTCGTGATATGATATTTTGGTGCGTCCACCACGCGTTTTCTCGGTGCTGAGACGTGTGCTTCAAACCTGATTCGAGGAGTGGATGATCCGTTTGCTGGTCGTGGTGGGCCCGGTATGGTTCCCCTCGGCAAGATGATCGATGGGTTTGCCGATTGAGCCTGGAGGCGGGCGAGTACCTACCGGTGATTGTATTTGAGCTCGGCGGATATCTGGAGGATACCGACCGGAGTTGAGAGATGGGCTGCCGGGGCCGAGGGCCGATTCCGCAAACATAGCCCGCGGGCCGATCCGGACTGACGGAGCCCGATGGATGAGGATTTACGTGTCGATGCTAGGCACGGGTTTCATGATGTTTTTCCATGATTTTGTTTATATCCTCATATTTCATACATGATGCTTATTGTCATTGGGTGACGGGTGGACGGGTTCCACGTATATACAGACATGGATCATATACAGACTGGATTTAGACTGATCATACTTCATTTGTATATATAACAGGGTATGAGGGCGTTGTTATATATACCCTTACACAAATATTAGTGGTATGGGACGCTAATATATGTGTATTGATATCCTTGATACTTCATCATATTTACTTCATGCAGACATACCCTATACTGATGACATGTTATTACCTGGGTACCTGGCACTACATACATATTTAGATGTTACCTTGCCACCTTATCATACTTCAGGTGTACTCTTGTGGTTATATTACTGATTGTTGACCTAGGTTTATGTCTTGCATTCAGTTTCTGCATGTAGATATTTCTATTCACGAGTTGGCAACTCACCCCGTTGTGCCACAGTTCTTGCAGGTTCTGCCGTACAGGTTCCATTGCGGCATTTCTGGCACACTACTTTCTTGCGGGTGAATTGCTCTTGGTAGGTGGATTCTTTTGCATCAAGAACCACCATTGTATTTACTTTATTCATTGTATCTAGAATTTCCATCAACCAAAACTTGTATATTGTTTCAGACCTAGACTTTAGTGATGTATTATTTGGCCTTAGAGTCGCGCTTAGTAGTATTGCGGTTTTCTTGCTTACTGTGTTTCTTTGGATTTGATCCTCGCCTTTCGGCGTTGTATATTATTGTTGCATGTGTGGTTGTGACCGTAAATTGACGAAGAGCTAGCTCCAGCTTGGGGATGCCTTTATCATTGCATATATTGTTATCCTTGTTGTACCCCATTCGGGGCCAGTTTCACAAAAGAAACTCTGCCGAAATTTTTAGAAAAGACTTTACTGTTTTAAAATGCATATTCGGCTTAGTTATTTATAAACCTTAATTTCAAACATGTATTTCTTCACTCCTTTTAAACCAGTTTCTTTACTTATTCTTAAAAATGGTTTTAGATTTCTGGGCTTTTGGCTTACTTGGATCAGATGGAGTCCTATAGACTTCATATGGTTCAAGGGCCAGTCACGAGCTCTTTCGGGTCGTGACAAAGTTGGTATCAGAGCGCTAGGTTGACCTTGGTTCAAGTCTAAGTTTGACTATGTGGAGCCTAGGGCGTTTATATATATACGGAACTTAGGCTTGACCTTACGGAACTTAGACTTGGTCGAGGGGGGTATTAGACCCGAACTTTCTTCGCGTAGGATGACCCTTGGTTGATGGATTAGGTGACTAAAGTAGAGTGACGTACCGTTGGTATGTTCCGCGGCATACTTACGACACGCCACTCCGCTTAAGGAACCTTAGGATGTACATATTTTCGAGATCAGTGATTCTCTTCATATCCATGATTATACATCCATTTGAGATCCTCGATTCTATTAGTTTCATGATCATACCTTCATTGATGCTGTTCCTTCCTATGATCATGTACCTACTCTGGATCTGTTGTTCTCTTTCTTGCCATTGGTTTGCTCTCTTTGATACTCGACTGAGGTTCATGTCGCCATGTTTGAGCGCAGTTTGGGCTGCTGCTAGGGTTACGGCCGGTGCGAGCTCGTCTGGTACGAGGGCCGACCGTTGTGTTTCAGTTGACATGGGAACGTCTCGAGTTAGTTTTGGTGATTGTGACCTCTAGTGGAGGCGAGTGCTTGGTTTTGCACCGGATGATCGGACCATTGTTAGAGCTGCCAGTTGAGAGAGGACTGTTGATGTACAGCATACCTCAGAGATTATGATGTCGCCTACCGTGCAGACAGATGGACCAGCTGTGGCTGAGATTGACAGGATGTCGCTTCCGAAGCTTACGTGCTGAGATTGCCGTAGCTTTCAGGCAGATATGAGACAGATGATAGCTAGTCTACCCGATTTGAGAGACGAAGGTGATTCGTCCGATTTTTGCGCCGGAGCGGGCCCAGTTGAGTTGAAGATTTCCAGTGTGGAGAGTCTTACTCAGATCTAGAGCAGACCGATTCAGAGATGACCGCCACTGTGTCACCTTTCCTAGAGGATTGAGGCGCTGTTCGGCGTACAGGCGAGTAAGCCAGTTGCTGCTGCAAATGATGAGATATCGCCCAGATGGTTGGAGCTACTGCAGCGTGAGCACATACTTAGAGAGATGATAGCGAGTCGCTAGTGACCTGAGGATAAATGACTAGGACATGTGGTTCGTTCGTTTACCGATGCGAGGTCATCAGATAGATTGTTTCCAGCGAGAGATGACTTCACGCAGGTTCGTTGAGAGTCAATAGAGACGATCGAATGCCAGAAGCCCATTTTCTAAGTTTAAAGTATACGGAAAGACATGCAGGTGATTCTATGGACCCTCTAGAAGAATGAAACCCTAACTCAACTTAATGACCATGTGAAAGCCTTTGAACCTTAGGGTTTGCGGCAGTTCCGCGGCACCATTAGTGAGGCTTGGGTTTGCCCTTCTACGGCTGGACCACCGACGCTGTGGCATGTACTCGATGCTATTAAACTGTACCCATGATGTGATCTCTTGGGGGATTATGAGGTTCTGACGAGTCGATCGGATGATTCGACATCATTCGGACATTATGTGATGGGATACGTTGCTTGGGATACTCCAGATACGAGGATAGCCGTTGGAGCACAGTCCATGCAGCCATGATGAGACGAGTCCGAATCAGTCGACATGGAAGCCGACTGAAGAAAAGAGTTCGCAAGATATTTCGACGAGATGACGTCCCACTCCGCTGACATCAGAGACGTGATACATATCCAGAGGCATGGTATATGGATATATTTTCCAGAAAGAAGCACGATAAGTATGCAGCCGTTCCGGAATAAGAATTAGCTTCAGCAATGGATGACGACTTCCGGGCAATTCGGCAGGAATGAGATTTGAGAGAGAACCTCGAAAGGACCTTTCTGGAGTACGATACGAGAAGACCTAGACCCAGGAGTGGTCATATTGCGCACACCCAGCAAGCCAGAGTGCGGCATTGTCGACGAGGTAGTTGACCAGGTTCGGATAAAGGAACTTACCCAGATGCGTTGCGAATTGATCAAGGACGGACGAGTGATGAGTATTCCTCCGATGGTTGGGACGTGTTCCCGAGGACCTGTTCGGCCTGACATCTTCTATAGAATGATGAAGGTACAGAGTACGCGATTTCGAGTCCGTGTGAGAGACTTCGGATTGACCGTGGCCGAGAACAGTGCAGTGCGTAGTAGCTTGGCGTGACGTCATAGTGGACGACGATAGAGACAGGTGGAACAAGAGGTTCGTGTGAGAAACTGACGAGCTGTCATTACTTCCCGTCGAGACTAGAGACCTGATATGCATACAGAGACGTTGGGATGTGACCAGTTTCCGAGAAAATATTGGGCCGAGGACACAGATGTCTATCGAGTGAGCAGAGATTATGCAAGAGAGCCAGCCTCTGTACAGTTCGACATAGGCAAGATCGGAAGAGACCTTGAGTAGGATTCCTTCCAGGACATTGCTGCAATGATGTTTGCACCCAGGATCAGATGTGTGACGTGCATTCAGAGAGCCAGAGGCCGACGCCGGTGATATGCTGCCTTACGAGTGGTCTTGAGTATTGACCGATAGGTGACCAGAGAAGTGCCAGAACGGAATCGTCCCCGTTAGCACACCTGATAGGGCCGATGAGCCGATTGACTGCGAGATAGGAAATCCGCAAGGAAAATAAAGACCCAGAGTCAGAGGACGCCAGACCGTGAGCAAGAGGCAAGTAGATATCCTGCGCTGCTAGCAGTGGATGCATCGACTCCTTCTCGACCTCGAAGGAGAAACTACCGACGACGGTATGATTGATTTGTGATTTTGTGATTCGAGTATCACGTATCCGTCATTTTGGATTTCGGTATTTTGGGCGTTCTGTTTGCATGATTTAGTTTTGATGACTGAGTTTCATGATATTGGTTTCATGCACCCACTGGATATTTATATATTTTGCGCAGAGTCATTACATTTGAGATATTGATTGAGATTTCATGCCTACCGTATGCAGTGATTTGATTTGCACTTCCAGCGTAGTTTTCATGCACCTTTAGTGTTTTGATATATGATTTTGGTGCACGCCAGATGCACTAAATCGGGATTCTTCGTGCATGTCACATGCACCTGATTTTTCTGTCAGGCACACACGTTGCCTACGACAGATGTTTCGTGCACACCAGTTGCACCTAGATGTTGTTTTGTACACCTGTTTGACACATATATGGATTTTGATTCCTTGCGCACCAGACGCATAGGATATTTTTATATATGAATTTTGGGGAGTGATTTCTAGTAGAGCAGTACATTTTTATGATATTCTCTATGTATTGATGTTTTCGGAGCCCCGACAAATTAGATTATTACTGAAATTGTTTTAGTATTGGGGGTTTTAAATTTAAATTCGGGGACCGAATTTCTTTAAGGGGGGTAGATTGTAACATTTTCAAAAAGATAAAATATTAATTTTGGGAAATTTTATAATTTAATATTATTTTATTGAATATTTTAATATTTTGGTATTATTAAATGGAAATAAATAGGAAAAATGTTAGAAAAATTATGGAAAATTCTAAAATAGGGTAAATTAAAGAATTATGCCATTTCTAAGTTTAATTGACTAGTTATATGCTTAATTAGTGCTAATCGCGATTAAAACCCGCTAATCGGATTTTTGGCTTTTTGTGCAAAAATGTGCACATATCTTTTCCTACACTTGTGTTACATTTTCTACCATGTTACTTTGGGTTTACTATTGGTGTGAGAAGGATTTGGATTAAAGGATAAAGAAAAAAAATAAAATGAGAAATAGGTAAGGTGAGAAGAGAGGGTAGGTGAGGATTTTGACCAAACCCTTAGCCATTTGGCTAGATCCCCCCCCCACACTCATTTCTCTCCCTCTCCTCCGCCATCTCCTGCAGCTGCTGCTTCCTCTCCCTTCCTCCACCTTCAAGCCCTCATTTCACCTCTAAAATATCATTAAAACCTCACACTCATTTCACAAAAAATGCCCACAAGCCCAAGATCTATGAATGGACCAAGAAAGATGGTGTTTTGGTGCTGTTAAGGATTCATGAGGGTCTATTGAGGTAATTCCTTCACATTAAGTGCTGTAATTCTTATGCTTAGGCTTTAATTCAAGTTTCATATCGATATCGTGTGATTTTGTGCACTTTGGACAAAACTAGAGGTGGTTAGGGTAAAGTTGAGATGTGGTTGTGCAATTAGACTCTAATGGTAACCTTAGACCCTATAGTGACCAAGACCCTGACCTAGCACAACCTGAAACCCAAAAATACGGAATTATGGAACTTTTAATGTCGGTTTGTGAAATCTGTGAAGGTTATTTGGGATCTGCTATCACCCGAGACACCCTAAAATAAGATTGAGTGGACAGTGACATGTGCAGGCACCCAGGAAGCTATCACCAAGACCCCAACCCCTAACTCTTTTCAACGGCCGCCAATTCTCCCATCCTGGCCGCAATTTGCGGCCAGAGCATGGTGGAACTGCCTCGTTTTGCGTGCATGCCCCCATTTCCTCTATTCTTGGCCCAGGGTACTTCTAGTTTTGACTGATTCCATCTAGGGTGAAATCTGGGACATATTTCCTAAGTTGTTATTTTGGATTCATGTTTCCGTATTCCGTATTTTTAAGTCTGAAATTGTGGATTGTGTTTTGCCTCGACTAATTGGCATTTATACGACGATATAGAGGATTTATTGATGGTTTTGAAGGCGTGCCATAGGTTCTCACCTATAGGCCCCTTATCGTGTCGTTTTGGATTTCATGTGCCGTTTTAGCTTGGATTTGGTTTTAATGCGCATATACGATACTTTGATATGTAGGTACCCATGAAGACTTCGAGATGACTAGCAAATACGTGGTGATGTCCGCAAATGATGATGCAAGGTGAGTAGATTATATCTACAGGGGGAAGTCGGGTGGATGGCGTATAGCACCCCCGCAGTCCGTAGTTGTTATTATATATGATAGTTAGGTGTACTGTGGATAGTGTAGGGTTAGAAGTGACTAGTGTTGTTTATAGTCGCGAACCCTAGAATAGAATTACACCTACACGCACAACCTTGCATACTCATTATACTTGCACTGTGTTTGATGATATGGGATGACTTTGGAGATGAGTCGATGATGTGGGCTTAGTGCCGCGAGATCGGTGATTTGATATGATTCATATTTGGGATATGACTTGTGATTCTTGCGGGCTTGGAATGTGTGTTACCCCCGCATGCATACTTTATTGATGGTATCGATTTGTACTAGACATAGAGTACTACCCCAGATTATATGATCTGATGATAGTGATACCTGTTATGTGATGAGATAGTGAGATGTTGACCCGTACCCAGCTATTAGGATGTCGTACGATGATTTACCGTACGAGCCGATATTGATGATAGATCCGCACTCATAACTCGAGGATGTCCTACGATATATTATTGAGGCGGGATCACCGAATAGTACATCTATATTTATCGACTCAGATGTAGGTGGTTTCCACACCTACCCCTCCTGATTGACCTGATACTTAGATCTGTAGTTGCATAGTAGATTCTTCACTGTGGTGTTGACTATTTGATTTCCGCATATTCATGCTATTCGCATTGCTTGCATATGTTTATTGCTATATTATAATCATGCTGTTAGGACACCAGCACCATTATCGATGATGCGTATGTTCCACGTACACTATTTGCCGGCTCACACACTTCATCATCGATAATTGCCATGCCACTACACTGTAGTACTGTTGCATGACTCCTGATATGATTACCTTTCTTTACATGTCGCATACATCATGGATTGATTGCATAGTACATCGCATTGGATTTACTTCTTGATGTTGGTTTTTCATGTGATTTCTGGTTTGAGGACCGTGGGATTATTTAAGAAAGGATTCTCTATTTTGAAAAACCCGGTACCTCGTGATATGATATTTTGGTGCGTCCACCACGCGTTTTCTCGGTGCTAAGACGTGTGCTTGAAACCCGATTCGAGGAGTGGATGATCCGTTTGCGGGTTCGTGGTAGGCCCGGTATGGTTCCCCTCGGCAAGATGATCGATGGGTTTGCCGATTGAGCCTGGAGGCGGGCGAGTACCTACCGGTGATTGTATTTGAGCTCGGCGGATATCTGGAGGATACCGACCGGAGTTGAGAGATGGGCGTACTGCCGGGGCCGAGGGCCGATTCCGCAGACATAGCCCGCGGGCCGATCCGGACTGACGGAGCCCGATGGATGAGGATTTACGTGTCGATGCTAGGCACGGGTTTCATGATGTTTTTCCATGATTTTGTCTATATCCTCATATTGCATACATGATGCTTATTGTCATTGGGTGACGGGTGGACGGGTTCCACGTATATACAGACATGGATCATATACAGACTGGATTTACACTGATCATACTTCATTTGTATATATAACAGGGTATGAGGGCGCTGTTATATATACCCTTACACCAATATTAGTGGTATGGGACGCTAATATATGTGTATTGATATCCTTGATACTTCATCATATTTACTTCATGCAGACATACCCTATACCGATGACATGTTATTACCTGGGTACCTGGCACTACATACATATTTAGATGTTACCTTGCCACCTTATCATACTTCAGGTGTACTCTTGTGGTTATATTACTGATTGTTGACCTAGGTTTATGTCTTGCATTCGGTTTCTGGTTGTAGACATTTCTATTCACGAGTTGGCAACTCACCCCGTTGTGCCACAGTTCTTGCAGGTTCTGCCGTACATGTTCCATTGCGGCATTTCTGGCACACTACTTTCTTGCGGGTGAATTGCTCTTGGTAGGTGGATTCTTTTGCATCAAGAACCACCATTGTATTTACTTTATTCATTGTATCTAGAATTTCCATCAACCAAAACTTGTATATTGTTTCAGACCTAGACTTTAGTGATGTATTATTTGGCCTTAGAGTCGCGCTTAGTAGTATTGCGGTTTTCTTGCTTACTGTGTTTCTTTGGATTTGATCCTCGCCTTTCGGCGTTGTATATTATTGTTGCATGTGTGGTTGTGACCGTCAATTGACGAAGAGCTAGTGTTGCGCCACGGCAGCGCCCCGGCCGTCTTTCCGAGGCCAAAATTCGGAATCAAAAATTTTCCTTGCTTGGAAACTGGCGCTACCGCGGACAATGAAAACCCGGATCATAACCATTAACCTAATGCTAGCTAACAAGAGATGGGAAGAGAAGTATACCGAGTGATCCGAGTCTTCCGGTCTTCTCATCATCGTCCCAATCTCCCGCGGAAAGTCTAGTCTCCACATCGTCGCCTCCACGCCGGAAGGGCACCACATCGCCTGCGACTTTTACGGGCTCCCGCCTCGATACCGAGGCAACTCGGGCATGAAGCCGGCAACTCGACATGCTCAAGATATGCTGTAGAATGTGTAGTAGATCATGCTAGTCTCATTTGGGGTTTGTAGTTGCCTTGATGGAGGAATGGGGTTAGGAAAAATGGTGCTTTCATTTTTCCAAAACAAGAAGAAGAAGGAGATGAAGAATTCCTCACATAACAAAGATGAACTCTCTCATTCTTTTCTTTCTCTCAAGTGTTCTTTCTTTCATCTAGTGAGAATCATGATATGGTAGAGGAATGAGAATACCAACCATAAGTAGGGAGGTGAGTGTAGGATAAAGTGAAGGGTGACCACAACATAAAGTGAAGAAACATCAACCATGCTTCTCACTACTAATCACATCAAATCTCAATTAATGCACCATCATGGATGAAAGATGCTAAACATATCATAATGAATATATTTGCAAGAAACCCCTTTCCACAAATGTTATTTGCACAATTGCAAATAACCCCCTCCATCGGAAAAGTCCGGCCGGGAAAGAACAAAGGAAAACCGGCCGGAACGGAATGCAAACTGGCAACTCCAGAAAACAGGTCCCGTAATAAATTACAGGAAAACCACGATACTGTGCATACACACCCGCATCTGTATTCCGTCCGGATACAAATGGAATGAGACAAAATCTACACTGTACTAAACTAGGATCGGCTTAAGCCAAAGCCGGCTA
Organism: Agapanthus africanus; assembly: GCA_030015575.1. Classification (NCBI taxonomy): domain Eukaryota; kingdom Viridiplantae; phylum Streptophyta; class Magnoliopsida; order Asparagales; family Amaryllidaceae; genus Agapanthus; species Agapanthus africanus. The sequence goes on from JASDDO010000012.1 coordinate 360,650,217, forward strand.
GTAAAATCCGTTCGATCCTGATCCGTGCAATACCGCACGCATCTGATCGAACCCTGCCATATAACCATACGACCACTAGTACAAAACTGTCCGATCCTGATCCGTGCAATACCGCACGTATCTGATCGGACCCTGCCATATCTCCATACGGCCTCAACAGCGTTTCGCCCGAAAGCTTGAGTAACTGTAAGTGTGGTGGACTCTAAAGACTCGTCAATACTATGGCTGTGGATTTAACCACTAGCACGTCAGAGGTATTAGCCAATACGTGACGGGCCACCAGCTATTGACCAAAAGGGACGTCGATGAGCGAACTCATCCTGACACCCTACTGAGCCTGTCAGTGACAATATCCGTACAGTCCGGTCCGTTCGTCTATGAGCATCGCATGTCGAGCTTAGGGGGTTGGTAAAAGTCAGACCCCCAAAAGCGGTACAAGTCGTGTCGGAGTGTAGCCCAGAACACCCTGAGATACTACTGGAATACCTACCAGTAAATCTCCTGCCTCGGCCGAGGGCTTTGTGTAATGGCTCTCCTAGACACAGCGCGACCTCACCCCCAATACCGGGAGAGACGAACCCCTGCAGATCCGCTCACTGCCTCCATGTGGCTCGGGACTGTACCCAACTAAAACCTGTTTGCACGACTCCTTTGAGCCGTGGTAGGGTAGTAATCAAAGTACAGTGGGAACTCACACGAGACAAATGACGATCTCAGGTCGATGAACTAACCTGTACACATGTCACCAGGGAACTGCTATCTGACGTCTGGTATAAGACCAACTAGCAAGTCCCGGCGAGTCCTGTCCGGTGTACTCATAACCCAATGAGCACCTGTATACATCTTAGGTGAACAAACTGACACCAGTGGCTTGTGAGACCGGCCACCGCCCTTCGTCGGGGTCTCGACTGTATACACTAGTCTACTAATGGTGTATCGATGCCCTGTCTCGAAACTCCTACGACTAGGGACCTTTTAAGGATGTGCTTATAGACTACCAGCTCCCACGTATATGATCGCCATCATACTGCTGGTAGTCAAGCAAGAATCCTAGGGGCTCTATCAACGTGTAATAGCGACATGTCAGGTCACCTAAAGCAGTACACGATGATAAAGATAAACCAGATAGCATACTATCATCTCGAGTAAGACTGTCCTACCGGGATAGGTCCTCCCTCAATCATTGCAATCACGTGCCTGTGATCCAATAATTGACTCTGAGGGCACTATCTCCAACAATCTCCCACTTGCACTCAAGGCTAATTATTGCGATGCCGCATACTCACAGCCCGTGTGATACCGAACACCCAACTCCTCTACTAGTCAGTCTCACAAAACTCGGTTGCGAAACTATTGCGTTCGAGGAATAGCCTCAGTGAGTGGATCCGCTGTGATGTTTCTTTCTATGTCTCTCTATATCTCAAGTTCGCGGAGAAAACCATCTCCCGAAATGAGCAATACCTGTCTTGGAACGTCTGGATGTCTGATGGGACCTAGTTCATAAATGAACTCCAAATCCAGACTTCTTAGACTGTATCGTCAACTGAACTTAATCAGTATCCAGCGCCATGCCTCCCTCAGTATCGCCTTGGATCACCTGTCCAAAATACTGCCCCTCATCAGAAGGGGAAACTATAACTCTGACAGCCACTCTGCCATCCATGTCACCTTGGAAGCCTGGAATGATAACCGTCTATTAAAAGAGGCTGTCGTTATCACATCCCTAGAACATCAACTTATGTTCTAAAACTGCTTCCGATTGTTTCTCCAGGATTGGATTAATATCAACTTATTGCATCTACTGCAAGAACAACATCTGGTGTGATACTTGACATCTCATGATTGACTCAATTGCCTAAGCAAGTGATCTGCCAATCATGCACACCCTCTCCCCTTTAGTCTGTAAGACACCTTTAGAGAGGGTGACTCCATTACCTGCAGGTACACTACCATGCCAGGAGTCGACCATTCTAAATACTTTTAGAATGCTGTCTAAGTACCCAAATTGGGAAACTACCCAAATCTAGATCTAAAGCCATAGATCTAGTAACCAGTATGTCAGATATTGTGTCCAAGTCCCATGTAGAGAAACCACTGTGTGACGACCAAAGTATAACCGATCGTAGTATAGGAGTTTCTTTTCCTACTATGTGTATGTCATCCAAATACCAGGATATCATACCCCACTACCTTCTCAACAGATCCATCCCCTATTCTGATGAAGTCAAACCTATGACTGTCACATCAGAAATAGATGATCTATCTCCGCTACATCTGCTTTAGTCTATAAATAGACATAAGCCTGATGTCCACCAATGCTTCCGCTGCTCCCACTGACTACGACAACCCTCTGGCAGAGTCATATAGACGTGCACTTCCAAAGCTAGTTTAGAACGACGCTATACTCATCCTCCTGCCGGGTCTCGCAGCCTGGAACAACAGCAATGGCAAGTGTGGGTAAACAAGAACTTCCCTGTCACCGTCCTTGAGGCTACCGGAGTACCTCTCGGGTGCCTGAAGTTACCCACCTTATCTGCGGAGTGGCCAATGGAATGTCAAAACAGATTGAATCTTTAGGTTCCTTATCAAATCTTCAGTAATCGTTTTCGGTTCTGGAATCACTTCCAGTTCTACCATACTCCCACTAAAGTTTTTGAAAAAATCCATTTTTAATAAAACTGTGGCGAGTGTAGAACAATATTTCTATTGATCTGCCAGATGGTAGAAAATCAACCCTCGTCATAGCCTGGGTCAACCCACAAACAGCCATTACAGAAACGTGCCTTGAGTTGTCCAGTGTCTGGTTTTAAGCATAAGCCGGACAACTCCCCGTACCTTAACATCGTTAAGATATGAATTGTTCTATATCCAATATAGAAACAGAGGCACTGATTTAATTGAACCAGATTCAAATCATGCAGCTATCTCCAGTGCATGTCAACTAAATGGAAGGAGGCCGATCAGCGTTACTCAACTTAGGAATGCTTCCATTTATGAGTAACCTGAAAGAGAAGCAATTTCTCTTTATCATTACTATCAACTGAACACCATAGACAAGTATCTACATCTTCGATCACTTTGAAGAATCCCGATACTTGCTACACCTGGTTCTCTACTCTATTCAAATACCTATAACTCCTCAAAATTCAGACCATGTGTTTCCACGAAACACCTGTCTAAAAACTAGAGAAGTCATAAGTAAACTGAATATAGTACGATGACCAACCCCTCTGTCCTAATGGACACTGGACAACATACAATACTCTGTATAAGTCCGCTGAGTCTAACAACTCTTTCACTGTGCGTCGTAGGTTGAAAACTGTACTTATGGCTAAGAAGAATTACACCGCTGCTTGATGCTCCTTACCTAACCATCCACTGATATAGGTAAATGTCATCGACATAATATCAAAAGGTATATCTCACTCTATGAAAATAGACGTATAGATATATCAATTTGAAATTGGTGCATAACAGCGGATATTCAAAACCAAATATTTGCCGACCGGCAAACAGCTCAGATGATCTCCTCAAATATCACCGATTACAACGAATCCCGATATAATGAGGATGATCACCCTATTCCCAATAACTTACTCCCACTCATCATCTGTAAAACCATACAGATGTGAGAATCAAACCTGGTAAATACATACCCTGGAGTAAGTATCTAATCGGGAAATCAGTTTTCTTTTAACAGTACACAGTGAAACTGAAACATCGAAATGTCTCGTTGGGGTATCCTGGTATTCCTAGTAATGCCTCTTCCATTATCCAGATTCACAACTGTAACCGTATAATTCTTTGCCACCTCTCCAAATCCCTTTATATGTCTTTAGTCATTACCTTCTGCACACCTCTTAGGCCAAATGGTTTTCTTCCTTCCCTACCGTTCGGCACCAGCCTATGGTTTGGAAGAAGACTATCCAATAAGCATAAAAGGTGTACTGTCCTAATCCTAGGAGCACTCGCAAAGAGAGAGAAGGTGAAGATAAAAGACAACCGAATAAACCTTATTCCTATTTCTCCTGAACCAGAATCCATCCCCGAACTGGAACAAGTTCCTTTCGAGTTCGTATATAACCATACGATGGACCAATAAACTGGGATCTTCGCAGTAATACGGAGTGTCCTGGAGAAATACAAAGGTGATTTAGGATTGGCGAAGAAATACTTGGTTTGTTCGTGAATAGCAGTCGCAATTTACTTTGCCCTCTTACTAATCCCTTGCTTTGTCTTAACTTAATACCTTCTGCATACCATCGTTATGCTAATTGGTTTCCTTCATTCCCTACCGGTCGGCACCAGCCTAAGGTTAGGAAGAAGACTATCCAATTTGCGTAATAGGTGTACTATCTCCTAAACCAAGGAGTACTCGCAATGAGAGAAGGTGAAAAGAAAAGACAACTGAATAATCCTATTCGTTTTCTCCAGAACCAGAAACCATCCTCGAAGTCCTTCGAGTTCGTATATAACCATACGACGGTTTTGTCCAATGGAAGTGGACGTTCGCAGTAATGCCGGGGTGTCCTGGAGAAAAGGGTAAAAGTAGGAGTGGCAATGAGGTCTGCAACTCTGACAATCCAAAAGCCAGTGTTAAGAAGGTTCGGTCAACTTGGTCACTGAGTCAAAGTCCAGGGTCGGGTCAATGGTCGCTGCCAAAGAGAGAGAGAAAAGAAACACTCAGTGTGCACTCTAACCTAGATCAGAATGGTTACCAATTTATCTAATCAGGAAACCTCCAACTGTACCTCAAATTCTCCTCCAAACCTGAAAGAAGAATTAGTCAGGGTCACCCGAGGAGTAAACTAACTCATCAGTGGGAATCGGGATCCAACTATCATCGCATGATAACTTGACGGAATCCACTCAAGTCACCACACTCCAGAAGGTATGCGCATGCCTGGCAAGTTTCAGTTCTTTTGAAACTCCCGATGAAAGTTTTACCCCTAGGACCCAAGTGACCTTGACACAGTCAACAAATCAAAGAGTCCTAGTCAAGTTCAACCCGTCATTATCCTGGATTGCATTAAACCCACCCGCACGAGCCCTTGACACAGTCAATAAGGCCGCACGACTGTCCTAACCAATCCCATTAATATGCTGCAAACAAACACTACTTAGCTACCGCACACTACGCCTTGACACAGTCAACAAACGCAGCACGAATACTAAGTAATACTTGTAAGAAATGACGGAGGGCTACGTCTAGTTTTTGGCGAAAAACTTTTAACGTAATGAACTTGATATCGTTGAAGGAACTGCATAGCCTTTTATAAAAATATAGTGACGAAAACCTTTACTAAAGAGGTCACTCCCGGTGAAGGGATCTCGGCTCTTTCGCCGTAGAATGAGGTGCAGGATATTCCAACTGAATACCACGATGCAAAGCAAAAGTAATCGGCTATAGTGAAGTTAATGCTCTGACGCAAACTTCTGTCCAAGGGGTCACTCCCGATGAAGGGATCTCGGCCCTTGCCTCGTCGACTGAGGAGCAGGATATTCCAAATGAATACCACGATGCAAAACAAAAGTGAACGTCCTTGCAATAACAGCTTTTTGAAAAATTGTTCCAACAACATCAGAATAGGTTTGTTTATAACTTGCGTTGATCCGAATCAACGCAGTCCCATCAATTGATCACACCACAAAGAACGAAAATATACTGATGTACGTATATGCCATCCGCATTCGCCACTGGGTCCCGTCATCACCCGTTAGGTTACTTAACTAACGACAGAGCGGGGACTGGACTAGCGCGGATGCAAAACATATACAACATCTACTAATATATATACCAATATATTATATTCGCTCAAGGCGTGATAAGAATGTGACATCACAGAAATGTACAGCATCACAGAACAATACAGATATCTGGAAGCCTCGGGTTTCACAGAGCCGCTGCTGAAACCCGACGTTCCCCTGGTCGTGTGGATAGCCTGTGCAATGAAATCCTAGACCCCTACGGGCGCGGCAAGTCACCCGCCAAAACCTGAAGCGAGGCAGCCCCCTTCAGCACCGTGAATGGACCACCCAGCACTTCACGGAATCCGGTAACTTGGGCACCCCTCCTGGGTCAACCTATACCCCCTACGAGTGCGGCGAATAGCCCGCCAATCCTAGAGTGAAGCCCCCTCCGTCTCAATGCCATGAGATGCGGGCCCGTTTCCCTCTAGAACCCGGCTATCCGTGCACCCCTCCGCGGGGTAATCCTAGTACAGAAAGTAAAATATACATACACCGGGTACATCGACCGCAACCAGGTCGTGCCCCAAAAGAATAATACAAACAGGCAGTGACGGCAGTCCACATGTCGGACGCTCGCCCCGCAATATCAAATGTACATAATACAACAAAACTGTACTAACATTGCATCCAGGCTATCCCCCACGACCGATCCGCAACAACACAGCATAAACATAGAACATCAACGTGAAAGTCACATTCGCAAATCCGTCTAACCGGGCTATAGCAGTTAGACGGTATTTACCGATCAAGTGACATTCACGGTCGCAGATATAATGTAAATACTGTGAAATAATGTGTTTAAAATATCCGATCGATCAAACAATTAACAAGTGGGCCCCCAACCAATACTGTAGCAGTCACAGAAAACCTGGGCCCAAATTTAATATTCCAAAACCCACAAAAACAGCCCACAAGCCCACTGTAGAATTTTGACACAGTGAAGACATGAGAGTGCGGCGGAACCGCGGCCCAAGGGGGGATTTGGCCGCGGTTCCGCGCTCAAGTCGTCGACTGAAACTGTCGAATTTTTACAGAGGTCTTATAATTTCATGTACATCAGTTTTCTACAACCTGAAAAATTTTTTGACACCAAAAAATTCCAACAGAAAACTGATGTGAACAAAAATGAGGTTTTTGGAATTTTGGTCGATCGGATAAGCAAAACGCATTAGAACAAGCTAGGCAAGGTTAACGGCGTGGCTCTGATACCATGTTGCGCCACGGCAGCGCCCCGGCCGTCTTTCCGAGGCCAAAATGCGGAATCAAAAATTTTCCTTGCTTGGAAACTGGCGCTACCGCGGACAATGAAAACCCGGATCGTAACCATTAACCTAATGCTAGCTAACAAGAGATGGGAAGAGAAGTATACCGAGTGATCCGAGTCCTCCGGTCTTCTCATCATCGTCCCAATCTCCCGCGGAAAGTCTAGTCTCCACATCGTCGCCTCCACGCCGGAAGGGCACCACATCGCCTGCGTCTTTTACGGGCTCCCGCCTCGATACCGAGGCAACTCGGGCATGAAGCCGGCAACTCGACATGCTCAAGATATGCTGTAGAATGTGTAGTAGATCATGCTAGTCTCATTTGGGGTTTGTAGTTGCCTTGATGGAGGAATGGGGTTAGGAAAAATGGTGCTTTCATTTTTCCAAAACAAGAATAAGAAGGAGATGAAGAATTCCTCACATAACAAAGATGAACTCTCTCATTCTTTTCTTTCTCTCAAGTGTTCTTTCTTTCATCTAGTGAGAATCATGATATGGTGGAGGAATGAGAATACCAACCATAAGAAGGGAGGTGAGTGTAGGATAAAGTGAAGGGTGACCACAACATAAAGTGAAGAAACATCAACCATGCTTCTCACTACTAATCACATCAAATCTCAATTAATGCACCATCATGGATGAAAGATGCTAAACATATCATAATGAATATATTTGCAAGAAACCCCTTTCCACAAATGTTATTTGCACAATTGCAAATAACCCCCTCCATCGGAAAAGTCCGGCCGAGAAAGAACAAAGGAAAACCGGCCGGAACGGAATGCAAACTGGCAACTCCAGAAAACAGATCCCGTAATAAATTACAGGAAAACCCCAATACTGTGCATACACACCCGCATCTGTATTCCGTCCGGATACAAATGCAATGAGACAAAATCTACACTGTACTAAACTAGGATCGGCTTAAGCCAAAGCCGGGTAGTAAAATCCGTTCGATCCTGATCCGTGCAATACCGCACGCATCTGATCGAACCCTGCCATATAACCATACGGCCACTAGTACAAAACTGTCCGATCCTGATCCGTGCAATACCGCACGTATCTGATCGGACCCTGCCATATCTCCATACGGCCTCTACAGCTTTCGCCCGAAAGCTCTAGTAACTGTAAGTGTGGTGGACTCTAAAGACTCGTCAATACTATGGCTGTGGATTTAACCACTAGCACGTCAGAGGTATTAGCCAATACGTGACGGGCCACCAGCTATTGACCAAAAGGGACGTCGATGAGCGAACTCATCCTGACACCCTACTGAGCCTGTCAGTGCCAATATCCGTACAGTCCGGTCCGTTCGTCTATGAGCATCGCATGTCGGGCTTAGGGGGTTGGTAAAAGTCAGACCCCCAAAAGCGGTACAAGTCGTGTCGGAGTGTAGCCCAGAACACCCTGAGATACTACTGGAATACCTACCAGTAAATCTCCTGCCTCGGCCGAGGAATTTGTGTAATGGCTCTCCTAGACACAGCGCGACCTCACCCCCAATACCGGGAGAGACGAACCCGTGCAGATCCGCTCACTGCCTCCATGTGGCTCGGGACTGTACCTAACTAAAACCTGTTTGCACGACTCCTTTGAGCCATGGTAGGTTAGTAATCAAAGTACAGTGGGAACTCACACGAGACAAATGACGATCTCAGGTCGATGAACTAACCTGTACACATGTCACCAGGGAACTGCTATCTGACGTCTGGTATAAGACCAACTAGCAGGTTCCCGGCGAGTCCTGTCTGGTGTACTCATAACCCAATGAGCACCTGTATACATCTTAGGTGAACCAACTGACACCAGTGGCTTGTGAGACCGGCCACCGCCCCTCGTCGGGGTCTCGACTGTATACACTAGTCTACTAATGGAGTATCGATGCCCTGTCTCGAAACTCCTACGACTAGGGACCTTTTAAGGATGTGCTTATAGACTACCAGCTCCCACATATATGATCGCCATTATACTGCTGGTAGTCAAGCAAGAATCCTAGGGGCTCTATCAACGTGTAATAGCGACATGTCAGGTCACCTAAAGCAGTACACGATGATAAAGATAAACCAGATAGCATACTATCATCTCGAGTAAGACTGTCCTACCGGGATAGGTCCTCCCTCAATCATTGCAATCACGTGCCTGTGATCCAATAATTGACTCTGAGGGAACTATCTCTAACAGCTAGCTCCCGCTTGGGGATGCCTTTATCATTGCATATATTGTTATCCTTGTTGTACCCCATTCGGGGCCAGTTTCATAAAAGAAACTCTGCCGAAATTTTTAGAAAAGACTTTACTGTTTTAAAATGCATATTCGGCTTAGTTATTTAAAAACCTTAATTTCAAACTTGTATTTCTTCACTCCTTTTAAACCAGTTTCTTTACTTATTCTTAAAAATGGTTTTAGATTTCTGGGCTTTTGGCTTACTTGGATCAGATGGAGTCCTATAGACTTCATATGGTTCAAGGGCCAGTCACGAGCTCTTTCGGGTCGTGACACTACGCATGCACGAAGCGGTTATTTTTACTTCATTACCTTTACGGATGACTTTTCAAGGTACGGTAATGTCTTTTTAATGAAACATAAATCCGAAGCATTTGGAAAATTCCAGGAATATAAGAATGAAGTAGAAAAACAAACAGGCAAATGTATCAAGACACTGAGATCTGATCGAGGTGGTGAATACTTGAGTGCCGAGTGTTGAAGTCAAAATTTGCACCCCGGTTGACCGAGTCAAAGTCAAGGTCAACCCCCAAGCTAGATGAGCCCAAGCCCAGGTCAAGCGGGCCCATGCCCAAGTCGAGCCCGCAGCCAGCCTCCCCGTGCCAACAACAAAATCATGTAATAAATAATTTTTATGTAATTGTTTATGCATGAATGTAAACAAAATCGGCATAAAGCCAATATTTTGTAAGCCCATGGCTTATGTGCAAAAATGAAATGGCACATGAGCCATGGGATAGGCAAAAATGCCATTTTTGTAATGCCCAAGGGGCTATATGTAAATATGTAAGCCTATATAAGGCAAAATGATGATGAATAAAGTAACACTTTTCATTCTCACAAAAAACCTAGGGTTTGTATCTCTTTCCCTTTTCTGAAGGTCTCAAACCTTCTTCTTTCTTCTGAATTAAATCAAGAGTTATACTCTTCCTTTTCAAAAACAAAATAGTTTTTCACCACGAAACCCACAAAGGGGAACTTGGATCTGTCATCAAATCTCAAAAAGGAGAGATTTTGAGATCTCACATCTCTTGATCTTCAAGATCCAGCTAACAGAGGAGGAAGAAGAAGAACCCCTTCCATTAACCCCAAAAACACACTCAGGAGTCCAACTCCTTTCTGATTTCTCTTTCGAGAAATCTTTTTTTTAGGCTAAAAGCCTCTTTTTCTCGCCGGCGCTCAAGCGCAGAGCGTCCGCGTGCCGACATGTGGTGCGCTTGCGCTCAAGCGCAGAGCGCCCGCGTGCCGACACGTGGCGCGCTTGCGCTCCAGCGCAAGCGCTCGAGCGCAAGTCGCCCCGGTGCCGACACGTGGCGCTCTTGCGCCCTAGTGCAAGCGCTCGAGCGCAAGTCGCCCCCGTGCCGACACGTGGCGCTCTTGCGCCCCAGCGCAAGCGCTCGAGCGCAAGTCGCCCACGTGCCGACACGTGGCGCGCTTGCGCCCAAGCGCTCAGCGTCTGAGCGCAAAGCGCCCACGTGCCGACACGTGGCGCGTTGCGCTCCAGCACTCTGCGCTCGAGCGCAAAGCGTCCACGTGCCGACACGTGGCGCGCTTGCGCTCAAGCGCCTAGGCGCTGGCCCCCACGCATCCTTTGGATGTCTTTTTCCCCTTTTTATATATATACATGTATATATACACATATTTACACACACACATACTCCGCGACACTGTCCCTGTTAGAAAAAAATTTCTAACGGGGCGCTGCCCCGCAACCCGCAAGGGGGCTGCTAGCCCTCTTGACCCCCAGCCCGCTATCCGGGTAGCGAGACCCCCGTAAAAACTATGCGTGGCTCCTGATATATCCAAACCCCCTTTTCAAAACACAACACACGTACACTGCACATTAAGTTTGCATGACCATTTTAACCCGTTAATCGGAGGTTCTCTCGCCCCAAAGGCGAGGGGTAATTAACGGCAGCTTAGTCCGCGGCTGCCGGAGATTTGGATCCCCACAATCAATAAACCCCCGCCTACCCTAGGCAGGGGGAATCTGTAGTATATGACTGACAAGCGCGCGTATTCCCATCTCAATGGGGTGACAAAAAACACCCTACACCGAGTTCCTGGATTACTTAAAAGAGAATGGAATTCTCTCTCAGCTTACTCCTCCATACACTCCGCAACATAATGGTGAATCGGAGAGACGGAACCGAACTCTATTGGATATGGTACGGTCCATGATGAGTAACGCTGAGTTACCGCGATCATTTTGGGGATATGCACTAGAATCAGCTGCATACCTTTTGAACCGAGTTCCGACAAAGACTGCGCCTACTACACCATATCAGATGTGGTGTGGGAAGAGACCCTATCTTAATCACATTAAGACATGAGGATGTCCAGCTTTTATCAAAAAGTAGCATGCGGACAAGCTCGAGGCATGCTCAGTACAGTGCAAGTTTGTGGGATATCCAAAGAACTCCAAGGGATATTTCTTCTATTGTGAAGAGGAACAAAAGTTTTTTGTTTCTCGTCATGCCCATTTCTTGGAAACTGAGTTTTTGGAAAATCAGATAATTGGGAGCGTAGTAGAACTGGAAGAAATTCCAGAACCACGAGCTATTACTGAAAGCTTAGTAGAACCAGAGGGTTCGAAAGATCAGGACATTCCTGCGCCGCTCAGCAGAACTAGTAGGCAGTCTCATCCGCCCGAGAGATACTACGGTTTTCTCATAGACGGGGATAGAGAGGATTACATCATTGATAGTGATGAGCCTACTAGCTTCCAGCAGGCCATTCAGAGCGTTGACTCGGTAAAATGGCTGGATGCAATGCGGACCGAAATGGAGTCCATGTACACCAACAAAGTATGGACGTTGGACATTGCTCCAGATAGGGTAAAACCCGTAGGATGCAAGTGGATCTTCAAAAGGAAGATTGGTGTAGATGGACAGTTTGAGACCTATAAGGCTAGACTTGTTGCAAAGGGTTTCCGTCAAAGACCTGGCTTAGACTATGACGAAACCTTTTCTCCAGTGGCTATGCTGAAATCCATTCGGATCCTTCTTTCCATTGCTGCTTTCCATGATTATGAGATCTGGCAGATGGACGTAAAGACCGCTTTTCTAAATGGAAATTTAGAGGAGTGTGTCTATATGGACCAGCCAGAGGGTTTCATTCAGAGTGGGAGCAGCGGAAAGGTGTGCAAGTTGCTTAAGTCCATCTATGGACTAAAGCATGCATCGCGGAGTTGGAACATCTATTTTGATGAGACGGTCAAAGAATTTGGCTTTATCAAAAATCCAGATGAACCATGCATCTATAGTAGATTTGTAGCAAGAACTGTTGTATTCCTCGTATTATACGTGGATGACATTCTCTTGATAGGAAATGACATTCCTATGCTACAATCTGTCAAAGGGTTTTTGTCACACAGGTTCTCCATGAAAGACCTGGGTGATGCCTCTTACATTCTGGGGATCCGGATCTATCGTGACAGATCCAAGAGGATATTAGGACTTTCACAGTCCAGGTACATCGACACCATACTGAAAAGATTCAGTGTGGAAGATTCCAAGCGCGGTAATCTACCGGCTTGTCACGGGATCACCCTCTCCAAAGAGATGTCTCCTAAGACTGATTTGGAAAGGGATCGCATATCTATTATACCCTACGCTTCTGCGGTAGGCTCTATAATGTATGCGATGTTGTGCGCCAGACCAGATGTAGCTTATGCACTGAGTGTGGTAAGCCGGTATCAGTCAAACCCTGGGGAGAAACACTGGATAGCGGTAAAGAACATTCTCAAGTACCTGAGAAGGACTACGGAGATGTTCTTGGTGTATAGCGGAAAAGACCTCCAGATCGAGGCCTTTGCTGACTCCAGCTTCCAGAGTGACAAGGTTGATTCCAAGTCCATGTCGGGTTATGTCTTTACCCTCTATGGAGGGGTGGTGTGTTGGAAGAGTTCCAAAAAGGAAACCGTTGCTGACTCGACGATGGAAGCGGAATATATCGCTGCTGCAGATGCCGCAAAAGAAGCTGTCTGGATAAGGAAGTTCCTAACAGAACTTCAGGTGGTTCCGTCCATTGTAAATCCAGTACCTCTGTATTGCGACAACAACGGGGCTATAGCTTTAGCGAAGGAACCCAGGTCCTATCAGAAGTCCAGGCACATCTTGAGGCGGTATCACCTGATCAGGGAGATCGTGAGTTGCCAGGAGAGCGAGGTTCGGAGAGTTGCTATGGAAGATAACACAGCTGATTCATTCACCAAGGCCTTACCCCAGACTCAGTTCGAGCGGCTGATCGAGATGATAGGTCTTCGATATGCCAGTGCATTGCCTTAGTGCAAGTGGGAGATTGTTAGTGTATATGCCCTAAAGGCCATTACTGTATCATACTGGATTGTATATTACTTGATGGAAGCTTGGGATATTCACTTTGTATTGACATTCTTGCTCAAAATGGTAGTATGCTACTTGGTTTGTTTCTGCTTTAATGTGTGCATGTGTTTCTTTTAGCATATCGCCTTTACACATTAGTGGAGCCCTTAGGATCTTTGCTTGATTACCAGCGTTGTGATGGCAGTCACACTCGGGGGGGGCTGGGTAATCTACAAGCACATCCTTATGCAGGTCCCTAGTCGTAGGACTATCGAGACATGGCATCGATACTCCGGAGTAGACTAGCGTATGCGCTTCTTATCCCAGCTTGGGAGACGGTCTGTCCCACAACCGTCAGTACGTCGTACTTGAGATAGTATGCGGATGCTCGTTAGGTTACGAGTACACTGGACAGGACTCGTCGGGAACTGTTGGTTGGTATTATACCTATCGTCAGTTATCAGTTCCCAGGTAACATGAGTACAACTTAGTCCGTTGACTTGACACCGTCACTTCTCCTCGAGTGTGTTCCTACTGTACTTTGATTACTACATTACCACAGCTCAAAGGAGTCGTGCAAACAGGTAGTTTTTGGGTGCAGTCCCGAAGAACTTGGAGGCAGTGACGGTTAGACAGGATTCGTCTCTCCCGGTATTGGGGGTTGATATCGCGCTGTGTCTAGGAGAGCCATTACACAAAGTCCCTGGCCAGGGTAAGCAAGATAGACTGGTAGGTTTCCAGTGTTATCTCAGGTGTTTTGGGCTACACTCCGACACGACTTGTACAACTAGTAGGGAACTGACGTTTACCGCCCCCTAGGCCCGCCATGCGATGTTCTTAGACGAACAGACCGGACTGTACGGAGACTGTCACATTCAGACTCTGTAGGAGTTCAGATGGGTTTTACTCGTCAGTCTTCTTATCGACATCTACTTGGGGACCGTTACGTACAGCTAGTGCCGCTTGGGGTCTGTGGTTAAACCCACTGCCAGCGTAGTGTCGAGTCTTTAGAGTCCCACACAGAGGGTTATTCGCCTTTAGGCAAAATGAGTAGAGGTCGCATGGTTTTGCGACAGGGTTCGTTCACATCCGCGCACTTGTGCACGTTTGGTGTCCGGACAGCTTATACTAGCGGGCTTTGGTTTAAGCCAAATCCTAATATAAGATTTGGGATTTGTTTTATCTCATTGTATTCGTGTTCCTCGGAACACGGATACGGGTGTGTATGCACAGTTGACTGAGACAGAGGCAGAGGACTTTCATTAGGGTTGATGACCATTGTCATTTTCTTAACCCTAATGTTTATGTGTGAATTATGATTTATTAAAATTAGTTAATTATAATTGTGCATGGTTAGGGTTGTTGACCATTTGACTATACATGACTTGTTGACCTAGGTTGACAAGTTGACCATAATCATTCCATATGAAAGATGCTCTTTGATCCTTGCAAAAGCATTTAATGTGAAATGATAATGGTCATTTCTTGATTAACCATGACAATTATCTTTAGCTAATTATCTATTTTTCATAAATCACATATATGTGAGAAGGTTGCATTATTCTTCTCACTTGATCATTCTCATTCTCTCTCCTCCTCTTCCTCTCTCTCTAGCCCTCCCCTCTCATGAGTTGAGAACCATTTGAGCTTGAGATAATCCCTTCAAAAATACTCTCTACTCTTTCTAAGGTCCTAGGTTTAGCACACCAAGCACCTTAGTTACTTCTAGTTTGAGGTTGAAGCCAAAGGTAGAGGCCCTCGGGTGGATCTTTCTTCGGCAAGAGAAGGCGACAAGGAGAACCCGTTCATTCACTCCAAGGAGCAAGAAGAGAAGGACTTGAAGACCTAGGTATAACCCCCTTTCCGAGTAGCTAAACTCTTTTAGCTTGTTGTTAGTTTTTGTTTAGCAAAGATCCCTCCTTTACATAGTCCATGTTGCCTAATGTTGTAAAAATCAGATTTTTCATAACGTTTCCGCCTCCCCGCAAGCACCGGGGTAGGCAACGTGGACTTACAGAACCACCACACTTAGAATCATCCATACTAAACCCCTTTAGTATGGTGTTAATGTACCTAGATTTGGGACACTCCCAACATCCACTTAGATCTATTATCATAGATCATTATCCACAAGATGTAGTAGGTATCATCCAGATCTTTTATTGAGAATCCCCGTGATAAGAGGAGCTTGACCGAGTGTAGCATAGGAAACAATTTCCTATCTAGAGTATGTCATCTACATACAATACATGGAAGACAACCTTACTCTCTACAACCTTCTTGTATATATAAGATTCATCTACCATTTTGATGAAGTCAAACTCTTTGACTGCCACATCAAAACAGATGTTCCAACTCCGCGATGCTTGCTTTAATCCTGATGGACTTAAGCATAACTTTGAAAGTCTCAACTTTTCTATTTACACCAAGAATCTTCTCAAGATCCACTTGCTCTTGACCCCTTTAGGTGCAACATTCAAAGTCATACATTGTTGGTGTACATGGATTCCATCTATGATTGCATAGCATCCAGCCATTTCATAAAGCCTCCACTTATGATGGCCTGCCTGAACCTAGATGGGCCATCATCTACCATGATGCAATCCTCTCTCCCACTGTCACCGAGAAGACCGCAGTATCTCTCGAGTGGATGAGGAACTCTACCAGATTCACGGAGCGGCTGAGGTTCGTTTGAGACTATTGAATCTTTTGGTTTTACCAAATCACCAGCTGTTAGTTTGTCTAGCTGGAACTCCTTCCAATTCTACCTCATGACCACAAATTTCTTCACAAGAAATTCCTTTTCTAAAAAAGGTGGCATACCGAGAAACAAAACACCTTTTGCTCCTCATAGTGGTAGAAGATATTCCCTTGCGAATGTTCGGGATATCCTGACAAACTTGTACAGAACTGACCTTGCCTCGAGCTTGTCCGGATTCTGCCTTTCAACATAGGCCGGACAACCCCATATCTTAACTCTTTTAAGACATGGTCTCTTCCCACACTATATCTCATATGTAGTGATAGGCCTTGATTTGGATGGAACCCCATTCAATAGGTATGCAGCTTCTCAAGTGCATAACACCAAAAGGAAACAGGTAACTCAGCAGTACTCATCATAGAGCGCGCCATATCTTATAGGGTGCGATACCTCCACCCTGATACACCATTGTGCTTTGGTGTACTCGAAGGAGTAAGCTGAGAGAGAATCACATTCTCCTTTAAATAATCCAGGAACTCCATGCCTAAGTATTCACCTCCTCGATCACATCGAAGGACTTTAATACTTCCACCTGTCTGGTTCTCAACTTCAAGCTTATATTCTTTAAATTTCTCAAAATTTTCAGACTCATGTTTGAACAGGAACACATGTCCGAATCTTGAGAGATAGTCGATGAATGTAATGAAGTATCAAGAACCAACCTAGGCATTTGTAAACATAGGACCGTATACATCAGCATGTATGCATCCCAAGAGTTCACTATGTAGGGTTACTAGGCACACTCAAGAGGTTCCAGAAGGGATCAACCATGCCAATTAAAATTTTACGGTGCCGAGAAACCCTAATATAGAACGTTAACTAGAAGTTAAGGCGAAATAACATTCAAGTTAACAACTTAACTACATGTGAAAGGGATTACAACCTTTGTAGATCCGGTCCTCCACTTCTTTAGCTCCGAGATGACGTCCCTCCGCTGCGATCATCGGGATCCCGGTCTCTAGCAATGGTTTCGTCGGAGAAATGAGCGGGCTAGGTCGTTGACTTCGAGGCCGAAGATGATCTACGTCGGGGAGACTCAAACTCAAGCTATTCCTTCACTTGGTCAAGAACTTTGTGAAGATAACACCCTCTACTAAATGGAAAGTAGTAGAGGATGATGAAGTAGGAAGGTTGCTCACTTTAAAATTGATTTTCTCACATTTTTCCTCAAGGCACCATTAGAGCTAGAAAGCTTTTCAAGGAGCTTGATGAAGAAGAAGAAGAAGTGAATTATTCATGCAAATGAAAACTTATCCTCTTGAATAATTCACCCATGGTTCAGTTAAGCTCTCATGCTTAACTCATGTAGAGAATTAACTAAGGTATGAGGTTTAAGGGTTAGGTTAAAGAAATATCAAGAGAATTGACAAAAGAGTGGATTTTGTCAAAGTTTCTCCAAGCTTCTTCAAGCTTGACAACTTTGACTAAGTTTAACTCATTTGTTAAATATTAAGATAATCCAATAACCCTAATCTTAACCGTAATCTTAGTATAAGTCTCATACACCCATCTTGTGTGTATCATCAAGCATGATACATACATGTACACTTGCATATATCACATATAAAAAATGTGCACAATCTAGTGAGAAAATAAATCTTAAGTGAGCTAATATTAGTTAATGTAATGTAATATATCAAATATATAATTATACATTAAATTATTAAATCAACTCTTGATTTAATAATCCGGCTATAACCGACTAATATCAAAAGTAACAACTTACCGAATCAACACTTGATCCGATAACCCGGCTATATCCATACAACCGATGAATGTCACAAATCGCGAGAATCGAATACGGTATCTCATATCGTATCAATCTCGGTCCCGCACATATCACATATGCGCTCCTACTCCGTTTCTCTTGAGCCAGGAAACCCCTGTGTAGGACTCTAAAGACTCGTCAATACGCCGGCAGCAGGTGATGATCATATCAAACACCCACAAGCCGCAAGCGGTCTGCTAAACGTAACGGCCACCCGGGTATTCAGCGATCAGAAGATCAACGAGCAAGCACGCTCACACTCCTGTGAATCCAACCAGTAACACTACCGTACAGTCCGGTCTGTTCGTCTGATATGTCGCATATCTCGCCTAGGGGTGGTAAACGTCAGACCCCAATAACTCGATAAGTCGTGTCGATATGAGGATCATAACGGGTCGAGAAACTACTGGTAACACTTACCAGCAGCCTTGGCCAAGGACTTCCTGTTATAGCCAATCGAGCACTGCGCAACATCAACTCCCTATACCGGGAGAGACGAAACCCCTCCTATCGCTCATTGCCTCCATGTGATTCGGGACTGTACCCAAAAGCCACCGTTTTGCACGCCCTCTTGGACGTGGTAAGGTGAAAATCAAAGCACAGTGGGAATCACAGAAGACACAATGACGATCTCGGGTCTACAGACTAACCTGTACCAGAGTCACCAGAGAACTGCCATCTGACGTAAGGTATAATACCATCTGGGAGTTCTCGGCGAGTCCGTCCAGTGTACCCAGTCTCCACTGAGCACCCGTATATCATCTCTGATGTCAAACACCAATGAATATGGGTTCATCCATCGCCCATCTGCATGGGTCGAGAAGGTATACGCTAGTCTACTCTGGTATATCGATGCCCTGTCTCGATATACCCACGACTAGGGACCTTGAAGAATGTACTTATGGACCACCATGTCCCCACTAGTATGATCCGCATCATAGTCCAGGTAGTCAAGTACTCATCCTAAGGACTTTACCAACATGTAACAGAGAGACAATCAGTACACACGTTAAGATAAAGAGCAACCAGATAGCATACTATCATGTCGAGCAAGAAAGTCCTCCCTATATATGTCCAAGCATCCACTACAATATACATCCTATGTATAGTAATGGCCTCTAGGGCATACATATAACTAACAATCTCCCACTTGCACTAGGGCCATCTGATAGCAGTGGTTCCAGTATCTCATACTCAACCATCTCATAAAAGTCTCTCTCTGGGAAAAGGCCTTTCGTGAGTGGATCCGCCGTGTTGTCCTCTTAGTCTACTCTCCTTACCTCGATCACCCTGGAGATCAACCATCTCCTTGATCAGGTGACACTGCCTTAGAATATGTCTGGATCACTGATGGGACGGACGTTCCTTGGCATAAGCCACAACTCCATTGTCACACAATGGGAGGAACTAAGTTCATCTCATGAACTAATATACACCCAGACTACCTCTTTGGTAGCATCTTAAGTAGCGATGTATCCAGCCTTTATCGTCTAGTATGCCACGGTATCTAGCTTGGAACTCTTCCAACATACCGTCCCTTTACTGAGGGTAAAGACAATGCCTGTGACTGACATTCAGTCATCCTTATCACTCTGGAACCATTCCAGTGATTCTCCCCAGGATCAATTGATACAATCTCACTACAACTAGTGAGTATCCTAACATCCAATTAGATCTATCTTATTGATCCAAAACCTAGGATTTAGGAGGTATCATTTCGATCCTATATGGAGAATCTTTGTGATAAGCGGAGATTGACCGAGCGTAGCATAGGAAACTTCTTCCCTATCAAGAGTATGTCATCCACGTACTCTACGAGGATCACCACCATACTCCCTACTACCTTTTTTGTATATACAAGGTTCATCTACCATTTTGATGATGTCAAACTCTTTGACTACCACATCGAAACAGATGTTCCAACTCCGCGATGCCTGCTTTATCACATAAAACATCTTGCACACGTTTCCGCTGCTCCCACTTTCTACGAAGCCCTCTGACTGGGTACTTATAGAATCTGTCTTCTAAATCATTATTTAGAAAAGCAGTCATGACACCCAACCGCCAGATATCGTAGTCATGGTACGTAGCCGTGGTTAGTAGGATCTGGATGGACTTAAGCATAGTTACTTAGAAAAGGTTTCATTATAATCCATACCTGGTCAATGATGCAAACCTTTAACAAGTCTAGCTTTGAAAGTCTTGACTTTTCCATGTACACCAAGTAATCTTCTCAAGATATACTTGCTCCTGATGGGGATTTAACCCTTCAGATAAAGCAACCAAAGTCCATACTTTGTGGGTGTATAAGGATTCCATCTCAGATCGCTAAGCATCCAGCCATTCTTATAGAGTCCCACTCCTGATGGCCAGCTCGAAACTAGTTGGGTCATCATCTCATGATGCAATCCTCGCTCCCACTGTCATAGAGAAACCGAAGTATCTCTCAGGTGGGTGAGGAAACCTACTAGATCGGCAGAGAGGCTGAGGTTCGTTGGTTGCTATTGAATCCTTTGGTTCTACCAAATCATCAGCTGCATTTTGTATAGCTGGAACTGTTTCCGGTTCTACCTCATGTCCACTAATTTCTTCATAAGAAATTCCCTTTCACAAAGGTGGCATGCTGAGAAACAAAACATTTTTTTTGTTCCTCGGTTAGGTAGAAGATATTCCCTTGCAAATGATAGGGATATCCAACAAACTTCCACAGAACTGACTTTGCCTCGAGCTTGTCCGGATTTTGCTTTTTAGACATAGGCCGGAAAACCCCAAATGTTAATAAACTTAAGATATGGTCTCTTCTCTTTCCATATCATATATGAAGTGGTAGGCAACTGATTTGATCGGAACCCTATTCAATAGGTATGCAACTTCATAAGTGCATAACTCCCTAAAAGGAAATAGGAAACTCAGTAGTACTCATCATAGAGCGCACCATATCATATAGGGTGTGATTGCTCCACCCCGATATACCATCGTGCTATGGTGTATACGGAGGAGTAATGCTGAGGGAGAATCCCATTCTCCTTTGGAATAATCCAGGAATTCCGTGCTCAAGTATTCTCCTCCTTGATCACATCAAAGGACATAATACTTTTACCCGTATTTTGGTTCTCTACTTCTAACTTATATTCTATGAATATCTCAAAAGGTTCGGACTTGTGTTTCAACAGGAACATTTATCTGAATCTTGAGAGATTATAAGAGAATGTAATGAAGTACAAAGAACCGGTCTTGGCATGTGTAGACAGAGGACCTTCATACATCAGCATGTATCAATCCCAAGAGTTTACTAACTCTTTCTCTGTTTCCAATAAACAGAGCTATGGTCATCTTATCTCTGTGACATGACTGTCAAGTTTCATAAGATGTAAATTCAAACTGATTTAAATATGCATCTTCAATGTAACTTAAGCTAGTCGGGTCGCATTGATATGACCTAGTCTACAATACCTCAAGAAGGATCCGTTCATTTCTGAACTCTTCCTCTTATGTGTGTTCTATATACTAAGAACAGTAGTTTGATTTAGAACGTTAATGCTTTTAGATAACGTGCCTGAACCGATCAACTATTGATATAGAAAATGTTCAAAACATTATCCAATCAATACAAAATTATATCCTTCTTTAATAAATAAAGAGACTGATATGATTTTGTATATCAGGTTCGGTATCTAATAACATTTGTTCAGAATCAATGTATTCTGGTAATACAGGGTGACAGTGACCAACAGACTTGGCTGCAACACTTGCACCGTTTTCTGCCTCATGAAACTTATCACCCGTTCTCAGTTCTCTACCTTTCTGTAGCCTATGTAACAAATTACATATGCGGGATCCTGATCTGGTATCACATACCCAGGACATAAAAGATAGTGAGAAACAGTTCTGTATAACGAACACACCCGAAGATGATGCATCAACATGCACTTTCTTCGTTTGGGCGGCACGGGAAATCTGGTATTCCCCAATTTCCTGCTCTGTCTTATAACAATTATAAGTTGGAGCGGGACCAACGTTCCCCAGCACAGTATAACAAGCGGGTTCGGTCAATATATCCGTTTTATTATCTTGATTAAGGCGTGACATGGTCGCTACCTGGAGAGAGAGAGAAGAAAACACTCTGCGTGCGCTCTTGCAAGATCAGATTGGTTATTATTTTATCTAATCAGGATGGCTCCCACTGTTTTTATCAAATCTTCCTTCAAACCCTAAAAGGAAAGACTAGCCGGGATTAATTACACGCTGCAAGTTCGCAAATCTTTCAGCCTGGCCAGTGTTGGTACTTTGAGGGAGGTCCCCCGTGCTTTCGCACGAACCTAATTAATGTAAACCTCGTTTTCCCAGAGCCGTAAGCTCGTTGACACCTTTCTAGACACCTACTTGATCTGCTAATTGTAATGTGTAAAACTCTCCCATGAGTAACAATTACTCGCAGTGGGTATCGGGATCCAACTATCTCATAGAAGGTATGCAATCTCATTGCAAATTTCAACACTTGAAATTCCCGATAATTTTGCCCCTAGCAGCTATATGACCTTAACATAGTCAACAAATCATAAGTGCTAGTCAAGTTCAACCCGTCATTTCCCAATTGAATTAAACCCACCCGCACGACCCTTAATATAGTCAACAAAGTCGCACGACTACTCTAATCCAATCACATCATATGCTTATACAGATAAGTACTAATTAGCTACCGCACACTACGCCTTAACATAGTCAACAAACGTAACACGAATACTAACTAGTACTTATCTGAAATGATGGAGGGCTACGAAAGGTTTTTCTGAAAACCTATTGCGTAATGAACTTGATATCGTTGTAGAATCAAATGATTTAAAATAGAGTGTTTTTTAGGCTTTTCTAGTTTTGCTAAAGGGGTCAATCCCGGTGAAGGGATCGTCGGCCCTTTCCTCATCGAATAAGGTGCAGGATATATCATATATACCGCTGTGCAAAGCAAGAACTATAAGAGCAATCAAAAGACAAACCGAGGGGTGTAGCATCTGCCAGTCGTTGCTAAAGGAGTCACTCCCGGTGAAGGGATCTCAGTCCTTTCCTTATCGAATAAGGTGCAGGATGTTCTACAAGGAACACCGCGATGCAAAGCAAGAACTGTAGCTACCTGTTTTTGAAATTCGATTCCACAACATCTTAGGTTTATTTTCTTTCATTAATCACATTAATGAAGTCCCATCATTTAAATCACCTAAACATCACAGATAAATACGACGTACACTTATGCCATCCGCATTCGCCTCGATGTCCCCTCGTGCACCGTTAGGTTAGGTAACTAACGGCAGAGCGGGGCAGGGCTAGCGTGGGTGTAAAACATAAGTAATGTCTATATAATATATCGTATATACTATATACAGTATTTATCACAGAACATCAAATGATCACATCACAGATATCGCAGCAGAAGAATCATATGAAATATTGGATATATTGGGATGTCCTTGGTTTTAATACGAGCATGTATAAAACACGGATTCCACGGTCGCGATGAATAGCCAAACCCACACCCCTAGACCCCTACGAGAGCGGCAAGCAACCCTACCAATTCTAGAGTTAGGAGACCCGGACTCGACTCCTCGAATTGGTCTCCCACTGGACTCCAGAACCCGGTTACTTGTGCTCTCCTCCTTGGGTCTATCCTAGTGCGGAAAAGTAAATAATATACATCAACGGTGACATCTTCCGCAACCTGGAAGTGCCCCAATAAAAGAATATTACATACAAGTTTTTACATGAATGAAAATGAAAAACACTCATCTCACATAAAAAACCCCGGCTATTCAAACACGAGGATCCAATATAACATATCCAGCAACACATAACATCACATGTCATCAATGTAAGTAAACACGTATCCCAATTGTCGTTGACATATAGCAACGAAACCGGCGATATCACATATTACACTTACGGTCACAGAAAAGAAA
Organism: Agapanthus africanus; assembly: GCA_030015575.1. NCBI lineage: Eukaryota > Viridiplantae > Streptophyta > Magnoliopsida > Asparagales > Amaryllidaceae > Agapanthus > Agapanthus africanus. Next base: position 360,674,252 of record JASDDO010000012.1, read on the forward strand.
GTGTAAAACTACAACAGTTGGAATCCGCAACCTACTTAGAAATCGCATGCCTAACCAAATGAATTCTTTAGACATCGCATGCCTAACGATTATAAACCCCGCATTTTAGTCTCTTTATCGAAAACTCTTTTCAATATCAAGTCGGGCAATTCAACAGGATTCCCGATATTCTGATCGAATGCTCGTCGCAAACTTTAGTAGACGGCCGCACCCCCGATACCGTCGACGAAGTGCACCAAGGTGGAACACCGCTACCGCGAGCACCCAAACGGATGCTTTTGGCGACGGGGTTCTCCTACAGTCACTTGGTCGAGGCTAAGGGGTGTAGCTATCTATTAAGTTTATCCGGCGAGTATCCGCGTACGCTACGTGATTGCGACGGACTTTTGATCTCATCAAAATTCCGTGGCAACCGATCAAGTGAGACTAAAGTGCTATGTTTATAACATTCATATTAGTTATCACATAACTACTTGTGAATTCCAAATATTGTATCACATTCCAGATAAACAGAAAATGTTAAACTTTCCGATCGAATAGTCAAACACCCAAGTTTTCCCGAAACAGCTCAACACATGAAATAAGTTTAAAAACATACACTTCATGCCTCAGTACCAACGGTCCGGCCGTAGAAGGGTCAAGCCAACGCCTCACATGTGGCACGCCGTACTGCCCCAAACCCTAAGGTTCAAAGGGCAGATCAAGACGGTCACATAATCGAGTTAAGGTTTGTTGTCTTCTAGAGGGTCCATCGCGTTACTTGCACTACTTAGAACATTCTTAAACTACGGAAAAATCCAACACTTGGAGATTTCCCGGCAGGGGAAAAAATGGGTATTTATATCTGGTCGAACTTTTTAACAGTTTCTAAAATATCCGGAAAAAGATAAACGAAGTTAAATTATCCGATCGAATTAACGAGTCCCCAATAAAACACTAGAAAACTCAACACTTGAGTGGAATTACAATATTCCCAGAAAAAATTGCCAAGAAAGGACCTAAGAATAATTAAGTGAAATTCCAGGGACTAAGTTCAAATTTCGGCCGCGGGACCGCCGCACAAACCATGGTTTGGCCGCGGTTCCGCGGTCATATTGTTGACTCAGAGATCCGTACTTCACAGTAATTCTTAGTTTTTCCTGCTTGTTTTTCTGAGCATTTTTTTTCAGAAAAAATCAACTTTTTGAAAATTGTCCAGAGAGGGGTGAAATCGGGGGATATCGAGTTCGATCGGACTTCTAGCTTCGTCTACACATCGCCTAAAGCTCTAGCTAGGCTCTGATACCACTGTAGGTCAGGCAGCAACCCCATGCAATGGGGTCGCCGTGGCACCAACGGGTCCCTCAGCCGCTACCTTTTACGCATGCCCCCTCGCGAGGACTACAACCCGCCGGAACACCTTCCGGTCTCGGGACACCTTCCGGTCTCGGGACACCCTGGGGGTAAGAGCCTATACTTCGCCACACTGTCACACAGTGAGAACCCCCCATAGGTCGACATTCAATGCCTAGTAGCTCTGATACCACTGTAGGGTTACTAGGCACACTCAAGAGGTTCCACAAGGCATCAACCATGCCAAATTAAAATTTTACGGTGCCGAGAAACCCTAATATTGATCGTTAACTAGAAGTTAAGGAGAAAGAACATGCAAGTTAACAACTTAACTACAAGTGAAAGGGATTACAGCCTTTGTAGATCCGGTCCTCCACTTCTTTAGCTCCGAGATGACGTCCCTCCGCTGCGATCATCGGGATCCCGGACTCTAGCAATGGTTTCGTCGGAGAAATGAGCGGGCTAGGTCATTGACTTCGAGGCCGAAGATGATCTACGTCGGGGAGACTCAAACTCAAGCTATTCCTTCACTTGGTCAAGAACTTTGTGAAGAGAACACCCTCTACTAAATGGCAAGTAGTAGAGGATGATGAAGTAGGAAGGTTGCTCACTTTAAAATTGATTTTCTCACATTTTTCCTTAAGGCACCATCAGAGCTAGAAAGCTTTTCAAGGAGCTTGACGAAGAAGAAGAAGAAGTGAACTATTCATCCAAATGAAAACTTATCCTCTTGAATAATTCACCCATGGTTGAGTTAAGCTCTCATGCTTAACTCATGTAGAGAATTAACTAAGGTATGAGGTTCAAGGGTTAGGTTAAAGAAATATCAAGAGAATTGACAAAAGAGTGGACTTTGTCAAAGTTTCTCCAAGCTTCTTCAAGCTTGACAACTTTGACTAAGTTTAACTCATTTGTTAAATCTTAAGATAATCCAATAACCCTAATCTTAACCGTAATCTTACTATAAGTCTCATACACCCATCTTGTGTGTATCATCAAGCATGATACATACATGTACACTTGCATATATCACATATAAACAATGTGCACAATCTAGTGAGAAAATAAATCTTAAGTGAGATAATATTAGTTAATGTAATGTAATATATCAAATATATAATTATACATTAAATTATTAAATCAACTCTTGATTTAATAATCCGGCTATAACCGACTAATATCAAAAGTAACAACTTACCGAATCAACACTTGATCCGATAACCCGGCTATATCCATACAACCGATGAATGTCACAAATCGCGAGAATCGAATACGGTATCTCATATCGTATCAATCTCGGTCCCGCACATATCACATATGCGCTCCTACTCCGTTTCGCTTGAGCCAGGAAACCCCTGTGTAGGACTCTAAAGACTCGTCAATATGCCGGCAGCAGCTGATGATCATATCAAACACCCACAAGCCGCAAGCGGTCTTCTAAACGTAACGGCCACCCGGGTATTGAGCGATCAGAAGATCAACGAGAAAGCCCGCTCACACTCCTATGAATCCAACCAGGACACTACCGTACAGTCCGGTCTGTTCGTCTGATATGTCGCATATCTCGCCGAGGGGTGGTAAACGTCAGACCCCAATAACTCGATAAGTCATGTCGATATGAGCCTCATAACAGGTCGAGAAACTACTGGTAACACTTACCAGTAAATCCCTAAAGCAGCCTTGGCCAAGGACTTCCTGTTATAGCCAATCGAGCACTGCGCAACATCAACTCCCTATACCGGGAGAGACGAAACCCCTCCTATCGCTCATTGCCTCCATGTGATTCGGGACTGTACCCAAAAGCCACCGTTTTGCACGCCCTCTTAGACGTGGTAAGGTGGAAATCAAAGCACAGTGGGAATCACACAAGACACTATGACGATCTCGGGTCTACAGACTAACCTGTACCAGTGTTACCAGAGAACTGCCATCTGACGTAAGGTATAATACCATCTGGGAGTTCTCGGCGAGTCCGTCCAGTGTACCCAGTCTCCACTGAGCACCCGTATATCATCTCTGATGTCAAACACCGATGAATATGGGATCATCCATCGCCCATCTGTATGGGTCGAGAAGGTATACGCTAGTCTACTCTGGTATATCGATGCCCTGTCTCGATATACCCACGACTAGGGACCTTGAAGGATGTACTTATAGACCACCATGTCCCCACTAGTATGATCTGCATCATAGTCCAGGTAGTCAAGTACTCATCCTAAGGACTTTACCAACATGTAACAGAGAGACAATCAGTATACACGTTAAGATAAAGAGCAACCACATAGCATACTATCATGTCGAGCAAGAAAGTCCTCCCTATATATGTCCAAGCATCCACTATAATATACATCCTATGTATAGTAATGGCCTCTAGGGTATACATATAACTAACACACTAACTCTTTCTCTGTTTCCAGTAAACAGAGTATTTGGTCATTTTACTTTTAAGACAAGACTGGCAAGTATCATAAGATGAAAATTCAAACAACTTCTCATATTCATCCTAATATAACTTAGCTGGTCGTGTCGCATTGATATGACCTAGTCTACAATGCCACAAGAAGAATTCGTTCATTTATGAACTACTCCTCATGTGTGTGTTCTATATACTTTGAACTGTGGTTTGATTTATAACGTATAAGCTATTATATAACGTGCTTGATCGAATCAACTCTTGATTCAGGAAAATGTTCCCAACATTATCCTCCAATACATAATTATATCTTTCTTTAACTAATTAAAGAAACCGATGTAATGTTGTATATCAGGTTCGGTATGTAATAACATTTGTTCAGAATTAATGTATCTTATACAAGGTGATATCTACCAACTGAATTGGCTGCAACAATTGCACCATTCTCTAATACTTAGAGACATATCATCCATTTTCAGTTCTCTACCTTTCTGTAGACTATGTAATATATTACATATGCGGGATCCTAATCCGGTATCTCATACCTAGGATGTAGAGGATACTGAGAAACTGTTCTCGGTAATAAGCACACCCGAAGAATATGCATCAACATGCACTTTCTTCTATTGGGTCGCATGGGAATCCGGATATTCCCCTATTTCCTGCTCGGACTTATAACAATTATAAGTTGGAGCGGAACCAACATTCCCTAGCTCAGTATAATAAGCAGGTTCGGTCAATGCATCCATATTATTATCTTGATTAATGCGTGACATGGTCGCTACCACGAGAGAGAGAGAGAGAAGAAAACACTCTGCGTGCGCTCTTGCAAGATTAGATAGGTTATTATTTTATCTAATCAGGATGGCTCCCACTGTTTTAGTTAAATCTACTTTCAAACCCTAAAAGGTAAGATTAGCCGGGATTAATTACACCGTACAAGTTCGCCAATCTTTCGGCCAGGCCAGTGTCGGTACTTTGAGGGAGGTTCCCCGTGCTTTCGCACGGACCTAATTAAAATAAACCTCGTTTCCACAGGGGCGTAACCCCGTTAACACCTTTCTAGACACCTACTTGATCGGCTAATTGTAATGTGTAAAACTCTCCCAGGAGTAACTCTTACTCGCAGTGGGTATCGGGATCCAACTATCTCATAGAAGGTATGCAATCTCATTGCAAATTTTAGCACTTGAAATTCCCGATAATATTTTACCCCTAGCGTCTTATGACCTTGACGCAGGCCAACAAACCATAGTCCGCTAGTCAAGTTCAACACGTACATTTCAAGATTGAATTAAACCCACCAGCACGACCCTTGACGGAGGCCAACAAAGTCGCACGACTACCCAAATCCAATCGCATCGTATGCAGCAGATAAGCACTAGTTAGCTACCGCACACTACTCCTTGACGCAGGCCAACAAACGTAGCACGAATACTAAGTAGTACTTATCTGAAATGACGGTGGGCTACGATAGATTTTTAAGAAAACCCTTTGCGTAATGAACTTGATATCGTTGTAGAATCGAGTGATTTTGAAAAAAAAGTGTTTTTTAGGCTTTTACTAGTTTTTCTAAAGAGGTCACTCCCGGTGAAGGGATCTCGGCTCTTTCCTTATCGAATAAGGTGCAGGATATTTCACAAATACCACTATGCAAAGCAAAAAAATAAAAGCAATCAAAAGACAAACCGAGTTTGTAGCATCTGCTAGTTTTGCTAACGAGGTCACTCCCGGTGAAGGGATCTCAGCTCTTTCCTTATCGAATAAGGTGTTGGATATTTTATAAGGAATACCGCTATGCAAAGTAAGAACTAGAGCTACCAGTTTTTAAACAAGTTTCTACAACATCTTTAGGTTTCTTTTTCTTTCATTAATCTCATTAATGAATTCCCATCATTATATTCTTCCCAAGCATCACATATGAAACGAAAGCAGCAATATTAATTATATCTCATATATATAATATAGGCATTCTTCTGAACATATCACAGTGATCACATCACAGAGCAGCAGAAGATAACATATGAAATATTGGATATACTAGGATTTCCGTGTTTTATTTAAGCCAGTATAAAACACGGATTCCATGGTCGCGATGAATAGCCAAACCTACATCCCTGGACCCCTACGAGAGCGGCAAGCAACCCTACCATTTCTAGAGTTAGGAGACCCAGTCTCGACTCTTCGAGATGGTCTCCCACTGGACCCTAGAACCCGGTTACTTGTGCTCCCCGCCTTGGGTCTATCCTAATACGGAAAAATAAATAATATACATCAATGGTGACATCATCCTCAACCCGGAAGTGCCCCAATAAAAGAATATTACATACAATGAATTTTACATGATTGAAAATAAAAACCCTCATCTCACATAAAACCCCCGGCTATTCAAAACACGACGATCCAATATAATATATCACAACAACACATAACAACACAAGTCATCAACGTAAGTAAATATGTGTATCCCAGTTGTCGTTGACATATAGCACCGAAACCGGCGATACACCACATATTACACTTGCGGTCGCAGAAAAGAAAGTGAAAAACTACAACAATTGGAATCCGCAACCACCTTAGACATCATAAACCCAATGCATCACATACATTGGATTTCATGCCTAACCAAATGAATTCCTTAGACATCGCATGCCTAACAATTATAAACCCCGCATTTTAGTCTCGATATTGAAAACATTGTCCAATAACCTGTCGGGTAATTCTACAAGATTCCCGATAAACTGATCGAATGCTCGTCGGAAACTTTATTAGACGGTCGCACCCCCCGATGCCGTCGACGAAGTGCACTAAGTCGGAACACCACTGCCGCGAGCACCCGTACGGATGCTTTTGGCGACGGGGTTCTCCTACGGTCACTTGGTCGGGGCTATGGGGCATGGCTATCTAGTAAGGTTATCCAGTGAGTATCCCCGTATACTACGTGATTGCGACGGACTTTTGATCAACATCAAAATCCCGTGGCAACCGATCAAATGAGACTAAACTGCTAGATTTATAAAATCCAAACTAGTTATCTCATAACTTTTTGTGGATTCCAAATATTATATCATAATCACAGATAGCTAGACTAAGTTAAACTTTTCTGTAACATTTTCAAAAATATAAAATATTAATTTTGGGAATTTTTATAATTTAATATTATTTTATTGATTATTTTAATATTAAATCTATAATTAAATGCAAATAAATAGGAAAAATTTGAGAAAAATTATGGAAAATTCTAAAATAGGGTAAATTAGAGAATTATGACATTTTAAAGTTTTTGTGATTAGTTTGACACTAATTTAGTGCTAATCGCGATTAAAAATCGCTAATCGGGTTTTTGGCAATTTTGTGCAAAACTTGCACATATCACTTTTTCTCACACTTGTGCATTTTCTTTCATGATATTTGGAGCTACTATTCTTGTGAGAAGGTTTTGGAAATAAAGAAAAAGAAAAGGAAAAGAAAAAGAGAAAAGAAATGAGGGTAGGTGAGAGAGAGGTGGACCTTTGACTTAACATCCTTAGCCATTCTCTTCATTTTTCATTCCTCTTCCTCTCTCACTCTCCCTCTTGCTGCTGCTGCCTTTTCCTCATCTTCCTCCCCTCTTCAACTCCTCTTTTCATCTCAAAAACAACCCCAAAACCACATGTCCATTTCATTAAAAATGTGCACGAGCCCGAGACCTACAAGATGGACCATGAAAGCATGGATTTTGGCCACTAGGGGCAACTCAAGAATTTTCTTGAGTAGCCAAATGAGGTAATTACTGAACCATCAGCTTAGTTTTAGCTTTAATTATACCCCTATGCAAGTTTAGAATCGAAATCGGGTGATTTGTGGATTTTAGGAAAAACTAGTAAGGGTTTGAGGAATTGTGAGTTGTGATGGGGGATTTGAGTTCAGTGGAGACCATAAGAGCACCCTAGTACTAGAAACCCAGACCAATCCCACTGGAAAACAAAAAAATACGGAATTACGGGACTTTCATGTCGGTTTGTGAGTGTTTAGAGTGTGCAGGGAAATCTGGAATGTACTGGGACTCTTTCAGGAAAATTAAGTGACACCAGGGACCCAATTGAGACCATAGGAAGCCACCCTGACCAGACGGACCCCATTGGAGATAGGGGGCCCGGACAGGCCGGTTTTGGGAGGGTTGTGGCCGGCCAAGTGGTGGTGGAATGCTTCGGGGTTGGTCTAGTAGCTCAAGTACATCATATATAGCACCCTAGACTTGTTTATTTGGCTAAATTTGACCCGAGATGAAATCTGGGATTGTTTTCTTGGGTTGCTGCCTTACTTTCAGTATTTGGTTTTACGTATTTTGATTTCCACATTTTGGTGTTTGTACGTTATCTCGATCGTGTGACGTTTGTACGACTGCATCGAGTGATTTAGGGTTGTTTTGCGAAGGCTAACCGTAGGTTCTAACCTATAAGCCTTTTAGCGTATCGTATTGGTTTTAGCGTGGCGTTTTAAGTTTTGATTTGATTTTGATGCGATGTGATACGTGTGATATGTGTATGTTGGGGTAAAAATTTACACCCCGGTTGACCAAATCAAAATCAAAGTCAACCCCAAGCTAAGTGGGCCCAAGCCCAGATCCAGTGGGCCCTTGCCCGGGTCGAGCCCGACCATGAAGCGGCCGGCCTCCCCCACACCAAGATAAAATTTTTTTGTAATAAGCAATTTTGTTGCATTTCTTTTATTTTATTTTATGGATAAATGTAAGAAAAATAGGCATAAATCCAAATTTTTGTAAAGCCCATGGCCTATGTGCAAAAAGAAATGGCACATGGGCCATGAAATAGGCAAAATGCCATTTTGTGAAGCCCAAGGGGCTATGTGTAAAATGTATGGCCTACAAAGGCAAGGATAATGAAATATCCCAACAACTTTTTCTCTCTAAAAAAAAAAAGTCTCAGAGCTGAGCTTTTTCTTCCATCTTCAAGGTTCCAAAACCTTCTTCTTTCTTTTGAATTAAATCAAGAGTTTTACTCTTCCTTTTTCAAAACTAAATAGTTTTCCACCACAAAACCCATTAAGGGGAACTCAGATCCGCCATCAGATCTCAAAAAGGAGAGATTTTGATATCTCACATCCCTTGATCTTCAAGATCCTGCCAAACAACAGGAGGAAGAAGAAGAACATCTTTCACTAAACCCCCCAAAAAGAAGAAAAACAGACTCAGGAGTCCAACTCCACTCTGATTTCTCTTCCGAGAAATTTTTTTAGGCTAAAAGCCTATTTTCCTCGCCTGCGTTCAAGCGCAGAGCGCCCACGTGCCGACACGTGGCGCGCTTGCGCTCCAGCGCAAGCGCTCCAGCGCAAGCGCTCGAGCGCAAGTCGCCCTCGTGCCGACATGTGGCGCTCTTGCGCTCAAGCGCAAGCGCTCGAGGGCAAGTCGCCCTCATGCCAACACATGGCGCGATTGTGCTCCAGCGCAAGTCGCCCCCGTGCCGACACGTGGCGCTCTTGCGCTCAAGAGCAAGCGCTCGAGCGCAAGTCGCCCCCGTGCCGACACGTGGCGCTCTTGCGCTCAAGAGCAAGCGCTCGAGCGCAAGTCGCCCCCGTGCCGACACGTGGAGCGCTTGCGCCCAAGCGCTCAGCGTCCGAGCGCAAAGCGTCCACGTGCCGACACGTGGCGCGTTGCGCTCCAGCACTCTGCGCTCGAGCGCAAAGCGCCCACGTGCCGACACGTGGCGCGCTTGCGCTCAAGCGCCTAGGCGCTGGCCCCACGCATCCTTTGGATGTCTTTTCCCCTTTATTTATATATACATGTATATATATACATATGTATACAAATGTACACATACACATACTCCGTCACACTTTCCCCCTAAAAAAAAATTTTGGGCCGGGGCGCTGCCCCGAACCCCGCAAAGGGCTGCTAGCCCCCTTGACCCCCAGCCCGCTATCCGGGTAGCGGGACCCCCGTAAAAACTCTGCGTGGCTCCCGATATATCCAAAACCCTCTTTTAAAACAAAACACACGCACACCGCACATTGAGTTCGCATGACCAGTTTAACCCATTAATCGGAGGTTCCCTCGCCCCAAAGGCGAGGGGTAATTAACGGCAGCTTAGTCCGCGGCTGCCGGAGATTCGGATCCCCACAATCATTAAACCCTAGCCTACCGTAGGCAGGGGGAATCTGTAGTACGCCTGACAAGCGTGCGCGTATTCCCATCTCAATGGGGTGACGAAAAACACCCTACAGATTCTGGCACGTCCGGTGGGACCAATCTCTGCTCCCATATTTCGGGTTAAACGTTCATACGAACTCAATCAATATACATATCGATTGCCTATACTGAAATGATGTTTTTTTTCCGTGCAGCAATCAACCTTCGACGACAATGTCTTCCCAGACGAATTCAACTTCCAAAGCGACCCCGATTCCGTACGTGGTCAAGATCAACGCTCGTGTGGTTCTCCCCGCAAGCCTCAGTCGACAATGGGAGGAACCGCCCCGCCAGTTTGGCTCTGTCATCATCTACCCTGCCGGAAGCGCTCATTTGGTAGAGATCCCAGCGGAACAGGTGGCCAAGCCGGTCTCAAGGGGTAAGAGGCCGAATGTCGTGATCGCCAAGGCACCACAACCGAAACTTAAGATGGTGTCTGAACGAGTCCCAGGTGCTCTAGCTGGGGGCAAGACTTCCGATGTGAAGGGCAACATTAAAAGTTGCGGACGAGCTCAGGCGATGACTCTAACAAATGCACAATCGGGCGTATCTCCAAGGCCCTCCATCAACCGGTCTGCGGCATCTTCCCAAAAAATCGAAGTCTGCCAGGTGCTTAGAACAGAAAAGTTAAGGCAGAAGCGGCTCAGGTATCGAGCCAACAAGAGGGCCAAGGCTTCGGCCAAATGGAATCGTGTGAAGTTCCAAGTGCAGGGTTGCCCAGCGACGACGGCTGAGTCGGACGTAAGAATCAGCAATTCCTTCGAGCCTCTAAAGTGGGTTCAGAAAAATGCCATGACCGCCAGAATCAAGAAGACAGCGGTCCGAACAGTGCCACAAAGAGACGTGTCCCGGCCCCAACAGAAAAAGTATGACACTGTCTCTTCAAGAGTCTATCAAACACTCTGTGCCGCGCGAAAGCAGCGGGGCAAACCCAGAAAAGAAGCGCCAGCACCATTCAAGAACCTGGTTAGGCCGGCCGCCTTCAATCGACTACCATCTACCGAAACAAGGGGGTCAAGACAGCGAGCCGTGAAATCAGCTGCCAATGATAGAGAGACGGCCGGATATATCATCCATACGGTCTATATGGCGGGTGGGCGCCCCAGCGACAACCTTCGCAGCAAAAGCAAGGACGGGGCCAGCACATCCCAAGCCCAATCTAGCCTGAATATGGTTGCCGCCGCCCAAGAGCAGCCGCCCCTGCTGGATGAAGAAAACCCTCTCGATGAGGATGATAGGCAGATAGACCCCTCGGTCCATGTAGAGTCAAGCTCGGACAGCGAGGAAGAGCCGACTTTCCGCCCTAGGACTGCGGAGCAAGAGCTGCTTCAAGAACTTCGAAAACAGCTCAGGAGCAAAGATAAAGAGATGGCCAAGCTCTATTCGAAGATTGACGACTTAACGAACGTGGTGATGCAGCTTACGGCTCAAATTGCTCGAGCGCCTCCCAATCAGGCACAAGCCGCTACTAATCAGCCGGGTGATGACGATCCGAGGCAGCCAATGCCTGCTCCTTTGGGACCAAGACTGGTCGAGCCAAATGAAAGCCGGCTACATTCCGCTTCTGGGGACGCCTTGGCCCCAGATAGCACTATCCCGCTAACACAGGATCGGATAATGGATTTGGTCACCAGCAAGGTTAAAACATTGGTGGCCGAAGCCGAAGCTCAGAAAGAAATCGGCAGTAGTGGGCGGCCATATCCCGCGCAGTACGATCTGATTGAGTTCCCAAGCGGCTACGTCATTCCTAAGTTCGGAAGATTTGATGGAACGGGGAATGCAAACCAGCACGTCGCCCACTTCAAAGCATCGTGCGGAAATACAGGGGGCAATGACGCGCTCCTTCTTCGTCAGTTTGTCAACAGCCTGACCGGCGTCGCCTTCGACTGGTACGTGAGCATACCAGACGTGTCCGTCATTACCTTCGCCCAAATGGAGTCTCTGTTCCGGCAAAGGTTCATGAGCGTCAGTGATAAAATCTCCATTGCCGACCTTGTGAGGACCAAGCCGGGGAAGAATGAAAGCAACAACGACTTTATCGCCCGATGGCGTAATCTCACAGTCAAGTGCGAACCGCCGCTGGAGCAGGACCAGTCCGTCAGCCTTCTCATTGGGAACCTCAGCAATTGGATGGTCCCATTCTTGTGTACAGCGGGCCTCAAGACATTTCAGGAGCTAACCAAGAAAGTCCAAATGCTAGAACGCTTTAAGCAAGAGTCCCCGCCGGACTCTCAGAGAGACAAAACCTGGAAAAGCAAGAAGGACGACAACCGTAGAAGCGGGAGTTCCAGCAGTACCAATGTCTTCAATGCCTCCGACATTGAAGAAAAGCGAAGGGCGGGTGAATCCAAAACCAACCGGTCTCGAAAGCCATTGCTGTGAGGAGACGGGCCTTCCCTAGAGGAGAAAAAGAACAAGGTTTACTCTTTCAGAAGGGACAAGGTCCGCAAGATATTTAAAGATGTCTTGAACAACGACCTACAATTGCCGGAGTCAAAAAGACCCCAAGAAGCAAAAATGATCGACAATCCTCTGTATTGCCCGTACCACCGAGTAGTGAGCCATGCGATCGAGGATTTCTATATCTTCAAAGACTGGGTCGAGAAGCAGTACAAGGCTGGAGAGATCGAGCTGTCCAAAAGCGTGTTGGTGAACAATCAAGTTGCAATCGCCAACTTTATACAGACGGAAGCTGAAGCCTTCTGGGAGCAGACAGCCGAACCCGCTGCCCTGACAAACGAAACTGACTCATCGCGGCCTCCGTGGAGTACGCACATATCTAATAAGACGAAGAAGATGATAAAGCTACTTCGGAAAGAACCCAGGATGGAATGGGAAGGACAGAAGAAGCCTACCAGTCCAGCTGCCAATGCGGTTCCATCAGGCTCAAAATCCAAGAAGCTCAAGAAGAAGAAAAGTGCAGCTCGGCGCGAAAAAGAGTCTGCAGGGAGATCGACCATTCAAAAGTATATCGATTCCCTCGAAGAATATGAGCAAAAGGAAAGAACATTGATTCAATTGAAGGAGTTCTTCCCTGTACAAGCGGCTGAAATTCTGGAGGAGTTAGAAGAAGACTCCAATGAAGAAATTCCAGTAGTGACCTGCTACGCCATCCATCTTGGCAGCGACTCTGAGGATGATCTCTGTTTTCCGAAAGAGGACGAGGAGCTCACCACAAAGGCCAATCAAATCCAGCTCAGAAGCGGCAGGGCTCTACCGCAAAATCAGGGCAACGCCCCAAAAGGGAAGGAAAAACAAGTCGCTAATGAAGAAGATGGCAGAGAACCGGCTGATGAAAACATAAGTCCTTCCTCGGTGGACTATAATGTCTTGGCGCATCTCCGGAAGCTTTCGTCTCTCCTGAGCATCTACGACGCCATGGTCCTATCTAAGGAGCTTAGAGATGTTCTCATTCACGCTCTACAAAACCCCGAGCGGTATCAGGCTCACTTTGCGGAAATTAATATGAAAGAAGCCCAGCACGCTTTGCATGTCGCCGCAATCACATTTAAGGATGAAGACTTGCTACTGGGAACGGCTGAGCATAATCGGCCGCTTTATGTGACCGGGTACAGCGATGGAGATCGAATTAATCGCATATTGATTTATCCGGGGTCCTCAGTGAACATCATGAACTTGCGAACTCTGAAGAGTTTGTCAATGGACGTCCGACACCTGTCAAGGGAAAGGATTGTCATTCAAGGCTTCAACCAAAATTGCCAGCAAGTTCTGGGGTCTATAGCTTTGCCAATCAAATTTGGGGATCTGCAAACTGAAGCTAAGATATACGTGATCGACGCCGACACATCTTATAAGATTCTCTTGGGGAGGCCGTGGCTCCACGATTACGGCATCATTCTGTCAACTCTCCATCAATGCATGAAGTATACTAAAAATGGCGAAGAAAGACGCATTGACGGAGACATCCAGCCGTTTGGTGTGCATGAAGTCCGATATGAAGATTCTCGGTACTTTATGAACCACCAAAATGATAAGCCACAACTGACTGAGGATAGACCGGCCCTAAGACTCAAAAGCAAATCTGCGCCGGCTATCACTTTCAAAAGCAAAAATACCCAAGTGCGCCCGCATTTCGGCAGCGACTCTGATGAGTCCGACGCTGGAAGCCCGTCCTTCCACAAAACTCGCCCTCATTTTGGCAGCGATACAGATGAATCTGTTACTGAAGGCCTATCTAGCAGCAAAGTCCGCCCTCATCTTGGCAGTGACACTGAAGAGTCAGAAGAAGAGGACCTGCCATGCAATAGCTGTGCAGATTGGCCCACCATGCAGCAAGCGAAACTACGAGAGACATTCGAAGTCGCAGAAGGGTCCCTGGCCATCACAAGGGTGCCGGAACGGATGTGCAAAGAGCTCGACGCATTGTCAGTCTCTACCGTGGACTAGCTGAAAACTTTCTACGTGCCCGGGAGGAAAAATGGACAGAAGGGCATCCTATTTTACAGGTCAAACCCCGTTGTGCACCCGGACGATCTTTCTGTCGCGTGCCTTCCTTATGAGAGAGGCATAAGAGCCGTCCTCAATCCCAGATACTATGCGCCCGAGATGCGGGAATACTTTAAGAAGTGCGGATGCCGGTTATATCAAACGGAGTCCGAAGCAAAGTTTTACGAAGGGCTATGGTATCCGCCCCAGGTCCGAGCACTCATCGATGGAAGAATTCCAGATAGACGGGGCATAGGCTACATTCAACCTGATTCCAAAGCGTGCTACATGATCCATGTTGGTGAGACCAGCGAAAGATCAAATGATGATGACGAGATAGCCGAGCCAGAAGAAGCTCCTCAAGAGCTCGAAGATGGCGGACAAGCAACCTTTGATGAGCTAACCGAGATTGAATTAGGAACGCCCGATAATCCAAGGCCGACCTACATCAGCTCACTCTTGTCGGAGGAAATGAAAGAGCAGATAATTGCCCTGCTGCGTGAGTTCGTCGACTGCTTCGCTTGGACGTACAAAGAAATGCCTGGCATTTCCCCTGAGGTAGCCGTGCATAAGCTGGCTATATCTCCTGATGCTAAGCCAGTCAAACAAGCTCCTCAAAGAATGAGAAGGGAGTTGGAAGAAAAGGTCATCGAGGAAACCAAGAAGCTCATCGATGCCGGCTTCATCAGGGAAGAGAAATATGCAGACTGGATCACATGCATAGTCCCAGTGAAGAAGAAAAATGGGCAGATCCGAGTTTGTGTCGATTTCAGGGACCTCAATAAGGCATGTCCTAAAGACGACTTCCCGCTACCGGTCATGGAAATGATGGTCGATGACACCTCAAACTACGAACTATTCACCTTTATGGATGGCTCGTCTGGATACAATCAGATCAAGATGTCGCCTGAGGATGAGAAGCACACAGCATTTCGAACCCCGATCGGAATATATTGCTACAAGGTAATGCCATTCGGACTGAAGAACGCAGGTGCTACATATCAAAGGGCGATGACTAATATCTTTGATGACCTAATCCATAAAGTCGTCGAATGCTATGTTGATGATCTGGTCGTCAAGACTAAAGCCAAGGCCGACCATATCCAAGATCTCAGGACCGTTCTCACCAGACTGAGGGAATACGATCTGAAGATGAATCCTCTGAAGTGCGCTTTTGGCGTGTCATCGGGAAAATTCCTGGGCTTCATAGTCCGACATCGAAGGATCGAAGTTGACCCATCAAAGATAAAGGCCATCATGGAGATGCCCCCTCCGAAGAGTCTGACGCAGCTAAGATCTTTTCAGGGCAAGCTTGCTTATATACGGAGGTTTATCTCAAATTTATCAGGGAGATGTAGGCCCTTCTCAAAGCTCATGAAGAAAGGAGCTCCTTTTATCTGGGATGCCGAATGTCAAGCAGCGTTCGAAAGCATTAAACAATACTTGTTGCACCCTCCAGTGCTGGCCGCTCCCATTACAAATAAACCGCTGATTCTCTACACTGCCGCGCTGGACGAGTCACTCGGTGCGCTCCTTGCCCAGAATAACGAGGAAGGAAAAGAAAATGCCCTCTACTACCTCAGTCGAACTCTAGTCGGGGCGGAACACAACTACTCCCCAATCGAAAAGCAATGCCTGGCTCTAATATTTGCTGTGAAGAAGCTGAGGCACTATTTGCCCTTTCATCGGGTTATGCTGATCTCCAAGGTCGACCCGCTCAAACACTTGATGACCAAAGCAAGCCTAGCCGGCAGAATGGCAAGATGGGCTGTCATGCTACTTGAGTTTGACATAGTTTACACTCCTCAGAAAGCAGTAAAAGGGCAAGCTCTTGCAGACTTTCTCGCTGCTCATCCCATACCAGAAGGGTCGCCGCTAAATTGTGAGTTACCCGATGAACAAGTGCTGCACCTCGAGGAAGATGAGCCATGTTGGGAGCTCTACTTCGATGGAGCCTCGTCAATAAGGACCTCCAGTAAATCAAGCGTCCCGGAGATAAAAGCAGGGATAGGATTGGTGTTCATCACACCATCAATGGGAACCCTACGGCGTTCTTTTGCTCTCACCGAGCCTCGGACAAACAATGAAGCTGAGTATGAAGCTCTGATAGCTGGTTTGGAGCTTGCCGTAGAAATGGAAATCCGTCGGCTACGATTCTACGGTGACTCCCAGCTTGTCGTCAACCAAGTAAGCGGCGACTATAAGATATACAAACCCGAGTTAGCTCGGTACAGAGGTCGAGTGGTGGAACTCATGAAACGGTTCACTCATATTGAACTAACGAGAGTCCCTAGAGCATTGAACGGAAAGGCTGATGTACTCGCTCGCTTGGCCAAGGAGCTGGCTGATCCTGACATGGACGAAATTCTGATCACAGTCAGGAGCCGGCAAATTCTTCCCCCAGTCTCTCTACGAGAAGAGGAAAGCGCGGAACAGAAGAGCAGTCCCGCCGAAGAAGCTTCGATCATCCAAGACGAGCCCGATTGGAGGGAACCCTTCATAGAGTACCTCCGATACGACAAGCTGCCCGAAGAAAAATCTGCGAGGATTCAGCTGAAGAAAAGAGCTCTCCGATACGTGTTTGTAAATGACACGTTATACCGCAGGTCATATGACCAACTCTGGCTCAGGTGTCTGTCATTGGCCGAAGCCCAAAAGGTCATGAAAGATGTCTACTCGGGCGTTTGCGGTGCTCACCAATCTGGCCCCAAGATGCAACTTCAAATCAAACGGCTTGGGTATTACTGGCCCACCATGATACGGGATTGCGGAGAGCATGCAAAGAAATGTTATATCTGCCAAATTCACGGTGATTTTATTCACAAGCATCCCAACCCATTACATCCTACAGTGGCGTCGTGGCCCTTCGAAGTTTGGGGCACCGACATTGTTGGCCCAATTGATCCTCCGTCATCTAAAGGCCACAGGTTCATACTGGCCGCGACAGACTACTTCTCCAGGTGGGCTGAAGCTGTCCCGCTAAAAGAAGTCAAGACAAAGGATATTCTGACATTCTTCCAGCATAATATTCTATACCGCTTCGGTACACCAAGAAGAATCATTTCTGACAACGGGCCTTCTTTCAAGAGCTTCAATGTCTCAAGATTCGCTACTCAGCACAAGATAGACTGGAGGTATTCCTCCATCTATAATCCAAGAGCCAATGGGCTAGCCGAAGCCTTCAATAAGACTCTATGCAAGCTTCTGAGGAAAAATGCTTCAGCCAACAAGAGAGACTGGAATCTCAAGCTTCACGAGGCATTGTGGGCATATCGTACCACGCACCGTACTCCAACTCAGTCCACTCCATACTCATTGCTCTTCGGAGTGGAGGCGGTCCTCCCCCTCGAAGTCGAAGTTCCAAGCTTAAGAATGGCCGTTCAGCATGAGTTGACAGAAGAGGAAAACGTGCTCCTTCGACTTGAAGAACTCGATGCCCTCGAAGAAAAGAGGCTCGTGGTGCAACAAAATCTGGAGCTATACCGAGCCCAAATGTCACGGGCTTATGACAAGATAACCCGTCTCCGCGCCTTCAAGAAAGGTGAATTGGTGTTGGTCCTCAAAAGACCGATTATCCCCAATCGACATGCCAAGGGAAAATTCGAGCCAAACTGGGAAGGACCATACGTCATCGAGAAAGTGTTTGACGGAGGATCCTACCAACTAATAAGTGCCGAGGGAGAAAGGCCCATGCCACCCATCAATGGCCGATATCTCAAGAAATACTACACATGAATGCTTCAAGTCGCAGGCGAATTGAGCACATCAGCCCTACAGTCAGGATCAGACATCCTGCAAAACCGTATAAAATCCACGGGCGTAAATGACCCCTATTTCTCCCAAATCCTGCCGGTGAGACTACTTTAAAGTCCCACCAGCGGCAAAAAAAAAATGTATGTCCACAAGCAAAATGGGCACGGATGAAAACCCGAAAGGGCTCCGTGAGTAAAAACAGCAGGACTACCGGCGAGTCTGTGAAAACCCGAAAGGGCGCAAACTCGTGAAAAGAGATGAAATACACTCGCAAAGTCCTCTCAACCTTGTGAGGAGAAAACCCCTGCGTGAGATCCTTACGACTCACAAAGGTGCAACACACTTAGGAATCCTCACGATTCCTAAGGAGAAAATACACCTGCGGGATCCTTACGACTCGCAGGGAGAAAATGCTTTTATGGGACCCTCATGGCCCATAAAATTGAAAAGCCTTAGGTGATAGGGACCAAAACCTGTCTCCTAAGCCATCGTTCCCCAACGGGCAACGGCAAATGATCAGTCGATCCTGGCATTTCGCTTCAGTGTTAGCGGTGCTGATGCCGACCAAAAACCCAAATCCGAAGTCCTCCCAAGGCAAATGATGAGTTGCTCCTGGCATTATTCCAGTGCAGCAATGCTGATGCAAAAAAAAAGGATTCAAATTCCAAGTCCCCAAATGGCGAATGATGAGTCGCTCCTGGTACCATATTCCAGTGCAGCGATGCAGACGCCAACCAAATTCCAAATCCCATACCCCAACGGCGAATGATGAGTCGCTCCTGGTACCATGTTCCAGTGCAGCGATGCAGACGCCGACAAAGTCCCGAAATTTTTCCGGCCCTACGGTCTGGATCATACATCCTGTAAAACCGTATACAATCCACGGGCGTAAAACAATTCCAATTTCTCCCAAATCCTCCCGGAGCAAATGATGAGTTGCTCCTTGCATTATTCCAGTGCAGCAATGCAGATGCCAAACAAAAACCAAAATCCCAAAATCCTCTCCATGACATATGATGATTCGCTCCTGGTACCATATTCCAGTATAGATATGCTGATGTCAACCCAAATCAAAATCAACAGGTCAACTTCCACTCCGACACCGCGGAAAGCGGGGCGAGTCAGAATCCAATCTCGACACCGCAAGAAGCAGAGCAAGTCAAGTCTACCCCTGACACTGCAAAAATCAGAGCAAGTCAAATCAAGAATCGACCGTCCACGTCGCTAAAATGGCAGCATCGACCGTCCACGTCGCTAAAATGGCAGAATCGACCGTCCACGTCGCTAAAATGGCAGCATCGACCGTCCACGTCGCTAAAATGGCAGAATCGACCGTCCACGTCGCTAAAATGGCAGCATCGACCGTCCACGCCGCTAAAATGGCGGAATCGACCGTCCACGTCGCAAAAATGGCAGCACCGACCGTCCATGTCGCAAAAATGGCAGAACCGACCGTCCATGTCGCAAAAAGGGCAGAACCGACCGCCCATGTCGTAAAAAGGGCAGAACCGACCGTCCAAGTCGCAAAAAGGGCAGCATCGACCGTCCACGTCGCAAAAAGGGCAGCACCGACCGTCCACGTCGCTAAAAGGGCAGCACCGACCGTCCAAGTCGCAAAAAGGGCAGAACCGACCGTCCACGTCGCAAAAATGGCAGCACCGACCGTCCAAGTCGCAAAAAGGGCAGAACCGACCGTCCATGTCGCAAAAAGGGCAGAACCGACCGTCCACGTCGCAAAAAGGGCAGCACCGACCGTCCAAGTCGCAAAAAGGGCAGCATCGACCGTCCACGTCGCAAAAATGGCAGCACCGACCGTCCAAGTCGCAAAAAGGGCAGAACCGACCGTCCACGTCGTAAAAAGGGCAGCATCGACCGTCCACGTCGCAAAAATGGCAGCACCGACCGTCCAAGTAGCAAAAAGGGCAGAACCGACCGTCCACGTCGCTAAAAGGGCAGCATTGACCGTCCAAGTCGCTAAAAGGGCAGCACCGACCGTCCAAGTCGCAAAAAGGGCAGAACCGACCGTCCACGTCGCTAAAAGGGCAGCATCGACCGTCCGAGTCGCTAAAAGGGCAGCACCGACCGTCCAAGTCGCAAAAAGGGAAGAACCGACCGTCCACGTCGCTAAAAGGGCAACACCGACCGTCCAAGTCGCAAAAAGGGCAGAACCGACCGTCCAAGTCGCTAAAAGGGCAGCACCGACCGTCCAAGTCGCAAAAAGGGCAGAACCGACCGTCCACGTCGCTAAAAGGGCAGCATCGACCGTCCAAGTCGCTAAAAGGGCAGCACCGACCGTCCAAGTCGCAAAAAGGGCAGAACCGACCGTCCACGTCGCTAAAAGGGCAGCATCGACCGTCCAAGTCGCTAAAAGGGCAGCACCGACCGTCCAAGTCGCAAAAAGGGCAGCGCAGGATTCCTACAAAGCGGGAACCAGATAACTCCGGGCCAGGGAAAACGTCTATCACGGACACTCCGTCTCGGAGACATGTCAAGCAACGACCGTCCATGTCGTAAAAAGGGCAGTGCCAGCTTCCCAAAAAGCGGGAACCAAATCAAGTCGCCTCCACGTCAAAGAAGATCCATCAATTTCATGCACACGACCCACATATGTGGTGTGCATTTATTGATGGGGGGCAATTTGTTGGGGTAAAAATTTACAACCCGGTTGACCAAATCAAAATCAAAGTCAACCCCAAGCTAAGTGGGCCCAAGCCCAGATCCAGTGGGCCCATGCCCGGGTCGAGCCCGGCCATGAAGCGGCCGGCCTCCCCCACACCAAGATAAAAAATTTTTGTAATAAGCAATTTTGTTGCATTTCTTTTATTTTATTTTATGGATAAATGTAAGAAAAATAAGCATAAAGCAAAATTTTTGTAAAGCCCATGGCTTATGTGCAAAAAGAAATGGCACATGGGCCATGAAATAGGCAAAATGCCATTTTATGAAGCCCAAGGGGCTATGTGTAAAATGTATGGCCTACAAAGGCAAGGATAATGAAATATCCCAACAACTTTTTCTTTCTCAAAAAAAAAGTCTCAGAGCTGAGCTCTTTCTTCCATCTTCAAGGTTCCAAAACCT
Organism: Agapanthus africanus; assembly: GCA_030015575.1. NCBI lineage: Eukaryota > Viridiplantae > Streptophyta > Magnoliopsida > Asparagales > Amaryllidaceae > Agapanthus > Agapanthus africanus. The sequence continues at coordinate 360,695,461 of JASDDO010000012.1, forward strand.
TCTTCTTTCTTTTGAATTAAATCAAGAGTTTTACTCTTCCTTTTTCAAAACTAAATAGTTTTCCACCACAAAACCCATTAAGGGGAACTTAGATCTGCCATCAGATCTCAAAAAGGAGAGATTTTGATATCTCACATCCCTTGATCTTCAAGATCCGGCCAAACAACAGGAGGAAGAAGAAGAACATCTTTCACTAAACCCCCCAAAAAGAAGAAAAACACACTCAGGAGTCCAACTCCACTCTGATTTCTCTTCCGAGAAATTTTTTTAGGCTAAAAGCCTATTTTCCTCGCCTGCGTTCAAGCGCAGAGCGCCCGCGTGCCGACACGTGGCGCGCTTGCGCTCCAGCGCAAGCGCTCGAGCGCAAGTCGCCCTCGTGCCGACATGTGGCGCTCTTGCGCTCCAGCGCAAGCGCTCGAGCGCAAGTCGCCCTTATGTCGACACGTGGCGCGCTTGCGCTCCAGCGCAAGCGCTCGAGCGCAAGTCGCCCTCGTGCCGACACGTGGCGCTCTTGCGCTCAAGCGCAAGCGCTCGAGCGCAAGTCGCCCTCATGCCGACACGTGGCGCGCTTGCGCTCCAGCGCAAGCGCTCGAGCGCAAGTCGCCCCCGTGCCGACACGTGGCGCTCTTGCGCTCAAGAGCAAGCGCTCGAGCGCAAGTCGCCCCCGTGCCGACACGTGGCGCGCTTGCGCCCCAGCGCAAGCGCTCGAGCGCAAGTCGCCCCCGTGCCGACACGTGGAGCGCTTGCGCCCAAGCGCTCAGCGTCCGAGCGCAAAGCACCCACGTGCCGACACGTGGCGCGTTGCGCTCCAGCACTCTGCGCTCGAGCGCAAAGCGCCCACGTGCCGACACGTGGCGCGCTTGTGCTCAAGCGCCTAGGCGCTGGCCCCACGCATCCTTTGGATGTCTTTTCCCCTTTATTTATATATACATGTATATATATACATATGTATACAAATGTACACATACACATACTCCGTCACACTTTCCCCCTAAAAAAAAATTTTGGGCCGGGGCGCTGCCCCGAACCCCGCAAGGGGCTGCTAGCCCCCTTGACCCCCAGCCCGCTATCCGGGTAGCGGGACCCCCGTAAAAACTCTGCGTGGCTCCCGATATATCCAAAACCCTCTTTTAAAACAAAACACACGCACACCGCACATTGAGTTCGCATGACCAGTTTAACCCATTAATCGGAGGTTCCCTCGCCCCAAAGGCGAGTGGTAATTAACGGCAGCTTAGTCCGCGGCTGCCGGAGATTCGGATCCCCACAATCATTAAACCCTAGCCTACCCTAGGCAGGGGGAATCTGTAGTACGCCTGACAAGAGTGCGCGTATTCCCATCTCAATGGGGTGACGAAAAACACCCTACAGTGTAGGTACCCCGCGACGATCCGAGGCGATGCAGAAGATGACGGTGATATCGACACCGACACGCAGGATACAGGTGAGTAGATTTTTATCTACGGGGAGAAGTCGGGTGGATGGCGTGTAGCACCCCCGCAGTCCGTAGTGTTGTATACGAATACGTATACACACGTATATTATATTGTGTGGTTTAGATTAGTGATGGAAATAATGGTATTTTGATGATATGAATGTATTGGTTTAGTATAGTGCGAACCCTAGAGTAGTGATTGCACCCACACATACATTTACACACATTCTTGCGTTCATTCTTTCATTTGATGGTGCGTATATCTACACATGGGTACGGGACTATGTGTTCATATACGGGTTGATGATGATACGTGGGTTTGAGATGATACTTGATGTGAGGCCGTGAGATCGGCGATGTGACATAGTTGCCTTTGAGGTGCGATATGATAGTTTTAGCGGGCCTTTGGACATGTGCTTTACCCGCATTCATACTTTGATAGATGGTATCGATTTGTACTAGACTTAGAGTAGTGCCCCAGATTGTGCGATCTGATGATAGTGATACCTGATATGTGATGAGATTGGGTGATATTGACCCCTACCCAGCTATTGGGATGCCGTACGACGATCTACCGTACGAGCCGATATTGATGATAGATCCGCACTCATAACTCGAGGATATCTTACGATATGTTATTGAGGCGAGATCACTGACTATCATATCTATATATATATATACCGACTCAGATGTTAAGCGGTTTCCCTACCTGTAGCTCAGCTTGTTAGTTCAGCCGTATAGTTTAGTATAGTAGTTGACATTAGACTAGACCGAGTCATACCTATTTCAAAACTAACGAATCGGGGATATTTTAAAGATAAGCAGAAGGGTTATACGGATATTTTCAAATGATGCATCTTTTCTTAAAACACCGTAGCCCTTACTTTACCAAAAGCCCTGATTCGTCTTATTTCAAAAGGCAAGGTTGCATGACATATCTATTGGGGCAGGTTATGTGCTTTTGCGTTGATTATTCGTTTCCGCATATTCCTGCTATTTGCATCGCATGCTTATATTATGTTTCATACTCCATTATTGATGTTATGATGTTAGGACACCAGCACCATTACCGATGATGCGTATGTACCACGTACACTTACTTGCCGGCTCACATACATCTTCATCGGTAATTGCCATGTCACGTACACCATAGAAAATATTATTGCATTGACATAGGTTGTTAGCTAATAATTTAGACATGATATTAGTGTACTTGTCTTATATGCTAGATTCGACATTGTAATTATTACTTGTTACATCATGCATGTTATTATTCGTGGATTTTTATGCCTATATGCACTGTTTACATGCTATTGAGGATTGGATTCGGATTTCCATAAGATTTTTCTGGATTTGGAGGAAAACCGCAAAAACACAAATAAACATTTTCTCTCTTTTAAATTAAAAGTGCGGTTTTCCCATGATGTATGAGTCGTCAACCATGAGTTTGCTGATGGATTTGGAAACCCGATTCGAGGAGACGGATGAACCGTTTCGGGTACATGGTGGACCCGGTGCGGTACCCCGGGGCAAGAGGAATGTGGTGATGACATTGAGCCTGGCAGGGGAGTACTACCTACCGGTGATTTTACCCGATGCGTCGGATATCCGGAGGATACCGTCGTGGTCTTGAGATTTATGGTAGGGGACGGTCTGGACTGACGGCGCCCTAGATATTGTGATTGAGACTTTGAGATATCGGGATATTGGGATTTCGTTTCGTGCCGATGCTAGGCACAGTTTTATGCTGATTTCATTATGGTACCTCATTTAAAAAATACAAGGGAAATCTCACTAAATTATGAAAACAGTGGCTTCATGTAGATGTATCATGTTTTCACGCATTCATATCTCATTCATATGCTATATTGTTACCTGAGGCACTAGCACGAGTACTTGGTACTTCATTCATGTATAGAGATTACATTGCCAGTTTAGCATGCTTCAGCTTTATTCATATTGAGGTTTATTTATATCTGATCGTATTGACCTAGGATGGGTCATGCATTCGATTCCTGCTTGTAGATATCTTTCTATTCACGAGTTGGCAACTCACCCCCGTTGTGCCCCAGTTCTTGCAGGTTTGCCGTACAGGTTTCATTGCGGCATTTCTGGTACACAACTTTCATGCGGGTGATTTGCTTTTGGTAGGTGGATTCTTTCACATCAAGAACCACCATTGTATTTATTTTATTCATTGTATCTAGAATTTCCATCAACCAAAACTTGTATATTGTTTCGGACCTTGACTTAGTGATGTATTATTCGACCTTAGAGTCGCGCTTAGTAGTATTGCGGTTTTCTTGTTGCTTTTGAGCTTTCTTTTGGATTTGATCCTCGCCACTTGGCGTTGTATATTATTGTTGCATGTGTGGTTGTGACCGTCTATTGACGAAGAGCTAGCTCCCGCTTGGGGATGCCTTTATCATTGCATATATATTGTTATTTTTGTTGTACCCCATTCGGGGCCAGTTTTACAAAAGAAACTCTGCCGAAATTTTTAGAAAAGACTTTCCTGTTTTCAAAACGTACCTTCGGCTTAGTTATTTAAAAACCTTGAATTTTCAAACATGTTTTTGTTCACCTCTTCAAACCAGTTTCTTTACTTATTCTTAAAAATGGTTTTAGATTTCTGGGCTTTTGGCTTACTTGGATCAGATGGAGTCCTATAGGCTTCATATAGTTCAAGGGCCAGTCACGTGCTCTTTCGGGTCGTGACAAAGTTGGTATCAGAGCGCTAGGTTGACCTTGGTTCGAGTCTAAGTTTGACTATGTAGAGCCTAGGGTGTTTATATATATACGGAACTTAGGCTTGACCTTACGGAACATAGACTTGGTCGAGGGGGTTTTCGACCCGAATTTTCGTCGCGTAGGATGACCCTTGGTTGATGGAATAGGTGACTAAAGTAGAGTGACGTACCGTTGGTATGTTCCGCGGCATACTTACGACATGCCACTCCGCTTAAGGAACCTTAGGCTGTGCATATTTTTCGAGATCAGTGATTCTCCTTATATCCAGGATCATACATCCATTTGAGATTCCCGATTCTACTAGTTTCATGATCATACCCTTATTGATGCTGTTCCTTCCTATGATCATGTATCCACTCTGGATCTGTTGTTTCCTTTCTTGCCATTGATGTGCCCTTTTGATACTCGATTGAGGTTCCTGTCACCATGTTTGAGCGCAGTTTGGGCTGCTGCTAGGGTTACGGCCGGTATGAGCTCGTCTGGTACGAGGGCCGACCATTGTGTTTTCTGGTGACATGGGAACGTCTCGAGTTAGTTTTGGTGATTGTGACCTCTAGTGGAGGCGAGTGCTTGGTTTTGCACCGGATGATCGAGTCATTGTTAGAGCTGCCAGTTGAGAGAGGACTGTTGATGTACAGCATACCTCAGAGATTATGATGTCGCTTACCGTGCAGACAGATGGAACAGCTGTTGCTGAGATTGACAGGATGTCGCTTCCGAAGCTTACGAGCTGAGATTGCCGTAGCTTTCAGGCAGATATGAGACAGATGATAGCTAGTCTACCCGATTTGAGAGACGAAGGTGATTCGTCCGATTTTTTTTGCGCCGGAGCGGACCCAGTTGAGTTGAAGATTTTCAGTATGGAGAGTCTTACTCAGATCTAGAGCAGACCGATTCAGAGATGACCGCCTATGTATTGCCTTTCCTGGAGGATTGAGGCGCTGTTCGGCGTACAGGCGAATGAGCCAGTTGCTGCTGCAAATGACGAAATATCGCCCAGATGGTTGGAGCTACTGCAGCGTGAGCATATACTTAGAGAGATGATAGCGAGTCGCTAGTCACCTGAGGACGAATGACTAGGACCTGTGGTTCATCCGCTTACCCCGATGCGAGGTCAAGAGGTAGATTGATTCCAGCTAGAGGCGACTTCACGCAGATTCGTTGAGAGTCGATTGAGACGATCGGATGTTAGGAGCCTATTTTCCATGTTTAAAGTATACGGAAAGACATGCAGGTGATTCTATGGACCCTCTAGAAGAATGAAACCCTAACTCGACTTAATGACCGTGTGAAAGCCTTTGAACCTTCGGGTTTGCGGCGGTTCCTCGGCGCCATTAGTGAGGCTTGGGTTTGCCCTTCTACGGCTGGACCACCGACGCTGTGGCATGTACTCGATGCTATTAAACTGTACCCGAGATGTGAGCTCTTGGGGGATTATGAGGATCTGACGAGTCGATCGGATGGTTCGACATCTTTCGGATATCGTGATGGGACACTGCTTGGGAGACTCCAGATGCGAGCATAGCCGTCGGAGCGAAGTTCGTGTGGCCACGATGAGTTAAGTCCGAATCAGTCGACATTTGAGCAAGGTGGAGTAAAGAGTTTGTACAAGATATTTCAACGAGATGACGTCCCACTCCGCTGACATCAGAGATGTGATATGCACCCCGAGGCGTGGTATATGGATATGTCTTCCAGAAAGAAGCGCGATAAGTATGCAGCCGTTCCGGAATAAGCTTTAGCTTCAGCATTGGATGATGACTTCCGGGCATTTCGGCAGGATGGAGATTTGAGAAAGAAACCTCGACAGGACCCTTCGGGAAACGATACGAGAAGACCTAGACCCAGGAGTGGTCGTATTGCGCACACCCAGCAGGACAGAATTCGGCATTGTCGACGAGGTTGTTGACCAGGTTCGGATAAAGGAACTTACCAGATACGTTGCGAATTGATCAAGGACGGACGAGTGATGGGTATTCCTCCGATGGATGGGACGTGTTTCCGAGGGCCTGTTCGGCCTGACATCTGCTACAGAAAAATGAAGCTATAGAATACGCGATCTCGAGTCCGTGCGAGAGACTTCAGATTGACCGTGGCCGAGAACAGTGCAGTGCATAGTAGCTTGGCGTGACGTCATAGTGGACGACGATAGAGACAGGTGGAACCAGAGGTTCGGGCGAGACGCTGACGAGCTGTCATTGCTTCCCGTCGAGGCCCGAGGTCAGATATGCTTACAGAGGCGTTGGGATACAACCAGATTCCGAGAAGGGATGTTCTGAGGACACAGATGTCCATTGAACAAAAGAGATTATGCAAGAGAGCCAGCCTCCATACGGTTCGGCATAGGCAAGATCGGAAGAGACCTTGAGCAGGATTCCTTCCAGGATATTACTGTAATGATGTTTGCACCCAGGATCAGATGTGTGACGTGCATTCAGAGAGCCAGAGGCCAACGCCAGTGATATGCTGCCTTACGAGTGGTCGTGAGGTTTGACCGAGAGGTGACCAGAGAAGTGCCAGAACGGAATCGTCCACGTTAGCCACCTGACAGGGCCGATGAGCCGATTGACTGCGAGATAGGTAATCCGCAAAGAAGATAAGGACCCAGAGTCAGAGGACGCCAGACCGTGAGCAAGAGGCAAGTAGATATCCTGCGCTGCTAGCAGTGGATACACCGACTCCTTCTCGACCTCGAAGGAGGAACTATCGACGACGGTATTTATGATTTGTGATTTTGTGATCCGATTATCACGTATCCGTCATTTTGGATTTCGGTATTTGGGGCGTTCTGTTTGCATGATTTAGTTTTGATGACTGAGTTTCATGATATTGGTTTCATGCACCCACTGGATATTTATATATTTTTTGCGCAGAGTTATTACATTTGAGATATTGATTGAGATTTCATGCCTACCGTATGCAGTGATTTGATTTGCACTACCAGCGTGGTTTTCATGCACCTTTAGTGTTTTGTTATACGATTTTGGTGCACGCCAGATGCACTAAATCGGGATTCTTCGTGCATGTCACATGCACCTGATTTTTCTGTCAGGCACACCCGTTGCCTACGACAGATGTTTCGTGCACACCAGTTGCACCTAGATGTTGTTTTGTACACCTGTTTGACACATATATGGATTTTGATTCCTTGCGCACCAGACGCATGGGATATTCTTCTATATGCTTTTGGGGATTGATTTCTAGTAGAGCAGTACATTTTTATGATATTCTCTATGTGTTGATATTTTCGGAGCCCCGACAAAATGGATTATTACAGGAATTGTTTTTAGTATTGGGGGTTTAAATTTAAATTCGGGGACCGAATTTCTTTAAGGGGGTAGATTGTAACAATTTCAAAAATATAAAATATTAATTTTGGGAATTTTTATAATTTAATATTATTTTATTGATTATTTTAATATTAAATCTATAATTAAATGCAAATAAATAGGAAAAATTTGAGAAAAATTATGGAAAATTCTAAAATAGGGTAAATTAGAGAATTATGACATTTTAAAGTTTTTGTGATTAGTTTGACACTAATTTAGTGCTAATCGCGATTAAAAATCGCTAATCGGGTTTTTGGCAATTTTGTGCAAAACTTGCACATATCACTTTTTCTCACACTTGTGCATTTTCTTTCATGATATTTGGAGCTACTATTCTTGTGAGAAGGTTTTCGAAATAAAGAAAAAGAAAAGGAAAAGAAAAAGAGAAAAGAAATGAGGGTAGGTGAGAGAGAGGTGGACCTTTGACTTAACATCCTTAGCCATTCTCTTCATTTTTCATTCCTCTTCCTCTCTCACTCTCCCTCTTTCTGCTGCTGCCTCTTCCTCATCTTCCTCCCCTCTTCAACTCCTCTTTTCATCTCAAAAACAACCTCAAAACCACATGTCCATTTCATTAAAAATGTGCACGAGCCCGAGACCTAGAAGATGGACCATGAAAGCATGGATTTTGGCCACTAGGGGCAACTCAAGAATTTTCTTGAGTTGCCAAATGAGGTAATTACTGAACCATTGGCTTAGTTTTAGCTTTAATTATACCCCTATGCAAGTTTAGAATCGAAATTGGGTGATTTGTGGATTTTACGAAAAACTAGTAAGGGTTTGAGGAATTGTGAGTTGTGATAGGGGATTTGAGTTCAGTGGAGACCATAAGAGCACCCTAGTACTAGAAACCCAGACCAATCCCACTGGAAAACAAAAAAATACGGAATTACGGGACTTTCATGTCGGTTTGTGAGTGTTTAGAGTGTGCAGGGAAATCTGGAATGTACTGGGACTCTTTCAGGAAAATTAAGTGACACCAGGGACCCAATTGAGACCATAGGAAGCCACCCTGACCAGACGGACCCCATTGGAGATAGGGGGCCCGGCCAGGCCGGTTTTGGGAGGGTTGTGGCCGGCCAAGTGGTGGTGGAATGCTTCGGGGTTGGTCCAGTAGCTCAAGTACATCATATATAGCACCCTAGACTTGTTTATTTGGCTAAATTTGACCCGAGATGAAATCTGGGATTGTTTTCTTGGGTTGCTGCCTTACTTTCAGTATTTGGTTTTACGTATTTTGATTTCCACATTTTGGTGTTTGTACGTTATCTCGATCGTGTGACGTTTGTACGACTGCATCGAGTGATTTCGGGTTGTTTTGCGAAGGCTAACCGTAGGTTCTAACCTATAAGCCTTTTAGCGTATCGTATTGGTTTTAGCGTGCCGTTTTAAGTTTTGATTTGATTTTGATGCGATGCGATACGTGTGATATGTGTAGGTACCCCGCGACGATCCGAGGCGATGCAGAATATGACGGTGATATCGACACCGACACGCAGGATACAGGTGAGTAGATTTTTATCTACGGGGAGAAGTCGGGTGGATGGCGTGTAGCACCCCCGCAGTCCGTAGTGTTGTATACGAATACGTATACACACGTATATTATATTGTGTGGTTTAGATTAGTGATGGAAATAATGGTATTTTGATGATAAGAATGTATTGGTTTAGTATAGTGCGAACCCTAGAGTAGTGATTGCACCCACACATACATTTACACACATTCTTGCGTTCATTCTTTCATTTGATGGTGCGTATATCTACACATGGGTACGGGACTATGTGTTCATATACGGGTTGATGATGATACGTGGGTTTGAGATGATACTTGATGTGAGGCCGTGAGATCGGCGATGTGACATAGTTGCCTTTGAGGTGCGATATGATAGTTTTAGCGGGCCTTTGGACATGTGCTTTACCCGCATTCATACTTTGATAGATGGTATCGATTTGTACTAGACTTAGAGTAGTGCCCCAGATTGTGCGATCTGATGATAGTGATACCTGATATGTGATGAGATTGGGTGATATTGACCCCTACCCAGCTATTGGGATGCCGTACGACGATCTACCGTACGAGCCGATATTGATGATAGATCCGCACTCATAACTCGAGGATATCTTACGATATGTTATTGAGGCGAGATCACTGACTATCATATCTATATATATATATATATACCGACTCAGATGTTAAGCGGTTTCCCTACCTGTAGCTCAGCTTGTTAGTTCAGCCGTATAGTTTAGTATAGTAGTTGACATTAGACTAGACCGAGTCATACCTATTTCAAAACTAACGAATCGGGGATATTTTAAAGATAAGCAGAAGGGTTATACGGATATTTTCAAATGATGCATCTTTTCTTAAAACACCGTAGCCCTTACTTTACCAAAAGCCCTGATTCGTCTTATTTCAAAAGGCAAGGTTGCATGACATATCTATTGGGGCAGGTTATGTGCTTTTGCGTTGATTATTCGTTTCCGCATATTCCTGCTATTTGCATCGCATGCTTATATTATGTTTCATACTCCATTATTGATGTTATGATGTTAGGACACCAGCACCATTACCGATGATGCGTATGTACCACGTACACTTACTTGCCGGCTCACACACATCTTCATCGGTAATTTCCATGTCACGTACACCTTAGAAAATATTATTGCATTGACATAGGTTGTTAGCTAATAATTTAGACATGATATTAGTGTACTTGCCTTATATGCTAGATTCGACATTGTAATTATTACTTGTTACATCATGCATGTTATTATTCGTGGATTTTTATGCCTATATGCACTGTTTACATGCTATTGAGGATTGGATTCGGATTTCCATGAGATTTTTCTGGATTTGGAGGAAAACCGCAAAAACACAAATAAACATTTTCTCTCTTTTAAAATAAAAGTGCGGTTTTCCCATGATGTATGAGTCGTCAACCATGAGTTTGCTGATGGATTTGGAAACCCGATTCGAGGAGACGGATGAACCGTTTCGGGTACATGGTGGACCCGGTGCGGTACCCCGGGGCAAGAGGAATGTGGTGATGACGTTGAGCCTGGCAGGGGAGTACTACCTACCGGTGATTTTACCCGATGCGTCGGATATCCGGAGGATACCGTCGTGGTCTTGAGATTTATGGTAGGGGCCGGTCTGGACTGACGGCGCCCTAGATATTGTGGTTGAGACTTTGAGATATCGGGATATTGGGATTTCGTTTCGTGCCGATGCTAGGCACAGTTTTTTGCTGATTTCATTATGGTACCTCATTTTAAAAATACAAGGGAAATCTCACTAAATTATGAAAACAGTGGCTTCATGTAGATGTATCCTGTTTTCACGCATTCATATCTCATTCATATGCTATATTGTTACCTGAGGCACTAGCACGAGCACTTGGTACTTCATTCATGTATAGAGATTACATTGCCAGTTTAGCATGCTTCAGCTTTATTCATATTGAGGTTTATTTATATCTGATCGTATTGACCTAGGATGGGTCATGCATTCGATTCCTGCTTGTAGATATCTTTCTATTCACGAGTTGGCAACTCACCTCCGTTGTGCCCCAGTTCTTGCAGGTTTGCCGTACAGGTTTCATTGCGGCATTTCTGGTACACTACTTTCTTGCGGGTGATTTGCTTTTGGTAGGTGGATTCTTTCGCATCAAGAACCACCATTGTATTTATTTTATTCATTGTATCTAGAATTTCCATCAACCAAAACTTGTATATTGTTTCGGACCTTGACTTAGTGATGTATTATTCGACCTTAGAGTCGCGCTTAGTAGTATTGCGGTTTTCTTGTTGCTTTTGAGCTTTCTTTTGGATTTGATCCTCGCCACTTGGCGTTGTATATTATTGTTGCATGTGTGGTTGTGACCGTCTATTGACGAAGAGCTAGCTCCCGCTTGGGGATGCCTTTATCATTGCATATATATTGTTATTTTTGTTGTACCCCATTCGGGGCCAGTTTTACAAAAGAAACTCTGCCGAAATTTTTAGAAAAGACTTTCCTGTTTTCAAAACGTACCTTCGGCTTAGTTATTTAAAAACCTTGAATTTTCAAACATGTTTTTGTTCACCTCTTCAAACCAGTTTCTTTACTTATTCTTAAAAATGGTTTTAGATTTCTGGGCTTTTGGCTTACTTGGATCAGATGGAGTCCTATAGGCTTCATATGGTTCAAGGGCCAGTCACGTGCTCTTTCGGGTCGTGACATTTTCGATCGAATAATCAAACACCCAAAATTTCCCGTGAAGCTCAACACTTGAGCGGAGTTCAAAAAATACCCAGAAACATGCCACAGCACCTATGAACCAGCCGTAGAAGGGTCAATCAATGCCTCACATGTGGCACCGCTGAACTACCACAAACCCTAGGGTTTGATGGCGGTTCTGACGGTCACATAATCGAGTTAGGGTTTCTTTCTTCTAGAGGGTCCACAGAATCGCTTGCATGATTTTCTGAAATTTTTAAACTCGGAAAAAATCCAACTCTAGAAAAAATTTCCAGCGGGGAAAATTGGGTTATTGATATCCGTTCAAACTTTTTGACATCGTCTAAATAACCCGAATACATGTTAGAATTACGATTACGAAATACTCCGAATTGCTTTTGCAGAAAGTTAACATCACATGAAAATTTAGCAAAAACAAACAACACCTGAAACAACAAAACCCAGAGACTGGAACACAGACAAAATTTGAAGGGGTTTGCTCGGATTTTGGCCGGTTTTGGGGGTTTGTGGCGGGCCAAAATTGCACATAAATGCCTCAAATTTTTCTAGTGTTCATGTTATATCACACATAACATTCTGCAGTTGTTAAAAAAAATTTGAGGACTTTAAAAATTCGACAAAAACCAAGTTTTTGTATAGGGTGTTTCGGAGTATTTCAGTTTCGTAATCCTAGCAAAATCCGTATAATTTTCTAGCATGGCTCTGATACCACTGTTGGGTTGCCTAGCACGGCAGCAAGTTTTCGGGAGGTATCGTCCATGCCAATTTTTAAAAATTGCCGTTCTAGTAAACCCTAACCCTAGAATCACTACTAGAAAATCAGACGAAATGAAATGCAAACACTTTACATCAAAAGTAAACAAGGAATACAACCTTTGAAGACCGGTCCTTCACTTCAATAGCTCCATGTAGTAGTCCCTTCGCTACGATCACGAACTCCTGGATTCTAGAGAGGCTCCCATGAAGAAACGAACATGCTTGCATCGAAGTCTTTGGGGCCGAAGATGATCTACGTCGAGGAGACACTAACCCAAGCTATCTCTTCACTAATGGTGAGATTAGTGAAGCAAACATCCTATACTAAATGGCAAGTAGTAGAGGTTGATGAAGTAGAAAGTGGGTTCACTTTAGATTTATTTTTTTCACACTAATTCTTCACCTGGAAAAAACCTAGCAAGCTTTTTCTTTTGTTGAAGAAGAAGAAGAAAAGGAAACTCATGAGAGAGTGAGGTTAGAATTGCAACCATGGTGAGTTAGTGTCATGCCTAACTCATGTAGAGAATAAACCATAGCAATGAGTTAAGGGTTGGGTTAACAAATATCTTAAGCTAGACAAACAAGTGGACTTAGTCAATGAAACCTACAAGCTTTGAACCATGACTCATTATCCAAATGTTTAAAAAACTTAAGACAAATAAAACCCTAACTTAACTAAGCATGGTGTTAGTCTCATACTAACTATGTTGCAAGTGTAACCTAGCATGACACACTTATATATATCACATATACATTTTGTGCCAAAAAGAAAACAATACATATATCACATATATGTAAAGTATATCAAATATGAGAAAAGAAATCTTAAGTGAGCTAATACTAGTTAATGTAATGTAATATATCAAATATATAATTAAACATTAAATTATTAAATCAACTCTTGATTTAATAATCCGGCTATATCCTGTATAACCGACAAATATTAAATGCAACAACTTATAGAATCAACACTTGATCCGATAACCCGGCTATATCATATATAACCGGCTGATATCACATATCACGAGAATAGAATGCGGTATCACATACACGCATTAATCTTAGTCCCGCACATATCACATATGTGCTCCTACTCCATTTCGCTTGATCCAAGAAACCTCTGTGTAGGACTCTAAAGACTCGTCAATACGCCGGCAGTAGGTGATGATCATATCAAACACCCACAAGACGCAAGCGGTCTTCTAAACATAACGGCCACCCGGGTATTTAGCGATCAGAAGATCAACAACCAAGCCTGCTCGTACTCTTGTGAATCCAATCAGTAACACTACCGTACAGTCTGGTCTCTTCTTCTGATATGTCGCATATCACAGCCTGGGGGTGGTATAACGTTAGACCCCAATAGCCTGATAAGTCATGCCGATGCAAGGCCCATAGCTGTTCGAGAAACTACTGGTAACACTTACCAGTAAATCTCAACAACCCTGGCCTGGGATTTCCTTTTATCGCCAATCGAGCATAGCGCAACATCAACTCCCAATACCGGGAGAAACGAAACCGCTCCTATCGTTCATTGCCTCCATGTGACTCGGGACTGTACCTAAAAACCATCTTTTTGCATGATCTCTTGACCGTGGTATGGTGGAAATCAAAGCACAGTGGGAATCACACAAGACTCTATGACGATCTCGGGTCTACAGACTAACCTGTACCAGTGTCACCAGAGAACTGCTTTCCGACGATAGGTATAATACCATCTAGGAGTTCCCAGCGTGTCCGTTCAGTGTACCCAGTGTCTACTGAGCACCCGTATACCTTCTCTGATGTCAAACACCAATGGATATGGGATCATCCATCACCCATCACATGGGTCGAGAAGCGTATACGCTAGTATACTCTGGAGTATCGATGCCCTGTCTCTATACTCCCACAACTAGGAACATTTGAAGGTTGTACTTACCGACTACCCTGTCCCCACTAGAATGATCTTCATCATAGTCCCGGTAGTCAAGTACTCATCCTAAGGGATTTATCAACATGTAATAGAGAGACAATAAGTGAACATTTTAAGATACAGAGCAACCAGATAGCATACTATCATGTCGAGCAAGAAAGTCCTCCCTATATATGTCCAAGCATCCACTACAATATACATCACATGTACAGTAATGGCCTCTAGGGCATACATTTAACTAACACTAGCTCCACACCAATGATCAAGTGAAGAAACTAGGGACTCTAGGTTGCTAATCTAGAGTGCCTAGGATGTATTGAAGTGTTCTATGGGTGTATCTATCTCACCTCCTCTCTTATTTCTCAACTCATGAGATTGTAGAGAGGAGGTTGAGGATGAAGGTGGATGAACTCAAGAAACTCAAGGGGAGAGTGAAGCTAATGGTGAGGAGAAGAAAAACAATCAACCATCAAGTGAAAATCAAATAAAGCCATGTTTTATAAAACTCATTTTCTCATTTTAATAATCCAACCATGCTTGAATAGTTTGCACAAATGAATTAACAATTCATTTATACAACACTATGCAAGCATGGTTCTCACCATACTGCCCTCTTTCCTTTATCCACCTCATTTCCCATTTATAATAAATGGGTAAAATCTAAAATGAGGTGTCCACCTTCTAGAATGTTTTCCATATTAACACGGATTACACTCTACTGTGTATACATACCTGTATTCGTACCGAAATACGAATACCTAAAGAGATAGAATAACACAAAGAACATAATACTAGAATATACATATCGAAATACATATACCTAATTATTAAATCAATACCTGATTTAATAATCCGGCTCAAACCTGAGCCGGCCAGTATTATCAACTGTCCGATCGAAAGTCCGGGTACGAAGTACAATCTTTCGTTCGGAACCCTGCACGTATCCAATACGGCTACTACATCATTTCGGCAGAACCAGGGAAACCCTCTATGTGGGACTCTAAAGACTCGTCAATACGCTGGCAATGGGTTTAACCACAAACACGTCAGCGGCACTAGCTGTACATAACGGCTACCTAGGTATTGAGCGAAAGGAAAACCGACGAGCAAACTCATCCGAACCCCTACTGAGCCTGTTCGTGACAATCTCCGTATAGTCCGGTCTATTCGTCTAAGAGTATCGCATATTGAGTCTAGGGGGTGGATAAATTCAGACCCCTAATAACGCGATATTTCGTGTCGGTATAAAGCCCATCACCCACTGAGAAATTACCGATCCAAATCAGTAAATCCCGTCTACCTTGGCCAAGGATTTCTGGTGATGGCCACCCGTGCACCATGCGACATCAACCCCCAATACCGGGAGAGACGAATCCCCGACGATCCGCTCACTGCCTCCATGTGGCTCGGGACTCTACCCAACTAAAACCTGTTTGCATGACTCCTTTGAGCCGTGGTAGGATAGTAATCAAAGCACAGTGGTAACTCACACGAGACAAATGACGATCTCAGGTTGACAGACTAACCTGTACTCATGTCACCTGGGAATTGCTTGTCGCGATGCGGCACCCGCGCCACGGAGGCCGCGGCCGAGGCGGAAGCGAAAACAAAAACTCTTGCGGGCATTGGACTCGCTCACACCCGAGGATTCGAACCAAACACCTTAAACTAGTAAGATAAAACATGCAAGGTTAAGAAATACAACCTTTTTTGCATGTCCACCCAATTGTGGAAGACCCCTCTAAGCTCGTAGCCGTCGGGAATGCCCTTGAGCATCGATCACCCTTGCCGAAGATGATCTACCTGAGACAGCGTGGAGGAGGCTCAAACTGAAGGTCCAAAGATACGAGGTTTGGATGGTCGGTGATGTAGGAATACTTCATTATATTTTCTCTCTAGATTTTTTCTTAAAATGATAGTAAGAAGAATAAGGAGATGAGCTGGAGGAAGAGCATGAACCATCCATGGAGGAGATGAAGAAAATCCTCAAGTCAACAAGTGGAAAAGAGAATGGCTATAAAAAAGCCAACCATGATGTAATAGTGCTTCCGAATGAAAAATCATTTAAAAATTCCAAGCCATGCCTCTTGACCATGTTAGGAATATGTATGCCCGGACATATATATAGATGACTTTCTTTCTCGACATGATAGTATGCTATCAGGTTACCTTTATCTTAACATGTAGATTGGTATTTATACTTTCTGTCTCTTACATGTTGATAAAGCCCTTAGGATATGTACTTGACTACCAAGATTATGATGAGATCATACTAGTGGGGCCAGAGTGGTCCAAAAGTACATCCTTTAATCAGTTCATAGTCATGGGAATATTGAGACTAGGGCATCGATATTCTAGAGTAGACTAGTGTGTACGTTTCTTGTCCCTTAGAGGGCGATTGTTGATCCCACAACCATTGGTGTGTGACATCAAAGATTGTCCACAGGTGCTCATTGGAGAATGGGTACACCGAACGAACTCGCCAAGAACTCCTATGTGGTAGTATACCTATCGTCAGATAGCAGTCCTCTGGTGACACTGGTACAGGTTATTCTGTAGACCCAAGATCGTCATAGAGTCTTGTGCGGCTCCTGCTGTGCTTTTATTTCCTCCCTACCACGCTCAAAGGAGATTTGCAAACATGTGGATTTTGGGTACAGTCCCGAGTCGCTTGGAGGCAATGAGCGATAGGAGGGGTTTCGTCTCTCCCCGTATTGGGGGTTGATGTTGCGCTATGCTCAATTGGTTATAACTGGAAGACCCCGGCCAGGGCTGCTGCCGAGATTTGCTGATAAGTGTTATCAGTAGTTTCTCGAACCGTTATAGGCCAGACATCGGCATGACTTATCGCGTTACTGGGGTCTAACGTTTATCACCCCTAGACATGATATGCGACATATCAGACGAAGAGACCGGACTGTACGGTAGTGTTACTGATAGGCTTCATGGAGACTATGTACAAGCTTGCTTGTTGATCTTCATATCGCTCAATACCCGGGTAGCCGTTACGTCCATCTAGTACCGCTGACGGCTTGTAGGTGACTGATGTGATCATCACTTACTGCTGGCGTATTGACGAGTCTTTAGAGTCCCACACAGAAGTTCCCTGGTTCAAGCGAAACGATGTAGGACATATATGTGATATGTGCTTGGTTCCCTAGGTCACCGCTGGGTTTCGGGAGGCATCGACCAAGCCATTTTCAAAAATTGTGGCGCGCTAAAGAACCCAAACGCTAGAATCTTAACTAGAAAATTAGACGAACGGGAAAGTAAACATCTTTACATTTAAGTGAACAAGGAATACAACCTTTGTAGACCGGTCATTCACTTCAATAGCTCCGTGTAGTAGTCCCTTTGTTCCAAGTAGTGATCTCCCGGACTCTAGTGAGGCTCCACAAGGTGAAATGAACAAGCTTGCTTGAAGTCTTCGAGGCCAAAAATGATCTACGTCGAGGAGACACTATGTAACATTTTGGAAAATTATAAATATTAATTTATAATTTTAAATATGAATTTAATAAGTTTACAAAATTGATATCGCTTATGAAATTGGGTATCAGAATTTTATCCGTAAAAATGTAATTATTTTGGTAAATATGAAGAAAAATGTGTGATATCATAAAAATGATATATTAATTATTTTAACATGACATAATATTTTATATTAAGATAAGAATATTTAAGTGTTATGATAAGTATTTCATTTTAAACATGAATTTAGATTTTTTACATAAAGGGATTTTAATTAAAGAAAAAGGTTTTTATTATTGGCAATTATTTTATGGTTGGTTATATGTTTAGTTAGTTTAAACCCTCACCTCTAGCACACCCTCACCATGCTCTCCTCTCCCACCACCTCCTTCTCACTTTACACCATCACCTCACAACACTACACCTCACCCCTCATGGTTGACACCTCCTCCTTTCTCTACACACATCCTCACCCTATTCTTTTCTTTTAACACTTATGCAAAATCTCTATTGAAACCATAGGTTCTTCGTAATTTCCACACTAAATATTTCTAAGTGTTCACTATCACAAAGAGAGAAGCCATGAATTCCTTCACCAATTTTTCTCACACCATTAACTTAGAAGCCACTATAACCCCTAAGAGCCTCCATTATACAATCCTTGAGCTAGAATTCTTTGTGCACCCTCTTCATAGGTATATCTCACTTTCTTTGTAAAAGATTATTCAGTTTTTCATCTGTTTAATAAGTGCAGTATCATAAACTAGGATATTTTTGATATTTAGCATACTGATATTGAATCTGGAACCACTAGGTGTAACCACTAGAAAAACTAACAATACCATGAGCATCATGAGACCACTAGGAGACTACACTTAAAGCCCGAGCTCTAAACTCCCTACCAAGTCTGGCGACATTCATCAATTTTCCGGCGACGTCGGCCCCCTAGGATGGTTGGTGTTGGTTTTTCTTCTGTCGCTTTAGTTTGGTATTTTATGAGTTACTGTATTATTTGATTTGTCCCAGTATTCATACAGTGAAATCTGGGAATGTTTAGTTGGTTGTTATTAAAGTTTCCGATATTCCGATACGGTTTTTTCGTATTTTGTACTGTGACTGAAACATTGATGTTCGCACGTTAAATTCAGGGGCAATTGATCGTTTCTGGAGTAAGTAAGCTATAGGTTTAACCTATGGATGCTTAGCTCGTTGTTTTGATTTGGATATGATATTTATGCCGATATTTCATAACTACGATTATAGATACGATCGCGAAGGTTTTCGAGCCGGAGTTGGCGGACATAGCAGCATAGATTTTAGCGAGCTTAACACGTTGGTGAGTAGATTTACATCTACGGGGGAAGTCGGGTGGATGGCGTATTACACCCCCGCAACCTTATACATATGATACTATGATATATAGTTAGTTCTTTTGTGTTTATTTAAATTAATGATATTGAAATCATATTGCATTTAGTGTATATTCATGTGCATAAAGTGTTATTGATGGTTTGGTGGATTGCTACGAGGAATCATACCGTACTTGTGATAATGAGATTCGTATGCCGAATAACGGCCAAGTTTCCTTTAGACTCATAAAATAATGTTTTATTTCATTTTAGAACGTAATACTTGAGTAGTCTATACTCTTTTAAGAAATAACGATTCGTTTCCCTTTTGATGATAAAAGACAAGGTTGCGATGCCAATTTCCAAAACAAATATCCATTTTCAGCCCATGGCAGCTTCCGCATTTCAAAACCAACATTTCGTTTCATTTTCAAAGATAACGGTATAGATCATAGCAAGTAGTTACATTTATTAGTTACGCTTAGATTTACTTTACATGTTCGTGTTATAATTATCGAGGTTATACGTTTCCGTGATACGGACACTCTGATAGAATACTGCAGCACTACCAATGAGTATTATGTTGCACGAGCACGTACGTACATGTTACACTATACCTCATTGGTACTGCCATGTCACTGTAAGACCGTTATACTATGTAATGCGTATGTGGATATGGATATGAGTATGCTATTACACTTATAGAACACTAGCACAAATACTAATGATTGCCATGCTGCACGAGCACAGAAGCATATGCCACACTACACATCATTAGTTTTGCCATAACACGGTAGGATGGTTATGTTTATTACTTGTACGATATTATTTACGTGCTTTACCTGTTTTACATGTTAATTATTGCGAATACCAGTACAATAGGTATTCATATTGGATTCTTATGAGTTTCTGAATGTTTTACTTTTGATGATATATACCGGTGGTATGGGATGCTGTTATATATGTATATATATAATATATCATCAGAATGATTAATGCAAGGATTCTTCTTCTTTACTTGTTATCTTTGGATACGATGAGTTTATGTCCACCATGAGTCGTTTTTATGTTTTGTTTTACTCCGAACCGAGTGGGGGGGGCTATACGGTTATGGATTTCTACGTTTTCCAGACTGAGTGGGGGGTGATATACAGTCGGATACATGGTGGACCCGGTTGAGACCGAGGGGCAGGATAGCCGCATGTCAGGCGGATAGCCGAGCGAGGATACTCGATACCGGAGATAGAGATGAGCACGGCAGATATCCAGGGGATACTAACCGGGGTTCAATTGGGCATGGCGGATATCGAGGGGATACCGACCGGGGCCAGGGATATCGGGTGGCGATCATATGTTGAGATGGTTTCAAAGGTATTTGCATTTGCGTGTCGGTGATGGACACGAGAGATTTGAGGATTTGCGTGTCGGTGATGGACACGAGGGATTTCTGATTTCAGGTGTCGATGCTGGACATCCATATATATTGATATATTGCTACCATGAGGTACCCGGTTATATTATAGTTATTGTAGCCGACCAGGACTGATCTGGGGGAAAGTACCTGCATATCTCTTTACTGGTAATTGCTTACATTAAAAAGGAATTCAAATCGAGCTATAGTCTCATTATTTTGACATGTCTGGTATGACATTGAAATCTTTTAACTTGTAAAGCTCTTAACACTATTCATTAAAACAGCAGGACGAATATCTTAAATAAGATACCTATTATATTTCATACTATCACGTCTGCTTTTATGTCATGATATATGTATTCCGCGGCTATTTTAAAGAAGATGTTTTACATATATATTTTCGGCTACTTATGGGCTTTTACCTAGATATAGGTCATTTATATGATATGTTCTATTTTGGGATCGCATGATAGATAGTGTTTCATTTACGATACATACACATATCATATATTATATTAGTACAAGGTATGATAGTAGTATACTTATGACCTATGTATTGTTGTACATTCAATTTCTACCTTGTGATGTACTTTTATTCACTGAGTTGGCAACTCACCCTCGTTGTGCCACAGTTTCTTGCAGGTGTTACCGCTTGGATTATCAGCGGCTTGGGGCAAACATCCCTTTCGGTGATTGCTTTGGCAGGTGGGTCTCTGTTGTATCGTACTCACATTTGTATATTCTTATCTTTTTGTATCTAGTAAAACTCCATCAACTTAGAAAGGGTATATTGTAGACTTAGAAGCGAGACTTAGAGTTTGTGTGTTGTGATGTCGCACTCATTGTAGTCGACCATTTTATATTGTTAATTTTGTTTCGTTTTTCTTTTCTTCGCCATTGTGCGCCGTATATTGTTTGCTTGGTTGCTTCGCCGTTTGGGCGTGGAAGCTAGCTCCCATTGGGAAGCTATATGTATTTTTATGTTGTAGTGGGTTTTATTCAAATTACAAAGGAGGTGCTGTTGAATTTTAAAACGTCATAGATGTCTTTCAAACATACTCAGTTAGATTTAAACGTTTATTTTAAACTGATTCCATCTGATGACTATTTCAAATTCCACCTCCAATGTTTTCAAAAAGGGTTTAGATTCCGGGTTTTGGCTTACTTAAACTGCGTCGACGTCTTTAGATGTCACGTGATTTAAGTGTCGGTCGCATGCCGCATTCGGGTCGTGACACACTAACTCAAGCTACCTCTTCACTAAGTGATGAACTAGTGAAGAAACAACCCAATCTAAATGGCTAGTAGAGAAGAGGTTGATGAAGTAGGAATTTTTCTAACTTTAGAAATTATTTTCTCACTATTTTTCTTCACCTCTCATGAAGCTAGAAAGCTTGAGGAAGGAGATGAAGAAAGCAACAATGTGATGAAGCAAGTGAAGAATGAATCAAGTTGTGAGAATAGCAACCATGGGTGAGAAAATATCTCATACTAACTCATGTAGAGACTTAACCATGGCTTGTGATAATGGTTGGGTTAATAAATATCTAATGTAAGACAAAATTAGTGGAGTAAGTCAATGGGTTCTACAAGCTTCCACTAAGCTTGAACCATGTGACTTATTTCCAACTAATTTTGATTTACTTTAAATAAATAAACCCTACATTATTTCAAGGATGGTGCGAGTCTCATACACCCATGAAGCATGTGTCATCAAGCATGACACAAAAGATGTACATTAATATATATCACATATATACTAAGTGTACACTAGTGAGAAAAAAATACTTAAGTGAGCTAATATTAGTTAATGTAAGATAATATATCAAATATATAATTATAAATTAAATTATTAAATCAACACTTGATTTAATAATCCGGCTATATCACATACAACCGACTAATATCATATGTCTCAACTTATCGAATCAACACTTGATTCAATAATCCAGCTATATCACATATAACCGATCAATATCACATATCGCGAGAATAGAATGCGGTATCACATACACACATTGATCTCGGTCTCGCACATATCACATATGTGCTCCTACCTCGTTTCGCTTGAGCCAGGAAACCTCTGTGTCGGACTCTAAAGACTCGTCAATACGCCGGCAGTAGGTGGTGATCATATCAGTCACCCACAAGCCCCAAGCGGTCTGCTAAATGTAATGGCCACCGAGGTATTGAGCGATCAGAAGTTCAATGTAACATTTCAGAAATATAAAATATTATTTTCGGAAATTTAATATTAAAAAAATATATTTCGCGAAAACTCCCCGATTTGCGAAATTGGGATTTTCGTAAAGTGGTATAAGTGTATACCAATATTAGGAAATTTATCGGAGAATAAAATGATTTATTTATTTTAATGATATTTATAGGATTTTGGATAAAATCCGTGTTTTTACATTTTTTATGATTTTGCACCATGTCATGTGCATGCGTGCATGTGTTGTGTTTGGGTTAAGTGTTGAATTTTACGAAGTTGTAAGAAGGAAAGCAAAGAGAAAAGAAAAGAAAAGAAATGCAAAGTGAGTGTGAATGGAATATGGAATGATGCTTTGGACAAATTAGATATTTTGGGAGAGAGTGAGTGTAAGGGAGATATTATGATTAGAGAGTGAGGCTCATAAAGAGAGTGAGAGAGGAGAGAGAGAGAGAGCGCCTTGGCTTCCCCATTCCCTTCACTCTCCATTATTTCCTTCATCTTCATCATCTCCATCACTCCCTCACTACCCTCATGCGTTATCTCCAAATATTTCTCAAAACCCTATGCCCTATTCACTAAAAACATGCACACATCCATTCTAAACCCTTAGAACCTAACAAGTTTGGATTTTGAAGACTTGGGCAACTCAAGAAAGTTCTTTGGTAGAAAATAAGGTAATCCATACACTTTAGTTTAGTTTTTGGTGTTAAATATCGTATTTTTAGTTAGAAATTGAGTTAATGAGGTTATCGATTATAGAAAATTATACATTGTTGTTTAATGGTCAATTGAGGTGTAGGGAGTGTTTACAAGACCTTAGAGATGTTCTATTTATCTGGAATTGAGTTTAGAACCCGATACACGAAGTTAGAATTGTTCCGTGTCGGTTTTGTGAAACCTTAAGGCCTACAGGGAATCTGGGATGACCTAGGAAGTTTATGAGAAAAACAAACAACTCCAGAGACCTATTTAAGACACTAGAAGACCACCCTGAGAAGACGAACACCAATGGAGCATAACGGGCCGAGCAGGCCGGATTTTGTTGTAAAGTGTCCGGCCTTATTGGTGTGTATGGTGTCTAGGTTTGGTCTATAGCTCACTTACTTCATATACAACACCCTATACTTGTTTGTTTTGTTCCTATTGACCTGAACCAAAATCTGGGAGCTATGGTTAGTGGTTTTGGTTATGTTTTCCGTATTTTAGAATTCTTGGTTTTTGTATTTGGTATTGTATTGGGTCGTTGGATATTTGTACGTCAACGACAAGGGTTGTTTGGTTGGTTTTGTATGCGTAGGCTATAGGTTCTAACCTATAAGCGATCTATATGCCGTATTGGATTTTGGAACTTGATGTTAATGGTATTGCGATATGTGTTGATATTGTAGGTACCTTTGCATGGATTCCAAAACGACGAAGCACATCGACTACAGCTAAGCGAGGAGTTTAGCAGGTGAGTAGATTTATATCTACGGGGAAGTCGGGTGGATGGCGTATAGCATCCCCGTAAACATAGATATGGAAGATCGTTTGATTATTATATCCTGATAAATGATATGCGACGGACATGATTAAAAGTTGACACTAATGAACATAGTGACTTATGGGAGTATGAAATGAGATGTGAATCATGATAGGTACGAATTAAAAGAGAACAAGTATACGATGTGATATGATGACTTAGTGTGATATGTCGTTATATGGATGCGAGTCGATATGTGATAGTTGATACCTTTGTCGGTTCACGATATGAGATTGATAAAGATGTGACCTGGGATATAGGTATATTGACATATATAATGTTGTGAATCTTGAGTGATATGTCATACGATGGATTATACCGTACGTGATGTTGTGAGGCTGGATGCCGATTGATAGATTCACCGACTCAGATATATTGTTGATACGTATACTTTGTAGCGTTTCGCGTACGATGTACTTTATGCTATGTTCACGTCATCCTCATTACATCGCATATACCTGTGCTAGTACACCTACACCATTATCGATGATGCGTATGTTACACCTACACAGATTGGCCGGCTCACACACCTTTATCATCGATAATTTCTATGTCACTATACAGTAGAATTGCTACATCATGCCATGATTGTAACGTTTTGAAAATCGTTTAGGTGAAATTTCGGAAATCGGTAAAATAAGGGTTGTTTTCCATAAAAATCAGGATATAAATAACTTAATATAAAATTAAATATACATATTCTAGCTATGTAATTGCTAGTATTTGGTGTTTATTGATCCACTGGTAAAATTTCTAAATTTCTGAGAAAATTTCCGAAATTAATTATTTTAATATTATTTTAAGTCGTCACTAATACATTTAATTAGGGAAAATTACAAATTAGAATGAGTTGAAACAAATTTTGTGCATCATAACACATTAAACAAAATTTTAACATATTGTTTTTAAAGTGAAATGAAATTTGTCAAGATGGTTTAGAAAATGTTAAAGGAAAAGGCTAAAATTGTGAATTTAATTAAAGTAATTGAGATATGGGGGTATTTCCTTCACTTGGTACTTGCCACACACACACACACACACTCACACACACCCTTTTCTCCTCCTCTTTTCTGCTGAAATCAGCAGCCCTCCCTAAAGATTTTCCCACTTCTTTTGGTAAAAGAAAAGATAAAGAAAAGAATGAATAAAGAAAGAAAATCAAATGAGGCATGGGCTTTATTTTCTTCTCACTTTCAACACCTTACTCTCTCTCCTCCTTTCCCCCCAAACACTTGGCCGAGCCCTCCCCATGCTCCTGCAGAAACAGACCCCCCTCCCCCCCCAAAAAAAAACCCACTAAAATTTGCACCAAAAATCCACAAAATCACTTCAAAATCCATACAAATTCAAAGCTAATTCCAATTCCAAGCCTTACCCATTATACTTTGATCAATCTTGCTTGAATCCTTTGAGCAAAGAGAGAATCTTGGAGGCTAGATTGAAAGTTTGATCCATGGTTCATGAGGTATAAATCTTAGCCTTTTGTTTAATAGTAGGCTAATTACTTAAATTGAATTGATTTCGGTGTTTAATTAGGGTTCTGGTTGCTAATTTAAAAATTCAAGAAAAGGGTTGTGATCAAGATAGGGTTTTTTATAAATTGATCATGGTTTAATGGTGTAGTTATCATGCTAAACCATAGAAAAACTAATCCAGTTGCTAATATGTAAATTGTTACATTTAAAATGTCCAAATTTAAGCTTTTTAACAAACAAGGTTTTTGTAAACTATGAATATATTTAAGACAAAAATCTAATTAGGTTATTCATGATATTATTATCATTATAAGTTATAGTTTAAAACTTTAGATCATGCAAAACCAAGCTAAATTGTTGTTTGTGCATTTTTGCTATAAAATGGTTGAAATTGAATAAAATTGCAAACTAGGTTTTTAAAACGTATATAGTTTGGTAAGATAAATTAGTAGTGAATATGTGTGTGACCTTTTATGATATTAAGTGAGCATTTTGGCCATTAGAATCATTAAAATACTTAGATTGGGTAAGACATCAAGTTTTGAACCGAAATGGGAATTTGTGCTAACTAGGTTTTGGAAAATAAAACGATTTGTTTGATTTTAATGTTTTGATGAATTAAACCTTATTTCATATATAATTAATGATTTATGAAGCCATGATTGGTACGTTTGGTGTTTTTCTCGATCAATCGGCGTTTGTACGCCGATGTCGAGGGTTTTTGAGTTCATTTGAGAGAGCAAGCCATATGTTTTGACCGATGTGAGATTCATGTGTCGTTTTGGTCAGGAGTCGGATTTTTATGTGATACAATACGTTGTGACATGTAGGTACCCCGTGTGGACTGCGAGATGACAAGCAAGTGCGTGGCGACGTCGGCACTGGCGAGTGAAAATCAGGTGAGTAGATTTATATCTACGGGGAGAAGTTGGGTGGATAGCGTATAGCACCCCCGCAGTTCGATGTATAGTACGTTATACATATATATACTATATATTTATGATATCTATCTTATGTGACGTGGATGTTAATGATAGGGTTACATGTTCTTGGATTAGTAGTGTTACTTGCGAAACCCTAGAATAGTTGTTTCACCTGTACACGCACACACACTTGCATACATTCATTATTTTACCTGTGCGTATATGGGGATATGTATATATACACACACACATGGGTATAGGACTATGTATACATATATATACATATATATACACACACACACAAGGATTATGAGGATAATACTTGGGATTGGAGATGAGTCGATGAGATTGGGCTTGAGGCCATGAGATTGGTGATATGATATGGTTCGTATTTGAGATACGACATGATATTTTAGCGGGTTATTTAGGTATGGTGTTTTCATACACACGCATGCATTACATAGATGGTATCAGTATTGTACTAGACTTAGATCAGTACCCCAGATCATGATATATGATGGAAAGGATACCAGACGAATAATGAGATAAATGTGATATTTGACCCGTACCCAGATTTGGGAGGCCGTACGACGGATTTACCGTACGAGCTATATATTGATGATAGATCCGCACTCTTGACTCGAGGATGTTATATTATATAGGGTATCGTATGGGATACTATTGAGTCGGGATCACCGACTATTATACACACACACACACACACACACACACACACACACACACACACATATATATATATATATATATCGTCTCAGATTTAAGTAATTTCCATACACCTTCCGATTGGTTGTTAGTTAGACCTGTAGTTTACCTAGTAGATGTTAGACTGGACCCGAGTCATACCTATTTCCAAAACTAACGAATCGTTAGGAATTTAAAGACATGTTAAGGGACACTACGGATATTTCAAAAGACGAACCTTTTCTTAAAAACATCGTAGCCTTATTTTCAAAACGCCACGATTCGTACTATTTCAAACGGCAAAACAGTATAACACAGGTGTAGCGATGTGGATTCTTATTGTTACGTTATCATTCATGTTCCGCATATTATTGTTGCAATTACTGTTCATTGCCATTTATCATGTTGTTATCGTCTCATTGCATGTTTATTGTGTACTTAGTAATTATGAACCATGCTGTCAGGACACCAGCACCATTACCGATGATGCGTATGTTCCACATACACTTACTTATCGGCTCACACACATCATCATCGGTAATTGCCAAGTCACGTATACTTTAGAAAATACCTTTTCATTGACATAGCTTGATAACTGATAGTCGCAATATGTTATAACTTCCATATGCTGGTTTAAATATTGCATTCATTGCATGATATTAGGTGCATTCATATATTCATTGGTTATGCAGTATTATGGAGATTTATGCCTGTATTCACCGTTTATTGGTATCATGGTTTTGATGATTTCGGATTTACATGAGATTTCTGGATTTGGGGGAAAACCGCAAGAATCTAATAAAAGCTTAGTATCATCATTTTAAAATGCAAATTGCGGTTTTCTCATGATGTATGAGTCGTCCACCATGAGTTTTCATGATTGCTGTTGGATTTCGAGACCCGATTCGAGGAGTTGGATGAACCGTCTCGGGTACATAGTGGGCCCGGTATGGTACCCCGGGGCTGTTAGTTATGTATATGCCCTAGAGGCCATTGTTGTACATATGATGTATATTATAATGGATGCTTGGTTATATATAGAGATGACTTTCTTGCTCGTCATGATAGTATGCTATTTGGTTTCACTTTATCTTAACATGTTGACTTGTATTGGTTTACTGTTTTACTCTCATATGTTGATAAAGCCCTTAGGATCTGTACTCGACTACTGGGACTATGATGAGATCATACTAGTGGGGCCATGGTAGTCGATGAGTACATCCTATAACTGTTCCAGTCGAGGGTATATCAAGACAGGGCATCGATACACCAGAGTAGACTAGCGTATACGCATCTTGACCCATATGATGGGCGATGGATGATCCCATATCCATCGGTGTTTGACATCAGAGATGGTGTACGGGTGCTCAGTGGAGACTGGGTACACTGGACGGACTCGCCGAGAACTCCCAGATGGTGATATACCACACGTCAGATGGCAGTTCTCCGGTGACACTGGTACAGGGTAGTCTGTAGACCCGAGATCGTCATGGAGGCTTGTGTGATTCCCACTGTGCTTTGATTTCCACCTTACCACGTACAAGATGGCGTGCAAAACGGTGGCTTTTGGGTACAGTCCCGAATCACATGGAGGCAATGAGCGATAGGAGGGGATTCGTCTCTCCCGGTATAGGGAGTTGATGTTGTGCTGTGTTCGATTGGCTATAACTGGAAGTCCCTGGCCAGGGCTGATATAGAGATTTACTGGTACGTGTTACTAGTAGTTTCTCGACCCGTTATGAGCCATACATCGACACGACTTATCGGTTACTGGGGTCTGACGTATACCACCCCTAGACTTGATATGCGACATATCAGACGAACAGACCGGACTGTACGGGAGTGTTACTGATCGGATTCACAGGAGAACGCACAGGCTAGCTTGTTGATCTTCTGATCGCTCAATACCTGGGTGGCTGTTACGTTTAGCTGACCGCTTGAAGGTTGTGGGTGTTTGATATGATCATCACCTGCTACCGGCATATTGACGATTCTTTAGAATCCTACACAGAGGTTTCTTGGCTCAGGCGAAACGGAGTAGTGGCACATATGTGATATGCGCAGGACCGAGAATAATGCGATATGGGATAGCATATTATATTCTCGCGATATTTAGATATGAACCGGGACATCGGATCAAGTGTTGATTCGATGAATCGGTACATGATATATTAGTCGGTAATATTCGATATAGCCGGATCATCGATTCAAGTGTTGATTCGATGATTTAATGTATAATAATATATATGATATATTGTATTACATTATCTAATATTGGCTCGCTTTATTGTTTCATTTTCTCATTGGATGATACATTGATATATATGCGATATATGTTAATTGTATTATTTTCTTTTGTTGCAAATATATAATATATATGTGATATATATTTTTGTGACATGATATGATTAATTGTTAAACATGTTTAAGGATGATTAATTGAGGTTATTGTTTGATTAGGGTTAGTTTCTTCATGCACCTTCTAGAAGCATTTTATTTTGTCATGGTTTAGATATTTAGTGATGACACATTTCTAAAGCTAACCAAACCCTAACTCTAGTTGTTTCTCTACACATTCTTATCCACTCATCCTTAACCATGGTTTATATATCAATCATATACACTTTTATTCTATTCATCACAAAAGGATTATTATTATTCTTATTAGCTTTTCCATTATCATCTTCTTCTTCTCTCTTGAAGAAAGCTCACTTGATATTCTTTATGTGATGAATAAATATGAGAAAATGATTTAAAAAGAAAGCAAAATTACTACTCTCTCATCCTCATCTCATCTAGACCATGAGATAAGTGTGTTCATCTCTTTAGAGTGAGAAAGCTTGAGTCGTAGCAACTTCAAGGTAGATCATCGGAGATTTGGAATACTTCGAACTAGCATGGATCGTTCGAGTCGTGGAGCCACTCATGAGTCCGGGAGATCGTGGATCGCGGCAAAGGGACTTCTACTCGGAGCTTGTAAAGTGAAGGAGCGGACTACAAAGGTTGTAATCCCTCACACTTAGATAAAAGTTATCATCTTGCATGTTAAACCCTAATAATCTAGCAAAGATCCCGGCTTTAGGTTGTTCGGCACGTCTAAATTTTTATCCGAGCATGTTTGATGCCTTTTGAACCTTCACAAGAGTGTTTAGGAACCCTACAGTGGTATCAGAGCCTAGCTAGAGTATTAGGCGATGTGTTTACGAAGTTAAAACTCCGATCGAACCCGAAACGACACAAAAAGACCCCTCTCTGGAAATTTTTTAAATTTTGGGATTTTTCTGAATTAAAAATATGTAAAAAAATCAGCAGGGAATTCTAAGAATTACCATAAAACCCGAGCCCCCAATTCGATCAAACGGCGGCGGAACCGCCGCGCAAGCATTCCTTGCGCGGCGGTTCCGCGGCGGATTGATAAGATTGTGACACATGGCTTTTCTGGTAATGACCGTAGGTACTTGTTGATGGTTCTGGATATTTTTAACAGTGATTCCAGTATTGTTTAAATCTGGGGTTTATTTTGTAATAGTAGATTCGATCGGAATTTTTAAGTTCGTATTTCTTTCCGGATATTTAGAAACTGTTAAATTATTTGAACGGATATCATTAACTTACTATTTCACGGTACGGCAAACTTTCAAGCGTTGAATTTTTTCTGGGTTTAAATCTTTCGGAAAATTTTATAAGTTAAGCGGTGGACCCTCTAGAAGACAACAAAGTTTAACTCGATTATGTGACCGTCTTGAACTGCCTTTTGAACCTTCGGGTTTGGGGCAGTACGGCGTGCCACATGTGAGGCGTTGGCTTGACCCTTCTACGGCAGGATCACCGGTACTGTGACATATTCTGGGATTATTTGAACTCCGCTCAAGAGTTGAGCACTTTGGAAATTTTGGGTATTTGATTATCTGTTCGGAAAGTTTAATACTGTCTATTTATCTGGAATGTGATACAATTTATGGAATTCATAGAGTTAGGCATGAAATGCGGAGTATGTGATATTTCGGATTTACGATGTCTAAAGTGATTGTGGATTCCAAATATTGTAGTTTTACACTTTCTTTTCAGTGACCGTAAGTGTAATATGTGATATCGCTGGTTTCGTTGCTATATGTCAACGACAATTGGGATGCGCATATTTACTTACGTTGATGATATGAGATATTATGTGTTGCTGTGATATGTTATATTGGATCGTCGCGATCAGAATAGCCGGGGGTTTTATGTGAGATGAGGGTTTTTATTTTCATTCATGTAAAATTTATTTGTAATGTTATATTCTTTTATTTGGGGCACTTCCAGGTTGCGGTTGCTGTCACCAGTGTATATTATTTACTTTTCCGCATTAGGTAGACCCAAGGAGGGGAGCACAAGTAACCGGGTTCTGGGGTCCAGTGGGAGGCCATCTCGAGGAGTCGAGACCGGGTCTCCTAACCCTAGAATTGACAAAGTTACTTGCCGCTCTCGTAGAGGTCTTGGGATGTGGGTTTGGCTATTCGTCGCGACCGTGGAATCCGTGTTTTATACAGGCTCGTATTAAAAACACGGACGTCCTAGTATATCCAATATTTCATATATGTTCTTCTGCTGCAATGTTCTGTGATGAGAACATATTACTGCCTGAGACGAATGCTTATACTATATATATGCTGATATATAAATATTACTGCTTTCGTTTCTTCTGTGATGCTTAGGAAGCATAAGCTGATGGGATTTTTATTAATGAGATTAATAAAAGAAAAGAAACCTAAAGATGTTGTAGAATCAAAAACTTTATAAAAAGGGTAGCTACAGTTTTGCTTTGCACAGTGATATATATGATATATCCCGCACCTTATTCGATGAGGAAAGGACCGAGATCCCTTCACCGGGAGTGACTCCTTTAGCGAAACTGGCAGATGCTACAAAACGCGGTTTGTCTTTTGATTGCTTTTAGTGTTTTGCTTTACACAGCGGTATATATGATATATCCTGCACCTTATTCGATAAGGAAAGGGCCGACGATCCCTTCACCGGGAGTGACCCCTTTAGCGAAACTAAGAAAAGCCTCAAAAACACTCCTTTTTCAAAAACACTCGATTCTACGACGATATCAAGTTCGTTACGCTCAGGGTTTTCTGAGAAACCTGCGTAGCCCTCCGTCATTTCAGATAGAGACTAGTTAGTATTCGTGCTGCGTTTGTTGACCTTAGCCAAGGCGTAGTGTACGGTAGCTAATTAGTATTTATCTGCTAAAACATGAGATGTGATTGAGTTAGGGTAGTCGTGCGACTTTGTTGACCTTAGCCAAGGGTCGTACGGGTGGGTTTAATTCAATCAAGAAATGACGGGTTGAACTTGACTAGCGCTTATGATTTATTGACCTTAGCCAAGGTCATAAGTTGCTAGGGGTAAAAGTTTTATCGGGAATTTCAAGCGTTGAAATTTGCAATGAGATTGCATACCTCCTATGAGATAGTTGGATCCTGATACCCACTGCGAGTAAGAGTTACTCCTGGGAGAGTTTTATACAGGACAATTAGTCATTCAAGTAGGTGTCTAGAAAAGTGTTAACGAGGTTACGCCTATGGGAAAATGAGTTTTACTTTAATTAGGTCCGTGCGAAAGCACGGGAAACCTCCATCAAAGTACCGACACTGATCTGGCTGAAAGATTGACGAAATTGTAGGGTGTAATTAATCCCGGCTAATCTTACCTTTTAGGGTTTTAAGGTAGATTTGATAAAAACAGTGGGAGACATCCTGATTAGATAAGATAATAACCAATCTAATCTTGCAAGAGCATACGCTAAAGTGTTTTCTTCTCTCTCTCTCCAGGTAGCGACCATGTCAGGCCATAATCAAGATAATAATATTGATGTATTGACTGAATCCGCTTATTATACTGAGCAGGGGAACGTTGGACCCGTTCTTTCTTATAAGAGTTATAAGACTGAACAGGGAATAGAAGAATATCTAGATTCTCAAGCCGCCTAAAAGAACATGCATGTTAATGCATCTTCTTCAGGTGTGTTAGTTATTGAGAACTGTTTCTCAGTTCACCCTATGTCCGGGGAATTAGATACCGGATCAGGATCCCACATATGTAAACAGTTACATGGGCTACGTAAAGGTAGAGAACTGGGAAAAGGTGATCATTCCGGTCAAGTAGGGAACGGTGCAAGTGTTATAGCCAAAGCAGTTGGTGAATATCACCTATTATTGCCAAGTCGTAATACAATGATTCTAAATGAGTGCTATTATATACCGAACATGATGTGCAACATTATATCAGTTTCTTTATTAAGTAAAGAAGGATATAATTTTGTAGTAAAGGATAATGTTATGAACATATTCCTAGATCAAAAGTAGATTGCATCAGGCTCGTTACATAATGGCATATTCATTCTAAATCAGAATACAGTCCTAAATATCCAAAACACACACAAGAGGAAAAGTTCAGACAAGAACGAATTCTTCTTGTGGCATTGTAGACTTGGTCATATCAATGAGACACGACTGGCTAAGTTGCATAAAGATGGTTATTTGAATCCGTTCGAATTATCATCTTATGATACTTACCATTCATGTCTCAAAGGAAAAATGACCAAAGCTCCGTTTAGTGGACACGGAGAAAGAGTTACCGAACTCTTAGGACTGGTACATAGTGATGTATGCGGTCCCATGTCTACGCATGCCAGGAACGGTTCTTCCTACTTCATTACATTCACTGACGATCTCTCAAGATTCGGATATGTGTTCCTGATGAAACACAAGTCAGAAGCTTTTGAGAAATTCAGAGAATATAAACACGAAGTAGAAAACCAAACGGGCAAAAGTATTAAGATTCTTCGATCTGATCGAGGAGGTGAATACTTAAGTGGTGAGTTCCTAGATTATCTAAAAGCGGATGGGATTCTCTCTCAGCTTACTCCTCCTTATACACCACAGCACAACGGTGTATCTGAGCGGAGGAATCGCACCCTATTAGGTATGGTGCGCTCGATGATGAGTACAGCTGAGTTACCTATTTCCTTTTGGGGGTATGCACTGGAGACAGCCATATACCTATTGAATAAAGTTCCAACTAAATCAGTGCCTACCACTCCATATGAGATATGGAATGGGAAGAGACCATCTCTTAAAAGAGTTAAGATATGGGGTTGTCCGGCCTATGTTAAAAAGCAAAATCCAGACAAACTCGAGGCACGATCAGTTCTTTGTAAGTTTGTAGGATATCCAAGCAATTCGTATGGATATCTATTCTACCACGTTGAACAACAAAAGGTGTTTGTTGCTCAACATGCCACCTTTTTAGAAAAGGAATTTCTTGAAAAAGAAATTAGTGGCAATAAGGTAGAGCTGGAAGAGGTTCCAGCAACACAAACTACAACTGAAGATTTAGTGGAACTAGAGGATTCAGTAGTACCCGACGAACCCCAGCCTCTCCGCCGATCTAGTAGGGTTTCTCGTCCACCTGAGAGATACTACGGTTTTCTCATTGGTGGTGGAAGCGAGGATTGCATCATGGATGATGATGACCCCACTAGTTTCGAGCAGGCCATCACGAGTGGTGACTCTGTGAAATGGCTGGATGCAATGCGATCTGAGATGGAATCCATGTACACCAATAAAGTATGGATTTTAGAAAATGCTCCTGAAGGGGTAAAACCCATTGGGAGCAAGTGGATTTTTAAAAAGAAATTTGGTGTAGATGGAAAAGTTGAGACTTTCAAAGCTAGACTTGTAGCAAAGGGTTTTCGTCAACGTCCAGGTGTGGATTATGACGAAACCTTTTCTCCAGTGGCTATGCTTAAGTCCATCCGGATCTTACTTGCCATTGCTGCATACCATGACTACGAAATGTGGCAAATGGATGTTAAGACCGCCTTTCTAAACGGTGATTTAGAAGAGTGCGTTCACATGACTCAGCCAGAGGGCTTCGTAGATAGTGGGAGCAGCGGAAAGGTGTGCAAGCTGCTTAAATCCATTTATGTGTTAAAGCAAGCATCGCGGAGTTGGAACATCTGTTTTGATGTTGTAGTCAAAGAGTTTGACTTCATCAAAAATATAGATGAACCTTGTATCTATAAGAAGGTAGCAGAGGGTAAGGTTGTCTTTCTCGTATTGTACGTGGATGGCATACTCTTGATAGGAAATGATATTCCTATGCTGCAATCAGTCAAGCTCTTCTTATCACAAAGATTCTCAATGAAAGATCTAGGTGATGCCTCCTGCATATTGGGAATCATGATCTATAGAGATAGATCTAAAAGGATATTGGGATTGTCCCAATCCAGGTACATTGACACCATACTAAAGAGGTTTAGTATGGAAGAATCCAAGCGTGGGAACCAACCCACGATCTCTGGACTCACTCTCTCTAAAGAGATGTCTCCCAAGACTGATTTGGAGAGAGCGCGCATGCAAGGGATACCCTATGCTTCGGCAGTAGGCTCTATCATGTATGCGATGCTATATACCAGACCCGATGTAACATACTCACAAAGTGTAGTGAGTCGGTATCAAGAAGATCCTTGAGAGAGTCACTGGACAGCTGTGAAGAACATTCTCAAGTACTTGCGAAGGACTAAGGAGATGTTCTTGGTGTATGGTAACGGAGAACTCCAGGTGGAGTCCTTTACCGATTCCAGCTTCCAAAGTGATAAGGACGTCTCTAAGTCGCATTCGGGTTTTGTCTTTACCCTTAATGGAGGGGCGGTATGTTGGAAGAGTTCCAAATAGGATACCGTTGCAGACTCGACGATGGAGGCTGAATACATCGCTGCCAACGATGCTGCCAAGGAGGCTGTCTGGATAAAGAAGTTCATTAGTGAACTTTGTGTGGTTCCATCCATTGAGCATCCAATACCTCTGTATTGCGATAACAATGGAGCTGTGGCTTTGGCCAAGGAACCCAGGTCCCATCAGAAGTCCAGACATATTCTGAGGCGGTATCACCTGATCAGGGAGATAGTTGATCGCCGGGAGATCGAGGTCAGGAGAGTAGATACGAAGGACAACACTGCGGATCCATTCACGAAGGCTATTCGCCAGATACAGTTTGAGAGATTATTCGGGACGCTCGGTATGCGATACTACAGCAGCTGGCCTTAGTGCAAGTGGGAGATTGTTAGTTATGTATATGCCCTAGAGGCCATTGTTGTACATATGATGTATATTATAATGGATGCTTGGTTATATATAGAGATGGCTTTCTTGCTCGTCATGATAGTATGCTATTTGGTTTCACTTTATCTTAACATGTTGACTTGTATTGGTTTACTGTTTTACTCTCACATGTTGATAAAGCCCTTAGGATCTGTACTCGACTACTGGGACTATGATGAGATCATACTAGTGGGGCCACGGTAGTCGATGAGTACATCCTATAACTGTTCCTAGTCGAGGGTATATCGAGACAGGGCATCGATACACCAGAGTAGACTAGCGTATACGCATCTTGACCCATATGATGGGCGATGGATGATCCTATATCCATCAGTGTTTGACATCAGAGATGGTGTACGGGTGCTCAGTGGAGACTGGGTACACTGGACGGACTCGGCGAGAACTCCCAGATGGTGATATACCACACGTCAGATGGCAGTTCTCCGGTGACACTGGTACAGGGTAGTCTGTAGACCCGAGATCGTCATGGAGTCTTGTGTCATTCCCACTGTGCTTTGATTTCCACCTTACCACGTCCAAGAGGGCGTGCAAAACGGTGGCTTTTGGGTACAGTCCCGAATCACATGGAGGAAATGAGCGATAGGAGGGGATTCGTCTCTCCCGGTATAGGGAGTTGATGTCGTGCTGTGTTCGATTGGCTATAACTGGAAGTCCCTGGCCAGGGCTGATATAGAGATTTACTGGTAAGTGTTACTAGTAGTTTCTCGACCCGTTATGAGCCATACATCGACACGACTTATCGGTTACTGGGGTCTGACGTATACCATCCCTAGACTTGATATGCGACATATCAGACGAACAGACCGGACTGTACGGGAGTGTTACTGATCGGATTCACAGGAGAACGCACAGGCTAGCTTGTTGATCTTCTGATCGCTCAATACCTGGGTGGCTGTTACGTTTAGCTGACCGCTTGCAGCTTGTGGGTGTTTGATATGATCATCACCTGCTACCGGCGTATTGACGATTCTTTAGAGTCCTACACAGAGGTTTCTTGGCTCAGGCGAAACGGAGTAGTGGCACATATGTGATATGCGCAGGACCGAGAATAATGCTATATGGGATAGCGTATTATATTCTCGCGATATTTAGATATGAACCGGGACGTCGGATCAAGTGTTGATTCGATGAACCGGTACATGATATATTAGTAGGTAATATTCGATATAGCCGGATCATCGATTCAAGTGTTGATTCGATGATTTAATGTATAATAATATATATGATATATTGTATTACATTATCTAATATTGGCTCGCTTTATTGTTTCATTTTCTCATTGGACGATACATTGACATATATGCGATATATGTTAATTGTATTATTTTCTTTTGTTGCAAATATATAATATATATATGATATATATTATTGTGACATGATATGATTAATTGTTAAACATGTTTAAGGATGATTAATTGAGGTTAGGGTTTGATTAGGGTTAGTTGCTTCATGCACCTTCTAGAAGCATTTTATTTTGTCATCGTTTAGATATTTAGTGATGACATATTTCTAAACCTAACCAAACCCTAACTCTAGTTGTTTCTCTACACATTCTTATCCACTCATCCTTAACCATGATTTATATATCAATCATATACACTTTTATTCTATTCATCACAAAAGGATTATTATTATTCTTATTAGCTTTTCCATTATCATCTTCTTCTTCTCTCTTGAAGAAAGCTCACTTTATATTCTTTATGTGATGAATAAATATAAGAAAATGATTTAAAAAGAAAGCAAAATTACTACTCTCTCATCCTCATCTCATCTAGCCCTTGAGATTAGTGTGTTCATCTCTTTAGAGTGAGAAAGCTTGAGTCGTAGCAACTTCAAGGTAGATCATCGGAGATTTGGAATACTTCGAGCTAGCATGGATCGTTCGAGTCGTGGAGCCACTTATGATTCAGAGAGATCGTGGATCGCGGCAAAGAGAATTCTACTCGGAGCTTGTGAAGTGAAGGAGCGGACTACAAAGGTTGTAATCCCTCACACTTAGATAAAAGTTATCATCTTGCATGTTAAACCCTAATAATCTAGCAAAGATCCCGACTTTGGGTTGTTCGGCACGTCTAAATTTTTATCCGAGCATGTTTGATGCCTTTTGAACCTTCACAAGAGTGTCTAGGAACCCTACAGTGGTATCAGAGCCTAGCTAGAGCATTAGGCGATGTGTTTACGAAGTTAAAACTCCGATCGAACCCGAAACGACACAAAAAGACCCCTCTCTGGAAATTTTTTAAATTTTGGGATTTTTCTGAATTAAAAATATGTAAAAAAATCAGCAGGGAATTCTAAGAATTACCATAAAACCCGAGCCCCCAATTCGATCAAACGGCGGCGAAACCGCGGCGCAAGCATGCCTTGCGCGGCGGTTCCGCGGCGGATTGATAAGATTGTGACACGTGGCTTTTCTGGTAATGACTGTAGGTACTTGTTGAGGCTTCTAGATATTTTTAACAGTGATTCCAGTATTGTTTAAATCTGGGGTTTATTTTGTAATAGTATATTCGATCGGAATTTTTAAGTTCGTATTTCTTTCCGGATATTTAGAAACTGTTAAATTATTTGAACGGATATCATTAACTTACTATTTCCCGGTACGGCAAACTTTCAAGCGTTGAATTTTTTCTGGGTTTAAATCTTTCGGAAAATTGTACAAGTTAAGCGGTGGACCCTCTAGAAGACAACAAACCTTAACTCGATTATGTGACCGTCTTGAACTGCCTTTTGAACCTTCGGGTTTGGGGCAGTACGGCGTGTCACATGTGAGGCGTTGGCCTGACCCTTCTACGGCTGGATCACTGGTACTGTGACATATTCTGGGATTATTTGAACTCCGCTCAAGAGTTGAGCACTTTGGAAAATTTCGGTATTTGATTATCTGTTCGGAACGTTTAATACTGTCTATTTATCTGGAATGTGATACAATATGTGGAATTCATAGAGTTAGGCATGAAATGCGGAGTATGTGATATTTCGGATTTACGATGTCTAAAGTGATTGTGGATTCCAAATATTGTAGTTTTACACTTTCTTTTCTGTGACCGTAAGTGTAATATGTGATATCGCCGGTTTCGTTGCTATATGTCAACGACAATTGGGATGCGCATATTTACTTACGTTGATGATATGAGATATTATGTGTTGCTGTGATATGTTATATTGGATCGTCGCGATCAGAATAGCCGGGGGTTTTATGTGAGATGAGGGTTTTTATTTTCATTCATGTAAAATTCATTTGTAATGTTATATTCTTTTATTTGGGGCACTTCCAGGTTGCGGTTGCTGTCACCAGTGTATATTATTTACTTTTCCGCATTAGGTAGACCCAAGGAGGGGAGCACAAGTAAACGGGTTCTGGGGTCCAGTGGGAGGCCATCTCGAGGAGTCGAGACCGGGTCTCCTAACCCTAGAATTGACAGAGTTACTTGCCGCTCTCGTAGGGGTCTTGGGATGTGGGTTTGGCTATTCGTCGCGACCGTGGAATCCGTGTTTTATACAGGCTCGTATTAAAAACACGGACGTCCTAGTATATCCAATATTTCATATATGTTCTTCTGCTGCAATGTTCTGTGATGAGAACATATTACTGCCTGAGACGAATGCTTATACTATATATATGTGCTGATATATAAATATTACTGCTTTCGTTTCTTCTGTGATACATAGGAAACATAAGCTGATGGGATTTTTATTAATGAGATTAATAAAAGAAAAGAAACCTAAAGATGTTGTAGAATCAAAAACTTTATAAAAAGGGTAGCTACAGTTTTGCTTTGCACAGTGATATATATGATATATCCTGCACCTTATTCGATGAGGAAAGGACCGAGATCCCTTCACCGGGAGTGACTCCTTTAGCGAAACTGGCAGATGCTACAAAACGCGGTTTGTCTTTTGATTGCTTTTAGTGGTTTGCTTTGCACAGTGGTATATATGATATATCCTGCACCTTATTCGATGAGAAAAAGGCCGACGATCCCTTCACCCGGAGTGACCCCTTTAGCGAAACTAAGAAAAGCCTCAAAAACACTCCTTTTCAAAAACACTCGATTCTACGACGATATCAAGTTCGTTACGCTCAGGGTTTTCTGAAAAACCTGCGTAGCCCTCTGTCATTTCAGATAGAAACTAGTTAGTATTCGTGCTGCGTTTGTTGACCTTAGCCAAGGCGTAGTGTACGGTAGCTAATTAGTATTTATCTGCTAAAACATGAGATGTGATTGAGTTAGGGTAGTCGTGCGACTTTATTGACCTTAGCCAAGGGTCGTACGGGTGGGTTTAATTCAATCAAGAAATGACGGGTTGAACTTGACTAGCGCTTATGATTTGTTGACCTTAGCCAAGGTCATAAGTTGCTAGGGGT
Source organism: Agapanthus africanus (assembly GCA_030015575.1). Classification (NCBI taxonomy): domain Eukaryota; kingdom Viridiplantae; phylum Streptophyta; class Magnoliopsida; order Asparagales; family Amaryllidaceae; genus Agapanthus; species Agapanthus africanus. The sequence continues at coordinate 360,736,497 of JASDDO010000012.1, forward strand.
AAAAGTTTTATCGGGAATTTCAAGCGTTGAAATTTGCAATGAGATTGCATACCTCCTATGAGATAGTTAGATCCTGATACCCACTGCGAGTAAGAGTTACTCCTGGGAGAGTTTTACACAGGACAATTAGTCATTCAAGTAGGTGTCTAGAAAAGTGTTAACGAGGTTACGCCTCTGGGAAAACGAGGTTTACTTTAATTAGGTCCGTGCGAAAGCACGGGGAACCTCCCTCAAAGTACCGACACTGATCTGGCTGAAAGATTGACGAAATTGTAGGGTGTAATTAATCCCGGCTAATTTTACCTTTTAGGGTTTTAAGGTAGATTTGATAAAAACAGTGGGAGACATCCTGATTAGATAAGATAATAACCAATCTAATCTTGCAAGAGCATACGCTAAAGTGTTTTCTTCTCTCTCTCTCTCCAGGTAGCGACCATGTCAGGCCATAATCAAGATAATAATATTGATGTATTGACTGAACCCGCTTATTATACTGAGCAGGGGAACGTTGGACCCGTTCTTTCTTATAAGAGTTATAAGACTGAACAGGGAATAGAAGAATATCTAGATTCTCAAGCCGTCCAAAAGAACATGCATGTTGATGCATCTTCTTCAGGTGTGTTAGTTATTGAGAACTGTTTCTCAGTTCACCCTACGTCCTGGGTATTAGATACCGGATCAGGATCCCACATATGTAAACAGTTACATGGGCTACGTAAAGGTAGAGAACTGGGAAAAGGTGATCATTCCGTTCCAGTAGGGAACGGTGCAAGTGTTGTAGCCAAAGCAGTTGGCGAATATCACCTAGTATTGCCAAGTCGTAATACAATGATTCTAAATGAGTGCTATTATATACCGAACATGATGTGTAACATTATATCAGTTTCTTTATTAAGTAAAGAAGGATATAATTTTGTAGTAAAGGATAATGTTATGAACATATTCCTAGATCAAAAGTTGATTGCATCGGGCTCGTTACATAATGGCATATTCATTCTAAATCAGAATACAGTCCTAAATATCCAAAACACACACAAGAGGAAAAGTTCAGACATGAACGAATCCTTCTTGTGGCATTGTAGACTTGGTCATATCAATGCGACACGACTGGCTAAGTTGCATAAAGATGGTTATTTGAATTCGTTCGAATTATCATCTTATGATACTTGCCATTCATGTCTCAAAGGAAAAATGACCAAAGCTCCGTTTAGTGGACACGGAGAAAGAGTCACCGAACTCTTAGGACTGGTACATAGTGATGTATGCGGTCCCATGTCTACGGATGCCAGGAACGGTTCTTCCTACTTCATTACATTCACTGACGATCTCTCAAGATTCGGATATGTGTTCCTGATGAAACACAAGTCAGAAGCTTTTGAGAAATTCAGAGAATATAAACACGAAGTAGAAAACCAAACGGGCAAAAGTATTAAGATTCTTCGATCTGATCGAGGAGGTGAATACTTAAGTGGTGAGTTCCTAGATTATCTAAAAGAGGATGGGATTCTCTCTCAGCTTACTCCTCCTTATACACCACAGCACAACGGTGTATCTGAGTGGAGGAATCACACCCTATTAGATATGGTGTGCTCGATGATGAGTACAGCTGAGTTACCTATTTCCTTTTTGGGGGTATGCACTGGAGACAGCCATATACCTATTGAATAGAGTTCCAACTAAATCAGTGCCTACCACTCCATATGAGATATGGAATGGGAAGAGACCATCTCTTAAAAGAGTTAAGATATGGGGTTTTCCGGCCTATGTTAAAAGGCAAAATCCAGACAAACTCGAGGCATGATCAGTTCTTTGTAAGTTTGTAGGATATCCAAGCAATTCGTATGGATATCTATTCTACCACGTTGAACAACAAAAGGTGTTTGTTGCTCAACATGCCACCTTTTTAGAAAAGGAATTTCTTGAAAAAGAAATTAGTGGCAATGAGGTAGAGCTCGAAGAGGTTCCAGCAACACAAACTACAACTGAAGATTTAGTGGAACCAGAGGATTCAGTAGTACCCGACGAACCCCAGCCTCTCCGCCGATCTAGTAGGGTTTCTCGTCCACCTGAGAGATACTACGGTTTTCTCATTGATGGTGGAAGCGAGGATTGCATCATGGATGATGATGACCCCACTAGTTTCGAACAGGCCATCACGAGTGGTGACTCTGTGAAATGGCTGGATGCAATGCGATCTGAGATGGAATCCATGTACACCAATAAAGTATGGATTTTAGAAAATGCTCCTGAAGGGGTAAAACCCATTAGGAGAAAGTGGATTTTTAAAAAGAAATTTGGTGTAGATGGAAAAGTTGAGACTTTCAAAGCCAGACTTGTAGCAAAGGCTTTTCGTCAACGTCCAGGTGTGGATTATGACGAAACCTTTTCTCCAGTGGCTATGCTTAAGTCCATCCCGATCTTACTTGCCATTGCTGCATACCATGACTACGAAATCTGGAAAATGGATGTTAAGACCGCCTTTCTAAACGGTGATTTAGAAGAGTGCGTGTACATGACTCAGCCAGAGGGCTTCGTAGATAGTGGGAGCAGCGGAAAGGTGTGCAAGCTGCTTAAATCCATTTATGGGTTAAAGCAAGCATCGCGGAGTTGGAACATCTGTTTTGATGTTGTAGTCAAAGAGTTTGACTTCATCAAAAATATAGATGAACCTTGTATCTATAAGAAGGTAGCAGAGGGTAAGGTTGTCTTCCTCGTATTGTACGTGGATGACATACTCTTGATCGGAAATGATATTCATATGCGGCAATCAGTCAAGCTCTTCTTATCACAAAGATTCTCAATGAAAGATCTAGGTGATGCCTCCTGCATATTGGGAATCATGATCTATAGAGATAGATCTAAAAGGATATTGGGATTGTCCCAATCCAGGTACATTGACATCATACTAAAGAGGTTTAGTATGGAAGAATCCAAGCATGGGAACCAACCCACGATCTCTGGACTCACTCTCTCCAAAGAGATGTCTCCCAAGACTGATTTGGAGAGAGCTCGCATGCAAGGGATACCCTATGCTTCGGCAGTAGGCTCTATCATGTATGCGATGCTATGTACCAGACCCGATGTAGCATACTCACTAAGTGTAGTGAGTCGGTATCAAGCAGATCCTGGAGAGAGTCACTGGACAGCTGTGAAGAACATTCTCAAGTACTTGCGAAGGACTAAGAAGATGTTCTTGGTGTATGGTAACGGAGAACTCCAGGTGGAGTCCTTTACCGATTCCAGCTTCCAAAGTGATAAGGACGATTCTAAGTCGCATTTGGGTTTTGTCTTTACCCTCAATGGAGGGGCGGTATGTTGGAAAAGTTCCAAACAGGATACCGTTGCAGACTGGACGATGGAGGCTGAATACATCGCTGCCAACGATGCTGCCAAGGAGGCTGTCTGGATAAAGAAGTTCATTAGTGAACTTGGTGTGGTTCCGTCCATTGAGCATCCAATACCTTTGTATTGCGATAACAATGGAGCTGTGGCTTTGGCCAAGGAACCCAGGTCCCATCAGAAGTCCAGACATATTCTGAGGCGGTATCACCTGATCAGGGAGATAGTTGATCGCCGGGAGATCGAGGTCAGGAGAGTAGATATGAAAGACAACACTACGGATCCATTCACGAAGGCTATTCCCCAGATACAGTTTGAGAGATTATTCGGGATGCTAGGTATGCGATACTACAGCAACTGGCCTTAGTGCAAGTGGGAGATTGTTAGTTATGTATATGCCCTAGAGGCAATTGTTGTACATATGATGTATATTATAATGGATGCTTGGTTATATATAGAGATGACTTTCTTGCTCGTCATGATAGTATGCTATTTGGTTTCACTTTATCTTAACATGTTGACTTGTATTGGTTTACTGTTTTACTCTCACATGTTGATAAAGCCCTTAGGATCTGTACTCGACTACTGGGACTATGACGAGATCATACTAGTGGGGCCACGGTAGTCGATGAGTACATCCTATAACTGTTCCTAGTCGAGGGTATATCGAGACAGGGCATCGATACACCAGAGTAGACTAGCGTATACGCATCTTGACCCATATGATGGGCGATGGATGATCCCATATCCATCGGTGTTTGACATCAGAGATGGTGTACGGGTGCTCAGTGGAGACTGGGTACACTGGACGGACTCGCCGAGAACTCCCAGATGGTGATATACCACACGTCAGATGGAAGTTCTCCGGTGACACTGGTACAGGGTAGTCTGTAGACCCGAGATCGTCATGGAGTCTTGTGCGATTCCCACTGTGCTTTGATTTCCACCTTACCACGTCCAAGAGGGCGTGCAAAACGGTGGCTTTTGGGTACAGTCCCGAATCACATGGAGGCAATGAGCGATAGGAGGGGATTCGTCTCTCCCGGTATAGGGAGTTGATGTTGTGCTGTGTTCAATTGGCTATAACTGGAAGTCCCTGGCCAGGGCTGATATAGAGATTTACTGGTAAGTGTTACTAGTAGTTTCTCGACCCGTTATGAGCCATACATCGACACGGCTTATCGGTTACTGGGGTCTGACGTATACCATCCCTAGACTTGATATGTGACATATCAGACGAACAGACCAGACTGTACGGGAGTGTTACTGATCGGATTCACAAGAGAACGCACAGGCTAGCTTGTTGATCTTCTGATCGCTCAATACCTGGGTGGCTGTTACGTTTAGCTGACCGCTTGCAGCTTGTGGGTGTTTGATATGATCATCACCTGCTACCGGCGTATTGACGATTCTTTAGAGTCCTACACAGAGGTTTCTTGGCTCAGGCGAAACGGAGTAGTGGCATATATGTGATATGCGCAGGACCGAGAATAATGCGTTATGGGATAGCGTATTATATTCTCGCGATATTTAGATATGAACCGGGACATCGGATCAAGTGTTGATTCGATGAATCGGTACATGATATATTAGTCGGTAATATTCGATATAGCCGGATCATCGATTCAATTGTTGATTCGATGATTTAATGTATAATAATATATATGATATATTGTATTACATTATCTAATATTGGCTCGCTTTATTGTTTCATTTTCTCATTGGATGATACATTGATATATATGCGATATATGTTAATTGTATTATTTTCTTTTGTTGCAAATATATAATATATATATGATATATATTATTGTGACATGATATGATTAATTGTTAAACATGTTTAAGGATGATTAATTGAGGTTAGGGTTTGATTATGGTTAGTTGCTTCATGCACCTTCTAGAAGCATTTTATTTTGTCATGGTTTAGATATTTAGTGATGACATATTTCTAAACCTAACCAAACCCTAACTCTAGTTGTTTCTCTACACATTCTTATCCACTCATCCTTAACCATGGTTTATATATCAATCATATACACTTTTATTCTATTCATCACAAAAGGATTATTATTATTCTTATTAGCTTTTCCATTATCATCTTCTTCTTCTCTCTTGAAGAAAGCTCACTTGATATTCTTTATGTGATGAATAAATATGAGAAAATGATTTAAAAAGAAAGCAAAATTACTACTCTCTCACCCTCATCTCATCTAGCCCTTGAGATTAGTGTGTTCATCTCTTTAGAGTGTGAAAGATTGAGTCGTAGCAACTTCAAGGTAGATCATCGGAGATTTGGAATACTTCGAGCTAGCATGGATCGTTCGAGTCGTGGAGCCTTTCATGAGTCCGGGAGATCGTGGATCGCGGCAAAGGGACTTCTACTCGGAGCTTGTGAAGTGAAGGAGCGGACTACAAAGGTTGTAATCCCTCACACTTAGATAAAAGTTATCATCTTGCATGTTAAACCCTAATAATCTAGCAAAGATCCCGGCTTTGGGTTGTTCGGCACGTCTAAATTTTTATCCGAGCATGTTTGATGCCTTTTGAACCTTCACAAGAGTGCCTAGGAACCCTACAGGGGCAAGAAGCTCGAGTTGTATTTGATGAGCCTGGCAGGGGAGCACTACCTACTGGTGATATTATTTGGACTCGTCGGTTATCCGGAGGACACCGGCCGGAGTCATGAGATGGGTACAGGCTGATCCGTTCTGCCGGAGCCCGCGGGCCGATCCCGCAGATGATACGGATGCTTGAGATATTAATATTTGAGATTTGAGACACTGAGATATTGAGATTTGATGATACAGGTCAGTCCGGGCAGCCGGAGCCTGAGATATTGAGATATTTGGATTTATGTTTTGTGTCGATACTTGACACGGATTTCTCAGTTGATTTCATTGATGTTACTCGATTTATATACATAAAGATATCTCATTAAAAATAGAAAACAATTGTCTCACTCATTTCATTACATTACATTCATACCTCATACATATGATATAATGTTACTTGAGGCACTGACACGAGCACATGGGATTACACTTAGGGATAGATGTTTACCCTTACCATTATATTATGCTTCAGGCCATATTGTTGTTTTGAGGATATTACTGATCGTATGACCTAGGATTGCGTTATTCATGCAATTTCTACTCGTAGATGTTTACTACTCACGAGTTGGAAACTCACCCCCGTTGTGCCACAATTCCTTGCAGGTTTTGCCGTACAGGTTTCGTTGCGGCTTTGCTGGCACACTGTTCCTTCCGGGTGATTGTTTTGGTAGGTGGGTTCTTTTGCATCAGGACCACCATTGTTTACTTATTATTTCAGTTGTATCTAGAAAATCCATTAACCAGATTGTATATTTGAGGGAGATAGAAAACCAGAACTGTTATTCTTTCGACCTTAGCGTCGCGCGTTGTATTATTATGATTTTCATGCTGATTTTGGGTTTTCTCTTGAGTTTTGATCTTGGTCCTTCGGCGTTGTATATTATATTGCTGGCGTGGTTGTGACCGTCGATTGACGAAGAGCTAGCTCCCGCTTGGGGATGCCTCTTTTTTTTTCGTATACTATTCATGTTGTATCCCGTTTGGGGGCCCGTATTTATAAAGGAGACTCTGCCGAAATTTTAAGAAAATACTTGATATTTTAAAAATACATACTTCGGCTTATGTTGATTAAAACTACTTGCTTTAAATTGGTTTTTCCTTCACTCTACTGCTTCTTTGGTTTTGAATTCTGGGTTTTGGCTTACTTAGATCGCGTACGCCTCGAGGCGTTTCGTAATTTAAGTGCCGGCCATGTTCCGTACTTTTCGGGTCGTGAAAAAGTTGGTATCAGAGCATTAGGTTTTACCTTCGGAGTGTAGGATAACCCTTGGTTGATGGAGTAGGTAGCTTGAGTAGAGTGATGTACCGTACGTATGTTCCGCGGCATATTTACGATACGATATTCCACTTACGAAGCCTTAGGATGTACATTTCTTTGCACGGTATTATATTCATTCTTATGATCTAGCCTCATCAGTACCAGTTTATGGTTTTGTTATCACGGTTGTACGGGCAGAGAGAGTTACGGCTAGAGTTGCGTCAGCATGAGCTCGTCACGGACGAGGACTGACCAGGGCGTAATTTCAGGGACATACGATTGCATTGTGAGGCGTCGTTTTATTGTGTTTTCACGCCATGAGCATTTGATGGATCGCTTTTATGAGATTACTCGGACGTGCAGATCAGCACCAGAGGAGTGAGCCACTGATAGAGGCCAGCCAGAACGTGATGACCATTGATGTGTCTCTTGTTCATGATGATTGAGGCACTGTTCAGCGTGCAGACGAAAAAGCCAGTAGTTGCTGCAAATGACGAGGTATCACCCCAGACGTTTGGAGCAATTTCCGTATGAGTTATACTTCGAGATATGATAGAAGATCGCTAGTCACCAAAGATGAAGGACTAGGACATATGATTTATTGCCTACCCCGATTCGAGGTCATCAGATGGATTGATTCCAGTTAGAGGCGACTTCACGCTGATACGTTGAGAGTCGATAGAGACGATCGAATGTCAAGAACCCATTTTCCAAGTTTAAAGTATTCGGAAAACAATGCAAGCAATTCTACGGACCCTCTAGAAGAATGAAACCCTAACTCGATTTAATGACCATGGAACGCCGGTGAACCTTAGGGTTTGCGGCAGTTTAGCGGTGCCATTAGTGAGGCTTGGGTCTGCCCTTTTACGGTTGGTCCATAGGTGCTGTGGCATATATTCGATACTATTAAACTGTACCCAAGGTGTTGAGCTCTTGGGGGATTATGAGGTTTTGACAAATCGATCGGATGATTCGACTTCATTCGGATATCAGGTGATGAGATGCATTGCTTGGGAGACTCCAGATACGAGTATAGCCGTTGGAGCGCAGTCCATGCAGCCACGAAGAGACGAGTCCGAAGCAGTTGACATTAGAGAAAAGTGGAGTAAGAGATTCATACAAGATCTTGATGAGATGACGTTCCACTCCGCCGACATCAGAGATGTGATAGGCATGTAGATGTGTTGTATATGGATATATCTTCCAAAAGGGGTCGTGATGAGTATACAGCCATTCCGGAACAAGAAATAGATATAGTAAGAGGATGATAACTTCCGGGCAGTTCGGCAGAAACGAGATTGGGAGAGACCTTGACCTGACATTTCTGGAATACTATACGAGAAGACTTGGACCCAAGAGTGGTCGCATTGCACACACCCAGCAGGCCAGAGTTCGGTATCGTCGACGAGACATATTATGAGTGACCATAATAGTTCACCAGAGATCTTTAGAGGATGTGTCAGAGCGGACTGCTTCCGTTATCGTTTCCATATTGGACCGTTGAGCCGAGGAGCTATGTACTTAGCAATTCGCAGTGAGAGACGATAGCCTAAGGGCACCAGGCGACAGGCCATGATCAGGAGGCAAGTAGATATCTTGCTCTGCTAGCATTGGGTGCACCGACACCTGCTCGACTTTGAAGGACGGACATATCGATGGCAGTATTTTTGATTTGTGATTTTGTGATTGACTATCACGTATCCGTCTCATTGGATTTCAGTATTTTGGGTGATTTATTTTATGATTGAGTTTTGATGACCGAGTTTCATGATATTTGATTTCATGCCTAGGGCATGCATATGATTTGACATATGCTTTCGGCATAGTTCTCATGCACTTTTAGTATTTTGATTTGCTTTTGTGTATGCCGATACACAGGATGGTGAGATTTTATACCACGGTATAACTGATTGGGATTTTTGATTGAAATGTGTTGTATACCATCGATTTCAATTTTGATATTCGATATTTGTTTTCGTGCACCTTGTGCACTTGACTTGGATTTTGCGCATACTTAAGGCGCTTGATGCGATTTAGGTGCACACTAGATGCATTAAACCGAGATTCTTCGTGCATATCAGATGCACCTGGTTTTGCTGTCAGACACACACGTTGCCTTTGACAGGTGTTTTCGTGCACACCCGTTGCACTTAGTTGTTGTTTCTGTGCACATGTAGGGAATATTCATGGATTTCAATTTCCATGCGCACCAGACGCACGTGGCATTCATATATATTTGGGATTGATTGCTTTTGGAGCAGTATATTTTATGATACTTGCTATTTGGTTTATTACTGAGCATGACTAGTCAGAGGATAGTACCTGAGTATATTTTGTATGCGCTGGTAGTTATCGAAGGGATTTCCAAGGAGGAGCTATAGTCTCAGTATTTACCTATGTGTCAATGATGACACGAAACTGTTTAAAAAGGAAACCCTTCTAAAATTGTTTTCAAAACGGCGGAACGTGCATATTAAACAAATGACACACACACACACACACACACACACACACACACACACACACACACACACATATATATATATATATATATATTCTCACAATGGACGTCCGCCATTGTGTAGTGATACACACATCGCACAGCGAATTAAAAAGGTTTGGCATGCATTGCTTCCAGATGTTTTAATGATGTATATCATGTTGGTTTTCGTATTGGATCTTGACATGCATTGCACTATGATGTATTTTATGTATTTATGATTTCGGAGCCCCGACGACTTGATGGTTTTGCTTAAATGTTTTAGCATTTGGGGGGAGTTTTAATTAAAATTGGGGGACCGAATTTCTTTAAGGGGGGAAGATTGTAACGTTTTGAAAATTGTTTAGGTAAAATTTCGGAAATCGGTAAAATAAGGGGTGTTTTCCGTAAAAATCAGGATATAAATATCTTTTAATATAAAATTAAATAAACATATTATAGCTATGTAATTGCTAGTATTTGGTGTTTATTGAGCCACTCATAAAATTTCTAAATTTATGAAAAAATTTCCGAAATTAATTATTTTAATATTATTTTAAGCCGTCACTAATACATTTAATTAGGGAAAATTACAAATTGTAATGAGTTGAAACAAATTTTGTGCATCATAACACATTAAACAAAATTTTAACATATTGTTTTTAAAGTGAAATGAAATTTGTCAAGATGGTTTAGAAAATGTTAAAGGAAAAGGCTAAAATTGAGAATTTAATTAAAGTAATTGAGATATGGGGGTATTTACTTCACTTGGTACTTGCCACACACACACCCCACACTCACACACCCCCATTTCTCCTCCTCTTTTCTGCTGAAATTAGCAGCCCTCCCCAAACATTTCCCCACTTCTTTTGGTAAAAGAAAAGATAAAGAAAAGAATGAATAAAGAAAGAAAGTCAAATGAGGCATGGGCTTTATTTTCTTCTCACTTTCAACACCTTACTCTCTCTCCTCCTTTCCCCCCAAATACTTGGCCGAGCCCTCCCCATGCTCCTGTAGCAACAGCCCCCCCCCCCCCCCCCCAAAAAAAATCCCACTCAATTTTGCATCAAAAATCCACAAAATCACTTCAAAATCCATACAAATTCAAAGCTAATTCCAATTCCACGCCTTACCCATTATTCTTTGATCAATCTTGCTAGAATCCTTGGAGCAAAGAGAGCATCTTGGAGGCTAGGTTGCAAGTTTGATCCATGGTTCATAAGGTATAAATCTTGGCCTTTTGTTTAATTGTAGGCTAATTACTTAAATTGAATGGATTTCGATGTTTAATTAGGGTTCTAGTTGCTAATTTAAAAATTCAAGAAAAGGGTTGTGATCAAGTTAGGGTTTTTTATAGATTGATCATGGTTTAATGGTGTAGTTATCATTCTAAGCCATAGAAAACCTAATCTAGTTGCTAATATGTAAATTGTTGCATTTAAAATGTCCAAATTTATGTTTTTTAACAAACTAGGTTTTTGTAAACTATGAATATATTTAAGAGAAAAATCTAATTAAGTTATTCATGAAATTATTAACATTATAAGTTATATTTTAATATTTTAGATCATGCAAAACCAAGCTAAACTGTTGTTTGTGCATTTTTGCTATAAAATGGTTGAAATTGGATAAAATTGCAAACTAGGTTTTTAAAACGTATATAGTTTGGTGAGATAAATTAGTAGTGAATATGTGTGTGACCTTATTATGATATTAAGTGAGCATTTTGGCCATTAGAATCGTTAAAATACTTAGATTGGGTAAGACATCAAGTTTTGAACTGAAATGGGAATTTATGCTAACTAGGTTTTGGAAAATAAAACGATTTGTTTGATTTTAATGTTTTGATTAATTAAACCTTATTTCATATATAATTAATGATTTGTGAAGCCATGATTGGTACGTTTGGTGATTTTCTCGATCAATCGGCGTTTGTACGCCGATGTCAAGGGTTTTTGAGTTGATTTGAGAGAGCAAGCCATATGTTTTGACCTATGTGAGATTCGTGTGTCGTTTTGGTCAGGAGTCGGATTTTTATGCAATACGATACGTTGTGACATGTAGGTACCCCATTTGGACTGCGAGACGACAAGCAAGCGCGTGGCGACGTCCGCACCGGCGAGCAAAGATCAGGTGAGTTGATTTATATCAACGGGGAGAAGTTGGGTGGATGGCGTATAGCACCCCCGCAGTTTGATGTATAGTACGTTATACATATATATAGTATATATTTATGATATCTATCTTGTGTGACGTGGATGTTAATGATAGGGTTACATGTTCATGGATTAGTAGTGTTACTTGCGAAACCCTAGAATAGTTGTTGCACCTGTACACGCACACACACTTGCATACATTCATTATTTTACATGTGCGTATATGGGGATATGTATATATATATATATACACGCATGGGTATAGGACTATGTCTATATATATATATATATATATATATATATATATATATATATATATATATACACATACATATACACGGATTATGTGGATAGTACTTGGGATTGGAGATGAGTCGATAAGATTGGGCTTGAGGCCATGAGATCGGTGATATGATATGGTTCGTATTTGAGATACGTCATGATATTTTAGCGTGTTCTTTATGCATGGTGTTTTCATGCACACGCAAGCATTACATAGATCGTATCAGTATTGTACTAGACTTAGATCAGTACCCCCTGATCATGATATATGATGGAAAGGACACCGGACGAATAATGAGATAAATGTGATTTTTGACCCGTACCCAGATTTGGGAGGCCGTACGACGGATTTACCATACGAGCAATATATAGATGATAGATCCGCACTCTTGACTCGAGGATGTTATATTATATAGGGTATCGTATGGGATACTATTGAGGCGGGATCACCTACTATTAAACACACACAGACACACACACACACACAGATATATATATATATATATATATATATATATATATCGACTCAGGTTTAGGCAATTTCCATACCCCTTCCGATTGGTTGTTAGTTAGACCTGTAGTTACCTAGTAGATGTTAGACTGGACTCGAGTCATACCTATTTCCAAAACTAACGAATCGTGAGGATTTTAAAGACATGTCAAGGGGTACTACGGATATTTCAAAAGACGTACCTTTTCTTAAAAACACCGTAGCCTTATTTTCAAAACGCCACGATTCGTACTATTTCAAACGGCAAAACAGTATAACACAGGTATAGCGATGTAGATTCTTATTGTTACGTTATCATTCATGTTCCGCATATTATTGTTGCAATTACTGTTCATTTCCATTTATCATGTTGTTATAGTCTCATTGCATGTTTATTGTGTACTTAGTAATTATGAACCATGCTGTCAAGACACCAGCACCATTACCGATGATGCGTATGTTCCACATACACTTATTTGCCGGCTCACATACATCATCATCGGTAATTGCCATGTCACGTACACTTTAGAAAATAGCTTTTCATTGACATAGCTTGATAACTGATAGCCGCAATATGTGATAACTTCCATATGCTGGTTTAAATATTACATTCATTGCATGATATTAGGTGCATTCATATATTCATTGGTTATGCAGTATTATGGAGATTTATGCTGGTATTCACTGTTTATTTGTATCATGATTTTGATGATTTCGGATTTACATGAGATTTCTGGATTTGGGGGAAAACCGCAAAAATTTAATAAAAGCTTAGTATCATCATTTTAAAATGCAAATTGCGATTTTCTCATGATGTATGAGTCGTCCACCATGAGTTTTCATGATTGCTGTTGGATTTCGAGACCCGATTTGAGGAGTTGGATGTACCGTCTCGGGTACATGGTGGGCCCGGTATGGTACCCCGGGGAAGAAGCTCGAGTTGTATTCGATGAGCCTGGCAGGGGTGTACTACCTACCGGTGATATTATTTGGACTCGTCGGTTATCCGGAGGATTTCGGCCGGAGTCATGAGATGAGTACAGGCTGATCCGTTCTGCCGGAGCCCGCGGGCCGATCCCGCAGATGATACGGATGCCTGAGATATTGATATTTGAGATTTGAGATATTGAGATTTGAGACACTGAGATATTGATATTTGATGATACAGGTTAGTCCGGGCAGCCGGAGCCTGAAATATTGAGATATTTGGATTTATGTTTTGTGTCGATGCTTGACACGGATTTCTCAGTTGATTGTTTTGATGTTATTCGATTTATTTACATAAAGATATCTCATTAAAAATAGAAAACAGTTGTCTCACTCATTTCATTACATTACATTCATACCTCATACATATGATATAATGTTACCTGAGGCACTGACACGAGCACATGGGATTACACTTAGGGATAGATGTTTACCCTTACCATTATATTATGCTTCATGCCATATTGTTGTTTTGAGGATATTACTGATCGTACGACCTAGGATTGTGTTATTCATGTGATTTCTACTCGTAGATGTTTTCTACTCACGAGTTGGCAACTCACCCCCGTTGTGCCACAGTTCCTTGCAGGTTTAGCCGTACAGGTTTCGTTGCGGCTTTGCTGGCACACTGTTCCTTCCAGGTGATTGCTTTGGTAGGTGGGTTCTTTTGCATCAGGACCACCATTGTTTATTTATTATTTCAGTTGTATGTAGAAAATCCATCAACCAGATTGTATATTTGAGGGAGATAGAAAACCAGACCTGTTATTCTTTCGACCTTAGCATCGTGCGTTGTATTATTATGATTTTCATGCTGATTTTGGGTTTTCTCTTGAGTTTTGATCCTCACCCTTCGGCGTTGTATATTATATTGCTTGCGTGGTTGTTACCGTCGATTGACGAAGAGCTAGCTCCCGGTTGGCGATGCCTTTTTGTTTTTCGTATACTATTCATGTAGTATCCCGTTTGGAGGCCAGTATTTACAAAGGAGACTCTGCCGAAATTTTCAGAAAATACTTGATATTTTAAAAATACATATTCGGTCTATATTGATTAAAACTACTTGCTTTAAATTGGTTTTTCCTTCACTCTACTGCTTTTTTGTTTTGATTTCTGGGTTTTGGCTTAGATTACGTACGCCTCGAGGCGTTTCGTAATTTATGTGTCGGTCATGTTCCGTACTTTTCGGGTCGTGACAATGATATACTTGCTATGCTCACACACAAACTGTCGGTAATTACAATGATACGCACAACACATATACATATGTGATATTGTATTGATTAGTGACATTGAGGCATTGATTCTTGTGCGATTGCGCATATGAAATATAGAATACATGCATACCTACATGCTTACACATATACCTTGCTATAGTTACATGTTCAGCTTCATATGGTGTTGCGATGGATTTTGGATAAATTGGGAACCGCATGATATATTTAATAACTTGATGCATTTAAATAACGGTTTTCCCTTTATATGCTCATATTACTGTTTTATGTTGCATATATTATGTTTCATGGATTTACGCATTGAGATACGGATTTCATGTGATTTATGGATTTGAGAACCATGGGGATATTTCAAGAAAGTATGCATTGTTTTGAAAACCCGGTTTCTCTTAATATGATATTTCGATGCGTCCACCATGAGTTTTCTTGGTTCTGAGACTTGTGTTAGAAACCCGATATGATACGTGGATTGCGAGTGTCGATGGTGGACACTCAGGTTCCGTAAGATGTATGGATATGTGGGCCGATCCGGACTGATGGAGCCCGATATGATTTGTGGATTGCGAGTGTCGATGGTGGACACTCAGGTTCCATGAGATGTATGAATATTTGGGCCAATCCGGACCGACGGAACTGGATATAATATGTGGATTGCGAGTGTCGATGGTGAACACTCAGGATCCGTGAGATGTATGGATATGTGGGCCAATCCGGACTGAAGGAGCCCGATATGATATGGGGATTGCGAGTGTCGAGGTTGGACACTCAGGTTTCGTGAGATGTATGGATATGAGGGCCAGTCCTGGTGACGGCGCCTGAGAGATGAGTATTTACATGTCGCTGTTGGACATGGGTTTTCATGATGTTTCGAGTGTCAATGTCGGACACTCAGGTTCCATGATTTTGATGTGTCGTTGATAGACATACGAGGTAGATATCATTATATATATATACATACACAGGCATATGTTTTCATGATGTTTCGGGTGTCGATGTTGGACACTCAGGTTCCATGATTTTGATGTGTCGCGAGGGACACACGTTGATTTATATCCTCATATTTACCTGCATACGCTTTTATGATATTTACATGCCTGAGTTGTTGTGTTAGTGGTTGACACGTGGATGAGATACACATGCATACAAGCATTTGATTATATGGTTGGATGATATCCACTTGCTGATAGGCCTTGATATGTGTTGGCACATATGCAGATACAGTCACCCTAGATATCATAGTATTACCTTTATGATATAGTTGACCTAGGAATCGTTCTTTATTTCGATTTCTATCTGATGATGTTTTCTACTCATGAGTTGGCAACTCACCCTCGTTGTGCCACAGTTCTTGCAGGTTGACCGCATGGATCAGTAGCGGCATCACTGGCACACAGCTGTTTTGGGTGATTTTCTTTGCTAGGTGGTACATGTTGGATCGTGCCACTCTTGTATTATTATTCCTGTTGTATCTAGTCAACTCCATCAAATCAGAAACTAGTATTTGTATAAGTAGTAAGACTTAGCAAGACTTGTAGTTGCGAGACTTGAGCGATGAGTTTTATGTTCACTTGGTGGGTTTGATGTCTTTCTTTACTTTATTCCTTGTGTGGATCTTCGTCGTTGGGTGTCGTATTATATTCTGTCTTGCGTGGTTGTGACCCCGCCGTTTGGCAAAGAGCTAGCTCCCGCTTGGGGATGCCTATATATTGTTGTATATCTATTTTGGATCAAAATATTCGAAGGAGGTGCTGCCCGAATTTTTTTATAAAAAAAGGGGGTTTAGATTTCTGGGTTTCGGCTTACTTAATTTGCGTTGTGCCTTTAGACGTTGCGTGATTTAAGTGCCGGTCACGAACTAAATTCGGGTCGTGACAAAGTTGGTATCAGAGCGCTAGGTTTAACCTTAGTTCGAGTTTAGGTTTGACTATGTGGAGTCTAGGGCGTAATCTATTTCGGAACTTAGGCTTGACCGTACTGAACTTAGACTTGAACAGGGGTATTAGACCCGAACTTTCGCTACATAGGCTGACCCTGATTGATGGAGTAGGTAACTTGAGTAGAGTGACATACCGTACGTATGTTCCACGGCATATTTACGATACGATACTCTACTTAAGAAACCTTAGGATGTACATATCTTGAGACTTGTGATTCTCTTCGTTTCCTTGATTTTACATCCATTTGAGATCCTTGATTCTATTCATTTCCATGATCATACCCTCACTGATTCCGTTTCTCCTTATGATCATGTATTCATTCTGGATTTGTTGATTCATTTCATCCCTTTGATCTATCTTCATCGATACATGCTTGAGATTCTTGTCACTATGGTTTGAGCGCAGATTGAGCTGCTGCTAGTGATACGGTCAGGGCAAGCTCGTCGTGGACGAGGACTGACCATCGTGTTTTCTGGTGACATAGGAACTTATCGATTCGGTGGTTGTGTTGTGACCTCTTGATGAGGCGAGTGTTCGGTGTTGCACCGTGTGATCGGGCCATTGATAGAGGCACCAATGGATGTGGGATCATCCATCGTCCATCATATGGGTCGAGAAGCGTATACGCCAGTCTACTCTGGAATATCGATGCCCCGTCTCGCTACTTCCATGACTAGGAACATTTGAAGGATATACTTACCGACTACCTTTGCCCCACTAGTATGATCTGCATCATAGTCCTGGTAGTCAAGTACTCATCATAAGGGCTTTATCAACATGTAATAGAGAGACAATAAGGGTACATGTTAAGGTAAAGAGCAATCAGATAGCATACTATCATGTCGAGCAAGAAAGTCCTCCCTATATATGTCTAAGCATCCACTATAATATACATCACATGTATAAAATGGCCTCTAGGGCATACATATAACTAATAATCTCCCATTTGCACTAAGGCCATTTGTTGTAGTATCACATACTCAACGCCCCATAAAAGTCTCTTTAGGGAAAGGCTTCTGTGAGTGGATCCGCCGTGTTTTACTTCGCGTCAACTCTCCTTACCTGTATCCCTTGGAGATCAACCATCTCCCTGATCAGGTGATATTGTCATCAGAATATGTCTGGATTGCTGATAGGACCGGCGTTCCTAGGCTAAAGCCACAACTCCATTGTTGTAATAATAATAGTTATTGGACGCTCAATGGTAGGAACTATGTTCAACTTATGAACAAGAATTATCCAGACATCCACTTTGGTAGCATCGTTGGTACCGATGTGTTCAGCCTTTGTCGTCTAGATTGCCACGGTATCTAGCTTGGAACTCTTCCAACATACCATCCCTCCACTGAGGGTTAAGACAAAGCCCGTGACTGACTTTTAGTCGACCTTATCACTCTGAGAGCTGGAATTGGTAAAGGACTCCTACTGGAGATCACCGTTACCAAACCCCAAGAACATTTCTTCAGTGCTTCTCAAGTTCCTAAGAATGTCCTTCACAGCTGTCCAGTGATTCTCCCATGATTTGATTGATTCCTGATCACTACACCTAGTGAGTCAGCTACATCTGGTCTGGTACATAACATCGGATACATGATAGAGCCTACTGCCGAAGCAGAGGGTATCCCTTGCACGCGAGCTCTCTCCAAATCAGTCTCGGGAGACATATTTTTGGAGAGAGTGATTCATGAGTAAGTGGGCGAACCACCATGCTTAGAATCCTCCATACTAAACCCGTTTCGTTTGGTGTTAATGTACCTGAATTTGGGACACTCCCAACATCCACTTAGATCTAACACCATAGACATAATCCACAAGATGTAGTAGGTATCATCCAGATCTTCCATGGAGAATCCTCATGATAAGAGGAGCTTGACTGAGTGTAGCATAGGAAATCATTTCCTATCAAGAGTATGCCATCTACGTGCAATACGTGGAAGACAACCTTACTCTCTACAACCTTCTTGTATATACAAGGTTCATCTACCTTTTGATGAAGTTAAAATCTTTGACTGCCACATCAAAATAGATGTTCCAACTCCGCGATGCGTGCTCTAATCCTGATGGACTTAAGCATAGCCACTGGAGAAAAGGTTTCATCATAAACCAGACCTGGTTATTGACGATAGCCTTTTACTACAAGTCTAGCTTTGAAAGTATCAACTTTTCTATCTACACCAAGAATCTTCTCAAGACCTACTTGTTCCCGATGTGTTTTACCCCTGCAATATTCAAAGTCATAGTTTGTTGGTGTACATGGATTCTATCTCTGATCGCATAGCATCTAGCCTTTTCACAGAGTCCCCACTCGTGATGGCCTGCCTGAACCTAGTTGGGTCATCATCTACCATGATGCAATCCTCGCTCCTACTGTCACCGAGAAAACCGTAGTATCTCTCAGGTGGATGAGGAACCCTACCAGATTCGCGGAGAGGCTGAGGCTCGTTGGGGACTATTGAATCCTTTGGTTTTACCAAATCATCGGCTGTTAGTTTGTCCAGCTGGAACTCCTTCCAGTTCTACCTCATGACCACTAATTTCTTCATAAGAAATTCCTTTTCTAAAAAGGTGGCATGCTGAGAAACAAAACACCTTTTGCTCCTCAGTGTGGTAGAAGATATTCCCTCGGAAATGTTTGGGATATCCTAACAAACTTATACAGAATTGACCTTGCCTCGAGCTTGTCCGGATTTTGCTTTTCAACATAGGCCGGACAACCCCTTATCTTAACTCATTTAAGAGATGGTCTCTTCCTATTCCATATCTCATATAAAGTGTTAGGCAGTGATTTGGATGGAACCTCATTCAATAGGTATGCAGCTTCTCAAGTGCATAACTCCAAAAGGAAACATCTAACTCAGCAGTACTCATCATATAGCGCGCCATATCTCATAGGGTGCGATACCTCCGCCCTGATACACCATTGTGCTGTGGTGTACTCGGAGGAGTAAGCTGAGAGAGAATCCTATTCTCCTTTTAGACACTCCAGGAACTCCATGCACAAGTATTCTCCTCCTCGATCACATCGAAGGACTTTAATACTTCTACCCGTCTGGTTCTCAACTTCAAGCTTATATTCCTTAAATTTCTCAAAAGTTTCAGACTCGTGTTTCAAAAGGAACACATGTCCGAATCTTGAGAGATCGTCGATGATTGTAATGAAGTACAAAGAACCAATCCTGGCATTTGTAGACATAGGACCGCATACATCATCATGTATCCGTCCTAAGAGTTTAGTAACTCTTTCTCTGTTTCCAGTAAACGGAGTATTGGTCATTTTATCTTTGTGACAAGACTGGCAAGTGTTATAAATGAAAATTCGAACGGATTCAAATATTCATCCTTATATAACTTAGTTGGTCGTGTCGCATAGATATGACATAGTCTACAATGCCATAAGAAGGATTCGTTCATTTCTGAACCACTCCTCTTGTGTGTGTTCTACATATTTTGAACTGTGGTTTGATTTAGAACATATATGTCATTTCATAACGTGTCGGATCCAATCAACTCTTGATTAAGGAAAATGTACACAACATTATCCTGCAATACAAAATTATATCCTTCTTTTACTGAATAAAGAAACTGATGTAATGTTGTATATCAGGTTCGGCATGTAATAACATTTGTTCAGAATCAATGTATTTACCATTTATTAATACAAGGTGATATTTTCCAACTGATTTGGCTGCAACAATTGCACCATTCTCTAACACTTAGAGACATATCACCCAAAGTTCTCTACCTTTCTGTAACCCATGTAACAAATTACATATATGGGATCCTGATCCGGTATCTCATACCTAGGACGTAAAGAATACTAAGAAACAGTTCTCGGTAACGAACGCCCCCGAAAAATATGCATCAACATGCTTATTCCTCGTTTGGGTGGCGTAGGAATCCGGATATTCCCCTATTTCCTGCTCGGACTTATAACAATTATAAGATAGAGCGGAACCAACGTTCCCCAGCTCAGTATAATAAGCAGGTTCGGTCAATGCATCCATATTATTATCTTGATCAAGGCATGACATGGTCGCTACCAGGAGAGAGAGAGAGAGAGAAGAAAACACTCAGCGTATAATCTTGCAAGATCAGATTGGTTATTATTTTATCTAATCAGGATGGCTCCGACTATTTTATTCAAATCTTCCGTCAAACCTTAAAAGGTACGACAAGCCGGGATTAATTACACCCTGCAAGTTCGTCAATCTTTCGGCCAGGCTAGTGTCGGTACTTTGAGTGAGGTTCCCCGTGCTTTCGCACGGACCTAGTTAAAATAAACCTCGTTTTCCCAAGGGTGTAACCCGTTAACACCTTTCTAGACACCTACTTGATCGGCTAATTGTAATTTGTAAAACTTTCCCAGGAGTAACTCTTACTCGCAGTGGGTATCAGGATCCAACTATCTCAAAGAAGGTATGCAATCTCATTGCAAATTTCAACACTTGAAATTCCCGATAATATTTTACCCCTAGCTTCCTATGACCTTGACGCAGGCCAACAAACCATAGTCCGCTAGTCAAGTTCAACCCGTACATTTCATTATTGAATTAAACCTACCCGCACTACCTTTGACGAAGGCCAACAAAGTCGTACGACTACCCTAATCCAATCGCATCACATGTTTTAGCAGATAAGCAGTAGTTAGCTACCGCACACTACGCCTTGACGAAGGCCAACAAACATTGCACGAATACTAAGTAGCACTTATCTGAAATGACGGAGGGCTACGACAGGTTTTTAAGAAAACCTTTTGCGTAATGAACTTGATATCGTTGTAGAATCGAGTGATTTTGAAAAGGAGTGTTTTTGAGGCTTTTACTAGTTTTGCTAAAGAGGTCACTCCTGGTGAAGGGATCTCGTCTCTTTCCTCATCGAATAAGGTGCTGGATATTTCACAAATACCACTATGGAAAGAATGAACTAAAAATGAAAACAAAAACAAAACTAAGTGGGTTGTAGCATCTGCTAGTTTGGTGATTGTTATGCTATTTTATGTGCGTTTTAAAATTAAGAATACCGCAATCAAGACGGTGTCGCTTGGTAGCTAGCCGGCTGAGTACGGGTCGATCCAAAGGGAGAAGGAGTTCTTTTTTTTTATGTTCTAACGAGTTAAGTCCAAAAATTTGGTGGTTTGTTTCAAGATCTATGAATGAGAATAAGTTGATAAAAAGTTTGCTAGGGTTAGGATTAGGTTAGTTTGAAATAGGGATCTTCTCACTTCTTTAAATGCCCTAGTTAAGAATATAAGTGTTAGGGTAATCGGTAACAACGGGGATTAGAACGACTGGGAAGAAACTTAGTTTCTTCCTTTTGTTCCTTGTCCGTCCGTTATTGGCTCTTAACCCTAACCTCCTGTTAATTCAACCACAACCGGTCTAACAAGGGAATCATCGCTATCATGTAGGATAGGGTGCCGTAGTGAGCGGTGTATGGTTGATTTAAAGGGAGTCTGTATTATAAAAATTATTTGGGCAAAGAAAGGAGTGATAGAGATCTCTTTCTCTCAAACCTTCCCTATCCTACCCCTAACAAGTGAGGAATTACTTACTCATTAGGAAGATAATAAAATTCAAGATAAGAAAAATGCAGATTAAATTCTACAACTAGATTAACAAATAATAATTGCAGATAATAAAATACGATAAGAAAAATGCGATAAAAATAAAGGAACTTACTTTTTAATGATACCTCATAAAAGCTCATTACAATGGAGAATTAAATTCTAGATCTAGAAATAAGAAAAGGCATCCTCCAAAGAGGCACCCTTAAAGAGGCACACTTTATTTGCTTTGAGCCCTCCTATTTATAGATAAGAAAAACCCGAGGTTTACATTCTGATCCATACATGAAAGTACAAAACAACCCCAAAGACCGAGTCAAAGCACCGACACCCCACCGACACGTGCATTGCACGGCCGCGGAACCGCGGCAGAAAGGCCTGTTTGGCCGCGGTTCCGCGGCCATTTGGTGGGTTCTTGGGCCCATCTCTTCAGGGTTTCTCTGTGTTGCTTTTAACTTCTGTTTTCTTTACTTGGTTTCTCAGAATTTCTTCTATTTCCTTTCAGATTTCTAACAGTGCAGAATGATGTGGACTTTTGCCTTTAGCTTCGCGTTGAAGTCTTGAATCTTGTGCCGTGGTTGTGCTTTGTGTACTGAACTGTCTACTGATTTCATTTGTTCCTTGAACTGTTAGGCGGCATCATACGGATTCATCTATTGTTGGTCGTAGTCTCACATTTGTAGCGACTTTTCATGAATTTCGCTGTAACGATCTGAGAACCTGTAACCTGTAACTATTTAGCAGACATGAATCAAAAGAACCTATTTATAGGTAATGTGATTAAGAATAGGTGATATAATAATACAAAATTCTGATATGAACAAATGCCCCGAAACTTATCTTTTGCTCGTCCCGAGCAAAGCCAATTTTATTCTCGAAAAACTCATAACCTCATTTTCGCAGGGAACGCGATTGCATTGAACTCGTGCAACAAGCCGTTAAACCTCTACGTGTCCCCAATAGGAGGAGTGTTGTCTCCTGATGGTTTTCAGCGGATACTACCCACAAAATCCGATCAATTTGGCCATTGACTCTAATTCTTCAATTCAGTATTTTAGCAAGAAATTCTATTATCTTCAACTTAGAAATCATCAACCCATATTTTTCACACTTCCTTTTTATTTATCTTAGGATTATATACGTTTTTCCAGTTTATAAAGATTTCAGCATCTCCTAAGTTTTCCTTCTAAGGTGCAATCTTAACTTAGGAATTTTTATCATCTCTACTGAAGATATAAGCCCTATCTTTTATTCCTATCTCTTCTCCAAACTCCAATTATATACCCCTACGCGTGTGTAATTATCACCCCTACACTTGAAAATTCAATTCAAGCTATCATACTCTTGTCCAACTTCCAAAATACTTTTAGTTGGTGAATTTTAGACGAAATTGCTAACACATCCTTCATGCGACCGTTAATACTTCTTGAGGTACTAACGACCGATTACAAAATGTTCTTGAGCATTTAGGCGTATTTCCTCGTCTTGTAATACCTAAGGCTTAGCAGTGACTTCCAAACCAGTTGGTCTAAGGCACTAGGTGATAAAGCACCCTCGCTATATTTTTTTTATTTATGCTGCCTTAAGCAATTACAAAACCATTGTTAATTTTTTTTATGTCTCTTTATTCACCTTTTATACTTTTTTTTCTTTCTCATACTAAGGATTTTAGACAAGAGCATTTCAAGGTATTCTCTACTATTCCAAGTTCCAAGGTGCGTGTTTGTGCAAGCTGTAGGGTATATATTTTCAGACTTTAGACTAAAGGTTCAGAATTTATTTTTCAGAGTTACATTTCAAATAAAAATTTCAATACTCTTCCCTTATTTTGACTTATCCCTAGAACTGAACTCAAAATTTGCCTATTTGTAAATAAACTGCAATGACATATATTTTCTATAGTTAAACTTTAAGAAAGGTTATTTTTAGGGTTTTTAATTTACTAAGGTTAGGATCTAGTTTTTCCCTGCTATTCAACCGTCATGTCGAACTTAAGTCAAATATGGCCATAAATTGAACTTTTAAATTTTTATAATTTTTTTAAATTTTTTGATTTTTATGGTTTTTAAAATAAGTATGCAAATGCAAAAATATACATATGAATGCGAAGGAAGAAAGCTTACCGAGCACACCCCCAAACTTAAACTTGACAGTGCCCTCACTGTCAGGCT
Organism: Agapanthus africanus; assembly: GCA_030015575.1. NCBI lineage: Eukaryota > Viridiplantae > Streptophyta > Magnoliopsida > Asparagales > Amaryllidaceae > Agapanthus > Agapanthus africanus. The sequence goes on from JASDDO010000012.1 coordinate 360,761,009, forward strand.
ACACCAAGAGGGTCAAAATTGTCGGCGGTCCCCTGTTTATTTATTTATTTTTTTTAATTTTTTTTAACAAAATATATATACACAAAAAGGTCCCCCCAAACTTAAGTGAAACAATGTTTCCAATGTTTAAGCGTTAAAGTTCAGAGTTAGGGAGGAGAAAAACACAGTATCAAGCTTTACAAGGCCTTACGCAGGCCAAAGGTTAGCACCAACCATTCAAAGAATATATCAGTGAAGCGCACCGGTTGGTAGAAGAACGTGTTACATAGAGTCAGGAGGAAATGGGGTAAGGATAAGTGGTGTAATGGAAAAGGTTTACGTCTTGATTTGTAGAAACGAAACAATAATGGTGAACGGAAACGAGAATGTGGATGATTAAGAATGGGATGAATGGTCACATTCTCGTATGGGATAGGAAGAAATGATGGTGGTTCGACTTCTTCAGGTGGAGGTTGATTAATCACAAAATCCGTGTCGTTTAGGAATGCGAGTTCGTCGGCAAAAATATCTTTGAAACTTTCATCGATGGTTCGATTGAACGTTTCAATGTAATTAAGTGTCGCGCCAGAATTCAACACACTTGATTTTTCAAAAATTACGGAGGTAGGAGACTCGTAAGGCTCATCTACCTTATTCTCAAAAGAGTCTAAATCAAGTTGTTTTTCTAGAATTATCGAAATCAAAATATCGGATTGTGATTCATTAACACTCACTATCATTAAAGGAAGATTAGAAGAAGAACCAAAGAAAGTGGGAGAAAGAAGTGGAATACGAACTTGAGGGTGGAAATAGAGTGTATAAATTAGCACAATTTGTAATGACCGATGTGTAAAAAGCGATTGTGCTAATCTATCACCCCACTGTGAAATGAGGTCAAATCCCTCAAGATTCGTGAGAAAACATGGGTACATCGAACTTGGTAAACCAGACATTGAAAATGAAAGTGTAACGGTTTCTTTCAAGATCGGAACGATGGAAAGGATGAAGGGGGGTGATTTAGGAAGGGTAACAGTTAAAGGTTCAGGAGGGTGTACATAGTCAACGGAAGGGACATGATGAATTGGAAAATCCAACTCATCAAAAACAACTGGTTTATCCTCAATACTATCCTCATAATTCCCCTCAAAAGTTATCTCATCCATGCAATTATCATCAAAATCCAGACGCATATGAAGTTCGGGAAAAACAGTTAATGACCCGGGATGATGAATTGGAGAGAGAAACTCATCCAAATCTGTGGGTTCATCATCTAAAATATTCCAAGCGTCAATATCCTCGATCAAGTGAAAATTAAATTTCTCAGACACCTCATCAAAGGCATGGATATCAATCAATTCAGGTTCAAGCGTGGAGGTGTAGAGGTCAAAAGGATTGGTGATGGTTTCACTCGAAAGGGATCCTTCACAATGAGGTAAATCAAACACTACAAAGTCGCACAACTCATTAAACGTTCTATTTTCAACTGGTGAATCATTTGGGACACTTGATAGACATTCAAAACCGGAGTTGTGGGATTCAATTGGGGATGGGTAAGTTTGATTTGGAAGGGTGCACAGCTCACTCTTTCTACTTAAATTCTCAATCTGTCCAACCGCCTCATCATACATTGGAAAATTTGGAGCTAGTTGGAAACTAGCTACCGGGTCACTAGGTTGTATAAGGACGGCCATGGATGCATTCAAATCTCTCATCTGTTGGCATGATGCTACCATAAAGTCTTCCAACGACTGTTCCAGACTAGACATGGGTTGTGACGAGGTTTCAGTAAAAGATTCAAAGTTATTTGAATACGTGAAACTCCCACATGGCTGTGTAGAAGCAATGTTTAGGGAAGGTGCAAAAGTCGTGTAGGACTGGTAGGAATTGAATGGTTGGACAGGGGTAGAATCAATATTTAGATAAGAAGGTGAATGGAATTGTTGATCTAAAGAATTCGCAGTGGTGAAAGGAGTGCAAGATCGTTTACGAGATTGTTCAATATGTTCAGCAATAGACATGGGTTTCGGAGTTACAACAGGATTTGAAAAAGGAGTATCAACGTAAGAAGGTGGTGAAGGTTGAAATGGTTGATATAAGGTGGATTGCGGAGTCCAACTGGTTGTCCTAGACACGTCTATTCGATCTTTCAAAGAAATTTTAGGCATGGAAGGGTCGTCCGAAATTCGACCAAAACAAGAAGCGTAGGAAGTAATGTCTGGTTGAGGGTACCAAAGTTCGGCAAGAGTTTTGCGAGGTGGGGTACCCATGATGTGATGAGAGAAAGGAAAAGAATGTGGATTTTTTTATTTTTTATTTTTATTTTTATTTTTTATATATATTTTTATTTTTATTTTTTTTTAAAAAATTGTTTGTATTTGGAGTTTTGAAATTCTTGGAAGTGTTTTTTTTTAGAAAGAGTTTTTGCAAAAATTTGTACGGAACTACGGCACAATTTCAAACAACCACTGTTTAAACATGCACAATCAAACCTAGAGCTAGTGTCTCCTAAGTCAACTAAACTGCTCCTAACTGGTCCAGAGCGACAAGTTGTGAAATATCCCACAAATCTCCTCTTCACCGCTAATTGTGGCCAGGTAAGCACAAGTGAAGAAAGGAGGGTTCCGCTCACGAATTACCATGAAACAGGCCTTTTAAAGTTATCTTTCTCAGTTGTCTAGCCTACGCACCACAAAGTCAAGTTTAGATAAACGACTGAATGCCCACAACCTTCCTCTGTCCTAATGAGCACGACAGTCCTTAGTTGGCTGAGTCTAGATATTTTTTATTTAACTCAAGGGTGATGCATATGCTTTTAGTGATTTTTGGGGTCTTAGGAAGGGTAATGAAATCCCCACCCAATCTGAATTGGTGTTATAGCCTCTTAAAAGTCCGTATTAATTATGCAAAGTAGTTAACAGACCAAAAATCTAAAACACATGCAAATTTTTTTTATTTGGCAGCGCAAAGAATCCTGCACAAAAACAATTTATTGGATACGAGAAAGAGAATCTGTGCAAAGAATACCTGCAGGAAAATTTGTCAGTGGAGTTCAAGGGGTAGGAGAGAAGAAAAAAGATACTCACAGAGAAAATGGGGTGCTGACGTCACCCTTTGACCGCGGTTCCGCGGTCAAACCGTCTATTCTGCCGCGGTTTCGCGGCGGATCAGTAAGTTTGGATATTCAGAATTTTTCTCTGTGCTGTGTTGGTTCTCCTCTCCTTGTTTAGATCCCCTGATTCTGGATTTGTTCACCGAGTTTGCTCCAGATCTGATTCAGAATTTCTCCAAGCCTGCACACTTGCACAAAAACCTTTCAAAAATAACAAGATGATTTTTATTTATTAATTTTTTTTTAAATTTTTAAATTTTTTAATTTTTTTTTATTATTAACCCGAAATTACACAAAGAAAGAGACTGCCGTCTTCCCCGTAATGGCGCCATTTGATTGTTATGCTATTTTGTGTGCGTTTTAAAATTAAGAATACCGCAATCAAGACGGTGTCGCTTGGTAGCTAGCCGGTTGAGTACGGGTCGATCCACAGGGAGAAGGAGTTCTTTTCTTTATGTTCTAACGAGTTAAGTCTAAAAAGTTGGTGGTTTGTTTCAAGATCTATGAATGAGAATAAGTTGATAAAAATCTTGCTAGGGTTAGGATTAGGTTAGTTCAAAATAAGGATCTACTCACTTCTTTAAATGCCTTATTTAAGAATATAGGTGTTAGGGTAATCGGTAACAACGGGGATTAGCACGACTGGGAAGAAACATAGTTTCTTCCTTTTGGTCCTTGTCCGTCCGATCTTGGCTCTTAACCCTAACCTCCAGTTAATTCAACCACAACCGGTTTAACTAGGGAATCATCGCTATCATGTAGGATAGGATGCCGTAGTGAGCGGTGTGTGGTTTATTTAAAGGGAGTCCGTATTATAAAAATTATTTGGGCAAAGAAAGGAGTGAGAGAGATTTCCTTCTCTCAAACCTTCCCTATCCTACCTCTAACAAGTGAGGAATTACACACTCATTAGGAAGATAACAATAAAATTCAAGATAAGAAAAATGCAGATTAAATTCTACAACTAGATTAACAAAAAATAATTGCAGATAATAAAATACGATAAGAAAAATGCGAGAAAAATAAAGGAACTTACTTTTTATTGATATCTCTTAAAAGCTCATTACAATGGAGAATTAATTTCTAGATCTAGAAATAAGAAGAGGCATCCTCCAAAGAGGCACCCTTAAAGAGGCACACTTTATTTGGCTTTGAGCCCTCTTATTTATAGATAGGAAAAACCCTAGGTTTACATTCTGATCCATACATGAAATTACAAAACAACCCCAAAGACCGAGTCAAAGCACCGACACCCCACCGACACGTACATTGCACTGCCGCGGAACCGCGGCAGAAAGGCCTGTTTGGCCGCGGTTCCGCGGCCATTTGGTGGGTTCTTGGTCCCATCTCTTCAGGGTTTCTCTGTGTTGCTTTTATCTTCGGTTTTCTTTACTTGGTTTCTCAGAATTTCTTCTATTTCCTTCCAGAATTTTCAACAGTGCAGAATGATGTGGACTTTTGCCTTGAGCTTCGCGTTGAAGTCTTGAATCTTGTGCCGCGGTTGTGCTTTGTGTATTGAACTGTCTACTGATTTCATTTGTTCCTTGAACTGGTAGGCGACATCATACGGATTCATCTATTGTTGGTCGTAGTCTCACATTTGTAGCGACTTTTCATGAATTTCACTGTAACGATCTGAGAACCTGTAACCTGCAACTATTTAGCAGATATAGATCAAAAGCACCTATTTATATGTAATGTGATCAAGAATGGGTGATATAATAATACAAAACTCTGATATGAACATTTGGCTAAAGAGGTCACTTTTGGTGAAGGGATCTCGGCTCTTTCCTTATCGAATATGTTGCTGGATATTCTACAAGGAATACCGCTATGCAAAGCAAGAACTAGAGCTACCAGTTTTTAAAAAAAGATTCTGCAACATCTTTAGGTTTCTTTTATTTCATTAATCTCATTAATGAAGTCCCATCAATTATTCTTCCTAAGCATCACAGAAGAAACGAAAGTAGCAATATTTATTATATATCATATATATAATATAAGCTTTCATCTCAGGATATAAAGTGATCACATCATAGAATATCAGCAGCAGAAGAACGCATATGAAATATTGGATATACTAGGAATTCCGTGTTTTAATTAAGCCAGTAAAAAACGCGGATTCCACGGTCACGATGAATAGCCAAACCCACATCCCTAGACCCCAACGAGAGCGGAAAGCAACCCTACCAATTCTAGAGTTAGGTGTCACGACCCAAAGTTTGGCACGTGACCGGCACTTAAACAACGTGACGTCAACAAGCGTAACACAATTTAAGTAAGCCGGAAACCCAGAAATCAAAACCGTAAAAGAAGTAAGTGATGAAAATGTTATTAAAAACATTTGGAAATCTCAAGTAAAAATCTTAAAGCTTAAGTTTATTTTCTTTAAAAATTTCGGCAGCACCTCCTTTGTAAAAACTAGCCCCGAAACGGGTACAAACATAGTATAAAAATAAAGTAACCCCAAACGGGAGCAAATCACGCTCAAAGGCGGAAACAACCACCACAAGCATATATATGACGCCGTAGTGATGAAATAGACAATATAAATGAAAAACATCATAAAGAGGTAAAACTACATAATAAAGGCCGGCTCACACGAGCTCGACACATAGAGTCACAAAATATACAATATCGTTCTCACAACTCGTCTCTGAGTCAATACATGAAAGTGGTAGATGGAGAGTACTAGATACAATAAGAGATACAATGGATATAATCGGATAACCGCAACCCACCTACAACAATAAGTCTCACAGCCAACCGTAGCGGTATCCGCTGAAAAAGATACAATAAGAAGCCCTGTCGCGACTACTCTGAGGGTAAAGCCTGCAAAACACTATGGCACAACGGGGGTGAGTTGCCAACTCGTGAATAGTAAGTAACATCAAACAGATAATCGCAGGTATGCACGAACATCGATAATCTATAACATGCAATCTGATAGCATTGTTAGTAATATGTATGCCCTAGAGGCCATTACTGTACATACGTTGTATATTGTAGTGGATGCTTGGACAAATATAGGGAGGACTTTCTTGCTCGACATGATAGTATGCTATCTGGTTACACTTTATCTTAACATGTACTCTGATTGTCTCTATGTTACATGTTGATAAAGCCTTTAGGATGAGTACTTGACTACCAGGACTATGATGCGGATCATACTAGTGGGGACAGTGTAGTCGCCAAGTACATCCTTCAAATGTTCCTAGTCGTAGGTGCATCGAGACAAGGCATCGATATACAAGAGTAGACTAGCGTATGCGCTTCTTGACCCATATGATGGGCGATGGATGATATCATATCCATTGGTATTTGACAACAGAGAAGGTATACGGGTGCTCAGTGGAGACTGGATACACTGGACGGACTCGCCAAGAACTCCCATATGGTATTATACCTCATGTCAGATGGCGGTTCTCTGGTGACACTGGTACAGGTTATTCTGTAGACCCGAGATCGTCATAGAGTCTTGTGTGATTCCCACCGGGCTTTGATTTCCATGATACCATGTCCAAGAGGACGTGAAAAAAGGTGGCTTTTGGGTACAGTCCCGAATCACATGGAGGCAATGAGCGATAGGAAGGGTTTCGTCTCTCCCGGTATAGGGAGTTGATGTTGCGCTGTGTTCGATTGGCTATAACTGGAAATCCCTGGCCAGGGTTGCTAAGATTTACTGGTAAGTGTTATCAGTAGTTTCTCGAACTGTTATGGACCTCGTATCGACACGACTTATCAAGCTACTGGGGTCTGATATTTACCACCCCTAGGCGAGATATGCGACATATCAGACGAAGAGACCGGACTGTACGGGAGTGTTACTGGTTGGATTCACGGGAGAATGTATAAGCTTGCTTGTTGATCTTCTGATTGCTCAATACCTGGGTGGCTGTTACGTTTATCTGACCGCTTGCAGCTTGTGGGTGTTTGATATGATCATCACCTACTGCTGGAATATAGACGATTCTTTAGAGTCCTACACAGAGGTTTCCTGGCTCAGGCAAAATGGAGTTGGAGCACATATGTGATATGTGCGGGACCGAGAACAATACGTATATGTGATACCGTACTAAATTCTCGCGATATGTGATATCGGCTGGGTATATGTGATATAGCCGGGTCATCGGATCAAGTGTTGATTCGATGAACTGATACAGATTATATTAGTCGGTTATTTTTGAAATAGCAGGATTATCAGATCAAGTGTTGATTCGATAATTTAATGTATAATTATATATTTGATATATTAAATTACATTAACTAGTATAAGCTCACTTAAAGATTCTTTTTCTCACTCGGGTAATACATTGATATATATGTGATATATGTTAATTGTATTATTTTATTTTGTTATAATAAATATTGTATATGTGATATATAATATTGTAACATGTTATGATTATAAATGCAACATGATTTGTTGAGTTTAAATATGGTTAGGGTTTGTATTAGGGTTAAGCTTTCATGAAGCTTTCAAGAAGCTTCTTGAAGCTTTGACTTTGACTTGGATATTTTGTGATATTTTGCAAAGATATTTCTTTAACCCAGCCCAACCCTTTAACAATAGTTAAATCTCTACATGGGTTAAGTCTTCATACTTAACCCATGGTTGCATTTCTAACCTCACTTGATTCATTATTCATCACAAAGTATTCTTCTTCTTCTTCTTCCTTGGAAAAAGCTTACTAGCTTTTTCATGTGTGATGATTTTGAGTGAGATAATGAAAACAAAAGAGTGCTAAATTCCTACTTCATCATCCTCATCTATTATAGCCGCTTAGATTAGTGTGTTTGCTTTGCTAATATTTGATTAGCAAAGCAAGAGCTTGGGTTTGAGTTTCTTCAAGGTAGATCATCTTTGTTATCGAAGATCGGAAGCAAGCTTGCATCTTTCTCTTCATGGAGCCTCTCTAGAGACCGGGTACTCGATGATCGCAGAGAAGGGACCTCAACATGGAGCTTTAGAAGTGAAGAAACGGACTACAAAGGTTGTAATCCCTAACTCTTAGATGTAAAGTTGTTTACATGCTTTGTTTTCGCCTAATCTCTAGTCTAAGATCTTGGTTAGGGTTGTTCCGTACGTATAAATTTTTAAATCGGGCATAGTTGATGCCTTATAGACACTTGTGACAGTGCCAAGTTACCCTACAGTTGTATCAGAGGCAAGCTAGAGCTTTAAGCGAAGTCTAGACGAAGTTTAAAGTCCGATCGAACCCCGAAACATCAATATACACTCCCTCTGTGGAAATTTTTTAAAATGTTGATTTTTTCTGTATTAAAAATACTCAGAAAATTAAGCAGGGAATTCTAAGGGTTACTGTGAAAAACGACATCCTAATTCCCGTTAAGCGCCGCGGAACCGCGGCAATACCAAGCCTTGCGCGGCGGTTCCGCGGCCGTATAGGGGCATTAGGGTTAGTTTTTTGCACAGTAATAACCGTAGGTATTTCCTGATGCTTCTGGGAATTTTTGATATTACTCAAGTGTTGAGTTTTCTGGAGATGTTTTGTATTCGTAGATTCGATCGGAAAGTTTAACTTCATTTAAGTTTTTCCTGGGTAATTTAGAACGTGTTAAAAAGTTCGAACGGATATCAATAACTCACTTTTTCCCCTGTCCGAAAATTTTCAAAAGTTGGAATTTTTCTCGAGTTTGAAACTTCCGGAAAATCATGCAAGTAACGCGGTGGACCCTCTAGAAGAACACAAACCTTAAATCAATTATGTGACCGTCTGAACCGCCTCTAAACCTTAGGGTTTGGGCCACTACGGCGTTGCCACATGTGAGGCATTGGTTTGACCCTTCTACGGCTGGATCATTGGTACTGTGGCATGCGATGGATACTTTTTGAACTCCGCTCAAGTGTTGAGCTATTTGGGAAATCTTGGGTGTTTGTTTATTCGATCGGAAAGTTTAACATTGTCTATTTATCTGGAATATGATACAATATTTGGAATCCACAAATAGTTATGAGATAACTAATTTGAATGTTATAAATCTAGCAGTTTAGTATCATTTGATCGGTTGCCACGCGATTTTGATGTGATCAAAAGTCCGTCGCAATCACGTAGCATACGCGGATACTCGCCGGGTAAACTTAATAGATAGCCACACCCCATAGCCTCGACCAAGTGACTGTAGGAGAACCCCGTCGTCAAAAGCATCCGTTCGGGTGCTCGCGGCAGCGGTGTTCCGCCTTAGTGCACTTCGTCGACGGCATCCGGGGGTGCGTCCGTCTACTAAACTTTGCGACGAGCATTCGATCAGGATGTCGGGAATCTTTTTGATTGCCCGACTAGATATTGAAAAGTGTTTTCGAGATCGAGACTAAAATGCGGGGTTTATAATTGTTAGGCATGCGATGTCTAAGGAATTCATTTGGTTAGGCATGAGATATCTAAGGTGGTTGCGGATTCCAACTGTTGTAATTTTACACTTTCTTTTCTGTGACCGTAAGTATAGTATGTGGTGTATCGCCGGCTTCGTTGCTATACATCAACGACAATCGGGATACGCATACTTGCTTACGTTGATGATATGAGATATTATGTGTTGCTGTGATATGTTATATTGGATCATCGTGTTTTGAATAGCCGGGGGTTTTATGTGAGATGAGGGTTTTTATTTTCATTCATGTAAAATTCATTTGTATGTAATATTCTTTTATTGGGGCACTTCCGGGATGAGGATGATGCCACCATTGTATATTATTTACTTTTCCGCATTACGCAGACCCAAGGCGGGGAGCACAAGTAACCGGGTTCTAGGGTCCAGAGGGAGACCATCTCGAGGAGTCGAGACCGGGTCTCCTAACCCTAGAATTGGCAGTGTTGCTTGTCGCTCTCGTAGGGGTCTAGGGATGTGGGTTTGGTTACTCATCGCGACTGTGGAATCTGTGTTTTATACAGGCTCGTATTAAAACACGGACGTCCTAATATATCCAATATTTCATATGTGTTCTTCTGCTGCAATGTTCTATGATGAGATCATATTACTGCCCGAGACGAATGTTTATATTATATATATGAGATATATATTATATTGCTGATTTCGTTTCAAATATGATTCTTATGAAGCATAATAAAATGGGACTTCATTAATGAGATTAATGAAACTAAAAGAAACCTAAAGATGTTGTAGACACTTGTTTAAAAACTGGTAGCTCTAGTTCTTGCTTTGCATAGTGGTGTTCCTTGTAGAACATCCAGCACCATATTCGATAAGGAAAGAGTCGAGATCCCTTCACCGGGAGTGACTTCTTTAGCGAAACTAGCAGATGCTACAAACTCGGTTTGTATTTTGATTGCTTCTATCGTTCTTGCTTTGCATAGTGGTATTTGCGAAATATCCTGCACCTTATTCGATAAGGAAAGAGCCGAGATCCCTTCGCCGGGAGTAACCTCTTTTACGAAACTAGAAAAGCATCAAAAACATTCCATTTAAAATCACTCGATTCTACAACGATATTAAGTTCATTACGCAAAGGGTTTTCTTAAATAAAAAAAACCCTGTCGTAGCCCTCCGTCATTTCAGATAAGTACTTCATAGTATTCGTACTACGTTTGTTGGCCTACGTCAAGGCGTAGTGTTCGGTAGCTATTTATGCTTATCTGCAAAAGCATATGATGCGATTGAGTTAGGGTAGTCGTGCGACTTTGTTGGCCTGCGTCAAGGGTCGTGCTGGTGGTTTTAATTCAATCGGGAAATGTACGGGTTGAACTTGACTAGCGGACTATGGTTTGTTGGCCTGCGTCAAGGTCATAAGATGCTAGGGGCAAAATATTATTGGGTATTTCAAGTGTTGAATTTGCAATGAGATTGCATACCTTCTATGAGATAGTTGGATCCCGATACCCGCTGCGAGTAAGAGTTACTCCTGGGAGTGTTTTACACAATACAATTAGCCGATCAAGTAGGTGTCTAGAAAGGTCTTAACAGAGTTACGCCCCTGGGAAAACGAGGTTTACTTTAATTAGGTCCGTGCGAAAGCACGGGGAACTTCCCTCAAAGTACCGGCACTGGCCTGGCTGAAAGATTGGCGAACTTGTAGAGTGTAATTAATCCCGGCTAGTCTTTCCTTTTAGGGTTTGAAAGAAGATTTGACTAAAACAGTGGGAGACATCCTGATTAGATATATTAATAACCAATCTAATCTTGCAAGAGCATACGCTGAGTGTTTTCTTCTCTCTCTCTCCTGGTTGCGACTATGCCACGCCTTAATCAAGATAATAATACGGATATATTGACCGAACCCGCTTGTTATACTGCGCTAGGGAACATTGGTCCCGCTCCAACTTATAATTGTTATAAGACAAAGCAGGAAATAGGGGATTACCAGAATTCCCGTGCCACCCAAACGAAGAAAGTGCATGTTGATGTATCATCTTCGAGTATGTTCATTACCGAGAACTGTTTCTCAGTATCCTTTACGTCCAGGGTATGAGATACCGGATCAGGATCCCGCAAATGTAATTTGTTGCATAGGCTATAGAAAGGTAGAAAACTGAGAACGGGTGATAAGTTTCAAGAGTTGGAAACAGTGCAAGTGTTGCAGCCAAGTCTGTTGGCAGTTATCACCCTGTATTATCAGAATACATTGATTCTGAACGAATGTTATTAGATACCGAACCTGATATTCAATATCATATCAATCTCTTTATTAGTAAAGAAGGATATAATTTTGTATTGTTGGATAATGTTTTGAACATTTCCTATATCAAGAGTTGATCGGTTCAGGAACGTTATCTAAAAGCATAGACGTTCTAAATCAAACCACAATTCTTAACGTACAGAACACACACAAGAGGAAGAGTTCAAAAATGAATGAATCCTTCTTGAGGTATTGTAGACTAGGTCATATCAATGTGACCCGACTAGCTGAAGTTACATATAGATGCATATTTAAATTAGTTTGAATTTACATCTTGTGAAACTTGCCAGTCATGTCACAAAGATAAGATGACCACAGCTCCGTTTATTGGAAACAAAGAAAGAGTTAGTGAACCCTTGTGATCGATACATGCTGATGTATGAAGGTCCCCTATCTACACATGCCAAGACCGGTTCTTTGCACTTCATTACATTCACTGATGATCTCTCAAGATTCAGACATATGTTCCTGTTGAAACACAAGTCTGAAACTTTTGAGATAATCACAAAATATAAGTTAGAAGTAGAGAACCAAAAACGGGTATAAGTATTATGTCCTTTGATGTGATCAAGGAGGAGAATACTTAAGCACGGAATTCCAGGACTATTCTAAAGGAGAATGAGATTCTCTCTCGGAATTACTCCTCCGAATACACCACAGCACGTCGGTGTGTCGGGGTGGAGCAAAAACACCCTATTTGATAGTGCACTCTATGATGAATACTACTGAGTTTCCTATTTCCTTTTGGGAGTTATGCACTTGAGAAGCTGCATACCTATTGAATAGGGTTCCAACCAAATCAGTTGCCTACCACTTCATATGTGATATGGAATGGGAAGAGCCCATATCTTAAGTAAGTTAAGATTTGGGGTTGTCCGGCCTATGTCTAAAAGCATAATCCAGACCAGATCAAGGCAAGATCAGTTCTGTGGAAGTTTGTTGGATATCCCAAGCATTCGCAAGGGAATATCTTCTACCTATTCGAGGAACAAAAGATGTTTTGTTTCTCAGTATGCCACCTTTGTGAAAGGGAATTTCTTGTGAAGAAATTAGTGGTCATGAGGTAGAACTGGAAAGGTTCCAGCTATACAAACTGCAGCTGATAATTTGGTAGAACCGGAGGATTCAATAGTTTCTAACGAACTTCAGCCTCTCCACCGATCTAGTAGGGTTTCTCATCCACCTGAGAGATACTTCGGTTTCTCTATGACAATAGGAGCGAGGATTGCATCATGAGATGATGACCCAACTTGTTTCGAGCAGGCCATCAGGAGTGGGGACTCTGTGAGAATGGCTGGATGCTTAGCGATCTGAGATGGAATCCTTATACACCAACAAAGAATGGACTTTGCTTGCTTTATCTGAAAGGTTAAATCCCCATCAGGAGCAAGTATATCTTGAGAATATTACTTGGTGTACATGGAAAAGTTGAGACTTTCAAAGCTATGCTTAAGTCCATCCAGATCCTACTTGCCACGGCTACATACCATGACTACGATATCTGGCGGTTGGGTGTCATGACTGCTTTTCTAAATGATGATTTGGAAGAGAGCGTCTATAAGTACACAACCAGAGGGCTTCGTAGATAGTGGGAGTAGCGGAAACGTGTGCAAGTTGTTTTATGTGATAAATCAGGCATCGCAGAGTTGGAACGTCTGTTTTGACATGGTAGTCAAAAAGTTTGACTTCACCAAAATGGTAGATGAACCTTGTATATACAAAAAGGTAGTAGAGAGTATGGTGGTGATCCTCGTATTGTACGTGGATGACATACTCTTGATAGGGAAGGAGTTTCCTATGCTACGCTCGGTCAATCTCCTCTTATCACAAGGATTATCCATATAAGGCTTAAAGTGATACCTCCTAAATCCTAGGTTTTATATCTATGAGATAGATCTAATTGGATGTTAGGATTCTCACTAGTTGTAGTGAGATGGTATCAATCGATCCTGGGGAGAATCACTGGAAAGGTTCCACGGTGATAAGGACGACTGAATGTCAGTCGCAGGCATTTTCTTTACCCTCAGTGGAGGGACGGTATGTTGGAAGAGTTCCAAGTTGGATACCGTAACATACTAGACGATTAAAGGCAAGATACATCGTTACCAAGGATGCTACCAAAGAGGCAGTCTGGATATATTTTAGTTCATGAGATGTTCTTCGTTCCTACTATTGTGTGACAATGGAGTTGTGGCTTAGGCCTACGAACCCCCATCCCATCTGAGATCCAGACATATTCTTAAGCAGTATCACCTGATCATGGAGATGGTTGATCTCTAGTGAGATTGAGGTTATGAGAGTAGACACAGAGGACAACAGCGTAGATCCACTAACAAAGGCCTATTTCCCAGTAGAGGCTTTTATGGGATGGTTGAGTATGAGATACTTCAACCACAGCTTATTGTTGGTTATAAGATACTACAACAGATGGCCCTAGTGCAAGTGAGAGATTGTTAGTTATATGTATGCCCTAGAGGCCATTACTGTACATACATTGTATATTGTAGTCGATGCTTGGACATATATAGGGAGGACTTTTTTGCTCGACATGATATTATGCGATCTTGTTACACTTTATCTTAACATGTACTCTGATTTTCTCCATGTTACATGTTGATAAAGCCCTTAGGATGAGTACTTGACTACCAGGACTATGATGCGGATCATACCAGTGGGGACAGTGTAGTCGCCAAGTACATCCTTCAAATGTTCCTAGTCGTAGGTGTATCGAGACAGGGCATCGATATACCAGAGTAGACTAGCGTATGTGCTTCTTGAACCATATGATGGACGATGGATGATCTCATATCCATTGGTGTTTGACATCAGAGAAGGTATATGGGTGCTCAGTGGAGACTGGGTACACTGGAAGGACTCGCCGAGAACTCCCAGATAGTATTATACCTCACGTCAGATGGCGGTTCTCTGGTGACACTGGTACAGGCGAGTCTGTAGACCCGAGATCGTCATAGAGTCTTGTGTGATTCCCACTGTGCTTTGATTTCCATCATACTACGTCCAAGAGGGCATGAAAAAAGGTGGCTTTTGGGTACAGTCCCGAATAACATGGAGGAAAGGAGCGATAGAGGGGTTTCGTCTCTCCCGGTAATGGGAGTTGATGTTGCGCTGTGTTCGATTGGTTATAACTGGAAATCCCTGGCCAGGGTTGCTGAGATTTACTGGTAAGTGTTATCAGTAGTTTCTCGAACTGTTATGGACCTCATATCGACACGACTTATCAAGCTACTGGGGTTTGACGTTTACCACCCCTAGGCGAGATATGCGACATTTCAGACGAAGAGACCGGACTGTACGGGAGTGTTACTGGTTGGATTCACGGGAGAATGTACATGCTTGCTTGTTGATCTTCTGATTACTCAATACTAGGTGGCTGTTACGTTTAGCTGACCGCTTGTAGCTTGTGGGTGTTTGATATGATTATCACCTACTGCCGGCGTATTGACGATTCTTTAGAGTACTACATAGAGGTTTCCTGGCTCAGGCAAAACGGAGTATGAGCACATATGTGTTATGTGCGGGACCGAGAACAATACGTGTATGTGATACCGTACTAAATTCTTGCGATATGTGATATCGGTCGGATATATGTGATATAGCCGGGTCATCGGATCAAGTGTTGATTCGATGAACTGATACAAATTATATTAGTCAGTTATTTATGAAATAGCCGGATTATCGGATCAAGTGTTGATTCGATAATTTAATGTATACTTATATATTTGATATATTAAATTACATTAACTAGTATAAGCGCACTTAAAGATTCTTTTCCCACTCGGGTAATACATTGATATATATGTGATATATGTTAATTGTATTATTTTATTTTGTTACAATAAATATTGTATATGTGATATATAATATTGTAACATGTTATGGTTATAAATGCAACATGATTTGTGGAGTTTAACTATGGTTAGGGTTTGGATTAGGGTTAAGCTTTCATGAAGCTTTCAAGACGCTTCTTGAAGCTTTGACTTTGACTTGGATATTTTGCAAAGATATTTCTTTAACCCAACCCAACCCTTTAACCATAGTTAAATCTCTATATGGGTTAAGTCTTCATACTTAACCCATGGTTGCATTTCTAACATCACTTGATTCATTATTCATCACAAAGTATTATTCTTCTTCTTCTTCCTTGGAAAAAGCTTACTAGCTTTTTCATGTGTGATGATTTTGAGTGAGATAAAGAAAACAAAAGAGTGCTAAATTCCTACATCATCATCCTTATCTATTCTAGCCGCTTAGATTAGGGTGTTTTCTTTGCTAATATTTGATTAGCAAAGCAAGAGCTTGGGTTTGAGTTTCTTCAAAGTAGATCATCTTTGTTATCGAAGATCGGAAGCAAGCTTTCATCTTTCTCTTCATGGAGCCTCTCTAGAGTCCGGGTACTCGATGATCGCAGCGAAGGGACCTCAACACGGAGCTTTAGAAGTGAAGGAACATACTACAAAGGTTGTAATCCCTAACTCTTAGATGTAAAGTTGTTTACATGCTTTGTTTTCGCCTAATCTCTATTCTAAAATCTTGGTTAGGGTTGTTCCGTACGTCTAAATTTTTAAATCGGGCATGGTTGATGCCTTATAGACCCTTGTGACAGTGCCTAGTAACCCCACAAGCATAAATATGGTAATATGGATATGCAACAATCATGATCAAGGTACACCAACAGGGTACTACAACTACATGAAACAATGCATATCAAATAACTACTGAGTATGGTATAAAACATATCATCATCAATGAATCATCATCGTGGAAAAACCGGTGTCCATCAACGACACCCTAAATCCCAAAAACCTCAGGCGCCGTCACTCTGATCGGCCCTCATACCTGTAAATCTCATGGAACCTGAGTGCCCAACATTGGCACTCGAAACATCATGAAAACCCATATCCAACATCGACACGTAAAGCCACATAACTCATGCTCCATCAGTCCGGATCGGCCCAAGGGCTCCGTCAGTCCGGATCGGCTTATATCTATCTCACGACTCCGGTCGGTATTCTCCGGATAACCGCCACGTCCAACCAATCACCGGTAGGTAGTAGTCTCTCTGCCAGGCTCATCGTCTACTGCACAACATCCCTTTCTTGCCCCGAGGTACCATACCAGGTCCACCATGAACCCGCAAACGGATCATCCAGCTCCTCGAATCGGGTTTCTAACACAAGTCTCAGAACCGAGAAAACTAATGGTGAACGCATCGAAATTTCTAATCAAGAGAAATCGGGTTTTCAAAACAATGCACACTTTGTTCAAATATCACCACGGTTCTCAAATCCATAAATCACAGGAAATCCGTATCTCATTGCGTAAATCCATGAAATATGATCTATGCAACATAGAACAGTAATTTGAGCATATCAAGGGAAAACCACTCTTTTAAATGAATCCAGTTTTTAAATATATCATGCAGTTCCTGTAGGGTTACTAAGCAAGGAAGCAAGGTTTCGGGTGGCATCGTCCATGCCAAATTAAAATTTTGCCATGCTAAAAGAACCCTAACCTAGGATGTCTAACTAGAGAATCATACGAAAACTTAATGTGAACAATTTTACAACTAAGTGAACTAGGAATACAACCTTGTAGACCGGTCCTTCACTTCAATAGCTCCATGTAGTAGTCCCTTCGCTCCATGTAGTGATCTTCCGGACTCTAGCATGGATTCACAAGAAGAAAGGAACGAGCTTGCACGAAGTCTTCGAGGCTAAAGATGTTCTACGTCGAGGAGACACTAACCCAAGCTACTTCTTCACTAATGAGAGATTAGTGAAGCTAACACCCTAAACTAAATGGTTAATCTAGTAGAGGATGATGAAGTAGGATTTTTGCTCACTTTAGAATTAATTTTCTCACTCTTTTTCTTCTTCTCTCAAAAACCTAGAGAGCTTTTTCTTGAGCTTGAAGAAGATGAAGAAATATTGGATGAGAGAGTGAATGGCAACCATGAGTGAGTTTGTATCATATACTAACTCATGTAGAGACATAACCATGGCTAAGTGACAATGGTTAGGTTAATAAATATCTTAGGTGAAACAAAATTAGTAGACTAAGTCAATGCATGTACAAGTTTCCACAAGCTTCATGCATGTGACTAATTTCCATTAATTTTGGATTTACTTAAAATAAATAATACTCACAATTATCATAATCATGGTATAAGTCTTATACACCCATGTAGTGTGTATCATCAAGCATGACACAAAAAATGTATATTAATATATATCACATATATACTTATGCACACATGTGAGAAAAAGAAACATTTAAGTCAGCTAATATTAGTTAATGTAAACTAGTATATCAAATATATAATTATACACTAAATTATCAAATTAACTCTTGATTTAATAATCCGGCTATATGATATATAACAGACTAATATCATATATATCATGTTATCGAATCAACACTTGAATCGATAACCCGACTATCATGTTATCGAATCAGTAAATCTCAGTATTAGCCATGGCTAGGGACTTATCGTTATGGCCAATCGAACATAGCGCAACATCCACCCCTATACCGGGGGAGAAGAATCCCCTCCTATCGCTCATTGCCTCCATGCGATTAAGGACTGTACCCAAAAGCCACCGTTTTGCACGTTCTCTTGAACGCGGTAAGGTGGAAATCAAAGCATAGTAGGAATCACACAAGACTCTATGACGATCTCGGGTCAATAGACTAACCTGTACCAGTGTCACCAGAGAACTACTATCTCACGATAGGTATAATACCAACTAGGAGTTCTCGGTGAGTCCGTTCAGTGTACCCAGTCTCCACTGAGCACCCGTATACCATCTTTGATGTCAAACACCAATGGATGTGGGATCATCCATCGCCTATCATATGGGTCAATATGCGTATACGCTAGTCTACTCTGGAGTATCGATGCCCTGTCTCGATACACTCTCGACTAGGAACAATTATAGGATGTACTTGTAGACTACCCTGGCCCCACTAGTATGATCTCCATCATAGCCCTAGTAGTCAAGTACACATCCTAAGGGCTTTATCAACATGTGAGAGCATGACAGTATCACAATACAAGCCAACATGTTAAGACAAAGAGTAACTAGATAACATACTATCATGTCGAGCAAGAAAGTCCTCTCTATATATATCCAAGCATCCACTATAATATACATCTCATGTACAATAATGGCCTCTAGGGCATATACATAACTAACAGTTCTCCCACTTACAGTAAGGCCAGTTGTTGTAGTATCTCATACCCCACATCCTGAAGAGTCTCTCAAATTGTATCTGCGGTATGGCCTTCGTGATTGGATCTTCTGTGTTGTCCTTCGTGTCAACTCTCCTGACCTCGATCTCCCGGCGATCAACTATCTCCCGGATCTGGTGATACCGCCTCAGAATATGCCTGGATCGCTGATGGGACCTGGGTTCCTTGGCTAACACCACTGCTCCATTGTTATCGCAATACAAAGGTATTGGATGCTCAATAGACGGAACCACTCATGTTCTGTTATGAGCTTCTTAATCCTGACAGCCTCTTTGGCAGCATCGTTAGCTGCGATGTATTCAGCCTCCATCATCGAGTCTGCTACGGTTTCCTGCTTGGAACTCTTTCAGCATAACGCCTCTCCATAGAGGATAAAGACAAATCCCGAGACCAACTTAGAGTCGTCCTTATCACTCTGGAAGCTCGAATCGGTAAAGGACTCCACTTGGAGTTCTCCGTTACCCTATACCAAGAGCATCTCTTTAGTCCTTCTCAAATACTTGAGAATGCTCTTCACAGCTGTCCAGTGACCCTCTTCTGGATCTGCTTGATACCTACTCACTACACATAGTGAGTATGCTAAATCGGGTCTGGTACATTGCATCGTGTACATGATAAAGCCTACTGCCGAAGCATAGGGTATCCCTTGCATGCGAGCTCTCTCCAAATCAGTCTTAAGAGACATCTCTTTGGAGAGAGTGAGTCATGAGATCATGGGTAAATTCCCATGCTTGGATTCTTCCATACTAAACCTCTTTAATATGGTGTCAATGTACCTGGATTGGGACAATCCCAGTATCCGTTTAGATCTATCACTATAGATCTTAATTCCCAAGATGTAGGAGGCATCACCTAGATATTTCATTGAGAATCTTTGTGATAAGAAGAGCTTGACCGCGTGCAGCATAGGAATATCATTTTCTATCAAGAGTATGTCATCTACGTACAATACGAGGAAGACAACCTTACTCTCTTCCACCTTCTTGGATATACATGGTTCATCTACATTTTTGACAAAGTCAAATTCTTTGACTACGATATCAAAACTGATGTTCCAACTTCGCGATGCCTGCTTCAACCCGTAGATGGATTTAAGCAGCTTGCATACCTTCCCGCTGCTCCCAGTATCCACGAAGCCCTCTAGCTGAGTCATGTATACGCTCTCTTCTAAATCACCATTTCGAAAGGCGGTCTTAACATCCATTTGCCATATTTCGTAGTCATGGTATGCAGCAATGGCAAGTAGGATCCGGATGGACTTAAGCATAGCCACTGGAGAAAAGGTTTCATCATAATCCACACCTGGTCGTTGACGAAAACCTTTTGCAACAAGTCTAGCTTTGAAAGTCTCCACTTTTCCATCTACACCAAGTTTCTTCTTAAAGATTCATTTGCTCCCAATGGGTTTTACCCCTTCAGGAGCAACTCCCAAAGTCCATACTTTGTTGGTGTACATGGATTCCATCTCAGATCGCATTGCATCCAGCCATTTCACAGAGTCCCCACTCGTGATGGCCTGCTCAAAGCTAGTTGGGTCATCATCTTCCATGATGCAATCCTCGCTCCCACCATCAACGAGAAAACCGTAGTATCTTCAGGTAGATGAGGAATCCTACTAGATCGGTGGAGAGGCTGAGGTTCGTTGGGTACTATCGAATCCTCTGGTTCTACCAAATCTTCTGTCGTAGTTTGTATAGCTGGAACTTCTTCCAGTTTTACCTCCTTGCCACCAATTTATTTTTCAAGAAATTCCTTTTCTAAAAAAGTGGCATGTCGAGAAACAAACACCTTTTGTTCCTCAGGGAGGTAGAAGATATTCCCTCGCGAATTCTTGGGATATCCTACAAACTTACATAGAATCGACCATGCCTCGAGTTTGCCCGGATTTTGCTTTTTAACATAAGCCGGGAAACCCCATATCTTAACAAAATTAAGACACGGTCTCCTCCCCTCCCATATCTCGTATGGAGTAGTAGGCACTGATTTGGTTGGAACTCTATTCAATAGGTATGCTGCTATCTCAACCGTATAAACCCAAAAGGAAATAGGTAACTCAGCGGTGCTCATCATAGAGCACACCATATCTAATAGGGTGTGATTCCTCTGCTCCGATACACCGTTGTGATATGGTGTATATGGAGGAGTAAGCTGAGAGAGAATCCCATTCTCTTTTAGATAGTCCAAGAACTCATTGCTCAAGTATTCTCCTCCTCGATCAGATCGAAGGATTTTAATACTTTTAACCATTTGGTTCTCGACTTCGTGTTTATATTCTTTGAATTTCTCAAAAGCTTCAGACTTGTGTTTCAATAGGAACATATGTCCGTATCTTGAGAGATCGTCAGTGAACGTAATGAAGTACGAGGAACCATTCCTGGCATGCGTAGACATGGGACCACATACATCACTATGTATTAGTCCCAAGAGTTCCGTAACTCTTTCTCCGTGTCCAATAAACGGAGTTTTGGTCATCTTTCCTTTGAGACATGAATGACAAGTTTCATAAGATGATAATTCGAACGGATTCAAATATCCATCTTTATGCAACTTTGCTAGTCGTGCCGCATTGATATGATGTCACGACTCAAAGTTCGACCCGTGACCGGCACTTAACCACATAACGTCTACAGACGTAATGTGACTAAGTAAGCCGAAACCCAGAAATCAAAACCATTAAAAGTAGTGAGTGTTGAAAACATTTGTTTTAAAACATTTGGAAAACCTTAAGTAGTTTAGTAACTTTCTGTAAAGTTCAAGTTATTATCTTAAAAATTTTGGCAGCATTTCCTTTGTAAAAACTAACCCAGAAATCGGGTACAAGACATGATATGAGTAAAATGATATATAATAAGAATAAAACATCACAAATGGGAGCAATCACGCCAAACGGCGGAAACAATCACCACAAGAGTAATATACGACGTCGTAACGAAGAAATGAGCAATAAGTTAAAAACATCACAATAATAAAAACTGCATAAGTAAAGTCGGCTCACACGAGCTCGATACCAGAATACAAATAATATACATCATCGTCCTCACACTGGTCTCTAAGTCAATACATGAAAGAGTAGATGGAGAGTACTAGATACAAAAGTGTGTACAAATGGAAAATAACCGGATACCATAAACCCACTTAGCAGCAAACAGCTCACGCACCAACTGCAGTGGTATCCAAAGCCAAAAAGATACAAGAAAGCAGCCTGCCGCAACTACTCTCAGGGGCAACCTGCAAACACTGTGGCACAACGGGGGTGAGTTGCCAACTCGTGAATAGAAGATAACATATAAAGGTAATCACGAGTATGCACGTACTGCGCTACTCTAACATATGCCAGCAGATAATATCTGTATGCGATGAGCAAGGGGTGAAATAATCATACATGAGTACTCTATCAGGTAATACGACTATAGGATGAGATGCATAATAATGAATGCTGATCATAGGATAAAATAACATCTACACGGAATGTCAACGTGGAAAAATAACCGGTGTCCATCAATGCAACCAAATCCCAATAAAACCCAGGCCCCGTCTCCCTCATCGGGCCTCAAATCCTGTAAATCTCTAAGAATCGTGAGTGCCCAACATCGGCACTCGAAAATATCATGAAATAATCGTGTCCTGCATCGACACGCAAATCCTCATATATCGGGCTCCATCAGTCTGGATCGGCCCACGGGCTCCGTCTGTGGAATCGGGTCTCGGCCCCGGCAGTACGGGTCATCCCGTATCCATCTATCGACTCTGGTCAGTATCCTCCGGAAAACCGCCAGGTCCAACCAATCACCGGTAGGTACTAGCCACCCTGCTAGGCTCATCGTCTGCTCCACGAAAAACATTTCTCGCCCCGGGGAACCATACCGGGTCCACCACAAACCCGCAAATGGATCATCCAACTCCTCGAATCGGGTTTCAAGCACACGTTTCAGAACCGAGAAAACGCGTGGTGGACGCACCAAAATATCATATCAAGAGGAACCGGGTTTTTAAAACAATGCATGCTTTCTTGAAAAATACTACGGTTCTCAAATCTAGAAATCACATGAAATCCAAAGCCAATGCGTATATCCTTGCGAGGTGATATATGCATCATAAGTCGTACTATGAGTAAAAGGGAGAAACCTCTCTTTAAGTAGATTCAGTTTTCCAAAGGTATCGTGCGGTCCCCAGTTTTTACCAAAAATCAACTTATCTAGGTTGGTACAATTTGTATATGCGTAAGCATGGATATGCAAATGAGTATGTACACAAGTAACATAATCATGTCAAATCATATATGAGGTGCGCTACAATATATTGGTCATGGCAATTCTATAGTGCGAGTGTCCTGGCAATTACTAACGGTGTGTGTGTAATATGCAGATTAGTGCTCGTGCAACATGAACCGTTAGTAAGAGTGCGGTGTGTTATTAATTCTAAGTTCATATACATATATATATATATATAGCAGGAAATACAGTATGCAACCAATGTATATGAATGCAAATATGCAGCTATTATAGCCTATCAAGCCCTCACGTATAACGCCATATGGGAGATTTCCCTGTAAATGTTAAATCTACTCACCGTGGTCTCGTGCTAAGTGTAGCCGACGACTTGTTTCCCCTTCTTCGCGGCGTCCGTCGTACTCGCCTGCGAACCTAGAATTTCACAAAATAATACACATAAGTTAAAATCTTGAAAAACGCGACATTAAAGCCAAACGAGAAACCCGTATCGCGAACCAAACGCGTGTGTGTCCGATACACTAAAACGTGTGATAACGCGCCTGAAGCTACCCCGACACGTCGCAACACGCAGGAAATCATCAAACCCACGCACGTATCACACGTGTCGCGAAAGTTAAACGTGTAGGAAATAGGGTAATTGCTTCCAGATTTTGCTACAGATAGAATTTTAAAAAGTTGCATATACGATAGGTCTTAAAAATATAACAGACACCCAAACAATAAACCCCAGCACCCAGGTCCCCATCTGGCCGCAATTTGCGGCCAAAATGAAAATTTCGGTGGCCCACCTAGCTAGTTGTGCTTCCGTGCTTCGTGTGTGTTCTCTAAATCTAGTGTACATGCTCCAGTAAATACAATTTTTGCCTGAAGCAAACGGGTTACAAGCAGATCACAACAGAGCCCAATACTTAGTTAAAAGCTATTTTAACATTAAATCAATACATTAAGGTATTTTAGTGCAACATGAAGCAAAACCTTGGTTAAAACAACACTAACAACACCTAATTAAGTTAAACAAGCCATAAAAATGCTAACTTAACATAAACTTCACTAATTCCTTTTCATTAGCTCTAAAATGCACAAAAATACGATCTTTAGCTAATTAAACTACAAGTTATGAATTAAGGTGCTAAGGGTGAGTTTAATACCTCCAAAAGACCCTAAGGAAACCTCACTTCTAGCTCTTGCCATCAAAGGCACTAATTTGCCACCAAAATCCCCAAAAGTGCCTTTTTCCAAAGGTTTTTGTGAAGGGAAGTGGGATTTTTTGTGTAGGGTTTGTGTATGGATCAAAGAGAAGCAAAAGAAGAAGAAAATGGTGATGTTGTTGCTGCTGCTGCTGCTATCTCTACTGGAGAGCAGAAATGAGAGGGAGAGAAGGAAAAATGAGAGGGAGAGAGAGATGGTCAAAGTCAAGCCCCAACTCATCTAACCCAAACCATACCTCCCATTCCTCATTTCCATTTAAAAAAATGAGGGTTTGACATGGTTTTGTGGGGATATTAGAACCATGCAAGAAGAAAATAATATGGTTACATGCTAACACTTAACCTATGTCAAAAAAAAGTGATAAGTGTGCATGTTATTACACTAATCCTAGCTAGGAAAGAAATTAAGGAAAAATTCTAATTAAGATGAACACAAACTAAATTATAATTAACAAAACCCATTTATATATAAAACCACTTCTCATCACAATTAGAACTAGTTTTATTCTAGTAAAAAGAAGAAATTAAAATTTACGGGTTTTTATGAAAAACACTCAACATTACTAACTAACGCGAAATTAACCTAAACGAATTTCAAAGCGTTACCATTTACCACTCTTAAAGAAATTCGGTCCCCGAATTTAAAAATCTAGTTACGTGTACCTTCAAAGAGATGGGGATATTTCTTCCTCATCTCACTCTCGGTCTCCCAAGTCACCTCCTTGCTTCTCGGGCCACGCCAAAGGACCTTGATGGACGGTATAACCTTCGATCTCAATTTCTTCACTTGTCGATCCAAGAAGACCACCGGCTGCTCTGCAAAAGAAAGGCCGCGCTCCAGCTGGATCGTTGGGTGCTGAATCGCATGCGAAGGATCATGAAGAGACATGTGGAGCATCGAAACGTGAAATACTGGGTGAACATCTGGGAAACTGGGCGGAAGGGCTAAACGATACGCAACTGCACCAACACGCTCGAGGATCTCGAAAGGGCCCACGTATCTGGGACTAAGCTTCCCCTTCTTCCCAAATCTCATCACGCCTTTCATTGGGGAGACCCTCAAGAAAACATGGTCGCCAACAGAAAACTCAAGTCTGTGCCGAAGACGGTCCGCATAAGATCTCTGCCTACTCTGGGCTGCTCTCATCCTATCGCGAATCAACTGTATCTTCGCGGTCGTCTCCTCAACAATCTGCGGCTCTAAAATACTGCTCTCACTGAGCTCTGTCCAACAGGCGGGCGATATGCATCTCCTCCCATAAAGAGCCTCGAATGGTGCCATCTGAATGGTCTCCTGGAAACTGTTGTTGTAGGAGAACTCTACTAAGGGTAAATGATGGTCCCAGCTACCTCCGAAGTCTAAGACGCACGCTCGTAGCATGTCCTCGAGAGTCTGAATAGTCCGCTCTGACTGGCCGTCGGTCTGCGCGGATGAAAGCTGTGCTGAAACTCAAGCGGGTGCCCAAAGCCTCCTGAAGCCTCTGCCATAGTCGGCTGGTAAACTGGGTACCTCGGTCGGACACGATACATGTCGGGACTCCATGCAGTCGTACGATCTCATCGATGTAAATCTGGGCATACTGAGCAAATCCGAAAGTCGTCTTCACCGGCAAGAAGTGAGCCGCTTTCGTCAATCGGTCCACGATCACCCAAATGGAGTCGTACCCTCGACTAGTCCTGGGTAGACCCATAATGAAGTCCAAAGAAATCTGCTCCCATTTTCACTCCGGAATGGGTAACGGCTGTAGCTCTCCCGCGGGCCTCTAGTACTTGGCCTTGACTTGCTGACAAGTCAGGCATCTCGACACGAAGTGTGTGACGTCCCTCTTCATCCCATCCCACCAGTAAACATCTCTCTTATCATGGTACATCTTGGTGGAAACCGGATGAAAACTGTACACCGATCGATGTGCCTCCTCAAGAATCTCACACCGCAGTCCCTCAGCATCTGGTACGCACAGTCTAGTCCCAAATCGCAATATCCCCTGATCATCGATCACGAACTCGGAAAATATGCCATGTTCAATCTGTGCCATGATCTCTGAACAACGGTCATCACTATACTGTGCCTCATGTATACGGTCAAGCAACTGTGGGCATGCACGAACATGCGCAAGCTGTCCCCCGATCGGCGTGAACTCGAACTGCACTCGGCTGTCGCTTAAAATCTGCCAATCGGCCGACGACTGCCTCTGCACCGCGCTCAGACAAGATAAACTACCCCCGGGCCTCCGTCTCAAAGCATCCGCCACTATATTCGCCTTTCCCGGGTGATACAAGATCTCACAATCGTAGTCCTTTACTAGTTCCATCCAACGGCGCTGTCTAAGATTCAGGTCTCGCTGTTGAAATATATACTTCAAACTCTTGTGATAAGTGAATGTCTGGCATGACTCGCCATATAGGTAGTGTCGCCAGATCTTGAGTGCAAAGACCACTGCAGCCATCTCCAAATCGTGAGTGGGGTAGTTCTGTTCATGTTTCTTCAACTTCCGTGAAGCATACGCGATCACCCTGTCATGCTGCATCAATACGCACCCTATCCCCACTCGAGAAGCATCACAAAAGACCACAAATCTGCCCGATCCTGAAGGCAATGATAACACCGGCGCCGTAGTCAAACGAGTCTGCAACTACTGAAAGCTATGCTCACACTCCTCCGTCCAATCGAAAGGAACCCCCTTCTGGGTAAACCCGATCAAAGGTGCAGCAATGCGGGAGAAGTCCTGTACAAATCGTCTGTATAGCCAGCCAGTCCTAGAAAGCTGCGGATCTCCGTAACTGATGTGGGTTTGGGCTAACGCTGAACGGCCTCGATCTTCTTCGGGTCCACACATATACCATCTCGTTCAATCACGTGACCCAAGAAGTCTACTCTATCAAGCCAGAATGCGTACTTGGAGAATTTTGCGAAAAGCTGGTGCTCCCTCAAGGTCTGCAGTGTGATCCGCGGGTGCTGCTCGTGCTCCTCTCGGCTCCGGGAATACACCAAAATATCGTCAATGAATACGATGATGAACAGATCAAGATACGACCTGAAAATACGGTTCATCAAGTCCATGAATGCTGCTGGGGTATTGGTGAGTCTGAACGACATCACCAAAAACTCATAATGGCCGTA
Source organism: Agapanthus africanus (assembly GCA_030015575.1). NCBI lineage: Eukaryota > Viridiplantae > Streptophyta > Magnoliopsida > Asparagales > Amaryllidaceae > Agapanthus > Agapanthus africanus. Next base: position 360,788,587 of record JASDDO010000012.1, read on the forward strand.
GCGCGTGCGGAAAGCTGTCGTCGGAATATCCTCCTGTCGAACCCGCAACTGATAGTAGCCTGATCGCAAATCGATCCTCGAAAAGTATCCTGCCCCCTGAAGCTGGTCGAACAAGTCGTCGATGCGCGGCAAAGGATACCTGTTCCGCATGGTAACCCTGTTTAGCTGGTGGTAGTTGATACACAAACGCAAACTTCCATCCTTCTTCTTGACAAACAGGACTGGAGCACCCCAAGGAGACACACTGGGTCGAATAAGTCCCATATCCAGCAAATCTTGCAACTGACCTTTCAACTCTCTAAGCTCCGCCGGGGCCATCCGATAAGGCGGTATAGAAATAGGCCCCGTGCCGGAAATCAAATCAATACAAAAAGCAATATCACGCTCAGGAGGTAGCCCAGGAAGCTCATCAGTAAATACATCAGGGAACTCGCTAACAATCGGAACCCGATCCAACGGAACCACTGTAGCTCTAGTATCGCAAACATAGGCGAGAAATCCCTGACATCCCTTCCTCAAAAGCTGTCCAGCGCGAAAAGAAGAAATCAAACTGTGAGGGGCGGCACCACGGTCCCCCTGCACAACAAAAGCCGACTCGCCGTGAAAACAAAACCTAACTGTCTTCTCACGGCAGTCCACAGACGCATAGCACGTGGCTAACCAATCCATGCCTAAAAGAACATCGAAGTCCAACATCTCAAGAAGGATCAAGTTGACAGGCAACTCTTTCTCGCCAATACGGACTATACAAGATCGGAACACGTGTCTAGCAACAAACGACTCTCCCACAGGAGTGGTCACAACAAGCGGCTGATCAAGCAAACCGGACTCTCTACCCAAACTCGGCACGAAGTGTGTGGAAACATACGAGTGCGTGGATCCGGGATCAAACAACACGTGTGCGTCAACAGAACATATGGAAAGGATACCTGAGACCACTGCATTGGACGCTTGCGCGTCCTGATGCGTCAAAGCAAAAACCCGTACCTGTCCTCCACCTGCTACTGACTGACCTCTGCCTCGGTCACCCCGTCCTCTCTGAACGAACCCTCCGCGGCCATGACCTCTCTGTGTGTGAGTCTGACGTGGAGAAAGAGTAGGTACAATAGGCAATGCACTCTAAGGTGGAGAAGGTGGTAATGTGACATGCGGTACTGCTGCCTCCCTCCGGTGTATCTCAGGACAAAATCTAACGAGGTGAAGTAGACTGCTGCACCTAAAGTACCCCTGCGACGATTGCTGACCCTCCCGTGGATACAAACTAAACATCTGGCCTCGTCCCGAATCACTGCTACTCCTCGTGCCTGAACGAAACCTGTCGCGGCGTCTAAATATCTGTCTCCGTGCTGATATACCCGTATGAACTCTCTTTGGCTCAGGGACTACCGAAGTCTCAGCAAGACGCTCCTCGACTAATAAGCCTACATCTACAGCTGCTGCATAAGTCTCGCAATGCTGTGCGCTGATCGCAAGAAATAACGGGGTAAGCAAGCCTCGAACAAACCTCTTGACTCGCATCTCCTCAGTAGCTACTAATTATGGGGCATAGACAGATAACTCGGTGAACAGCACGTCGTACTCTGCCACTGTTATCTCCGGAGTCTAACATAAAGACTCGAACCTGCACGCTCTAGAATCTCTGACACTTTGTGGAAGGAAGTGGGAAAGGAACACCGTCACGAACTCTGTCCAGGTCATAGGAGGAAGACCTGTTACTCTGCCCTTCTCGACCGATTCACACCATTTCTGCGCAAGACCTTCCACGCGAAAGCTCGCGAACTCTACCCATCTCGCATTTGAGCGAACGACATATCCGGGCCATCCTATCAATGAAAGACTGTGGGTCCTCGGCTGCATCGGTGCCCGTGAAGACCGGAGGCTTCAACCTCATAAACTCGGATAGCGATACTGTAATGACCTCTGTAGCTGCACGGGCAACTGCCTGTACCGTAGGTACCATCGCGGTCCCTGCAACGGGTGGAACTACCTCTGGTCGCTGTGCTCGAAGTGTCTCAACTAACGACCCCATCATCTGGCGCATCTCCTGCACACTGGCCCATAGCATAGCGATCTGGTCCGTCGAAGGAGGAACAGTCTACTCTGGTGCAACGGGTGTACGGCCCGGGTCTGTCCTTGTCTCAGACGAATGAACTCTAATATCGGCTCACGCTGCCGCTCTCTGAGCCCTCGTAGTCTTTGGTGGCATAATGGCTGAAAAGAAAATAGGATTCGATAAGGATACGGAAATCGAATCGCAAGAATGTATATACTCATGAAGGAATTTAAATCAATAAGTCCTAAGGTCACTTAGGCGGAGTACCGTGTCGTGGGTATGCCGCGGAACATACACACGCTACGCCACTCTACTTCAGCTACCTACCCATCATACCAGGGTCATCCTACACTCCGAAAGGTAAAACCTACGCTCTGATACCAACTTTGTCACGACCCGAAGTTCGACCCGTGACCGGCACTTAACCACGTAACGTCTACAGGCGTAACGCGACTAAGTAAGCCGAAACCCAGAAATCAAAACCATTAAAAGTAGTGAGTGTTGAAAACATTTGTTTTAAAACATTTGGAAAACCTTAAGTAGTTTAGTAACTTTCTGTAAAGTTCAAGTTATTATCTTAAAAATTTTGGCAGCATTTCCGTTGTAAAAACTAACCCCGAAATCGGGTACAAGATAGGATATGAGTAAAATGATATATAATAAGAATAAAACATCCCAAACGGGAGCAATCACGCCAAACGGCGGAAACAATCACCACAAGAGTAATATACAATGCCGTAACGAAGAAATGAGCAATAAGTTAAAAACATCACAATAATAAAAACTGCATAAGTAAAGTCGGCTCACACGAGCTCGACACCAGAATACAAATAATATACATCATCGTCCTCACACTGGTCTCTAAGTAAATACATGAAATAGTAGATGGAGAGTACTAGATACAAAAGTGTGTACAAATGGAAAATAACCGAATACCACAAACCCACCTAGCAGCAAACAGCTCACGCACCAACCGCAGTGGTATCCGGAGCCAAAAAGATACAAGAAAGCAGCCTGCCGCGACTACTCTGAGGGGCAACCTGCAAACACTGTGGCACAACGGGGGTGAGTTGCCAACTCGTGAATAGAAGATAACATATAAAGGTAATCACGAGTATGCACGTATTGCGCTACTCTAACATATGCCAGCAGATAATATCTATATGCGATGAGCAGGGGGTGAAATAATCATACATAAGTACTCTATCAGGTAATACGACTACAGGATGAGATGCATAATAATGAATGCTGAGCATGGGATAAAATAACATCTACACGGAATGTCAACGTGGAAAAATAACCGGTGTCCATCAATGCAACCAAATCACAATAAAACCCAGGCGCCGTCACCCTCATCGGCCCTCAAAACCTGTAAATCTCTGAGAATCGTGAGTGCCCAACATCGGCACTCGAAAATATCATGAAATAATCGTGTCCAGCATCGACACGCAAATCCTCATATATCGGGCTCCGTCGGTCCGGATCGGCCCACGGGCTCCGTCTGCGGAATCGGCCCTCGGCCCCGGCAGTACGGGTCATCCTGTATCCATCTATCGACTCTGGTCAGTATCCTCCGGATAACCGCCAGGTCCAACCAATCACCGGTAGGTACTAGCCACCCTGCCAGGCTCATCGTCTGCTCCACGAAAAACATTTCTCGCCTCGGGGAACCATACCAGGTCCACCATGAACCCGCAAACAGATCATCCAACTCCTTGAATTGGGTTTCAAGCACACGTCTCAGAACCGAGAAAACGCGTGGTGGACGCACCAAAATATCATATCAAGAGGAACCGGGTTTTTAAAACAATACATGCTTTCTTGAAAAATACTACGGTTCTTAAATCCAGAAATCACATGAAATCCAAAGCCAATGCGTAAATCCATGCGAGGTGATATATGCATCATAAGTCGTACTATGAGTAAAAGGGAGAAACCGCTCTTTAAGTAGATTCAGTTTTCAAAAGGTATCATGCGGTCCCCAGTTTTTACCAAAAATCAACTTATCTAGGTAGGTACAATTTGTATATGCGTAAGTATGGATATGCAAATGAGTATGTGCACAAGTAACATAATCATGTCAAATCATATATGAGGTGAGCTACAATATATTGTTCATTGCAATTCTACAGTGCTAGTGTCCTGGCAATTACGAACGGTGTGTGTAACATGCAGATTAGTGCTCGTGCAACATGAACCGTTACTAACAGTGCGGTGTGTTATTAATTCCGAGTTCATATACATATATATATATATAGAAGGAAATACAATATGCAACCAATGTATATGAATGCAAATATGCAGCTACTATAGCCTATCAAGCCCTGACGCATAACGCCATACGCGCGATTTTCCCGTAGATGTTAAATCTACTCACCGTGGTCTCGTGCTAAGTGTAGCCGACGACTTGTTTCCCCTTCTTCGCGGCGTCCGTCGTACTCTCCTGCGAACCTAGAATTTCACAAAATAATACACATAAGCTAAAATCTACAAAAACGCGACATTAAAGCCAAACGAGAAACCCGTATCGCGAACCAAACGCGTGTGTGTCCGATACGCTAAAACGTGTGATAACGCGCCTGAAGCAACCCCGACACGTCGCGACACGCAGGAAATCACCAAACCCACACACGTATCACACGTGTCGCGAAAGTTAAAAGTCTAGGAAATAGGGTAATTGGTTCCAAATTTTGCTATAGATAGAATTTTAAAAAGTTGCATATACCATAGGTCTTAAAAATATAACAGACACCCACACAATAAACCCCAACACCCAGGTCCCCCATCTGGCCGCAATTTGCGGCCAGAATGAATATTCCGGCGGCCCACTTAGGGAGTTGTGCTCCCGTGCTTCGTGTGTGTTCTCTAAATCTAGTGTACATGCTCCAGTAAATACAATTTTTGCCTGAAGCAAACGGGTTACAAGCTGATCACAACAGAGCCCAATACTTATTTAAAAGCTATTTTAACACTAAATCAATACATTAAGGTATTTTAGTGAAACCTGAAGCAAAACCTTGGTTAAAACAACACTAACAACACCTAATTCAGTTAAACAAGACATAAAAATGCTAACTTAACATAAACATCACTAATTCCCCTTCATTAGCACTAAAAAGCACAAAAATACGATCTTTAGCTAATTAAACTACAAGTTATGAATTAAGGTGCTAAGGGTGAGTTTAATACCTCCAAAAGACCCTAGGGAAACCTCACTTCCAGCTCTTGCCTTCAAAGGCACTAATTTGCCACCAAAATACGCAAAAGATCCATTTTTCCAAAGGTTTTTGTGAAGGGAAGTGGGATTTTTTGTGTAGGGTTTGTGTATGGATCAAAGAGAAGCAAAAGAAGAAGAAAATGGTGATGATGTTGCTGATGCTGAAGCTATCTCAGCTGGAGAGCAGAATTGAGAGGGAAAAAGGGAAAAATAAGAGAGAGAGAGAGAGAGATGGTCAAAGTCAAGCCCCAACACACCTAACCCAAACCATACCTCCCATTCCTCATTTCCATTTAAAAAAATGAGGGTTTGACTTGGTTTTGTGGGGATATTAGAACCATGCAAGAAGAAAATAATATGGTTACATGCTAACACTTAACCTATGTCACAAAAAAAAGTGATAAGTGTGCATGTTATTACACTAATCCTAGCTAGGAAAGAAATTAAGGAAAAATTCTAATTAAGGTGAACAAAAAAAAATTATAATTAACAAAACACATTTATATATAAAAACACTTCTCATCACAATTAGAACTAGTTTTATTCTAGTTAAAAGAAGAAATTAAAATTAATGGGTTTTTATGAAAAACACTCAACATTACTAACTAACGCGAAATTAACCTAAACGAATTTCAAAGCGTTACATATGACCTAGTCTACAATGCCACAAGAAGTATTCGTTCATTTCTGAACTCTTCCTCTTGTGTGTGTTTTGTACATTAAGAACCGTGGTTTGATGTAGAACGTATTTGCCATTATTTAACGAGCCTGATCCAATCAACTTTTGATTCAGGAAGATATTCATAACATTATCCTGTACTACAAAATTATATCCCTCTTTACATAGTAAAGAAACTGATATATGATTTCATATCAGGGTCGGTATGTAATAGCATTCATTCAGAATCAATGTATTACCATTTTGGTAATACAAGGTGATATTCGCCAACTGGTTTGGATGCAACATTTGCACCATTCCCTACTCTTACAGAATGATCACCCTCTCCCAGTTCTCTACCTTTTCTTAGCCCATGCAACATATTACATATGTGGGATCCTGATCCGGTATGTAATACCTAGGACGTAGAGTGAACCGAGAAACAGTTCTCGATAACTAACACACCCGAAAAAGATGCATCAACATGCTATTTCTTCGTTTGGGCGACGTGGGAATCCGGATATGTCCCTATTCCATGCTCAGTCTTATAATAATTATAAGAAAGAATGGAACAAACGTTCCCCTGCTCAGTATAACAAGCGGGTTCGGTCAATACATCCATATTATTATCTTGATTATGGCCTGACATGGTCGCTACCTGGAGAGACAGAGAAAAGAAAACACTTTAGCGTATGCTTTTGCAAGATTAGATTGGTTTTTATCTTATCTAATCAGGATAGCTCCCACTATTTTTATCAAATCTTCCTTCAAACCCTAAAAGGTAAGACTAGCCGGGATTAATTACACCTTACAAGTTCGCCAATCTTTTAGCCAGGCCAGTGTTGGTACTTTGAGGGAGGTTCCCCGTGCTTTCGCACGGACCTAATTAAAATAAACCTCGTTTTCCCAGGGGCGTAACCCCGTTAACACCTTTCTAGACACCTACTTGATCGGCTAATTGTCATGTGTAAAACTCTCCCAGGAGTAACTCTTACTCTCAGTGGGTATCGGGATCCAACTATCTCATAGAAGGTATGCAATCTCATTGCAAATTTCAACACATGAAATTCCCGATAATGCTTTTACCCCTAGCGTCCTATCACCTTGATGGAAGCCAACAAACCATAGGCCGCTATCAAGTTCAACCCGTACATTTCATGATTGAATTAAACCCACCCGCACGACCCTTGACGGAGGCCAACAAAGTCGTACGACTACCCTTATCCAATCTCATCTTATGTTGCAGATAAACACTAGTTAGCTACCGCACACTATGCCTTGACGGAGGCCAACAAACATAGCATGAATACTAAGTAGCACATATCTGAAATGACGGAGGGCTACGCAGGTTTTTAAGAAAACCATGAGCGTAATGAACTTGATATCGTTGTAGAATCGAGTGATTTTTAAAAGGAGTGATTTTGAGGCTTTTTACTGGTTAAAGAGGTCACTCCCGGTGAAGGGATCTCGGCTCTTTCCTTATCGAATAAGGTGCTTGATATTCTACAAGGAATACCGCTATGCAAAGCAAAAACTAGAGCTACCCTTTTTGAAAATTTGATTTTACAACATCTTTTATGTTTATTTTCTTTCATTAATCTCATTAATAAATTCCTATCATTTATGCTTCGTAAGAATCACAGAAGAAACGAAAATACAATGTATGCTTATGCCATCCGCATTCGCCACAGTGTCCCGTTATGCACTGTTAGGTTACTTAACTAACGGCATAGCGGGGCGGGACTAGCGTGGGTGCAAAACATAAGCAACGTTTATTATATATCATATATATAATAATAAAGCAATCATCTCACGCATATATAAAGTGATCACATCACAGAATATCAGCAGCAGAAGATAACATATGAAATATTGGATATACTAGGTGTTAGTGTTTATGCTCTAGAAGGCCATTACTGTATCATACTAGTTTGTATATTACTTAATGGAAGCTTGGGATATTCACATGTATATAACAGTCTTGCTAAACATGGTAGTATGCTACTTGGTTTTTCTATCCTAATATGTGAGTATACGTATTGATAGAGCTCTTAGGATCTTGCTTGACTACCACCGTTGTGATGGCAGTCACACTAGTGGGGGCTGGGTAGTCTATAAGCACATCCTTATTCAGGTCCCTAGTCGTTGGATTATCGAGACAGAGCATCGATACTCCGGAGTAGACTAGTGTGTACGCTTCTCATCCCAGTTGGGGAAATGGTCTGTCCCACAGCCGTCAGTACGTCGTACTGGAAATAGTATGCAGGTGCTCGTTAGGTTACGGGTACACCGGACAGGACTCACAGGGAACTGTTAGTTGGTTTTATACCAGTCGTCAGTAAACAGTTCCTAGGTGACATGAGTACAGCATAGTCCGCAGACTTGACACTGCTACTTCGCCTCGAGTGTGTCCCACTATTCTTAGATTGCTAACCTACCACTGCTCAAAGGAGTCATGCAAACAGGTAGCAGTTGGGTGCAGTCCCGAGCACTTGGAGGCAGTGGTGGTTAGACAGGATTCGTCTCTCCCGGTATTGGGGGTTGATATAGCGCTGTGTCAGAGAGCCATTACGCAAAGTCCCTGTGCAGGGCAAGCGAAATTTGCTGGTAGGTTCCAGTAGTTTCTCAGGGTGTAATAGGCTTCCCTTCGACACGACTTATATCGCTATTAGGGGACTGACGCTTGCCGCCCTCCTAGGCCCGATATGCGATAGTCTTGGACGAACGGACCGGACTGTATGGAGATTGTCACAGCAGGCTCAGTAGGAGTTCGGATGGGTTCCCGCATCGGCCTTCTTATCGACATCTACCTGGGGACCGTTACGTACAACTAGTGCCGCTTTTGGTCTGTGGTTAAACCCACTGCCAGCGTAGTAGTCGAGTCTCTAGAGTCCCACACAGAGAGTTTCCCTACTCCGGGCGAAACGATATAGAGGTCGTATGGTTTTACGACAAGGGTTCGGACGCATACGTGTGTTTACGCACGTACGACTTTCGGACAGTTTTTACCAGTCGGCTTTGGTTTAAGCCACTTACTGGTATGCGGTTATTGGATTTATACAGTCTAAAGTTTTTCCGTATTTTTGCGGAAAGGAGGGGCGTTCTCGTAATTGCGCGAAAAGCTTCTAGAAGGTGGTGACTAAGGAGGTTTAGGTGGCATATACAATGAATGTGATTAGTGAGTCATATGGATGATTCATCCATGTCATTAATGCATGATAAATGCTTAATGACTCATGGAGTGAATCATCACTAGATATTATCAAGCATTGTTGTTAAATTCATTTATATTCTTTTCTTGATAAAAAGAAATGCTTGATATATATTATCATAACTCACTATTCTCATTTTCATTATTATTCTCATCTTCACTCTCCTCAAGCTCTCCCTCTTCAAACCCTAATCCTCCCCTCTCATGTGTTGAGTACAAGGATTAGCAAGACTAATTAAACCATAACCCTTACTCTATATCACCTAGCTTCTTTGATCAGCACTTAAAGAAGGTTAGTTGCCTCAAGTTTAGAGGCTAAGCTTGGAGTAAAGCTCTCGGGTGGATCGTCTACTACTTCGAGAAGGCCGAGGAGGAGGTGGAGTTTGCAAAGACGAAGGACACGATTCGTTAGGTATAATCCCTAAGCATAGTATTATAGAACTTCTATGTTTCATGTTAGTTATCGTTTAGCTTCGATTCATGCGGTTAGTCGATGTTTAAGCAAAGAACAAGATCGTTTTTTAAATTTCCGCCTCCCCGCTAGTCGTGGGGTGTTGCACATCGACTTACAGTGGTATCAGAGGCTTGCTAAACAATAAATAACTTACTTGCAAATTTGTATGAATTTCGAACGGAAAAAACGAAACCGGAAAAGCCCGAAATAACAAGTTTCTGTCGATTTTTAAATGAAGTCCAAAAATTTTTCAGGGATGTTCAGAAAGCTTGAATAGACAGTAGAAGAACACCCAAGAAAATTGGGCCCCTGAATCTCCTAAAGCGCCGCGGAACCGCGGCGGGATCCCACTGATCCGCCGTGCTTCCACTGCCGAGTTGGCGATTCAGGAACCCATTTTTCCTGTGTTGCTTCTATGGGATATTTGGTATTTTCTGGAATTTTTTATTTTTGCTCAGGTTTCAGATTTACAGAGAAGTATTGGAGCAAAATTAAAAGTGTTTAATCGATCGAAATTATACAGTATTTGCTTGTTGGATTATATATGTGTTTGTATAATGTGTTCGTAAACCTCCCCCAACTGCTAGTATGTCGGTTGGCAGGGGGTTGCACATTTCTGTAATGGATTTTATCTGTTTGTGCACATGAACTGTGTTGGACTGTTGTGATGTATAGCCGGGGTTATGTGATGGGTTATTATTTAATTCATTTGATGTAAATGTAATTTGTTGTAATATTATTTTGCGGGGCACATCCAGGTTGCGGTTGTAGCCACCGTTGTATTATTTCATTTTACTGTTTTTGCTCCTAGGACAGACTCAAGGTGGGGTGCACAAACTACCGGGCGGGTAGTTTGCCGCACCCGTTGGGGTCTTGGGTGGGGTAATCGCTATTCATCACAACTGTGTAATCCGTCTTTTGTTGCAGGCTCAAAACAAACACGGATTGCTTGCAAATCCAATTAAGTTCATCTGTGATCTGGAATGAATATCATTGCGTCAGACGAATGTAAAATATCTATATATATGATAGCTATTTTAGACGTCACTTATGTTTTACACCCGCGCTAGCCCAGTCCCCGCTCTGTCGTTAGTTAAGTAACCTAACGAGTAATGACGGGACCCAGTGGCGAATGCGGATGGCATAAGAGGACGTCATATTTTCGTTGTTCTCTGCAATGATAGGTTAATGATGGGACGCATTATCTATAATGCAAAGAAAATAAACCTAAGTTTTAATCGTTGGAACAATTTAAAAGAAACCACTCGGTTAATTTTAAAAACAGATATTTTTAAATGCGGAGCTTTAACCACTCCTTTTAAAGCTATCAGGTTCCTTCGGTTATATCAAGTTCATTACGTTCACGGTTTCGCCAAAACCATTCGTAGCCCTCCGTCATTTCTTATGAATGGTCAGTAGTATTCAAGCTATGTTTGTTTGGCCCTTAGTCAAGACATAGTGATTGGTAGCTGCTGGGGTATTCATTTGTTGCATAGATAGATGAGTTGGTTTGGGACAGTCGTATTACTTTGTTTGGCCCTTAGTCAAGAGTTTATACGGATGGGTTCAAATCAACAGGATAATGATGGGCAGAACTTGACATGTGACTTATGATTTGTTGGCCCTTAGTCAAGATCATAAGAACATGGGGAAAAAATCAATATCGGGAATTTCTAAAGAAACTGAAATTTGCAAAGAGATGCATACCATTTGGAGTTTGATGAATGTTGGTAGCATTCCTTCAACATTATCATACGATGATATTTGGATCCCGATCCTACTGTGAGTGTATGCTACTTATCAGGATATTCGTCACTTAACAATCAATGCTATAAACCTAGTAGGTGTCCAGAAAGGTGTCAGCGGGGTTACGCCCCCAGAGAAAAGATGTTATTTAATTAAGGAACTTCACGAAAGCGTTGGAAAACCTCCCTCGAAGTACCGACACCAGCCTTGCTGAACGGTTAAGCAAGTATTGTACAGTGAGAATAGTCCTGGCTAATTCTTCTTTTATGGTTTGAGGAAGGATTCGAAAAACAGTGGGAGCCATCCAGTTTAGATAAATTAAAAACCAATCTAAACGTGCAAGAGCATCATGCTAAAGTGTTTTCTTCTCTCTCTCTCATTGCAGCGACCTTGTGACCATGACTTGGTTACATCTAGATAACAAGTTGACTGAATCTAACTTATATGACTGGCAAAGGTCTGTCCAGATGACCATTGCCTATGACAAGATGGACCACCCTATTACTACTCAAGATCCCACCGTCCTAGATCCGGTTACCACCGTCGTGGATATGGATATCCGTCAGACAAAGGAAAAGAATAAAGCGAAAGCCAATTGCTTCGTGTTGGCTTCAGTTGGTGGTATATACCAGAAACAGCACGAGAAGATGGACTTTGTTTCCATTTTTCTCCATAACAAAGATTTATATGGAGAGAAATCTCATATCACAAGATATGAGGCCTCGAATGAATTGATTCAAGCGAGGTCGGCTGACGGGTCATCTGTAAGGGACGACGTCCTTACGATGACTAGCTATGTTGATAAGCTCAAGGACCTGGAGACCACGTTGGGAAAAAGGTCATATACTGACTTATTTCCACAGTCCCTACCCTCTACTTACACTCTGAAAGAAACCAGGGAGACACAAGCTCTGCTTAATAGGGGACCTTCTTCTTCTTCATCCAAGGCGAAAGCAAAGGGTGAAAAGAAGAAGACCTCTACAAAGCCGATATACGGTGTCAGCAAAGTAGGAGGAAAGGGAAGAGATAAAGTTTTGGGACTTGGTATAGGTAAGGAGGGATATTCCTATTGTTATGGGAATGGACATTGGCAGAAGGATTGCAGGGCTTTGGAAGCCAGTAGCCAGGATACGAAGCATGTTGTGGCTTCAGCCTTAAGTGTGTTTGTAATAGAGAACTGTTTATCAATTAACTCTACTTCCTGGGTACTTGATACCGGAGCAGGATCTCATATCTGTAATTCGTTACTTGCTTTGAGAAACCGTAAAGTTATAAAGATAGGTGATTTGTCTCTCAGAGTTGCAAACGGAATGAGCGTCGAGGCTGAATCCGTGGGAGAATATCGCCTAAGTTTGACAAGTGGGCAGATATTGATTCTACGTAACTGTCTGTATGTACCTAGTTTGACTTGTAATATCATATCAGTGTCCTCACTTTCAAGAGAGGGATATGACTTTACATTCGTAAGCGATGTAGTTCACATCCACCTAAATCAAGTTTTGATTGGGTCCGGTACATAAGATGACGGTATATACGTATTAAATCAAGCTCAGGTTTTCAATGTCCAGAACACACTTAAAAGAAAGTCTCCAGAAATAAATCAGGCTTTCCTATGGCATTGTAGACTAGGTCACATCAATGAAACACGATTAACGAAGTTACACAGAGAAGGATATTTGAATCCGTTCGAATATCAATCTTATGCCACTTGTGAATCTTGTCTCATGGGAAAGATGACAAAGACTCCGTTTACTGGACACGGAGTAAGAGCGAGCGAGCTCTTAGGACTCGTACACAGAGACGTGTGCGGTCCAATGTCTACACATGCGCGAGGTGGTTATTTCCTACTTCATTACTTTTACGGATGATTTCTCTAGGTATGGATATATCTTCTTAATGAAACATAAATCCGAGGCCTTTGAGAAATTCCAAGAATACAAGAATGAAGTGGAAAAACAGACAGGCAAAAGTATAAAGACACTGAGATCTGATCGAGGTGGTGAATACATAAGTGCCGAATTCCTAGGTTACTTAAAAGAGAATGGAATTCTCTCTCAGCTTACTCCTCCATACACCACAACACAATGGTGTATCGGAAAGGAGGAATCGAACCCTATTTGATATGGTTCGTTCCATGATGAGTAAGGCTGAGTTACCGCGATCTTTCTAGGGATATGCACTAGAATCAGCTGCATATCTTTTGAACCAGGTTCCAACCAAGACTGTACCTACCACACCATATCAGATGTGGAGTGGGAAGAAACCCTGTCTAAAACATTTTAGGACATGGGGGTGTCCAGCTTTTGTAAAAAAGCAGCATCCGGACAAGCTCGAGACACGCTCAGTACAGTGTAAGCTTGTGGGATATCCAAAGAACTCCAAGGGATATTATTTCTATTACGCAGAGGAACAAAAGGTTTTTGTTTCTCGTCATGCCCACTTCTTAGAAACTGAATTTTTAGAAAATCAGAAGAGTGGGAGCGCAGTAGAACTGGAAGAAATTCCTGAACCACAAGCTGTTACTGAAAGTTTGGTGGAACAAGAAGTTTCAGAAGAAAGGGACATACCAGCGCCTATCCGCAGAAGTAGTAGGCAGTCTCATCCGCCCGAGAGATACTACGGTTTTCCCATAGACGGGGATAGAGAAGATTGCGTCATTGATAATGACGACCCTACTAGCTTCCAGCAAGCCATTCAGAGCGGTGACTCGGTAAAATGGCTGGATGCAATGCGGACCGAAATGGAGTCCATGTACACTAACAAAGTATGGACTTTGGACACTGCTCCAGATGGGGTGAAACCCGTAGGATGCAAGTGGATCTTCAGAAAGAAGATTGATGTAGATGGACAGGTGGAAACCTATAAGGCTAGACTTGTTGCAAAGGGTTTCCGTCAAAGACCTGGTTTGGACTATGACGAAACCTTTTCTCCAGTGGCTATGCTAAAATCCATTCGGGTCCTTCTTGCTATTGCTGCCTTCCACGATTATGAAATCTGGCAGATGGACGTAAAGACGGTTTTTCTAAATGGAAATTTAGAAGAGAGCGTCTATATGGATCAGCCAGAGGGATTCATTCAGAGTGGGAGCAGCGGAAAAGTATGCAAGCTGCTTAAGTCCATTTATGGACTAAAGTAGGCATCGCGGAGTTGGAACATCTATTTTGATGATACTGTCAAAGAATTCGACTTTATCAAAAATCCAGATGAACCATGCATATACAGTAAGATTGTAGGGAGAGTTGTTGTATTCCTCGTCTTGTACGTGGATGACATTCTCCTAATAGGAAATGATATTCCTATGCTACAGTCAGTCAAAAGATTCTTGTCATAGAAATTCTCCATGAAAAACCTGGGTGATGCCACCTACATTCTGGGGATCCAGATCTATCGTGATAGATCAAAGAGGATGTTGGGACTTTCACAGTCCAGGTCGATAAACACCATATTGAAAAGATTCAGTATGGAAGATTCAAAGCGCGGTAACCTACCGTCTTGTCACGGAATCACCCTCTCCAAAGAGATGTCTCCCAAGACTAATTTGGAAAGGGAACGCATGTCGATTATACCCTACGCTTCTGCGGTAGGCTCTATAATGTATGCGATGTTATGTACCAGACCAGATGTAGCATACGCATTGAGCGTTGTAAGCCGGTATCAGGCAAACCCAGGGGAGAATCACTGGATAGCAGTAAAGAACATTCTCAAGTACCTGAGAAGGACTAAGGAGATGTTCTTGGTTTACGGCGGAAAGGACCTCAAGATGGAGGCCTATGCTGATTCCGGCTTCCAGAGTGACAAGGATGACTCCAAATCCATGTCGGGTTATGTCTTTACCCTCAATGGAGGGGCGGTCTGTTGGAAGAGTTCCAAGAAGGACACCGTTGCTAACTCAATGATGGAAGCGGAGTACATAGCTGCTTGCGATGCCGCAAAAGAAGCTGTCTGGATGAAGAAGTTCCTAACAGAACATCAGGTGGTTCCTACCAGTTTTGGTCCAATAACTCTGTATTGCGACAACAACGGCGCTATAGCTTTAGCGAAGGAACCCAGGTCCCATCAGAAGTCCAGACACATCTTAAGGTGGTATCACCTGATCAGGGAGATCGTAGATCGCCGGGAGATCGAGGTAAAGAGAGTAAATACAGAGGATAACATTGCTGATCAATTCACTAAGGCCCTACCTCGGATTCAGTTCGAGAGGCTACTCGAGATCATCGGTCTTCGATACACTAGTACATGGCCCTAGTGCAAGTGGGAGATTGTTAGTGTTTATGCCCTAGAAGGCCATTACTGTATCATACTAGTTTGTATATTACTTAATGGAAGATTGGGATATTCACATGTATATAACAGTCTTGCTAAACATGGTAGTATGCTACTTGGTTTTTCTATCTTAATATGTGAGTATACGTATTGATAGAGCTCTTAGGATCTTGCTTGACTACTACCGTTGTGATGGCAGTCACACTAGTGGGGGCTGGGTAGTCTACAAGCACATCCTTATTCAGGTCCCTAGTCGTTGGATTAACGAGACAGAGCATCGATACTTCGGAGTAGACTAGTGTGTACGCTTCTCATCCCAGTTGGGGAAATGGTCTGTCCCACAGCCGTCAGTACGTCGTACTGGAGATAGTATGCAGGTGCTCGTTAGGTTACGGGTACACCGGACAAGACTCACAGGGAACTGTTGGTTGGTTTTATACCAGTCGTCAGTGAACAGTTCCCAGGTGACATGAGTACAGCATAGTCCGCAGACTTGACACTGCTACTTCGCCTCGAGTGTGTCCCACTGTTCTTAGATTGCTACCCTACCACGGCTCAAAGGAGTCGTGCAAACAGGTAGTAGTTGGGTGCAGTCCCGAGCACTTGGAGGCAGTGGCGGTTAGACTGGATTCGTCTCTCCTGGTATTGGGGGTTGATATCGCGCTGTGTCAGAGAGCCATTACGCAAAGTCCCTGGCCAGGGCAAGCGAGATTTGCTGGTAGGTTCCAGTAGTTTCTCAGGGTGTAATGGGCTTCCCTCTGACACGACTTATACCGCTATTAGGGGACTGACGCTTGCCGCCCCCTAGGCCCGATATGCGATAGTCTTGGACAAACGGACCGGACTGTATGGAGATTGTCACAGCAGGCTCAGTAGGAGTTCGGATGGGTTCCCTCATCGGCCTTCTTATCGACATCTACCTGAGGACCATTACGTACAGCTAGTGCCGCTTTCGGTCTGTGGTTAAACCCACTGCCAGCGTAGTAGTCGAGTCTCTAGAGTCCCATACAGAGAGTTTCCCGACTCCGGGCGAAACGATATAGAGGTCGTATGGTTTTACGACAAGGGTTCGGACGCATACGTGTGTTTACGCACGTACGACTTTCGGACAGTTTTTACCAGTCGGCTTTGGTTTATGCCAGTTACTGGTATCCGGTTATTGGATTTATACAGTCTATAGTTTTTCCATATTTTTACGGAAAGGAGGGGCGTTCTCGTAATTGCGCGAGAAGCTTCTAGAAGGTGGTGACTAAGGAGGTTTAGGTGGCATATTCAATGAATGTGATTAGTGAGTCATATGGATGATTCATCCATGTCATTAATGCATGATAAATGCTTAATGACTCATGGAGTGAATCATCACTAGATATTATCAAGCATGGTTGTTAAATTCATTTATATTCTTTTCTTGATAAAATGAAATGCTTGATATATATTATCATAACTCACTATTCTCATTTTCATTATTATTCTCATCTTCTCTCTCCTCAAGCTCTCCCTCTTCAAACCCTAATCCTCCCCTCTCATGTGTTGAGTACAAGGATTAGCAAGACTAATTAAACCATAACCCTTACTCTATATCACCTAGCTTCTTTGATTAGCACTTAAAGAAGGTTAGTTGCCTTAAGTTTAGAGGCTAAGCTTGGAGTAAAGCTCTCGGGTGGATCGTCTACTACTTCGAGAAGGCCGAGGAGGAGGTGGAGTTTGCAAAGATGAAGGACACGATTCGTTAGGTATAATCCCTAAGCATAGTAGTATCGAACTTCTATGTTTCATGTAAGTTATCGTTTAGCTTCGATTCATGCGGTTAGTCGATGTTTAAGCAAAGAACAAGATCGTTTTTTAAATTTCGGCCTCCCCGCTAGTCGTGGGGTGTTGCACATTGACTTACACTGGGAGGTCCGTGTTTTATTTTTAGCCTGTATAAAACACGGATTCCACGGTCGTGATGAATAGCCAAACCCACATCCCTAGACCCCTACGGGAGCGGCAAGCAACCCTACCAATTCTAGAGTTAGGAGACCCGGACTCAACTCCTCGAGATGGTCTCCCACTGGACTCTAGAACCCGGTTAAATGTGCTCCCCTCCTTGGGTCTATCCTAATGCAGAAAAGTAAATAATATACAACAATGGTGACATCATCCTTAACACGGAAGTGCCCCAACAAAAGAATATTACATACAATGAATTTTACATGAATGAAAATAAAAACTCTCATCTCACACAAAACACCGGGCTATTCAAAACACGGCGATCCAATATAACATATCCCAGCAACACATAACATTACATGCCATCAACGTAAGTAAATATGCGTATCCCAATTATCGTTGACATATAGCAACGAAACCGGCGATACACCACATATTACACTTACGGTCGCAGAAAATAAAATGTCAAACTACAACATTTGGAATCCACAATCACCTTAGACATCATAAACCCGAAATGTAACATTTCGAAAACTTAGATAATAAATTAATTTAGTTAATTAAATAATAAAATGTTAATTTAAAAAGTTGTTGAAACAAAATAGGATATTTCATAAGTGGTATGTGAAACTAATTAAATTGAAAGTTTAGTTTGTAATATTAATGAATCACAACGGTTTTGTTGAAAAGATTAGCTTCATGTGTAATATGATATAGTATGGGGGGTAATGTGAAAAGGTTAGTTTCTTTATGCAAATTAGAATTTGTTAAGGGATGTTATGCAAAAAGGGGTAGGAATTGGTTAAGGTTAAGTTAAACCCTTTGGTATATCATAACACCATGAAGACACCTCCGTCTTGCACAATTACACCTCATGCACACACCTCACCCTTGCATGAAAACCCCACCAATTTTGTGCACACACCTCACCCTTGCATGAAACAATCACCTCCCTTTTGGTGACACCTCCTCCTACCACCCTCAATCATTTACCTTATATGGTTCAGATCATATATCTTGGGAATTTAGGAATCGACTGAATTAGAAAAGAAAAAGGGGAAAAACATTAGAACACATAAAGAGAAAAGAAAAGAGAAGTGAAGAGAAGAGCTAAGTTCTAAGATTTTCCTCACCCTCAAGCTAGGAACTAGAAGCTTGTGCATCTTGGAGGAAGATCTTCCAGCAATCCTTTGTAGGTATAATCTTTAAACACTGTAGGATTTTAGTTCAGTAACTGTTTTATTTTAGAAATCGAATATCGGTAATATCGTATTTTAGGCAAAATTTAGCTCTGTGTTAATCTTCTATAGTTTAGATGATAACTAAATTGATCAAACAGTTACATAATCTTATAAACTGGACCTAGAATAAACTATAGGAAGACGGACCCCGTTGCTCGGATTTTGGCCGGCGACACGAAGACAAAATCCGATCACACAGGTTTTTTGAGGGATTTAGGTGTTGTGGTTCTGAGGGTAGGTCTCCGTTAGGTGTTAGGATGTTTGATATTGTTTATTTAAGTTGTTTTAGCAGTATAGGAAATCTGGAAGCTAGTATCAGTTTTGGAGTTAAAATCCTATACGACACGGATATATCATATAATGAGTTCTTTTTTTACCGTTACGACCAGAATAGGGTTAGCTCAGATTAACTTAAGTTCAGTTAACTCATAATGTCATCGCATAGCATGTTTAGTTTGTGTAGTATCATAAACTAGAATTTTGTGATAATTAGCGTACTGAAATTGAGTCTGGAACCACTATCTGTAATCACTAGAAACTAGTAAGACCAAAACTATAATGAGGAAACTAGAGAACTTCACTCAAAATACGAGCCCTAAACTCCCTAGTCCATCCGGTGACATACCCACAAAATCCGGTGACGCCGGCCCCCTTGTGTCCTTTTGTGTCGGTTTTTCTTCTATGGCCTATTTTGGGTAGATTATAGTCTCTAGTATTGTTTGTGTTATCTAAATATTTACACAATAAAATCTGGGAACGTTTTAGTAATGGTTTTATCAAATTTCAGATATTTACGATACGGAGTTTTCGTATTTTGATACTGCAGCTGAACCGTTAACTTTTATACGTTAACGACGGATTATATTGACGTTTTTGGGTTAAGTATACTGTATGTTCTAACCTATGGATGCATATCTCATTGTTTTGGTTTTTGATATGATATTTACGCCGATATTTCATAAATACGATTATAGGTACGATTTCGAAGATTTCCGAGATGAAGTTGGCGATATAGCAGCGTGGATTTCAGCAAGCTTATCAAGTTGGTGAGTAGATTTACATCTACGGGGGATGTTGGGTGGATGGCGTATAGCACCCCCGCAACCTTATAATTAGTATTATGATATATAGTAGTTTCGGAAATTTATTAAGATATGGATATTAGAATTAAATTGCAACTAGTATGATACTCACGTGCATATAGTTTACGGATGCTTTAGTAAGTTGGTACGAAGGATCATGCCGTACTAGAGAGGATTTGAAATATAATGATAATGTGAGACATTTTACGAGGAATTTTATGTATTGGAAATGATGATATTTATATGCCTAATAACGGCCAAGTGTTCCTTTAGACTCGTAGAGTTAGATTATTTTCCGTTTTAGGATGTAATACTTGTGTGAGCTATATTCTTTTAAAAACTACGATTCGTTTCCCTTTTAATGATAAAATACAAGGATGTGATGCCAATTTCCAAAACGAATATCTATTTTAATCTAATGCAGCTTCCTTATATCAAAACCAACATTTCGTTTCCTTTTCAAAGATAATGATATAGCTCATCGCAGGTAAGTACCGTTATTAGTTATGCTTAGATTTACTTTATATGTTCGCATTATATTTATCGATAATGCATGTTTCTGTAATACTAACACTCTGATAGAACACTGCATAAATACCAATGAGTACTATGCTGCACAAGCACGTACATGTATGTTACACCACATCTCATTGGTACTGCCATGTCACTGTAGAATTGTTATACTCCGTAATAAATATATAAATATTGATATGTGTAGGCTTTTACAGTTTTAGAACACTTGCACAAATACTAATGATTGCCATGCGGCACGAGCACAGACACGTATGTGACACTACACATCATTAGTATTGCCATGACACAGTAGAATTTATACGTTTATTTTCTTGTATGTTTTATTTACTCACTTTACCCTTATTATCATTTAAGCATTGTGAATACCAGTATTATGAATGATGTATTTGATTTTATGAGTTTTCTGGTCGTTTTACTTTTGATGATATATATCAGTGGTATGGGACGCTGTAATATATGTATATATATAATATATCATCAGGATAATCTAGGCAAATATTCTTTTTCTTTACTTGATGTTTTCTGAAGATGATGATTTAACGTCCACCATGAGTTTTATGTTTTCTGGTTATTTTATTCCGAACCGAGTTGGGGGTCATACGGTTGCGGATTTATATGTTATCCAGACCGAGTCGGGGGGCATACAGTTGGATACATGGTGGACCCGGTTCGAGTCCGAGGGGCAGGATAGCCGCATTATAGGCGGGGAGCTTAACGAGGATACTCGATACCGGAAATAAAGATGAGCACGGCAGATATCCAGGGGATATTGACCGGGGTTCGATTAGGCACGGCGGATATCCAGGGGATACCGACCGGAGCCAGAGATATCGGGTGGCGATCATCTGTTGAGATGGTGTCGACGGTTTCTGCATTTACGTGTCGATGCTGGACACGAAAGATTTCTGATTTCCATGTCGATGCTGGACATCCATACATATATATTGATATGATTGTTATCATAAGATACAGAGTTAGATACCATTTATTTGATTCGACAAGGACTGATACGGGGGACAGTACCTATATATGTATTCTACTTGGGATTTTATGATAGTTAGTGTTGCATTATGATACATATGCATATCATATAGTATATTAGTACAGATTATGATAATACTATATTTATGACCTAAGTATCGTCGTGCATTTCGATTCTACGTTTATATGTACTTTTATTCACTGAGTTGGCAACTCATCCCCGTTATGCCACAGTTCTTACAGGTTTTACCGCTTGGATTATCAGCGGCTTGGGCACACATTGTTTTGGGTGATTGATTGGTAAGTGGGTTATTATTGTATCATACTCACTCTTGATTATTCATATATTCTTGTATCTAGTGAAAACTCCATCAACTTAGAAATGGTATATTGTGGACTTAGAAGCGAGACATAGAAATTCTGAGGTCGGACTCTTTACAGTCGATTTCTGATATAGATTGTTTGGCTGCTCCGTCGTTTGGACGTGAAAGCTAGCTCCCATTGGGATGCTATTCTTATTGTTGTAGTTGTATCGGGTTTTTACGTAAAATTTTCAAAAGAGGTGCTGTCAAATTTCAAAACCTCATAGGTGCTTTTCAAACAAACTTTGTTAAATTTAAATGTTATTTAAACTGATTCCATCTGATGACTATTTTAAACTAACCTCCAATAATTTCAAAAAAGGGTGTAGATTCCGGGTTTCGGATTACTTGAACCGCGTCGACGTCTTTAGATGTCACGTGATTTAAGTGCCGGTCACGTGCCACATTTGGGTCGTGACACGAAATATCACATACTTTGGATTTCATGCCTAACTATATGAATTCCACATATTGTATCACATTCCACAAATAGCTAAACGATGTTAAACATTCCGATCTAATCAAAAAACACCTAAAATTTCCCAAAAAGCTCAACACTTGAGCGCAGTTTAAAAATATTCAGCACATGCCACAGTACCAATGGACCAACCGTAGAAGGGTCAACTCTTGCCTCACCTATGGTACCGCGGAACTACCGCAAACCCTATGGTTTGGCGGCGGTTCTTACGTTCATAGAATCGAGTTAAGGTTTCGTTCTTCTAGAGGGTCCATCGCATTACTTGCATGATGTTTGAATGTTCTTTAACTCGGAAAAAATCCAACTCATGGAAAATTTTCCGGCAAGGGTTAAAGTGGGTATTTGATATCCGTTCGAACTTTTTAACACCATATAAAATACCCGAAACAAAGTTATAAATACGAATATGAAACACTCCGAATAGCCAATGCAGAAAATAAACATCATATGCAATTTTGGCAAAAACTAGCAATACCTGAAACACCAAAACCCAGAAACCGGAACACTGTAAAAAATTGAACCCTGAAATCCCTAATGTGGTCGAGCAGGCCGGTTTTTCTACTGATGTGGTCGGCCAAAAATAGGTGAGGGGGGTTGAATTTTCTATAGTGTTCATATTGCATCTCATTCAACATTCTGCAGTTGCTTAAAAAAAATAGACTCTCAGAAAATTTCGACAGAAACTAGGGTTTGTTGTTTTAAGTTTTAGAGTTGTTTCGGTTTCGTAATCTGACATACATCGTGTAATTCTCTAGCTAGGCTCTGATACCACTGTAGGGTTACTTGGCAAGGAAGCAAGGTTTTGGGTGGAATCGTCCATGCCAAATTAAAATTTTGCCTGGCTAAAAGAACCCTAACCTAGGATGTTTAACTAGAGAATCATACGAAAACTTAATGTAAAAAATTTTACAACTAAGTGAACTAGGAATACAACTTTTGTATACTAATCCTTCACTTCAATAGCTCCATGTAGTAGTCCCTTCGCTCCAAGTAGTGATCTTCCGGACTCTAGCATGGATTCACAAGAATAAAGGAACGAGCTTGCACGAAGTCTTCGAGGTCGAAGATGATCTACGTCGAGGAGAAACTAATCCAAGCTACTTCTTCACTAATGAGAGATTAGTGGAGCTAACACCCTAAACTAAATGGCTAATCTATTAGAGGATGATGAAGTAGGATTTTTTCTCACTTTAGATTTAATTTTCTCACTCTTTTTCTTCTTCTCTCAAAAACCTAGAGAGCTTTTTCTTGAGCTTGAAGAAGATGAAGAAATAATGGATGATAGAGTGAATGGCAACTATGGGTGAGTTTGTATCATATACTAACTCATGTAGAGACATAACCATGGCTAAGAGATATTGGTTAGGTTAATAAATTTCTTAGGTAAAACAAAATTAGTGGACTAAGTCAATGCATCTACAAGCTTCCACAAGCTACATGCATGTGACTAATTTCCATTAATTTTGGATTTACTTAAAATAAATAATCCTCACAATTATCATAAGCATGGTATATGTCTTATACACCCATGTAGTGTGTATCATCAAGCATGACACTAAAAATGTACATTAATATATATCACATATATACTTATGCACACATGTGAGAAAAAGAAACATTTAAGTGAGCTAATATTAGTTAATGTAAACTATTATATCAAATATACGATTATACACTAAATTATCAAATCAACACTTGATTTAATAATTCGGCTATATGATATATAACCGACTAATATCATATGTATCATGTTATCGAATCAACACTTGAATCAATAACCCGGCTATATCTCATACAACCGACCGATACGAATAAATCGTGAGAATAGAATACGGTATCACATATTCGTATTATTCTCGGTCCCGCACAAATCACATATGCGCTCCAACTTCGTTTTGCCTGAGCCAGTAAACCTCTATGTAGGACTCTAAAGACTCATCAATACGCCGGCAGTAGGTGATGATCACATCAAGCATCCACAAGCCGTCAGCGGTACTAACTGGACGTAACGGCTACCCAGGTATTGAGCGATCATAAGATCAACAAGCAAGCCTGCTGTAGCTCCTGTAAAGCCTGTCAGTAACACTACCGTACTGTCTGGTCTCTTCGTCTTATATGTCGCATATCTAGTCTAGGGGCGGTCAACGTTAGACCCCAGTAATCGATAAGTCGTGCCGATGTAAGGCTCATAACGGGTAGAGAAACTACTGATAACTCTTATCAGTAAATCTCAGTATCAGCCCTGGCTAGGGACTTATCGTTATGGCCAATCGAACACAGCGCAATATCAACCCCTATACCGGGAGAGACGAATCCCCTCCTATCGCTCATTGCCTCCATGCGATTCGGGACTGTACCCAAAAGCCACCGTTTTGCACGTTCTCTTGAACGTGGTAAGGTGGAAATCAAAGCACAGTGGGAATCACACAAGACTCTATGATGAGCTCGAGTCAACAGACTAACCTGTACCAGTGTCACCAGAGAACTGCTATCTGGCGATAGGTATAATACCAACTAGGAGTTCTCGGTGAGTCCATTCAGTGTACCCATTCTCCACTGAGCACCCGTATACCATCTTAGATGTCAAACACAAATGAATGTGGGATCATCCATCGCCCATCATATAGGTCAAGATGCGTATACGCTAGTCTACTTTGGAGTATCGATGCCCTGTCTCGATACACCCTCGACTAGGAACAATTATAGGATGTACTTGTGGACTACCTTGGCCCCACTAGTATGATCTCCATCATAGTCCTAGTAGTCAAGTACAAATCCTAAGGGCTTTATCAACATGTGAGAGCATGACAGCATCACAATACAAGCCAACATGTTAAGACAAAGAGTAACCAGATAGCATACGATCATGTCGAGCAAGAAAGTCCTCTCTATATATATCCAAGCATCCACTATAATATACATCTCATGTACAATAATGGCCACTAGGGCATATACATAACTAACAGTTCCCAATTTCTCCAAAATCAATTGCAACATCATATAAAGGTGTATATGTAGCTATAGCAAGGTATGGGTATATGCATGTAGGTATGCATGCAAGATGTATTTCACATGCGCAATAGAACAAGAATCAACGTCTCAATGTCAATAACGAATACAATACCACATATGTGTAAAGGTTGTGCGTGTCAAGGCAATTACCGACGGTGTGGGTGTAGCATACAATTTATTGCTCATGCAACATGAACCGTCAGTAACGGTGCAGTGTCCACTAAGTACTAAGTCAAGGCACAACAAGTAATGGTATGCAATGATGCTCATGCACAATCATCATATATGTATATGAACATGCGGCTATAATATCATATCTAGCCCTGACGCTTAACGCCATACGAGTGATTTCCCCATAGATGTTAAATCTACTCACCGATGATCTCGAGCTAGGTAAATCCAATCACCTGCTTTCCTTTCTTTGCAGCGTCCAAAGTCCTCGCACTCGCCCCTAATATCACACAAAACATAGCAAGTGCAACTTAGAAATCGACCAATAATACGTACAAACTACGTTTAATTCGACGCACCGTCTCCAACAACTCTCAAGTGTTCGCCTGGTGGCTAACGTGTGTAGCGACATTCTAAATCAAACCTAAGTGCAACAAGCAACACCGAGGACGCGAAAAATGTCGGATATCGTAACGCGCGTAGTCTAAACACTATAAAATTAGCTAAGTGTTCCCAGATTTTACATACAGTCAATATATAAAAATCTAGCAGTACCAAACACCCCAGAATACCTACAGACAGCTTCCCTACAAAGCACAACCCCCAGTCTCCCAAAAATCCGAGCTCGCCGGAATTCTCTCCTATCTCGCCGGTCCAACTAGGTTAGGTAGGGTTCAGGCTTCAGGTGAACAATCAGGGCCTCTAGTACACTACTACTACATTGCTAGATTTTACATTGAAAATTCGTGGTGATAGCAGGTTACAGTGAATCTAAAATAGCACTAAAAATACGATATGTCCACAAAACTATATCTTTAGGGTTCTAAACAACAACTACTATGAAACACAACCTCCTAACATCTTATTTAACAGTTAGAGATCATTACCTTTCCACACTTGCTCAAAAATCCTAGCTTTTCATGCTCCAAGTCATCTTAGTGGCTTAACTTGACTTTGTGAAGGGTTTTAGTGAGATTTAGTGGAGATTTGGTTTGGTTTTGTGATGAGATGGCTAGGGTTTCAGTTTGAGGGGAGAGGAAGAAAAAGAGATGAAGAAATAATTGAGAATGAGATAGTGTAAGTGATGAGGAGAATGAAGGTGTGAGAGTTGTGAAGAGAAAATGGGGGTGTGAGGTTAGAATGAGCCATGCCCCCTTCTCTCTCCTCATCAAATGCTAGCCATGCTTTTCCCATGCCTCATTATTCAAATTATCAACCCTCCCCCTCTCTCTCTCTCAGGTCAACCCAAATCAAATAATAATGAAATGGTTTAAGATGGCTATGAATTAGTTTAGGGAACCATGGCTACTTAACCATGATTAACACTAATTAACCCTAGTGTAACATGCACAAGTGTGTGCAAGTCCAAAATAAATAATAATAAAATATTAATTAATTTTTATAAAATATGTGAAAACTATTTTGGTTAACTTTTTACTAAAAACCCGAATTATCGCTTAATTAACACTAATCGCATTCTAAGGTGTTATAATCTTCCCCCTTAAATAAATTCGTCCCCGAATTTAAAAGTCTTACTATGCGTACCTTCAAAGAGAAGTGGGAATTTCTTCCGTATCTCGCTCTCGGCCTCCCAAGTGACCTCTTCACTATTCGGGCCACGCCAAAGAACTTTCACAGATGGCAAGACCTTTGACCGAAGTTTCTTCACCTGCCGATCCAATATAACTACCGGCTGCTCGGTGAACGAAAGATCGCGCTCTAGCTGAACGGTCTGGTGCTGAATCACGTGAGAAGAGTCATGAAGGTACTTGCGAAGCATCGACACATGGAATACGGGGTGAACATCCGGAAAACTGGGTGGAAGAGCCAAACGATAGGCAACGGTACCAACTCGCTCAAGGATCTGAAAATGACCTTCATCGGAGAAATCCGTAGGAATACATGATCCCCCACTGCGAACTCGAGCCTGCAACGACGACGGTCGGCATAAGACTTCTGTCTGCACTGGCCTGCTCTCATCCTATCCTGAATTAACAGGATCTTCTCCGTAGTCTATTGAACTAGCCGGGGTCCTAAAATCCTGCTCTCGCTGTGTTCGATCCAACAGACTGGCGATCGACACTTTCTACCATACAAAGCCTCAAAAGGTACCATCTGAATCGTCTCTTGATAACTGTTATTGTAGGAGAACTCTATCAATGGCAAGTGACGATCCTAACTTCCACCAAAATCAAGCACGCATGAACGAAGCATATCCTCCAGAGTCTGTATAGACCGCTCTGACTGACCATCGGTCTGCGGATGGAAAGCGGTGCTAAAAATCAATCTGGTACCCAAAGCTTCCTGAAGTTTCTGCCAAAGACGGCTAGTGAACTGGGTACCCCTGTCGGATACGATGTATGTGGGAACACCATGCAAATGCACAATCTCATCAATGTACAACTGAGCATAACCGAAAGTGGTCTTCACTGGAAGGAAGTGAGCCGCTTTCGTCAACCGGTCAACAATCACCCAAATGGAGTCATAACCTCGACTGGACTTGGGTAGACCCACAACGAAATCCATGGAGATCTGTTCCCATTTCCACTCCGGAACGGGTAAAAGCTGCAACTCTCCTGCCGGTCTCTGATGCTCAGCCTTGACTTCCTGACAAGTCAGACACCTCGAAACGAAATCCAAAACAACCCTCTTCATCCCTGCCCACCAGTAGATATGTCTCAAGTCACGATACATCTTGGTGGAACCTGGGTGAACACTATAAGCTGACTGATGTGCCTGCTTTAGGATCTCGCGTCTCAACCCATCGGTATCAAGTACTCACAAACGAGTCCCAAAACATAGCACACCGTGGTCGTCAATCTAAAACTCCGAATCTCTACCCTGCCGAACATGCTCAAGAATCTCCGACAAACGGGCATCGGCGGGCTGTTCCTCACGAATACGATCAAGTAGAAGTGGACGGGCACGGACATGAGCAAGCTGTCCCCCAGTGGAAGTGAACTCAAACTGTACTCTACTGTCACACAAGATCTGCCAATCTGCAGAAGACTGCCTCAGAACCGCGCTCAACTGGGACAAGCTACCCCCGGGCCTACGACTCAAAGCATTAGCTACCACATTCGCCTTGCCTCGGTGATAAAGGATCTCACAATCATAATCCTTCATGAGTTCCATCGAACGACGCTGTCTCAAATTCAGATCCCACTGCTGGAAGATGTACTTTATGCTCTAGTGGTATGTGAAAATCTGACACGACCCCCCGTACAAGTAGTGTCTCCAAATCTTAAGCGCAAAGACCACCGCGGCCATCTCAAGATCATGATTGGGGTAATTCTGCTCGTACTTCTTCAACTGCCAGGAAGCATAAGCGATAACTCTGTCATGCTGCATCAATACACAACCGAGCCTCACTCGAGAAGCATCACAGTAAACGATAAAGCCGCCCGATCCAGAAGGCAAAGATAAAACTGGTGCAGTCGTCAACCGAGTCTTCTACCACTGAAAACTCAGCTCGCATGCCTCAGTGCAAAGAAAAGGAACTCCCTTCCTGGTCAGTCCGGTCAGCGGTGCAGCGATACTCGAGAAGTCCTGCACGAAACGACGGTAGTAACCGGCTAAGCCCTAAAAGCTGCAGACCTCTGTCACCGATATAGGTCTGGGCCAAAGCTGTAAGGCCTCGATCTTCCTCGGGGACACACGAATACCGTCTCCTGTAACCACATGACCCAAGAAGTCAACTCTATCAAGCCAGAAGGCACAATTCGCGAATTTAGCAAAGAGCTGGTGCTCTCTCAATGTCTGCAAAGAAATCCTCAAGTGCTGCTCATGCTCCTCTCGACACTTGGAATAAACTAGAATGTCATCAATAAACACAATAATAAACTGGTCAAGGAACGGCCTGAAAATCCAGTTCATCAAATCCATGAACGCTGCTGGGGCATTGGTGAGTCCGAACGACATCACTAAAAACTCATAATGCCCGTAGCGCGTACGAAAAGCAGTCTTCGGAACGTCGTCATTCCGAACCCGCAACTGATGATAACCCAATCTCAAATCAATCTTGGAAAAATGTCCCGCACCCTAGAGCTGATTAAACATATCATCAATGCGAGGTAATGGATACCTATTCTACACCGTAACTCGGTTCAATTGACGATCATCAATGCACAACCTCAAATTGCCGTCCTTCTTCTTGACGAACAGAACAGGAGCTCCCCAAGGCGAAACACTCGGACGCACAAGTCCCCTATCAAGCAACTCTTGCAGCCGATCCTTAAGGTCCGCCAGGGTCATCAGGTAAGGCGGTATAGAAATAAGCCTCGTGCCGGGGATCAAATCAATACAAAACTCAATCTCACGCTCTGGCGGCAATCCAGATAACTCATCGAGAAAAACGCCGGGAAACACTCTCACAATAGGAACCCGGTCCAACAAATCTACCGTGGCTCCGGTATCACGAATGAAAGCTATGAATCCCCGACATCCTCTCCTCAAAAGCCGACTAGCGCAAAGGGCTGAAATCAAACTGTGAGGGGCGGCACCACGGTCCCCCTGCTCAACAAGAAATGACTCGCCGGGAAAACAAAGCCTGACTGTCTTCTCGTGGCAGTCCATTGACCCGTAGTAGTAGCTAACCAGTCCATGCCCAGGAGAACGTCGAAGTCCAACATCTCAAGAACGATCAAGTCGACGGACGAATCTCTATCTCCATTACGGACGACACACGACCGAAACATGTGTCGCGCAACAAACGACTCGCCAACAGGAGTAGTTACGACAAGCGGCTGATCTTGCAAACACGACTCTCGGCCCAACCTCGGCACGAAGTGTGTAGAACATACGAGTGCGTAGATCCCGGATCAAACAAAACATATGCATCGAAGGAACATACTGAAAGAGTAACTAAAACCACTGCATTGGACGCCTGCACGACCTGATGAGTCAAAACAAATACTCGTGCCTGCCCTCTACCGGCAACTGGCTGTCCTCCGCCTCTGCCACCCCGTCCTCTCTGAACAAACCATCTGCGACCATGATCTCTCGGAGCATAAGTCTGACACGGAGCAACAACAGGCGCAAGAGGCAACGCTCTCTGAGGTGGAGAAGGTGGTAAGGTAACATGTGGTAAGGTTGACTCGTCCTCACGTGGCTCAGTACAATCTCTGACGCAATGATAAAAACTTCCGCACCGGAAACATCCAGACGATGACTGCTGACCCTCCTTGGGATAAGAGCTAAACAACTGGCCTCATCGCAAGCCTCTGCTACTCCCACGAAATGAACGAAATCTGTCGCGGCGTCTAAACCTCTGTCTCTGGGCTGATACACCAGTACGAACCCTCTTCGGTTCCGGAACGACCGAAGTCTCGAAAAGACGCTCCTCAACCAGTAGGGCTGCGTCCACTGCGGCTGCATATGTGTCATAATGCTGGGCGCTGATAGCAAGGAACAACTGGGTAAGAAGGCCTCACACAAATCTCTTGATCCACATCACCTCAGTGTCCACCAAATATGGAGCATACACAGATAGCTGGGTAAACTGAACATCATACTCTGCCACCGTCATACCCAGAGTCTTGCGTAACGACTCAAAACTGCGAGCTCGAGCATCTTTGACGCTCTGCAGAAGAAAACGGGCAAGAAAAACCATTACGAACTTAGCCTGGGTCATAGGAGAAAAACCTGTGGCTCTGCCCTTCTTTAAAGACTCGCACCACGTCTGGGCAAGACCCTTCGGACGAAAACTCGCTAACTCTACCCATCTCGAGTCGGAGCATCTCAGTGAATGACAGATCCTGGCCATCCGATCTATAAACGACTTGGGATCCTCAGCTGCATCAGTGCCTGTGAAAACCGGAGGTTTCAGCCTCATGAACTCAGATAATGATACGATGATAACCTTCGTTGCTGCAGGCACGACTGCATGAACCGTAGGCACCATCGCGGTCACCGTGACAGGTGGGAAAACCTCCTGTCTCTGCGCTCGACTGTTATCAACTAACGACCCTATCATCAGGCGCAAATCCTGCATACTGGCCTCTAGCCTAGTAATACAATCTATCGAAGGTGGATCAATCTGCTTCTGTGGAATAGACGTACCGCCCTGGTCAGTCCTCGTCTCCGATGAGCCGACCCTGACCTCGGCTCTCGCGGCCGCTCTCTGCGCCCTCGTAGTCTTCGGCGGCATAATGGTTGGAATTGAAAACATGATTCGATAAGAACATAGGAATCGAATCATGTTCATATCAGAAAACTGCATTTTAATACCACTCATTCATTATCTATTTAGTTATATATCGATGCTATTAACCAGTGTCTGCTCAGTAATTACAGATTACATGTATTCGTGATACAACACTGAAAACACACTCAAGATCACTGATATAATATTCGGGAGCCGACACTACAATCAGAACAGAAAACCGATCGATATCCAAAGAGCTCTTTTGCAATAACAAGTGTGCACATAATTTTTGGTCCAACACAATACATGTGTGACACTAGCTCTTTGGCATGGACCATGGACCATTTTGGGGTTGCCCTTGCACAAATCATGCAAGTAGACATATGTGTGGGTTTGCACAAATCAAAACAAATCCTAAATGACTTGCACCATTTACGATTGGTGAAGAAATACTTGGTTTTGGTCGTGAAAAGCAGTCGCAATTTACTTTGCCCTCCTTCTAATCCCTTTATTTGTCTTTACATAATACCTTCTGTACACCATAGTTAGGCTAATTGGTTTTCTTCATTCCCCACCGTTCGGCACGAGCCTAAGGTTTGGAAGAAGACTATCCAATTTGCGTAATAGGTGTACTATCTCCTAAACCAAGGAGTACTCGCAACCTGAGAGAAGGTAAAAGGAAAAGACAACTGAATAGTCTTATTTGTTTTCTCCAGAACCGGAAACCATCCTCGAAAAAATTCCTTCGAGTTCGTATCTAACCATACGATGGTTTTGTCCAATGGAAGTGGACGTTCGTAGTAATACGGGGTGTCCTGGAGAAAAGGGTAAAAGTAGGAGTGGCAATGAGGCTTGCAACTCTGACAATCCAAAAGCCAGTGTTTAAGAAGGTTCGGTTAATTTTGGTCTCTGAGTCATAGTCTTAGGGTTGGGTCAATGGTCGCTGCTAAAGAGAGAGAGAAAAGAAACACTCAGCGTGCACTCTAACCTAGATCAGAATGGTTACCAATTTATCTAATCTGGAAACCTCCCACTGTACCATCAAATTCTCCTCCAAACCTGAAAGAAGAACTAGTCGGGGTCACCCGAGGAGTAAACTAACTCATCAGTGGGAATCGGGATCCAACTATCATCGCATGATAACGTGACGGAATCCGCTCACGTCATCACACTCCAGAAGGTATGCGCATATCTGGCAAGTTTCAGTTTCTTTAGAAACTCCCGATGTGATTTCTGCCCCATGCTCTTATGACCTTGACTTTGGCCAACATATCATAAGTCACTTGTCAAGTTCTACCCGTCATTCTCCAGGTTAATTTGAGCACACCCGTATATACCCTTGACTTTAGCCAAAATAGTAGTACGACTGACCCAAATCAACCCATCTACCTATGCTGCATATGAATACCCAATAGCTACCAATCACTGTGCCTTGACTTTGGCCAACATACACATCTTGAATACTATTGACCACCCATATGAAATGACGGAGGGCTACGAATGGTTTCTGGCGAAAACCTTTAACGTAGTGAACTTGATATCGTTGAAGGAACGGATAGCTTTTTAAAAATATAGTGACGAAAACCGTTGCTAAATAGGTCACTCCCGGTGAAGGGATCTCGGCGCTTTCCCCGTAGAATAAGGTGCAGGATATTCCAACCGAATACCACGATGCAAAGAAAAAGTAATCGGCTATAGTGAAGTTATTGCCCTGACGCACACTTTTGTCCAAGGGGTCACTCCCGGTGAAGGGATCTCGGCCCTTGCCTTGTCGACTGAGGAGCAGGATATTCCAACTGAATACCACGATGCAAAACAAAAGAGAACGTCCTTGCAATAACAGCTTTTTGAAAAGTGTTCGAACAACATCAGATTTGGTTTGTTTTTAACTTACATTGATCCGAATCAACGCAGTCCCATCAATTGATCACACCAAAAAGAACGAAAATATACTGATGTACGTATATGCCATCCGTATTCGCTACTAGGTCCCGTCATTACCCGTTAGGTTAGCTAACTAACGACAGAGCGCGGACTGGACTAGCGCGGATGCAAAACATATACAACATCTACTAATATATATACCAATATATTATTTTCGCTCAAGGCGTGATAAAATGCAACATCACAGAAATGTACAGCATCATAGAACAATACAGATATCTGGCATCCCCGGGTTTCACAGAGCCACTACTGAAACCCGACGTTCCCCTGGTCGTGTGGATAGCCTGTGCAATGAAATCCTAGACCCCTACGGGCGCGGCAAATTACCCGCCAAAACCTGAAGCGAGGCAGCCCCCTTCAGCAACGTGAATGGACCACCCAGCACTTCACGGAATCCGGTTACTTGGGCACCCCTCCTGGGTCAACCTGTACCCCCTACGAGTGCAGCGAATAGCCCGCCAATCCTAGAGTGAAGCCCCCTCCGTCTCAATGCCATGAGATGCGGGCCCGTTGCCCTCTAGAACCCGTCTATCCGTGCACCCCTCCTTGGGGTTATCCTAGTACAGAAAGTAAAATATACATACAACGGGTACATCGACCGCAACCTGGTCGTGCCCCAAAATAATAATACAATCAGGCAGTGACGGCAGTCCACATGTCGGACGCTCGCCCCGCAATATCAAATGTACATAATACAACTACAACTGTACTAGCATTGCATCCAGGCTATCCCCCCCGACCGATCCGCAACATCACAGCAATACACAGAACATCAACGTGAATGTCACGTTCGCAAATCCGTCTAACCGGGATATAGCAGTTAGACTGGATTTACCGATCAAGTGACATTCACGGTCGCAGATATAATGTAAATACTGTGAAATAATGTGTTTAAAATATCCGATCGATTAAATTTTACCAAGTGGGCCCCCAAGTACTACTGTAGCACATCAAGAAATCTGGGCCCAAAAATAACATTCCAGAAAACCTATTTTCCACTCAGGAGCATTCTGTAGAATTTTGGGGGACTGAACAGTTCAAGTCGCGGTGGAACCGCGGCCCAAGCATCGGTTTGGCCGCGGTTTCGCGGTGGATTGGACTGTTCACGAGCCCAAATTTTCACAAAACTCTTAGAATGTCCTGCACATCACTCTGAAACAACCTGAAAAATTTTTGGACTTCAAAAAATTTCGACAGAAACTGATGTGAAGAAAAATACGGTTTTTGGAAAATTGTTCGATCGGAGATGTAAAACACATTAGACAAAACTAGACTATGTTAATGGCGAGTCTCTGATACCACTGTAAGTGCATGGCGGCGCCCCGGCCTCCATCCCGAGGCCAAATGCGGAAGCGGTGGTTAACTTTAATTTTTCTTGAACCGGCACCACCGCGCACTAAAACCTGGATCGTGCCATTAACTAGTCCTAGCTAATTACAAGATGGGGAAGAGAGATATACCGAGTGATCCGAGTCCTCCGGTCTTCTTGCCGTCGTCCCGATCTCCCGTGGAATGTCCGATCTCCACCTACTCGCCGGAAAGGGCACCACGTTGCCTGCTTCTTTTACGGGCTCCCACCTGTATACCGAGGCAACTCGGGCATGAAGTTGGCGAACCGACGTGCCCAAGGTTTGCTGTAGAATGTGTAGTGCTCATGTCTCATTTGGGGTTTGTATGGAGTTGCCTTTTGAGATGGTGGAGGAATGGAGTTTTGGAGACTGATCTTGTGGGATTTTTGCCAAAGCAAAAGCACAAAAACCCCACACCAAATGAAATGGGCAGCCCCTCCCCAATGTGGCCGGCCATGAAAAAATGGTGGAGTGAGAATGAGAGAGAGGTGAATGGATGATAGAACCCCAACCATAATGCGAGGGAATAAAGATAATCATGAAGGGAAATGATCACAAACAAACCCACACACCAAAACAAATCAACTCCCATCACCAAAAAGTCATGCCATCATGATACTACAAGACTAGTCATGATGACGAAAGAAAGTCAAGCAATGATGGTGCAAGTATCATGATACAATAATATGCAAAGACCCCCTTCCAAATTGCTTATTTGCACAAATGCAAATAAGCCCTCCTCCACCAATCTTCGGCCATTGAAAGATACAAATAAAAATGGCCGAAACGGAAAGCAAACTAGCAACTCCAGAAAACTGGTCCCGTAATAAATTACAGGAAAACCCCGATACTGTCTATACACACCCGCATCTGTATTCCGACCGAATACAAATGCAATGAGACAAAATCTATACTATACTATACTAGGATCCGGCTTAAACCAAAGACGGCTAGTAATATCCGTCCGATCCTGATCCGTGCAATACCGCACGTATCTGATTGAACTCTGCCATATATCCATACGGCCTCTAGTACTAACTGTCCGATCCTGATCCGTGCAATACCGCACGTATCTGATCGAACCCTGCCATATCTCCATACGGCCTCTAGTACTAACTGTCTGATCCTGATCCGTGCAATACCGCACGTATTTGATCGAACCCTGCCTTATCTCCAT
This sequence comes from Agapanthus africanus, assembly GCA_030015575.1. Classification (NCBI taxonomy): domain Eukaryota; kingdom Viridiplantae; phylum Streptophyta; class Magnoliopsida; order Asparagales; family Amaryllidaceae; genus Agapanthus; species Agapanthus africanus. The sequence goes on from JASDDO010000012.1 coordinate 360,824,597, forward strand.
ACGGCCTCTACAGCTTTTTCCCCGAAAGCTTGAGTAACTGAATGTGTGGTGGACTCTAAAGACTCGTCAATACTATGGCTAAGGATTTAACCACTAGCACGTCAGAGGTATTAGCCATACGTGACGGGCGACCGGCTATTGACAAAAAGGGACGTCGATGAGCGAACTCATCCTGACACCCTACTGAGCCTGTCAGTGACAATATCCGTACAGTCCGGTCCGTTCGTCTATGAGCATCGCATGGCGGTCCTAAGTGGTCGGTACAAGTCAGACCCCAAAAGCGGTACAAGTCGTGTCGGAGTGTATCCCAGAACACCCTGAGATACTACTGGAATACCTACCAGTAAATCTCCTGCCTCGGCCGAGGGCTTCATGTAATGGCTCTCCTAGACACAGCGCGACCTCACCCCCAATACCGGGAGAGACGAACCCTTGAAGATCCACTCACTGCCTCCATGTGGCTCGGGACTGTACCCAACTAAAACCTGTTTGCAGGTCTCCTTTGAGCGTGGTAGGGTAGTAATCAAAGTACAGTGGGAACTCATACGAGACAAATGACGATCCCCAGGTCGATGAACTAACCTGTACACATGTCACCAGGGAACTGCTATCTGACGTCAGGTATAAGACCAACTAGCATGTTCCCGGCGAGTCCTTTCCGGTGTGCTCATAACCCAATGAGCACCTATATACATCTTAGGTGAACCAACTGACACCAGTGGCTTGTGAGACCGACCACCGCCCCTCGTTGGGGTCTCGACTGTATACACTAGTCTACTCTGGAGTATCGATGCCCAGTCTCGAAACTCCCACGACTAGGGACCTTTTAAGGATGTGCTTATAGACCACCAGCTCTCACGTATATGATAGCCCTCATACTTCTGGCAGTCAAGGAAGAATCCTAGGGGCTCTATCAACGTGCAATAGTGACATGTCAGGTCACCTAAAGCAGTACACGATGATAAAGATAAACCAGATAGCATACTATCATCTTGAGTAAGACTGTCCTACCGGAATAGGTCCTCCCTCAATCATTGCAATCACATGCCTGTGATCCAATAATTGACTCTGAGGGCACTATCTCCAACAATCTCCCACTTGCACTCAAGGCTAATTATTGCGATGTCGCATACTCACATCCCGTGTGATACCGAACACCCAACTCCTCTAGTAGTCAGTCTCACAAAACCCGTTTGCAAAACTATTGCGTTCGAGGAATAGCCTCAGTGGGTGGATCCGCCTTGATGTTTCTTTCTATGTCTCTCTATATCTCAAGTTCGCGGAGAAACACATCTCCCGAAATGAGCAACACCTGTCTTAGAATATGTCTGGATGTCTGATGGGACCTAGCTCATAAATGAACTCCAAATCCAAACTTCTTAGACTGTATCGTCAACCGAACTTAATCAGTATCCTGCGCCATGCCTCCCTCAGTATTGCCTTGGACCACCTGTCCAAAATACTGCCCCTCGTCAGAAGGAAAACTATAACTCTGACAACCTCCTTGTCGTCCAGGTCACCTTGGAAGCCTGGAATGATAACTGTCTCCCGAATGAGGCTCTCGTTATCATATCCCTAGAACATCAACTTATGTTCTAAAACTGCTTCCGACTGTTTCTCCAGGATTGGATCAATGTCAACTTATTGCATCTAGTGCAAGAACAACATCTGGTGTGGTACTTGACATCTCATGATTGACTCAATTGCCTGAGCAAGTGATCTGTCAATCATGCACATCCCTCTCCCCTTTGGTCTGTAAGACACCTTTAGAGAGGGTGACTCCATTACCTGCAGGTACACTACCGTGCCAGGAGTCGTCCATTCTAAATATTCTTAGAATGCTGTCTAAGTACCCTGATTGGGAAACCACCCAAATCTAGATCTAAAACCATATATCTATTAACCAGTATGTTTGATATAATATCCAAGTCCCATATGGAGAAACTACTGTGTGACGACCAAAGTATAACCGACTGTAGTATAGGAATTTCACTTCCTACTCTGTGTATGTCTTCCAAATACCATGACAACACACCCTACTACCTTCTCAACAGATCCATCCCCTATTCTGATGAAGTCAAATCTATGACTGTCACATCAGAAATTGATGATCTATCTCCGCTATATCTGCTTTAGTCTATAAATAGACATAAGCTACCTTTCCACCAATGCTTCCGCTGCTCCCACTGACTACGACAACCCTCTGGCAGAGTCATAAACACGTACACTTCTAAAACTAGTTTAGAACGACGCTATAATCATCCTCCCGCCGGGTCTCGCAACCTGGAACAACAGCAGTGGCAAGTGTGGGTAAACAAGAACTTCCCTGTCATCGTCCTTGAGGCTGCCGGAGTACCTCTCGGGTGCCTGAAGTTACCCACCTTATCTGCGGAGTGGCCAATGGAATGTCAATCCAGATTGAATCTTTAGGTTCCTATGAAATCTTCAGTAATCATTTGTGGTTCTGGAATCACTTCCAGTTCTACCATACTCCCACTACTGTTTTCTGAAAAAATATCCATTTTTAATAAAACTGTGGCGAGTCTAGAACAATATCACTATTGATCTTCCAGATGGTAGAAATTCAACTCTCGTCATAGCCTGGGTCAACCCACAAACAGCCATTACAGAAACGTGCCTTGAGTTGTCCAGTGTCTGGTTTTAATCATAAGCCGGACAACTCCCTGTGCCTTAACATCGTTAAGACATGAACTGTTCTATATCCAATATAGAACCAGAGGCACTGATTTAGTTGAACCAGATTCAAATCATGCAGCTGTCTCCAGTGCATGTCAACTAAATAGAAAGAGGCCGATCAGCGTTACTCAACTTAAGAATGCTTCCAACTATGAGTAACCTGAAAGAGAAGCAAGTTCTCTTAATCATTACTATCAACTGAACACCATAGAAAAGTATCTACATCTTCGATCACTTTGTAGAATCCCGATACTTGCAATACCTGGTTCTCTACTTTATTCAAATACCTATAACTTCTCAAAATTCGGACCCTGTGTTTCCACGAAACACCTGTCTAAAAACTAAAGAAGTCATAAGTAAACCGAATATAGTACGAGGACCAACCCCTCTGTCCAGATGGACCCTGGACAACGTACAATACTCTGTATAAGTGTCACGACCCGAAAGAGCACGTGACTGGCCCTTGAACCATATGAAGTCTATAGGACTCCATCTGATCCAAGTAAGCCAAAAGCCCAGAAATCTAAAACCATTTTTAAGAATAAGTAAAGAAACTGGTTTAAAGAAGTGAAGAAAAACATGTTTGAAATCAAGGTTTTTAAATAACTAAGCCGAATATGCATTTTTAAAAACAGTACAGTCTTTTCTAAAAATTTCGGCAGAGTTTCTTTTGTAAAACTGGCCCCGAATGGGGTATAACAAGGATAACAATATATGCAATGATAAAGGCATCCCCAAGCGGGAGCTAGCTCTTCGTCAATCGACGGTCACCACCACACATGCAACAATAATATACAACGCCAAGTGGCGAGGATCAAATCCAAAAGAAAGCTCAAAAGCAACAAGAAAACCGCAACACTACTAAGCGCGACTCTATGGTCGAATAATACATCACTAGTCTAGGTCTGAAACAATATACGAGTTTTGGTTGATGGATATTCTAGATACAATGAATAATATAAATACAACGGCGGTTCTGATACAAAAGAACCCACCTATCCAAGCAAATCACCCAAAAGGAAGCAGTGTGCCAGAAATGCCGCTATAGAACTGTACGGCAAACCTGCAAGAACTGGGGCACAACGGGGGTGAGTTGCCAACTCGTGAATAGAAAGATATCTACAAGCAGAGATCGAATGCATGACCCAACCTAGGTCAATACGATCAGATATAAAGAAACCTCAATATGAATAAAGCTGAAGCATGCTAAACTGGCAATGTAATCTCTATACGTGAATGTAGTGCCAAGTGCTCGTGCTAGTGCCTCAGGTAATAGTATGTCATGAATATGAGGTATGAATGCATGAAAGCAGAATACATGTAAATGAAGAAACTGTTTTCATAATTTAGTGAGATTTCCCTTGTATTTTTAGTTGAGGTATCATAATGAAATCAGCATAAAACAGTGCCTAGCATCGGCACAAAACGTAATCCCAATATCTCGATATCTCTGTATCACAGTCTCTGTACCTCGAAATCTCGAAATCCCAATGTCTCAATCATAATATCTAGGGCGCCGTCAGTCCAGACCGGCCCCTACCATCCATCTCAAGACCACGACGGTATCCTCCGGATATCCGACGCGTCGGGTAAAATCACCGGTAGGTAGTGCTCCCCTGCCAGGCTCACATCGTCATCACCACGCGCTTCTTGCCCCGGGGTACCTTACCGGGTCCACCATGTACCCGAAACGGTTCATCCGTCTCCTCGAATCGGGTTTCCAAATCCATCAGCAAACTCATGGTGGACGACTCATACATCATGGGAAAACCGCACTTTTTATTTTAAAGAGAGAAAAGAAGTTTATATAAGTTTTGCGGTTTTCCCCCAAATCCAGAAAATCTCATGGAAATCCGAATCCAATCCTCAATAGCATGTAAACAGTGCATACAGGCATAAAAATCCATGAATAATAACATGCATGATGTAACAACTAATAATTACAATGTCTAATCTAGCATATAAGGCAAGTACACTAATATCATGTCTAAATTATTAGCTAACAACCTATGTCGATGCAATAATATTTTCTAAGGTGTACGTGACATGGCAATTACCGATGGAGATGTGTGTGAGCCGGCAAGTAAGTGTACGTGGTACATACGCATCATCGGTAATGGTGCTGGTGTCCTAACAGCATAACATCAATAATGGAGTATGAAACATAATATAAGCATGCGATGCGATGCGAACCACAATAATGAGCGGAAGCTGAATACTAGACGCAACTATAACTAATCTGCATTAATCTAAAATAACCTCTACAATTGGTGCCTTTTGAAATAACACGAATCATGGGGTTTTGAAAATAGGGGCTACGGTGTTTTTATGAAAAGATACGTCTTTTGAAATATCCGTAGGATCCCTTGGGCTGTCTTTTAAAATACCCACGATTCGTTAGTTTTTGAAATAGGTAGGAGTCTAATCTAATCTAACAACCATCTTAAACTATACGGCTGAACTAACAAGTAGAGCTACGGGTGAGGAAACCGCCTAACATCTGAGTCGATACATATACATACATGTATATATATTAGTCGGTGATCCCGCCTCAATAATATCATATCCGATACCCTATCTATAATCAGACATCCCAAGTCAAGAGTGCGGATCAATCATCAAAATATAGCTTGTACGTAAATCCGTCGTACGGCATCCCAAATCTGGGTACGGGTCAATATCACATTCATCATACTATTTATCTGGTATCCTCTTTATCAAATGTCATGATCGGGGTACTGATCTACGTCTAGTACAATATTGATACCCTCAATGTATGCATGCAGGTGTAAGAATCACTACGTCAAAAGACCCGTTAAAACATCGTGTCGTATCTCGATACGAACCAAATCACATCACCGATCTCCTGGCCTCAAGCCCAATCTCATCGACTCATCTCAAATCCCAAATACTATCCTCAAATCCAGTATATAAACACATAGTCCCATACCCATGTGTAGATATACGCACCATCATATGCACTCTAATAAATGAAAGAATGAATGCAAGTATGTGTGTAAATGTATGTGTGAGTGCAACCACTACTCTAGGGTTCGCACTAAACCAAACCAATATATTCTTATCATCAAAATATCATTATTACCATCAATAACCCTAAACAACACATAATAAATATTCGTGTGTATACGTATTCGTATACATCACCACGGACTGCGGGGGTGCTATACGCCATCCACCCGACTTCTCCCCACAGATATAAATCTACTCACATTGCTTCTCGTGTGCCAAAGCCGATGTCGCTATCTTCACCTCCTTTGCCTCAACATCACGCGGGGTACCTACAAGTATATCACAATGCTAAAGCACATGAAAATCACATCGGAAACCAAAATAGCACACGCTACCCGCATAGGTAAAAACCTATCGACTCGCATGTAAACACAATCAAAATCCACTTGTCGTTGACGTCCAAACGCCACCCGACAGGAATGAATCACCAAATACCAAAATCCATGCCAAAACAAGTCCCAAATTATACACCAACATAGGAAAATCAACCCAGATTTCACCCTAGATGGAATCAGTCAAAACTAGACATACTCAGGGTCAAAACTAGAGGAAATGGGGGCATGCACAGAAAACGAAGCAATTCCTTAAAATAACTTATTTTAGAATTTTCCATAATTTTTCCCCATTTATCTGTATTTAATTATACCAGAATATTAAAATATTCATTAAAATAATATTAAATTATAAAATTTCCCAAAAATCATATTTTATTATTTTGAAGACGTTACAATCTACCCCCCTTAAAGAAATTCGGTCCCCGAATTTAAATTTAAACCCCCAAATACTAAAATATTTCAATACAAATTCCAAGTCATCGGGGTTCCGAAATCATCTATACATAAAACATCATAGCGCAATGCATGCGCATGAGTACTGAGCAGATAACTCAAAAGCAACACTCCATCAAGCATCCGCAATCATCGGAGTCATGATAACGACACAATGTCAAATCCAATACAAAATCAATATGATATGGACCAAGACTATACATGTAGACATCCAATCTATACATGTAAATAGCTGATGCAAATGTATGCCAAATCTTTTTAAGTCGCTGTGCGATGCGCGTAACACTGCACAGTGGCGGACGTTTCTCATAAGAAAATAACTATATATGTGTATATATATCCTTTGTTTAATAGGTACGTTCCGCCGTTTTGAAAACAGTTTAGAAGGGTTTCCTTGTTTTTAAAACGTTTCGTGTCATATCGGACACGTAGGTATATACTGAGACTATAGCTCGCTTTTCGGAAATCCCTTCGATAACTATCGATGCATGCAAAATATATCCAGGTACTGCCCACTGACTAGTCCTGCTCAGTATGAAAGCAAATATCCAACATCATAAAAATGTACTGCTCCAAAAGGAATAAATCCCAAAAATCACATAACACCACCCTGTGCGTCTGGTGCGCACGGAAATCAAAATCCATATATGTGCTAAACATGTGCACAAAACAACATCTAGGTGCAACGGGTGTGCACGAAGCATCTGTCATAGGCAACGTGTGCCTGGCAGCCAAAACAGGTGCATCTGACATGCACGAAGAATCTCGATTTAGTGCATCTGGTGTGCCCCAAAATCGTATCTCAAAACATGCGCCCAACATGCGCGAAAATCCAAATCGGTGCATCCATCATGCACGAATGAAAATCTAGACCCTGCGCACTCAATATGCACGGAATCACAAAATCCAATAGCAACGTCGAATATGCGTAAGTCCAGTCAAAAGCACGGAGTGCAAGAATCCACATCAATATCACAATCAAAATCGACATACCGAAAGGCATCAAATCGAAGTCAGGTGCAATCGTAATGCACAAAATATAAATCCGGTGCAACAAAGGCACGAAATATAAATCTGATGCGATAAACGCAAGAAACATAAAACTGGTGCGACAAATGCACGAAGTATAGAACTGGTGCATCCCATGCACAAATACCAAGCAATAACTCAAATACGTAAGCAGCAACACCAAGTGTATCCAGATATGAAGAAAATCATAAACGTGTGCAGCTGCGGGCACAAAACACATATCGATACACTACAAGCACATATAAGCTATACCGAGTGCAAAATCAAAACACTAAAATTACATGAAACTCTGCTGGAAGCGTAAATCAAATCACCAGCATAAAATAGGCATGAAATCGCAATCAACAGCTCAAGAGTAATAACTATGTACAAGGTATAAATACCCAGTAGGTGCAACCATGGTGCACAAAATCAAATATCATGAAACTCAGTCATCAAGACTAAATCATGTGAATAGATCGCCCAAAATACCGAAATCCAAAGCAACGGATACGTGATAATCAAATCACAAAATCACAAATCATAATTACCGTCGTCGATATACCATCCTTCAGGGTCAAGAAGGTACCGGAACATCCGATGCTAGCTGCGCAAGATATCTACTTGCCTCTTGCTCGCGGCTGGCGTCCTCTGCCTCTGGTTCCTGATCTTTCCTGTAGATTACCAATCTCGCAATCCATCGGCTCATCGGCCTGGTCAGGAGTACTGACAGGAACGATTCCGTTCTGGCACTTTCCTGGTCACCTTTCGGTCAATCCTCACGACCGCTCGTAAGGCAGCGTATCACTGGCGTCGGCCTCTGGCTCTCTGAAAGCACGTCACACATCTGATCCTGGGTGCAAACATCATTGCAGCAATGTCCTGGAAGGAATCCTGCTCAAGGTCTCTTCCGATCATGCCTATGCCGATCTGTACAGAGGCTGGCTTCCTGCACAACCTCTTCTCGCTCAAAAACACCTGTGTCCTCAGCACAATATTTTCTCGGAAACTGGTCACATTCCAACGTCTCTGTAAGCATATCAGGTCTCTAGTCTCGACGGGAAGCAATGACAGCTCATCAGTGTCTCACACGAACCTCTTGTTCCAACTGTCTCTATCGTCGTCCACTATGACGTCACGCCAAGCTACTACGCACTGCACTGTTCTCGGCCACGGTCAATCTGAAGTCTCTCGCACGGACACGAAATCGCATATTCTGTAGCTTCATCATTCTGTAGAGGATGTCAGGCCGAACAGGTCCTCGGGAACACGTCCCAACCATCGGAGGAATACTCATCACTCGTCTGTCCCTGATCGATCTGCAACGCATCTGGGTAAGTTCCTTTATCCGAACATGGTCAACTACCTCGTCGACAATGCCGAACTCTGTCCTGCTGGGTGTGCGCAATACGACCACTCCTGGTCTAGGTCTTCTCGTAACGTACTCCAGAAAGGTCCTGTCGAGGTTCCTTTCTCCAATCTCAATCCTGCCGAAATGCCCGGAAGTCATCATCCAATGCTGAAGCTAAAGCTTATTCCGGAACGGCTGCATACCTATCGCGCTTCTCTCTGGAAGATACATCCATATACCACGCCTCGGGGTGCATATCACATCTCTAATGTCAGCGGAGTGGGACGTCATCTCGTCGAAATCTCGTACGAACTCTTTACTCCACCTTGCTCAATGTCGACTGATTCGGACTTAACTCATCGTGGCTACACGAACTGCGCTCCGACGGCTACGCTCGCATCTGGAGTCTCCCAAGCAGTGTCCCATCACGATATCCGAAAGATGTCGAACCATCCGATCGACTCGTCAGATCCTCATAATCCCCCAAGAGATCACATCATGGGTACAGTTTAATAGTATCGAGTACATGCCACAGCGTCGGTGGTCCAGCCGTAGAAGGGCAAACCCAAGCCTCACTAATGGCGCTGAGGAACCACCGCAAACCCGAAGGTTCAAAGGCTTTCACACGGTCATTAAGTCGAGTTAGGGTTTCATTCTTCTAGAGAGTCCATAGAATCACCTGCATGTCTTTCTGTATACTTTAAACTTGGAAAATGGGCTCCTGACATTCGATCGTCTCTATCGACTCTCAACGAACCTGCGTGAAGTCGTCTCTAGCTGGAAACAATCTATCTGATGACCTCGCATCGGTAAACAAACGAACCACCTGTCCTAGTCATTCATCCTCAGGTGACTAGCGACTCGCTATCATCTCTCTAAGTATATGCTCGCGCTGCAGTAGCTCCAACCATCTGGGCGACATCTCGTCATTTGCAGCAGCAACTGGCTTATTCGCCTGTACGCCGAACAGCGCCTCAATCCTCCAGGAAAGGCAATACATAGGCGGTCATCTCTGAGTCGGTCTGCTCTAGATCTGAGTAAGACTCTCCACACTGGAAATCTTCAACTCATCAGGGCCCGCTCCGGCGCAAAATCGGACGAATCACCTTCGTCTCTCAAATCGGATAGACTAGCTATCATCTGTCTCATATCTGCCTGAAAGCTACGGCAATCTCAGCTCGTAAGCTTCGGAAGAGACATCCTGTCAATCTCAGCAACAGCTGGTCCATCTGTCTGCACGGTAGGCGACATCACAATCTCTGAGGTATGCTGTACATCAACAGTCCTCTCTCAACTGGCAGCTCTAACAATGGCCCGATCATCCGGTGCAAGACCAAGCACTCGCCTCCACTAGAGGTCACAATCACCAACACTAACTCGAGACGTTCCCATGTCACCAGAAAACACAATGGTCGGCCCTCGTACCAAACGAGCTCACACCGGCCGTAACCCTAGCAGCAGCCCAAACTGCCCTCAAACATGGTGACAGGAACCTCAATCGAGTATCAAGGAGAGCACATCAATGGCAAGAAAGGAAACAACAGATCCAAAGTGGATACATGATCATGGGAAGGAACAGCATCAATAAAGGTATGATCATGAAACTAATAGAATCGGGGATCTCAAATGGATGTATAATCCTGGATATAAAGAGGATCACTGATCTCGAAAATATGTACATCCTAAGGTTCCTTAAGCGGAATGGCGTGTCGTAAGTATGCCGCGGAACATACCAACGGTACGTCACTCTACTTTAGTTACCTATTCCATCAACCAAGGGTCATCCTACACGACGAAAGTTCGGGTCTAATACCCCCTCGACCAAGTCTAAGTTCCGTAAGGTCAAGCCTAAGTTCCGTATATATATAAACGCCCTAGGCTCCACATAGTCAAACTTAGACTCGAACCAAGGTCAACCTAGCGCTCTGATACCAACTTTGTCACGACCCGAAAGAGCACGTGACTGGCCCTTGAACCATATGAAGTCTATAGGACTCCATCTGATCCAAGTAAGCCAAAAGCCCAGAAATCTAAAACCATTTTTAAGAATAAGTAAAGAAACTGGTTTAAAGAAGTGAAGAAAAACATGTTTGAAATCAAGGTTTTTAAATAACTAAGCCGAATATGCATTTTTAAAAACAGTACAGTCTTTTCTAAAAATTTCGGCAGAGTTTCTTTTGTAAAACTGGCCCCGAATGGGGTATAACAAGGATAACAATATATGCAATGATAAAGGCATCCCCAAGCGGGAGCTAGCTCTTCGTCAATCGACGGTCACCACCACACATGCAACAATAATATACAACGCCAAGTGGCGAGGATCAAATCCAAAAGAAAGCTCAAAAGCAACAAGAAAACCGCAACACTACTAAGCGCGACTCTATGGTCGAATAATACATCACTAGTCTAGGTCTGAAACAATATACGAGTTTTGGTTGATGGATATTCTAGATACAATGAATAATATAAATACAACGGCGGTTCTGATACAAAAGAACCCACCTATCCAAGCAAATCACCCAAAAGGAAGCAGTGTGCCAGAAATGCCGCTATAGAACTGTACGGCAAACCTGCAAGAACTGGGGCACAACGGGGGTGAGTTGCCAACTCGTGAATAGAAAGATATCTACAAGCAGAGATCGAATGCATGACCCAACCTAGGTCAATACGATCAGATATAAAGAAACCTCAATATGAATAAAGCTGAAGCATGCTAAACTGGCAATGTAATCTCTATACGTGAATGTAGTGCCAAGTGCTCGTGCTAGTGCCTCAGGTAATAGTATGTCATGAATATGAGGTATGAATGCATGAAAGCAGAATACATGTAAATGAAGAAACTGTTTTCATAATTTAGTGAGATTTCCCTTGTATTTTTAGTTGAGGTATCATAATGAAATCAGCATAAAACAGTGCCTAGCATCGGCACAAAACGTAATCCCAATATCTCGATATCTCTGTATCACAGTCTCTGTACCTCGAAATCTCGAAATCCCAATGTCTCAATCATAATATCTAGGGCGCCGTCAGTCCAGACCGGCCCCTACCATCCATCTCAAGACCACGACGGTATCCTCCGGATATCCGACGCGTCGGGTAAAATCACCGGTAGGTAGTGCTCCCCTGCCAGGCTCACATCGTCATCACCACGCGCTTCTTGCCCCGGGGTACCTTACCGGGTCCACCATGTACCCGAAACGGTTCATCCGTCTCCTCGAATCGGGTTTCCAAATCCATCAGCAAACTCATGGTGGACGACTCATACATCATGGGAAAACCGCACTTTTTATTTTAAAGAGAGAAAAGAAGTTTATATAAGTTTTGCGGTTTTCCCCCAAATCCAGAAAATCTCATGGAAATCCGAATCCAATCCTCAATAGCATGTAAACAGTGCATACAGGCATAAAAATCCATGAATAATAACATGCATGATGTAACAACTAATAATTACAATGTCTAATCTAGCATATAAGGCAAGTACACTAATATCATGTCTAAATTATTAGCTAACAACCTATGTCGATGCAATAATATTTTCTAAGGTGTACGTGACATGGCAATTACCGATGGAGATGTGTGTGAGCCGGCAAGTAAGTGTACGTGGTACATACGCATCATCGGTAATGGTGCTGGTGTCCTAACAGCATAACATCAATAATGGAGTATGAAACATAATATAAGCATGCGATGCGATGCGAACCACAATAATGAGCGGAAGCTGAATACTAGACGCAACTATAACTAATCTGCATTAATCTAAAATAACCTCTACAATTGGTGCCTTTTGAAATAACACGAATCATGGGGTTTTGAAAATAGGGGCTACGGTGTTTTTATGAAAAGATACGTCTTTTGAAATATCCGTAGGATCCCTTGGGCTGTCTTTTAAAATACCCACGATTCGTTAGTTTTTGAAATAGGTAGGAGTCTAATCTAATCTAACAACCATCTTAAACTATACGGCTGAACTAACAAGTAGAGCTACGGGTGAGGAAACCGCCTAACATCTGAGTCGATACATATACATACATGTATATATATTAGTCGGTGATCCCGCCTCAATAATATCATATCCGATACCCTATCTATAATCAGACATCCCAAGTCAAGAGTGCGGATCAATCATCAAAATATAGCTTGTACGTAAATCCGTCGTACGGCATCCCAAATCTGGGTACGGGTCAATATCACATTCATCATACTATTTATCTGGTATCCTCTTTATCAAATGTCATGATCGGGGTACTGATCTACGTCTAGTACAATATTGATACCCTCAATGTATGCATGCAGGTGTAAGAATCACTACGTCAAAAGACCCGTTAAAACATCGTGTCGTATCTCGATACGAACCAAATCACATCACCGATCTCCTGGCCTCAAGCCCAATCTCATCGACTCATCTCAAATCCCAAATACTTTCCTCAAATCCAGTATATAAACACATAGTCCCATACCCATGTGTAGATATACGCACCATCATATGCACTCTAATAAATGAAAGAATGAATGCAAGTATGTGTGTAAATGTATGTGTGAGTGCAACCACTACTCTAGGGTTCGCACTAAACCAAACCAATATATTCTTATCATCAAAATATCATTATTACCATCAATAACCCTAAACAACACATAATAAATATTCGTGTGTATACGTATTCGTATACATCACCACGGACTGCGGGGGTGCTATACGCCATCCACCCGACTTCTCCCCACAGATATAAATCTACTCACATTGCTTCTCGTGTGCCAAAGCCGATGTCGCTATCTTCACCTCCTTTGCCTCAACATCACGCGGGGTACCTACAAGTATATCACAATGCTAAAGCACATGAAAATCACATCGGAAACCAAAATAGCACACGCTACCCGCATAGGTAAAAACCTATCGACTCGCATGTAAACACAATCAAAATCCACTTGTCGTTGACGTCCAAACGCCACCCAACAGGAATGAATCACCAAATACCAAAATCCATGCCAAAACAAGTCCCAAATTATACACCAACATAGGAAAATCAACCCAGATTTCACCCTAGATGGAATCAGTCAAAACTAGACATACTCAGGGTCAAAACTAGAGGAAATGGGGGCATGCACAGAAAACGAAGCAATTCCTTAAAATAACTTATTTTAGAATTTTCCATAATTTTTCCCCATTTATCTGTATTTAATTATACCAGAATATTAAAATATTCATTAAAATAATATTAAATTATAAAATTTCCCAAAAATCATATTTTATTATTTTGAAGACGTTACAATAAGTCCCTTGAGTCTGATAACTCATTCACTATGTGTCGTAGGTTGAAAACTGTATTTATGGTTATGAAGAATTACACCGCTGTTTAATGCTCCTTACCTAACCATCCACTAATATAGGTAAATGTCATAGACATAATTTCAAAAAAGTATATCTCACTCTATGAAAATAGACGTACAGATATATCAATTTTGAAATTGGTGCATAACAGCGGATATTCAAAACCAAATATTTGCCGACCGGCAAACAGCCCAGGTGATTTCCTCAAATATCACTGATTACAACGAAACCCGATATAATGAGGATGATCACCTAATTCCCAATAACTTACTCCCACTCATCATCTGTAAAACCATACAGATGTGAGAATCGTACCTGGTAAATACATACCCTGGAGCAAGTGTCTAATTGGGAAATCGGTTTTCCTTTAACAGTACACAGCGAAACTGAAACATTGAAATATTTCGATGGGGTATCCCGGTATTCTTAGTAATGCCTCTTCCATTATCCAGATTCACAACTGTAACCGTGTAATTCTTTGCCATCTTTCCAAATCCCTTTCTATGTCTTTAGTCATTACCTTCTGTACACCCCTTTAGGCCAAATGGTTTTCTTCCTTCCCTACCGTTCGGCACCAGCCTATGGTTTGGAAGAAGACTATCCAATGAACATAATGGGTGTACTGTCCTAATCCTAGGAGCACTCGCAATGCGAGAGAAGGTGAAGATAAAAGACAACCGAATAAACCTTATTCCTATTTCACGTGAACCAGAATCCATCCCCGAACTGGAATAAGTTCCTTTCGAGTTCGTATATAACCATACGATGGAGTATCCAATAAACTGTTGATCTTCGTAGTGATACAGAGTGTCCTGGAGAAATACAAAGATGATTAAGGATTGGTGAAGAAATACTTGGTTTTGGTCGTGAATAGCAGTCGCAATTTACTTTGCCCTCCTTCTAATCCCTTTATTTGTCTTTACATAATACCATCTGTACACCATCGTTAGGCTAATTGGTTTTCTTCATTCCCCACCATTCGGCACCAGCCTAAGGTTTGGAAGAAGACTATCCAATTTGCGTAATAGGTGTACTATCTCCTAAGCCAAGGAGTACTCGCAACCTGAGAGAAGGTAAAAGGAAAAGACAACTGAATAGTCCTATTCGTTTTCTCCAGAACCGGAAACCATCCTCGAAAAAATTCCTTCGAGTTCGTATCTAACCATACGATGGTTTTGTCCAATGGAAGTGGACGTTCGTAGTAATACGGGGTGTCCTGGAGAAAAGGGTAAAAGTAGGAGTGGCAATGAGGCTTGCAACTCTGACAATCCAAAAGCCAGTGTTTAAGAAGGTTCGGTTAATTTTGGTCTCTGAGTCATAGTCTTAGGGTCGGGTCAATGGTCGCTGCCAAAGAGAGAGAGAAAAGAAACACTCAGCGTGCACTCTAACCTAGATCAGAATGGTTACCAATTTATCTAATCTGGAAACCTCCCACTGTACCGTCAAATTCTCCTCCAAACCTGAAAAAGAACTAGTCGGGGTCACCCGAGGAGTAAACTAACTCATCAGTGGGAATCGGGATCCAACTATCATCGCATGATAACGTGACGGAATCCGCTCACGTCATCACACTACAGAAGGTATGCGCATATCTGGCAAGTTTCAGTTTCTTTAGAAACTCCCGATGTGATTTCTGCCCCATGCTCTTATGACCTTGACTTTGGCCAACATATCATAAGTCACATGTCAAGTTTTACCCGTCATTCTCCAGGTTAATTTGAGCACACCCGTACATGTTAGTGTATATGCCCTAGAGGCCATTACTGTATCATACTAGTTTGTATATTACTTAATGGAAGCTTGGGATATTCACCTTGTATAAACAATCTTGCTCAATATAGTAGTATGCTACTTGGTTTGTTTCTACTTCAATGTGTACATGTGTTTATATTAGTATATCACCTATACGCATTAGTGGAGCCCTTAGGATCTTTGCTTTATTACCAGCGTTGTGATGGCAGTTACACTAGTGGGGGGCTTGGTAATCTAGAAGCACATCCTTATACAGGTCCCTAGTCGCAGGACTATCGAGACAGGGCATCGATACTACGGAGTAGACTAGCGTATGCGCTTCTCATCCCAGTATGGGAGATGGTCTGTCCCACAGCCATCAGTACGTCGTACTGGAGATAGTATACGGGTGCTCGTTGGGTTACGAGTACACTGGACAGGACTCGTCGGGAACTGACAGGTTGGTATTATACCTATCGTCAGTTATCAGTTCCCAGGTGACATGAGTACAGCTTAGTCCGCTGACTTGACACTGGCACTTCGCCTCGAGTGTGTTCCCACTGTACTTTGATTACTACCCTACCACGGCTCAAAGGAGTCGTGCAAACGGGTAGTAGTTGGGTACAGTCCCGAAGCACTTGGAGGCAGTGACGGTTAGACAGGATTCGTCTCTCCCTGTATTGGGGGTTGACATCGCGCTGTGTCTAGGAGAGCCATTACACGAGTAGTCCCTGGCCAGGGCAAGCGAGATATACTGGTAGGCTTCCAGTGTTATCTCAGGGTGTTTTGGGCTTCACTCCGACACGACTTGTACCGCTATTAGGGGACTGACGTTTTACCGCCCCCCTAGGCCCGACATGCGATGTATTAGACGAACAGACCGGACTGTACGGAAACTGTCACATTCAGACTCAGTAGGAGTACAGATGGGGTTTCACCTCGTCACCCTTCTTGTCGGCATCTACCTGGGGACCGTTACGCACAGCTAGTGCCGCTTGCGGTCTGTGGTTAAACCCACTGCCAGCGTAGTGTCGAGTCTTTAGAGTCCCACACAGAGGGTATTCGCCTCTGGGCAAAACAGAGTAGAGTTCGCATGGTTTTGCGACAGGGTTCGTTCTCATCCGTGCACTTGTGCACGTTTGGAGTCCGGACGGATATTACTGGCTGGCTCTGGTTTGAGTCAGATACTGGTATATGTTTTGGGGTTGCTTTTATCTCTCAGTATTCATGTTCCTCGGAACAAGAATGCAGGTGTGTATGCACAGTTATTTGAGGAGGAGGAAGAGGACTTTCATTAGGGTTTCGGAACGGGTGCGTATGCACAGTTGACAGTCGTCTTTTTCCAAACCCTAATGAATTTATGTTATATCAATTAATAATATTAATAAAATGAAATTGTGTCATGGTTGGTTTTTTTGTTGACTTGTTGACCATGGTTGACTTGTTGACCATGGTTGAAGTTTTGACCATCATCATTACAAAAGAAAGATGCTCTTTGATTCTAACAAATTCATTTAATGTTTGAAATGATAATGGTCATTCCTAAACCTTCCATCAACCTTTTCATTTTCATTATTATTATTAATTTGATAATTCTTTTGCTTTTTGTTATGGTTGCAAAAAGAAAAGTGCTCATTCTATCATTGAGCTTCTCTCTCCTCACTTCATCTTCTTCTCCCTCTAGCAAAAAGAGAACCCTTCTCATGTGTTGAGAATCCCTCTCCTTAAAAGAAAAGCACCCTTTAGACACTCTCTACTCACTCTAGGATCAAAGGTTTAGCAAGCCGAAGATTCTAGTTCTCTCCAAGTTCGAGAAAGAGCCCGAAGGTTGAACCCTCAGGTGGATCCATCTTCGACGGAAGAAGGCGACGAGAAGAGAACCATCAACCTCTACTAGGTTTCAAGAAGAAGGAGTTCAAGTTAGGTATAACCACTTTGCCGAGTAGTTAACTCTCCTTTGCATGTTTGCTAGTTTAGTTTAGAAAAGATCCCGACTTTGTTAGTCCATGTTGCCCCATGCGCTAAAAATTTGATTTTTATACCGTTTCCGCCTCCCCTTAAGAACCGGGGGTCGCAACGTGGACTTACAGTAGTATCAGAGCCTAACTAAACTTAAACTAGCTTGGTAGTGAAGTGTAACGAAGTTCGGAACCGAAAAATCCAAAAACCAAACTTTTACAAAACCCTAGTTTCTGTTAAAAATTTTTCTGGTCAAAACAAGATTTGTTATACACCTAAATTCGGCTCAGGGTTTTGTGTGAACACCCAAGAAAAACGATCCCCTGATTCCTTCAAACCGCCACGGTTCCGCGGCATGAGGTAGGCATTTGCCGCGGAACCGCCGCCGTTTAGGGTCCTCTCGAGATCGGGTTTTTTGCAGTGTTCTTCTGGTAGGGTTTTAGGATTTATAAGATATATTATATGTGCCCAGATTTTCCAGAATAGAAATTTGTTTTTGGGGGCCTATAATTTCGTATTTTTCCGAACTTCACTACACTTGGACTATATTGGTTATATCCGTGATGTTTGAATGTATTGAACGTCGGCTAATCGCTATAAGTCGATTAGCCGGGGTTATACATCTCTGTGATCTGTGTTTGATATTGGAATGTGTATATGAATGTGTTGGACTGTCGCGGGTGAATAGCCGGGGTGGATGTGAGATGAGCTTTTGTTTTTCTTTCATTCATTGTAAATGTAAATTGATGTAATATTATTATTTGTTTGGCCGCACAACCGGGTCGGGGTTGTAGCCGTCATTGTATAATTCTTTTTACTGTTTTTGCTCCTAGGATAGACCCATGGAGGGGGTGCACAAACTGCCGAGTACTTGGCGGGTAGTTTGCCGCACCCGTAGGGGTCTTGGGTGGGGTATTGGCTATTCACCGCGACCGTGTAATCCGCTTTTCGTTGCAGGCTCGAACGGATTGCGGATTCCTAGTATATCCAATGTATTCATCTGTGATCTGTAATGTCTATCATTGCTATATTTATAACTATTTAGGCGTTGCTTATGTTTTACAGCCGCGCTAGCCCAGCCCCCGCTCTGTCGTTAGTTAAGTAACCTAACGGGTGATGACGGGGCCCCGTGGCGAATGCGAATGGCATAAGCGTACGTCATATTTTGGTTGTTTTCTGCAATGGTAGGATTAAATGATGGGACGCATTAAAATAACTAATGCAAGAATATCACGCATTAAAAGAACTAATGCAAGATAATAAACCAAGTTAAAATCGTTGGAACACTTTCGAAAAACCACTCGGTTCTTTTCAAAACTAACTTTTAAATGCGGAGCTTGAGCCACTCCTTCTAAAAGCTATCTCGTTCCATCGATTATATCAAGTTCACTACGTTCACGGTTTCGCCAAAACCATTCGTAGCCCTCCGTCGTTTCACATGAATAGTCAATAGTATTCAAGCTGTGTTTGTTGGCCAAAGTCAAAGCATAGTGATTGGTAGCTATTGGGTATTCATGTGCAGCATAGATAGATGCGTTGGTTTGGAACAGTCGTACTGCCTTGTTGGCCAAAGTCAAGGGTAGGTACGGGTGGATTCAAATTAACCTGGAGAACGACGGGTAGAACTTGACATGTGACTTATGATTTGTTGGCCAAAGTCAAGGTCATAAGAGCATGGGGCAGAAATCCACATCGGGAGTTTCATAAGTACTGAAACTTGCTAGATTTGCATACCATTTGGAGTGTGATGATTCTGGTAGGATTCCTTCAGTTTCGTCACGCAATGATATTTGGATCCCGATCCTACTATGAGTATATGCTACTCCTCGGGAAATTTCTCACTAAACGATCAATGCTATAAACCTAGTAGGTGCCTAGAAAGGTGTTAGCGGGGCTACGCCCCCAGGGAAAAGAGGTTATTTAATTAAGGAACTTCGCGAAAGCGTTGGAAAACCTCCCTCGAAGTACCGACACTGGCCTGGCTGAACGGTTAAGCAAGTATTGTGCGGTGGGATTGATCCCGACTAATTCTTCCTTTATGGTTTGAGGAGGGATTCGAGAGACAGTGGGAGCCATCCTGTTTAGACAAATTAAAAACCACTCTAAACATGCAAGAGCATCGTGCTAAAGTGTTTCTTCTCTCTCTCCTAATTGCAGCGACCAATCGACATGACTGGACTTAAGTTACTTCTAGATAAAAATATATTGACAGGGCCAAACTACAAAGATTGGCTCAGGAATGTCAAGATGGCAATCACTTACTACAAGCTGGGGTATCTTCTTACCACCAAAGCTCCCCCCGTCCCAAGTCCCACCTCCAGCGTCGCGGATAAGGAAATCCGTAAGACCTGGGAGAATAATAGCGCGAAGGCCAGGTGCCTCATACTTGCCTCGATGGACAATGAACATCAGAGGAGGCACGAGAATATGGATTTGGAATCCATATTTCTTCATACAAAAGAACTGTATGGAGAGCAGTCTCGTATCGCAAGATACGAAGTGTCGAAGAAGTTGTTTTCTTCAAAGTTGGCCGTCGGATCATCGGTAGCGGACCACGTGCTTAAGATGATTGGCTACATTGATGAGCTCGCGGAACTTGGGACCACGTTGGAAAGTGAACTCTATACGGATTTAATTCTCCAGTCCCTTCCATCCACTTACGCCCAGTTTATACTGAACTTCAACTTACAAGAAAAGGAAGTTGAACTTTCAGAACTCCTCAACATGCTGAGGAGCGCAGAGGGCACCCTACAGAAAGGTAGGGAAACACCCACTTGTTTGTAGGAGGATCTTCTTCCTCTAAGTCCAAGGCAAAAGCCAAGGGAAAGAGGAAGAAAGCCCCCGCCAAACCAAGAGGCGGTGTTAGTAAAGTGGGTACGAAAGGAAAGGAAAAGGCAACAATGATTGCGGGGAAGCTTGTGGGAAAGGAGGAATGCTTCTATTGTCATAAGAATGGACACTGGAAGAAAGATTGCAGGGCTTGGAAGGCCAGGACACAGGAACTGAAACAGGTTGCGGCTTCAGCTTCAGGTGTGTATGTTATTGAAAACTGTCTTTCTATAAACTCTATTTCCTGGGTATTGGATACCGGATCAGGATCTCATATCTGTAATTCTTTGCAGGCGTTGAGAAACCGTAGGTTTTTTAAGGCAGGTGATATGACCCTCAGAGTAGCAAACGGAGCTAGCATGGATGCTAAAGCCGTGGGGGACTATCACCTGGGAATGTCAGATGGGCATGTTTTGGTTTTGCGTAATTGCTTTTTTGTACCCAACGCAACTTGTAATATCATTTCTGTATCTTTGGTTTCTAAAGAAGGTTATGAATTTGCGTTTGTAAGTAATGTTTTAAACATTCACCTTAATCAAGTTCTGATTGGGTCAGGTACATTGAGCAATGGTATATACGTGTTAAACCAACCACAGATTTTCAATGTCCAGAATACACACAAAAGAATGTCTCCGGAAATCAATCAGACTTTCTTATGGCATTGTAGACTGGGTCACATAAATGAGAGAAGGTTGACTAAGTTACATACAGAAGGGTATTTGGATCCGTTCGAATATCAATCGTATGCCACTTGTCAATCCTGTCTCAAAGGAAAGATGACAAAGACTCCGTTCACTGGACACGGAGTAAGAGCGAGCGAGCTCTTGGGGCTCGTACACAGCGACGTGTGCGGTCCAATTTCTACACATGCGCGAAGCGGTTACTCTTACTTCATTACTTTTACGGTTGATTTTTCAAGGTACGGTTATGTCTTCTTAATGAAACATAAGTCCGAAGCCTTTGAAAAGTTCCAGGAATATAAGAATGAAGTAGAGAAACAGACCGGAAAAAGTATCAAGATTCTAAGATCGGATCGGGGTGGAGAATACTTAAGTGCCGAGTTCCTGAATTATTTAAAAGAGAACGGAATTCTCTCTCAGTTTACTCCTCCATACACTCCGCAACACAACGGTGTATCGGAGAGACGGAACCGAACCCTATTGGATATGGTACGGTCCATGATGAGTAGTGCTGAGTTACCGCGATCATTCTGGGGTTATGCGCTAGAATCAGCTGTGTACCTTTTGAACCGAGTTCCTACTAAGACTGTGCCTACTACACCATATGAGATGTGGTGTGGGAAGAGGCCCCATCTCAGTCACATTAAGACTTGGGGAAGTCCAGCTTTTGTTAAAAAGCAGCATGCGGACAAGCTCGAGGCACGCTCAGTACTGTGTAAGTTTGTGGGATATCCAAAGAATTCCAAGGGATATCTCTTCTACTACGAAGAGGAACAAAAAGTTCTTGTTTCTCGTCATGCCCACTTTCTAGAACACCAGTTCATAGAAAAAGAAACAAGTGGGAGCGCAGTAGAACTGGAAGAAATTCCAGAACCACAGACTATTACTGAAAGCTTAATGGAACCAGAGGGTTCAAATGAACAGGACATTCCTATGCCGCTCCGCAGGAGTAGTAGGCAGTCTCATCCGCCCGAGAGATACAACGGTTTTCTCATAGACGGGGATCGAGAGGATTGCATCATAGATTATGATGAGCCTAGTAGCTTCCAGCAGGCCGTTCAGAGCGTTGACTCGGTAAAATGGCTGGATGCAATGCGGACCGAAATGGAGTCCATGTACACCAACAAAGTATGGACGTTGGACATTGCTCCAGACGGGGTAAAATCCGTAGGATGCAAGTGGATCTTCAAAAGGAAGATTGGTGTAGATGGACAGGTTGAGACCTATAAAGCTATACTTGTAGCAAAGGGTTTCCGTCAAAGACCTGGCTTGGACTATGACGAAACCTTTTCTCCAGTGGCTATGCTGAAATCCATTCAGATCCTTCTTGCCATTGCTGCCTTCCACGATTATGAGATTTGGCAGATGGACGTAAAGACCGCTTTTCTAAATGGTAATTTAGAGGAGTGTGTCTATATGGATCAGCCAGAGGGTTTCATTCAGAGTGGGAGCAGCGGAAAGGTGTGCAAGTTGCTTAAGTCCATCTATGGACTAAAGCAGGCATCGCGGAGTTGGAACATCTGTTTTGATTCGACGGTCAAGGAATTTGGCTTTATCAAAAATCCAGATGAACCATGCATCTATAGTAAATTTGTAGCGAGAACTGTAGTATTCCTCGTTTTATACGTGGATGACATTCTCTTAATAGGAAATGACATTCCTATGCTACAATCTGTCAAGGGGTTCTTGTCGCACAGGTTCTCCATGAAAGACCTGGGTGATGCCTCATACATCCTGGGGATCCGGATCCATCGTGATAGATCTAAGAGGATATTAGGACTTTCTCAGTCCAGGTACATCGACACCATAGTGAAGAGATTCAATATGGAAGATTCCAAGCGCGGTAACCTACCGGCTTGTCACGGGATCACCCTCTCTAAAGAGATGTCTCCCAAGACTGATTTGGAGAGGGATCGCATGTCTATTATACCCAACGCTTCTGCGGTAGGCTCTATAATGTATGCGATGTTGTGTACCAGACCGGATGTAGCTTATGCACTGAGTGTAGTAAGCCGGTATCAGTCAAACCCTGGGGAGAAACACTAGATAGCGGTAAAGAACATTCTCAAGTACCCCAGAGTGACAAGGATGATTCCAAGTCCATGTCGGGTTTCGTCTTTACCCTCAATGGAGGGGCGGTGTGTTGGAAGAGCTCCAAACAGGAAACCGTTGCAGACTCGACTATGGAAGCGGAATATATCGCTGCATCTGATGCCGCAAAAGAAGCTGTCTGGATGAGGAAGTTCTTAAAAGAACTTCAGGTGGTTCCGTCCATTGTTGACCCAATACCTCTGTATTGCGACAACAACGGGGCTATAGCTTTAGCGAAGGAACCCAGGTCCCATCAGAGATCCAGGCACATCTTGAGGCGGTATCACCTGATAAAGGAGACCGTGGATCGCAAGGAGATCGAGGTTCGGAGGGTTGCTTCAGAAGAAAACACTGCAGATCCATTCACCAAGGCACTGCCCCAGACTCAGTTCGAGCGGCTGATCGAGAAGATAAGTCTTCGATACGCCAGTACATGGCCTTAGTGCAAGTGGGAGATTGTTAGTGTATATGCCCTAGAGGCCATTACTGTAACATACTAGTTTGTATATTACTTAATGGAAGCTTGGGATATTCACCTTGTATAAACAATCTTACTCAATATAGTAGTATGCTACTTGGTTTGTTTCTACTTCAATGTGTACTTGTGTTTATTTCAGTATATCACTTATACGCATTAGTGGAGCCCTTAGGATCTTTTCTTGATTACCAGCGTTGTGATGGCAGTCAGACTAGTGGGGGCTGGGTAATCTATAAGCACATCCTTATACAGGTCCCTAGTCGCAGGACTATCGAGACAGGACATCGATACTCCGGAGTAGACTAGCGTATGCACTTCTCTTCCCAGTGTGGGAGATGGTCTGTCCCACAGCCATCAGTACGTCGTACTGGAGATAGTATACGGGTGCTCGTTGGGTTACGAGTACACTGGACAAGACTCGTCGGGAACTGACAGGTTGGTATTATACCTATCGTCGGTTATCAGTTCCCAGGTGACATGAGTACAGCTTAGTCCGCTGACTTGACACTGGCACTTCGCCTCGAGTGTGTTCCCACTGTACTTTGATTACTACCCTACCACGGCTCAAAGGAGTCGTGCAAACGGGTAGTAGTTGGGTACAGTCCCGAAGCACTTGGAGGCAGTGACGGTTAGACAGGATTCGCCTCTCCCGGTATTGGGGGTTGATATCGCCCTGTGTCTAGGAGAGCCATTACACGAGTAGTCCCTGGCCAGGGCAAGCGAGATATACTGGTAGGCTTCCAGTGTTATCTCAGGGTGTTTTGGGCTTCACTCCGACACGACTTGTACCGCTATTAGGGGACTAACGTTTTACCGCCCCCTAGGCCCGACATGCGATGTATTAGACGAACAGACCGGACTGTACGGAGACTGTCACATTCAGACTCAGTAGGAGTACAGATGGGGTTTCACCTCGTCAGCCTTCTTGTCGGCATCTACCTGGGGACCGTTACGCACAGCTAGTGCCGCTTGCGGTTTGTGGTTAAACCCACTGCCAGCGTAGTGTCGAGTCTTTAGAGTCCCACACAGAGGGTATTCGCCTCTGGGCAAAACAGAGTAGAGGTCGCATGGTTTTGCAACAGGGTTCGTTCTCATCCGCGCACTTATGCACGTTTGGAGTCCGGACGGATATTTCTGGCTGGCTCTGGTTTGAGTCAGATACCGGTATATGTTTTGGGGTTGCTTTTATCTCTCAGTATTCATGTTCCTCGGAACAAGAATGCAGGTGTGTATGCACAGTTATTTGAGGAGGAGGAAGAGGACTTTCATTAGGGTTTCAGAACGGGTGCGTATGCACAGTTGACAGTCGTCTTTTTCCAAACCCTAATGAATTTATGTTATATCAATTAATAATATTAATAAAATGAAATTGTGTCATGGTTAGTTTTTTTGTTGACTTTTTGACCATGGTTGACTTGTTGACCATGGTTGATGTTTTGACCATCATCATTACAAAAGAAAGATGCTCTTTGATTCTAGCAAATTCATTTAATGTTTGAAATGATAATGGTCATTCCTAAACCTTCCATCAACCTTTTCATTTTCATTATTATTATTAATTTGATAATTCTTTTGCTTTTTGTTATGGTTGCAAAAAGAAAAGAGCTCATTCTATCATTGAGCTTCTCTCTCCTCACTTCATCTTCTTCTTCCTCTAGCAAAAGGAGAACCCTTCTCATGTGTTGAGAATCCCTCTCCTTAAAAGAAAAGCACCCTTTAGACACTCTCTACTCACTCTAGGATCAAAGGTTTAGCAAGCCGAAGATTCTAGTTCTCTCCAAGTTCGAGAAAGAGCCCGAAGGTTGAACCCTCAGGTGGATCCATCTTCGACGGAAGAAGGCGGCGAGAAGAGAACCATCAACCTCTACTAGGTTTCAAGAAGAAGGAGTTCAAGTTAGGTATAACCACTTTGCCGAGTAGTTAACTCTCCTTTGCATGTTTGCTAGTTTAGTTTAGAAAAGATCCCGACTTTGTTAGTCCATGTTGCCCCATGCGCTAAAAATTTGATTTTTATACCGTTTCCGCCTCCCCGTAAGAACCGGGGGTCGCAACGTGGACTTACAGTACATACCCTTGACTTTGGCCAAAATAGTAGTACGACTGCCCCAAATTAACGCATCTACCTATGCTGCATATGAATACCCAATAGCTACCAATCACTGTGCCTTGACTTTGGCCAACATACACAGCTTGAATACTATTGACCACCCATATGAAACGACGGAGGGCTACGAATGGTTTCTGGCGAAAACCTTTAACGTAGTGAACTTGATATCGTTGAAGGAACGGATAGCTTTTTAAAAATATAGTGACGAAAACCGTTGCTAAAGAGGTCACTCCCGGTGAAGGGATCTCGGCTCTTTCCCCGTAGAATGAGGTGCAGGATATTCCAACTGAATACCACGATGCAAAGCAAAAGTAATCGGCTAAAGTGAAGTTATTGCCCTGACTCAAACTTTTGTCCAAGGGGTCACTCCCGGTGAAGGGATCTCGGCCCTTGCTTCGTCGACTGAGGAGCAGGATATTCCAACTGAATACCACGATGCAAAACAAAAGAGAACGTCCTTGCAATAACAGCTTTTTGGAACGTGTTCCAACAACATCAGATTAGGTTTGTTTTTAACTTGCATTGATCCGAATCAACGCAGTCCCATCAATTGATCACACCAAAAAGAACGAAAATATACTGATGTACGTATATGTCATCCGCATTCGCCACTAGGTCCCGTCATTACCCGTTAGGTTAGCTAACTAACGACAGAGCGCGGGCTGGACAAGCGCGGATGCAAAACATATACAACATCTACTAATATATATACCAATATATTATTTTCGCTCAAGGCGTGATAAAATGCAACATCACAGAAATGTACAGCATCACAGAGCAATACAGATATCTGGGATCCCCGGGTTTCACAGAGCCACTACTGAAACCCGACGTACCCCTGGTCGTGTGGATAGCCTGTGCAATGAAATCCTAGACCCCTACGGGCACGGCAAGTTACCTGCCAAAACCTGAAGCGAGGCAGCCCCTTTCAGCAACGTGAATGGACCACCCAACACTTCACGGAATCCGGTAACTTGGGCACCCCTCCTGGGTCAACCTGTACCCCCTACGAGTGCGGCGAATAGCCCGCCAATCCTAGAGTGAAGCACCCTCCGTCTCAATGCCATGAGATGCGGGCCCGTTGCCCTCTAGAACCCGGCTATCCGTGCACCCCTCCTTGGGGTAATCCTAGTACAGAAAGTAAAATATACATACAACGGGTACATCGACCGCAACCTGGTCGTGCCCAAAATAATAATACAATCAGGCAGTGATGGCAGTCCACATGTCGGACGCTCGTCCCGCAATATCAAATGTACATAATACAACTACAACTGTACTAGCATTGCATCCAGGCTATCCCCCACGACCGATCCGCAACATCACAGCAATACACAGAACATCAACGTGAATGTCATGTTCGCAAATCCGTCTAACCGGGATATAGCAGTTAGACTGGATTTACCGATCAAGTGACATTCACGGTCGCAGATATAATGTAAATGCTGTGAAATAATGTGTTTAAAATATCCGATCGATTAAATTTTACCAAGTGGGCCCCCATGTACTACTGTAGCACATCAAGAAATCTGGGCCCAAAAATAACATTCCAGAAAACCTATTTTCCACTCAGGAGCATTCTGTAGAATTTTGGGGGACTGAACAGTTCAAGTCGCGGCAGAACCGCGGCCCAAGCATGGGTTTGGTCGCGGTTCCACGGTCGATTGGACTGTTCACGAGCCCAAATTTTCACAGAACTCTTAGAATGTCCTACACATCATTCTGAAACAACCTGAAAAATTTTTGGGCTTCAAAAAATTTCGACAGAAACTGATGTAAAGTAAAATACGGTTTTTGGAAAATTGTTCGATCGGAGATGTAAAACACATTAGACAAAGCTAGACTATGTTAATGGCGAGTCTCTGATATCACTGTAAGTGCACGGCGGTGCCCCGGCCTCCATCCCGAGGCCAAATGCGGAAGCGGTGGTTAACTTTAATTTTTCTTGAACCGGCACCACCACGCACTAAAACCTGGATCGTGCCATTAACTAGTCCTAGCTAACTACAAGATGGGGAAGTGAGATATACCGAGTGATCCGAGTCCTCCGGTCTTCTTGCCGTCGTCCCGATCTCCCGTGGAATGTCCGATCTCCACCTCCTCGCCGGAAGGGCACCACGTTGCCTGCTTCTTTTACGGGCTTCCACCTCTATACCGAGGCAACTCGGGCACGAAGTTGGCGAGCCGATGTGCCCAAGGTTTGCTGTAGAATGTGTAGTGCTCATGTCTCATTTGGGGTTTGTATGGAGTTGCCTTTTGAGATGGTGGAGGAATGGAGTTTTGGAGATTGATCTTGTGTGATTTTTGCCAAAGAAAAAGCACAAAAACCCCACACCAAATGAAATGGGCAGCCCCTCCCCAATGTGGCCGGCCATGACAAAATGGTGGAGTGAGAATGAGAGAGAGGTGAATGGATGATAGAACCCCAACCATAATGCAAGGGAATAAAGATAATCATGAAGGGAAATGATCACAAACAAACCCACACACCAAAACAAATCAACTCCCATCACCAAAAAGTCATGCCATCATGATACTACAAGACTAGCCATGATGACTAAAGAAAGTCAAGCAATGATGGTGCAAGTATCATGATACAATAATATGCAAAGACCCCCTTCCAAATTGCTTATTTGCACAAATGCAAATAAGCCCTCCTCCACCAATCTTCGGCCACTGAAAGATACAAATGAAAATGGCCGAAACGGAAAGCAAACTGGCAACTCCAGAAAACTGGTCCCGTAATAAATTACAGGAAAACCCCGATACTGTGTATACACACCCGCATCTGTATTCCAACCGAATACAAATGCAATGAGACAAAATCTACACTGTACTATACTAGGATATGGCTTAAACCAAAGCCGGCTAGTAATATCCGTCCGATCCTTATCCATGCAATACCGCACGTATCTGATCGAACTCTGCCATATATCCATACGGCCTCTAGTACTAACTGTCCGATCCTGATTCGTGCAATACCGCACGTATCTGATCGAACCCTTCCATATCTCCATACGGCCTCTAGTACCAACTGTTCGATCCTGATCCAACCCTGCCATATCTCCATACGGCCTCTACAGCTTTTCGCCAGAAAGCTTGAGTAACTGAATGTGTGGTGGACTCTAAAGACTCGTCAATACTATGGCTGTGGATTTAACCAATAGCACGTCAGAGGTATTAGCCATACATGACGGGCCACCAGCTATTGACCAAAAGGGACGTCGATGAGCGAACTCATCCTGACACCCTATTGAGCCTGTCAGTGACAATATCCGTACAGTCCGGTCCGTTCGTCTATGAGCATCGCATGGAGGGCCTAGGGGGTTGGTACAAGTCAGACCCCCAAAAGCGGTACAAGTCGTGTCGGAGTGTAGCCCAGAACACCCTGAGATACTACTGGAATACCACCAGTAAATCTCCTACCTCGGCCGAGGGCTTCGTGTAATGGCTCTCCTAGACACAGCGCGACCTCACCCCCAATATCGGGAGAGACGAACCCCTGAAGATCCGCTCACTGCCTCCATGTGGCTCGGGACTGTACCCAACTAAAACCTGTTTGCACGTCTCCTTTGAGCGTGGTAGGGTAGTAATCAAAGTACAGTGGGAACTCACACGAGACAAATGACGATCCCCAGGTCGATGAACTAACCTGTACACATGTCACCAGGGAACTGCTATCCGACGTCAGGTATAAGACCAACTAGCTTGTTCCCGGTGAGTCCTGTCCGGTGTACTCATAACCTAATGAGCACCTGTATACATCTTAGGTGAACCAACTGACACCAGTAGCTTGTGAGACCGGCCACCGCCCCTCGTCGGGGTCTCGACAGTATACACTAGTCTACTCTGGAGTATCGATGCCCTGTCTCGAAACTCCCACGACTAGGGACCTTTTAAGGATGTGCTTATAGACCACCAGCTCTCACGTATATGATCGCCCTCATACTGCTAGCAATCAAGCAAGAATCCTAGGGGCTCTATCAACGTGCAATAGTGACATGTCAGGTCACCTAAAGCAGTACAAGATGATAAAGATAAACCGGATAGCATACTATCATCTTGAGTAAGACTGTCCTACCGGAATAGATCCTCCCTCAATAATTGCAATCACGTGCCTGTGATCCAATAATTGACTCTGAGGGCACTATCTCCAACACCAACCCAATTCGTTAATTTGTTGAATCTTAAATCACAAGACCTAATACACAATTCCCTGCGGATCGACCGTGCTTTCCGGTTCGCTACAACGCGTCGTGCACTTGCGGTTTATAAATATTTAAAACGAGAAAGATCTCGCGTGTGCATTTCATTTCCTTCATTTCATATCTGTTTTCATAACATACGCGTTTGCGCGCGTGGGTGAATTCCCAACAAGTTTTTGGCGTTGTTGCCGGGGAGTTGTTAGTATTAAGTATTGTTATTTCTGGTTCTTACTAACTCATTAACTACTAACTCAATTTTTTTCAAAACTAACACAAACTAACAAATTCTTTCATCTTGTTCTCTGTCTTTACTGTCTGCTATCACTCTGTAAACCAACTTAAAAATCAAGTTATGCTATTAGAGCACTTAGCTTGCCTAGAGAACTCACCCAAAATTCCAGCAAAAACCATCTTCATTTGTCCGGCGACATCAAGGCAAAATCCGAGCTCGCCGGCCTAGTGAAGGTGTTTTTAATTTTTTCTTTTTTGGTGATCTCCAGTGAAGTGTTGGTACTCTATTGGTATTGCTTGATTTTTACAATTTTGAGTGTGCAGGAATTGATATATATCTCTTTTTGACACTAAATATCGTATTTTCCGACATTTCGGGTTTTTAAGGAATTCGACCAGCGATCGTGCGGAGCGAGGATCAAATTCAATTTCCAGATGTTAGTGAAGTATAGTGCCAAACATCTGGGTAGATTGAACCGCGCAAGCGAACCTTTCAAAGTCTCGGTATCACTTTCCAAGGGGTTTCTTAACCCAAATCGTTTTGGTACGTAATTTCCTAACACACTCTTCTCGAATCCGACGCAGTCCAATATTTCTATCTTCTGCAGGATTCTTCGCACAAACTTGCCACCAATTGAACAGAGAACTAACCATATTTTTTGCAGCCCTTAACTTAAAACGAAAAAGAATTGCTTAAATTGCTTGATTTTTTTCGGATTCTTTAATTGATTGCGCATTGCATCTTAATACGGATTTAAGGGCAAAAAGACCAAAAAAGATACGGTAAAGGATTTCATCGCCTTTTCTCCGTAGCCCATAAATCACAAAAATGCAATCTTGCATACCCCTAGTAAT
This sequence comes from Agapanthus africanus, assembly GCA_030015575.1. Taxonomy (NCBI): domain Eukaryota; kingdom Viridiplantae; phylum Streptophyta; class Magnoliopsida; order Asparagales; family Amaryllidaceae; genus Agapanthus; species Agapanthus africanus. The sequence continues at coordinate 360,855,963 of JASDDO010000012.1, forward strand.
TTAAAATCAACTAGACTTTGACTTTAAGGACATCGCGCTTATTAGGAGAAGTTAACTGTTTTTAGAAAACTGCTTAACGGTATATCGTTCACGGGGTGTTTAGGTAAGTGTTCAAGTGAAAGGGTTATCTAATTAAGGAACTTCACGAAAGCGTTGGAAAACCTCCCCTTCTCTCGTGCACTTACCTGGCTTCGTGATCCGTATATCTTGAGCCCGCTTCTCGAGACAGTTTTATTTCAACAATCTGGTTCTTGAGCAAGTCTAGTTGACTATCATACCATAGACTACTAGGGGTGTGATATTCTTTATTTTTGTGATATTTGTGAATTCTTGTTATGGGTGATACACAATTTACTTCAATTTCTCACGATTCTTATTCTTTTGTTTATACTCATTCCCAATTCTTTTGTTCAAACTGTCACGATTCTTCCCACATTCATGAAAACTTTCCTTTCTTAGAGGGTGACCAACCGTCCCAGATTTTTTATAATGGTCACCCTCCTAACTCACTTGAACCCTACCCTACTTCAATTAGAGACCTAATTATTGAAGATCTAGAGAAAGAGGTCGAAAGACTGACTGCTTTAGCATCACCACCATCACAACCCCCTCAACCCGAAACAATTGAACCATCATTAGGGAATGAGAGTGAGATGGATGCTAGGTTCACCACATTAGAAAAGAGTATTGAAGTAATGACTGCGGTCGAGAATCAATCAGCTTCTACGCTAGCCCTGTTCATACAGCAGTCTGAGCAATTGTTTCTTACTCAAGCTCAATCATTGGCTAGAATAGAGGAACATGCGAAATATTTAGCTATGAGGATTCTAAGGAGTGAACACAGTCAATCGGAACACAATAATGTTAGTATCTGTCATGTAGGAAGTCACCCAAGTAAGATAAATGATGAAATAAATTTTGATGATTTCATAGATGATGATACAAACGAATTGACTGAGTGTTATCAGGACACACAAGAAAAACCTCTGACTGATTTGTACATTCCAATTTTAGAGGAGGAATCTTATGACTTTTATGGGTATGGTTTGGAAAGATTGTCAGAAAAGATCAATGATTAGGAACCTACAATTTTTATATCACCTAGTGATATTGTTTCGGAAGAAATGTTAGTGTGGGAACCTACTTTTTTGGATGACATATACCTACCCATTTGTGAATGTGATGAGGGAGAAATTGTATTGAGATAGTCTGTAAGCTATAGTGATAAGAATAGAATGGTGAAAAATCATAGGGAGGAAGACAGCATTGAAAAATATTCTTTCATGTCGAGTTTTGAGGAAATTTTTGCGGATGAACTTGATATTTTAGGTAAGTTTGAGTCGGGATCAATTTGGGAACATCCCAGGAACCTTTCTTTTGCCGTGCTTTTTGCGGATGGACTCCAGTTTTTAAACGAACCTGACTTCGGAACTCAACATGCGCTTCTTGAACATTCAATTCATTCGTAATTCAATTTTTTGACCTCTTCAAAACTCCATTTTCACTTTCAACATCTTCCGATCCCTACTTTTACACGCCCATGCCCTTCACTAACATCTAACTTATACCTATTCTTTTTCTTTTTTCTTTGTATATACATATTCTTTTACCAGCCACTACATTATATTGATAAAAAAAATTTGTGGCTAGTATAAATTTCTGGACTAACTATGTCGTTTAGCTTGTGAATATTGTAATCTGTGTTTTTTTCCTAGTTTTTCTTAATAAGATCTCACCCGTTAGAGGGTGAGTGATGATTTTTTGGGACAAGTCTGATTTCATTTTTTTTGTTTGAGTAGGATTGTAAATATATAGGGTTTTCTTGTTGTGGTTTTTTTTTGTAAAATGCCTTTATAAATCAAGTAGCCCCCAACCCGAGCCCTCATTCCTCATTTCTCAAACGAAACCATCTTCTTTATCTTCTGTCCCCGAAGCTTCCTACCAAACCCTAGCCCCTTTCCTCCAAATCGGACCGGCGACCGCACCTGAAATTTCGGCAAGTTCGGCCGTTTCTCTTCTGTTCGTCGATTTGCTTTCTCAGTGCTGTAAGCATTTATCTTCCCCCCTCTCCTATACTGTTAATTTTTCTGAAAATTCCCCAGCCCACAGAAAAATGGCCCCTTTCAAATTACAACGCAATTTTGTCGCTATTTTTTCCCATGAAGTGTTCGGATGCTATTTCTATGATGCGATCCGATAGTTGGGATGGGAATTTCTAATGTATAGGGAAGGGGGTTTATGCGCTTGTGAGCACTTGGTTGATGAGATCTATGATGCGCTTAAAATTGAGGAGATACTCCAGGATCAGATTAGATTTCATTTTCTGGGTAGAAGTAGGGTATTTTCAGCTGATACCATATCCAAAGTCACCAATATCCCGATCCGACCTGGTATTCAAAAACCATTAGAACTGGCCCAGTATAGAACAATTATGGGTGATAGGTGTGAGCTACGAGATGCTGGGATGAATGGCCAGCAGATTTATACGAACGTCTATACGGCTTGCCACTGGACGTACCGCAACGTCAGGGGGATCGCTCGAGTTTCATCTTTTCCGGCAATTGTAGGGCACATGGTTCATTGCTTGATGACCAGAAATTTCCAATTTTGCATGGCGAGCATGCTATTTGCCACAATCAAGGAAAGTGTCGCCGCGCGCAAATCTTTACTTCCCGTCCTAGTTACCCAGATTTGCCGATATTATATGGAGGACGATGACTTCGCGGCCTGCCTCAGAATGTATGACACAGTCCCGGTGGAGATAGAGAGGATCTCACCAGGCTATACTGACCCCAGGAGTGAGCAGCGGATCTGGTCCCCCACCGACCCCAGCGATCACACGGCCCCGCAGACTTCCTCGGAGATTTACTTGGGAGAGGACATTCCGACGGATCCCTACGAATTACACAGGATGGAAGTCCGCGGCATCTAGACTTTGATAAGGAAAAATAAAGAAATCAAAGAACAGCTCAGCCAGATCTTAGCCAACCAGGAAGAAGCGAGCGGCAGCAGCAGAGCCAAGGGCAAAGCTAAGCGACGATGAGGACATCGTCAGATTCAGCTTGGGGTGGAGCTTTTTGGTTGTATTTTGTATCTGCATATAGTTTGCATGTGCATATTCCCTGCATTTCAGCACTTACATATTGTATTTTTCTTTTCTTTTGCATGTAGTTGCATTTCATATCTTCTTTTATATTGCATTATATTGAAAAAATTGAAAAACTTATAAAAATTGAAAAAAATTCTTGAAAAATATAAAAACTTTGTCATGTTGGCTAGTGGGGGAACATAGATTCAAAGTCAGATGGTTCGGTTGATAAGTTGAAATAACTAAATCCTTTTTATTAAACCGACAACCCGAAAAATAAACCCTCCTGTGTGTTTAACCATAGCTGATATACGTCTTTTATAACACTTTACACGTGTCATATGTGTTTTGAGAATTTGATAAATGTCTGATATGCTTGAAACACTTTTAAAATTGATAAACATCGTTAGGATCAAGCAGGTTTGTTCTAAGTTAAGCAAAATATCAAGAATAGTTCATACAGTGAAGTAGATATGAAGAATTTTATAGAAGTTTTAACAGAAGCTAGTCTGAAAAATAACCCATCTGAAACCTTGTTGGAGTAATTACACACCTTATCCACATGTAACGTCTTCGGATTTAAAAAGAAAAAGCTGGCTATATCTCCGTTTTCACTAAGTGCAGAATTATTTAAAATGAGTCTTTTGTGTTGTGTCCTTGGTAACTTGGATAATTAAGTCCTTGGGGTGTCTCCACACATAATGCCTTAAAACCATCTGGTTTGGGAGTCATTGACCCAAAACTCGCCAAGTTTCTAATCGCCAATTAAAACAAGCTAAGCAAGTGTTCTCTCCGAGTTAAAAGTCCTAACGGTTCTTTGTGGGAGAATAATCTTGGCGTAGACAAATTTTCTATTAAAACTGTTTTTTCGCGGAGATATGAAGGTTTGTAATTATTTAAGACGTTTTTCACAATAACGAAAGGTGTGTATGAACAAAAACAGGTGAAAGGGTGAAGTGAAGTATAAGACTTAGGTTCTCTGTTAAAATTGATATATATTCTGACTTGAAACCTAACTGGAGAATAAAACTTGAGAAAATCTTAACTCCATTCAAACTCGTGTGATCCTTCAGAAGTTTATCCTGGTCTGCAATTATGACATAATGACCCTAATCAAAGTTCTTAAAACCTTATGGAAACTATCCGCACAATCACGTAAAGACGCGTATCAACTTATGTTAAACAATTTGTGAGGAGTGAAAATTAGGGTTTAACGTTTCTGACTTGGGTAATAGAACTTCTAACTTTGATCTCTAACTTTAAGATTAGAGTCAACAGTTTTTCCGCAACGCTAACTTTGTTAGTTGTATGTATGCCTTAGATGCCAGTATTGTACATATGATGTATATTATATTGGATACTTGGATATATATAGAGATGACTTTCTTGCTCGACATGATAGTATGCTATTTGGTTGCTCTTTATCTTAACATGTATACTAGTCTCTTGATACTGTCTTATGGTTACATGTTGGTAAAGCCCTTACGATGTGTACTTGACTACCAGGACTATGATGCAGATCATACTAGCGGGGCCATGATAGTCCATAAGTTCATCCTTTAACGTTCCTAGTCGTGGGTGTATCGAGACAAGGCATCGTTATACCAGAGTAGACTAGCGTATACGCTTCTCGACCCATGAGATGGGCGATGGATGATTCCATATTCATTGGTGTTTGACATCAAAGATGGTATACGGGTGCTCAGTGGAGACTGGGTACACTGGAAGGACTCGCCGAGAACTGCCAGATTGTATTATACCTCACGTCAGATGGCAGTTCTCAGGTGATACTTGTACAGGTTAGTCTGTAGACCCAAGATCGTCATAGAGTCTTGTGTGATTCCCACTGTGCTTTGATTTCCCCCTTACTACGTCTAAGAGGGCATGCAAAACGGTGGTTTTTGGGTACAGTCCCGAGTCACATGGAGGCAATGAGCGATAGGAGGGGTTTCGTCTCTCCCCGTATTAGGGGTTGATGTTGCGCTGTGCTCGATTGGCCATAACAGGGAAGTCCATGGCCAGGGCTGATTTAGAGATTTACTGGTAAGTGTTACCGGCAGTTTCTCGACCCATTATGAGCCTCACATCGGCATGACTTATCGGTTATTGGGGTTTGACGTTTACCACCCCTAGTCTTGATATGCGACATATCAGACGAGGAGACCGGACTGTACGGCAAGTGTTATCATCAGGCTTTTCCAGGAGTTGGAGCGGGCTTGCTTGCTTGCTGATCTTCTGATCGCTTAATACTCGGGTAGTCGTTACGTCTAGCTAGTACCGCTGACGGCTTGTGGGTGCCTGATGTGATTATCACCTGCTGCCGGCGTATTGACGAGTCTTTAGAGTCCTACATAGAGGTTTTACTGACTCAGGAAAAACGAAATAGGAGCACATATGTGATATGTGCGGGCCCGAGAATAATGCGTGTATGTGATACCGTATTCTATTCTCGCGACTTTTTGTATCGGTCGGTTATATGTGATATAGCCGGGTTATCGAATCAAGGGTTGATTCGATAAGTCGACATTGGATGTTAGTCGGTTATATGAGATGTTAGTGTTTATGCCCTAGAAGGCCATTACTGTATCATACTAGTTTGTATATTACTTAATGGAAGCTTGGGATATTCACAGTTATATAACAGTCTTGCTAAATATGGTAGTATGCTACTTGGTTTTATCTATCTTAATATGTGAGTATACGTATTGATAGAGCTTTTAGGATCTTGCTTGACTACCAGCGTTGTTATGGCAGTCACACTAGTGGGGGCTGGGTAGTCTACAAGCACATCCTTATTCAGGTCCCTAGTCATTGGATTATCGAGACAGGGCATCGATACTCCGGAGTAGACTAGTGTGTACGCTTCTCATCCCAGTTAGGGAGATGGTCTGTCCCACAGCCATCAGTACGTCATACTGGAGATAGTATACAGGTGCTCGTTAGGTTACGGGTACACCGAACAGGACTCACGGGGAACTGTTGGTTGGGATTATACCCGTCGTCAGTTAACAGTTCCCAGGCGACATGAGTACAGCATAGTCCGCAGAATTGACACTGCTACTTCGCCTCGAGTGTGTCCCACTGTTCTTAGATTGCTATCCTACCACGACTCAAAGGAGTCGTGCAAACAGGTAGCAGTTGGGTGCAGTCCCGAGCACTTGGAGAAAGTGGCGGTTAGACAGGATTCGTGTCTCCCGGTATTGGGAGTTAATATCATACTGTGTTAGAGAGCCATTACGCAAAGTCCCTGGCCAGGGCAAGCGAGATTTACTGGTAGATTTTCCAGTAGTTTCTCAAGGTGTAATGGGCTACGCTCCGACACGACTTATACCGCTTTTAGGGGACTGACGCTTGCCGCCCGCTAGGCCCGATATGCGATAGTCTTAGACGAACAGACCAGACTGTACGGAGATTGTCACAGCAGGCTCAGTAGGAGTTCGGATGGGTTTACTCATCGGCCTTCTTATTGACATCTACCTGGAGACCGTTACGTACAGCTAGTGCCGCTTGCGGTCTGTGGTTAAACCCACTGCCAACGTAGTGTCGAGTCTTTAGAGTCCCACACAGAGATTTTCCCTGCTTCGGGCGAAACGATATAGAGGTCGTATGGTTTTACGATAGGGTTCGGACGCATACGCGTTTTTACGCACGTACGAGGTTCGGACAATTTTTACTCGTCGTCTTTGGTTTAAGCCAGATTCTAGTATCGGAATATTGGATTTATACAATCTAAAGTTTTTCCGTGTTTTTACGGATAGGAGGGGCGTTCTCGTAATTTGTCGGGAAGCTGCTTGAAGCATGGTGACTTGGGGGTTAAGGTGGCATTTGCATTAATTGGATAAGTGAGTCATGGTGTGATTCATATATGGAGTTAATGAATCATTTTTGATTTATATGACTCATGTAATGAATCACTAAGTGTATTAATGAAACATGATGATATATCATTATTTGTTATTCATTTAATATATATGATATGTTTCATATATACACATATGATCTATTCATCCAAAAGTATACTCATTCTCACCATCTCTCTCCTCAAGCTCTCTCTCTTCAAACCCTAACCCCAACCTCTCATGTGTTGAGTTCAGGGGTTAGCTAGACTAATACTTCCATAATCCAACTCTATATCACCTAGTTTGCTTAGATTAGCACTTTGAGTAACCTAGTTACCTCAAGTTAGAGGTTAAGCTTGGAGTAGGAGCTCTCGGGTGGATCGTCTTTGACTCGAGGAGGCCGTTGAGGTGCCGACGTTCCAAAGAGCCTACAAGGAGTGGATGACAGTGATGAAGACCCGAAGGACAAGTAACGTGAGGTATAACTTTGAATCAGAGTAGTTAAACCATTCGTAGTTTGCTAGTATCGGTTTAGACACGATTCATGCGCTCAAGTCCGTGTTACGAAGCTTTGATAATCGTTTTTCATATATTCCGCCTCCCCACATATTCGTGGGGTGCGTGACATGGACTTACAGTGGTATCAGAGCCATCAAAACCATTACTAGCTTGTTAGCAACTAATTAGAACTTCTATCGACGGATAACACGAAAACAACACCCGAACACCCTAACAGTTTCTGTTGATTTTAAAAGTGTCAGAAAAATTATTTGATATGCCTTAAAATTCACAGCAGGGTATTATAAGAATACTGGGAAAATACGAGACCCTAACTCGGCAAGACGGCCGCGGATCCGCGGCAAGAAGGTGCTTTTGGCTGCGGATCCGCCGCCGAGTCAACGACGAGTTGACTCGGATTTGCTCTTTTATTCATAATTTTTGGTGTTTTGGTTTCCTGTATATTCTGTCTCTACCCAGGTTACTTATGTGCTGGCTTGCATTTGGGGTAGACACGGAAAACGGTTGTCGATCGATATTCTAAGTTATTTGCTAATCGGGTTTTTATCTGTAATGATTAATGTGTTCGTAAACCTCCCCTAACTGCTAGTATGTCGGTTGGCAGGGGGTTGCACATTTCTGTAATGTTTTCTGTTTCTGTATATGAACTTGACTGGATCATTGTGATGATTAGCCGGGGTTTGAGATGGGTTTTATATTCATTCATTCGATATAAATTGTAATATGATGTAATATTCTTTTGCGGGGCACATCCAGGTTGCGGTTGTAGCCACCGTTGAATTATTTCATTTACTGTTTTTCGCTTCTAGGATAGACCCAAAGTGGGGTACACAAACTACCGGGTACGTTGAAGTGTTTAGTGGCCTACTCACGTTGTTGAGGGAGACCGCTTCACTTCGGGTACTTGGCGGGTAGTTTGTCGTACCCGTAGGGGTCCCGGGTGGGGTAAAGGATATTCATCACAATTGTGTAATCCGTCTTTTGTTGCAGGCTGAAAGCAAACGCGGATTGCTTGTATATCCAATAATGTTCATCTGAGATCTGGAATGCCTATTATTGCGTCTGACGAATATACAATATCTATATATGATAGCTATTTAGACGTCACTTATGTTTTACACCCGCGCTAGCCCAGCCCCCGCTCTGTCGTTAGTTAAGTAACCTAACGGGTGATAACGGGACCCAGTGGCGAATGCAGATGGCATAAGAGGACGTTGTATTTTCATTGTTTTCGGCAATGATAGGTTAATGAAGGGACGCATTATTTATAATGCAAAGAAAATAAACCAAAGTTGAATCGTTGGAACAAATTTAAAAGAAACCACTCGGTTATTTTAAAAGAGCAGAATTTTTAATTGCAGAGCTTTAACCACTCCTTTTAAAAAAGCTATCAGGTTCCTTCGATTATATCAAGTTCACTACGTTCATGGTTTCGCCAAAACCAGTCGCAGCCCTCCGTCATTTCTTATGAATGGTCAGTAGTATTCAAGCTATGTTTGTTTGGCCCTTAGTCAAGACATAGTGATTGGTAGTTGCTGGGGTATTCATTTGTTGCATAGATAGATGAGTTGGTTTGGGACAGTCGTATTACTTTGTTTGGCCCTTAGTCAAGAGTATATACGTATGGGTTCAAATCAACAAGATAATGATAGGCAGAACTTGACATGTGACTTATGATTTGTTGGCCCTTAGTCAAGGTCATAAGAACATGGGGCAAAAATCCATATCGGAAGTTTCTAAAGAAACTGAAACTTGCTAGTGTTGCATACCATTTGGAGTTTGATGAATGTTAGTAGGATTCCTTCAACATTATCATACGATGATATTTGGATCCCGATCCTACTGTGAGTATATGCTACATATCAGGAGATTCGTCACTTAACGATCAATGCTATAAACCAAGTAGGTGTCGAGAAAGGTGTCAGCGGGGCTACGCCCCCAGAGAAAAGAGGTTATTTAATTAAGGAACTTCACGAAAGCGTTGGAAAGCCTCCCTCGATGTACCGACACTAGCCTGGCTGAACGGTTAAGCAAGTATTGTACAGTGGGAATAGTCCTGGCTAGTTCTTCTTTTATGGTTTGAGGAAGGATTCGAGAAACAGTGGGAGCCACCCAGTTTAGATAAATTAAAAAACAATCTAAACTTGCAAGAGCATCATGTTAAAGTGTTTTCTTCTCTCTCTCTCATTGCAGCGACCTTGTGACCATGACTAGGTTACATCCAGATAACAAGTTGACTGAATCTAACTTATATGACTGGCAAAGGTTTGTCCAGATATCCATTGCCTATGACAAGCTGGACCACCCTATTACTACTTAAGATCCCGCCGTCCCAGGTCTAGTTTCCACCGTCGCGGATATGGATATCCGTCAGACAAGGGAAAAGGATAAAGCGAAAGCTAAGTGCCTCGTGTTGGCTTCAGTTGATGGTGTATACCAGAAGCAACATGAGAAGATGGACTTAGTTTCCATCTTTCTCCATAACAAAGATTTATATGGAGAGCAATCTCATATCGCAAGATATGAGACCTCGAACGATTTAAATCAAGCGAGGTTGGCTGTCGGGTCATCTGTAGGGGACAACGTCCTTATAATGACTAGCTATATTGATGAGCTTAAGGACCTGGAGACCACGTTGGGAAACAGGTCATACGCTGACTTATTTCCACAGTCCCGACCCTCTACTTATACCCTGAAAGAAACCAGGGAGACACAAGCTCTGCTTGATGGGGGACCTTCTTCTTCTACATCCAGGGGGAAAGAAAAGGGTGAAAAGAAGAAGACCTCTACAAAGCCGATATACGGTGTCAATAAAGTAGAAGGAAAGGGAAGAGCAAAGGTTTCGGGACTTGATATAGCAAAGGAGGGATGTTCCTATTGTTATGGGAACGGGCATTGCCAGAAGGATTGCAGGGCTTTGGAAGCCAGTAGCCAGGATACGAAGGATGTTGTGGCTTTAGCCTCAAGTGTGTTTGTAATTGAGTACTGTTTGTCAACTAACTCTACGTCCTGGGTACTAGATTCCGGAGCAGGATCTCATATCTGTAATTCATTACATGCTTTGAGAAACCGTAGAGATATAAGGATAGGTGATTTGTCTCTCAGAGTTGCAAACGGAATGAGCATGGACACTGAATCCGTGGGAGAATATCGCCTAGGTTTGACAAGTGGGCGGATATTGTGTTAGTGTATATGCCCTAGGGGCCATTATTGTATCTTACTAGTTTGTATAGTACTTGATGGAAGCTTGGGATATTCACCTTGTATTGACAATCTTGCTCGATATAGTAGTATGCTACTTGGTTTGTTTCTGCTTTAATGTGTGCATGTGTTTCTTTTAGCATATCGCCTTTACATATTAGTGGAGCCCTTAGGATCTTTGCTTGATTACCAGCGTTGTGATAGCAGTCACACTCGTGGGGGCTGGGTAATCCATAAGCACATCCTTATGCAGGTCCCTAGTAGTAGGACTATCGAGACAGGGCATCGATACTCCGGAGTAGACTAGCGCATGTGCTTCTCATCCCAGCTTGGGAGACGGTCTGTCCCACAGCCGTCAGTACGTCGTACTTGGGATAGTATGCGAGTGCTCGTTAAGTTACGAGTACACTGGACAGTTCTCGTCGGGAACTGTTGGTTGATATTATACCTATCGTCAGTTATCAGTTCCCAGGTGACATAAGTACAGCTTAGTCCGTTGACTTGACACTGTCACTTCGCCTCGAGTGTGTTCCCACTGTACTTTGATTACTACCCTACCACGGCTCAAAGGAGTCATGATAACAGGTAGTTTTTGGGTGCAGTCCCGAAGCACTAGGAGGCAGTGACGGTTAGACAGGATTCGTCTCTCCCGGTATTGGGGGTTGATATCGTGCTTTGTCTAGGAGAGCCATTACACAAAGTCCCTGGCCAGGGCAAGCGAGATATACTGGTAGGTTTCCACTGTTATCTCAGGGTGTTCTGGGCTACACTCCGACACGACTTGTACCGCTATTAGGGGACTGACGTTTACCGCCCCACTAGGCCCGCAATGCGATATTCTTAGATGAACAGACCGGATTGTACGGAGACTGTCACATTCAGGCTCAGTAGGAGTTCAGATGGGTTTACCTCGTCAGTCTTCTTATCGGCATTAACCTGGGGACCGTTACGTACAGCTAGTGACGCTTGCGGTCTGTGGTTAAACCCACTGCCAGCGTAGTGTCGAGTCTTTAGAGTCCCACACAGAGGGTTATTCGCCTTTAGGCAAAATGAGTAGAGGTCGCATGGTTTTGCGACGGGGTTCGTTCACATCCGCGCACTTGTGCACGTTTGGTGTCCGGACAGCTTATACTAGCGGGCTTTGGTTTAATCCAGATCCTAGTATATGTTTTGGGATTGGTTTTATCTCATTGTATTCGTGTTCCTCGGAACAAGGATTCGGGTGTGTATGCACAGTTGACTGAGGCAGAGGTAGAGGACTTTCATTAGGGTTAATGAATGTTGTCATTTTCTTAACCCTATTGTTTATGTGTGAAATATAATTTATTAATATTAGTTAATTATAATTGTGTTATGGTTATGGTTGTTGACCATTTGACTTTTCTTGACTTTTTGACCTAGGTTAACAAGTTGACCATCATCATTTCATATGGAAGATGCTCTTTGATCCTTGCAAAAGCATTTAATGTGAAATGATAATGGTCATTTCTTGATTAACCATCACAATTATCTTTAGCTAATTATTTTATTTATCATAATTCACATATATGTGAGAAGGTTGGTTTATTCTTCTCACTTTATCATTCTCATTCTCTCTCCTCCTATTCGTCTCTCTCTAGCTCTCCCCTCTCATGAGTTGAGAACCATTTGAGCTTGAGATAAATCCCTTAAAAATACTCTCTACTTTTTCTAAGGTTCTAGGTTTTGCATACCAAGCACCTTAGTTACTTCTAGTTTGAGGTTGGAGCCAAAGGTAGAGGCCCTCAGGTGGATCTTTCTTCGACAAAAGAAGGCGACAAGGAGAACCCGTTCTTTCACTCCAAGGAGCAAGAAGAGAAGGACTTCAAGACATAGGTATAACCCCTTTCGGAGTAGCTAACTCTTTTAGCTTTGGTAGTTAGTTTTGTTTAGCAAAGATCCCTCCTTTACATAGTCCATGTTGCCTAGTGTTGTAAAAATCCGATTTTTCATAACATTTCCGCCTCCCCGTAAGCATCGGGGTGGGCAACATGGACTTACAGTGGTATCAGAGCCTAACTAAACACAAACTAACTAGTTAGAAAAGTATCTAGAACTTTGATCGGAAAAAATCGCAAAACACGTTTTCTAAAACCCTAGTTTCTGCCGATTTTTATTTCTGCTCTAAAAATAATAAATCATACTTCAAAAATCGGCTCAGGGTTTTTACAGAACACACAAGAAAAATGAACCAGCGAGTCGACCAACTAACCGCGGAACCGCGGCAAGAGCATGCTCTTGCCGCGGATCCGCGGCCGAGTTGACTCGGCCGTTGGTCGTTTTTCCTGCAGTGTTCTTCTGTTGCTGTTTTGGGATTTTTAGGATGGTTTGTTTCTGCCCAGATTTTCCAGAGAACAAGTTAGTTTTTGGGGTGGTCACAAATCCGTATTTTGATCGAATTTCTTTACACTTTGGCTAATGGGTTATATCTGTGATGTGATATATGTATTGAACGTCTACTAATCGCTATACGTCGATTAGTGGGGGTTATACATATCTATGATCTGTAATGTTGATGGTTTGTGTATATGAATTCGTTGGATTGTCGCGGATGAATAGCCGGGTGTTGTGAGATGAGAGTTTTCTTATTCTTTCAATTCTTGTAATATGTAAATTGATGTAATATTATTTGTATGGCCGCACAACCAGGTCGGGGTTGTAGCCATCATTGTATAATTTCATTTTACTGTTTTTGCTCCTAGGATAGACCCAAGGTGGGGTACACAAACTACCGGGTATCTCGAAGTGCCGAGTGGCCTACTCACGGTGTTGAGGGAGGTTGCTTCACTTCGGGTACTTGGCGGGTAGTTTGCCGCACCCGTAGGGGTCTAGGGTGGGGTTTGGCTATTCATCGCGACCGTGTAATCCGCTCTTCGTTACAGGCTCGTACGAAATGCGGATTCCTAGTATATCCAATGTGTTCATCTGTGATCTGGAATGGCTATCATTGCATGTGACGAATGTTTATATATATCTATATGATATCTATTTAGGCGTTGCTTATGTTTTGCATCCGCGCTAGTCCAGCCCCCGCTCTGTCGTTAGTTAAGTAACCTAACGGGTGATGACGGGACCCCGTGGCGAATGCGGATGGCATAAGCGTACGTCATATTTTCGTTGTTTTCTGCAATGGTAGAATTAAATGATGGGACACATTGGAATTAATGCAAGAAAAAATAAACCAAATAACAGTCGTTGGAACACTTTCAAAACCACTCGGTTCTTTTCAAAACCAAACTTTTAAATGCGGAGCTTGAACCACTCCTTTTGAAAGCTATCTCGTTCCTTCGATTATATCAAGTTCACTACATTCACGGTTTCGCCAAAACCATTCGTAGCCCTCTGTCGTTTCACATGAATGGTCAATAAGTATTCAAGCTTTGTATGTTGTCCAAAGTCAAGGCATAGTGATTGGTAGCTATTGGGTATTCATGTGCAGTATAGATAGATGTGTTGGTTTGGGGCAGTCGTTCTACCATGTTGGCCAAAGTCAAGGGTATGTGCGGGTGGGCTCAAATTAACCTGGAGAATGATGGGTAGAACTTGACATGTGACTTATGATATTTTGGCCAAAGTCAAGGTCATAAGAGCATGGGGCAAAAATCCACATCGGGAGTTTCAAAAGAAACTGAAACTTGCTAGCGCTGCGTACCATTTGGAGTGTGATGATTCTGGTAGGATTCCTTCAGTTTTGTCACGTGGTGATATTTGGATCCCGATCCTACTGTGAGTATATGCTACTCCTCCGGAACTTTCTTACTTAACGATCAATGCTATAAACCAAGTAGGTGTCTAGAAAGGTGTTAGCGGGGCAACGCCTACAGGGAAAAGAGGTTACTTAATTAAGGAACTTCGCAAAAGCGTTGGAAAACCTCCCTCGAAGTACCGACACAGGCCTGGCTGAACGGTTAAGCAAGAATTGTACGGTGAGATTGATCCCGACTAATTCTTCCTTTATGGTTTGAGGAGGGATTCGAGAGACAGTGGGAGCCATCCTGTTTAGACAAATTAAAAACCACTCTAAACATGCAAGAGCATCATGCTAAAGTGTTTCTTCCCTCTCTCCTAATGGCAGCGACCAAATATCGTGACTGGACTTAAGTTACTTCTCGATAAAAACATATGGACAGGGCTAAACTACAAAGATTGGCTCAGGAATGTCAAAATGGCAATCACTTATGACAAGTTGGGGTATCTTCTTAACACCAAAGCTCCCCCTGTCCCAGGTCCCAAAACCAGCGTCGCGGATAGGGAAATCCGTAAGACCTGGGAAATTGACTGCGCGAAGGCTAAGTGCCTCGTGCTTGCCTCTATGGACAATGAACATCATAGGAGGCACGAGAATATGGACCTCGAATCCATATTTCTCCATACAAAAGAACTGTATGGAGAGCAATCCCGTATCGCCAGATACGAAGTGTCGAAGAAGCTGTTTTTGGCGAGATTGGCCGTCGGATCATCGGTAGCGGAACACATGCTTAAGATGATTGGCTACATAGAGGAGCTCGCGGACCTTGGGACCACGTTGGAGAAAGAGCTCTATACGGACTTGATTCTTCAGTCACTTCCTTCCACTTACGCCCAGTTCATCCTGAATTTCAACTTGCAAGAAAAGGATGTTGAACTTTCATAGCTCCTCAACAAGCTGAGGAGTGTAGAGGGCACCCTACAGAAAGGTAGGGAAACATCCACTTTGTTTGTAGGAGGATCATCCTCTTCTAAGTCCAAGGCAAAAGCCAAGCGAAAGAAGAAGAAAACCCCCGCCAAACCAAGGGGCGGTGTTAGTAAGGTGGATATGAAGGGAAAGGCAAAAGCAACAAAGGTAGTGGGGAAGCTTGTGGGGAAGGAAGAGTGCTTTTACTGTCATAAGAGTGGACACTGGAAGAAAGATTGCAGGGCTTGGAAGGCCAGAACACAGGATCTGAAGCAAGTTGCGGCTTCAGCTTCAGGTGTGTATGTTATTGAAAACTGTCTATCAATAAACTCTACTTCCTGGGTATTGGATACCGGATCAGGATCTCATATCTGTAATTCTTTGCAGGCATTGAGAAAGCGTAGGTTTTTGAAGGCAGGTGACATGACCCTCAAAGTTGCAAAAGGAGCTAGCATGGATTCTGAGGCCATGGGGGACTATCACCAGGGAATGTCAGATGGACATGTTTTGGTTTTACGTAATTGCTTTTTTGTACCCAATGCAACTTGTAATATCATTTATGTATCTTTAATTTCTAAAGAAGGTTATGAATTTGCTTTTGTAAGTAATGTTGTAAACATTCACCTTAATCAAGTTCTGATTGGATCAGGTACAATGAGCAATGGTATATACGTATTAAACAAACCACAGATTTTCAATATCCAGAATACACACAAAAGAAAGTCTCCGGAAACAAATCAAACATTCTTATGGCATTGTAGACTGGGTCACATCAATGAGAGAAGGTTGACGAAGTTACATACAGAAGGATATTTGGATCCGTTCGAATATCAATCATATGCAACTTGTCAATACTGTCTCAAAGGAAAGATGACAAAGACTCCGTTCACTGGACACGGAGTAAGAGCGAGCGAGCTCTTGGGACTCGTACACAGCGACGTGTGTGGTCCAATGTCTACGCATGCACGAAGCGGTTATTCTTACTTCATTACTTTTACGGATGACTTTTCAAGGTACGGATATGTCTTCTTAATGAAACATAAATCCGAAGCCTTTGGAAAATTCCAGGAATACAAGAATGAAGTAGAAAAACAAACAGGCAAAAGTATCAAGACACTGAGATCTGATCGAGGTGGTGAATACTTGAGTGTCGAGTTCCTGGATTACTTAAAAGAGAATGTAATTCTCTCTCAGCTTACTCCTCCATACACTCCGCAACATAACGGTGTATCGGAGAGACGGAACCGAACCCTATTGGATATGGTACGGTACATGATGAGTAACGCTGAGTTACCGCGATCATTCTGGGGATATGCACTAGAATCAGCTGCATACCTTTTGAACCGAGTTCCAACTAAGACTATGCCTACTACACCATATCAGATGTGGTGTGGGAAGAGACCCTATCTTAATCATATTAAAACATGGGGATGTCCAGCTTTTGTCAAAAAGCAGCATGCGGACAAACTCGAGGCACGCTCAGTACAGTGCAAGTTTGTGGGATATCCAAAGAACTCCAAAGGAGATTTCTTCTATTGCGAAGAGGAACAAAAAGTTTTTGTTTCTCGTCATGCCCACTTCATGGAAACTCAGTTTTTGGAAAAACAGATAAGTGGGAGCGCAATAGAACTGGAAGAAATTCTAGAACCACGAGCTATTACTGAAAGCTTAATAGAACCAGAGGGTTCGAAAGATCAGGACATTCCTGGCCGCTCCGCAGAAGTAGTAGGCAGTCTCATCCGCCCGAGAGATACTACGGTTTTCTCATAGACGGGGATAGAGAGGATTGCATCATTGATAGTGATGAGCCGACTAGCTTTCAGCAGGCCATTCAGAGCGTTGACTCGGTAAAATGGCTGGATGCAATGCTGACCGAAATGGAGTCCATGTACACCAACAAAGTATGGACGTTGGACGTTGCTCCAGATGGGGTAAAACCCGTAGGATGCAAGTGGATCTTCAAAAGGAAGATTGGTGTAGATGGACAGGTTGAGACCTATAAAGCTAGACTTATCGCAAAGGGTTTCCGTCAAAGACCTGGCTTGGACTATGACGAAACCTTTTCTCCAGTGGCTATGCGGAAATCCATTCGGATCCTTCTTGCCATTGCTGCCTTCCACGATTATGAGATTTGGTAGATGGACGTAAAGACCGCTTTTCTAAATGGAAATTTAGAGGAGTGTGTCTATATGGACCAGCCAGAGGGTTTCATTCAGAGTGGGAGCAGCGGAAAGGTGTGCAAGTTGCTTAAGTCCATCTATGGACTAAAGCAGGCATCGCGGAGTTGGAACATCTGTTTTGATGAGACGGTCAAAGAATTTGGCTTTATCAAAAATCCAGATGAACCATGCATCTATAGTAGATTTGTAGCAAGAACTGTAGTATTCCTCGTTTTATACGTGGATGACATTCTCTTGATAGGAAATGACATTCCTTTGCTACAATCTGTCAAAGGGTTCTTGTCACACAGGTTCTCCATGAAAGACCTGGGTGTTGCCTCTTACATTCTGGGGATCCAGATCTATCATGACAGATCCAAGAGGATATTAGGACTTTCACACTTCAGGTACATCGACACCATACTGAAAAGATTCGGTATGGAAGATTCCAAGAGCGGTAAACTACCGGCTTGTCATGGGATCACTCTCTCCAAAGAGATGTCTCCCAAGACTGATTTGGAAAGGGATCGCATGTCAATTATACCCTACGCTTCTGCGGTAGGCTCTATAATGTATGCGATGTTGTCCACCAGAACAGATGTAGCTTATGCACTGAGTGTGGTAAGTCGGTATCAGTCAAACCCTGGGGACAAACACTGGATAGCGGTAAAGAACATTCTTAAGTACCTGAGAAGGACTAAGGAGATGTTCTTGGTGTATGGCGGAAAAGACCTCCAGATCGAGGCCTTTGCTGACTCCAGCTTCCAGAGTGACAAGGATGATTCCAAGTCCATGTCGGGTTATGTCTTTACCCTCTATGGAGGGGCGGTGTGTTGGAAGAGTTCCAAACAGGAAACCGTTGCTGACTCGACGATAGAAGCGGAATATATCGCTGCTACAGATGCCGCAAAAGAAGCCGTCTGGATAAAGAAGTTCTTGACAGAACATCAGGTGGTTCCGTCCATTGTTGATCCTATACCTCTGTATTGCGACAACAACGGGGCTATAGCTTTTGCGAAGGAACACAGGTCCCATCAGAAGTCCAGACACATCTTGAGGCGGTATCACCTGATCAGGGAGATCGTGGGTCGCCAGGAGATCAAGGTTTGGAGAGTTTCTACGGAAGATAACACTGCTGATCCATTCACGAAGGCCTTACCCCAGACTCAGTTCGAGCGGCTGATCGAGATGATAGGTCTTCGATACGCTAGTACATGGACTTAGTGCAAGTGGGAGATTGTTAGTGTATATGCCCTAGAGGCCATTACTGTATCATACTAGTTTTTATATTACTTGATGGAAGCTTGGGATATTCACCTTTTATTGACAATCTTGCTCGATATAGTAGTATGATACTTGATTTGTTTCTGCTTTAATGTGTGCAAGTGTTTCTTTTAGCATATCGCCTTTACACATTAGTGGAGCCCTTAGGATCTTTGCTTGATTACCAACGCTGTGATGGCAGTCACACTCGTGGGGGCTGGGTAATCCACAAGCACATCCTTATGCAGGTCCCTAGTCGTAGGAGTATCGAGATAGGGCATCGATACTCCGGAGTAGACTAGCGCATGCGCTTCTCATCCCATCTTGGGAGACGGTCTGTCCCACAGCCGTCAGTACGTCGTACTTGGGATAGTATGCGGGTGCTCGTTAGGTTACGAGGACACTGGATAGGACTCGTCGGGAACTGTTGGTTGGTATTATACCTATCGTCAGTTATCAGTTCCCAGGTGACATGAGTACAGCTTAGTCCGTTGACTTGACACTGTCACTTCGCCTCGAGTATGTTCCCACTGTACTTTGATTACTCCCCTACCACGGCTCAAAGGAGTCGTGCAAACAGGTAGTTTTTGGGTGCAGTCCCGAAGCACTTGGAGGCAGTGATGGTTAGACAGGATTCGTCTCTCCTGGTATTGGGGGTTGATATCGCACTGTGTATAGGAGAGCCATTACACAAAGTCCCTGGCCATGGCAAGCGAGATAGACTGGTAGGTTTCCAGTGTTATCTCAGGGTGTTCTGGGCTACACTCCGACACGACTTGTACCGCTATTAGGGGACTGACGTTTACCGCCCCTTAGGCCCGCCATGCAGTTAGTAATATGTATGCCCTAAAGGCCATTATATGGATAGTGGAAACTTAGACATATTATCTATAGAGACAGATGAATTTCTTGCTCAACATGATAGTACGCTATCTGGTTTACTTTATCTGTACATGTAGATTTAATCATTTACACATGTTGATAAAGCCCAAAGGATATTTGCTTGACTACTGTGATTATGATGCGGATCATACTAGTGGGGCATATCTAGTCTATAAGAATATCCTTGAACTGTTCCTAGTCGAGGGTGTATCGAGACAGGGCATCGATATTCCAGAGTAGACTAGCGTATACCATTCTTGTCCCATATGATGGGCGATGGATGATCCCATATCCATCTTGTGAGGAGACACCAAAGATTGTATGCGGGTGCTCAGTGGAGACTGGGTACACTGAACGGACTCGCAGAGAACTCCTATGTGCTATTATATCTATCTCCGGATAACAGTTCTCAGGGAACACTGGTACAGGTTAGTCTGTAGACCCGAGATCTTCATAGAGTCTTGTGTGTCCTCCCACTATACTTTGATCTCCACCCTACCACGGCTCTACTAAGTCGTGCAAACAGGTGGTCTTTGGGTACAGTCTCGAGGCACATGGAGGCAATGAGCGATAGGAGGGGTTTCGTCTCTCCCGGTATTGGGGGTTGATGTTGTGCTATGCTTGATTGGCTATAACATGAAGTCCCTGGCCAGGGCTGCTGAGATTTACTGATAAAAGTTATCAGTAGTTTCTCAATCTGTTATGAGCCATACATAGCATGACTTATTGAGTTACTGGGGTCGACGATTCCATCCCTAGACTCGATATGCAGCATATCTGACGAAGAGACCGGACTGTACGGTAAGTGTTGCCAGTTGGCTCGACGGGAGTTTTTACAGCTTCGCTGGTTTTCTTCTGATCGTTTCAATACCCGGGTGGCCGTTATGTTTAGCTGACCTCTTGCGGCTTCTAGATATTTGATATGATCATCATCTACTGCTGGCGTATTGATGAGTCTTAGAGTCCCACAATGAAGTTTCCTGGCTCAGGCAAAAAGATGTGGTGTGCATATGAGATATGCGCGGGACCCGATTAAATACGGTTATGTGATAACGTATATTAATTGGGCATTTTCTATTTGTCGGATCGTATGTGATATGACCGGTTTGCTAAATCAAGTGTTGATTTAACAAATTACATTTAGATTAAATCTTTAATTAAATCCTTTTGTATGCATGCATGTATGCACATGATGATGTGCATGGACACATACATGCATACATAGGATCATGGTTGTTGATACAAGAATGGTGGCAATGCAAGACTTATATTGAAGCTTTTATTTGTATTTATCATTTTAAGTTAATGTAAAGAATATCCACTCATGCTCCTTTATTATTTAGTGGGTAAGCTTTACTTAACTTAATGAAAAGAATTTCCACCCATGCTTAATTCTTTATGAAAAGAATTTCCACTCATAATTATGGTGGTAATGGAATAATGGTGATTATTCCTTCTCATCACTATAAATAGCTTCATATGTGATATGAAACAAGATGCACACAACAAAGGAAAAATTGTGAACAAGGGTGTGAAAACAAGTTATCATATGTGATATAATAGAAAGCTCAATCCACCATTATCTTCTTCTTCCTCTCTTGATTTCTCTCTTGAGTGAAGATTGATAAAAGAAAAAGGATTTCAATTGAAGAACATAAACCACATTATCATACTACACACATCTAGCTGATTTGCGTAGGGTGTTTGCTCTACTTCGTTTGCGAAACAAATAAGGCAAGGAGCTTTGGGCAAAGGGACTTCGGGTGGATCATCGTGGACAAGGAAGGCTTCCATTGATCCGTTCTAAACTCTCATAGTGCCAAGGAGTCACCGAGGGAGATCTACAAAGGTTGTAATCTCTACTCTTAGTGATAGTTTTACATTTGCATGTGATGCTTATTTGTATGAATCCCTAAAACTTCTAGTTTCGATTCTTGTCGAGTTAACTTAGCACCTCTAAAATTTTGATTATGGCATATGTGATGCTACCGAACCCTTGACGAGGTGCTAGGCTAGCCCTTCAGTGGTATCAGAGCCAAGCTAGAGCTTTAGGCGATGCCTAGGCGATGTTAAAAGTCCGATCGAACCACGAAACACCAATTTGGACCGTTCTCTGGAAATTTTTTGAAAATTGGATTTTTCCAAATTAAAAGTTCTTAAAAAATTCAGCAAGATTTTTTATGAATTACCATATAAAAATTATTCCATGATCACTCCAAAGAGGCACGGATCCGCGGCAAAAGCATGCCTTTGGCCGCGGATTCGCGGCCATACAGTGGGTTCAGGGGATAATTTTTAATGCAGTAGACCTGATTTAATATGTACATGCCTCTGAAATATTTTAAACTTACTCAAGTGTTGAGTTTTCTGGAGATATATTGTATTTGGAGATTCGATTGGAAAAGTTTAACTTCGTCCAGATTTTCAGATTTTTAGAACGTGTTAAAATGTTTGAACGAATATTAGAAACACAATTTTTCCCGTATTGGAAAAATTCCAAGTGTTGGATTTTTCCCTAGTTCGAAACTTTCGAAAAACATGCAAGCGTATTTGTAGACACTCTAGAAGAACATAACCTTAACTCGATTATGTGACTGTCAAAACTATCACTGAACCTTAGGGTTTGTGGTAGTTTAGCGTTGCCACATGTGAGGCGTTGGTTTGGCCCTTCTACGGTTGGTCCATAAGGGGCTGTGGCATGTTCTAGAAATTTTTGAACTCGGCTCAAGTGTTGTGCAGTTTGGGAAATCTTGGGTGTTTGTTTATTCGATCGAAAAGTTTAACATTGTCTATTTATCTGAAATGTGATACAATATGTGGAATTCATATAGTTAGGCTTGAAATACGAAGTATGTGATATTTCGAATTTATGATGTCTAAGGTGATTGTGGATTCCAAATGTTGTAGTTTTTCATTTTATTTTCTGCGACCGTAAGTGTAGTATGTGGTGTATCGCCGTTTTCGTTGCTATACGTCAACGACAATCGGGATACGCATACTTATTTACGTTGATGATATAAGATATTATGTGTTGCTGAGATATGATGAATAGGATTGTCGCGACTGAATAGCCGGGGGTTTTTATTTGAGATGAGAGTTTTATTTTCATTCATGTATAAATCAATTGTATATTATTTACTTTTCCGCATTAGGATAGACCCAAGGAGGGGAGCACAAGTGACCGGGTTCTAGGGTTCAGTAGGAGGCCATCTCGAGGAATCGAGACCGGGTCTCCTAAACTCTAGAATTGGCGGGATCACTTGCCGCTCTCGTAGGGGTCTAGGGGTGTGGGCTTGGCTATTCATCATGACCGTGGAATCAGTATTTTCTATTGTTGGCTCGATACAAAATACGGACATCCTAGATATCCTTTTATATGCTTCTGCTGTTGATATTCTGTAATGTGATTACTTAGTATCTGAGACGAATGGATTATTATTATATATATGATATATAATAAACGTTGCTTATATTTTACACCCGCGCTAGTCCCGCCCCGCTATGCCGTTAGTTAAGTAACCTAACGGTGCATAACGGGACACTGTGGCGAATGCGGATGGTATAAGTATACGTTCTATTCTGTGATGGCTTAGGAACTTAAATGATGGGATCGCATTAATGAGATTAATGTAAAGAAAAGAAACCTAATGATGTTGTAGAATCAGATTTGAAACCAACTCGGCTTTTTATGAAAAATGCAAGTTTCAATAAGATGCGGAGCTTAAGCCACTCCTTTTCTTAACTGTTTTACAACGAGATCAAGTTCAAAGCGTTAAAGGTTTTCTTAAAAACCATCCGCCACCCTCCGTCATTTTAGGAAGCAGAGTACTTAGTATTTGTGCTGCGTATGTTGATTATAGTCAAGGCGTAGTGTACGGTAGCTAAGTGCTATCTTCCTACAAAGCATATGATGCGATTAGTTAGGACATTCATGTGATTATGTTGATCATAGTCAAGGGTCATATGGGTGGGTCTAATTAATCACGAAATGACGGGTAGAATTTGACTAGTACTTATGATATGTTGACCATAGCCAAGGTCATAAGTTACTAGGGGTAAAAACCATATCGGGAATTTCAAGAGTTGAAATTTGCAATGAGATTGCATACCATCTATGTGATAGTTGTATCTCGATCTCACTGTGAGTAAGTGTTACTTCCAGGAGAGTTTTACACTTTACAATTAGCTAATCCAGTGGGTGTCTAGAATGACTGACCGGTTAGCGAAACTGTAGAATGTATTTATTCCTGGCTAGTTTTCTTTTCAGGTTTTGAAAGAAAATTTGATTAAAAGCAGTGGGAGACATCGATTAGATAAAATAATAACCAATCTAATTCTTTGCAAGAGCATTTCGCTAATTGTATCCTTTTCTCTCTCCGAATGGCAGTTACAGATGTCATGACTTAAGCTACTACATGAGAAAAATAAACTGACAGGACCAAATTATAAAGAATAGTTGAGGAACTTAAACATTGCACTTTCATATAATAAGGTATCATATGTCCTCAATACTGAAGCCCCACCCGTCCCTGGACCTGAATCATCTGTCTCGGATAGGGAGATCCGAAAATCTTGGGAGAATGACTGCAACACGGCCAAGTGCCTCGCGCTCGCTTCTATGGACAATGTCCATCAGAAGCAACACGAGAATATGGATGTGCAATCCATCTTTCTTCACACAAAGGAGTTGTATGAAGAGCAATCTCGTACTTTAAAATACGAGGCATCTAGAAAGTTGTTTCAGATGCGAATGGCCCCTGGTGCATCAGTTGGAGACCATGTTTTGAAAATGATTGGTCTTATTGAAGAACTTGAGGAACTGGGATGGACTATGGATAATGAGCAATATACGGATATTGTTCTACAGTCTCTCCCCCCTGCCTTTGCTCCGTTCATAGTAAATTTCAATATGAATGATTTGGAGAAATCATTGCCTGAACTTCTCAATATGTTGAGAAGTGCAGAGAACACGTTGAAAACGGCAAGGACTCCTGCTCTGCTTGGTGGGCCATCTTCCTCTTCATTCCCAAAAGCTAAGGCCAAGGGAAAGAAAAAGAAGAAGTCCATCAAACAGAAAGGTGGAGTTAGAAAGGCAATGGGGAAATACAAAGCCGGGGCTGTGGGAAGCAGGAAAGGAGAATGTTTTTACTGTAAAAAGTCGGGACATTGGAAACGCAACTGTGCTGAATATCTTGCTGATCTCAAGAAGAAGAAGCATGCTGATGCTTCCACTTCAGGTGTGTTTGTAACTGAAAACTGTTTTTCTTTAAACTCTGCATCCTGGGTATTGGATACCGGTTCTGGTTCTCACATCTGCAATTGCATGCAGGGATTGAGAAATAGTAGAGTTTAAAAGATAGGAGATCATACTCTGCGGGTTGGAAATGGTTCCAATATACATGCTGTATCCGTGGGAGAGTATCATCTAGGGTTGCCTTCAGGAAGTATTTTGGTTTTGAACCCGTGTTATTTTGTACCAAGTATGCTGTGTAATATAATATCCGTTTCTTTGTTGGACAATGAAGGATATCATTTTATATTGCAAAATAATGTTATGAACATTAACCTGAATCAAGAGTTGATTGGGTATGGTACACTAAATAACGGTATTTACGTCCTGAACCAACACACAGTTTTCAATATACAACATACTAGCAAAAGAAAGTTTTCAGATATAAATGAAGCTTTTCTTTGGCATTGTAGACTTGGTCATATTAATGAAACAAGACTAAACAAGCTACATAAAGATGGATATTTAAATCCGTTTGAATATAAATCATATGCGACTTGCCAGTCTTGTATCAAAGGTAAAATGACCAAAACTCCGTTTAGTGGACACGGAGAGATAGCTGGTGAACTCTTAAGCCTCATACATAGTGATGTATGCGGACCAATGTCTACACATGCAAGAGGTGGTTTTTCATACTTCATCACTTTTACTGATGATTTCTCAAGATTCGGACACGTGTTTTTGATAAAGCACAAATCTGAACCTTTTGAGAAATTCAAGGAGTATAAACTTGAAGTAGAGAAGCAAACAGGCTTGAGCATCATGAAACTTCGATCGGATCGAGGTGGAGAGTATTTAAGTACAGAGTTTCTAGACTTCTTAAAAGAGAATGGGATTCTCTCTCAGCTCACTCCTCCTTACACACCGCAGCACAATGGTGTGTCAGAACGGAGGAATCGTACCTTATTGGATATGGTACGATCCATGATGTGTGATGCTGAGTTACCACTTTCCTTTTGGGGACATGCATTGGAGACAGCAATGTATCTATTGAACAGGGTTCCAACCAAGACCGTGTCTACCACTCCATATGAGATATGGAATGGAAAGAGACCATCTCTTAAAAGGTTTAGGATTTGGGGTTGTCCGGCTTTTGTTAAAAAGCAGAATTCAGACAAACTCGAAACACGATCGGTCATGTGTAAATTTGTGGGGTATCCAAAACATTCGTATGGATATCTATTCTACCACAAAAAGGAACAAAAGGTGTTTGTTGCTCAGCATGCCACATTTTTGGAAAATGAGTTCTTTACGGAAAGTACTAATGGCAATATGGTAGAACTAGAAGAGGTTCTAGAGACAAAAATTACTCAGGAGGAATTGGTTGAAACTGATGTTGCAGTAGAACTTCATGAACCTCAGCCACTCAGGAGGTCTAGTAGAACTTCTCACCCACCAGAGAGATACTATGGGTTTCTCATAGATGGTGATAGAGAAGATTGCATCATGGATGATGATGACCCTACTAGTTTTCAGCAAGCTATCACGAGTGGTGACTCAGTGAAATGGCTGGAAGCAATGAGATCCGAAATGGAGTCAATGTACACCAACAAAGTATGGACTTTGGACGTTGCGCCTCCTGGGATAAAACCCGTTGGGTGCAAATGGATCTTTAAGAGAAAGATTGGTGTAGATGGACAGGTGGAGACCTATAAAGCAAGGCTTGTAGCGAAAGGTTTTCGTCAAAGACCAGGCTTGGACTATGATGAAACTTTCTCTCCGATAGCAATGCTTAAATCCATTAGGATCCTACTTGCTATTGCTGCTCACTATGATTATGAAATATGGCAGATGGACGTGAAAACAGCATTTCTAAAGGGGGATTTAGAAGAATGCGTTTTTATGGATCAGCCAGAGGGCTTCATTGATAGTGGGAGCAGCGGGAAAGCATGTAGATTGCTTAAATCCATTTATGGATTAAAGCAGGCCTCAAGGAGCTGGAACATCTGCTTTGATGATACAATCAAAGAGTTTGATTTTGTCAGAAATGAAGATGAACCATGTATTTATAAGAAGATTGTAGCGAGTACTGTCACATTCCTCGTATTGTACGTAGACGACATTCTCCTGATAGGAAATGATGTTCCTATGCTACAATCGGTCAAACTATTCTTATCACAAAGGTTCTCCATGAAGGACCTGGGTGATGCCTCGCGCATTTTGGGCATTAGGATCTATAGTGATAGATCCAAGAGGTTATTGGGACTGTCCCAATCAAAGTACATAGACACCATTCTAAAGAGGTTTAGTATGGAAGATTACAAGAGTGGTGCCTTGCCTGCTAGTCATGGAATCACTCTCTCTAAGGACTTCTGTCCGAAGACTGCTGAAGAGAGAGCTCGCATGAGCGTTATACCCTACGCTTCAGCCGTGGGATCTATAATGTATGTGATGTTGTGTACTTGCCCTGATGTGGCTTATGCACTGGCTGTAGTAAGCAGGTATCAATCCAACCCAGGGGAGAATCATTGGATAGCAGTGAAGAACATTCTTAAGTACTTGCGAAGGACTAAAGAATTGTTCTTGGTGTATGGTAATGAGGATCTCCAGATGGAGGCCTTTACCGATTCAAGCTTCCAAAGTGACAAGGATGACAGTAAATCAATCTCAGGGTTTGTATTTACCCTAAATAGAGGAGCGGTTAGTTGGAAGAGTTCCAAACAGGACACCGTTGCAGACTCCACGATGGAAGCTGAGTATATTGCTGCAAGTGTTGGTGCTAAGGAAGCCGTCTGGATGAAGAAGTTCATTGCGGAACTAGGAGTAGTTCCAACCATAGTTGATCCAATACCATTGTATTGTGATAATAATGGAGCTATAGCATTAGCCAAAGAACCAAGGTCCCATCAGAAGTCCAAACACATCCTAAGGCGATATCATTTGATCCGGGAGATAGTAGATCTCCAGGAGATCGAGATTCGGAGAGTAGATACAAAGGATAACACTGCGGATCCATTCACCAAGGCACTCTCATAGCCTCAGCATGAGCGACTGTTTGAAATGTTGGGTATGAGATACGCCAATAACTGGCCTTAGTGCAAATGGGAGATTGTTAGTAATATGTATGCCCTAAAGGCCATTATATGGATAGTGGAAACTTGGACATATTATCTATAGAGATAGATGAATTTCTTGCTCAACATGATAGTACGCTATCTGGTTTACTTTATCTGTACATGTAGATTTAATCATTTACACATGTTGATAAAGCCAAAAGGATATTTGCTTGACTACTGTGATTATGATGCGGATCATACTAGTGGGGCACATGTAGTCTATAAGCATATCCTTGAACTGTTTCTAGTCGAGGGTGTATCGAGACAGGGCATCGATATTCCAGAGTAGACTAGCGTATACCATTCTTGTCCCATATGATGGGCGATGGATGATCCCATATCCATCTGGTGAGGAGACACCAAAGATTGTATGCGGGTGCTCAGTGGAGACTGGGTACACTGAACGGACTCGCAGAGAACTCCTATGTGGTATTATATCTATCGTCGGATAGCAGTTCTCAGGGAACACTGGTACAGGTTAGTCTGTAGACCCGAGATCGTCATAGAGTCTTGTGTGTCCTCCCACTATACTTTGATCTCCACCCTACCACGGCTTTACTGAGTCGTGCAAACAGGTGGTCTTTGGGTACTGTCTCGAGGCACATGGAGGCAATGAGCGATAGGAGGGGTTTCGTCTCTCCCAGTATTGGGGGTGGATGTTGTGCTATGCTTGATTGGCTATAACATGAAGTCCCTGGCCAGGGCTGCTGAGATTTACTGATAAGAGTTATCAGTAGTTTCTCAATCTGTTATGAGCCATACACCAGCATGACTTATTGAGTTACTGGGGTCGACGATTCCATCCCTAGACTCGATATGCAGCATATCTGACGAAGAGACCGGACTGTACGGTAAGTGTTGCCAGTTGGCTCGACGGGAGTTTTTACAGCTTCTCTGGTTTTCTTCTGATCGTTTCAATACCCGGGTGACCGTTATGTTTAGCTGACCTCTTGCGGCTTGTAGATGTTTGATATGATCATCATCTACTGCTGGCGTATTGACGAGTTTTAGAGTCCCACAATGAAGTTTCCTGGCTCAGGCAAAAAGATGTGGTGTGCATATGAGATATGCGCGGGACCCGATTAAATACGGTTATGTGATAACGTATATTAATTGGGCATTTTCTATTTGTGGGATCGTTTGTGATATGACCGGTTTGCTAAATCAAGTGTTGATTTAACAAATTACATTTAGATTAAATCTTTAATTAAATCCTTTTGTATGCATGCATGTATGCACATGATGATGTGCATGGACACATACATGCATACATAGTATCATGGTTGTTGATACAAGAATGGTGGCAATGGAAGACTTATATTGAAGCTTTTATTTGTATTTATCATTTTAAGTTAATGTAAAGAATATCCACTCATGCTCCTTTATTCTTTAGTGGGTAAGCTTTACTTAACTTAATGAAAAGAATTTCCACCCATGCTTAATTCTTTATGAAAAGAATTTCCACTCATAATTATGGTGGTAATGGAATAATGGTGATTATTCCTTCTCATCACTATAAATAGCTTCATATGTGATATGAAACAAGATGCACACAACAAAGGAAAAATTGTGAACAAGGGTGTGAAAACAAGTTATCATATGTGATATAATAGAAAGCTCAAGCCACCATTATCTTCTTCTTCCTCTCTTGATTTCTCTCTTGAGTGAAGATTGATAAAAGAAAAGGATTTCAATTGAAGAACATAAACCACATTATCATACTACACACATCTAGCCGATTTGCGTAGGGTGTTTGCTCTACTTCGTTTGCGAAACAAGTAAGGCAAGGAGCTTTGGGCAAAGGGACTTCGGGTGGATCATCGTGGACAAGGAAGGCTTCCATCGATCCGTTCCAAACTCTCATAGTGCCAAGGAGTCACCGAGGGAGATCTACAAAGGTTGTAATCTCTACTCTTAGTGATAGTTTTACATTTGCATGTGATGCTTATTTGTATGAATCCCTAAAACTTCTAGTTTCGATTCTTGTCGAGTTAACTTAGCACCTCTAAAATTTTGATTATGGCATATGTGATGCTACCGAACCCTTGACGAGGTGCTAGGCTAGCCCAACACATGCGATATTCTTAGACGAACAGACCGGACTGTATGGAGGCTGTCACATTTAGTCTCAGTAGAAGTTCAGATGGGTTTACCTCGTCAGTCTTTTTATCGGCATCTACCTGGGGACCGTTACATACAGCTAGTGCCGCTTACGGTCTGTGGTTAAACCCACTGCCAGCGTAGTGTCGAGTCTTTAGAGTCCCACACAGAGGGTTATTCGCCGATAGGAAAAATGAGCAGAGGTCGCATGGTTTTGCGATGGGGTTCGTTCACATCCGCGCACTTGTGCACGTTTGGTGTCCGGACAGCTTATACTAGCGGGCTTTGGTTTAAGCCAGATCCTAGTATATGTTTTGGGATTGGTTTTATCTCATTGTATTCGTGTTACTCGGAACACGGATACGGGTGTGCATGCACAGTTGACTGAGGCAGAGACAGAGGACTTTCATTAGGGTTAATGACCGTTGTCATTTTCTTAACCCTAATATTTATGTGTGAAATATGATTTATTAATATTAGTTAATTATAATTGTGTTATGATTATGGTTGTTGACCATTTGACTTTGGTTGACTTGTTGACCTAGGTGGACAAGTTGACCATCATCATTTCATATGGAAGATGCTCTTTGATCCTTGCAAAAGCTTTTAATGTGAAATGATAATGGTCATTTCTTGATTAACCCTCACAATTATCTTTAGCTAATTATTTTATTTATCATAATTCACATATATGTGAGAAGGTTGGTTTATTCTTCTCACTTTATCATTCTCATTCTCTCTCCTCCTCTTCCTCTCTCTCTAGCTCTCCCCTCTCATGAGTTGAGAACCATTTGAGCTTGAGATAAATCTCTTAAAAATACTCTCTACTCTTTCTAAGGTTCTAGGTTTAGCATACCAAGCACCTTAGTTACTTCTAATTTGAGGTTGGAGCCAAAGGTAGAGGCCCTCGGGTGGATCTTTCTTCGGCAAAAGAAGGCGACAAGGAGAACCCGTTCTTTCACTCCAAGGAGCAAGAAGAGAAGGACTTCAAGACCTAGGTATAACCCACTTTCCGAGTAGCTAACTCTTTTAGCTTTGGTTGTTAGTTTTTTTTAGGAAAGATCCCTCCTTTACATAGTCCATGTTGCCTAGTGTTGTAAAAATCCGATTTTTCATAACGTTTCCGCCTCCCCGCAAGCACCGAGGTGGGCAACGTGGACTTACATATTGATTCTACGTAACTGTCTATATGTACATAGTTTGACTTGTAATATCATATCAGTATTCTCACTTTCAAGAGAGGGATATGACTTTACATTCGTAAGCGATGTAGTTCACATCCACCTAAATCAAGTTCTGATTGGGTCCGGTACATTAGATGACGGTATATACGTATTGAATCAAGCTCAGGTTTTCAATGTCCAGAACACACATAAAAGAAAGTCTCCAGAAATAAATCAGGCTTTCTTATGGCATTGTAGACTAGGTCACATCAATGAAACACGATTAACGAAGTTACATAGAGAAGGATATTTGAATCCGTTCGAATATCAATCTTTTGCCACTTTTGAATCTTGTCTCATGGGAAAGATGACAAAGACTCCGTTTACTGGACACGGAGTAAGAGCGAGCGAGCTCTTAGGACTCGTATACAGTGACGTGTGCGGGCCAATGTCTACACATGCAAGAGGTGGTTATTCCTACTTCATTACTTTTACGGATGATTTCTCTAGGTATGGATATATCTTCTTAATGAAGCATAAATCCAAGGCCTTTGAGAAATTCCAAGAGTACAAGAATGAAGTGGAAAAACAGACAGGCAAAAGTATCAAGACACTGAGATCTGATCGAGGTGGTGAATACTTAAGTGCCGAGTTCCTGGGATACTTAAAAGAGAATGGAATTCTCTCTCAGCTTACTCCTCCATACACACCATAACACAACGGTGTATCGGAAAGAAGGAATCGAACCCTATTGGATATGGTTCGTTCCATGATAAGTAAAGCTGAGTTACCGCGATCTTTCTGGGGTTATGCACTAGAATCAGCTCCATATCTTTTGAACCAGGTTCCAACCAAGATTGTGCCTACCATACCATATCAGATATGGAGTGGGAAGAAACCCTGTCTTAAACACTTTAGGACATGGGGATGTCCAGCTTTTGTAAAAAAGCAGCATCCGGACAAGCTCGAGGCACGCTCAGTACAGTGCAAGCTTGTGGGATATCCAAAGAACTCCAAGGGATATTATTTCTATTACGCAGAGGAACAAAAGGTTTTTTTTTCTCGTCATTCCCACTTCTTAGAAACTGAATTTTTAGAAAATCAGAAGAGTGGGAGCGCAGTAGAACTGGAAGAAATTCCATAACCACAAGCTGTTACTGAAAGTTTGCTAGAACAAGAAGTTTCAAAAGAAAGGGACATACCAGTGCCTATCCGCAGAAGTAGTAGTCAGTCTCATCAGCCCGAGAGATACTACGGTTTTCTCATAGACGGGGATTGAGAAGATTGCGTCATTGATAATGACGACCCTACTAGCATCCAGCAAGCCATTCAGAGCGGCGACTCGGTAAAATGGCTGGATGCAACCCGGACCGAAATGGAGTCCATGTACACTAACAAAGTATGGACTTTGGACATTTCTCCAGATGGGGTAAAACCCGTAGGATGCAAGTGGATCTTCAGAAAGAAGATTGGTGTAGATGGACAGGTTGAAACCTATAAGGCTAGACTTGTTGCAAAGGTTTTCCGTCAAAGACCTGGTTTAGACTATGACGAAACTTTTTCTCTAGTGGCTATGCTCAAATCCATTCGGGTCCTTCTTGCTATTGCTGCCTTCCACGATTATGAGATCTGGCAGATGGACATAGAGAGGGCCTTTCTAAATGGTAATTTGGAAGATAGCGTCTATATGGATCAGCCAGAGGGATTCATTCAGAGTGGGAACAGCGGTAAAGTATGCAAACTGCTTAAATCCATTTATAGACTAAAGCAGGCATCGCGGAGTTGGAACATCTGTTTTGATGATACTGTCAAAGAATTCGACTTTATCAAAAATCCAGATGAACCATGCATATACAGTAAGATTGTAGGGAGAGTTGTTGTATTCCTCGTATTGTACGTGGATGACATTCTCCTAATAGGAAATGATATTCCTATGCTACAGTCAGTCAAAAGATTCTTGTCACAGAAGTTCTCCATGAAAGACCTGGGTGATGCCACCTACATTCTGGGGATCCTGATCTATCGTGATAGATCAAAGAGGATGTTGGGACTTTCGCAGTCCAGGTACATAGACACCATATTGAAAAGATTCAGTATGGATGATTCTAAGCGCGGTAACCTACCGGCTTGTCACGGAATCACCCTCTCCAAAGAGATGTCTCCCAAGACTGATTTGGAAAGGGATCGCATGTCGATTATACCCTACGCTTCTGTGGTAGGCTCTATAATGTATGCGATGTTATGTACCAGACCAGATGTAGCATAAGCATTGAGCGTTGTAAGCCGGTATCAAGCAAACCCAGGGGAGAAGCACTGGATAGCAGTAAAGAACATTCTCAAGTACCTGAGAAGGACTAAAGAGATGTTCTTGGTGTATGGCGGAAAAGAACTCCAGATCGAGGCCTTTGCTGACTCCAGCTTCCAGAGTGACAAAGATGACTCCAAGTCCATGTCGGGTTATGTCTTTACCCTCAATGGAGGGGCGGCCTGTTGGAAGAGTTCCAAGCAGGACACCGTTGCTGACTCAACGATGGAAGCGGAGTACATTGCTGCTTGCGATGCCGCAAAAGAAGATGTCTGGATAAAGAATTTCCTCACAGAACTTCAGGTGGTTCCTACCAGTGTTGGTCCAATAACTCTGTATTGCGACAACAACGGCGCTATAACTTTAGCGAAGGAACCCAGGTCCAATCAGAAGTCCAGACACTTCTTAAGGCGGTATCACCTGATCAGGGAGATCGTCGATCGCCGGGAGATCGAGGTAAAGAGAGTAGATACAGAGAATAACACTGCTGATCCATTCACAAAGGCCATTCCTCAGACGCAGTTCGAGAGGCTATTCGAGATGATAGGTCTGCGATATGCCAGTACATAGCCCCGGTGCAAGTGGGAGATTGTTAGTGTTTATGCCCTAGAAGGCCATTACTGTATCATACTAGTTTGTATATTACTTAATGGAAGATTGGGATATTCACAGTTATATAACAGTCTTGCTAAACATGGTAGTATGCTACTTGGTTTTATCT
This sequence comes from Agapanthus africanus, assembly GCA_030015575.1. NCBI lineage: Eukaryota > Viridiplantae > Streptophyta > Magnoliopsida > Asparagales > Amaryllidaceae > Agapanthus > Agapanthus africanus. The sequence continues at coordinate 360,890,221 of JASDDO010000012.1, forward strand.
ATCTTAATATGTGAGTATACGTATTGATAGAGCTCTTAGGATCTTGCTTGACTACCAGCGTTGTGATGACAATCACACTAGTGGGGGCTGGGTAGTCTACAAGCACATCCTTTTTCAGGTCCCTAGTCGTTGGATTATCGAGACAGAGCATCGATACTCCGGAGTAGACTAGTGTGTATGCTTCTCATCCCAGTTAAGGAGATGGTCTGTTCCACAGCCATCAGTACGTCGTACTGGAGATAGTATACAGGTGCTCGTTAGGTTACGGGTACACCGGACATGACTCACGGGGAACTGTTGGTTGGGATTATACCCGTCGTGAGTTAACAGTTCCCAGGTGACATGAGTACAGCATAGTCCGCAGACTTGACACTGCTACTTCTCCTCGAGTGTGTCCCACTGTTCTTAGATTGCTACCCTACCACGGCTCAAAGGAGTCATGCAAACAGGTAGCAGTTGGGTGCAGTCCCGAGCACTTGGAGACAGTGGCGGTTACACAGGATTCGTCTCTCCCGGTATTGGGAGTTGATATCGCGCTGTGTCAGAGAGCCATTACGCAAAGTCCCTGGCCAGGGCAAGCGAGATTTACTTGTAGGTTTTCCAGTAGTTTCTCAAGGTGTAATGGGCTACGCTCTGACACGACTTATACCGCTTTTAGGGGACTGACGCTTGCCGCCCCCTAGGCCCGATATGCGATAGTCTTAGACGAACAGACCGGACTGTACGGAGATTGTCACAGCAGGCTCAGTAGGAGTTCAGATGGGTTTACTCATCGGCCTTCTTATTGACATCTACCTGGGGACCGTTACGTACAGCTAGTGCCGCTTGCGGTCTGTGGTTAAACCCACTGCCAGCGTAGTGTCGAGTCTTTAGAGTCCCACACAGAGATTTTCCCTGCTTCGGGCGAAACGATATAGAGGTCGTATGGTTTTACGACAGGGTTCGGACGCATACGTGTTTTTACGCACGTACGATGTTCGGACAGTTTTTACTAGTCGGCTTTGGTTTAAGCCAGATTCTAGTATCGGATTATTGGATTTATACAGTCTAAAGTTTTTCCGTGTTTTTACGGATAAGAGGGACGTTTTCGTAATTTGTCGGGAAGCTTCTTGAAGCATGGTGACTTGGGGGTTAAGGTGGCATTTGCATTAATTGGATAAGTGAGTCATGGTGTGATTCATACATGGAGTTAATGAATCATTTATAATTTATATGACTCATGTGATGAATCACTAAGTGTATTAATGAAACAAGATGATATATCATTATTTTTTATTCATTTAATATATATGATATGTTTCATATATACACATATCATCTATTCATCCAAAAGTATTCTCATTCTCACCTTCTCTCTCCTCAAGCTCTCTCTCTTCAAACCCTAACCCTAACCTCTCATGTGTTGAGTTCAAGGGTTAGCTAGACTAATACTTCCATAATCCAACTCTATATCACCTAGTTTGCTTAGATTAGCACTTTGAGTAACCTAGTTACCTCAAGTTAGAGGTTAAGCTTGGAGTAGGAGCTCTCGGGTGGATCGTCTTTGAATCGAGGAGGCCGTTGAGGTGTCGACGTTCCAAAGAGCCTACAAGGAGTGGAGGACAGTGATGAAGACCCGAAGGACAAGTAACGTGAGGTATAACTTCGAATCAGAGTAGTTAAACCTTTCGTAGTTTGCTAGTAACGGTTTAGAGACGATTCATGCGCTCAAGTCCGTGTTACGAAGCTTTGATAATCGTTTTTCATATATTCCGCCTCCCCGCAAGTTCGTGGGGTGCGTGACATGGACTTACATGAGATATAGACGGATTATTAAGTCAAGTGTTGATTTGATAATTTTGTGTATAACTGTATATATGATATACTAATTTACATTAACTAACATTGGTTCACTTAAGCATTTGTTTTTCTCACATGTGCACAGCTTTAATATATATGTGATATATATTAAATTGTGTTTTTCTTTTTGTATCATGGTTGTTGATACATCATACATGGGTGTATGAGACACACACCATTCCATTTATAATGGTAGGCTATAATTATTTAAGGTAATTACAAAATTGGTGGATATTTGAAAAGAGCATGATGCTTGTAGAAGCTTGTTTTGCTTTGACAAAGTCCACTAACTTTGTTTTTACTTTAGATATTTGTTAACCTAACCATTTTAATTAGCCATGGTTATGTCTCTACATGAGTTAGTATATGATACTCACTCACCATGGTTCACTCTCTCACTTGATCATTATTCTCATCTCATTTTAGTTCATCTTCATCCTCAGGCTCAAAATGCTTGCTAGGGTTTTGATTAAATGAGAAAGAAAAGTGAGAAAAGAAATTCTAAAGTGAGCCCACTTCCTATTTCTTCATCCTCTACTAGACTAGCACTTTAGTTTAGGGTGTTTGCTTCACTAATTCTTAGTTAGTGAAGTATAAACTTGAGCTAGTATTCCCTCGACGTAGATCATCTTCGGCCTCGAAGACTTCAACCAAGAACGTTCAATTCGCCTTGTGAAGCCATGCAAGGGTCCGGGAGTTCCACCAACGCAGCGAAGAGACTACTACAAGGAGCTTATGAAGTGAAGGACCGATCTACAAAGGTCATATTTCTAGTTCACTTAGTTGTAAATGGTTTACTATAGTTTCCGTATTGTATCCTAGTTAACGATCATGTTTAGAGTTCCTTTTAACGGCAATTTTTAAAAATGGCATGGACGATGCCTCCCGAAACCTTGCTGCCGTCGATAGGAACCCTACAGTGGTATCAGAGCCTAGCTAGGAAATTATACGGATAATGTTAGATTACGAATACGAAACGAACTCCGAAACTTGAAATCCCAAATTGATGTTTCTGTCGATTTTAAAACGAGCTCCAAAAATTTTTCAAACAAGTGCAGAATCATCTATGAGCAAACCTAAGATCATGGGAGAAGTTTGGGACCCTGTGCTCGGATTTGGACCGAGCACATGGGCAGTAAATCCGAGCAGGCCAGCCTGGGCATGTCCCCTGTGTCCCAAAATATTTCCATGCTCTGTGCTCTAGGATTTGGAGTTTCAGGTGTAGTTTATTTTTGCTACTTTTTCATGTGATGATTAACTCAATGCAAAGGCAACTCGGAGGGTTTCGTAGTCGTAATTTTAACAGTTTTTGGGTTAGTTTAGACGTTGTTAAAAAGTTCAATCGAATGTCAAATACCCGCTTTAACCCTTTCCGGAAAATTTCCAAGTGTTGGATTTTTCCCGTAGTTAAAAAGCTTTCAAACATCATGCAAGTTATGCGATGGACCCTCTAGAAGAACAAAACCTTAACTCGATTATGTGACCATCAGAACCGTTACTGAACCCTCGGGTTTGTGGTGGTTCAGCGGTGCCACATGTGAGGCGTTGGTTTGACCCTTCTACGGCTTGTTCATTGGTGTTGTGGCGTGTGCTGAATTACATTAAACTACGCTCAAGTGCTGAGCTTTTTGGGTAATTTTGGGTGTTCGTTGATTCGATTGGAATGTTTAACATCGTCTAGGCTATTCTCTGTGATGTCATGACATGTGATGTTCTGTGATGCTATATATGTTATATTGGATCGTCGTGTTTTAAATAGCCGGGGGTTTTATGTGAGATGAAGTTTTTTTTATTTCCATTCATGTACAATTCAATGTATGTAATATTCTTTTATTGGGGCACTTCCGGGTTGAGGTTAATGTCACCATTGATGTATATTATTTACTTTTCCGTATTAGGATAGACCCAAGGAGGAGAGCACAAGTAACCGGGTTCTAGAGTCTAGTCGGAGACCAACTCGAGGAGTCGAGTCCGGGCCTCCTAACTCTAGAATTGGTAGGTTACTTGCCGCTCTCGTAGGGGTCTAGGTATGTGGGTTTGGCTATTCATCGCGACCGTGGAATCCGTGTTTTATAGAGGCTCAAAATAAAACACGGACCTCCTAGTATATCCATTATTTCATATGTCTCTTCTGCTGCGATATCTGTGGCGTGATCATTTGATATGTTGAGAGAGATACTGTATATAGTATATATTATATATTATATAGACGTTACTTATGTTTTACACCCGCGCTAGCCCTGCCCCGCTCTGCCGTTAGTTACCTAACCTAACGGTGCATGACGGGACATCGAGGCGAATGCGGATAGCATAAGTGTACGTCGTATTTATCTGTGATGTTTAGGTGACTTAAATGATGAGACTTCATTAATATGATTAATGAAAGAAAAGAAACCTAAAAGATGTTGTAGAATCAAATTTTCAAAAAGGGTAGCTAAAGTTTTTGCTTTGCATAGTGATATATATGATATATCCTGCACCTTATTCGATGAGGAAAGAGCCGAGATCCCTTCACCAGGAGTAACTGTTAGTGTATATGCCCTAGAGGCTATTACTGTATCATACTAGTTTGTATATTACTTGAAGGAAGCTTGGGATATTCACAATTGTATAGACAATCTTGCTCGAAATGGTTGTATGCTACTTGGTTTGTTTCTACTTTAATGTGTGCGTGTGTTTCTTTTAGCATATCGCCTATACACATTAGTGGAGCCCTTAGGATCTTTGCATGATTACCAGCGTTGTGATGGCAGTCACACTAGTGGGGGCTGGGTAATCTACAAGCACATCCTTATACAGGTCCCTAGTCGTAGGATTATAGAGACAGGGCATCGATACTCCAGAGTAGACTAGTGTATACGCTTCTCATCCCAGGAAGGGAGATGGTCTGTCCCAAAGCCATCAGTACGTCGTACTGGAGATAGTATGCAGGTGCTGGTTAGGTTACGAGTACACTGGACAGGACTCGCTGGGAACTGTTGGTTTGGTATTATACCTATCGTCAGTTATCAGTTCCCTGCTGACATGAGTACAGCACAGTCCGTTGACTTGACACTGTCACTTCGCCTCGAGTGTGTTCCCACTGTTCTTAGATTACTACCCTACCACGGCTCAAATCAGTCGTGAAAACAGGTAGTTGTTGGGTGCAGTACCGAAGCACTTGGAGACAGTGACGGTTAGACAGGATTCGTCTCTCCCGGTATTGGGGGTTGATATAGCGCTGTGTCTAGGAGAGCCATTACACAAAGTCCCTGTCCAGGGCAAGCGAGATATACTGGTAGCGTTTCCAGTGTTATCAGGGTGTTCTAGGCTACACTCCGACACGACTTGTACCGCTATTAGGGGAATGAAGTTTACCGCCCCATAGGCCCGACATGCGATACTCTCAGACGAAAAGACCGGACAGTACGGAGATTGTCACATTCAGACTTAGTAGGAGTTCGAATGGGTTCACCTCATCGGTCTTCTTATCGGCATCTACCTAGGGACCGTTACGTATAGCTAGTACATCTTGCGGCCTGTGGTAAATCCACTGCCAGCGTAGTGTCGAGTCTTTAGAGTCCCACACAGAGGGCATTTCGCCTTTGGGCAAAACAGAGTAGAGGTCGCATGGTTTTGCGACGGGGTTCGTTCACATCCGCGCACTTGTGCATGTTTGTTGTCCGGGCAGTTATTACTAGTGGGCTTTGGTTTAAGCCAGATCCTAGTATTTGTTTTGGTATTGGTTTTATCTCATTGTATTCGTGTTCCTCGGAATACGGATGCGGGTGTGTATGCACAGTTGACAGAGGCGGAGGCAGAGAGTTCTCATTAGGGTTGTTGACCGTTGACTTTTTCTAAACCCTAATGAGAATGGGAAATATGATTAATAATATTGATTAAGGAATATTGTGTCATGGTTGAGTTGAACATTTGACTTTTGTTGACTTGTTTACTTTGTTGACCGGTTGACCATTGTTGACTTGTTGACCATCATCATTTCATTTCAAAGATGCTTCTTGTTTCTTGCAATTGCATTAAATGAATGAAATGATAATGGTCATTCATAAACTAACCATCACAGTTTCTTAATTATTATTATTATTATCATTATTCCAAATATGACAGCATGGTTGTAAAATATCCTCATTCTTTCTTGCACTTTCTCTCTCATAGTTTTTGCTCATCCTCTTCCTCTCACTCAAAGCTTTCATCTCTCATGTGTTGAGAAACATGAGCTCTTGAGATAAAACCACCATAACTTCACTCTACTCACTCTAGAGTTCTAGGTTTAGCAAACCAAGAACTTTAGTTACCTCTAGGTTGAGGTAGGAGCTGTAGGTAGAGGCCTTCGGGTGGATCCTTCTTCGGCATAGAGAAGACTACGAGGAAGAGCCGTTCAAACCACTCCAAGGAGCAAGAAGAGAAGGAGTTCAAGACCAAGGTATAACCTCCTAACCGAGAAGCTAAACTTGTAGTTAGTTTGCTAGGTTTTTGTTTAGTAAAGATCCTTCGTTTCTAGTCCATGTTGCCTTGTATAAAAAATCGTTTTTTACCTATTCCGCCTTCCCGTAAGAACCGGGGTGGGCAACGTGGACTTACAGTGGTATCAAAGCCTCGCTAAACAACAACTAGCATATTAGCAAAGTATTTAAAATTTCAATCAAAGAAAAATTCGCAAAACACGTCAAAATCCTCAAGTTACTGGCGATTTTTAAAAAAAACTCTAAAAATATTTCCACACATCTTAAAAATCCGTGCAGGGTTTTCTGGGAACACACAAGAAAAACGAGCCCATGACTCGATCAGATCGCCGTGGAAGCACGGCGAAACCATGCGTTTCGCCGTGGATCCGCGGCCGAGTCAACTCGGTCGCGACTCGGATTTATTGCAGTGTTCTTATTTTGACGTTTTATGATTTTTAAAATATTCTATTTCTGCCCAGAATTTCCAGAGAACAAAGTTGTGTTTGGGGTAGTTACAAATCCGTATTTTTGATCGAAGTTCTCTAGACTTTAGCTAATTGGTTATATCTGTGATGTGATATATGCACTAAACGTCGACTAATCGCTATACATCGATTAGTGGGGGTTGTGCATATCTGTGATCTGTAATGTTGTTGGATTGTGTATATGAACTCGTTGGATTGTCGCGGATGAATAGCCGGGGTTTTGTGAGATGAGAGTTTCTTTTTCTTTCATTTGATGTAATATGTAATTTGATGTAATATTATTTTATGGCCGCACATCCGGGATGAGGTTGTAGCCGCCATTGTATATTATTTCTTTTACTGTTTTTGCTCCTAGGATAGACCCAAGGTGGGATGCACAAACTACAGGGTACCTCAAAGTGCCGAGTGGCCTACTCACGTTGTTGAGGGAGGTTGTTTCACTTCGGGTACTTGGCAGGTAGTTTGCCGCACCCGTAGGGGTCTAGGGTGGGGTTTGGCTAATCATCGCGACCGTGTAATCCGTCTTTTGTTGCAGGCTCGAACGAAATGCGGATTCCTAGCATATCCAATGTGTTTATCTGTGATCTGGAATGGCTATCATTGCATCTGACGAATGTATATATCTATATATGATATCTAGTAGGCATTGCTTATGTTTTGCATCCGCGCTAGTCCAGGCCCCGCTCTGTCGTTAGTTAAGTAACCTAACGGGTGATGACGGGGCCCCGTGGTAAATGCGGATGGCATAAGCGTATGTCATATTTTCGTTGTTTTCTGTAATGGTAGGATTAATTGATGGGACACATTCAATTAATGCAAGAAAATAAACCAAAACTAAAATCATTGGAACAATTTCAAAAACCACTCGGTTTCTTTTCAAAACAACTTTTAAACGCGGAGCTTAAACCACTCCTTTTAAAAGCTATCAGGTTCCTTCGATTATATCAAGTTCACTACGTTCACGGTTTCGCCAAAACCATTCGTAGCCCTCCATCATTTTAGTTAAATATTCAGTAGTATTCAAGCTATGTATTTTGACCAATGCCAAGGCATAGTGATTGGTAGCTGCCGGATATTAATCTGTTGCATAGATAGATGCGTTAGTTTGAGACAGTCGTACTGCCATTTTGGCATACGTCAAGGGTTTGTACGGGTGGGTTCAAATTAACCAGGAAAATGATGGGTAGAACTTGACATGTGACTTATGATATTTTGGCTTACGTCAAGGTCATAAGAGCATGGGGCAAAAATCCACATCGGGAGTTTCTAAAGAAACTGAAACTTGCTAGTGCTGCATACCATTTGGAATGTGATGATTCTGGTAGGATTCCTTCAGTTTTATCACTCGATGATATTTGGATCCCGATCCTATTGTGAGTATATGCTGCTCCTCGGGAAACCTTCTCACTTAACGATCAATGCTATAAACCAAGTAGGTGTCTAGAAAGGTGTTAGCGGGGTTACGCCTACAGGGAAAAGAGGTTATTTAATTAAGGAACTTCGCGAAAGCGTCGTAAAACCTCCCTCGAAGTACCAACACTGGCCTGGCTGAACGGTTAAGCAAGTATTGTACGGTGAGATTGATCCAGACTAATTCATCTTTTTTGGTTTGAGGAAGGATTCGAGAAACAGTGGGATCCATCCTGTTTAGAAAAACTAAAAACCACTCTAAACTTGCAAGAGTATCATGCTAAAGTGTTTCTTCTATCTCTCCTAATTGCAGCGACCAAACATCATGACCGGACTTAAGTTACTACTAGAAAAAATATATTGACAGGGCCAAACTACAAAGATTGGCTAAGGAATGTCAAAATGGCAATCACTTATGACAAGTTAGGGTATCTTCTTACCACCAAAGCTCCCTCTGTCCCAGGTCCTCAATCCAGCGTCGCGGATAAGGAAATCCGTAAGACCTGGGAGATTGATTGCGCGAGGGCCAAGTGCATCGTGCTTGCCTCTATGGACAATGAACATCAGAGGAGGCACGAGGATATGGAACTAGAATCCATATTTCTCCCTACAAAAGATCTGTATGGAGAGCAATCCCGTATCGCCAGATATGAAATCTATAAAAAGTTGTTTTCGGAGAGATTGACCGTCGGATCGTCTGTAGCGGAACACATGCTTCAGATGATTGGCTACATTGAAGAGCTCGCGGACCTCGGGACCACGTTAGAGAACGAGCTCTACACTGACTTGATTCTCCAGTCCCTTCCTTCCACTTACGCCCAGTTTATCCTGAACTTCAACATGCAAGGAAAGGAAGTTGAACTTCCGGAACTCCTTAACATGTTGAGGAGTGTAGAGGGCACCCTGAAGAAAGTAAGGGAAACACCCGCTTTGTCTATTGGAGGACCGTCTTCTTCTAGGTCCAAGGCAAAAGCCAGAGGAAAGAAGAAGAAAGCCCTCACCAAACCAAGGGGCGGTGTTAGTAAAGTGGAAGCCAAGGGAAAGGCCAAAATGGCAAAGGTAGCGGGACAGCTTGTGGGGAAAGTGTTGGAGATAGTGCCCTCAAAGTAAATTATTAGATCGCTGGTACGTGATTACAATGATTGAGGCAGGACCTGTACTGATATGACAGTCTTGCTCGAGATGATAGTATGCTATATGGTTTGTCTTTATCATCGTATACATGCTTTAGTTCGCTATTGCATGTTGATAGAGCCCATAGAATTCTTGCTTGACTGCCAGCAGTATGATGGCGATCATATACGTGGGAGCTGGGGTCTGTAAGCACATCCTCAAAGTGTCCCTAGTCGTGGGAGTTTCGAGACAAGGCATCGATACTCCAGAGTAGACTAGTGTATACAGTCGAGACCCCGACGAGGGGCATTGGCCGGTCTCACAAGCCTTTGGTGTCAGTTGGTTCACCTAAGATGTATACAGGTGCTCATTGGGTTATGAGTACACCGGACAGGACTCGCCGGGAACATGCTAGTTGGTATTATACATATCGTCAGATAGCAGTTCCCTGGTGACATATGTACAAGTTAGTTTTTCGACCTGAGATCGTCATTTGTCTCGTGTGAGTTCCCACTGTACTTTGATTTCTACCCTACCACGCTTAAAGGAGACGTGCAAACAGGTATTTTTGGGTACGGTCCTGAGCCACATGGAGGCAGTGAGCGGATCGTCAGGGATTCGTCTCCCCTGGTATTGGGGGTTGATGTCGCACAGTGCACGGGTGGCCATCACTAGAAATCCTCTACCGAGGTAGTGGAGAATTACTGATTTGGATCGGTAGTTTCTCAGGTAGTGATGGGCTTCATGCCGACACGATTTATCGCGTTATTAGGGGTCTGACTTTATCCACCCCCTAGACTCGATATGCGATACTCTTTAGACGAACGGATCGGACTGTATGTATATTGTCACTGTTAGGCTCAGTAGGGTTTATGGATGAGTTCGCTCGTCAGCTTCCCTTCCAATCAATACATAGGCAAACGTTACGTACAGCTCGTACCTCTGACGTGCTAGTGGTTATACCCAGTGCCATTGTGTTGATGAGTCATTAGAGTCCCCCACCGACAGTTTCCCAAGTTCGGGCGAAACGTTGTAGAGGCCGTATGGTTTTATGGCAGGGTTCGGAAAATGTACGTGCGTTTTCACACGTGTCATATTTCGGGCAGATAATACCGGTAGGCTTTGGTTTAAGCCAGATCCGAGTATTGTACTGTGTAGATATAATATTTTTGTCTCTGTTGCATTTGTATTCGGTCGTAATACAAATGCGGGTATGTTTATACTGTTACGGGTTTATCCTGAAATTCGTTTCAGGATCACTTTTGGAAGTTGCCAGTTTCCACTTTTCTATCGCCCGTATTTAACATTTGGTTAAATACGGATTTATCTTTTCGTCACTTGGGTGAGTTTTGAGGGTGAGTCGTGCTTCTAGAAGTTTCTAGATGATGATTAGGATTAGTGACTCATGGTTGCATTTAATGTTCATTAAATGTTTGTGATGACTAGGTTAATGACTTTTCATTTGCAATTAATGTATGTTGCAAGGTGTTAAAGTGAATCATTCATCTCATTTATTCTTGTGGTCACCTCCTAGCTCCTACACTCACCTCCCTTGCTCCATATATTGGCCGGCCCCTCTTCTTGAATCATCATGGTTGCATGGAAAAAGATTATGATAGTTTTGGTGTATGGAAATTTCATAGCTCATTTCATTCCATCACATTATCAAAAGGCAACTTCATTAACCGTTCGTCCATCGCCTTGGACGTAACGAGACAAAGTGTTCTACTCATTGTCTACATTATTCTTGGTCATCTCTTTTAGCAAACTTGATGATCGAGTTGCCTCGGTTCAGAGGCGGGAGCCTGTTTAAATATCCATCGACGTGGTGCCACCTGGACGAGAAGAGTGGAGATTCAGGAGATCGGAGCAGCCGCAACAATGCGTGGGATGATGGTTGAAGACCGAAGGACTCGGATCGTTCGGTATAACATTTCTACCCACTTTGTAGTTTGTTAGTTTTGCTTTAATGGCAGATACGGGTTATAGTACGCGATAGCGCCAGTTGTAAAAGTTTTTGTTACGCATTTGGCGTCTGTTAGACGGCCGGGGTGCTACCGTGGACTTACAGTGGTATCAGAGCCTCACCATTAAGCTTTACTAACTTGTGCTAACACGTTAAAAACATCGATCGAACGGATTTTCGAAAACGACATTTTTTCAGTTCACAGTTTCTGTCGATTTTAAATCTGGTCCAAAAATTATTTTGCATATCACAAAAAGTTGTGCAGGGTTTTTTAAGCTAACTGTAGAAATTTGGTCACATGACCCCATAAGACCACCGCGGATCCGCGGTCAATCTGTGGGACTAGTTGTCCAAATTTCTACAGTGGCTTCTTCAGTTGAAATTGTGGTTTTGGTATTGTTCTTCTGGGCCCAGATTTTGTTACTGTACAGCAGATGTACGTGGGGCCCACTTCGGGAAATTTAGTCGATCGAAATTTTAAACTTGTTAGTATACAGTACTTACTTTATATCTCCGACCGGGAATGTCATTCGAGCGGTAAATTGCGTCTAATTGCTATAGTTCTTTTAGACGGATTTGCGAACGTGACATTCGAGTTGATGTTCTGTGTTGTGCTGTAATGTTGCGGATATGTCATGGTGGATAGCAGTGTGCAATGGTAGTGCAGTTTGGATTTATTTGTACATTTGATATTGCGGGGCGAGCGTCCAACATGTGGACTGCCGTCACTGCCTGTTGTATAATATTCTTTTGGGGCACGACCGGGTTGAGGTCGATGTACCCGTTGTACATATTTTTATTTCTGTACTAGGTTTACCTCGTGACGGAGTGCACGGATAGCCGGGTTCTGGAGGGCAACGGGTCCGTATCTCATGGCTTTGAGAGGCAGAGGGGCCTCCCTCTAGAATTGGCAGACTATTCGCCGCACTCTTAGAGGGTACAGGTTGACCCAAGGAGGGGTAATCAAGTTACCGGATTTCGTGAAGTGCCAGGTGGTCCATTCATTTTGCTGTAGGGGGCTGCCTCGCTTCAGGTTTTGGCGGGTAACTTTCCGCACCTGTAGGGGTCTAGGTTTCATTGCACAGGCTATCCACACGACCAGAGGAACGTCAGGTTTCAGTAGCGGCTCTGTGAAACCCGGGGATCCCAGATTATCTGTATTGATCTGTGATGCTTATTACTTTTCTGTAATGTTGCATATTATCACGCATGGAGAGATTATTGTATATTGGTATATATACTATTAGATGTTGTATATGTTTTACACCCGCGCTAGTCCAGTCCCCGCTCTGTCGTTAGTTAAGTAACCTAATGGGTGATGACGGGACCCTGTGGCGAATGCGGATGGCATATACGTACATTATATTTTCGTTCTTTTCTGGTGTGATTGATTGATGGGACTGTGTTGATTCTGATCAATACAAGTATAAAACAAACCTATATTTGATGTTGTTGGAACAAATTTTAAAAGAAGTTATTACAAAGATGTTTCCTTTTGTTTTGCATAGCGGTATTCAGTTGGAATATCATGCACCTCATTCCACGAGCCAAGGGCCGAGATCCCTTCACCGGGAGTGACCCCTTGGGCAGAAGTTTACGTCAGGGTAGTAACTTCACTATAGTCGATTACAAGTTCTTTGCATCGCGGTATTCAGTTGGAATATCCTGCACCTCATTCCACGAGGAAAGTGCCGAGATTCCTTCACCGGGAGTGACCTCTTTAGCAAAGGTTTTTCGCTACTATATTTTTATAAAAATCTATCAGGTTCCTTCAGCGATATCAAGTTCATTACGTTAAAGGTTTTTCGCCAAAAACCAGCCGTAGCCCTCCGTCGTATCTTATTAATGGTCAGTAGTATTCAAGCTATGTTTGTTGGCTTTCGTCAAGGCATAGTGCTTGGTAGCTGCTGGGGTATTCATTTGTAGCATAGATAGATGTGTTGGTTTGGGACAGTCGTATTACCTTGTTGGCTTTCGTCAAGGGTATGTAAGAGTGGGTTCAAATTAACCTGGATAATGACGGGAAGAACTTGACATGTGACTTATGATTTGTTGGCTTTCGTCAAGGTCATAAGAGCATGGGGAAAAAATCACATCGGGAGTTTCAAACAAATAGCAAACTTGCCAGGCATGCGCATACCTTCTGGAGTGTGATAACTTGAGTGGCTTCCATCACGTTATCATGCGATGATAGTTGGATCCCGATTCTCACTGATGAGTTAGTTTACTCTTCGGGTGATCCCGACTAATTCTTCTTTCAGGTTTGGAGGAGAATTTGAGATTACAGTGGGAGGTTTCCTGATTAGATAAAGTGATAACCATTCTGATCTTGGTTAGAGTGCACGCAGAGTGTTTCTTTTCTCTCTCTCTCTTTGGCAGCGACCTTTGATCGACCCTAGACTATGACTCAGTGACCAAGTTGACCGAACCTTCTTAAAATACTGGCTTTTGGATTGTCTATAGTTGCATATGTCATTGCCGCTCCTTCTTTTACCCTTTGTATTTCTCAGAACACCCCGTATTACTACGGACATCCACTTCCATTGGATAGATCCATCGTATGGTTATATACGAACTCGAAAGGACTTCTTCGAGGATGGATCCAGGTTTAGGAGAAATAGAATTGGTTTATTCAGTTTTCTTTTATTATCACCTTCTCTCAGGTTGCGAGGGCTCCTTAGTCTAGGAGAGTACACCTATTATGTTTATTGGATAGTCTTATTCCAAACCATAAGCAGGTGCCGAAAGGTAGCGAATGAAGAAAACCAATTAGCCTAAGTAGGGTGTACAGAAGGTAATAACTAAAGACAAAATAAAGGGATTAGAAAGTGGGCAAAGTAAATTGCGACTGTTGTCATTCACGACCAAACCACGTACTTCATCGCCACTCTTATTTCACCTTTGCTTTTTTCCCCAGTTCGGGAGAAATAGAATAAGGTATTATTCAGTTGTCTTTTATCATCACCTTCTCTCAAGTTGCGAGTACTCTTAGGTAGAGGAGGGTACACCTATTATGCTTACTGGATAGTCTTCTTCCAAACCATAGGCTGGTGCCGAACGGTAGGGAAGGAAGAAAACCATTTAGCCTAACGATGGTGTACAGAAGGTAATGAATAAAGACAAATAAAGGGATTAGGAGAGATGGCAATAAAATATACGGTTAAAGTCATGAATTAGATTATGGAAGAGGCATTATTAAGAATACCAGGATACCCCTACGAAACATTTTCATGTTTCAGTTGCACTGTGCATTGTTAAAAGGAAAACTGATTTCCCGATTAGATACTTACTCCAGGGTATGTATTTACCAGGTATGATTCTCACATCTGCATGGTTTTACAGATGATGAGTGGGAGTACGTTATTGGGAATTAGGTAATTATCCTCATTATATCGGAATTCGTTGTAATTGGTGATATTTGAGGAAGTCGCCTGGGTTTATTGCCGGCAGGGTTGTATTTGGTTTTGAGTATCCGTTGTTGTGCACCAGTTTCAAAATGATATATCTGTACGTTTATTTTTATAAAGTGAGATATAACTTTTTGAAATTATGTTCGTGACATCTACCTATATCAGTTGACGATTGGGTAAGGAGCATTGAACAACGGAGTAGTTCTTAACCATAAGTACAGTTTTCAACCTATGATGCACAGGTTTTGAGTTATTCAACTCAGCGGACTTATACAGAGTATTGTATGTTGTCCAGTGTCCGTCAGGACAAAGGGGTTGGTCCTCATACTTTGTTCTGTTTACTTGTAATTTCTTTATTTATTAGACAAGTGTTTCATTGAAATACTATGTCTAAGTTATGAGAAGTTGTGGGTATAAGAATAAAGTAGAGAACCAGGTATCGCAAGTATCGGGATTCTTCAAAGAGATCGAAGATGTAGATTCTTGTGATTGGTATTCAGTTGATAGTAATGGTTTTGAGAAACTCGTTTCTCTTTCAGGTTACTCATAATTGGATGGATTCCTAAGTTGAGTAATGCTGAGTATCCACATTCCATAAAGTTGATATGCACTGGAGAAAGCTGCATGATTTGAATCTGGTTCCAATTAAATTAGTGCCTCTATTTCTATATTGGATATAGAATGGTTCATATCTTAACGATGATAAGGTACGGGGAGTTGTCCAACTTATGCTTAAAACCAGACACTGGATAACTCAAGGCACGTTTCTGTAATGGCAGTTTATGGGTTGACCCTGGCTTTGACGAGGGTTGACTTTTCTACCATCTGGAAGATCAATAGTGATATTGTTCTTGACTCACCACAGTTATAGTAAAATGGATTTTTTCAGAAAACAGTAGTGGGAGTATGGTAGAACTAGAAGTGATTCCAGAACCTCAAACGATTACGGAAAATTTAATAAGACCTATATATTCAATCAGGTTTGACATTCCATTAGCCACTTCGCAGATATGGTGGGTAACCTCAGACACCCGAGAGGTACTCCGGTAGCCTCAAGGACGGTGACGGGGAGGTTCTTGTTTACCCAGACTTGATACTACTGTTGTTCCAGACTATGAGACTCGGCAGGAGGATAAGTATAGCATCGTTCTAATCTAGATTTAGAAGTGGACGTATATATTATTCTGCGAGAGGATTGTCATAGTCAATGGGAGCAGCGGAAGCATAGTGGACAAGTAGCTTATGTCTATTTATAGGCTTGAGCAGATATAGCGAAGATAAGATCATCCATTTTTTATGTGAAAGTCATGGGTTTGACTTCATCAGAATAGGGGATGATCTGTTAAGAAGGTAGTAAGGTGTGATGTCCTGGTATTTGGATGACATACACAGAGTAGGAAGTAAAATTCCTATACTACGATTGGTTGTACTGTGGTTGTCACATAATTGTTTCTTCACAAAGGACATGGATATAATATCAGACATTCTGGTTACTAGATCTATGGTTTTAGATCTAGATTTTGGTAGTTTCCCAATATGTGTACTTTGACAATATTCTAATAGTATTTTAGAATAATTGACTCCTGGCATGGTGGTGTACCTGCAGGTGATGGAGTCACCCTCTCTAAAGGTGTCTTAGAGACTAAAGAGAGAGGGATGTGCATGATTGGCACATCACTTGCTTAGGCAATTGAGTCAATCATGAGATGTCAAGTACCACACCAGATGTTGTTTTTTCACTAGATGCAATAAGTTTATATTAATCCAATCCTGAAGAAATATAAGGAAGCAGTTTTAGAACATAAGTGCATGTTCTACGGATTTGATTACGGCAGCCTCCTTCGGGAGACGGTTATCATTCCAGGCTTCAAAGGTGACATGGATGACAGAGTGATTGTCAGAGTTTTAGTTTTCCCTCTGACGAGCGACAGTATTATGGACAGGTGGTCCAAGAGGATACTGTGGGAGGCATGGTGCTAGACACTGATTAGGTTCAGTTATCAATAAAGTCTAAGAAGTTTGGATTTGGAGTTCATTTATGAACTAGGTCCCATCAGATATCCAGACATATTCTAAGACATGTATTACTCAATTCTGGAGATGGCTTTCTCCGCGAATTTGAGATTAAGAGAGATATAGAAAGAAATATCAGGGCGGATCCACTCACAGAGGCTATTTCTCGAACACAATAGTTTTACAAACGAGCTTTGTGAAACTGATTAGTAGAGGAGTTGGATGTTCGGTATCACACGGGCTGTGAGTATGCGACTGTAGGGTTCCTCGGCACTCTTGTGAGGGTTCATAAGGCATCAAACATGACCGAATAAAATTTTAGACGTGTCGAACAGCCCAAAGCCGGGATCTTTGCTAGATTATTAGGGTTTAACATGCAAGTAAACATCTTTACTACTAAGTGTGAGGGATTACAACCGTTGTAGTCCGCTCCTTCGCTTCATAAGCTCCGAGTAGAAGTCCCTTCGCCGCGATCCACGATCTCCCGGACTCAAGAGAGGCTCCACGACTAGAACGATCCATGCTAGCTTGTAGTGTTCCGCTTCTCCGATGATCTACGTCGAAGTTGCTATAACCCAAGCTCTCTCACTCTAATGAGGTGAACACCCTAATCTAATGGGTTAGATTAGATGAGAATGATGGAGTAGTATTTATGCTATCTTTTTATATCAATTTCTCACAAGAAATCATCACCAAAGGAAAATCTAGGGAGCTATTTCAAAAACTCAAGAGAGAAAAAGATGAAGAATAATGAGATAATCCTTTTGTGATGAATATTGACAAGAGTATATCAATAATAATGCAACCATGGTTAATGATGACAAGGATAACCCTTGTAGAGAGTTAACTAAGGCTAGGGTTTGGTTGGGTTAAGAAATGAGTCATAAGAAAATATCTATCATAATATCTTCTTCATGACAAAAGGAATGCTTCTAGATGGTACAAGAAGAAGCTAACCCGAATCAAACCCTAATCTCTTTTTATCATCACTAAACATGTTTCATTATTAATTATATCAAGTTACTATAATACATATCACATATATATTATATTTGTAACAAAAGAAAATAATACAATTAATATATATCGCATATATATAATTGTATTATCCGGTGAGAAAATGAAATAATAAAGCGAGCCAATATTAGATAATGTAATACAATGTATCATATATATTATTATACATTAAATCATCGAATCAACACTTGATCCGACAATCCGGCTATATCGAATATAACCGACTAATATATCATGTATCGATTCATCGAATCAACACTTGATCCGATGATCCGGTTCATATCTAAATATCGCGAGAATATAATACGGTATATCCTATCGCATTATCCTCGGTCCTGCACATATCACATATGTGCCTCTACTCCATTTTGCCTGAGCCAAGAAACCTCTGTGTAGGACTCTAAAGAATCGGCAATACGCCGGTAGCAGGTGATGATCATATCAAACACCCACAAGCTGCAAGCGGTTAGCTAAACGTAACAGCCACCCAGGTACTGAGCGATCAGAAGATCAACAAGCTAGCTTGTACGTTCTCCTGTGAATCCAATCAGTAACACTCCCGTACAGTCCGGTCTGTTCGTCTGATATGTCGCATATCAAGTCTAGGGGTGGTATACGTCAGACCCTAGTAACCTATAAGTCGTGTCGATGTGAGGCTCATAACAGGTCGAGAAACTACTGGTAACACTTAACAGTAAATCTCTATATCAGCCCTGGCCAGGGACTTCCAGTTATAGCCAATCGAACACAGCACAACATCAACTCCCTATACCGGGAGAGAAGAATCCCCTCCTATCGCTCATTGCCTCCATGTGATTCGGGACTGTACCCTAAAGCAACCTTTTTGCATGCCCTCTTGGACGTGGTATGATGGAAATCAAAGCACAGTGGGAATCACACAAGACTTTATGTCGATCTCGGGTCAACAGACTACTCTGTACCAGTGTCACCGGAGAACTGCCATCTGACGTGAGGTATAATACCATCTGGGAGTTCTCGGCGAGTCCGTCCAGTGTACCCAGTCTCCACTGATCACCCGTACACCATCCTTGATGTCAAACACCGATGGATATGGGATCATCCATCGCCCATCATATGGGTCAAGATGCTTATACGCTAGTCTACTCTGGTGTATCGATGCCCTGTCTCGATACACCCTCGACTAGGAACAGATATAGGATGTACTCGTCGACTACCGTAGCCCCACTAGTATGATCTCATCATAGTCCCAGTAGTCGAGTACATATCCTAGGGGCTTTATCAACATATAACATAGAGACAATCAGAGTACATGTTAAAATAAAGTACAACCAGATAGCATACTATCATGTCGAGCAAGAAATTCCTCCCTATATATGTCCAAGCATCCATTACAATATACATCGTATGTACAGTAATGGCCTCTAGGGCATACATATAACTAACAATCTCCCAATTGCACTAGGGCCATCTGTTGTGGTATCACATACCCAACAATTAGCTTTGGTTGAAGTATCTCATAATCAACCATCCCATAAAAGTCTCTACTGGGAAAAAGGCCTTTGTGTGTGGATCCGCGCTGTTGTCCTCTGTGTCTACTCTCCTAACCTCGATCTCCCTGAAGTTCAGCCATCTCCATGATCAGGTGATACTGCCTAAGAATTATATCTGGATTTCAGATGGGACGGGGGTTCCTTGGCTAAAGCCACAACTCCATTGTCACACAATGGTAGGAACGAAGTTCATCTCATGAACTTATATATATCCAGACTGCCTCTTTGGTAGCATCCTTGGTAATGATGTATCTTGCCTTTAATCGCCTAGTAAGTCACGGTATCTAGCTTGGAACTCTTCCAACAAAACGTCCCTCCACTGAGGTTAAAGACAATGCCTGCGACTGATATTCAGTCGTCCTTATCACCCTGGAACATTTCCAGTGATTCTCCCCAGGATCGATTGATACCATCTCACTACAACTAGTGAGTATCCTAACATCCAATTAGATCTATCTCATAGATCCAAAATCTAGGATTCAGGAGGTATCACTATGATCCTATATGGAGAATCGTTGTGATAAGCTGAGATTGACCGAGCGTAGCAAAGGAAACTCCTTCCCTATCAAGAGTATGTCATCCACGTACTCTACGAGGATCACCACCATACTCCCTACTACCTTTTTGTATATACAAAGTTCATCTACCATTTTGATGAAGTCAAACTCTTTGACTACCACATCAAAACAGATGTTCCAACTCCGCGATGCCTATTTTATCACATAAAACAACTTCCACACGTTTCCGCTGCTCCCACTTCTACGAAGCCCTCTGGCTGTGTACTTATAAACGCTCTCTTCCAAATCATCATTTAGAAAAGCAGTCTAACACCCAACCGCCAGATATCGTAGTCATGGTATGTAGCCGTGGCAAGTAGGATCTGGATGGACTTAAGCATAGCTTTGAAAGTCTCAACTTTTCCATGTACACCAAGTAATCTTCTCAAGATATACTTGCTCCTGATGGGGATTTAACCCTTCAGATAAAGCAACCAAAGTCCATACTTTGTTGGTGTATAAGGATTCTATCTCAGATCGATAAGCATCCAGCCATTCTTACAGAGTCCCACTCCTGATAGCCTGCTCGAAACTAGTTGGGTCATCATCTCATGATGCAATCCTCGCTCCCACTGTCATAGAGAAACCGAAGTATCTCTTAGGTGGGTGAGGAACCCTACTAGATCGGCGGAGAGGCTGAGGTTCGTTGGAAACAATTGAATCCTTTGGTTCTACCAAATCATCAGCTGCAGTTTGTATAGCTGGAACCTTTCCAGTTCTACATAACAGACCTTGCCTCGAGCTTGTCGGGATTTTTGTTTTAGACAAAGTCCGGACAACCCCAAATCTTAACAAACTTAAGATATGGGCTCTTCCCTTTCCATATCACATATGAAGTGGTAGGCAACTGATTTGATTTGAACCCTATTCAATAGGTATGCGGCTTCTCAAGCGCATAACACCAAAAAGGAAATAGGAAACTCAGTAGTACTCATCATAGAGCACACCATATCACATAGGGTGCTATTGCTCCGCCCCGATACACCGACGTGCTGTGGTGTATACGGAGGAGTAATGCTGAGAGAGAATCTCATTCTCCTTTAGAATAGTCCAGGAATTCCATGCTCAAGTATTCTCCTCCTTGATCTCATCAAAGGACATAATACTTATACCCGTATTTTGGTTCTCTACTTCTAACTTACATTCTGTGAATATCTCAAAAGGTTCGGACTTGTGTTTCAACAGGAACATATGTCTGAATCTTGAGAGATCATCAGAGAATGTAATGAAGTACAAAGAACTAGTCTTGGCATGTGTAGACAGGGGACCATCATACATCACCATGTATCAATCTCAAGAGTTCACTAACTCTTTCTCTGTTTCCAATAAACAGAGCTATGGTCATCGTATCTTTGTGACATGACCGGCAAGTTTCACAAGATGTAAATTCAAACTAATTTAAATTTGCATCTATATGTAACTTCAGCCAGTCAGGTCACATTGATATGACCTAGTCTACAATGCCCCAAGAAGGATTCGTTCATTTCTGAACTCTTCCTCTCGTGTGTGTTCTGTATAGTAAGAACTGTAGTTTGATTTAGAACGTTAATGCTTTTAGATACGTGCCTGGACCGATCAACTCTTGATATAGGAAATGTTCAAAACATTATCCAACAATACAAAATTATATCCTTTCTTTACTAATAAAGAGACTGATATGATGTTGTACATAAGGTTCGGTATCTAATAACATTCGTTCAGAATCAATGTATTCTGGTAATACAGGGTGGTAGTGACCAACAGACTTGGCTGCAACACTTGCACCGTTTTCTATCTCATAAAACTTATCACCCGTTCTCAGTTCTCTACCTATCTGTAGCCCATGTAACAAATTACATTTGTGGGATCCTGATCCGGTATCTCATAACCATGACATAAAGGATACTGAGAAACAGTTCTCTGTAATGAACACACCCGAAGATGATGCGTCAACATGCACTTTCTTCGTTTGGGCGGCACGGGAAATCTGGTATTCCCCAATTTCCTGCTCTGTCTTATAACAATTATAAGTTGGAGCGGGACCAACGTTCCCTAGCGCAGTATAACAAGCGGGTTCGGTCAATACATCCGTATTATTATCTTGATTAAGGCGTGACATGGTCGCTACCTGGAGAGAGAGAGAGAAGAAAACACTTTGCGTGCACTCTTGCAAGATCAGATTGGTTATTATTTTATCTAATCAGGATGGCTCCCACTGTTTTTATCAAATCTTCCTTCAAACCCTAAAAGGAAAGACTAGCCGGGATTAATTACACCCTACAACTTCGCCAATCTTTCAGCCAGGCCAGTGTCAGTACATTGAGGGAGGTTCCCCGTGCTTTCACACGGAACTAATTAAAGTAAACCTCGTTTTCCCAGAGGCGTAACCCCGTTGACACCTTTCTAGACACCTACTTGATCGGCTAATTGTAATGTGTAAAACACTCCCAGGAGTAACAATTACTCGCAGTGGGTATCGGGATCCAACTATCTCATAGAAGATATGCAATCTCATTGCAAATTTCAACACTTGAAATTCCCGATAATATTTTGCCCATAGAGTCCCATGACCTTGACGCAGGCCAACAAACCATAGTGCGCTAGTCAACTTCAACCCGTCATTTCTTGATTGAATTAAACCCACCCGCACGACCCTTGACGCAGGCCAACAAAGTCGCACGACTACCCTAATCCAATCTGCATCATATGCATAAGCAGATAAATACTAGTTAGCTACCGCACACTACGCTTTAACGCAGGCCAACAAACGTAGCACGAATACTAAGTAGGACTTATCTGAAATGACGCTGGGCTACGACAGGTTTTTCTGAAAACCTATTGCGTAATGAACTTGATATCGTTGTAGAATCGAGTGAATTTTGAAAAGGAGTGTTTTTTAGGCTTTTCTAGTTTTGCTAAAGAGGTCACTCCCGGTGAAGGGATCTCGGCTCTTTCCTCATCGAATAAGGTGCAGGGTATATCATATATACCGCTATGCAAAGCAAGAACCATACAAGCTGTCAAAAACTAAACCACGAGTTTGTAGCATCTGCCAGTTTTGCTAAAGAGGTCACTCCCGGTGAAGGGATCTCGTCTCTTTCCTCATCGAATAAGGTGCATGGTATATCATATATACCGCTATGCAAAGCAAAACTGTAGCTAGCATTTTTATAAAGTTTTGATTCTACAACATCTTTTAGGTTTCTTTTCTTTATATTAATCTCATTAATAAAATCCCATCAGCTTATGCTTCCTAAACATCACAGAAGAAACGAAAGCATTAATATTTATATATTAGCATATATATAGTATAAGCATTCGTCTCAGGCAGTAATATGATCTCATCACAGAACATTGCAGCAGAAGAACATATATGAAATATTGGACATACTAGGAGGTCCGTGTTTTTAATACGAGCCGGTATAAAACACGGATTCCACGGTCGCGATGAATAGCCAAACCCACATCCCTAGACCCCTACGAGAGCGGCAAGTAACACTGCCAGTTCTAGGGTTAAGAGACCCGGTCTCGACTCCTCGAGATGGCCTCCCACTAGACCCTAGAACCCGGTTACTTGTGCTCCCCTCCTTGGGTCTACCTAATGCGGAAAAGTAAATAATATACACTGGTGACATCAACCTCATCCCGAAAGTGCCCCAATAAAAGAATATTACATACAAATGAATTTTACATGAATGAAAATAAAAGCCCTCATCTCACATAAAACCCCCGGCTATTCTGAACACGACGATCCAATATAACACATCACAGCAACACATAATATCACATATCATCAACGTAAGTAAGTATGCATACACCGATCGTCGTTGATGTATAGCAACGAAAACCGGCAATACAACTACATACTAAACTTACGGTCACAGAAAAGAAATTGTAAAACTACAATATTTGGAATCCACAATCACTTTAGACATCGTAAATCCGAAATATCACATACTTCGCATTTCTTGCCCAACTCTATGAATTCCACATATTGTATTACATTCCAGATAAATAGACAGTATTAACTTTCCGAATAGATAATCAAATACCCAAAATTTCCTAAATAGCTCAACACTTGAGCGGAGTTCAAATAATCCCAGAATATGTCACAGTACCGGTGATCCAGCCGTAGAAGGGTCAAGCCAACGCCTCACATGTGGCACGCCGTACTGCCCCAAACCCTAAGGTCTAGAGGCAGTTCAAGACGATCACATAATCGAGTTAAGGTTTGTGTTCTTCTAGAGGGTCCACCGCGTAACTTGTACAATTTTTCCGAAAGATTTAAACCCGATAAAAATTCAACACTTGAAAGTTTTTCGTGCCGGGAAAAAGTGAGTTAATGATATCCGCTCGAACATTTTAACAGTTTCTAAATATCCGGAAAACATCACAAAATTAAATTTTCCGATCGAATCAACGATTACAAAATAAACCCCAGAACACTCAACACTTGAGTCAGATTAAAAATACCTATAAAATATAACTTATAGAAATAGATATTATAGTGCAAACACCAGTGCATAAATCGTCTGTACGGCCGCGGATCCGCGGCCCAAGAGTGGTACGGCGGTGGTTCCGCGGTGGAATGTACGGATCATGCGCTCGTGTTTCACTGTAATTCTTATATTTCCCTGCTGAATTTTTTAGGTATTTTTAATACAGAAAAATCACAGTTTTTAAAAATTATCAAGAGAAGGGTTCATTTCGTAGTTTCGGGGTTCCTTCGGAGTTTTAACTTCGTATACACATCGCCTAATGCTCTAGCTAGGCTCTGATACCACTGTAGGGTTCCTAGGCACTCTTGTGAGGGTTCATAAGGCATCAAACATGCCTGAATAAAATTTTAGACGTGTCGAACAAACCAAAGCCGGGATCTTTGCTAGATTATTAGGGTTTAACATGCAAGTAAACATCTTTACTACTAAGTGTGACGGATTACAACCTTTGTAGTCCTCCCCTTCGCTTCATAAGCTCCGAGTAGAAGTCCCTTCGCCGCGATCCACGATCTCCCGGACTCAAGAGAGGCTCCACGACTCGAACGATCCATGCTAGCTTGTAGTGTTCCGCTTCTCTGATGATCTACGTCGAAGTTGCTATAACCCAAGCTCTCTCACTCTAATGAGGTGAACACCCTAATCTAATGGGCTAGATTAGATGAGGATGATGGAGTAGTATTTATGCTATCATTTTATATCAATTTCTCACAAGAAATCATCACCAAAGGAAAATCTAGTGAGCTATTTCAAAAACTCAAGAGAGAAAAAGATGAAGAATAATGAGATAATCCTTTTGTGATGAATAATGATAAGAGTATATCAATAATAATGCAACCATGGTTAATGATGACAAGGATAACCCTTGTAGAGAGTTAACTAAGGCTAGGGTTTGGTTGGGTTAAGAAATGAGTCATAAGAAAATATCTATCATAATATCTTCTTCATGACAAAAGGAATGCTTCTAGATGGTGCAAGAAAAAGCTAACCCTAATCAAACCCTAATCTCTTTTTATCATCACTAAACATGTTTCATTAATAATCATATCATGTTACTATAATATATATCACATATATACTATATTTGTAACAAAAGAAAATAATACAATTAATATATATCGCATATATATCAATGTATTTTCCGGTGAGAAAATAAAATAATAAAGCGAGCCAATATTAGATAATGTAATACAATATATCATATATATTATTATACATTAAATCATCGAATCAACACTTGATCCGACAATCCGGCTATATCGAATATAACCGACTAATATATCATGTACCGATTCATCGAATCAACACATGATCCGATGATCTGGTTCATATCTAAATATCGCGAGAATATAATAAGGTATCTCATATCGCATTATCCTCGGTCATTCACATATCACATATATGCCTCTACTCCATTTTGCCTGAGCCAAGAAACCTCTGTGTAGGACTCTAAAGAATCGTCAATACGCCGGTAGCAGGTGATGATCATATCAAACACCCACAAGCTGCAAGCGGTCAGCTAAACGTAACAGCCACCCAGGTATTGAGCGATCAGAAGATCAACAAGCTAGCCTGTACGTTCTCCTGGGAATCCAATCAGTAACACTCCCGTACAGTCCGGTCTGTTCGTCTGATATGTCGCATATCAAGTCTAGAGGTAGTATACGTCAGACCCCAGTAACCGATAAGTCGTGTCGATGTGAGGCTCAGAACAGGTCGAGAAACTACTGGTAACACATACCAGTAAATCTCTATATCAGCCCTGGCCAGGGACTTCCAGTTATAGCCAATCGAACACAGCACAACATCAACTCCCTATACCGGGAGAGACGAATCCCCTCCTATCGCTCATTGCCTCCATGTGATTCGGGACTGTACCCAAAAGCCACCTTTTTGCACGCCCTCTTGGACGTGGTATGATGAAAATCAAAGCACAGTAGGAATCACACAAGACTCTATGACGATCTCGGGTCAACAGACTACTCTGTACCAGTGTCACCGGAGAACTGCCATCTGACGTGAGGTATAATACCATCTGGGAGTTCTCGGCGAGTCCGTCCAGTGTACCCAGTCTCCACTGAGCACCCGTACACCATCCTTGATGTCAAACACCGATGGATATGGGATCATCCATCGCCCATCATATGGGTCAAGATGCGTATACGCTAGTCTACTCTGGTGTATCAATGCCCTGTCTCGATACACTCTCGACTAGGAACAGTTATAGGATGTACTCGTCGACTACCGTGGCCCCACTAGTATGATCTCATCATAGTCACAGTAGTCGAGTACATATCCTAGGGGCTTTATCAATATGTAATATAGAGACAATAAGAGTACATGTTAAGATAAAGTACAACCAGATAGCATACTATCATGTCGAGCAAGAAAGTCCTCCCTATATATGTCCAAGCATCCATTACAATATACATCGTATTTACAGTAATGGCCTCTAGGGCATACATATAACTAACAGCGACATCGCAATAATTAGCCTTAAGTGCAAGTGGGAGATTGTTGGAGATAGTGCCCTCAAAGTTAATTATTGGATCGCAGGTACGTGATTGCAATGATTGAGGCATGACCTATACCGATATGACAGTCTTGCTAGAGATGATAGTATGCTATCTGGTATGTCTTTATCATCGTATACATGCTTTAGTTCGCTATTGCATGTTGATAGAGCCCATAGGATTCTTGCTTGACTGCCAACAGTATGATGGCGATCATATACGTGGGAGCTGGGGTCTGTAAGCACATCCTTAAGTGTCCCTAGTCGTAGGAGTTTCGAGACAGGGAATCGATACTCCAGAGTAGACTAGTGTATACGGTCGAGACCCCGACGAGGGGCAATGGCCGGTCTCACAAGCCATTAGTGTTAGTTGGTTCACCTAAGATGTATACAGGTGCTCATTGGGTTATGAGTACACCGGACAGGACTCGGCGGGAACATGCTAGTTGGTATTATACATATCGTCAGATAGCAGTTCCTGGTGACATGTGTACTGGTTAGTTTGTCGACCTGAGATCGTCATTTGTCTCGTGTGAGTTCCCACTGTGCTTTGATTTCTACCCTACCACGCTCAAAGGAGACGTGCAAACAGGTATTTTTTGGGTACAGTCCCGAGCCACATGGAGTCAGTGAGCGGATCGTCGGGGATTCGACTCTCCCGGTATTGGGGGTTGATGTCGCACAGTGCACGGGTGGCCATCACTAGAAATCCTCGACCGAGGTAGTGGAGAATTACTAATTTGGATCAGTTGTTTCTCAGGTGGTGATGGGCTTCATGCCGACACGATTTATCGCGTTATTAGGGGTCTGACTTTATCCACCCCCCTAGACTCGATATGCGATACTCTTTAGACCAACGGACCGGACTGTATGTTAGTTATATGTATGCCCTAGAGGCCATTACTATACATACGATGTATATTGTAGTGGATGCTAGGACATATATAGGGAGGGCTTTCTTGCTCGACATGATAGTATGCTATCTGGTTGTACTTTATCTTAACATGTACTCTGATTGTCTCTATGTTACTTGTTGATAAAGCCCTTAGGATATGTACTCGACTACTGGGACTATGATGAGATCATACTAGTGGGGCCACGGTAGTCGACGAGTACATCCTATAACTGTTCCTAGTCGAGAGTGTATCGAGACAGGGCATCGATACACCAGAGTAGACGAGCGTATACGCATCTTGACCCATATGATGGGCGATGGATGATCCCATATCCATCGATGTTTGACATCAAGGATGGTGTACGGGTGCTCAGTAGAGACTGGGTACACTGGACGAACTCGCCGAGAACTCCCAGATGGTATTATACCTCACGTCAGATGGCAGTTCTTCGGTGACACTGGTCCAGAGTAGTCTGTTGACCCGAGATCGTCATAGAGTCTTGTGTGATTCCCACTGTGCTTTGATTTCCATCATACCACGTCCAAGAGGGCGTGCAAAAAGGTGGCTTTTGGGTACAGTCTCGAATCACATGGAGGCAATGAGCGATAGGAGGGGATTCGTCTCTCCAGGTATAGGGAGTTGATGTTGTGCTGTGTTCGATTGGATATAACCGGAAATCCCTGGCCAGGGTTGCTGAGATTTACTGGTAAGTGTTATCAGTAGTTTCTCGAACTGTTATAGACCTCAAATCGACACGACTTATCGAGCTACTGGGGTCTGACGTTTACCACCCCTAAGTGAGATATGCGACATATCAGACGACGAGACCGGACTGTACGAGAGTGTTACTGATTGGATTCACAGAAGAATGTACAGGCTTGCTTGTTGATCTTCTGAGCGCTCAATACCTGGGTGGCTGTTACGTTTAGCTGACCGCTTGCAGCTTGTAGGTGTTTGATATGATCATCACCTACTGCCGGCGTATTGACGATTCTTTAGAGTCCTACACAGAGGTTTCTTGGCTCAGGCAAAACGGAGTAGGAGCACATATGTGATATGTGCGGGACCGAGGATAATACGATATGAGATACTGTATTCTATTCTCGCGATATATGATATCAGCCGGGTCATCGGATCAAGTGTTGATTCGATGAATCGGTACGGATAAATATTAGTCGGTTATATGCGATATAGCCGGATTGTCGGATCAAGTGTTTTTCGATAATTTAATGTATAATAATATATATGATATATTAAATTACATTAACTAATATTTGTTCACTAAAAGATTCTTTTTCTCACTCGGGTAATACATTGATATATATATGCGATATATGTTAATTGTATTATTTTATTTTGTTACGATAAATATTATATATGTGATATATAATATTGTAACATAATATGGTTATTAATGCAACATGTTTTGTGGAGTTTAAACATGATTAGGGTTTGGATTAGGGTTAAGACTTCTAGTAGATTCTAGAAGCTTTTCTTTTGTCTTGAATGAGATATTATGCTTGATATTTATGTGTGACTCATTCTTAACCCAACCAAAACCCTAGCCCTAGTTAAATCTCTACATGAGTCATCCTTGACCATGGTTTCAAGATTAATCATTATCACACCTTCATTGTTCATCACAAAAGGATAATGATATTATTCATAATCTTCTTCCTTCTTCCTTTGAGCAAAAGCTTTCTAGCCTTTTGCTTTATGATGAAAATGAGTGAGAAAAAGATAATAAAAGAGAGAGAAAATCCTACTTCATCATCTTCATCTATCCTTGCCATTTAGATGAGGGTGTTCACTTCATATTTTGAGTGTTTGCTTGTGTTAACGAAACTTCAAGGTAGATCATCTTTGTATCGAAGATCGGAAGTAAGACTGCATCTTTCTCTTCGTGGAACCTCTCGAGAGTCTCGAACACGATGATCGCAGCGAAGGGACTTCAACATGGAGCTTAAGAAGTGAAGGACCAGATCTACAAAGGTCGTAATCCCTCTCACTTAGTGTTAAAGAGTTTAACATGTTCGTTTTCACCTAATCTCTAGTTTAAAGATCCGGCTTTGGGTTGTTCGGCACGGCTAAATTTTTAATCGGGCATGGTTGATGCCTCGTAGACCCATGTGGCAGTGCATAGCAACCCTACAGTGGTATCAGAGCCAAGCTAGAGCTTTAGGCGAAGTCTAGACGAAGTTTAAAGTCCGATCGAACCCGAAAACCCCGACACGAACCCTTCTCTGGACATTTTCCAAAAATGTGATTTTTATGAATTAAAAATGCTCAGAAAAACAAGCAGGAAAAAATAAGAATTATTGTAAAGTACGGTCCACTAAGTCGCTCAAGTGACCGCGGAACCGCAGCCAAACCAAGGGTTGGGCGACGGTTCCGCGGCCAAAATTTGACTTAGTCCCTCATATTTCATATATTTATTCTTAGGTCCTTTCTTGTCATTTTTTTCTGGGAATTTTTTTATTCCACTCAAGTGTTGAGTTTTATAGGGTTGTATTGGGGACTCGTTGATTCGATCGGATAATTTAACTCCGTTTAGTTTTGTCCGGATAATTTTAGAAACTGTTAAAAAGTTCGAACGGATATCAATAACTCACTTTTTCCCCTGTCGGAAAATTTTTCAAAAGTTGGATTTTTTCTCGAGTTTAAGAGCGTTCTAAGTCGTGCAAGTAACGCGGTGGACCCTATAGAAGACAACAAACCTTAAATCGATTATGTGACCGTCTTGAACTGCCTCTAAACCTTAGGGTTTGTGGCAGTACGGCGTGCCACATGTGAGGCGTTGGCTTGACCCTTCTACGGCTGGACCATTGGTACTGTGGCATGTGATGGATATTTTTAAACTGATTTCAAGTGTTGAGATTTATTGGGGAAATCTTGGGTGTTTGATTATTCGATCGGAAAGTTTAATACTGTTTTTTATCTGGAATGTGATACAATATTTGTAATCCACAGGTAGTTATGAGATAACTAATTTGAATGTTATAAATCTAGCAGTTCAGTCTCGAATGATCGGTTGCCACGGGATTTTGATGTGATCAAAAGTCCGTCGCAATCACGTAGCGTACGCGGATACTAGCCGGGTAAACTTAATAGACAGCCATGCACCATAGCCCCGACCAAGTGACTATAGGAGAACCCCGTCACCAAAAGCATCCGTTCGGGTGCTCGCGGCAGCGGTGTTCCGCCTTAGTGCACTTCGTCGACGGCATCCGGAGGTGCGGCCGTCTACTAAAGTTTACGACGAGCATTCGATCAGGATATCGGGAATCTTGTTGAATTGCCCGACCAGATATTTAAAAGTGTTTTCGATAATTGAGACTGAAATGCGGGGTTTATAATTGTTAGGCATGGGATGTCTAAGGAATTCATTTGGTTAGGCATGCGATGTCTAAGGAGGTTGCGGATTCCAACTGTTGTAGTTTTAGACTTTCTTTTCTGTGACCGTAAGCGTAGTATGTGGTGTATCGCTGGCTTCGTTGCTATACATCAATGACAATCGGGATACGCATACTTGCTTACGTTGATGATATGAGATATTATGTGTTGCTGTGATATGTTATATTGGATCGTCGCGTTCTGAATAGCCGGGGTTTTATGTGAGATGAGAGTTTTTCTTTTTCATTCATGTAAAAATTCATTTGTATGTAATATTCTTTTATTGGGGCACTTCCGGGCTGAGGATGATGTCACCATTGTATATTATTTACTTTTCCGCATTAGGTAGACCCAAGGCGGGGAGCACAAGTAACCGGGTTCTAGGGTCCAGTGGGAGACCATCTCAAGGAGTCGAGACCAGGTAGGTCTCTTAACCCTAGAATTGGCAGTATTACTTGCCGCTCTCGTAGGGTTCTAGGGATGTGGGTTTGGCTATTCATCGCGACCGTGGAATCCGTGTTTTATACAGGCTCGTACTAAAACACGGACGTCCTAGTATATCTAATATTTCATATATGTTTCTTCTGCTGCAATGTTCTGTGATGAGATCATATTACTGCCAGAGACGAATGTTTATATTATATATATGAGATATATGTTATATTGCAGATTTCGTTTCAAATGTGATGCTTATGAAGCATAATAAAATGGGACTTCATTAATGAGATTAATGAAACTAAAAGAAACCTAAGATGTTGTAGAAACTTGTTTAAAAACTGGTAGCTCTAGTTCTTGCTTTGCATAGCGGTGTTCCTTGTAGAACATCCAGCACCTTATTCGATAAGGAAAGAGCCGAGATCCCTTCACCGGAAGTGACTTCTTTAGTGAAACTAGCAGTTGCTACAAACTCGGTTTGTCTTTTGATTGCTCCTATAGTTCTTGCTTTGCATAGTGATATTTGTGAAATATCCTGCACCTTATTCGATGAGGAAAGGGCCGACGATCCCTTCACCGGGAGTGACCCCTTTAGCAAAACTAGAAAAGCCTAAAAAACAATCCATTTAAAATCACTCGATTCTACAACGATATCAAGTTCATTACGCAAAGGGTTTTCTTAAAAACCTGCCGTAGCCCTCCGTCATTTCAGATAAGTACTAGTTAGTATTCGTGTTGCGGTAGTTTGGCCTTCGTCAAGGCATAGTGTAAGGTAGCTAACTAATGCTTATCTGCTAGCATACGATGCGATTGGATTAGGGTATTCATACGGCGTAGTTTGGCCTTCGTCAAGGGTCGTGAGGGTGGGTTTAATTCAATCAAGAAATGAACGGGTTGAACTTGACTAGCGGACTATGGGTAGTTTGGCCTTCGTCAAGGTCATAGGACGCTAGGGGTAAAATATTATTGGGAATTTCAAGTGTTGAAATTTGCAAGGAGATTGCATACCTTCTATGAGATAGTTAGATCCCGATACCCGCTGCGAATAAGAGTTACTCCTGGGAGAGTTTTACACATTACAATTAGCCGTTTAAGTAGGTGTCTAGAAAGGTGTTAACGGGGTTACGCCTCTGGGAAAATGAGGTTTACTTTAATTAGGTCCGTTCGAAAGCACA
Organism: Agapanthus africanus; assembly: GCA_030015575.1. Taxonomy (NCBI): domain Eukaryota; kingdom Viridiplantae; phylum Streptophyta; class Magnoliopsida; order Asparagales; family Amaryllidaceae; genus Agapanthus; species Agapanthus africanus. Next base: position 360,922,894 of record JASDDO010000012.1, read on the forward strand.
GGGAACCTCCCTCAAAGTACCGACACTGGCCTGGCTGAAAGATTGGCGAACTTGTAGCGTGTAATTAATCCCGGCTAGTTTTTCCTTTTAGGGTTTGAAGGAAGATTTGATTAAAACAGTGGGAGACATCCGGATTAGATATATTAGATAACCAATCTAATCTTGCAAGAGCATACGCTGAGTGTTTTCTTCTCTCTCGTCTCCAGGTAGCGACCATATCACGCCTTAATCAAGATAATAAAACGGATGAATTGACCGAACCCGCTTGTTATACTGAGCTGGGGAACGTTGGTTCCGCTCTAACTTATAATTGTTATAAGACAGAGCAGGAAATTGGGGAATACCCGATTTCCCGTGCCGCCCAAACGAAGAAAGTGCATGCCGATGCATCATCTTCGGGTGTGTTCATTACAGAGAACTGTTTCTCAGTATCCTTTACGTCCTGGGTATGTGATACCGGATTAGGATCCCGCATATGTAATCTATTACATGGGTTACAGAAAGGTAGAGAACTGAGAACGGGTGATAAGTTTCATGAGACAGAAAACGGTGCAAGTGTTGCAGCCAAGTCTGTTGGTCACTATCACCTTGTATTACCAGAATACATTAATTCTGAACGAATGTTATTAGATACCAAACCTGATATACAACATCATATCAATCTCTTTATTAGTGAAGAAAGGATATAATTTTTTATTGTTGGATAATGTTTTGAACATTTCCTATATCAAGAGTTGATCGGTTCAGGCACGTTATCTAAAAGCATTGACGTTCTAAATCAAACTACAGTTCTTAGTATACAGAACACACACGAGAGGAAGAGTTCAGAAATGAACGAATCCTTCTTGAGGAATTGTAGACTAGGTCATATCAATGCGACCCGACTAGCCAAGTTACATTTAGATGCATATTTAAATCTGTTTGAATTTACATCTTGTGAAACTTGTTGGTCATGTCACAAAGATAAGATGACCATAGCTCTGTTTATTGGAAACAGAGAAAGAGTTAGTGAACTCTTGGGATTGATACTTGCTGATGTATGAAGGTCCCCTGTCTACACATGCCAAGACCGGTTCTTTGTACTTCATTACATTATCTGATAATCTCTCAAGATTCAGACATATGTTCCTATTGAAACACAAGTCCGAACCTTTTGAGATATTTACAGAATATAAGTAAGAAGTAGAGAACCAAAAACGGGTATAAGTATTATGTCCTTTGATGAGATCAAGGAGGAGAATACTTGAGCATGGAATTCCTGGACTATTCTAAAGGAGAATGAGATTCTCTCTCAGCATTACTCCTCCGTATACACCATAGCACGATGGTATATCGAGGCGGAGCAATAGCACCTTATATGATATGGTGTGCTCTATGATGAGTACTACTGAGTTTCCTATTTCCTTTTGTGAGTTATGCGCTTGAGAAGCTGCATACCTATTGAATAAGGTTCAAATCAAATCAGTTGCCTACCACTTTATATGTGATATGGAATGGGAAGAGCACATATCTTAAGTTTGTTAAGATTTAGGGTTGTCCAGCCTATGTCTAAAAGCAAAATCCAGACAAGCTTGAGGCAAAGTCAGGTCTGTGGAAGTTTGTTGGATATCCCAAGCATTTGCAAGGGAATATCTTCTACCAAACTGAGAAACAAAAGTGTTTTATTTCTCAACATGCCCCCTTTGTGAAAGGGAATTTCTTGTGGAAAAATTAGTGGTCATGAGGTAGAACTGGAAAGAGTTCCAGCTATACGAACTACAGCAGATGTTTTGGTAGAACCGAAGGATTCAATAGTTTCTAATGAACCTCAGCCTCTCCGCCGATCTAGTAGGGTTCCACACCAACCTGAGAGATACTTCGGTTTCTCTATGACAATGGGAGCGTGGATTGCATCATGAGATGATGACCCAACTAGTTTCGAGCAGGCTATCAGGAGTGGGACTCTGTAAGAATGGCTGGATGCTTATCGATCTGAGATGGAATCCTTATACACCAAGAAAGTATGGACTTTGGTTGCTTTATCTGAAGGGTTAAATCCTAATCAGGAGCAAGTATATCTTGAGAAGATATACTTGGTGTACATGGAAAAGTTGATACTATCAAAGCTATGCTTAAGTCCATCCAGATCCTACTTGCCACGGCTACATACCATGACTACGATATCTGGCGGTTGAGTGTCATGACTGCTTTTCTAAATGATGTTTTAGAAAAGAGCGTCTATAAGTACACAGCAAGAGGGCTTTGTAGACAGTGGGAGCAGCGAAAACGTGTGCAAGATGTTTTATGTGATAAAAGAGGCATCGCAGAGTTGGAACATCTGTTTTGATGTGGTAGTCAAAGAGTTTGACTTCATCAAAATGGTAGATGAACCTTGTATATACAAAAAGGTAGTAGAGAGTATGGTGGTGATCCTCGTAGAGTACGTGGATGACATACTCTTGATAGGGAAGGAGTTTCCTATGCTATGCTCTGTCAATCTCTGCTTATCATAAGGATTCTCCATATAGGATCAAAGTGATACCTCCTAAATATTAGGTTTTGGATCTATGAGATAGATCTAATTGGATGTTAGGATTCTCACTAGATGTAGTAAGATGGTATCAATCGATCCTGGGGAGAATCACTGGAAAGGTTCTAGGGTGATAAGGAAGACTGAATGTCAGTCGCAGGCATTGTCTTTACCCTCAGTGGAGGGACGGTATGTTGGAAGGGTTCTGTAACACCTTAGGATTTGTTTAGTGACTAAAAATATTTAAATAATGGGTTTTAATAAAAAGTTTACCAAATTGTGTTTCAAATATTTTTCCTAATTTAATAAATATTTTTCTAAAATTTTCCTAGGCTTGCACACACATGTGGATGTAAACTAGGGTTTTTAAATAAGATTTACCTTGATTAGTAGCCATGGTGGATTAATCTTGAGGATTAAGTCTTATGGGTTTTTAAGTGGGTTTAATTAGTTAGTTAAAAGTTACTTTAATTTGAATTGTTAAGTGTTGACTTGTGTGAGAGAGAGAGAGAGAGCATCATGGCTTTAGGCCATGCTTGCAATTAACGAAGAGAGAGAGAGGAGGGTTGACAATTGGGTCATGGTTGTTTTCCTCTCATTTCTTTGCCTTTCTCTCAAGTCTCACACACCCACACACTCACACAACACACACTTACCTCAGCTGAAGCCAGAAGCAGCAGCAGCAGCAGCAAACTCCACAGCAGCAGCAACAAGCAGCTCAGCAACAGCAACAGCAACAGCAAGCACAGCAGCAACAGCTAGTGAGCAGCAACAGCAACAGCACCAAGTGTAGCCCCTTCCCTTCATCTCTTCTTCTTCCTCCAGCTCCCTAGTGTTAAGTGTGAGGTATACTTCCTAACTTATTCCCTAGTTTGCTTGGTTAGTGTCGTTTTGCATCGGTTAGTGGTTTTTAGTGCGTTTTAGTGCGATTTGAGGTGTTTAGTGTGAACCTTGTGCTAATGTGGTGAGAATTGGTTTCAGTAGGTTGTTAGTGGGTTGTTGAGACCATATTAACCTAGTTTAACCCCAGTTGCACTAAAATACCACCAGTTTCCCTATTTGATGCATTTCGTCCTTTTAAAGCAAAATTTGAGTTTTCTGGAACTACTATTGACCCGGTGAGTTCAGAATGAAATTGAGGTTACTGCAGTATAGTGGAGATGTGCTGATACCCTAGGTTTAACCCGACCCCCTAACTGCTACAGTAGGCCGCCAATTCCTTCAATCTGGCCGCCAATTGCGGCCAGATGGGTAGGGTTTGGGTTGGGGTTTGGTCCTGTAGGTGTCTGCTAGTGTGTAGGGTTCTGTGATATATATATTTTTGTAAGTTAAGTTCTGTATAAAAATCTGGGACCAAATACCTGTTTTGCCGTTTTTCTAAACCTTCGCGACACGCGTGATACGTGAGTAGGTTTGGGTTTCTGCGTATCGCGACGCGTCGGGGTAGTTTCAGGCGCGTGATCACACGTTTTAGCGTATCGCGCACACGCGCGATTGGTTTGCGACACGGGTTTCTAGTTGGACTGTAATGTCGCGTTTCTGTGAAATTGAGCTTATGTGTGATATATGTTATGTGATTCTTGGTTCGCAGGCCAGTGAGGCGGACGCTGCAAAGAAGGGCAAGCAAGTCGTCGGCTACACTTAGCGCGAGACGTCGGTGAGTAGATTTCACATCTACGGGGATATCGTCCGCATGGCGTTATGCGTCAGGGCTGATAGGACCTTATTATTATTATATATTGCATTTACCCATGGACTGTCATCGCATATTACATTCCCTGCTGTATTTACGTACATATGCTTAGAACTGATAGAACACCGCACTATTACTAACGGTTTATGTTGCACGGGCACTATTTGCATGCTACACACACACCGTTAGTAATTGCCATACCACACTCACTATAGAGCGCCCATGATTATATTACTGTAGTTCATCTTACATATGACTGGTTATGATTTTCTAGAAATTGGGAGCCGCATGACATCTTTAAATACGAGAACTATTTTAAAAGCGGTTTTTCCCTTATACCCATACCATGGATTGATTTACATTGTACCTCGCATTGGATTGACTTATTGGTGATGGATTTTCATGTGATTTTTGGTTTTGAGGACCGTGGAAATATTTAAGAAAAGATGCATTATTTTGAAAACCCGGTACCTCGTGATATGGTATTTTGGTGTGTCCACCACGCGTTTTCTCGGTGCTGAGACGTGTGCTTGAAACCCGATTCGAGGAGTGGATGTTCCGTTTGCGGGTTCGTAGTGGGCCCGGTATGGTTCCCCTCGGCGAGATGATCGATGGGTTTTGCCGATTGCGCCGGGAGGTGGGCGAGTACCTACCGGTGATTGGTTGGACCTGGCAGTTGTCCGGAGGATACTTGCCAGAGTCGAGAGATGGATGCGGGATGACCCGTGCTGCCGGAGCCGAGGGCCGACACCGCAGACGGATCCCGTGGGCTGATCCGGACAGACGGAGCCCGATATTGAGGATTTGCGTGTCGATGTTGGACACGAGTATTTGATGATGTTTTGGGTGCCGATGTTGGGCACTCGTGATTTCTCAGAGGTACACAGGATTTGAGGGCCGATGGGAGTGCCGGCGCCTGAGTGTATTTGGGATCTGGGTGCAGTCTGAGGCACCGATTATTGTTTTCCATGTTGACATATCCATGTAGATGTTATTTATCCCATGCTCAGTATTGATTACTATATATCTCATCCTGTAGTATTTACCTGATTGAGCACTTGCATTACTATTGCATCCATTGTTTGGCATGCATTGATATCATCTGCTGGCATTAGTAGAGCCACGCTGTATGTGCATGCTCGCGATCACCTTTATATGTTATCTCTATTCACGAGTTGGAAACTCACCCCCGTTGTGCCATAGTATTTGCAGGTTGCCCTTGGAAGTAGTCGCGGCTGGCTGTTTACCGCATCTTTTGGCACAGATACCGTTGCTGAGGCGAGTTAGCCTTTTGCTGTTAGGTGGGTTTTTGTACGGTATCTGTTATCTTTCAGTTGTATATTGATGTATCTAGCACTCTCCATCTACCTTTCTGTATTGACTTAGAGACAGTTGTGAGGACGATGTGTATGATTTTATACTCTGATGTCGAGCTCGCATGTGAGCCGGCTTTATTTTATGCAGTCTTACCTTTTGTGATATTGTCCTTGCTTTACTGTGTATTCTTCGCTATGGCGTCGTATATCATATTGGGATGCTTTATTTATTTCACTTGTTATTTCTGCTACACCTTGCTTTTACCCGACTTACGGGACAAATGTGTAAAAAGAGGGAAATGTTACGAAAATTATAAAAGTTATAACTCTTGAACTTAAAAGGATTTCTACTAAATTAATAAAATGTTTCTCGGACATGCATGGCTGTTTTTACGAAATGTTTTAAATCACTCTATATTTATTGGTTTTGATTTCTGGGTTCGGCTTACTTAGCCGCGTTACGCCTGTAGACGTTGCGTGGTTAAGTGCCGTTCACGAGTCGAAACTCTCGGGTCGTGACAAAGTTGGTATCAGAGCGTAGGTTTTGCCTTCGGAGTGTAGGATGACCCTGTTATGATGGAGTAGGTAGCTGCAGCAGGGTAGCGTAGCGTGTGTATGTTCCGCGGCATACTCACGACACGGTACTCCGCCTACGCGACCTTAGGACTTATTGATTTGATCCCTCCTTATATTCTTGCGATTCGATTTCCGTGTTCTTATCGAATCCTAATTTTCTTTCAGCCATTATGCCGCCTAAGAATACGAGGGCACAGAGAGCGGCCGCGAGGGCCGAGATTCGTGTTGACTCGTCCGAGACGAGGACTGGTCCGGGCAGTGCACCCGTTGTACCCGAGCAGGCTGTTCCTGCCGTGACAGATCAGATCGCCACGCTAGGGGCTGGTATGCAGGAGATGCGCCAGACGGTGGGATCTAGCATCCAGGAGATGCGCCAGATGATAGGATCGCTAGTTGAGACGCTTCGAGCCCAGCGACCAGAGGTAGCTCCACCTGTTCCAGAGACCGCGATGGTACCTACCGCACAGCCAGTTGCCCCTGTAGCTACGGAGGTGATTACAGTATCGCTATCAGAGTTCATGAGGCTGAAGCCTCCGGTCTTCACAGGCACCGATACAGCCGAGGACCCCCAGTCTTTCATAGACAGGATGGCTCGGATATGCCGTTCCCTCAGATGCGCAGATGCGAGATGGGTCGAGTTCGCGAGCTTTCGCCTAGAAGGTCTTGCGCAGAAGTGGTGTGACTCAGTTGAGAAGGGCAGAGCAGCAGGTCTTCCTCCTATGACCTGGACAGAGTTCGTGACAGTATTTCTAGCCCGTTTCCTTCCCCAGAGTGTTAGGGATGCCCGAGCACGTAGATTTGAGTCCTTGCGCCAGACGCCAGGGATGACAGTGGCAGAATATGACGTGCTGTTTACCGAGCTAGCAGTTTATGCCCCATATTTGGTGGCTACCGAGGAGTTGCGAGTCAGGAGATTTGTTCGAGGCTTGCTTACACCACTGTTCCTCGCGATCAGCGCGCAGCACTACGAGACCTATGCAGCAGCTGTAGACGCAGCCCTGGTAGTCGAGGAGCACCTTGCTGAGACTTCGGCCGTCCCAGAGCCGAAGAGAGTTCGTACTGGTATATCCGCACGGAGACAGATATTCAGACGCCGCGACAGGTATCGCCCAGGTACGGGGAGTGGCAGAGATTCGGGACGGAGCCAGATGTTTAGTTCTTATCCAGGAGAGAGTCAGCAGTCGCCGCGGGGTTGCTTTAGATGCGGCAGCCTACTTCACCTCGTTAGAGATTGTCCCGAGACACACCGAAGGGAGGCGGCAGCACCGCATGTTACTTTACCACCTTCACCACCCCAGAGGGCGTTGCCCGTTATACCTACCGTTGCTCTGCGCCAGACTCATACACAGCGAGGTCGTGGCCGTGGAGGAGTTGCTCAGAGAGGACGAGATGACCGAGGCAGATGACAGTCAGTTACAGGTGGTGGACAGGCGCGGGTCTTTGCTTTGACGCACCAGGACGCACAGGCGTCCAACGCAGTGGTTTCAGGTATCCTTCCTGTTTGTACAGTTGATGCACATGTATTGTTCGATCCCGGATCCACACACTCGTACGTATCCACGCACATTGTGCCGATTTTGGGTAGAGAGTCCGGTTTGCTTGATCAGCCGCTTGTTGTGACTACTCCTGTGGGAGAGTCGTTTGTAGCTAGGCACGTGTTCCGATCCTGTACCGTCTGTATTGGCGGGAGGGAGTTGCCTGTCGACTTAATCCTTCTGGAGATGCTGGACTTCGACGTTCTTTTGGGCATGGATTGGTTAGCCACGTGCTATGCTTCTGTGGACTGCGGTGAGAAGATAGTTAGATTCTGCTTTCCCGGCAAGTCGGTTTTTGTTGTGTTGGGGGACCGTGGTGCCGCCCCTCACAGTGTGATTTCTTCTTTTCGTGCTGGACAGCTTTTGAGGAAGGGTTGTCAGGGATTTCTCGCCTATGTTTGCGATGCTCGCGCTACAGAGGTTCCATTGGACCAGGTTCCGGTTGTTAGCGACTTTCCTGATGTGTTCCCTGACGAGCTTCCTGGGTTACCGCCCGAGCGCGACATTTCTTTCTGTATTGATTTGGTTCCTGGCTCGGGGCCTATTTCCATACCGCCTTATCGGATGGCCCCGGCGGAACTTCGAGAGTTGAAGAGTCAGTTGCAAGATTTGCTGGATAAGGGACTTATTCGACCCAGTGTTTCTCCTTGGGGTGCTCCAGTCCTGTTTGTCAAGAAGAAGGACGGCAGTTTGCGTCTGTGTATCGACTACCGTCAGCTGAACAGGGTGACAGTGCGGAACAGGTATCCTTTTCCGCGCATCGACGATTTGTTCGACCAGCTTCAGGGGGCAGGGTACTTTTTGTTAGTAATATGTATGCCCTAAAGGCCATTATATGGATAGTGGAAACTTGGACATATAATCTATAGAGATAGATGACTTTCTTGCTCAACATGATAGTACGCTATCTGGTTTACTTTATCTGTACATGTAGATTTAATCATTTACACATGTTGATAAAGCCCAAAGGATATTTGCTTGACTACTGTGATTATGATGTGGATCATACTAGTGGGGCACATGTAGTCTATAAGCATATCCTTGAACTGTTCCTAGTCGAGGGTGTATCGAGACAGGGCATCGATATTCCAGAGTAGACTAGCGTATACTATTCTTGTCCCATATGATGGGCGATGGATGATCCCATATCCATCTGGTGAGGAGACACCAAAGATTGTATGCGGGTGCTCAGTGGAGACTGGGTACACTGAACGGACTCGCCGAGAACTCCTATGTGGTATTATATCTATCGTCGGATAGCAGTTCTTAAGGAACACTGGTACAGGTTAGTCTGTAGACCCGAGATCGTCATAGAGTCTTGTGTGTCCTCCCACTATACTTTGATCTCCACCCTACCACGGCTCTACTGAGTCGTACAAACAGGTGGTCTTTGGGTACAGTCCCGAGGCGCATGGAGGCAATGAGCGATACGAGGGTTTCGTCTCTCCCGGTATTGGGGGTTGATGTTGTGCTGTGCTCGATTGGCTATAACATGAAGTCCCTGGCCAGGGCTGCTGAGATTTACTGATAAGAGTTATCAGTAGTTTCTCGATCTGTTATGAGCCATACACCAGCATGACTTATTGAGTTACTGGGGTCGACGATACCATCCCTAGAATCGATATGCAGCATATCTGACGAAGAGACCGGACTGTACGGTAAGTGTTGCCAGTTGGCTCGACGGGAGTTTTTACAGCTTCGCTGGTTTTCTTCTGATCGCTTCAATACCCGGGTGGCAGTTACGTTTAGCTGACCTCTTGCGGCTTGTAGATGTTTGATATGATCATCTTCTACTGCCGGCGTATTGACGAGTCTTAGAGTCCCACAATGAAGTTTCCTGGCTCAGGCAAAACGATGTGGTGTGCATATGAGATATGCGCGGGACCCGATTAAATACGATTATGTGATAACGTATATTAATCGGGCATTTTCTATTTGACGGATCGTATGAGATATGACCGGTTTGCTAAATCAAGTGTTGATTTAACTAATTACATTTAGATTAATTCTTTAAGTAAATCTTTTTGTATGCATGCATGTATGCACATGATGATGTGCATGGACACATACATGCATACATAGTATCATGGTTGTTGATACAAGAATGATGGCAATATAAGACTTATATTGAAGCTTTTAATTTGTATTTATCATTTTAAGTTAATGTAAAGAATATCCACTCATGCTCCTTTATTCCTTAGTAGGTAAGCTTTACTTAACTTAATGAAAAGAATTTCCACCCATGCTTAATTCTTTAGGAAAAGAATTTCCACTCACAATTATGGTGGTAATGGAATAATGGTGATTATTCCTTTCTCATCACTATAAATAGCTTCATATGTGATATGAAACAAGATGCACACAACAAGGAAAAAATTGAGTGCAAGGGTGTGAACAAAACAAGTTATCATATGTGATATGATAGAAAGCTCAAGCCACCATTATCTTCTTCTTCCTCTCTTGATTTCTCTCTTGAGTGAAGATTGACAAAAGAAAGGATTTCAATTGAAGAATATAAACCACATCATCATACTACACACATCTAGCCGATTTGTGTAGGGTGTTTACTCTACTTCGTTTGCGAAACAAGTAAGGTAAGGAGCTTTGGGCAAAGGGACTTCGGGTGGATCATCGTGGACAAGGAAGGCTTCTATCGATCCGTTCCAAACTCTCATAGTGCCAAGGAGTCACCGAGGGAGATCTACAAAGGTTGTAATCTTCCTCTTAGTTATAGTTTTACATTTGCATGTGATGCTTATTTGTATGAATCCCTAAAACTTCTAGTTTCGATTCTTGTCGAGTTAACTTAGCACCTCTAAAATTTTGATTATGGCATGTGTGATGCTACCGAACCCTTGACGAGGTGCTAGGCTATCCCTTCAGTGGTATCAGAGCCAGGTTAGAGCTTTAGGCGATGCGTAGGCGATGTTAAAAGTCCGATCGAAACACGAAACACCAATTTGGACCGCTCTCTGGAAATTTTTTGAAAATTGGATTTTTCCATATTAAAAGGTCTTAAAAAATTCAGGAGGCTATTTTAGAAATTACCATAAAAAAAAATTTTAATGCGCTTTCCAAAGCGCCGCGGATGAGCGGCCAAAGCATGCCTTTGGCCGCGCATCCGCGGCCGTACAAGAGGCTCAGTGAAAAAGTTTTACTGCAGTGCACCTGATTTATTATGTACCTGCTTCTGGAATATTTTAAACTTGCTCAAGTGTTGAGTTTTCTGGAGATATATTGGATTTGGTGATTCGATTGGAAAAGGTTTAACTTCGTTCAAATTTTCAGATTTTTAGAACTTGTTAAAATGTTTGAACGAATATCAGAAACACAATTTTTCCCGTATTGGAAAAATTTCAAGTGTTGGATTTTTCCCTAATTCGAAATCTTCGAAAAACATGCAAGCGTATTTGTGGACACTCTAGAAGAACATAACCTTAACTCGATTATGTGACCGTCAAAACTATCACTGAACCTTAGGGTTTGTGGTAGTTTAGCGTTGCCACATGTGAGGCGTTGGTTTGGCCCTTCTACGGTTGGTCCATAAGGGGCTGTGGCATGTTCTAGAAATTTTTGAACTCGGCTCAAGTGTTGTGCAGTTTGGGAAATCTTGGGTGTTTGTTTATTCGATCGAAGGGTTTAACATTGTCTATTTATCTGAAATGTGATACAATATGTGGAATTCATATAGTTAGGCATGAAATACGAAGTATGTGATATTTCGAATTTATGATGTCTAAGGTGATTGTGGATTCCAAATGTTGTAGTTTTTCATTTTATTTTCTGCGACCGTAAGTGTAGTATGTGGTGTGTCGCCATTTTCGTTGCTATACGTCAACGACTATCGGGATACACATACTTACTTACGTTGATGATATGAGATATTATGTGTTGCTGAGATATGATGAGTAGGATTGTCGCGAATGAATAGCCGGGGGTTTTTATGTGAGATGAGAGTTTTATTTTTCTTTCATGTATAAATCAATTGTATATTATTTACTTTTCCGCATTAGGATAGACCCAAGGAGGGAAGCACAAGTGACCGGGTTCTAGGGTTCAGTGGGAGGCCATCTCGAGGAGTCGAGAACGGGTCTCTTAAACTCTAGAATTGGCGGTGTCACTTGCCGCTCTCGTAGGGGTCTAGGGTGTGGGCTTGGCTATTCATCACGACCGTGGAATCCGTATTTTCTATTGTTGGCTCGATACAAAATATGGACATCCTAGATATCCTTTTATATGCTTCTGCTGTTGATATTCTGTAATGTGATTACTTAGTATCTGAGATGAATGGATTATTATTATATATATGATATATAATAAACGTTGCTTATATTTTAGACCCGCGCTAGTCCTGCCCCGCTATGTCGTTAGTTAAGTAACCTAACGGTGCATAACGGGACACTGTGGCGAATGCGGATGGTATAAGTATACGTTCTATTCTATGATGGCTTAGGAACTTAAATGATGGGATCGCATTAATGAGATTAATGTAAAGAAAAGAAACCTAATGATGTTGTAGAATCAGATTTGAAACCAACTCGGCTTTTTATGAAAAATGCAAGTTTCAAGAAGATGCGGAGCTTATGCCACTCCTTTTCTTAACCGTTTGATTCTACAACGAGATCAAGTTCAAAGCGTTAAAGGTTTTCTAAAAAACCATCCGCAACCCTCCGTCATTTTAGGAAGCAGAGTACTTAGTATTCGTGCTGCGTATGTTGATTATAGTCAAGGCGTAGTGTACGGTAGCTAAGTGATGTCTTCCTACAAAGCATATGATGCGATTAGTTAGGACATTCATGTGATTATGTTGATCATAGTCAAGGGTCATATGGGTGGGTCTAATTAATCACGAAATGACCGGTAGAATTTGACTAGTACTTATGATATGTTGACCATAGCCAAGGTCATAAGTGACTAGGGGTAAAAACCATATCGGGAATTTCAAGAGTTGAAATTTGCAATGAGATTGCATACCATCTATGTGATAGTTGGATCTCGATCTCACTGTGAGTAAGTGTTACTTCCAGGAAAATTATTCCTGGCTAGTTTTCTTTTCTGGTTTTGAAAGAAAATTTGATAAAAGCAGTGGGAGACATCGATTAGATAAAATAATAACCAATCTAATTCTTTGAAAGAGCACTTCGCTAAGTGCATCCTTTTCTCTCTCCGAATGGCAGTTACAGATGTCAGGACTTAAGCTTCTACTTGAGAAAAATAAACTGACAGGACCAAATTATAAAGAATGGTTGAGGAACTTAAACATTGCACTTTCATAAGATAAGGTATCATATGTCCTCAATACTGAAGCCCCACCCGTCCCAGGACCTGAATCATCTATCTCGGATAGGGAGATCCGAAAAACTTGGGAGAATGACTGCAACACGGCCAAGTGCCTCGCGCTCGCTTCTATGGACAATGTCCATCAGAAGCAACACGAGAATATGGATGTGCAATCCATCTTTCTTCACACAAAGGAGTTGTATGAAGAGCAATCTCGTACCTTAAGATACGAGGCATCTAGAAAGCTGTTTCAGATGCGAATGGCCCCTGGTGCATCAGTTGGAGACCATGTTTTGAAAATGATTGGTCTTATTGAAGAACTTGAGGGACTGGGATGGACTATGGATAATGAACAATATACGGATATTGTTCTACAGTCTCTCCCCCCTGCCTTTGCTCCGTTCATAGTAAATTTCAATATGAATGGTTTGGAGAAATCATTGCCTGAACTTCTCAATATGTTGAAAAGTGCAGAGAACACATTGAAAACGGCAAGGACTCCCGCTCTGCTTGCTGGGCCATCTTCCTCTTCATTCCCAAAAGCTAAGGCCAAGGGAAAGAAAAAGAAGAAGTCCATCAAACAGAAAGGTGGAGTTAGAAAGGCGAAGGGGAAAGACAAAGCCGGGGCTGTGGGAAGCAGAAAAGGAGAATGTTTTTACTGTAAAAAGACAGGACATTGGAAACGCAACTGTGCTGAATATCTTGCTGATCTCAAGAAGAAGAAGCATGCTGATGCTTCCACTTCAGGTGTGTTTGTAACTAAAAACTGTTTTTCTTTAAACTCTGCATCCTGGGTATTAGATACCGGTTCTGGTTCTCACATCTGCAATTGTATGCAGGGATTGAGAAATAGTAGAGTTTTAAAAATTGGAGATCATACTCTGCGGGTTGGAAATGGTTCCAATATACATGCTGTATCCGTGGGAGAGTATCATCTAGGGTTGCCTTCAGGAAGTATTTTGGTTTTGAACCCGTGTTATTTTGTACCAAGTATGCTGTGTAACATAATATCCGTTTCTTTGTTGGACAATGAAGGATATCATTTTATATTGCAAAATAATGTTATGAACATTAACCTGAATCAAGAGTTGATTGGGTATGGTACACTAAATAACGGTATTTACATCCTGAACCAACACACAGTTTTCAATATACAACATACTAGTAAAAGAAAGTTTTCAGATATAAATGAAGCTTTTCTTTGGCATTGTAGACTTGGTCATATTAATGAAACAAGACTAAACAAGCTACATAAAGATGGATATTTAAATCCGTTTGAATATAAATCTTATGCGACTTGCCAGTCTTCTATCAAAGGTAAAATGACCAAAACTCCATTTAGTGGACACGGAGAGAGAGATGGTGAACTCTTAAGCCTCATACATAGTGATGTATGCGGACCAATGTCTACACTTGCAAGAGGTGGTTTTTCATACTTCATCACTTTTACTGATGATTTCTCAAGATTCGGACACGTGTTTTTGATAAAGCACAAATCGGAAGCTTTTGAGAAATTCAAGGAGTATAAACTTGAAGTAGAGAAGCAAACAGGCTTGAGCATCAAGAAACTTCGATCGGATCGAGGTGGAGAGTATTTAAGTACAGAGTTTATAGACTTCTTCAAAGAGAATGGGATTCTCTCTCAGCTCACTCCTCCTTACACACCGCAGCACAATGGTGTGTCAGAACGGAGGAATCGTACCTTATTGGATATGGTACGATCCATGATGTGTGATGCTGAGTTACCGCTTTCCTTTTGTGGACATGCATTGGAGACAGCAATGTATCTATTGAACAGGGTGCCAACCAAGACCGTGTCTACCACTCCATATGAGATGTGGAATGGAAAGAGACCATCTCTTAAAAGGTTTAGGATTTGGGGTTGTCCGGCTTTTGTTAAAAAGCTGAATCCAGACAAACTCGAGACACGATCGGTCATGTGTAAATTTGTGGGGTATCCAAAACATTCGTATGGATATCTATTCTACCACAAAGAGGAACAAAAGGTGTTTGTTGCTCAGCATGCCACATTTTTGGAAAATGAGTTCTTTACGGAAAGTACTAATGGCAATGTGGTAGAACTAGAAGAGGTTCTAGAGACACAAATTACTCAGGAGGAATTGGTTGAAACTGATGTTGCAGTAGAACTTCAAGAACCTCAGCCGCTCAGGAGGTCTAGTAGAACTTCTCACCCACCAGAGAGATACTATGGGTTTCTCATAGATGGTGATAGAGAAGTTTGCATCATGGATGATGATGACCCTACTAGTTTTCAGCAAGTTATCATGAGTGGTGACTCAGTGAAATGGCTGGAAGCAATGAGATCCGAAATGGAGTCAATGTACACCAACAAAGTATGGACTTTGGACGTTGCACCTCCTGGGATAAAACCCGTTGGGTGCAGATGGATCTTTAAGAGAAAGATTGGTGTAGATGGACAGGTAGAGACCTATAAAGCAAGGCTTGTAGCGAATGGTTTTCGTCAAAGACCAGGCTTGGACTATGATGAAACTTTCTCTCCGGTAGCAATGCTTAAATCCATTAGGATCCTACTTGCTATTGCTGCTCACTATGATTATGAAATCTGGCAGATGGACGTGAAAACTGCATTTCTAAATGGTGATTTAGAAGAATGTGTTTTTATGGATCAGTCAGAGGGCTTCATTGATAGCGGGAGCAGCGGGAAAGCATGTAGATTGCTTAAATCCATTTATGGATTAAAGCAGGCCTCAAGGAGCTGGAACATCTGTTTTGATGATACAATCAAAGAGTTTGATTTTGTCAGAAATGAAGATGAACCATGTATTTATAAGAAGATTGTAGGGAGTAATGTTACATTCCTCGTATTGTACGTTGATGACATTCTCCTGATAGGAAATGATGTTCCTATGCTACAATCGGTCAAACTATTCTTATCACAAAGGTTCTCCATGAAGGACCTGGGTGATGCCTCGCGCATTTTGGGCATTGGGATCTATAGAGATAGATCCAAGAGGTTATTGGGACTGTCCCAATCAAAGTACATAGACACCATTCTAAAGAGGTTTAGTATGGAAGATTCCAAGCGTGGTGCCTTACCTGCTAGTCATGGAATCACTCTCTCTAAGGACTTCTGTCCGAAGACTGATGAAGAGAGAGCTCGCATGAGCGTTATACCCTACGCTTCAGCCGTGGGATCTATAATGTATGCGATGTTGTGTACTCGCCCAGATGTAGCTTATGCACTGGCTGTAGTAAGCAGGTATCAATCCAACCCAGGGGAGAAATATTGGATAGCAGTGAAGAACATTCTTAAGTACTTGCGAAGGACTAAAGAATTGTTCTTGGTGTATGGTAATGGGGATCTCCAGATGGAGGCCTTTACCGTTTCAAGCTTCCAAAGTGACAAGGATGACAGTAAATCAATCTCAGGGTTTGTATTTACCCTAAATGGAGGAGCGGTTAGTTGGAAGAGTTCCAAACAGGACACCATTGCAGACTCCACGATGGAAGCTGAGTATATTGCTGCAAGTGATGCTGCTAAGGAAGCCGTCTGGATGAAGAAGTTCATTGCGGAACTAGGAGTAGTTCCAACCATTGTTGATCCAATACCATTGTATTGTGATAATAATGGAGCTATAGCATTAGCCAAAGAACCAAGGTCCCATCAGAAATCTAGACACATCCTAAGGAGATATCATCTGATCCGGGAGATAGTAGATCGCCAGGAGATCGAGATTCGGAGAGTAGATACAAAGGATAACACAGCGGATCCATTCACCAAGGCACTTTCACAGCCTCAGCATGAGCGACTGTTTGAAATGTTGGGTATGAGATACGCCAATAACTGGCCTTAGTGCAAGTGGGAGATTGTTAGTAATATGTATGCCCTAAAGGCCATTATATGGATAGTGGAAACTTGGACATATAATCTATAGAGATAGATGACTTTCTTGCTCAACATGATAGTACGCTATCTGGTTTACTTTATCTGTACATGTAGATTTAATCATTTACACATGTTGATAAAGCCCAAAGGATATTTGCTTGACTACTGTGATTATGATGCGGATCATACTAGTGGGGCATATGTAGTCTATAAGCATATCCTTGAACTGTTCCTAGTCGAGGGTGTATCGAGACAGGGCATCGATATTCTAGAGTAGACTAGCGTATACTATTCTTGTCCCATATGATGGGCGATGGATGATCCCATATCCATCTGGTGAGGAGACACCAAAGATTGTATGCGGGTGCTCAGTGGAGACTGGGTACACTGAACGGACTCGCCGAGAACTCCTATGTGGTATTATATCTATCGTTGGATAGCAGTTCTCAACGAACACTGGTACAGGTTAGTCTGTAGACCCGAGATCGTCATAGAGTCTTGTGTGTCCTCCCACTATACTTTGATCTCCACCCTACCACGGCTCTACTGAGTCGTGCAAACAGGTGGTCTTTGGGTACAGTCCCGAGGCGCATGGAGGCAATGAGCGATAGGAGGGGTTTCGTCTCTCCCGGTATTGGGGGTTGATGTTGTGCTATGCTCGATTGGCTATAACATGAAGTCCCTGGCCAGGGCTGCTGAGATTTACTGATAAGAGTTATCAGTAGTTTCTCGATCTGTTATGAGCCATACACCAGCATGACTTATTGAGTTACTGGGGTCGACGATACCATCCCTAGACTCGATATGCAGCATATCTGACGAAGTGACCGGACTGTACGGTAAGTGTTGCCAGTTGGCTCGACGGGGGATTTTACAGCTTCGCTGGTTTTCTTCTGATCGCTTCAATACCCGGGTGGCCGTTACGTTTAGCTGACCTCTTGCGGCTTGTAGATGTTTGATATGATCATCATCTACTGCCGGCGTATTGACGAGTCTAGAGTCCCACAATGAAGTTTCCTGGCTCAGGCAAAACGATGTGGTGTGCATATGAGATATGCGCAGGACCCGATTAAATACGATTATGTGATAACGTATATTAATCGGGCATTTTCTATTTGACGGATCGTATGAGATATGACCGGTTTGCTAAATCAAGTGTTGATTTAACTAATTACATTTAGATTAATTCTTTAAGTAAATCTTTTTGTATGCATGCAAGTATGCACATGATGATGTGCATTGACACATACATGCATACATAGTATCATGGTTGTTGATACAAGAATGATGGCAATATAAGACTTATATTGAATCTTTTAATTTGTATTTATCATTTTAAGTTAATGTAAAGAATATCCACTCATGCTCCTTTATTCCTTAGTAGGTAAGCTTTACTTAACTTAATGAAAAGAATTTCCACCCATGCTTAATTCTTTAGGAAAAGAATTTCCACTCACAATTATGGTGGTAATGGAATAATGGTGATTATTCCTTTCTCATCACTATAAATAGCTTCATATGTGATATGAAACAAGATGCACACAACAAGGAAAAAATTGAGTGCAAGGGTGTGAACAAAACAAGTTATCATATGTGATATGATAGAAAGCTCAAGCCACCATTATCTTCTTCTTCCTCTCTTGATTTCTCTCTTGAGTGAAGATTGACAAAAGAAAGGATTTCAATTGAAGAATATAAACTACATCATCATACTACACACATCTAGCCGATTTGTGTAGGGTGTTTACTCTACTTCGTTTGCGAAACAAGTAAGGTAAGGAGCTTTGGGCAAAGGGACTTCGGGTGGATCATCGTGGACAAGGAAGGCTTCTATCGATCCGTTCCAAACTCTTATAGTGCCAAGGAGTCACCGAGGGAGATCTACAAAGGTTGTAATCTTCCTCTTAGTGATAGTTTTACATTTGCATGTGATGCTTATTTGTATGAATCCCTAAAACTTCTAGTTTCGATTCTTGTCGAGTTAACTTAGCACCTCTAAAATTTTGATTATGGCATGTGTGATGCTACCGAACCCTTGACGAGGTGCTAGGCTATCCCTTCACTTTTCGAGGATCGATTTACGATCGGGCTATCATCAGCTGCGGGTTTGACAGGAGGACATTTCCAGGACAGCTTTCCGTACGCGCTACGGCCATTACGAGTTTTTGGTGATGTCGTTCGGACTCACCAATGCGCCAGCAGCATTCATGGACTTGATGAACCGTATTTTCCGGCCTTACTTGGATCTGTTCATTATAGTCTTCATCGACGATATCTTGGTGTATTCCCGGAGAAGTGAGGAGCACGAGCAGCACTTGCGAATTACATTGCAAACCTTGAGGGAGCACCAGCTTTATGCGAAATTCTCCAAGTGTGCTTTTTGGCTGGACAGTGTAGACTTCTTGGGACACGTGATTTCACGAGACGGTATATGTGTAGACCCGAGGAAGATCGAGGCCGTTCAGCGTTGGCCCAGACCCACATCGGTGACGGAGATTCACAGCTTTTCCGGGTTGGCCGGTTACTACAGGCGTTTTGTGCAGGACTTCTCACGTATTGCTACACCGCTGACCGGGTTGACCCGGAAGGGAGTTCCTTTCGATTGGACGGAGGAGTGCGAGCACAGTTTTCAGCAGTTGCGGACTCGGCTGACGACGGCACTGGTGTTATCTTTACCTTCCGGATCGGGCGGGTTTGTGGTCTATTGTGATGCCTCTCGAGTGGGGCTAGGGTGCGTTTTGATGCAGCACGACAGGGTGATCGCGTATGCTTCGCGACAATTGAAGAAACATGAACAAAACTACCCCACTCATGACTTAGAGATGGCTGCAGTGGTCTTCGCACTTAAGATCTGGCGACATTACCTATACGGCGAGTCGTGCCAGATATTTACGGATCACAAGAGTCTGAAATACATATTCCAGCAGCGGGACCTGAACCTTCGACAGTGCCGATGGATGGAGTTAGTGAAGGATTACGATTGCGAGATCTTGTATCACCCGGGCAAGGCAAATGTGGTGGCGGATGCTTTGAGCAGGAGGCCCGGGAGTAGTTTATCTTATTTGAGCACGGTACGGGGACAGTCGTCGGCAGATTGGCAGATATTATGCGACAGCCGAGTACAGTTCGAGTTCACGCCGATTGGAGGACAGATAGCACACGTCCGTGCATGCCCACAGATGATCGATCGTATACGTGAGGCACAGCTCAGTGATGACCGATGTTCAGAGATCATCGCACAGATTGGACAGGGCAGATTTTCCGAGTTCGTGATCGATGATCAGGGGGTACTACGATTTGGAGTCAGACTGTGCGTACCAGATGCTGAGGGACCGAGGCGCGAGATTCTTGAGGAGGCACATCGATCGGTATATAGCGTCCATCCCGGTTCCACCAAGATGTATCATGATATGAGAGATGTTTATTGGTGGGACGGAATGAAGAGGGACATCGCAGATTTCGTGTTGAGATGCCTGACTTGTCAGCAAGTCAAGGCTGAGCACCAGAGGCCCGCGGGAGAGCTACAGTCGTTACCCATTCCGGAGTGGAAATGGGAACAGATTTCGATGGATTTCGTGGTGGGTCTACCCAGGACTAGTCGGGGGTATGACTCTATCTGGGTGATCGTGGATCGTTTGACGAAAGCGGCTCACTTCCCACCGGTGAAGACGACTTTCGGATTTACTCAGTATGCCCAGATCTACATTGACGAGATAGTGCGACTGCACGGAGTCCCGACGTGTATTGTGTCCAACAGAGGCACCCAGTTTACCAGTAGGCTATGGCAGAGGCTTCAGGAGGCTTTGGGCACTCGCTTGAGTTTCAGCACGGCTTTTCATCCGCAGACCGACGGGCAATCAGAGCGGACCATTCAGACTCTCGAGGACATCCTCAGGGCTTGCGTATTGGATTTTGGAGGTACCTGGGATCATCACTTACCCTTAGTAGAGTTCTCCTACAATAACAGATACTTGGAGACCATTCAGATGACACCTTTTGAGGCTCTTTACGGGAGGAGATGCAGGTCGCCCACTTGTTGGATAGAGCTCAGTGAGGGCAGTATCTTACGGCCACAGATTGTTGAGGAGACGACCGCGAAGATCCAGTTGATTCGCGGTAGGATGAGAGCAGCTCAGAGTAGGCAGAGATCTTATGCAGACCGTCGACGACGCAGACTTGAGTTTTCTGCTGGTGATCATGTTTTCTTGAGGGTCTCCCCATGAAAGGTGTGTTGAGGTTTGGGAAGAAGGGGAAGCTCAGTCCCAGGTATGTGGGGCCCTTCGAAATCCTCGAGCGTGTTGGTGCAGTAGCCTACCGTTTGGCCCTTCTGCCCAGCTTTCCAGATGTGCACCCCGTGTTTCATGTCTCGATGCTCCGTGTAGGGTGTTTTTCGTCACCCCATTGAGATGGGAATACGCGCGCGCTTGTCAGGCATATACTAAAGATTCCCCCTGCCTAGGGTAAGCGGGGGTTTATTGATTGTGGGGATCCAAATCTCCGGCAGCCGCAGACTAAGCTGCCGTTAATTACCCCTCGCCTTTGGAGCGAGGGAACCTCCGATTAACGGGTTAAAATGGTCATGCGAACTCAATGTGCAGTGTACGTGTGTTGTGTTTTGAAAGGGGGGTTTGGATATATCGGGAGCCACGCAGAGTTTTTACGGGGGTCCCGCTACCCGGATAGCAGGCTGGGGGTCAAGGGGGCTAGTAGCCCCCTTGCGGGGTGCGGGGCAGCGCCCCGTTAGAAATTTTTTCTGACAGGGACAGTGTCGCGGAGTATGTGTGTGTAAATATGTATACATATGTGTGTATATATATATATGTATATATGTATATATATATATATATATATATATAAGAAAGAGGGGGAAAAGGCATCCAAAGGATGCGTGGGGCCAGCGCCTTGAGCGCTGTGCGCTTAGGTGCTGTGCGCTCAAGCGCAAGCGCCCCACATGTCGGCACGTGGGCGTTTTCCGCTTGAGCGCAAGCGCGCCACGTGTCGGCACGTGGGCGCTTTGCGCTCGAGCGTAGTGCGCCTGAGCGCAGCACGCCACGTGTCGGCATGTGGGCGCTCTGCGCCTGAGCGCAAGCGCGCCACGTGTCGGTGCGTGGGCGCTTTGCGCTCGAGCGCAGTGCGCCTGAGCCCAAGAGCGCCACGTGTCGTTACGTGGGCGCTTTGCGCTCGAGCGCAATGCGCCTGAGCGCAAGCGCACCACGTGTCGGCACGTGGGCGTTTTGCGCTCGAGCGCTGGGCGCTGGCGAGACAAAGGGACTTTTAGTCCCAGAACCAGAAGCTATGCTTCAGAAAGGAAAATATTTATTATATATATATGTAAATATATGGAGTTAAACTCCTAAAATGTTTTGGTTGATGAAAGGGATTCTTCCTCTTCCTCCTCTGTTGGCTGGATCTTGATGATCAAGAGATGTGAGATCTAAAAATCTCTCCTTTCTGAGATCTAATGGTAGATCCAAGTTCCCCTTTGTGGGTTTTGTGGTGGAAGACTTCTTAGTTTTTGAAAAGAAAGAGTAAAACTCTTGATTTAATTCAAAAGAAATGAAAAGGTTTAGAACCTTGGAGAAGGGGCAGGAGGCACAAAAGATCTCAGGTCTAAAATTTTTGTGGAGAGAATGAAAAGTTGTGTTTTTTTTATTCATCATGTTGCCTTTTATAGGCTTACATATTTGCATATAGCCCCTTGGGCTTCACAAAAATGGCATTTTGCCTATCCCATGGCTCATGTGCTATTTCATTATTGCACATAAGCCATGGGCTTACAAAAATTTGGCTTTATGCCCATTTTGCATACATTCATGTATAAAAAATTACATAAAAATTATTTATTACATGATTTTGTTGTTGGCATGGGGAGGCTGGCCGCGGGCTCGACTTGGGCATGGGCCCGCTTGAGCTGGTCTTGGGCCCACCTGGCTTGGGGTTGACCTTGACTTTGACTCGGTCAACGGGCTGTAAATTTTTACCCCAACAAAGTGCCCCCCATCAATAAATGCACACCGCACATTTGAGTTGTGTGCATGAAATTGATGGATCATGAAGTTGGATTTCGAGGTAGAACATCATTCCAGGGGCAGAGCATCATCCCGGAGTTCGGAGCATCTTTCCGAAGAGCGGAGCATGATTCCACAGTTCGGAACATCTTTCCGAAGAGCGGATCATAATTCCAAGGATCGGAGCATCATTCCGATGAGCGGAGCATCATTCAAATTTGCGGAGCATAATTCCAAGGATCAGAGCATCATTCCGATGAGCGGAGCATGATTCCAGGGGATCGGAGCATCATTCCGAAGGGCGGAGCATGATTCCAGGGATCGGAGCATCATTCCGATTAGCGGAGCATCATTCCGAAGGGCGGAGCATGGTTCCAGGGATCGGAGCATCATTCCGAAGGGCGGAGCATCATTCCGAAGGGCGGAGCATGGTTCCAAGGATCGGAGCATCGTTCCGAAGGGCGGAGCATGGTTCCAGGGATCGGAGCATCATTCCGAAGGGCGGAGTATGATTCCAGGGATCGGAGAATCGTTCCGAAGGGCGGAGCATGGTTCCAGGGATCGGAGCATCATTCCGAAGGGCGGAGTATGATTCCAGGGATCGGAGAATCATTCCGAAGGGCGGAGTATGATTCCAGGGATCGGAGCATCATCCCGAAGAGCGGAGCATCATTCCAGGATTCGGATCATCATTCCGAAGAGTGGAGCATGATTCGAGGGGTTCGGAGCATCATTCCGAAAGGTGGAGCATGATTCCAAGGGTAGGAGCATCATTCCGATGAGCGGAGCATAATTCCAGTATTTGGAGCATCATTCCGAAGGGTGGAGCATGATTCCAAGGGTCGGAGCATCATTCTGATGAGCGGAGCATAATTCCAGTATTTGGAGCATCATTCCGAAGGGTGACAGACATTCTAACCGAAGCATAATTTCGATGCGGAGGTTGATTCCCAGGTGAAGCATAATTCCGACAGAGAAGGCAAATACTCCGAGGTGAAGCATGATTTCGATATGGGGTACATTCTGAGACAGAGCATGATTCCAGCGCAGAGCCTGTCGGTTGACTTGATTCCGAGGTGAAGCATAATTTCGACAGGGAAGGCAGATACACCGAGACGAAGCATGATTTCGACGCGGGGTACACTCTGAGACGAAGTATGGTTCCGACGCAGAATTGGTTGGTTGATTTGATTCCGAGGCGGAGCATAATTCCGGCAGGGAAGGTAGATATCCCGAGACGAAGCATGATTTCGACACAGGGTAAATTCTGGGACGGAGCATGATTCCGCCGTAGAGGTTGTTGGTTTGATTTGATTTGGGTTGACATCAGCATCGCTACACTGGAATATGGTACCAGTAGCAAATCATCATTTGTCATGAGAGGACTTGGAGATTGGTTTTTTTTTTTGTTTGGCATCAGCATCGCTACACTGGAATATGGTACCAGGAGCGAATCATCATTTGCATTTGCTTATTAGGAAACGATGGCTTAGGAGACAGGTTTTAGGTCCCTATCGCCTAAGACTTTTCAACTTTGTGAGCCGTAAGGGTCTCACAAAGCATTTTCACCCTACAGGTCGTAAGGATCCCGTAAGTGCATTTTCTCCTTGGGAGTCGTGGGGACTCCCAAGTGTGTTGCTCCTTTGTGAGCCGTAAGGATCTCACGCGGGAATTTTCTCCTCACAAAGTCGAGAGGACCTTGTGAGTGCATTTCATCTCATTCTCATGAGTTTGCGCCCTTTCGGGTTTTCACAAACTCGCCGGCAGTCCTGTTGTTTTTACTCACGGAGCCCTTTCGGGTTTTCATCCGTGCCCATCTTGCTTGTGGACATACCTTTTTTATTTTATTATTTATTTTTTTTGGAAAGATTGGGATTTTTTTACGCCCGTGGATTGTATACGGTTTTGCAGGATGTATGATCCAGACCGTATGGCCGTAAAAATTTCGGGACTTTGTTGGCATCTGCATCGCTGCACTGGAATATGGTGCCAGGAGCGACTCACCATTCTCCGCTTGGGATTTAAGTTTGGAATTTGGTTGGCGTCTACATCGCTACACTGGAATATGGTACCAGGAGCGACTCATCATTCGCCGTTGGGGCATGGGATTTAGAATTTGGTTGGCGTCTGCATCGCTGCACTGGAATATGGTACCAGGAGCGACTCATCATTCGCCGCTTGGAATTTAAGTTTGGAATTTGGTTGGCATCTGCATCGCTACACTGGAATATGGCACCAGGAGCGACTCATCATTCGCCGTTGGGGCATGGGATTTAGAATTTGGTTGGCGTCTACATCGCTGCACTGGAATATGGTATCAGGAGCGACTCATCATTCGCCGCTTGGGATTTAAGTTTGGAATTTGGTTGGCGTCTGCATCGCTGCACTGGAATATGGTACCAGGAGCGACTCATCATTCGCCATTTAGGGATTGGAATTTGGAATTTGGAATTTGGTTGGCGTCTGCATCGCTGCACTGGAATATGGTACCAGGAGCGACTCATCATTCGCCACTTGGGGATTGGGGAGCGATGGCTTAGGAGACAGTTTTAAATCCCTATCGCCTAAGGCTTTTCAATTTTATAGGCCGTGAGGGTCCCATAAAAGCATTTTCTCCCTACGGGTCGTAAGAATCCCGTAAGTGTATTTTCTCCTTAAGAGTCGTGAGGACTCCTAAGTGTGTTTTTCCTTCGTGAGTCGTAAGGATCCCACAAAGGTTTGTTCTCCTCATGTATCATGAGGACACATGAGTGGGTCTTCTCAATGGAACATAATTCCACAGGCGGAGACCAGTCGCGTAACTGGTGATTGCGGTGGGGCATGGGTATGCTGAGAATTATTTGAGCCCGTGAATTGTATACGGCAGTGAATTTGGGGACTGGCCGTAGGGCTGGGAGAACTTTGGAAATTTGAATTTTGTTTGGCGTCTGCAAATCTACACTGGAATATGGTACCAGGAGCGACTCATCATTCGCCGCTTTTTTTTTGTTTTTGTATTTTTTTGTTTTACCGCGATTGCTCCATCATTTCAGCTTTTCTTATCGCGAAGGTCACGATTGCCCCATCATTTCGGCTTTTATCTTCATCTTTATTTTACTCGCTGATTTTTATTGCGAGTTGCCCCATCATTTCGGCTTTTCTTTATTTTCCTTTTATTTACACATTTTTTTATTTACATATTTCTTTTTACATTCCCAGTTTAACGACTTAGAGGTCGACTGTTCCAGTTTAATGACGTGGTGGTCGATTGTTTTCAGAGAAAGGCAGATGTCTGAGAGAATCGGTTTCACGAAGAACTTCGGCCTCCGTTTGAATGAAATTGGCGGTTGCATCTTGACTGTTTGTTAACACGCCTTTGGACAGTTCTATCTCTCCTGCCTTGTATTGCTTTTCGACCCAATCTTTGAAGACGAAGCAGTCCTCAATGGCATGACCTATCACTTTATGATAGGGGCAGTATTTGGGGTCGTCGGTCTTATTCGCTTCCTGCGGTCTTTTTGACTATGGCAGTTGTAGACCGTTCATCAGGGCGTCTTTGAATATTTTACGGATTTTGTCCCTTCTGAAGGAATAGACCTTATCCAGCTTCTCTTTCAGTGGAGATTCTCTTCCCTCTCCGAACATTGGCTTCCGAGGCTGGTTGGCACTAGGCCCGCTCATCCCTGGCTTATTTCGGTTAGCCGAAGTGTTGAAAGATTCAGAATCATCGGAGTTTCCGCCTTTGTGATTGTCGTCCTTTCGGTTTCTCCAGGACCTATTGTTATTTTGGGAATTCGAGGAGGACTCCTGTTTTGAGCGCTCCAGCATCTGAACTTTCCTGGTCAGCTCTTGGAATGTTTTGAGACCCGCGGTGCATAGAAACGGGGCCATCCAATTGTTGAGATTTCCGACGAGGAAACTGACAGATTGGTCTTGCTCTATCGGCGGTTCGCATTTGACGGAGAGATTGCGCCATTGGGTTATAAAATCTGTGCTGCTTTCGTCGTTCTTGGGCTTGGTCCTTACGAGCTCGGCAATGGTGATCTTATCGCTGACGCTCATGAATCTTTGTCGAAACAAAGATTCCATTTGGACGAAAGTAGTAACGGAGCCATCCGGTATGCTCGCGTACCAGTCGAAAGCAATATCGGTCAAGCTATTAACGAACTGGCGGAGGAGAAGCGCATCATTGCCCCCAGTATTCCCGCATGAGGCTTTGAAGTGGGCGATGTGTTGATTCGCATTTCCTGTCCCATCGAATCATCCGAATTTGGGGATGACATAGCCGCTAGGAAATTCTACCAGATCATACTGAGTAGGATATGGTCTCCCACTACTGCTGATATCTTTTTGCGCTTCGGCTTCGGCCACCAATGTTTTGACTTTGCTGGCAACCAAATCCATGATTTGATCTTGAGTTAGCGGGCTACTGTCATCAGTAGCCAAGACATTTCCTGAGATAGGATGCGATTGACTTTCATGCGGTCCGCCCACTTTTGGAATTGAGGGAATAGGCGTCGGCTGCTTTGGGACACCATTTCTCGGTTCATGAGAGCCCTGCGCCTGATTGGGCGGCTGAGAGGCAAGTTGGGCCGCAAGCCGTAAGACGACATTTGTCAAGTCGTCGATCTTTGAGTAGAGCTTGGCCATCTCCTTGTCTTTACTTCTGAGCTGTTTTCGGAGCTCTTGGAGAAGTTGCTGCTCCGCATTCTTAGGCTGGAAAGTTGGCTCATCTTCGCTTTCCGAGCCCGACTCCTCATGGACCGAAGGGTCTTTCCGCCTATCATCCTCATCGAGAAGGTCTTCATCACCCAGCGGGGGCGGCTGTTCTTGGAAAGCGGCAACCACATTCAAGCCAGATTGGATTTGAGATGTGGTGGCCCCGTCCTTCCTCTTGCTGCGCGTGCCCACCGTGTAGACAGTGTGGACCACATACCCAGCCATTTCCCCATCTTCATCGGGGTAACCCTGTTCTTCGAACCTCATGAGGTTCAGCCTAGCAGGAGCCCTAGCCCTTTTGTTGGCTCTATATCCGAGCCTTTTCTGCCTTAACTTTTCAATTTTAAGGGCTCGGTGAGAATCCATTTCCTGGGAAGCCACCGTGAGTCGATTAGCGGGGAGCTTAGAGAAGACACCCGATCGAGCAGTTGTTAGAGGCATCGCCGGAGCTTGCTTGAGACGCCCTGTTGCTTTGTTGATGGCCTTGCCCCCAGCTGGGGCCAAGGAGAGCCGTTCATTGCGTTTGAGTTGGGACGCCTTTGAGACCACCACATTTGGCCTCTTGCCTTTCGAGACCGGTTTGTCTGTTACCGGAGCTTGAGGAGCTGGGATGGCGCCAAATGGCAAGAACATAAAAGAGCCGAATGGTAGCAGCGGCTCCTCCCATTGTCGCTCGAGACTGGCCGGAAGGACCGTCCTAGAGTCTATCCTCATCGTATAGGAGACGGGAGCTGAGTTCATCATCGAAGACATCGCCGGAAGGTGATTGCTTGAAAATCTGCATGAAAAAGCATTATTTTTAGTATAAATACACGTATGTATATTGATTGAGTTCGCATGAACGCTTAACCCGAAATATAGGAGGAGAGATTGGTCCCACCGGGCGTGCCAGAATCTGTAGGGTGTTTTTCGTCACCCCATTGAGATGGGAATACGCGCGCGCTTGTCAGGCATATACTACAGATTCCCCCTGCCTAGGGTAAGCGGGGGTTTATTGATTGTGGGGATCCAAATCTCCGGCAGCCGCGGACTAAGCTGCCGTTAATTACCCCTCGCCTTTGGAGCGAGGGAACCTCCGATTAACGGGTTAAAATGGTCATGCGAACTCAATGTGCAGTGTACGTGTGTTGTGTTTTGAAAGGGGGGTTTGGATATATCGGGAGCCACGCAGAGTTTTTACGGGGGTCCCGCTACCCGGATAGCTGGCTGGGGGTCAAGGGGGCTAGTAGCCCCCTTGCGGGGTGCGGGGCAGCACCCCGTTAGAAATTTTTTCTGACAGGGACAGTGTCGCGGAGTATGTGTGTGTAAATATGTATACATATGTGTGTATATATATATATGTATATATGTATATATATATATATATATAAAAGAAAGAGGGGGAAAAGGCATCCAAAGGATGCGTGGGGCCAGCGCCTTGAGCGCTGTGCACTTAGGTGCTGTGCGCTCAAGCGCAAGCGCGCCACGTGTCGGCACGTGGGCGTTTTGCACTTGAGCGCAAGCGCGCCACGTGTCGGCATGTGGGCGCTTTGCGCTTGAGCGCAGTGCGCCTGAGCGCAACACGCCACGTGTCGGCATGTGGGCGCTTTGCGCTCGAGCGCAGTGCGCCTGAGCGCAAGCGCGCCACGTGTCGGTGCGTGGGCGCTTTGCGCTCGAGCGCAGTGCGCCTGAGCGCAAGCGCGCCACGTGTCGGCACGTGGGCGTTTTGCGCTCGAGCGCTGGGCGCTGGCGAGACAAAGGGACTTTTAGTCCCAGAACCAGAAGCTATACTTCAGAAAGGAAAATATTTATTATATATATATGTAAATATATGGAGTTAAACTCCTAAAATGTTTTGGTTGATGAAAGGGATTCTTCCTCTTCCTCCTTTGTTGGCTGGATCTTGATGATCAAGAGATGTGAGATCTAAAAATCTCTCCTTTCTGAGATCTAATGGTAGATCCAAGTTCCTCTTTGTGGGTTTTGTGGTGGAAGACTTCTTAGTTTTTGAAAAGAAAGAGTAAAACTCTTGATTTAATTCAAAAGAAATGAAAAGGTTTAGAACCTTGGAGAAGGGGCAGAAGGCACAAAAGATCTCAGATCTAAAATTTTTGTGGAGAGAATGAAAAGTTGTGTTTTTTTTTATTCATCATGTTGCCTTTTATAGGCTTACATATTTGCATATAGCCCCTTGGGCTTCACAAAAATGGCATTTTGCCTATCCCATGGCTCATGTGCTATTTCATTTTTGCACATAAGCCACGGGCTTACAAAAATTTGGCTTTATGCCCATTTTGCATACATTCATGTATAAAAAATTACATAAAAATTATTTATTACATGATTTTGTTGTTGGCATGGGGAGGCTGGCCGCGGGCTCGACTTGGGCTTGGGCCCTCTTGACCTGGGCTTGGGCCCACCTGGCTGGGGTTGACCTTGATTTTGACTCGGTCAACGGGGTGTAAATTTTTACCCCAACACTCCGCAGATATCTTCATGATCCTTCGCACGCGATTCAGCACCCGACGATCCAGCTGGAGCGCGGCCTTTCGTATGCAGAGCAGCCGGTGATGATCTTGGATCGACAAGTGAAGAAAATGAGATCGAAGGATATCTCATCAGTTAAAGTACTTTGGCGTGGTCAGAACCGTGAGGAGGTCACTTGGGAGACCGAAAGCGAGATGATGAAGACGTATCCCCATCTTTTTGAAGGTACGTGTAGTTAGATTTTTGAAATTCGGGGACGAATTTCTTTAAGGGGGAGAGATTGTAACACCTTAGGATTTGTTTAGTGACTAAATATATTTAAATAAAGGGTTTTAATAAAAAGTTTACCAAATTGTGTTTCAAATATTTTTCCTAATTTAATAAATATTTTTCTAAAATTTTCCTAGGCTTGCACACACATGTGCATGTAAACTAGGGTTTTTAAATAAGATTTACCATGATTAGTAGCCATGGTGGATTAATCATGAGGATTAAGTCTTATGGGTTTTTAATTGGGCTTAATTAGTTAGTTAAAAGTTACTTTAATTTGAATTGTTAAGCGTTGACTTGTGTGAGAGAGAGAGAGTGCATCATGGCTTTAGGCCATGCTTGCAATTAATGAAGAGAGAGAGAGGAGGGTTGACAATTGGGTCATGGTTGTTTTCCTCTCATTTCTTTGCCTTTCTCTCAAGTCTCACACACCCACACACTCACACAACACACACACTTACCTCAGCTAAAGCCAGAAGCAGCAGCAGCAGCAGCAAACTCCACAGCAGCAGCAACAAGCAGCTCAGCAACAGCAACAGCAAGCACAGCAGCAACAGCCAGTGAGCAGCAACAGCAACAGCACCAAGTGCAGCCCCTTCCCTTCATCTCTTCTTCTTCCTCCAGTTCCCTAGGGTTAAGTGTGAGGTACTTCCTAACTTATTCCCTAGTTTGGTTGGTTAGTGTCGTTTTGCATCGGTTAGTGGTTTTTAGTGCGTTTTAGTGCGATTTGAGGTGTTTAGTGTGAACCTTGTGCTAATGTGGTGAGAATTGGTTTCAGTAGGTTGTTAGTGGGTTGTTGAGACCATATTAACCTAGTTTAACCTCAGTTGCACTAAAATACCACCAGTTTCCCTATTTGATGCATTTCGTCGTTTTAAAGCAAAATTTGAGTTTTCTGGAACTGCTATTGACCCGGTGAGTTCAGAATGAAATTCAGGTTACTGCAGTATAGTGGAGATGTGCTGATACCCTAGGTTTAACCCGACCCCCTAACTGCTACAGTAGGCCGCCAATTCCTTCATTCTAGCCGCCAATTGCGTCAAGATGGGTAGGGTTTGGGTTGGGGTTTGGTCCTGTAGGTGTCTGCTAGTGTGTAGGGTTCTGTGATATATATATTTTTGTAAGTTAAGTTCTGTATAAAAATCTGGGACCAAATACCTGTTTTGCCGTTTTTCTAAACCTTCGCGACACGCGTGATACGTGAGTAGGTTTGGGTTTCTGCGTATCGCGACGCGTCGGGGTAGTTTCAGGCGCGTGATCACACGTTTTAGCGTATCGCACACACGCACGATTGGTTTGCGACACGGGTTTCTAGTTGGACTGTAATGTCGCGTTTCTGTGAAATTGAGCCTATGTGTGATATATGTTATGTGATTCTAGGTTCGCAGGCCAGTGAGGCGGACGCTGCAAAGAAGGGCAAGCAAGTCGTCGGCTACACTTAGCGCGAGACGTCGGTGGGTAGATTTCACATCTACGGGGATATCGCCCGCATGGCGTTATGCGTCAGGGATGATAGGACCTTATTATTATTATATATTGCATTTACCCATGGACTGTCATCGCATATTGCATTCCCTGCTGTATTTACGTACATATGCTTAGAACTGATAGAACACCGCACTATTACTAACGGTTTATGTTGCACGGGCACTATTTGCATGGTACACACACACCGTTAGTAATTGCCATGCCACACTCACTATAGAGCGGCCATGATTATATTACTGTAGTTCATCTTACATATGACTGGTTATGATTTTCTAGAAATTGGGAGCCGCATGACATCTTTAAGTACGGGAACTATTTTAAAAGCGGTTTTTCCTTTATACCCATACCATGGATTGATTTACATTGTACCTCGCATTGGATTGACTTATTGGTGATTGATTTTCATGTGATTTTTGGTTTTGAGGACCGTGGAAATATTTAAGAAAAGATGCATTATTTTGAAAACCCGGTACCTCGTGATATGGTATTTTGGTGTGTCCACCACGCGTTTTCTCGGTGCTGAGACGTGTGCTTGAAACCCGATTTGAGGAGTGGATGTTCCGTTTGCGGGTTCGTGGTGGGCCCGGTATGGTTCCCCTCGGCGAGATGATCGATGGGTTTTGCCGATTGAGCCTGGAGGTGGGCGAGTACCTACCGGTGATTGGTTGGACCTGGCAGTTGTCCGGAGGATACTGGCCAGAGTCGAGAGATGGATGCGGGATGACCCGTGCTGCCGGAGCCGAGGGCCGACACCGCAGACGGATCCCATGGGCTGATCCGGACAGACGGAGCCCGATATTGAGGATTTGCGTGTCGATGTTGGACACGAGTATTTGATGATGTTTTGGGTGCCGATGTTGGGCACTCGTGATTTCTCAGAGGTATACAGGATTTGAGGGCCGATGGGAGTGCCGGCGCCTGAGTGTATTTGGGATCTGGGTGCAGTCTGAGGCACCGATTATTGTTTTCCATGTTGACATATCCATGTAGATGTTATTTATCCCATGCTCAGTATTGATTACTATATATCTCATCCTGTAGTATTTACCTGATTGAGCACTTGCATTACTATTGCATCTATTGTTTGGTATGCATTGATATCATCTGCTGGCAGTAGTAGAGCCACGCTGTATGTGCATGCTCGCGATCACCTTTATATGTTATCTCTATTCACGAGTTGGCAACTCACCCCCGTTGTGCCACAGTATTTGCAGGTTGCCCTTGGAAGTAGTCGCGGCTGGCTGTTTACCGCATCTTTTGGCACAGATACCGTTGCTGAGGCGAGTTAGCCTTTTGCTGTTAGGTGGGTTTTTGTACGGTATCTGTTATCTTTCAGTTGTATATTGATGTATCTAGCACTCTCCATCTACCTTTCTGTATTGACTTAGAGACAGTTGTGAGGACGATGTGTATGATTTTATACTCTGGTGTCGAGCTCGCATGTGAGCTGGCTTTATTTTATGCAGTCTTACCTTTTGTGATATTGTCCTTGCTTTACTGTGTATTCTTCGCTATGGCGTCGTATATCATATAGGGATGCTTTATTTATTTCGCTTGTTATTTCTGCTACACCTTGCTTTTACCCGACTTACGGGAGAAATGTAAAAAAAAAGGGAAATGTTACCAAAATTATAAAAGTTATAACTCTTGAACTTAAAAGGATTTCTACTAAATTAATAAAATGTTTCTCGGACATGCATGACTGTTTTTACGAAATGTTTTAAATCACTCTATATTTATTGGTTTTGATTTCTAGGTTCGGCTTACTTAGCCGCGTTACGCCTGTAGACGTTGCGTGGTTATGTGTCGGTCACGAGTCGAAACTCTCGGGTCGTGACAGGTTCTAAGCTAGATACTGTGACTTACTAGACGATTAAAGGCAAGATACATCATTACCAAGGATGCTACCAAAGAGGAAGTCTGGATATATAAGTTCATGAGATGTACTTCGTTCCTACCATTGTGTGACATTGGAGTTGTGGCTTTTGCCAAGGAACCCCCCATCCCATCTGAAATCCAGATATAATTCTTAGGCAGTATCACCTGATCATGGATATGGTTGATCTTCAGGGAGATCGAGGTTAGGAGAGTAGACACAGAGGACGACAGCGCGGATCCACTCACAAAGGCCTTTTTCCCAGTAGAGACTTTTATGGGATGGTTAAGTATGAGATACTTCAACCACAGCAAATTGTTGGGTATGTGATACCACAACAGATGGACCTAGTGCAAGTGGGAGATTGTTAGTTATATGTATGCCCTAGAGGCCATTACTGTACATACGATCTATATTGTAGTGGATGCTAGGACATGTATAGGGAGGGCTTTCTTGCTCGACATGATAGTATGCTATCTGGTTGTACTTTATCTTAACATGTACTCTGATTGTCTCTATGTTACTTGTTGATAAAGCCCTTAGGATATGTACTCGACTACTGGGAGTATGATGAGATCATACTTGTGGGGCCACGGTAGTCGACGAGTACATCCTATAACTCTTCCTAGTCGAGGGTGTATCGAGACAGGGCATCGATACACTAGAGTAGACTAGCGTATACGCATCTTGACCCATATGATGGGCGATGGATGATTCCATATCCATCGGTGTTTGACATCAAGGATGGTGTACGGGTGCTCAGTACAGACTGGGTATACTGGACGGACTCGCCGAGAACTCCCAGATGGTATTATACCACACGTCAGATGGCGGTTCTCCGGTGACACTGGTACAGAGTAGTCTGTTGACCCGAGATCGTCATAGAGTCTTGGGTGATTCCCACTGTGCTTTGATTTCCATCATACCACGTCCAAGAGGGCGTGCAAAAAGGTGGCTTTTGGGTACAGTCCCGAATCACATGGAGGCAATGAACGATAGGAAGGGATTCGTCTCTCCAGGTATAAGGAGTTGATGTTGTGCAGTGTTCGATTGGCTATAACCGGAAATCCCTGGCCAGGGATGTTGAGATTTACTGGTAACTGTTATCAGTAGTTTCTCGAACTTTTATAAACCTCAAATCGACACGACTTATCGAGGTACTGGGGTCTGACGTTTACCACCCCTAGGCGAGATATGCCACATATCAGACGACGAGACCGAACTGTACGGGAGTGTTACTGATTGGATTCATAGGAGAATGTACAGGCTTGCTTGTTGATCTTCTGAGCGCTCAATACCTGGGTGGCTGTTACGTTTAGCTGACCGTTGGCAGCTTGTAGGTGTTTGATATGATCATCACCTACTGCCGGCGTATTGACGAATCTTTACAGTCCTACACAGAGGTTTCTTGGCTCAGGCAAAACGGAGTAGGAGCACATATGTGATATGTGCGGGACCGAGGATAATGCGATATGAGATACCGTATTCTATTCTCGCGATATATGATATCAGCCGGGTCATCGGATCAAGTGTTGATTCGATGAATCGGTACGGATAAATATTAGTCGGTTATATGCGATATAGCCGGATTGTCGGATCAAGTGTTTATCCGATAATTTAATGTATAATAATATACATGATATATTAAATTACATTAACTAATATTTTCTCACTAAAAGATTCTTTTTCTCACTCGGGTAATACATTGATATATATGCGATATATGTTAATTGTATTATTTTATTTTGTTTCGATAAATATTATATATGTGATATATAATATTGTAACATGATATGGTTATTAATGCAACATGTTTTGTGGAGTTTAACATGATTAGGGTTATGTCAGGACCCGAAGTTTGGCCCGTGACCGGCTCTTAACCACATAACGTCTACAGGCGTAACGCAGCTAAGTGAACCGAAAACCCAGAAATCAAACCCGTAAAAGTATAGAGTGTTTAAGTTTTAAATGGAAGTATTTATTAAAGTGACAAGAATTCTTAAGTAAATTATCACCAAGATAGCAATATACGACGCCGTAGCGAAGATCAAGATCCACAAGTGGGAACATCACAGATGAGAATAAACTTCATAAGTAAGTCGGCTCACAACGAGCTCGACACCAGAATACAAATAATATACATCATCGTCCTCACACTGTCTCTAAGTCAAGTACATATATGGTAGATGGAGAATACTAGATACAACAATGTACATAACTGAAAGATAAACAGATACCGCATAAAACCCACCTATCAGCAAAAGAGCTAGTACACCAACTGTAGGGGTATCTGTGTCAAAAGATGCAAAACGCAGCCTGCCGCGGCTACTCCGAAGGGACACCTGCAAACACTGTGGCACAACGGGGGTGCGTTGCCAACTCGTGAATAGAGATAACATATAAAGGTAATCGCGAGCATGCACGTACTGCGCTACTCTATCATATGCCAACAGATGATATCAATGTGTGATAAGCAGTATGTACAAAAATCATGCAAGTGCTCTATCATGTAATATAACTACAGGATGAGATATAATAATGAACGCTAAGCATGGGAAGTATAACATCTACACGGAATGTCAACGTGGAATATGTAATCGGTATCCATCAATGCACCCCAAATCCCAACAACCCAGACACCGGCACTCCCATCGGCCCTCAAATCCTATACATCACTGAGAATCACGAGTGCCCAACATCGGCACCCAAATATCATAAATACCCGTGTCTAGCATCAACACGCAAATCTTCCTATATCGGGCATCCGTCAGTCCGGGTCAGCCCTCTCTCTCATATGTCTATCGGGCATCCGTCAGTCCAGGTCAGCCCTCTCTATCTCATATATATCGGGCATCCGTCAGTCCGGGTCAGCCCTCTTTATTGTTAGTTGTATGTATGCCCTAGAGGCCAGTATTGTACAGATGATGTATATTATATTGGATGCTTGGACATATATAGACATGACTTTCTTGCTCGATATGATAGTATGCTATCTGGTTACTCTTTATCTTAACATGTATACTAGTCTCTTTATACTGTCTTATAGTAACATGTTGGTAAGCCCTTAGGATGTGTACTTGACTACCTGGACTATGATGCAGATCATACTACTGGGGACATGGTAGTCCATAAGTACATCCTTCAAGGTCCCTAGTCGTGGGTATATCGAGACGGGGCATCGATATACCAGTGTAGACTAGCGTATACGCTTCTCGACCCATGAGATGGGCGATGGATGATCCCATAACCATTGGTGTTTGACATCAGAGATGGTGTACGGGTGCTCAGTGGAGACTGGGTACACTGGACGGACTCGCCGAGAACTCCCAGATGGTATTATACCTCACGTCAGATGGCAGTTCTCAGGTGACACTTGTGCAGGTTAGTCTGTAGACCCGAGATCGTCATAGAGTCTTGTGTGATTCCCACTGTGCTTTGATCTCCACCTTACCACGTCCATGAGGGCGTGCAAAACGGTGGTCTTTGGGCACAGTCCCGAGTCACAAGGAGGAAATGAGCGATAGGAGGGGTTTCGTCTCTCCCGGTATTGGGGGTTGATATTGCGCTGTGCTCGATTGGCCGTAACAGGGAGGTCCCTGGCCAGGGCTGATCAGAGATTTGCTGGTAAGTGTTACCAGTAGTTTCTCGACCCGTTATGAGCCTCACATCGGCACGACTTATCGGTTATTGGGGTCTGACGTTTACCACCCCTAGACTCGATATGCGACATATCAGGCGAACAGATCGGACTGTACGGTAAGTGTTACTGGTTGGATTCACAGGAGTGTGAGCGGGCTAGCTCGTCGATCTTCTGATCGCTCAATACCCGGATGGCCGTTACGTTTAGCAGACCGCTTGCGGCTTGTGGGTGCTTGATATGATCATCATCTGCTACCGGCGTATTGACGAGTCTTTAGAGTCCTACACAGAGGTTTCCTGGCTCAAGCGAAACGAAATAGGAGAGCATATGAGATATGTGCGGGACCGAGAATAATGCATATATGTGATACCGTATTTCATTCTCGCGATGAATGTTTCGATTGGTTATATGCGATATAACCTAGTTATCGAATCGTAGATTGATTCGATAAGTCGATACATTGGATACTAGTCGGTTATGTGCGACATGACCGGATCATTGAATCAAGTGTTGATTTAATGATTTAATGTATAATTATATATTTGATATATTACTTTGCATTAACTGGTATTGGTTCACTTTAATAGGATTTTCTCACTTGTAGTTCACAAGTTGTATATGTGATATACTTTTGTGCACTACTATGTGTCATGTTTGATGATGCATGTTGATTGGTTTTGTGTTAAGACTTAAACCAGGGTTATGATAATAGTTAGGGTTTTTATTTATTTACTTATTTATTTATCTATTCTTTTTGGATAAATAAATAAATGATAACAAAATGGTTTCTTTCATGAAGCTTGATGAAGCTTCATGAAGCTTTGACTAAAGTGACCATTTTGTCATCATCCTTAACCCTAACCATTCTCATTTGACCATGGTTTATTCTCTACACTTAACCAAGGTTAGAAGATGATAAGTATTGATTTTATTATTCTTTTTACATATACTTATCATATTCTATTTACTTCTTTTTCTTCATCTTCAAGAGAAAAAGTTTGATGCCATCAATGACATCTTGAGTTCCAAAGTGAGAAATCCAATTCTAAAGTGAACCCACCTCCTATTTCTTCATCCTCTACCTCTTGCCAAGTGGTTTTGGGTGTTATCTTCACAAGTTTCTCAACTTGGTGAAGTTGGAGTTTGAACTTGTGCAACCTCGACCTAGATCATCTTCGGCACGAAGCCGACGACCTATTCCGCTCATTTCTTTGATGAAGCCGATGCGAGAGTCCGAGATCCAACTAGGACAGCGAGAGGACGCCTACGTGGAGCTTAGGAAGTGGAGAAACAGATCTACAAAGTGTTAGTTGTATGTATGCCCTAGAGGCCAGTATTGTACAGATGATGTATATTATATTGGATGCTTGGACATATATAGAGATGACTTTCTTGCTCGATATGATAGTATGCTATCTGGTTACTCTTTATCTTAACATATACACTACTCTCTTTAAACTGTCTAATAGTTACATGTTGATAAAGCCCTTAGGATGTGTACTTGACTACCTGGACTGTGATGCAGATCATACTAGTGGGGACATGGTAGTCCATAAGTACATCCTTCAAGGTCCCTAGTTGTAGGTGTATCGAGACGGGGCATCGATATACCAGAGTAGACTAGCGTATAGGCTTCTCGACCCATGAGATGGGCGATGGATGATCCCATATCCATTGGTGTTTGACATCAGAGATGGTGTACGGGTGCTCAGTGGAGACTGGGTACACTGGACGGACTCGCCGAGAACTCCCAGATGGTATTATACCTCACGTCCGATGGCAGTTCTCAGGTGACACTTGTGCAGGTTAGTCTGTAGACCCGAGATCGTCATAGAGTCTTGTGTGATTCCCACTGTGCTTTGATCTCCACCTTACCACGTCCATGAGGGCATGCAAAACGGTGGTCTTTGGGTACAGTCCCGAGTCACATGGATGCAATGAGCGATAGGAGGGGTTTCATCTCTCCCGGTATTGGGGGTTGATGTTGCGCTGTGCTCGATTGGTCGTAACAGGGAAGTCCCTGGCCAGGGCTGATCAGAGATTTGCTGGTAAGTGTTACCAGTAGTTTCTCGACCCTTTATGAGCCTCACATCGGCACGACTTATCGAGTATTGGGGTCTGACGTTTACCACCCCTAGACTTGATATGCGACGTATCAGACGAACAGACCGGACTGTACGGTAAGTGTTACTGGTTGGATTCACAGGAGTGTGAGCGGGCTAGCTCGTCGATCTTCTGATCGCTCAATACCCGGATGGCCGTTATGTTTAGCAGACCGCTTGCGGCTTGTGGATGCTTGATATGATCATCATCTGCTACCGGCGTATTGACAAGTCTTTAGAGTCCTACATAGAGGTTTCCTGGCTCAAGCGAAACGAAATAGGAGCGCATATGAGATATGTGCAGGACCGAGAATAATGCGTGTATGTGATACCGCATTTCATTCTCGCGATATATGTTTCGATTGGTTATATTTGATATGACCTAGTTATCGAATCATTGATTCGATAAGCCGATACATGGGATACTAGTCGGTTATATGCGATTTGACCGGATCGTTAAATCAAGTGTTGATTTAATGATTTAATGTATAATTATATATTTGATATATTACTTTGCATTAACTAGTATTGGTTCACTTTAAATGGATTTTCTCACTTGATGTGCGAATGGTATATGTGATATACTTTTGTGCACATTTTTTGTATCATGTTTGATGATACTTGATAATGTGGTTAAGTGTAAAGGATTAAACCATGGTTAAGTGATGATTAGGGTTTTGGTTTTTCATTTATTTATTTTTTTATTTATTTGGAAAGGATTAAGTTAAGAATGGTGGCTTATTTTGGAGCTATGTTGAAGCTTCTTGAAGCTTTGACAAAGTCCACCATCCTTATCTCATCCTTAACCCTAACCATTCCAACTAACCTTAGTTTAATCCCTACACTTGACCATGGTCAAGATATGATAAGTATTCATATTAGTTTCATTTTTAAAATAGAACACTTATCATTCTTTCTTCTTCTTCATCTTCATCTTCAAGAAAGAAACCTTGATGCCATCAATGGCAACTTGAGTTCTAGTGAGAGAAATCCAATTCTAAAGTGAACCCACCTCCTATTTCTTTACCCTCTACCTCTTGCCAAGTTGTTTTGGGTGTTTTCTTCACAAGTTTCACAACTTTGTGAAGTTGGAGCTTGAGATTGTGCAACCTCGACGTAGATCGTCTTTGACACGAAGCCGACGACCTAGCTCGCCCGTTTCTCCGATGAAGCCGACGATTGAGTTCGGGATTCATGATGGACAGAGAGAGGACACCCACGTGGAGCTAAGGAAGTGGAGAACCGGATCTACAAAGGTTGTAGCATCCAACTTTTAGTTAAGTAGTTAACTAGATTTACTTTTCGCCTAGATTTCTAGTCAACGATCCGCATTAGGGTTTCTCGGCACCCATAATTTTTGAAATTGGCATGGTTGATGCCTTGTGAGACCTCTATAGTGTGCCTAGGAACCCTACAGTGGTATCAGAGCCTAGCTAGAGCCTTAGGCGAAGTCTAGACGGAGTTTGAAGTCCGAACGAACCCGAAACCCTAACCCGATAATGCTCTCTGGACTTTTTCCAAATTTGTGGTTTTTTGTCAATTAAAAATGCTTAAATTCACTAATGAAATCTAAGAATTACGGTGCAAAAAGTTTCCCATGAACAGTACTTTGTGCGGCGGAACCGCGGCAGAAGCCTAGCTTCTGCGGCGGTTCCGCGGCTATTTGGTGACGTCAGCCCTAAGTGTTTGCACAGTAATTCCTGATTAATTATTCTGAGTTTTCTGGGAATTTTGAAATTGGCTCTTAAGTTGAGTGTTCTGGGGTTAAATTGGGAAACGATGTTTCGATCGGATTATCGAACCTTGTCTAAGTGTTTTTCTGGATATTTTAAAAATATGTTAGAAAAAGTTCGACAGGATATAAATACCCAATTTTTCCCCTGTCGGGAAATTTCCAAGTGTAGGATTTTTCCGTAGTTTAACGACGTTCTAAGTAGTGCAAGTAACGCAATGGACCCTCTAGAAGACAACAAACCTTAACTCGATTATGTGACCGTCTTGAACTGCCCTTTGAACCTTCGGGTT
The DNA here is from genome assembly GCA_030015575.1 of Agapanthus africanus. Classification (NCBI taxonomy): domain Eukaryota; kingdom Viridiplantae; phylum Streptophyta; class Magnoliopsida; order Asparagales; family Amaryllidaceae; genus Agapanthus; species Agapanthus africanus. The sequence goes on from JASDDO010000012.1 coordinate 360,964,244, forward strand.
TGGGGCAGTACGGCGTGCCACATGTGAGGCGTTGGCTTGACCCTTCTACGGCTGGACCGTTGGTACTGAGGCACGAACTGAATGTTGTTAGACTTATTTCATGTGTTGAGTTGTATCTGGAAAACTTGGGTATTCGACTGTTCGATCGGAAAGTTTAACATTTTCTGTTTATCTGGAATGTGATGCAATAATTGGAATTCACAAACAGTTATGTGATAACTGAATGAATGTTATAAATCTAGCAGTTTAGTCCCACTTGATATTGAAAAGAGTTTTCGATAATGAGACTAAAATGCGGGATTTATATCTGTTAGGCATGTAATGTCTAAGTATTTCATTTGATTAGGCATGTGATGTCCAAAGAAGTTGCGGATTCCAATTGTTGTAGTTTTACACTTTCTTTTCTGTGACCGTAAGTGTAGTATGTTCATATCGCCGGTTTCGTTGCTATATGTCAACGACAATTGGGGTATGCGTACTTACTTACGTTGATGACATGTGATGTTATGTGTTGCTGGATATGTTATATTGGATTATCGTGTTTGAATAGCCGGGGGTTTTTATGTGAGATGAGTGTTTTTCATTTTCATTCATGTAAAAAAATTGTATGTAATATTCTTTTATTTGGGGCACTTCTAGGTAGCGGAAATTGGCACCTTTTGTATATTATTTACTTTTCCGCATTAGGATAGACCCAAGGAGGGGAGCACAAGTAACCGGGTTCTGGGGTCCAGTGGGAGACCAACTCGAGGAGTCGAGTCTGGGTCTCCTAACCCTAGAATTGGCAGGGTTGCTTGCCGCTCTCGTAGGGGTCTAAGGGTGTGGGATTGGCTATTTATCACGACCGTGGAATCCGCGTTTTATACTGGCTCGTATTGAAAACATGGACGTCCTAGTATATCCAATATTTCATATGTTTCTTCTGCTGCGATATCTGTGATGTGATCATGTGATGTTCTGTGATAGATACTATATATAGTATATATGATATATTATATAGACGTTACTTATGTTCTACACCCGCTCTAGCCCTGCCCTGCTCTGTCGTTAGTTACCTAACCTAACGGTGCACGAGGGGACATCGAGGCGAATGCGGATGGCATAAGTGTACGTCATATCTATCTGTGATGTTTAGGTATTTAAATGATGGGACTTCATTAATGTGATTAATGAAAGATAAGAAACCTAAGATGTTGTGGAATCGAATTTTAAAATAAAACAGGTAGCTACAGTTCTTGCTTTGCATAGCGGTATATATGATATACCCTGCACCTTATTCGATGAGGAAAGGACCGAGATCCCTTCACCGGGAGTGACTCCTTTAGCAGTAACTGGCAGATGCTACACACTCGGTTTGGTTTTGATTGCTTTTAAGAGTTTTTTGCTTTGCACAGTGATATATATGATATATCCCGCACCTCATTCGACGAGGAAAGGACCGAGATCCCTTCACCGGGAGTGACTCCTTTAGCAAAACTAGAAAAGCCTCAAAATCACTCCACTTCAAAACTTCATTTGATTCTACAACGATATCAAGTTCATTACGCTCATGGTTTTATGAAAACCTGCGTAGCCCTCCATCATTTCAGATAAGTACTACTTAGTATTCGTGCTACGGTAGTTTGGCATTCGTCAAGGCGTAGTGTACGGTAGCTAACTAGTATTTATCTGCTTATGCATATGATGCAGATTGGATTAGGGTATTCGTACGGCGTTGTTTAGCATTCGTCAAGGGTCGTGCGGGTGGGTTTAATTCAATCAAGAAATGTACGGGTTGAACTTGACTAGTGGACTATGGGTTGTTTGGCATTCGTCAAGGTCATAGAACACTAGGGGTAAAATATTATCGGGAATTTCAAGTGTTGAAATTTGCAATGAGATTGCATACCTTCTATGAGATAGTTGGATCCCGATACCCACTGCAAGTAAGAGTTACTCCTGGGAGAGTTTTACACATTACAATTAGCCGATCAAGTAGGTGTCTGGAAAGGTGTTAACGAGGTTACGCCTCTGGGAAAACGAGGTTTACATTAATTAGGTTCGTGCGAAAGCACGGGGGACCTCCCTCAAAGTACCGACACTGGCCTGGCTGAAAGATTGGCGAACTTGTAGTGTGTAATTAATCCCAGCTAGTCTTTCCTTTTAGGGTTTGAAGGAAGATTTGATAAAAACAATGGGAGCCATCCTGATTAGATAAGATAATAACCAATCTGATCTTGCGCGAGCATACGCTAAAGTGTTTTCTTCTCTCTCTCTCCAGGTAGCGACCAGTTCATGCCTTAATCAAGATAATAATATGGATGTATTAACCGAACCCGCATGTTATACTGTGCAGGGGAACGTTGAACCCGTTCAATCTTATAAGTGTTATAAGAATGAACAGAAAACAGGAGAATATCTGGATTCTCACACCGCCCAAACGGAGAACATGCATGTTGATGCATCATCTTCGGGTGTGTTTGTCATTGAGAACTGTTTCTCAGTTAACCCTACGTCCTGGGTATTAGATACCGGATCAGGATCCCACATATGTAAGATGTTACATGGGCTGTGAAAAGGTAGAGAACTGGGAAAAGGTGATCATTCCGTTCAAGTAGCGAACGGTGAAAATGTTGCAGCCAAAGCAGTTGGCGAATATTACTATGTATTACCAAGTGGTGATACAATAATTCTGAATGAGTGCTATTATATACCAAACATGATGTGCAACATTATATCAGTTTCTTTATTGAGTAAAGAAGGATATAATTTTGTAGTAAAGGAAAATGTTATGAACATATTCCTAGATCAAAAGTTGATTGCATCAGGCTCGCTACATAATGGCATATTCATTCTAAATCAAAATACAGTCCTCAATATACAAAACACACACAAGAGGAAGAGTTCAGAAATGAACGAATCCTTCTTGTGGCATTGTAGAATTGGTCATATCAATGCGACACGACTGGCTAAGTTACATAAGGATGGTTATTTGAATCTGTTCGAATTATCATCTTATGATACTTGCCATTCATGTCTCAAAGGAAAAATGACCAAAGCTCCGTTTAGTGGACACGGAGAAACAGTTATTGAACTCTTAGGACTGGTACATAGTGATGTATGCGGTCCCATGTCTACCCTTGCCAGGAACGGTTCTTCCTACTTTATTACATTCACTGACGATCTTTCTAGATACGGGCATGTGTTCCTATTGAAACACAAGTCTGAAGCTTTTGAGAAATTCAGAGAATATAAGCACGAAGTAGAGAACCAAACGGGCAAAAGTATTAAGATCCTTTGATCTGATCGAGGAGGAGAATACTTGAGCAATGAGTTCCAAGATTATCTAAAAGAGAATGGGATTCTCTCTCAGCTTACTCCACCTTATACACCACAGCACAACGGTGTATCGGAACGACGGAATCGCACCCTATTAGATATGGTGCGTTCAATGATGAGTACAGCTGAGTTACCTATTTCCTTCTGGGGGTATGCGCTTGAGACAGCCATACAACTATTGAATATGGTTCCTACCAAATCAGTGCCTACCACTCCATATGAGATATGGAAAGGGAAGAGACCATCTCTTAAGTATGTTAAGATATGGGGTTGTCCAGCCTATGTCAAAAGACAAAATCCGGACAAACTCGAGGCAAGATCTATCTTATGTAAGTTTGTAGGATATCCCAAAAATTCACAATGGTATATCTTCTACCACCCCGAGGAACAAAGGGTGTTTGTTTCTCGACATGCCACTTTCTTAGAAAAAGGTTTTCTTATGAAACAGAATAGTGGCGTTGAGGTAGAACTTGAAGAGGTTCCAGCAACACAAACTGCAACAGAAGACTTGGTAGAACCAGAGGATTCAGTAGAACTCGACAAACCCCAGCCTCTCCGCCGATCTAGTAGGGTATCTCGTCCACCTGAGAGATACTACGGTTTTCTCATTGACAGTGGAAGCGAGGATTGCATCATGGAGGATGATGACCCAACTAGCTTCGAGCAGGCCATCATGAGTAGGGACTCAGTGAAATGGCTGGATGCTATGCGGTCTGAGATGGAATCCATGTACACCAACAAAGTATGGACTTTGGACGTTGCTCCTGAAGGGGTAAAACCCATTGGGAGCAAGTGGATCTTCAAGAAGAAACTTGGTGTAGATGGGAAAGTGGAGACTTTCAAAGCTAGACTTATTGCGAAGGGTTTTCGTCAAAGACCAGGTGTGGACTATGACGAGATCTTTTCTCCAGTGGCTATGCTTAAATCCATCCGGATCATGCTTGCCATCGCTGCATATCATGATTACGAAATCTGGCAAATGGATGTTAAGACCGCCTTTCTAAATGGTGATTTAGAAGAGTGCGTGTACATGACTCAGCCAGAGGGCTTCGTAGACAGTGGGAGCAGCGGGAAGGTGTGCAAGCTGCTTAAATCCATTTATGGATTAAAGCAAGCATCGCGGAGTTGGAACATCTGCTTTGACGTCGTTATCAAAGAGTTTGATTTCGTCAAAAATCCAGATGAACCTTGTATCTACAAGAAGGTGGCAGAGAGTAAGGTTGTCTTCCTCGTATTGTACGTGGACGACATACTCTTGATAGGAAATGATATTCTTATGCTGCAATCGGTCAAGCTCTTCTTATCATAAAGATTCTCAATGAAAGATCTTGGGGATGCCTCCTGCATATTGGGAATCAGGATCTATAGAGATAGATCCAAACGGATATTGGGATTGTCCCAATCCAGGTACATTGACACCATACTAAAGAGGTTTAGTATAGAAGAATCCAAGCGTGGGAACTTGCCCACGATCTCTGGAGTCACTCTCTCCAAAGAGATGTCTCCCAAGACTGATTTGGAGAGAGCTCGCATGCTAGGGATACCCTATGCTTCTGCTGTAGGCTCTATCATGTACGCGATGCTATGTACCAGACCGGATGTTGCATACTCACTAAGTATAGTGAGCAGGTATCAAGCTGATCCTGGAGAGAGTCACTGGACAGATGTGAAGAGCATTCTCAAGTACTTGCGAAGGACTAGAGATATGCTCTTGGTGTATGGTAACGGAGAACTCCAAGTGGAGTCCTTTGCCGATTCGAGCTTCCAGAGTGATAAGGACGACTCTAAGTCGCAGTCGGGCTTTGTCTTTACCCTTTACGGAGGGGCGGTTAGCTGGAAGAGGTCCAAGCAGGAAACCGTGGCAGACTCGACGATGGAGGCTGAATACATCGCTGCCAACGATGCTGCCAAAGAGGCTGTCTGGATCAAGAAGTTTATTACTGAACTTGGTGTGGTTCCATCCATTGAGCATCCAATACCTTTGTATTGCGATAACAATGGAGCGGTGGCTTTGGCCAAGGAACCCAGGTCCCATCAGCGATCCAGGCATATTCTGAGGCGGTATCACCTGATCCGGGAGATAGTTGATCGCCGGGAGATCGAGGTCAGGAGGGTTGACACGAAGAACAACACGTCGGATCCACTCACGAAGGCCATTTCCAAGATACAGTTTGAGAGACTCTTCGGGATGCTCGATATGCGATACTACTGCAGCTGGCCCTAGTGCAAGTGGGAGATTGTTAGTTGTATGTATGCCCTAGAGGCCAGTATTGTACAGATGATGTATATTATATTGGATGCTTGGACATATATAGAGATGACTTTCTTGCTCGATATGATAGTATTCTATCTGGTTACTCTTTATCTTAACATGTATACTAGTCTCTTTAAACTGTCTAATAGTTACATGTTGATAAAGCCCTTAGGATGTGTACTTGACTACCTGGACTGTGATGCAGATCATACTAGTGGGGACATGGTAGTCCATAAGTACATCCTTCAAGGTCCCTAGTCGTAGGTGTATCGAGACGGGGCATCGATATACCAGAGTAGACTAGCGTATATGCTTCTCGACCCATGAGATGGGCGATGGATGATCCCATATCCATTGGTGTTTGACATCAGAGATGGTGTACGGGTGCTCAGTGGAGACTGGGTACACTCGACGGACTCGCCGAGAACTCCCAGATGGTATTATACCTCACGTCAGATGGCAGTTCTCAGGTGACACTTATGCAGGTTAGTCTGTAGACCCGAGATCGTCATAGAGTCTTGTGTGATTCCCACTGTGCTTTGATCTCCACCTTACCACGTCCATGAGGGCGTGCAAAACGGTGGTCTTTGGGTACAGTCCCGAGTCACATGGAGACAATGAGCGATAGGAGGGGTTTCGTCTCTCCCGGTATTGGGGGTTGATGTTGCGCTATGCTCGATTGGCCGTAACAGGGAAGTCCCTGGCCAGGGCTGATCAGAGATTTGCTGGTAAGTGTTGCCAGTAGTTTCTCGACCCGTTATGAGCCTCACATCGGCACGACTTATCGAGTATTGGGGTCTGACGTTTACCACCCCTTGACTTGATATGTGACGTATCAGACGAACAGACCGGACTGTACGGTAAGTGTTACTGGTTGGATTCACAGGAGTGTGAGCGGGCTAGCTCGTCGATCTTCTGATCGCTCAATACCCGGATGGCCTTTATGTTTAGCAGACCGCTTGCGGCTTATGGATGCTTGATATGATCATCATCTGCTACCGGCGTATTGACAAGTTTTTAGAGTCCTACACAGAGGTTTCCTGGCTCAAGCGAAATGAAATAGGAGCGCATATGAGATATGTGCAGGACTGAGAATAATGCGTGTATGTGATACCGCATTTCATTCTCGCGATATATGTTTCGATTGGTTATATTTGATATGACCTAGTTATCGAATCTTTGATTCGATAAGCTGATACATGGGATACTAGTCGGTTATATGCGATATGACCGGATCGTTAAATCAAGTGTTGATTTAATGATTTAATGTATAATTATATATTTGATATATTACTTTGCATTAACTAGTATTGGTTCACTTTAAATGGATTTTCTCACTCGATGTGCAAAAGGTATATGTGATATGCTTTTGTGCACATTTTTTGTATCATGTTTGATGGTACTTGATAATGTGGTTAAGTGTAAAGGATTAAACCATGGTTAAGTGATGATTAGGGTTTTGGTTTTTCATTTATTTATTTATTTATTTATTTGGAAAGGATTAAGTTAAGAATGGTGGCTTATTTTTGACAAAGTCCACCATCCTTATCTCATCCTTAACCCTAACCATTCCAAATAACCTTAGTTTAATCTCTACACTTGACCATGGTCAAGATATGATAAGTATTCATATTAGTTTCATTTTTAAAATAGAACACTTATCATTCTTTCTTCTTCTTCATCTTCATCTTCAAGAAAGAAACCTTGATGCCATTAATGGCAACTTGAGTTCTAGTGAGAGAAATCCAATTCTAAAGTGAACCCACCTCCTATTTCTTCACCCTATACCTCTTGCCAAGTTGTTTTGGGTGTTTTCTTCACAAGTTTCACAACTTTGTGAAGTCGGAGCTTGAGCTTGTGCAACCTCGACGTAGATCGTCTTTGACACGAAGCCGACGACCTAGCTCGCCCGTTTCTCCGATGAAGCCGACGATTGAGTTCGGGATTCATGATGGACAGCGAGAGGACACCCACGTGGAGCTAAGGAAGTGGAGAACCAGATCTACAAAGGTTGTAGCATCCAACTTTTAGTTAATTAGTTAACTAGATTTACTTTTCGCCTAGATTTCTAGTCAACGATCCGCATTAGGGTTTCTCGGCACCCATAATTTTTGAAATTGGCATGGTTGATGCCTTGTGAGACCTCTATAGTGTGCCTAGGAACCCTACACAAAGGTTGTAGCCTCTCTTCTTTAGTTAAAGTGTTAACTAGATTTGTTTTTCGCCTAGAATTCTAGCCGACGATCCGTATTAGGGTTTCTCGGCACCCATAAAATTTTAAATTGGCATGGTTGATGCCTTGTGAGACCTCTATAGTGTGCCTAGGAACCCTACAGTGGTATCAGAGACTAGCTAGAGCCTTAGGCAAAGTCCAGACGGAGTTTGAAGTCATATCGAACCGAAACCCTAATTCAAAACATGCTCTCTGTACTTTTTTCAAAAATGGGGTTTTTTCCATATTAAAAATATGCAGAGAAATCAGCAGGAGATTATAAGATTTACTGTGAAATTCGATGGCATAATTCAATTAAACTGCCGCGGTTCCGCGGCACGAGCATGGCTCGTGCGGCGGCTCCCCGGCCGTACGGCCCCACTGTACAAAAATTTTCACACAGTAATTCTTACTTTGCAGTGATGGTTTTCCTGGGAATTTTTAATATTTATTCATGAGTTTAATTTTCTGGGTTGTATTGGGGACTCGGTGTTTCGATCAGATTATCAAATTTGTCTGTGTGGTTTTCCGGATAATTTTAGAATATGTTAAAAAGTTCGACCGGATGTAAATACCCAATCTTTCCCCTGCCGGAAAATATCCAAGTGTTGGATTTTTATGTGGTTTAAGGACGTTCTGAGTAGTGCAAGTAACGCGACGGTCCCTCTAGAAGACAACAAACCTTAACTCGATTATGTGACCGTCTTGAACTGCCCTTTGAACCTTCGGGTTTGGGGCAGTACGGCGTGCCACATGTGAGACGTTGGCTTGACCCTTCTACAGCTGGACCGTTGGTACTGAGGCATGAAGTGAATGTCTTTGAACCTATTTCGTGTGTTGAACGGTTTCGGGAAAACTTGGGTGTTCGAATGTTCGATCGGAAAGTTTAATATATTCTATTTATTCGGAATGGGATACAATAATTGGAATTCACAAACAGTTATGAGATAACTGAATGAATGTTATAAATCTAGTAGTTTAGTCCCACATGATATTGAAAAGAGTTTTCGATAATGAGACTAAAATGCGGGATTTATATCTGTTAGGCATGTGATGTCTAAGTATTTCATTTGATTAGGCATGTGATGTCTAAAAGGGTTGCGGATTCCAACTGTTGTAGTTTTACACTTTCTTTTCTGTGACCGTAAGTGTAATATGTGTTATCGCCGGTTTCGTTGCTATATGTCAACGACAATTGGGATGCGCATATTTACTTACGTTGATGACATGTGATGTTATGTGTTGCTGGATATGTTATATTGGATAGTCGTGTTTGAATAGCCGGGGTTTTTTATGTGAGATGAGTGTTTTTCATTTTCATTCATGTAAAAACTTGTATGTAATATTCTTTTATTTGGGGCACTTCCAGGTAGCGGAAGTTGTCACCTTTTGTATATTATTTACTTTTCCGCATTAGAATAGACCCAAGGAGGGGAGCACAAGTAACCGGGTTCTGCGGTCATGCTTGCCATCGCTGCATATCATGATTACGAAATCTGGCAAATGGATATTAAGACCGCCTTTCTAAATGGTGATTTAGAAGAGTGCGTGTACATGACTCAGCCAGAGGGCTTCGTAGACAGTGGGAGCAGCGGGATGGTGTGCAAGCTGCTTAAATCCATTTATGGATTAAAGCAAGCATCGCGGAGTTGGAACATCTGCTTTGATGTCGTTATCAAAGAGTTTGATTTCGTCAAAAACCCAGATGAACCTTGTATCTACAAGAAGGTGGCAGAGAGTAAGGTTGTATTCCTCGTATTGTACATGGACGACATACTCTTGATAGGAAATGATATTCCTATGCTGCAATCGGTCAAGCTCTTCTTATCACAAAGATTCTCAATGAAAGATCTTGGTGATGCCTCCTGCATATTGGGAATCAGGATCTATAGAGATAGATCCAAACGGATATTGGGATTGTCCCAATCCAGGTACATTGACACCATACTAAAGAGGTTTAGTATGGAAGAATCCAAGCGTGGGAACTTGCCCACGATCTCTGGAGTCACTCTCTCCAAAGAGATGTCTCCCAAGACTGATTTGGAGAGAGCTCGCATGCTAGGGATACCCTATGCTTCTGCTGTAGGCTCTATCATGTATGCGATGCTATGTACCAGACCGGATGTTGCATACTCACTAAGTATAGTGAGCAGGTATCAAGCTGATCCTGGAGAGAGTCACTGGACAGATGTGAAGAGCATTCTCAAGTACTTGCGAAGGACTAAAGAGATGCTCTTGGTGTATGGTAACGGAGAACTCCAAGTGGAGTCCTTTACCGATTCGAGCTTCCAGAGTGATAAGGACGACTCTAAGTCGCAGTTGAGCTTTGTCTTTACCCTTTACGGAAGGGCGGTTAGCTGGAAGAGGTCCAAGCAGGAAACCGTGGCAGACTCGACGATGGAGGCTGAATACATCGCTGCCAACGATGCTGCTAAAGAGGCTGTCTGGATCAAGAAGTTCATTACTGAACTTGGAGTGGTTCTATCCATTGAGCATCCAATACCTTTGTATTGCGATAACAATGGAGCGGTGGCTTTGGCCAAGGAACCCAGGTCCCATCAGCGATCCAGGCATATTCTGAGGCGGTATCACCTGATCCGGGAGATAGTTGATCGCCGGGAGATCGAGGTCAGGAGGGTTGACACGAAGAACAACACAGCGGATCCACTCACGAAGGCCATTCCCCAGATACAGTTTGAGAGACTCTTCGGGATGCTCGGTATACGATACTACAGCAGCTGGCCCTAGTGCAAGTGGGAGATTGTTAGTTGTATGTATGCCCTAGAGGCCAGTATTGTACAGACGATGTATATTATATTGGATGCATGGACATATATAGAGATGACTTTCTTGCTCGATATGATAGTCTGCTATCTGGTTACTCTTTATCTTAACATGTATACTAGTCTCTTTATACTGTCTTATAGTTACATGTTGGTAAAGCCCTTAGGATGTGTACTTGACTACCTGGACTATGATGCAGATCATACTAGTGGGGACATGGTAGTCCATAAGTACATCCTTCAAGGTCCCTAGTCGTGGGTATATCGAGACGGGACATCGATATACCAGTGTAGACTAGCGTATACGCTTCTCGACCCATGAGATGGGCGATGGATGATCCCATAACCATTGGTGTTTGACATCAGAGATGGTGTACGGGTGCTCAGTGGAGACTGGGTACACTGGACGGACTCGCCGAGAACTCCTAGATGGTATTATACCTCACGTCAGATGGCAGTTCTCAGGTGACACTTGTGCAGGTTAGTCTGTAGACCCGAGATCGTCATAGAGTCTTGTGTGATTCCCACTGTGCTTTGATCTCCACCTTACCACGTCAATGAGGGCGTGCAAAACGGTGGTCTTTGGGCACAGTCCCGAGTCACATGGAGGCAATGAGCGATAGGAGGGGTTTCGTCTCTCCCGGTATTGGGGGTTGATGTTGCGCTGTGCTCGATTGGCCATAACAGGGAAGTCCCTGGCCAGGGCTGATCAGTGATTTACTGGTAAGTGTTACCAGTAGTTTCTCGACCCGTTATGAGCCTCACATCGGCACGACTTATCGGTTATTGGGGTCTAACGTTTACCACTCCTAGACTCGATATGCGACATATCAGGCGAACCGACCGGACTGTACGGTAAGTGTTACTGGTTGGATTCACAGGAGTGTGAGCGGGCTAGCTCGTCGATTTTCTAATCGCTCAATACCCGGATGGCCGTTACGTTTAGCAGACTGCTTGCGGCTTGTGGGTGCTTGATATGATCATCATCTGCTACCGGCGTATTGACGAGTCTTTAGAGTCCTACACAGAGGTTTCCTGGCTCAAGCGAAACGAAATAGGAGCGCATATGAGATATGTGCGGGACCGAGAATAATGCGTGTATGTGATACCGTATTTCATTCTCGCGATGAATGTTTCGATTGGTTATATGCGATATAACCTAGTTATCGAATCGTAGATTGATTCGATAAGTCGATACATTGGATACTAGTCGGTTATGTGCGACATCACCGGATCATTGAATCAAGTGTTGATTTAATGATTTAATGTATAATTATATATTTGATATATTACTTTGCATTAACTGGTATTGGTTCACTTTAATAGGATTTTCTCACTTGTAGTTCACAAGTTGTATATATGATATACTTTTGTGCACTACTATGTGTCATGTTTGATGATGCATGTTGATTGGTTTTGTGTTAAGACTTAAACCATGGTTATGATAATAGTTAGGGTTTTTATTTATTTACTTATTTATTTATCTATTCTTTTTGGATAAATAAATAAATGATAACAAAATGGTTTCTTTCATGAAGCTTGATGAAGCTTCATGAAGCTTTGACTAAAGTGACCATTTTGTCATCATCCTTAACCCTAACCATTCTCATTTGACCATGGTTTATTTTCTACACTTAACCATGGTTAGAAGATGATAAGTATTGATTTTATTATTCTTTTTACATATACTTATCATATTCTATTTATTTCTTCTTCTTCATCTTCAAGAGAAAAAGCTTGATGCCATCAATGGCATCTTCAGTTCCAAAGTGAGAAATCCAATTCTAAAGTGAACCCACCTCCTATTTCTTCATCCTCTACCTCTTGCCAAGTGGTTTTGGGTGTTATCTTCACAAGTTTCTCAACTTGGTGAAGTTGGAGTTTGAACTTGTGCAACCTCGACGTAGATCATCTTCGGCACGAAGCCGACGACCTATTCCGCTCATTTCTTCGATGAAACCGATGCGAGAGTCCGAGATCCAACTAGGACAGCGAGAGGACGCCTACGTGGAGCTTAGGAAGTGGAGAAACGGATCTACAAAGGTTGTAGCCTCTCTCCTTTAGTTAAAGTGTTAACTAGATTTGTTTTTCGCCTAGAATTCTAGCCGACGATCCGTATTAGGGTTTCTCGGCACCCATAAAATTTTAAATTGGTATGGTTGATGCCTTGTGAGACCTCTATAGTGTGCCTAGGAACCCTACATTTATCTCATATATATCGGGCATCGGTCAGTCCGGGTCAGCCCTCTCTCTCATATATATATCTATCACTCTAGCACCGAGAAAACATAGAGTAGACGCACCGAAATATTATATCAAGGGAACCGGGTTTTTAAATGATTACATATTTGAAATAGCCACGGTTCCCAAATCCAGAAATCACATGTAATCCAAACCAATATGCAAGTCAATGAGATGTGATATGTGCGTCAAATATGAATACCATGTCATGTCGCATAAAAGATGAGCTACAACATAATGATCTGATGTGATATATGCATCAAGTATGAATTTCATGTCAAATCGCATAAAAGATGAGCTACAACATAATGATCATGGGAATCCTACAGTATAAGTGTCATGGCAATTACTAACGGTGTGTGTGTAACATGCAGGACAGTGCTCGTGCAACATGAACCGTTAGTAACGGTGCAGTGTTCTATCAATTCTAGTTTATATACATATGACAGGAAATGTGGTATGCACTAAATAGTAGCCATGAACAATCAATATACGGAAATGTAGCTATAAGATCCTATCAGCCCTGACGTAGAACGCCATGCGGGCGATATCCCCGTAGATGTTAAATCTACTCACCGTATTCTCTCGCTAGTTGTAGCCGACGACTTGTTCCCCTCCTTCGCGGCGCCCGTCGCACTCGCCTGCGAATCCTAGAATTTCACAATATATCACACATAAGCTCAAAAACGTTCAAACACGACATTTAAAGTCAACTAGAAACCCGTGTCGCAAACCAAGCGCGCGTGTGCGCGATACGCTAAAACGTGTGATTACGCGCCTGAAGCCACTCCAACGCGTCGCGATACGCAGAAACCCCAAACCCACACACACGTATCACACGTGTCGCGAAAGATTAAAAATACGGGAAATAGGGTATTCTACTCCAGATTTTTATACAGAACTGATCTTATAAAAATAGATATACCAAAATACTCCACATAGCAGCAGACTCCAGTGGCCCAGACCCCAACCCCCAACTCACTCATCTGGCCGCAATTTGCGGCCAGAATGAATATTCCGGCGGCCTGACTTGGGAATTGGGCTCCCAGGCTTGGTGTGTGCACTCCATACTCTCTATACATGCTACAGTAAATCCAATTTCATTCTGAAATGACCCGGGTAGCAGCAGATCCAACAGAACCCTATTTCTAGTTAAGAACCCTACTTTTGCACTAAAATGAAACTTTATGGTATTTTTCTGAAATCTGAAACAAACCCAAGCCTAGAACCACACTATTATCACATTAACAAGCTAATCAAACCTTAAAAAGTTAATTTTTAACATAACCTCACTAAAACCCCTCCTATAGCACAAAACATGCATAAAAAGTGATATTTGCTAGAATTTCTACGAGTTATGAAAAAGAGTGTTAAGTGTGAGATAAATACCTTCCCAAAAACCCTATAGAACTTTATTTTTCCAGCCTTCTCCCTCAAGCCACTGCTTTGACACCAAGATCCCTCAAATAGCCATTTAACCAAGGGTTTTTGTGAGTAAAAATGGGTTTTTGGTGTAGGGTTTTGTGTAGATCCAAAAGGAAATTGAAAAGAGAAGAAAAGAGGAAGAAAGAGGTGTTGTTGCTGCTGTTATTCTGCAGAATTTCCAGCAATGAGAAAAGAGAGAGAGAGAGAAGAGAGAAAGAAAAGGGTCAAAGAAAGTCAAGTGTTCACCTAACCACCATGCCTCAATTGTTTAATTGGATTTGAATTATTGAATGGGGTTTTGTTTGGATTAAAGGGTGGGGAAAATATCAAGGAATCATGCAAGGAAAGAATGGCTAACTCTTTACCCTAGGTTACAACATGTTACACTAAAAGACCTATATCACAACATTGGCTAAGTGTGCAAGTGTACACTACAAAGGAAAATTTTTCAATTAGGGTAACCCGACTAAAATAACTAATAATCCTATGCACACATATATAATAACACACACAAATTACTAATTATCACGAAAAACATTCTAACGAAAATTCAAAGTGTTACAGGTTAAGACTTCTAGTAGATTCTAGAAGCTTTTCTTTTGTCTTGAATGAGATATTATGCTTGATATTTATGTGTGACTCATTCTTAACCCAACCCAAACCCTAGCCCTAGTTAAATCTCTATATGAGTCATCCTTGACCATGGTTGCAAGATTAATCATTATCACACTTTCATTATTCATCACAAAAGGATAATGATATTATTCATCATCTTCTTCCTTCTTCTTCCTTTGAGCAAAAGCTTTCTAGCCTTTTGCTTTATGATGAAAATGAGTGAGAAAAAGATAATAAAAGAGAGAAAAAATCCTACTTCATCATCCTCATCTATCCTTTCCATTTAGATGAGGGTGCTCACTTCATATTATGAGTGTTAGCTTGTGTTAACGAAACTTCAAGGTAGATCATCTTTGTATCGAAGATCGGAAGCATGACTGCATCTTTCTCTTCGTGGAACCTCTCGAGAGTCTGGAACACGATGATCGCAACGAAGGGACTTCAACACGGAGCTTAAGAAGTGAAGGACCGGATCTACAAAGGTTGTAATCCCTCTGACTTAGTGTTAAAGAGTTTAACATGTTCGTTTTCGCCTAATCTCTAGTTTAAAGATCCGGCTTTGGGTTGTTCGGCACGGCTAAATTTTTAATCGGGCATGGTTGATGCCTCGTAGACCCATGTGGCAGTGCATAGCAACCCTACACTGTATGTATATTGTCACTGTTAGGCTCAGTAGGGTTTATGGATGAGCTCGCTCGTTAGCTTCCCATCCAATCAATACATAGGCAAACATTACGTACAGCTCGTACCTCTGACGTGCTAGTGGTTATACCCAGTGCCAGTGTGTTGATGAGTCATTAGAGTCCTCCACCGACAGTTTCCTAAGTTCAGGAGAATTGTTGTAGAGGCCATATGGTTTTATGGCAGGGTTCGGAAAATGTACGTGCGTTTTCACACGTGTCATATTTCGGGCAGATAATACTGGTAGGCTTTGGTTTAAGCCGGATCCGAGTATTATACTGTGTAGATATAATATCTTTGTCTCGGTTGCATTTGTATTCGGTCGTAATACAAATGCGTGTATGTTTATACTGTTACGGGGTTATCCTGAAATTCGTTTCAGGATCACTTTTGGAAGTTGCCGGTTTCTAGTTTTCTATCGCCCGTATTTAACATTCGGTTAAATACGGATTTATCTTTTCGTCACTTGGGTGAGTCATGAGGGTGAGTCGTGCTTCTAGAAATTTCTAGATGATGACTAGGATTAGTGACTCATGGTTGCATTTAATGTGCATTAAATGTTTGTGATGACTAGGTTAATGACTCTTCGTTTGCAATTAATGTATGTTGCAAGGTGTTAAGGTGAATCATTCATCTCATTTATTCTTGTGGTCACCTCCTAGCTCCTACACTCACCTCCCTTGATCCATATATTGGCCGGCCCCTCTTCTTGAATCATCATGGTTGCATGGAAAAAGATTGTGATAGTTTTGGTGTATGGAAATTTCATAGCTCATTTCATTCCATCATATTATCAAAAAGGCAACTTCATTAACCGTTCGTCCATAGCCTTGGACGTAACGAGACAAAGTTTTCTACTCATTCTCTACATCATTCTTGGTCATCTCTTTTAGCAAACTTGATGATCGAGTTGCCTGGGTTCAGAGGCGGGAGCCCGTTTAAAGATCCGTCGACGTGGTGCCACCTAGATGAGAAGACTGGAGATTCAGGAGATCGGAGCAGCCGCAACAAAGCATGGGATGATGGTTGAAGACTGAAGGACTCGGATCGTTCGGTATAACATTTCTACCCACTTTGTAGTTTGTTAGTTTAGCTTTAATGGCAGATCCGTGTTATAGTAGGCGATAGCGCCAGTTGTAAAAGTTTTTGTTCCGCATTTGGCGTCTGTTAGACGGCCGGGGCGCTACCGTGGACTTACAGAAAGAAGAGTGCTTTATTGTCATAAGAAAGGATACTGGAAGAATGATTGCAGGGCTTGGAAGGCCAAGAACCAGGACCCGAAGCAAGTTGTGGCTTTGGCTTCAGGTGTGTATGTTATTGAAAACTGTCTATCAATAAACTCTACTTCCTGGGTGTTGGATACCGGATCAGGATCTCATATCTGTAATTCTTTGTAGGCACTGAGAAAGCGTAGGGTTTTGAAGGCAGGTGATATGACCCTCAGAGTTGGCATGGATGCTGAGTCCGTGAGGGACTATCACTTAGGATTGTCAGATGGACATGTTTTGGTTTTGCGTGATTGTTATTTTGTACCCAGTGCGACTTGTAATATCATATCTGTATCTTTAATGTCTAAAGAAGGTTATGATTTTGCATTTGTAAGCAATGTTGTAAACATTCACTTTAATCATGTTCTGATTGGGTCGGGTACATTAAGCAACGGTATATACGTATTGAACTAACCACAGCTTTTCAATGTCTAGAATACACACAATAGAAAGTCTTCAGAAATAAATCATGCTTTCTTATGGCATTGTAGACTGGGTCACATCAATGAGAGAAGGTTGACTAAGTTACATAAAGAAGGATATTTGGATCCGTTCGAATATCAATCATATGCAACTTATCAATCATGTCTCAAAGGAAAGATGACAAAGACTCTGTTTACTGTGTTAGTGTATATGCCCTAGGGGCCATTATTGTATCATACTAGTTTGTATATTACTTAATGGAAGCTTGGGATATTCACATGTATATAACAGTCTTGCTAAACATGGTAGTATGCTACTTGGTTTTTCTATCTTAATATGTGAGTATACGTATTGATAGAGCTCTTAGGATCTTGCTTGACTACCAGCGTTGTGATGGCAGTCACACTAATGGGGGCTGGGTAGTCTACAAGCACATCCTTATTCAGGTCCCTAGTCGTTGGATTATCGAGACAGGGCATCGATACTCCGGAGTAGACTAGTGTGTACGCTTCTCATCCCAGTTGGGGAGATGGTCTGTCCCACAGCCGTCAGTACGTCGTATTGGAGATAGTATGCAGGTGCTCGTTAGGTTACGGGTACACCGGACAGGACTCACAGGGAACTGTTGGTTAGTTTTATACCAGTCGTCAGTGAACAGTTCCCAGGTGACATGAGTACAGCATAGTCCGCAGACTTGACACTGCTACTTCGCCTCGAGTGTGTCCCACTGTTCTTAGATTGCTACCCTACCACGGCTCAAAGGAGTCGTGCAAACAGGTAGCAGTTGGGTGCAGTCCCGAGCACTTGGAGGCAGTGGCGGTTAGACAGGATTCGTCTCTCTTGGTATTGGGGGTTGATATCGCGCTGTGTCAGAGAGCCATTACGCAAAGTCCCTGGCCAGGGCAAGCGAGATTTGCTGGTAGGTTCCAGTAGTTTCTCAGGGTGTAATGGGCTTCGCTCCGATACGGCTTATACCGCTATTAGGGGACTGACGCTTGCCGCCCCTAGGCCCGATATGCGATAGCCTTAGACGAACAGACCGGACTGTACGGAGATTGTCCCATCAGACTCAGTAGGAGTTCGGATGGGTTTCCTCATCGGCCTTCTTATCGACATCTACCTGGGGACCATTATGTACAGCTAGTGCTGCTTGCGGTCTGTGGTTAAACGCACTGCCAGCGTAGTAGTCGAGTCTTTAGAGTCCCACGCAGAGAGTTTCCCTACTCCAGGAGAAACGATATAGAGGTCGTATGGTTTTACGACAAGGGTTCGAACGCATACGTGTGTTTACGCACGTACGACTTTCGGACAGTTTTTACTAGTCGGCTTTGGTTTAAGCCAGTTACTAGTATCCGGTTATTGGATTTATACAGTCTAAAGTTTTTCCGTGTTTTCACGGATTGGAGGGGCGTTCTCGTAATTGTGCGAGAAGCTGATAGAAGATGGTGACTAAGGAGGTTTAGGTGGCATATACATTGAATGAGATTAGTGAGTCATATGGATGATTCATCCATGTCATTAATGCTTCATAATTGCTTAATAACTCATGGAGATGAATCACCATAAGATATTTATCAAGCATGGTTGTAAATCATTTTCTTTTCTTTTCTTGATAAATGAAAATGCTTGATATATATTATGATAACTCATTTTCTCTTCTCATTATTACGTTCATCTTCTCTCTCCTCAAGCTCTCTCTCTTCAAACCCTAATCCTCCCCTCTCATGTGTTGAGTACAAGGATAAGTTAGACTACTTAATCCATAACCATACTCTATTTCATCTAGGTACTTTGATTAGCACTTAAAAATACCTAGTTGCCTCAAGTTTAGAGGCAAAGCTTGGAGTTTAGCTCTCATGGTGGATCGTCTACTACTTGGAGAAGTCCGAGAAGGAGGTGGAGTTCGTAAAGATGAAGGACACGGTTCTTTAGGTATAATCCCTTCACATAATAGTTTAGAACTTCTATGTTTGATGTTAGTTATCGTTTAGCTTCGATTCATGCGGTTAGTCGATGTTTAAGCATAGAACAAGATCGTTTTTCATATTTCCGCCTCCCCGCAAGTCGTGTGGTGTTGTACATCGACTTACAGTTGTATCGGATCCTCGCTAAACAATAAATAACTCACCTGCAAAATTGTATGAATTTCGAACGGAAAAAACAAAACCGGAAAACCCCGATATCATGGTATTCTGTCTATTTTTAAATGTGGTCCAAAAATTTTTCAGGGACCTTCAGAAAGCTCTAAATGATAGTATTAGAACACCCAAGAAAACTGGGCTCATGAATCGACTAAAGCGCCGCGGAACCGCGGCGGATCCCACCGATCCGCCGCGATTCCGCCGCCGAGTTGCCGATTCATCAGCCCAATTTTCCTGTGTTGGTTCTCTGTGATATTTGGTATTTTCTGGAATTTTTTAATTTTTGCTCAGGTTTCAGATTTACAGAGAAGTATTGGAGCAAAATTAAATGTGTTTAATCGATCGAAATTATACGGTATTTGCTTGTTGGATTATATCTGTGTTTGTATAATATGTTCGTAAACCTCCCCTAACTGCTAGTATGTCGGTTGGCAGGGGGTTGCACATTTCTGTAATGGTTTTTACTGTTTGTGGATGTGTAGCGTTTTGAAAATCGTTTCGGTGAAATTTCGGAAAATCGGTAAAATGAGGGGGTTTTCTGTAAAAAGTCAAAATACAAATATCTTATTATAAAAATTAAATATACATATTCTAGCGATGTAATTGCTATTATTTGGTGTTTATTGAGCCGCTGGTGAAATTTCAAATTTTCTGAAAAAAATATTATTTTATTATTATTTTAAGCCGTCACTAATACATTTAATTAGGGAAAATTACAAATTGGAATGAGTTGAAACAAATTTTGTGCATCATAAAACATTAAATAAAAATTTATCATGTGGTTTTTGGAACGAAATCATTTGCCAAAATGGTTTAGAAATTATTGAAGAAAAAAGGCTTTTTTTTAGCGAAAATGGATGTTTGGGGTATTGTATTTATCATTTTTCATCACCCCACACCCGTACCCACACCCACACACCCCCATTCACTTCTCCCCTTAGCTAAATTCAGCAGCCCCCATTTTTTCCCCACTTGAATTTCAAAGGAAAAGAAATGAAAGAAAAGAAAAGAAAATGGATAAATTAGTTAGACTTTTGACCTTGAATTGACTTTGACTTTCTCCCCATTTTTCTCCACCTCCCTCTCTCTCCTCCCCCACTCATTTTCTGGTCAAAACCTGAACCAAAACAGCCCCAAATACTTCATCTCATTTTTCCATCAAAATCCCCAAAATTTCTATCACAAATCCACCATTTTTCTCAAAAATTCAAAGCTAATTCTAAATCCAAGCTTTACCCATTATTCTTTAGCTATTCAAGCATGGACCTTGGAGCATGAAATCATTGTTGGAGGCTAAGATTTTTGCAAGTTTGATCTCAAGCTTGGGAGGTATAATCATAACCTTATGCTTAATTTGTTGTTAAATTACTTGAATCTAGCTATTAGGTGTTAAATTAGGGTTTTAAATTTCAAGTTTTGAAATTTAAAGAAAGGGTTTTGATTACTAAGTTAGGGTTTGTTATGGAAATGAGTTGTGTTTGATTGTGTATGGTTTAGTGAGGTGGATTAATATATTTAGTTTTGTAGAAAACTAATCTAGTTGTTAATTACAAGTTGTTACTTGAAAAATGTCCAAATTAAGCTTTTTGTTGCAAACTAGTTTTTTTGATTTAATTCGAAATATGAGATTAAAAATATGGTTAGGGTTTTTATCATATTATTAACTTTATTAAGTGTAGTTTAACACTTTAGTTCATGGAAATCCAACCTAAATTGTAGTTTGTGCATTTTTGCTATGAAATTGTTAAAAAGGGTATTTTGCAAACTAGAATATTAGGATTTTTGGAATTTAATGAGATTAAATTCCGGAAATTTGTTTATACGACTTATTTAAGATATTTAATAAATATATTGGCCGCTACATTCATTTAAACATCCTGTTTTGTACAAAAACGGCGAATTGTGCTTGCTAGATTTTCGGAAAAATGACTTTTTAAGCAAAATTGAGGTTTTTGTGAGTTTTAACCTAGTTTATATTAAAATTAGAGTTCGTGAATGTGCAAATGAGTGTGATTGGATTTTTCTCGATGGTTTGACGTTTGTACATCGACATCGATGGTTGGTTTGACTATTCTTGCATGCGTAGGCGATAGGTTTGAACCTATGCGTGATACGCGTGCCGATTTGATTTTCGTATGCCGTTTCGATTTCGAATTTAGTTTTAATGCGATATGGTGCGTTATGATATGTAGGTACCCCCATGTGGACTTCGAGACGACAAGCAAGCGCGTGGCGACGTCGGTACCGGCTAGCGAGGACCAGGTGAGTAGATTTATATCTACGGGGAGAAGTCGGATGGATGGCGTATAGCACACCCGCAGTCCGTGGTAATGTATACGGATGCATATACACACCAACAATTTATGATATGTTGTTAGGATTTATTATTGATGATTTTAGATGGATATTGGTGTTGGATTGGTGCATGGTTACGAAACCTTAGGTAGTGGGTGCACTACACTTACATATACACACATATACATACTTGCATACATTCCTTATTTCATATGTGCGTGTATGGGAATATATTTATATGTTCACATGGGTATGGGACTATGTGTTCACATACGGATTTGAGGAGGATACTTGGGATTGAGCTGAGTCGATGAGATTTGTTTGTGGTTGTGATCTCGGTGATATGGCAGGATTCGTACTTAAGGTACGTCCTGGTTTTATAGCGGATCTTGCGGCGGCGATACGGGTGAATAGTGTTATAAATAAATGGTCGACATGTGATCGTGATATGAGGCATAATATGCCAGGATATTGATATTAGGCCGTATCGGGCGATATATACCCCTTGATGATGATATGTGCTGATGATATCGGTTTGTATGAGATTGTCGATCAGTAGTCAGATCATGAGTATATTGAGGATATTAGTATTGTACTAGACATAGGTCAGTACCCTAGACTATGATCTTGGATAATGAGGATACCAGAGGAATAGTGTGAGGAATATGATATTGACCCGTACCCAGATTTGGGGATGCCGTACGACGGATTTACGTACGAGCTATATCTTGATGATTGATCCGCACTCTTGACTTGGGATGTCTGATTATAGATATGGTATCGGATATGATATTATTGAGGCGGGATCACCGACTGATATATATACAGGTATGTATATGTATCGACTCAGATGTTAGGCGGTTTCCTTACCTGTAGTCTAGCTTATAGCGTAGCCCTTTATTTTAGTTAGTTGTTAGATTAGATTCGGTTCCTACCTATTTCAAAGCTTACGAATCGTGCGTATTTTTAAAGACAGCCTAAGGGATCCTACGGATATTTCAAAAAACGCATCTTTTCTTAAAAACACCGTAGCCCCTATTTTCAAAACCCCACGATTCGTGTTATTTCAAAAGGCACCATTATAGGACTTATATTAGGTTAAAACAGATTAATTATCGTTGCGTCTAGTATTCAGCTCCCGCTCATTATTGTTGTTGCTCCGCATCACATGCTTATATTATGCTTCATATTCTATTGTCGATATCTTGTGGTTAGGACACCAGCACCATTACCGATGATGCGTATGTACCACGTACACTTACTTGTCGGCTCACACACATCTTCATCGGTAATTGCCATGTCACGTACACCTTAGAAAATATTATTGCTTGACATAGCCTGTTAGCTAATAGTTTAGACATGATATTAGTGTACTTGCCTTATATGTTAGTTTAGACATTATAGTTATTACCTGCTACCTCATGCATACTTTTATTCATTGTTATGCCGCATTCATGGATTCTCATGCATATATTCACTTTTTACGTGATATTGAGGTTTTGGATTTGGATTTCCATGAGATTTTCTGGATTTGGGGAAAACCCCAAAACATATACAAACTTCTTCTTTCTCTTTTTAAATAAAAAGCGCGGTTTTTCCCATGATGTATGAGTCGTCCACCATGAGTTTGCTGATAGATTTGGAGACCCGATTCAAGGAGTTGGATGAACCGTTTCGGGTACATGGTGGACCCGGTAAGGTACCCCGGGGCAAGAAGCTCGTGTTGATGACGATGAGCCTGGCAGGGGGAGACTACCTACCGATGATTTTACCCGACGCGTCGGATATCCGGAGGATACCGTCGTGGTCTTGAGATGGATGGTAGGGGCCGGTCTGGACTGACGGCGCCCTAGATATTGAGATTGAGACATTGAGATTTCGGGATATTGAGGTACTGAGATTTGATGATACAGGACAGTCCGGATGGCCGGAGCCTGAGGTTTTGAGACATTGAGATTTATGTTTTGTGTCGATGCTAGACACCGTTGATGCTGATTTCATTTATGATACCTCATTTTAAAAATACAAAGGAAATCTCACTAATTTATGAAAACAGTTTCTTCATTTACATGTATTCTGTTTTCATGCATTCATACCTCATTCATATGATATTGCTACCTGAGGCACTGACACGGGAACATGAGATCACACTCGGGTTAGATATTACCCTAGCCATTGTTATAGGCTGCATGTTATTCATATATTTGAGGATATATTATGATCATTGACCTAGGTTGCGTTATTCATGCGATTTTCTGTTCGTAGATCTTTTTCTACTCACGAGTTGGCAACTCACCCCCGTTGTGCCCCAGTTTCTTGCAGGTGTTGCCGTACGGATTTTATTACGGCTTTGCGGGCACGGTTTCTTTTCGGGTGACTTGCTAGTAGGTGGGTTTATTGTATCTTACCCATCATTATACCTTGTATATTATATTTCATTGTATCTAGAAGTTCCATCAACCAAACTTGTATTTTTTGGGATAGAGACCAGTAATGTTATTCTTTCGACCATAGAGTAGCATGTTATATTTCTTGAGTTTCTTGCTGGTTGAGTTCCATTTCTGTTGTGATCCTCGCCTTTAGGCGTTGTATATTATGTTGCATACAGGTTGATTTGATATGGTTCTTCCTATTCTCTACTACTTCTCTTGGTTTGGATTTCTGGGTTTCGGCTTACTTAGCATACGTACTCCTTGAGACGTTCGTAGTCTAAGTGCCGGTCATGTTCCGTACTTTCGGGTCATGACAAAGTTGGTATCAGAGCGTTAGGTTTTACCTTCGGAGCGTAGGATGACCCTTGGTTGATGGAATAGGTGACTAAAGTAGAGTGACGTACCGTTGGTATGTTCCGCGGCATATTTACGACACGCCACTCGACTTAAGAAACCTTAGGATGTACATTTCCTTGTTCAGTATTATATTCTTTCCTGATCTAGCATCATCGGTACCAGTTTGGTTTTGCTGCCACGATTATGGGCAGGGAGAGCTACGGCTAGAGTTGCGGTCAGCACGAGCTCGGCACGAACGAGGACTGACCAGGGCATGATTCCGGCGACACCCGATTATAGAGAGGTGTCTTTTGACTGTGTTTCCGCACCACGAGCGTTTGGCGGATCGCCTTTATGAGGTTACTCGGATGTGCTGATCGATATTAGAGGATTGAGCTAATGATAGAGGCCAACCAGATTTTGATGATCGTTGGCGTATTGCTTATTCATGATGATCGAGGCACTGTTCTGCATGCAGACGAGCGAGCCAGTTATTGTTGCGAACGACGAGATATCGCCCCAGATGTTGGAGCTATTGCAGAACGAGTTGTACTAAGAGATGATCGAAGGTCGTTAGTCATCGAGGATGAATGACTAGGACATATGGATAGTTCGCCTACCCCGATGCGAGGTCATCAGATAGATTGATTCCAGCTAGAGACGACTTCACGCGAAGACGTTGGGAGTCGACAGAGACGATCGAATGTCAGAAACCTATTATTCCAAGTTTAAAGTAGTCGGTAAGACATGCAGGCAATTCTATGGTCCCTCTAGAAGAATGAAACCCTAACTCGACTTAATGACCGTGTGAAAGCCTTTGAACCTTCGGGTTTGCGGCAGTTCTACGGCGCCATTAGTGAGGCTTGGGTTTGCCCTTCTACGGCTGGACCACCGATGCTGTGGTATGTACTCGATACTATTAAACTGTGCCCAAGATGTTGAGCTCTTGGGGGATTATGAGGTTTTCACGAATCGATTGGATGGCTCGACATAATTCGGATGCTAGGTGGTGAGATGCATTCTTGGGAGACTCCAGATACGAGGATAGCCGTTGGAGCTCAGTCCATGCAGCCACGACGAGACGAGTCCAAAGCAGACGACATTAGAGAAAAGTGGAATAAGAGGTTTGCACCAGATCTAGATGAGATGACGTTCCACTCCGCCGACATCAGAGAGGCGATGCGCATGCCGAGGCATGGTACTTGGACTTACCTTTCAGAAGGAGTCGCGATGAGTATGCAGTCGTTCCAGAGCAAGATGCCGATATAGGAAAGGACAATGACTTCCGGACAGTTGGCAGAGACGAGACATGGAAGAGACCGTGAGCAGGATTCCTTCCAGGATACTGCTGCGATGATACTTGCACCCAGGATCAGATGTGTCACGTGCATTCAGAGAGCCAGATGCCGATGCCAGTGATATGCTGCCTTGACAGGGCCGATAAGCCGATGGATTGTGAGATTGGTAATCCACGGAGAAGACTTGGACCCAGGAGTGATCATGTTACGCACACCAGCAGGCCAGAGTTCATGATCATCGACGAGACGTCCCACTAGTGACCGTGACAGTTGGCCGAGATTCTTAGAGGATGCGCTTGAGCAGTACTATTCCGCCATTATTGATTTCGATGTTTTGGGTGATTTATTCGTATGATTTGATTTTGATGATTGAGGATTTACGATCTTTGCACAGTGTTGCACTTGATATCGTTTTCGTGCTTTAGTTTCACATGTTTGTGATTTTACGGTTTTAAACAGTTGAGTTGATTTTGTGCGTATGCACGCACGCGATTTGGTTCCTGCACTCTGTATAGTTTATATATGCTGGCAGTGCAGTGACATGTATTTTGTGCACTTGGATACACTGGATTTCGATTTCGAGGGTGATGCTCGACATTTGTTTTGTGCATTTTATGCACCGGATTGGATTTTTAGCGCCTGTTGGGCGCCTGTTACGAGATGCGATTTGGTGCACACCAGATGCACTAATTCGAGATTTTTCGTGCATGTCAGATGCCCCTGATTTTGCTGTCAGGCACACATGTTGCCTACGACAGATGTTTCATGCATACCTGATGCACTTAGATGTTGTTTCTATGCGCATGTATGGCACATTCATGGATTTTGATTTCCGTGCGCACCAGACGCACGTAGTATTC
This sequence comes from Agapanthus africanus, assembly GCA_030015575.1. NCBI lineage: Eukaryota > Viridiplantae > Streptophyta > Magnoliopsida > Asparagales > Amaryllidaceae > Agapanthus > Agapanthus africanus. The sequence goes on from JASDDO010000012.1 coordinate 360,990,826, forward strand.
ATGTGCATATTTTGGGATTGATTTCTTATAGAGCGGTACGTTTTTATGATATTGCTTTGTGTTTCCGTACCGAGCAGGACTAGTCAGAGGACAGTACCTGAATACATTTTGCATGCATTGATAGTTATTGAAGGGATTTCCAAAAAGCGAGCTATAGCCTCAGTATTTACCTACGTGTCTGATATGACACGAAATGTTTAAAACAAGGAGACCCTTCTAAATTGTTTCCAAAATGGCGGAACGTACATTTCAAACGAAGGTATATATGTATATAGTTATTTTCTTGTGGCAGTGTCCGCCATTGTGCAGTGTTATACGCGTTGCACAGCGACTTAAAGAGATTTGGCATGCATTTCCTTCAGATACTTACAGATATAGATTCGATATTTACATTTATAGTTTCGAGTTATATCATATTGGTTTTGATTTGGGTTTGGTATTGATGTCTTCTCCACGACTCCGATGATCGCGGGATGCTTGACGGAGTTTTGATTTGAGTTATATACTCATTTTTCAAGCGCATGCGCTGCGCTACGATTTGTTTTATGTATTTACAATTTCGGAGCCTCGACGACTTGATGGTTTTTCTTAGGTGTTTTAGTAATTGGGGGAGTTTGAATTTAAATTCGGGGACCGAATTTCTTTAAGTGGGGAAGATTGTAGCGTTTTGAAAATCGTTTCGGTGAAATTTCGGAAAATCGGTAAAATGAGGGGGTTTTCTGTAAAAAGTCAAAATACAAATATCTTATTATAAAAATTAAATATACATATTCTAGCTATGTAATTGCTATTATTTGGTGTTTATTGAGCCGCTGGTGAAATTTTAAATTTTCTGAAAAAAATATTATTTTATTATTATTTTAAGCCGTCACTAATACATTTAATTAAGGAAAATTACAAATTGGAATGAGTTGAAACAAATTTTGTGCATCATAAAACATTAAATAAAAATTTATCATGTGGTTTTTGGAACGAAATCATTTGCCAAAATGGTTTAGAAATTATTGAAGAAAAAAGGCTTTTTTTTAGCGTAAATGGATGTTTGGGGTATTGTATTTATCATTTTTCATCACCCCACACCCGTACCCACACCCACACACCCCCATTCACTTCTCCCCTTAGCTAAATTCAGCAGCCCCCATTTTTTCCCCACTTGAATTTCAAAGGAAAAGAAATGAAAGAAAAGAAAAGAAAATGGATAAATTAGTTAGACTTTTGACCTTGAATTGACTTTGACTTTCTCCCCATTTTTCTCCACCTCCCTCTCTCTCCTCCCCCACTCATTTTCTGGCCAAAACCTGAACCAAAACAGCCCCAAATACTTCATCTCATTTTTCCATCAAAATCCCCAAAATTTCTATCACAAATCCACCATTTTTCTCAAAAATTCAAAGCTAATTCTATATCCAAGCTTTACCCATTATTCTTTAGCTATTCAAGCATGGATCTTGGAGCATGAAATCATTGTTGGAGGCTAAGATTTTTGCAAGTTTGATCTCAAGCTTGTGAGGTATAATCATAACCTTATGCTTAATTTGTTGTTAAATTACTTGAATCTAGCTATTAGGTGTTAAATTAGGGTTTTAAATTTCAAGTTTTGAAATTTAAAGAAAGGGTTTTGGTTACTAAGTTAGGGTTTGTTATGGAAATGAGTTGTGTTTGATTGTGTATGGTTTAGTGAGGTGGATTAATATATTTAGTTTTGTAGAAAACTAATCTAGTTGTTAATTACAAGTTGTTACTTGAAAAATGTCCAAATTAAGCTTTTTGTTGCAAACTAGTTTTTTTGATTTAATTCGAAATATGAGATTAAAAATATGTTTAGGGTTTTTATCATATTATTAACTTTATTAAGTGTAGTTTAACACTTTAGTTCATGGAAATCCAACATAAATTATAGTTTGTGCATTTTTGCTATAAAATTGTTAAAAAGGGTATTTTGTAAACTAGAATATTAGGATTTTTGGAATTTAATGAGATTAAATTCCGGAAATTTGTTTATATGACTTATTTAAGATATTTAATAAATATATTGGCCGCTACATTCATTTAAACATCCTGTTTTGTACAAAAACGGCGAATTGTGCTTGCTAGATTTTCGGAAAAATGACTTTTTAAGCAAAATTGAGGTTTTTGTGAGTTTTAACCTAGTTTATATTAAAATTAGAGTTCATGAATGTGCAAATGAGTGTGATTGGATTTTTCTCGATGGTTTGACGTTTGTACATCGACATCGATGGTTGGTTTGACTATTCTTGCATGCGTAGGCGATAGGTTTGAACCTATGCGTGATACGCGTGCCGATTTGATTTTCGTATGCCGTTTCGATTTCGAGTTTAGTTTTAATGCGATATGGTGCGTTATGATATGTAGGTACCCCCATGTGGATGTCACGACCCAAAGTTTGGCCCGTGACCGGCACTTAGCCACGTAACGTCTACAGGCGTAACGCGACTAAGTAAGCCGAAAAACCCAGAAATCTAAAACCCTGTTTAAGAATAAGTAAAGAAACTGGTTTAAAGAAGTGATGAAAACATGTTTGAAATCAAGGTTTTTAAATAACTAAGCCGAATATGCAAATTAAAACAGTACAGTATTTTCTAAAAATTTCGGCAGAGTTTCTTTTGTAAAACTGGACCAGAATGGGGTACAACAAGAATGACAATATATATGCAAAGATAAAGGCATCCCCAAGCGGGAGCTAGCTCTTCGTCAATAGACGGTCACAACCACACATGCAACAATAATATACAACGCCAAGTGGCGAGGATCAAATCCAAAAGAAAGCTCAAGCAACAAGAAACCGCAATACTACTAACCGCGACTCTAAGGTCGAATAATACATCACTAAAGTCTAAGTCAGAAACAATATACAAGTTTTGGTTGATGGAAATTCTAGATACAATGAGTAAAATGAATACAAGGGTGGTTCTTGATGCGAAAGAATCCACCTACCAAAAGCAAACCACCCGCAAGAAAGTAGTGTGCCAGAAATGCCGCAATGAAACCTGTACGGCAAAACCTGCAAGAACTGTGGCTCAACGGGGGTGAGTTGCCAACTCGTGAATAGATACATCTACAAACAGAAACCGAATGCAAGACATAAACCTAAGTCAACAATCAGTAATATAATCCACAAGAGTACATCTGAGTGTGATAAGGTGGCAAGGTAACATCTAAATATGTATGTGGTGCCAAGTACTCTAGTAATAACATGTCAGCAGTATAAAGTATGTCTGCAAGAAGTAAATATGATGAAGTATCAATGATATCAATACACATATATTAGTGTCCCATACCACTAATATTGGTGTAAGGGTATATATAACAGCGCCCTCATACCCTGTTATATATACAAATGAGGTATGATCAGTGTAAATCCAGTCCGTATATGATCCATATCTGTATATGATCTATGTCTGTATATGATCCATATCTGTATATGATCTATGTCTGTATATACGTGGAACCCGTCCACCCGTCACCCAATGACAATAAGCATCATGTATGCAATATGAGGATATAAACAAAATCATGGTAAAACATCATGAAACCCGTGTCAAGCATCGACACGTAAATCCTCATCCATATGGGGCTCCGTCTGCGGTATCGGCCCTCGGCCCCGACAGTACGAGTCAACCCATGTCCATCTCTGGGCTCCGTCTGCGGTATCGGCCCCCGGCCCCGGCAGTACGGGTCAGCCCATATCCATCTCTCAACTCCGGTCGGAATCCTCCAGATATCCGCCGAGCTCAAATACAATCACCGGTAGGTAGTAGTCCCTCTGCCGGGCTCACCGTCTATCACACAGCGAAACCGTTCTCGCCCCGGGGTACCATACCGGGTCCACCATGTACCCGTAATCGGCCTCAACCGCCTCCTCGATTCGGGTTTTTATATATCACTCTAGCACCGAGAAAACACATGGTGGACGCACCGAAATATCATATCAAGGGAACCGGGTTTTTAAATGATTACATATTTGAAATATCCACGGTTCCCAAATCCAGAAATCACATATAATCCAAACCAAAATGTAAGTCACTAATCTGATATGATATGTGCGTCAAACATAAATATCATGTCAAGTCACATATAGATGAGCTACAATATAATGATCAGGTGTGATATAAGCATCAAATGTGAGTATCAAGTCATGTCACATATAAATGAGCTATAATAAAATGATCAGGTGTGATATAAGCATCAAATGTGAGTATCAAGTCATGTCACATATAAATGAGCTATAATATAATGATCAGGTGTGATATAAGCATCAAATGTGAGTATCAAGTCATGTCACATATAAATGAGCTATAATATAATGATCAGGTGTGAATATCAAGTCAAAATCGTATATATTTGTGTACAGGTCTATGTGTACAATATGCTATGCGGAAATCATACCATGAATGCAGCAGTACTACAGTGTAGTGGCATAGCAATTATCGATGATGAAGTGTGTGAACCGGCAATCAGTGTACGTGGAACATACGCATCATCGATAATGGTGCTGGTGTCCTAACAGCATGATGGTTATATAACAATAAGCACAAGTAATGCCATGCAAATAGTATAAACAGGTGCAATCGAAATAAGCAACGCAACAGTGAAGAATCTAACTCAAAAGCTATATCATGCAGCCTTGCCTTTTTGAAATAAGACGAATCGGGGTCTTTGGTAAAACTAGGGCTACGGTGTTTAGAAAATAGACGCTACACATTTGAAATTATCCGTAGAATCCCCTTTTTCCTATCTTGCAATATTCCCGATTCGTTAGTTTTGAAATAGGTATGACTCGGGTCTAGTCTAACATCTACTATGCAACTACTGATCTAAGTATCAAGCAAGTCTGGAGGGGTATGGAAACCGCCTAAATCTGAGTCGATACATATATAAAGGTATATAGTCGGTGATCTCGCCTCAATGTCATATCATAAGATATCCTCGAGTTATGAGTGCGGATCTATCATCAATATCGGCTCGTACGGTAATCATTGTACGGCATCCCAATAGCTGGGTACGGGTCAACATCTCACTATCTCATCACACAACAGGTATCACTATCATCAGATCACATAGTCTGGGGTACTACTCTATGTCTAGCACCAAACGATACCATCAATGAAGTATGCATGCGGGGGTAAACACATATCCCAAGCCCGCAAGAAATCACAAGTCATATCCCACATATGAATCGTATCCAATCACCGATCTCACGTCATCAAGCCCACATCATCGACTCATCTCCAAAGTCAATCCATATCATCAAACACCGTGTAAGTACAAGTAATATGCAAGGGTGTGTGTGTAGGTGTAATTCTATCCTAGGGTTCGCGACTATGAACTACACTAGTCACTTCTACCCTACACTATCCATAAAACACCTATCACAAAGCTACAACACACTATAACTATCATATATCCACTATATATATAGTATACTAACTACGGACTGCGGGGGTGCTATACGCCATCCACCCGACTTCCCCTTGTAGATATAATCTACTCACCTTGCATCATCATTTGCGGACGTCACCATGCATTTGCTCGTCGTCCCGAAGTCTTCATGGGTACCTACACATCAACATATCGTGTATGCGCATTAAAACCAAATCCAAGCTAAAACGGCGCATGAAATCCAAAACGATACGATAAGGGGCCTATAGGTGAGAACCCATGGCACGCCTTCAAAACCATCAATAAATCCTCTATATCGTCGTATAAACGCCAAATAGTCGAGGTAAAACGAAACAAACCAATGCAGAAATGAAAATACGAAATACGGAAACTAAAGTCCAAAACAGCAACTCATGAAATGTGTCCCAGATTTTACCCTAGATCAATTTATACAAATCTATATATACCAGGGGCCTAAACTAACAATGTCGGAGCTACAGAACCAATACGAGCCAAGAAGGTGGGACCCAGGCCGCAATTGGCGGCCAAAAGGGAGAAATTGGCGGCCGTACGGATGAGTTGGGGGCTAGGGTTTGGGGTGTTGGTTCAATGGTGCCTGCACATCTCACTGTCCATTCAATATTATTTTAGAGTTCTCGGGGTGATAGCAGATTCAAGTTAACCTGCACAGATTTCACAATTTCCCCGATATCGGTTTCTAAAATCCGTATTTCTGGTTCTAGCTTCAGGTTTTGGGTTCCAATTCAAACACTAGGGTGTTGGTAAGACCTCTACTGAGCTCAATTTCATAATACAACACCAATTTCCCTCAACCATAACTAGGTTATCACCAAGTCCATAATATCACACAATATCGGTTAAATCTTAACATGGGGTTATAGGAAAAGCTATAATTTAGCTAATGGTTCAGTAATTACCTCCATTAGCAACTCAAGAATTTTCTTGAGTTGCCCCTAGTGGCCAAAATCCACGCTTTCTTGGTCCATTGCGTAGATCTCGAGCTTGTGCATCTTTTTCGTGAAAGGGATGTGAGGTTTCGAGATAGATTTTGAGATGAAGTGAGAGGGTTTTGTGGAGGGGAAAAATGGGCAGTAGCAGCAGCAGTAGCAGCACAAGGATGAGGGAGAGAAATGAGGAGGAAAACCAAGGGAATGGCTAAGTCAAAAGTGCACCCATACCTCTCTCACCAACCCCATTCTCATTTTCTTTTCTTTTCTTTTTCTTTTAAACCATAATCCTTCTCACAAGAATAGTAACCCAAATGAAAACCATGGCTAGAAAAAGCACAAGTGTAGAAAAGAAGTGATATGTGCATGTTTTGCACAAAATTGCCAAAAAACCCGATTAGTGATTTTAATCGCGATTAGCACTAAATTAGTGTCAAACTAATCACAAAAACTTAAAAATGTCATAATACACTAATTTACCCTATTTTAGAATTTTCCAAAATTTTTCATAATTTTTCTAACATTTTTCCTATTTATTTGCATTTAATTATAGATTTAATATTAAAATAATCAATAAAATAATATTAAATTATAAAAATTCCCAAAATTAATATTTATATTTTTGAAAATGTTACAATCTACCCCCCTTAAAGAAATTCGGTCCCCGAATTTAAATTTAAACCCCCACTACTAAAACAATTTCAGTAATAATCCATTTGTCGGGGCTCCGAAAACATCAACACATAGAGAATATCATAAAAAAAAATGTACTACTCTACTAGAATCAATCCCCAAAATGCATATATAAGAATATCCTATGCGTCTGGTGCGCAAGGAATCAAAATCCATATATGTGTCAAACAGGTGTACAAAACATCATCTAGGTGCAACGGGTGTGCACGAAACATCTGTCGTAGGCAACGTGTGTGCCTGACAGAAAAATCAGGTGCATATGAAATGCACGAAGAATTCCGATTTAGTGCATCCGGCGTGCACCAAAATCGTATATCAAAACACTAAAGATGCATGAAAACTACGCTGGAAGTGCAAATCAAATCACTGAATACGATAGGCATGAAATCTCAATCAATATCTCAAATGTAATAACTCAGCGCAAAATATATAAATATCCAGTGGGTGCATGAAACCAATATCATAAAACTCAGTCATCAAAACTAAATCATGCAAACCGAACGCCCAAATGCCGAAATCCAAAATGACGGATACGTGATAATCGAATCACAAAATCACAAATCATAGATACCGTCGTCGGTAGTTCCTCCTTCGAGGTCGAGAAGGAGTCAGTGCATCCACTGCTAGCAGCGCAGGATATCTACTTGCTTCTTGCTCGCGGTCTGGCGTCCTCTGACTCTGGGTCCTTATCTTCTCTGCGGATTTCCTATCTCGCAGTCAATCGGCTCATCGGCCCTGTCAGGTGTGCTAACGGGGACGATTCCGTTCTGGCACTTCTCTGGTCACCTCTCGGTCAATCCTCATGACCACTCGTAAGGCAGCATATCACTGGCGTCGGCCTCTGGCTCTCTGAATGCACGTCATACATCTGATCCTGGGTGCAAACATCATTGTAGCAATGTCCTGGAAGGATTCCTGCTCAAGGTCTCTTCCAATCATGCCTATGCCGATCTGCACAGAGGCTGGCTTTCCTGCACAACCTCTTCACACTCGAGAGACATCTGTGTCCTCAGCACAACGTTTTCTCAGAAACTGGTCACATCCTAACGTCTCTGTAAGCATATCAGGTCTCTAGTCTCGACGGGAAGCATTGACAGCTCGTCAGTGTCTCACACGAACCTCTGGTTCCACTTGGCTCCATCGTCGTCCACTATGATGTCACGCCAAGCTAACTTGCACTGCACTGTTCTCGGCCACGGCCAATCTGAAGTCTCTCGCACGGACTCGAAATCGCGTACTCTGTAGCTTCACCCTTCTGTGGAAGATGTCAGGCCGAACAGATCCTCGGGAACACGTCCCAACCATCGGAGGGATACTCGTCACTCGTCCGCCCTTGATCAATTCGCAACGCATCTGGGTAAGTTCCTTTATCCGAACCTGGTCAACTACCTCGTCGACAATGCCGAACTCTGTCCTACTGGGTATGCGCAATACGACCACTCCCGGGTCTAGGTCTTCCCGTATCGTTCTCCAGAAGGGTCCTGTCGAGGTTCCTTTCTCAATTCTCATTCCTGCCGAATTGCCCGGAAGTCATCATCCAATGCTGAAGCTAATTCTTATTCCGGAATGGCTGCATACTCATCGCGCTTCTTTCTGGAAGATATATCCATATACCACGCCTCTGGGTGCATATCACATCTCTAATGTCAGCGGAGTGGGACGTCATTTCGTCGAAACCTCGTACGAATTCTTTACTCCACATTGCTCAATGTCGACTGATTCGGACCTAACTCATCGTGGCTACACGAACTGCGCTCCGACGGCTACGCTCGCATCTGGAGTCTCCTAAGCAGTGTCCCATCACGATATCCGAAAGATGTCGAACCATCCGATCGACTCGTCAGATCCTCATAATCCCCCAAGAGCTCACATCTCGGGGACAGTTTAATAGTATCGAGTACATGCCACAGCGTCGGTGGTCCAGCCGTAGAAGGGCAAACCCAAGCCTCACTAATGGCGCCGAGGAACCGCCGCAAACCCGAAGGTTCAAAGGCTTTCACACGGTCATTAAGTCGAGTTAGGGTTTCATTCTTCTAGAGGGTCCATAGAATCACCTGCATGTCTTTCCGTATACTTTAAACTTGGAAAATAGGCTTCTGACATTCGATCGTCTCAATCGACTCTCAACGAACCTGCGTGAAGTCGTCTCTAGCTGGAAACAATCTATCTGATGACCTCGCATCGGTAACGAACGAACCACATGTCCTAGTCATTCATCCTCAGGTGACTAGCGACTCGCTATCATCTCTCTGAGTATATGCTCACGCTGCAACAGCTCCAATCATCTGGGCGATATCTCATCATTTGCAGCAACAACTGGTTCATACGCCTGTACGCCGAACAGCGCCTCGATCCTCCAGGAAAGGCAACATATAGGCGATCATCTCTGAATCGGTCTGCTCTAGATCTGAGTAAGACTCTCCATACTGGAAATCTTCAACTCAACTGGGCCCGCTCTGGCGCAAAATCGGATGAATCACCTTCGTCTCTCAAATCGGGTAGACTAGCTATCATCTGTCTCATATCTGCCTGAAAGCTCCGGCAATCTCAGCTCGTAAGCTCCGAATGCGACATCCTGTCAATCTCAGCAACAGCTGGTCCATCTGTCTGCACGGTAGGCGACATCACAATCTCTGAGGTATGCTGTACATCAACAGTCCTCTCACAACAGGCAGCTCTAACAATGGCCCGATCATCCGGTGCAAATCCAAGCACTCGCCTCCACTAGAGGTCACAATCACCAACACTAACTCGAGACGTTCCCATGTCACCAGAAAACACAATGGTCGGCCCTCGTACCAAACGAGCTCACACCGGCCGTAACCCTAGCAGCAGCCCAAACTGCGCTCAAACATGGTGACAGGAATCTCAATCGAGTATCAAAGAGAGCACATCAGTGACAAGAAGGAAATAACAGATCCAGAGTGGATACATGATCATAGGAAGGAACAGCATCAATGAAGGTATGATCATGAAACTAATCGAATCGGGGATCTCAAATGGATGTATAATCCTGGATATAAAGAGAATCACTGATCTCGAAAAAATATGCACATCCTAAGGTTCCTTAAGCAGAGTGGCGTGTCGTAAGTATGCCGCGGAACATACCAACGGTACGTCACTCTACTTTAGTCACCTATTCCATCAACCAAGGGTCATCCTACGCGAAGGAAGTTCGGGTCTAATACCCCCTCGACCAAGTCTAAGTTCCGTAAGGTCAAGCCTAAGTTCCGTATATATATAAACGCCCTAGGCTCCACATAGTCAAACTTAGACTCGAACCAAGGTCAACCTAGCGCTCTGATACCAACTTTGTCACGACCCAAAGTTTGGCCCGTGACCGGCACTTAGCCACGTAACGTCTACAGGCGTAACGCGACTAAGTAAGCCGAAAAACCCAGAAATCTAAAACCCTTTTTAAGAATAAGTAAAGAAACTGGTTTAAAGAAGTGAAGAAAACATGTTTGAAATCAAGGTTTTTAAATAACTAAGCCGAATATGCAAATTAAAACAGTACAGTCTTTTCTAAAAATTTCGGCAGAGTTTCTTTTGTAAAACTGGCCCCGAATGGGGTACAACAAGAATGACAATATATATATGCAAAGATAAAGGCATCCCCAAGCGGGAGCTAGCTCTTCGTCAATAGACGGTCACAACCACACATGCAACAATAATATACAACGCCAAGTGGCGAGGATCAAATCCAAAAGAAAGCTCAAGCAACAAGAAACCGCAATACTACTAAGCGCGACTCTAAGGTCGAATAATACATCACTAAAGTCTAAGTCAGAAACAATATACAAGTTTTGGTTGATGGAAATTCTAGATACAATGAGTAAAATGAATACAAGGGTGGTTCTTGATGCGAAAGAATCCACCTACCAAAAGCAAACCACCCGCAAGAAAGTAGTGTGCCAGAAATGCCGCAATGAAACCTGTACGGCAAAACCTGCAAGAACTGTGGCACAACGGGGGTGAGTTGCCAACTCGTGAATAGATACATCTACAAACAGAAACCGAATGCAAGACATAAACCTAAGTCAACAATCAGTAATATAATCCACAAGAGTACATCTGAGTGTGATAAGGTGGCAAGGTAACATCTAAATATGTATGTGGTGCCAAGTACTCTAGTAATAACATGTCAGCAGTATAAAGTATGTCTGCAAGAAGTAAATATGATGAAGTATCAATGATATCAATACACATATATTAGTGTCCCATACCACTAATATTGGTGTAAGGGTATATATAACAGCGCCCTCATACCCTGTTATATATACAAATGAGGTATGATCAGTGTAAATCCAGTCCGTATATGATCCATATCTGTATATGATCTATGTCTGTATATGATCCATATCTGTATATGATCTATGTCTGTATATACGTGGAACCCGTCCACCCGTCACCCAATGACAATAAGCATCATGTATGCAATATGAGGATATAAACAAAATCATGGTAAAACATCATGAAACCCGTGCCAAGCATCGACACGTAAATCCTCATCCATATGGGGCTCCGTCTGCGGTATCGGCCCTCGGCCCCGACAGTACGAGTCAACCCATGTCCATCTCTGGGCTCCGTCTGCAGTATCGGCCCTCGGCCCCGGCAGTACGGGTCAGCCCATATCCATCTCTCAACTCCGGTCGGAATCCTCCAGATATCCTCCGAGCTCAAATACAATCACCGGTAGGTAGTAGTCCCTCTGTCGGGCTCACCGTCTATCACACAGCGAAACCGTTCTCGCCCCGGGGTACCATACCGGGTCCACCATGTACCCGTAATCGGCCTCAACCGCCTCCTCGATTCGGGTTTTTATATATCACTCTAGCACCGAGAAAACACATGGTGGACGCACCGAAATATCATATCAAGGGAACCGGGTTTTTAAATGATTACATATTTGAAATAGCCACGGTTCCCAAATCCAGAAATCACATATAATCCAAACCAAAATGTAAGTCACTAATCTGATATGATATGTGCGTCAAACATAAATATCATGTCAAGTCACATATAGATGAGCTACAATATAATGATCAGGTGTGATATAAGCATCAAATGTGAGTATCAAGTCATGTCACATATAAATGAGCTATAATAAAATGATCAGGTGTGATATAAGCATCAAATGTGAGTATCAAGTCATGTCACATATAAATGAGCTATAATATAATGATCAGGTGTGATATAAGCATCAAATGTGAGTATCAAGTCATGTCACATATAAATGAGCTATAATATAATGATCAGGTGTGAATATCAAGTCAAAATCGTATATATTTGTGTACAGGTCTATGTGTACAATATGCTATGAGGAAATCATACCATGAATACAGCAGTACTACAGTGTAGTGGCATAGAAATTATCGATGATGAAGTGTGTGAACCGGCAATCAGTGTACGTGGAACATACGCATCATCGATAATGGTGCTGGTGTCCTAACAGCATGATGGTAATATAACAATAAGCACAAGTAATGCCATGCAAATAGTATAAACAGGTGCAATCGAAATAAGCAACGCAACAGTGAAGAATCTAACTCAAAAGCTATATCATGCAGCCTTGCCTTTTTGAAATAAGACGAATCGGGGTCTTTGGTAAAACAAGGGCTACGGTGTTTAGAAAATAGACGCTACACATTTGAAATTATCCGTAAAATCCCCTTTTTCCTATCTTGCAATATTCCCGATTCGTTAGTTTTGAAATAGGTATGACTCGGGTCTAGTCTAACATCTACTATGCAACTACTGATCTAAGTATCAAGCAAGTCTGGAGGGGTATGGAAACCGCCTAAATCTGAGTCGATACATATATAAAGGTATATAGTCGGTGATCTCGCCTCAATGTCATATCCTAAGATATCCTCGAGTTATGAGTGCGGATCTATCATCAATATCGGCTCGTACGGTAATCATTGTACGGCATCCCAATAGCTGGGTACGGGTCAACATCTCACTATCTCATCACACAACAGGTATCACTATCATCAGATCACATAGTCTGGGGTACTACTCTATGTCTAGCACCAAACGATACCATCAATGAAGTATGCATGCGGGGGTAAACACATATCCCAAGCCCGCAAGAAATCACAAGTCATATCCCACATATGAATCGTATCCAATCACCGATCTCACGTCATCAAGCCCACATCATCGACTCATCTCCAAAGTCAATCCATATCATCAAACACCGTGTAAGTACAAGTAATATGCAAGGGTGTGTGTGTAGGTGTAATTCTATCCTAGGCTTCGCGACTATGAACTACACTAGTCACTTCTACCCTACACTATCCATAAAACACCTATCACAAAGCTACAACACACTATAACTATCATATATCCACTATATATATAGTATACTAACTACGGACTGCGGGGGTGCTATACGCCATCCACCCGACTTCCCCTTGTAGATATAATCTACTCACCTTGCATCATCATTTGCGGACGTCACCATGCATTTGCTCGTCGTCCCGAAGTCTTCATGGGTACCTACACATCAACATATCGTGTATGCGCATTAAAACCAAATCCAAGCTAAAACGGCGCATGAAATCCAAAAAGATACGATAAGGGGCCTATAGGTGAGAACCTATGGCACGCCTTCAAAACCATCAATAAATCCTCTATATCGTCGTATAAACGCCAAATAGTCGAGGTAAAACGAAACACACCAATGCAGAAATGAAAATACGGAATACGGAAACTAAAGTCCAAAACAGCAACTTATGAAATGTGTCCCAGATTTTACCCTAGATCAATTTATACAAATCTATATATACCAGGGGCCTAAACTAACAATGTAGGAGCTACAGAACCAATACGAGCCAAGAAGGTGGGACCCAGGCCGCAATTGGCGGCCAAAAGGGAGAAATTGGCGGCCGTACGGATGAGTTGGGGGCTAGGGTTTGGGGTGTTGGTTCAATGGTGCCTGCACATCTCACTGTCCATTCAATATTATTTTAGAGTTCTCGGGGTGATAGCAGATTCAAGTTAACCTGCACAGATTTCACAATTTCTCCGATATCGGTTTCTAAAATCCGTATTTCTGGTTCTAGCTTCAGGTTTTGGGTTCCAATTCAAACACTAGGGTGTTGGTAAGACCTCTACTAAGCTCAATTTCATAATACAACACCAATTTCCCTCAACCCTAACTAGGTTATCACCAAGTCTATAATATCACACAATATCGGTTAAATCTTAACATGGGGTTATAGGAAAAGCTATAATTTAGCTAATGGTTCAGTAATTACCTCCATTAGCAACTCAAGAATTTTCTTGAGTTGCCCCTAGTGGCCAAAATCCACGCTTTCTCGGTCCATTGCGTAGATCTTGAGCTTGTGCATCTTTTTCGTGAAAGGGATGTGAGGTTTCGAGATAGATTTTGAGATGAAGTGAGAGGGTTTTGTGGAGGGGAAAAATGGGCAGTAGCAGCAGCAGCAGCAGCACAAGGATGAGGGAGAGAAATGAGGAGGAAAACCAAGGGAATGGCTAAGTCAAAAGTGCACCCATACCTCTCTCACCAACCCCATTCTCATTTTCTTTTCTTTTCTTTTTCTTTTAAACCATAATCCTTCTCACAAGAATAGTAACCCAAATGAAAACCATGGCTAGAAAAAGCACAAGTGTAGAAAAGAAGTGATATGTGCATGTTTTGCACAAAATTGCCAAAAAACCCGATTAGTGATTTTAATCGCGATTAGCACTAAATTAGTGTCAAACTAATCAAAAAAACTTAAAAATGTCATAATTCACTAATTTACCCTATTTTAGAATTTTCCAAAATTTTTCATAATTTTTCTAACATTTTTCCTATTTATTTGCATTTAATTATAGATTTAATATTAAAATAATCAATAAAATAATATTAAATTATAAAAATTCCCAAAATTAATATTTATATTTTTGAAAATGTTACAGTGGACTTCGAGACGACAAGCAAGCGCGTGGCGACGTCGGTACCGGCTAGCGAGGACCAGGTGAGTAGATTTATATCTACGGGGAGAAGTCGGGTGGATGGCGTATAGCACCCCCGCAGTCCGTGGTAATGTATACGGATGCGTATACACACCAACAATTTATGATATGTTGTTAGGATTTATTATTGATGATTTTAGATGGATATTGGTGTTGGATTGGTGCATGGTTACGAAACCTTAGGTAGTGGGTGCACTACACTTACATATACACACATATACATACTTGCATACATTCCTTATTTCATATGTGCGTGTATGGGAATATATTTATATATTCACATGGGTATGGGACTATGTGTTCACATACGGATTTGAGCAGGATACTTGGGATTGAGCTGAGTCGATGAGATTTGTTTGTGGTTGTGATCTCGGTGATATGGCAGGATTCGTACTTAAGGTACGTCCTGGTGTTATAGCGGATCTTGCGGCGGCGATACAGGTGAATAGTGTTATAACTAAAT
Organism: Agapanthus africanus; assembly: GCA_030015575.1. Taxonomy (NCBI): domain Eukaryota; kingdom Viridiplantae; phylum Streptophyta; class Magnoliopsida; order Asparagales; family Amaryllidaceae; genus Agapanthus; species Agapanthus africanus. The sequence goes on from JASDDO010000012.1 coordinate 361,006,339, forward strand.
GGTCGACATGTGATCGTGATATGAGGCATAATATGCTAGGATATTGATATTAGGCCGTATCGGGCGATGTGTACCCCTTGATGATGATATGTGCTGACGATATCGGTTTGTATGAGATTGTCGATCAGTAGTCAGATCATGAGTATATTAAGGATATTAGTATTGTACTAGACATAGGTCAGTACCCTAGACTATGATCTTGGATAAAGAGGATACCAGAGGAATAGTGTGAGGAATATGATATTGACCCGTACCCAGATTTGGGGATGCCGTACGACGGATTTACGTACGAGCTATATCTTGATGATTGATCCGCACTCTTGACTTGGGATGTCTGATTATAGATATGGTATCGGATATGATATTATTGAGGCGGGATCAACGACTGATATATATACAGGTATGTATATGTATCGACTCAGATGTTAGGCGGTTTCCTTACCTGTAGTCTAGCTTATAGCGTAGCCCTTTAGTTTAGTTAGTTGTTAGATTAGATTCGGTTCCTACCTATTTCAAAGCTTACGAATCGTGCGTATTTTTAAAGACAGCCTAAGGGATCCTACGGATATTTCAAAAAACGTATCTTTTCTTAAAAACACCGTAGCCCCTATTTTCAAAACCCCACGATTCGTGTTATTTCAAAAGGCACCATTATAGGACTTATATTAGGTTAAAACAGATTAATTATCGTTGCGTCTAGTATTCAGCTCCCGCTCATTATTGTTGTTGCTCCGCATCACATGCTTATATTATGCTTCATATTCTACTGTTGATATCTTGTAGTTAGGACACCAGCACCATTACCGATGATGCGTATGTACCACGTACACTTACTTGCCGGCTCACACACATCTTCATCGGTAATTGCCATGTCACGTACACCTTAGAAAATATTATTGCTTGACATAGCCTGTTAGCTAATAGTTTAGACATGATATTAGTGTACTTGCCTTATATGTTAGTTTAGACATTATAGTTATTACCTGCTACCTCATGCATACTGTTATTCATTGTTATGCCGCATTCATGGATTCTCATGCATATATTCACTTTTTACGTGCTATTGAGGTTTTGGATTTGGATTTCCATGAGATTTTCTGGATTTGGGGAAAACCGCAAAACATATACAAACTTCTTCTTTCTCTTTTTAAATAAAAAGCGCGGTTTTTCCCATGATGTATGAGTCGTCCACCATGAGTTTGCTGATAGATTTGGAGACCCGATTCGAGGAGTTGGATGAACCGTTTCGGGTACATGGTGGACCCGGTAAGGTACCCCGGGGCAAGAAGCTCGTGGTGATGACGATGAGCCTGGCAGGGGGAGACTACCTACCGGTGATTTTACCCGACGCGTCGGATATCCGGAGGATACCGTCGTGGTCTTGAGATGGATGGTAGGGACCGGTCTGGACTGACGGCGCCCTAGATATTGGGATTGAGACATTGAGATTTCGGGATATTGAGGTACTGAGATTTGATGATACAGGACAGTCCGGATGGCCGGAGCCTGAGGTTTTGAGACATTGAGATTTATGTTTTGTGTCGATGCTAGACACCGTTGATGCTGATTTCATTTATGATACCTCATTTTAAAAATACAAAGGAAATCTCACTAATTTATGAAAACAGTTTCTTCATTTACATGTATTCTGTTTTCATGCATTCATACCTCATTCATATGATATTGCTACCTGAGGCACTGACACGGGAACATGAGATCACACCCGGGTTAGATATTACCCTAGCCATTGTTATAGGCTGCATGTTATTCATATATTTGAGGATATATTATGATCATTGACCTAGGTTGCGTTATTCATGCGATTTTCTATTCGTAGATCTTTTTCTACTCACGAGTTGGCAACTCACCCACGTTGTGCCCCAGTTTCTTGCAGGTGTTGCCGTACGGATTTTATTACGGCTTTGCGGGCACGGTTTCTTTTCGGGTGACTTGCTAGTAGGTTGGTTTATTGTATCTTACCCATCATTATACCTTGTATATTATATTTCATTGTATCTAGAAGTTCCATCAACCAAACTTGTATTTTTTGGGATAGAGACCAGTAATGTTATTCTTTCGACCATAGAGTAGCATGTTATATTTCTTGAGTTTCTTGCTGGTTGAGTTCCATTTCTGTTGTGATCCTCGCCTTTAGGCGTTGTATATTATGTTGCATACTGGTTGATTTGATATGGTTCTTCCTATTCTCTACTACTTCTCTTGGTTTGGATTTCTGGGTTTCGGCTTACTTAGCATACGTACTCCTTGAGACGTTCGTAGTCTAAGTGCCGGTCATGTTCCGTACTTTCGGGTCGTGACAGGATGTGAACTGTATTGGACGGTTGTGATGATTAGCCGGGGTTATGTGATGGGTTATTATTTAATTCATTTGATATAAATGTAATTTGTTGTAATATTATTTTGCGGGGCACATCCAGGTTGCGGTTGTAGCCACCGTTGTATTATTTCATTTTACTATTTTTGCTCCTAGGACAGACCCAAGGTGGGGTGCACAAACTGCCGGGCGGGTAGTTTGCCGTACCCGTAGGGGTCTTAGGTGGGGTAATGGCTATTCATCACAACTGTGTAATCCGTCTTTTGTTGCAGGATCTAAACAAACGCGGATTGCTTGCAAATCCAATAAAGTTCATATGAGATCTGGAATGCCTATTATTGCGTCTGACGAATGTACAATATCTATATATGATAGCTATTTAGACGTCACTTATGTTTTACACCCGCGCTAGCCCAGCTCCCGCTCTGCCGTTTGTTAAGTAACCTAACGGGTGATGACGGGACCCCGTGGCGAATGCGGATGGCATAAGAGGACGTTGTATTTTCGTTGTTTTCTGCTATGATAGGTTAATGATGGGACGCACTATTTATAATGCAAAGAAAATAAACCAAATGTTTAATCGTTGGAACAATTTAAAAGAAACCACTCGGTTATTTTTAAAAACAGATATTTTTAAATGCGGAGCTTTAACCACTCCTTTTAAAAGCTATCAGGTTCCTTCGGTTATATCAAGTTCACTACGTTCACGGTTTCGCCAAAACCATTCGTAGCCCTCCGTCATTTCATTTGGGTATTCAGTAGTATTCAAGCTATGCATTTTGGCCAAAGTCAAGGCATAGTGTTTGGTAGCTGCTGGGTTTTCATTTGTTGCATAAGATAGATGAGTTGGTTTGGGACAGTCGTATTATCATTTGACCAAAGTCAGGGGTATATACGGATGGGTTCAAATTGACAAGATAATGATGGGTAGAACTTGACATGTGACTTATGACATTTTGACCAAAGCCAAGGTCATAAGAGCATGGGGCAAAAACTTATATCGGGAATTTCTAAAGAAACTGAAATTTGCAAAGAGATGCATACCATTTGGAGTTTGATGAATGTTGGTAGCATTCCTTCAACATTATCATACGATGATATTTGGATCCCGATCCTACTGTGAGTATATGCTACTTATCAGGATATTCGTCACTTAACGATCAATGCTATAAACCAAGTAGGTGTCAAGAAAGGTGTCAGCGGGGTTACGCCCCCAGAGAAAAGAGGTTCTTTAATTAAGGAACTTCGCGAAAGCGTTGGAAAACCTCCCTCGAAGTATCGACACTAGCCAGGCTGAACGGTTAAGCAAGAATTGTACAGTGAGAATAGTCCTGGCTAATTCTTCTTTTATGGTTTGAGGAAGGATTCGAGAAACAGTGGGAGCCATCCAGTTTAGATAAACTAAAAACCACTCTAAACTTGCAAGAGCATCATGCTAAAGAGTTTTCTTCTCTCTCTCCTAATTGCAGCGACCCTGAAAATGACTGGACTTAAGTTACTTTTAGAGAAAAATATACTGACAGGGCCAAACTATAAAGATTGGCTGCGGAATGTCAAAATGGCTTTGACCTATGACAAATTGGGGTACGTCCTCACCGCTACGGCACCTGCTGTCCCTGGTCCCAAATCCAGTAATCCGGATAAGGAAATCCACAAAACCTGGGATTTCAATTGCGCGAAAGCCAAGTGCATCGTGCTGGCCTCGATGAACAATGAACATCAGAGGAGGCATGAGGATATGGAACTAGATGCCATATTTCTCCATACAAAGGAACTTTATGGAGAGCAATCTCGTATAGCAAGATACGAGACCTCTAAGAACTTGTTTCGAGCGAGGTTGGCTGTCGGGTCATCGGTAAGAGAACATGTCCTAAAGATGATCGGCTATATAGAAGAGCTCGCAGACCTTAGGACGACTTTGGATAATGAGCTCTATACAGACCTTATTCTCCAGTCCCTTCCTTCCACCTACGCCCAGTTTATCCTGAATTTCAAGATTCAAAGAAAAGAAGTTGAACTTCCGGAACTCCTGAACATGTTAAGGAGTGCAGAGGGCACCTTGCAGAAAGCAAGGGAAACACCCGCTATGTTTGTTAGCGGTGCATCTTCTTCCGGGTCCAAGGCTAGGGCCAAAGGAAGGAAGAAGAAGGCCGCCACCAAACCTAGAGGATGTGTTTGTAAGGTGGGAGGGAAGGGAAAGAAAAAGTTTGCGGTACCGGTAGTGGTCCAGGATGAGTGCTTCCATTATCATAGGAAATGGCACTGGAAGAAAGATTGCAAGGCGTGGAACGCCAAGAACCAGGAACCGAAGCAAGCTGTGGCTTCGACTTCAGGTGTGTTTGTAATTGAGAATTGTCTTTCAATTAACTCTACTTCCTGGGTATAGGATACCGGATCAGGATCTCATATTTGCAATTCATTGCAGGCACTGAGAAACCGTAGAGTGCTGAAGGAAGGTGATATGACCCTAAAGGTTGCTAATGGAGCTAGCGTGGGAGCTGCGTCCGTCGGGGATTATCACCTGGGATTGACGAGTGGACACATTTTGGTTTTACATAACTGTTTTTTTGGTACCAAGCTTAACGTGTAATATCATATCAGTTTCCTTGTTATCAAATAAAGGTTATGATTTCACGTTTGTAAGAGATGTTATTAACATCCACCTAAATCATGGTTTGATTGGGTCCGGTACACTAAATAACGGTATATATGTCCTAAACCAACTCCAAATTTTCAATTTCCAGAACACACTAAAAAGAAAGTCTCCAAATTTAAATAAAGCTTTCTTATGGCATTGTAGACTGGGTCACATCAATGAGAGAAGGTTGACTAAGTTGCATAGAGAAGGATATTTGGACTCGTTCGAATATCAAACTTATGACACTTGTCAATCTTGTCTCAAAGGAAAAATGACAAAGACTCCTTTTACTGGACACGGAGTAAGAGCGAGCGAGCTCTTAGGACTCATACACAGCGATGTATGTGGTCCAATGTCTACACATGCAAGGTGTGGTTTTTCCTATTTCATTACTTTCACGGATGATTACTCAAGGTACGGATTCATATATCTGATGAAACATAAATCCGAGGCTTTTGAGAAATTCCAAGAGTATAAGAATGAAGTAGAAAACCAAACCGGCAAAAGTATCAAGACACTAAGATCTGATCGAGGTGGTGAGTACTTGAGTGCCGAGTTCCTAGGTTACCTAAAAGAGAAAGGAATTCTCTCTCAGCTTACTCCTCCATACACTCCACAGCATAACGGTGTATCGGAGAGACGGAATCGAACCCTATTGGATATGGTACGATCCATGATGAGTAATGTTGAGTTACCGCGATCTTTTTGGGGTTATGCGCTAGAATCAGCGGCATATCTTCTTGAACAGAGTTCCTACCAAAACTGTGCCTACCACCCCATATTAGATGTGGAGTGGGAAGAAACCCCATCTTCAGCATATGAAGATTTGGGGATGTCCAGCTTTTGTTAAAAAGCAGCATGTGGACAAGCTCGAGGCACGATCAGTAAAATGTAAGTTTGTGGGATATCCAAAGAACTCCAAGGGAAATTATTTCTATTACGCAGAGGAACAAAAGGTTTTTGTTTCTCGTAATGCCCATTTTCTGGAACATCAATTTTTAGAAAAGGAAATAAGTGGGAGCGAAATAGAACTGGAAGAAATTCCAGAACCACAAACTGCTACTGAAAGTTTGGTAGAACTGGTAGTTCAAGAAGAACAGGACATTCCCGCACCCCTCCGCAGGAGTAGTAGGCCGTCTCATCCGCTTGAGAGATACTATCGTTTTCTCATAGATGGGGATAAAGAGGATTGCATCATAGATGATGATGAACCTACTGACTTCCAGCAAGCCATCCAGAGCGGCGACTCGGTACGATGGCTAGATGCAATGCGGACCGAAATGGAGTCCATGTACACCAACAAAGTATGGACTTTGGACTTTGCTCCAGATGGGGTAAAACCCATAGGATGCAAATGGATCTTCAAGAAAAAGATTGGTGTAGATGGACAGGTGGAAACCTATAAGGCTAGACTTGTTGCAAAGGGTTTTCGTCAAAGACCTGGTTTGGACTATGATGAAATTTTTTCTCCAGTGGCTATGCTCAAATCCATTCGGGTCCTTCTTGTTATTGCTGCCTTCTATGATTATGAAATCTGGCAGATGGACGTAAAGACGGCTTTTCTGAATGGAAATTTAGAAGAGTGCGTCTATATGGATCAGCTAGAGGGTTTCAATCAGAGTGGGAGCAGCGGGAAAGTATGCAAGCTGCTTAAGTCCATTTATGGAGTAAAGCAGGCATCGCGGAGTTGGAACATCCGTTTTGATGAGACAGTCAAAGAATATGACTTTATCAAAAATCCAGATGAACCGTGCATATATAGTAAAGTTGTAGCCAGAAGTGTCGTATTCCTCGTCTTGTACGTGGATGACATTCTATTGATAGGAAATGACATTCCTATGCTACAATCTGTCAAAGGATTCTTGTCCCACAGGTTCTCCATGAAAGACCTGGGTGATGCCTCTTACATTCTGGGGATCCGGATCTATCGTAATAGATCCAAGAGGATGTTGGGACTTTCGCAGTCCAGGTATATCGACACTGTACTGAAAAGATTCAGTATGGAAGATTCTAAGCGCGGTAATCTACCGGCTTGTCACGGAATCACCCTCTCCAAAGAGATGTCTCCCAAGACTGATTTGGAAAGGGAACGCATGTCTATTATACCCTACGCTTCTGCGGTAGGCTCTATAATGTATGCGATGTTGTGCACCAGACCAGATGTAGCTTACGCACTGAGCGTGGTAAGCCGGTATCAGTCAGACCCAGGGGAGAAGCACTGGATAGCAGTAAAGAACATTCTCAAGTACCTAAGGAGGACTAAGGGGATGTTCTTGGTTTACGGCGGAAAAGATCTCAGGTTGGAGGCCTTTGTTGATTCCGGCTTCCAAAGTGATAAGGACGATTCCAAGTCCATGTCGGGTTATGTCTTTACCCTCAATGGAGGGGCGGTGTGCTGGAAGAGCTCCAAGCAGGACACCGTTGCTGACTCGACGATGGAAGCGGAGTATATAGCTGCTTGCGATGCCGCATAAGAAGCAGTCTGGATGAAGAAGTTCCTAACGGAACTTCAGGTGGTTCATATCATAGTTGATCCAATACCTCTGTATTGCGACAACAACGGAGCTATAGCTTTAGCGAAGGAACCAAGGTCCCATCAGAAGTCCAGACACATCTTAAGGCGGTATCACCTGATCAGGGAGATCATTGATCGTCGGGAGATCGAGGTTCGGAGAGTTGCTTCTGAAGAGAACATTGCTGATCCATTCACAAAGGCCCTACCTCAGATTCAGTTCGAGAGGCTACTCGAGATCATCGGTCTTCGATATGCCAGTACATGGCCCTAGTGCAAGTGGGAGATTGTTAGTGTATATGCCCTAGGGGCCATTATTGTATCATACTAGTTTGTATATTACTTAATGGAAGCTTGGGATATTCACATGTATATAACAGTCTTGCTAAACATGGTAGTATGCTACTTGGATTTTCTATCTTAATATGTGAGTATACGTATTGATAGAGCTCTTAGGATCTTGCTTGACTACCAGCGTTGTGATGGCAGTCATACTAGTGAGGGCTGGGTAGTCTACAAGCACATCCTTATTCAGGTCCCTAGTCGTTGGATTATCGAGACAGGGCATCGATACTCCGGAGTAGACTAGTGTGTACGCTTCTCATCCCAGTTGTGGAGATGGTCTGACCCACAGCCGTCAGTTCATCGTACTGGAGATAGTATGCAGGTGCTCGTTAGGTTACGGGTACACCGGACAGGACTCACAGGGAACTGTTGGTTGGTTTTATACCAGTCGTCAGTGAACAGTTCCCAGGTGACATGAGTACAGCATAGTCCGCAGACTTGACACTGCTACTTCGCTTCGAGTGTGTCCCACTGTTCTTAGATTGCTACCCTACCACAGCTCAAAGGAGTCGTGCAAACAGGTAGCAGTTGGGTGCAGTCCCGAGCACTTGGAGGCAGTGGCTGTTAGACAGGATTCGTCTCTCCCGGTATTGGCGGTTGATATCGCGCTGTGTCAGAGAGCCATTACGCAAAGTCCCTGGCCAGGGCAAGCGAGATTTGCTGGTAGGTTCCAGTAGTTTCTCAGAGTGTAATGGGCTTCGCTCCGACACGACTTATACCGCTATTAGGGGACTGACGCTTGCCGCCCCCTAGGCCCGATATGCGATAGTCTTAGACGAACAGACCGGACTGTACGGAGATTGTCACATCAGACTCAGAAGGAGTTCGGATGGGTTTCCTCATCGGTCTTCTTATCGACATCTACCTGGGGACCGTTACGTATAGATAGTGCCGCTTGCGGTCTGTGGTTAAACCCACTGCCAGCGTAGTAGTCGAGTCTCTAGAGTCCCACGCAGAGAGTTTCCCTACTCCAGGCGAAACGATATAGAGGTCGTATGGTTTTACGACAAGGGTTCGAACGCATACGTGTGTTTACGCACGTACGACTTTCGGACAATTTTTACTAGTCAGCTTTGGTTTAAGCCAGTTACTAGTATCCGGTTATTGGATTTATACAGTCTAAAGTTTTTCCGTGTTTTCACGGATAGGAGGGGCGTTCTCGTAATTGCGCGAGAAGCTTCTAGAAGATGGTGACTAAGGAGTTTTAGGTGGCATATACATTGAATGAGATTAGTGCGTCATATGGATGATTCATCCTTGTCATTAATGCTTCATAATTGCTTAATGACTCATGGAGATGAATCACCATAAGATATTTATCAAGCATGGTTGTAAATCATTTTCTTTTCTTTTCTTGATAAATGAAAATGCTTGATGTATATTATGATAACTCATTTTCTCTTCTCATTATTATGTTCATCTTCTCTCTCCTCAAGCTCTCTCTCTTCAAACCCTAATCCTCCCCTCTCATGTGTTGAATACAAGGATTAGTTAGACTACTTAATCCATAACCATACTCTATTTCATCTTGGTACTTTGATTAGCACTTAAAGATACCTAGTTGCCTCAAGTTTAGAGGCAAAGCTTGGAGTTTAGCTCTCGTGGTGGATCGTCTACTATTTGGAGAAGGCCGAGAAGGAGGTGGAGTTCGTAAAGACGAAGTACACGGTTCTTTAGGTATAATCCCTTCACATAGTAGTTTAGAACATCTATGTTTGATGTTAGTTATCGTTTAGCTTCGATTCATGAGGTTAGTCGATGTTTAAGCATAGAACAAGATCGTTTTTCATATTTCCGCCTCCCCGCAAGTCGTGGGGTGTTGTACATCGACTTACATACTGGACATGGAGTAAGAGCGAGCGAGCTCTTGGGACTCGTACACAGCGATGTATGCGGTCAAATGTCTACATATGCGCGAAGTTGTTATTCTTACTTCATTACTTTTACGGATGATTTTTCAAGTTTCGGGCATGTCTTCTTAATGAAGCATAAATCTGAAGCCTTTGAAAAATTCCAGGAATACAAGAATGATATAGAAAAACAAACAAGCAAAAGTATCAAGACACTGAGATCTGATCGAGGTGGTGAATACTTGCGTGCCGAGTTCCCGGATTACTTAAAAGAGAATGGAATTCTCTCTCAGCTTACTCCTCCATACACTCCACAACATAACGGTGTATCGGAGAGACGGAACCGAACCCTATTGGATATGGTACGGTCCATGATGAGTAACGCTGAGTTACCGCGATCTTTCTGGGGATATGCACTAGAATCAGCTGCATATCTTTTGAACCGAGTTCCAACTAAGACTGTGCCTACCACACCATATCAGTTGTGGAGTGGGAGGAAACCCTATCTTCAATATCTGAAGATTTGGGGATGTCCAGCTTTTGTCAAAAAGCAGCATGCGGACAAACTCGAGACACGCTCAGTACAGTGTAAGTTTATGGGATACCCAAAGAACTCCAGGGGGTATCTTTTCTATTACGCAGAAGAACAAAAGGTTTTTGTCTCTCGTAATGCCCACTTTCTGGAACATCGGTTCTTAGAAAAAGAAATAAGTGGGAACGTAATAGAACTGGAGGAAATTCCAGATCCACAAGCTATTACTGAAAGCTTAGTAGGACCATGTCCTGCGCCGCTCCGCAGGAGTAGTAGGCAGTCTCATCCGCCCGAGAGATACTACGATTTTCTCATAGACGGGGATAGAGAGGATTGCCTCATTGAAAATGATGAGCCGACTAGCTTCCAGCAGGCCATTCAGAGCACTGGCTCGGTAAAATGGTTGGATGCAATGCGGACCGAGATGGAGTCCATGTACACCAACAAAGTATGGACTTTGGACGTTGCTCCAGAAGCGGTAAAACCCGTAGGCTGCAAATGGATCTTCAAAAGGAAGATTGGTGTAGATGGACAGGTTGAGACCTATAAGGCTAGACTTGTTGCAAAGGGTTTTCGTCAAAGACCTGGTTTGGACTATCACGAAACCTTTTCTCCAGTGGCTATGCTCAAATCCATTCGGATCCTTCTTGCCATTGCTGCCTTCCACGATTATGAGATTTGGCAGATGGACGTAAAGACCGCTTTTCTAAATGGAAATTTAGAGGAGTGTGTCTATATGGACCAGCCAGAGGGTTTCATTCAGAGTGGGAGCAGCGGGAAAGTGTTCAAGTTGCTTAAGTACATTTATGGACTAAAGCAGGCATCGCGGAGTTGGAACATCTATTTTAATGAGACGGTCAAAGAATTTGGCTTTATCAAAAATCCAGATGAACCATGTATTTATAGTAAAATTATAACACGAACTGTCGTATTCCTCGTTTTATACATGGATGACATTCTCTTCATAGGAAATGACATTCCTATGCTACAATCTGTCAAAGGGTTCTTGTCACACAGGTTCTCTATGAAAGACCTAGGTGATGACTCTTACATTCTGGGGATCCAGATCCATCGTGATAGGTCCAAGTGGATATTAGGACTTTCACGGTCCAGGTACATCGACACCATACTGAAAAGATTCAGTATGGAAGATTCTAAGCGCGGTAATTTACCGGCTTGTCACGGGATCACCTTCTTCAAAGAGATGTCTCCCAAGACTGATTTGGAAAGGGATCGCATGTCTATTATACCCTACGCTTCTGCGGTAGGCTCTATAATGTATGCGATGTTGTGTACCAGACCAGATGTAGCTTATGCACTGAGTGTGGTAAGCCGGTATCAGTCAAACCCTGTGGAGAAGCACTGGATAGCGGTAAAGAACATTCTGAAGTACCTGAGAAGGACTAAGGACATGATTTTGGTTTACGGCGGAAAAGACCTCCAGATGGAGGCCTTTGCTGACTCCAGCTTCCAGAGTGACAAGGATGACTCCAAATCCATGTCAGGTTATGTCTTTAACCTCAATGGAGGGGCGGTGTGTTGGAAGAGTTCCAAACAAGAAACCGTTGCTAATTCGACGATGGAAGCGGAATATATCGCTGCATCTGATGCCGCAAAAGAAGCAGTCTGGATGAGGAAGTTCTTGACAGAACTTCAGGTGGTTCCGTCCATTGTTTCTCCAATACCTCTGTATTGTGACAACAACGGGGCTATAGCTTTAGCGAAGGAACCCAGGTCCCATCAGAAGTCCAGACACATCTTGAGGCGGTATCACCTGATCAGGGAGATCGCGGATCTCCGGGAGATCGATGTTCGGAGGGTTGCTACAGAAGATAACACTGCAGATCCATTCACGAAGGCCTTACCCCAAACTCAGTTCGAGCGGCTGATCAAGATGATAGGTCTTCGATTCGCCAGTACATGGCCTTAGTGCAAGTGGGAGATTGTTAGTGTATATGCCCTAGAGGCCATTACTGTATCATACTAGTTTGTATATTACTTGATGGAAGCTTGCGATATTCACAGTTGTATAGACAATCTTACTCGAAATCGTAGTATGCTACTTGGTTTGTTTCTACTTTATTGTGTGCATGTGTTTCTTTTAGCATATCGCCTATACACATTAGTGGAGCCGTTAGGATCTTTGCTTGATTATCAGCGTTGTGATGGCAGTCACACTAGTGGAGGCTGGGTAATCTACAAGCACATCCTTATACAGGTCCCTAGTCATAGGATTATCGAGACAGGGCATCGATACTCCAGAGTAGACTAATGTATACGCTTCTCATCCCAGGAGGGGAGATGGTCTGCCCCACAGCCATCAGTACGTCGTACTGGAGATAGTATGCAGGTGCTCGTTAGGTTACGAGTACACTGGACAGGACTCGCTGGGAACTGTTGGTTTGGTATTATACCTATCGTCAGTTATCAGTTCCCAGGTGACATGAGTACAGCATAGTCCGTTGACTTGACACTGTCACTTTGCCTCGGATGTATTCCCACTGTTCTTAGATTACTACCCTACCACGGCTCAAATGAGTCGTGCAAACAGGTAGTAGTTGGGTGCAGTCCCGAAGCACTTGGAGGCAGTGAAGGTTAGACAGGATTCGTCTCTCCCGGTATTGGGGGTTGATATCGTGCTGTGTCTAGGAGAGCCATTACACAAAGTCCCTGGCCAGGGCAAGCGAGATATACTGGTAGCGTTTCCAGTGTTATCTCAGGGTGTTCTGGGATACACTCCGACACGACTTGTACCTCTATTAGGGGACTGACGTTTACCGCCCCCTAGGCCCGACATGCGATACTCTCAGACGAACAGACCGGATTGTACGGAGATTGTCACATTCAGGCTCAGTAGGAGTTCGGATGGGTTCACCTCATCAGTCTTCTTATCGACATCTACCTAGGGACCGTTACGTACAACTAGTACCTCTTGCGGCCTGTGGTTAAACCCACTGCCAGCGTAGTGTCGAGTCTTTAGAGTCCCATACAGAGGGCTGTTTGCCTTTGGGCAAAACAGAGTATAGGTCGCATGGTTTTGCGAAGGGGTTCGTTCACATCCGCGCACTTTTGCATGTTTGCTATCCGGGCAGTTATTACTAGTGGGCTTTGGTTTAAGCCAGATCCTAGTATTTATTTTGGGATTGGTTTTATCTCATTGTATTTGTGTTCCTCGGAACACGGATGCGGGTGTGTATGCACTGTTGACAGAGGCGGAGGCGGAGGGTTCTTATTAGGGTTGTTGACCGTTGACTTTTTCTAAACCCTAATGAGAATGGGAAATATGATTAATAATATTGATTAAGGATTATTGTGTCATGGTTGAGTTGAATATTTGACTTTTGTTGACTAGTTGACTTTGTTGACCATTGTTGACTTGTTGACCATCATCATTTCATTTCAAAGATGCTTCTTGTTTCTTGCAATTGCATTAAATGAATGAAATGGTAATGGTCATTCATAAACTAACCATCACAATTTCTTAATTATTATTATTATTATTATTATTATCATTATTCCAAATATGAGAGCATGGTTGTAAAATATCCTCATTCTTTCTTGCACCTTCTCTCTCATAGTTTTTGCTCATCTTCTTCCTCTCTCTCAAAGCTCTCATCTCTCATGTGTTGAGAACCATGAGCTCTTGAGGTAAAACCACCATAATTTCACTCTACTCACTCTAGAGTTCTAGGTTTAGCAAACCAAGCACTTTTGTTACCTCTAGGTTGAGGTAGGAGCTCTAGGTAGAGGCCTTCGGGTGGATCCTTCTTCGGCAAAGAGAAGACTACGAGTAGGAGCCGTTCAAACCACTCCAAGGAGCAAGAAGAGAAGGAGTTCAAGACCAAGGTATAATCTCCTAACCGAGTAGCTAAACTTGTAGTTAGTTTGCTAGGTTTTTGTTTAGCAAAGATCCTTCGTTTCTAGTCCATGTTGCCTTGTATAAAAAATCGTTTTTTACCTATTCCGCCTCCCCGTAAGAACCGGGGTGGGCAACGTGGACTTATAGTGACCTCTTTAGCAAAACTGGCAGATGCTACAACACTCGGTTTGTCTTTTGATTGCTTTTGGAGTTTTCGCTTTGCATAGTGATATATATGATATATCCTGCACCTTATTCCATAAGGAAAGAGCCGAGATCCCTTCACCGGGAGTGACCACTTTAGCAAAACTATTTAAAGCCTCAAAAACACCCCTTTTCAAAATTCACTCGATTCTACAACGATATCAAGTTCATTACGCAATAGGTTTTCAGAAAAATCTGTCATAGCCCTCCTACCTTTCAGATAAGTCCTACTTAGTATTCATGCTGCGTTTGTTGACCTTGTCAAGGCGTAGTGTGCGGTAGCTGACAAGTATTTATCTACTTATGCATATGATGAAGATTGGATTTATAGGACTACGGTAGCGCCCCGGCGGTCTTACCGAGGCCAAAATGCGGGAAATTTTTTTTCTTAACTTTAAATCGGAACTACCGCATCCTAAAAACCCGGATCGAACTATTAACCTATACCTAGCAATCAAGAGAAAGGGTAGAAAGCTATACCGAGCGATCCGTGTCCTTCGGTCTTCGGCCTCCACTCCGATCTCCTCGCGGAATCTCCTGTCTTCATCTCCTCGTTGGAACGGGCACCACATCGCCGGGTTCCTTTACGGGCTCCCACCTCTGGTCCGAGGCAACTCAGGCACGAAGTTGGCGAGTCGACGTGCCCAAGAATCTGTAGATGAAGTGTAGAAACCATTGTCTCAATGGGGTTGAAGTTGCCTTTGATGGAGATGGAAAAATGAACTTTGGAGAGGTGTTAGGAATTTTGCAAGCAAGCAAAAATGAGATGAATGATTTTTTCTCATACTAGAAATGAATCCCCTCTCACTCTCACCAAGGAATGGCCGGCCAACAGAATTGAGGAAGGAAAAAACCACAAGGGGGTGAGTGTAGGGATGTCTCAAGGTGACCATAAGAAATGTGTTGATATTGAGGAATTATAGTCACACCAAAATCCTATCATTTCCTATCACATTAAATGCTAGCTATGATGGGAACAAAAAGCAAAGATGCTATGTTATCATAATCACTCATATCACAAATAGACCCCTCCACTTAGCTAATTTGCAAACTTGCAAATTAGCCCCTCCAACAGAAAAATCCGGCCGTGAAGGAACAAAGGAAAACTGGCCGGAACGGAATGCAAACTGGAAACTTCAGAAAACTGATCCCGTAATAAATTACAGTAAAACCCCGCGACTGTATATACATACCCGCATTTGTATTCCCACTGAATACAAATGCAAAGAGACAAAATCTACACTGCATAATACTAGGATCCGGCTTAAACCAAAGCCAGCTAGTATTATCCGTCCGATCATGATTCATTCAATACCGCACGTATCTGATCGAACCCTGCCATATCTCCATACGGCCTCTACAGCGTTTCGCCCGAAACTTGAGAAAACGGTCTGTGGGCGACTCTAAAGACTCTTCAATACTTTGGTTGTGGATTTAACCACTAGCACGTCAGAGGTATTAGCCATACGTAACGGGCTACCAGGTATTGACCAAAAGGGACGTCGATGAGCGAACTCATCCTGACACCCTACTGAGCCTGTCAGTGACAATATCCGTACAGTCCGGTCACTTCGTCTATGAGCATCGCATTACGGGCCTAGGGGGTTGGTAAAAGTCAGACCCCCAAAAGCGGTACAAGTCGTGTCGGAGTGTAGCCCAGAACATCCTGAGATACTACTGGAATACCAACCAGTAAATCTCCTGCCTCGGCCGAGGGCTTTGTGTAATGGCTCTCCAAGACACAGCGCGACCTCACCCCCAATACCGGGAGAGACGAAACCCCTGCCGATCCGCTCACTGCCTCTATATGGCTCGGGATTGTACCCAACTAAAACCTGTTTGCACGACTCCTTTGAGCCGTGGTAAGGTAGTAATCAAAGCACAGTGGTAACTCACACGAGACAAATGACGATCTCAGGTCGATGAACTAACCTGTACACATGTCACCAGGGAACTGCTATCTAACGCCAGGTATAATCCCAACTAGTAGGTTCCCGGCGAGTCCTGTTCGGTGTACTCATAACCCAATGAGCACCTGTATACATCTTTGGTGAACCAACTGACACCAGTGGCTTGTGAGACCGGCCACCGCCCCTCGTTGGGGTCTCGACTGTATACACTAGTCTACTCTGGAGTATCGATGCCCTGTCTCGAAAACTCCCACGACTAGGGACCTTTTAAGGATGTGCTTATAGACCCCAGCTCCCACGTATATGATCGCCATCATACTGCTGGCAGTCAAGCAAGGATCCTAAGGGCTCTATCAACATGCAATAGTGACCTGTAAGTTTACCTGAAGCAGTACACGATGATAAAGATAAACCAGATAGCATACTATCATCTTGAGTGAGACTGTCCTACCGGTATAGGTCCTCCCTCAATCATTGCAATCACGTGCCTGTGATCCAATAATTGACTCTGAGGGCACTATATCCAACAATCTCCCACTTGCACTCAAGGATAATTATTGCGATGTCGCATACTCACAGCCCGTGTGATACCGAACACCCAACTCCTTTACTAATCAGTTTCACAAAGCTCGTTTGCGAAACTATTGCGTTCGAGGAATAGCCTCAGTGAGTGGATCAGCTGTGATGTTTCTTTCTATGTCTCTCTTTATCTCAAGTTCGCGGAGAGACCCATCTCCCGAAATGAGCAATACCTGTCTTAGAATGTGTCTGGATATCTGATGGGACCTAGCTCATAAATGAACTCCAAATCCAAACTTCTTAGACTGTATCGTCAACTGAACTTAATCAGTATCCTGCGCCATGCCTCCCTCAATATCCGCTTGAACCACCTGTCCAAAATACTGCCCCTCGTCAGAGGGAAAACTATAACTCTGACAGTCACTCAGTCATCCAGGTCACCTTGGAAGCCTGGAATGATAACTGTCTCCAAAAAGAGGTTGTCGTTATCATATCCGTAGAACATCCACTTATGTCCTAAAACTGTTTCTGAATGTTTCCATAGGATTGGATCAATATCAACTTATTGCGTCTAATGCAAAAATAACATATGGTGTGGTACTTGACATCTCATGATCGACTCAATTGCCTAAGCAAGTGATCTGCCAATCATGCACATCCCTCTCCCTTTTAGTCTGTAAGACTCCTTTAGAGAGGGTGACTCCATCACTTGCAGGTGTACTACCGTGTCTGGAGTCGTCCATTCTAAAACACCTTTAGAATGCTGTCTAAGTACCTAGATTGGGAAACTACCCAAATCTAGACCTAAAACCATAATCTAGTAACCAGAATGTCTGATATAAAATCCAATTCCTATGTGGAGAAACCACTGTGTGACAACCAAAGTATAACCGATTGTAGTATAGGAATATCACTTCCTACTCTGTGTATGTCATCCAAATACCAGGACATCACACCCTACTACCTTCTTAACAGATCCATCCCCTATTCTGATGAAGTCAAACCTATGACTGTCACATCAGAAATAGATGATCTATCTCCTCTATATCTGCTTTAGTCCATAAATAGACATAAGCTACTTGTCCACCAATGCTTCCGTTGCTCCCACTGACTACGACAACCCTCTGGCAGAGTCATATAGACGTACACTTCTAAAGCTTGTTTAGAACGATGCTATACTCATCCTCCTGCCGGGTCTCATAGCCTGGAACAACAGTACTGGCAAGTCTGGGTAAACAAGAACCTCCCTGTCACTGTCCTTAAGGCTACCGGAGTACCTCTCGGGTGCCTGAGGTTACCCACCATATCTGCGGAGTGGCCAATGGAATGTCATTACAGATAGAATCTGTAGGTTCCTATCAAATTTTCAGTAATCGTTTGCGGTTCTGGAATCACTTCCAGTTCTACCATACTCCCACTACTGTTTTCTGAAAAAATCCATTTTTATTAAAACTGTGGCGAGTCAAGAACAATATCACTATTGATCTTCCAGATGGTAGAAAGTCAACCCTCATCATAGCCTGGGTCAACCCACAAACAGCCATTACAGAAATGTGCCTTGAGTTATCCAGAGTCTAGTTTTAAGCATAAGCCGGACAACTCCCCGTACATTAACATCGTTATGATATGAACCGTTCTATATCCAATATAGAAACAGAGGCACTGATTTAATTGAACCAGATTCAAATCATGCAGCTGTCTCCAGTGCATGTCAACTAAATGGAAGGAGGCCGATCAGCGTTACTCAACTTAGGAATGCTCCCAATTATGAGTAACCTGAAAGAGATGCAAGTTCTCTTAATCATTACTATCAACTGAATACCATACACAAGTATCTACATCTTCGATCACCTTAAAGAATCCTGATACTTGCAACACCTGGTTCTCTACTCTATTCTTATACCTATAACTTCTCAAAACTTGGACCTTGTGTTTCTACGAAACACATGTCTAAGAACTAGAGAAGTCACAAGTAAATAGAATATAGTACGAGTACCAACCCCTCTGTCCTGATGGACACTGGACAATATACAATACTCTGTATAAGTCCCCTGAGTCTAATAACTCATTCCCTGTGTATCGTAGGTTGAAAACTGTACTTATGGTTAAGAAGAATTACACCGCTGTTTAATGCTCCTTACCTAACCATCCACTGATAAAGGTAAATGTCATGGACATAATCTCAAAAAGGTATATCCCACTCTATAAAAATAGATGTACATATATATCAATTTGAAATTGGTGCACAACAACGGATATTCAAGACCAAATATTTGCCGTCCGGCAAACTACCCAGGTGATTTCCTCAAATATCACCAATTACAATGAATTCCGATATAATGAGGATGATCACCTAATTCCCAATAACTTACTCCCACTCATCGTCTGTAAAACCATATAGATGTGAGAATCATACCTGGTAAATACATACCATGGAGCAAGTGCCTAATTGTGAAATCAGTTTTCTTTTAACAGTACACAGTGAAACTGAAACATTGAAATATTTCGATGGGGTATCCTGGTATTCCTACTAATGCCTCCTCCATTATCCAGATTCACAACTGTAACCGTATATTTCTTTGTCATCTCTCCAAATCCCTTTATATGTCTTTAGTCATTACCTTCTGTACACCCCTTTAGGCTAAATGGTTTTCTTCCTTCCCTACCGTTCGGCACCAGCCTATGGTTTGGAAGAAGACTATCCAATAAGCATAATGGGTGTACTGTCCCAATCCTAGGAGCACTCGCAACCCGAGAGAAGGTAAAGATAAAAGACAACTAAATAAACCTTTTTCCTATTTCTCCTGAACCAGAATCCATCCCCGAACTGGAACAAGTTCCTTTCGAGTTCGTATATAACCATATGATGGAGTATCCAATAAACTGTGGACCTTCGTAGTGATACGGAGTGTCCTGGAGAAATACAAGGGTGATTTAGGATTGACGAAGAAATACTTGGTTTTGTTGTGAACAGCAGTCGCAATTTACTTTGCCCTCTTACTAATCCCTTGATATGTCTTTACTTAATACCTTCTATACACCTTTTAGGCTAAATGGTTTTCTTCATTCCCTACCGGTCGGAACCTGCCTATGGTTTGGAAGAATACTATCCAATAAGCGTAATAGGTGTACTGTCCTAATCCATGGAGCACTCGCAACCTGAGAGAAGGTAAAAAGGAAAAGACAACTAAATAGTCCTATTCGTTTTCTCCAGAACCGGAAACCATCCTCGAATAAATTCCTTCGAGTTCGTATATAACCATACGATGGTTTTATCCAATGGAAGTGGACGTTCGTAGTAATACGGGGTGTCCTGGAGAAAATGGTAAAAGTAGGAGTGGCAATGAGGTATGCAACTCAGACAATCCAAAAGTCCAGTCTTATAAGAAGGTTCGGTCAACTTGGTCACTGAGTCAAAGTCACGGGTCGGGTCATGGTCGCTGCCAAAGAGAGAGAGAAAAGAAACACTCAGCGTGCACTCTAACCTAGATCAGAATGGTTATCAATTTATCTAATCAGGAAACCTCCTACTGTATTGTCAAATTCTCCTCCGAACCTTAAAGAAGAATTAGTCGGGATCACCCGAGGAGTAAACCAACTCATCAGTGGGAATCGGGATCCAACTATCATCGCGTGATAATGTGACGGAATCCACTCACATTATCACACTCCAGAAGGTATGCGCATGCCTGGCAAGTTTCAGTTTCTTTAGAAACTCCCGATGTGTGTTTTTACCCCTAGGACCCAAGTGACCTTGACGGAGTCAACAAATCAAAGAGTCCCAGTCAAGTTCAACCCGTCATTATCTGGATTGCATTAAACCCACCCGTAAGTTCCCTTGACGGAGTCAACAAGGCCGCACGACTATCCTAACCAATCCCATTTATGCAACAAACAAGCACCACTTAGCTACCGTACACTACGCCTTGACGGAGTCAACAAACGCAGCACGAATACTAAACAATACCGTAAGAAATGACGGAGGGCTACGGCTGGTTTTTGGCGAAAAATCTTTAACGTAATGAACTTGATATTGTTGAAGGAACTACATAGCCTTTTTATAAAAATTATAGTGATGAAAACTTTTGCTAAAGAGGTCACTCCCGGTGAAGGGATCTCAGCTCTTTCCCCATAGAATGAGGTGTAGGATATTCCTACTGAATACCACGATGCAAAGTAAAAAGTAATCGGCTATAGTGAAGTTATTGCCCTGACGCAAACTTCTGTCCAAGGGGTCACTCCCGGTGAAGGGATCTCGGCCCTTGCCTCGTCGACTGAGGTGCTGGATATTCATAACCGAATACCACTGTGCAAAACAAAAGAGAACGTCCTTGCAATAACAGCTTTTTGAAAAATGTTCCAACAACATCAGAATAGGTTTGTTTAGCTTGCATTGATCCTAATCAACGCAGTCCCATCAATTGATCACACCAAAAAAAGAACGAAAATAATGATGTACGTATATACCATCCGCATTCGCCACTGGGTCCCGTCATCACCCGTTAGGTTACTTAACTAACGACAGAGCGGGGACTGGACTAGCGCGGATGCAAAATATATACAACATCTACTAGTATATATATCTGTTAGTTATATGTATGCCCTAGAGGCCATTACTGTACATTGGATGTATATTGTAGTGGATGCTGGGACATATATAGGGAGGACTTTCTTGCTCGACATAATAGTATGCTATCTGGTTGCTCTTTACCTTAACGTGTATACTGGATGACTCTCTGTTACATGTTGGTAAAGCCCTTAGGATATGTACTTGACTACCTGGACTATGATGCGGATCATACTAGTGGGGACATGGTAGTCCATAAGTATATCTTTCAAAGTCCCTAGTCGTGGGTGTATCGAGACGGGGCATCGATATACCAGAGTAGACTAGCGTATACCTTCTCGACCCATACAGATGGGCGATGGATGATCCCATATCCATTGGTGTTTGACATCAGAGATGATATACGGGTGCTCAGTAGAGACTGGGTACACTGGACGGACTCGCCGAGAACTCCCAGATGGTATTATACCTTACGTCAGATGGCAGTTCTCTGGTGACACTGGTACAGAGTAGTCTGTTGACCCGAGATCGTCATAGAGTCTTGTATGGTTCCCACTGTGCTTTGATTTCCACCTTACCACGTCCAAGAGGGCGTGCAAAACGGTGGTTTTTGGGTACAGTCCCGAATCACATGGAGGCAATGAGCGATAGGAGGGGATTCGTCTCTCCCGGTATAGGGAGTTGATGTTGCACTGTGTTCGATTGGCTATAAACAGAAATCCCTGGCCAGGGTTGCTGAGATTTACTGTTATGTGTTACCTGTAGTTTCTCGAACTGTTATAGACCTCATATTGACACGACTTATCGAGCTATTGGGGTTTGACGTTTACCACCCCTAGGCAAGATATGCGACATATCAGACGAACAGACCGGACTGTACGGTAGTGTTACTGGTTGGATTCACTGGAGTGTGAGCGGGCTTGCTCATCGATCTTCTGATCGCTCAATACCCGGGTGGCCGTTACGTTTAGCATACCGCTTGCGGCTTGTGGGTGCTTGATATGATCATCATCTGCTGCCGGCGTATTGACGAGTCTTTAGAGTCCTACACAGAGGTTTCCTGGCTCAAGCGAAACGAAATAGGAGCGCATATGAGATATGTGCGTGACCGAGAATAATGCGTGTATGTGATACCGTATTCTATTCTCGCGATTTGTGACATTGATCGGTTATATGCGATATATCCGGGTTATCGGATCAAGTGTTGATTCGATAAGTTGTTACTATTGATATTAGTCGGTTATATGCGATATGACCGGGTCGTTAAATCAAGTGTTGATTTAGTGATTTAATGTATAATTATATATTTGATATATCACTTTACATTAACTAATATAGGTTCACTTAAATGGATTTTCTCACTTGAAGTTCACAAGTTGTATATGTGATATACTTTTGTGCACTTGATTGTATCATATTTGATGATACATGTTAACTTGGTTAAGTGTAAAGATTAAACATGGTTAAGTTAATGATTAGGGTTTTGATTATCTTATTCATTCATTTATTTATTTATTTATTTGTTTTGGAAAAGATAAAGAAAGAATGGTGGCTTTGTTTGTTTGTTTGTTGAAGATTCATGAAGCTTTGACTTAGTCACCATTCTTGTCTTCATACTTAAACCTAACCATTTAAACAAACCATGGTCTATTCTCTACACTTAACTAAGGTTAGTATTATGATAAGTATTCATTTTTCCTTTTCATTTTAATAACTTATCATAATATTATCATCTTCTTCTTCTTCTTCTTCACAAGAAGAAGAAGCAAGACTTCATCAATGGCGACTTGATGAAATGAGTGAGAAATCCAATTCTAAAGTCTACCCACTTCCTATTTCTTCATCCTCTATCTCTTGCCATGAAGTAGAGTGTGTTTTCTTCACAAGTTTCTTGACTTAGTGAAGTTGGAGCTTGATCTAGCGATGCCTCAACGTAGATCATCTTCGGCATCGTCGTCGATGACCTAGCCCGCTTTTTCTCCGAGGTGGAGAACCGGATCTACAAAGGTTGTATTTCCGTTTACCTAGTTAAGTTGTTTACTAGTTTCATTTTATCGCCTAAAATTCTAGCCAACGATCCGTAGTCTAGGGTTTCTCGGCACCGTAATTTTTGTAAATTGGCATGGTTGATGCCTTGTGAGACCTCTAGTGTGTGCCTAGGAACCCTACAGTGGTATCAGAGCCTAGCTAGAGCTTTAGGCGAAGTCTAGACGGAGTTTGAAGTCCGATCGAACCGGAACCCCATCTCCAAAATGCTCTCTGGACTTTTTCTGTATTTATGAATTTTTCGAAATTAAAAATATGCAGAAAACTAATAAGAAGACTCTAAGAATTACTGTACAAAACGGGACTCATGATTCCTCGTAGGCGCGGCGGAACCGCGGCATAAGCATGGCTTATGCGGCGGTTCCGCGGTCAACATGTCTCATCAGTCAACGATTTTGGCACAGTAACTTCTTTATTTTAATGCGTAGTTTTCTGGGTATTTTTAAATTTTATTCAAGAGTTGGATTTTCTGGGGTTGTTTTGGGGATTCGGTGTTTCGATCCGGGTATCAGATTTTGTCTATGTGGCTTTCCGGATAAATTTTAGAATATGTTAAAAAGTTCGACCGGATATAAATACCCACCTTTTCCCCTGTCGGGAAATTTCCAAGTTTTGGATTTTCCGTAGTTTAACGACGTTCTAAGTAGTGCAAGTAACGCGATGGACCCTCTAGAAGACAACAAACCTTAACTCAATTATGTGACCGTCTTGAACTGCCCTTTGAACCTTCGGGTTTGGGGCAGTACGACGTGCCACATGTGAGGCGTTGGCTTGACCCTTCTATAGCTGGACCGTTGGTACTGAGGCACGAACTGAATGTTTTTAGACTTGTTTCATGTGTTGATCTGTATCGGGAAAACTTGGGTGTTCGATTGTTCGATCGGAAAGTTTGACATTTTCTATTTATCCGGAATGGGATACAATAATTGGAATTCACAAGAAGTTATGAGATAACTGAATGAATGTTATAAACATAGCAGTTTAGTCTCACTTGATCAGTTGCCAAGGAATTTTGATGTGATCAAAAGTCCGTCGCAATCACGTAGCGTACGCGGATACTCGCCGGGTAAACTTAATAGACAGCCTCACCCCATAGCCCCGACCAAGTGACTGTAGGAGAACCCCGTCGCCGAAAGCATCCGTCCGGGTGCTCGCGGCAGCGGGGTTCCGCCTTGGTGCACTTCGTCGACGGTATCATGGGTGCAGCCGCCTACTAAAGTTTGCGACGAGCATTCGATCAGGATGTCGGGAATCCTGTTGAATTGCCCGACTTGGTATTGAAAAGTGTTTTCGATTTTGAGACTAAAATGCGGGGTTTATAATTGTTAGGCATGCGATGTCTAAGTAATTCATTTGGTCAGGCATGCGATGTCTGAGGAGGTTGCGGATTCCAACTGTTGTAGTTTTACACTTTCTTTTCTGTGACCGTAAGTGTAATATGTGATATCGCCGGTTTCGTTGCTATATGTCAACGACAATTGGGATGGACATATTTACTTACGTTGATGACATGTGATGTTATGTGTTGCTGGATATGTTATATTGGATCGTCGTATTTGAATAGCCGGGGGTTTTTATGTGAGATGAGTGTTTTTCATTTTCATTCATGTAAAAACTTGTATGTAATATTCTTTTATTGGGGCACTTCCAGGTTGCGGAAGTTGTCACCCGTTGTATATTTTTTACTTTTCCGTACTAGGATAGACCCAAGGAGGAGGGCACAAGTAACTGGGTTCTGGAGTCCAGTGGGAGACCAACTCGAGGAGTCGAGTCCGGGTCTCCTAACTCCAGAATTGGTAGGGTTGCTTGCCGCTCTCGTAGGGGTCTAGGGGTGTGGGTTTGGCTATTCATCACGACCGTGGAATCCGTGTTTTATACTGGCTCGTATTGAAAACACAGACGTCCTAGTATATCCAATATTTCATATGATTCTTCTACTGCGATATCTGTGATGTGATCATGTGTTGTTCTGTGATAGATACAGTATATAGTATATATGATATATTATATAGACGTTACTTATGTTTTACACCCACGCTAGCCCTGCCCCGCTCTGCCGTTAGTTACCTAACCTAACGGTGCATGAGGGGACATCGAGGTGAATGCGGATGGCATAAGTGTACGTCGTATTTATCTGTGATGTTTAGGTAATTTAAATGATGGGACTTCATTAATGTGATTAATGAAATAAAAGAAACCTAAGATGTTGTAGAATCGAATTTCAAAATAAAACAGGTAGCTACAGTTCTTGCTTTGCACAGCGGTATATATGATATATCCTGCACCTTATTCGATAGGGAAAGGACCGAGATCCCTTCACCGGGAGTGACTCCTTTAGCAATAACTGGCAGATGCTACAAACTCGGTTTGTCTTTTGATAGCTTTTAAGTGTTTTTGCTTTGCACAGTGATATATATGATATATCCCACACCTCATTCGACGAGAAAAGGACCGACGATCCCTTCACCGGGAGTGACTCCTTTAGCAAAACTAGAAAAGACTCAAAAACACTCCATTTCAAAATTCATTCGATCCTACAACGATATCAAGTTCTTTACGCAATAGGTTTTCAGAAAAACCTGTCGTAGCCCTCCGTCATTTCAGATAAGTACTAGTTAGTATTCGTGCTACGTTTGTTGACTATGTTAAGGCGTAGTGTGCGGTAGCTAATTAGTGCTTATCTGTATAAGCATATGATGCGATTGGATTAGGGTAGTCGTGCGACTTTGTTGACTATGTTAAGGGTCGTGCGGGTGGGTTTAATTCAATCGGAAAATGATGGGTTGAACTTGACTAGCACTTATGATTTGTTGACTATGTTAAGGTCATATAGCTGCTAGGGGCAAAATATTATCGGGAATTTCAAGTGTTGAAATTTGCAATGAGATTGCATACCTTCTATGGGATAGTTGGATCCCGATACCCGCTGCAAGTAATTGTTACTCCTGGGAGAGTTTTACACATTACAATTAGCCGATCAAGTAGGTGTCTAGAAAGGTGTCAACGGGGTTACGCCTCTGGGAAAACGAGGTTTACTGTAATTAGGTTCGTGCGAAAGCACGGGGGACCTCCCTCAAAGTACCGACACTGGCCTGGCTGAAAGATTGGCGAACTTGTAGTGTGTAATTAATCCCGGCTAGTCTTTCCTTTTAGGGTTTGAAGGAAGATTTGATAAAAAGCAGTGGGAGCCATCCTGATTAGATAAAATAATAACCAATCTGATCTTGCAAGAGCGCACGCTGAGTGTTTTCTTCTCTCTCTCTCCTGGTAGCGACCATGTTACGCCTTAATCAAGATAATAATACGGATTATTGACCGAACCCGCTTGTTATACTGAGCTGGGGAATGTTGGTCCCGCTCCAACTTATAATTGTTATAAGACAGAGCAGGAAATTTGGGGAATACCAGATTTCCCGTGCCGCCCAAACGAAGAAAGTGCTTGTTGATGCATCATCTTCGGGTGTGTTCATTATACAGAACTGTTTCTCAGTATCCTCCGCATCCTTGGTATATGATACCGGATCAGGATCCCAGATATGTAATCTGTTACATAGGGCTACAAAAGGGTAGAAAAACAGAGAACGGGTGATAAGTTTCATGAGGCAGAAAACGGGGCAAGAGTTGCAGCCAAGTCTGTCGGTCACTGTCGCCCTGTATTATCAGTACATTGATTCTGAACAAATGCTATTAGATACCGAACCTGATATACAAAATCATATCAGTTTCTTTATTAGTAAAGAATGATAAAATTTTGTATTGTTGGATAATGTTTTGAACATTTCCTATATCAAAAGTTGATCGGTTCAGGCACGTTATCTAAAAGCATTGATGTTCTAAATCAAACTACAGTTCTTAGTATATGGAACACACACAAGAGGAAGAGTTCAGAATTGAACCATTCCTTCTTAAGGTATTGTAGACTAGGTCATATCAATGCGACCCGACTGGCTGGAGTTACATAAAGATGCATATTTAAATTAGTTTGAATTTACATCTTGTGAAACTCGTCAGTCATGTCACAAAGATAATATGACCATAGCTCCGTTTACTCGAAACAGAGAAAGAGTCAATGAACTCTTGGGACTGATACATGTTGATGTATGTAGGTCCCCTGTCTACACATGCCAAGACTAGTTCTTTCTACTTCATTACATTCTCTGATAATTTCTTAAGATTCAGACATATGTTCCTGTTGAAACACAAGTCCGAACCTTTTGAGATATTCACGGAATATAAGTTACAAGTAGAGAACCAAAATACGGGTATAAGTATTATGTCCTATGATGAGATAAGGGAGGAGAATACTTGAGCACGGAATTTCTGGACTATTCTAAAGGAGAATGAGATTCTCTGTCAGCATTACTCCTCCGTATATACCATAGCACGATGGTATGTCGGGGCGGAGCAGATACACCCTATATGATAAGGTGCGCTCTATGATGAGCACTACTGAGTTACCTATTTCCTTTTAGGGGGTTATGCACTTGAGAAGCTGCATACCTATTGAACTAGGGTTCAAATCAAATCAGTTGCCTACCACTTCATATGTGATATAGAAAGGGAAGAGCCCATATCTTAAGTTCCTTAAGATTTGGGGTTGTCCGGCCTATGTCTAAAAAGAAAAATCCGGACAAGCTCGAGGCAAGGTTAGTTATGTAGAACTGGAAGTGTTTCAGCTATACAAACTACAGCAGATGATTTGGTACAACCAAAGGATTCAGTAGATTCAAACGAACCTCAACCTCTCCGCCGATCTAGTAGGGTTCCTCACCCACCTGAGAGATACTTTGGTTTCTCTATGACAGTGGGAGCGAGGATTGCATCATGAGATGATGACCCAACTGGTTTCGAGCTGGCCATCAGGAGTAAGACTCTGTAAGAATGGCTGGATGCTTAGCGATCTGAGATGGAATCCTTATACACCAACAAAGTATGGACTTTGGTTGCTATATCTGAAGGGTTAAATCCCCATCAGGAGCAAGTATATCTTGAGAAGATTACTTGGTGTATATGGAAAAGTTGAGACTTTCAAAGCTACACTTGTTAAAGGTTTTCGTCATCGACCAGGCGTGGAGAATGATGAAACCTTTTCCAGTACCTATGCTTAAGTCCATCCGGATCCTACTTGCCACGGCTACATACCATGGCTATGATATCTGGCGGTTGGGTGCCATGACTGCTTTTCTAAATAATGATTTAGAAGAGAATGTCTATAAGTACACAGCCAGAGGGCTTCGTAAACAGTGGGAGCAGTGGAAACGCGTGCAAGATGCTTTCTAGGATAAAGCAGGCATCGCGGAGTTGGAACGTCTGTTTTGATGGATTAGTCAAAGAGTTTGACATCATCAAAA
This sequence comes from Agapanthus africanus, assembly GCA_030015575.1. Taxonomy (NCBI): domain Eukaryota; kingdom Viridiplantae; phylum Streptophyta; class Magnoliopsida; order Asparagales; family Amaryllidaceae; genus Agapanthus; species Agapanthus africanus. The sequence goes on from JASDDO010000012.1 coordinate 361,035,007, forward strand.
TGGTAGATGAACCTTGTATAAACAAAAAGGTAGTAGGGAGTATGGTGGTAATCCTCGTAGAGTACGTGGATGACATACTCTTGATAGGGAAAGAGTTTCCTATGCTACGCTCGATCAATCTCCGCTTATCACAATGATTCTCCACATAGGATCAAAGTGATACCTACTAAATCCTGGGTTTTGGATCTATGAGATAGATCTAAATGGATATTAGGACACTCACTAGTTGTAGTGAGATGGTATCAATCGATCCTGGGGAGAATCACTGGAAGTGTTCCAGGGTGATGAAGACGACTGAATGTCAGTCGCAGGCATTGTCTTTACCCTCAGTAAAGGGACGGTATGTTGGAAGAGTTCCAAGCTAGATATCGTGGCATACTAGACGATAAAAGCTAGATACATCGCTACTTAAGATGCTACCAAAGAGGCAGTCTGGATGTATATTTGTTCATGAGATGAACTTAGTTCCTCCCATTGTATGACAATGGAATTATGGCTTATTCCAAGGAACGCATGTCCCATCAGTGATCCAGACATATTCTAAGGCTGTATCACCTGATCATGGAGATAGTTGATCTCCAGGGTGATCGAGGTTAGGAAAGCAGACTCAGAGGACAACATGACGGATCCACTCACAAAGGCCTATTCCCAGAGAGAGACTTTTAAGGGATGGTTGAGTATGAGATACTTCAACCACTGCTGTACAGATGGTCCTAGTGCAAGTGGGAGATTGTTAGTTATATGTATGCCCTAGAGGCCATTACTGTATATATGATGTATATTGTAGTGGATGCTGGGACATATATAGGGAGGACTTTCTTGCTCGACATGATAGTATGCTATCTGGTTGCTCTTTACCTTAACGTGTATACTGGACGTCTCTCTGTTACATATTGGTAAAGCCCTTAGGATGTGTACTTGACTACCTGGACTATGATGCGGATCATACTAGTGGGGACATGGTAGTCCATAAGTACATCCTTCAAAGTCCCTAGTCGTGGGTGTATCGAGACGGGGCATCGATATACCAAAGTAGACTAGCGTATACCTTCTCGACCCATACAGATGGGCGATGGATGATCCCATATCCATTGGTGTTTGATATCAGAGATGATATACGGGTGCTCAGTAGAGACTGGGTACACTGGACGGACTCGCCGAGAACTCCCAGATGGTATTATACCTTACGTCAGATGGCAGTTCTCTGGTGACACTGGTACAGAGTAGTTTGTTGACCCGGGATCGTCATAGAGTCTTGTGTGGTTCCCACTGTGCTTTGATTTCCACCTTACCACATCCAAGAGGGCGTGCAAAACGGTGGTTTTTGGGTACAGTCCCGAATCACATGGAGGCAATGAGCGATAGGAGGGGATTCGTCTCTCCCGGTATAGGGAGTTGATGTTGCACTGTGTTCGATTGGCTATAACCAGAAATCCCTGGCCAGGGTTGCTGAGATTTACTGGTAAGTGTTACCTGTAGTTTCTCAAACTGTTATAGACCTCATATCGACACGACTTATCGAGCTATTGGGGTCTGACGTTCACCACCCCTACGCAAGATATGCGACATATCAGACGAACAGACCGGACTGTACGGTAGTGTTACTGGTTGGATTCACTGGAGTGTGAGCGGGCTTGCTCATCGATCTTCTGATCGCTCAATACCCGGGTGGCCGTTACGTTTAGCAGACCGCTTGCGGCTTGTGGGTGCTTGATATGATCATCATCTGCTGCCGGCGTATTGACGAGTCTTTAAAGTCCTACACAGAGGTTTCCTAGCTCAAGCGAAACGAAATAGGAGCGCATATGAGATATGTGCGGGACCGAGAATAATGCGTGTATGTGATACCGTATTCTATTCTCGCAATTTGTGTCATTGATCGGTTATATGCGATATAGCCGGGTTATCGGATCAAATGTTGATTCGATAAGTTGTTACTATTGATATTAGTCGGTTATATGCGATATGACCGGGTCGTTAAATCAAGTGTTGATTTAGTGATTTAATGTATAATTATATATTTGATATATCACTTTACATTAACTAATATAGGTTCACTTAAATGGATTTTCTCACTTGAAGTTCACAAGTTGTATATGTGATATACTTTTGTGCACTTGATTGTATCATATTTGATGATACATGTTAACTTGGTTAAGTGTAAAGATTAAACATGGTTAAGTTAATGATTAGGGTTTTGATTATCTTATTCATTTATTTATTTATTTATTTGTTTGTTTTGGAAAATATAAAGAAAGAATGGTGGCTTTGTTTGTTTGTTTGTTGAAGATTCATGAAGCTTTGATTTGGTCACCATTCTTGTCTTCATACTTAACCCTAACCATTTAAACAAACCATGGTCTATTCTCTACACTTAACTAAGGTTAGTATTATGATAAGTATTCATTTTTCCTTTTCATTTTAATAACTTATCATAATATTATCTTCTTCTTCTTCTTCTTCACAAGAAGAAGAAGCAAGACTTCATCAATGATGACTTGATGAAATGAGTGAGAAATCCAATTCTAAAGTCTACCCACTTCCTATTTCTTCATCCTCTACCTCTTGCCAAGAAGTAGAGTGTGTTTTATTCACAAGTTTCTTGACTTGGTGAAGTTGGAGCTTGATCTAGCGATGCCTCGACGTAGATCATCTTCGGCATCGTCGTCGATGACCTAGCCCGCTTTTTCTCCGATGAAGCCGATGCAAGAGTCAAGGTTCAATTTGGACAGCGGAGAGGACTTCATTAAGGAGCCGTGGAGGTGGAGAACCGGATCTACAAAGGTTGTATTTCCGTTTACCTAGTTAAGTTGTTTACTAGTTTCATTTTATCGCCTAAAATTCTAGCCAACGATCCGTAGTCTAGGGTTTCTCGGCACCGTAATTTTTGTAAATTGGCATGGTTGATGCCTTGTGAGACCTCTAGTGTGTGCCTAGGAACCCTACAATATCAATATATAATATTCGCTCAAGGCGTGATAAAATGCAACATCACAGAAATGTAATAAGCATCACAGAACAATACAGATATCTGGGATCCCCGGGTTTCATAGAGCCGCTACTGAAACCCGACGTTCCCGTGGTCGTGTGGATAGCCTGTGCAATGAAATCCTAGACCCCTACGGGTGCGGCAAGTTACCCGCCAAAACCTGAAGCGAGGCAGCCCCCTTCAACAACGTGAATGGACCACCCAGCACTTCACGGAATCCGGTAACTTGAGCACCCCTCCTTGGGTCAACCTGTACCCCTACGAGTGCGGCGAATAGCCCGTCAATTCTAGAGTGAAGCCCCCTCCGTCTCAAAGCCATGAGATGCGGGCTCGTTGCCCTCTAGAACCCGGCTATCCGTGCACCCCTCCGCGGGGTAATCCTAGTACAGAAAGTAAAATATACAATAGGTACATAGACCTCAGCCCGGTCGTGCCCCAAAAGAATAATATACAAACAGGCAGTGACGGCAGTCCACATGTCGGACGCTCGCCCCGCAATATCAAATGTACATAATACGAAAACTGTACTACCATTGCAACCGGACTATCCACCATGACAAATCCGCAACATCACAGCACAACACAGAACATCAACGTTAATGTCACGTTCGCAAATCCGTCTAAAAGGGCTATAGCAGTTAGACAGGATTTACCGATCAAATGACATTCACGGTCGAAGATATAATGTAAATACTGTGAACTAACATGTTTAAAATTTTGATCGACAAAAATTCCCGAAGTGGGCCCCAAGCACAATACCCAGTATTCAAATAAATCTGAGCCCAAACAGAATATACCAAAAATCCCAATTTCAACTCAGAAAGCCACTATAGAAATTTGGTCCAATGAAGAGCTAGAACGGCGGCGGAACCGCGGCCAAAATGGGGTTTAGGCCGCGGTTCCGCGGCGTTCCTAATCAATCAGTCCACCAAATTTCTGCAGTGCCCCTACAAAACCCTGCCTGATTTTCTCCAGTACACCAAATAATTTTTTGACCACAGAAAAATTTCGACAGAAACTGTGATTTGAAAATGCGGTTTTTGGAAAATTCATTCGATTGAACTTGTAAACACGTTAGAGCAAGTTAGACTAGGTTAATGGCGTGACTCTGATACCATGTAGGACTACGGTAGCGCCCCGGCCGTCTTTCCGAGGCCAAAATGCGGAAACAAAAATTTTCTTAACTTTAAACCGGCACTACCGCATCCTAATAACCCGGATCGAACCATTAAACTATACCTAGAAATCAAGAGAAAGGGTAGAAAGCTATACCGAGCGATCCGTGTCCTTCGGTCTTCGGCCTCCACTCCGATCTCCTCACGGAATCTCCGGTCTTCATCTTCTCGTCGGAATGAGCACCACATCGCCGGGTTCTTTTACGGGCTCCCACCTCTGGACCGAGGCAACTCGGGCACGAAGTTGGCGAGTCGACGTGCCCAAGGATGCTGTAGATGAAGTTTAGAAACCAATGTCTCAATAGGGTTGATATTGCCTTTGATGGAGAAGGAAAAATGAACTTTGGAGAGGTGTTAGGGATTTTGCAGGCAAGCAAAAATGAGATGAATGATTTTTTCTCATACGAGAAATGAATCCCCTCTCACTCTCACCAAGGAATGGCCGGCCAAAAGAATTGAGGAAGGAAAAAACCACAAGTAGGTGAGTGTAGGGATGTCTCAAGGTGACCATAAGAAATGTGTTGATATTGAGGAATTATGGTCACACCAAAATCTTATCATTTCCTATCACATTAAATGCTAGCCATGATGAGAACAAAAAGCAAAGATGCTATGTTATCATAATCACTCATATCACAAATAAACCCCTCCACTTAGCTAATTTGCAAACTTGCAAATTAGCCCCTCCAACAGAAAAAACCGGCCGCGAAGGAACAAAGGAAAACTGGCCGGAACGGAATGCAAACTGGCAACTTCAGAAAACTGATCCCGTAATAAATTACAGGAAAATCCCGCGACTGTATATACATACCCGCATTTGTATTCCCATTGAATAAAAATGCAAAGAGACAAAATCTACACTGCACAATACTAGGATCCGGCTTAAACCAAAGCCCGCTAGTATTATCCGCCCGATCATGATTCATGCAATACCGCACGTATCTGATCGAACCCTGCCATATCTCCATACGTCCTCTACAGCGTTTCGCCCGAAACTTGAGAAAACGGTCTGTGGGGGACTCTAAAGACTCGTCAATACTTTGGTTGTGGATTTAACCACTAGCACGTCAGAGATATTAGCAATACGTAACGGGCTACCAGGTATTGACCAAAAGGGACGTCGATGAGAGAACTCATCCTGACACCTTACTGAGCCTGTCAGTGACAATATCCGTACATTCCGGTCCGTTCGTCTATGAGCATCACATGGCGGGCCAAGGGGGTTGGTAAAAGTCAGACCCCCAAAAGCGGTACAAGTCGTATCGGGGTGTAGCCCAGAACACCCTGAGATACTACTGGAATACCAACCAGTAAATCTCCTGCCTCGGCCGAAGGCTTTGTGTAACGGCTCCCCAAGACACAGCGCGACCTCACCCCCAATACCGGGAGAGACGAAACCCCTGCCGATCCGCTCACTGCCTCCATGTGGCTCAGGACTGTACCCAACTAAAGCCTGTTTGCACGACTCCTTTGAGCCGTGGTAGGGTAGTAATCAAAGCACAGTGGGAACTCACACGAGACAAATGACGATCTCATGTCGATGAACTAACCTGTAAACATCTCACCAGGGAACTGCTATGTATAATCCCAACTAGCAGGTTCCCGGCGAGTCCTGTCCGGTGTACTCATAACCCAATGAGCACCTGTATACATCTTAGGTGAACCAACTGACACCAGTGGCTTGTGAGACCGTCCACCGCCCCTAGTCGGGGTCTCGACTGTATACACTAGTCTACTCTGGAGTATCGATGCCCTGTCTCGAAAACTCCCAGGACTAGGGACCTTTTAAGGATGTGCTTATAGACCCCAGCTCCCACGTATATGATCGCCATCATACTGCTGGCTGTCAAGCAAGAATCTTAAGGGCTCTATCAACGTGCAATAGTGACCTGTAAGGTTACCTGAAGCAGTACACGATGATAAAGATAAACCAGATAGCATAATATCATCTTGAGTAAGACTGTCCTACCGGTATAGGTCCTCCCTCAATCATTGCAATCACGTGCCTGTGATCCAATAATTGACTCTGAGGGCACTATATCCAACAGGATTAGGGTAGTCGTGCGGCCTTGTTGACCATGTCAAGGGCCGTGCGGGTGGGTTTAATTCAATCAAGAAATGACGGGTTGTACTTGACTTGCGGTCTATGCTTTGTTGACCTTGTCATAGATCGTTTGGAGAAAAATATTATCGGGAATTTCAAGTGTTGAAATTTGCAATGAGATTGCATACCTTCTATGAGATAGTTGGATCCCGATACCCACTGCTAGTAATTGTTACTCCTGGGAGTGTTTTACACAGGACAATTAGCCGATCAAGTAGGTGTCTAGAAAGGTATCAACGGGGTTATGCCTCTGGGAAAATGAGGTTTATATTAATTAGGTCCGTGCGAAAGCACGGGGAACCTCCCTCAAAGTACCGACACTGGACTGGCTGAAAGATTGGCGAAGTTGTAGGATATAATTAATCCCGGCTAGTCTTTTCTTTTAGGGTTTGAAGGAAGATTTGATAAAAACAGTGGAAGCCATCCTGATTAGATAAAATAATAACCAATCTGATCTTGTAAGAGCATACGCTAAAGTGTTTTCTTCTCTCTCTCTCCAGGTAGGGACCATATCATGCCTTAATCAAGATAATAATATGGATGTATTGACCGAACCCGCAAGTTATACTGTGCTAGGGAACGTTGGTTCCGTTCTTTCTTATAAAAGTTATAAGACTGAACAGGATATAGGGGAATACCAGGATTCCCATGCCACCCGAATGAAGAAAGTACATGTTGATGCATTTTCTTCGGGTGTGTACGTTACATAGAACTGTTTCTCCATTTGCTCTACGTCCTGGGTATTAGATACTGGGTCAGGATCCCATATATGTAATCAGTTACATGGGCTTAGGAAAGGTAGAGAACTTGGAGAAGGTGATAAAGACATTAGAGTTGGAAATGGTGCAATTGTTGCAGCTAAGACTGTCGGGGAATATCACCTTGTGTTACCAACAAGTAATACATTGGTTCTGAACGAATGCTATTATATGCCAAACCTGATATGCAACATTATATCGGTTTCTTTGTTGAGTAAAGAGGGATATAATTTTGTATTACAGGATAATGTTATGAACATTTTCCTGAACCAAAAGTTGGTTGGATCAGGCACGTTGTGCAATGGCATTTATGTTCTAAATCAATCAACAGTTCTGAGCATAACAAACACACACAAGAGGAAGAGTTCAGAACTGAACGAATCCTTCTTATGGCATTGTAGACTAGGTCACATCAATGCGACACGGCTAGTTAAGTTATATAAGGATGGATATTTGAATCCGTTCGAATTTTCATCTTATGATACTTGCCAGTCATGTCTCAAGGGCAAGATCACCAAAACTCCATTTACGGGACACGGAGAAAGAGTTACTGAACTCATGGGACTTATACATAGTGATGTATGCGGTCCCATGTCTACACATGCCAGGGATGGTTCTTCGTACTTCATTACATTCACTGACGATCTCTCTAGATTCAGATATGTGTTCCTGATAAAACACAAATCAGAAGCTTTTGAGAAATTTAGAGATTATAAACAAGAAGTCGAGAACCAAACCGGGAAAAGTATTAAAATCCTTCGATCTTATCTAGGAGGTGAATACTTGAGCAATGAATTCCTGGGCTTCCTAAAAGAGAATGGGATTCTCTCTCAGCTTACTCCTCCGTATACACCATAGCACAACGGTGTATCGGAATGGAGGAACCGCGCCCTATTAGATATGGTGCGCTCTATGATGAGCATAGCTGAGTTACCTATTTCCTTCTGGGGGTAAGCACTGGAGACAGCGACATACCTACTGAATAGAGTTCCTACCAAATCCATGCCTACCATCCCATATGAGATATGGGGGGAAAAGACCATATCTTAATTTTATTAAGATTTGGGGTTGCCCGGCCTATGTCAAAAGACAAAAACCGTACAAACTCGAGGCAAGGTCTGTTTTGTGTAAATTTGTTGGATATCCCAAGCATTCGCGAGGGTATATCTTCTACCACAGTGAGGAACAAAGGGTGTTTGTTGCTCAACAAGCAACCTTTTTAGAAAAGGAATTTCTTGCAAAAGAGATTAGTGGCTCTGAGGCAGAACTGGAAGAGGTTCCAGCTGTACAAACCACAACAGAAGATTTTGTGGAACCAGAGGATTCGGTAGTTCCCGATGAACCCCAGCCACTCCGTCGATCTAGTATGGTTCCTCACCCACCTGAGAGATACTACGGTTTTCTCATGGATGGTGGGAGCGAGGATTGCATCATGGAGGATGATGACTCAACTAGCTTTGAGAAAGCCATCACGAGTGGTGACTCAGTGAAATGGCTGGATGCAATGCGGTCCGAGATGGAATCCATGTACACCAACAAAGTATGGACTTTGGAAGATGCTCCTGAAGGAGTAAAACACATTAGGAGCAAGTGGATCTTCAAGAAGATGTAGGGTTCATAGGCACTCTTGTGAAGGTTCATAAGGCATCAAACATGCCCGAATAAAATTTTAGATGTGCCGAACAACCCAAAGCCGGGATCATTGCTAGATTATTAGGGTTTAACATGCAAGTAAACATCATTACTACTAAGTGTGAGGGATTACAACGTTTGTAGTCCGCTCCTTCGCTTCATAAGCTCCGAGTAGAAGTCCCTTCGCCGCGATCAACGATCTCCCGGACTCAAGAGAGGCTCCACGACTCGAACGATCCATGGTAGCTTGTCGTATTCCCTTTCTCCGATGATCTACGTCGAAGTTGCAATAACTCAAGCTCTCTCACTCTAATGAGGTGAACACCCTAATCTAATGGGCTAGATTTGATGAGGATGATGGAGTAGTATTTATGCTTTCTTTTTATATCATAATCTCACATGAAATCATCACAAAAGGAATTTCTAGTAAGCTTTCTCAAAGCTAAAGAGAGAAGAAGACGATGGATGAAAAAGATAATCCTTTTGTGATGAATAGTTGTAAGAATATATGATTGATTACTGAACCATGGTCAAGGATGTGAGGCTTAACCTTTGTAGAGAATAAACTAGAGTTAGGGTTTGGTTAGGTTAATAATGAGTCATGGATAAGTATCAACCATAATATCTTAACCAAGACAAAAGGAAAGCTTCTAGATGGTGCAAGAATAAGCTAACCTAATCAAACCCTAATCTCTTTTTATCATCACTAAATATGATTCATAATAAATCATATCATGTTACTATAATATATATCACATATATATTATATTTGTGACAAAAGAAAATAATAAAATTAATATATATCGCATATATATCAATGAATTATCCGGTGAGAAAATGAAATAATAAAGCGAGGCAATATTAGATAATGTAGTACAATATATCATATATATTATTATACATTAAATCATCGAATCAACACTTGATCCGACAATCCGGCTATATCGAATATAACCGACTAATATATCATGTACCGATTAATCGAATCAACACTTGATCCGATGGCCCGGTTCATATCTAAATATCGCGAGAATATAATACGGTATCTCATATCGAATTATCCTCGGTCCTGCACATATCACATATGTGCCTCTACTCCATTTTTCCTGAGCCAAGAAACCTCTGTGTAGGACTCTAAAGAATCGTCAATACGCCGGTAGAAGGTGATGATCATATCAAACACCCACAAGCTGCAAGCGGTCAGCTAAACGTAACAGCCACCCAGGTATTGAGCGATCAGAAGATCAACAAGCTAGCCTGTCCCTTCTCCTGTGAATCCAATCAGTAACACTCCCGTACAGTCCGGTCTGTTCGTCTGATATGTCGCATATCAAGTCTTAGGGTGGTATACGTCAGACCCTAGTAACCGATAAGTCGTGTCGATGTGAGGCTCATAACACGTTGAGAAACTACTAGTAACACATACCAGTAAATCTCTTTATCAGCCCTGGCCAGGGACTTCCAGTTATAGCCAATCGAACACAGCACAACATCAACTCCCTATACCGGGAGAGACGAATCCCCTCCTATCGCTCATTGCCTCCATATGATTCGGGACTGTACCCAAAAGCCACCGTTTTGCACGCCCTCTTGGACGTGGTAAGGTGGAAATCAAAACACGGTGGGAATCACACAAGTCTCTATGACGATCTCGGGTCTACAGACTACCCTGTACCAGTGTCACCGGAGAACTGCCATCTGACGTATGGTATATCACCATCTGGGAGTTCTCAGCGCGTCCGTCCAGTGTACCCAGTCTCCACTGAGCACCCGTACACCATCCTTGATGTCAAACAATGATGGATATGGGATCATCCATGGCCCATCATATGGGTCAAGATGCGTATACGCTAGTCTACTCTGGTGTATCGATGCCCTGTCTCGATACACCCTCGACTAGGAACAGTTATAGGATATACTCATCGACTACCGTGGCCCATTAGTATGATCTCATCATAGTCCCAGTAGTCGAGTACAGATCCTAAGGTCTTTATCAACATGTAAGAGTAAGACAGTAAACCAGTACAAGTCAACATGTTAAGATAAAGTGAAACCAAATAGCATACTATCATGACGAGCAAGAAATTCCTCTCTGTATATATCCAAGCATCCACCATAATATACATCATATGTACAACAATGGCCTCTAGGGCATATACATAACTAACAATCTCCCATTTGCACTAAGGCCATATGCTGTAGTATCTCATACCTAGCATCCCGAATAATCTCTCAAACTGTATTTGGGGAATGGCCTTCGTAAGTGGATCCGCAGTGTTGTCCTTCGTATCTACTCCCCTAACCTCGATCTCCCGGCAATCAACTGTCTCCCTGATTAGGTGATACCACCTCAGAATATGTGTGGACTTTTGATAGGACCTGGGTTCCTTGGCCAAAGCCACAGCTCCATTGTTATCGCAATACAGAGGTATTGGATGCACAATGGATGGAACCACACCAAGTTCACTAATGAACTTCTTCATCCAGACAGCCTCTTTGGCAGCATCGTTGGCAGCGATGTATTCAGCCTCCATCGTCGAGTCTGCAACGGTATCCTCTTTGGAACTCTTCCAACATACCGCCCCTCCATTGAGGGTAAAGACAAATCCCGAGTGCGACTTAGAGTCGTCCTTATCACTTTGAAAGCTGGAATCGGTAAAGGACTTCACCCAGAGTTCTCCATTACCATACACCAAGAACATGTTTCTAGTCCTTCGCAAGTACTTGAGAATGTTCTTCACAGCTGTCCAGTGACTCTCTCCAGGATCTGCTTGATACCGACTCACTACACTTAGTGAGTATGCTACATCGGGTCTGGTACATAGCATCGCATACATGATAGAGCCTACTGCTGAAGCATAAGGTATCCCTTGCATGCGAGCTCTTTCCAAATCAGTCTTGGGAGACATCTCTTTGGAGAGAGTGAGTCCAGAGATCGTGGGTTGGTTCCCACACTTGGATTCTTCCATACTAAACCTCTTTAGTATGGTGTCAATGTACCTGGATTGGGACAATCCCAGTATCCGTTTAGATCTATCTCTATAGATCATGATTCCCAATATGCAGGAGGCATCACCTAGATCTTTCATTGAGAATCTTTGTGATAAGAAGAGCTTGACTGATTGCAGCATAGGAATATCATTTCCTATCAAAACTCTTTGACTACAAGGTTCATCTATATTTTTGATGAAGTCAAACTCTTTGACTACAACATCAAAACAGATGTTCCAACTCCGCGATGCTTGCTTTAACCCATAAATGGATTTAAGCAGCTTGCACACCTTTCCGCTGCTCCCACTATCTACGAAGCCCTCTGGCTGAGTCATGTACACGCACTCTTCTAAATCACCGTTTAGAAAGGCGGTCTTAACATCCATTTGCCAGATTTCGTAGTAATGGTATGCAGCAATGGCAAGTAAGATCCGGATGGACTTAAGCATAGCCACTGGAGAAAAGGTTTCGTCATAATCCACACTTGGTCGTTGACGAAAACCCTTTGCTACAAGTCTAGCTTTGAAAGTCTCAACTTTTCCATCTACACCAAATTTCTTTTTAAAAATCCACTTGCTCCCAATGGGTTTTACCCTTTCAGGAGCATTTTCCAAAGTCCATACTTTGTTGGTGTACATGGATTCCATCTCAGATCGCATTGCATCCAGCAATTTCACAGAGTCACCACTCGTGATGGCCTGCTCAAAACTAGTCGGGTCATTATCTTCCATGATGCAATCCTCTCTTCCATCATCAATGAGAAAACCGTAGTATCTCTCAGGTGGATGAGAAACCCTGCTAGATCAGCGGAGAGGCTGGGGTTCGTCGGGTGCTACTGAATCCTCTGGTTTTACCAAGTCTTCTGTTATAGTTTGTGTTGCTGGAACCTCTTCCAGTTCTACCTCAATGCCATTATTCTGTTTCATAAGAAAACCTTTTTCTAAGAAAGTGGTATGTCGAGAAACAAACACCTTTTTTTCCTCGGGGTGGTAGAAGATATACCCTTGTGAATTTTTGGGATATCCTACAAACTTACATAAGACAGATCTTGCCTCGAGTTTTTCCGGATTTTGCCTTTTGACATAGGCCGGACAACCCCATATCTTAATATAATTAAGATGTGGTCTCTTCCCTTTCCATATCTCATATGGAGTGGTAGGCACAGATTTGGTGGGAACTCTATTCAATAGGTCTATGGTTGTCTCAAGCGCATACCCCCAGAAGGAAATAGGTAACTCAGGTGTACTCATCATCGAGCGCACCATATCTAATAGGGTGCGATTCCTCCATTCCGATACACCGTTGTGCTATGGTGTGTAAGGAGGAGTAAGCTGAGAGAGAATCCTATTCTCTTTTAGATAATCTAGGAACTCATTGCTTAAGTATTCTCCTTCTCGATCAGATCGAAGAATCTTAATACTTTTGCCCGTTTGGTTCTCTACTTTGTGCTTATATTCTCTGAATTTCTCAAAAGCTTCAGACTTGTGTTTCAACATGAACACATGCCCATATCTAGAGAGATCGTCAGTGAATATAATGAAGTAGGAAGAACCATTCCTGGCGTGTGTAGACATGGGACCATATACATCACTATGTACCAGTCCTAAGAGTTCCGTAACTCTTTCTCCGTGTCCACTAAACGGAGCTTTGGTCATTTTTCCTTCGAGACATGAATGACAAGTATCATAAGATGATAATTCGAATGGATTCAAATATCCATCCTTATGTATCTTAGCCAATCGTGTCGCATTGATATGACCAAGTCTACAATGCCACAAGAAGGATTCGTTCATTTCTGAACTCTTCCTCTTGTGTGTGTTTTGTATATTGAGGACTATATTTTGATTTAGAATGAATATGCCATTATGTAACGAGCCTGATGCAATCAACTTTTGATCTAGGAATATGTTCATAACATTATCCTTTACTAAAAAATTATATCCTTCTTTACTTAATAAAGAAACTGATATAATGTTGCACATCATGTTCGGTATATAATAGCACTCATTTAGAATCAGTGTATTACGACTTGGCAATACTAGGTGATATTCGCCAACTGCTTTGGCTGCAATACTTGCACCGTTTCCTACTTGAACGGAATGATCACCTTTTCCCAGTTCTCTACCTTTTCGTAGCCCATGCAACAATTTACATTTGTGGGATCCTAATCCGGTATCTAATACCCAGGACGTAGAGTGAACTGAGAAACAGTTCTCAATAACTAACACACCCGAAGAAGATGCATCAACATGCATGTTCTTTTGGGCGGCTTGAGAATCCAGATATTCTCCTATTCCCTGTTCAGTCTTATAACTCTTATAAGAAAGAACGGGTCCAACGTTCCCTTGCTCAGTATAATAAGCGGGTTCAGTCAATACATCCATATTATTATCTTGATTATGGCCTGACATGGTCGCTACCTGGAGAGAGAGAGAAGAAAACACTTTAGCGTATGCTCTTGCAAGATTAGATTGGTTATTATCTTATCTAATCAGGATGTCTCCCACTGTTTTTATCAAATCTTCCTTCAAACCCTAAAAGGTATGATTAGCCGGGATTAATTACACCCTACAATTTCGTTAATCTTTCAGCCAGATCAGTATCGGTACTTGAGGGAGGTTCCCCGTGCTTTCGCACGGACCTAATTAAAGTAAACCTCATTTTCCCAGAGGCGTAACCCCGTTAACACTTTTCTAGACACCTACTTGATCGGTTAATTGTCCTGTGTAAAACTCTCCCAGGAGTAACTCTTACTCGCAGTGGATATCGGGATCCAACTATCACATAGGAGGTATGCAATCTCATTGCAAATTTCAACACTTGAAATTCCCGATAATATTTTTACCCCTAGCATGCTATGACCTTACGCATGCCAAACAACCCATAGTCCGCTAGTTAAGTTCAACCCGTACAATTCGTGATTGAATTAAACTCACCCGTACGACCCTTGACTCATGCCAAACAACGCCGTACGAATAACCTAATCCAATCGCATCTCATGCTACTGATAAGTAATAATTAGCTACCGTACACTACGCCTTGACGCATGCCAAACTTCCGCAGCACGAATACTAAATATTACTTATCTGAATTGACGGAGGGCTACGCAGGTTTTTCAGAAAACCATGAGCGTAATGAACTTGATATCGTCGTAGAATCATGTGAAATTTTGAAATGGAGTGTTTTTTAGGCTTTCATCAATTTTGCTAAAGAGGTCACTCTCGGTGAAGGGATCTCGGCTCTTTCCTCATCGAATAAGGTGCAGGACATATCATATATATCACTACGCAAAGCAAAACTCAAAAAGCAATCAAAAGAAAAACCGAGTTTTGTAGCATCTGCCAGTTTCGCTAAAGAGGTCACTCCCGGTGAAGGGATCTCGGCTCTTTCCTTATCGAATAAGGTGCAGGGTATATCATATATACCGCTATGCAAAGCAAAACTGTAGCTACCCTTTTTATAAAGTTTTGATTCTACAACATCTTTTAGATTTCTTTTCTTTTTATTAATCTCATTAATAAAATCCCAACAGCTTATGCTTCCTAAGCATCACAGAAGAAACGAAAGCATTAATATTTATATATCAACATATATATATATATATAATATAAGCATTCGTCTCAGGCAGTAATATGATCTCATCACAGAACATTGCAGTAGAAAAACATATATGAAATATTGGATATACTAGGTTCAGAGCACTCTTTTGAAGGTTCATAAGGCATCAAACATGCCCGAATAAAATTTTAGATGTGCCGAACTGCAGGGTTCTAGGCACGCGCACAAGGGTCTACGAGGCATCAACCATGCCCGATTAAAATTTTAGCCGTGCCGAACAACCCGAAGCCGGATCTTTAAACTAGGGTTTAGGCGAAAACTATCATGTTAAACACTTTAACACTAAGTGAGAGGGATTACAACCTTTGTAGATCCGGTCCTTCACTTCTTAAGCTCCGTGTTGAGGTCCCTTCGCTGCGATCATCGTGTTCTGGACTCTCGAGAGGTTCCATGAAGAGAAAGATGCAGTCTTGCTTCCGATCTTCGATACAATGATGATCTACCTTGAAGTTTCGTTAACACAAGTCAACACTCATAATATGAAGTGAACACCCTCATCTAAATGGCAAGGATAGATGAGGATGATGAAGTAGGATTTTTGCTCTCATTTATATTCTTTTTCTCATTCACTTTCATCACAAAAGAAAGCTTTTTCAAGAAGAAAACCAAGGAAGAAGAAGATGAATGAATATCATAACTTAATCCTTTTGTGATGAACAATGAATTATTGTAGTGGTTACAAATCTAAGCAAGGGTTAAGCATGAAAGAGTTAACCCTTGTAGAGAGTTAACTAGAGTTAATGGTTTGGATTGGGTTAACATAATATCTCACAAAAAGTATCACTTTTTCAAGAAGAAAACCAAGGAAGAAGAAGATGAATGAATATCATAACTTAATCCTTTTGTGATGAACAATGAATTATTGTAGTGGTTACAAATCTAACCAAGGGTTAAGCATGAAAGAGTTAACCCTTGTAGAGAGTTAACTAGAGTTAATGGTTTGGATTGGGTTAACATAATTTCTCACAAAAAATATCAAGCAACCACAAAGTCAATGCTTCATGAAGCTTCATGGAAGCTTCATGCAAAAGCTAACCCTAATCCAAACCCTAACCAAGTTTAAACCCTAATCCATTGTTAAATTTGTAACCCTAACATGTTACAATATTATATATCACATATACAATATTTTTTGTAACAATAGAAAATAATACAATTAACATATATCGCATATATATCAATGTATTATCCCGTGAGAAAATGAATCTTTTAGTGAGCTAATATTAGTTAATGTAATTTAATATATCATATATATTATTATACATTAAATTATCGAATCAACACTTGATCCGACAATCCGGCTATTTCACAAATAACCGAGTAATACTATGACCCGGCTATATCACTTATACCCGGCCAATATCTCATATCGCGAGAATCCAATACGGTATCATATACCGCATTATCCTCGATCCCGCACATATCACATATGTGCTCCTACTCCGTTTTGCCTGAGCCAAAAAACCTCTGTGTTCGACTCTAAAGAATCGTCAATACGCCGGCAGTAGGTGATGATCATATCAAACACCCACAAGCTGCAAGCGGTCTGCTAAACGTAACTGCCACCCAGGTATTGAGCGCTCAAAAGATCAACAAGCAAGCCTGTACATTCTCCTGCGAATCCAATCAGTAACACTCCCGTACAGTCCGGTCTCTTCGTCTGATATGTCGCATATCTCGTCTAGGGGTGGTAAACGTCAGACCCTAGTAGCTCGATAAGTCCTGTCGATATGTGGTCTATAACAGTTCGAGAAACTACCGATAACACTTACCAGTAAATCTCAGCAACCCTGGCCAGGGATTTCCGGTTATAGCCAATCGAACACTGCACAACATCAACTCCCAATACCGGGAGAGACGAATCCCCTCCAATCGCTCATTGCCTCCATGTGATTCGGGACTGTACCCAAAAGCCACCATTTTGCATGCCCTCTTGGACGTGGTATGATGGAAATCAAAGCACAGTGAAAATCACACAAGACTCTATGACGATCTCGGGTCAACAGACTACTCTGTACCAGTGTCACCGGAGAACTGCTATCTGACGTAAGGTATAATACCATCTGGGAGTTCTCGGCTAGTCCGTCCAGTGTACCCAGTCTCCACTGAGCACCCTACACCATCCTTTATGTCAAACACCGATGGATATGGGATCATCCATTGCCCATCATATGGGTCAAGATGCGTATACGCTAGTCTACTCTGGTGTATCGATGCCCTGTCTCGATACACCCTCGACTAGGAACAGTTATAGGATGTACTCATCGACTACAGTGGCCCCACTAGTATGATATCATCATAGTCCCAGTAGTCGAGTAATATCCTAAGGGCTTTATCAACATGTAACATAGAGACAATCAGAGTACATATTAAGATAAAGTACAACCAGATAGCGTACTATCATGTCGAGCAAGAAAGTCCTCCCTATATATGTCCAAGCACCCATTACAATATACATCGTATGTACAATAATGGCCTCTAGGGCATACATATAACTAACAATCTCCCACTTGCACTAGGGCCATCTGTTGTGGTATCACATACCCAACAATTAGCTGTGGTTGAAGTATCTCATACTCAACCATCCCATAAAAGACTCTACTGGGAAAAAGGCCTTTGTGAGTGGATCCGCGCTGTTGTCCTCTGTGTCGACTCTCCAAACCTCGATCTCCCTAGAGATCAACCATCTCCATGATCAGGTGATACTTCCTTAGAATTATATCTGGATTTCTGATGGGACGGGGGTTCCTTGGCTAAAGCCACAACTCCATTGTCACACAATGATAGGAACGAAGTTCATCTCATGAACTTATATATCCAGACTGTCTCTTTGGTAGCATCCTTGGTAACGATGTATCTTGCCTTTAATCGTCTAGTATGTTACAGTATTTAGCTTGGAACTCTTCCAACATACCGTCCCTCCACTGAGGATAAAGACAATGCCTACGACTGACATTCAGTCGTCCTTATCACCCTGGAACATTTCCAGTGATTCTCCCCAGGATTGATTGATACTATCTCACTACAACTAGTGAGCATCCTAACATCCAATTAGATCTATCTCATAGATACAAAAACCCAGGATTTAGGAGGTATCACTTTGATCCTATATGGAGAATCCTTGTGATTAGCGGAAATTGACCGAGCGTAGCATAGGAAACTCCTTCCCTATCAAGAGTGTGTCATCCACGTACTCTACGAGGATCACCACCATACTCCCCACTACCTTTTTGTATATACAAGGTTCATCTACCATTTTGATGAAGTCAAACTCTTTGACTACCACATCAAAACAGGCGTTCCAACTCCGCGATGCCTGTTTTATCACATAAAACATCTTGCACACGTTTCCGCTGCTCCCACTGTCTACGAAGCCCTCTGGCTGTGTACTTATAGACGCTCTCTTCCAAATCATCATTTAAAAAAGCAGTCATGACACCCAACCACCAGATATCGTAGTCATGGTATGTAGCCGTGGCAAGTAGGATCTGGATGGACTTAAGAATAGCTTTGAAAGTCTTAACTTTTCCATGTACACCTAGTAATCTTCTCAAGATACACTTGCTCCTGATGGGGATTTAACCCTTCAGATAAAGCAACCAAAGTCCATACTTTGTTGGTGTATAAGGATTCCATCTCAGATCGATAAGCATCCAGCCATTCTTACAGAGTCTCACTCCTGATGGCCAGCTCGAAACTAGTTGGGTCATCATCTCATGATGCAATCCTCGCTCCCACTGTCATAGAGAAAACCGAAGTATCTCTCAGGTGCGTGAGGAACCCTACTAGATCGGCGGAGAGGCTGAGGTTCATTGGAAACTATTGTATCCTTTGGTTCTACCAAATCCTCAGCTGCAGTTTGTATAGCTGGAACATTTCCAGTTCTACATAACAGACCTTGCCTCGAGCTTTTCCGGATTTTGCTTTTAGACATAGATCGGAAAACCCCCAATCTTAACAAACTTAAGATATGGGCTCTTCCCATTCCATATCACATATGAAGTGGTAGGCAACTGATTTGAGTTGAACCCTATTCAATAGGTATGCAGCTTCTCAAGCGCATAACTCCCAAAAGGAAAAAGGAAACTCAGTAGTACTCAACATAGAGCACACCATATCACATATGGTGCTATTGCTCCGCCCCGATATACCATCGTGCTATGGTGTATACGATGGAGTAATGCTAAGAGAGAATCTCATTCTCCTTTAGAATAGTCCAGGAATCTCCGTGCTTAAGTATTCTCCTCCTTGATCTCATCAAAGGACATAATACTTTTACCCGTATTTTGGTTCTCTACTTCTAACTTACATTCTTGTGAATATCTCAAAAGGTTCGGACTTGTGTTTCAACAGGAACATATGTCTGAATCTTGAGAGATCATCAGAGAATGTAATGAAGTACAAAGAACCGGTCTTGGCATATGTAGACAGGAGACTTTCATACATCAGCATGTATCAATCCCAAGAGTTCACTAACTCTTTCTCTGTTTCCAATAAACAGAGCTGTGGTCATCTTATCTCTGTGACATGACCAGCAAGTTTCACAAGATGTAAATTCAAACAAATTTAAATATGCATCTTAATGTAACTTCAGCCAGTCGGGTCGTATTGATATGACCTAGTCTACAATGCCTCAAGAAGAATTCGTTCATTTCTGAACTCTTCCACTCATGTGTGTTCTGTATACTAAGAATTGTAGTTTGATTTAGAACGTCAATGCTTTTAGATAACGTGCCTGAACCAATCTATTCTTGATATAGGAAACGTTCAAAACATTATCCAACATTACAAAATTATATCATTTCTTTACTAATAAAGAAACTGATATGATGTTGTATATCAGGTTCGGTATCTAATAACATTTGTTCAGAATCAATGTATTCTGGTAATACAGGGTGATAGTGACCAACAGACTTGGCTGCAACACTTGCACTGTTTTCTGTCTCATGAAACTTATCACCCGTTCTCAGTTCTATACCTATCTGTAGCCCATATAACAGATTACATATGCGGGATCCAGATCCGGTATCTTATACCCAGGACATAAAGGATACTGAGAAACAGTTCTATGTAATGAACACAACCGAAGATGATGCATCAGCATGCACTTTCTTCGTTTGGGCGGCACGGGAAATCTGGTATTCCCTAATTTCCTGCTCTGTCTTATAACAATTATAAGTTGGAACGGGACCAACGTGTTAGTTGTATGTATGCCCTAGAGGCCAGTATTGTACAGATGTTGTATATTATATTGGATGCTTGGACATATATAGAGATGACTTTCTTGCTCGACATGATAGTATGCTATCTGGTTGCTCTTTATCTTAACATGTACACTTGTCTCTTTATACTGTCTTATAGTTACATGTTGGTAAAGCCCTTAGGATGTGTACTTGACTACCTGGACTATGATGCAGATCATACTAGTGGGGACATGGTAGTCCATAAGTACATCCTTCAAGGTCCCTAGTCGTAGGTGTATCGAAACGGGGCATCGATATACCAGTGTAGACTAGCGTATACGCTTCTCGACCCATGAGATGGGCGATGGATGATCCCATATCCATTGGTGTTTGACATCAGAGATGGTGTACGGGTGCTCAGTGCTGACTGGGTACACTGGACGGACTCTCCGAGAACTCCCAGATGGTATTATACCTCACGTCAGATGGCAGTTCTCAGGTGACACTTGTACAGGTTAGTCTGTAGACCCGAGATCGTCATAGAGTCTTGTATGATTCCCACTGTGCTTTGATCTCCACCTTACCACGTCCATGAGGGTGTGCAAAACGGTGGTCTTTGGGTACAGTCCCGAGTCACATGGAGGCAATGAGCGATAGGATGGGTTTCGTCTCTCCCGGTATTGGGGGTTGATGTTGCGCTGTGCTCGATTGGCCGTAACAGGGAAGTCCCTGGCCAGGGCTGATCAGAGATTTGCAGGTAAGTGTTACCAGTAGTTTCTCGACCCGTTATGAGCCTCACATCGGCACGACTAATCGGTTATTGGGGTCTGACGTTTACCACCCCTAGACTTGATATGCGACGTATCAGACGAACAGACCGGACTGTACGGTAAGTGTTACTGGTTGGATTCACAGGAGTTTGAGCGGGCTAGCTCGTCGATCTTCTGATCGCTCAATACCCGGATGGCCGTTACGTTTGGCAGACCGCTTGCGGCTTGTGGGTGCTTGATATGATCATCATCTGTTACCGGCGTATTGACGAGTCTTTAGAGTCCTACACAGAGGTTTCCTGGCTCAAGCGAAACGAAATTGGAGCGCATATGAGATATGTGCAGGACCGAGAATAATGCGTGTATGTGATACCGCATTTCATTCTCACGATATATGTTTCAATTGGTTATATTCGATATGACCTAGTTATCGAATCATTGATTCGATAAATCGATACATTGGATTCTAGTCGGTTATGTACGACATGACCGGATCATTGAATCAAATGTTGATTTAATGATTTAATGCATAATTATATATTTGATATATTACTTTGCATTAGCTAGTATTGGTTCACTTTATATGGATTTTCTCACTCGATGTGCATGATGTATATGTGATATACTTTTGTGCACTTGTATGTATCATGTTTGATGATGCATGTTTATATGGTTAAGTATAAAGAATAAAACCATGGTTAAGTAGATAATTAGGGTTATGTTTTAATCACTCATTTATTTATCCATTCCTTTTTATTTAAATAATTTTATGAAAACAAAATGGTTTTCTTTTTGTCATGAAGCTTGATGAAGCTTCATGAAGGTTTGACTCAAAGACCATTTTGTCTTCATGCTAAACCCTAACTATTCCCACTAACCATGGTTTGCTCTCTACACTTAACCTTAGTTTGATTATGATAAGTATTGTTTTTCTTTTTATTTTTAAAAAGACTTATCATAATTCTAGCTCATCTTCTTCTTCATCTTCAAGTTTGAAACCTTGAGGCCATCAATGGCAACTTGAGCTTGAGAGTGAGAAATCCAATTCTAAAGAGAACCCACCTCCTATTTCTTCATCCTCTACCTCTTGCCAAGTAGTAGAGTGTGTTTTCTTCACAAGTTTCATCACTTTGTGAAGTGGGAGCTTGATCTAGCGATGCCTCGACGTAGATCATCTTCGGCATCGTCGTCGATGACCAAGCCCGTTCATTCTCCGATGAAGCCGACGCTAGAGCCCGGGGTTCAACTTGGACAGCGAGGAGACTTCGTTGCGGAGCCGTGGAGGTGGATATTCGGATCTACAAAGGTTGTAATTTCCATATTCTAGTAGTTAAGTGTTAACTAGTTTACTTTTCGCCTAGATTTCTAGCAACGATCCGTTAACTAGGGTTTCTCGGCACCATATTTTTGTAAAATGGCATGTTCGATGCCTTGTGAGACCTTTACTGTGTGCCTAGGAACCCTACACAACGTTCCCCAGCTCAGTATAATAAGCGGGCTCGGTCAATTCATCCGTTTTATTATCTTGATTAAGGCGTGATATGGTCGCTACCAGGAGAGAGAGAGAAGAAAACACTCAGCGTATGCTCTTGCAAGATTAGATTGGTTATCTAATATATCTAATCAGGATGTCTCCCACTGTTTTAATCAAATCTTCCTTCAAACCCTAAAAGTAAAGAATAGCCGGGATTAATTACACGCTACAAGTTCGCCAATCTTTCAGCCATGCCAGCGTCGGTACTTTGAGGGAGGTTCTCCGTGCTTTCGCACGAACCTAATTAAAGTAAACCTCATTTTCCCAGAGGGGTAACCCCGTTAACACCTTTCTGGACACCTAATTGATCGGCTAATTGTAATGTGTAAAACTCTCCCAGGAGTAACTCTTACTCGCAGCGGGTATCGGGATCCAACTATCTCATAGAAGGTATGCAATCTCATTGCAAATTTCAACACTTGAAATTCCCAATAATATTTTACCCCTAGCGTCCTATGACCTTGACGGAGGCCAAACTACCCATAGTCCGCTAGTCAAGTTCAACCCGTCATTTTCTGATTGAATTAAACCCACACGCACGACCCTTGACGGAGGCCAAACAATGCCGTACGAATACCCTAATCCAATCACATCACATGCTAGCAGATAAGCATTAGTTAGCTACCGTACACTACGCCTTGACGGAGGCCAAACTACCGCAACACGAATACTAACTAGTACTTATCTGAAATGACGGAGGGCTACGACAGGTTTTTAAGAAAACCTTTTGCATAATGAACTTCATATCGTTGTAGAATCGAGTGATTTTTAAATGGAGTCTTTTTTAGGCTTTTCTAGTTTTGCTAAAGGGGTCACTCCCGGTGAAGGGATCGTCGGCCCTTTCCTCATCGAATAAGGTGCAGGATATTTAATATATACCACTATGCAAAGAAAAAACTATAGAAGCAATCAAAAGGCAAACCGAGTTTCTAGCATCTGCTAGTTTCACTAAAGAGGTCACTCCTGGTGAAGGGATCTCTGCTCTTTCCTTATCGAATAAGGTGCTGGATGTTCTACAAGGAACACCGCTATGCAAACCAAGAACTAGAGCTACCAGTTTTTAAACAAGTTTCTACGACATCTTTAGGTTTCTTTTATTTCATTAATCTCATTAATGAAGTCCCATTTTATTATACTTCACAAGCATCTCTTTTGAAACGAAATCTGCAATATAACATATATCTCATATATATAATATAAACATTCGTCTCATGCAGTAATATGATCTCATCACAGAACATTGCAGCAGAAGAAACATATATGAAATATTGGATATACTAGGACGCCAGTGTTTTCAATACGAGTCTGTATAAAACACGGATTCCACGGTCGTGATGAATAGCCAAACCCACATCCCTAGACCCCTACGAGAGCGGCAAGCAACACTGCCAATTCTAGGGTTAGGAGACCCGGTCTCGACTCCTCGAGATGGTCTCCCACTGGACCCTAGAACCCGGTTACTTGTGCTCCCCGCCTTGGGTCTACCTAATGCGGAAAAGTAAATAATATACAACGGTGACATCATCCTCAGCCCGGAAGTGCTCCAATAAAAGAATATTACATACAATTGAATTTTACATGAATTAAAAAGAAAAACTCTCATCTCACATAAAACCCCCGGCTATTCAAAACGCGACGATCCAATATAACATATCATAGCAACACATAATATCTCATATCATCAACGTAAGCAAGTATGCGTATCCCGATTGTCGTTGATGTATAGGAACGAAGCCGGCGATACACCACATACTATGCTTACGGTCACAGAAAAGAAAGTTTAAAACTACAATAGTTGGAATCCGCAACCTTCTTAGACATCACATGCCTAACCAAATGAATTCCTTAGACATCGCATGCCTAACAATTATAAACCCCGCATTTTAGTCTCTTTATCGAAAACACTTTTCAATATCTAGTCGGGAAATTCAACAAGATTCCCGACATCCTGATCGAATGCTCGTCGCAAACTTTAGTAGACGGCTGCACCCCCGATGCCGTCGACGAAGTGCAATAAGGCGGAACACCGCTGCCGCGAGCACCCGAACGGATGCTTTTGGCGACGGGGTTCTCCTACAGCCACTTAGTCGGGGCTATGGGGCATAGCTGTCTATTAAGTTTACCCGACACGTATCCGCGTACGCTACGTGATTGCGACGGACTTTTGATCACATCAAAATTCCATGGCAACCGATCATCTGAGACTAAACTGCAAGATTTATAACATTCAAATTAGTTATCTCATAACTACTTGTGGATTCCAATTATTGTATCACATTCTAGATAAATAGACAATGTTAAACTTTCCGATCGAATAATCAAACACCCAAGATTTCCCCAATATATCTCTACACTTGAAATCAGTTTAAAAACATCCATCACATGCCACAGTACCAATGGTCCAGCCGTAGAAGGGTCAAGCCAACGCCTCACATGTGGCACGCCGTACTGCCACAAACCCTAAGGTTCAGAGGCAGTTCAAGACGGTCACATAATCGAGTTAAGGTTTGTTGTCTTCTAGAGGGTCCACTGCGTTACTTGCACGACTTAGAACGTTCTTAAACTCGAGAAAAAATCCAACTTTTGAAAAAATTTCCGACAGGGGAAAAGGTGAGTTATTGATATCCGGTCGAACTTTTTAACAGTTTCTAAAAATTATCCGGACAAAACTAAACAAAGTTAAATTATCTGAACGAATCAACGATTCCCCAATACAACCCTAGAAAACTCAACACTTGAGTGGAATTAAAAACTTCCCAGAAAAAAATAACAAGAAAGGACCTAAGAATAATTACATGAAATTACAGGGACTAAGTCACAATTTGGGCCGCGGAACCGCCGCCAAACCCTTGGTTTGGCTGCGGTTCCGCGGTCATATTTGCGAATTAGATGGCCGTACTTCACAGTAATTCTTAGTTTTTCCTGCTTATTTTTCTGAGCATTTTTAATTCATAAAAAACCACAGTTTTGAAAAATGTATAGAGAAGGGTAAACATCGGGGTTTCGGGTTTCGATCGGACTTTAAACTTCGCCTAAAACTCTAGCTTGGCTCTGATACCACCGTAGGGTTGCTAGGCACGCGCACAACGGTCTACAAGGCATCAACCATGCCCGATTATAATTTTAGCCGTGCCGAACAACCCGAAGCCGGATCTTTAAACTAGGGTTTAGGCGAAAACTATCATGTTAAACACTTTAACACTAAGTGAGAGGGATTACAACCTTTGTAGATCCGGTCCTTCACTTCTTAAGCTCCGTGTTGAGGTCCCTTCGCTGTGATCATCGTGTTCTGGACTCTCGAGAGGTTCCACGAAGAGAAAGATGCAGTCTTGCTTCCGATCTTCGATACAATGATGATCTACCTTGAAGTTTCGTTAACACAAGCTAACACTCATAATATGAAGTGAACACCCTCATCTAAATGGCAAGGATAGATGAGGATGATGAAGTAGGATTTTTGCTCTCTTTTATATTCTTTTTCTCATTCACTTTCATCACAAAAGAAAGCTTTTTCAAGAAGAAGACCAAGGAAGAAGAAGATGAATGAATATCATAACTTAATCCTTTTGTGATGAACAATGAATTAATGTAGTGGTTATAAATCTAACCAAGGGTTAAGCATGAAAGAGTTAACCCGTGTAGAGAGTTAACTAGAGTTAATAGTTTGGATTGGGTTAACAAAATATCTCACAAAAAATATCAAGCAACCACAAAATCAATGCATCATGAAGCTTCATGGAAGCTTCATGCAAAAGCTAACCCTAATCCAAACCCTAACCAAGTTTAAACCCTAATCCATTTTTAAATTTGTAACCCTAACATGTTACAATATTACATATCACATATACAATATTTTTTGTAACAATAGAAAATAATACAATTAACATATATCGCATATATATCAATGTATTATCCCATGAGAAAATGAATCTTTTAGTGAGCTAATATTAGTTAATGTAATTTAATATATCATATATATTATTATACATTAAGTTATATAATTAACACTTGATCCGACAATCCGGCTATTTCACAAATAACCGACTAATACGATGACCCGGCTATATCACATATACCCGGCCGATATCTCATATCGCGAGAATCCAATACGGTATCATATACCGTATTATCCTCGGTCCCGCACATATCACATATGTGCTCCTACTCCGTTTTGCCTGAGCCAAGAAATCTCTGTGTTCGACTCTAAAGAATCGTCAATACGCCGGCAGTAAGTGATGATCATATCAAACACCCACAAGCTGCAAGCGGTCAGCTAAACGTAACAGCCACCCAGGTATTAAGCGCTCAAAAGATCAACAAGCAAGCCTGTACATTCTCCTGTGAATCCAATCAGTAACACTCCCGTACAGTCCGGTCTCTTCATCTGATATGTCGCATATCTCGCCTAGGGGTGGTAAACGTCAGACCCCAGTAGCTCGATAAGTCCTGTCGATATGTAGTCTATAACAGTTCGAGAAACTACCGATAACACTTACCAGTAAATCTCAGCAACCCTGGCCAGGGATTTCCGGTTATAGCCAATCGAACATAGCACAACATCAACTCCCTATACCGGGAGAGACGAATCCCCTCCTATCGTTCATTGCCTCCATATGATTCGGGACTGTACCCAAAAACCACCTTTTTGCACGCCCTCTTGGATGTGGTATGTTGGAAATCAAAGCACAGTGTGAATCACACAAGACTCTATGACGATCTCGGGTCAACAGACTACTCTGTACCAGTGTCACCGGAGAACTGCCATCTGACGTAAGGTATAATACCATCTGGGAGTTCTCGGCGAGTCCGTCCAGTGTACCCAGTCTCCACTGAGCACCCGTACACCATCCTTGACGTCAAACACCGATGGATATGGGATCATCCATCGGACATCATATGGGTCAAGATGCGTATACGCTAGTCTACTCTGGTGTATCGATGCCCTGTCTCGATACACCCTCGACTAGGAACAGTTATAGGATGTACTCATCGACTACCGTGGCCCCACTAGTATGATCTCATTATAGTCCCAGTTGTCGAGTACATATCCTAAGGGCTTTATCAACATGTAACATAGAGACAATCAGAGTACATGTTAAGATAAAGTACAACCATATAGCGTACTATCATGTTGAGAAAGAAAGTTCTCCCTATATATATCCAAGTAGCCATTACAATATACATCGTATGTACAGTAATGGCCTCTAGGGCTTACATATAACTAACACGAACAACCCAAAGCCGGGATCTTTGCTAGATTATTAGGGTTTAACATGCAAGTAAACATCATTACTACTAAGTGTGAGGGATTACAACCTTTGCAGTCCGCTCCTTCGCTTCATAAGCTCCGAGTAGAAGTCCCTTCGCCGCGATCCACGATCTCCCGGACTCAAGAGAGGCTCCACGACTCGAACGATCCATGGTAGCTTGTCGTATTCCTTTTCTCCGATGATCTACGTCGAAGTTTCAATAGCTCAAGCTCTCTCACTCTAATGAGGTGAACACCCTAATCTAATGGGCTAGATTAGATGAGGATGATGGAGTAGTATTTATGCTTTCTTTTTATATCATAATCTCACATGAAATCATCACAAAAGGAATTTCTAGAAAGCTTTCTCAAAGCTAAAGAGTGAAAAAGATGATGAATGAAAAGGATAATCCTTTTGTGATGAATAGTAGTAAAGAATATATGATTGATTACTGAACCATGGTCAAGGATGAGAGACTTAAACTTTGTAGAGAATAAACTAGAGCTAGGGTTTAGTTAGGTTAATAATGAGTCATGTATAAGTATCAACCATAATATCTTAACCAAGACAAAAGGAAAGCTTCTAGATGGTGCAAGAAGAAGCTAACCCTAATAAAACCCTAATCTCGTTTTGTCATCACTAAACATATTTCATAATAAATCATATCATGTTACTATAATATATATCACATATATATTATATTTGTAACAAGAGAAAATAATACAATTAATATATATCGCATATATATCAATGTATTATCCAATGAGAAAATGAAATAATAAAGCGAGCCAATATTAGATAATGTAGTACAATATATCATATATATTATTATACATTAAATCATCGAATCAACACTAGATCCGACAATCTGGCTATATCGAATATAACCGACTAATATATCATGTACCGATTCATCGAATCAACACTTGATCCGATGACCCGGTTCATATCTAAATATCGCGAGAATATAATACGGTATCTCATATCGCATTATCCTCGGTCCTGCATATATCACATATGTGCCTCTACTCCGTTTTGCCTGAGCCAAGAAACCTCTGTGTAGGACTCTAAAGAATCGTCAATATGGCAGTAGCAGGTGATGATCATATCAAACACCCACAAGCTGCAAGCGGTCAGCTAAACGTAACAGCCACCCAGGTATTGAGCGATCAGAAGATCAAAAAGCTAGCCTGTCCGTTCTCCTATGAATCCAATCAGTAACACTCCCGTAGAGTCCGGTCTGTTCTTCTGATATGTCGGATATCAAGTCTAGGGGTGGTATACGTCAAACCCCAGTAACCGATAAGTCGTGTCGATGTGAGGCTCATAACAAGTCGAGAAACTACTAGTAACACATACCAGTAAATCCCTTTATCAGCCCTGGCCAGGGACTTCCAGTTATAGCCAATCGAACACAGCACAACATCAACTCCCTATACCGGGAGAGACGAATCCCCTCCTATCGCTCATTGCCTCCATGTGATTCGGGAATGTACCCCAAAGCCACCGTTTTGCACGCCCTCTTGGACGTGGTAAGGTGTAAATCAAAACACAGTGGGAATCACACAAGAATCTATGACGATCTCGGGTCTACAGACTACCCTGTACCAGTGTCACCGGAGAACTGCCATCTGACGTGTGGTATATCACCATCTGGGAGTTCTCGGCGAGTCCGTCCAGTGTACCCAGTCTCCACTGAGCACCCGTACACCATCCTTGATGTCAAACACCGATGGATATAGGATCATCCATTGCCCATCATATGGGTCAAGATGCGTATACGCTAGTCTACTCTGGTGTATCGATGCCCTGTCTCGATACACTCTCGACTAGGAACAGTTATAGGATGTACTCATCGACTACCGTGGCCCCACTAGTATGATCTCATCATAGTCCCAGTAGTCGAGTACAGATCCTAAGGGCTTTATCAACATGTGAGAGTAAGACAGTAAACCAGTACAAGTCAACATGTTAAGATAAAGTGAAACCAAATAGCTTACTATCATGACGAGCAAGAAAGTCCTCTCTGTATATATCCAAGCATCTATCATAATATACATCATATGTACAACAATGGCCTCTAGGGCATATACATAACTAACAGAAGAAACTTGGTGTAGATGGGAAAGTGGAGACTTTCAAAGCTAGACTTGTTGCAAAGGGTTTTCATCAACGACCAGGTGTCGATTATGACGAAACCTTTTCTCCAGTGGCTATGCTTAAATCCATCCAGATCATGCTTTCCATCGCTGGATATCATGACTACGAAATTTGGCAAATGGATGTTAAGACCGCCTTTCTAAATTGCGATTTGGAAGAGTGCGTGTACATGACTCAGCCAGAGGGCTTCGTAGACAGTGGGAGTAGCGGAAAGGTGTGCAAGCTGCTTAAATCCATCTACGGGTTAAAGCAAGCATCGCGCAGTTGGAACATCTGCTTTGATGTCGTTATCAAAGGGTTTGATTTCGTCAAAAACGTAGATGAACCCTGTATATACAAGAAGGTGGTAGAGAGTAAGGTTGTCTTCCTCGTATTGTACGTGGACGACATACTCTTGAAAGGAAATGACATTCCTATGCTGCAATCGGTCAAGCTCTTCTTATCACAAAGATTCTCAATGAAAGATCTAATGCCTCCTACATCTTGGGGATTAAGATCTATAGCGATAGATCTAAACGGATACTGGGATTGTCCCAATCCAGGTGCATTGACACCATACTAAAGAGGTTTAGTATGGAAGAATCCCAGCATGGGTTTTTACCCACGATCTCTGGGCTCACTCTCTCCCAAGACTGATTTGGAGAGAGCTTGTATGCAAGAGATACCCTATGCTTCGGAAGTAGGCTCTATCATATACGCGATGCTATGTACCAGACCCGATGTAGCACACTCACTAAGTGTAGTGAGTAGGTATCAAGCATATCCTGGAGAGAGTCACTGGACAGCTGTGAAGAGCATTCTCAAGTACTTACGAAGGACTAAAGAGATGCTCTTGGTGTATGGTAACGGAGAACTCCAAGTGGAGTCCTTTACCGATTCGAGCTTCCAGAGTGATAAGGACGACTCTAAGTCGCACTCGGGATTTGTCTTTACCCTCTACAGAGGGGCGGTATGCTGGAAGAGTTCCAAGTAGGAAACCGTTGCAGACTCGACGATGGAGGCTGAATACATCGCTGCCAACGATGCAGCGAAAGAGGCTGTCTAGATCAAGAAGTTCAGAACTTAACTTGGAGTGGTTCCATCCATTAAGGATCCAATACCTTTGTATTGTGATAACAGTGGAGCGGTGGCTTTGGCTAAGGAACCCAGGTCCCATCAGCAATCCAGGAATATTCTGAGGCGGTATCACCTAATCCGGGAGATAGTTGATCGCCGGGAGATCGAGGTCAGGAGAGTTGACACGAAGAACAACACAGCGGATCCACTCACGAGGGCCATTCCCCAGATACAGTTTGAGAGACTCTTCGGGATGCTCGGTATGCGATACTACAGCAGCTGGCCCTAGTGAAAGTGGGAGATGTTTAGTTGTATGTATGCCCTAGAGGCCAGTATTGTACATATGATGTGTTGGATATATGTATACCTTAAAGGCCATTATATGTATAGTGGATGCTTGGACCTGTATATATGTATATTTAATATATGACTTTCTTGCTCGACATGATAGCATGCTATCTGGTTATACTTTATCTGACATGTTTACTTGATACTGTTCATTTTATACATGTTGATAAAGCCCTGAGGATATTTGCTTGACTTCCATGGCTATGATGGAGATCATACTAGTGGGGCATGTGTAGTCTATAAGCATATCCTTAAATGTTCCTAGTCGTAGGTATATCGAGACAGGGCATCAATATTCCAGAGTAGACTAGCGTATACGTTTCTTGATCCATATGATGGGCGATGGATGATCCCATATCCATTAGTGTTGTGACATCGAAGATTGTATACGGGTGCTCAGTGGAGACTGGGTACACTGAACGAACTCACTGAGAATTCCTATATGGTATTATATTATTGTCACGACCCGAAAGAGCACGTGACTGGCCCTTGAATCCTATGAAGTCTATAGGACTCCATCTGATCCAAGTAAGCCAAAAGCCCAGAAATCTAAAACCATTTAAGGAGTAAATAAAGGAAAAACTAGTTTTAAGAGGTAAAGGAAACATGTTTTGAAAATCAAGTTTTTAAATAACTAAGCCGAATATGCATTTTTAAAATGTGTAATCTTTCCTGAAATTTTCGGCAGAGTTTCCTTTGTAAAAACTGGCCCCGAACGGGGTACAACAAGAATAACATAAATATGATATGATAAAAGGCTTCCCCAAGCGGGAGCTAGCTCTTCGTCAATCGACGGTCACAACCACGCAAGCAATATAATATACAACGCCAAAGGGCGAGGATCAAAACCCAAAAAGAAACTCAAAACAGCCAGAAAACCGTAATACTACAAGCGCGACTCTAAGGTCGAACTAATACAACACTGTTTTCTAAGTCTGAAACAATATACAAGTTTTGGTTGATGGAATTTCTAGATACAATAAATAATACATGAACAATGGTGGTTCCGATACAAAAGAACCCACCTACCCAAGCAAGTCACCCATAAGGAAGCAGTGTGCCAGAAATGCCGCTATGGAATCTGTACGGCAAAAACCTGCAAGAACTGTGGCACAACGGGGGTGAGTTGCCAACTCGTGAATAGAAAATATCTACAAGTAGAGATCGAATGTATGACCCATCCTAGTTCAAAACGATCAGATATATATATAAACCTCAATATGAATAAGTCTAAAGCATGCTAAACTTGCAATGTAATCTCTATACATGAGTGTAGTGCCAAGTGCTCGTGCCAGTGCCTCAGGTAATAGCATAACATAAATGTGAGGTACAATCAATGAAATCAATCTGCATGTACGTGGATCCCGTCCACTCGTCACCCAATGACAATAACTATCATGCATGTAAATATCATCAGCATATGCATGGAAATATGAGGATATAAACCACCTGTGTCCTTCGCGACACGTCAAAATCATGGAACCGGAGTGCCCAGCATCGGCACTCGAAAACATCATGAAAACTGTGCCCAGCATCGGCACATAACTCCTCATATATCGGGCTCCTTCAGTCCGGATCGGCCCTCGGGCTCTGTCTGCGGTATCGGCCCTCGACCCCGGCAGTACGCCCATATCCATCTATCGACTCTGGTCAGTATCCTCCGGATAACCGCCATGTCCAACCAATCACCGGTAGGTACTCGCTACCCTGCCAGGCTCATCGTCTACTCCACGAAAAATATTTCTTGCCCCGGGGAACCATACCGGGTCCACCATGTACCCGCAATCGGCCTCATCCACCTCCTCGAATCGGGTTTCACATGTCGCTCTCAGCACCGAGAAAACACATGGTGGACGCACTGAAATATCATATCAAGGGTAACCGGGTTTTTAAATCAATTACATATTCTCTTTGAAACACCCACGGTTCCCCAAAACCAGAAATATCATGGAAACAGCATATCTCAATGCGTATAATCAGAAAGCAGCATGTATGCGACATATAGCAGAAAGGTAAGCATATCAATATGTCATGCAAGGGTCATATCCTGAATGCAACAGTACTACAGTGTAGTGACATGGCAATTATCGATGATGAAGTGTGTGAGCCGGCAAACAAGTGTACGTGGAACATATGCATCATCGATAATAGTGTTGGTGTCCTAGCAGCATGACTGAAATATATCAACAATATAAGCGATGCAATGCAAACAGCATGGATATGCGGAATCGAATAATCACGCAACAGTAAAGAACCTGCCTCAATAAATATATAATGCAGCCTTGACATTTGAAATAAGACGAATCAGGGTTTTTAATAAAATATGGGTTACGGTGTTTTAAGAAAAGATACTTCGTTTGAAAATACCCGTAGAATCCCTTTTTGCCTATCTTTAAAAATATCCCCGATTCGTTAGTTTTGAAATAGGTATGACTCGGGTCAGTCTAATGTCTACTAAGTAATCTAAACAGGAAGGGTATGAAACCACCTACTTCTGAGTCGATATACATATATATATACAATAGTCGGTGATCTCTCCTCAATAGTATCACGTACGATATGGTATATCATATAACATCCTCGAATCATGAGTGCGGATCTAACATCAATATAAAGCTCGTACGGTAAATCATCGTACGGCATCCCAATATCTAGGTACGGGTCAATATCACATTCATCTTATCATGTATCAGGTATCATTACCATCATATCACATTATCTCTGGTACAAATCTGAGTCTAGTACCATCGAGACCATCTATATAAATATGAATGCGGGGTAAAACACATGCCCAAAGGCCCGCTAAAACTATCATGTCGCACCTCAAATACGAACCCTGTCATATCGCCGAATCTCACGGCCTCAAATCCCGTATATGAACACATAGTCCCATACCCAAGTGTAGATATACACACCTCCAAATGCACACAGATAGATGAAAGAATGTATGCTGGTATACGTGTACGTGTATGTGTGAGTGCAACCACTACTCTAGGGTTCGCACTATACCAATCCAATACATCCTTATCATTGATAATTCCATTATTACCATCAATAATCTTAACAACACATAATAAATATATGTGTGTATACGTATTCGTATACATCACCACGGACTGCGGGGGTGCTATACGCCATCCACCCGACTTCTCCCCGTAGATATAAATCTACTCACCTGGTCTTCGCTTGCCGAAATTGATGACGCCATGCTCCTTCGCCTCGGAATCCTTGCGAGGGTACCTAGAATAATAAACAGTCGCAATACGTATTAACATCGAGGCAGAAAACCGATACATCGCACAGTGTGCTCATAGATTGCAACCTATGGCCTAAACGTGCAAATCAATTAAACGACCCCTGTTGTCGATGTACGAACATCCGAAAACCAAATACAAATCCAAACATCAATAAAGTGCATTTCAAAATACGGAAAACATAGCCTAAAACACACCAAAATGCTTCCAGATTTTCCCCAGGTGACAATTAGCCAAAACTGCATATGGGAGTGGTCTATTTTAGTGTAAAATGAGCCCTGGAACAAATATGAACCCAATCCATCCTACTATGGCCGAAAATTGCGGCCAGAATGATTAAATCTGCGGCCTGGGCTTTGAATTAGTGGCTCAGGTCTTGGTGGTAGCTTCCTAGGTGCCTGCACGACTCACTGTCAGCTCAATTTTATTTTTGGTGCCCCCGGATTGCTCCAGATTCCAGAACACCTTCACAGATCACACATTTATCCGATGTCGGGTTTCTAAATCCGTGTTTTGGGGTTTCTAGGGTCTGGTCCAGGTCACTAAACTGCACCTAAGTTTAGTTAACAGCTATTAGGAATCACCCAATTCAAACCAACACTCAAACATTCACTAGGGTTTCCCAATGTCCACTAATATGCACAAAACGACATCTAAACATGATATCTCACAAAACTAATCTAATGGGAAAAAATTATACCTCATCTAGTCCACTCTAGGCATCACTAACTTCCCAACGTCGTCAAAATCCCATTTTGCTCGGTCCATCGTGTAGAGGTTGAAGAGGGGATTAATATTTGTGAAGGGTGTATAGGGTTTTGGGGCATGGTTGGAGATGGATCTATGGATTTTTTGTGGAGGGTTTTTTGGAGTTGAGGAGATGAAGAGGAAGATGAAAAATATGATGGGGATTCAAAAATGGCAGCAGCCCCCCTCCCTCTCTCTCACAATTCACACACTCTCTCTCTCCAAAAGCCCACCTAACCTAATCATTATGCCTCCCTTGACTTTTTCCTTTTTCTTTTCTCTCCACCAAAACCATAACTTAAAGCCCAAATGAAATGAAACACGTGTAAAAATGGACATGTCATGGTGCACTAACCATGGAAACTGTAAAAACGCGGATTTGGATTAATCGCGATTAGCAGTGCACTAATCGGGTTTTTATCGAAACTGTGTATAATAAATTTTAAAAATGCCAAATCCTTTAATTATATTATTAAATGGATAAATCATTTTAATTTCTATTTATTTCATAATTATTGGTGTATATTTATACCTTTTTTCGAAAACCCCAATTTCACAAATCGGCAGTTTTCGGGAAAAATATTATTTTAATATTAAATTCCCAAAAATAATATTTTATATTTTCCGAAATGTTACAATCTTCCCCCCTTAAATAAATTCGGTCGCCGAATTTAAATTTAAACCCCAAAAATCTAAAACATTTCAATAATCGGCTCAAAACAGCGGGGCTCCGAAATCATGGAAATCGCAGAAATAACACAGCGCGTCAAGTACGCATAAAAACAAGTACAAAACTCCAAAATCAACTCCATCAAGCGTTATGCAAATCATCGGATTTGCACGCATATCCTCGGAGTTACAATAGAGATACAGATCTCGAAATCCACTACTAAATCCAATATACAGTAGTCAAATAATATAATACATGTATAGTACGCATCCTTGAAACCTCTAAAATCTGAATAAAACACATGCAAAATCTTTTCTAAATCACCGCGGGAATGCGTAACTCACGGCATAACTGACGGACGCTCATTATAAAATAGTAATATATGTCCACATATGTTTTCTTAATTACACGTTCCGTCGTTTTTAAAACATCCCAAAAGGTTTTCCTTTATAACGTTCGTGTCGCTCACGGACACGTAGAAAATAGCGAGACTATAGCTCCTCTGTTTCAAAAACCTCTTGGTAAACTTTTAATGCATGTAAAGTACTCAGGTACTGTCCTCAGATCAGTCCTGTTTGGCTACTACACAATATAGTGCCCAACATGAAAACAAAATACCCAAAAGCACAATCAGCCTCAAAAGACGTATCCAATAATCACATGCGTCTGGTGCGCATGGAAACCAAATCCAAATACAGGTGCCATAATACGCATAAGCAAAACTAAGTGCAACGGGTGTGCACAAAAATATTTGTCCAGTGCAACGGGTGTGCACGACAACCATACCAAGTGCATCTAAAGTGCACTAAAATCTCAATCC
This sequence comes from Agapanthus africanus, assembly GCA_030015575.1. NCBI lineage: Eukaryota > Viridiplantae > Streptophyta > Magnoliopsida > Asparagales > Amaryllidaceae > Agapanthus > Agapanthus africanus. The sequence continues at coordinate 361,072,065 of JASDDO010000012.1, forward strand.
CATACATCCGGTGTGCACAGAATCACATCTCATATCATGCGCCCATCATGCGCGAAAATCCAACTCAAGTGCACATGTCTCGCACGAATGAAATTGCATCCAATATGCACGGAAGAAAATCCAAATCAAGAGCATCCCACATGCACGAGTAAAATCTCACTCAAGTGCATGCGATGCACACAAAACCTAAAATCGAGCGCCTAATATGCGCAAATCCAACCAAAACGCGTCGGGTCCGTAAACGCATATAGTGCAGTAACATGCACAAAAACGAACGGCAAGTGCCAACGCACACGAATATACAAATCTGGTAAAACAAATGCTCAAGGATATAAATCGGGTGCAACCAAGGTACGGGGTATAAATCCAGTGCAACAACGCATAAATACCGTCCGGTGCAACAAATGCAGAATGCAATCTTGTGCATAAAATACAAATATAGTGCATCTAGTGCACGAAATACCGGTCAATAACTCAAATGTATAAACAGCAACACCGAGTACACCAAGGTGTATAAAATCGTAAACGTATGCAACTGCGTGCACAAAACGCATATCAATGCACTACATGCACATATAAGCTATACCGAGCGCAAAAATCAAATCATCTGTATGAAATCCACGAAATCACAGACATGTGCAACTAAGGCACAAACCGATATCAAGTGCGATAAATATGCACAAATCAAAACCAATACCATGGTGTATAAAAACATATCTCATGTGCAATAACTATGCACAAAATGTAAATACTCAGTAGGTGCAGCTATGGTGCACGAAATCAACATCAAGAAACCCGTCATCAAAACTCAAATCCAAGCGATATAAGCGTGATACTCATATCACAAACGCAAATCGCAACAAAGGACATCGAGGTACACCTCCTACAATGTCGAAAAAATAAATCGGTGCGCCTAGAAACTGGCAGAACAAGAACATCTGCTCGCCTCCTGCTCACGGTCTGGCGTCCTCTGTCTCTGTGTACTCATATTCCCTGTGAATTACCAATCTTGCAATCCATCGGGTCATCAGCCCGGTCAGGTGTGCTGACAGGAACGATTCCGTTCTGGCACTTTCCTGGTCATCTCTCGGTCAATCCTCACGACCGCTCGTAAAGCAGCACATCTCTGGCACCGACCTCGGGTCCTCTGAATGCACATCATGCATCTGCTCCTAGTGCGAATCTTATTGCAGCAGTGTACTGGAAGGAATCCTATTTAAGGTCTCTTCTGATCTTGCCTAAGCCAAACTGTACGGAGGCTGGTATTCTGGCATAATCTTTTCTCGCTCTCTGGACATCTGTGTCCTTAGTACAACATCTTCTTGGAGGCTGGTCGCATCTCTGCGCCTCTGTATGCATATCCGACCTTAATCTTAACGGAGTGTAGTAACAGCTCGTCTGCGTCTCGCACGAACTTCTTGTCCCGCTTGTCTGTATCATCGACCATTTCGACATCGCGTCTCTAACCGCGCACTGCAATGCCCTCGGCTACGGTCCGTCCGAAGTCCCTCACATGGACCCGAAATCACGAACTCGGTATCTTCATCATTCAGTAGAAGATATCTAGCCGAACACGTCCTCAGCGTGCATATCGCATCTCTGATGTCGGCGGAGTGGAACGTCATCTCGTCGAAATCTCATGTGAACTCTTTACTCCACTCTGCTTCAATATCGACTGATTCGGACTCATCTCATCGTGGCTACCCAGACTGCGCTCCAACGGCTACGCTCGTATCTGGAGTCTCCCAAGCAGTGTCCCATCACATGATATCCGAATGATGTCGAATCGTCCGATCAACTCGTCAGAACCTCATAATCCCCAAGAGCTCAACATCTCGGGTACAGTCTAATAGTATCGAGTACATACCACAGCATCGGTGGTCCAGCCGTAGAAGGGCAAACCCAAGCCTCACTAATGGCACCGCGGAACTGCCGCAAACCCTAAGGTTCAAAGGCTTTCACACGGTCATTATGTCGAGTTAGGGTTTCATTCTTCTAGAGGGTCCATAGAATCGCTTGCATGTCTTTCCGAATACCTTAAACTTGGAAAATGGGTTCCTGACATTCGATCGTCTCAATCGACTCTCAACGAATCTGCGTGAAGTCGCCTCTAGCTGGAATCAATCTATCTGATGACCTTGCATCAGGGTAAGCGAACGAACCATATGTCCTGGTCATTAATCCTCGGTGACTAGCGACTCACTATCATATATCTAAGAATATGCTCATGCTGCAGTACCTCCAATCATCTGGGCGATATCTCATCACTCGCAGCAACAACTGGATCATCCGTCCGTACGCTGAACAGCGACTCAATCATCCTGGATAAGCAATAATATCAACGTCATCACATCCTGGCTGGCCTCTATCAGTGGCTCAATCCTCTGGTACCGATCAGCACATCCGGAAATCTCGTAAAAGCGATCAATCCAACGCTCATGGCGCGAAAACACAATAAGACAACACCTCAATATGCAATCGTATGTCTCAGGAATCACGCCCTGGTCAGTCCTCGTCCACGACGAGCTCATGCCGACGCAACTCGAGCCGTAGCTCACTCTGTCCGTGCAATCGTGGCAGCAAAATCATAACCAATATCGACGAGGATAGATCATAGGAATGAATATAATACTGTGCAAGGAAATGTACATCCTAAGGTTTCTTAAGCGGAGTGGCGTGTCGTAAGTATGCCGCGGAACATACCCACGGTACATCACTCTACTGAAGTCACCTATTCCATCAACCAAGGGTCATCCTACACGACGAAAGTTCGGGTATAATACCCCCTCGACTAAGTCTAAGTTCCGTAAGGTCAAGCCTAAGTTCCGTATATATATATAAACGTCCTAGGCTCCACATAGTCAAACTTAGACTCGAACCAAGGTTAACCTAGCGCTTTGATACCAACTTTGTCACGACCCGAAAGAGCACGTGACTGGCCCTTGAATCCTATGAAGTCTATAGGACTCCATCTGATCCAAGTAAGCCAAAAGCCCAGAAATCTAAAACCATTTAAGGAGTAAATAAAGAAAAACTAGTTTTAAGAGGTAAAGAAAACATGTTTTGAAAATCAAGTTTTTAAATAACTAAGCCGAATATGCATTTTTAAAATATGTAATCTTTCCTGAAATTTTCGGCAGAGCTTCCTTTGTAAAAACTGGCCCCGAACGGGGTACAACAAGAATAACATAAATATGAAATGATAAAAGGCATCCCCAAGCGGGAGCTAGCTCTTCGTCAATCGACGGTCACAACCACGGAAGCAATATAATATACAACGCCAAAGGGCGAGGATCAAAACCCAAAAAGAAACTCAAAATAGCCAGAAAACCATAATACTACAAGCGCGACTCTAAGGTCGAAATAATACAACACAGTTTTCTAAGTCTGAAACAATATACAAGTTTTGGTTGATGGAATTTCTAGATACAATGAATAATACATGAACAATGGCGGTTCCGATACAAGAGAACCCACCTACCCAAGCAAGTCACCCATAAGGAAGCAGTGTGCCAGAAATGCTGCTATGGAATCTGTACGGCAAAAACCTGCAAGAACTGTGGCACAACGGGGGTGAGTTGCCAACTCGTGAATAGAAAATATCTACAAGTAGAGATCGAATGTATGACCCATCCTAGGTCAAAACGATCAGATATATATATAAACCTCAATATGAATAAGTCTGAAGCATGCTAAACTGGCAATGTAATCTCTATACATGAGTGTAGTGCCAAGTGCTCGTGCCAGTGCCTCAGGTAATAGCATAACATAAATGTGAGGTACAATCAATGAAATCAATCTGCATGTACGTGGATCCCGTCCACTCGTCACCCAATGACAATAACCATCATGCATGTAAATATCATCAGCATATGCATGGAAATATGAGGATATAAACCACCTGTGTCCCTCGCGACACGTCAAAATCATGGAACCGGAGTGCCCAGCATCGGCACTCGAAAACATCATGAAAACTGTGCCCAGCATCGGCACGTAAATCCTCATATATCGGGCTCCGTCAGTCCGGATCGGCCCTCGGGCTCTGTCTGTGGTATCGGCCCTTGGCTCCGGCAGTACGCCCATATCTATCTATCGACTCTGGTCAGTATCCTCCGGATAACCGTCAGGTCCAACCAATCACCGGTAGGTACTCGCCACCCTGCCAGGCTCATCATCTACTCCATGAAAAACATTTCTTGCCCCGGGGAACCATACCGGGTCCACCATGTACCCGCAATCGGCCACATCCACCTCCTCGAATCGGGTTTCACATGTCGCTCTCAGCACCAAGAAAACACATGGTGGACGCACTGAAATATCATATCAAGGGTAACCGGGTTTTTAAAGCAATTACATATTCTCTTGGAAACACCCACGGTTCCCCAAAACCAGAAATATAATGGAAACAACATATCTCAATGCGTATAATCAGAAAGCAGCATGTATGCGACATATAGCAGAAAGGTAAGCATATCAATATGTCATGCAAGGGTCATATCCTGAATGCAACAGTACTACAGTGTAGTGACATGGCAATTATCGATGATGAAGTGTGTGAGCCGGCAAACAAATGTACGTGGAACATACGCATCATCGATAATTGTGCTGGTGTCCTAGCAGCATGACTGAAATATATCAACAATATAAGCGATGCAATGCAAACAGCATGGATATGCGGAATCGAATAATCACGCAACAGTAAAGAACCTGCCTCAATAAATATATCATGCAGCCTTGATATTTGAAATAAGAAGAATCGGGGTTTTTAATAAAATATGGGTTACGGTGTTTTAAGAATAGATACTTCGTTTGAATATACCGGTAGAATCCCTTTTGGCCTATCTTTAAAAATATCCCCGATTCGTTAGTTTTGAAATAGGTATGACTCGGGTCAGTCTAATGTCTACTAAGTAATCTAAACAGGAGGGGTATGAAACCACCTACATCTGAGTCGATATACATATATATATATACAATAGTCGGTGATCTCGCCTCAATAGTATCACGTACGATACGGTATATCATATAACATCCTCGAGTCATGAGTGCGGATCTAACATCAATATAAAGCTCGTACGGTAAATCATCGTACGGCATCCCAATATCTAGGTACGGGTCAATATCACATTCATCTCATCATGTATCAGGTATCATTACCATCATATCACATTATCTCTGGTACAAATCTGAGTCTAGTACCATCGATACCATCAATATAAATATGAATGCGGGGTAAAACACATGCCCAAAGGCCCGCTAAAACTATCATGTCGCACCTCAAATACGAACCCTGTCATATCGCCGAATCTCACGGCCTCAAATCCCGTATATGAACACATAGTCCCATACCCATGTGTAGATATACACACCTCCAAATGCGCACAGATAGATGAAAGAATGTATGCAGGTATACGTGTATGTGTATGTGTGAGTGCAACCACTACTCTACGGTTCGCACTATACCAATCCAATACATCCTTATCATTGATAATTCCATTATTACCATCAATAATCTTAACAACACATAATAAATATATGTGTGTATACGTATTCGTATACATCACCACGGACTGCGGGGGTGCTATACGCCATCCACCCGACTTCTCCCCGTAGATATAAATCTACTCACCTGGTCTTCGCTTGCCGAAATTGATGACGACATGCTCCTTCGCCTCGGAATTCTTGCGAGGGTACCTAGAATAATAAACAATCGCAATACGTATTAACATCGAGGCAGAAAACCGATACATCGCACAATGTGCTCATAGGTTGGAACCTATGGCCTAAATGTGCAAATCAATTAAACGACCCCTGTTGTCGATGTACGAACATCCGACAACCAAATACAAATCCAAACATCAAGAAAGTGCATTTCAAAATACGAAAAACATAGCCTAAAACACACCAAAATGCTTCCAGATTTTCCCCAGGTGACAATTAGCCAAAACTGCATATGGGAGGGGTCTATTTTAGAGCAAAATGAGCCCTGGAACAAATATGAAAACAATCCATCCTACTCTGGCCGCAAATTGCGGCCAGAATGATTAAATCTGCGGCCTGGGCTTTGAATTAGTGGCTCAGGTCTTGGTGGTAGCTTCCTAGGTGCCTGCACGACTCACTGTGAGCTCAATTTTATTTTTGGTGCCCCCGGGTTGCTCCAGATTCCAGAACACCTTCACAGATCACACATTTATCCGATGTCGGGTTTCTAAATCCATGTTTTGGGGTTTCTAGGGTCTGGTCCAGGTCACTAAACAGCACCTAAGTTTAGTTAACAGCTATTAGGAATCACCCAATTCAAACCAACACTAAAACATTCACTAGGGTTTCCCAATGTCCACTAATTTGCACAAAACGACATCTAAACATGATATCTCACAAAACTAATCTAAAGGGAAGAAATTATACCTCATCTAGTCCACTCTAGGCATCACTAACTTCCCAACGTCGTCAAAATCCCATTTTGCTCGGTCCATCGTGTAGAGGTTGAAGATGGGATTAATATTATTGAAGGGTGTGTAGGGTTTTGGGGCATGGTTGGAGATGGATCTATGGATTTTTGGTGGCGGATTTTTTAGAGTTGAGGAGATGAATAGGAAGATCAAAAATATGATGGGGATTCAAAAATGGCAGCAGCCCCCCCTCTCTCTCTCACAATTCACACACTCTCTCTCTCCAAAAGCCCACCTAACCTAATCATTATGTCTCCCTTGACTTTTTCCTTTTCCTTTTCTCTCCACCAAAACCATAACTTAAAGACTAAATGAAATGAAACACGTGTTAAAATGGACATGTCATGGTGCACTAACCATGGAAACTGTAAAAACGCGGATTTGGCTTAATCGCGATTAGCAGTGCACTAATCGGGTTTTTATCGAAACTGCGTATAATAAATTTTAAAAATGCCAAATCCTTTAATTATATTATTAAATGAATAAATCATTTTAATTTCTATTTATTTCATAATTATTGGTGTATATTTATACCTTTTTTCGAAAACCCCAATTTCACAAATCGGCAGTTTTCGGGAAAAATATTATTTTAATATTAAATTCCCAAAAATAATATTTTATATTTTCCGAAATGTTACAATTATCGTCGGATAGCAGTTCTCTGGTGACACTGGTAAAGGTTAGTCTGTAGACCCGAGATGGTCATAGAGACTTGTGTGTTCTCCAACTGTACTTTGATTTCCACCCTACCACGGCTCTACTGAGTCGTGCAAGCATATGTCTTTTGGGTATAGTCCTGAGACACATGGAGATAGTGAGCGATAGGAGGGGTTTCGTCTCTCCCGGTATTGGGAGTTAATGTTGTGCAATGTGCGATTGGCTCTGACTTGAAGTCCCCGGCTAGGGCTGATGAGATTTACTGATATGTGTTATCAGTAGTTTCTCGACAGGTCATAGACCATATCAACATGACTTATTGAGTTATTAGGGCTCGACGATTCCATCCCTAAACTTGATATGCAACATATCAGACGAAGTAACCGGACTGTACGGTAAGTGTTGCCAATGGCTCGACGGGAGTTTTGACGGGTTCGCTTGCTTTTATTTTGATCGCTCAATACCCGGGTGGCCGTTACGTTTAGCTGACCGCTTGCGGCTTGTAGTTGTTATGATATGATCATCACCTATTGCCGGCGTATTGACGAGTCTTAGAGTCCCACACAGGATTTTTCTAGCTCAGGCGGAATGATGTGGAGTGCATATGAGATATGTGCGGGAGCTCGACTAAATGCGAGTATGTGATACCATATTTTAATCGGGCGTTTATTATTGGTCGGGTCGCATTTGATGTGACCGATTTATTAAATCAAGTGTTGATTTAATATTGACTTTTAGCTCACTTTTAATTAAACCTTTTCTTTTGGATGTCTGCATATATGTTTATACATACACAAGATTATGTGCATGCACACATAACATACATACATATGTATCATGGTTGATGATACATAGAAGATGGCAATACAAGAATTACATGGTTGATAAATATCTTCTATTTTGTTTATGGATTAAAGAAAAAGGAAATTAGCTAAAATGACTCATTCTTTCTACACAATTCTTAGTTGACCTTTGACTTAAGTCTAGTTAGATTTCCATTGTTCTTTTACTCATCCACAAAATATCTAGATATTTAGATAACCATGGTTATATTTGAGAGCGTCTCATATATATTCTTTGTTTTTCATTTTATTAAGAGTGTTTTTTTTATCATAATATTTTGACAAAAGCTTTGCCATCTTCTTCTTCCTCCTTCTTTAATCTCTCTTGAGTTTTAAAAGAGTGTGGAACTTAAAAAGAAAGAATTTTTAAGTGAGTTTACAAAACACACAACCATTCTACACTTTCCTAGCCCTTTAGTGTTGAGTGTTTGCTCCACTTCATCTTGATTTAGTGAGACAAAGAGCTTGACCTAGGAATCTCCGGGTGGATCATCGTAGACGACGAAGGACCTTGAGCGGAGTCGTTCCAAGCTTCGAGCAAAGACGTAGGAGTCCTAAAGACAGAAGGAGTTGGCTACAAAGGTTGTATTTCCTTTTCCTTTAGTTTCGACTTCACATAATGTTGATATTACCCTAATCTCTAGTTACGATTTGTAGTTCGTTTGTAATAGCCCTATAGAATTTAAAAGTTCACTACTTTATGATGATGCAAACTTACTAGAGGCGCTACTACACACCAACATGGTATCAGAGTCTAGCTAGAGCTTTAGGGTAAACCGGACGACGTTTAAAAACTCAATCGAACATGAAAAATGAGATTTTTACATGCTCATTGGAATTTTTTTCAAAAGTTGGAATTTTTGTAATTAAAAATATTCAGAAAATAAAGCAAGGTTTTCTATGGATCCCCAAGAAAAACGAGCACCTAACTCGACACAACGACCGCGGAACCGCGGCCGAATAGGTGTATTTGAGGCGGTTCCGCGACGCCGTTGGTGAGGCTTGGACCGTGCTCTCTTGCGTTGATCCGTAGGTACTATATATGCTCTCTGAGAATTTTTTATGCAAGTTCAAGTGTTGAGATCTATTACTACAGTGGCTATGTTGATGTGTTGATTGATATATTTTAACGTCGTCTAAGTTTTTCAATTGTTGATGTGATATGATGTATAGGATCGTCGTGATCGAATGGCCGGGTTTTTTTTGTGAGACGAGAGTTTATCTTTTCATTCATGTAAAATTCATTGTATATATTATTCTTTTATTGGGGAACATCCGGGTTGAGGATGATGTCTCCATTGATGTATATTTTACTTTTCCGCATTAGGATAGACCCAAGGAGGGGAGCACGAGTGACCGAGGTCTGGAGTTCAGTGGGAGGCCATCTCGAGGAGTCGAGACCGGGTCTCCTAAACTCCAGAATTGGAAGGGTCACTTGCCGCTCTCGTAGGGGTCTAAGGGTGTGTGCTTGGCTATTCATCACGACCGTGGAATCCGTATTTTCTATATTAGGCTAAGTATAAAATACAGAGTTCCTAGTATATCCTATATTTTCATATATGTGTTTCTGCTGCTAATTATTCTGTGATGTGATTGCTTAATATCTGAGACGAATGTAATATTGTTATATATGTGATATGTAATACTGTTTTTCGTTTCTTTCTGTAATGGCATAGGAACTTAAATGATGGGAATACATTAATGAGATTAATGTGAAGAAAAAGAAACCTAAAGATGTTGTAGAATCGGATTTGAAACCCACTCGGCTCTTTTATGAAAAAGCAAGTTTCAAAAAATTGCGGAGTTTAAGACACTCCTTTTTCTAAAAACTATTTAGATTCTACAACGAAATCAATTTCAAAGCGTTAAAGGTTTTCATAAAAACCATTTGCAACCCTCCGTCATTTTAGGAAGCAGAGTACTTAGTATTCGTGCTACGTATGTTGATTGTAGGCAAGGCGTAGTGTACGGTAGCTAAGTGTTGTCTTCCTACAAAGCATATGATGCGATAAGTTAGGACATTCATATGATTATGTTGATAATAGTCAATGGTCATATGGGTGGGTCTAGTTATCACGAAATGACGGGTAGAACTTGACTAGTGCTTATGATATGTTGACCATTGCCAAGGTCATAAGCATCTAGGGGTAAAAACTATATCAGGAATTTCAAGTGTTGAAATTTGCAATGAGATTGCATACCATCTATATGATAGTTGGATCCCGATCCGACTGTGAGTAAGAGTTACTCTCATGAGAGTTTTGCACTTTACAATTAGCTAATCCAGTAGATGTCTAGAAAGGTGTTAACGGGGTTTGACCTCTGGGAAAACGAGGTTTATTTTAATTAGGTCCGTACGAAAGTATGGGGAACCTCCCTCAAAGTACCGACACTGGCATGGCTGACCGGTTGGCGAAACTATAGAATGTAATTAATCCTGGCTAGTTTTCTTTTCAGGTTTTGAAAGAAAATTTGATAAAAGCAATAGGAGACATAATTTCGATAAGATCATAACCAATCTAATTCTTTGCAAGAGTATTTCGCTGAGTGTATTCTTTTCTTTCTCCTAATGAAAGATACCGATGACGGGACTTAAGCTTCTACTAAAGAAAAACAAATTGACAGGGCCGAATTATAAAGAATGGTTGAGGAACTTGAACATTGCACTCGCATATGATAAAGTATCATATGTCCTCACTACCAAAGCCCCACCCGTCCCAGGACCTGAATCATCTGTTTCGGATAAGGAAATCCGAAAAACATGGGATATTGATTGCAACACGGCCTGGTGCCTCGCGCTTGATTCTATGGACAACGTCCATCAGAAACAGCACGAGAAGATGGATGTGCAATCCATCTTTCTTCATACAAAGGAGTTGTATGAAGAGCAATCTTATACTTTGCGATACGAGGCATCTCGAAAGTTGTTTCAGATGCGAATGGACCCCGGTGCATCAGTAGGAGACCATGTCCTGAAGATGATTAGTCTTATAGAAGAATTTGAGGAACTGGGATGGACTATGGATAATGAGCAATATACGGATGTTGTTCTGCAGTCACTCTCCCACGTCTTTCCTCCGTTCATAGTGAATTTCAATATGAACGATTTAGAGAAATCATTGCCTGAACTTCTTAATATGTTGAGAAGTGCAGAGAGCACGTTGAAAATAGCGAAGACTCCCGCTCAGCTTGCTGGGCCATCTTCCTCTTCCGTCCCAAAAGCCAAGGCCAAGGGAAAGAAGAAGAAGAAGTCCATCAAACCGAAAGGTGGAGTCAAAAAGGCGAAGGGGAAAAACACATCTGAGGCCGCGGGAAGTGCGAAAGGGGAATGTTTTTACTGTCACAAGTCGGGACATTGGAAACGCAACTGTGCTGTGTCTTGCAGATCTCAAGAAGAAGAAGCATGTTGATGCTTCCACTTCAGGTGTGTTTGTAACTGAAAACTGTTTTTCATTAAAATCTGCATCTTGGGTATAAGATACCGGTTCTAGTTCTCACATCTGCAATTGTGTGCAGGGGCTGAGAAACAGTAGAGTTTTGAAGACTGGAGACCATACTCTGCGGGTTGGAAATAGTTCCAATGTATATGCTGTATCCGTAGGAGAGTATCATCTGGGGTTGCCTTCGGGTTGTATATTGGTTTTGAACCCGTGTTATTTTGTACCAAGCATGCTATGTAAAATAATATTCGTTTCTTTGTTAGACAATGAAGAATATCATTTTGTGTTGCAAAATAATGTTATGAACATTAACTTGAATCAAGAGTTGATTGGGTATGGTACACTAAATAACGGTATTTACGTCCTGAACCAACACACAGTTTTCAATATACAACATACTAATAAAAGAAAATTTTTAGATATAAATGAAGCTTTTGTTTGGCATTGTAGACTTGGTCATATTAATGAAACAAGACTACACAAGCTACATAAAGATGGATATTTAAATCCTTTTGAATATAAATCTTATGCAACTTGCCAGTCCTGTATCAAAGGTAAAATGACCAAAACTCCGTTTACTGGACACGGAGAAAGAGCTGTGGAACTCTTAAGCCTCATACATAGTGATGTATGCGGACGAATGTCTACACATGCATGAGGTGGTTTTTCATACTTCATCACTTTTACTGATGATTTCTGAAGATTCGGACACGTGTTTTTGATAAAGCACAAATCCGAAGCTTTCGAGAAATTCAAGGAGTACAAACTTGAAGTAGAAAAACAAACAGGCTTGAGCATCAAGAAACTTCGATCGGATCGAGATGGAGAGTACCTAAGTACAGAGTTTTTAGACTTCTTAAAAGAGAATGGGATTCTCTTTCAGCTCACTCCTCCTTACACACCACATCACAATGGTGTGTCAGAACGGAGGAATCGTACCCTATTAGATATGGTACGATCCATGATGTGTGATGCTGAGTTACCGCTTTCCTTTTGGGGGCATGCATTGGAGACAGCAATGTATCTGTTAAACAGGGTTCCAAGGAAGACCGTGTCTACCACTCCATATGATATATGGAGTGGAAAGAGACCATCTCTTAAAAGAGTTAGGATTTCGGGTTGTCCGGCTTTTGTTAAAAAGCAGAATCCAGACAAACTCGAGACACGATCAGTCATGTGTAAATTTGTGGGATATCCAAAACATTCGTATGGATATCTATTCTACCACAAGGAGGAACAAAAGGTGTTTGTTGCTCAGAATGCCATATTTTTGGAAAATGAAATCTTTACAGACAATACTGATGGCAATACGGCAGAACTAGAAGAGGTTCTAGAGACACAAATTACTTAGGACGAATTGGTTGAAACTGATGTTGCAGTAGAACTTCATGAACCTCAGACGCTCCGGAGATCTAGTAGAACTTCTCGCCCACCAGAGAGATACTATGGATTTCTCATTGATGGTGATAGAGAAGATTGCATCATGAATGATGATGACCCTACTAGTTTTCAGCAAGCTATCACGAGTGGTGATTCAGTGAAGTGGCTGGAAGCCATGAGATCCGAAATGGAGTCCATGTACACCAACAAAGTATGGACTTTGGACGTTGCGCCTCGTGGAATAAAACCCATTGGGTGCAAATGGATCTTTAAAAGAAAGATTGGTGTTGATGGACAGGTAGAGACCTTTAAAGCAAGGCTTGTAGCGAAAGGTTTTCGTCAAAGACCAGGATTGGACTATGATGAAACTTTCTATCCGGTAGCAATGCTTAAATCCATTCGGATCCTACTTGCTATTGCTGCTCACTATGATTATGAAATCTGGCAGATGGACGTTAAAAATGCATTTCTGAATGGTGATTTAGAAGAATGCGTTTTTATGGATCAGCCAGAGGGCTTCATTGACAGTGGGAGCAGCGGGAAAGCATGTAGATTGCTTAAATCCATTTATGGGTTAAAGAAGGCCTCAAGGAGCTAAAACATATGTTTGGATGATACAATCAAAATGTTTGATTTTATCAAAAATATAGATGAACCATGCATTTATAAAAAGATTGTAGGGAGTACTGTTACATTCCTTGTATTGTACGTAGATGACATTCTCCTGATAGGAAATGATATTCCTATGCTGTAATCGGTCAAACTATTCTTATCACAAAGGTTCTCCATGAAGGACCTGGGTGATGCCTCGTGCATTTTAGGGAGAAGGATCTATAGAGATAGATCCAAGAGGTTATTGGGATTGTCCCAATCAAAATACATTGACACCATCCTAAAAAGGTTTAGTATGGAAGATTCTAAGCGTGGTGACTTACCTGCTTGTCATGGAATCACTCTCTCCAAAGACTTCTGTCCAAAGACTAATGAAGAGAGAGCTCGCATGAGCATTATACCCTACGCTTCAGCCGTATGATCTACAATGTATGCGATGTTATGTACACGCCTTGATGTAGCTTATGCACTGGCTGTAGTAAGCAGGTATCAATCCAACCCAGGAGAGAAACATTGGATAGCAGTGAAGAAAATTCTTAAGTACTTACGAAGGACTAAAGAATTGTTCTTGGTGTATGGTAATGAGGATCTCCAAATGGAGGCCTTTACCGATTCCAGTTTCCAAAGTGATAAGGATTACAGCAAATCGATCTCAGGGTTTGTATTTACCCTCAATGGAGGGGCGGTTAGTTGGAAGAGTTCCAAACAGGATACCGTTGCAGACTCCACGATGGAAGCTGAGTATATTGCTGCAAATGATGCTGCCAAGGAAGCCGTCTGGATGAAGAAGTTCGTCACGGAACTAGGAGTAGTTCCAACCATTATTGATCCAATACTATTGTATTATGATAATAATGGGGCTATGGCGTTAGCCAAAGAACCCAGATCCCATCAGAAGTCCAGACACATCATAAGGCGATGTCATTTGATCCAGGAGATAGTAGATCGCCACGAGATCGAGATTCGGAAAGTAGATACAAAGAATAACACCATGGATCCACTCACCAAGGACCTTCCACAGCGGCAGCATGAGCGACTTTTTGAGATGTTGGGTATGAGATGAGCCAATAATTGGCCTTAGTGCAAGTGGGAGATTGTTGAATATATGTATGCCCTAGAGGCCATTATATGTATAGTGGATGCTCGGACCTGTATATATGTATATTTAATATAAGACTTTCTTGCTCGGCATGATATTATGCTATCTGTTTTTACTTTATCTGACATGTTTACTTGATAGTGTTCATTTGATACATGTTGATAAAGCCCTGAGGATATTTTCTTGACTTCCATGGCTATGATGGAGATCATACTAGTGGGGCATGTGTAGTCTATAAGCATATCCTTAAATGTTCCTAGTCGTAGATATATCGAGACAGGGCATCGATATTCCAGAGTAGACTAGCGTATACGTTTCTTGACCCATATGATGGGCGATGGATGATCCCATATCCATTAGTGTTGTAACATCGAAGATTGTATACGGGTGCTCAGTGGAGACAGGGTACACTGAACGGTCTCACCTAGAATTCCTATATAATATTATATCTATCGTCGGATAGCAGTTCTCTGGTGACACTGGTACAGGTTAGTCTGTAGACTCGAGATGGTCATAGAGTCTTGTGTGTTTTCCAACTGTACTTTGATTTCCACCTTACCACGGCTCTACTGAGTCATGCAAACAGATGACTTTTGGGTATAGTCCCGAGACACATGGAGACAGTGAGCGATAGGAGGGGTTTCGTCTCTCCCGGAATAGGGAGTTGATGTTGTGCAATGTGCGATTGGCTCTGACTTGATGTCCCTGGCCAGGGCTGATGAGATTTACTGATAAGTGTAATCAGTAGTTTCTCGACCGGTCATAGACCATATAGACATGACTTATTGAGTTATTAGGGCTCGACAATTCCATCCTTAAACTTGATATGCAGCATATCAGACGTAGAGACCGGACTGTACGGTAAGTGTTGCCAATGGCTCGACGGGAGTTTTGATGGGTTCGCTTGTTTTTCTTCTGATCACTCAATACCCGGGTGGCCGTTACGTTTAGCTGACCGCTTGCGGCTTATAGGTGTTATGATATGATCATCACCTACGGCCGGCGTATTGACGAGTATTAGAGTCCCACACAGGATTTTTCTAGCTCAGGGGAAATGATGTGGAGTGCATATGAGATATGTGCGGGAGCTCGACTAAATGCGAGTATGTGATACCGTATTTTAATCGGGCATTTATTATTGGTCGGGTCGCATTTGATGTGACCGATTTATTAAGTCAAGTGCTGATTTAATATTGACTTTTAGCTCAGTTTTAATTAAACCTTTTTTTCTTTTGGATGTATGCATATATGTTTATACATACACATGATGATGTGCATGCACACATAACATACATACATATGTATCATGGTTGATGATACATAGAAGATGGCAATACAAGACTTACATGGTAGATAAATATCTTCTATTTTGTTTATGGATTAAAGAAAAAGGAATTTAGCTAAAATTACTCATTCTTTCTACATAATTCTTAGTTGACCATTGACTTAACCCTAGTTAGATTTTCTTTGTTCTTTAACTCATCCACAAAATATCTAGATATTTAGATAACCATGGTTATATTTGAGAGTGTCTCATATATATTCTTTGTTTTTCATTTTATTAAGAGTGGTTTTTTTATCATAATATTTTGACAAAAGCTTTGCCATCTTCTTCTTCCTCCTTCTTCAATCTCTCTTGAGTTTTAAAAGAGTGAGGAACTTAAAAAGAAAGGGTTTTTAAGTGAGTTTACAAACCACACAACCATTCTACACTACTCTAGCCCTTTAGTGTAGAGTGTTTGCTCCACTTCATCTTGATTTAGTGAGGCAAAGAGCTTGACCTAGGAATCTCCGGGTGGATCATCATAGACGATGAAGGACCTTGAGCGGAGTCGTTCCGAGCTTCAAGCAAACTCGTAGGAGTCCTAAAGACCGAAGGAGTTGGCTACAAAGGTTGTATTTTCTTTTCCTTTAGTTTCGACTTCACATAATGTTGATATTACCCTAATCTCTAGTTACGATTCGTAGTTCGTTTGTAATAGCCCTCTAGAATTTAAAAGTTCACTACTTTATGATGATGCAACCTTACTAGAGGCGCTACTACACACCAACATGATGTATATTATATTGGATGCTTGGAGATATATAGAGATGACTTTCTTGCTCGACATGATAGTATGCTATTTGGTTGCTATTTATCTTAACATATATACTAGTCTCTTGATACTGTCTTATGGTTACATGTTGGTAAAGCCCATAGGATGTGTACTTGACTACCAGGACTATGATGCAGATCATACTAGTAGGGCCATGGTAGTCCATAAGTTCATCCTTTAACGTTCCTAGTCGTGGGTGTATCAAGACAAGGCATCGATATACCAGAGTAGACTAGCGTATACGCTTCTCGACCAATGAGTTGGACGATGGATGATCCCATATCCATTGGTGTTTGACATCAGAGATGGTATACGGGTGCTGAGTTGAGACTGGGTACACTGGATGGACTCGCCGAGAACTGCCAGATGGTAATATACCTCACGTCAGATGGCAGTTCTCTGGTGACACTTGTACAGGTTAGTCTGTAGACCCGAGATCGTCATAGAGTCTTGTGTGATTCCCACTGTGCTTTGATTTCCACCTTACCACGTCCAAGAGGGCGTGAAAAACAGTGGTTTTTGGGTACAGTCCCGAGTCACATGGAGGCAATGAGCGATAGGAGGGGTTTCGTCTCTCCCGGTATTGGGGGTTGATGTTGCGCTGTGCTCGATTGGCCAAAATAGGGAAGTCCCTGGCCAGGGCTGATTTAGAGATTTACTGGTAAGTGTTACCAGTAGTTTCTCGACCCGTTATGAGCCTCACATCGGCATGACTTATCGGTTATTGGGGTCTAACGTTTACCACCCCTAGACATGATATGCGACATATTAGACGAGGAGACCGGACTGTACGACAAGTATTACCGTCAGGCTTTTGCAGGAGTTGGAGCTGGCTTGCTTGCTGATCTTTTGATCGCTCAATACCCGGATAGCCGTTATGTCCAGTTAGTACCGCTGACGGCTTGTTGGTGCTTGATGTGATCATCACCTACTGCCGGAGTATTGATGAGTCTTTAGAGTCCTACATAGAGGTTTTACTGACTCAGGCAAAACGAATTAGGAGCACATATGTGATATGTGCGGGACCGAGAATAATGCGTGTATGTGATACCGTATTCTATTCTCTCGACTTTTTGTATCGGTCGGTTATATGTGATATAGCCGGGTTATCAAATCAATGGTTGATTCGATAAGTCGATACATTGGATGTTAATCGGTTATATGTGATATAACCGGATTATTAAGTCAAGTGTTGATTTGATAATTTAGTGTATAACTGTATATATAATATACTAATTTACATTAACTAACATTGGTTCACTTAAGCATTTGTTTTTCTCACATGTGCACAACTTTAATATATATGTGATATATATTAAATTATGTTTTTCTTTTTGTATCATGGTTGTTGATACATCATACATGGGTGTATGAGACACACACCATTCTATTTATAATGGTGGGTTATAATTATTTAAGGTAATTACAAAATTGGTGGATATTTGTGTTAGTGTATATGCCCTAAGGGCCATTATTGTATCATACTAGCTTGTATATTACTTAATGGAAGCTTGGGATATTCACAGTTATATAACAGTCTTACTAAACATGGTAGTATGCTACTTCGTTTTATCTATCTTAATATGTGTGTACGTATTGATAGAGCCCTTAGGATCTTGCTTGAATACCAGCGTTGTGATGGCAGTCACACTACTGGGGGCTGAGTAGTCTACAAGCACATCCTTTTTCAGGTCCCTAGTCGTAGGATTATCGAGACAGGGCATCGATACTCCGGAGTAGACTAGTGTGTAAGCTTCTCATCCCAGTTGGGGAGATGGTCTGTCTCACAGCCATCAGTACGTCGTACTGGAGATAGTATACAGGTGTTCGTTGGGTTACGGGTACACCGGACAGGACTCACGGGGAACTGTTGGTTGGTATTATACCCGTCGTCAGTTAACAGTTCCCAGGTGACATGAGTACAGCATAGTCCGCAGACTTGACACTGCTACTTCGCCTCGATTGTGTCCCACTGTTCTTATATTGCTACCCTACCACGGCTCAAACGAGTCATGCAAACAGGTAGCAGTTGGGTGCAGTCCCGAACACTTGGAGGCAGTGGCGGTTAGACAGGATTCGTCTCTCTTGGTATTGGGAGTTGATATCGCACTGTGTTAGAGATCCATTACGCAAAGTCCCTGGCCAGGGCAAGCGAGATTTACTGGTAGGTTTTCCAGTAGTTTCTTAAGGTGTAATGAGCTTCACTCCGATACGACTTATACCGCTTTTAGGGGACTGACGCATGCCGCCCCTAGGCCCAATATGCGATAGTCCTAGACGAACAGACCGGGCTGTACGGAGATTGTCACATCAGGCTCAGTAGGAGTTTGGATGGGTTTCCTCATCGGCCTTCTTTTCGACATCTTCCTGGGGACCGTTACGTAAAGCTAGTGCCGCTTACGGTCTGTGGTTAAACCCACTGCCAGCGTAGTAGTCGAGTCTTTAGTGTCCCACACAGAGAGTTTCCCTGCTCCAGGCGAAACGATATAGAGGTTGTATGGTTTTACGACAAGGGTTCGGACGCATACGTGTATAAACGCACGTACGATGTTCGGACAGTTTTTACTAGCCGGCTTTGGTTTAAGCTAGGTTCTAGTATCTGATTATTGTATTTATACAGTCTAAAGTTTTTCCGTGTTTTCACGGATAGGAGGGGCGTTCTCGTAATTTGGCGGGAAGCTTCTAGAAGTATGGTGACTTGAGGGTTTAGGTGGCATAAGCATTTATTACTTTAGTGACTCATTTGTGTGATTCATCCATGTCATTAATGCATCATTAAATAGTTAATGACTCATGTAGTAAATCACACATATTGAATTAATGAAACATGATGATTATTCATATTATTTATTTATTTGATAAATCATTATGCTTCATATATTCAAGTGAGTTCATTATCTCATTCTTATTCTTATGCCCACCTTCTCTCTCCTCAAGCTCACTCTCTCTTCAAACCCTAATCCTACCCCTCTTGTGTTGAGATCAAGGATTAGATAGACTAATTAATCCATAACCATTCTCTATATCACCTAGGTGCCTTTGATTAGCAACTAAAGAAACCTAGTTACCTTAAGATTAGAGGTGAAGCTTGAAGTAGAAGCTCACGGGTGGATCGTCTATTACATAGAGGAGGCCGAGGAGGAGGTGGAGAACGAAAAGATGAAGGACAAGGTTCACTAGGTATAATCTCTTCTCATAGTAATTAACAACTCCTATGAATATGTTAGTTATAGTTTAGCAAAGATTCTTCGGTTAGTCAATGTTAATCTAAAGAACAAGATTGTTTTTCATATTTCCGCCTCCCCGCAACTCGTGAGGTGTTGTACATCGACATACAGTGGTATCAGAGACTCGCTAAACAATAACTAACTTATTACCAAAGTCGTAAGAATTTCGAACGCAAAACGAACCGGAAAAAATATCGTATTCACCCAGTTTCTGTCGAATTTAAAACGAGGTCTAAAAATTTTTCAGGGACCTCTAAAAATACAAGCAGGGAAATATAAGAATAGTGGAAAAAATTAGGTGCATGAATCGGCCAAACAGCCGTGGAACCGCGGCCGATCCCACCGATCCGACTCGGATCCGCGGCCGAGTTGAAACCGATTCAGCGCAATTTTCCCCAGTAAGTCTTCTGTGAATATTTTGTCTTTTCTGGAATGTTTATTTTCTGCTCAAGTCTCAGGTGCACAGAGAAGTTTTGGAGTAGAATCTAAAGTGTTTGGTCGATCGAAATTATACGATGTTCGCTAATTAGATTATATCTGTGAACTGTATAATGTGTTCGTAAACCTCCCCTAACTGCTAGTATGTCGGTTGGCAGGGGGTTGCATATTTCTGTAATGATTTTACTGTTTGTGATTATGAACTTGATTGGATTGTTGTGATGATTAGCCGGGGTTTGAGCTGTGTTTTAATATTCATTCATTCGATGTAATTGTAATATGTTGAAATATTATTTTGCGGGGCACATCCAGGTTGCGGTTATAGCCACCGTTGTATTATTTCATTTTACTGTTTTTGCTCCTAGGATAGACCCAAGGTGGGGTGCACAAACTACCGGGTGCTTTGAAGTGTTTAGTGGCCTACTCACGTTGTTGAGGGAGACCGCTTCACTTCGGGTACTTGGCGGGTAGTTTGCCGTACCCATAGGGGTCTAGGGTGGGGTAATGGCTATTCATCACAACTGTGTAATCCGTCTTTCGCTGCAGGCTCAAAAGAAACGCGGATTGCTTGTATATCCAATAATGTTCATCTGTGATCTGGAATGCCTATTATTGCGTCAGAAGAATGTACAATATCTATATATGATAGCTATTTAGACGTCACTTATGTTTTACACCCGCGCTAGACCAGCCCCCGCTCTGTCGTTAGTTAAGTAACCTAACGGGTGATGACGGAACCCAGTGGCGAATGCGGATGGCATAAGAGGACGTTGTATTTTTGTTGTTTTCTGCAATGATAGGTTAATAATGGGACGCATTATTATTAATGCAAAGAAAATAAACCAAAGTTGAATCGTTGGAACAGTTTAAAAGAAACTACTCGGTTATTTTTAAAACAGAAGATATTTTTTAATTGCGGAGCTTTAACCACTCCTTTTAAAAGCTATCATCGGTCATATTAAGTTCACTACGTTCACGGTTTCGCCAAAACCATTCGTAGCCCTCCGTCATTTCATTTGGGTATTCAGTAGTATTCAAGCTATGTATTTTGACCAACGCCAAGGCATAGTGTTTGGTGGCTGCTGGGTATTCATTTGTTGCATAGATAGTTGAGTTAGTTTGGGACAGTCGTATTATCATTTGGCCAACGTCAGGGATATGTAAGGATGTGTTCAAATTAACAAGATAATGATGGATAGAACTTGACATGTGACTTATGACATTTTGACCAACGCTAAGGTCATAGGAGCATGGGGCAGAAATTTATATCGGGAATTTCTAAAGAAACTGAAATTTGCAAAGAGATGCATACTATCTGGAGTTTGATGAATGTTGGTAGGATTCCTTCAGCATTATCATACGATGATATTTGGATCCCGGTCCTACTGTGAGTATATGCAACTCATCAGGAGATTCGTCACTTAACGATCAATGCTATAAACCAAGTAGGTGCCGAGAAAGGTGTCAGCGGGGTTACGCCCCCAGAGAAAAGATGTTATTTAATTAAGGAACTTCGCGAAAGCGTTGGAAAACCTCCCTCGAAGTATCAACACCAGCCTGGCTGAACGGTTAAGCAAGTATTGTACAGTGAGAATAGTCCTGACTAGTTCTTCCTTTTTGGTTTGAGGAGGGATTCGAAAAATAGTGGGAGCCATCCAGTTTAGATAAACTAAAAACCACTCTAAACTTGCAAGAGCATCATCCTAAAGTGTTCTCTCTCTCTCTCTCTCTTAATTGCAGCTACCCAGATAATGACAGGACTTAAGTTACTATTAGAAAAAAATATACTGACAGGGCCAAACTATAAAGATTGGCTACGGAATGTCAAAATGGCTTTGACCTGTGACAGATTGGGGTATGTCCTCACCGCTAAGGCACCTGCAATCCCAGGTCCCAAATCTAGTAATGCGGATAAGGAAATCCGCAAAACTTGGGAGTTAGATTGCGCGAAGGCCAAGTGCATCGTGCTTGCCTCGATGAATAATGAACATCAGAGGAGGCACGAGGATATGGATCTAGATGCCACATTTCTCCATTCAAAGGAACTTTATGGAGAGCAATCTCGTATAGAAAGATACGAGACCTCAAAGAACTTGTCTCAAGCGAGGTTGGCCGTCGGATCATCGGTAGGAGAACATGTCCTAAAGATCATTGGCTATATAGAAGAGCTCGCAGACCTTGGGACGACTTTGGATAATGAGCTCTATACAGACCTGATTCTCCAGTCCCTCCCTTCCACCTACGCCCAGTTTATTCTGAATTTCAACATTCAAAGAAAAGAAGTTGAACTTTCAGAACTCCTTAACATGTTGAGAAGTGCAGAGGGCACCTTGCAGAAGGCAAGGGAAATTCACAAAGGCCTTACCTCAGATTCAGTTCGAGAGGCTACTCGAGATGATCGGTCTTCGATATATCAGTACATGGCCCTAGTGCAAGTGGGAGATTGTTAGTGTATATGCCCTAGGGGCCATTATTGTATCATACTAGCTTGTATATTACTTAATGGAAGCTTGGGATATTCACGGTTATATAACAGTCTTGCTAAACATGGTAGTATGTTACTTGGTTCTATATATCTTAATATGTGTGTACGTATTGATAGAGCCTTTAGGATCTTGCTTGACTACCAGCGTTGTGATGGCAGTCACACTAGTGGGGGCTGGGTAGTCTACAAGCACATCCTTTTCCAGGTCCCTAGTCATAGGATTATCGAGACAGGGTATCGATACTCCAGAGTAGACTAGTGTGTACGCTTCTCATCCCAGTTGGGGAGATGGTTTGTCCCACATCCATCAGTACGTCGTACTGGAGATAGTATACAGGTGCTCGTTAGGTTACGGGTACACCGGACAGGACTCGCGGGGAACTGTTGGTTGGTATTATACCCGTCGTCAGTTAACAGTTCCCAGGTGATATGAGTACAACATAGTCCGCAGACTTGACACTGCTACTTCGCCTTGAGTGTGTCCTATTGTTCTTAGATTGCTACCCTACCACGGCTCAAAGGAGTCGTGCAAACAGGTAGCAGTTGGGTGCAGTCCCGAACACTTGGAGGCAGTGGCGGTTAGACAGGATTCGTCTCCCCCGATATTGGGAGTTGATATCGCGCTGTGTCAGAGAGACATTACGCAAAGTCCCTGGCCAGGGCAAGCGAGATTTACTGGTAGGTTTTCTAGTAGTTTCTCAAGGTGTAAAGGGCTTCACTCCGACACGACTTATACGGCTTTTAGGGGACTGACGCTTGCCGCCCCTAGGCCCGATATGCGATAGTCCTAGACGAACAGACCGGACTGTATGGAGATTGTCACATCAGGCTCAGTAGGAGTTCAGATGGGTTTCCTCATCGGCCTTCTTATCGACATCTACCTGGGCACCGTTATGTACAGCTAGTGCTGCTTGCGGTCTATGGTTAAACCCACTGCCAGCGTAGTAGTCGAGTCTTTAGAGTCCCACACAGAGAGTTTCCCTGCTCCAGGCGAAACGATATAGAGGTCGTATGGTGTTACGACAAGGGTTCGGACGCATACGTGTTTAAACGCACATACGATGTTCGGACCGTTTTTACTAGCCGGCTTTGGTTTATGCCAAGTTCTAGTATCGGATTATTGGATTTATACAGTCTAAAGTTTTTCCGTGTTTTCACGGATAGGAGGGGCGTTCTCGTAATTTGGCGGGAAGCTTCTAGAAGTATGGTGACTTGAGGGTTTAGGTGGCATAAGCATTTATTGCTTTAGTGACTCATTTGTGTGATTCATCCATGTCATTAATGCATCATTAAATGGTTAATGACTCATGTAGTGAATCAAACATATTGAATTCATGAAGCATGATGATTAATCATATTATTTATTTATTTGATAAATCATTATGCTTCAAATATTCAAGAAAGTTCATTATCTCATTCTTATTCTTATGCTCACCTTCTCTCTCCTCAAGCTCACTCTCTCTCTTCAAACCCTAATCCTACCTCTCATGTGTTGAGATCAAAGATTACATAGACTAATTAGTCCATAACCATTCTCTATATCACCTAAGTGCCTTTGATTAGCAACTAAAGAAACCTAGTTACCTCAAGATTAGAGGTGAAGCTTGAAGTAGAAGCTCTCGGGTGGATCGTCTATTACATAATGGAGGCTGAGGAGTTGGTGGAGAACGAAAAGACGAAGGACAAGGTTCACTAGGTATAATCTCTTCTCATAGTAGTTAACAACTCATATGTATATGTTAGTTATAGTTTAGCAAAGATTCTTCGGTTAGTCGATGTTAATCCAAAGAACAAGATTGTTTTTCATATTTCCGCCTCCCCGCAACTCGTGGGGTGTTGTACATCGACTTACAATTTGAAAAGAGCATGAAGCTTGTAGAAGCTTGTTTTGCTTTGACAAAGTCCACTAACTTTGTTTTTACTTTAGATATTTGTTAACCTAACCATTTTAATTAGCCATGGTTATGTCTCTACATGAGTTAGTATATGATACTCACTCACCATGGTTCACTCTCTCACTTGATCATTATTCTCATCTCATTTTAGTTCATCTTCTTCCTCAAGCTCAAAAAGCCTGCTAGGGTTTTGATTATGTGAGAAAGAAAAGTGAGAAAAGAAATTCTAAAGTGAGCCCACTTCCTATTTCTTCATCCTCTACTAGACTAGCACTTTAGTTTAGGGTGTTTGCTTCACTAATTCTCTAGTTAGTGAAGTAGAAACTTGAGCTAGTATTCCCTCGACGTAGATCATCTTCGGCCTCGAAGACTTCAAGCAAGAACGTTCCATTCGCCTTGTGAAGCCATGCAAGGGTCCGAGAGTTCCACCAATGCAGCGAAGGGACTACTACAAGGAGCTTATGAAGTGAAGGACCGATCTACAAAGGTTGTATTTCTAGTTCACTTAGTTGTAAATGGTTTACTATAGTTTCCGTATTGTATCCTAGTTAACGATCATGTTTAGAGTTCCTTTTAACGGCAATTTTTAAAAATGGCATGGACGATGCCTCCCGAAACCTTGCTACCGTCGATAGGAACCCTACAAACTTGACTGGGTTTTGTGGGTGTAATCCGCTGAAAACCATCAGGAGACAACACTCCTCCTACTAGGGAAACCTAGAGGTTTAACGGCTTGTTGCACATGCTCAGTGCAATCGCGTTCCCTGCGAAAGTGAGGCTAGGATTTTTTTTTTGCTCCGGACGAGCAAAAGATAAGTTTGGGGTTATTTGTTCATATCAGAAAATTGCATTTTAATACCACTCATTCATTATCTATTTTGTTATATGTCGGTGCTATTAACCAGTGTCTGCTCAGTACTTACAGATTACAGGTATTCGTGATACAACACTGAAAACACAATCAGGATCATAGATATAGCATTCGGGAGCCAACACTGCAATCAGAACAAAAAACGGACCAATATCCAAAGAGCTCTTTTGCAATAACTAGTGTGCACATAATTTTTGGTCCAACACAATACATGTGTAACACTAGCTCTTTGACATGGACCATGGACCATATGAGGGCTGCCCTTGCACAAATCATGCAAGTAGGCACATGTGTGAGTGTGATGTGCATCGATTGTGCATTAAATGCTATAAAGTTTTGATGTGATATTGGCATTATTTGTTCCCTCCAAATCTCTGCATACAAACCAGGTTATTTTAGACCAAACAAACAGCATAAGAATGATGTTGGAGTGCACACAAAGCCACACAATGAATACGAGCCTCATAGCTCGGTTTTGACCCGGCGAGCTCCCCACAAAGTCCGGCGAGCTCAGCCTCCCTAGCTCCTAACTTCCCCATTTTTTCTTCTGGTCGTTTCTGTAGGTCACATCATCTTATTTATATTGTTTATTCTTTCTGATGTCTAGCCTATAAATACCAGAACATAGTTAAGCAAAGGGACCATGTATTATATAGTTTTGTTTTAGTTTCTTTTTGGTTTAGGCTTGAGTGTTGAGTGGACTATCACTTGGTTTCTTCTTCTTCTCCCCTCTTGAACCTTTCTTTGGAGAGCTTCATTATGGAGGTTGAATAAGTTACCAAAATCTTGTAACTCTTCATCAAGTGTTAATTATATTATTGTTTCTTTTAAACTTGCTTTCTTTTCCTTAATTGCTTCTCTTTATCATGCTTAACTAATCTTTTTTGTTGTGGTAATGATAAGGAAGTGAGATGAAAGGCTTTGCCTCCTCCTCCTCTTGTTTATGTTTAATGTGTTTTAACATGATTATAAGTTAAGGATTGCTTTATATATTGATGTGATTTGGTATTTTGAATCCAATGTTACTTTGTAACCTCTTCAAATACCATATTCACTCCCCTTCCCTATTTTACAATGTTTAAGTTAAATTCAAATTGGTGTTAAGTTTGCTAAGTTTGGATGCGATATTTTGTGACCAAGAGCTTGACAAACTCTCGGTTTTCATATACCGTATACTATCACAACCCATTAGCAAAATTAACACTAAAATCATTTGCTCTACCTCACTAACTTGTATCATTGATGTTGATGTATGCTTGCTAACCCTTGTATTTAGTGTTGATACCTCAAGCATGGACATACAAATGGTAAGTGAACCAACAGACTCGTTTCGTGTTTTGCGGAGAATATCGGCAACTTGATGATTCGTGCTTTGTAACCGCTTTGATGATTCATGCTTCGTACCGAGATCGACGCAAGAACAGACAACTCATGATCAAGGGAGCGTCGAAGGAATCGTCGCGATTCGATCTTCCGGACCAAAGCCACGGCCAATTTCTTCCTACACCTATTTGCTTGTTTCCTTGTTTTCGTATTTTTATATTTTTTATGACAACCAACCCAATTCATTAATTTGTTGAATCTTAAATCATAAGACCTAATACACAATTCCCTGCGGATCGACCTGTGCTTGCCGGCTCGCTACAGCACGCCGTGCACTTGCGGTTTATAAATATTTAAAACAAGAACGATCTCACGTACGCATTCCGTTTCCTTCATTTCATATCTGTTTCCGTAACATACGTTTGCGCGCATTGGTGAATTCCTAACAAATCACAAAGATGTATATAATCACGGAAGGAATTTCAACCAACAAGTCCTAATGTCACTTAGGCGGAGTACCGTGTCGTAAGTATGTCGCGGAACATACACACGCTACGTCACTCTGCTTAAGCTATCTACTCCATCATACAAAGGTCATCCTACACTACGAAAGGTAAAACTAGCGCTCTGATACCAACTTTGTCCCGACCCAAAGTTTGGTACGTGACCGACACATAAACCACGTGACGTCAACAGGCGTAACACAATTTAAGTAAGCCAAAAACCCAGAAATCTAAACCATAAAAGAAGTAAGTGATGAAAACGTTATTAAAATCATTTGGAAATCTCAAGTTAAAATTTTAAAGTTTATGTTTATTTTCTTTAAAAATTTCGGCCGCACCTCCTTTGTAAAAACTAGCCCCGAAAGGGGTACAAACATAGTATAAAAATAAAGCATCCCCAAACGGGAGCAATTCACGCCCAAAGGCGGAAACAACCACCACAAGCATATATATGACGCCGTAGCGAAGAAATAGACAATATAAATGAAAAACATCATAAAGAGGTAAAAACTACATAATAAAGGCCGGATCACACGAGCTCGACACCCAGAGTCAAAAAATATACAATATCGTCCTCACAACTCGTCTCTAAGTCAATACATAAAAGTGGTAGATGGAGAGTACTAGATACAATAAGAGATACAATGGATATAATCAGATAACCGCAACCCACCTACAGCAAAAAGGCTCACAGCCAACCGTAGCGGTATACGCTGAAAAAGATACAATAAGAAGCCCTGCCGCGACTACTCTGAGGGTCAAGCCTGCAAAACCCTGTGGAACAACGGGGGTAAGTTGCCAACTCGTGAATAGTAAGTAACATCATACAGATAATCACAGGTATGCACGAACAACGATAATCTATAACATGCAATCTGATAGCATAAATTTGGTAATATGGATATGCAACAATCATGATCAAGATACACCATCAGGGTACTACAACTGCATGAAACAATGCATATCAAATAACTACTGAGTATGGGATAAAACATATCATCATCAATGAATCATCAACGTGGAAAAACCGGTGTCCATCAACGACACCTCAAATCCCAATACCTCAGGCGCCGTCACTCTGATCGGCCCTCATATCTGTAAATCTCATGGAACCTGAGTGCCCAACATCGACACTCGAAACATCATGAAAACCCATGTCCAACATCGACACGTAAATCCACATAACTCGGGCTCCGTCAGTCCGGATTGGCCAATGGGCTCCGTCAGTCCGGATCGGCCCATATCCATCTCACGACTCCGGTCGGTATCCTCCGGATAACCACCAGGTCCAACCAATCACCGGTAGGTAGTAGTCCCTCTACCAGGCTCATCGTCTACTGCACAACATCCCTTTTTGCCCCGGGGTACCATACCAAGTCCACCATGAACCCGCATACGGATCATCCAGCTCCTCTAATCGGGTTTCTAACACAAGTCTCAGAACCGAGAAAACTCATGGTGGACGCATCGAAATATCATATCAAGAGAAACCGGGTTTTCAAACAATGCATACTTTCTTGAAATAACACCACGGTTCTCAAATCTATAAATCACATGAAATTCGTATCTCAATGCGTAAATCCATGAAATATGATCTATGCAACATAGAACAGTAATATGACCATATCAAAGGAAAACCGATCTTTTAAATGAATCCCGTTTTTAAATATATCATGCGGTTCCTAATTTCTCCAAAATCAATTGCAACATCATGTAAAGGTGTATATGTAGCCATAGCATGATATGGGTATATGCATGTAGGTATGCATGCATGATGTATTTCATATGCGCAATAGAATTGTTAGATATAGTGCCCTCAAAGTCAATTATTGGATCGCAGGCAAGTGATTGCAATGATTGAGGGAGGACCTATACCGGTAGGACAGTCTTACTCGAGATGATAGTGTGCTTTCTAGTTTATCTTTATCAAACGTGTACTGCTTTAGGTGACATGATATATCACTATTGCACGTTGATAGAGCCCATAGGATTCTTGGTTGACTACCAACAGTATGATGGCGATCATATACGTGAGAGTAGGGTAGTCTATAAGCACATCCTTAAAAGTGGTCCCTAGTCGCGGGAGTTTCGAGACAGGGCATTGATACTCCGGAGAAGACTAGTGTATACAGTCGAGACCCCGACAAGGTGCGGTGGCCGGTCTCACAAGCCATTGGTGTTAGTTGGTTCACCTAAGATGTATACAGGTGCTCATTGGGTTATGAGTACACCGGACAGGACTCACCGGGAATATGCTAGCTGGTTATTAAAACCTATCGTCAGATAGAAATTCCCAGGTGACATGTGTATAAGTTAGTCTATCAACCTGAGATCGTCATTTGTCTCGTGTTAGTTCCCACTGTGCTTTGATTATTACCCTACCACGGCTTAAAGGAGTCATGCAAACAGGTTTTAGTTGGGTACAGTCACGAGGCACATGGAGGCAGTGATCGGATCGGCAAGGGATTCGTCTCTCCCAACGTTGGGGGTGAGATCGCGCTGTGTTTAAGAGAGCCATTACACGAAGTCCATGGCCATGACAAGCGAGATTTACTGGTAGGTATTCCAGTAGTATCTTAGGGTGTTTTGGGCTACACTCCGACATGACTTATACCGCTTTTGGGGGTCTGACGTTTACCAGCTCCCTAGGCCCGATATACGATACTCATAGACGAACGGACCGGACTGTACGGATAATGTCACACATAGGCTCAGTAAGGTTCCAGGATGAGTTCACTCATCGGACCCCCTTTCAATCAGTACATGGGCAGTCGTTACGTACAGCTAGTACCACTGACGGCTTGTGGTTAAACCCACTGCCAGAGTATCGACGAGTCTGTAGAGTCCCTCACAGAAAGTTTCCCAGTTCGGGCGAAACGTTGTAGAGGCCGTATGGTTTTATGGCAGGGTTCGAACATACACGTGCACTTGTGCACGTGTCTTGTTTCGGACGGATAATACTAGTGGGCTTTGGTTTAAGCCGGATCCTAGTATTATATCTTGTAGGGATATTTTTGTCTCATTGCATTTGTATTCGGTCGGAATACAGATGCGGTTATGTATATACAGTTGCGGGGTTATCCTGTAATTTGCTACGGGATCGCTTTTTGAAGTTGCCAGTTTGCAATCTATTTTGGTCATTTTTCTTTCTTTCCTTCTTGGCTGAAATTCTTGCCTGTGAAGGGGTTCTTTGCAAAGTGGCTTTTTGTAAATGGTGGCTTTTTTGTGGTCGCGAGTTCTCCAGCAGCTTGTGGATGTTTCATGAGGATTCTAGATTGAATGACTCATTGGTTTGCATTGATTGTTTTTGGATTGCAAAGGATATTTGCTTAGATATTATGGTGTGATATTTTTTCCTTATCATCACCTCTTGGATGCCTTGTGCTCACCCCCTCCTCGTGTGGCCGAGAGCAATTTGGGAAGCCCCAAAAATTTCTGGCCGAGCACTTCATTTGGAAACCCCCCCATCTTTGTGTGAGATTGATTCATTTCCTTTTGCAAAAGAAAATTATCAAGCTCATTTCCATCTCCACTCCCATTTGGCTACTTTAATTAACCCTCACCCAATCGTTTGGGTGACTCGAGACAAAGTATTCTACACTTTCTCTACTTCAACCTTGGACATGTCGGCTAGCAAACTTCGTGTCCTAGTTGCCTCGATTCAGAGGCGGGAGCCCGTATAAAGACTTCTAGATGTGGTGCCCCTCCCACGAGGAGACCGAAGATCGGAGATGCCGCGAGGAGCTAGGGATGGTGGCTAAAGACCGAAGGACACGGATCGATCGGTATAGCCTTTCTATCTTTTTAGTAGTTGCTAGTTTAGTGTTAATGGTTAGATCCGGGTGAAAGACTACGATAGAGCCAGTTTAGTAAAAAGTTTTTGTTCCGCATTTGGCCTCGGATTGACTGCCGGGGCGCTACCGTAGACTTACATGGTATTAGAGCCAAACCATTAACCTTTACTAGCTTGTTCTAACTTGTTTAAAACATCGATCGGACGAAATTTCCAAAACTGCAATTCCAAGTTCAAAGTTTCTGTCGAATTTTTTTTTGTCATAGAAAAATTATTTTGAGTGTTTCAGAAAATCAGGCAGGCTTTTCTAAGATCACTGTAAAAATTTTGTAGCATGATCGCTCTGTAGCGCTGCGGAACCGCGGCCGTACCCACGTATTGGTCGCGGTTCCGCCGGAGTGTTGGGGTTTCAGTGCACTAAATTTTTTCGTTGGGTCTTTAACCTGGAATTGTGGTTTCTGGAATTTTTAGTTTTGGCCCAGATTATTTTGATTTTTGGATTTGTACTTGGGTCACACTTCGGGAAATTTTGTCGATCGAAATTTTAAATAAGTGAGTTCAAAGTGCTTACTTTATATCTGTGACCGTGAATGTCATTAGAGCAGTAAATCTTGTCTAATTGCTATCTGTAAGTCGACGTTGTACACCCCACGACTTACAGGGAGGCGGAAATATAAAAAACAATCATTTTGTTTGAAGCAACATCGACTAACCGAAAGGATCTTTGCTAAACTATAACTAACACTAACATAAGAGTTGTTAACTACTATGACAAGAGATTATACCTAATGAACCTAGTCCTTCGTCTTCTCGTTATCCACTTCCTCGTCGGCCTCTTCTATGTAATAGACGGTCCACCCGAGAGCTTCTACTCTAAGTTTTGCCTCTAATCTTAAGGTAACTAGGTTTCTTTAGTTGCTAATAAAAGTCACCTAGATGATATAGAGTATGATTATGGATTAAATAGTCTAGCTAATCCTTGATCTCAACACATGAGAGGGTAAGATTAGGGTTTGAAGAGAGAGAGCTTGAGGAGAGAGAAGGTGAGCAAGATTATAATGAAAAATGTTTCTCACTTTTAATATATTATGAAGCATAAAGAATTATCAAATGAATAAATCAAATGATTTATCATCATGCTTCATTAAATATGTGCAATAAAAAATCAAGTGAGTCATTAAACAATAAATGCCTCATTAACTCACTTGAATGATTCGTCTTTTGAGTCACAAATGCATTTAATGTAAATGCCACCTAAACCCTTAAGTCACCATACTTCTAGAAGCTTCCCACCAAATTACGAGAACGCCGCTCCTATCCATGAAAACACGGAAAAACTTTAGAATGTATAAATCCAATAATCCGATACTAGAATCTGGCTTAAACCAAAGCCGGCTAGTAAAAACTGTCCGAACATCGTACGTGCATAAATGCAAGTGCATGTCCGAACCCTGTCGTAAAACCATACGACCTCTATATCGTTTCGCGTGGAGCAGGGAAACTCTCTGTGTGGGACTCTAAAGACTCGACTACTACGCTGGCAGTGGGTTTAACCACAGACCGCAAGCTGCACTATCTGTACGTAACGGTCCCCAGGTAGATGTCGATAAGAAGGCCGATGAGGAAACCCATCTGAACTCCTACTGAGCCTTATGTGACAATCTCCATACAGTCCGGTCTGTTCGTCTAGGACTATCGCATATCGGGCCTAGGGGGGCGGCAAGCGTCAGTCCCCTAAAAGCGGTATATGTCGTGTCGGAGTGAAGCCCATTACACCTTAAGAAACTACTGGAACCTACCAGTAAATCTCGCTTGCCCTGGCCAGGGACTATCCGTAATGGCTCTCTGACACAGCGCGATATCAACACCCAATACCGGGAGAGACGAATCCTGTCTAACCGCCACTGCCTCCAAGTGCTCGGGACTGCACCCAACTGCTACCTGTTTGCATGACTCCTTTGAGCCGTGGTAGGGTAGCAATCTAAGAACAGTGGGACACACTCGAGGCGAAGTAGCAGTGTCAAGTCTGCGGACTATGCTGTACACATGTCACCTGGGAACTGTTAACTGACGACAGGTATAATACCAACCAACAATTCCCTGCGAGTCCTGTCCGGTGTACCCGTAACCAAACGAGCACCTGTATACTATCTCCAGTACGACGTACTGATGGCTGTGGGACAGACCATCTCCCCAACTGTGATGAGAAGCATACACACTAGTCTACTCCGGAGTATCGATGCCCTGTCTCGATAATCCTACGACTAGGGACCAGAAAAAGGATGTGCTTGTAGACTACCCAGCCCCCACTAGTGTGACTGCCATCACAACGCTGGTAGTCAAGCAAGATCCTAAGGGCTCTATCAATACGTTCATACAGATTAAGATAGATAAAACCAAGTAGCATACTACCATGTTTAGCAATACTGTTACATAACTGTGAATATCCCAAGCTTCCATTAAGTAATATACAAGCTAGTATGATACAATAATGGCCCCTAGGGTATATACACTAACAATCTCCCACTTGCACTAGGGCCATGTATTGGCATATCGAAGACCGATGATCTCGAGTAGCCTCTCGAACTGAATCTGAGGTAAGGCCTTTGTGAATGGATCAGCAATGTTCTCCTCTGTAGCAACTCTCCGGACCTCGATCTCCCGGCGATCTACGATCTCCCTGATCAAGTGATACCGCCTTAAGATGTGTATGGATTTCTGATGGGACCTTGGTTCCTTTGCTAAAGTTATAGCTCCGTTGTTGTCGCAATATAGAGGTATTGGATCAACAATGGTAGGAAGCACCTGAAGTTCTGTGAGGAACTTCTTCATCCAGACCGCTTCTTTTGCGGCATCGCAAGCAGCAATATACTCCGCTTCCATTGTTGAGTCAGCAACGGTGTCCTGCTTGGAATTCTTCCAGCACACCGCCCCTCCATTGAGGGTAAAGACATAACCCGACATGGACTTGGAGTCATCCTTATCACTCTGGAAGCCAGAA
The DNA here is from genome assembly GCA_030015575.1 of Agapanthus africanus. Classification (NCBI taxonomy): domain Eukaryota; kingdom Viridiplantae; phylum Streptophyta; class Magnoliopsida; order Asparagales; family Amaryllidaceae; genus Agapanthus; species Agapanthus africanus. The sequence continues at coordinate 361,106,179 of JASDDO010000012.1, forward strand.
TCAGCAAAGGCCTCGATCTTAAGCTCTTTTCCACCGTAAACCAAGAACGTCTCCTTAGTCCTTCTCAGGTACTTTAGAATGTTCTTTACTGCTATCCAGTGCTTCTGCCCTGGGTCGGACTGATACCGGCTTACCATGCTCAGTGCGTAAGCTACATATGGTCTGGTGCACAACATCGCATACATTATAGAGCCGACCGCAGAAACGTAGGGTATAATAGACATGCGTTCCCTTTCCAAATCAGTCTTGCGAGACATCTCTTTGGAGAGGGTGATTCCTTGACAAGCTGGTAGATTACCGCGCTTAGAATCTTCCATACTGAATCTTTTCAGTATAGTGTTGATATACCTGGACTCTGAAAGTCCCAACATCCTTTTGGATCTATCACGATAGATCCGGATCCCCAGAATGTAAGAGGCATCACCTAGGTCTTTCATGGAGAACCTGTGTGACAAGAATCCTTTGACAGATTGTAGCATAGGAATATCATTTCCTATCAATAGAATGCCATCCACGTACAAGACGAGGAATTCAACAGTTCATGCTACAATTTTACTATATATACATGGTTCATCTGGATTTTTGATAAAGTCAAATTCTTTGACCGTTTCATCAAAACAGATGTTCCAACTCCACGATGCCTGCTTTACTCCATAAATGGACTTAAACAACTTGCACACTTTCCCGCTGCTCCCACTCTGATTGAAACCCTCTGGCCGATCCATATAGACTCACTCTTCCAAATTACCATTTAGAAAAGCCATTTTTACGTCCATCTGCCAGATCTCATAATCATGGAAGGCGGCAATAGCAAAAAGGACTCGAATGGATTTGAGCATAGCCACTAGAGAAAAAGTCTCGTCATAGTCTAAACCAGGTCTTTGACGAAAACCCTTTGCAACAAGTCTAGCCTTATAGGTTTCCTCCTGTCCATCTACACCAATCTTTTTCTTGAAGATCCATTTGCTTCCTATGGGTTTTACCCCATCTGGAGAAAAGTCCAAAGTCCATACTTTGTTGGTGTACATGGACTCCATTTCGGTCCGCATTGCATCTAGCCATCGTACTGAGTCACCGCTCTGGATGGCCTGCTTGAAGCTAGTAGGTTCATCATCATCAATGACGCAATCATCTCTATCCCCATCTATGAGAAAACCATAGTATCTCTCAGGCGGATGAGGCGGCCTACTACTCCTGCTGAGGGGTGCGGGAATGTCCTGTTCTTCTTGAACTACTGGTTCTACCACACTTTTAGTAGTAGTTTGTGGTTCTGGAATTTCTTCCAATTCTATTTCGCTCCCACTTGTTTCCTTTTCTATAAACTGCTGTTCTAGAAAATGGGCATTACGAGAAACAAAAACCTTTTGTTCCTCTGCGTAATAGAAATAATACCTCTTGGAGTTCCTTGGATATCCCACAAACTTACACTGTACTGATCGTGCCTCGAGTTTGTCCGCATGCTGCTTTTTAACAAAAGCTGGACATCCCCAAATCTTCAGATACTGAAGATAGGGTTTCTTCCCACTCCACATCTGATATGGTTTGGTAGGCACAGTCTTGGTAGGAACCATGTTCAAAAGATATGCCACTGATTCTAGCGCATAACCCCAGAAAGATCGCGGTAACTCAGCATTACTCATCATGGAACGTACCATATCCAATAGGGTTCGATTCCGTCTCTCCGATACACCGTTATGCAGTGGAGTGTATGGAGGAGTAAGCTGAGAGAGAATACCTTTCGCTTTTAGGTAACTTAGGAACTCAGCACTTAAGTATTCACCACCTCGATTAGATCTCAGTGTCTTGATACTTTTGCCGGTTTGGTTTTCTACTTCATTCTTATACTCTTGGAATTTCTCAAAAGCCTCGGATTTATGTTTCATCAGAAAAATGAATCCGTACCTAGAGTAATCATCCGTAAAAGTAATGAAATAGGAAAAACCACCTCTTGCATGTGTAGACATTGGACCACATACATCACTGTCTATGAGTCCTAAGAGCTCGCTCGCTCTTACTCTATGTCCAGTGAATGGAGTCTTAGTCATCTTTCCTTTGAGACATGATTGACAAGTGGCATAAGTTTGATATTCGAACGAGTCCAAAAATCCTTCTCTATGTAACTTAGTTAACCTTGTCTCATTGATGTGACCTAGTCTACAATGCCATAAGAAAGCTTTATTTAAATTTGGAGACTTTCTTTTTAGTGTGTTCTGGACATTGAAAATCTGTAATTGGTTTAAGACATATATACCGTTATCCAGTGTACCGGACCCAATCAAACCATGATTAAGGTGGATGTTAACAACATCGCTTACAAACGTGAAATCATAACCTTTATTTGATAACAAGGAAACTGATTTGATATTACACGTTAAACTAGGTACACAAAAATAGTTATGTAAAACCAAAATATGTCCACTCGTCAATCCCAGGTGATAATCCCATACGGACACAGCTCCCACGCTAGCTCCGTTAGCAACCATCGGGGTCATATCACCAACCTTCAGCACTCTACGGTTTCTCAGTGCCTGCAATGAATTGCATATATGAGATCCTGATCCGGTATCCAATACCCAGGAAGTAGAGTTGATTGATAGACAATTCTCAATTACAAACACACCTGAAGTCGAAGCCACAGCTTGCTTCGGTTCCTGGTTCTTAGTGTTCCACGCCTTGCAATCTTTCCTCCAGTGCCCTTTCCCATGACAATGGAAGCACTCATCCTTGGCCACTACTGGCACCGCAATCTTTTTCTTTCCCTTCGCTCCCACCTTACTAACACCTCCTCTAGGTTTGGTGGCGGCCTTATTCTTCCTTCCTTTGGCCTTAGCCTTGGACCCGGAAGAAGAAGCACCGCGAACAAACATAGTGTGTATTTCCCTTGCCTTCTGCAAGGTGCCCTCTGCACTCTCAACATGTTAAGGAGTTCTGAAAGTTCAACTTCTTTTCTTTGAATGTTTAAATTCAGAATAAACTGGGCGTAGGTGGAAGGGAGGGACTGGAGAATCAGGTCTGTATAGAGCTCATTATCCAAAGTCATCCTAAGGTCTGCGAGCTCTTCTATATAGCCAATCATCTTTAGGACATGTTCTCCTACCGATGATCCGACGGCCAACCTCGCTTGAAACAAGTTCTTTGAGGTCTCGTATCTTGCTATACGAGATTTCTCTCTATAAAGTTCCTTTGTATGGAGAAATATGGCATCAAGATCCATATCCTCGTGCCTCCTCTGATATTCATTATTCATCGAGGCAAGTACGATGCATTTGGCCTTCGCGCAATCTAACTCCCAGGTTTTGCGGATTTCCTTATCCGCATTACTGGATTTAAGACCTGGGGCTGCAGGTGCCTTAGCGGTGAGGACATACCCCAATCTGTCATAGGTCAAAGCCATTTCGGCATTCCGCAGCCAATCTTTATAGTTTGGCCCTGTCAATATATTTTTTTCTAATAGTAACATAAGTCCTTTCATGATCTGGGTCGCTGCAATTAGGAGAGAGAGAAAGAACACTTTAGCATGATGCTCTTGCAAGTTTAGAGTGGTTTTTAGTTTATCTAAACTGGATGGCTCCCACTATTTCTCGAATCCCTCCTCAAACCAAAAAGGAAGAACTAGCCAGGACTATTCTCACTGTACAATACTTGCTTAACCGTTCAGCCAGGCTGGTGTCGATACTTCGAGGGAGGTTTTCCAACGCTTTCACGAAGTTCCTTAATTAAATAACCTCTTTTCTCTGGGGACGTAGCCCCGCTGACACCTTTCTCGGCACCTACTTGGTTTATAGCATTGATCGTTAAGTGACGAATATCCTGATGAGTAGCATATACTCACAGTAGGATCAGGATCCAAATATCATTGTATGATAATGTTGAAGGAATCCTACCAACATTCATCAAACTCCAAATGGTATGCATTTCTTTGCAAATTTCAGTTTCTTTAGAAATTCCCGATATAAATTTCTGCCTCATGCTCTTATGACCATGGTGTTGGTCAAAATGTCATAAGTCACATGTCAAGTTCTACACATCATTATCTTGTTAATTTGAACCCATCCGTACATACCCCTGACGTTGGGCAAATGATAATACGACTGTCCCAAACTAACTCATCTATCTATGCAACAAATGAATACCCAGCAACTACCAAACACTATGCCTTGGCGTTGGTCAAAATACATAGCTTGAATACTACTGAATACCCAAATGAAATGACGGAGGGCTACGAATGGTTTTGGCGAAACCGTGAACGTAGTGAACTTGATATGACCGAAGGAACCTGATAGCTTTTAAAAGGAGTGGTTAAAGCTCCGCAATTAAAAAAATATCTTCCGTTTTAAAAATAACCGAGTGGTTTCTTTTAAACTGTTCCAACGATTCAACTTTGGTTTATTTTCTTTGCATTAATAATAATGCGTCCCATCATTAACCTATCATTGCAGAAAACAACGAAAATACAATGCCCTCTTATGCCATCCGCATTCGCCACTGGGTCCCGTCATCACTCGTTAGGTTACTTAACTAACGACAGAGCGGGGGCTGGGCTAGCGCGGGTATAAAACATAAGTGACGTCTAAATAGCTATCATATATAGATATTGTACATTCGTCTGACGCAATAATAGGCATTCCAGATCATAAATGAACATTATTGGATATGCAAGCAATCCGCGTTTCTTTTGAGCCTGCAACGAAAGTCGGATTACACAGTTATGATGAATAGCCTTTACCCCACCCTAGACCACTACGGGTACGGAAAACTATCCGCCAAGTACCCGAAGTGAAGCGGTCTCCCTCAACAACGTGAGTAGGCCACTAAACACTTCAAAGTACCCGGTAGTTTGTGCACCCCACCTTGGGTCTATCCTAGGAGCAAAAACAGTAAAATGAAATAAAACAACGGCGGCTACAACCGCAACCTGGATGTTCCCCGCAAAATAATATTCCAACATATTACAATTACATCGAATGAATGAATATTAAAACACATCTCAAACCCCGGCTAATCATCACAACAATCCAATCAAGTTCATAATCAAAAACAGTAAAAACATTACAGAAATGTGCAACCCCTTCCAACCGACATACTAGCAGTTAGGGGAGGTTTACGAACACATTGTACAGTTCACAGATATAATCTAATTAGCAAAACATCGTATAATTTCGATTGAGCAAACACATTAGATTCTACTCTAAAACTTCTCTGTGCACCTGAGATTTGAGCAGAAAATAAACATTCCAGAAAAGACAAAATATTCACAGAAGAGTTACTGGGGAAAATTGGGTTGAATCGGTTTCAACTCGGCCGCGGATCCGCGGAGGATCGATGCGATCGGCTGCGGTTCTGCGGCTGTTTGGCCGATTCATGCACCCAATTTTTTCCAGTATTCTTATATTTCCCTGCTTGTATTTTTAGAGGTCCCTGAAAAAATTTTAGACCTCGTTTTAAATTTGACAGAAACTTGGTGAATACGATATTTTTTCCGGTTCGTTTTGCGTTCGAAATTCCTACGACTTTGCTAATAAGTTAGTTATTGTTTAGCGAGGCTCTGATACCACTGTAAGTCGACGTTGTACAACCCGCGACTTGCGGGGAGGCGGAAATATGAAAAACAATCATTTTGTTTGAAGCAACATTGACTAACCGAAAGGATCTTTGCTAAACTATAACTAACACTAATATAGGAGTTGTTAAATACTATGACAAGAGATTATACCTAATGAACCTAGTCCTTCGTCTTCTCGTTATCCACTTCCTCGTCGGCCTCCTCTATGTAATAGACGATCCACCCGAGAGCTTCTACTCCAAGCTTTGCCTCTAATCTTGAGGTAACTAGGTTTCTTTAGTTGCAAATCAAAGTCACCTAGATGATATAGAGTATGATTATGGATTAAATAGTCTAGCTAATCCTTGATCTCAACACATGAGAGGGTAGGATTAGGGTTTGAAGAGAGAGAGCTTGAGGAGAGAGAAGGTGAGCAAGATTATAATGAAAAATGTTTCTCACTTCTAATATATTATGAAGCATAAAGAATTAACAAATGAATAAATCAAATAATTTATCATCATGCTTCATTAAATGTGTGCAATGAATTATCAAGTGAGTCATTAAGCAATAAATGCCTCATTAACTCACTTGAATGATTCATCTAATGAGTCATAAATGCATTTAATGTAAATGCCACCTAAACCCTCAAGTCACCATACTTCTAGAAGCTTCCCGGCAAATTATGAGAACGCCCCTCCTATCCGTGAAAACACGGAAAAACTTTAGACTGTATAAATCCAATAATCCGATACTAGAATCTGGCTTAAACCAAAGCCGGCTAGTAAAAACTGTCCGAACATCGTACGTGCATAAATGCACGTGCATGTCCGAACCCTGTCGTAAAACCATACGACCTCTATATCGTTTCGCCTGCAGCAGGGTAACTCTCTGTGTAGGACTCTAAAGACTCGACTACTACGCTGGCAGTGGGTTTAACCACAGACCGCAAGCGGCACTGGCTTTACATTACGGTCCCAGGTAGATGTCGATAAGAAGGCCGATGAGGAAACCCATCCGAACTCCTACTGAGCCTGATGTGACAATCTCCATACTGTCCGGTCTGTTCGTCTAGGACTATCGCATATCGGGCCTAGGGGGCGGCAAGTGTCAGTCCCGTAAAAGCGGTATAAGTCGTGTCGGAGTGAAGCCCATTACACCTTGAGAAACTACTGGAACCTACCAGTAAATCTCGCTTGCCCTGGCCAGGGACTATGCGTAATGGCTCTCTGACACAGCGCGATATCAACTCCCAATACCGGGAGAGATGAATCCTGTCTAACCGCCACTGCCTCGAAGTGCTCGGGACTGCACCCAACTGCTACCTGTTTGCACGACTCCATTGAGCCGTGGTAGGGTAGCAATCTAATAACAGTGGGACACAATCGAGGCGAAGTAACAGTGTCAAGTATGCGGACTATGCTGTACTCATGTCACCGGGGAACTGTTAACTGACGACGGGTATAATACCAACCAACAGTTCCCTGTGAGTCCTGTCCGGTGTACCCATAACCCAACGAGCACCTGTATACTATCTCCAGTACGACGTACTGATGGCTGTAGGACAGACCATCTCCCCAACTGGGATGAGAAGCGTACACACTAGTCTACTCCGGAGTATCGATGCCCTGTCTCGGTAATCCTACAACTAGGGACTTGAAAAAGGATGTGCTTGTAGACTACCCAGCCCCCACTAGTGTGACTGCCATCACAACGCTGGTAGTCAAGCAAGTTCCTAAGGGCTCTATCAATACGTACACACATATTAAGATAGATAAAACCAAGTAGCATACTACCATGTTTAGCAAGACTGTTATATAACTGTGAATATCCCAAGCTTCCATTAAGTAATATACAAGCTAGTATGATACAATAATGGCCCCTAGGGCATATACACTAACACTATAGCTCTTTTAGACGGGTTTGCGAACGTGACATTCACGTTGATGTTCTGTGTTGTGCTGTGATATTCCGGATTTGTCGTGGTGGATAGCTTGCTTTCAATGGTAGTGTAGTTTGGATATATTTGTACATTTGATATTGCGGGGAGAGCGTCCGACATGTGGACTGCCGTCACTTCCTGGGTTGAGGTCGATGTACTTGTTGTACATATTTTCTTTTCTGTACTAGGATTACCCCGCGGTGGAGTGCACGGATGGCCGGGTTCTGCAGGGCAACGGGTCCGCATCTCATGGCTTTGAGAGGGAGGGGACCTCACTCTAGAATTGGCGGGCTATTCGCCTCACTCGTAGGGGGTATAGGTTGACCCAAGAAGGGGTTCTCAAGTTAACGGATTCCGTGAAGTGCTGGGTGGTCCATTCACGATGCTGAAGGGGGCTGCCTCGGTTCTGGTTTTGGCGGGTAACTTGCCGCACTCGTAGGGGCCTAGGGTTTCATTTCACAGGCTATCCCCACGACATGGGAACGTCGGGTTTCATTTGTGGCTCTATGAAACCCGGGGCTCCCAGATTATCTTTATTCTTCTGTGATGCTTATTACTTTTCTGTGATGTTGCATTTATCACGCCTTGAGCGATTATTGTATATTGATATATATACTGGTAGATGTTGTATATGTTTTACACCCGCGCTAGTCCAGTCCCCGCTCTGTCGTTGGTTAAGTAACCTAACGGGTGATGACGGGACCCGGTGGCGAATGCAGATGGCATATACGTACATTTTATTTTCGTTGTTTGTTGGTGTGATTAATTGATGGGACTGCATTGATTTAGATCAATGCAAAAGGAAAAAAGACCTATACAAATGTTGTTGGAACATTTTTCAAAAAGCTGTTATTGTAAGGATGCTTTCATTTGTTTTGCACAGTGGTATTCGGTTATGAATATCCATCACCTCATTCGACGAGGCAAGGGCCGAGATCCCTTCTTCGGGAGTGATCCCTTGGACAGAGGTTTGCGTCAGGGTAATAACTTTACTATAGTCGATTATTTTTTGTTTTGCATCGCGGTATTCAGTTGGAATATCCTGCACTTCATTCTACGGGGAAAGAGCCGAGATCCCTTCACCGGGAGTGACCTCTTTAGCAAAGGTTTTCATAAGTATATTTTTGTAAAAGCTATTCGGTTCCTTCAACGATATCAAGTTCATTACTTTAAAGGTTTTTTGCCAAAAACCATTCATAGCCCTCCGTCATTTCAGACGAGTAGCACTTAGTATTCATGCTATGTTTGTTGGCCTTCGTCAAGGCATAGTGTATGGTAGCTATTTGTTACTTTTCTGTTGCATAGATAGATGCGTTGGTTTGGGACAGTCGTACTACCATTTTGGCCTTCGTCAAGGGTATGTACGGGTGGGTTCAAATTAACCTGGATAATGACGGGTAGAACTTGACATGTGACTTATGATATGTTGGCCTTCGTCAAGGTCATAAGAGCATGGGGTAAAAATCACATCGGGAGTTTCTAAAGAAACTGAAACTTGCCAGGCACGCGCATACCTTCTGGAGTGTGATAACGTAAGTAGATTCCATCACGTTATCATGCGATGATAGTTGGATCCCGATTCTCACTGATGAATTGGTTTACTCCTCGGGTGATCCCGACTAATTCTTCTTTCAGGTTTGGAGGAGAATTTGAGGATACAGTGGGAGGATTCCTGATTAGATAAAGTGATAACCATTCTGATCTAAGTTAAGAGTGCACGCAGAGTGTTTATTTTCTCTCTCTCTCTCTCTTTAGCAGCGACCATGACCCGACCCTAGACTATGACTCAATAACCAAGTTATCCGAACTTTCCTAAAACACTGGCTTTTGGATTGTCTGAGTTGCATATATCATTGCCACTCCTTCTTTTACCCTTTGCATTTCTCCAGAACGCCTCGTATTACTATGAATATCCACTTCCATTGGATAAATCCATCGTATGGTTATATACGAACTCGAAGGAACTTGTTCCAGATTCGAGGATGGATTCTGGTTCTGGAGAGATTGAATAGGACTATTCAGTTGTCTTTTCCTTTTACTTTCTCTTAGGTTATGAGGGCTCCTAGGATTAGGGGACAGTACACCTATTACACTTATTGGATAGTCTTCTTCCAAACCATAGGCAGGTGCCGAAAGGTAGGGAATGAAGAAAACCAATTAGCCTAACAGTGGTGTACAGAAGGTAATAAGTAAAGACAAATAAAGGGATTAAAAAGAGGGAAAAGTAAATTGCGACTGCTATTCACGACCAAACCAAGTATTTCATCACCACTCCTATTTCACCTTTGTATTTCTCCAGAACAGCCCGTATCACTACGAAGATCCACAGTTATTTGGATAATCCATCGTATGGTTATATACGAACTCGATGGAACTTGTTCAAGTTCGGGGATGGATTCTGGTTCGGGAGAAATACAATAAAATTTTATTCAGTTGTCTTTTATCATCACCTTCTTTCAGGATGCGAGTGCTCCTAGGATTAGGAGAGTACACCTATTATTCTTATTTGATAGTCTTCTTCCAAACCATAGGCTGGTGCCGAACGGTAGGGAAGGATGAAAACCATTAAGCCTAACGATGGTATACAGAAGGTAACGACTAAAGACAAATAAAGGGATTTGGAGAGATGGCAAGGAAATATACGGTAATAGTCATGAATCAAGATAATTGAAGAGGCATCACTAGGAATACCCGGAAACCCTTTCGGAACATATTCATGTTTCAATTACACTGTGTATTGTTAATTGAAAACTGATTTCCCAATTAGTCCTTGCTCCAGGGTATGTATTTACCAAGTATGATTCTCACATCGGTATGGTTTTACAGATGATGAGTGGGAGTAAGTTATTGGGAATTAGGTGATCATCCTCATATATCGGAATTCATTGTAATAGGTGATATTTGAGGAAATCGCCTGGGTACAGTTTTCAATCTACGACGCACAGGGTTTGAGTTATTAAACTCAGGGGACTTATACAAAGTATTGTATGTTGTCCAGTGTCCATTAGGACAAAGGGGTAGGTCCTCGTACTATATTCTGTTTACTTGTGACTTCCCCAGTTTTTGACTTGTGTTTCATAGAAATACAAGGTCCAAGTTTGAGAAGTTATAGGTACAAGAATAAAGTAGAGAACCGGGTGTAGCAAGTATCGGGATTCTTCAAGGTGATCGAAGATGTAGATACTTGTGTATGGTATTCAGTTGATAGTAATGTTTTAGAGAACTTGCTTCTCTTTCAGTTTACTCATAATTGGATGCACTCCTAAGTTGAGTAATGCTAATCGGCCTCTCTCCATTTAGATGACATGCACTGTAGACAGCTGCATGATTTGAATCTGGTTCCAATTAAATCAGTGCCTCTGTTTCTATATTGTATATAGAATGGATCAAATCTCAACGATGTTAATGTATATGGAGTTGTCCGGCTTATGCTTAAAACCAGACTTTGGATAACTCAAGGCACGTTTCTGTAATGGCAGTTTGTGGGTTGACCCTAGTTTTGACGAAGGTTGACTTTCTACCATCTGGAAGATCAATAGTGATATTGTTCTTGACTCGCCACAGTTTTAGTAAAATGGATTTTTTCAGAAAACAGTAGTGGGAGTATGGTAGAACTGGAAGAGATTCCAGAACCGCAAACGATTATAGAAAATTTAATAGGACCTAAAGATTCAATCAGATTTGACATTCAATTAGCCACTCTGCACATATGGTGGGTAACCTCAGGCACCCGGGAGGTACTCCGGTAGCCTCAAGGACGGTGAAAGGGAGGTTCTTGTTTACCCAGACTTGCCATTACTGCCGTTCTAGACTATGAGACCCGGCAGGAGGATAAGTAAAGCGTCGTTCTAAACTAGTTTTAGAAGTGCACGTGTATATTATTCTGCCAGAGGGCTGTCGTAGTCAGTGGGAGCAGCGGAAGCATAGTGGACAAGAAGCTTGTGTCTATTTATAGACTAAAGCAGATATAGTGAAGATAGATCATCTATTTTTGATGTGACTGTCATGAGCTTTGACTTCATCAGAATAGGGGATGGATCTGTTAAGAAAGTAGTAGGGTGTGATGTCCTGGTATTTGGATGACATACACAGAGTAGGAAGTAAAATTCCTATACTACGATCGGTTATACTGTGGTTGTCACATAGTGGTTTCTCCACATAGCATTTGTATATTACATCAGACATTCTGGTTACTAGATCTATGGTGATGGATCTAGATTTGGGTAGTTTCCCAATCTGGGTACTTAGACAGCATTCTAAAGGTATTTAGAATGGACGACACCTGGCATGGTGGTGTACCAGAAGGTAATGGAGTCACCCTCTCTAAAGGTGTCTTACAAACTAAAGGGGAGAGGGATGTGCATGATTGGCAGATCACTTGCTTAGGCAAGTGAGTTGATCATGAGATCTCAAGTACCACACCAGATGTTGTTTCTGCACTAGATGCAATAAGTTGATATTGATCCAATCCTGGAAAAACGTTCGGAGGCAATTTTAGAACATAAGTAGATGTTCTAGGGATTTGATAACGGTAGCCTCCTTCGGGAGACAGTTATCATTCCAGGCTTCCAAGGTGATCTGGATGACGGAGTGACTGTTAGAGTTATAGTTTTCCCTCTGACGAGGGGCAGTAGTTTGGACATGTGGTCCAAGCGGATACTGAGGAAGGCATGGCGCAGGATACTGATTAAGTTCAGTTGACGATACAGTCTAAGAAGTTTGAATTTGGAGTTCATTAGTGAACTAGGTCCCATCAGATATCCAGATATATTCTAAAACAGGTATTGCTCATTTCGAGAGATGGATTTCTCCGCGAACTTGAGATATAGAGAGACATAGAAAGAAACATTAGAGCGGATCCACTCACTGAGGCTATAACTCGAACACAATAGTTTTACAAACGAGCTTTGTGACACTGATTAGCAGAGGAGTTGGGTGTTCGGTATCATACGGGCTGTGAGTATGCGACATCGCAATAATTAGCCATAAGTGCAAGTGGGAGATTGTTGGATATAGTGCCCTTAAAGTCAATTATTAGATCGCAGGCACGTGATTGCAGTGATTGAGGGAGGACCTATACCGGTAGGACAGTCTTACTCGAGATGATAGTGTGCTTTCTGGTTTTTCTTTATCAAACGTGTACTGCTTTAGGTGACATGAAATGTCACTATTGCACGTTGATAGAGCCCATAGGATTCTTGCTTGACTACCAACAGTATGATGGCGATCATATACATGAGAGTAGGGTTGTCTATAAGCACATCCTTAAAAGTGGTCCCTAGTCGCGGGAGTTTCGAGACAGGGCATCGATACTCCGGAGTAGACTAGTGTATACAGTCGAGACCCCGACGAGGTGCGGTGGCCGGTCTCACAAGCCATTGGTGTTTGTTGGTTCACCTAATGTATACAGGTGCTCATTGGGTTATGAGTACACTGGACAGGACTCGCCGGGAATATGCTAGCTGGTTATTAAAACCCGTCGTCAGATTGCAATTCCCAGGTGACATGTGTACAGGTTAGTCTATCGACCTAAGATCGTCATTTGTCTCGTGTAAGTTCCCACTGTGCATTGATTATTACCCTACCACGGCTTAAAGGAGTCATGCAAACAGGTTTTAGTTGGGTACAGTCCCGAGCCACATGGAGGCAGTGATCGGATCGGCAGGGGATTCGTTTCTCCCAACGTTGTGGGTGAGATCGCGTTGTGTTTAGGAGAGCAATTACACGAAGTCCATGGCCATGGCAAGAGAGATTTACTGGTAGGTATTCCAGTAGTATCTCAGGGAGTTTTGGGCTACACTCCGACACGACTTATACCGCTTTTGGGGGTCTGACGTTTACCAGCTCCTTAGGCCCGATATGCGATACTCATAGACGAACGGACCGGACTGTATGGATATTGTCACACGTAGGCTCAGTAGGGTTCCAGGATGAGTTCACTCATCGGACTCCCTTTCACTCAGTACATGGGCAGTCGTTACGTACAGCTAGTACCACTGACGGCTTGTGCTTAAACCCACTACCAGAGTATCGACGAGTCTTTAGAGTCCCCCACAGAAAGTTTCCCAGTTCGGACGAAACGTTGTAGAGGCCGTATGGTTTTATGGCAGGTTTCAAACATACACATACACTTGTGCACGTGTCTTGTTTCGGATGGATAATACTAGTGGGTTTTGGTTTAAGCCGGATCCTAGTATTATATTTTGTAGGGATATTTTTGTCTTATTGCATTTGTAATCGGTCAGAATACAAATGCGGGTATATATATACAGTTGCGGGGTTATCCTGTAATTTGTTACGGGATCGCTTTTTGAACTTGCCAGTTTGCATTCTATTTTGGCCATTTTTCTTTCTTTCCTTCTTGGCTGAAATTCTTGCTTGTGAAGGGGTTCTTTGCAAAGTTGCTTTTTGTAAATGAGGGGCTTTTTTGTGGTCGTGGGTTCTCCAGCAGCTTGTGGATGTTTCATGAGGATTCTAGATTGAATGACTCATTGGTTTGCATTGATTGTTTTTGGATTGCAAAGGATATTTTCTTAGATATTATGGTGTGATATTTTTTCCTTATCATCACCTCTTAGATGCCTTGTGCTCACCCCCTCCTTATGTGGCCGAGAGCAATTTGGGCAGCCCCAAAAATTTCTGCCCGAGCACATCATTTGGCAACCCCCCCATCTTTGTATGAGATTGATTCATTTCCTTTTGCAAAAGAAAATTCTCAAGCACATTTCCATCTCCACTCCCATTTGGCAACTTCAATTAACCCTCACCCAATCGTTTGGGTGACTCGAGACAATGTGTTCTACACTTTCTCTACTTCAACCTTGGACACGTCGGCTAGTGATTGAAAGAGATTTAGCATGCTTGAGCTTTTTTTAAAAGATATGAATCAAAAATATTTAGTAACCGCAATCAAGAACATCGTTGCTTGGTAGCTAGCCGGTGAGTACGGGTCGGTCCACAGGGATTTAGTGTTTTCCTAGTCGCTCTAACGAGTTAATTCCGATGGGTGTCGGATTGATTATCTCTAAAAGCTAAATTAATTTATAATAAGATTATCTAGATCTAAATCTTGTTAGGGTTAAGTGTAGGGGAAGTTGAGAGATTAAAGGTTTCCTCACCGCTTTCAATGCCCTATTATAAATCTATTAGGTGTTATGGTAATTATCAATAAAGTGGATTAGAATCATTTGGGAAGATGTTTCTTCCTCTAGGTTCTTGTCCTTCCTTTATCGATCCTTACCCTAACCTCCATGGAAAACATGCGCAACCGGTCCTTTATACTACGGTATCACCGTTACCTCTAGGGGTAAGGTGCCGCAGGGAGCGGTGTGTGCGTGTATGCCTGGAGTTCTAATTATTATGTTCGATGGGGCATGAAAGGGGTGAGAGATCTAATCTCTCAAACATTTCCCTAAAGCTAACCCTAACAAGCGAGGAGACTACTCGCTTGTTAGGGAATTTAAAGACATTCTAAATTAAGGTAAACTAAGGCAAAGAAAATAAAGGAACTTACTAATTTTTATTGATGGCTCTTTCCAAACAACACAGTACAGATCTGAATTTATGAAATGAAAAGTGGCATGCCTCATACAAGATTTAGAGTTCCTATTTATAGAGGATAGGAACCCTAGGGTTACAATTGACTCGCATATCTTCTTTTACAAAAATACCCCCTAAGAAAAGACCTAGTCAACGATCCGCGCACCGCATAAAATTTCGTGCCGACACGGGCTTAACCCGGCCGCGGTTCCGCGGCCAAAGGCATGCTTTTGCCGCGGTTCCGCGGCCAAAGAGTGGTCTTAATGCTTCGGTTTTTCTGTGCTGCTCCTTGTTGACTTTTTCTTCTTGTTTTATGGTTCTTTTCTCAGGTTGGCTTCTTGGTTTCTTCCAGATCTTTCCAGTGAACATTGTAGTGGACTTTTGCCGTTGCTTCGTGACAAAGTCTTGAACCATGCACTACCTTGTACTTTATGAACTGATCTTCAAGGTTCTCCCATTTGTCGGTCTTAGTCTCATTTTTTGCATCGTCTTCTGTCTTTTTCACTATTTTTGTCCAAGAACCTGTAACCTGTAACTAAGTAGCTGACAAGGGTCAAAAGCACCTGTCTATTTGTAAAATGACTAAGAATTGGGAATATAATAATGCAATATTATAATATGAACAAATACCCCCAAACTTATCTTTTGCTCGTCCTCGAGCAAACCTAGTTTTTATTCTCGACAAAAAGCCTAACCTCACTTTTGCAGGGAAACGCGATTGCACTGAGCTCGTGCAACAAGACTTTAAACCTCTAGGTGTCCCTAGTAGGAGGAGTGTTGTCTCGTGAGGGTTTTCAGCGGATACTACCCACAAAATCATATCAATTAGGCTTTTCGACTTTTATTCTCCAATTAGGTTTTCTAACAAGCAATTCTATTATCGTCGACTCGTAAATTATCCATCTATATTCTTCACACTTCCTCATCATTTAATTTAAGATTATATATGTTCTGCAGACCTACTTAGCTTTCGGCATTTCTTAAGTTTTCCTTCTAGGGTTCCATCTCCACTTAGGAATTTTTATCATCTATACTAAAGACACAAGTCCTATTTTTCATTCCTATCTCTTATCTAAATCCTAGTCACATACCCCTACGTGTGTATATAAATCATCCCTACACTTGGAAATTCAAATCAAGCAATCGTACTCTTGTCCGTTGTACAAAGCACTTCTTAATTGGTGAATTTTTTAAAATTAATTTAGCTTACACATCCTTCATGCGACCGTTAATACTTCTAGAGGTACCAACGACCAATTACAAAATGCGTTTGCACTTTAAAGCGTAATTCCTAGTCTTGCAACACCTATGGCTTTTAGCAGTGACTCCCAAACCAGTTGGTCTAAGGCACTAGGTGATGAAGCACCCTCGCTAATATTTTTCTATTTTTTGCAGCCTTAAGTAATCACAAAAACCAGTGTTCATTTTTTTATTATTTCTTTATTCACACTTGTATTTTTTTCTTTTATTTTTATTTTCTTCGTACTAAGAACTTTAGACAAGAGCATTTCATGGTCTCTTTTACTATTCCAAGATTCAAGGTGCATGATTGCGCAAATTGTAGGGCATACATTTTCAGAATCTAGACTTAAGCTAGGAATTATTTTTCAAACTTATACTCTAACAAAGATATCAATACTTTCCTTTGTTTCGACTTAGCCCAAGAAGTGGACTCAAAATTTGCCTATTTCTAAATAAGCTACAAAGACATATACTTTCTACCGTTAAACTTTAAGGAAGGTTGTTTTTAGGGTTTTTAATTTACTAAGTCTAAGATCTAGTTGTTCCTAGCCAGTTAACCTATTTGTCAAATTCAAGTCAAATAAGGCCAAAATTGAAGACATTAATTTTTATAATTTTTGAAATTTTTTAGATTTTTAAGGGTTTTAAAATAAGTATTCAAATGCAAAAATATGTACAAATGAATGCGAAGGAAAGAAGGCTTACCAGGCATACCCCCAAACTTAACTTTGACAGTGTCCTCACTATCATGCTACACCAAGAGGGTCAAAATGTCGGCACTCCCCCGTTTATTTATTTATAATAATTTTTCATTTTTTTTATTATTGTTAGAAGAAAAACAAGAATATATATATACAGAAAGGCCCCTCCAAACTTCATTGACACAATGTTAAACGTCATTGCCAAACTTTGCAAAGACCAAACGTCAACACCAACCAGTCGAAAAATTTATCTGTAAAGAGTATCGGTTGGTGGAAGAATATGTTGTACCGATCCAAAAAGAATTAGGAAAGATAGAAGTGGTGGTATGGAAAGTGTGGAAGTGAATAGATAGAAGGTGGTGATGAATCAAAACGAGAATGTGAATGATCAGCAATCAGTGGAATATTGGCATTCTCATAGCTTATTAAAAGAAATGGGGGTGGTTCAACTTCTAAAGGAGGAGGTTGACTAACCACACTATCCCCAAGATATTTCTGTGGATCCTTTATTGACTTGACATCATCCATCATATGCATATGATATTCAATTATGAGGGAACTAATCTTCTCGATGTCCGCCATAGTCCAGCCGAAAACTTGCCGCCTATCTTGTAAAACCATTAAAAGGGCGTTCTCTTGCTCGAGGGCTAGAGAGGCCGATATGATAACAGGGAAGGTCTCATTTTCACCTATGTAAGCATATTTAAGGTGATACGGCAAGGGCGTGAGTTCGAGTTTTGGAGGCGAAACAATCATAGGCAAAATTGGGAAATCTACCTCGAACTCAAAGGACTCCAACACAGGTTCGAAATCACTGCAAACAACCGATTCGGATGGTTCAACTTACTCATCCAAAAATTCAAAAGACTCATAATCGGGCTGTGAGTCGTCAAAATCATCCGAAAAAGTGAAACATTCATAATCAATATCGGTTGTGTCAACTGTGGTAGATTCAAGGAGGGACGCACTAGTTGCGTCAAAACTGTTTTCATCAAACAGAAATCTTTCAAGCTCGCAGTCCTCCTGCGTGATTTCATGAATAGAGCAAACTTCTCGTGTACTAGTTTTAGGCACGGGGGGCAGACTTCCTAACTTGTAAATATTGAACTCACTAGACGTCTTCCCGAAGAATAGAGTCATAGAGCCATTGCGACAATTTATTACGGCATTGGAAGTGGCCAAAAATGGTCGACTGTGGATCACCGGAATTTGGTTCCGTAGGTTAGCAACAGGTTGTGTGTCCATAACAATAAAATCAACGGGGAATATAAAATCCCCAACTTTGATCAACACATCCTCTAGCTCACCCCTAGGATGGGTGATTAATCGATCAGCCATTTGGAGAGTACAACGAGTGGGTTTCAACCCTCCAACGCCTAATTACTCGTACACGGAGTAGGGAAGCAGGTTAACACTAGACCCAAGATCTAAAAGTGCTCGATTAATTTTCTTATCCCCAATTGTTATTGAAATCGTAGGACAGCCGGGGTCCTTTCGTTTTTGGGGTAAGGGTTGTGGTTGGTTAATAGCATTGCTCACTGCACTAGCCACTAGCACTTTCTTTGGTATTTGAGACGACTTTCTCTGTAAGGTGCATAAGCCCTTTATGATTTTTCGCGTATGAAGGGACTTGTTGGATTGCATCCAAGAGAGGTATATTTATGCTAACCTGTTTAAATAACTCCACAATTTTCTCCATTTGTGCAGTTGGTTTATTGGGACTCAACCTGTTTGGAAATGGAGCATTCTGAAAATTTGTTGAGTCCAATGTCTGTGGAGTAGAATGTGGAGTTTGAACGGATCCCAGTGTGGGTGTGTTCGTGAAGTGAGAAGTGGGTCCATTCGGATTAGAAGAAGAAAAGCCTTTTGAAGAATGAAGAATAGGCTCTAGCGGAGAAGATGAAGGTGATGAAGAGAATGGAGAAGAAGAAGAAGGAGAAGAAGGAGAACCACTGGCGGGGATATCATCGCTAATACCCACATTATTTTGCAACACTTTTCTAGATCTCAACGTAGTCATCGCATTTACATTGTGATATTCATGTGCGTTGTGTGTGTGACCGGGATTTGGCAATGGTTGAGATGGAAGCTTTCCCTTTTCTCTCTCGCTCAACGCAGCAGTTAATTGTGCAATTTGTGCCTCAATAGATTTGATGCTTTGATCGTGTGAAGCATTGTTGTGCACCAAAGACTGGACGAAATTTTCCAACCTTGCTGCGGATTCTGTATATTGCTTGAGAAACGCATCTAGACTTTTTTCTAGCGAGATAACCTTATCATCATTGGGTTGCATCAAATTGTTCGTTTGATTTGGATAAGGTTGTGGTTGGAAAGGTTGCTGGTATTGAGTTTGTTGGGGTGCTTGTTATTGTGGAGGAGGAGGCCTTTGAAAGTTGTTGTTTCCTTGGAATTGTTGATTTTGATTGCAAGGAAAATTTGGGTGACTCCTCCAACCCGGATTATAGGTCGAAGAGTAAGGATCATTTCGTTGTCGTTGTTGAAAGGCAGCATTGACTTGATCTTGTCTTTGAACAGGTGGATTGTAAGGACACTCTTCGGTAAGGTGTGATGGATCCGAACAACAAGCACAAACAGTTCATGGGGGTAAAGCAGGGGCAGGAGAAGACGATGAGATTTTGGTCTCAATGGCTTCTAGATTTTTCATAAGTACGGCCATCTCGGCCTTCATAGCAATCGACATATCTAGTTGATGTATGCCTGCCCTAGATTGACCAATAGAAGAAGATGAGGTGGTCTTTGTGCTCTCCCACTGAATTGTTTGTTCACTAAGATCCTTGAGAAACTGCCAAGCTTCCTCACTAGATTTGGTTAGAAAGTGACCTTGACAAATGGTTTCTAGCAACTGCTTCGTTGCCGGGTTCAATCCCTCGTATAATGTTTGGCAAAGTTGCCAATTTTCGATCCCATGGTGAGGGCATTGAACAAGTAGGTCTTTGAATCTTTCAAAACACTTCCAAAATGGTTCTGAAGGAAGCTGGGAAAATTGTATTATCTCATTACGAATTCTCACGGTCTTGTGATGAGGATAAAACTTTTTAAGAAAAGCTTTAGCAAACTCATCCCATTTTCTAATTGAATGTGATGCGGTGCTGTATAGCCACTTCTCGGCTAAGTCACATAAGGTGAAAGGAATGACCCTTAGCCTTATAGTGTCATCACTTAATTGGGTTGTTTTCATCATGGCGCAAACGTTTTGGAATTTATTGTTAAAGATATAGGCATCTTCGGATTCCAATCCATGAAATTTTGGCAGCATATTGATGAAGTGGGGTTTTATTTCAAAATTGTCCCCATCTGCCGGTGGGGGTGAAAGACAGGTAGGTAAAGAGGTGCGTACAGGGTAGAAGAGATCCTGGAGCGCGATTCGTTGGGGCGCTACAACAGGCGGGAGATTCGGGTTATTCGCACCTAACGGAGGTGGAGTCAGTCCCGTGGGTAAGGTGTTGTTGGGATTATATCCGGACATACTTTCGGAAGAAGAATTTGAAGGTGGAGGTAAGGAGGTGGACGGAATTTCGACTTCGGAGTCGAAAGGTTCGTCGGTCGGCACCAACGAAACACGGACTAATCGGGCGCTAGTGTCCCTAGTCCAAAGTGGCATACACTAAAGAGGTAGTGTAGTCAAAAAAGGTGAAAAACAGAATGTGGAGGTAAGAAAATGTCAATGAGAAGAAAGTGGGTGGGGGTGGGGTGCAAGGATTTTGAGCGACAAGTTGCAAGTTTTTATAAAAAAATTCTTTTTTCCTTTTTTTTTATTTGGAACTTTTTGCAAAGAAGATTTTCGATAAAGGGCTAAGACACACTTTTCGATCAACCAAAAATGCACAATCTGGCCTAAATCTAGGGTCACCTAGGTCAGCCAGACAGCTCCTAACTGTTCCAAAAGGCTAGAAATAGGACCTCAAATCGCCTCTTCACCGCCAATTGCGGCCAGTTAAGTGCCAGGTAAGTGGGAGGCTCCTCGCTACAAGTAGCGGTCCAAATTAAGTTACCACTTGCCTTAGACACACTTGTCTAGACACCGCAAAGTCAGGTTTGGATTAACGGCCGATGCCTGTAACTAGTCCTCTGTCCTATTGAGCTCGAAGTCCTTAGGGCTGAGTCTAGTATTTTTTTAATTAAAGATTAGTCAATGCAATTGCCTTATGTGATTTCTGGGGTTCTGGGAAGGGTGATGAAATCCCCACCCAATCTGAATTGGTTTCAAGCCCCTTAAAATCCGATTAAAGATATGCAAAACAGTAAATCACTTGCAATCAAATCTTTTTTTAGGCACGGCGCAAAGAATCCTGCACAAGATTTGTTATTGATAAGGGGGGAGATTTTTTTTAAGCGCAAAGAATCCTGCAGGAGATTTTACAGAAGATATATCGAGATTTGCAGAGGAGAGAAAGAGAAAAATTACAGTGCAAATTCTACACGACGAAGTCACCAAGGCGCCGCCGTTCCGGGGCCAAAACGTTCCTCCCGCCGCGATTCCGCGGTCCTTTAGACTGCTCGGATCCCGAGAAAAATTTCTAGTTGATGATGTCACCAGACCACCATGCTTCCGCGGTCGGAGGTGGGGTAAGGCGGCGGATCCGCGGTCTGGTGGAGGTTTCAGATCTCGATTTTTTTTCTACTGTTCTGTTTTTGAAATCCCCCTCTGTTCTGATCTCCCGATTTCTGTTTCGCCCTCTAGAATTTTCCAGATCCGTCGATCCTGCAAAGATTCACAAAAAATACCCTTCAAACAATAAATGGTAAAAAATTTATATTATTTTCTTTTTTTCTGATTTTTTTTACCCGAAATTGCATAAAGGAAATAATACGCCATCCCCGGCAACGGCGCCATTTGATTGATAGAGATTTAGCGTGCTTGCGCTTTTTTTAAAAGATATGAATCAAAAATATTTAGTAACCGCAATCAAGAACGGCGTCGCTTGGTAGCTAGCCGGTGAGTACGGGTCGGTCCATAGGGGTTTTGTGTTTTCCTAGTCGCTCTAACGAGTTAATTCCGATGGGTGTCGGATTGATTATCTCTAAAAGCTAAATTAATTTATACTAAGATTATCTAGATCTAAGTCTTGTTAGGGTTAGGTTTAGGGGAAGTTAAGAGATTAAAGGTTTCCTCACCGCTTTCAATGCCCTATTATAGATCTATTAGGTATTATGGTAATTATCAATAAAGTGGATTAGAATCATTTGGGAAGATGTTTCTTCCTCTGGGTTCTTGTCCTTCCTTTATCGATCCATACCCTAACCTCCATGGAAAACACGCGCAACTGGTCCTTTATACTACGGTATCACCGTTACCTCTAGGTGAAGGTGTCGCAGGGAGCGGTGTGTGCGTGTATGCATGGAGTTCTAATTATTATGTGCGATAGGGCAAGAAAGGGGTGAGAGATCTCATCTCTCAAACTTTTCCCTAAAACTAACCCTAACAAGCGAGGAGACTACTCGCTCATTAGGGAATTTAAAGACATTCTAAATTGAGGTAAACTAAGGCAAAGAAAATAAAGGAACTTACTAATTTTTATTGATGGCTTTCTCCAAACATCAACACAGTACAGATATGAATTTATGAAATGAAAAGAGGCATGCCTCATACAAGATTTAGAGTTCCTATTTATAGAGATAGGAACCCTTGGGTTACAATTGACTCGCATATTTTCTTTTACAAAAATACCCCCTAAGAAAAGACCTAGTAAACGATCCGCGCACCGCACAAAATTTCGCGCCGACACGGGCTTAACCCGGCCGCGGTTCCGCGGCCAAAGAGTGGTCTTGATGCTTCGGTTTTTCTGTGCTACTCCTTGTTGACTTTTTCTTCTTGTTTCTATGGTTCTTTTCTCAGGTTGGCTTCTAGGTTTCTTCCAGATCTTTCCAGTGAACATTGTAGTGGACTTTTGCCGTTGCTTCGTGACAAAGTCTTGAACCTTGCACTACCTTGTACTTTGTGAACTGATCTTCAAGGTTCTCCCATTTGTCGGTCTTATTCTCATTTTTTGCATCGTCTTCTGTCTTTTTCACTGTTTTTGTCCAAGAACCTGTAACCTGTAACTAGGTAGTAGACATGGGTCAAAAGCACCTGTTTATTTGTAAAATGACTAAGAATGGGGAATATAATAATGCAATATTATGATATGAACAGCTAGCAAACTTCGTGTCCGAGTTGCCTCGGTTCAGAGGCGGGAGCCCGTATAAAGACTTCTAGATGTGGTGCCCCTCCGACGAGGAGACCGGAGATCGGAGATGCCGCGAGGAGCTAGGGATGGTGGCTAAAGACCGAAGGACACGGATCGATCGGTATAGCCTTTCTATCTTTTGAGTAGTTGCTAGTTTAGTGTTAATGGTTAGATCCGGGTGAAAGTCTACGATAGCGCTATTTTAGTACAAAGTTTTTGTTCCGCATTTGGCCTCGGATTGACGGCCGGGGCGCTACCGTAGACTTACAAGAATAAGAATCAACGTCCCAATGTCAATAACGAATACAATACCACATATGTGTAAAGGTTGAGCGTGTCATGGCAATTACCGACGGTGTGGGTGTAGCATTCAATTTAGTGCTCGTGCAACATGAACCGTCAATAATGGTGCAGTGTCCATTAGGTACTAAGTTAAGGCACAACATGTAATGGTATGCAATGATGCTCATGCACAATCAACATATATGTATATAAACATGCGGCTATAATATCATATTTAGCCCTGACGCTTAACGCCAGACGGACGATTTTCCCGTAGATGTTAAATCTACACACCGATGATCTCGAGCTAGGTAAATCCAACCACCTGCTTTCCTTTCTTCGCAGCGTCCGAAGTCCCCGCACTCGCCCCTAATATCACACAAAACATAGCAAGTGCAACTTAGTAATCGACTAATAATACGTACAAACTACATTTAAATCGACGCACCATCTCCAACAACTCTCAAGTGTTCGTCTAGTGGCTAACGTGTGTAGCGACGTTCTAAATCAAACCTAAGCGCAGCAAGCTACACCGAGAATGCGAACCGTGTCGGATATCGTAACGTGTGTAGTCGAAACACTATAAAATTAGCTAAGTGGTCCCAGATTTTACATACAGTCAATATATAAAAATCTAACAGTACCAAATACCCCAGAATACTTACAGACAGCTACCCTACAAAGCACAACCCCCCAGTCTCCCAAAAATATGAACTCACCGGAATTCTCCCCTATCTTGCCGGTCTAACTAGGTCAGGTGGGGTTCGGGCTTCAGGTGAACATTCAGGGCCTTTAGTACAACACTACTACATTTCTAGGTTTTACAGTGAAAATTCATGGTGATAGAAGGTTACAGTGACTCTAAAATAGCACTAAAAATACGATATGTGCACAAAACTATATCTTTAGGTTCTAAATAACAACTACTAACCAACACAACCTCCTAACATCCTATTTAACAGTTAGAAACCATTACCTTTCCACACTTGCTCAAAATCCTAGCTTTCTATGCTCCAAGTCATCTTAGTGGCTTAACTTGACTTTGTGAAGGGTTTTAGTGAGCTTTAGTGGTGATTTGATTTGGTTTTGTGATGAGATGGCTATGGTTTCAGTTTGAGGGGAGAGGAAGAAAAATAGATGAAGAAATAAATGAGAATGAGAGAGTGTAAGTGATGAGGAGAATGATGGTGTGAGAGTTGTGAAGAGAAAATTAGGGCGTAAGGTTAGAATGAGCCATGTCCCCTTCTCTCTCCTAATTAAATGCAAGCCATGCTTGCCCCATTCTTTATTATTTTAATTGTCAACCCCCCCACTCTCTCTCTCAAGTCAACCCAAATCAAATAATAATGAAATAGTTTAAAATGGCTAAGAATTGGTTTAGGGCGCCATGGCTACTTAACCATGGTTAACACTAATTAGCCCTAGGTTAACATGCACAAGTATGTGCAAGTCCAAAATAAATAATAATAAAATATTAATTAATTTTTATAAAAAATGTGAAAACTATTTTGGTTAACTTTTTTCTAAAAACCCGCATTATCGCTTAATTAACACAAATCACATTCTAAGGTGTTACATTCGGAGACCCTGTCTCGACTCCTCGAGATGGTCTCCCACTTGACCCTAGAACCCGGTTGCCTGTGCTCTCCTCTTTGGGTCTATCCTAATGCGGAAAAGTAAATAATATACATCAATGGTGACATCATCCTTAACCCGGAAGTGCCCCAATAAAAGAATATTACATACAAGCTTTTACGTGAAAGAAAATGAAAAACTCTCATCTCACATAAAAACCCCGGCTATTTAAAACACGACGATCCAATATAACATATCAAAGCAACACATAACATCACATGCCATCAACATAAATAAATATTCGTATCCCAATTGTTGTTGACATATAGCAACGAAACTGGCGATACACCACATATTACACTTACGGTCGCAGAAAAGAAAGTGAAATAACTACAACAATTGGAATCCGTAACCACCTTAGACATCATAAACCCAATGTATCACATACTTTGGATTTCATGCCTAACCAAATGAATTCCTTAGATATCATATGCCTAACAATTATAAACCCCACATTTTAGTCTCGATATTGAAAACACTTTCTGTAACAACTCCAATTTTTGTATACATAAAATTGATTTAAATTTGAAGTATACTTGGGGTATTTAATGTTGTTTTTACCACTTTAAGTATTTATTTTCCGACAATAATTACAAGAAAGAGCTTGTAGCTCATTAGTAATATCTTGCACTGCTGAACCAAGCTACCAGAGTTCAAATCTCATACCCCACATTATTTTTTATATTGATTTTTTTTAAAACCTTTAGAATACCAAGAGTTTACACGTGCATATCTCACAAAAACCCCACTACACCCAAAGATGTAACACTTGCAGGAGTTAGATGAACCGTCGGGGGGGATCCTGGCCGCCGGACTCGGCCGGGAATCGGCCAACGCGGCCTCGACTCGGCCGACTCAGTGCTCCGACCGAGTCACTGCCGAGTCACCCCAGAGTCGGCCGATTCCGGCGACGGCCCCAACATGAAAGTTGTGTATTTTCATATTCCCTATGCACCTACAAAATTTCAGCCTCAGACCACTTCCAGAGCTCTTTAAAAACCCCAATTACTCCACTTTTAATACATTTTTATTACATTTTATCACATTTTTATTTTTAACTTTTCATCTACCCTACCCTAGCCTAACCCTATAAATACCGACCCTACATACTACCCTCTCACCCCCAAAACCCTAGGCTCACTCTCTCAAAATTTTTCCAAGAAGTGTGTACGTTGAAAACAAGTTCGCGGCGAAGCTCCGACGAAATTCCGGTGGGAATTCCGGCGACGTTTTTAGAAACAACCGGCGACGAAGCAACGGCTCGGCAACTTCTTCGTTTCCCCTAAACTCCTTAGTATAGATCGAAACCCGTAAGTCCCATTCTATCCCCCTTTCTATTTCTTTAAAATACGAAATAACGAAACCCGACGGAATCGGAACAAATCCGATTTCCGACTCCGTTTTCTATAAAATTTCACTTCTAACTAATACATTCATGCCTAAATATCTTTATCTTGACTATTAAACTTTTAAAAATTAATTTGAACAAGTTTTCTCATATGAAATGATAACCTTTCCAATTTACCGTATTTTTTTCACTTTAATACCATCATGTTTCAATTTCACATTTAACCCCTTAACCTTACTATACATTTAAAGTAGAGCACGAGTTAATGACCTACCTCCACACACACGCAAATACAACCCTAAACGACATTATCAAAACTTAGAATATGATAAAACGAAACTTTCATTTAAATACCATAATCTTAATAAAACCATTCTTAAAAGTTTTAGATTTGATACACTTTTAAATAAATACCTTGTATTAGGAAAATACGATAAGTTGTGGACATCGATCGTTTATCTAAACCTGACTTTGTAGTGTCTAGGCTAGGAAAGTGTGCTTAGGTAACTTTAAAAGGCCCGTCTCACGATTCGTGAGCGGATCCCTCCTTCCTCACTTGTACTTACCTGGCCACAATTGGCGGTGAAGAGGCGATTTGAGGCTTCTAACGACTTGTCGTTTAGACCATTTAGAAATAGGCTAGTTGACTTAGGAAACCCTAGAAGCTAAAATACGGAAAATTACCCTTTGCAAATAAATACCTTTTACTTTATAAAACCGTTTTCTAAAAGATTAGTATTTTACAATCTTTGCAAAGCGCCGCTACAACCCACCTTTGGGGAACTCGTTAGGGATAGTACAGTTTATCGTGCACCCTCGGGCCTAGTAGTGCGAGATTCAGACTTTCGCAGGGAGCATTCAGACTCGAAAGGTTTAAAATACGACATCTTATGAAAATGAGATTTTTGGAATATAAAATAATTATTAAAATTATTTTTGTATAAACATATATATTTTTATCATTTAAATATCTATTTTATTATAATATAAATATTCCACCTTTTTCTAAAAATCACAAGAATAAAGTTTACACTAAAATACCATGAAATTCAAATAATCAATATTACAGATAAATACCTTTATCTATAAAACTAGGATATTTTCACTAGAAATGCCACAACATAAAATCCACCCTCATTACAACTCTAAAGATGAACAATAAATACTTGAGGTGTATTTTTAAAAGTATATAAAAGTATTTTTGCATAAAACCCCCTCAAGTTTTATAAATTACCCTAAGGACCCTAGCAATTATAAGACCTCGATTCACAGTTCTGATTTTCTGACTCGGGTTTGAGTCTGATTAATCTGACTTGAATATGATTCAAGTCAATTTATAATCTACAAGTTTCCAATTCAATATGAACACATGAATCCATGAATACAATTATCAATTTATACACTTGAATGAACCGAACCATAGATATATATTCCTTTTACATGATTCTTAGTATTCCATTTACATGACTCTACGGTTATAACCGTTTCCTGATATCATGGTTTCGGTCAGTCAGTCAATCACTCATACAATCAATACAATTTTATAAGATAACAATACAAACAAGACATCGCGGGGTTTAAGGGGTAGATTGGTATAGAAGGTGTTAAAGGTGGCACGAGGTGGTCAGATTTAATACACCTAACATGAATCCAGTTGCTGTTGTACCGTGGCATAAACGGTTCCTTTTACTATACGTGCCTCTAGTCTCTGGAATATAGAGACTCCCCTCGTATACACTGGCATCCTTCTGTACCAAGCTACAAACAACAGCGTTAATACGACACTACTACAGGATAATAAAACTTTAAAATATATCTTCTTATTCTGTCTTATTCTACTTTCCTCTTACCTTTGGGACTTACCGAGCGACCTGTTCGCTGACGACATTCTGTTTCTTTTTTCTTTGAATGTCGTCAGGTGATTTGGACCCGGCGGAGATCGAGCCATCTCAAGAAGACTTGGAGCAGTTTGCCGAAGACCGTGCACTTTAGTTTCATTGTACACTTTTCCTTTATGTAATTTTTCATTTCATGTTATGCCATTGTTTAGGCATCTTTTTATTTCAGTTGTATTTCCTTTCATGCATTATACAAAGAATGTTAATAAATAAAAGTTGCTGTTCTTTTTTATTTCTTGTCTCTTGTGTATTTATTTTATATTGCTTAGATACGCTTAGGTTTTGTTGATTGCCCATGCAGGTCAGAGCTGTATGAAACCCTATCATGCAGTTCTGTTCTGTGTGTACAACCTAAGCAATATAACACAAGAACCAGTAATTAAAACATTTTTTACAATTCATGTTCCTTGAATCTTGCAATTACATATTCCTTGAATCTTATCATTCCATGTACTTGAATCTGTCCTAACCCAAATTTTTCTTCAGGGTTATGAATTCTCCGAACAACACCAGCACCAACGTCAACAACACACCTCCAGTACTACCTCTCACACCAGATGTTCCTGCGCCACCTACCGAGCAAACAGTACTACTTGAGGCGATCCGCAGGCTTCTCGAGGGACAGCAACAACACCTGAACCGTCCAGAGACTGACGCTCCGGGGGTAAAGCAATTCAGGGATTTACATCCGAAGCAGTTCTCAGGAAAGGGGAGCCCACTGGAAGCTGAGGAATGGGCTCAAAGTATCGAGGATGATCTGGCCGCAGCACAAGTGCCAGACATAGCTTGGGTCCGTGTGGCAAAACTACAGCTCACGGACAATGCTCGCAACTGGTGGAAGGCGGAAGAAAGCCGTCTTGTACAGCCTATTGAATGGAAGACTTTTTGCAAGAAATTCGACATGAAATACTTCCCTGTGACTGCCAGGTTTGCCATGGAGCAGAAGTTCATTCATCTACAACAAGGATCGATGTGGGACAAATCGGTAGATGAATACGACGCTGAATTCACCATGTTAAGCCGGTAAGATATGTCGCAATAGTACAATTTTTAAATATCACATACTACACAGCTAACACTATCCTTGAACAGATTCGCGGCACATTTGATACCGATGGACGAGATCAGAGCCCGTCGCTTTCAACAAGGACCGGACATAGAGATTCAGGCTGCTTTAGCCACAGGAAAATTTTGACTCATGAGGATTCTCTGGAAGCTGCCCGCAGTTATGAGGCAGTGATAAAAGCAAGGGGCGGACCTCAGTCTGCAGGAGTCAAGCGCCCTGCCAACCAGATGGCAGGTGGAGCCTCGTCCAGACCACCTTTTGTGCCAAGACGTCCTGGAGCACAAATCAACAGGCCCAGCCCATCCTTTTGTAACTACTGTAAGAGAAATGGGCATCTGGCGAGAGATTGCCGACTTGGGAATAACCTTTGCTTGATCTGCGGCTCAGCTGCTCATGGTATTGGGGCTTGTCCTCATAAGCAAAACCCAGTTGCTGCACCCAGGCCAGCGAACAATTATCCACAGCGTCCAGCCATCCAAGCCCCTGCTCCAAAACTTGCACTACCTGCACCACCCAGAGGACCACAAGCTGCACCACCTCCTCGTCAGTTCCATCAAGCTCAAAGGAACGTTCCGAGGAATGCGCCTCAGGCCAGGACAAATGTACCAAAGCGCCAGGCTTTCACGATGTCTGTGGAAGAAGCTGAGGCCACTGGCCAAGTCATTACTGGTAAACTTTCCTTCCAAAACTTATCTTTTAGTCTTGGTTATCTACACACATTCCCTATACCTAAAACATATCCCATATATCTTAGGTACAATCCTAGTAGCCTCACTACCTGCACTTGCACTGTTTGATACTGGAGCATCCTACTGCTTTATGTCGCAACGGTTTGTCCGAACCCATGCGATTCCAGTCTCACCGCTTGTATCCAGCTGCAATGTCAGTTCCGGAAATGGCGTTCTAAAGGCAACTATGGGATATAGCTTGTGTCCAGTCGTCGTCTGCAGCCGAGAGTTTTATGCTGACTTCAAAGTACTGGACATACCGAACTTCGATGTGGTTCTAGGAATGGATTGGCTTGGAACTTTTTATGCAACCATCGACTGTCGTCAAAGGAGGATAGTATTCGAGATTCCAGACCATCCGGTCTTCTATTTCAAAAGAGGAAACCGTACCCTGGAGCCAAGTACCTACAAAGCGAAGCCGTAGTTGCAGCAGCTCAAGCAGAAGAAGAATTAAGACCAGAGGTAGTTCGAGAGTTCGACGATGTACTTCCTGACGATATATCAGGTTTGCCTCCCGATCGAGCTCTTGAATTCAGTATTGATCTAGTACCAGGAGCCCAACCGGTAATCAAAGCACCTTATAGATTAAGTCCGGAAGGATTGAAGGAAGTCCGAACACAGTTGGACGAATTATTGGCGAAAGGATGGATTCGTCCCAGCACTTCAAGTTGGGGAGCACCTGTACTACGGGTGAAGAAGAAGGAAGGTTCATACAGAATGTGCATCGATTATTGGGCCTTAAATGAAGTCACTATAAAGAACAAGTATCCACTTCCGCGCGTCGATGACTTATTCTATCAGCTAAGTGGATCTTGTGTTTTCTCTAAATTGGATCTTCGTTCAGGTTATCATCAAGTAAAGGTCAAGGAAGCTGATATTCACAAAACAGCTTTCAGAACTCGCTATGGACATTACGAATTTCTAGTGATGCCATTTGGAGTGACCAATGCACCTGCAATATTCATGAACCTAATGAATCAAGTTTTCCGGGAGTATTTAGACAGGTTTGTTGTCATCTTCATCGACGACATCCTGGTATATTCTAAGAGTCGGAAAGAGCATGCAGAGCATCTACGAATTGTTCTGGAAACTCTTCGACAACATAAGCTTTATGCCAAGTACAGCAAGTGCGAGTTTTGGATAAATCAAGTTTGTTTTCTTAGACATATCGTATCAGGAGAAGGAATTTTTGTGGATCCAGCAAAAGTTTCAGCAGTCAGCGAATTTCCTACACCAAAGTCACTGAAGGACATTCGGAGTTTCTTGGGTTTAGCTGGATATTATAGAAGGTTCATTGAAGGATTCTCAAAGATAGCAACACCCCTGACCAAGCTCACACGAAAAGATGAAGAATTTGTGTGGTCAGAAGCATGGAAACAAGCTTTCGTAGAACTCAAGTCAAGATTGACATCTGCACCAATTCTCGTAATACCGGATCAATCTGGAGGATTCGAAGTGCATTGTGATGCATCTGGTAAGGGATTAGGATGTGTTCTACATCAGCACGATAAGGTTGTAGCATATGCTTCAAGACAACTGAAGACTCATGAGCGCAATTATCCGATGCATGATCTGGAGTTGGCAGCCGTCATCTTTGCTTACAAGATTAAGCGCCATTATTTACTTGGTGAAAGAGTGAACATCTATACAAATCATAAAAGTCTGAAGTACGTGTTTACTCAGAAGGAGTTGAATATGCGGCAGAGATGATGGTTAGAACTCATGGCGGATTTTGACATCAACTTGCAATATCACCCAGGGAAGGTGAACGTAGTACCTGATGCTCTTAGTCGCCAACCATTATCGATGAATCTCACCACTCAATGGTAGCTTCAGCAAGACTTGCATCAGATGGAGATTGAAGTAGTCATGCCAGGTAATGTTTCAAGTTTGATGAATCTACAAGTTCAATCAACCATTGTCAATCAGATCAAAGCAGCTCAAGCAAGTGACGCTAAGTTGCAAAGGATCAGAGAACAAGTGGAGAATGGACTCAGAACAGACTTCATCATCCATGCATACGGATCTTTGAGATACGGCAGCAGATTGTGTGTACCAAAAGGTCCTGTTCGGACAGAGTTAATGAAAGAAGCTCACAGCTCTCCCTACTCAGTACATCCTGGAGGTACCAAAATGTACAAAGATCTACGTCAGAATTATTGGTGGCATGGAATGAAGCGTGAAGTAGCCAGAAGCGTCGCAAAATGCTTGGTGTGTCAGCAAGTAAAGGCTCAACATCACAGGACAGCTGGACTACTTCAACCGTTACCAATCCCGGAATGGAAGTGGCAACACATCACGATGGATTTTGTGACTGCTCTTCCTCACAGCACAAAGTGTAACGATGCTATATGGGTTATTGTGGATCGACTCACAAAGTCGGCTCACTTCATCCCATTTCGAGTTGGCCAATCAATTGAGGCACTAGCAAAGAAGTACATGGAGGTAATAATCTATTTAAGATTTAAACTCTTCATAATGTACTATCTCTGATACCCATGAACTCATACAGAAAATTGTGAGACTTCATGGAGTACCGGTCAGCATTGTCTCCGATCGTGACACCAGGTTCCGATCGCAATTTTGGCAGAGTCTACATGCTAGCTTGGGAACAAGTCTGAACTTCAGCACGGCTTATCATCCACAAACAGATGGTCAGTGGGAACGAATGATTCGGATCTTAGAGGATATGCTTAGAGCGTGTATGCTAGACTTCAAAGGATCATGGGAAGATCACCTGCATCTTGTGGAGTTCGCGTACAATAACAGCTACCGAGCAAGCATAGGAATGGCGCCTTTTGCAGCATTGTATGGAAGGAACTGTCGATCACCATTAAGTTGGGATGACATCGGAGATAGGGAACTTCTTGGACCATAGATGATAGTAGTGACCGTTGATGTGGTTCGTACTATCAGGGAAAGAATGCGCATAGCCCAAGATCGACAGAAACACTGGGCTTATGCGAAGAGAAGACACTTGGAGTTCCAGCCAGGAGACCATGTATTCTTGAAGATATCTCCGAACCGTGGAGTGATCCGATTTGGAAGACGGGGTAAATTGAGTCCGCGATACATTGGACCGTTCGACATACTCGAACGAGTCGGTGAAG
This sequence comes from Agapanthus africanus, assembly GCA_030015575.1. NCBI lineage: Eukaryota > Viridiplantae > Streptophyta > Magnoliopsida > Asparagales > Amaryllidaceae > Agapanthus > Agapanthus africanus. The sequence goes on from JASDDO010000012.1 coordinate 361,139,400, forward strand.
TGGCATACCGCTTAGCGCTTCCACTCTCATTGGAAGGAGTGCATAACGTGTTCCACATATCCCAACTCAGAAAGTATGTGAGTGACCCCATCCATGTTCTTGATCATTACGAGCTCACTATACAGCCCAACTTATCTTGTGAGCAACAGCCGGTGGAGATCCTGGACAGGAAAGTGAAGACACTTCGGAACAAGGAAGTTAACTTAGTCCGGGTAATGTGGAGGAAAGACACTCCAGGAGAATCCACTTGGGAAAGGGAAGATGAAATGCGTGCAAGATATCCTCACCTCTTTGTAAACTAGTCCTCAAATAAAAGTTGTAAATTTCGAGGACGAAATTTTTGTAAGGAGGGTAGATTGTAACAACTCCAATTTTTGTATACATAAAATTGATTTAAATTTGAAGTATATTTGGGGTATTTAATGTTGCTGTTACCACTTTAAGTATTTATTTTCCCACAATAATTACAAGAAAGAGCTTGTAGCTCATTGGTAATACCTTGCACTGCTGAACCAAGCCACCAGAGTTAAAATCCCATACCCCACATTATTTTTTATATTTATTTTTTTTAAAACCTTTAGAATACCAAGAGTTTACATGTGCATATCTCACAAAAACCCCACTACACCCAAAGATGTAACACTTGCAGGAGTTAGATGAACCGTCGGGGGTGATCCTGGCCGCCGGACTCGGCCGGGAATCGGCTGACAAGGCCGACTCAGTGCTCCGACTGAGTTACGGCCGAGTCACCACCGAGTCGGCCGATTCCGGCGATGGCCCCAACATGAAAGTTGTGTCTTTTCATACTCCCTATGCACCTGCAAAATTTCAGCCTAATACCACTTCCAGAGATCTTTAAAAACCCTCCACTTTTAATGCATGTTTATTACATTTTATCACATTTTTATTTTTAACTTTTCATCTACCCTAACCCTAGCCTAACCCTATAAATACCAACCCTACACACTACCCTTTCACCCACAAAACCCTAGGCCCACTCTCTCAAATTTTTTCCAAGAAGTGTGTACGTTGAAAACAAGATCGCGGCGAAGCTCCGACGAAATTCCGGCGACGTTTTAAGAAACAACCGGCGACGAAGCAACGCCTCAGCAACTTCTTTGTTTCCATTACACTCCTTAGAATAGATCGAAACCCGTAAGTCCCATTCTATCCCCCTTTCTATTTCTTTAAAATACGAAATTACGAAACTCGACGGAATCGGAACAAATCCGATTTTCGACTCGGTTTTCTATAAAATTTCACTTCTAACTAATACATTCATGCCAAAACATCTTTATCTTGACTATTAAACTTTTAAAAATCAATCTGAACAAGTTTTCTCACATAAAATGACAACCTTTCCAATTTACCGTATTTTTTTTCACTTTAATACCTTCATGTTTCAATTTCACATTTAACCCCTTAACCTTACTATACATTTAAAGTAGAGCACGAGCTAATGACCTACCTCCACACATGCAAATACAACCCTAAACGACATCATCAAAACTTAGAATACGAAAAAATGAAACTTTCATTTAAATACCATAATCTTAATAAAACCATTCTTAAAAGTTTTAGATTTGATACACTTTTAAATAAATACCTTGTATTAGGAAAATACGATAAGTTGTGGACATCGATCGTTTATCTAAACCTGACTTTGTGGTGTCTAGGCTAGGCAAGTGAGCTTAGGTAACTTTAAAAGGCCCGTTTCACGATTCGTGAGCGGATCCCTCCTTCCTCACTTGTACTTACCTGGCCACAATTGGCGGTGAAGAGGCGATTTGAGGCTTCTAACGACTTATCGTTTAGACCATTTAGAAATAGGCTAGTTGACTTAGGAAACTCTAGAGGCTAAAATACGGAAAATTACCCTTTGCAAATAAATACCTTTTACTTTATAAAACCGTTTTCTAAAGGATTAGTATTTTACAATTTTGCAAAGCGCCGCTACAACCCACATTTGGGGAACCCGTTAGGGATAGTACGGTTTATCGTGCACCCTCGGGCCTAGTAGCGCGAGATTCAGACCTCCGCAAGGAGCATTCGGACTCGAAAGGTTTAAAATACGGCATCTTAAGAAAATGAGATTTTTAGAATATAAAATAATTATTAAAATTATTTTTGTATAAACATATATATATATTTATCATTTAAATATCTATTTTATTATAATTTAAATATTCCACCTTTTTCAAAAAATCAAAAGAATAAAGTTTACACTAAAATACCATGAACTTCAAATAATCAATATTACAGATAAATACCTTTATCTATAAAACTAGAATATTTTCACTAGAAATGTCACAACATAAAATCCACCCTCATTACAACTCTAAAGACGAACAATAAATACTTGAGGTGTATTTTGAAAAGTATATAAATGTATTTTTACATAAAACCCCTTCAAGTTTTATAAATTACCCTAAGGACCCTAGCAATTATAAGAACTCGATTCACAGTTCTGATTGTCTGACTCGGGTTTGAGTCTGATTAATCTGACTTGAATATGATTCAAGTCAATCTATAATCTACAAGTTTCCAATTCAATATGAACACATGAATCCATGAATACAATTATCAATTTATACACTTGAATGAACCGAACCATGGATATATATTCCATTTACATGACTCTACGGTTATAACTGTTTCCTGATATCATCGTTTCGGTCAGTCAGTCAATCACTCATACAATCAATACAATTTTACAAGATAACAATACAAACAAGACATCGCGGGGTTTAAGGGGTAGATTGGTACGGAAGGTGTTAAAGGTGGCACGAGGTGGTCAGATTTAATGCACCTAACATGAATCCAGTTGCTATTGTACCGTGGCATAAACGGTTCCTTGTACTATGCGTGCCTCTAGTCTCTAGCATATAGAGACTCCCCTCGTATACACTGGCATCCTTCTGTACCAAGCTAGAAACAACAACGTTAATACGACACTACTACAGGATAATACAACTTTGAAATATATCTTCTTATTCTGTCTTATTCTACTTTCCTCTTACCTTTGGGACTTACTGAGCGACCTGTTCGCTGACGACATTCTGTTTCCTTCTTCTTTGAATGTCGTCAGGTGATTTGGACCCGGCGGAAATCGAGCCATCTCAAGAAGACTTGGAGCAATTTGCCGAAGACCCTGCACTTTAGTTTCATTGTACACTTTTCCTTTCTGTACTTTTTCATTTCATGTTATGCCACTGTCTTGGAATCTTTTTATTTCAGTTGTATTTCCTTTCATGCATTGTACAAAGAATGTTAATAAATAAAATTTGATGTTCTTTTTATTTCTTATCTCTTGTGTATTTATTTTATATTGCTTAGATACGCTTAGCGTATGTACTTCTGAGTATATATGTAGTGGACCTCGTCGCGTCCCCTTCGCCGCACACAGGGAAGCGGGGCGTGACACTTTCCAATAACAAGTCGGATAATTCAACAAGATTCCCGAAAACCTGATCGAATGCTCGTCGGAAACTTTAGTAGACGGCCGCACCCCCGATGTCGTCGACGAAGTGCACTTACGCGGAACACCGCGGCCGCGAGCACCCGAACGGATGCTTTTGGCGTCAGGGTTTTCCTACAGTCACTTGGTCGGGGCTATGGGGCGTGGCTATCTAGTAAGGTTACCCGGCGAGTATCCGCGTACGCTACGTGATTGCGACGAACATTTAATCAACATCAAAATCCCGTGGCAACCGATCAAATGAGACTAAATTGCTAGATTTATAAAATTCAAATTAGTTTTCATAAAATTAAATATTGTGGATTCCAAGTATTGTATCACAATCACAGATAGCTAGACGATGTTAAATTTTTCGATCAAATCAACAAACACCCAAAATTTCCCAAAGAGCTCCACACTTGAGCGGAGTTTAAAAAGTACCCAGATCATGCCACAACACCTATGGACCAACCGTAGAAGGGCCAACCCTTTCCTTACCTATGGCGCCGTGGAACCACCACAAACCCTAGGGTTTAGTGGCGGTTCCGATGGTTACAGAATCGAGTTAGGGTTTCGTTCTTCTATAGGGTCCACAGAATCACCTGCATGATTTTCTGAAGATTTTAAACACGGAAAAATCCAACTCTTGGAAAATTTCCAGCGAGGGAAAAATTAGGTTATTGATATCCGTTCAAACTTTTTAACGTCGTCAAAAATACCCGAAACGATGTTAGAATTATGACTACGAAACACCCCGAATTGCCTTTACAGTAATATAACATCACATGCAATATCAGTAAAAACAAGAAACACCTGAAACACTAAAACCAAGAGACTGGAACACCGACAAAATTTTAAGCCCAGAACAGTGGACAGGGCCGTCCAGGATGAATTTTCCCTTGATGTCGTCGGCCAAAATCCGGCGAAAGGGGCTCGAATTTCTGTGGTGTTCATGTTATATCTCATATAATATTCTGCAATTGCTTAAAAAAATTTAGACACTCTAAAAAATTCGACATAAACTGGGTTATTAATTCGAGTGTTTTGGAGTTGTTTCGGTTTCGTAATTCTACCAAGATCGTTTAATTCTCTAGCATGGCTCTGATACCACTACTGGGTTCCCTAGGTCGCTGCTGGGTTTCGGGAGGCATCGACCATGCCATTTTCAAAAATTTGCCTTGCTACATAACCGTAACCCTAAATGTTAACTAGAGAATTAGACGAACAAGCATGTAAACATCTTTACATCTAGGTGAATAAGAAATACAATCTTTGTAGACCGGTCTTTCACTTCAATAGCTCCGTGTAGTAGTCCCTTTGATCCAAGTAGTGATCTCCTGGGCTCTAGTGAGGCTCCACAAGGTGAAATGAACAAGCTTGCTTGAAGTCTTCGAGGCCAAAAATGATCTACGTCGAGGAGACACTAACGCAAGCTACCTCTTCACTAAGTGATGAACTAGTGAAGAAACAACCCAATCTAAATGGCTAGTAGAGAAGAGGTTGATGATGTAGGAATTTTGCTCACTTTAGAAATTATTTTCTCACTATTTTTCTTCACCTCTCATGAAGCAAGAAAGCTTGAGAAAGGAGATGAAGAAAGCAACCATGGGATGAAGCAAGTGAAGAATGAATCAAATTGTGAGAATAGCAACCATGGGTGAGATAATATCTCATACTAACTCATGTAGAGACTTAACCATGGCTTGTGATAATGGTTGGGTTAATAAATATCTAATGTAAAACAAAGTTAGTGGACCAAGTCAATAGGTTCTACAAGCTTCCACTAAGCTTGAACCATGTGACTTATTTCCAACTAATTTTGATTTACTTTAAATAAATATACCCTATATTATTTCAAGCATGGTGTGAGTCTCATACACCCATGAAGCATGTGGCATCAAGCATGACACAAAAGATGTAAATTAATATATATCACATATATACTAAGTGTACACTAGTGAGAAAAAGAATACTTAAGTGAGATAATATTAGTTAATGTAAGATAATATATCAAATAAAAAATTATACATTAAATTATTAAATCAACACTTGATTTAATAATCCGGCCATATCACATACAACCGACTAATATCATATGTATCAACTTATCGAATCAACACTTGATTCGATAACCCGGCTGTATCACATATAACCGATCGATATCACAAATCGCGAGAATATAATGTGGTATCACATACGTGCATTAATCTCGGTCCCGCACATATCACATATGTGCTCATACTTCGTTTCTCTTGAGCCAGGAAACCTCTGTATAGGACTCTGAAGATTCGTCAATACGCCGCAGTAGGTGGTGATAATATCAGTCACCCACAAGCCGCAAGTGGTCTGGTAAACGTAACGGCCACCCGGGTATTGAGCGATCATAAGATCAACAAGCAAGCCTGCTCATACTCTTGCGAATCCAATAAGTAACACTACCGTACGGTCCGGTCTCTTCGTCTGATATGTCACATATCACAGCGTGGGGGTGGTAATCGTCAGACCCCAATAGCCTGATAAGTCATGCCGATATGAGGCTCATAACGGTTCAAAAAACTACTGATAACACTTACCAGTAGATCTCAGCAACCCTAGCCAGGGATTTCCTGTTATGGCCAATCAAGCATAGCGCAACATCAACCCCCAATACCGGGAGAGACGAAATCCCATCCTATCGCTCATTACCTCTATGTGACTCGGGACAAAAACCACCGTTTTGCACGATCCCTTGAACGTTGTAAAGTGGAAATCAAAGCACAGTGGGAATCACACAAGACTCTATGACGATCTCGGGTCGACAGACTAACATGTACCAGTGTCACCAGAGAACTGCTATCTGACGATAGGTATAATACCATCTAGGAGTTCTCGGCGAGTCCATTCAGTGTAACCAGTCTCAACTGAGCACTCGTATACCTTCTCTGATATCAAACACCAATAGATGTGGGATCATCCATTGCCCATCATATGGGTCGAGAAGCCTATACGCTAGTCTACTCTGGAATATCGATGCCCCGTCTCGATACTTCCACGGCTAGGAACATTTGAAGGATGTACTTACCGACCACCTCTGCCCCACTAGTGTGATCTGCATCATAGTCCTGGTAGTCAAGTACTCATCCTAAGGGTTTTATCAATATGTAATAGAGAGACAATAAGGGTACATGTTAAGATAAAGAGCAACCAGATAGCATACTATCATGTCGAGCAAGAAAGTCCTCCCTATATATGTCCAAGCATCCACTATAATATACATCACATGTATAATAATGGCCTCTACGGCATACATATAACTAACAATATGTGTGTGGGCATGATTAAATACGTGTATGTGATCCTGTATTGTAATCTGGCAGTTATCTGTTATCGGTTCGGTTATATGTGATATAACCAGATTGTCGAATCAAGTGTTGATTTGATAATGTGATATACAGATAAATGATATTAGTCGGTCATATGTGATATAACCGGATTATTAAATCAAGTGTTGATTTAATAATATGATATATATTATATGTGATATATTTATATCTTAACAAATATCATTAGCTCACTAATTATTTATCATTATATATATATTAATATATATGATATATATATATATAATAATGAAGCAAGGCTTGATTTTCTATTTTTGAGAAAAATAGAAATGAGGTGGAAAATGAGAGCATGGTAGCAAGCATGAGATTTATATTTGTTTATTCATCTTGACTCACTATTCAAGCATGGTTGCAATTTTATATTGCAAAATTCCATGCTTGAATGAGTGGGGGTCAAGAGTTTCCATTCATTCTTTGCTCATTCTCAACACTTAGCCATTTTTCGTGAGTTTCTCCCATGGTTGCTCTTTAGCTTCTTCTTCTTCAATTGCTATAGTTCAAGCTTCAACCCTCACATGTGATGTGAACCATGAAGGTTGAACACAAACTTGTGAGCTTTTAACATTCCCTACTTCACCATCCTACACTTAACTAGTGATCGAGTATAGCGTGTTTACTACGCTAAAGAGTTTAGTGTAGAGCTAGCTTGAGTTGGAAGAACTTCACGTGGATCATCTTCGGCACGAAGGTCATCGGAGGAAGTTCGTCCAAAGCCTCAAGTGGAGCCTAGTGGAGTCGCGAGACTACTACACGGAGCATGTGAAGTGAAGGACTCGATCTACGTTGGTATAACCTCCTTCCCTTCTTGATGGTTTTATAGCAAACCCTAATATTTTAGCAAAGATCTTGTATAGTCTAACATAGCACCAACTAAAAATTAAAATTTGGCATGCTTGATGCTACTAAAATCTCATGGTGATGCTAGGGTCAAATCTCAGACCATGCTCATGCTACCTCATTTCCAATTTAATTTTCCATAAAAGAAAATCAAATATTAGGTGCCCTACTTTTGGAAGCATTCCCGTATAAATACGGAATACATCACCTGGTATATGTATCGCTACATATACGCGTATCCATATAAAAATACGGATAGCACCAATGAGAGAAAATGAATAGTGAACAATAATACTAAATTATATGTATCAAAATACATATATAAATTATTAAATCAAAACCAGATTTAATAATCCGGCTTAATCCTAAGCCGGCTAGTATTATCAACCGTCCGATTAAAGTTCGTGTATCGCGTACACGTATTTATTCGGACCCCTGCACGTACCACCGTACGGCTCCTACTTCTGTCATGTAACGTTTTGGAAATTCTTTAGGCTATTTTTTGTTTTTAGGGTAAAATAGTCGGTGTTTTGCGTAAAACCTAGAAGCGATATTTTTGAAGTATAGATTTCACTGCAGCTTGTTTAGCTAGGAAATTGCTAGTTTGCGGGGTTTTGTAAGTCACTTGTAATTTTAGTGCATTTTAATATTTTTCCCTAATTAAAATATTATTTTAAGCTTTTAATTATGCACTTAATTAGTGGTAATTACATTTTTGTTTGGGTTAATTACTTCTAAAGTGAATCTATGCTAATCTAATCATTAGTTTAAGCTTAAACCATCCTTGCAAATATCCTAGGAAAATATCTAGATATTTGTGGATTAAATGTGAATTTTAAAGAAAACAATAAAAATGTGGCATTAAGGTTTTGTTTTATTAAGCTTTAATAATTGTTTTTAGCTAGATTTTTTCACACACTTCCATTTTTCCCTCACTTTTCCTCTTGAAGCCGGCCACTACCCCCTTGCCGCCCTCTTCAAATTCTCACCCCATTTTCACTCTTTAATGCTAAAATAAATCATAAAAATTCATGAAATAATCACACAAACTCATAAACAAATCCCTACCCATCTTTATTCTTTACAAAACAAGCTTGGATCTTCAATCAAGTTAGCATTTTGGAGGCTAAAACTTTGGATTTCTAGTTGCAAGTTGTGATTCTAGTGAGGTATAAAACGCTAACCCTAAACTCTATTTGTTGTTTTAATACTTTAAGCTAGCATATGAGATGTTAAATAAAGCTTTTAATTGCATGTTTAGAATTTCCAGTAAGAGTTTTTGTTAATCAAGTTAGGCTTTTGTTAGTTGTTATGATTAGTGTGAAGTTTAGACTTGGTTAAAATTTAACCTAGTGCATGTTTGTTAAATGATATTTTTCCTAATTGTCTAATTAGCTTAATTAGAAAACTAAACTTTTACTAAATCCTATTTAAGTGATATTAAAATTGTAGTAAATGTTTGAGTGGTTTAATCAAGCTATATTGTGATGATTGTGATTACTAGTTTTGGTAAAACTGGTAGATTTGGGATAAATTGATTAAAGTTGCTTACTAGATTTCCGGATAATTTAGGCGTGGGTTTCTTTTGACGTTGCGACGTTATTTATTTTAGATTCCATGCTATATTTTTTGTGTTGTGAATGCGCGATCGGTGCGATCGGGGTCTAGGCTTGGCGGTTGCATAGTTTTGCGTTCCTAGCTAGGGTTGTGCCGATATCGTGCGCGTTTTGTGCAGTGTGTGCACAGTGTGTTTATCTTGTGGGCGTTATCCTTGCGTTTCGTTGTCGTTGTGTCGGCGCAAGATGTTTAACTTTATGTGTTGTGTTTGTGAAATTATAGGGTCGCAGGCGTGGACTTTGGGCGCTGCGAAGAAGGGAAAGCAAGTGGTTGGCTTTACTTAGCCAAGATCATCTATGAGTAGATTTAACATCTACAGGGGAATCGCCCGCATGGCGTTATGCGTCTGGGCTAGATATGATATGATATTAGTCGTATGTTTATATTGCATATATAGAGTTTGCGCATAAACTTCATTGCATATTATTACTTGTTGTGCTGGGACTTGCACCCATTTACCACTGCACTATTATTGACGCTCATTTTGCAGGAGCACTGATTGTATGCCACACACACCGTCAACAATTGCCATGATACGCATAACACACATACATATATGATATTATTTGGTTAAGGAAATTAAGACATTAATCCATATTCCATTGTGCATATGACATATAGCATACCTGTATACCTACATGCTTACACATATGCCTTGCTATGCCTATATGAATACACATACCTGAAGGGTATTGTATCATTATTGACATGTATATACACATACCTAGCTTGATATAGCTACACACATACCTGGAGGGTATCACATCATTATTGATAGGTAGATACACATACCTTGCTATACCGACATAGTTACACATACCTGGCTATAGCTATATGTTCACATTTATATTATGTTGTATGGATTTGGAGAAATTAGGAACCGCATGATATATTTCAAAACTTGTTGCAGTTAAATAGCAGTTTTTCCTTTATATACTCATATTACTGTTTTATGTTGCATATATCACATTCATGGATTTTCGCATTGAGATATGGATTTCACATGATGTTTTCTGGATTTGAGGACCGTGGTAGTTTCATGAAATTATGCATTATTTGAAAAACCCGGTTTCTCTTGATATGATATTTCGATGCGTCCACCATGAGATTTCTCGGTTCTGAGATTGTGATATATACCCCATGCGACGAGTGGAGTGGGCCGTGTGCGGGTACATGGTGGGGCCCGGAGGTACCCCGGGGAAAGATTGTCACAGGTGATGGCGATGAGTTAGTGGGCGAATCATACCGACAGGTGACAGTTTTTGACTCGTCGGTGATCCCGGAGATATCGACCGGAGTCAGGTACGTATGGATACATGAAATTCGAGTGTCGAAGCTGGGTACTCGGGTTTCCGATGAACGTATGATACGTACATATCAGAGCCAGTCGTGGTGACAACGCCTGATAGATCAGTATTTATGTGTCGATGATGGACACTAGTTTTCATGATATTTTACTCCTAAGTATATATATCAGCGGTATGGGACGCTGTTATATATGCATATATATATATATATCAGTGGTATGTGACCCTGTTATATATATATATATATATATATATATATATATATATATATATATTTATAATATGTATCATCATAATAATCTGTGCAAGTATTCTTATTCATTATATTTGAGGACCGATCTGAGGGCCGATATGAAGGCCGATCCGAGGGCCGTTTTGAGGAATTTGGGATTTGGATTGTCTTGATGGACACTGGTCCTGCCACGATGAGGATTCCGTGTGGATGACATGTTTTATCTCATATTCCGCATTTATTTATATGAATTCCTTCATGTATTAGTTGTACCTGATAGAGTACCTTTCATGACTGTTGCATATACATATTGCCATATTATTGCTTCATGTATTAGTAGTACCTGACAGAGTACCTTTCATGACTGTTGCATACACATATGGCCATTTATTGCTATTAGCTTGCATGTGATAGATTCGCGCAGTACGTGCATACTTGCGGTTACCTGCATATGTTATTTACCTTTCATGACTGTTGCATACACAATCATTCCTAGAGCTATGGTCTTCAAAGCCCACTAGACTGCTCCTAACTATTCCAAAGTGACAAGTTGTGAGATAACCCTCAAATCCTTTCTTCACTGCCAATTGTGGCCAGGTAAGCACAAGTGAGGAAAGGAGGGTTCCGCTCACGAATCAGCATGAGATGGGTCTTTTAAAATTACCTTTCTCACTTGTCTAGCCTAGGTACCACAAAGTCAAGTATAGATAAACGACCGACTGCCCACAACCTTCCTCTATCCTATTGAGCACGACAGTCCTTAGTTGGCTGAGTCTAGATATTTTTAATTAAGCTCAAGGGTAATGCGTATGCTTTTAGTGATTTTTGGGGTCTTAAGAAGGGTGATGAAATCCCCACCCAATCTGAATTGGTGTTATGGCCCCTTAAAATCCGTATTATTTATGCAAAACAGTAACAAACAAAAATCTAAAATACTTGCAAAAAATTTATTTGGCGGCAGAGCAAAGAATTCTGCACAAAAAAAATTTATTAGAGAGGGGAAGAGAGTTTGTGCAAAGAATACTGCAGAAAGAATAGTTCAGTGGAGTTCAGAGGAGGAAAGAAGAGAAATGGGATACTCACAGAGAGTTTTGGGTTGCTGACGTCACAGTTTGACCGCGGTTCCGCGGCTGAACAGTGGAGTTGGACCTTCAAATTTCTTCTCTGTACTGAGATTGGTCTCTTCTTCCAGTTTGGAGCCCCTGAATCTTGATTTGGTCGCTGAATTTGTTCCAGAATTTTACAGTAGTCCGTGGCTCCGTCTTGATCCGCCGCGGTGTAGCCGTGAGATATGGGTCTAACTTCCCACGACTTTGGCACTGAACTTGACCTTCTTCCTATCTGGCACACTTGCACAAAAACTAATAAAAAATAACAAGATGATTTTTACAATTTTTTTTTGTTTTTGGTTATATGTATATTCACAAATTAACCCGAAATTAGACAAAGAAACAAACTACCGTCTCCCCGGCAACGGCGCCATTTGATTGATAAAGTTTTTGCGTGCTTAGTTTTAATTACCGCAATCAAGACGGTTTCGCTTTGTAGCTAGCCGGTTGAGTACGAGTCGTCCGCAGGGAGACGGGAATCTTTTTCTATGTGCTTTAACGAGTTAAGTCCAATTTGTCCAGGTTTGTTTAGTTTCACTATGTGCTAAAATATATAAAGAGAATTTGTTAGGGTTAGGATTATGCTAGTTTGAGTTAGGAGTCGCTCACTTCTTTCGTTGCCATTTTTAATATCGGTGTTACGGTAATCGGCAACAACGGGGGTTAGCACGACTAGGAAGGAAACTTGCGAGTATAAGCTAGGCTTTCCAACGCTTAGTTTCTTCCTTTTGGTCCTTGTCTGTCCGTTCTTGGCTCTTAGCCTTAACCTCCGGTTAATTCAACCACAACCAGTCTCGCTAAGGAATCACCGCTATCATGTAGGATAGGGTGCCGTAGGGAGCGAATTGTGGTTCAATTAATGAGAGTCCGAATTAAGATGTTGGGCAAGAAAAGAGTGAGAGAGATTTCCTTCTCTCAAACTTTCCTTATCCTACCTTAACAAATGAGAAACTACTCAACTATTAATAAGAAAAAGAAAATAGAACAAAGGAGGAAGATAGAAAGAAAGGGGTTAGAAATCACAACTAGCTATTTGAGACCTCACTTTGGTAAGGATCATACTTAAACATCATTGTTGTAAGGATAAAGAAAAATAGAAGAAGAAAGAAAGCAAACAACAAATAACAACAACTAGATTAGCAAATGAAAATTACAAGCAAATATAATTAAACACAATAACAAGACAAGCATGTAAAAGAAAAGAAGTCTTCTTTTATTCATCACTCATAAAGCCCACTACAAGTTTTAACGGAGAAAGATGAAAAGAGGAAGAAGAACTACAAAATCTAATCCTAAAATTTAATACAAAGAAAAGCACACTTCACTTGGCTTTGCACTGGGCTATTTATAGGCAGGTAACTAAAACCCTAGGGATACAATCTGATACAAAATGAAGTTACAAAACTGCCTCCAAAACCCGAGTCAACAATGAGTTGACTCGGCCGCGGATCCGCGGCAGAAGTGACATCTTGGCCGCGATTCCGCGGCCATTTAATTGAATTAGGGGACCATCTTCTCAGGGCTCTTCAATGTTGCTTTTATCTTCTGTTTGGTACACTTGGTTACTCAAAAGCTCTTCAGTTTTCTTCCAGATTTTCAGCAGTTCAAAAACGTGAATTGATGTGGACTTTTTGCTTTAATTTTCTTGAGCTCCGCGTAGAAGTCTTGGATCTTGTACTTCCCTTATGCTTTGTGCATGAAAATGGCCATTGATTTGCCATTTTGTCCCTTGAACTGGTAGGCGGCATCATACGGATGGTGAGCGGAGATCAGTATTTATCTGTTGTTGGCCATAGTCCTGTATTTGTTGTGACTTTTCACGATTTTCACTGTAAAGAGCTGAGAACTTGTAACCTGCAATTATTAGCAAACACGAATCAAAAGTACCTACCTATATGCAATGTGATTAAGAATGGGCAGTATAAAAATGCAAAAATCTGATATGAACAAGCACCTGTGTACAATCTTTGATGTCATACACCAATGGTTGTGGGATCAACCATCGCCCTCTAAGGGACAAGAAACGTACATACTAGTCTACTCTGGAATATCGATGCCCTAGTCTTGATATTCACTCGACTAGGAACTGCTTAAAGAATATACTTTTAGACCACCCTGGCCCCACTAGTATGATCTCATCATAATCCTGGTTGTCAAGTGTATATCCTAAGGGCTTTATCAACATGTGAGAGAAAGAAAATAAATAATACCAGTCAACATGTTAAGATAAAGAGTAACCAGATAGCATACTATCATGTCGAGAAAGAAAGTCCTCTATATATATGTCCAAGTATCAACTATAATATACATCACATGTATAATAATGGCCTCTAGGGCATACATATTCCTAACAGTATTGTTTTACGTGCAGGGTTCCGATCATATACGTGTACTGGCTACACGGATGTTGTTCGGATGGATAATACTAGTGGTCTTTGGGTTAAGCCGGATTCTAGTATTATATTATTGGATTATTATTATCTCATTGTATTCGTATTTTTACAGTACGAATACGGGTATGTATATACGGTGAGGGAATTCTTGTAATTTCACAAGAGATGCTTCTAGAAGGGGACACCTCATCATTGCATTTATCTATTTTTGGAAATAGATTAATGAGGTAGAAAATGGAGATATTTATGGGATGGTTGAAGCATGGATAATTCATTTGTTTATTCATTTGAATTTACTATTCAAGCATGATTGATTATTTTCTATTGAAAATATTGCATGCTAGATTATTGTGAATGACTTAGCCATTCCTCACTTGCTTCTACACCTTAGTTCATTTTTAGTTTTCTCATACTCGCTCCATTTTTGCTCCTCTCCTTCCTCAAACCCTAACCCTCACATGTGTTGTGAATCCCAGGGTTCTTGAGATAAAATACTCTAATCATCTCTCTACATCTCCTAAGCTATCTAGATTAGCAAACTAGATACCTTAGTAACCTCATTCTTGAGGTTGATGCTTGAACCATAGACTCTTGGGTGGATCATCTTCGACACGGGGAGGCCGACGGCCGAGTTTGATTCAATCCATCTAGGAGCTTAAGAAGAGGAGAAGAAGACCCGAAGGACTTGAACTCTAGCGGTATAAAACTCTTACCGAGTAGTTAGAACCTCTTTGTAGTATAGCTAGTTAGGGTTTCTGAAAGATCTTGGTTGTTTGGTCGATATTGCAAAGTCTTGAAAAATCGTTTTTTGTGTATTCCGCCTCCCCGCAAACCCGTTGGGTGTGCGACATCGACTTACAAACCTAAATTTTGGGAGCGGAACCGCCGTTTTACATGGCATTTGGCCATGGTTTCGTGGTCAACTTTAGGCTGTTGTGCCCCAATTTCTTCTGGTGCTCTAGGTTATGGAAATGTGATTTTTGGGATATTTGGTTTTGGCCCAGATTTGTTTGAGTAATGGTTTGTGCTTAGGGCCAATGCAGAAAGTTTTAATCGATCGAAATTTTGAATTCGTGGCTTTCAGTGGATCTGTTAGTGTCACGACCCGAAAGAGCACGTGACTGGCCCTTGAACCATATGAAGTCTATAGGACTCCATCTGATCCAAGTAAGCCAAAAGCCCAGAAATCTAAAACCAATTAAAGAGTAAGTAAAGAAAACTGGTTTAAAGAAGTGAAGGAAAATATGTTTGAAGTCAAGGTTTTTAAATAACTAAGCCGAATGTGCATTTTTAAAAGGTAAAGTCTTTTCTAAAAAGTTCGGCAGAGTTTCTTTTGTAAATACTGGCCCCGAACGGGGTACAACAAGCATAACATATATACAATGATAAAAGGCATCCCCAAGCGGGAGGTAGCTCTTCGTCAATTGACGGTCACAACCACACATGCAATATAATATACAACGCCGAAAGGCGAGGATCAAATCCAAAAGAAACACAGTAAGCATGAAAACCGCAATACTACTAAGCGCGACTCTAAGGCCAAATAATACATCATTAAAGTGTGAGTCTGAAACAATATACAAGTTTTGGTTGATGGAAATTCTAGATACAATGAATAATATAAGTATAATGGTGGTTCTTGATGCAGAAGAACCCACCTACCAAATGCAATTCACCCGCGAGGAAGCAATGTGCCAGAAATGCCGCAAAGGAATTTGTACGGCAAAACCTGCAAGAACTGTGGCACAACAGGGGTGAGTTGCCAACTCGTGAATAGAGAATATCTACAAGCAGAAACCGAATGCAAGACATAATCCTAGGTCAACAATCAGTAATAAACCTCAAGGAATAATCCAGATACATAAAAAGGTGGCAAAGCAACATCTAAACAGGTAGGTAGTGCCAAGTACTCAGGTAATAACATGTCATCAGTATAAGGTATGTCTGCATGAAGTAAATATGATGAAGTATCAAAAGGATATCAATACACATATATTAGCGTCCCATACCACTAATATTGGTGTAAGGGTATATATAACAGCGCCTCATACCCTGTTATATATACAAATGAAGTATGATCCGTGTAAATCCAGTCAGTATATGATCCATGTCAGTATATGATCCATGTCTGTATATGATCCATGTCTGTATATACGTGGAACCCGTCCACCCGTCACCCAATGACAATAAGCATCATGTATGCAATATGAGGATATAAACAAAATCATGGAAAAACATCATGAAACCCGTTCCTAGCACCGACACGTAAATCCTCGTCCATATGGGACTCCGTCTGCGGTATCAGCCCTCGGCCCCCGGCAGTACGGGTCAACCCATATCCATCTCTGGGCTCCGTCTGCGGTATCGGCACTCGGCCCCGGCAGTACGGGTCAGCCCATATCCATCTCTCAACTCCGGTCGGTATCCTCCAGATATCCGCCGAGCTCAAATACAATCACCGGTAGGTAGTAGTCCCTCCGCCGGGCTCACCGTCTACTACACAGCGAAACCGTTCTCGCCCCGGGGTACCATACCGGGTCCACCATGTACCCGTAATCGGCCTCAACCAGCTCCTCGATTCGGGTTCACATATATCACTCCAGCACCGAGAAAACACATGGTGGACGCACCGAAATATCATATCAAGGGAACCGGGTTTTTAGATGATTACATATTTGCAATAGCCACGGTTCCCAAATCCAGAAATCACATGTAATCCAAACCAGAATCCAAGTCAATGATCTGATATGATATGTGCGACAAATATAAATATCATGTCAAATCACATATAGATGAGCTACAATATGATGATCCGATGTGATATAAGTATCAAGTATAAATAGCATGTCAAGTCACATATAGATGAGCTACAATATGATGATCCGATGTGATATAAGCATCAAGTATGAGTAGCATGTCAAGTCACATATAGATGAGCTACAATATGATGATCCGATGTGATATAAGCATGAAGTATGAGTAGCATGTCAAGTCACATATAGATGAGCTACAATAAGATGATCCGATGTGATATATGTATCAAGTATGAATAGCATGTTAAGTCACATATAGATGAGCTACAATATGATGATCCGATGTGATATAAGCATCAAGTATGAGTAGCATGTCAAGTCACATATATATGAGCTACAATATGATGATCCGATGTGATATAAGCATCAAGTATGAGTAGCATGTCAAGTCACATATAGATGAGCTACAATATGATGATCCGATGTGATATACGTATCAAGTATGAATAGCATGTCAAGTCACATATAGATGAGCTACAATATGATGATCCGATGTATATAAGTATCAAGTATGAATAGCATGTCAAGTCACATATAGATGATAATGTGCATATGTCGAGGGAAACCGCTCCTTTAGACTAAATCAGTTCTTAAAGAATATCTTGCGGCCCTCAAATCTCTAATCAAGTCAGAATCATATATGTTTGTGTACCGGTATATGTGTACAATATGCCATGCGGAAATCATATCATGAATGCAGCAGTACTACAGTGTAGTGGCATGGCAATTATCGATGATGAAGTATGTGAGCCGGCAAATAGTGTACGTGGAACATACGCATCATCGATAATGGTGCTGGTGTCCTAACAGCATGATAACAGTATACCAATAACATATGCAGGCAATACGAATAGCATGAATATGCGGAAGTCAAATAATCAACATCACAGTGAAGAAATTACATCAATATTTATAAGTCATGCAGTGATGCCTCTTGAAATAAGACGAATCCGGGTTTTAGTAAAATAAGGGATGCGATGTTTTTAAGAAAAGATACGCCTTTTAAGTATTCGCAGAATCCCTTTGTTTGTCTTTTACGATACCCCTGATTCATAGTTTTTGAAATAGGTATGCCTCGGTCTAGTCTAACATCTACTATGTAAACTACAGATCAAAGTATCAAGTAAATCAGGAGGGGTATGGAAACCACCTAAATCTGAGTCGATATATATATAGATATAATAGTCGGTGATCCCGCCTCAATAGTATCGCGTACGATACAGTATATCATATGACATCCTCAAGTCATGAGCGCGGATCTATCATCAATATAGGCTAGTACGGTAAATCGTCGTACGGCATCCCAATAGCTGGGTACGGGTCAATATCACACTATCTCATCACATATCAGATATCACTATCATCATACCACATAATCTGGGGTACTGATCTAAGTCTAGTACTACTGATACCATATATAAAATATGAATGCGGGGGTAAACACACATTCCAAGCCCGCAAGAATCACATGTCATATCCCAAATAGGAATCCTATCAAATCACCGATCTTGCGGCACAAGGCCCAATATCATCGACTCATCACCAATGTCGTCCAATATCATCAACAACGTGCAAGTATAAGGAACATACAAGTGTAGCCATGTGGGTGCAATTCTATCCTAGGTCTCGCAACTAGGAACTATGCTAGTTACTTCTACGCCTAACTAACCATAGCACACTACAACTATCATACATATATTCTACAAAATATACTAACTACGGACTGCGGGGGTGCTATACGCCATCCACCCGACTTCCCCCTGTAGATATAATCTACTCACCTTGCGTCTCCATCTTTCGATGTCACCACGCATTTGCTCGTCGTCCCGTAGTCTTCATAGGGTACCTACACATCAAAATATCGTATATGCGCATTAAAACCAAATCAAAGCTAAAACGGCACACGAAATCCAAAACGATACGATAAGGGGCCTATAGGTGAGAACCTATGGCACGCCTTCAAAACCATCAATAAATCCTCTATATTGTCGTATAAACGCCAAATAGTCGAGGTAAAACACAAGACACCAATTCAGACTTAAAAATACGGAATACGGAAAAACGAATCCAAAACAGCAACTTAGGAAATATGTCCCAGATTTCACCCTAGGTCCAATTATACAAATCTAAATATACCAAAGGCCTAAACTACAGATAAGGGAACACCAAAACCAAAACGAGACACATCCACCATAGTCTGGCCGCAAATTGCGGCCAGAATCGGTAAATTTGCGGCCGGGAAAAGGAATTAGGGGCTGGGGTCTTGGTGGTAGCTTCCTGGATGCCTGCACATACTACCGT
Source organism: Agapanthus africanus (assembly GCA_030015575.1). NCBI lineage: Eukaryota > Viridiplantae > Streptophyta > Magnoliopsida > Asparagales > Amaryllidaceae > Agapanthus > Agapanthus africanus. Next base: position 361,158,846 of record JASDDO010000012.1, read on the forward strand.
CCAATCAATTTTATTTTAGGATACCTCGTATGATAGCAGATTCCATATACACTACACAGATTTCATAATTTCCCCGATATCGGTTTCTAAAAACCGTATTCTGGTTTAAGCTTCAGGTTTTGGGTTCCAATTCATACACTAGGGTGATGGTATAAACTCTACTGACCTCAATTTCACAATACAACACCAAATTCCTCAAACCCTAACTTGATTATCCTCAAGTCCATAATATCACGCAATATCGATTCAATCTTAACATGGGGGTAAAGGAAATGCTAGAATTAAGCTAATGGTTCAGAAAATACCTCATTTGGTAACTCAAGAATTTTCTTGAGTTGCCCCTAGTGGCCAAAATCCTTGCTTCTTTAGCTCCATATGTAGATCTAGGGATTGTGCACACTTTTAATGAAATGAGTGCGTGGTTTTGGGGTTGTTTTAGAGGTGTTTTGAAGCTTTTGAAGAGGGGAGGGGATGAGGTGCAGGAGCAGCAGCAGAAGAAGAGAGAAGAGGGAGGGAAAATGAGGGGAAAAATGGCTAAGGGTTTAGTCAAATGTGCCCATACCTCACTCTCTCACCAACCCTCACTTCTTTATTCTTTTCTCTTTTCTTTTCCTTATTTTCTTTTCTTTTAAAACTCTTCTCACTCAAATAGTAGCCCCAAAACAACCATGGCAAATAAAATGCACAAGTGCGAAAAAAAGTGATGTGTGCATGTTTTGCACAAAAAAGCTAAAAACCCGATTAGCAATTTTTTAATCGCGATTAGCACTAATTTAGCATATAACTAATCAATTAGACTTAGAAATGACATAATTCTCTAATTTACTCTATTTTAGAATTTTCCATAATTTTTCTCAAACTTTTCCTATTTATTTGCATTTAATAATACCAAAATATTAAAATATTTAATAAAACAATATTAAATTATAAAATTTCCCAAAATTAACATTTTATATTTTTTGGAATGTTACAATCTACCCCCCTTAAAGAAATTCGGTCCCCGAATTTAAATTTAAACCCCCAATACTAAAACAATTTCAATAATAATCCAATTTGTCGGGGCTCCGAAAACATCAATACATAGAGAATATCATAAAAATGTACTGCTCTACTAGAAATCAATCCCCAAAATGCATATATAAGAATATCCTGTACTTCTGGTGCGCAAGGAATCAAAATCCATATATGTGTCAAACAGGTGTACAAAACAATATCTAGGTGCAACTGGTGTGCACGAAACATCTGTCGTAGGCAACGTGTGTGCCTGACAGTAGAAATCAGGTGCACGCGACATGCACGAAGAATCCCGATTTAGTGCATCTGGCGTGCACCAAAATCGTATATCAAAACACTAAAGGTGCATGAAAACTATGCTGGAAGTGTAAATCAAATCACTGTATAAGATAGGCGTGAAATCACAATCAATACCTCGAATGTAATAACTATGCGCAAAATATAAATATCCAGTGGGTGCATGAAACAAATATCATTAAACTCAGTCATCAAAACTAAATCATGCAAACAGAACGCCTAAAATACCGAAATCCAAAATGACGGATACGTGATAATCGAATCACAAGATCACAAATCATAAAACCGTCATCGGTAGTTCCTCCTTCGAGGTCGAGAAGGAGTCGGTGCATCCACTGCTAGCAGCGCAAGATATCTACTTGCCTCTTGCTCACGGTCTGGCGTCCTCTGACTCTGGGTCCTTATCTTTTTTACGGATTACCTATCTCGCAGTCCATCGGCTCATCGGCCCTGTCAGGTGTGCTAACGGGAACGATTCCATTCTGGCACTTCTCTGGTCATCTCTCGGTCAATCCTCACGACCACTCATAAAGCATCACGTCACTGGCGTCGGCCTCTGGCTCTCTGAATGCACATCACACATCTGATCCTGGGTGCAAACATCATTGCAGCATTGTCCTGGAAGGAATCCTGCTCAAGGTCTCTTCCAATCTTGCCTATGCCGAACTGTACGGAGGCTGGCTCTCTTGCATAATCTCTCCTCACTAAATAGACATCTGTGTCCTCAGCACAATATTTTCTCGGAAACTGGTCACATCCCAACGTCTCTGTAAGCATATCAGGTCTCTAGTCTCAACGGAAAGTAATGACAGCTCATCAGCGTCTCGCACGAACCTCTGGTTCCACCAGTCTCTATCGTCGTCTACTATGACGTCATGCCATGCTATCTATGCACTGCACTGTTCTCGGCCACGGTCAATCTGAAGTCTCTCGCACGGACTCGAAATCGCGTACCCTGTAGCTTCATCATTCTGTAGAAGATGTCAGGCCGAACAGGTCCTCGGGAACACGTCCCAATCATCGGAGGAATACTCAATACTCGTCCGTCCTTGATCAATTTGCAATGCATCTGGGTAAGTTCCTGTATCCGGACCTGGTCAACTACCTCGTCGACAATGCCGAACTCTGGCCTGCTGGGTGTGCGCAATATGACCACTCCTGGGTCTAGGTCTTCTCGTATCGTACTCCAGAAAGGTCCTTTCGAGGTTCTCTCTCAATCTCTTTCCTGCCGGATTGGCCGGAAGTCATCATCCATCGCTGAAGCAAATTCTTATTCCGGAATAGCTGCATACTTATCGCGCTTCTTTCTGGAAGATATATCCATATACAACGCCTCTAGGTGCGTATCACATCTCTGATGTCAGCGGAGTGGGACGTCATCTCGTTGAAATCTCTTGCGAACTCTTTTCTTCCCTCTGCTTCAATGTCGACTGGTTCGGACTCGTCTCATCGTGGCTGCATGGACTGTGCTCCAACGGCTATACTCGTATCTGGGGTCTCCCAAGCAAAGCATCCCATCACATGATATCCGAATGATGTCGAAACCTTCGATCGACTCGCCAGAACCTTATAATCCCCCAAGAGATCAACATCTTGAGTACAGTTTAATAGCATCGAGTACATGCCACAGCGTCGGTGGTCCAGCCGTAGAAGGGCAAACCCAAGCCTCACTAATGACGCCGCGGAACTGCCGCAAACCTTAAGGTTCAAAGGCTTTCACGCGGTCATTAAGTCGAGTTAGGGTTTCATTCTTCTAGAGGGTCCATAGAACCACCTGCATGTCTTTCCGTATACTTTAAACTTGGAAAATGGGCTCCTGACATTCGATCGTCTCTATTGACTCTCAACGATCCTGCGTGAAGTCGTCTCTAGCTGGAAACAATCTATCTGATGACCTCGCATCGGTAAACGAACGAACCACATGTCCTAGTCATTAGTCCTCAGGTGACTAGCGACCGTCCATCATATCTCTAAGTATATGCTCATGCTGCAGTAGCTCCAAGCATCTGGGCGACATCTCGCCATTTGCAGCAGCAACTGGCTCATTCTCCTGTACGCCGAACAGCGCCTCAATCCTCCAGGAAAGGCGACACATTGGCAGTCATCTCTGAATCGGTCTGCTCTAGATCTGAGTAAGACTCTCCACACTGGAAATCTTCAACTCAACTGGGCCCGCTCCGGTGCATAAATCGGACGAATCACCTTCGTCTCTCAAATCGGGTAGACTAGCTATCATCTGTCTCATATCTGCCAGGAAGCTTCGATAATCTCAGCTCGTAAGCTCCAGAAGCGACATCCTGTCAATCTCAGCAACAGCTGGTCCCTCTCTCTGCACGGTAGGCGACATCGTAATCTCTGAGGTATGCTGTACATCAACAGTCCTCTCTCAACTGGCAGCTCTAACAATGCCCCGATCATCCGGTGCAAAACCAAGCACTCGCCTCAACTAGAGGTCACAATCACCAATACTAACTCGAGACGTTCCCATGTCACCAGAAAACATAATGGTCGGCCCTCGTACCAGACGAGCTCGCACCGACCGTAACCCTAGCAGCAGCCCAAACTGCGCTCAAACATGGCGACAGGAACCTCAATCGAGTATCGAAGAGAGCAGGTCAATGGCAAGAAAGAGAAAAACAGATCCAGAGTGGATACATGATCATAAGAAGGAACAGCATCAATGAAGGTATGATCATGAAACTAATAGAATCGAGGATCTCAAATGGATGTATAATCATAGATATGAAGAGAATCACTGATCTCGAAAATATGTACATCCTAAGGTTCCTTAAGCGGAGTGGCGTGTCGTAAGTATGCCGCGGAACATACCAACGGTACGTCACTCTACTTAGTCACCTATTCCATCAACCAAGGGTCATCCTAATACGACGAAGGTTCGGGTCTAATACCCCCTCGACTAAGTCTAAGTTCCGTAAGGTCAAGCCTAAGTTCCGTATATATATAAACGCCCTAGGCTCCACATAGTCAATTTTAGACACAAACCAAGGTCAACCTAGCGCTCTGATACCAACTTTGTCACGACCCGAAAGAGCACGTGTCTGGCCCTTGAACCATATGAAGTCTATAGGACTCCAGCTGATCCAAGTAAGCCAAAAGCCCAGAAATCTAAAACCAATTAAAGAGTAAGTAAAGAAAACTGGTTTAAAGAAGTGAATGAAAATATGTTTGAAGTCAAGGTTTTTAAATAACTAAGCCGAATGTGCATTTTTAAAAGGTAAAGTCTTTTCTAAAAAGTTCGGCAGAGTTTCTTTTGTAAATACTGGCCCCGAACGGGGTACAACAAGCATAACATATATACAATGATAAAAGGCATCCCCAAGTGGGAGCTAGCTCTTCGTCAATTGACGGTCACAACCACACATGCAATATAATATACAACGCCGAAAGGCGAGGATCAAATCTAAAAGAAACACAGTAAGCATGAAAACCGCAATACTACTAAGCGCGACTCTAAGGCCAAATAATACATCACTAAAGTCTGAGTCTGAAACAATATACAAGTTTTGGTTGATGGAAATTCTAGATACAATGAATAATATAAGTACAATGGTGGTTCTTGATGCAAAAGAACCCACCTACCAAATGCAAACTTTGTCACGACCCGAAAGAGCATGTGACTGGCCCTTGAACCATATGAAGTCTATAGGACTCCATCTGATCCAATTAAGCCAAAAGCACAGAAATCTAAAACCAATTAAAGAGTAAGTAAAGAAAACTGGTTTAAAGAAGTGAAGGAAAATATGTTTGAAGTCAAGGTTTTTAAATAACTAAGCCGAATGTGCATTTTTAAAAGGTAAAGTCTTTTCTAAAAAGTTCGGCAGAGTTTCTTTTGTAAATACTGGCCCCGAACGGGGTACAACAAGCATAACTTATATACAATGATAAAAGGCATCCCCAAGCGGGAGCTAGCTCTTCGTCAATTGACGGTCACAACCACACATGCAATATAATATACAACGCCGAAAGGCGAGGATCAAATCCAAAAGAAACACAGTAAGCATGAAAACCGCAATACTACTAAGCGCGACTCTATGGCCAAATAATACATCACTAAAGTCTGAGTCTGAAACAATATACAAGTTTTGGTTGATGGAAATTATAGATACAATGAATAATATAAGTACAATGGTGGTTCTTGATGCTGAAGAACCCACCTACCAAATGCAATTCACCCGCGAGGAAGCAATGTGCCAGAAATGCCGCAAAGGAATCTGTACGGCAAAACCTGCAAGAACTGTGGCACAACGGGGGTGAGTTGCCAACTCGTGAATAGAGAATATCTACAAGCAAAACCGAATGCAAGACATAATCCTAGGTCAACAATCAGTAATAAACCTCAAGGAATAAGCCTGATACATAAAAAGGTGGCAAAGCAACATCTAAACAGGTAGGTAGTGCCAAGTACTCAGGTAATAACATGTCATCAGTATAAGGTATGTCTGCATGAAGTAAATATGATGAAGTATCAAAAGGATATCAATACACATATATTAGCGTCCCATACCACTAATATTGGTGTAAGGGTATATATAACAGCGCCTCATACCCTGTTATATATACAAATAAAGTATGATCCATGTAAATCCAGTCTGTATATGATCCATGTCTGTATATGATCCATGTCTGTATATGATCCATGTCTGTATATACGTGGAACCCGTCCACCCGTCACCCAATGACAATAAGCATCATGTATGCAATATGAGGATATAAACAAAATCATGGAAAAACATCATGAAACCCGTGCCTAGCACCGACACGTAAATCCTCGTCCATATGGGACTCCGTCTGCAGTATCGGCCCTCGGCCCCCGGCAGTACGGGTCAACCCATGTCCATCTCTGGGCTCCGTCTGTGGTATCGGCACTTGGCCCCGGCAGTACGGGTCAGCCCATATCCATCTCTCAACTCCGGTCGGTATCCTCCAGATATCCGCCGAGCTCAAATACAATCACCGGTAGGTAGTAATCCCTCCGCCGGGCTCACCGTCTACTACACAGTAAAACCGTTCTCGCCCCGGGGTACCATACCGGGTCCACCATGTACCCGTAATCGGCCTCAACCAGCTCCTCGATTCGGGTTCACATATATCACTCTAGCTCCGAGAAAACACATGGTGGACGCACCGAAATATCATATCAAGGGAACCGGGTTTTTAGATGATTACATATTTGCAATAGCCACGGTTCCCAAATTCAGAAATCACATGTAATCCAAACCAGAATGCAAGTCAATGATCCGATATGATATGTGCGTCAAATATAAATATCATGTCAAGTCACATATAGATGAGCTACAATATGATGATCCGATGTGATATAAGTATCAAGTATGAATAGCATGTCAAGTCATATATAGATGAGCTACAATATGATGATCCGATGTGATATAAGCATCAAGTATGAGTATCATATCAAGTCACATATAGATGAGCTACAATATGATGATCCGATGTGATATAAGCATCAAGTATGAGTAGCATGTCAAGTCACATATAGATGAGCTACAATATGATGATCCGATGTGATATAAGTATCAAGTATGAATAGCATGTCAAGTCACATATAGATGATCTACAATATGATGATCCGATGTGATATAAGCATCAAGTATGAGTAGCATGTCAAGTCACATATAGATGAGCTACAATATGATGATCCGATGTGATATAAGCATCAAGTATGAGTAGCATGTCAAGTCACATATAGATGAGCTACAATATGATGATCCGATGTGATATAAGTATCAAGTATGAATAGCATGTCAAGTCACATATAGATGAGCTACAATATGATGATCCGATGTGATATAAGTATCAAGTATGAATAGCATGTCAAGTCACATATAGATGATAATGTGCATATGTCGAGGGAAACCGCCCCTTTAGACTAAATCAGTTCTTAAAGAATATCTTGCGGCCATCAAATCTCTAATCAAGTCAGAATTATATATGTTTGTGTACCGGTATATGTGTACAATATGCCATGCGGAAATCATATCATGAATGCAGCAGTACTACAGTGTAGTGGCATGGCAATTGTTGGGTTGCTAGGCACGCGCACAAGGGTCTACGAGGCATCAACCATGCCCGATTTAAAATTTAGCCGTGCCGAACAACCCGAATACGGATCTTTAAACTAGAGATTAGGCGAAAACAAGCATGCTAAACACTTTAACACTAAGTGAGAGGGATTACAACCTTTGTAGATCCGGTCCTTCACTTCATATGCTCCGTGTTGTGGTCCCTTCGCTGCGATCATCGGGATCCGGACTCTCGAGAGGTTCCACGAAGAGAAAGACGCAACCTTTGCTTCCGATCTTCGATACTAAGATGATCTACCTTGAAGTTTCTTTAACACAAGCTAACACTCATGAAATGATGTGAACACCCTCATCTAAATGGCAAGGGAAGATGAGGATGATGAAGTAGGATTTTTGCTCTATTTATTTATCTTTTTCTCACTATTATTCATCACCTTTGAAAAATCAAGCAAGCTTTTTCCATGAAAGAAAAATGAAGAAGAAGATGAACAATAATGTTCAATCCTTTTGTGATGAATAGGAAATCAAATAATATGATAGATAATGCAACCATGGTCAAGCTAACTCTTGTAGAGAATTAACTAGGGTTAGGGTTTGGGTTTGGTTAAAGCATGAGTCATTTGAAAATATCTTTCACAAAACAAAATGAAAAGCTTCTAGAAACATCTAGAAAGCTTAACCCTAATCCAAACCCTAATCATGTTTAAACTCCACTAAACAAGTTGCATTAGTTATCATATCATGTTACAATATAATATATCACATATATAATATTTATCGTAACAAAATAAAATAATACATTTAATATATATCGCATATATATCAATGTATTACCCGAGTGAGAAAAAGAATCTTTTAGTGAGCAAATATTAGTTAATGTAATTTAATATATCAAATATATTATTATACATTAAATTATCGAATCAACACTTGATCCGACAATCCGGCTATATCGCATATAACCGGCTAATATTTATCCGTACCGATTCACCGAATCAACACTTGATCCGATGACCCGGCTGATATCAAATATCGCGAGAATAGAATACGGTATCACATATCGCATTATCCTCGGTCCCGCACATATCACATATGTGCCCCTACTCCGTTCTGCCAGAGTCAAGAAACCTCTGTGTAGGACTCTAAAGAATCATCAATACGCCGGCAGTAGGTGATGATCATATCAAACACCCACAAGCTGCAAGCGGTCAGCTAAACGTAACAGCTACCCAGGTATTGAGCGCTCAGAAGATCAACAAGCAAGCTTGTAACTTCTCCTGTGAATCCAAATAGTAACACTCCCGTACAGTCCGGTCTCGTCGTCTGATATGTCGCATATCTCGCCTAGGGGTGGTAAACGTCAGACCCCAGTAACTCGATAAGTCGTGTCGATATGAGGTCTATAACAGTTCGAGAAACTACTGATAACACTTACCAGTAAATCTCAGCAACCCTGGCCAGGGATTTCCGGTTATAGCCAATCGAACACAGCACAACATCAACTCCCTATACCGGGAGAGACGAATCCCCTCCTATCGCTCATTGCCTCCATGTGATTCGGGACTGTACCCAAAAGCCACCTTTTTGCATGCCCTTTTGGACGTGGTATGATGGAAATCAAAGCACAGTGGGAACCACACAAGACTCTATGACGATCTCGGGTCAACAGACTACTCTGTACCAGTGTCACCGGAGAACTGCCATCTGATGTATGGTATAATACCATCTGGGAGTTCTCGGCGAGTCCGTCCAGTGTACCCAGTCTCTACTGAGCACCCGTACACCATCCTTGATGTCAAACACCGATGGATATGGGATCATCCATCGCCCATCATATGGGTCAAGATGCGTATACGCTAGTCTACTCTGGTGCATCGATGCCCTGTCTCGACACACCCTCGACTAGGAACAGTTATAGGATGTACTTGTCGACTACCGTGGCCCCACTAGTATGATCTCATCATAGTCCCAGTAGTCGAGTACATATCCTAAGGGCTTTATCAACATGTAATATAGAGACAATCAGAGTACATGTTAAGATAAAGTACAACCAGATAGCATACTATCATGTCGAGCAAGAAAGTCCTCCCTATATATGTCCTAGCATCCACTACAATATACATCGTATGTACAGTAATGGCCTATAGGGCATACATATAATTAACAATCTCCCACTTGCACTAGGGCCATCTGTTATGGTATCGCATACCCAACAATTAGCTGCGGTTGAAGTATCTCATACTCAACCATCCCATAAAAGTCTCTACTGGGAAAAAGGCCTTTGTGAGTGGATCCGCGCTGTTGTCCTCTATGTCTACTCTCCTAACCTCGATCTCCCTGGAGATCAACCATCTCCATGATCAGGTGATACTGCCTAAGAATTATATCTGGATTTTTGATGGGACGGTAGTTCCTTGGCTAAAGCCACAACTCCATTGTCACACAATGGTAGGAACGAAGTTCATCTCATGAACTTATATATTTCCAGACTGCCTCTTTGGTAGCATCCTTGGTAACGATGTATCTTGCCTTTAATCGTCTAGTATGTCACGGTATCTAGCTTGGAACTCTTCCAACATACCGTCCCTCCACTGAGGGTATAGACAAGCCTGCGACTGACATTCAGTCGTCCTTATCACCCTGGAACCTTTCCAGTGATTCTCCCCAGGATCTATTGATACCATCTCACTACAACTAGTGAGTATCCTAACATCCAATTAGATCTATCTCATAGATCCAAGAACCCAGGATATAGGAGGTATCACTTTGATCCTATATGGAGAATCCTTGTGATAAGCGGAGATTAACCGAGCGTAGCATAGGAAACTCCTTCCCTATCAAGAGTATGTCATCCACGTACTCTACGAGGATCACCACGATACTCTCTACTACCCTTTTTGTATATACAAGGTTCATCTACCATTTTGATGAAGTCAAACTCTTTGACTACCACATCAAAACAGATGTTCCAACTCCGCGACGCCTGTTTTATCATATAAAACATCTTGCACACGTTTCCGCTGCTCCCACTGTTTACGAAGCCCTCTGGCTGTGTACTTATAGACGCTCTTTTCTAAAACATCATTTAGAAAAGCAGTCATGACACCCAACCACCAGATATCGTAGTCATGGTATGTAGCCGTGGCAAGTAGGATCTGGATGGACTTAAGCATAGATCCTTAGAAAAGGTTTCAACATAATCCATACCTGGTCTATGATGCAAACCTTTAACAAGTCCAGCTTTGAAAGTCTCAACTTTTCCATGTACACCAAGTAATCTTCTCAAGATATACTTGCTCCTGATGGGGATTTAACCCTTCAGATAAAGCAACCAAAGTCCATACTTTGTTGGTGTATAAGGATTCCATCTCAGATCGATAAGCATCCAGCCATTCTTACAGAGTCCCACTCCTGATGGCCAGCTCGAAACCAGTTGGGTCATCATCTCATGATGCAATCCTCGCTCCCACTGTCATAGAGAAACCGAAGTATCTCTCAGGTGGGTGAGGAACCCTACTAGATCGGCGGAGCGGCTGGGGTACGTTGGAAACTATTGAATCCTTTGGTTCTACCAAATCATCAGCTGCATTTTGTATAGCTGGAACATTTCCAGTTCTACATAACAGACCTTGCCTTGAGCTTGTCCGGATTTTGCTTTTAGACATAGGCCGGACAACCCCAAATCTTAACAAACTTAAGATATGGGCTCTTCCCTTTCCATATCATATATGAAGTGGTAGGCAACTGATTTGATTTGAACCCTATTCAATAGGTATGCAGCTTCTCAAGTGCATAACTCCCAAAAGGAAATAAGTAACTCAGTAGTACTCATCATAGAGCACACCATATCACATAGGGTGCTATTGCTCCGCCCCGATACACCGACGTGCTGTGGTGTATACGGAGGAGTAATGCTGAAAGAGAATCTCATTCTCCTTTAGAATAGTCCAGGAATTCCGTGCTCAAGTATTCTCCTCCTTGATCACATCAAAGGACATAATACTTTTACCCGTATTTTGGTTCTCTACTTCTAACTTATATTCTGTGAATATCTCAAAAGCTTCGGACTTATATTTCAACAGGAACACATGTCTGAATCTTAAGAGATTATCCGAGAATGTAATGAAGTACAAAGAACCAATCTTGGCATGTGTAGACAGGGGACTTTCATACATCAGCATGTATCAATCCCAAAAGTTCACTAACTCTTTCTCTGTTTCCAATAAACAGAGTTGTGGTCATCTTATCTTTGTGACATGATTGGCAAGTTTCACAAGATGTAAATTCAAACAGATTTAAATATGCATCTAAATGTAACTTCAGCCAGTCGGGTCGCATTGATATGACCTAGTCTACAATGCCTCAAGAAGGATTCGTTCATTTCTGAACTCTTCTTCTTGTGTGTGTTCCGTATACTAAGAACTGTAGTTTGATTTAGAACATCAATGCTTTTAGATAACGTGCCTGAACCGATCAACTCTTGATATAGGAAATGTTCAAAACATTATCCAACAATACAAAATTATATCCTATCTTTACTAATAAAGAGACTGATATGATTTTGTATATCAGGTTCGGTATCTAATAACATTCGTTCAGAATCAATGTATTCTGGTAATACAGGGTGACAGTGACCAACAGACTTGGCTGCAACACTTGCACCGTTTTCTGCCTCATGAAACTTATCACCCGTTCTCAGTTCTCTACCTATTTGTAACCCATGTAACAGATTACATATGCGGGATCCTGATCCGGTATCTCATACCCAGGACGTAAAGGATATTGAGAAACAGTTCTGTGTAAAGAACATACCCGAAGATGATGCATCAGCATGCACTTTCTTCGTTTGGGCGGCACGGGAAATATGGTATTCCCCAATTTTCCTGCTCTGTCTTATAACAATTATAAGTTGGAGCGGGACCAACGTTCCCCAGCTCAGTATAACAAGCGGGTTCGGTCAATATATCCGTATTATTATCTTGATTAAGGCGTGATATGGTCGCTACCTGGAGAGAGAGAGAAGAAAACACTCAGCGTATGCTCTTGCAAGATTAGATTGGTTATATAATATATCTAATCAGGATGTCTCCCACTTTTTTAATCAAATCTTCCTTCAAACCCTAAAAGGAAAGATTAGCCGGGATTAATTACACGCTACAAGGTCGCCAATCTTTCAGCCAGGCCAGTGTCGGTACTTTGAGGGAGGTCCCCCGTGCTTTCGCACGAACCTAATTACAGTAAACCTCGTTTTCCCAGAGGCGTAACCCCGTTAACACCTTTCTAGACACCTACTTGATTGGCTAATTGTAATGTGTAAAACTCTCCCAGGAGTAACTCTTACTCACAGCGGGTATTGGGATCCAACTATCTCATAGAAGATATGCAATCTCATTGCAAATTTCAACACTTGAAATTCCCAATAATATTTTACCCCTAGCGTGCTATGACCTTGACGCATGCCAAACAACCCATAGTCCGCTAGTCAAGTTCAACCCGTACATTTCTTGATTGAATTAAACCCACCCGCACGACCCTTGACGCATGCCAAACAACGCCGTACGAATACCCTAATCCAATCGCATCGTATGCTAGCAGATAAGCACTAGTTAGCTACCGTACACTACGCCTTGACGCATGCCAAACTACCGCAGCACGAATACTAACTAGTACTTATCTGAAATGACGGAGGGCTACGACAGGTTTTTATGAAAACCCTTTGCGTAATGAACTTGATATCGTTGTAGATTCGAGTGATTTTAAATGGAATGTTTTTGAGGCTTTTCTAGTTTTGCTAAAGGGGTCACTCCCGGTGAAGGGATCGTCGGCCCTTTCCTCATCGAATAAGGTGCAGGATATATCATATATACCGCTATGCAAAGCAAAAACTATAGAAGCAATCAAAAGACAAACCGAGTTTGTAGCATCTGCCAGTTATTGCTAAAGGAGTCACTCCCGGTGAAGGGATCTCGGTCCTTTCCTTATCGAATAAGGTGCTGGATGTTCTACAAGGAACACCGCTATGCAAAGCAAGAACTGTAGCTACCAGTTTTTAAACAAGTTTCTACAATATCTTTGGTTTCTTTTATTTCATTAATCTCATTAATGAAGTCCCATTTTAATTATGCTTCTCAAGCATCTCTTTTTGAAACGAAATCTGCAATATAACATATATCTCATATATATAATATAAACATTCGTCTCAGACAGTAATATGATCTCATCACAGAACATTGCAGCAGAAGAACATATATGAAATATTGGATATACTAGGACGTCCGTGTTTTCAATACGAGCCTGTATAAAACACGGATTCCACGGTCGCGATGAATAGCCAAACCCACATCCCTAGACCCCTACGAGAGCGGCAAGTAACACTGCCAATTCTAGGGTTAGGAGACCCGGTCTCGACTCCTCGAGATGGTCTCCCACTGGACCCTAGAACCCGGTTACTTATGCTCCCCGCCTTGGGTCTACCTAATGCGGAAAAGTAAATAATATACAACGGTGACATCTTCCGCTACCTGGAAGTGCCCCAATAAAAGAATATTACATACAAATGAATTTTACATGAATGAAAAAGAAAAAACTCTCATCTCACATAAAACCCCCGGCTATTCAAACGCGACGATCCAATATAACATATCACAGCAACACATAATATCTCATATCATCAACGTAAGTATGCGTATCCCGATTGTCGTTGATGTATAGCAACGAAGCCGGCGATACACCACATACTACGCTTACGGTCACAGAAAAGAAAGTGTAAAACTACAACAGTTGGAATCTGCAACCTTCTTTAGACATCGCATGCCAAACCAAATGAATTCCTTAGACATCATATGCCTAACAATTATAAACCCCGCATTTTAGTCTCATTATCGAAAACTCTTTTCAATATCAAGTCAGGCAATTCAACAAGATTCCCGACGTCCTGATCGAATGCTCGTCGCAAACTTTAGTAGACGGCCGCACCCCCGATACCGTCGACGAAGTGCACCAAGGCGGAACACCGCTACCGGGAGCACCCGAACGGATGCTTTCGGCCACGGGGTTCTCCTACAGTCACTTGGTCGGGGCTATGGGGCGTAGCTGTCTATTAAGTTTACCCGGCGAGTATCCGCGTACACTACGTGATTGCGACGGACTTTTGATCACATCAAAATTCCGTGGCAAATGATCATCTGAGACTAAACTGCTATGTTTATAATATTCAAATTAGTTATCTCATAACTACCTGTGGATTCCAATTATTGTATCACATCCCAGATAAATAGACAAAATTAAACTTTCCGATCGAATCATCAAACACCCAAGATTTCCCCAATATATCTCAACACTTGAAATCAGTTTAAAAACATCCATCACATGCCACAGTACCAATGGTCCAGCCGTAGAAGGGTCAAGCCAACGCCTCACATGTGGCACACCGTACTGCCCCAAAACCTAAGGTTCAAAAGGCAGTTCAAGACGGTCACATAATCGAGTTAAGGTTTGTTGTCTTCTAGAGGGTCCACCGCGTTACTTGCACGACTTAGAACGTTCTTAAACACGAGGAAAAATCCAACTTTTGAAAAATTTTCCGACAGGGGAAAAAGTGAGTTATTGATATCCGTTCGAACTTTTTAACAGTTTCTAAAATTATCCGGACAAACTAAACAAAGTTAAATTATCCAATCGAATCAACGATTCCCCAATACAACCCTTGAAAACTCAACACTTGAGTGAAATTAAAATATTCCCAGAAAAAATTAACAAGAAAGGGCCTAAAAATAATTACATGAAATTTCAGGGACTAAGTCCAAATTTGGCCGCGGAAGCGCCGCAAAACGCATGGTTTCGCGGCGGTTCCGCGGTCAAATTTTCGAGTTAGAGGTCCGTACTTCACAGTAATTCTTAGTTTTTCCTGCTTAATTTTCTGAGAATTTTTAATTCAGAAAAAACCACATTTTTGGAAAAAGGACAGAGAGGGTTCCGTGTCGGGGTTTCGGCGTTCGATCGGACATTAAACTTCGTCTAGACTTCGCCTAAAGCTCTAGCTTGGCTCTGATACCACTGTTGGGTTGCTAGGCACGCGCACAAGGGTCTACGAGGCATCAACCATGCCCGATTTAAAATTTAGCCGTGCCGAACAACCCGAATACGGAACTTTAAACTAGAGATTAGGCGAAAACAAGCATGCTAAACACTTTAACACTAAGTGAGAGTGATTACAACCTTTGTAGATCCGGTCCTTCACTTCATATGCTCCGTGTTGTGGTCCCTTCGCTGCGATCATCGGGATCCGGACTCTCGAGAGGTTCCACGAAGAGAAAGACGCAACCTTTGCTTCCGATCTTCGATACTAAGATGATCTACCTTGAAGTTTCTTTAACACAAGCTAACACTCATGAAATGATGTGAACACCCTCATCTAAATGGCAAGGGAAGATGAGGATGATGAAGTAGGATTTTTGCTCTATTTATTTATCTTTTTCTCACTATTATTCATCACCTTTGAAAAATCAAGCAAGCTTTTTCCATGAAAGAAAAATGAAGAAGAAGATGAACAATAATGTTCAATCCTTTTGTGATGAATAGGAAATCAAATAATATGATAGATAATGCAACCATGGTCAAGCTAACTCTTGTAGAGAATTAACTAGGGTTAGGGTTTGGGTTTGGTTAAAGCATGAGTCATTTGAAAATATCTTTCACAAAACAAAATGAAAAGCTTCTAGAAACATCTAGAAAGCTTAACCCTAATCCAAACCCTAATCATGTTTAAACTCCACTAAACAAGTTGCATTAGTTATCATATCATGTTACAATATAATATATCACATATATAATATTTATCGTAACAAAATAAAATAATACATTTAATATATATCGCATATATATCAATGTATTACCCGAGTGAGAAAAAGAATCTTTTAGTGAGCAAATATTAGTTAATGTAATTTAATATATCAAATATATTATTATACATTAAATTATCGAATCAACACTTGATCCGACAATCCGGCTATATCGCATATAACCGGCTAATATTTATCCGTACCGATTCACCGAATCAACACTTGATCCGATGACCCGGCTGATATCAAATATCGCGAGAATAGAATACGGTATCACATATCGCATTATCCTCGGTCCCGCACATATCACATATGTGCCCCTACTCCGTTTTGTCTGAGTCAAGAAACCTCTGTGTAGGACTCTAAAGAATCGTCAATACGCCGGCAGTAGGTGATGATCATATCAAACACCCACAAGCTGCAAGCGGTCAGCTAAACGTAACAGCTACCCAGGTATTGAGCGCTCAGAAGATCAACAAGCAAGCCTGTAACTTCTCCTGTGAATCCAAATAGTAACACTCCCGTACAGTCCGGTCTCGTCGTCTGATATGTCGCATATCTCGCCTAGGGGTGGTAAACGTCAGACCCCAGTAGCTCGATAAGTCGTGTCGATATGAGGTCTATAACAGTTCGAGAAACTACTGATAACACTTACCAGTAAATCTCAGCAACCCTGGCAAGGGATTTCCGGTTATAGCCAATCGAACACAGCACAACATCAACTCCCTATACCGGGAGAGACGAATCCCCTCCTATCGCTCATTGCCTACATGTGATTCGGGACTGTACCCAAAAGCCACCTTTTTGCACGCCCTCTTGGACGTGGTATGATGGAAATCAAAGCACAGTGGGAACCACACAAGACTCTATGACGATCTCGGGTCAACAGACTACTCTGTACCAGTGTCACCAGAGAACTGCCATCTGACGTATGGTATAATACCATCTGGGAGTTCTCGGCGAGTCCGTCCAGTGTACCCAGTCTCTACTGAGCACCCGTACACCATCCTTGATGTCAAACACCGATGGATATGGGATCATCCATCGCCCATCATATGGGTCAAGATGAGTATACGCTAGTCTACTCTGGTGCATCGATGCCCTGTCTCGACACACCCTCGACTAGGAACAATTATAGGATGTACTCGTCGACTACCGTGGCCCCACTAGTATGATCTCATCATAGTCCCAGTAGTCGAGTACATATCCTAAGGGCTTTATCAACATGTTATATAGAGACAATCAGAGTACATGTTAAGATAAAGTACAACCAGATAGCATACTATCATGTCGAGCAAGAAAGTCCTCCCTATATATGTCCTAGCATCCACTACAATATACATCGTATGTACAGTAATGGCCTCTAGGGCATACAATTAACAGCAATTATCGATGATGAAGTGTGTGAGCTGGCAAATAGTGTACGTGGAACATACGCATCATCGATAATGGTGCTGGTGTCCTAACAGCATGATAACAGTATAGCAATAACATATGCAGGCAATATGAATAGCATGAATATGAGGAAGTCAAATACATCAATATTTATAAGTCATGCAGTGATGCCTCTTGAAATAAGACGAATCAGGGTTTTAGTAAAATAAGGGATGCGATATTTTTAAGAAAAGATACGCCTTTTAAGTATTCACAGAATCCCTTTGTTTGTCTTTTAAGATACCCCTGATTCATAGTTTTTGAAATAGGTATGCCTCGGTCTAGTCTAACATCTACTATGCAAACTACAGATCTAAGTATCAAGTAAATCAGGAAGGGTATGGAAACCACCTAAATCTGAGTCGATATATATATAGATATAATAGTCGGTGATCCCGCCTCAATAGTATCGCGTACGATACAGTATATCATATGACATCCTCAAGTCATGAGCGCGGGTCTATCATCAATATAGGCTAGTACGGTAAATCGTCGTACGGCATCCCAATAGCTGGGTACGGGTCAATATCACACTATCTCATCACATATCAGATATCACTATCATCATACCACATAATCTGGGGTACTGATCTAATTCTAGTACCACTGATACCATCTATAAAATATGAATGCGGGGGTAAACACACATTCCAAGCCCGCAAGAATCACATGTCATATCCCAAATAGGAATCCTATCAAATCACCGATCTTGCGGCACAAGGCCCAATATCATCGACTCATCACCAATGTCGTCCAATATCATCAACAACGTGCAAGTATAAGGAACATAAAAGTGTAGGCGTGTGGGTGCAATTCTATCCTAGGGCTCGCAACTAGGAACTACGCTAGTTACTTCTACGCCTAACTAACCATAGCACACTACAACTATCATACATATATTCTACATAATATACTAACTACGGACTGCGGGGGTGCTATACGCCATCCACCCGAATTCCCCCTGTAGATATAATCTACTCACCTTGCGTCTCCATCTTTCGATGTCACCACGCGTTTGCTCGTCGTCCCGTAGTCTTCATAGGGTACCTACACATCAAAATATCGTATATGCGCATTAAAACCAAATCAAAGCTAAAACGGCACAAGAAATCCAAAACGATACGATAAGGGGCCTATAGGTGAGAACCTATGGCACGCCTTCAAAACCATCAATAAATCCTCTATATCGTCGTATAAACGCCAAATTGTCGAGGTAAAACACAAGACACCAATTCAGACTTAAAAATACGGAATACGGAAAAATGAATCCAAAACAGCAACTTAGGAAATATGTCCCAGATTTCACCCTAGGTCCAATTATACAAATCTAAATATACCAAGGGCCTAAACTACAGATAAGGGAACACCAAAACCAAAAAGAGTCACATCCACCATTGTCTGGCCGCAAATTGCGGCCAGAATGGGTAAATTTGCGGCCGGGAAAAGGAATTAGGGGCTGGGGTCTTGGTGGTAGCTTCCTGGGTGCCTACACATACTACTGTCCAATCAATTTTATTTTAGGATACCTCGTATGATAGCAGATTTCATATACACTACACAGATTTCATAATTTCCCCGATATCGGTTTCTAAAATCCGTATTCTGGTTTAAGCTTCAGGTTTTGGGTTCCAATTCATACACTAGGGTGATGGTATAACCTCTACTGACCTCAATTTCACAATACAACACCAAATTCCTCAAACCCTAACTTGGTTATCCTTAAGTCCATAATATCACGCAATATCGATTCAATCTTAACATGAGGGTAAAGGAAATGCTAGAATTAAGCTAATGGTTCAAAAAATACCTCATTTGGCAACTCAAGAATTTTCTTGAGTTGCCCCTAGTGGCCAAAATCCTTGCTTCTTTAGCTCCATGTGTAGATCTAAGGATTGTGCACACTTTTAATGAAATGAGTGTGTGGTTTTGGGGTTGTTTTAGAGGTGTTTTGAAGCTTTTGAAGAGGGGAGGGGATGAGGTGCAGGAGCAGCATCAGAAGAAGAGAGAAGAGGGAGGGAAAATGAGGGGAAAAATGGCTAAGGGTTTTGTCAAATGTGCCCATACCTCACTCTCTCACCAACCCTCACTTCTTTAATCTTTTCTCTTTTCTTTTCCTTATTTTCTTTTCTTTTAAAACTCTTCTCACTCAAATAGTATCCCCAAAACAACCATGGCAAATAAAATGCACAAGTGTGAAAAAAAGTGATGTGTGCATGTTTTGCACAAAAAAGCTAAAAACCCGATTAGCGATTTTTTAATCGCGATTAGCACTAATTTAGCATATAACTAATCAATTAGACTTAGAAATGGCATAATTCTCTAATTTACCCTATTTTAGAATTTTCCATAATTTTTCTCAAATTTTTCCTATTTATTTGCATTTAATAATACCAAAATATTAAAATATTCAATAAAACAATATTAAATTATAAAATTTCCCAAAATTAACATTTTATATTTTTTGGAATGTTACAGTTAGAATATGAGACCGTGAATATCATAGTACGGTATTGTAACGTTTTGGAAATCGTTTAGGCGAATTTTTTTCCGTAAAAATCCAGAAGCGATCTTTTTGCAGTATAGAATTCACTGTACCTTGTTTAGCTAGAATTTTTCTAGTTTGAGGGTTTTTGTAAGCCACTGGTCAGTTTAGTGCATTTTAATATTTTTTCCCTAATTAAAATATTATTTTAAGCTTTATTTATGTACTTAATTAGTGGTAATTACATTTTTGCTTGGGTTAATTATTGCTAAAGTGAATCTATGCTAAGTTAATCACTAGATTAGCACTAATCCATCTTTGGAAATATCCATCCAAAATATCTTGATATTTGTTGATTTAATGGAAAATTTTAATTAGAAAAAGAAAATGAATTTCAAGGTGGCATTTGAATTAAAGCTTTTACTTTGTTTTCTTCTAGATTTTTCCATTCTTTTCCTTAGCCTTCACCATTTTGCCCCCGCCCTTGGCCGAGCCTCCCCTTGCTGCCCTCACTCTCATCTCACCCCATGTCTACAATTTCAAATCCAAATAAATCATCAAAAATCATAAATAAATCACACAAACTCAAAATCAAATCAAAACCCATCATTCTTCTTCACAAATCAAGCTTAGATCTTCATTAAAGACATCATTTTGGAGCTTATTTTGAAGATCTTGTTTCTTTTATTTGTGAATCTTTGAAGGTATAAAACCCTAACCCTAATCTCTATATGTTGTTTTAAATCTTTAATTAGCTTATTAGTTGTTAATTTAGAGCTTTTAATTGCATGTTCAGAATTTCAAGAAGGGTTTTGGTAATCAAGTTAGGTTTTGTTAGTTGTAATGGTTAAGTGTGATGTTTAGTCAGATGAAAACTTAACCTAGTTGCTAGATTTGTTAAATGATATTTTCCTAATTATCTACTTAGCTTAATTACAAACTAGACTTTTTTTAAATCATAATTAACTGAGATTAAAATTCTAGAAAGGGTTTGTATGGTTTAATCATGCTATATGGTGATGTTTGTGATTGCTAGTTTTGGTAAAACTTGTAGTTTTGAGCTCAAAATGATATATGTTGCTTACTAGATTTCCGGATAATTTAGGCGTGGGTTTCTTTTGACGTTGCGGCATTATTTTTATTAGATTCCACGTTATTTATTGTGTTGTGAATGCGCGATCGGTACGATCAGGGTCTAGGCTTGGTGGTTGTATCATTTAGCGTTCCTAGCTAGGGTCGTGCCGATGCCGTTCATGTCTTTGTGTAGCTTTTGCTCTTGAGTTGGCTTCGTAGTGTCGTTACGCGCGTTAGCCACTAGACGAACACTTGAGAGTATGTTTGGAGTTGGTGCGTCGGTCAAACGTTGTTGGTACGTGTTATTGGTCGATTGGTAGTATACACTTGTTATATTATTTTATGTTATAGGATCGCAGGTGGGGACTTCGGACGCTGCGAAGAAGGGAAAGAAGGTGGTTGGCTTTACTTAGCCAGGAGCGTTGGTGAGTAGATTTAACATCTACAGGGGAATCGCCCGCATGGTGTTATGCGTATGGGCTAGATTAAATGATATGACTATTAATTAGATGTATACGGATATTGATTGTGCATGTGTACCTTTGTTGCATATCTTATTTCCTATTGTGCATGGACTTAGTATTAATGAGACAGAACACCATTATTGACGGTTCATGTTTCACGAGCACTAATTGTATGCTACACACACACCGTCGATAATTGCCATGACACGCACAACACCTATATATATGTGATATTGTATTGTTTAGGGACATTGAGACATGATCCTTATTTTCCTTCGTGCATATGACATATAGCATACCAGTATACCTACATGCTTACACATATGCCTTGACATGCTTACATGATAGTTACCCATATACCTATATGGTATTGTACCATTAGTGATAGGTATATACACATATGAGACATAGCTACATGTACATCTTGCATATATGCTTACACATATACATGGAGGGTATTACATCATTATGGATAGGTAGATACACATATCTTGCTATACCGACATGGTTACGCACACCTGGCTATAGCTACATGTTCACCTTTATTTGATGTTATATGGACTTGGCGAAATTAGGAACCGCATGATATATATATTAACTTGTTGCAGTTAAATAGCGCCTTCTTCTTTATATGCTCATATTACTGTTTCATGTTGCATATATTATATTCATGGATTTCATATGATGTTTTACGCCTAAGTATATATATATCAGTGGAATGGGACGCTGATATATATGTACACATATATAATGATCTATGAATTTATAATTATTGATTTCTTGATGTTTTCTGGATTTTAGGACCGTGGTAGTTTCATGAAATTATGCATTATTTGAAAAACCCGGTTTCTTTTGATATGATATTTCAGCAGCCACCATGAGATTTATTGGTTCTGATATATATATACCCCATGCGAGGAGCGGTGTGGGCCGTGTGCGGGTACATGGTGGGGCCCGGAGGTACCCCGGGACAAGAAGATCGTAGGTGATGGCGATGAGTTAGTGGGGGAACCATACCTACCGGTGACAGTATTGGACTCATCGGTGATCGCGGAGATATCGACCGGAGTCATGTACGTATGGATACGTCGAATTTCGAGTGTCGAAGCTGGGCACTCGAGTTTTCGAGATAGCGTATGATACGTACCTATCAGGGCCAGTCGGTGTGACAGCGCCTGATAGAGGGGTATTTATGTGTCGATGCTAGACACTAGTTTTCATGATGTTTTCGGGTTTCGGGGTTTGACACTCAGGTTTCCATGAGACTTACAGGATGTGTTTTATCCATACTCAGCATTTATTTATTATGCATTGCTTCATGTATTAGTAGTACCTGACAGAGTACCTTTTATGACTGTTGCATACATATTGCCATTTATTGCTATCAGCTTGCATGTGTTAGATTCGCGTTGTACGTGCATAGTTGCGATTACCTGCATATGTTATTTTCTATTCACGAGTTGGCAACTCACCCCCGTTGTGCCATAGTGTTTGCAGGTAGTCCCTTAGGGCAGTAGTGGGCAGGGCTTTTCTATCTATTGCATCATCTTTTGCAACGGATACCGCTTCATCTGACTGTGTGCAGTTTTTCTATAGGTGGGTTTGCGGTTATCCGATGTTACTTATTGTATATCTTTGTATCTCGTACTCTCAATCTACCACTTTCATGTATTGACTTAGAGACGAGTTGTGAGGACGATATTGCATATCTTTGGTGACTCAGGTTGTATTTTATGCAATTTATTTATATCACCTTTTATTTCTTCGCTACGGCGTCGTATATTTGTTGTGGTGGTTGTTTTCCGCCTTTGGGCATGGATTTTGCTCCCGTTTGGGATTCTTTACTTATATTTATGTTGTACCCATTTTGGGGGTTAGTTTTTACAAAGGAGGTGCTGCCAAAATTTTTAAAGAAACTAAATTGGACTTTAAAGAATTTGTACTCGAGATTTTCAAAAGTTTTAACAATGTTCTTATCACTTACTACTTTTGACGGTTTAGATTGCTGGGTTTTCGGCTTACTTAAATTGCGTTACGCCTGTAGACGTTGCGTAGTTTAAGGGCCGTCACGTGCCAATTTTCGGGTCGTGACAAAATTGGTATCAGAGCGCTAGGTTTTACCTTTCGGAGTGTAGGATGACCCTGGTATGATGGAGAAGGTAGCTTAAGCAGAGTGACGTAGCGTGTGTATGTCCGCGGCATACTTACGACACGGTACTCCGCCTAAAGTGACCTATGTACTAATTGCTTGAAATTCCTTCCTTGATGATATATATCCTTGTGATTCGATTTTCGTGTTCTTATCGAATCCTATTTCCATTTATAGCCTTATGCCGCCGATGACTATGGTGACTCAGAGAGATGCAGCTAGAGCTGAGGTCAGAGTTGACTCGTGTGGGACGAGAATTGACCAGGATGGTACGCTCGCTGTACAGGACCAGAGGTATCCGCCTTCGACAGATCATCTCGCTAGGCTTATAGAAGATATGCAGGACTTGCGCCAGACGATGAGGTCTTTGGTTGAGCCCAGTCGAGCGCAGCGACAGGAGGTTGCCACCCCTGTTACCCAGATTTTCCTTGCGATCAGTACACATCAATTCGTCACCTATACAACACCAGTGGATGCAGCCCTAGTTGATGAGGCACGTATTCCTGAGACTTTGGATGTTTCAGGACTGAGGAAGGCTCGTACAGGTGTATCGGCCCAGAGACAGAGGTTCAGTAGCCGTGATAGGTTTCGTGCACGTCGCGGGAGTAGTAGAGGCTTGGAACGAGGACCGTCATTCAGCTCTCATCCCCAGGAGAGTCAGCAGCCATGGAGTGGATGTTTTCGATGCGGGAGCCTTCAACAGTTTGTCAGAAATTGTTCCTTGGCACGCGTCAGACTTGTGTTTAGAGAGGTCGTGGTCGCGGAGGGTTCGTTCAGAGGGGACAGGTTGGTAGAGGAGGAGTTCAGCCAGTTGCGGGTAGAGGGAAGACACGAGAGTTTGCCTCTACTCATCAGGACGCGCAGGCGTCCAATGCAGAGTTCTCTGGTATTCTTTTTCGTATGTTTGTTTAATTCGGGATCTATGCACTCGTTGTTCTACACACTTAGTGTCGTGGTTGGGCCGAGAGTCATGTATGCTAGATCAGCCGTTTGTTGTGTTAATTTCTATCAGCGATTCTTTTGTTGTGCAACACGTGTTCTGGTCGTGTGCCAATCGGATAGGAGATAGAGATTCATCCGTCGATTTGGTCCTTCTAGAGATGTTGGACTTGACGTTCTCCTGGGCACGGACTGGTCAGCTACGTGCTATGCATCTGTGGACAGCCGCGAGAAAACAGTCAGGTTTTATTTTTCCGACGAGTCAGTTCTGTTGTGTAGGGGAGACAGTGGTGCCGCACCTCACAGCTTGAATTCGGGCTTTTACGCTAGTCGGATTTTGACGAGAGGATGTCGAAGATTCTTGGCTTTCATTCGTGATACCGGAGCCACAGTGGGTTCGTTGGACCGGGTTCCTATCATGCGAGAGTTTTCCGACGTTGTTCCAGATGAGCCGGCGGAGCTTAGGGAGCTTAAGGATCAGCTGCAGAGCTGCTTGATAGAGGGACTTGTACGTCCAAGTGTTTCGCTTTGGGGAGCTCCTATTATGTTCGTCAAGGAGAAAAACGGCAGTTGAGGTTGTCTATTGATGGATCGTCAATTGAACCGAGTTACGGTGCGGATAGGTATCTTTTATCTCGCATTGACGATTTCTTTGATCAGCTCCAGAATGCGAGACATCTTCTAAGTTTGTTTGGGATCTGGTCATCATTGGTTGCGGATTCAGAGTGATAACATTTCGAAGACTGCTTTTGTGCGCGCTACGGGCAGTATGAGTTTTTGGTGGTGTCACCGGACTCACCAATGCCCTAGCAGCATTCATGGATGTGATGAACCAGATTTCTCAGGCCGTTCCTCGACCAGTTATTGTTGTGTTATTGATGACATTCTGGTCTATTCCAAGGTTCGTGAGGAACAGGAACAACACTTGAGGATTTGCTTTGCAGACATTAGAAGAGCACCAACGGTTTACTAAATTCTCGAAGTGTTCCTTTAGGCTTGATTGTGTTTAACTCCTAGGTCTTGTAGTTAAGGGAGACGGTATTCGTATGGACCTGAGGAAGATCGAGGCCGTACAGCTTGGCCTAGACTTGCAACGGGGACAGCTGTCCGCAGTTTTGGGCTTAGCAGGGGTTTTTCCCGCCGTTTCGTGCAGGATTGTTTGTGTATCGCTGCACCGTTGACTGGACTGACCGGGAAGGATATTCCTTTTCTTGGACTGAGGCATGCGTGCGGAGTTTTCAGCAGTTGAAGACTTGGTTGACAACTGCACCAGTTCTTTCTTTGCTTTCTGGATCGGGCGACTTTGTTGTTTAACTGTGATGTTTCATGAGTGGGGCTCGAGTTTGTGTTGATGAGGCATTTTAGAGTTATCGCTTTTGCTTCCCGACAGTTGGAGGAAGTACGACCAGGATATCCCACTCATGATCTGGAGATGGCCGCGGTGGTCGTGTGTAACGTTTTAGAAATCGTTATGCGAATTTTTCCGTTTTAAGGTAAAATTGTCAGTATTTTCCGTTTTAACCCGATTGTGATCAAACGGCCATATAGACTTGCCAGCATCTAGTTTAGCTAAAATAAAGCTAGTGCGCAAGCTATGGGGGTATATGAGACGTTTTGGTTCAGATAGAATTTTTCCTAATTTTAATATTATTTTAATGCGGTATTCATATTTTGGGAAATTTCTCTTATGTTATCTTTTCAACAAATTAAGTTTGAGTAAACCCAAAACCCAACTTAATATCTAGATATTTGTTGTGCATGTGGATTAAAATTTAAAGAAAAGAAAAAGAAAAGAAAAAGAGGTGGCTTCATGCATGAATGTGCATGTGAATGCATTAAACGGCATTTATTGATGAATTAAGCAAGAAAACTCCACACAACTCTCCCTCCTACTCACTTGGCCGAGATCCTTCCTCCGCCTACCGCTCTTGATCATTTCTCTTCCATTTTTGCATCAATCCAAGCCAATAAATCTCCAAAATTTCCAAATAAATCACAAAAATACCTCAAGTCTTGATTTTTGCTCTTGGATCACTTGGAGCTAGGAAAGCTTGGATCTTGTGAGCAAGAGTTGATAGGTATAATCCCTACACTGATAATTAGGAGATTTTATGTTGTTTAGCTCGTTGGTTGTAGCGTACGACACATTATATATCGATTAGTGCATATCGTGTTTTTTTAGTGTCTTTTAGAATCTCTGGAAACTGCTGTGACTTGGAAGATTTAGTCAGTGACTAAACAAAATTGTAGTGATGTACTAGTGACCCTGGAGCACCACCTGAGACACGAGCACCACCCCACCGGCAAGGGCCGGCGACCCAAGACGGAATTCCGGCGACGCCGGCTATAGAGGGAAATGCTGGAGTGTGGTTTTTGTAGGTGGCTATCTGCTGTTGTTTAGGGGTGTTTGGTACTGTTTACTTTTTTTAGTAATTGCAGTATGCGAAATCTGGGATCGTTTACCTATAATCTAGTGCTTTTGAGTCCGCGTGTTACGTTTTGCGACACGAATCGTAATCTTGTGCAACAGTTGTACTTAGGTTGGTTTAGTGGTATCGTTACGCACGTTAACCACTATACGGACACTCTTGAGTTAGTTTAGTGTTGATGCGTTATTTTAAAATGTAGTTTTACGTTATATTGGTCAATTTTTAAGATGTTTGCACTATTTGTGTGTTTGTGAAATTTTAGCGTCGCAAGCGGGGACTTCGGACGCTACGAACAAAGGGAAGCAGGTGGTCGGATTTTCATAGATCGAGACCATTGGTGAGTAGATTTAACATCTACGTGGAAATCGCCCGTATGGCGTTATGCGTCGGGGCGGATATGATATGATAGCTGCATGTATTTGCATATTAGTTAATTTCATATGAACGTCATTGCATAGTATTATCTGTTGTACCTCGACTTGTACCTTTAGATATAACACATTACTGACGGTTCATGTTGCACGAGCACTAAATTGTATACTACACCCACACCGTCTGTAATTGCCATGACATGCACAAACACCTACAAACATGATAAGGTAGTTGATAGGAATAGTTGGAGTAGTAACTCTTATTCCATTGTGCATATGAAATACGGTGGACGCAAACATACGTGATATTGCATTGGGCAGGGATAGTTGCGGTAGTGAACCTTAATCCATTTCACGTGTACCCTACTATAGCTACTTTGTGCATCATGCATACAGATTGGCATGTAAACCCACATATTTGATTTCAGCTATATGTACATCATACATACTTATTGACATGTACACCCACATATTGATTATAGTTACATGTACATCATGCACACATACTGACATGTACACCCACATATTTTGCTATAGTTGTATATACCTTAAGTGGTATTGTTTTAACATGTGATATTGAGACGTTGATATTGCGCTTATGAAATGCATCATACCTACTTGCTTACATGTAGATACTCAAACCTGGTTACAATCACATGTACACCTCATATGATGCTGCACTTGTTTTCGGAGGATTTTGAGAACTGTATGATATGTTTAAAAGCTAAATTCAATTTAAAGAGCGGTTTTCCCTTGATATACTCATATTGTTGTTTTATGATGCATATATCAGTTTTCATGGATTTACGCATTGAGATATGGATTTCATATGATTTATGGATTTGTGAACCGTGGGGGTATTTCAAGAAAACTATGTATTGTTTGAAAACCCGGTTTATCTTGATATGATATTTCAGTGCGTCCACCATGTGATTTCTCGGTTCTGAGATTTGGCTTGTGATACCCGATTCAAGGTGCGGGAGGCACCGTCTGTGGGTATATGGTAGACCCGGTATGGTACCCTGGGGCGAGTGATGATTTCGTGGTGTAGACGATAAGCCTTGCAGAGGGACCACTACCTACCGGTGATTGTATTTGGACTCGGCGGTTATCATGGGGATACCGATCGGAGTGATGTATGACATATCGTCAGGGCCAGTCATGATGACAGTGCCTGAGTTATGAGGATTTACGTGTCGATGCTAGACACGGGTTTCATGACGTTTCGAGTGTCGATGTTCGACACTCAGGTTTCCAAGATTTTTACGTATCGTCGGTGGACATACGGGGTTGATATCCTCATACTTATATATATATATATACGTATACATACAGGGATAGGTTTTCATGATGTTTCGGGTGTCGATGATAGACACTGAGGTTCCATGAGACTTACAGGATGTGAGTGCCGATTTGAGGATGCCGTGCCTGAGGATTTGGGATTTGATGTGTCAGTGAGGAACACTGGTGTTTTTCCATGCTGATGATTTTGCATGAGATTTTATATTATATCATCCCACACTCAGGATTATGTTGTTATGCATTGATTCATTTGGTGTAGTACCCTGATGATGTACCTTTACATGATTGTTGCATATTCACATGTCATACTTATGCTATCGGATTACATATGATAGATAAATCGCTATTCGTGTATACTTGCGATTACAGTATGATGTTATTTACTATTCACTAGCTGGCAACCCACCCCCGTTGTGCCACAATGTTTTGCAGGACTTTCCCTCTGATTAGTCGCGGCAGGGCGTCTTATCATCTCTACTTTTGCGGATACCGCTACGTTTGGCTGTGAAGCGTTTGCTTTTAGGTGGGTTTGCGGTTATCTGTTTGTACATTGTATATCTTTTTGTTGGATCTAGTATTCTCCATCTACCACTTCTTGTATATGACTTAGAGACGAGTTGTGAGGATTCTGTGTTGTATTATTGGTGACTTTGGGTGCCGTGCTCGTGGGAGCCGGTTATGTTGAAAAGGTTTACCTCTTTATGCTGTTTTCCTTTATATTCTTCGCTTCGGCGTCGTATTTATATCTTGTGGTGGTTGTCTCTAACGTTGGGTGTGATTTGCTCCAGTTTGGGATGCTTTATTTATTATCTATGTTGTATCCGTTTTCGGTGCTAGTTTTTACAAAGGAGATGCTGCCAAAATTTTTAAGAAAGAAAACTAGAGTTAGAGATTTTACTTGTGATTTTCTAAATGTTTTAAACTATGTTTTCTCCGTTGATCCAGTTTTGGGTGGTTTAAATTTCTGGGTTTCGGCTTACTTAAGTTGCGCACGCCTGTAGACGTTACGTGGTTTAAGTGCCGATTACGGGCCAAATTTTGGGTTGTGACAAAGTTGGTATCAGAGCGCTAGTTTTTTACCTTTCGGAGGGTAGTATGACCATGATATGATGGAGTAGGTAGCTTAAGCAGAGTGACGTAGCGTGTGTATGTTCCGCGGCTTACTTACGACACGGTACCCCGCCTAAGTGACCTTAAGAGTTATTGATTGATTTTCCCCCGTGATGATATACATCTCTGTGATTCGATTCCTGTTTCCTTATCGAATCTTGTTTCAATTTCCAGCCTATATGCCGCCGAAGACTACGAGGGCACAGAGTGAGACCGCGAGGGCCGAGGTCAGAGTTGACTCGTATGAGGCGAGGACTGACCAGGGTGGTACGCCTGTTGTACCGGAGCACATTGCTATGATTTGGGATGGTATGCAGGACTTGCGTCAGATGATGGGGACTTTGGTAGAGGACATTCGAGCGCAGGGGCAGGAAGTTGTTCCACCCGTTGCAGGGACCACGATGGTACCTATAGTTCCGGCAGTTGCAGTTACATCTCTGAAAGTTATTACCGTATCGCTGACAGAGTTCATGAGGCTGAGGCCTCCGGTGTTCACTGGCACAGATACTACTGAGGATCCGCGGTCGTTTATCGACCAGATGGCCAGGATTTGTCGTTCACTCCGATGCTCCGACGAGAGATGGGTGGAGTTTGCGAGTTTCCGGCTGGAGGGTCTGGCCCAGAAGTGGTGTGAGTCCTTGGAGAGAGGAAGAGCTGCAGGCCTTGCTCCTATGACCTGGGCTGAGTTTGTGATAGTATTTCTCACACGTTTTCTTCCACCGAGCGTCAGGGATGCGCGAGCGTGCCGATTTGAGTCATTACGTCAGACTCCGGGGATGACGGTGCCTGAGTATGATGTACTGTTTACCGAGCTGTCTGTGTATGCTCTGTACTTGGTGGCGACTGAGGAGTTGAGGGTGAAGAGGTTTGTTCAAGGCCTGCTTACCCAGTTGTTCCTAGCCATCAGCATTCAGCATTGCGATACATATACGGCAGCTGTCGATGCAGCCCTATTGGTGGAGGAGCGTTTATCTGAGTCATCGGTTATTCCGGAACCGAAGAGGGCTCGTACGGACGTACCAGCACGGAGACAGAGGTTTGCACGCCGAGGCAGAGTTCCTTCAGACTCGGGGAGTAGCAGAGACGTGGGACGCGGCCAGTTATTCAGTTCTTATTCCCAGGAGGGCCAGCGACCGTCTTATGGGTGCTTCGGGTGTGGCAGTCTATATCACCTTGTTCGGGATTGTACCGTGGTGCGTCAGAGAGGGCCAGCAGTACCCCAGGTTACCTTACCACCTTCTCCGCCTCAGAGAGCGTTGCCTCTTATGCCTGTTGTTGCGCCGCGTCAAACTCCTACTCAGAGAGGTCGTGGTCATGGTGGTTTTGTGCCGAGAGGACGAGGTGGCAGAGGCAGGGGACAGCCAGTAGCCGGTAGAGGACAGGCTCGGATTTTTGCCTTGACTCACCAGGACGCTCAGGCGTCCAATGCTGTAGTTTCAGGTACCCTTTCTGTATGTTCTTATGATGCACATGTTCTTTTCGATCTGGGATCTACGCATTCGTATGTTTCTACGCACTTCGTGCCGAGGTTAGGCAGAGAGTCGTGTTTGCAAGATCAGCCACTTGTCATGACTACTCCTGTGGGAGAGTCGTTTATTTCACGACACGTGTTCCGGTCGTGTGTTGTCCATTTAGGGGACAGAGATCTGTCCGTCGAATTAATCCTTCTTGAGATGTTGGACTTCGACGTTCTGTTGGGCATGGACTGGTTAGCTACTTGCTATGCGTCCGTGGACTGCCGCGAGAAGACAGTTAGGTTTTGTTTTCCCGGCGAGTCAGTGTTTGTTGTGCAGGGGGACCGTGGTGTCGCCCCTCACAGTTTGCTTTCTGTTCTGTGCGCTAGTCGGCTTTTGAGGAGGGGATGTCGGGGATTCTCGGCTTTCATTCATGATACTGGATCCACAGTGGAGTCGTTGGACCAGGTTCCTACCGTGCGAGAGTTTTCCGATGTCTTTCCCGATGACTTAGCTGGGTTGCCGCCAGAGCGCGATATTAAGTTTTGCATTGATTTGATTCCTGGCACGGAGCTTATTTCTATACAGCCTTATCAGATGGCTCCGGCAGAGCTTAGAGAGCTTAAAGATCAATTGCAAGAGTTGCTTGATTTAGGACTTGTGCGTCCGAGTGTTTCGCCATGGGGAGCTCCTGTTCTGTTCGTCAAGAAGAAGGACGACAGTTTGAGGCTGTGTGTGGATTATCGTCAATTGAACCGAGTTACGGTACGGAACAGGTATCCTTTACCTCGCATTGACGATTTATTTGATCAGCTCCAGGGTGCGAAACATTTTTCTAAGATTGATTTGCTTTCGGGTTATCATCAGTTGCGGGTTCGGAATGATGACATTCCGAAGACTGCTTTTTGTACGCGCTATGGGCATTATGAGTTTTTGGTGATGTCGTTCGGACTCACCAATGCGCCAGCAGCATTCATGGATCTGATGAACCGGATTTTCAGGCCGTTCCTCGACCAGTTTATTATTGTGTTTATTGATGACATACTGGTGTACTCTAGGAGTCGTGAGGATCATGAGCAACACTTGAGAATTACTTTGCAGATATTGAGAGAGCACCAGCCGTATGCTAAATTCTCAAAGTGCGCGTTTTGGCTTGATAGAGTTGGCTTCCTGGGTCATGTGGTGACTGGTGATGGTATTCTTGTGGACCCAAGGAAGATCGAGGCTAAACAGCTTTGGCCCAGACCTGTATCGGTGACTGAGGTCCGCAGCTTCTTGGGCTTAGCTGGTTATTATCGCCGTTTTGTGCAGGATTTCTCGAGTATCGCTGCACAGCTGATTGGACTAACCAGGAAGGGAGTTCCTTTTCTTTGGACTGATGCGTGCGAGCATAGTTTTCAGCAGTTGAATACTCGGTTGACGACAGCACCAGTTCTATCTTTACCTTCTGGATCGGGCGGCTATGTTGTTTACTGTGATGCTTCTAGAGTGGGGCTCGGTTGTGTATTGATGCAGCATGATAGAGTGATTGCGTATGCTTCTAGGCAGTTGAAGAAGCACGAGCAGAATTACCCCACTCACGATCTTGAGATGGCCGTGGTGGTCTTTGCGTTGATGATTTGGAGACACTACTTGTATGGGGAGTCATGTCATATCTTCACGGATCACAAGAGCTTGAAGTATATCTTCCAGCAGCGGGATCTGAATCTGAGACAGTGTCATTGGATAGAGCTAGTGAAGGATTATGATTGTGAGATCCTTTATCACCCGGGCAAGGCGAATGTGGTAGCTGATGCTTTGAGTCGTAGGCCGGGGGTAGCTTATCCCAGTTGAGCGCAGTTCAGCATCAGTCTTCTGGAGATTGGCAGCTCATGTGTGATAGTAGAGTGCATTTCGAGTTTACTTCCACTGGGGGACAGCTTGCTCATGTCCATGCCCGTCCACTACTACTTGAGCGTATCGTGAGGCGCAACCCAGTGATGCCCGTTTGTCTGAGATTCTTGAGCTTGTTCAACAGGGTACAGTTTCGGAGTTCATGATTGAAGACCAGGGTGTGCTACGATGCGGGACTAGCTTGTGTATACCAGATGCTGATGGGTTGAGACGCGAGATCTTAGAGCAGGCATATCAGTCAGCCTTTAGCGTTCATCCAGGTTCCACCAAGATGTACCGTGACTTGAGAGACTTTTACTGGTGGGAAGGGATGAAACGGGATATTTCGGACTTCGTTTCGAGGTGCCTGACTTGTCAGCAAGTCAAGGCTGAGCACCAGAGACCGGCTGGAGAGTTGCAAACTTTACCCTCTCCGGAGTGGAAATAGGAGTAGATTTCATTGGACTTCATTGTGGTCCTACCCAGGACTAGTAGAGGGTATGACTCCATTTGGGTAATTGTTGACCGGTTGATGAAAGCGGCTCACTTCCTTCCAGTGAAGACCACTTTCGGTTATGCTCAGTACGCTCAGTTGTATATAGATGAGATTGTGCGTTTGCACGGTATTCCCATATGCATAGTATCCGACAGAGGCACCCAGTTTACTAGCCGTCTTTAGCAGAAGCTCCAGGAAGCTTTGGGTACCCGGTTGAGTTTTAGCACCGCTTTTCATCCACAGACCAATGGTCAGTCAGAGCGGACTATACAGACTTTGGAGGATATGCTCCGTGCATGTGTGCTGGATTTTGGTGGCAGTTGGGATCGTCACTTACCGTTGATTGAGTTCTCCTACAACAACAGCTTGCAGGAGACTATTCAGATGGCACCTTTTGAGGTTTTATATGGTAGGAAGTGTCGATCGCCAGTCTGCTGGACCGAACTTAGTGAGAGTCTAGTTTTGGGACACCGGCTAGTTCAGGAGACTATGGAGAAGATCCAGCTGATTCAGGACAGGATGAGAGCAGCCTAGTGCAGACAGAAGTCGTATGTTGACTGTCGTCGTCGCAGACTTCACTTCGCAGTGGGGGATCATGTATTCCTGAGGATTTCTCCGATGAAGGGCGTTATGCGATTTGGGAAGAGGGGGAAGCTCAGTCCCAGATTTATAGGTCCTTTCGACATCCTTGAGCGAGTGGGTTCCGTTGCTTATCGTTTGTCTCTCCCGCCTAGTTTTCTGGATGTTCACCCCGTTTTCCATGTGTCGATGCTTCGTAGATACCTTCATGATCCTTCTCACATGATTCAGCACGAGACCGTTCAGCTTGAGCACTATCTTTCGTTCACCGAGCAGCCGGTAGTTATTTTGGATCGGCAGGTGAAGAAACTTCGGTCAAAGGTCTTGCCGTCTGTGAAGGTTCTATGGCCATAGTGAGGAGATCACTTGGGAGGCCGAGAGTGAGATGCAGAAGAAATTCCCTCATCTCTTTGAAGGTACGCTTAGTAGTTAATTATAATTCAGGGACCGAATTTCTATAGGGGTAGATTGTAACGGTTTAGAAATCGTTATGCGAATTTTTCCGTTTTAGGGTAAAATTGTCGGTATTTTCCGTTTTAACCCGACTGTGATCAATCGACCATATAGACTTGCCAGCACCTAGTTTAGCTAAAATAAAGCTAGTGCGCAAGCTATGGGGGTATATGGGACGTTTTGGTTCAGATAAAATTTTTCCCAATTTTAATATTATTTTAATGCAGTATTCATATTTTGGGAAATTTCACTTAAGTTATCTTTTCAACAAAGTAAGTTTGAGTAAACCCAAAACCCTACTTAATATCTAAAAATTTGTTGTTCATGCGGATTAAAATTTAAGGAAAAGAAAAAGAAAAGAATAAGATGTGGCTTCATGCATGAATGTGTATGTGAATGCATTAAGGGCATTTATTGATGAATTAAGCAAGAAAACTCCACAAAACTCTCCCTCCTACTCACTTGGCCGAGATCCTTCCTCCCCCTACTGCTCTTGATCATTTCCCTTCCATTTTTGCATCAATCCAAGCCAATAAATCTCCAAAATTCCCAAATAAATCAAAAAAATACCTCAAGTCTTGATTTTTGCTCTTGGATCACTTGGAGCTAGGAAAGCTTGGATCTTGTGAGCAAGAGTTGATATGTATAATCCCTACACTGATAATTAGGAGTTTTTATGTTGTTTAGCTCGTTGGTTGTAGCGTAGAACACTTTATATATCGATTAGTTCATATCGTGTTTTTTTAGTGTCTTTTAGAATCTCTAGAAACTGCTGTGACTTGGAAAATTTAGTGAGTGACCAAACAAAATTATAGTGATGTACTAGTGACCCTGAAGCATCACCTGAGACACGAGCACCACCCCACCGGCAAGGGCCGGCGACCCAAGATGGAATTCCGGCGACGCCGGCTATAGAGGGAAGTGCTGGAGTGTGGTTTTTGTAGGTGACTATCTCCTGTTGTTTAGGGGTGTTTGGTACTATTTACCTTTTTTGTAATTGCAGTATGCAAAATCTGGGATCGTTTTCCTATAATCTATTGTTTTTGAGTCCGCGTGTAACGTTTTGCGACACGAATCGTGATCTTGTGCAGCTGCTGTACTTAGGTTGGTTTAGTGGTATCGTTACGCACGTTAACCACTATACGGCCACTCTTGAGTAAGTTTAGTGTTGATGCGTTATTTTAAAACGTAGTTTTACGTTATATTGGTCGATTTCTGAGATGTTTGCACTATTTGTGTGTTTGTGAAATTTTAGCGTCGCAAGCGGGGACTTCGGACGCTGCGAACAAAGGGAAGCAGGTGGTCGGATTTTCATAGATCGAGACCATTGGTGAGTAGATTTAACATCTACGGGGAAATCGCCCGTATGGCGTTATGTGTCGGGGCAGATATGATATGATAGCTGCATGTATTTGCATATTAGTTAATTTCATATGAACGTCATTGCATAGTATTATCTATTGTATCTCGACTTGTACCTTTACATATAACACATTACTGACGGTTCATGTTGCACGAGCACTAAATTGTATGCTACACCCACACCGTCTGTAATTGCCATGACACGCTGTAACATTTTCAAAAAGGTAAAATATTAATTTTGGGAATTTTTATAATTTAATATTATTTTATTGAATATTTTAATATTTTGGTATTATTAAATGCAAATAAATAGGAAAAATGTTAGAAAAATTATGGAAAATTCTAAAATAGGGTAAATTAGAGAATTTTGACATTTTAAAGTTTTTGTGATTAGTTTGACACTAAATTAGTGCTAATCGCGATTAAAAATTGCTAATCGGATTTTTTGGCTTTTTGTGCAAAACTTGCACATATCATTTTTATCACACTTGTGCATTT
Organism: Agapanthus africanus; assembly: GCA_030015575.1. NCBI lineage: Eukaryota > Viridiplantae > Streptophyta > Magnoliopsida > Asparagales > Amaryllidaceae > Agapanthus > Agapanthus africanus. The sequence continues at coordinate 361,195,527 of JASDDO010000012.1, forward strand.
TCTTTCATGTTATTTGGAGCTACTATTCTTGTGAGAAGGGTTTTGGAGGAAAAGGAAAAGGAAAAGAAAAGAGAAAAGGAATAAAGAATTGGTAGTAGGTGAGAGAGAGAGAGAGGCATGGGCTTCATTTGACTTGAACACTTAGCCATTTCTCCCTCATTTTTCAACACTCATTCCTCTCTCCCTCTCCCTTGCTGCTGCTGCCTCTCCTTCATCTCCCTCCCCTCTTCAACTCCTCACTTCACCTCTAAAACAACCCCAAAACCATACATCCACTTCATTAAAATTGTGCACAAGCTCAAGACCTTCATGATGGACCAAGAAAGCATGGAGTTTGGCCACTAGGGGCAACTCAAGAATTTTCTTGAGTTGCCAAGTGAGGTAAATTCTGGACCATTAGCTTAATTCTAGCATTACTTATACCCCAATGTTGTTATAGAATCGATATTGTGTGATATTGTGGACTTGAGGATAACCTAGTTAGGGTTTGAGAGGAACTTGTGTTGTATTGGGAAATTAAGCTCAGTTAAGGTTATACCAACACCTTAGTGTATGAATTGGAACCCAAAACCTGAAGCCTAAAACCAGAATACGGATTTTAGAAACCGATATCGGGGAAATTATGAAATCTGTGAAGGTTAATTTGAATCTGCTATCATACGAGACACCTGAAAATGAAATTGAGTGGACAGTGACATGTGCAGGCACCATTGAACCAACACCCCAAACCCTAGCCCCCAACTCATCCGTACGGCCGAAATTCCCATTCTGGCCGCAATTTGCGGCCAGAGCAGAGAGGAATTTCCTCGTTTTGCATGCATGGCCCTATTTCCTCTATTCTTGGCCCAGGGTACTTCTAGTTTTGACTGATTCCATCTAGGGTGAAATCTGGGACATATATCCTAAGTTGCTATTTTGGATTCGTGTTTCCGTATTCCGTATTTTTGATTCTGAAATTATGGATTGTGTTTTGCCTCGACTATTTGGCGTTTATACGACGATATAGAGGATTTATTGGTGGTTTTGAAGGCGTGCCATAGGTTCTTACCTATAGGCCCCCTTATCGTATCGTTTGGGTTTCGTGTGCCGTTTTAGCTTTGAATTGGTTTTAATGCGCATATACGATATTTTGATTTGTAGGTACCCATGAAGACTTGGGACGACAAGCAAATGCGTGGTGACGTCCGCAAATGATGATGCAAGGTGAGTAGATTATATCTACAGGGGGAAGTCGGGTGGATGGCGTATAGCACCCCCGCAGTCCGTAGTTGTTATTATATGATAGTTAGGTGTACTATGGATAGTGTAGGGTTAGAAGTGACTAGTGTAGTTCATAGTCGCGAACCCTAGAATAGAATTACACCTACACGCACAACCTTGCATATTCTTTATACTTGCACTGTGTTTGATGATATGGGATGACTTTGGAGATGAGTCGAGGATGTGGGCTTTGTGCCGCGAGATCGGTGATTTGATACGATTCATATTTGGGATATGACTTATGATTCTGGCGGGCTTGGGATGTGTGTTTACCCCCGCATGCATACTTTATTGATGGTATCGATTTGTACTAGACATAGAGTAGTACCCCCTGATTATATGATCTGATGATGGTGATACCTGTTATGTGATGAGATAGTGAGATGTTGACCTGTACCCAGCTATTGGGATGCCGTACGATGATTTACCGTACGAGCCGATATTGATGATAGATCCGCACTCATAACTCGAGGATGTCCTACGATATGTTGTTGAGGCGGGATCACCGACTATATATCTATATTTATCGACTCAGATTTAGGTGGTTTCCACACCTACCCCTCCTGATTGACCTGATACTTAGATCTGTAGTTTGCATAGTAGATTCTTCACTGTGGTGTTGACTATTTGATTTCCGCATATTCATGCTATTCGCATTGCTGGCAGATGTTTATTGCTATATTATTATCATGCTGTTAGGACACCAGCACCATTATCGATGATGCGTATGTTCCACGTACACTATTTGCCGGCTCACACACTTCATCATCGATAATTGCCATGCCACTACACTGTAGTACTGTTGCATGACTTTTGACCTGATTACCTTTCTTTACATGTCGCATACATCATGGATTGATTGCATAGCACATCACATTGGATTTACTTCTTGATGTTGGATTTTCATGTGATTTCTGATTTGGAGGACCGTGGGATTATTTAAGAAAGGATGCTCTATTTTGAAAAACCCGGTACCTCATGATATGATATTTTGGTGCGTCCACTACGCGTTTTCTCGGTGCTGAGACGTGTGCTTGAAACCCGATTCGAGGAGTGGATGATCCGTTTGCGGGTTCGTGGTGGGCCCGGTATGGTTCCCCTCGGCAAGATGATCGATGGGTTTTGCCGATTGAGCCTGGAGGCGGGCGAGTACCTACCGGTGATTGTATTTGAGCTCGGCGGATATCTGGAGGATACCGACCGGAGTCAAGAGATGGGCGTACTGCCGGGGCCGAGGGCCAATTCCGTAGACATAGCCCGCGGGCCGATCCGGACTGACGGAGCCCGATGGATGAGCATTTACGTGTCGATGCTAGGCACGGGTTTCATGATGTTTTTCCATGCTTTTGTTTATATCCTCATATTGCATACATGATGCTTATTGTCAGTGGGTGACGGGTGGACGGGTTCCACATATATACAGACAGGGATTATATACAGACATGGATCATATACAGACTGGATTTACACTAATCATACTTCATTTGTATATATAACAGGGTATGAGGGCGCTGTTATATATACCCTTACACCAATATTAGTGGTATGGGACGCTAATATATGTGTATTGATATCATTGATGCTTCATCATATTTACTTCATGCAGACATACCTTATACTGATGACATGTTATTACCTGAGTACCTGGCACTACATACATATTTAGATGTTACCTTGCCACCTTATCATACTTCAGATGTACTCTTGTGGTTATATTACTGATTGTTGACCTAGGTTTATGTCTTGCATTCGGTTTCTGCTTGTAGATATTTCTATTCACGAGTTGGCAACTCACCCCCGTTGTGCCACAGTTCTTGCAGGTTCTGCCGTACAGGTTCCATTGCGGCATTTCTGGCACACTACTTTCTTGCGGGTGAATTGCTTTTGGTAGGTGGATTCTTTCGCATCAAGAACCACCATTGTATTTATTTTATTCATTGTATCTAGAATTTCCATCAACCAAAAACTTGTATAATGTTTCAGACCTAGACTTTAGTGATGTATTATTCGACCTTAGAGTCGCGCTTAGTAGTATTACGGTTTTCTTGCTTACTGTGTTTCTTTGGATTTGATCCTCGCCTTTCGGCGTTGTATATTATTGTTGCATGTGTGGTTGTGACCGTCAATTGACGAAGAGTTAGCTCCCGCTTGGGGATGCCTTTATTATTGCATATATTGTTATCCTTGTTGTACCCCATTCGGGGCCAGTTTTACAAAAGAATCTCTGCCGAAATTTTTAGAAAGACTTTACTGTTTTAAAATGCATATTCGGCTTAGTTATTTAAAAACCTTGATTTCAAACATGCATTTCTTCACTTCTTTAAACCAGTTTCTTTACTTATTCTTAAAAATGGTTTTAGATTTCTGGGCTTTTGGCTTACTTGGATCAGATGGAGTCCTATAGACTTCATATGGTTCAAGGGCCAGTCACGTGCTCTTTCGGGTCGTGACAAAGTTGGTATCAGAGCGCTAGGTTGACCTTGGTTCGAGTCTAAGTTTGACTATGTGGAGCCTAGGGCGTTTATATATATACGGAACTTAGGCTTGACCTTACGGAACGTAGACTTGGTCGAGGGGGTATTAGACCCGAACTTTCGTCGCGTAGGATGACCCTTGGTTGATGGAATAGGTGACTAAAGTAGAGTGACATACCGTTGGTATGTTCCACGGCATACTTACGACACGCCACTCCGCTTAAGGAACCTTAGGATGTACATATTTTCAAGATCAGTGATTCTCTTTATATCCAGGATTATGCATCCATTTGAGATCCCCGATTCTATTAGTTTCATGATCATACCCTTATTGATGCTGTTCCTTCTTATGATCATGTATTTCCCTTTGGATCTGTTGTTCTCTTCCTTACCATTGATGTGCTCTCTTTGATACTCGATTGAGGTTCCTGTCACCATGTTTGAGCGCAGTTTGGGCTGCTGCTAGGGTTACGGCCGGTGTGAGCTCGTCTGGTACGAGGGCCGACCATTGTGTTTTCTGGTGACATGGGAACGTCTCGAGTTAGTATTGGTGATTGTGACCTCTAGTGGAGGCGAGTGCTTGGTTTTGCACCGGATGATCGGGCCATTGTTTGAGCTGCCAGTTGAGAGAGGACTGTTGATGTACAACATACCTCAGAGATTATGATGTCACCTACCGTGCAGACAGATGGACCAGCTGTTGCTGAGATTGACAGGATGTCGCTTCCGAAGCTTACGAGCTGAGATTGCCGGAGCTTTCAGGCAGATATGAGACAGAGGATAGCTAGTCTACCCGATTTGAGAGACGAAGGTGATTCGTCCGATTTATGCGCCGGAGCGGGCCCAGTTGAGTTGAAGATTTCCATAATGGAGAGTCTTACTCAGATCTAGAGCAGACCGATTCAGAGATGATCGCCACTGTGTCGCCTTTCCTGGGGGATTGAGGCGCTGTTCGGCATACAGGCGAATGAGCCAGTTGCTACTGCAAATGACGAGATATCGCCCAGATGGTTGGAGCTACTGCAGCATGAGCATATACTTAGAGAGATGATAGCGGTCGCTAGTCACCGGAGGACTAATGACTAGGACATGTGGTTCGTTCGTTTACCGATGCGAGGTCATCAGATAGATTGTTTCCAGCTAGAGACGACTTCACGCAGATTCGTTGAGAGTCGATAGAGACGATCGAATGTCAGGAGCCCATTTTCCAAGTTTAAAGTATACGGAAAGACATGCAGGTGATTCTATGGACCCTCTAGAAGAATGAAACCCTAACTCGACTTAATGACCGTGTGAAAGCCTTTGAACCTTAGGGTTTGCGGCAGTTCCGCGGCGCCATTAGTGAGGCTTGGGTTTGCCCTTCTACGGCTGGACCACCGACGCTGTGGCATGTACTCGATGCTATTAAACTGTACCCATGATGTGATCTCTTAGGGGATTATGAGGTTCTGACGAGTCGATCGGATGATTCGACATCATTCGGATATCATGTGATGGGACACACTGCTGGGGAGAATCCAGATACGAGGATAGCCGTTGGAGCACTGTCCATGCAGCCATGATGAGACGAGTCCGGATCAGTCGACATTGACGCAGAGTGAAGAAAAGAGTTCGCAAGATATTTCGACGAGATGACGTCCCACTCCGCTGACATCAGAGATGTGATACGCACCCAGAGGCGTTGCATATGGATATATCTTCCAGAAAGAAGCGCGATAAGTATGCAGCCGTTCCGGAATAAGAATTAGCTTCAGCAATGGATGACGACTTCCGGGCAATTCGGCAGGAATGAGATTTGAGAGGGAGACCTCGACAGGACCCTTCGGGAAAACGATACGAGAAGACCTAGACCAGAAGTGGTCGTATTGCGCACACCTAGCTGGCCAGAGTGCGGCATTGTCGACGAGGTAGTTGACCAGGTTCGGATAAAGGAACTTACCCAGATGCGTTGCGAATTGATCAAGGACGGACGAGTGATGAGTATTCCTCCGATGGTTGGGACGTGTTCCCGAGGACCTGTTCGGCCTGACATCTTCTACAGAATGATGAAGCTACAGAATACGCGATTTCGATTCCGTGCGAGAGACTTCAGATTGACCATGGCCGAGAATAGTGCAGTGCATAGTAGCTTGGCGTGACGTCATAGTGGACGACGATAGAGACAGGTGGAACAAGAGATTCGAGCGAGACGCTGACGAGCTGTCATTACTTCCCGTCAAGACTAGAGACCTGATATGCTTACAGAGACGTTGGGATGTGACCAATTTCCGAGAAAATATTGGGCTGAGGACACAGATGTCTATCGAGTGAGGAGAGATTATGCAAGAGAGCCAGCCTCTGTACAGATCGGCATAGGCATGATTGGAAGAGACCTTGAGCAGGATTCCTTCCAGGACATTGCTGCAATGATGTTTGCACCCAGGATCAGATGTGTGACGTGCATTCAGAGAGCCAGAGGACGACGCCAGCGATATGCTGCCTTACGAGTGGTCGTGAGGATTGACCGAGAGGTGACCAGAGAAGTACCTGAACGGAATCGTTCCCGTTAGCACACCTGACAGGGCCGATGAGCCGATTGACTGCGAGATAGGAAATCCGCAAAGAAGATAAGGACCCAGAGTCAGAGGACGCCAGACCGTGAGCAAGAGGCAAGTAGATATCCTGCGCTGCTAGCAGTGGATGCACCGACTCCTTCTCGACCTCGAAGGAGGAACTACCGACGACGGTATTTATGATTTGTGATTTTGTGATTCGATTATCACGTATCCGTCATTTTGGATTTCGGTATTTTGGGCGTTCTGTTTGCATGATTTAGTTTTGATGACTGAGTTTCATGATATTGGTTTCATGCACCCACTGGATATTTATATATTTTGCGCAGAGTTATTACATTTGAGATATTGATTGAGATTTCATGCCTATCTTATACAGTGATTTGATTTACACTTCCAGCATAGTTTTCATGCACCTTTAATGTTTTGATATACGATTTTGGTGCACGCCAGATGCACTAAATCGGGATTCTTCGTGCATGTCACATGCACCTGATTTTTCTGTCAGGCACACGCGTTGCCTACGACAGATGTTTCGTGCACACCAGATGCACCTAGATGTTGTTTTGTACACCTGTTTGACACATATTTGGATTTTGATTCCTTGCGCACCAGATGCAAAGGATATTCTTATATATACATTTTGGGGGTTGATTTCTAGTAGAGCAGTACATTTTTATGATATTCTCTATGTATTGATGTTTTCGGAGCCCCGACAAATTGGTTTAATTTATTGGGGGTTTAAATTTAAATTCGGGGACCGAATTTCTTTAAGGGGGGTAGATTGTAACATTTTCAAAAAGGTAAAATATTAATTTTGGGAATTTTTATAATTTAATATTATTTTATTGAATATTTTAATATTTTGGTATTATTAAATGCAAATAAATAGGAAAAATGTTAGAAAAATTATGGAAAAATCTAAAATAGGGTAAATTAGAGAATTTTGAAATTTTAAAGTTTTTGAGATTAGTTTGACACTAAATTAGTGCTAATCGCGATTAAAAATCGCTAATCGGATTTTTTGGCTTTTTGTGCAAAACTTGCACATATCATTTTTATCACACTTGTGCATTTTCTTTCATGTTATTTGGAGCTACTATTCTTGTAAGAAGGGTTTTGGAGGAAAAGAAAAAGGAAAAGGAAAAGAAAAGAGAAAAGGAATAAAGAATTGGTAGTAGGTGAGAGAGAGAGAGAGGCATGGGCTTCATTTGACTTGAAGACTTAGCCATTTCTCCCCCATTTTTCAACACTCATTCCTCTCTCCCTCTCCCTTGCTGCTGCTGCCTCTCCTTCATCTCCCTCCCCTCTTCAACTCCTCACTTCACCTCTAAAACAACCCCAAAACCACACATCCACTTCATTAAAATTGTGCACAAGCTCAAGGCCTTCATGATGGACCAAGAAAGCATGGAGTTTGGCCATTAGGGGCAACTCAAGAATTTTCTTGAGTTGCCAAGTGAGGTAAATTCTGGACCATTAGCTTAATTCTAGCATTACTTATACCCCAATGTTGTTATAGAATCGATATTGTGTGATATTGTGGACTTGAGGATAGCCTAGTTAGGGTTTGAGAGGAACTTGTGTTGTATTGGGAAATTAAGCTCAGTTAAGGTTATACCAACACCTTAGTGTATGAATTGGAACCCGAAACCTGAAGCCTAAAACCAGAATATGGATTTTAGAAACCGATATCGGGGAAATTATGAAATCTGTGAAGGTTAATTTGAATCTGCTATCATACGAGACACCTGAAAATGAAATTGAGTGGACAGTGACATGTGCAGGCACTATTGAACCAACACCCCAAACCCTAGCCCCCAACTCATCCGTACGGCCGCCGAAATTCCCATTCTGGCCGCAATTTGCGGCCAGAGCAGAGAGGAATTTCCTCGTTTTGCGTGCATGGCCCTATTTCCTCTATTCTTGGCCCAGGGTACTTCTAGTTTTGACTGATTCCATCTAGGATGAAATCTGGGACATATATCCTAAGTTGTTATTTTGGATTCGTGTTTCCGTATTCCGTATTTTTGATTCTGAAATTGTGGATTGTGTTTTGCCTCGACTATTTGGCGTTTATACGACGATATAGAGGATTTATTGGTGGTTTTGAAGGCGTGCCATAGGTTCTCACCTATAGGCCCCCTTATCGTATCGTTTGGGTTTCGTGTGTCGTTTTAGCTTTGAATTGGTTTTAATGCGCATATACGATATTTTGATTTGTAGGTACCCATGAAGACTTCGGACGACAAGCAAATGCGTGGTGACGTCCGCAAATGATGATGCAAGGCGAGTAGATTATATCTACAGGGGGAAGTCGGGTGGATGGCGTATAGCACCCCCGCAGTCCGTAGTTGTTATTATATGATAGTTAGCTGTACTATGGATAGTGTAGGGTTAGAAGTGACTAGTGTAGTTCATAGTCGCGAACCCTAGAATAGAATTACACCTACACGCACAACCTTGCATATTCTTTATACTTGCACTGTGTTTGATGATATGGGATGACTTTGGAGATGAGTCGAGGATGTGGGCTTTGTGCCGCGAGATCGGTGATTTGATACGATTCATATTTGGGATATGACTTGTGATTCTGGCGGGCTTGGGATGTGTGTTTACCCCCGCATGCATACTTTATTGATGGTATCGATTTGTACTAGACATAGAGTAGTACCCCCTGATTATATGATCTGATGATGGTGATACCTGTTATGTGATGAGATAGTGAGATGTTGACCCGTACCCAGCTATTGGGATGCCGTACGCGGATTTACCGTACGAGCCGATATTGATGATAGATCCGCACTGATAACTCGAGGATGTCCTACGATATGTTGTTGAGGCGGGATCACCGACTATATATCTATATTTATCGACTCAGATTTAGGTGGTTTCCACACCTACCCCTCCTGATTGACCTGATACTTAGATCTGTAGTTTGCATAGTAGATTCTTCACTGTGTTGTTGACTATTTGATTTCCGCATATTCATGCTTTTCGCATTGCTGGCAGATGTTTATTGCTATATTATTATCATGCTGTTAGGACACCAGCACCATTATCGATGATGCGTATGTTCCACGTACACTATTTGCCGGCTCACACACTTCATCATCGATAATTGCCATGCCACTACACTGTAGTACTGTTGCATGACTTTTGACATGATTACCTTTCTTTACATGTCGCATACATCATGGATTGATTGCATAGCACACCGCATTGGATTTACTTCTTGATGTTGGATTTTCATGTGATTTCTGATTTGGAGGACCGTGGGATTATTTAAGAAAGGATGCTCTATTTTGAAAAACCCGGTACCTCGTGATATGATATTTTGGTGCGTCCACCACGCGTTTTCTCGGTGCTGAGACGTGTGCTTGAAACCCGATTCGAGGAGTGGATGATCCGTTTGCGGGTTCGTGGTGGGCCCGGTATGGTTCCCCTCCGCAAGATGATCGATGGGTTTTGCCGATTGAGCCTGGAGGCGGGCGAGTACCTACCGGTGATTGTATTTGAGCTCGGCGGATATCTGGAGGATACTGACCGGAGTCGAGAGATGGGCGTACTGCCGGGGCCGAGGGCCGATTCCGCAGACATAGCCCGCGGGCCGATCCGGACCGACGAAGCCCGATGGATGAGGATTTGCGTGTCGATGCTAGGCACGGGTTTCATGATGTTTTTCCATGCTTTTGTTTATATCCTCATATTGCATACATGATGCTTATTGTCAGTGGGTGACGGGTGGACGGGTTCCACATATATACAGACATGGATTATATACAGATATGGATCATATACAGACTGGATTTACACTAATCATACTTCATTTGTATATATAACAGGGTATGAGGGCGCTGTTATATATACCCTTACACCAATATTAGTGGTATGGGACGCTAATATATGTGTATTGATATCATTGATGCTTCATCATATTTACTTCATGCAGACATACCTTATACTGATGACATGTTATTACCTGAGTACCTGGCACTACATACATATTTAGATGTTACCTTGCCACCTTATCATACTTCAGATGTACTCTTGTGGTTATATTACTGATTGTTGACCTAGGTTTATGTCTTGCATTCAGTTTCTGCTTGTAGATATTTCTATTCACGAGTTGGCAACTCACCCCCGTTGTGCCACAGTTCTTGCAGGTTCTGCCGTACAGGTTCCATTGCGGCATTTCTGGCACACTACTTTCTTGCGGGTGAATTGCTTTTGGTAGGTGGATTCTTTCGCATCAAGAACCACCATTGTATTTATTTTATTCATTGTATCTAGAATTTCCATCAACCAAAAACTTGTATATTGTTTCAGACCTAGACTTTAGTGATGTATTATTCGACCTTAGAGTCGCGCTTAGTTGTATTACGGTTTTCTTGCTTACTGTGTTTCTTTGGATTTGATCCTCGCCTTTCGGCGTTGTATATTATTGTTGCATGTGTGGTTGTGACCGTCAATTGACGAAGAGCTAGCTCCCGCTTGGCGATGCCTTTATCATTGCATATATTGTTATCCTTGTTGTACCTCATTCGAGGCCAGTTTTACAAAAGAAACTCTGCCGAAATTTTTAGAAGGACTTTACTGTTTTAAAATGCATATTCGGCTTAGTTATTTAAAAACCTTGATTTCAAACATGCATTTCTTCACTTCTTTAAACCAGTTTCTTTACTTATTCTTAAAAATGGTTTTAGATTTCTGGGCTTTTGGCTTACTTGGATCAGATGGAGTCCTATAGACTTCATATGGTTCAAGGGCCAGTCACGTGCTCTTTTGGGTCGTGACACACGCACAAACACCTACAAACATGATAAGGTAGTGGATAGGAATAGTTGGAGAATTAACTCTTATTCCATTGTGCATATGAAATACGGTGGACACATACATACGTGATATTGCATTAGGCAGGGATAGTTGAGGTAGTGAACCTTAATCCATTTCACGTGTACCCTACTATAGCTACTTGTAAATCATGCATACAGATTGGCATGTACACTCACATATTTGATTTCAGCTATATTTACATCATACATGCTTATTGACATGTACACCCACATATTGATTATAGCTACATGTACATCATGCACACATACTGACATGTACACCCACATATTTTGCTATAGTTGTATATACCTTAAGTTGTATTGTTTTAACATGTGATATTGAGACGTTGATATTACGCTTATGAAATGAATCATACCTACTTGCTTACATGTAGATACTCAAACCTGGTTACAATCACATGTACACCTCATATGATGCTGCACTTGTTTTCGGAGGATTTTGGGAACCGCATGATATGTTTAAAAGCTAGATTCAATTTAAAGAGCGGTTTTCCCTTGATATTCTCATATTGTTGTTTTATGATGCATATATCAGTTTTCAAGGATTTACGCATTGAGATATGGATTTCATATGATTTATGGATTTAAGAACCGTGGGGGTATTTCAAGAAAACTATGTATTGTTTGAAAACCCGGTTTCTCTTGATATGATATTTCAGTGCGTCCACCATGTGATTTCTCGGTTCTGAGATTTGGCTTGTGATACCCGATTCGAGGAGCGGGAGGCACCGTCTGCGGGTACATGGTGGACCCGGTACGGTACCCCGGGACGAGTGGTGATTTCGTGGTGTAGACGATAAGCCTGGCAGAGGGACCACTACCTATCGGTGATTGTTTTTGGACTCGACGGTTATCATGGGGATACCGACCGGAGTGATGTACGACATATCGTCAAGGCCAGTCGTGATGACAGCGCCTGAGTTATGAGGATTTACGTGTCGATGCTAGACACGGGTTTCATGACGTTTCGAGTGTCGGTGTTTGACACTCAGGTTTCCATGATTTTTACGTATCATCGGTGGACATACGGGGTTGATATCCTCATACATACATATATATATATATATATATACATATACATACAGGGATAGGTTTTCATGATGTTTCGGGTGTCCATGATAGACACTCAGGTTCCATGAGACTTACAGGATGTGAGGGCCGATCTGAGAATGCGGTGCCTGAGGATTTGGGATTTGATGTATCAGTGAGGGACACTGGTGTTTTTCCATGCTGATGATTTTGCATGAGATTTTATATTATATCATCCCACACTCAGGATTATGTTGTTATGCATTGATTCATGTAGTGTGGTACCCTGATGATGTACCTTTACATGATTGTTGCATATTCACTTGTCATACTTATGCTATCGGATTACATGTGATAGATAAATCTGTCACGACCCAAAGTTTGGCCCGTGACCGGCACTTAACCATGTAACGTCTACAGGCGTAACGCGACTAAGTGAACCGAAAACCCAGAAATCAAACCAGTAAAAGTATGGAATGTTTTAATTTTTAAATGAAAACACTTAGTAACATGTTAAGAAATCTAAGTAAACAATCACCAAGATAGCAATATACGACGCCGTAGAGAAGATCAAGATCCACAAGTGGGAACATCACAGATAAAATAAACTGCAAGTACAGTCGGCTCACAATGAACTCGACACCAGAATACAAATAATATACATCATCGTCCTCACACTGTCTCTAAGTCAAATACATACATGGTAGATGGAGAATACTAGATACAACAATATACATAACTGAAAGATAAACAGATACCGCACAAAACCCACCTATCAGCAAAAGAGCTAGTACACCAACTATGGGGGTATCTGTGTCAAAAGATGCAAAACGTAGCCTGCTGCGACTACTCCGAAGGGAAACCTCCAAACACTGTGGCGCAACGGGGGTGAGTTGCCAACTCGTGAATAGAGATAACATATAAGGGTAAATCGCGAGCATGCACGTACTGCGCTACTCTATCATATGCCAACAGATGATATCAATATGTGATAAGCAGTATGTGCAATAATCATGCAAGTGCTCTATCAGGTAATATAACTACAGGATGAGGTACAATAATAAATGCAGAGCATGGGCAATATAACATCTACACGGAATGTCAACGTGGAATATATAATCGGTGTCCATCAATGCACCCAGATCCCCCAAATAGCTCAGGCGCCGGCACTCTCATCGGCCCTCTATTCCTGTAAATCTCTAAGAATCCCGAGTGCCCAACATCGGCACCCAAATATCATAAGTACTCGCGTCCAGCATCGACACGCAAATCCTCATCCATCGGGCCCCGTCAGTCCGGGTCAGCCCACCGGCCCCGTCTGCGGTATCGGCCCTCGGCCCCGGCAGTACGGATCATCCCGCATCCATCTATCGACTCTGATCAGTATCCCCCGGATAACTGCCAGGTCCAACCAATCACCGGTAGGTAGTAGTCCCTCTGCCAGGCTCACCGTCTACTACACAGCGAAACCGTTCTCGCCCCGGGGTACCATACCGGGTCCACCATGTACCCGTAATCGAGCTCAACCAGCTCCTCGATTCGGGTTCACATATATCAGTCTAGCACCGAGGAAACACATGGTGGACGCCCCGAAATATCATATCAAGGGAACCGGGTTTTTAAATGATTGCATATTTGAAATAGCCACGGTTTCCAAATCCAGAAATCACATGTAATCCAAACCAATAAGCAAGTCAATGTGAGGTGATATGTGCATCAAGTATGAATATCATGTCTAGTCACATAAAAGATAAGCTACAGCATAATGATCATGGAAATTCTACCGTATGAGTGTCATGGTAATTACTAACGGTGTGTGTGTACATGCAGGATAGTGCTCGTGCAACATGGACCGTTAGTAATGGTGCGGTGTTCTACCAATTCTAGTTTATATCTATATAGCAGGGAATGCAGTATGCATTAAATAGTAGCCATGAACAGTCAATGTATGTAGATGTAGCTATAAGGTCCTATCAGCTCTGACGTAAAACGCTATGCGGGCGATATCCCCGTAGATGTTAAATCTACTCACCGTAGTCTCTCGCTAGGTATAGCCAACGACTTGTTTCCCCTTCTGCGCGGCGTCCTCCGTACTCTCCAGCGAACCTAGAATTACACAATATATAATACATAAGCTTGAAGTCACACAAATACGACATTAAAGCCGAACTAGTTGTTAGTTATATGTATGCCCTAGAGGCCATTACTGTACATACGATATATATTGTAGTGGATGCTAGGACATATATAGGGAGGACTTTCTTGCTCGACATGATAGTATGCTATCTGGTTGCACTTTTTCTTAACATGTACTCTGATTGTCTCTACATTACATGTTGATAAAGCCCTTAGGATATGTACTCGACTACTGGGACTATGATGAGATCATACTAGTGGGGCCACGGTAGTCGACGAGTACATCCTATAACTGTTCCTAGTCGAGGGTGTATCGAGACAGGGCATCGATACACCAGAGTAGACTAGCGTATACGCATCTTGACCCATATGATGGGCGATGGATGATCCCATATCCATCGGTGTTTGACATCAAGGATGGTGTACGGGTGCTCAGTGGAGACTGGGTACACTGGACGGACTCGCCGAGAACTCCCAGATGGTATTATACCTCACGTCAAATGGCAGTTCTCCGGTGACACGGTACAGAGTAGTCTGTTGACCCGAGATCGTCATAGAGTCTTGTGTGATTCCCACCGTGCTTTGATTTCCATCATACCACGTCCAAGAGGGCGTGCAAAAAGGTGGCTTTTAGGTACAGTCCCAAATCACATGGAGGCAATGAGCGATAGGAGGGGATTCGTCTCTCCCGGTATAGGGAGTTGATGTTGTGCTGTGTTCGATTGGCTATAACCGGAAATCCCTGGCCAGGGTTGCTGAGATTTACTGGTAAGTGTTATCAGTAGTTTTTCGAACTGTTATAGACCTCATATCGACACGACTTATCGAGCTACTGGGGTCTGACGTTTACCACCCCTAGGCGAGATATGCAACATATCAGACGACGAGACCGGACTGTACGGGAGTGTTACTGTTTGGATTCATAGGAGAATGTACAGGCTTGCTTGTTGATCTTCTGAGCGCTCAATACCTGGGTAGCTGTTACGTTTAGCTGACCGCTTGCAGCTTGTGGGTGTTTGATATGATCATCACCTACTGCCGGCGTATTGACGATTCTTTAGAGTCCTACACAGAGTTTTCTTGGCTCAGGCAAAACGGAGTAGGAGCACATATGTGATATGTGCAGGACCGAGGATAATGCGGTATATGATACCGTATTGGATTCTCGCGATATGAGATATCGGCCGGGTATATGTGATATATCCGGGTCATCGTATTAGTCGGTTATATGCGATATAGCCGGATTGTCGGATCAAGTGTTGATTTGATAATTTAATGTATAATAATATATATGATATATTAAATTACATTAACTAATATTAGCTCACTAAAAGATTCATTTTCTCACGGGATAATACATTGATATATATGCGATATATGTTAATTGTATTATTTTCTATTGTTACAAAATATATTGTATATGTGATATATAATATTGTAACATGTTAGGGTTACAAATTTAACTATGGTTTAGGGTTTAAACTTGGTTAGGGTTTGGATTAGGGTTAGCTTTTGCATGAAGCTTCCATGAAGCTTCATGAAGCTTTGACTTTGTGGTTGCTTGATATTTTTGTGTGATATTATGTTAACCCAATCCAAACCATTAACCCTAGTTAACTATCTACAAGGGTTAACTCTTCTCATGCTTAACCCTTGGTTAGATTTGTAACCACTACAATAATTCATTGTTCATCACAAAAGGAAAAAGATTATCTTCTTCATTCTTCTTCTTCTTCCTTGAGCTTCTTCATGAAAAAGCTTTCTTTTGTGATGAAAGTGAGTGAGAAAAAGATGATAAATGAGAGCAAAAATCCTACTTCATCATCCTCGTCTATCCTTGCCATTTAGATGAGGGTGTTCACTTCATATTATGAGTGTTAGCTTGTGTTATCGAAACTTCAAGGTAGATCATCTTGGTATCGAAGATCGGAAGCAAAGGTTGCATCATTCTTTTCGTGAACCCTCTCGAGAGTCCACAACACGATGATCGCAGTGAAGGGACCTCAACACGGAGCTTAAGAAGTGAAGGACCGGATCTACAAAGGTTGTAATCCCTCTCACTTAGTGTTAAAGTGTTTAACACGCATGTTTTCGCCTAAACCCTAGTTTAAAGATCCGTATTCGGGTTGTTCGGCACGGCTAAAATTTTAATCGGGCATGGTTGATGCCTCGTAGACCCTTGTACGCGTGCATAGCAACCCTAAAGTGGTATCAGAGCCAAGCTAGAGCTTTAGGCGTAGTCTAGGCGAAGTTTAAAGTCCGATCGAACCCGGAAAACCCGATATACCCTAGTTTCTGGAAATTTTTCAAAACTGTGATTTTTTCCATATTAAAAATACCTAAAAAATTCAGCTGGGAATTTTATGAAATACTGTGAATCATGTGCGCCTGATTCCACCAAAGCGCGGCGGAACCGCGGTACAAGCATGGCTTATGCGGCGGTTCCGCGGCAAGTTAGTCACTTCACTATTTCAAATTTGCACAGTAATTCTTATCTTTTAGTGCTGTATTTTCTGGGAATTTTTAATATTTATTCAACTGTTGAATTTTCTGGGATGTATTGGGGATTCGATGATTCGATCGGGAACTTTAACTGCGTCTTTTTGTTTTGTCCGGATAACTTTTAGAAACTGTTAGAAAGTTCGAACGGATATCAATAACTCACTTTTTCCCCTGTCGGAAATGTTTTCAAAAGTTGGATTTTTCCTCGTGCTTAAGAACGTTCTAAGTCGTGCAAGTAACGCGGTGGACCCTCTAGAAGACAACAAACCTTAACTCGATTATGTGACCGTCTTGAACTGCCTTTTGAACCTTAGGGTTTGGGGCAGTACGGCGTGCCACATGTGAGGCGTTGGCTTGACCCTTCTACGGCTGGACCATTGGTACTGTGGCATGTGATGGATGTTTTTAAACTGATTTCAAGTGTTGAGATATATTGGGGAAATCTTGGGTGTTTGATGATTCGATCAGAAAGTTTAACTTTGTCTATTTATCTGGAATGTGATACAATATTTGGAATCCACAGGTGGTTATGAGATAACTAATATGAATGTTATAAACACAGCAGTTTAGTCTCAGATGATCGGTTGCCACGGAATTTTGATGTGATCAAAAGTCTGTCGCAATCACGTAGTGTACGCGGATACTCGCCGGGTAAACTTAATAGACAGCTACGCCCCATAGCCCCGACCAAGTGACTGTAGGAGAACCCCGTCGCCGAAAGCATCCGTTCGGGTGCTCGTGGCAGCGGTGTTCCGCCTTAGTGCACTTCGTCGACGGCATCTGGGGGTGCGGCCGTCTACTAAAGTTTGCGACGAGCATTCGATCAGGATGTCGGGAATCTTGTTGAATGCCCGACTTGATATTGAAAAGAGTTTTCGATAATGAGACTAAAATGCGGGGTTTATAATTGTTAGGCATGTGATGTCTAAGGAATTCATTTGGTTAGGCATGCGATGTCTAAGGAGGTAGCGGATTCCAACTGTTGTAGTTTTACACTTTCTTTTTTCTGTGACCGTAAGCGTAGTATGTGGTGTATCGCCGGCTTCGTTGCTATACATCAACGACAATCGAGATACGCATACTTGCTTACGTTGATGATATGAGATATTATGTGTTGCTGTGATATGTTATATTGGATCGTCGCGTTTTGAATAGCCTGGGGTTTTATGTGAGATGAGAGTTTTTTCTTTTTCATTCATGTAAAATTCATTTGTATGTAATATTCTTTTATTGGGGCACTTCCAGGTAGCGGAAGATGTCACCGTTGTATATTATTTACTTTTCCGCATTAGGTAGACCCAAGGCGGGGAGCACAAGTAACCGGGTTCTAGGGTCCAGTGGGAGACCATCTCGAGGAGTCGAGACAGGGTCTCCTAACCCTAGAATTGGCAGTGTTACTTGCCGCTCTCGTAGGGGTCTAGGGATGTGGGTTTGGCTATTCATCGCGACCGTGGAATCCTTGTTTTATACTGGCTCGTATCGAAAACACGGACGTCCTAGTATATCCAATATTTCATATATGTTCTTCTGCTGCAATGTTCTGTGATGAGATCATATTACTGCCTGTGACGAATGTTTATATTATATATATGAGATATATGTTATATTGCAGATTTCGTTTCAAAAGAGATGCTTGTGAAGCATAATAAAAATGGGACTTCATTAATAAGATTAATGAAATAAAAGAAACCTAAGATGTTGTGGAATCGAATTTCTTAAAAACAGGTAGCTACAGTTCTTGCTTTGCATCGCGGTGTTCCTTGTAGAACATCCTGCACCTTATTCGATAAGGAAAGGACCGATATCCCTTCACCGGGAGTGACTCCTTTAGCAATAACTGGCAGATGCTACAAACTCGGTTTGTCTTTTGATTGCTTCTATAGTTCTTACTTTGCACAGTGATATATATGATATATCCCGCACCTCATTCGACGCGGAAAGGGCCGACGATCCCTTCACCGGGAGTGACCCCTTTAGCAAAACTAGAAAAGCCTAAAAAACACTCCATTTAAAAATCACTCGATTCTACAACGATATAAAGTTCATTACGCAAAGGGTTTTCTTAAAAACCTGTCGTAGCCCTCCGTCATTTCAGATAAGTAATAGTTAGTATTCGTGCTGCGTTTGTTGACTCAGTCAAGGCGTAGTGTGCGGTAGCTGATTAGTGCTTATCTGCAAAGCATACGATGCGATTGGATTAGGGTAGTCGTGCGGCCTTGTTGACTCAGTCAAGGGTTGTGCGGGTGGGTTTAATTCAATCGGGAAATGACGGGTTGAACTTTACTTGCTGTCTACGGTTTGTTGACTCAGTCAAGGTCATAGATCGCTTGGGGCAAAATATTATTGGGAATTTCAAGTGTTGAAATTTGCAATGAGATTGCATACCTTCTATGAGATAGTTGGATCCCGATACCCGCTGTGAGTAAGAGTTACTCCTGGGAGAGTTTTACACATTACAATTAGCCGATCAAGTAGGTGTCTAGAAAGGTGTTAACGAGGTTACGCCTCTGGGAAAATGAGGTTTACATTAATTAGGTCCGTGCGAAAGCACGGGGCACCTCCCTCAAAGTACCGACACTGGCCTGGCTGAAAGATTGGCGAACTTGTAACGTGTAATTAATCCCGGCTAGTCTTTCCTTTTAGGGTTTGAAGGAAGATTTGATAAAAACAGTAGGAGACATCCTGATTAGATAAAATAATAACCAATCTATTCTTGCAAGAGCGCACGCTGAGTGTTTTCTTCTCTCTCTCTCCAGGTAGCGACCATATCACGCCTTAATCAAGATAATAATACGGAATATTGACCGAACCCGCTTGTTATACTGAGCTGGGGAACGTTGGTCCCGCTCCAACTTATAATTGTTATAAGACAGAGCAGGAAATTAGGGAATACCAGATTTCCCGTGCCGCCCAAACGAAGAAAGTGCATGCCGATGCATCTTTTTCGGGTGTGTTCATTACAGAGAACTGTTTCTCAGTATCCTTTACGTCCTGGGTATGTGATACCGGATCAGGATCCCGCATATGTAATCTGTTACATGGTCTACAGATAGGTAGAGAACTGAGAACGGGTGATAAGTTTCATGAGATAGAAAACGGTGCAAGTGTTGCAGCCAAGTCTGTTGGTCACTGTCACCCTGTATTACCAGAATACATTGATTCTGAACAAATGTTATTAGATACCGAACCTGATATACAAAATCATATCAGTCTCTTTATTGGTAAAGAAAGGATATAATTTTGTATTGTTGGATAATGTTTTGAACATTTCCTATATCAAGAGTTGATCGGTTCATGCACGTTATCTAAAAGCATTAACGTTCTAAATCAAACTACAATTCTTAGTATACGGAACACACACGAGTGGAAGAGTTCAGAAATGAACGAATCCTTCTTGATGTATTGTAGACTAGGTCATATCAATGCGACCCGACTAGCTAAGTTACATATAGATGCATATTTAAATTAGTTTGAATTTACATCTTATGAAACTTGCCGGTCATGTCACAAAGATAAGATGACCACAGCTCTGTTTATTGGAAACAGAGAAAGAGTTAGTGAACTCTTGGGATTGATACATGTTGATGTATGTAAGGTCCCCAGTCTACACATGCCAAGATCGGTTCTTTCTACTTCATTACATTCTCTGATAATCTCTCAAGATTCAGACATATGATTCTGTTAAAACACAGGTCCGAACCTTTTGAGATATTCACAGAATATAAATTAGAAGTAGAGAACCAAAATACGGGTAAAAGTATTATGTTCTATGATGTGATCAAGGAGGAGAATACTTAAGCACGGAATTCCTGGACTATTCTAAAGGAGAATGAGATTCTCTCTCAGCATTACTCCTCCGTATACACCACAGCATGTCGGTGTATCGGGGTGGAGCAATAGCACCTTATGTGATATGGTGTGCTCTATGATGAGTACTACTGAGTTTCCTATTTCCTTTAGGGAGTTATGCACTTGTGAAGTTGCATACCTATTGAATAGGGTTCAAATCAAATCAGTTGCCTGCCACTTCATATATGATATGGAAAGGGAAGAGCCCATATCTTAAGTTTGTTAAGATTTGGGGTTGTCCGGCCTATGTCTAAAGGCAAAATCCGGACAAGCTCGAGGCAAGGTCTATTATGTAGAACTGGAATGGTTCCAGCTATACAAACTGCAGCTGATGATTTGGTAGAACCAAAGGATTCAATAGTAACCAACGAACCTCAGCCTCTCCGCCAATCTTGTACGGTTCCTCACCCACCTGAGAGATACTTCGGTTTCTCTATGACAGTGGGAGCGAGGATTGCATCATGAGATGATGACCCAACTAGTTTCGAGCTGGCCATCAGGAGTGGGACTCTGTAAGAATGGCTGGATGCTTATCGATCTGAGATGGAATCCTTATACACCAACAAAGTATAGACTTTGGTTGCTTTATCTGAAGGGTTAAATCCCCATCAGGAGCAAGTATATCTTGAGAAGATTACTTGGTGTACATGGAAAAGTTGAGACTTTCAAAGCTATGCTTAAGTCCATCCAGATCCTATTTGCCACGGCTACATACCATGACTACGATATCTGGTGGTTGGGTGTCATGACTGCTTTTCTAAATAATGTTTTAGAAAAGAACGTCTATAAGTACACAGCCAGAGGGCTTCGTAGACAGTGGGTGCAGCGGAAACGTGTACAAGATGTTTTATATGATAAAACTGGCATCGCGGAGTTGGAACATCTGTTTTGATGTGGTAGTCAAAGAGTTTGACTTCATCAAAATGGTAGATGAACCTTGTATATACAAAAAGGTAGTAGAGAGTATGGTGGTGATCCTCGTAGAGTATGTGGATGACATACTCTTGATAGGAAAGGAGTTTCCTATGCTACGCACGGTCAATCTCCGCTTATCGCAAGGATTCTCCATATAGGATCAAAGTGATACCTCCTAAATCCTGGGTTTTGGATCTATGAGATGGATCTAATTGGATGTTAGGAATCTCACTAGTTGTAGTGAGATGGTATCAATCGATCCTGGGGAGAATCACTGGAAAGGTTCCAGGGTGATAAGAACGACTGAATGTCAGTCGCAGGCATTGTCTTTACCCTCAGTGGAGGGACGGTATGTTGGAAGAGTTCCAAGCTAGATACCGTGACATACTAGATAATTAAAGGCAAGATACATCGTTACCAAGGATGCTACCAAAGAGGCAGACTGGATATATATATAAGTTCATAAGATGAACTTCGTTCCTACCATTGTGTGACAATGGAGTTGTGGCTTTAGGCAAGGAACTACCGTCCCATCAGAAATCCAGATATAATTCTTAGGCAGTATCACCTGATCATGGAGATGGTTGATCTCCAGGGAGATCGAGGTTAGGGGAGTAGACACAGAGGACGACAGCGCGGATCCACTCACAAAGGCCTTTTTCCCAGTAGAGACTTTTACGGGATGGTTGAGTATGAGATACTTCAACCGCAGCTAATTGTTGGGTATGCGATACCACAACAGATGGCCCTAGTGCAAGTGGGAGATTGTTAGTTATATGTATGCCCTAGAGGCCATTACTGTACATACGATGTATATTGTAGTGGATGCTAGGACATATATAGGGAGGACTTTCTTGCTCGGCATGATAGTATGCTATCTGGTTGCACTTTATCTTAACATGTACTCTGATTGTCTCTACATTACATGTTGATAAAACCCTTAGGATATGTACTCGACTACTGGGACTATGATGAGATCATACTAGTGGGGCCACGGTAGTCGACGAGTACATCCTATAACTGTTCCTAGTCGAGGGTGTATCGAGACAGGGCATCGATACACCAGAGTAGACTAGCGTATACGCATCTTGACCCGTATGATGGGCGATGGATGATCCCATTTCCATCGGTGTTTGAAATCAAGGATGGTGTACGGGTGCTCAGTGGAGACTGGGTACACTGGACGGACTCGCCGAGAACTCCCAGATTGTATTATACCTCACGTCAGATGGCAGTTCTCCGGTGACACGGTACAGAGTAGTCTGTTGACCCGAGATCGTCATAGAGTCTTGTGTGATTCCCACTGTGCTTTGATTTCCATCATACCACGTCCAAGAGGGCGTGCAAAAAGGTGGCTTTTGGGTACAGTCCCGAATCACATGGAGGCAATGAGCGATAGGAGGGGATTTGTCTCTCCCGGTATAGGGAGTTGATGTTGTGCTGTGTTCGATTGGCTATAACCGAAAATCCCTGGCCAGGGTTGCTGAGATTTACTGGTAAGTGTTATCAGTAGTTTCTCGAACTGTTATAGACCTCATATCAACACGACTTATCGATCTACTGGGGTCTGACGTTTACCACCCCTAGGCGAGATATGCAACATATCAGACGACGAGACCGGACTGTACGGGAGTGTTACTGTTTGGATTCACAGGAGAATGTACAGGCTTGCTTGTTGATCTTCTGAGCACTCAATACCTGGGTAGCTGTTATGTTTAGCTGACCGCTTGCAGCTTGTGGGTGTTTGATATGATCATCACCTACTGCCGGCGTATTGATGATTCTTTAGAGTCCTACACAGAGGTTTCTTGGCTCAGGCAAAACGGAGTAGGAGCACATATGTGATATGTGCGGGACCGAGGATAATGCGGTATATGATACCGTATTGGATTCTCGCGATATGAGATATCGGCCGGGTATATGTGATATAGCCGGGTCATCGTATTAGTCGGTTATATGCGATATAGCCGGATTGTCGGATCAAGTGTTGATTCGATAATTTAATGTATAATAATATATATGATATATTAAATTACATTAACTAATATTAGCTCACTAAAAGATTCATTTTCTCACGGGATAATACATTGATATATATGCGATATATGTTAATTGTATTATTTTCTATTGTTACAAAATATATTGTATATGTGATATATAATATTGTAACATGTTAGGGTTACAAATTTAACTATGGTTTAGGGTTTAAACTTGGTTAGGGTTTGGATTAGGGTTAGCTTTTGCATGAAGCTTCCATGAAGCTTCATGAAGCTTTGACTTTGTGGTTGCTTGATATTTTTGTGAGATATTATGTTAACCCAATCCAAACCATTAACCCTAGTTAACTCTCTACAAGGGTTAACTCTTCTCATGCTTAACCCTTGGTTAGATTTGTAACCACTACAATAATTCATTGTTCATCACAAAAGGAAAAAGATTATCTTCTTCATTCTTCTTCTTCTTCCTTGAGCTTCTTCATGAAAAAGCTTTCTTTTGTGATGAAAGTGAGTGAGAAAAAGATGATAAATGAGAGAAAAAATCCTACTTCATCATCCTCATCTATCCTTGCCATTTAGATGTGGGTGTTCACTTCATATTATGAGTGTTAGCTTGTGTTATCGAAACTTCAAGGTAGATCATCTTGGTATCGAAGATCGGAAGCAAAGGTTGCATCATTCTCTTCGTGAACCCTCTCGAGTGTCCACAACACGATGATCGCAGGGAAGGGACCTCAACACGGAGCTTAAGAAGTGAAGGACCGGATCTACAAAGGTTGTAATCCCTCTCACTTAGTGTTAAAGTGTTTAACACGCATGTTTTCGCTTAAACCCTAGTTTAAAGATCCGTATTCGGGTTGTTCGGCACGGCTAAAATTTTAATCGGGTATGGTTGATGCCTCGTAGACCCTTATGCGCGTGCATAGCAACCCTACACTAGTAACTCGTGTCGTGAACCAAGCGCGCGTGTGCGCGATACGCTAAAACGTGTGATTACGTGCCTGAAGCCACTCCGACGCGTCGCGATACGCAGAAACCCAAACCCATACACACGTATCACGCATGTCGCGAAGATTAAAATACGGTAAAATAGGTATTCACCTACAGATTTTGATACAGAAATGATATTGTAAAACTAAATACACCAAAATACTACACATAACAGCAGACTCCTATGTCCCAAACCCCAAACCCCAACTCACTCATCTGGCCGCAAATTGCGGCCAGAAAGAATATTCCGGCGGCCTGGATAGGGGGTGGGCTCGCAGGTTTGGTGTGTGCACTCTATACCCCCCATACATGCTACAGTAATATCTAGTTTTTCTCTGAAACATCTCGGGTAGTAGCAGATCCTACAGAGCCTTAAATCAAGTTAAAATCCACACTTTTTGCACTAAAATGGAACTTTATGGTATTTCTGTGCAAACTGAAACAAACCTGGCCTAAAATAGCTCTAATAACACATAATAGAGCTAACCAAACTAATAAAACCCTAATCTAACATGTGAATCACAAATATCCTTTAATATCACTAAAAATGTACAAAAAAGAGATTTTTGCTAAAGAATACTACAAGTTTAAGGAAAAGGAGTGCTAACATGAGTTAATACCTTCTAAAAACCTTATAAAACACCAAAAGTCCCAGCTCTTCCCTCAAGTGTGCAGATTTGCCTTCAAACACCCCAAAAAGCCCCTTTTTCCATGGTTTTGTGAAGGAAATGTGTTGATTTGTGTAGGGTTTTGTTTGGGGATCAAAGGGAAATGAAAAGAAGAAGAAGAGATGAAGAAAATGATAGGGTTTTTCTGCTGGAAGATGCAGAATTCAGAAGTGAGGAGAAGAGAGAGAGAGAAGGTCAACAAAAGTCCAATTCTTACCTAACACCCATACCTCATTTTTTTATTAGGATTTGCATTTTTAAAAAAAGGTTTTAGCTTGATTAAAGTGATGGAAAAAAAGTGAACCATGCAAGAAAAGAATTGGCTAACACTTTAAACCTAGGTTTCAAAAATGGCTAAGTGTGCAAGTGTACACTACAAAGGAAAATTTTCCAATTTGCTAACACTACTAAAATAACTAATAATCCTATGTACACATATATAAAAACAAGTACAATTACTAATTATCACGAAAAACATTCTAACGGAAATTCAAAGTGTTACAATCTACCCCCCTTAATGAAATTCGTTCCCCGAATTTAAAAATCTAACTATACGCACCTTCAAAAAGATGGGGATACCTCTTCCTCATCTCGCTCTCGGTCTCCCAAGTGACCTCCTCGCCGCTCTGGCCACGCCAAAGTACCTGGACGGACGGTATCTCTTTCGACCTCAATTTCTTCACTTGTCGATCCAAGATCATCACCGGCTGCTCTGTATAGGAAAGGTCGCGCTCAAGCTGGATCGTCGGGTGCTGAATCGCATGCGAAGAATCTTGAAGATAACTGCGGAGCATCGAAACGTGAAATACGGGGTGCACGTCTGGAAAACTGGGAGGAACGGCTAATCGATACGCAACCGCACCAACACGCTCGAGGATCTCGAAGGGGCCCACATATCTGGGACTAAGCTTCCCCTTCTTCCCAAACCTCATCACACCTTTCATTGGGGAGACCCTCAAGAAAATATGATCACCAACAGAAAACTCAAGTCTGCGCCGATGACGGTCCGCATAAGATCTCTGCCTACTCTGGGCTTCTCTCATCCTATCGCGAATCAACTAGATCTTCGCGGTCGTCTCCTCCACAATCTGCGGCCCTAAGATACTGCTCTCACTGAGGTCCGTCCAACAGGTGGGTGATCTGCATCTCCTCCCATAAAGAGCCTCAAACGGTGCTATCTGAATGGTCTCCTGGTAGCTGTTGTTGTTGGAGAACTCTAATAAGGGAAAATGATGATCCCAGCTACCTCCGAAGTCTAATATGCATGCTCTGAGCATGTCCTCGAGAGTCTGAATAGTCCGCTCTGACTGTCCGTCGTTCTGCGGATGGGATGCTGTGCTGAAACTCAACCGAGTGCCCAAAGCCTCGTGAAGCCTCTGCCATAGCCGGCTGGTAAACTGGGTGCCTCTATCGGACATGATACATGTCGGAACTCCGTGCAGTCGTACATTCTCGTCAATGTAAATCTGGGCATATTGAGCAAATCCGAAAGTCGTCTTCACCGGTAGGAAGTGAGCCGCTTTCGTCAAACGATCCACGATCACCCAGATGGAGTCATACCCTCGGCTAGTCCTGGGTAGACCCACAATGAAGTCCATTGATATCTTTTCCCATTTCCACTCCGGAATAGGTAACGGCTGTAGCTCTCCCGCGGGCCTCTGGTGCTCAGCCTTGACTTGCTGACAAGTCAGGTATCTCGACACAAAATCTGCGATGTCTCTCTTCATTCCGTCCAACCAGTAAACACCTCTCAAGTCATGGTACATCTTGGTGGAACCGGGATGAACACTATATACCGATCAATGTGCCTCCTCTAGAATCTCGCGCCGCAATCCCTCAGCATCTGGTACGCACAGTCTAGTCCCATATCGTAATATCCCCTGATCATCGATCACGAACTCGGAAAATCTGCCCTGTCCCATCTGTGTCCTGATCTCTGAACAGCGGTCATCACTGTGCTGTGCCTCATGTATACGGTCAAGCAACTGTGCGCGTGCACGAACATGCGCAATCTGTCCTCCGATCGGCGTAAACTCGAACTGTACCCGGCTGTCGCATAAGATCTGCCAATCTGCCGACGACTGCCTCTGCACTGCGCTCAAACAAGATAGACTACCCCCGGGCCTCCTGCTCAAAGCATCCGCCACTACATTCGCCCTGCCCGGGTGATACAAGATCTCACAATCGTAGTCCTTTACTAACTCCATCCATCGGCGCTGTCTAAGGTTCAGGTCTCGCTGCTGGAATATATACTTTAAGCTCTTATGGTCAGTGAATATCTGGCACGACTCTCCATACAGATAATGTCGCCAGATCTGAAGTGCAAAGACCACTGCAGCCATCTCCAGATCATGAGTGGGGTAATTCTGTTCATGTTTCTTTAATTGCCGCGAAGCATACGCGATCACCACGTCATGCTGCATCAAAACGCACCGTAGCCCCACTCGTGAAGCGTCACAGTAGACCACAAATCCGCCTGATCCTGAAGGCAATGATAGCACTGGTGTCGTAGTCTGTAGAGCCCGTAGCTGCTGGAAACTGTGCTCACACTCCTCCGTCCAATCGAAGAGAACTCCCTTCCGGGTCAACCCGGTCAAAGGTGTAGCAATGCGAGAGAAGTCCTGCACGAATCGCCTGTAATAGCCTGCCAGCCCTAAAAAGCTGCGAACCTCCGTCACTGACGTGGGTCTAGGCCAACACCGAACTGCCTCGATCTTCCTCGGGTCTACACATATACCATCTCGTGTAATCACGTGCCCCAAGAAGTCTACACTGTCTAGCCAGAAAGCACACTTTGAGAATTTGGCGAAAAGCTGATGCTCCCTCAAGGTCTGCAGTGTAATCTGCAAGTGCGGCTCGTGCTCCTCTCTACTCCGAGAATACATCAAGATATCGTCAATGAACACTATGATGAACAGATCAAGATACGGCCGGAAAATGCGGTTCATCAAGTCCATAAATGCTGCTAGCGCGTTGGTGAGTCCGAACGACATCACCAAAAACTTATAATGGCCGTAGCGCGTGCGGAAAGCTGTCCTAGAAATGTCCTCCTGTCGAACCCGCAGCTGATGGTAGCCTGATCACAAATCGATCCTCGAAAAGTATCCTGCCCCCTGAAGCTGGTCGAACAAATCGTCGATGCGTGGCAAAGGATACCTATTCCGCACTGTCACCCTATTCAGCTGGCGGTAGTCAATACACAGACGCAAACTGCCGTCCTTCTTCTTGACGAACAGGACTGGAGCACCCCAAGGAGAAACACTGGGTCGAATAAGTCCCTTATCCAGCAAATCTTACAACTGACCCTTCAATTCTCTAAGTTCCGCCGGGGCCATCCGACAAGGCGGTACAGAAATAGGCCCCGTGCTAGGAACCAAATCAATACAGAAAGAAATATCACGCTCTGGCGGTAGCCCAGGAAGCTCGTCAGGGAACACATCAGGGAACTCGCTAACAACCGGAACCTGATCCACCGGAACCTCTGTAGCTCTAGTATCGCAAACATAGGCGAGAAATCCCTGACATCCCTTCCTCAAAAGCTGTCCAGCGCGAAAAGAAGAAATCACACTGTGAGGGGTAACACCACGGTCCCCCAACACAACAACAACCGACTCGCAAGGAAAACAAAATCAAACTGTCTTCTCGCGGCAATCAATAGAAGCATAGCACGTGGCTAACCAATCCATGCCCAAAAGAACGTCGAAGTCCAACATCTCAAGAAGGATCAAGTCGACAGGCAACTTTCTCTCGCTAATACGGACGGTACAGGATCGGAACACGTGCCTAGCAACAAACGACTCTCCCATAGGAGTAGTCACAACAAGCGGCTGGTCAAGCAAACCGGACTCTCTATTCAAACTCGGCACAAAGTGTGTGGATACGTATGAGTGCGTGGATCCGGGATCGAATAACACGTGTGCACCAACAGAACATACTGGAAGGATACCTGAGACCACCGCATTGGACGCCTGCGCGTCCTGATGCGTCAAAGCAAAAACTCGCGCCTGTCCTCCACCTGCGACTGACTGTCCCCAGCCGGCCGCTGGCTGCCCTCTGCCTCGGTCACCTCGTCCACTATGAACAAATCCTCCGTGACCACGACCTCTCGGTACATGCGTCTGACGCGGAGTAACAGTAGGTACTATCGGCAATGCCGTCTGGGGTAGTGAAGGTGGTAATTTGACATGCGGTGCTGCCGCCTCACTCCGGGGAACCTCCGGACAATCTCGCACACGATGATAAGAGCTCCCGCAACAGTAACATCCCGATGATGGTCGCTGACCCTCCTGCAGATAGGAGCTAAACAATCGGCCTCGCCTCGAATCTCTGCCAACTGCAAGGTGCCTGTCACGACGCCAAAAAGGCTGTCTCTGCACTGATGTATCCGCACGAACTCTCTTCGGCTCTGGGACTGCCGAAGTCTCAGCAAGGCGCTCCTCCACCAATAAGGCTGCATCTACAGCTGCTGCATATGTCTCGTAGTGCTGCGTGCTAATCGCAAGGAACAGTGGTGTGAGCAAGCCTCGGATAAATCTCTTAACTCGCATCTCCTCGGTAGCCACTAAGTAGGGAGCATAAACGGATAGCTCGGTGAACAGAACATCGTACTCTGCCACTGACATCTCCGGAGTCTGGCGTAAGGACTCGAACCTGCGTGCTCTAGCATCTCTGACACTCAGGGGAAGAAAGCGGGCAAGGAATAGCGCCACGAACTCTGTCCAGGTCATAGGAGGAAGACCTGCTGCTCTACCCTTCTCGACTGATTCGCACCATTTCTGCGCAAGTCCTTCCAGCCGAAAGCTCGCGAACTCAACCCATCTCGCATCTGCGCATCTAAGTGAACGACATATCCGCGCCATCCTATCAATGAAAGACTGTGGGTCCTCGGCGACATCGGTGCCTATGAAGAACGAAGGTTTCAGCCTCATAAACTCTGACAGTGATACTGTAATAACCTCTGTAGTCGTAGGTGCAACTGCCTGCACTGTGGGTACCACCGCAGTCTCTGCAACAGGTGGAACTACCTCTGGTCGCTGCGCTCGAAGTGTCTCAACTAGAGATCCCATCATCTGGCGCATCTCCTGCATATTAGATCCCATCGTCTGGCGCATCTCCTGCACACCAGCCCCTAACATAGCAATATGATCTGTCACGGCAGGAAAAGTCTGCTCGGGCACAACCGGTGTACTACCCGGATCAGTCCTCGTCTCGGAAGAGTCAACTCGAACATCGGCCCTCGCGGCCGCTCTCTGCGCCCTCGTAGTCTTTGGCAGCATAATGGCTGAAAGGAACAATAGGATTCGATAAGGATACGGAAATCGAATCACAAGAATGCATAGACTCAAGAAGGAATTTAAATCAATAAGTCCTAAGGTCGCGTAGGCGGTGTACCGTGTCGTGAGTATGCCGCGGAACATACACACGCTACGCTACCCTGCTG
Source organism: Agapanthus africanus (assembly GCA_030015575.1). Taxonomy (NCBI): domain Eukaryota; kingdom Viridiplantae; phylum Streptophyta; class Magnoliopsida; order Asparagales; family Amaryllidaceae; genus Agapanthus; species Agapanthus africanus. The sequence continues at coordinate 361,226,195 of JASDDO010000012.1, forward strand.
CAGCTACCTACTCCATCATACCAGGGTCATCCTACACTCCGAAAGGTAAAACCTACGCTCTGATATCAACTTTGTCACGACCCAAAGTTTGGCCCGTGACCGGCACTTAACCACGTAACGTCTACAGGCGTAACGCGCTTAAGTGAACCGAAAACCAAGAAATCAAACCAGTAAAAGTATGGAATGTTTTAAGTTTTAAATGAAAACACTTACTAACATTTTAAGAAATCTAAGTAAACAATCACGAAGATAGCAATATACGACGCCGTAGCGAAGATCAAGATCCACAAGTGGGAACATCACAGATAGAATAAACTGCAAGTACAGTCGGCTCACAATGAACTCGACACCAGAATACAAATAATATACATCATCGTCCTCACACTGTCTCTAAGTCAAATACATACATGGTAGATGGAGAATACTAGATACAACAATATACATAACTGAAAGATAAACAGATACCGCACAAAACCCACCTATCAGCAAAAGAGCTAGTACACCAACTATGGGGGTATCTGTGTCAAAAGATGCAAAACACAGCCTGCCGCGACTACTCCGAAGGGCAACCTGCAAACACTGTGGCACAACGGGGGTGAGTTGCAAACTCGTGAATAGAGATAACATATAAAGGTAAATCGCGAGCATGCACGTACTGCGCTACTCTATCTTATGCAGTCAGATGATATCAATATGTGATAAGCAGTATGTGCAATAATCATGCAAGTGCTCTATTAGGTAATATAACTACAGGATGAGGTACAATAATAAATGCTGAGCATGGGCAATATAACATCTACACGGAATGTCAACGTGGAATATATAATCGGTGTCCATCAATGCACCCAGATCCCCCAAATAACTCAGGCGCCGGCACTCTCATCGGCCCTCTAATCCTGTAAATCTCTGAGAATCACGAGTGCCCAACATCGGCACCCAAATATCATAAGTACTCGTGTCCAGCATCGACACGCAAATCCTCATCCATCGGGCCCCGTCAGTCCGGGTCAGCCCACGGGCCCCGTCGGCGGTATCGGCCCTCGGCCCCGGCAGTACGGATCATCCCGCATCCATCTATCGACTCTGATCAGTATCCTCCGGATAACTGCCAGGTCTAACCAATCACCGGTAGGTAGTAGTCCCTCTGCCAGGCTTACCGTCTACTACACAGCGAAACCGTTCTCGTCTCGGGGTACCATACCGGGTCCACCATGTACCCGTAATCGGCCTCAACCAGCTCCTCGATTCGGGTTCACATATATCACTCTAGCACCGAGGAAACACATGGTGGACGCACCGAAATATCATATCAAGGGAACCGGGTTTTTAAATGATTACATATTTGAAATAGCCACGGTTCCCAAATCCAGAAATCACATGTAATCCAAACCAATATGCAAGTCAATATGAGGTGATATGTGCATCAAGTATGAATATCATGTCTAGTCATATAAAAGATAAGCTACAGCATATTGATCATGGAAATTCTACAGTATGAGTGTCATGGCAATTACTAACGGTGTATGTGTACATGCAGGATAGTGCTCGTGCAACATGGACCGTTAGTAATGGTGCAGTTTTTTATCAATTCTAGTTTATATCCATATAGCAGCTAATGCAGTATGCATTAAATAGTAACCATGAACAATCAATGTATGTAGATATAGCTATAAGGTCCCATCAGCCCTGACGTAGAACGCCATGCGGGCGATATCCCCGTAGATGTTAAATCTACTCACCGTAGTCTCTCGCTAGGTATAGCCAACGACTTGTTTCCCCTTCTGCGCGGTGTCCTCCGTACTCGCCTGCGAACCTAGAATTACACAATATATCACACATAAGCTTGAAGTCACACAAACACGATATTAAAGCAGAACTAGTAACTCGTGTCGTGAACCAAGCGTGCGTGTGCGCGATACGCTAAAACGTGTGATTACGCGCCTGAAGCCACTCCGATGTGTCGCGATACGCAGAAACCCAAACCCATACACATGTATCACGCGTGTCGCGAAGATTAAAATATGGGAAAATTGGTATTCACCTACAGATTTTGATACAGAAATGATATTGTAAAACTATATACACCAAAATACTACACATAACAGCAGACTCCTGTGTCCCAAACCCCAAACCCCAACTCACTCATCTGGCCGCAAATTGCGGCCAGAAAGAATATTCCGGCGGCCTGGGTAGGGGGGTTGGCTCGCAGGTTTGGTGTGTGCACTCTATACCCCCCATACATGCTATAGTAATATCTAGTTTTTCTCTGAAACATCTCGGGTAGTAGCAGATCCTACAGAGCCTTAAATCAAGTTAAAATCCACACTTTTTGCACTAAAATGGAACTTTATGGTATTTCTGTGCAAATTGAAACAAACCTGGCCTAAATTAGCTCTAATAACACATAATAGAGCTAACCAAACTAACAAAACCCTAATCTAACATGTGAATCACAAATATCCTTTAATATCACTAAAAATGCACAAAAAAGATATTTTTGCTAAAGAATACTACAAGTTTAAGGAAAAGGAGTGCTAACATGAGTTAATACCTTCTGAAAACCTTATAAAACACTAAAAGTCCAAGCTCTTCCCTCAAGTGTGCAGATTTGCCTTCAAACACCCCAAAAAGCCCCTTTTTCCATGGTTTTGTGAAGGAAATGTGTTGATTTGTGTAGGGTTTTGTTTGGGGATCAAAGGGAAATGAAAAGAAGAAGAAGAGATGCAGAAAATGGTAAGGTTTTTCTGCTAGAAGCTGCACAATTCAGAAGTGAGGAGAAGAGAGAGAGAGAGAAGGTCAACAAAAGTCCAATTCTTACCTAACACCCATACCTCATTTTTTTATTAGGATTTGCATTTTTAAAAAAAGGTTTTAGCTTGATTAAAGTGATGGAAATAAAGTGAACCATGCAAGAAAAGAATTGGCTAACACTTTAAACCTAGGTCTAAAAATTGGCTAAGTGTGCAACTGTACACTACAAAGGAAAATTTTCCAATTTGCTAACACGACTAAAATAACTAATAATCCTATGTACACATATATAATAACACGTACAATTACTAATTATCACGAAAAACATTCTAACGGAAATTCAAAGTGTTACAAAATCGCTATTCATGCATACTTGCGATTACAGTATGATGTTATTTACTATTCACGAGTTGGCAACTCACCCCCATTGTGCCACAGTGTTTTGCAGGACTTTCCCTCTGAGTAGTCGCTGCAGGGCGTCTTATCATCTCTACTTTTGCGGATACCGCTACGTTTGGCTGTGAAGCGTTTGCTTTTAGGTGGGTTTGCGGTTATCTGTTTGTACATTGTATATCTTTTTGTTCGATCTAGTATTCTCCATTTACCACTTCTTGTATATGACTTAGAGACGAGTTGTGAGGATTCTGTGTTGTATTATTGGTGACTTTGGGTGCCGTGCTAATGGGATCCGGTTATGTTGAAAAGTTTCACCTCTTTTTGCAGTTTTCCTTTATATTCTTCGCTTCGGCGTCGTATTTATATCTTGTGGTGTTTGTCTCCGCCGTTGGGCGTGATTTGCTCCCGTTTGGGATGCTTTATTTATTATCTATGTTGTACCCGTTTTCGGGGCTAGTTTTTACAAAGGAGGTGCTGCCAAAATTTTTAAGAAAGAAAACTAGAGTTGGAGATTTTACTTGTGATTTTCTAAATGTTTTAAACTATGTTTTCTCCGTTGATCCAGTTTTGGGTGGTTTAATTTTTGGGTTTCGGCTTACTTAAGTTGCGTACGCCTGTAGATGTTACGCCGTTTAAGTGCCGGTTACGGGCCAAATTTTGGGTCGTGACATTGTGCGCTGAAGATTGGGAGACACTACTTGTACGGAGAGTCGTATCAGATTTTCACAGACCACCAGAGCTTAATGTACAACTTCCTGTAGCGGGATCTGAGTTAAGACAGCGCCGTTGGATGGAGCTGGTGAAGGATTGTGATTGTGAGATCCTTCATTACCAGTGGCAAAGCGATTGTGGTAGCTGATGCTCTGAGTCGTTGGCCCGGGGGTAGCTTGTTCCAGTTGTGCGCAGTTCAGAGACAGTCTTCTGCAGATTTACAGTTCTTGTGCGATCATAAAGTACAGCTTAAGTTCACCTCTTTAGGAGGGGACAACTTGCTCATGTCCGCGCCCGTCCACTTTTACTTAATCGTTTTCGTGAGGCACAGCCCACCGATGCTCGTTGTCTGTGATACTTGAGCATGTTCGGCAGGGTAAAGATTCAGAGTCCTTGATTTGTGACTAGGGTGTGCTACGTTTAGGGACGCGTTGTGTGTACCTGATACTGATGGGTAGAGACGCGAAATCCTAGGGCAGGAACATCAGTCAGCTTTCTGTGTTCATTCAAGTCCACCAATATGTAGCGTAACTTGTGAGAAAGTTACGGGTGGGTAGGGATGAAGGGTGAAGTTTCGGATTTCGTTTCGAGGTATCTGTCTTGTTGCAAGCTAAGGGTGAGCATTTGAGACCGGCTGGAGAGTTGCAACCTTTAACCGTTCCGGAGTGGGAATGGGAGAAAACCTCCATGAATTTTCATTGTGGTGTCTACCCAGGTCTAGGCAGGGTGTGACTCCTTTTGGGTGTTTGTTGCCCGGTTATGCTCAGTTTGCTCAGTTGTTCTTCGATAAGTTTGTACGTTTGCATGGGGTTCCTTCATGTGTTGTATCCAATAGAGGCATCGGTTCGCTTGCCGTCTTTGGCAGAAGCTTCAGGAAGCCTTGGGTACTGTTTGAGCTTTAGATCCGCTTCCCATCTGTAGGACGATGGTCAGTTAGAGCGGACTATACAGACTCTGGAGGATATGCTTGTGTGTACGTACTAATTGTTTGTTGGCAGTTGGGATCGTCACTTGCCATGGATATGGTTCTCCTTCGATAGCTGTTATCAGGAGATATTCTAATTGGCAACCTTGAGGCTTTGTTTGGTAGGTGATGTCGATCGCCAGTCCGTTTTACTGACTCTGTGTGGGTAGGATTTTTGGACCCCAACTAGTCATGAGACTACAGAAATGATCCAGTTGATTCAGGTCAGGATGAGAGCAACCCAGTGCAGATAGGAGTCTTATGCTGACAGTTGTTGTCGCAGACTTGATTTCGTAATGGGAGATCATGTATTCCTCGGGATTTTTTCGATGAATGGCATGTTGAGTTTTGGGATTCTTAATCCCAGAATAGTAGGTCCTTTTTAGATCCTTGAAGCGAGTTAGTACCGTTGCCTATAATATGGCACTTCCGCCCAGATTTTTTAAGTATTCACCCCGTATTTCTGGTGTCGATACTTCGTAAATACCTTCATGACCTTTCTCACATGATTTAGCACCAGACCATTCTTTTGGACACGATCTTTCATTCACCAGCAGCCGATAGTTATAGTGGATCGGCAGGTGGAGGGACTTCGGTCAAAGGTCTTGCTATCTGTGAAGGTTCTTTGGCGTAGCCGTCTAGTGAGGTGATCACTAGGAGGCTGCGAGCGAGATTTGGGAGTTTTGTACTCATCTCTTTGAAGGTACGCTTAGTGAGAATTTTAAATTCGGGGACCGAATTTCATTAAGTGGGGAAGATTTTAACGTTTTGGAAATCGTTTAGTCGATTTTCCGTTTTTAGGTAAAATAAATTGTTTTTTTCCGTAAAACCCTAGAAGCGATCTTTTTGCAGTATAGAATTCACTACACCTTGTTTAGCTAGAATTTTGCTAGTTTGCGAGTTTTTGTAAGCCACTGGTAAGTTTAGTGCATTTTAATATTTTTTCCCTAATTAAAATATTATTTTAAGCTTTATTTATGCACTTAATTAATGGTAATTACATTTTTGCTTGGGTTAATTATTGCTGAAGTGAATCTATGCTAAGTTAATCACTAGATTAACACTAATCCATCTTAGAAAATATCCATCCAAAATATCTAGATATTTGTTGATTTAATGGAAATTTTAATTAGATAAAGAAAATGAATTTCAAGGTGGCAATTGAATTAAAGCTTTTACTTTGTTTTCATCTAGATTTTTCCATTCTTTTCCTTAACCTTCACCATTTTGCCCCCCCCCCCCCCCGGCCGAGCCTCCCCTTGTTGCCCTCTCTCTCATCTCACCCCATTTCCACAATTTCAAGTCCAAATAAATCATCAAAAATCCTAAATAAATCACACAAACTCAAAATCAAATCAAAACCCATCATTCTTCTTCACAAATCAAGCTTGGATCTTCATTAAAGAAATCATTTTGGAACTTATTTTGATGATCTTGTTTCTTTTATTTGTGAATCTTTGAAGGTATAAAACCCTAACCCTAATCTCTATATGTTGTTTTAAATCATTAATTAACTTATTAGTTGTTAATTTAAAGCTTTTAATTGCACGTTTAGAATTTCTTGAAAAGGGGATTTGGTAATCAAGTTGCTAGATTTGTTAAATGATATTTTCCTAATTATCTAATTTGCTTAATTACAAACTAGACTTTTTCTAAATCTTAATTAAGTGAGATTAAAATTCTAGAAACGGTTTGTATGGTTTAATCATGCTATATGGTGATATTTGTGATTGCTAGTTTTGGTAAAACTTGTAGTTTTGAGCTAAAAATGATATATGTTGCTTACTAGATTTCCGGATAATTTAGACGTGGGTTTCTTTTGACGTTGTGGAATTATTTTTATTAGATTCCACGTTATTTATTGTGTTGTGAATGCGTGATCGATACGATCAGGGTCTAGGCTTGGTGGTTGTATCGTTTAGCGTTCCTAGCTAGGGTCGTGCCGATGTCGTTCGTGTCTTTGTGTAGCTTTTGCTCTTGAGTTGGCTTCGTAGTGTCTCTACGCGCGTTAGCCACTATACGAACACTTGAGAGTATATTTGGAGTTGGTGCGTCGGTCAAACGTAGTTGGTACATGTTATTGGTCGATTGCTACTATACACTTGTTATATTGTTTTATGTTATAGGATCGCAGGCGGGGACTTCGGACGATGTGAAGAAGGGAAAGCAGGTGGTTGGCATTACTTAGCCAGGAGTGTTGGTGAGTAGATTTAATATCTACAGGGGAATCTCCCGCATGGCGTTATGCATCTGGCTAGATTAAATGATATGGCTATTAGTTAGATGTATACGGATATTGATTGTGCATGTGTACCTTTGTTGCATATCTCATTGTAAGTCTATGCTACCCTTCCCCGGTTCTTTGGGGTTGCGGAAATGGTGAAAAACGAATTTTCTTAGGGTGGTAACATGGACTCAAAATACGGATCTTTGTTAAACAACTACCTAACAACCTAACTGGGAGTTTTACCTACTCGGTTAGGGGGTTATACCTTAACTTGAACTCCTTCGTCTTCAACTCGTTGCGGTGGTCGGATTAGCCTCACCTCGTCGTATCCTCGCGCCGAAGATGGATCCACCCGAAAGCTTCTACCTTTTGGCTTCTACTTCAAACTAGAAGAAACTAGAACACTTGGTTTGCTAAACCTTGTGAACTAGGATGAGTAGAGAAGTGATATGGGTTTTCTTTTATCTCTAAGGCAATGTTTCTCAACTCATGGGAGGGAGTTGCCTTGAGCTAGAGAGAGAGCAAGAAGAAGAGGGAGAGAGCTTGAGCAAGAGAGAGAAATGAAATGAAAGAATGAATAATTCTTTTGCCATCCAAGCTCTCATAATCCAAAAGCATCATAACACATAATGATAATGGAGTATTATGTGATGGTTATCATCATATCAAAAGGCAATATCATTTCATGCATTAAATGCAATGTGTGAAAAATAAGCAAGCAAAAGTCTTTCCATGAAATGATAGCCATAGTAATGATGGTGGTCAACAAGTCCAACCTAGTCAACCGGTCAACAAAGTCAAGAAGTCAACAATGTCAACCTTTCAACCCAACCATGGCACAATAATACTTAATTATCATTAATCATATTTCTTATTCTCATTAGGGTTTAGCAAACGTCAATAGTCAACAACTCAAATGAGAATCCTCTGCCTCTGTCTCTGTCAACCGTGCATACACACCCGCATCCGCGTTCCGAGGAACACGAATGCAAACGAGATAAAATCAATCCCAAAACGTATACTAGGATCTGGCTTAACCCAAAGCCCACTAGTAATAACTGCCCGGACACTAAACGTGCACAAGTGCACGGATGTGACCGAACCCTGTCGCAAAACCATGCGATCTGTCGCAAAACCATGCGACCTCTACTCTTTTGCCTAAAGGCGAAAAGCTCTCTGTGTGGGACTCTAAAGACTCGACACTACGCTGGCAGTGGGTTTAACCACAGACCGTAAGCGGCACTAGCTGTGCGTAACGGCCCCCAGGTAGATGCCGATAAGAAGACGGATGAGGTGAAACCCATCTAAACTCCTACTGAGCCTGAATGTGACAGTCTCCGTACAGTCCGTTCTGTTCGTCTGAGAATATCGCATGGCGGGCATAGGGGACGGTAAACGTCAGTTCCCTAATAGCGGTACAAGTCCTGTCAGAGTGTAGACCAGAACACCCTGAAATAACACTGGAAACCTACCAGTATATCTCGCTTGCCCTGGCCAGGGACTACTTGTGTAAGGGCTCTCCTAGACACAGCGTGATATCATCCCCAAATACTGGGAGAGACGAATCCTGTCTAACCGTCACTGCCTCCAAGTGCTTCGGGACTGCACGCAACTACTACCTGTTTGCACGACTCCTTTGAGCCGTGGTAGGGTAATAATGTAAGTACAGTGGGAACACACTCGAGGCGAAGTGACAGTGTCAAGTCAGCGGACTAAGCTGTACTCATGTCACCTGGGAACTGATAACTGACGATAGGTATAGTACCAACCAATCAGTTCCCGACGAGTCCTGTCCAGTGTACTCGTAACCTAACGAGCACCCGCATACTATCTCAAGTACGACGTACTAACAGCTGTGGGACAGACTGTCTCCCATGCTGGGATGAGAAGCGCATACGCTGTCTACTCCGAAGTATCGATGCCATGTCTCGACAGTCCTACGACTAGGGACCTGTATAAGGATGTGCTTGTGGATTACCCAGCCCCCACGAGTATGACTGCCATCACCACGCTGGTAATCAAGCAAAGATCCTAAGTGCTCTACTAATATGTATAAGCAATATGCTAAAAGAAACATATGCACATATTAAAGTAGAAACAAACCAAGTAGCATACTACCATTTTGAGCAAGATTTTCTATACAAGGTGAATATCCCAAGCTTCCATTAAGTAATATACAAACTAGTATGATACAGTAATGGCCTCTAGGGCATATACATTAACAATCTCCCACTTGCACTAAGGCCATGTACTGGCGTATCGAAGACCTATCATCTCGATCAGCCGCTCGAACTGAGTCTGGGGTATGGCCTTCGTGAATGGATCAGCAGTGTTATCTTTCGTAGCAACTCTATGAACCTCGATCTCCTGGCGACCCACGATCTCCCTGATCAGGTGATACCGCCTCAAGATGTGTCTGGACTTCTGATGGGACCTGTGTTCCTTCGCTAAAGCTATAGCCCCGTTGTTGTCGCAATACAGAGGTATTGGATCAACAATGGACGGAACCACCTGAAGTTTCGTTAAGAACTTCCTCATCCAGACGGCTTCTTTTGCGGCATCTGCAGCAGCGATATATTCCGCTTCTATCGTCGAGTCAGCAACGGTTTCCTGTTTGGAACTCTTCCAACACACCGCCCCTCCATTGAGGGTAAAGACATAACCCGACATGGACTTGGAATCATCCTTGTCACTCTGGAAGCTGGAGTCAGCAAAGGCCTCGATCTGGAGGACTTTTCCGCCATACACCAAGAACATCTCCTTAGTCCTTCTCAGGTACTTGAGAATGTTCTTTACTGCTATCCAGTGCTTCTCACCGGGGTTTGACTGATACCGGCTTACCACACTCAGTGCATAAGCTACATCTGGTCTAGTACACAACATCGCATACATTATAGAGCCTACCGCAGAAGCGTAGGGTATAATAGACATGCGATCCCTTTCCAAATTAGTCTTGGGAGACATCTCTTTGGAGAGGATGATCCCGTGACAAGCCGGTAGATTACCGCGCTTGGAATCTTCCATACTGAATCTTTTCAGTATGGTGTCGATGTACCTGGACTGTGAAAGTCTTAATATCCTCTTGGATCTATCACGATGGATCCGGATCCCCAGAATGTAAGAGGCATCACCCAGGTCTTTCATGGAGAACCTGTGTGACAAGAACCCTTTGACAGATTGTAGCATAGGAATGTCATTTCCTATCAAGAGAATGTCATCCACGTATAAAATTAGGAACACGTCAGTTCTTGCTACAAATCTACTATAGGTACATGGTTCATCTGGATTTTTGATAAAGCTAAATTCTTTGACCGTCCCATCAAAACAGATGTTCCAACTCCGCGATGCCTGCTTTAGTCCATAGATGGACTTAAGAAACTTGCACACCTTTCCGCTGCTCCCACTCTGAATGAAACCCTCTGGCTGGTCCATATAGACACACTCCTCTAAATTTACATTTAGAAAAGCGGTCTTTACGTCCATCTGCCAAATCTCATAATCGTGGAAGGCAGCAATGGCAAGAAGGATCCGAATGGATTTCAGTATAGCCACTAGAGAAAAGGTTTCGTCATAGTCCAAACCAGGTCTTTGATGAAAACCCTTTGCAATAAGTCTAGCCTTATAGGTCTCAACCTGTCCATCTACACCAATCTTCCTTTTGAAGATCCACTTGCATCTTATAGGTTTTACCCCATCTGGAGCAACGTCCGACGTCCATACTTTGTTGGTGTACATGGACTCCATTTCGGTCCGCATTGCATCCAGCCATTTTACCGAGTCAACGCTCTGAATCGCCTGCTGGAAGCTAGTCGGCTCATCACTATCAATGATGCAATCCTCTCTATCCCCGTATATGAGAAAACCGTAGTATCTCTTGGGCGGATGAGACTGCCTACTACTCCTGCGGAGCGGCGCAGGAATGTCTTGATCTTTCGAACCCTCTGGTTCTACCAAGATTTCAGTAATAGCTCGTGGTTCTGGAATTTCTTCCAGTTCTATTGCGCTCCTACTTATCCGATTTTCCAAAAACAGAGTTTCCAAGAAGTGGGCATGACGAGAAACAAAAACCTTTTGTTCCTCTTCGCAATAGAAAAAATATCCCTTGGAGTTCTTTGGATATCCCACAAACTTGCACTGTACTGAGCGTGCCTCGAGTTTGTCCGCATGCTGCTTTTTGATAAAAGCTGGACATCCCCTTGTCTTAATATGCTTAAGATAGGGTTTCTTCCCTGTAACACCTTAGAATTTGTTTTGTAGCTAATTATATTTTAATGTGTAGTTTTTAATAAAAAGTTTACCAAATTAAGTTTTAAATATTTTATCCTATTTAATGTGTATTTTATTAGAATTTTGTTAGGCACACACACACTTGTGCATGTAAACTAGGGTTGTTTTAGGGGTTTAACCATGATTAGCAACCATGGTTAACTAACCATTTCTCCCTAATCTAGTTTTAATATCGTTTAAGTGTCATGGTTATTAAAAAGTGAAAATGAATTTAAAAGGGTTTTAAAATGGAATTTTTAAATTTGGTTGACTTTGAGGTGAGAGAGTGAGCATGGGCATCATGGCATGAGCCATGCCTCATTATGAGAGAGAGAGAGTGAGAAGGGTCTTTGTTGTGTTCTCATTTCTCCATCTCATTTTCTTACTCTCATTCTCTCACACTCCCTCACACACACACACACACCCCTCACATTCTCAGCAGCAGCAACAATAGCAAGAGCAGCAGCAGAAGAGGCAACAACAAGATCAACAACAACAACAACAGCATCACCATCATCAGCTCCAGCATCATCATCATCTCAGCAGCAACAACAACAACAAGAACAGCAAGCAGCAGTGGCAGCAGCAGCACCATCAGCTTCAGCATTCATCAGAAGCAGCAGCAGTAGAGGCAGGCATCAGCAACAGCAGCAACAGGTACCCCAGCTCTTGCAGAAGCCCTTCTCCACTTCTTCACCTGCTTCTTGGGGGTCTTTAGGGTATAATTGCTGAACCCAATTCCCCTTATTGCTAGCTTATGTGTTAATTGGTGTCGGTTAGTGTTAATTAGCTAGTTTAGAGCTAGTTTTGGTGATTTGTGAGATGTGGTGATAAATTGTTGATTTTGTTAGCTACCTTAGGTTAATTTAGTGTTAATAAGGCCACTTCAACTGAGGAATAGCCAGATTACACTAAAATACCATAAGGTTTCTATTTTGTGCAAATTAGTGATTTTTGTGACTTCTGAGATCTGCTATGGACCCGGACCTTACAGAGTGAAATTGAGAAGACTAGGACATGATACCTAGGTCTAGATACCACCAGAGAGCACGAACCCACCCCTCCCTAACCTGGCCGCCAATTTCTCCATATTGGCCGCAAATTGCGGCCCAGAAGAGGACTGGGGTGTTGTGGTTTTGTGTAGGGTTTCCTGCAGTGTTTTCTAGGTCTTTGGCATGTCTAGTTTTGTGATATCTTACCTGTAGGAAAATCTGGGACTATATATCGTTTTTGGTGTCCGTTGTATTTGCGCGATACGCGCGATACGTGAGTAGGTTCTGTGATCCAGCGTATCGCGGCGTGTCGCGATGGTTTTAGACGCGTATACACACGATTCAGCGTATCGTGCACACGCGCGTTTAGTTCGCGACGCGAGTTTCTCGTTTTGGTTCGATATCGCGTTTCGCGGAATATTTTGGCTTATATATGATTTCCATGTCTTAATTGCTGGTTTGCAGACAGCGACTACGGACACGGCTACAGGGGGAGCAGATGGTAGGATTCACCCAGCGTGGAGTGTAGGTGAGTAGATTTAACATCTACAGGGGAATCGCCCGCATGGCGTTATGCGTCTGGGCTAGGATTCATTTACCTGTCGCACATTCTACGTCATTTTAGAATTGTGCCTTTACTTTATTGCCTTGATATAGTTATACTGTGACTAGCAGCCGTAGGACACTGCACACATTATTGACGGTTCATGTTGCACGAGCACAGATTGTATGCTACACACACACCGTCAATAATTGCCATGTCACACACTACCCCTTATAGCTACTATTGCTTACCACACATGACATCTAGCCACCGGTATACCTATAGTGTATCATACCTTGAGTGATAGGTACATTTGCACCTTACGATACAGCTACAGGTATACCTTTTAGATATTTTACTTATACCGGGGGATATCTTACTCATATTCTTCTTATACCCAAGGGGGTATACGACATCACTTCTTATAGGTAGATACCTATACTTGGATGTACTTTACTGATTTTGCATACATCTGGTTCAGCTATATACTTTTGTTACCTGCTCGCATTCAAATATATCGCATATATTATTCCTGGATTTGCGCTGTCACGACCCGAAAGAGCACGTGACTGGCCCTTGAACCATATGAAGTCTATAGGACCCCATCTGATCCAAGTAAGCCAAAAGCCCAGAAATCTAAAACCATTTTTAAGAATAAGTAAAGAAACTGGTTTAAAGAAGTGAAGAAAAACATGTTTGAAATCAAGGTTTTTAAATAACTAAGCCGAATGTGCATTTTAAAAGGTAAAGTCTTTTCTAAAAATTTCGGCAGAGTTTCTTTTGTAAAAACTGGCCCCGAATGGGGTACAACAAGGATAACAATATATGCAATGATAAAGGCATCCCCAAGCGGGAGCTAGCTCTTCGTCAATTGACGGTCACAACCACACATGCAACAATAATATACAACGCCGAAAGGCGAGGATCAAATCCAAAAGAAACACAGTAAGCATGAAAACCCCAATACTACTAAGCGCGACTCTAAGGACAAATAATACATCACTAAAGTCTAGGTCTGAAACAATATACAAGTTTTGGTTGATGGAAATTCTAGATACAATGAATAAAATAAATACAATTGTGGGTCTTGATGCAAAAGAATCCACCTACCAAAAGCAATTCACCCGCAAGAAAGCAGTGTGCCAGAAATGCCGCAATGAAACCTGTACGGCAGAACCTGCAAGAACTGTGGCACAACGGGGGTGAGTTGCCAACTCGTGAATAGAAATATCTACAAGCAGAAACCGAATGCAAGACATAAACCTAGGTCAACAATCAGTAATATAACCACAAGAGTACATCTGAAATATGATAAAGTGGCAATGTAACATCTAATCATGTATGTAGTGCCAGGTACTCAGGTAATAACATGTCATCAGTATAAGGTATGTCTGCATGAAGTAAATGTGATGAAGTATCAAGGATATCAATACACATATATTAGCGTCCCATACCACTAATATTGGTGTAAGGGTATATATAACAGCGCCCTCATACCCTGTTATATATACAAATGAAATATGATCAGTATAAATCCAGTCTGTATATAATCCATGTCTGTATATACTTGGAACCCGTCCACCCGTCACCCAATGACAATACGCATCATGTATGCAATATGAGGATATAAACAAAATCATGGAAAAACATCATGAAACCCGTGCCTAGCATCGACACGTAAATCCTCATCCATCGGGCTCCGTCAGTCCGGATCGGCCCACGGGCTATGTCTGCGGAATCGGCCCTCGGCCCCGGCAGTACGCCCATCTCTTAACTCCGGTCGGTATCCTCTAGATATCCGCCGAGCTCAAATACAATCACCGGTAGGTACTCGCCCGCCTCCAGGCTCAATCAGCAAAACCCATCGATCATCTTGCCGAGGGGAACCATACCGGGCCCACCACGAACCCGCAAACGGATCATCCACTCCTCGAATCGGATTTCAAGCACACGTCTCAGCATCGAGAAATCGCGTGGTGGACGCACCAAAATATCATATCACGAGGTACCGGGTTTTTCAAAATAGAGCATCCTTTCTTAAATAATCCCACGGTCCTCAAAATCAGAAATCACATGAAAATCCAACATCAAGAAGCAAATCCAATGCGATGTGCTATGCAATCAATCCATGATGTATGCGACATGTAAAGAAAGGTAATCATGTCAGAAGTCATGCAACAGTACTACAGTGTAGTGGCATGGCAATTATCGATGATGAAGTGTGTGAGCCGGCAAATAGTGTACGTGGAACATACGCATCATCGATAATGGTGCTGGTGTCCTAACAGCATGATAATAATATAGCAATAAACATATGCCAGCAATGCGAATAGCATGAATATGCGGACATCAATAGTCAACACCACAGTGAAGAATCTACTATGCAAACTACAGATCTAAGTATCAGGTCAATCAGGAGGGGTAGGTGTGGAAACCACCTAAATCTGAGTCGATAAATATAGATGTACTAGTCGGTGATCCCGCCTCAATAATATATCGTAGGACATCCTCGAGTTATGAGTGCGGATCTATCATCAATATCGGCTCGTACGGTAAATCATAGTACGGCATCCCAATAGCTGGGTACGGGTCAACATCTCATTATCTCATCACATAACATGTATCACTATCATCAGATCATATAATCTGGGGTACTACTCTATGTCTAGTACAAATCGATACCATCAATAAAGTATGCATGCGGGGGTAAACACACATCCCAAGCCCGCAAGAATCACAAGTCATATCCCAAATATGAATCATATCAAATCACCGATCTCGCGGCACAAAGCCCACATCATCGACTCATCTCCAAAGTCATCCCATATCATCAAACACAGTGCAAGTATAATGAGTATGCAAGGTTGTGCGTGTAGGTGTAATTCTATTCTAGGGTTCGCGACTATAAACAACACTAGTCACTTCTAACCCTACACTATCCATAGTACACCTAACTATCATATATAATAACAACTACGGACTGCGGGGGTGCTATACGCCATCCACCCGACTTCCCCCTGTAGATATAATCTACTCACCTTGCATCATCATTTGCGGACGTCACCACGTATTTGCTTGTCGTCCCGAAGTCTTCATGGGTACCTACATATCAAAGTATCGTATATGCGCATTAAAACCAAATCCAAGCTAAAACGGCACATGAAATCCAAAACGATACAATAAGGGGCCTATAGGTGAGAACCTATGGCACGCCTTCAAAACCATCAATAAATCCTCTATATCGTCGTATAAACGCCAAATAGTCGAGGCAAAACACAATCCACAATTTCAGACTTAAAAATACGGAATACGGAAACACGAATCCAAAACAGCAACTTAGGATATATGTCCCAGATTTCACCCTAGATGGAATCAGTCAAAACTAGAAGTACCCAGGGTCAATAATAGAGGAAATAGGGCCATGCACGCAAAACGAGGAAATTCCTCACTACTCTGGCCGCAAATTGCGGCCAGAAAGGGAAAATCGGCGGCCTTAAAGTGGAGTGGGGAGCTAGGGTTTGGTGTGGTGGTTCTCTGGTGCCTGCACATCTCACTGTCCACTCAATATTATTTTAGAGTGTCTCGGGTGATAGCAGATTCAATATACCCTGCACAGATTTTACAATTTCCCCGATATCGGTTTCTAAAATCCGTATTCTGGTTTTAGGCTTCAGGTTAGGGTCTCAATTTAGGCACTATGGTGTTTATATAACCTCAACTGAGCTTAACTTCCCAATACAACACCAATTTCCCTCAAACCCTAACTAGGTTACCCACAAGTCCATAATATCACTCAATATCGATTCTATCTTAACATGGGGGTGTAGGGAATGCTAGAATTAAGCTAATGTTTCAGAAATTAACTCAATTGGCAACTCAAGAATTTTCTTGAGTTGCCCCTAGTGGCCAAACTCCAAGCTTTCTTGGTCCTTAATGAAGGTCTTGAGCTTGTGCATCTTTTTCATGAAATAGGGGTAGGGTTTTGAGTTTGTTTTAATGGTGATTTGAGGAGTTGAAGAGGGAGGGAAAGGGGGTGCAGGAGCAGCAGCAGGAGGAGGGAGAAGAGGAAGGGAAATGAGGGGAGAAATGGTTAAGCCTTTAGTCAATGGTGCCCATACCCCTCTCTCTCACCAACCCTCCAATTCTTTAATCCTTTTTCCCATTTATTTTCCTTTTCTTTTCTTTCAAAATCCTTCTCACATAAATAGTAAACCCAAATGAGAAACCATGGCAAGAAAAATGCACAAGTGTAGAAAAAAATGATATGTGCATGTTTTGCTCAAAATGCTAAAAACCGATTAGCGATTTTTAATCGCGATTAGCATTAAATTAGTGTCAAACTAATCACAAAAACTTTAAAATGTCATAATTCTCTAATTTACCCTATTTTAGAATTTTCCAAAATTTTTCTAAATTTTTTCCTATTTATTTGCATTTAATAATACCAAAATATTAAAATATTCAATAAAATAATATTAAATTATAAAATTTCCCAAAATTAATATTTTATCTTTTTTTGAAAATGTTACAATCTACCCCCCTTAAAGAAATTCGGTCCCCGAATTTAAATTTTAAACCCCCAATACTAAAACAATTTCAGTAATAATCCAATTTGTCGGCGCTCCGAAAACATCAATACATAGAGAATATCATAAAAATGTACTGCTCTACTAGAAATCAATCCCCAAAATGCATATATAAGAATATCATATGCGTCTGGTGCGCAAGGAATCAAAATCCATATATGTGTCAAACAGGTGTACAAAACAACATCTAGGTGCAACTGGTGTGCACGAAACATCTGTCGTAGGCAACGTGTGTGCCTGACAGAAAAATCAGGTGCATGTGACATGCACGAAGAATCTCGATTTAGTGCATCTGGCGTGCACCAAAATCTTATATCAAAACACTAAAGGTGCATGAAAACTACGCTGGAAGTGCAAATCAAATCACTGCATACGGTAGGCATGAAATCTCAATCAATATCTCAAATGTAATAACTCTGCGCAAAATATATAAATATCCAGTGGGTGCATGAAACCAATATCATGAAACTCAATCATCAAAACTAAATCATGCAAACAGAACGCCCAAAATACCGAAATCCAAAATGACGGATACGTGATAATCGAATCACAAAATCACAAATCATAAATACCGTCGTCGGTAGTTCCTCCTTCAAGGTCGAGAAGGAGTCGGTGCATCCACTGCTAGCAGCGCAGGATATCTACTTGTCTCTTGCTCACGGTCTAGCGTCCTCTGACTCTGGGTCCTTATTTTCCTTGCGGATTTCCTATCTCGCAGTCGATCGGCTCATCGGCCCTGTCAGGTGTGCTAACGGGGACGACTCCGTTCTGGCACTTCTCTGGTCATCTCTCGGTCAATCCCCACGACCACTTGTAAGGCAGCATATCGCTGGCGTCGGCCTCTGGCTCTCTGAATGCACGTCACACATCTGATCCTAGGTGCAAACATCATTGCAGCAATGTCCCGGAAGGAATCCTGCTCAGGGTCTCTTCCAATCATGCCTATGCCGATCTGTACAGAGGCTGGCTCTCTTGCATAATCTCTTCTCACTCGATAGACATTTGTCCTCAGCACAACATTTTCTCGGAAACTGGTCACATCCCAACGTCTCTGTAAGCATATCAGGTCTCTAGTCTCGACGGGAAGTAATGACAGCTCGTCAGCGTCTCGCTCGAACCTCTGATTCCACTTGTCTCAATCGTCGACCAATATGACTTCACACCATGCTATCTCCGCACTGCACTGTTCTCGGCCACGGTCAATCTGAAGTCTCTCGCACGGACTCGAATTCGCGTATTCTGTAGCTTTATCATTCTGTAGAAGATGTCAGGCCGAACAGGTCCTCGGGAACACGTCCCAACCATCGGAGGTATACTCATCACTCGTCCGTCCTTGATAAATTCGCAACGCATCTGGGTAAGTTCCTTTATCCGAACCTGGTCAACTACCTCGTCGACAATGCCGCACTCTTGCCTGCTGGGTGTGCGCAATATGACCACTCCTGGGTCTAGGTCTTCTCGTATCGTACTCCAGAAAGGTCCTTTCGAGGTTCCTCTCTCAAATCTCATTCCTGCCGAATTGCCCGGAAGTCGTCATCCATTGCTGAAGCTAATTCTTATTCCGGAACGGCTGCATACTTATCGCGCTTCTTTCTGGAAAATATATCCGTACACAATGCCTCTGGGTGCGTATCACATCTCTGATGTCAGCGGAGTGGGACGTCATCTCGTCGAAATATCTTGCAAACTCTTTTCTTCACTCTGCGTCAATGTCGACTGATCCGGACTCGTCTCATCATGGCTGCATGGACAGTGCTCCAACGGCTATCCTCGTATCTGGAGTATCCCAAGCAACGCATCCCATCACATAATGTTCGAATGATGTCGAATCATCCGATCGACTCGTCAGAACCTCATAATCCCCTAAGAGATCACATCATGGGTACAGTTTAATAGCATCGAGTACATGCCACAGCGTCGGTGGTCCAGCCGTAGAAGGGCAAACCCAAGCCTCACTAATGGCGCCGCGGAACTGCCGCAAACCCTAAGGTTCAAAGGCTTTCACACGGTCATTAAGTCGAGTTAGGGTTTCATTCTTCTAGAAGGTCCATAGAATCACCTGCATGTCTTTCCGTATACTTTAAACTTGGAAAATGGGCTCCTGACATTCGATCGTCTCTATCGACTCTCAACGAACCTGCGTGAAGTCGTCTCTAGCTGGAAACAATCTATCTGATGACCTCGCATCGGTAAACGAATGAACCACATGTCCTAGTCATTAGTCCTCAGGTGACTAGCGACCGCTATCATCTCTCTAAGTATATGCTCACGCTGCAGTAGCTCCAACCATCTGGGCGGTATCTCGTCAATTGCAGCAGTAACTGGCTCATTCGCCTGTACGCCGAACAGCTCCTCAATCCTCCAGGAAAGGCAAAACATAGGCGGTCATCTCTGAGTCGGTTTGCTCTAGATCTGAGTAAGACTCTCCACACTGGAAATCTTCAACTCAACTGGGCCCGCTCCGGCGCATAAATCGGACGAATCACCTTCGTCTCTCAAATCGGGTAGACTAGCTATCATCTATCTCATATCTGCCTGAAAGCTCCGGCAATCTCAGCTCGTAAGCTTCGGAAGCGACATCCTGTCAATCTCAGCAACAGCTGGTCCATCTGTCTGCACGGTAGGCGACATCATAATCTCTGAGGTATGCTGTACATCAACAGTCCTCTCTCAACTGGCAGCTCTAACAATGGCCCGATCATCCGGTGCAAAACCAAGCACTCGTCTCCACTAGAGGTCACAATCAACAAAACCAACTCGAGACGTTCCCATGTCACCAGAAAACACAATGGTCGGCCCTCGTACCAGACGAGCTCGCACCGGCCGTAACCCTAGCAGCAGCCCAAACTGCGCTCAAACATGGTGACTGGAACCTCAATCGAGTATCAAAGAGAGCACATCAATGGCAAGAAAGAGAACAACAGTTCCAGAGTGGGTACATGATCATAGGAAGGAACAACATCGATGAAGGTATGATCATGAAACTAATAGAATCGGGGATCTCAAATGGAGGTATAATCATGGATATGAAGAGAATCACTGATCTCGAAAATATGTACATCCTAAGGTTCCTTAAGCGGAGTGGCGTGTCGTAAGTATGCCGCGGAACATACCAACGGTACGTCACTCTACTTTAGTCACCTATTCCATCAACCAAGGGTCATCCTAATACGACGAAAGTTCGGGTCTAATACCCCCTCGACTAAGTCTAAGTTCCGTAAGGTCAAGCCTAAGTTCCGTGTATATATAAATGCCCTAGGCTCAACATAGTCAAACTTAGACTCGAATCAAGGTCAACCTAGCGCTCTGATACCAACTTTGTCACGACCCGAAAGAGCACGTGACTGGCCCTTGAACCATATGAAGTCTATAGGACCCCATCTGATCCAAGTAAGCCAAAAGCCCAGAAATCTAAAACCATTTTTAAGAATAAGTAAAGAAACTGGTTTAAGGAAGTGAAGAAAAACATGTTTGAAATCAAGGTTTTTAAATAACTAAGCCGAATATGCATTTTAAAAGGTAAAGTCTTTTCTAAAAATTTCGGCAGTGTTTCTTTTGTAAAAACTGGCCCCGAATGGGGTACAACAAGGATAACAATATATGCAATGATAAAGGCATCCCCAAGCGGGAGCTAGCTCTTCGTCAATTGATGGTCACAACCACACATGCAACAATAATATACAACGCCGAAAGGCGAGGATCAAATCCAAAAGAAACACAGTAAGCATGAAAACCCCAATACTACTAAGCGCGACTCTAAGGACAAATAATACATCACTAAAGTCTAGGTCTGAAACAATATACAAGTTTTGGTTGATGGAAATTCTAGATACAATGAATAAAATAAATACAATTGTGGGTCTTGATGCAAAAGAATCCACCTACCAAAAGCAATTCACCCGCAAGAAAGCAGTGTGCCAGAAATGCCGCAATGAAACCTGTACGGCAGAACCTGCAAGAACTGTGGCACAACGGGGGTGAGTTGCCAACTCGTGAATAGAAATATCTACAAGCAGAAACCGAATGCAAGACATAAACCTAGGTCAACAATCAGTAATATAACCACAAGAGTACATCTGAAGTATGATAAAGTGGCAATGTAACATCTAATCATGTATGTAGTGCCAGGTACTCAGGTAATAACATGTCATCAGTATAAGGTATGTCTGCATGAAGTAAATGTGATGAAGTATCAAGGATATCAATACACATATATTAGCGTCCCATACCACTAATATTGGTGTAAGGGTATATATAACAGCGCCCTCATACCCTGTTATATATACAAATGAAATATGATCAGTGTAAATCCAGTCTGTTTATGATCCTTGTCTGTATATACGTGGAACCCGTCCACCCGTCACCCAATGACAATACGCATCATGTATGCAATATGAGGATATAAACAAAATCATTGAAAAACATCATGAAACCCGTGCCTAGCATCGACACGTAAATCCTCATCCATCGGGCTCCGTCAGTCCGGATTGGCCCGCGGGCTATGTCTGCGGAATCGGCCCTCGGCCCTGGCAGTACGCCCATCTCTCAACTCCGGTCGGTATCCTCCAGATATCCGCCGAGCTCAAATACAATCACCGGTAGGTACTCGCCCGCCTCCAGGCTCAATCGGCAAACCCATCGATCATCTTGCCGAAGGGAACCATACCGGGCCCACGACGAACCCGCAAACGGATCATCCACTCCTCGAATAGGGTTTCAAGCACACGTCTCAGCACCGAGAAAACGCGTGGTGGATGCACCAAAATATCTTATCACGAGGTACCGGGTTTTTCAAAATAGAGCATCCTTTCTTAAATAATCCCACGGTCCTCAAAATCAGAAATCACATGAAAATCCAACATCAAGAAGCAAATCCAATGCGATGTGCTATGCAATCAATCCATGATGTATGCGACATGTAAAGAAAGGTAATCA
Organism: Agapanthus africanus; assembly: GCA_030015575.1. Lineage (NCBI taxonomy): Eukaryota > Viridiplantae > Streptophyta > Magnoliopsida > Asparagales > Amaryllidaceae > Agapanthus > Agapanthus africanus. The sequence goes on from JASDDO010000012.1 coordinate 361,248,567, forward strand.
TGTCAGAAGTCATGCAACAGTACTACAGTGTAGTGGCATGGCAATTATCGATGATGAAATGTGTGAGCCGGCAAATAGTGTACGTAGAACATACGCATCATCGATAATGGTGCTGGTGTCCTAACAGCATGATAATAATATAGCAATAAACATATGCCAGCAATGCGAATAGCATGAATATGCGGACATCAATAGTCAACACCACAGTGAAGAATCTACTATGCAAACTACAGATCTAAGTATCAGGTCAATCAGGAGGGGTAGGTGTGGAAACCACCTAAATCTGAGTCGATAAATATAGATGTACTAGTCGGTGATCCCGCCTCAATAATATATTGTAGGACATCCTCGAGTTATGAGTGCGGATCTATCATCAATATCGGCTCGTACGGTAAATCATCGTACGGCATCCCAATAGCTGGGTACGGGTCAACATCTCACTATCTCATCACATACCTTGTATCACTATCATCAGATCATATAATCTGGGGTACTACTCTATGTCTAGTACAAATCGATACCATCAATAAAGTATGCATGCGGGGGTAAACACACATCCCAAGCCCGCAAGAATCACAAGTCATATCCCAAATATGAATCATATCAAATCACCGATCTCGCGGCACAAAGCCCACATCATCGACTCATCTCCAAAGTCATCCCATATCATCAAACACAGTGCAAGTATAATGAGTATGCAAGGTTGTGCGTGTAGGTGTAATTCTATTCTAGGGTTCTCGACTATAAACAACACTAGTCACTTCTAACCCTACACTATCCATAGTACACCTAACTATCATATATAATAACAACTACGGACTGCGGGTGTGCTATACGCCATCCACCCGACTTCCCCCTGTAGATATAATCTACTCACCTTGCATCATCATTTGCGGACGTCACCACGTATTTGCTTGTCGTCCCGAAGTCTTCATGGGTACCTACATATCAAAGTATCGTATATGCGCATTAAAACCAAATCCAAGCTAAAAAGGCACATGAAATCCAAAACGATACAATAAGGGGCCTATAGGTGAGAACCTATGGCACGCCTTCAAAACCATCAATAAATCCTCTATATCGTCGTATAAACGCCAAATAGTCGAGGCAAAACACAATCCACAATTTCAGACTTAAAAATACGGAATACGGAAACACGAATCCAAAACAGCAACTTAGGATATATGTCCCAGAATTCACCCTAGATGGAATCAGTCAAAACTAGAAGTACCCAGGGTCAATACTAGAGGAAATAGGGCCATGCACGCAAAACGAGGAAATACCTCACTGCTCTGGCCGCAAATTGCGGCCAGAAAGGGAAAATCGGCGGCCTCAAAGTGGAGTGGGGAGCTAGGGTTTGGTGTGGTGGTTCTCTGGTGCCTGCACATCTCACTGTCCACTCAATATTATTTTAGGGTGTCTCGGGTGATAGTAGATTCAATATACCCTGCATAGATTTCACAATTTCCCCGATATCGGTTTCTAAAATCCGTATTCTGGTTTTAGGCTTCAGGTTAGGGTCTCAATTTAGGCACTATGGTGTTTATATAACCTCAACTGAGCTTAACTTCCCAATACTACACCAATTTCCCTCAAACCCTAACTAGGTTACCCACAAGTCCATAATATCACTCAATATCGATTCTATCTTAACATGGGGGTGTAGGGAATGCTAGAATTAAGCTAATGTTTCAGAAATTACCTCAATTGGAAACTCAAGAATTTTCTTGAGTTGCCCCTAGTGGCCAAACTCCAAGCTTTCTTGGTCCTTAATGAAGGTCTTGAGCTTGTGCATCTTTTTCATGAAATAGGGGTAGGGTTTTGAGTTTGTTTTAATGGTGATTTGAGGAGTTGAAGAGGGAGGGAAAGGGGGTGCAGGAGCAGCAGCAGGAGGAGGGAGAAGAGGAAGGGAAATGAGGGGAGAAATGGTTAAGCCTTTAGTCAATGGTGCCCATACCCCTCTCTCTCACCAACCCTCCAATTCTTTAATCCTTTTTCCCATTTCTTTTCCTTTTCTTTTCTTTCAAAATCCTTCTCACATAAATAGTAAATCCAAATGAGAAACCATGGCAAGAAAAATGCACAAGTGTAGAAAAAAGTGATATGTGCATGTTTTGCTCAAAATGCTAAAATCCGATTAGCGATTTTTAATCGCGATTAGCATTAAATTAGTGTCAAACTAATCACAAAAACTTTAAAATGTCATAATTCTCTAATTTACCCTATTTTAGAATTTTCCAAAATTTTTCTCAAATTTTTCCAATTTATTTGCATTTAATAATACCAAAATATTAAAATATTCAATAAAATAATATTAAATTATAAAAATTCCCAAAATTAATATTTTATCTTTTTTTGAAAATGTTACATGCGCATTCTTTACTTGGATTTTATATGATGTTTTCGGGATTTGGGAACCGCGGGAGTTCATGAAATTATGCATACATTGAACAACCCGGTTTCCTTGATATGATATTTGCGCGTCCACCATGAGTTTTATCGGTGCTGATTATATACTCCAGACGAGGTGTGGTTGCCGTATGAGAGTACATGGTGGGGCCCGGTATGGTTCCCCTCGGCAAGAAGATCGATGGGTTTGCCGATTGAGCCTGGAGGCGGGCGAGTACCAACCGGTGATTGGTTGGACCTGGCAGTTGTCCGGTGGATACTGGCCAGAGTCGAGAGATGGATGCGGGATGATCTGTACTGTCAGGGCTGAGGGCCGATACCGCAGACGGACCCCGTGGGCCGATCCGGATTGACGGAGCCCGATATACGAGGATTTCTGTGTCGATGCTTGGCACACTGTTTTCATGATATTTCTTTAACCCCTTTGTATATATAACAGGGGATTTAGCCGTTATTATATATACCCTTACACCATTATTAGTGAAATGGGACGCTAATATATGTGTATTGCCCCCATCATACTTATTTCTGTGTATTTACCTTTAGGATGTTAGGCACTTACTTTAGATTTGACTTGGGATATTAGGTGATTCATTGGGATTGGCTATTGGACATACCTATGTGATTGCTGATTTGTACATTCGGGATATAAGAGATTACTCGATATTGTACATTGAGGAGATGTGAGACTTATATGATGTGAGTGCCCAATGTGGGGGCTGATTTGAGGATTTGGGATTTGAGTGTCTTGATGGATTGTGATCCTGCCACGATGTCAGGTTTCCGTGGAAATGACATATTCCACCCTATACCTCACCCTTACCTATTTTTATGCACAGATTCATATAGTGGTAGTACCTGTTAGTGTACCCTTATGATAAGTTGCATATCTACATTCTCATATCCTTTTTGTATAGTTATTGCATATTACTGTCATGTTACTGTTGCTTCACATATTGATTGTACCTGCTAGTGTACTCTCCTTTATTCAGCATTTGCATGACATGTTATTACCGTAATCGCATATCTTAGATTCATGCTGTACGTGCATTCCTGCGATTACCTGCATATGTTTTATACTATTCACGAGTTGGCAACTCACCCCCGTTGTGCCACAGGTGTTTCAGGTTGTTCCCCAGGGTAGTCGAGGCAGGCTATTCCTCTATTCAGCTATTCAGTTACTATCTTTTGCCACAGATACCGCATCAGCTCACAGTATACCGTTTTGCTTAGGTGGGTTAGATGATTATCTGTATTTCCTATTGTACCTTCGTTGTATTTGTACTCTCCATCTACTATTGTATTGTGGACTTAGAGACTTTGTGAGGACGTATTTGTATATTATTGTGGATTTGTTGTCTTTTATATACAGCTTTCTCTCTACTGTCTTTATTTCTTCGCTACGGCGTCGTATATTTGTATTGTATTCATCTTGGCTGGGTTTTTACAAAAAGGGGTGTTGCTAAAATTTTAAAGAAAGAAAGTAAGACTTTTAAAGAATTTGGCTTGCGATTTCAAATGTTTCAAACCTTATATTATCTTTTCCGTTTTTTTTATGGTTTAGACTTCTGGGTTTTGGCTTTCTTTTGCTACGTTACGTCTTAGGGCGTTGCGTAGTATTAGGGCCGTCACGGGCCAATTTTGGGTCGTGACAAAGTTGGTATCAGAGCGCTAGGTTTTACCTTTCAGAGTGTAGGATGACCTTAGTATGATGGAGTAGGTAGCTTAAGCAAAGTAACGTAGTGTGTGTATGTCTGCAGCATACCCACGATGCGATACTTCGCCTAAAGTGACCTAAGTACAATTTGCTTGACATTCCTTCCTTGATGATTCGTATCCTTGAGATTCGATTTCCTTATTCTTATCGAATCTCATCTTATATCTATTTATAGCCTTGCCGTCGATGACTATGGGGACTCAGAGTGATGCAGCGAGGGCCGAGGTCAGAGTTAGCTCGGGTGAGACGAGTACTGACCAGGATGGCACTCTAGTTGCACAGGTGCAGACGGATCAGCCTACGACCTATACTATGGATAGAATTTTGGTAGAGATGCAGGACTTCCGCCAGACTATGAGTTCTTTGGTTGATATCGTTCGGGAGCTACGACAGGAGGTTGTCACCCCTGTCACTCAGTTGTCGCTTACGGTCAGCATGCAGCAGTCCGTCACCTACATAGCACTAGTGGTTGCAGCTCCAGTTGACGAGGCACATATTCCAGGGCAGTGGAGGACTCGTACCAGCATACCAGCCCAAAGACAGAGGTTTGGTCGTCGAGACAGATTTCATGGCCGTCGCGGGAGTAGCAGAGGCTTAGGACGAGGACAGTCATTCAGCTCTCATCCCCAGGATGGTCAGCAATCAGCACGTGGATGTTTTCGATGCGGGAGACTTCAGCACTTCGTCAGGGATTGTTCCTTAGCACCTCGCCAGGATCGTTTTCAGAGAGGCCGTGGACGTGGAAGATCCGCTCAGAGGGCTCAGTCAACCAGAGGAGTTCATCCAGCTGCGAGTAGAGGGCAGACACAGGAGTTTGCTTCTACTCATCGGGACGTGCAGACGTCCAATGTGGAGTTTTCAGGTACCCTTGATTCATATGTTCTTTTCATGTATTCGTTTGTTTTCTTGCTGGTACCGTGGTTGGGTAGATTAGTCGTAGTGGTGTTAACTTCTGTCAGCGATTCTTTTGTTGCGCGACACGTATTTCAGTTTTGTGCCAATCGGATGGGAGATAGAGATTCGTCCGTCGTTTTGATCCTTCTAGAGATGTAGGATTTGACGTTCTCCTGGGCATGGATTGGTTAATTGCGTGCTAGGCGTCTGTGGACTACCGTAAGGAAACAAGTTAGGTTTTGTTTCCCCGGCAAGTCAGTTCTTGTTGTGCAGGTGGATAGTTGTGCCGCCTCTCACAGCTTGAATTCAGCCTTTTTCGCTAGTCGGCTACTGAGGAGATGTCGTGGATTCTTGGCGTTCATTCGTGATACTGGAGCCACAGTGGGATCGTTGGATCGGGTTCCTTTCGTGCGAGAGTTTTTCCGATGTTGTTCCGGGCGAGCCGGCGAAGCTTGGGAGATAAAGGATCAGCTGCAGAGTTGTGGTTTAGGGAGTTTTATGCGTCTGAGTGTTTCGCTTTTGGAAGCTCCTATTTCTGTTCGTCAGGGGAAAGACGGCAGTTTAGGGTTGCATATCAACGGATCGTCAATTGAACCGGCTTACGGGCGGATAGGTATCCTTCATCTCGCCGTGGCGATTTCTTCGATCAGCTCCAGAGTGCGAGACATTTTCTAAGTTTGTTTGGGATCATGTCATCATTATTGCGGTTTCGGAGTGATGGCATTCCGAAGACTGCCTTGTGCGTGCTACAGGCTTTGTGTGTATCAGTGAGTCGTTGGATTCCCTGATGCCCTGGCAGCATTCGTAGATGTGATGAACCAGATTTCTGTAGGCCGTTACTTGACCAGTTTTTGTTGTCTTATTTACGACACTCTGGTCTACTTAATTTGTCTTGAGGGACAGGAGTAACACTTGGGGATTTGTTATGCAGATACTGGGAGAGCACCAGCAGTTGCTAAATCCTCGGAGTGTTTCTTGAGGCTTGTTTTGTGTTGACTCCTAGGTCTTGTAGTCACGGGAGACAGTTTCGTATGGTTCCGAGGGAAATCGTGGCCGTACATCTTAGGCCCAGACTTGTGTGCAGGACGGAGATCCGCAGATGGTTGCGCTTAGCAGGTTTTTACCGCCGTTTCATGCAGGATTGCTAGAGTAGTGCTGCACCGTCGACTGAATTGACCAGTAAGGAGGTTTCTTTTCTTCGGACTGAGGCATGTGTACGGAGTTTTCAGCAGTTGAAGATTCAGTTAACAACTGCATCAGTCTTTCTTTGCTTTTGGTTCGGGCGACCTTGTTGTTTAACTGTAATGTTTCTTGAGTGGGCTCGAGTGTGTACTGAGGTTACACTATGGAGTTATCGCTTTTGCTTCCCTACATTTGGAGGAGGTACGAGAAGGATATTCCACTCATGATCTGGAGATGGCCGCGGTGGTTTTGCGTTGGAAATTTGGAGACACTACTTGTTTGAGAGTCGTGTCAGATTTTCCACGGACCACTAGAGCTTGATGAACATCTTCCTGCAGCGGACTTGATTGTTGTGTTAGTCTTCTGCAGATTTACAGTTCTTGTGTGATCGTTGACTATAGCTTGAGTTCGTCTCTACGGAGGGGACAGCTTGCTCATGTCCGCGCCCGACCACTTTCCTTAAATCGTTTTCGCGAGACACTGCCCGTCGAAGCTCGTACTTCAGAGATACTTGAGCATACTCGGCTGGGTAATGATTCGGAGTCCTTGAATTGTGACAATGGTGTGCTAAGTTAGGGACGCGTTTGTGTACCTGGTTTCATCAGGTAGAGACGTGTAATCCTAGAACATGCACATCTGTCAACTCTCTGTTTTCTTTCAAGTTCCGCCAATAGTGACGTGACTTGTGAGATGGTTACGGGTGGACAGGATGTAAGGAGAAGTTTCAGGTTTCGTTTCAAGCTGTCAGTCTTGTTGTGTGCTTGAGTCGAGCATCTGAGGCCGGCTGGAGAGTTGCAACCTTTTACCGTTCCGAAGTAGGAATGGGAGCAGATCTCCACGAATTTCGTTATGGTTTCTACCCAAGTTTGGTTAGGGTGTGACTCCATTCGGATTCTTGTCATCCGGTTATACTCAGTTTGCTCAGTTGTTTTGTTAAAGTTGTGTGTTTGTTTTGTTTGTCGTCAGCAGTTGGGATCGTCACTCGCCATCGTTAGGGTTCTCCTTCGATAGCTGTTATCAGGAGACACTCCAATTGGCCACCCTTAGGCTTAGGGGTTAGGTCGTGTCGATCACCAGTCTGTTGTTTTTCTGACTCTGCGTAAGTAGGATTTTTGGACCCCAGCTAGTCAAGAGCTTCGGAGATAGTCCAGTTGTGTTCAGGTCAGGATGAGAACTGTCCATTGCAAACAGATGTCTTATGCGACTGTGCTGGTCGCAGGGACAGATCATGTATTCCTACGGACTTTCCGATGAATGACGTGTTGGATTTTGGGAAGCTTGTCCCAGGATTTAGGTCTTTCTGAGATCCTATAAGCGAGTTAGTTTCGTTGCCTTTAAATTGGCACTTCCGCCCAGATTATTGGATTTTCACCCCGTATTCCTTGTGATGATACTTTACAATTACCTTCATGACCTTTCTCACATGATTTGGCAACAGACCATTTAGCGTGACGTGATCTTCAGTTCACCAGCAGCCATGTGTGTTAATGGCTCGGCAGGTGGAGGTACCTCGGTCAAGGGTCTTGCCATCTGTGAAGGGTTTCCTTGGACGTAGCCGTATGGTGAGTTAGTCACTTGGGAGGCTGCGAGCGAGATTTGAGGATTTTAATCTTCTCTTTGAAGGTGTGCGTATCGGAATATTTTAAAATTCGGGGACGAATTTCTTTTAAGGGGGGGAGATTGTAACACCTTAGAATGTGTTTTGTAGCTAATTATATTTTAATGTGTGGTTTTTAATAAAAAGTTTACCAAATTAAGTTTTAAATATTTTATCCTATTTAATGTGTATTTTATTAGAATTTTGTTAGGCACACACACACTTGTGCATGTAAACTAGGGTTGTTTTAGGGGTTTAACCATGATTAGCAACCATGGTTAACTAACCATTTCTCCCTAATCTAGATTTAATATTGTTTAAGTGTCATGGTTGTTAAAAAGTGAAAATGAATTTAAAAGGGTTTTAAAATGGAATTTTTAAATTTGGTTGACTTTGAGGTGAGAGAGTGAGCATGGGCATCATGGCATGAGCCATGCCTCATTATGAGAGAGAGAGAGTGAGAAGGGGTCTTTGTTGTGTTCTCATTTCTCCATCTCATTTTCTTACTCTCATTCTCTCACACTCCCTCACACACACACACACACACCCCTCACACTCTCAGCAGCAGCAACAATAGCAAGAGCAGCAGCAGAAGAGGCAACAACAAGATCAACAACAACAACAGCAGCATCACCATCATCAACTCCAGCATCATCATCATCTCAGCAACAACAACAACAAGAACAGCAAGCAGCAGTGGCAGCAGCAGCACCATCAGCTTCAGCATTCATCAGAAGCAGCAGCAGCAGAGGCAGGCATCAGCAACAGCAGCAACAGGAACCCCAGCTCTTGCAGAAGCCCTTCTCCACTTCTTCACCTGCTTCTTGGGGGTCTTTAGGGTATAATTGCTGAACCCAATTCCCCTTATTGCTAGCTTATGTGTTAATTGGTGTCGGTTAGTGTTAATTAGCTAGTTTAGAGCTAGTTTTGGTGATTTGTGAGATGTGGTGATAAATTGTTGATTTTGTTAGCTACCTTAGGTTAATTTAGTGTTAATAAGGCCACTTCAACTGAGGAATAGCCAGATTACACTAAAATACCATAAGGTTTCTATTTTGTGCAAATTAGTGATTTTTGTGACTTCTGAGATCTGCTATGGACCCGGACCTTACAGAGTGAAATTGAGAAGACTGGGACATGATACCTAGGTCTAGATACCACCACCAGAGCACGAACCCACCCCTCCCTAACATGGCCGCCAATTTCTCCATATTGGCCGCAAATTGCGGCCCAGAAGAGGACTGGGGTGTTGGGGTTTTGTGTAGGGTTTCCTGCAGTGTTTTCTAGGTCTTTGGCATGTCTAATTTTGTGATATCTTACCTGTAGGAAAAGCTGGGACTATATATCGTTTTTGGTGTCCGTTGTGTTTGCGCGATACGCGCGATACGTGAGTGGGTTCTGTGATCCAGCGTATCGCGGCGTGTCGCGATGGTTTTAGACGCGTATACACACGATTCAGCGTATCATGCACACACGCGTTTAGTTCGCGACGCGAGTTTCTCGTTTTGGTTCGATATCGCGTTTCGCGGAATATTTTGGCTTATATGTGATTTCCATGTCTTATTTGCAGGTTTGTAGACAGGGACTACGGACACGGCTACAGGGGGAGCAGATGGTAGGATTCACCCAGTGTGGAGTGTAGGTGAGTAGATTTAACATCTACAGGGGAATCGCCCGCATGGCGTTATGCGTCTGGGCTAGGATTCATTTACCTGTCGCACATTCTACGTCATTGTAGAATTGCGCCTTTACTTTATTGCCTTGATATAGTTATACTGTGACTAGCAGCCGTAGGACACTGCATACATTATTGACGGTTCATGTTGCACGAGCACAGATTGTATGCTACACACACACCGTCAATAATTGCCATGTCACACACTACCCCTTATAGCTACTATTGCTTACCACACGTGACATCTAGCCACCGGTATACCTATAGTGTATCATACCTTGAGTGATAGGTACATTTGCACCTTACGATACAGCTACAGGTATACCTTTTAGATATTTTACTTATACCGGGGGATATCTTACTCATATTCTTCTTATACCCAGGGGGGTATACGACATCAGTTCTTATAGGTAGATACCTATACTTGGATGTACTTTACTAATTTTGCATACATCTGGTTCAGCTATATACTTTTGTTACCTGCTCGCATTCAGATATATCGCATATATTATTCCTGGATTTGCGCATTCTTTACTTGGATTTTATATGATGTTTTCGGGATTTGGGAACCGCGGGAGTTCATGAAATTATGCATACATTGAACAACCCAGTTTCCTTGATATGATATTTGCGCGTCCACCATGAGTTTTATCGGTGCTGATTATATACTCCGGACGAGGTGTGGTTGCCGTATGAGAGTACATGGTGGGGCCCGGTATGGTTCCCCTCGGCAAGAAGATCGATGGGTTTGCCGATTGAGCCTGGAGGCGGGCGAGTACCTACCGGTGATTGGTTGGACCTGGCAGTTGTCCGGAGGATACTGGCCAGAGTCGAGAGATGGATGCGGGATGATCTGTACTGTCGGGGCCGAGGGCCGATACCGCAGACGGACCCCGTGGGCCGATCCGGACTGACGGAGCCCGTTATACGAGGATTTCTGTGTTGATGCTTGGCACACTGTTTTCATGATATTTCTTTAACCCCTTTGTATATATAACAGGGGATTTAGCCGTTGTTATATATACCCTTACAACATTATTAGTGGAATTGGTCGCTAATATATGTGTATTGCCCCCATCATACTTATTTCTGTGTATTTACCTTTAGTATGTTAGGCACTTACTTGAGATTTGACTTGGCATATTAGGTGATTCATTGGGATTGGCTATTGGACATACCTATGTGATTGCTGATTTGTACATTCGGGATATAGGAGATTACTCGATATTGTACATTGAGGAGATGTGAGACTTATATGATGTGAGTGCCCAATGTGGGGGCTGATTTGAGGATTTGGGATTTGAGTGTCTTGATGGATTGTGATCCTGCCACGATGTCAGATTTCCGTGGAAATGACATATTCCACCCTATACCTCACCCTTACCTATTTTTATGCACAGATTCATATAGTGGTAGTACCTGTTAGTGTACCCTTATGATAAGTTGCATATCTACATTCTCATATCCTTTTTGCATAGTTATTGCATATTACTGTCATGTTACTGTTGCTTCACATATTGATTGTACCTGCTAGTGTACTCTCCTTTATTCAGCATTTGCATGACATGTTATTACCGTAATCGCATATCTTAGATTCATGCTGTACGTGCATTCCTGCGATTACCTGCATATGTTTTATACTATTCACGAGTTGGCAACTCACCCCCGTTGTGCCACAGGTGTTTCAGGTTGTTCCCCAGGGTAGTCGAGGCAGGCTATTCCTCTATTCAGCTATTCAGTTACTATCTTTTGCCACAGATACCGCATCAGCTCACAGTATACCGTTTTGCTTAGGTGGGTTAGATGATTATCTGTATTTTCTATTATACCTTCGTTGTATTTGTACTCTCCATCTATTATTGTATTGTGGACTTAGAGACTTGGTGAGGACGTATTTGTATATTATTGTGGATTTGTTGTCTTTTATATACAGCTTTCTCTCTACTGTCTTTATTTCTTCGCTACGGCGTCGTATATTTGTATTGTATTCATCTTGGCTGGGTTTTTACAAAAAGGGGTGTTGCTAAAATTTTAAAGAAAGAAAGTAAGACTTTTAAAGAATTTGGGTTGCGATTTCAAATGTTTCAAAACTTATATTATCTTTTCTGTATTTTTTTTGGTTTAGACTTCTGGGTTTTGGCTTTCTTTTGCTACGTTACGTCTTAGGGCGTTGCGTAGTATTAGGGCCGTCACGGGCCAATTTTGGGTCGTGACATTCCCACACCACATCTGATATGGTGTGGTAGGCACAGTCTTAGTTGGAACTCGGTTCAAAAGGTATGCAGCTGATTCTAGTGCATATCCCCAGAATGATCGCGGTAACTCAGCGTTACTCATCATGGAACGTACCATATCCAATAGGGTCCGGTTCCGTCTCTCCGATACACCGTTATGTTGCGGAGTGTACGGAGGAGTAAGCTGAGAGAGAATACCATTATCTTTTAGGTAATCTAGGAACTCAGCACTCAAGTATTCACCACCTCGATCAGATCTCAGTGTCTTGATAGTTTTGCCGGTTTGTTTTTCTTCTTCATTCTTATATTCCTGGAATTTTCCAAAGGCTTCGGATTTATGTTTCATTAAGAAGACATATCCGTACCTTGAAAACTCATCCGTAAAAGTATTGAAGTAAGAATAACCGCTTCGTGCATGCGTAGATATTGGACCGCACACGTCGCTGTGTACGAGTCCCAAGAACTCGCTCGCTCTTTCTCCGTGTCCAGTGAACGAAGTCTTTGTCATCTTTCTTTTGAGACAGGATTGACAAGTGGCATACGATTGATATTCGAACGGATCCAAATATCCTTCTGTATGTAACTTCGTCGACCTTCTCTCATTGATGTGACCCAGTCTACAATGCCATAAGAAAGCCTGGTTTGTTTCCGGAGACTTTCTTTTGTGTATATTCTGGACATTGAAAATCTGTGGTTGGTTTAATACGTATATACCATTGCTTAATGTACCTGTCCCAATCAGAACTTGATTAAGGTGAATGTTTACAACATTGCTTACAAATGCAAATTCATAACCTTCTTTAGATAATAAAGATACAGAAATGATATCACAAGTTGCATTGGGTACAAAATAGCAATTACGCAAAACCAAAACGTGTCCATCTGACAATCCCAGGTGATAGTCCCCTACGGACTCAGCATCCTTGCCAGCTCCGTTTGCAACTCTGGGGGTCATATCACCTGCCTTCAAAACCCTACGCTTTCTCAGTGCCTGCAAAGAATTACATATATGAGATTCTGATCCGGTATCCAATACCCAGAAAGTAGAGTTTATTGAAAGACAGTTTTCAATAACATACACACCTGAAGCCGAAGCCGCAACTTGCTTCGGATCCTGGTTTCTGGCCTTCCAAGCCCTGCAATCTTTCTTCCAGTGTCCCTTCTTATGACAATAGAAGCATTCTTCCTTTCCCACAAGCTGCCCCGCTATCTTTGTTGCCTTTGTTTTTCCCTTCGTATCCACTTTACTAACACCGCCCCTTGGTTTGGCGGGGGCTTTCTTCTTCTTTCCCTTGGCTTTTTCCTTGGACTTAGAAGAGGAAAATCCTCCTACAAACAAAGTGGATATTTCCCTAGCTTTCTGTAGGGTGCCCTCTGCACTCCTCAGCATGTTGAGGAGCTCCGGAAGTTCAACTTCTTTTCCTCGCAAGTTGAAGTTCAGGATAAACTGGGCGTAAGTGGAAGGAAGGGACTAGAGAATCAAGTCCGTATAGAGCTCATTCTCTAACGTGGTCCCAATGTCCTCGAGCTCCTCAATGAAGCCAATCATCTTAAGCACGTGTTCCGCTACCGATAATCCGACGGCCAACCTTGCCGAAAACAGCTTTTTCGAGACTTCGTATCTGGCGATACGAGATTGCTCTCCATACAGTTCTTTTGTATGGAGAAATATGGATTCGAGGTCCATATTCTCGTGCCTCTTCTGATGTTCATTGTCTATAGAGGAAAGCACGAGGCACTTGGCCTTCGCGCAATCGATCTCCCAAGTCTTACGGATTTCCTTATCCGCGACGCCGGAGGTGGGATCTGGGACAGGGGGAGCTTTGGTGATAAGGAGATACCCCAGCTTGTCGTAAGTGATTTACATTTTGACATTCCTGAGCCAATCTTTGTAGTTTGGCCCTGACAGTATGTTTTTATCTAGAAGTAACTTAAGTCCGGTCATGACGATTGGTCGCTGCAATTAGGAGAGAGAGAAGAAACACTCAACATGATGCTCTTGTAAGTTTAGAGTGGTTTTTAATTTGTCTAAACAGGATGGCTCCCACTGTATCTCGAATTCCTCCTCAAACCAGAAAGGAAGAATTAGTCGGGATCAATCTCACCGTACAATACTTGCTTAACCGTTCAGCCAGGCCAGTTTTGGTACTTCGAGGGAGGTTTTCCAACGCTTTCGCGAAGTTCCTTAATTAAATAACCTCTTTTCCCTGGGAGCGTAGCCCCGCTAACACCTTTCTAGACACCTACTTGGTTTATAGCATTGATCGTTAAGTGAGAAATTTCCCGAGGAGTAGCATATACTCAAAGTAGGATCGGGATCCAAATATCATCGCGTGACAAAACTGAAGGAATCCTACCAGAATCATCACACTCCAAATGGTATGCAGCGCTAGCGAGTTTCTGGTTCTTTAGAAACTCCCGATGTGGATTTTTGCCCCATGCTCTTATGACCTTGACTTTGGCCAACAAATCATAAGAAACATGTCATGTTCTGCCCGTCATTCTCCAGGTTAATTTGAACCCACCCATACCTACCCTTGACTTTGGCCAACAAGGCAGTATGACTGTCCCAAACCAACACATCTATCTATGCTGCACATGAATACCCAATAGCTACCAATCACTATGCCTTGACTTTGGACAACAAACATAGCTTGAATACTATTGACCATCCATGAGAAACGACGGAGGGCTACGAATGGTTTTGGCGAAACCGTGAACGTAGTGAACTTGATATAATCGATAGAGCGAGATAGCTTTTAAAAGGAGTGGCTTAAGCTCCGCGTTTAAAAGTTGTTTTTGAAAAGAAACCGAGTGGTTTTTGAAAGTGTTCCAACGACTTTACTTTGGTTTATTTTCTTGCATTAAATTTAATGCGTCCCATCATTTAATCCTACCATTGCAGAAACCAACCAAAATATGACGTACGCTTATGCCATCCGCATTCGCCACGGGGCCCCGACATTACCCGTTAGGTTACTTAACTAACGACAGAGCTGGGGATGGACTAGCGCGGATGCAAAACATAAGCAACGCCTAAATAGATATCATATATAGATATATTGCAATGATAGCCATTCCAGATCACAGATGAACACATTGGATATACTAGGAATCCGCAATTCGTACGAGCCTGTAACGAAAAGCGGATTACACGGTCGCGGTGAATAGCCAATACCCCACCCAAGACCCCTACGGGTGCGGCAAACTACCCGCCAAATACCTGAAGCGAAGCAACCTCCCTCAACGACATGAGTAGGCCACTCGACACTTCGAGGTACCCGGTAGTTTGTGTGAGTGTATATGCCCTAGAGGCCATTACTATATCATACTAGCTTGTATATTACTTAATGGAAGCTTGGGATATTCACAGTTGTATAGACAATCTTGCTCAAAATGGTAGTATGCTACTTGGTTTGTTTCTACTTTAATATGTGCATGTGTTTCTTTTAGCATATCGCTTATACATATTAGTAGAGCCCTTAGGATCTTTGCTTGATTACCAGCGTTGTGATGGCAATCAAACTTGTGGGGGCTGGGTAATCTATAAGCACATCCTTATACGGGTCCCTAGTCGCAGGACTATCGAGACAGGGCATCGATACTCCGGAGTAGACTAGCGTATGCGCTTCTCATCCCAGCACGGGAGGTGGTCTGTCCCACAGCCATCAGTACGTCGTACTGGAGATAGTATGCGGGTGCTCGTTAGGTTATGAGTACACTGGACAGGACTCGTCGGGAAATGTTGGTTGGTATTATACCTATCGTCAGTTATGAGTTCCCAGGTGACATGAGTACAGCTTAGTCCGTTGACTTGACACTGTCACTTCGCCTCGAGTGTGTTCCCACTGTTCTTTGATTACTACCCTACCACGGCTCAAAGCAGTCATGCAAACAGATAGTTTTTGGGTGCAGTCCCGAAGCACTTGGAGGTAGTGACGGTTAGACAGGATTCGTCTCTCCCGGTATTGGGGGTTGATATCGCGCTGTGTTTAGGAGAGCCATTACACAAAGTCCCTGGCCAGGGCAAGCGAGATAGACTGGTAGGTTTCCAGTGTTATCTCAGGTGTTCTGGGCTACACTCCGACACGACTTGTACCGCTAGTAGGGGACTGACGTTTACCGCTCCCCTAGGCCCGCCATGCGATGTATCAGACGAACAGACCGGACTGTACGGAGATTGTCACATACAGGCTCAGTAGGAGTTCGGATGGGTTTATCTCATCGGCCTTCTTATCGACATCTACCTGGGGACCGTTACGTACAGCTAGTGCCAATTGCGGTCTGTGGTTAAACCCACTGCCAGCGTAGTGTTGAGTCTTTAGAGTCCCACACAGAGAGTTTCCCTGCACTGAGCGAAACGTGTAGAGGCCGTATGGTTTTATGGCAGGGCTGGGATCACTTACGTACACTTGTGTGCGTATGCTGTTCGGGCAGGCAATACTTGAAGGCTTTAGTTTAAGCCGGATCTTAGTATTGCACGGATAGATTTGTTTTGTCTTCAGTGCATTCGCATTCTACAGAATGCGGATGCGGATGTGTATGCACAGTTGTGAGGAGCTAAGAAGGAGGAGGTGCCACATTAGGGTTTTGGCAGTTGGTTCGGCCAAAACCGTTATGTGGCAGGCTCATTAGGGTTTTGGCAATTCGTTCGGTCAAAACCATTATGAGCCGCGGACATTACTTACTAATCATTTCAGTGATAATTTTGTGATGGCTAATTGCTTTGACCATTTGACCACTCTTGACTTTGTTGACCCGTTGACCAAAGTTGACCTTGACCTTCATGAGAGGTCTACACTCTTCTTTGGTTTTCTTTTTCTTTTTGGATTATGAAAATGGTCATGTCAATGTAGCCATCAACTTTATCATGATAGGATTAGTAATGATGATCTTGAGTATTATTGAACCATGGTTCATTTTTTTTGTTCATTATTCTTTTCTCAATCTCTCTCCTAAAGGGAGAAGAAAAGAAAAGCTCCATGGTTTCTAGTGCTCCTTCTTCCTCCTCCTCTTAATTCATTCTTTTGATCTCATGTGTTCAGAGAAAAAGAATCCACATAGACAAATACTTCCATCAACCTCTTCTACACAACCTAGGACTTCAAGACTAGCGATCTTGTTGCCCATGTTGCCTCGGCTCGAGGTGGAGCTCGGTGTACATCTCTCGGGTGGATCGTCTTCAACTCAAGAAGGCCGCAGAGGTGACCAAGATCCGGATTGACCCTCGGAGCGTGGATAGATGAACCGGATAGCGGAGAGAAGACCCGAAGGACCGGTTTCGTGAGGTATAATTTCTACGGCATAGTAGTTAACGCCTCTAGTAGTTTGTTAGTTTCTAGTTTAGCAAAGATCCGGCTTTTAGTCCATGTTGCCTTTGCGCCAAAAAAATTTTTTCGCCGTTTCCGCCTCCTCGTAAGAACCGGGATGAGCAAGGTGGACTTACAGTTTGTGCACCCCCTCCATGGGTCTATCCTAGGAGCAAAAACAGTAAAAGAAATTATACTATAACGGCTACAACCTCATCCCGGTTGTGCGGCCAAATAAATAATATTACATCAATTACAAATTACATGAATTGAAAGAAAAGAAAACTCTTATCTCACAACCCCCCGCCTATTCACCCGCGACAATCCAATGAATTCATATACACATACCATCAACATTACAGATCACAGATATGTATAACCCCCATTAATCGACGTATAGCGATTAGCAGACGTTCAATACATATAACACATCACAGATATAAACCCGTTAGCTTAAGTCTTTAGAGGTTCGATCAAAATACGGATTTTTAAGCCCCAAAAACAAATTTTGCTTTCTGGAAAATCTGGGCAGAAAAAACATATTGTAAAAATCCCAAAACACCCCTCTGAACACACTGCAGGAAAAATCGCCCACGACCGAGTCAACTCAGTCGCGGATCCGCGGCGGGAGCATGCTCCTTCTGCTGTTCCGCGGCGCGTTGATCGATTCAGTGGACCATTTTCCTACAGTTTGTTCTAAAAACCCTGAGCCGAATTTTAAGGTAAGATTTATTATTTTTTGAACAGGAAAAAAATTCGGCAGAAAGTATACATTGCGGGCGTGTTTCGCGACTTTTTCTCCGATCAAACTTCTAGTTACTTTGCTAACATGTTAGATAGTATTTAACTAGGCTCTGATACCACTGTAAGTCCATGCTACCCTTTCCCGGTTCTTTGGCATTGCGGAAATGGTGAAAAACGATTTTTCTTAGAGTGGTAATATGGACTCAAAATACGGATCTTTGTTAAACAACTACCTAACAACCTAACTAGGAGTTTTACCTACTCGGTTAGGGGGTTATACCTTAACTTGAACTCCTTCGTCTTCAACTCGTTGCGGTGGTCGGATTGGCCTCACCTCGTCGTCTCCTCGCGCCGAAGATGGATCCACCCGAAAGCTTCTACCTTTTGGCTTCTACTACAAACTAGAAGAAACTAGAACACTTGGTTTGCTAAACCTTGTGAACTAGGATGAGTAGAGAAGTGATATGGGTTTTCTTTTATCTCTAAGGCAATGTTTCTCAACTCATGAGAGGGAGTTGCCTTGAGCTAGAGAGAGAGCAAGAGAAAGAGGGAGAGAGCTTGAGCAAGAGAGAGAAATGAAAAGAAAGAATGAATAATTCTTTTTCCATCCAAGCTCTCATAATCCAAAAGCATCATAACACATAATGATAATGGAGTATTATGTGATGGTTATCATCATATCAAAAGGCAATATCATTTCATGCATTAAATGCAATGTGTGAACAAATAAGCAAGCAAAAGTCTTTGCATGAAATGTTAGCCATAGCAATGATGGTGGTCAACAAGTCTAACCTAGTCAACCGGTCAACAAAGTCAACAAGTCAACAAAGTCAACCTTTCAACCCAACCATGGCACAATAATACTTAATTATCATTAATCATATTTCTTATTTCCATTAGGGTTTAGCAAACGTCAATAGTCAACAACCCTAATGAGAAACCTCTACCTCTGTCTCTGTCAACCGTGCATACACACCCGCATCCGCGTTCCGAGGAACACGAATGCAAACGAGATAAAATCAATCCCAAAACGTATACTAGGATCTGGCTTAACCCAAAGCCTACTAGTAATAACTGCCCGGACACTAAACGTGCACAAGTGCACGGATGTGACCGAACCCTGTCGCAAAACCATGCGACCTGTCGCAAAACCATACGACCTGTACTCTTTTGCCTAAAGGAGAATAGGTCTGTGTGTGGGACTCTAAAGACTCGACACTACGCTGGCAATGGGTTTAACCACAGACCGCAAGCGGCACTAGCTGTGCGTAACGGCCCCCGGGTAGATGCCGATAAGAAGACGGATGAGGTGAAACCCATCTGAACTCGTACCGAGCCTGAATGTGACAGTCTCCGTACAGTACGGTCTGTTCGTCTGAGAATATCGCATGGCGGGCCTAGGGGGGCGGTAAACGTCAGTCCCCTAATAGTTGTACAAGTCGTGTCGGAGTGTAGCCCAGAACACCCTGAGATAACACTGGAAACCTACCAGTATATCTCGCTTGCCCTGGCCAGGGACTACTTGTGTAATGGCTCTCCTAGACACAGCGCGATATCAACCCACAATACCGGGAGAGACGAATCCTGTCTAACCGTCATTGCCTCCAAGTGCTTCGGGACTGCACCCAACTACTACCTGTTTGCAGGACTCCTTTGAGCCGTGGTAGGGTAGTAATCAAAGTACAGTGGGAACACACTCGAGGCGAAGTGACAGTGTCAAGTCAGCGGACTAAGCTGTACTCGTGTCACCTGGGAACTGATAACTGACGATAGGTATTGTACCAACAAATCAGTTCCCGACGAGTCCTGTCCAGTATACTCGTAACCTAACGAGAACCCGCATATTATCTCAAGTACGACGTACTGACGGCTGTGGGACAGACCGTCTCCCCTGCTGGGATGAGAAGCACATACGCTAGTCTACTCCGGAGTATCGATGCCCTGTCTCGACAGTCCTAGGACTAGGGACCTTTATAAGGATGTGCTTGTGGATTACCCAGCCCCCACGAGTGTGACTGCCATCACAACGTTGGTAATCAAGCAAAGATCCTAAGGGCTTTACTAATATGTATAAGCAATATGCTAAAAGAAACACATGCACATATTAAAGTAGAAACAAACCAAGTAGCATACTACCATTTTGAGTAAGATTGTCTATACAAGGTGAATATCCCAAGCTTCCATTAAGTAATATACAAACTAGTATGATACAGTAATGGACTCTTGGGCATATACACTAACACTCATTTCCTATTGTGCTTGGACTTGGTATTAATGAGATACAACACCATTATTGACGGTTCATGTTTCACGAGCACTAATTGTATGCTACACACACACCGTCGATAAGTGCCATGACACGCACAATACCTATATATATGTGATATTGTATTGTTTAGGGACATTGAGACTTGATCCTTATTTTCCTTCGTGCATATGACATATAGCATACCAGTATACCTACATGCTTACACATATGTCTTGACATGCTTACATGCTAGTTACCCATATACCTATATGGTATTGTACCATTAGTGATAGGTATATACACATATGAGACATAGCTACATGTACATCTTGCATATATGCTTACACATATACCTGGAGGGTATTACATCATTATGGATAGGTAGATACACATATCTTGCTATACCGATATGGTTACGCACACCTGGCTATAGCTACATGTTCACCTTTATTTGATATTATATGGACTTGGCGAAATTAGGAACCGCATGATATATATATTAACTTGTTGCAGTTAAATAGCGGCTTCTCCTTTATATGCTCATATTACTGTTTCATGTTGCATATATTATATTCATGGATTTCATATGATGTTTTACTCCTAAGTATATATATATATGAGTGGAATGGGACGCTGATATATATGTACACATATATAATGATCTATGCAATTATAATTATTGATTTCTTGATGTTTTCTGGATTTGAAGACCGTGGTAGTTTCATGAAATTATGCATTATTTGAAAAACCCGGTTTCTTTTGATATGTTATTTCAGCAGCCACCATGAGATTTATCGGTTCTGATATATATATACCCCATGCGAGGAGCTGTGTGGGCCGTGTGCGGGTACATGGTAGGGCCCGGAGGTACCTGGGGCAAGAAGATCGCAGGTGATGGCGATGAGTTAGTGGGGGAACCATACCTACCGGTGACAGTATTGGACTCATTGGTGATCGCGGAGATATCGAACGGAGTCATGTATGTATGGATACGTCGAATTTCGAGTGTCGAAGCAGGGCACTCGAGTTTTCGAGATAGCGTATGATACGTACCTATCAGGGCCAGTCGGTGTGACAGCGCCTGATAGAGGGGTATTTATGTGTCGATGCTAGACACTAGTTTTCATGATGTTTTCGGGTGTCGGGGTTTGACACTCAGGTTTCTATGAGACTTACATGATGTGTTTTATCCATACTCAGCATTTATTTATTATACAATCTTCATGTATTAGTACTACCTGATAGAGTACCTTTCATGACTGTTGCATACATATTGCCATTTATTGCTATCAGCTTGCATGTGTTAGATTCGCGTTGTACGTGCATACTTGCGATTACCTGCATATGTTATTTTCTATTCACGAGTTGGCAACTCACCCCCGTTGTGCCACAGTGTTTGCAGGTAGTCCCTCATGGCAGTAGTGGGCAGGGCTTTTCTATCTATCGCATCATCTTTTACAGCGGATACTGCTTCGGCTGACTGTATGCAGTTTTTCTATAGGTGGGTTTTACAGTTATCCGATGTTACTTATTGTATATCTTTGTACCTCATACTCTCCATCTACCACTTTCATGTATTGACTTAGAGACGAGTTGTGAGGACGATATTGTATATCTTTGGTGACTCGTGTTGTCTTTTATGCAGTTTATTTATATCGTCTTTTATTTCTTCGCTACGGCGTCGTATATTTGTTGTGGTGGTTGTTTTCCGCCTTTGGGCGTGGATTTTGCTCCCGTTTGGGATGCTTTACTTATATTTATGTTGTACCCATTTTTGGGGTTAGTTTTTACAAAGGAGGTGCTGCCAAAAGTTTTTAAGAAACTAAATTGGACTTTAAAGAATTTGTACTCGAGATTATCAAAATTTTTAACAATGTTCTTACTACTTTTGATTGTTTAGATTGCTGGGTTTTCGACTTACTTAAATTGCGTTACGCCTGTAGACGTTGCGTATTTTAAGGGCCGTCACATGCCAATTTTCGGGTCGTGACATGTATAATCCGACCGGTTGCTATATCTATAATAAGACTGGTTTACCAACATGATATTCACATTGATGTTCTGTGTTGCACTGATGTTATGGATGGATTGTCGTGATGGATAGCCTTGTGTGCAATGTTAGATGTACAGTTCAGATTCATTTATGTATTCATTATTGCGGGGCGAGCGTCTGACATGTGGAATATCGTTTTTACCAATTTGTATATTCTTTTATTGGGGAACGGCCGGGTTGAGGTCAATATCACCGTTGTATATATATTTTCTTTTCTTGACTAGAATTACCCCGCAGAGGAGTGCTCAAATAGCCGAGTTCTAGAGGTCAACGGGCCCGCATCTTATGGCGTTGAGACCGGGGGGCCTTGCTCTAGAATTGGCGGGCTATTCGCCACACTCGTAGGGTGTATAGGTTGACCCATGGATTGGTGCTCAAGTTACCGGATTCTGTGAAGTGCTGGGTGGCCCATTCACTTTGTTGATTTGGGTTTCCTCACTTCGGGGATTGGCGGGTAACTTATCGCACTCATAGGGGTATAGGTTCTTCATTGCATTGGCTATCCAAACGACCAGGAAACGTCGCGTATCATTTATGGCTCAAATAAAATGTGGGGCTCCTAGATTATCCGCTATTCCATATTGTTGTTCGCATGCCCATGATAATTTTTATTTTCCTTCGATATGGATATATATATATATATATATATATATATATATTCAGTAGATGCTTCTATAAGTTTTGCATCCGCGCTAGTCATGCCCCCGCTCTGCCGTTAGTTAAGTAGCCTAACGTTGTATGACGGGCCCCCATGGCGAATGCGGATGACATATAAAAAGCATGTTATTTTGGTTGTTTCTTTTGTGCCTTGGAAACTTAAAATGATAGGAACACATTATCTGAATAATGCAAAGAAAAATAAACCTAAATGATATTGTCGAAACCAATTTTAAAACTGCTCGGCTTTCTTCAAAACTCATAGTCGTATTCTTTTGTTTTGTATAGTGGTATTCGGTTAGGAGTATCCCGCACCTCATTCTATGAGGGAAGAGCCTTGATCCCTTCACTGGGAGTTTGCTCTTAAGTAAAGGTTTATGTCACTAGTTTTAAAAAGCAGAGATTAAACCATTCCATTTCAAAGCCGCTCGAGTTCCTTCAACGATATCAAGTTCATTACGTTAAAGGTTTTTCACCAAAAACTAGCCGTAGCCCTCCGTCATTTCAGATTAGTATTGCTTAGTATTAGTGCTGCGTTTGTTGATCTTGTCAAGCCTTAGTGTGCGGTGGCTCTGTAATACTTTTCTGTCGTATGGATATGTGGATTAGTTAGGACAGTCGTGCGACCTTGTTGACTGTGTCAAGGGCTCATGTGGGTGGGTTTAATGCAATAAAGATAATGACCGGTTGAACTTGACTAGGACCTTTTGATTTGTTGACTATGTCAAGATCACTTGGGTCCTAGGGTCAAAAACCATATCGAGAGTTTCAAACATACGGGAAACTTTCCAGGCATGCACATACCTTCTGGAGTGTGGTGACTTGAGTGGATTCCGTCAGGTTATCACATGATGATAGTTGGGTCCCGATTCCCACTGATGAGTGTTAGTGTATATGCCCTAGAGGCCATTACTGTATCATACTAGTTTGTATATTACTTAATGGAAGCTTGGGATATTCACCTTGTATAGACAATCTTGCTCAATATAGTAGTATGCTACTTGGTTTGTTTTTGCTTTAATGTGTACATGTGTTTATTTTAGTATATCGCCTATACACATTAGTGGAGCCCTTAGGATCTTTGCTTGATTACCAGCGTTGTGATGGCAGTCACACTCGTGGGGGCTGGGTAATCTATAAGCACATCATTATGCAGGTCCCTAGTCGCAGGACTATCGAAACAGGGAATCGATACTCCGGAGAAGACTAGCGTATGCGCTTCTCATCCCAGTGTGGGAGACGGTCTGTCCCACAGCCGTCAGTACGTCGTACTTGAGATAGTATGCGGGTGTTCGTTAGGTTACGAGTACACTGGACAGGACTCGTCAGGAACTGTTGGTTGGTACTATACCTATCGTCAGTTATCAGTTCCCAGGTAACATGAGTATAGCTTAGTCCGCTGACTTGACACTGTCACTTCGCCACGAGTGTGTTCCCACTATACTTAGATTACTACCCTACCATGGCTCAAAGGAGTCGTGCAAATAGGTAGTAGTTGGGTGCAGTCCCGAAGCACTTGGAGGCAGTGACGGTTAGACAGGATTCGTCTCTCCCGGTATTGGGGGTTGACATCGCGCTGTGTCTAGGAGAGCTATTAGACAAGTAGTCCCTGGCCCGGGCAAGCGAGATATACTGGTAGGTTTCCAGTGTTATCTCAAGGTGTTCTTGGATACACTCCGACAAGACTTGTACCGCCCCTAGGCCCGCCATGTGATGTATCTGACGAACAGACCGGACTGTACGAAGATTGTCACATTCAGGATCAGTAGGAGTTCAGATGGGTTTCACCTCGTCCGTCTTCTTGTCAGCATCTACCTGGGGACTGTTACGCACAGCTAGTGCCGCTTGCGGTCTGTGGTTAAACCCACTGCCACCGTAGTGTCGAGTCTTTAGAATCCCACATAGAAAGCTATTCGCCTTTAGGCAAAAGAGTAGAGGTCGCATGGTTTTGCGACAGGTCGCATGGTTTTGCGACAGGGTTCGGTCACATCCGTGCACTTGTGCACGTTCAGTGTCCGGACAGTTAACACTAGCGAGCTTTGGTTTAAGCCAAATCCTAGTGTACGTTTTGGGATTGGTTTTATCTCGTTTGTATTCGTGTTTCTCGGAACGCGGATGCGGGTGTGTATGCACAGTTGACAGAGGATTCTCATTGGGGTTGTTGACTGTTGACTGTTGACCATTGACATTTGCTAAACCCTAATGAGAATAAGAAACGTGATTATGATAATATTAACTAAGTATTATTATGTCATGGTTGAGATGAGGGGTTGACTTTGATGACTTGTTGACTTTGTTGAACGGTTGACTAGGTTGGACTAGTTGACCATCATCATTACAATGGCTATCATTTCATGGCAAAGACTTTTGCTTGCTTGTTTGTTTTTGCAAAATGAGTGCATGAAATGATATGGCCATTTTGACTTGAACCATCATATAATACTCAATTACTATTATGAGTAATCATGTTTTTGGATTATGAGAGCTTGGATGGCAAAAGACTTACTCATTCTCTCATTTGCTTTCTCTCTCTTGCTTGAGCTCTCCCTCTTGCTCTTCTTCTTGCTCTCTCTCTAGCTCAAGGCAACACCCTCTCATGAGTTGAGAAACATTGCCTTAGAGATAAAAGAAAACCCATATCACTTCTCTACTCATCCTAGTTCACAAGTTTTAGCAAACCAAGTGTTCTAGTTTCTTCAAGTTCGAAGAAGAAGCCAAAGGTAGAAGCTTTCAGGTGGATCCATCTTCGGCGCAAGGAGACGACGAGGTGAGGCCGATCCGTACACCGGAAAGTGTTGAAGACGAAGGAGTTCAAGAAAGGTATAACCCCCTAACCGAGTTGGTAAAACTCTTGTTAGGTTTGTTAGTTAGTTGTTTAACAAAGATCCGTATTTTGAGTCCATGTTACCACCTCTTGAAAAATCATTTTTCATCATTTTCGCAAGCCCGTAAGTACCGGGAGAGGTATCGTGGACTTACAGTGGTATCAGAGCCTAGTTAAAAACTATCTAACATGTTAGCAAAGTAAATAGAAATTCGATCGGAGAAAAAGTCGCGAAAAATCCCCGAAAAATCAAGTTTTTGGCGATTCTGTATTCTGTTCAAAAATTAATAAATCTTGCACCAAAAATCGACTCAGGCTTTTGTTAAGACACCCAAGAAAACAGGTCCACTGACTCGGTCAAAGCGCCGCGGAACCGCGGCAGGAGCATGCTCCCGCCGTGGATCCGCGGCCGAGTTGACTCAGTCGTGGTACTGTGTTCCTGTAGAGTGTCTCTGGGGATGTTTTAGGATTTTAGAGTATGTTTTTTCAGCCCAAATTTTCCAGAATGCAAAATTTGTTTTTGGGGCTTAAAAAACCCGTATTTTGATCGAAATTCTAAAAGACTTAAGCTAACGGGTTATATCTGTGATGTGATATATGTATTGAACGTTTGCTAATCGCTATATGTCGATTAGTGGGGGTTATACATATCTGTGATCTGTAATGTTGATGATATGTGTATATGAATTCATTGAATTGTCACGGATGAATAGCCGGGAGGTTGTGAGATGAGAGTTTTTCCTTTTATCTTTCAATTCATGTAATATGTAAATTGATGTAATATTATTTTTGGCCGCACAACTGGGTCGGGGTTGTAGCCGTCATTGTATAATTTCTTTTTACTGTTTTTGCTCCTAGGATAGACCCAAGGTGGGGTGCATAAACTACCGGGTATCTCGAAGTGCCGAGTGGCCTACTCACGTCGTTGAGGGAGGTTGCTCCGCTTCAGATATTTGGCGGGTAGTTTTCCGCACCCGTAGGGTTCTAGGGTTGGGTATTGGCTATTTATCGCGAATGTGTAATCCGCTTTTCGTTACAAGCTCGTACGAATTGCGGATTCCTAGTATATCCAATGTGTTCATTTGGGATCTGAAATGGCTATCATTGCAATATATCTATATATGATATTATTTAGGCGTTGCTTATGTTTTGTATCCGCGCTAGTCCAGCCCCCGCTCTGTCATTAGTTAAGTAACCTAACGGGTAATGACGGGGCCCCGTGGCGAATGCGGATGGCATAAGCGTACGTCATATTTTGGTTGTTTTCTGCAATGGTAGGATTAAATGATAAGACGCATTGGAATTAATGCAAGAAAAAATAAACCAAGTAAAAGTCGTTGGAACACTTTCAAAACCACTCGGTTTCTTTTCAAAAATAACTTTTAAACGCGGAGCTTAAGCCACTCCTTTTAAATGCTATCTCGTTCCTTCGATTATATCAAGTTCACTACGTTCACGGTTTTGCCAAAACCATTCGTAGCCCTCCGTCGTTTCACATGAATGGTCAATAAGTATTAAAGCTATGTATGTTGGCCAAAGTCAAGGCATGGTGATTGGTAGCTATTGGGTATTCATGTGCAGCATAGATAGTTGTGTTAGTTTTGGGCAGCCGTTCTACCATTTTGGCCAAAGTCAAGGGTATGTGCGGGTGGGCTCAAATTAACCTGGAGAATGACGGGTATAACTTGACATGTGACTTATGATATTTTGGCCAAAGTCAAGGTCATAAGAGCATGGGGCAAAAATCCACATCGGGAGTTTCAAAAGAACTGAAACTTGCTAGCGCTGCATACCATTTGGAGTGTGATGATTCTGGTAGGATTCCTTCAGTTTTGTTACGTGATGATATTTGGATCCCGATCCTACTGTGAGTATATGCTACTCCTCGGGAAATTTCTCACTTAACGATCAATGCTATAAACCAAGTAGGTGTCTAGAAAGGTGTTAGCGGGGCTACGTCCCCAGGGAAAAGAGGTTATTTAATTAAGGAACTTCGCGAAAGCGTTGGAAAACCTCCCTCGAAGTACCGACACCAGGCTGGCCGAACGGTTAAGCAAGTATTATACGGTGAGATTGATCTTGACTAATTCTTCCTTTTTGGTTTGAGGAGGGATTCGAGAAATAGTGGGAACCATCCTGTTTAGACAAATTAAAAACCACTCTAAACTTGCAAGAGCATCATGCTAAAGTGTTTCTTCTCTCTCTCCTAATTGCAGCGACCAAACATCATGACCGGACTTAAGTTACTACTAGATAAAAATATACTGACAGGGTCAAACTACAAAGATTGGCTCAGGAATGTCAAAATGGCAATCACTTATGACAAGTTGGGGTATCTTCTTACCACCAAATCTCCCCCTGTCCCAGGTCCCAAAACCAGCGTTGCGGATAGGGAAATCCGTAAGACCTGGGAAATCGATTGCGCGAAGGCCAAGTGCCTCGTGCTTACCTCTATGGACAACGAACATCAGAGGAGGCACGAGAATATGGACCTTGAATCCATATTTCTCCATACAAAAGAACTGTATGGAGAGCAATCTCGTATCGCCAGATACGAAGTGTCGAAAAAGCTGTTTTCGGCAAGGTTGGCCGTCAGATCATCGGTAGCGGAACACGTGCTTAAGATGATTGGCTTCATTGAGGAGCTCGCGGACCTTGGGACCACGTTAGAGAACGAGCTCTATACGGACTTGATTCTTCAGTCCCTTCCTTCCACTTACGCCCAGTTCATCCTGAATTTCAACTTGCAAGAAAAGGAAGTTGAACTTTCAGAGCTCCTCAACATGCCGAGGAGTGCAGAGGGAACCCTACAGAAAGGTAGGGAAACATCCACTTTGTTTGTAGGAGGATCTTCCTCTTCTAGGTCCAAGGCGAAAGCCAAGGGAAAGAAGAAGAAAGCCTCCGCCAAACCAAGGGGCGGTGTTAGTAAAGTGGATACGAAGGGAAAGGCAAAAGCAACAAAGATAGCGGGGAAACTTGTGGGGAAGGAAGAGTGCTTTTACTGTTATAAGAGTGGGCACTGGAAGAAAGATTGCAGAGCTTGGAAAGCCAGAACACAGATCTGAAGCAAGTTGCGGCTTCAGCTTCAGGTGTGTATGTTATTGAAAACTGTATATCAATAAACTCTACTTCCTGGGTATTGGATACCGGATCAGGATCTCATATCTGTAATTCTTTGCAGGCATTGAGAAACCGTAGGTTTTTGAAGGCAGGTGACATGGCCCTCAAAGTTGCAAACGGAGCTAGCATGGATGCTAAGACCGTTGGGGACTATCACCTGGGAATGTCAGATGGACATGTTTTGGTTTTACGTAATTGCTTTTTTGTACCCAACGCAACTTGTAATATCATTTCTATATCTTTGATTTCTAAAGAAGGTTATGAATTTGCGTTTGTAAGTAATGTTGTAAACATTCACCTTAATCAAGTTCTGATTGGGTCAGGTACATTAAGCAATGGTATATACGTATTAAACCAACCACAGATTTTCAATGTCCAGAATACACACAAAAGAAAGTCTCCGGAGATAAATCAGACTTTCTTATGGCATTGTAGACTGGGTCACATTAATGAGACAAGGTTGACGAAGTTACATACAGAAGGATATTTGGATCCGTTCGAATATCAATCATATGCAACTTGTCAATCCTGTCTCAAAGGAAAGATGACAAAGACTCCGCTCACTGGACACGGAGTGAGAGCGAGCGAGCTCTTGGGACTCGTACACAGCGACGTGTGCGGTCCAATGTATACACATGCGCGAAGCGGTTATTCTTACTTCATTACTTTTACGGATGACTTTTCAATGTACGGTTATGTCTTCTTAATGAAACATAAATCCGAAGCCTTTGGAAAATTCTAGGAATATAAGAATGAAGTAGAAAAACAAACCGGCAAAAGTATCAAGATAGTGAGATCGGATCGAGGTGGTGAATACTTGATTGCCGAGTTCCTGGATTACTTAAAAGAGAATGGAATTCTCTCTCAGCTTACTCCTCCATACACTCCGCAACATAACGGTGTATCGGAGAGACGGAACCGAACCCTATTGGATATGGTACGGTCCATGATGAGTAACGCTGAGTTACCGCGATCATTATGGGGATATGCACTAGAATCAGCTGCATACCTTTTGAACCGAGTTCCAACTAAGACTGTGCCTACTACACCATATCAGATGTGGTGTGGGAAGAGAGCCTATCTTAATCACATTAAGACATGGGGAAGTCCAGCTTTTGTCAAAAAGCAGCATGCGGACAAGCTCGAGGCACGCTCAGTACAGTGCAAGTTTGTGGGATATCAAAAGAACTCCAAGGGATATTTCTTCTGTTGCGAAGAGGAACAAAAGGTTTTTGTTTCTCGGCATGCCCACTTTTTGGAAACTCAGTATTTGGAGAATCAGATAAGTGGGAGCGCAATAGAACTGGAAGAAATTCCAGAACCACGAGCTATTACTGAAAGCTTGGTAGAACCAGAGGGTTCAAAAGAACATGACATTCCTACGCCGCTCCGCAGGAGTAATAGGCAGTCTCATCCGCCCGAGAGATACTACGGTTTTCACATAGACGGGGATAGAGAAGATTGCATCATTGATTATGATGAGCCGACTAGCTTCCAGCAGGCCATTCAGAGCGTTGACTCGGTAAAATGGCTGGATGCAATGCGGACCGAAATGGAGTCCGTGTACACCAACAAAGTATGGACGTTGGACGTTGCTCCAGATGGGGTAAAACCCGTAGGATGCAAGTGGATCTTCAAAAGGAAGATTGGTGTAGATGGACAGGTTGAGACCTATAAAGCTAGACTGGTTGCAAAGGGTTTTCGTCAAAGACCTGGTTTGGACTATGACGAGACCTTTTCTCCAGTAGCTATGCTGAAATCCATTCGGATCCTTCTTGCCATTGTTGCCTTCCACGATTATGAGATTTGGCAGATGGACGTAAAGACCGCTTTTCTAAATGGAAATTTAGAGGAGTGTGTCTATATGGACCAGCCAGAGGGTTTCATTCAGAGTGGGAGCAGCGGAAAGGTGTGTAAGTTGCTTAAGTCCATCTATGGACTATAGCAGGCATCGCGGAGTTGGAACTTCTGTTTTGATGTGACGGTCAAAGAATTTGGCTTTATCAAAAATCCAGATGAACCATGCATCTATAGTAGATTTGTAGCGAGAACTGTAGTATTCCTCATTTTATACGTGGATAATATTCTCTTAATAGGAAATGACATTCCTATGCTACAATCTGTCAAAGGGTTCTTGTCACACAGGTTCTCCATGAAAGACCTGGGTGATGCCCCATACATTCTGGGGATCCGGATCTATCGTGACAGATCCAAGAGTTTACTGGGACTCTCATAGTTCAGGTATATCGACACCATACTGAAAAGATTCAGTATGGAAGATTCCAAGCGCGGTAATCTGCCGGCTTGTCACGGGATCACCCTCTCCAAAGAGATTTCTCCCAAGACTGATTTGGAAAGGGATCGCATGTCTATTATACCCTACGCTTCTGCGGTAGGCTCTATAATGTATGCGATGTTGTGTACCAGACCAAATGTAGCTTATGAACCAAGTGTGGTAAGCCGGTATGAGTCAAACCCTGGGGAGAAGCACTGGATAGCAGTAAAGAACATTCTCAAGTACCTGAGAAGGACTAAGGAGATGTTCTTGGTGTATGGCGGAAAAGACCTCCAGATCGAGGCTTTTGCTGACTCCAGCTTCCAGAGTGACAAGGATGATTCCAAGTCCATGTCGGGTTATGTCTTTACCCTCAATGGAAGGGCGGTGTGTTGGAAGAATTCCAAACAGGAAACCGTTGCTGACTCGACGATGGAAGCGGAATATATCGCTGCTGCAGATGCCGCAAAAGAAGCCGTCTGGATAAAGAAGTTCTTAACTGAACTTCAGGTGGTTCCGTCCATTGTTGATCCAATATCTCTGTATTGCAACAACAACGGGCTATAGCTTTAGCGAAGGAACCCAGGTCCCATCAGAGATCCAGACACATCTTGAGGCGGTATCACCTGATCAGGGAGATCATGGGTCGCCAGGAGATCGAGGTTCGGAGAGTTTCTACGGAAGATAACACTGCTGATCCACTCACAAAGGCCTTACCCAAGACTCAGTTCGAGCGGCTGATCGAGATGATAGGTCTTCGATACGCCAGTACATGGCTTTAGTGCAAGTGGGAGATTGTTAGTGTATATGCCCTAGAGGCCATTACTGTATCATACTAGTTTGTATATTACTTAATGGAAGCTTGGGATATTCACCTTGTATAGACAATCTTGCTAAATATAGTAGTATGCTACTTGGTTTGTTTCTGCTTTAATGTGTACATGTGTTTATTTTAGTATATCACATATACACATTAGTGGAGCCCTTAGGATCTTTGCTTGATTACCAGCGTTGTGATGGCAGTCTCACTCGTGGGGGCTGGGTAATCTGTAAGCACATCCTTATGCAGATCCCTAGTCGCAGGACTATAGAGATAGGGCATTGATACTCCGGAGTAGACTAGCGTATGCGCTTCTCATCCCAGTGTGGGAGACGGTCTGTCCCACAGCCGTCAGTACATCGTACTTGAGATAGTATGTGGGTGCTCGTTAGGTTACGAGTACACTGGACAGGACTCGTCGGGAACTGTTGGTTGGTACTATACCTATCGTCAGTTATCAGTTCCCGGGTGACATGAGTACAGCTTAGTCCGCTGACTTGACACTGTCACTTCGCCTCGAGTGGGTTCCCACTGTACTTAGATTACTACCCTACCACGGCTCAAAGGAGTCGTGCAAACAGGTAGTAGTTGGGTGCAGTCCCGAAGCACTTGGAGGCAGTGACGGTTAGACAGGATTCGTCTCTCTCGGTATTGGGGGTTGACATCGCGCTGTGTCTAGGAGAGCCATTACACAAGTAGTCCCTGGCCAGGGCAAGCGAGATATACTGGTAGGTTTGCAGTGTTATCTCTGGGTGTTCTGGGCTACACTCCGACACGACTTGTACCGCTAGTAGGGGACTGACGTTTACCGCCCACCTAGGCCCGCCATGCGATGTATCAGACGAACAGACCGGATTGTACGGAGATTGTCACATTCAGGCCCAGTACGAGTTCAGATGGGTTTCACCTCGTCCGCCTTCTTGTCGGCATCTACCTGGGGACCGTTACGCACAGCTAGTGCCGCATGCGGTCTGTGGTTAAACCCACTGCCAGCGTAGTGTCGAGTCTTTATAGTCCCACACAGAAAGCTATTCGCCTTTAGGCAAAAGAGTAGAGGTCGCATGGTTTTGCGACAGGTCGCATGGTTTTGCGACAGGGTTCGGTCACATCCATGCACTTGTGCACGTCCAGTGTCCGGACAGTTAACACTAGCGGGCTTGGGTTTAAGCCAGATCCTAGTGTACGTTTTGGGATTGGTTTTATCTCGTTTGTATTCGTGTTCCTCGGAACGCGGATGCGGGTGTGTATGCACAGTTGACAGAGAAACAGAGGAAGAGGATTCTCATTGGGGTTGTTGACTGTTGACTGTTCACTGTTGACCATTGTCTTTTGCTAAACCCTAATGAGAATAAGAAATATGATTAATGATAATATAAATTAAGTATTATTGTGTCATGGTTGAGATGAGGGGTTGACTTTGTTGACTTTGTTGACCGGTTGACTAGGTTGGACTTGTTGACCATCATTATTACAATGGATATCATTTCATGGCAAAGACTTTTGCTTGCTTGTTTGTTTTTGCAAAATGAGTGCATGAAATGATATGGCCATTTTGACTTGAACCATCACATAATACTCAATTTACTATTATGAGTAATCATGGTTTTGGATTATGAGAGCTTGGATGGCAAAAGACTTACTCATTCTCTCATTTGCTTTCTCTCTCTTGCTTGAGCTCTCCCTCTTGCTCTCTCTCTAGCTCAAGGCAACACCCTCTCATGAGTTGAGAAACATTGCCTTAGAGATAAAAGAAAACCCATATCACTTCTCTACTCATCCTAGTTCACAAGGTTTAGCAAACCAAGTGTTCTAGTTTCTTCAAGTTCGAAGAAGAAGCCAAAGGTAGAAGCTTTCAGGTGGATCCATCTTCGGCACAAGGAGACGACGAGGTGAGGTCGATCCGTACACCGAAAAGAGTTGAAGACGAAGGAGTTCAAGAAAGGTATAACCCCCTAACCGAGTAGGTAAAACTCTTGTTAGGTTTGTTAGTTAGTTGTTTAACAAAGATCCGTATTTTGAGTCCATGTTACCACCTCTTGAAAAATCGTTTTTCATCATTTTTGCAAGCCCGTAAGTACCGGGAGAGCTAACGTGGACTTACAATGAGTATATATTACTCTTCGGGAGATTTTTCACTTCACAATTAGCTAACCTATTAGGTGTCTAGAAAGTGTACACGAGGTTACGCCTCTGCGGAAACGGGGTTATTAATTGGGTCCGTGCGAAAACATGGGGGACCTCCCTCGGAGTACCAACACTGGCCTGGATGAACGGTTTGCGAACTTGTAAAGTGTAAATGATCCTGACTAGTTCTCCTTTTAGGATTTGAAGGAGAATTCGAGGAAACAGTGGGAGCCATCCTGATTAGATAAAGTGATAACCAATCTGATCTTGATAGAGTGCACGCTGAGTGTTTCTTTTCTCTCTCTCTCTCTGGTAGCAAGCCATGACTTACCTTAAAAACTCATGAACCCAGTTAACCGAACCTTCTTACACCCTTTGGCTTTGACTTGTCTTGATTCGCGAGAAAGTCACATATATCCCTGCCACTCCTACTTTACCCTTTGCATTTCTTCAAAACACTTCGTATCACTACGATGATCTATATTGCTTGGAACGGCCATCGTATAGTTACATACGAACTCGAAGAAGTTACTTCAGTCGAGAATGGCCACAAGTTCTGGAGAAAATGAATAGAATTATTCAGTTGTCTCTTCTCTTTACCTTGTCTCAGGTAGCGAGTGCTCCTTGCATTAGGAGAGTACACTTGTTGCGCTTATTGGATAATCTTCTTCTAAACTTCATGCTGGTGCCAAAAGGTAGGGAAGGAAGAAAATCAATTTGCCTAAGAGCGGTGTACAGAAGGTAAGATGTAGAGACATACAAAGGGATTGAAGTGAGGCAAAGGAAATTGCGACTACTATCATGAATCTGGATAATGGAAAAGGCATTACTAGGAATACCTGACCTCCCCCTATGAAACATTTTCATGTTTTAGTTTTTCTGTATACTTGTTTCCGAGAACTGTTTTCCCAATCAATTCTGACTCCATGGTATGTATTTACCAGATTTGGATCCCACATCTGTACGGTGCTACAGATGCTGAGTAGGAGTAGTATATTGGGAAATGGGCGATTTGAGTTTCAATTTCGGAATTCGTTGCAATTGGTGATATTGGATTAAATTACCTGGTTTTGCTTGACGACAAATATTTGGTTTCGAATAACCGTTGTTATGCACTAAATTTTAAAATGAAATATCTGTACTTTTATTTTATAAAGTGAGCTATACATTTTGAAAATTGTGTTATAAACATACTTTTATCAGTTGAGGATAAACTAAGGTGCATTGAATAACGGTGTAAGACATTCTTAACCAAGATACAGTTTTTAATTTACAAAACACAGAATTTGAGTTAATATACTCTTGGGACTTGTACATGGAAATGTATGTTGTCCGGTGTCCTTCGGGACAAGGGGTTGGTACTCTTAGTTCATTCAGGTTTACCTATGAGTTCTCAAGTTTTAGACACGCATTCGTAGTAATGCAAGGTCAAAATTTTTGAGAAGTTTATAGGTATAAGAATAAAGTAGGAATCATACATTGAAAGTATCAGGATTCTTCGAGGTGATCGAAGATGTAGATACTTATGCTAGGTATTCCATCATAGTAATATTGAGAACTTGATTCTCTCACAGGTTACTCATCCGTGGATGTGCTCTTTGATGAGTAATACTGTATTGTCCTTTTTTCCATCAAGTAATATGCACTGGAAATAGCTGCATAACTTTTGAATTTGGTTCCATCTAATTTAGTGCCTTGATTCTATTTGGACATAGAATGGTTACATATCTTGAGATTATTAAGATATGGAGTTATCCGGTTTCTGTTTAAAAGCAGAATCCGGAAAACCTCAAGGCACGCTTCGGTAATGGTGGTTTGTGGATTATCCCAAGCATTCGCTAGGATTTTGTTTTCTACCATTTTCAAGATCAATCTTTATATTGTTCTTGACTTGCCACCATTTTTTTAAATGGAATCTTTTTGCAAAATAAACTAGTGAGAGTATGGTAGAATTGGAAGTAATTCCAGAACATCAAACGGTTACCGAAAATTTAGTAGAACCAAAGGATCCAATTGGATTTGACAAACCATTAGCCACTCCGCAGATTTTAGTAGGTGATCTCAGACACCCAAAAGATACTTCGGTTTTCTCATAGATGGTGACAGGGAGATCAGCATCATAGTGATGATGGCCCTACTAGTTATCAGCAGGTCATAGGAAGTGGTAACTCCCAGGTGACCAGATGCTTATATCCAAGATAAACTCCATGCACTTCAGCAAAATTATGGATTCTGGACTTTGCTGGGTGCTCCTGAAGGGGTAAAACCCATAAGGAGCAAGTAGATCTTTCGTGATCTGTGCAGGTGGAAAGGTACCAACCTAATAAGGCTAGACATGTTGTAAAGGGTTTTCATCAAATACCCATTGAGGATTATGATAAGACTTTTACTTCAGTGTCTATGCTGAAGCCCATACGGATATGACTTGGCACCGCTATTCCCCCTACTTGTTATCAGCAGCTCATAGGAAGTTGTAACTTCCTGGTGACCAGACATTTCACACCCTAGATGGACTCCACGCACTTCAGCAAGTCATGGATTTTGGACTTTGCTAGGTGCTCCTGAAGTGGTGAAGCCCATTAAGAGCAAGTAGATCTTTCGAGATATGTGCAGGTGGAAAGGTACTAACCTAATAAGGCTAGGCTTGTTGTAAAAAGTTTTCATCAAATACCCGTTGTGGATTGTGATGTGACTTTTACTTCAGTGTCTACGCTGAAGTCCATATGGATATGATTTGGCGCTGATGCAGGTCATGGCTATGATATCTGGCAGGTGGGTGATTATAACGTCTTTCCAAATGGAAATTTGGAAGTGCACGTGTATATGACTCTGCCAGAGGGTTATCGTAGTCAGTGGGAGCAGCGGAAGGTGTGCAAGTTTCTTATGCCTATTCGTAGACTGAAGCATGGATAACAGAGAGGGATCATCTGTTTTGATGTGACAGTCAAAGTAATTGACTTCATCAAAACAATAGATGAACCTAGTTATAAGGTGTAGGGAATACTTTCCT
Organism: Agapanthus africanus; assembly: GCA_030015575.1. Lineage (NCBI taxonomy): Eukaryota > Viridiplantae > Streptophyta > Magnoliopsida > Asparagales > Amaryllidaceae > Agapanthus > Agapanthus africanus. Next base: position 361,285,459 of record JASDDO010000012.1, read on the forward strand.
GGATTTGGATGAAATACTCCAGATAGGAAGTGATGTTCCTATACTACAATCGGTCAAATTTTGGTTTTCACATAGTGTTTTCTCCACGTTGGCTGTGGATAATATATCAGGAATTCTGGTAACTAGATCTAGATTTGGGAAGTTTCCCAATTCAGGTACTTAGACAACATTCTAAAAGTATTTTAGAATGGACGACTCCTGGTGTGATGGTGTACTCGCAGGTGAAGGAGTCACCCTCTCTAAAGAGATGTCTTCTAGACTGATGAAGAGATGGACTGGCATGAATGGCATATCATTTGCTTAGGCAATTGAGTCAATCATGCAATATATTGTACAAAACCAAATGGATAATGTATCAGGGCTTTTGGTTTTAGATCCAGATTTGGAAAGTTTCCCAATTAGGTACTTAGACAACATTCTAAAGGTATTTTAGAATAGATGACTCCTGGTGTGGTAGTGTACCCGCAGGCGATGGAGTCACCCTCTCTAAAAGGGATATCGTCTAGACTGATGAGGAGAAGGACTGGCATGAATGACATATCATTTACTTAGGCAATTGAGTCAACCATGCAATGTCTTGTACAACACCAGATATTGCTTTTGCACTAGTTGCAATAAGCATATATTAATCCAATCCTCAAGAAATAAAGGAAAGCTATCATGAACATAAGAGGATGTTCTTGGTATAAGATAACAACAGCCTTCTCTGGAAGGCGGTTATCAGTTTAAGGCTTCCAAGGTGACCTGGATGACAGAGATCCTGTCAGAGTTTTGAGTTTAACCTCTTCTGAGGATCAGTATATTGGATAATGTTCCAATAGGGGTACTGAGGTAATCAACATGCAGGATAATGGTTATGACTCAACAGAGGATACAACCCAAGAAATATGTTGGATAGAGTTGTTCATTGATGAACTTGATCCCATCAAGTATCCAGACAAATTCTTGAGGGGGGGGTATCGCCCGGCTTGGGAGATTGTTAATCTCCGCAAAGTTGAGATATAGAGAGTTGAAGTTGAAACATTGTAGCGGATCCACTCACTGAGGCTATTTCTCGAACAAATTAAGTTTCACAAACATGGTTTGCGAAACAGATTAGTAGAAAAGTTGGGTATTCGGTAGCACGCAAGCTGTGGGTACACGATACCACAATAATTTGCCTTAAGTGGAAGTGGGAGATTGTTGGATATAGTGCCCTCAAGGCAATTATTGTGATCGCAAGTAGGCGATTATGATAATTGAGCGAGGACCTATACAAGTATATCAGTCTTACTCGAGATGATAGTATGCTATCTGGTTTGTCTTCATCATTGATGAAGCCCGTAGGATTGTTGCTTGACAACCAGCATTGTGATGGCGATCATATATGTGGGAGCTGGGTTGTCCATAAGCACATCCTTAAATGTCCCTAGTCGTGGGAGTAACGAGACTGGGCATCGATATTCCGGAGCAAACTAGTGTATACGTTTCTAGACCCAGACGAGGGGCGGTGGCCGGTCAGCCATTGGTGTTGTGTCACCTAAGATAGTATACAGGTGTTCACTAGAGGTGAGTATACTGGATGGACTCGCCGAGAATTTCTAGATGGTATTATATCTATCGTCAGATGGAAGTTCTCAGGTGGCATGAGTACAGGTTAGTCCTTTGACCTAAAGTCATCATTTTTCTCGTGTGAGTTCTCACTGTACTTTTATTACTATCCTACCACGGCTCAAAGGAGTCATGTAAATAGGTTTTAGTTGGGTACAGTCCCAAGCCACATTGAGGCAATGGTCGATTGTCAAGGATTCGTCTCTCTTTGTATTAGGAGTTGATGTCGCGCTATGTTCAGTTGGCTATTATCAGAAATCTGTGGCCACGGTGGATGAGATTTACTGATGGGTTGATCAGTACTATCTCTGTTGGTGATGAGCTTGACTCAGACATGACTTATTGGGTTAGTAAGGGTATGACGTTATCCACCTCTTAGACCCGATATGAAATACTCTTTGACGAAGAGACCGGACTGTATGGAGATTGTCACATTCAGGCTCAGTAGGGTAAGGACGTATTTGATTTTCGACCACCCTTTCGGCAGGTACAAGGGTAGCCGTTACGTACAACTAGTGCCGCTAACATGCTTGTGGTGATACCCACTGCCAGCGTATTGTCGAGTCTTTAGAGTCCCACATAGAGAGTTTTCCCGGTCCAGACGATAGATGTAGGAGCAGTACATTGGTATGTACAGGGGTCTGATTAAATACATGTACAAGATACACGGACTTTAATCGGACAGTTGATAATACTAGCCGGCTTAGGATTAAGCCAGATTATTAAATCAGGTTTTGATTTAATAATTTATGTATGTATTTTGATACATATATATACTGTATTATTTTTCACTATTTATTCTCTCTCTTTGGTGCTATCCGTATTTTTATACGGATACGCGTATATGTAGCGATACATATACCGGGTGAAGTATTCCGTATTTATACGGGAATGCTTCTAGAAGGACACCTCGTAATTATTTTTCAATTTAGAAAAATAAAAGGAAATGGGGTGTAAAGTGATGAGTAATGAAGCATGGTTCTTTGCATGTAGAGAGGTATGGCTGAGGGATTTTATATTGATAAATTCATTTGTGTTCACTATTGAACCATAGTTGTAAAAAGGAAGCCATTCTCATTTTCTACACTTGATGTTTTCTTCATTCCACACTTGACCATGCTTCATGGTTGCAAGTATTAACAACCATCTTCTCTTTTTCTCCTTTTGCTTCTTGCTCTCCCTTGAGCAAGAGTTTAGAAAGAAATTTCTAGTGAAATATTCCTACATCACGGACCGTCCACACCTAGCGAGTTTGGATCATCGGTTAGAGCCTTCTCCGGTTTCCCTCAGGTGGATCGTCTTCGGCGAGGATGGTCGATTTTCAAGCTCGATCCCAGCGGCTACGAGCTTGGAGGGGTCTTCCACAATAGGGTGGACACGCGACAAAGATTGTAGTTTCTCAATCGTTGTATATCTAGTTGGCTAGTTTAGGTTTTTGGTTCGAATCTTGGGATTTACGGGTGTTTGGTGCTCGCATAGATTTTTGTTTTCGCTTCCTCCTCGGCCGCGGCCTCCGCGGCGCAGGCACCGAAACCCAATACTGCTTTACCCTTTGCTTTCTATAGAACATTCCATATTACTACAAAAATTCATATAGAATGGATAAAACCATCTCGTATAGTTACATGTGAACTCACAAAAATTTATTCATTTCGAGGATGGATTCCGGTTTTAAGAAAATTGAATAGGATTATTCAGTTGTCTTTTCTCTTTACCTTCTCTTAGGTTGCGAAGGATCCTACTATTAGGAGAATACACCTATTACGCTTATTGGATAGTCTTCTTCCAAATCTTAGGCAAATGTCGAAAGGTAGGGAAAGAAGAAAACCAATTAGCCTAAGTATGGTGTACAAAAAATAAGAAGTAAAGATATATAAAGAGATTGGAGTAAGGGGCAATGGAAATTGTAACTAATGTCATGAGTCTAGTATTGGAAGAGGCAATATTAAGAATACCCAGCCACCCCTCGAAACATTTTCATGTTTCATATTTACTGTGCAGTGTTAATTGAAAACGGTTTTCCCAATTAGATTCTGACTCTAGGGTATGTATTTACCGGACTTGATTCTCACATCTGTATGGCGTTACAGATTTTGAGTAGGAGTAGAATATTAGGAATTGGATAGTTAGATCCTCAAATATCAGAATTCTTTGTAATTAGTAATTTTTGAGGAAATCACCTGGGTTTTTCCTAACGGCAATATTTTGGTTTTGAATATCCGTTGTTATGCCCCAATTTCAAACTGATATATCTGTACGTTTATTTTATAAAGTGATATATAAATTTTTGAAATTATGTTAATAACATTTATCTTTATAAGTTGATGATTAAATAAGGTGCATTCAATAACGGTGTAATTCTTATTAACCATAATATAGTTTTCAACTTACGATACACATGGTTTGAGTTATTAAACTCAGAGGACTTATACAAACTATTGTATGTTGTCCGATGTCCATTAGGATAAGGGGTTGGTACTCGTACTATATTTTGTTTATTTATGACTTCTATGGTTTTAGACACGTATTTCGTGTTAGTAATATGTATGCCCTAAAGGCCATTATATGGATAGTGGAAATTTGGACATATATCTATGGAGATAGATCAATTTCTTGCTCAACATGATAGTACGCTATCTAGTTTACTTTATCTGTACATGTAGATTTAATCATTTACACATGTTGATAAAGCCCAAAGGATATTTGCTTGACTACTGTGATTATGATGCGGATCATACTAGTGGGGCACATGTAGTCTATAAGCATATCCTTGAACTGTTCCTAGTCGAGGGTGTATCGAGACAGGGCATCGATATTCCAGAGTAGACTAGCGTATACTATTCTTGTCCCATATGATAGGCGATCGATGATCCCATATCCATCTGGTGAGGAGACACCAAAGATTGTATGCGGGTGCTCAGTAGAGACTGGGTACACTGAACGGACTCACCGAGAACTCCTATGTGGTATTATATCTATCGTCGGATAGCAGTTCTCAGGGAACACTGGTACAGGTTAGTCTGTAGACCCGAGATCGTCATAGAGTCCTGTGTGTCCTCCCACAATACTTTGATCTCCACCCTACCACGGCTCTACTGAGTCGTGCAAACAGGTGGTCTTTGGGTACAGTCTCGAGGTGCATGGAGGCAATAAGCGATAGGAGGGGTTTCGTCTCTCCCGGTATTGGGGGTTGATGTTGTGCTATGCTCGATTGGCTATAACATGAAGTCCCTGGCCAGGGCTGCTGAGATTAACTGATAAGAGTTATCAGTAGTTTCTCGATCTGTTATGAGCCATACACCAGCATGACTTATTGAGTTACTGGGGTCGACGATACCATCCCTAGACTCAATATGCAGCATATCTGACGAAGAGACCGGACTGTACGGTAAGTGTTGCCAGTTGGCTCAACGGGAGTTTTTACAGCTTCGCTGGTTTTCTTCTGATTGTTTCAATACCCGGGTGGCCATTATGTTTAGCTGACCTCTTGCGGCTTGTAAATGTTTGATATGATCATCATCTACTGCCGGCGTATTGACAAGTCTTAGAGTCCCACAATGAAGTTTCCTGGCTCAGGCAAAAAGATGTGGTGTGCATATAAGATATGCGCGGGACCCGATTAAATACGGTTATGTGATAACGTATATTAATCGGGCATTTTCTATTTGTCGGATCGTATTTGATATGACCGGTTTGCTAAATCAAGTGTTGATTTAACAAATTACATTTAGATTAATTCTTTAAGTAAATCCTTTTGTATGCATGCATGTATGCACATGATGATGTGCATGGACACATACATGCATACATAGTATCATGGTTGTTGATACAAGAATGGTGGCAATGCAAGACTTATATTGAAGCTTTTAATTTGTATTTATCATTTTAAGTTAATGTAAAGAATATCCACTCATGCTCCTTTATTATTTAGTGGGTAAGCTTTACTTAACTTAATGAAAAGAATTTCCACCCATGCTTAATTCTTTAGGAAAAGAATTTCCACTCACAATTATGGTGGTAATGGAATAATGGTGATTATTCTTTCTCATCACTATAAATAGCTTCATATGTGATATGAAACATACAATGAAAAACCAAGAGAAAAATTGTGAACAAGGGTGTGAAAACAAGTTATCATATGTGATATGATAGAAAGCTCAAGCCACCATTATCTTCTTCTTCCTCTCTTGATTTCTCTCTTGAGTGAAGTTGACAAAAGAAAGGATTTCAATTGAAGAACATAAACCACATTATCGTACTACACACATCTAGCCGATTTGTGTAGGGTGTTTACTCTACTTCGTTTGCGAAACAAGTAAGGTAAGGAGCTTTGGGCAAAGGGACTTTGGGTGGATCATCGTGGACAAGGAAGACTTCCATCGATCCGTTCCGAACTCTCATAGTGCCAAGGAGTCACCGAAGGAGATCTACAAAGGTTGTAATCTCTACTCTTAGTGATAGTTTTACATTTGCATGTGATGCTTATTTGTATGAATCCCTAAAACTTCTAGTTTCGATTCTTGTCGAGTTAACTTAGCACCTCTAAAATTTTGATTATGGCATATGTGATGCTACCGAACCCTTGACGAGGTGCTAGGCTAGCCCTACAGTGGTATCAGAGCCAGGCTAGTGCTTTAGGCGATGCGTAGGCGATGTTAAAAGTCCGATCGAACCACGAAACACCAATTTGGACCGCTCTCTGGAAATTTTTTGAAAATTGGATTTTTCCAAATTAAAAGTTCTTAAAAAATTCAACAGGCTTTTCTATGAATTACCATATAAAAATTATTCAGTGATCTCACTAAAGAGCCGCGGATCAGCGGCCAAAGCATGGCTTTGGCGGCGGATCCGCGGCGGTTCTAAGGAATTAGAAAATAATTTTTATACAGTAATACCCGATTAAATCAGTACATGCCTCTGAGATATTTTAAAATTACTCAATTGTTGAGTTTTCTGGAGAACTATTGTATTTGGTGATTCGATTGGAAAGGTTTAACTTCGTTCGGATTTTCAGATTTTTAGAACGTGTTAAAATGTTTGAACGAATATTAGAAACGCAATTTTTCCCGTATTGGAAATATTCCAAGTGTTGGATTTTTCCCTAGTTCGAAATCTTCGAAAAACATGCAAGCGTATCTGTGGACACTCTAGAAGAACATAACCTTAACTCGATTATGTGACCGTCAAAACTATCACCGAACCTTAGGGTTTGTGGTAGTTTAGCGTTGCCACATGTGAGGCGTTGGTTTGGCCCTTCTACGGTTGGTCCATAAGGGGCTGTGGCATGTTCTAGAAATTTTTGAACTCGGCTCAAGTGTTGTGCAATTTGGGAAATCTTGGGTGTTTGTTTATTCGATCGAAAAGTTTAACATTGTCTATTTATCTGAAATGTGATACAATATGTGGAATTCATATAGTTAGGCATGAAATACGAAGTATGTGATATTTCGAATTTATGATGTCTAAGGTGATTGTGGATTCCAAATGTTATAGTTTTTCATTTTATTTTCTGCGACCGTAAGTGTAGTATGTGGTGTATCGCCGTTTTCGTTGCTATACGTCAACGACAATCGGGATACGCATACTTACTTACGTTGATGATATGAGATATTATGTGTTGCTGAGATATGATGAGTAGGATTGTCGCGATTGAATAGCCGGGTTTTTTTTTATGTGAGATGAGAGTTTTTATTTTCATTCATGTATAAATCAATTGTATATTATTTACTTTTCCGCATTAGGATAGACCCAAGGAGGGGAGCACAAGTGACCGGGTTCTAGGGTTCAGTGGGAGGCCATCTCGAGGAGTCGAGACCGGGTCTCCTAAACTTTAGAATTGGTGGTATCACTTGCCGCTCTCGTAGGGGTCTAGGGGTGTGGGCTTGGCTATTCATCACGACCGTGGAATCCGTATTTTCTATTGTTGGCTCGATGCAAAATACGGACATCCTAGATATCCTTTTATATGCTTCTGCTGTTGATATTCTGTAATGTGATTACTTAGTATCTGAGACGAATGGATTATTATTATATATATGATATATAATAAACGTTGCTTATATTTTACACCCGCGCTAGTCCCGCCCCGCTATGCCGTTAGTTAAGTAACCTAACGGTGCATAACGGGACACTGTGGCGAATGCGGATGGTATAAGTATACGTTCTATTCTGTGATGGCTTAGGAACTTAAATGATGGGATCGCATTAATGAGATTAATGTAAAGAAAAGAAACCTAATGATGTTGCAGAATCATATTTGAAACAAACTCGGTTTTTTATGAAAAATGCAAGTTTCAAAAAGATGCGGAGCTTAAGCCACTCCTTTTCTTAACCGTTTTGATTCTACAACGAGATCAAGTTTAAAGCGTTAAAGGTTTTCTTAAAAACCATCCGCAACCCTCCGTCATTTTAGGAAGCAGAGTACTTAGTATTCGTGCTGCGTATGTTGATTATATTCAAGGCGTAGTGTACGGTAGCTAAGTGATGTCTTCCTACAAAGCATATGATGCGATTAGTTAGGACATTCATGTGATTATGTTGATCATAGTCAAGGGTCATATGGGTGGGTCTAATTAATCACGAAATGACGGGTAGAATTTGACTAGTACTTATGATATGTTGACCATAACCAAGGTCATAAGTGACTAGGGGTAAAAACCATTCCAGGAATTTCAAGAGTTGAAATTTGCAATGAGATTGCATACCATCTATGTGATAGTTGGATCTCGATCTCACTGTGAGTAAGTGTTACTTCCAGGAAAATTATTCCTGGCTAGTTTTCTTTTCAGGTTTTGAAAGAAAATTTGATAGAAGCAGTGGGAGACATTGATTAGATAAAATAATAACCAATCTAATTCTTTGCAAGAGCATTTCGCTAAGTGTCACGACCCGAAAGTACGGAACATGACTGGCACTTAGACTACGAACGTCTCAAGGAGTACGTATGCTAAGTAAGCCGAAACCCAGAAATCCAAACAAAGAGAAGTAGTAGAGAATAGGAAGAACCATATCAAATCAACCTGTATGCAACATAATATACAACGCCTAAAGGCGAGGATCACAACAGAAATGGAACTCAACCAGCAAGAAACTCAAGAAATATAACATGCTACTCTATGGTCGAAAGAATAACATTACTGGTCTCTATCTCAAAAAATACAAGTTTGGTTGTTGGAACTTCTAGATACAACTGAAATATAATATACAAGGTATAATGATGGGTAAGATACAATAAACCCACCTACTAGCAAGTCACCCAAAAAGAAACCGTGCCCGCAAAGCCGTAATGAAATCCGTACGGCAACACCTGCAAGAAACTGGGGCACAACGGGGGTGAGTTGCCAACTCGTGAGTAGAAAAAGATCTACGAACAGAAAATCGCATGAATAACGCAATCTAGGTCAATGATCATAATATATCCTCAAATATATGAATAACATGCAGCCTATAACAATGGCTAGGGTAATATCTAACCCGAGTGTGATCTCATGTGCCCGTGTCAGTGTCTCAGGTAGCAATATATCATATGAATGAGGTATGAATGCATGAAAACAGAATACATGTAAATGAAGAAACTGTTTTCATAAATTAGTGAGATTTCTTTTGTATTTTTAAAATGAGGTATCATAAATGAAATCAGCATCAACAGTGTCTAGCATCGACACATAACATAAGTCTCAATGTCTCAAAACCTCAGGCTCCGGCCATCCGGACTGGCCTGTATCATCAAATCTCAGTACCTCAATATCTCGAAATCTCAATGTCTCAATCTCAATATCTAGGGCGCCGTCAGTCCAGACCGGCCCCTACCATCCATCTCAAGACCACGACGGTATCCTCCGGATATCCGACGCGTCGGGTAAAATCACCGGTAGGTAGTCTCCCCCTGCCAGGCTCATCGTCATCACCACGAGCTTCTTGCCCCGGGGTACCTTACCGGGTCCACCATGTACCCGAAACGGTTCATCCAACTCCTCGAATCGGGTTTCCAAATCTATCAGCAAACTCATGGTGGACGACTCATACATCATGGGAAAAACCGCGCTTTTTATTTAAAAAGAGAAAGAAGAAGTTTGTATATGTTTTGCGGTTTTCCCCAAATCCAGAAAACCTCATGGAAATCCAAATCCAAAACCTCAATAGCACGTAAAAAGTGAATATATGCATGAGAATCCATGAATGCGGCATAACAATGAATAACAGTATGCATGAGGTAGCAGGTAATAACTGTAATGTCTAAACTAACATATAAGGCAAGTACACAAATATCATGTCTAAACTATTAGCTAACAGGCTATGTCAAGCAATAATATTTTCTAAGGTGTACGTGACATGGCAATTACCGATGAAGATGTGTGTGAGCCGGCAAGTAAGTGTACGTGGTACATACGCATCATCGGTAATGGTGCTGGTGTCCTACCACAAGATATCAACAGTAGAATATGAAGCATAATATAAGCATGTGATGCGGAGCAAACAACAATAAAGAGCGGGAGCTGAATACTAGACGCAACGATAATTAATCTGTTTTAACCTAATATGAGTCCTACAATGGTGCCTTTTGAAATAACACGAATCGTGTGGTTTTGAAAATAGGGGCTACGGTGTTTTTAAGAAAAGATACGTTTTTTGAAATATCCGTAGGATCCCTTAGGCTATCTTTAAAAATACGCACGATTCGTAAGCTTTGAAATAGGTAGGAACCGAATCGAATCTAACAACTAACTAAACTAAAGGGCTACGCTATAAGTTAGACTACAGGTAAGGAAACCGCCTAACATCTGAGTCGATACATATACATACCTGTATATATATTAGTCGGTGATCCCGCCTCAATAATATCATATCCGATACCATATCTATAATCAGACATCCCAAGTCAAGAGGGCGGATCAATCATCAAGATATAGCTCGTACGTAAATCCGTCGTATGGCATCCCCAAATCTGGGTACGGGTCAACATCATATTCCTCACACTATTCCTTTGGTATCCTCTTTATCCAAGATCATAGTCTAGGGTACTGACCTATGTCTAGTACAATACTAATATCCTCAATATACTCATGATCTGACTACTGATCGACAATCTCGTACAAACTGATATCGTCAGCACATATCATCATCAAGGGGTATACATCGCCCGATACGGCCTAATATCAATATCCTAGCATATTATGCCTCATATCACGATCACATGTCGACCATTTATTTATAACACTATTCACCCGTATCGCCGCCGCAAGATCCGCTATAACACCAGGACGTACCTTAAGTACGAATCCTGCCATATCACCGAGATCACAACCACAAACAAATCTCATCGACTCAGCTCAATCCCAAGTATCCTTCTCAAATCCGTATGTGAACACATAGTCCCATACCCATGTGAACATATAAATATATTCCCATACACGCACATATGAAATAAAGAATGTATGCAAGTATGTATATGTGTGTATGTGTAAGTGTAGTGCACCCACTACCTAAGGTTTCGTAACCATGCACCAATCCAACACCAATATCCATCTAAAATCATCAATACTAAATCCTAACAACATATCATAAATTGTTGGTGTGTATACGCATCCGTATACATCACTACGGACTGCGGGGGTGCTATACGCCATCCACCCGACTTCTCCCCGTAGATATAAATCTACTCACCTGGTCCTCGCTAGCCGGTACCGACGTCGCCACGCGCTTGCTTGTCGTCTCGAAGTCCACATGGGGGTACCTACATATCATAACGCACCATATCGCATTAAAACTAAATTCGAAATCGAAACGGCATACGAAAATCAAATTGGCACGCGTATCACGCATAGGTCCAAACCTATCGCCTACGCATGCAAGAATAGTCAAACCAACCCTCGATGTCGATGTACAAACGTCAAACCATCGAGAAAAATCCAATCACACTCATTTGCACATTCACGAACACTAATTTTAATATAAACTAGGTTAAAACTCACAAAAACCTCAATTTTGCTTAAAAAGTAATTTTTCCGAAAATCTAGCAAGCACAATTCGCCGTTTTTGTACAAAGCAGGATGTTTAAATGAATGTAGCGGCCAATATATTTATTAAATATCTTAAATAAGTCGTATAAACAATTTCCGGAATTTAATCTCATTAAATTCCAAAAATCCTAATATTCTAGTTTACCAAAAATACCCTTTTTAACAATTTCAAAGCAAAATGCACAAACTACAATCTAGCTTAGAATTGCATGATCCAAAGCATTAAACCACACTTAATAAAGTTAATGAATCCAAGAAAAACCTAATCACATTTTTAATCCCAAGCATTTAACGAATTTCAAAAACCTAGTAAGCAAATAAGTAAATTAACAAAATTTTTAAAGCTAGCCATTAGCACTAGCTACTAAACTTGTATTAACATGACAACAAAGCCTAATTATAACACACAACCATACACCAATTTTATAAACCCTAACTTGCATTCAATTTCACAACTTGAATTCCAAAACTTGCAATTAAACTCACATATCCAAATAACACTTAATTAAATTAGCTTAAGAAATTAGTAACAATTTAAGCAACAAAAAGTTTTAGAATTATACCCAACAATATAAGAAGGTCCACAAGACTCCATGGCCTCCCAAAATGCTCTCTTCTCACAAAGATCCATGCTATACGGGCTAAGCTAAAATGGGTAGGAGTCGGATTTGGGTTTTGGGATTTTTTTTTGATGGATTTTGGGCAATTTTTGATGAAGTTTTGAAGAGAAAAGAGAAGGGTAAATGGAGGGGGGGCTGCTGCTGTAGGAGAGGGGGGCTGCTGGAATGGGAGGGGGAGAGGAGAGAGAGGGAGGTAGAGAAAGTGGGGGTGAAAGTCAAGGTCAACCAAAGTCAAAAGTCCACCTCATTTATCCATTTTCTACACTTTTCTTTTCTTTTCTTTCTTTTGCAAACCAAGTGGGGACAAGAGAGGGGGCTGCTGAATTCAGCCAAGGGGAGAAGTGAATGGGGGTGTGTGGGTGTGGGTACGGGTGTGGGGTGATGAAAAATGATAAATACAATACCCCAAACATCCATTTACGCTAAAAAAAAGCCTTTTTTCTTCAATAATTTCTAAACCGTTTTGGCAAATGATTTCGTTCCAAAAACCACATGATAAAATTTTATTTAATGTTTTATGATGCAAAAAATTTGTTTCAACTCATTCCAATTTGTAATTTTCCCTAATTAAATGTATTAGTGACGGCTTAAAATAATAATAAAATAATATTTTTTTCAGAAAATTTGAAATTTCACCAGCGGCTCAATAAACACCAAATAATAGCAATTACATAGCTAGAATATGTATATTTAATTTTTATAATAAGATATTTGCATTTTGACTTTTTACAGAAAACCCCCTTATTTTACCGATTTTCCGAAATTTCACCGAAACGAGTTTCAAAACGCTACAATCTTCCACCCTTAAAAAATTCGGTCCCCGAATTTAAATTCAAACTCCCCCAATTACTAAAACATCTAAGAAAAACCATCAAGTCGTCGGGGCTCCGAAATTGTAAATACATAAAACAAATCGTAGCGCAGCGCTTGCGCTTGAAAAATGAGTATATAACTCAAATCAAAACTCCGTCAAGCATCCCGCGATCATCGGAGTCGTGGAGAAGACATCAATGCCAAATCCAAATCAAAACCAATATGATATAACTCGAAACTATAAATGTAAATATCGAATCTATATCTGTAAGTATCTGAAGGAAATGCATGCCAAATGTCTTTAAGTCGCTGTGCAACGCGTATAACACTGCACAGTGGCGGACGTCTACCATAAGAAAATAACTATATACATATATACCTTTGTTTGAAATGTACGTTCCGCCGTTTTGGAAACAATTTATAAGGGTCTCCTTGTTTTAAACATTTCGTGTCATATCAGACACGTAGGTAAATACTGAGGCTATAGCTCGCTTTTTGGAAATCCCTTCAATAACTATCAATGCATGCAAAATGTATTCAGGTACTGTCCTCTGACTAGTCCTGTTCAGTACGGAAACACATAGCAATATCATAAAAACGTACTGCTCTATAAGAAATCAATCCCAAAATATGCACATGAATACTACGTGCGTCTGGTGTGCACGGAAATCAAAATCCATGAATGTGCCATACATGCGCACAGAAACAACATCTAAGTGCATCAGGTGTGCACGAAACATCTGTCGTAGGCAACATGTGTGCCTGACAGCAAAATCAGGTGCATCTGACATGCACGAAAATCTCGAATTAGTGCATCTGGTGTGCACCAAATCGCATCTCGTAACAGGCGCCCAACAGGCGCTAAAAATCCAATCCAGTGCATAAAATGCACAAAACAAATGTCGAGCATCAACCTCGAAATCGAAATCCAGTGTATCCAAGTGCACAAAATACATGTCACTGCACTGCCAGCATATAAAAACTATACAGAGTGCAGGAACCAAATCGCGTGTGTGCATACGCACAAAATCAACTCAACTGTTTAAAACCGTAAAATCACAAACATGTGAAACTAAAGCATGAAAACGATATCAAGTGCAACACTGTGCAAAGATCGTAAATCCTCAATCATCAAAATCAAATCATACGAATAAATCACCCAAAACATCGAAATCAATAATGGCGGAACAGTACCGCTCAAGTGCATCCTCTATGAATCTTGGGCCAACTGTCGCGGTCACTAGTGGGACGTCTCGTCGATGATCATGAACTCTGGCCTACTGGTGTACGTAACATGACCACTCCTGGGTCCAAGTATTCTCCGTGGATTACCAATCTCACAATCCATCGGCTCATCGGCCCTGTCAAGGCAGCATATCACTGGCGTCGGCCTCTGGCTCTCTGAATGCACGTGACACATCTGATCCTGGGTGCAAGTATCATCGCAGCAGTATCCTGGAAGGAATCCTGCTCACGGTCTCTTCCATGTCTCGTCTCTGCCAACTGTCCGGAAGTCATTGTCCTTTCCTATATCTGCAGCTTGCTCTGGAACGACTGCATACTCATCGCGACTCCTTCTGGAAGGTAAGTCCAAGTACCATGCCTCGGCATGCGCATCGCCTCTCTGATGTCGGCGGAGTGGAACGTCATCTCATCTAGATCTGGTGCGAACCTCTTATTCCACTTTTCTCTAATGTCGTCTGCTTTGGACTCGTCTCGTCGCGGCTGCATGGACTGAGCTCCAACGGCTATCCTCGTATCTGGAGTCTCCCAAGAATGCATCTCACCACCTAGCATCCGAATTAAGTCGAGCCATCCGATCGAGTCGTCAAAACCTCACAATCCCCCAAGAGCTCAACCTCTTGGGCACAGTTTAATAGTATCGAGTACATACCACAGCATCGGTGGTCCAGCCGTAGAAGGGCAAACCCAAGCCTCACTAATGGCGCCGCAGAACTGCCGCAAACCCAAAGGTTGAAAGGCTTTCACACGGTCATTAAGTCGAGTTAGGGTTTCATTCTTCTAGAGGGACCATAGAATTGCCTGCATGTCTTTCCGACTACTTTAAACTTGGAATAATAGGTTTCTGACATTCGATCCTCTCTGTCGACTCCCAACGTCTCCGCGTGAAGTCATCTCTAGCTGGAAGCAATCTATCTGATGACCTCGCATCGGGGTAGGCGAACGAACCACATGTCCTAGTCATTCCTCCTAGGGTGACTAGCGACCTTCTATCATCTCTTAGTACAACTCGTTCTGCGCTAACTCCAGCATCTGGGGCAATACCTCGTCGTTCGCGGCAATAACTGGCTCGCTCGTCTGCACGCTGAACAGTGCCTCGATCATCAGGAGTAAGCAACACACCAACGGTCATCAAAATCTGGCTGGCCTCCATCATTGGCTCAATTCTCTAGTGTCGATCAGCACCTCCGAGTAACCTCATAAAGGCGATCCGCCAAACGCTCGTGGCGCGGAAACACAGTCAAAAGATACCTCTCTATAATCGGGTGTCGCCGGAATCATGCCCTGGTCAGTCCCCGTTCGTGCCGAGCTCGTGCTGACCGCAACTCTAGCCATAGCTCTCCCTGCCCGTAATCGTGGCAGCAAAACCAAACTGGTACCGATGTGGCTAGATCAGGAAGGAATATAATACTGAACAAGGAAATGTACATCCTAAGGCTTCTTAAGTGGAGTGGCGTGTCGTAAATATGCCGCGGAACATACCAACGGTACGTCACTCTACTTTAGTCACCTATTCCATCAACCAAGGGTCATCCTACGCTCCGAAGGTAAAACCTAACGCTCTGATACCAACTTTGTCACGACCCGAAAGTACGGAACATGACCGGCACTTAGACTACGAACGTCTCAAGGAGTACGTATGCTAAGTAAGCCGAAACCCAGAAATCCAAACCAAGAGAAGTAGTAGAGAATAGGAAGAACCATATCAAATCAACCTGTATGCAACATAATATACAACGCCTAAAGGCGAGGAACACAACAGAAATGGAACTCAACCAGCAAGAAACTCAAGAAATATAACATGCTACTCTATGGTCGAAAGAATAACATTACTGGTCTCTATCTCAAAAAATACAAGTTTGGTTGATGGAACTTCTAGATACAACTGAAATATAATATACAAGGTATAATGATGGGTAAGATACAATAAACCCACCTACTAGCAAGTCACCCGAAAAGAAACCGTGCCCGCAAAGCCGTAATGAAATCCGTACGGCAACACCTGCAAGAAACTGGGGCACAACGGGGGTGAGTTGCCAACTCGTGAGTAGAAAAAGATCTACGAACAGAAAATGGCATGAATAACGCAACCTAGGTCAATGATCATAATATATCCTCAAATATATGAATAACATGCAGCCTATAACAATGGCTAAGGTAATATCTAACCCGAGTGTGATCTCATGTGCCCGTGTCAGTGCCTCAGGTAGCAATATATCATATGAATGAGGTATGAATGCATGAAAACAGAATACATGTAAATGAAGAAACTGTTTTCATAAATTAGTGAGATTTCCTTTGTATTTTTAAAATGAGGTATCATAAATGAAATCAGCATCAACAGTGTCTAGCATCGACACATAACATAAGTCTCAATGTCTCAAAACCTCAGGCTCCGGCCATCCGGACTGGCCTGTATCATCAAATCTCAGTACCTCAATATCTCGAAATCTCAATGTCTCAATCTCAATATCTAGGGCGCCGTCAGTCCAGACCGGCCCCTACCATCCATCTCAAGACCACGACGGTATCCTCCGGATATCCGACGCGTCGGGTAAAATCACCGGTAGGTAGTCTCCCCCTGCCAAGCTCATCGTCATCACCACGAGCTTCTTGCCCCGGGGTACCTTACCGGGTCCACCATGTACCCGAAACGGTTCATCCAACTCCTCGAATCGGGTTTCCAAATCTATCAGCAAACTCATGGTGGACGACTCATACATCATGGGAAAAACCGCGCTTTTTATTTAAAAAGAGAAAGAAGAAGTTTGTATATGTTTTGCGGTTTTCCCCAAATCCAGAAAACCTCATGGAAATCCAAATCCAAAACCTCAATAGCACGTAAAAAGTGAATATATGCATGAGAATCTATGAATGCGGCATAACAATGAATAACAGTATGCATGAGGTAGCAGGTAATAACTGTAATGTCTAAACTAATATATAAGGCAAGTACACTAATATCATGTCTAAACTATTAGCTAACAGGCTATGTCAAGCAATAATATTTTCTAAGGTGTACGTGACATGGCAATTACCGATGAAGATGTGTGTGAGCCGGCAAGTAAGCGTACGTGGTACATACGCATCATCGGTAATGGTGCTGGTGTCCTAACCACAAGATATCAACAGTAGAATATGAAGCATAATATAAGCATGTGATGCGGAGCAAACAACAATAATGAGCGGGAGCTGAATACTAGACGCAACGATAATTAATCTGTTTTAACCTAATATGAGTCCTACAATGGTGCCTTTTGAAATAACATGAATCGTGGGGTTTTGAAAATAGGGGCTACGGTGTTTTTAAGAAAAGATACGTTTTTTGAAATATCCGTAGGATCCCTTAGGCTATCTTTAAAAATACGCACGATTCGTAAGCTTTGAAATAGGTAGGAACCGAATCTAATCTAACAACTAACTAAACTAAAGGGCTACGCTATAAGCTAGACTACAGGTAAGGAAACCGCCTAACATCTGAGTCGATACATATACATACCTGTATATATATTAGTCGGTGATCCCGCCTCAATAATATCATATCCGATACCATATCTAAAATCAGACATCCCAAGTCAAGAGTGCGGATCAATCATCAAGATATAGCTCGTACGTAAATCCGTCGTACGGCATCCCCAAATCTGGGTACGGGTCAATATCATATTCCTCACACTATTCCTCTGGTATCCTCTTTATCCAAGATCATAGTCTAGGGTACTGACCTATGTCTAGTACAATACTAATATCCTCAATATACTCATGATCTGACTACTGATCGACAATCTCGTACAAACTGATATCGTCAGCACATATCATCATCAAGGGGTATACATCGCCCGATACGGCCTAATATCAATATCCTAGCATATTATGCCTCATATCACGATCACATGTCGACCATTTATTTATAACACTATTCACCCGTATCGCCGCCGCAAGATCCGCTATAACACCAGGACGTACCTTAAGTACGAATCCTGCCATATCACCGAGATCACAACCACAAACAAATCTCATCGACTCAGCTCAATCCCAAGTATCCTCCTCAAATCCGTATGTGAACACATAGTCCCATACCCATGTGAACATATAAATATATTCCCATACACGCACATATGAAATAAGGAATGTATGCAAGTATGTATATGTGTGTATGTGTAAGTGTAGTGCACCCACTACCTAAGGTTTCGTAACCATGCACCAATCCAACACCAATATCCATCTAAAATCATCAATAATAAATCCTAACAACATATGATAAATTGTTGGTGTGTATACGCATCCGTATACATCACCACGGACTGCGGGGGTGCTATACGCCATCCACCCGACTTCTCCCCGTAGATATAAATCTACTCACCTGGTCCTCGCTAGCAGGTACCGACGTCGCCACGCGCTTGCTTGTCGTCTCGAAGTCCACATGGGAGTACCTACATATCATAACGCACCATATCGCATTAAAACTAAATTCGAAATCGAAACGGCATACGAAAATCAAATCGGCACGCGTATCACGCATAGTTCCAAACCTATCGCCTACGCATGCAAGAATAGTCAAACCAACCCTCGATGTCGATGTACAAACGTCAAACCATCGAGAAAAATCCAATCACACTCTTTTGCACATTCACGAACACTAATTTTAATATAAACTAGGTTAAAACTCATAAAAACCTCAATTTTGCTTAAAAAGTCATTTTTCCGAAAATCTAGCAAGCACAATTCGCCGTTTTTGTACAAAACAGGATGTTTAAATGAATGTAGCGGCCAATATATTTATTAAATATCTTAAATAAGTCGTATAAACAATTTCCGGAATTTAATCTCATTAAATTCCAAAAATCCTAATATTCTAGTTTACCAAAAATACCCTTTTTAACAATTTCAAAGCAAAATGCACAAACTACAATCTAGCTTAGAATTGCATGATCCAAAACATTAAACCACATTTAATAAAGTTAATGAAGCCAAGAAAAACCTAATCACATTTTTAATCCCAAGCATTTAACGAATTTCAAAAACCTAGTAAGCAAATAAGCAAATTAACAAAATTTTTAAAGCTTGCCATTAGCACTAGCTACTAAACTTGTATTAACATGACAACAAAGCCTAATTATAACACACAACCATACACCAATTTTATAAACCCTAACTTGCATTCAATTTCACAACTTGAATTCCAAAACTTGCAATTAAACTCACATATCCAAATAACACTTAATTAAATTAGCTTAAGAAATTAGTAACAATTTAAGCAACAAAAAGTTTTAGAATTATACCCAAAAATATATGAAGCTCCACAAGACTCCATGGCCTCCCAAAATGCTCTCTTCTCACAATGATCCATGCTATACGGGCTAAGCTAAAATGGGTAGGAGTCGGATTTGGGTTATGGGATTTTTTTTTGATGGATTTTGGGCAATTTTTGATGAAGTTTTGAAGAGAAAAGAGAAGGGAAAATGGAGGGGGGGCTGCTGCTGTAGGAGAGGGGGGCTGCTGGAATGGGAGGGGGAGAGGAGAGAGAGGGAGGTAGAGAAAGTGGGGGTGAAAGTCAAGGTCAACCAAAGTCAAAAGTCCACCTCATATATCCATTTTCTACACTTTTATTTTCTTTTCTTTCTTTTGCAAACCAAGTGGGGACAAGAGAGGGGGCTGCTGAATTCAGCCAAGGGGAGAAGTGAATGGGGGTGTGTGGGTGTGGGTACGCGTGTGGGGTGATGAAAAATGATAAATACAATACCCCAAACATCCATTTACGCTAAAAAAAACCCTTTTTTCTTCAATAATTTCTAAACCGTTTTGGCAAATGATTTCGTTCCAAAAACCACATGATAAAATTTTATTTAATGTTTTATGATGCAAAAAATTTGTTTCAACTCATTCCAATTTGTAATTTTCCCTAATTAAATGTATTAGTGACGGCTTAAAATAATAAAAAAATAATATTTTTTTCAGAAAATTTGAAATTTCACCAGCGGCTCAATAAACACCAAATAATAGCAATTACATAGCTAGAATATGTATATTTAATTTTTATAATAAGATATTTGCATTTTGACTTTTTACAGAAAACCCCCTTATTTTACCGATTTTCCGAAATTTCACCGAAACGATTTTCAAAACGCTACACTAAGTGTATCATTTTCTCTCTCCGAATGGCAGTTACAGATGTCAGGACTTAAGCTTCTACTTGAGAAAAATAAACTTACAGGACCAAATTATAAAGAATGGTTGAGGAACTTGAACATTGCACTTTCATATGATAAGGTATCATATGTCCTCAATACTGAAGCCCCACCCGTCCCAGGACCTGAATCATCTGTCTCGGATAGGGAGATCCGAAAAACTTGGGAAAATAACTGCAACACGGCCAAGTGCCTCGCGCTCGCTTCTATGGACAATGTCCATCAGAAGCAACACGAACATATGGATGTGCAATCCATCTTTCTTCACACAAAGGAGTTGTATGAAGAGCAATCTCGTACTTTGAGATACGAGGCATCTAGAAAGCTGTTTCAGATGCGAATGGCCCCTGGTGCATCAGTTGGAGACCATGTTTTGAAAATGATTGGTCTTATTGAAGAACTTGAGGGACTGGGATGGACTATGGATAATGAGCAATATACGGATATTGTTCTACAGTCTCTCCCCCCCCGCCTTTGCTCCGTTCATAGTAAATTTCAATATGAATGGTTTGGAGAAATCATTGCCTGAACTTCTCAATATGTTGAGAAGTGCAGAGAACACATTGAAAACGGCAAGGACTCCTGCTCTGCTTGCTGGGCCATCTTCCTCTTCATTCCCAAAAGCTAAGTCCAAGGGAAAGAAAAAGAAGAAGTCCATCAAACAGAAAGGTGGAGTTAGAAAGGCGAAGGGGAAAGACAAAGCCGGGGCTATGGGAAGTGGAAAAGGAGAATGTTTTTACTGTAAAAAGTCAGGACATTGGAAACGCAACTGTGCTGAATATCTTGCTGATCTTAAGAAGAAGAAGCATGCTGATGCTTCCACTTCAGGTGTGTTTGTAACTGAAAACTGTTTTTCTTTAAACTCTGCATCCTGGGTATTGGATACCGGTTCTGGTTCTCACATCTGCAATTGTATGCAGGGATTGAGAAATAGTAGAGTTTTAAAATTTGGAGATCATACTCTGCGGGTTGGAAATGGTTCCAATATACATGCTGTATCCGTGGGAGAGTATCATCTAGGGTTGCCTTCAGGAAGTATTTTGGTTTTGAACCCGTGTTATTTTGTACCAAGTATGCTGTGTAACATAATATCCGTTTCTTTGTTGGACAATGAAGGATATCATTTTATATTGCAAAATAATGTTATGAACATTAACCTGAATCAAGAGTTGATTGGGCATGGTACATTAAATAACGGTATTTACATCCCGAACCAACACACAGTTTTCAATATACAACATACTAGTAAAAGAAAGTTTTCAGATATAAATGAAGCTTTTCTTTGGCATTGTAGACTTGGTCATATTAATGAAACAAGACTAAACAAGCTATATAAAGATGGATATTTAAATCCGTTTGAATATAAATCTTATGAGACTTGCCAGTCTTGTATCAAAGGTAAAATGACCAAAACTCCGTTTATTGGACACGGAGAGAGAGCTGGTGAACTCTTAAGCCTCATACATAGTGATGTATGCGGACCAATGTCTACAGTTGCAAGAGGTGGTTTTTCATACTTCATCACTTTTACTGATGATTTCTCAAGATTCGGACACGTGTTTTTGATAAAGCACAAATCTGAAGCCTTTGAGAAATTCAAGGAGTATAAACTTGAAGTAGAGAAGCAAACAGGCTTGAGCATCAAGAAACTTCGATCGGATCGAGGTGGAGAGTATTTAAGTACAGAGTTTCTAGACTTCTTAAAAGAGAATGGGATTCTCTCTCAGCTCACTCGTCCTTACACACCACAGCACAATGGTGTGTCAGAACGGAGGAATCGTACCCTATTGGATATGGTGCGATCCATGATGTGTGATGCTGAGTTACCGCTTTCCTTTTGGGGACATGCATTGGAGACAACAATGTATCTATTGAACAGGATGCCAACCAAGACCGTGTCTACCACTCCATATGAGATGTGGAATGGAAAGAGACCATCTCTTAAAAGGTTTAGGATTTGGGGTTGTCCGGCTTTTGTTAAAAAGCAGAATCCAGAAAAACTCGAGACACGATCGGTCATGTGTAAATTTGTGGGGTACCCAAAACATTCGTATGGATATCTATTCTACCACAAAGAGGAACAAAAGGTGTTTGTTGCTCAGCATGCCACATTTTTGGAAAATGAGTTCTTTACGGAAAGTACTAATGGCAATATGGTAGAACTAGAAGAGGTTCTAGAGACACAAATTACTCAGGAGGAATTGGTTGAAACTGATGTTGCAGTAGAACTTCATGAACCTTAGCCGCTTAGGAGGTCTAGTAGAACTTCTCGCCCACCAGAGAGATACTATGGGTTTCTCATAGATGGTGATAGAGAAGATTGCATCATGGATGATGATGACCCTACTAGTTTTCAGCAAGCTATCACGAGTGGTGACTCAGTGAAATGGCTGGAAGCAATGAGATCCGAAATGGAGTCAATGTACACCAACAAAGTATGGACTTTGGACGTTGCACCTCCTGGGATAAAACCCGTTGGGTGCAAATGGATCTTTAAGAGAAAGATTGGTGTAGATGGACAGGTGGAGACCTATAAAGAAAGGCTTGTAGCGAAAGGTTTTCGTCAAAGACCAGGCTTGGACTATGATGAAACTTTCTCTCCGGTAGCAATGCTTAAATCCATTAGGATCCTACTTGCTATTTGCTGCTCACTATGATTATGAAATATGGCAGATGGACGTGAAAACAGCATTTCTAAATGGTGATTTAGAAGAATGCGTTTTTATGGATCAGCCAGAGGGCTTCATTGATAATGGGAGCAGCGGGAAAGCATGTAGATTGCTTAAATCCATTTATGGATTAAAGCAGGCCTCAAGGAGCTGGAACATCTGCTTTGATGATACAATCAAAGAGTTTGATTTTGTCAGAAATGAAGATGAACCATGTATTTATAAGAAGATTGTAGGGAGTACTGTCACATTCCTCGTATTGTACGTAGATGACATTCTCCTGATAGGAAATGATATTCCTATGCTACAATCGGTCAAACTATTCTTATCACAAAGGTTCTCCATGAAGGACCTGGGTGATGCCTCGCGCATTTTGGGCATTAGGATCTATAGAGATAGATCCAAGAGGTTATTGGGACTGTCCCAATCAAAGTACATAGACACCATTCTAAAGAGGTTTAGTATGGAAGATTCCAAGCGTGGTGCCTTGCCTGCTAGTCATGGAATCACTCTCTCTAAGGACTTCTGTCCGAAGACTGATGAAGAGAGAGCTCGCATGAGCGTTATACCCTACGCTTCAGCCGTGGGATCTATAATGTATGCGATGTTGTGTACTCGCCCTGATGTGGCTTATGCACTGGCTGTAGTAAGCAGGTATCAATCCAACCCAGGGGAGAAACATTGGATAGCAGTGAAGAACATTCTTAAGTACTTGCGAAGGACTAAAGAATTGTTCTTGGTGTATGGTAATGGGGATCTCCAGATGGAGGCCTTTACCGATTCAAGCTTCCAAAGTGACAAGGATGACAGTAAATCAATCTCAGGGTTTGTATTTACCCTAAATGGAGGAGCGGTTAGTTGGAAGAGTTCCAAACAGGACACCGTTGCAGACTCCACGATGGAAGCTGAGTATATTGCTGCAAGTGATGCTGCTAAGGAAGTCGTCTGGATGAAGAAGTTCATTGCGGAACTAGGAGTAGTTCCAACCATTGTTGATCCAATACCATTGTATTGTGATAATAATGGAGCTATAGCATTAGCAAAAGAACCAAGGTCCCATCAGAAGTCCAGACATATCCTAAGGAGATATCATCTGATCCGGGAGATAGTAGATCGCCAGGAGATCGAGATTCGGAGAGTAGATACAAAGGATAACACAGCGGATCCATTCACCAAGGCATATAGAAGTGTACGGTATTCATAATTCACATATTAGCTAATCAGTCGCAAAATATCAAATTACATGTATTCGACCTTAAAACCGGCAATTCTAGGGAAATTAACTGCATTGCATTACATAGCATATTTTCCATATCTTGCAACCCCTGTTTCGAAGTCTGTGCAGGAAAAGAGATGCTTGCTCGATCATTACATTGCTCGACCATTACAATTGCTCCTAAATTCACTGAACTCAAATCTGGTATCAACACAGAAGGGAAACTGCAATTCTAAACATCAGACAAAAGCCCAAACAGCAGTACCAAGCTTCACCAGAAAGCACAGATCGCAAGACCATCAATGAGCGGCGGAAGCGCGGCCATTACCTGGTTCTTGCGGCGGAAGCGCGGCCTGTTGGTGACATCAGCTCCTCAGTTTCAGTGCACAACTCCTGTTTTAGTGCCTGCAGCTCAATAATGCACACAAACTTCCAGAAGATTCCAGATACTTCCACCAGATCAGCAAACTCCTAAACTAGCCTAATACTTCTAGAACTTTCCTAAACCCTTGCTTAAACCCTAAGCTAAAGCCCAACAAACTTTCCAACAAACTTTGGGAGGGAAAGTCCAATTTAAACCTAAACCTAGGGTTTGAAAGTTCTATAAATAAGACCCTAGACTCATTCATTTGGATCATCATGTTATATCTTGGCATCTAGGAAAAGATTCAACATCTTAGATTTTTGCCATTCTCTTTCTTCATCTTCCTCTTCCTCAAGTTTAGTGAGAGAGCTTGTAGGAAACCCTAACCCTAAATCCAACCACAATTCAAGATCTTGAGTGCAAGCCAAGCAAGATGCCTTCAACCCTTTTATGAGCCGAGCCGATCTTCCATCGGGCAAGAGATCAAAGTAGATCCACGATCCACAGAGACGAGCGAAGCCGAGTCAACGATCGATTTTCTTCTTCTTGTAGATCTTGAAAGAATGTATTGAAATTGTTGATTAAATAAAAGGTGATATTTTCTTCTATCTTGTTTTCTTTAAATTCCGCATCATGTTATCTTTACTATTCTTGAATATTGTCTATGTGGTGATGTGTGAATAAAACTCCGCTCGTTAAATAGTCGAAACGATCTTTAGTATGATGATGTAGCAAATTTGTAATCGATTCTTGAATCCCACGAGTTTGTAAACCCTAGCAAGTTCAAGAATCGACGACCCAATTCGTTGCGATGCTTTCTTGATCGACATCGCTCGAGATTGGGGTGATCCGATCGCTTCTTGAAATTGCTAGAGGCTAGAATATAAATGGTATCCTCGAAAGAACAAGGGTTAAGAGATGAAACCCTAATTTCATCAAGAAAGCCCTAACTCTCGTCGATAACCATTGATCTAGTATCAATTCTTCGAAGGACAAGAATACGAAATCGTGTAGACTACATCACATCTAAAGATCTGATCGATTCCTACAAGCCTCTCTATTATTCTTGATTGTTGTTTGGAAAATACCATTGAAACCCCGATTCTTGATTGTTTATAGTTTCTTGATTCTTTAATAGAGAATAGTGACACACGAATACAAATCATTCTTGAATTATGTTTTCTTTTATTGTTGCTTAACATTTCATTTCAAACACATAAAAATACAAACGAATCTTGAAATCCCTGTGGACGATCCGTACTCATTCATTAACTACATCCGACACCGTAGTTTGATTGCGGTCAATTTAAATTTTTGATTCGATACGACACATCTGAAATTTACATCAATCAAAATGGCGCCGTTGCCGGGGATTACGCGCTAATTCGTTTACATTTTATAGTTTGAAGTGAAAGAATTATTACGTTTTACTTCTTGAAATCAAAATTCGTACAAACTCTTATACGTGTGTTGTGAATTGATTGCAAGGTGATCTGGAGCATTCTGAGCAGTGGAAAAATTATTTGGGATATACCAGAGAGCTGGAGATAGCAACAGAAGCTCTCTGGTGAAATTGTGTACAGTGTTCACACTATTGGAGCGCGTTTCCGCGGCCTTAACCCAGTATCTGCGGCTGATCCGCGGCTAGGTTAGGGGTTCTCTGCATAATTTTCAGTGCAGGTGATTTCTGTCTCTCTCCCCTCGCCCTTTTTAGCTCCAACTAATCCTTTCTGCAGGATTCTTTGCAAACAATAGCTGCGCCGCAAAAGCAAATTAAAATTGTGCGTGATTTTGTTTTTCTTGGTTGTTTTGCATATTAAATACGGAATTTAAGGGGCACGGCCAAATCCAGATTAGGTGGGGAGTTCATTACCCTTCCTAGGCCCCGAAAACCACCAAACTTGCATCCGCATTTACCCCCATTAACTAAAAGAATTCTAGAGATGACTCTAAGGACTGTCGCGCTCATTTAGGACAAGAGAGGGCCGTGGGTAATTCATTGCTTATCCGCGTTTTCTTGTGGTGCCTAAGGCGGGTGTGTCTAAGGCTAGTGGTTATTAATTAGGCCCACTGTAGTGGTGGTTCCTTCCCACTTACCTGGCACTTATCCGGCCACAGGGGGACAAAGAGGCAGTGGAGGATTGATCCCACGACTTGTCTTTTGGCAGTTAGGAGCGGTCTAGAGCCGGACCTAGGTGACCATTAGATTCTAGGGTTGTGTTGCTGCATTTGGTTGTCGCATCATTTTTTTTTCAAAATCCGTCCCTTTTCAAAAGCAAACACCGCATTCATTTTACCCCTAATTATAAGTCAACGCTGCCACTTGTACTAACCCTTTTTAGTACAAGATAGGCTGGACACGGGATTCTAGTGCCCGTTTAGTCCGCGTACCCTTTATCGACTCCGAAGTCGATAATTCTCCATTTACCTTTTCTTTACCTACTACCACACCCACACCGATGGATCCGAATCCATCAAACTTCTTTAACCCTAATCTGCCACCGTCCGTTGGTGCGCAGAATCCTCCCCACATTTCTCTCCAGGAAAGATGCTATCCACACAGAGGTCCTCTTTCGACCTGCTTATCCACACCACCAGCCAATGGGGATAACTTTGAAATCAAGCCCCTGTATATCAACCTTTTACCCAAATACCACGGACTCGAGACCGAGGACGCTTACGTTTTCATTACCAAATTTGAAAACGTATGCGCAATGATGGGTACGTCTCAACTTTCTGTGGATGCGATGCGTCTACGACTTCTTCCATTTACCTTGTGCGATATAGCCGAGAAGTGGCTATATAACACTACAGCACACTCTATCACGAATTGGGAAGAATTCGTCACGGCATTCCTAAAGAAATTTTACCCAGTCCAAAAGACGGCTCGAATCCGTAGCGAACTGAACCAATTTGCCCAGCTCCCTACCGAACCATTTTCAAAATACTTTGAACGTTTCAAGGATCTCTTGGTTCAATGTCCTCATCACGGCATCCCGAGATGGGAGCTTTGCCGAATCATATATGAGGGCAGTAACCCTAGCACTAAACAGAGCCTTGAAAATATGTGTCAAGGTACATTTATGACTAAAGATGATGGGGAAGCTTGGCGATACTTAGAAGAGTTCGCTGAAAAATCACTAATTTGGGAGAGTGGAACCCAACCATTAAATAGGGGTGGCGTACACCAAATAGATGTGTCCATAGGTGTTCGAGCAGAAATGGCAGCAATGCAAAAGAAGCTCGACGCTATGGAACACAAATTTGCAGCAGCCTCCCTAAACCCGGTATCACCCCCCAAAACTGTTTGTGGGTGCTGTTCTGATCCGTCACATTTAACGGAAGAATGTCCATTAAACTCGGCGTTTCAAGGTCACGAGCATTCTAATGCCGCATTTCAACGACCTCGAAACGATCCATATTCTTCCACGTACAATCAGGGTTGGAGGAACCACCCGAATTTTGCTTGGAACCAAAATCAATCTCAAAACACGGTTCCAAACACAAATAACTTTCAAAGGGCTCTTCCTCCACCACAACAGCAACCCCTTCAACTCACTCAGCACCGCTACCAGTCACATAATTTCCAAAACCAGGGCAACAATCCTGCACAGTCTAATCCTATGCAGTTGTCCTGTGCTGACGAATTCTCTCAAGTCACTCAAACCATGAAATCACTTTTATCAAATT
Organism: Agapanthus africanus; assembly: GCA_030015575.1. Classification (NCBI taxonomy): domain Eukaryota; kingdom Viridiplantae; phylum Streptophyta; class Magnoliopsida; order Asparagales; family Amaryllidaceae; genus Agapanthus; species Agapanthus africanus. The sequence goes on from JASDDO010000012.1 coordinate 361,313,867, forward strand.
TCATGGACATTTCGACTGAGGTTAGATCTTCCGTCAATGAAATAAAGAAAAACTCAGCGTCACAAGCTGAGAGTATTAGAACGATGGAAGCTGAAATCGCACGCCTCAAAGCCGAAATGAGTGCGAGAGAAAAAGGGAAACTTCCCTCTCAACCCCTACAGAATCCTGGGCATTACAATGTAAATGCCATTACCACGTTGAGATCGGGAAGAGTGCTGAATAATAATGTCGGGGAAGATATTGATAATACTGAAAATCATATCAACACCCCGGCTGAGACCTTTCCACATACACACACTTCTCCTTCTGATCCTACTTCTTCTACCAAACCACCTTCGCAGGAGCCTATTCTCCAGTTCCCTTTAGGCTCAACACCTTCACCCAACCCTTATAGTTCTCCACAGACGGTCCCCACACCTCTTTTGGGATCTCGTCTACCCCCCTTTCCTTCTCCTATGATGGACCCTGCGCTTATTGCGAAAGCACCTTACCCGAACCGGCTAAGGGCTAACAGAACGAGTCCTCATATGGAGAAAATTTAGAAATGTTCAAACAGGTTAACATCAATATCCCTCTCCTAGATGCGATTCAACAAGTCCCCGCTTATGCGAAAATTCTAAAGGACTTGTGCACTAGGAAGAGGAAGACTCAAGTGCCGAAGAAGGTCTTTATGTCTAATAATATCAGCACTGCTTTTATTCCCCAGCTACCAAAGAAACGAAAGGACCCAGGATGTCCTACAATATCGATTTCGATTGGGGGTAAAAACATAAATCGTGCTCTTTTAGACCTTGGCGCGAGTGTTAACCTGTTACCTTATTCTGTCTATGAGCAACTAGGAATTGGAGAGCTAAAACCTGCTCATTGCACTCTCCAGATGGCGGACCGCTCTATCACCAAACCAAGGGGTGAATTAGAGGATGTGTTGATAAAGGTCGGGGAATTTGTTTTCCCTGTAGACTTCATTGTGATGGACACACATCCTGTAGCAAACCCCCGGGGCCAAATTCCGGTGATTTTAGGTCGTCCTTTCCTTGCCACTTCCAACGCTGTTATAAACTGTAGAAATGGTTCAATGAATTTATCATTTGGAAATATGACCATTGAACTAAATATCTACAAAGTTGGAAGTCAGCCATCAGAACCTAGTGCTCATATTTTAGATGTGTGTTCTGTCCATGAGATCGCTCCCGATAGTTGTGGAGCCGAGGAACTTTGCTTTACTGATCTCGATAACATTACCACATCTCTGCTTGATCTTACACTTGATCTTAGTGAGGACACTTCACTTACACTTGAGTCCTGCACTTCTGACTTTTCTCCACCCGAGTCTGTATCTTTCACAGGCTCTGAGCTTCTTTGTAAATCCAAAAATCATTCTATGATCCTTCCTTCTATCATTTCTCCGCCTGAATTAGATCTCAAGGTCTTACCTTCTCACCTTAAATATGCATATCTTGGTGAGAACGAGACTTTACCGGTTATAATATCCACTTCTCTTGCATCAGAGCAAGAGAATGCACTTTTATCGGTATTAAGATCTAATAAAGAGGCGTTTGGTTGGAGTATGGCGGACATCAAAGGGATTAGTCCCTTGATAGTTGAACATCATATACATGTGATGGATGATGCCAGACCGACCCGAGAACCACAGAGACGGTTAAATCCCGTCATGAAGGAAGCTGTCATGAAAGAGATTGTCAAATGCTTAGATAGTGGTATTATATACCCGATCTCCGATAGCCAGTGGGTAAGTCCTATACACGTCGTTCCTAAGAAATCCGGCATCACAGTTATCACAAATGAAGCGAATGAGTTGATTCAGACACGCACCCAAACTGGGTGGCGTGTATGCATCGATTATAGAAAACTCAACGCTGCTACGAGGAAAGATCATTTTCCTCTACCATTTATTGATCAAATGCTGGAACGCTAGCGGGACGACAATACTATTGTTTCATGGACGGTTACTCAGGCTACAATCAGGTCCCCATCGCCAAAAATGATCAAGATAAAACCACTTTTACTTGTCCTTTTGGTACCTTTGCTTACAGTCGCATGCCCTTCGGGCTATGCAATGCTCCCGCTACCTTTCAGCGGTGTATGATGGGGATATTCTCTGATATGGTAGAGAATTTCCTGAAGATCTTTATGGACGACTTTTCGATTTTTGGAGACTCTTTTTCTGAATGCCTAGCGAATCTGGACGCTGTTCTTACTCGATGCAAAGAGAAGAACTTGACTTTGAACTGGGAAAAATGCCACTTTATGGTCCAAGAAGGAATAGTCCTTGGACATGTCATTTCACAGAAAGGCATTGAGGTTGACAGAGCTAAAGTAGATGTCATTCAAAACCTCCCTCATCCCAAAAGCGTTAAAGATATTCGCTCTTTCCTTGGCCACGCAGGCTTTTATAGGAGATTCATAAAGGACTTTAGCAAAATTGCTAGACCTTTAACACTACTCCTGGCCAAGGATACGACCTTCCACTTTGACTCGGATTGCGAGACAGCTTTCGACTCACTTAAACACTCACTCACTTCAGCCCCCATTTTATCATCACCAAACTGGGACTACCCCTTTGAGCTGATGTGTGACGCATCTGATTTTGCAGTAGGTGCTGTCCTAGGACAACACATTGAAAAGATGCCACACGTGATTTACTATGCTAGTAAGACCCTGAATGATGCGCAAGTCAATTATACAACCACAGAAAAAGAACTATTAGCGGTTGTATTCGCATTAGAAAAATTCAGGCCTTACTTAATCGGCTCACCTATTGTTGTATATACTGACCATTCCGCTTTAAAACATCTGTTGGCGAAGAAAGATGCCAAAGGTCGACTAATACGTTGGATCCTTCTTTTTCAAGAATTCGATCTTGTTATCAAAGATAAGAAAGGATGTGAAAACGTAGTAGCTGACCACCTTTCACGCATCGTTTCTTCCCCTGTGACCATGCCGATCAATGACTCGTTCCCTGATGAACAACTCTTGAGCATATCTGTTGAACCATGGTTTAGGGATATTGTGAACTATCATGCCACGGGACTGATACCGAGCGATTGGTCAAAACAGGACAAATACCGCTTTCTATCCCAAGTAAAACACTATTACTGGGACGAGCCCTATTTGTTTAAATATTGTCCTGATCAGATCATTCGCCGGTGCATCCCGAATGAAGAGTTCAAGAGTGTTCTTTCATTTTGTCATGATCAGGCTTGTGGGGGTCACTTTGGTCCTAGAAAAACAGCGGAAAAGGTTTTGCAATCTGGATTTTATTGGCCGACCTTATTCAAGGACGAATTTGAACATTGCAAAACCTGTACACAATGTCAGTATACGGGTAGAATATCCCAAAGGAATGAAATGCCTCAGCAACCCATTCTGGTTGTTGAAATGTTTGATGTTTGGGGCATAGATTTTATGGGTCCTTTTCCCAACTCCTTTGGGAATCTGTACATATTGCTGGCGGTTGATTATGTCTCCAAGTGGGTAGAAGCCATTCCAAGTCGCACTAATGACAGGAAAGTTGTCATTAAGTTCTTGAAAGAGAATATCTTCTCACGATTTGGACGCCCACGCGCTATTATTAGCGATAATGGGACACACTTCTGCAACAGATCTTTCGAGACTCTGATGCGGAAATACGGAATCAACCACCGACTTTCTACACCCTATCACCCCCAAACAAGCGGACAGGCTGAGATCTCAAACAGACAAATCAAACTTATCCTGGAGAAAACTGTTGCTAAAAATAGAAAAGACTGGTCGACCAAATTGACGGATGCTCTTTGGGCATTCAGGACTGCATATAAGACCGACCTAGGAATGTCTCCATATAGGATAGTGTTTGGAAAAGCATGTCATCTACCTGTTGAGATAGAACATAAAGCATTGTGGGCTATAAAAGAAATTAATTTTGATTTAAACCTTGCTTGCAACTTTCGGAAGCTGCAACTTAACGAGCTAAGCGAACTCCGCGATGAAGCTTATGATAATGCTGTAATCACTAAGAATAGGACTAAGGTTTTTCACGATAAAAACATTGTAAGGAAAACATTTCTACCTGGTCAACAAGTCCTTCTTTATGATTCACGATTACACCTTCATGCGGGTAAGCTCCGATCTCGTTGGAAGGGACCTTTTGTTGTGCGGTCTGTATACCCGCACGGGACAGTAGAAGTTGAAAATGTTAAAAACGGCACTGTTTTCAAAGTAAATGGACATAGATTAAAGCCGTATTTTTCCACTGACCCCACGGAGGAGCTCTTTTTCTTACAAGAGCCAGTTTATTTTGATTAAAATTCCTCCGTCTCACTTTCATATCCAGTATATCATTGTATCATCTTTTGAATGAACGTGAGTAAATAAAACAAGTTTGGGGGAAGTTCTTCACTTATATATTTTGCCCCCACTAATAATTCCCCCCAGATTTACAGATTTTTGTAGGTATAACTGTCGGCAACAGTGAGGACACTGTTGAGAACAAGTTTGGGGGAGGTTTGTGCTTATTTTTGCATCATTTGCATATCATCTGCATAAGCACAAAACATTTCTTTTAAAAATCTATAAAAATTGAAAAAAAAATTTAAAACCCATAAAAATTTAAAAATTTTCAAATATAAAAATAATTTTAATATTTACACTTTTTGTATATAAATAAGATAATGAAAGTCTAGACAGTGAACAATTACATCCATGAGATGGGAAAATTTTTAGAAAACTAAGAAAATTAGAAGTTTTCTTATACGAACTAGTAATAAGTAGTTATGAGCCGTTGTCCCAAGGGTTAGTAAGATGAAGGACGTCACTAATCTGAGGATAAAAATAAGTCTGAAAAATAGTTTCTATTCTGGAAGCCAAACATTTTGAACGTTGCTACCCTGCTATTCGCACTTACACACGTCTTAAAGCCTGGGATAGTAGAGGATACCTTGAAATGCTCTTGTCTTAAAGCCAAAAGTATGAAAAAAAAATGTGTTTTAAAGTGGTGTGAAAAATGGATACTGGTTTTGTTATCACCAAGGGCAAGAAAAATATATAGCAAAAGGGTGCGTCTTCACCTAGTGCCCCAAGGTCAACTGGTCTGGGAGTCACTGCTATGCCTGAGGTGGTGCAAGACTAGGAAAATACACCAAGTTAGCGAGCACATCAGTAATCGGTCGGTTAGTACCTCAAGAAGTATTAACGGTCGCATGAAAGTGTGTAAGCAATCTCGTTTTCCAAGAAGTACTGAGGTCGATGGGCAAGGGTATGATAGCTTGAATTGAATTCTCCGGGTGTAGGGATGTCTTTACACACACGCAGGGTGATATGATCGATGTTTGGAATAAAGATAGGAATGAAGAATAAGACGATGTTTTATTGAGGGAGGACGTGATTTCTGACATCTTTTCATGACCATTAAGATAGGGCTCATGACAACCGCAAAGCTAGCTTAGTTGGAAACCCTAATTTTCAAAGTCTTTCTTTTACAATTCTTTTCTTTAAATGTAATATTCATGATCTTACTTCTATTATTGGATTTTGTGGGTGCAATCCGCTGAAAACCCTCAGGAGACAACACTCCTCCTACTAGGGACACCTAGAGGTTTAAAGGCTTGTTGCACGTGCTCAGTGCAATCGTGATGCCTACGAAAGTGTGCTAGTTAGTTTTTCTCTTTCTTTATTTTCTCCTTCTCTTTTTAATAAAACATTCGCTCGAGACGATCGAAATTAAGTTTCGGGGTATTTGATCAGTCGAAAATATTGCATATTTTAACCGGCAATTTCCTTATCATCTGCATACATATAGAAGTGTACGGTATTCATAATTCACATATTAGCTAATCGGTCGCAAAATATCAAATTACATGTATTCGACCTTAAAACCGGCAATTCAAGGGAAATTAACTGCATTGCATTACATAGCATATTTTCCATATCTTGCAACCCCTGTTTCGAAGTCTGTGCAGGAAAAGAGATGCTTGCTCGATCATTACATTGCTCGACCATTACAATTGCTCGTAAATTCACTGAAGTCAAATCTGGTATCAACACAGAAGGGAAACTGCAATTCTAAACATCAGACAAAAGCCCAAACAGCAGTACCAAGCTTCACCAGAAAGCACAGATCGCAAGACCATCAATGAGCGGCGGAAGCGCGGCCGTTACCTGGTTCTTGCGGCGGGAGCGCGGCCCGTTGGTGACATCAGCTCCTCAGTTTCAGTGCACAACTCCTGTTTTAGTGCCTGCAGCTCAATAATGCACACAAACTTCCAGAAGATTCCAAATACTTCCACCAGATCAGCAAACTCCTAAACTAGCTTAATACTTCTAGAACTTTCCTAAACCCTTGCTTAAACCCTAAGCTAAAGCCCAACAAACTTTGCCAACAAACTTTGGGAGGGAAAGTCCAATTTAAACCTAAACCTAGGGTTTGAAAGTTCTATAAATAAGACCCTAGACTCATTCATTTGGATCATCATGTTATATCTTGGCATCTAGGAAAAGATTCAACATCTTAGATTTTTGCCATTCTCTTTCTTCATCTTCCTCTTCCTCAAGTTTAGTGAGAGAGCTTGTAGGAAACCCTAACCCTAAATCCAACCACAATTCAAGATCTTGAGTGCAAGCCAAGCAAGATGCCTTCAACCCTTTTATGAGCCGAGCCGATCTTCCATCGGGCAAGAGATCAAAGTAGATCCACGATCCACGGAGACGAGCGAAGCCGAGTCAACGATCGATTTTCTTCTTCTTGTAGATCTTGAAAGAATGTATTGAAATTGTTGATTAAATAAAAGGTGATATTTTCTTCTATCTTGTTTTCTTTAAATTCCGCATCATGTTATCTTTACTATTCTTGAATATTGTCTATGTGGTGATGTGTGAATAAAACTCCGCTCGTTAAGGAGTCGAAACGATCTTTAGTATGATGATGTAGCAAATTTGTAATCGATTCTTGAATCCCACGAGTTTGTAAACCCTAGCAAGTTCAAGAATCGACGACCCAATTCGTTGCGATGCTTTCTTGATCGACATCGCTCGAGATTGGGGTGATCCGATCGCTTCTTGAAATTGCTAGAGGCTAGAATATAAATGGTATCCTCGAAAGAACAAGGGTTAAGAGATGAAACCCTAATTTCATCAAGAAAGCCCTAACTCTCGTCGATAACCATTGATCTAGTATCAATTCTTCGAAGGACAAGAATACGAAATCGTGTAGACTACATCACATCTAAAGATCTGATCGATTCCTACGAGCCTCTCTATTATTCTTGATTGTTGTTTGGAAAATACCATTGAAACCCCGATTCTTGATTGTTTATAGTTTCTTGATTCTTTAATAGAGAATAGTGACACACGAATACAAATCATTCTTGAATCATGTTTTCTTTTATTGTTGCTTAACATTTCATTTCAAACACATAAAAATACAAACGAATCTTGAAATCCCTGTGGACGATCCGCACTCATTCATTAACTACATCCGACACCGTAGTTTGATTGCGGTCAATTTAAATTTTTGATTCGATACGACACATCTGAAATTTACATCAATCAGCACTTCCACAGCCTCAGTATGAGCGACTGTTTGAAATGTTGGGTATGAGATACGCCAATAACTGGCCTTAGTGCAAGTGGGAGATTGTTAGTAATATGTATGCCCTAAAGGCCATTATATGGATAGTGGAAATTTGGACATATATCTATGGAGATAGATGAATTTCTTGCTCAACATGATAGTACGCTATCTGGTTTACTTTATCTGTACATGTAGATTTAATCATTTACACATGTTGATAAAGCCCAAAGGATATTTGCTTGACTACTGTGATTATGATGCGGATCATATTAGTGGGGCACATGTAGTCTATAAGCATATCCTTGAACTGTTCCTAGTCGAGGGTGTATCGAGACAGGGCATCGATATTCCAGAGTAGACTAGCGTATACTATTCTTGTCCCATATGATGGGCGATGGATGATCCCATATCCATCTGGTGAGGAGACACCAAAGATTGTATGCGGGTGCTCAGTAGAGACTGGGTACACTGAACGGACTCACCGAGAACTCCTATGTGGTATTATATCTATCGTCGGATAGCAGTTCTCAGGGAACACTGGTACAGGTTAGTCTGTAGACCCGAGATCGTCATAGAGTCTTGTGTGTCCTCCCACTATACTTTGATCTCCACCCTACCACGGCTCTACTGAGTCGTGCAAACAGGTGGTCTTTGGGTACAGTCTCGAGGTGCATGGAGGCAATGAGCGATGGGAGGGGTTTCGTCTCTCCCGGTATTGGGGGTTGATGTTGTGCTATGCTCGATTGGCTAAAACATGAAGTCCCTGGCCAGGGCTGCTGAGATTTACTGATAAGAGTTATCAGTAGTTTCTCGATCTGTTATGAGCCATACACCAGCATGATTTATTGAGTTACTGGGGTCGACGATACCATCCCTAGACTCGATATGCAGCATATCTGACGAAGAGACCGGACTGTACGGTAAGTGTTGCCAGTTGGCTCGACGGGAGTTTTTACAGCTTCGCTGGTTTTCTTCTGATCGTTTCAATACCCGGGTGGCCGTTATGTTTAGCTGACCTCTTGCGGCTTGTAAATGTTTGATATGATCATCATCTACTGCCGGCGTATTGACGAGTCTTAGAGTCCCACAATGAAGTTTCCTGGCTCAGGCAAAAAGATGTGGTGTGCATATGAGATATGCGCGGGACCCGATTAAATACGGTTATGTGATAACGTATATTAATCGGGCATTTTCTATTTGTCGGATCGTATTTGATATGACCGGTTTGCTAAATCAAGTGTTGATTTAACAAATTACATTTAGATTAATTCTTTAAGTAAATCCTTTTGTATGCATGCATGTATGCACATGATGATGTGCATGGACACATACATGCATACATAGTATCATGGTTGTTGATACAAGAATGGTGGCAATGCAAGACTTATATTGAAGCTTTTAATTTGTATTTATCATTTTAAGTTAATGTAAAGAATATCCACTCATGCTCCTTTATTCTTTAGTGGGTAAGCTTTACTTAACTTAATGAAAAGAATTTCCACCCATGCTTAATTCTTTAGGAAAAGAATTTCCACTCACAATTATGGTGGTAATGGAATAATGGTGATTATTCCTTCTCATCACTATAAATAGCTTCATATGTGATATGAAACATACAATGAAAAACCAAGAGAAAAATTGTGAACAAGGGTGTGAAAACAAGTTATCATATGTGATATGATAGAAAGCTCAAGCCACCATTATCTTCTTCTTCCTCTCTTGATTTCTCTCTTGAGTGAAGTTGACAAAAGAAAGGATTTCAATTGAAGAACATAAACCACATTATCATACTACACACATCTAGCCGATTTGTGTAGGGTGTTTACTCTACTTCGTTTGCGAAACAAGTAAGGTAAGGAGCTTTGGGCATAGGGACTTCGGGTGGATCATCGTGGACAAGGAAGACTTCCATCGATCCGTTCCAAACTCTCATAGTGCCAAGGAGTCACCGAAGGAGATCTACAAAGGTTGTAATCTCTACTCTTAGTGATAGTTTTACATTTGCATGTGATGCTTATTTGTATGAATCCCTAAAACTTCTAGTTTCGATTCTTGTCGAGTTAACTTAGCACCTCTAAAATTTTGATTATGGCATATGTGATGCTACCGAACCCTTGACGAGGTGCTAGGCTAGCCCTACATTTCGTTGAAATAAAAGTTCCAAATTTTGAGAAGTTATAGGTATAAGAATAAAATAAAGAACCATACATTGGAAATATCAAGATTCTTCGAGCTGATCGAAAATGTAGATACTTATGCTAGGTATTTCGTCGTAAGTAATATTTTTGAGAACTTGCTTCTCTCTCAGATTACTCATCCGTGGGTGCGCTCCTTGATGAGTAATGTTGCATGGCCTTTTTCCATTTAGTCGATATGAAAGGTCGGTCGCCCTCACGTGTGTGCGCACCGAAAGTGGAACTGATCGGACAACAAAAAATTCCGAACAGCACGATTGATCATATGCTAAGAAATCGTCCAAACACTAGTCTAGCAAAAATAAAGAGCAAAGAAAAAGTAGAGAGTGTGCTACAACCTTTGTAGTGTGTCCGGCTGATCCCGGAAGACACCTTCTAAACTCCGTGAGCTTCTGAATGCGTAGGAACACCGATCGCCTCGCCGTAGATTATCCGCGTTGAAAGCGGGCTGCCTGAACTCCAACTCCGTTACCGGGAAGAGAAACTTCCTCCAGAGGCTTGCTATGCGTAGAGGAAGGCGATGTAAATATTGGGTACTCTCTCTTTTTCTCACTCCCACTCCATGGAAACTTTTGCCATTAACCTAGAGAGCATAAGCTTTCATCAAAAGGAAGAAGATGTATTTGTATGCCATGTCATATAAATATGACACATACACTCTCTCACACACACTCTCTCTCATGCGTGTGTCACACACACAAGAGAGAGGGTGGGCCCCACCATTTTGTTACATATAATAAATAATAATATAATATATATTCATTAATATATATATATATATATAAAGATATATATTTACACACACACACATATATTAACATATATATATATATATATTTACTTATTTATACATAATATAAAAGAGTGCGAATTAATATATATATATATATATATATATATTAAGTAAGTATTAGTACATGCAACTTATACACATACACATCATATATCACATACACGAAATGCCATCAATATTTTCTCAGTATCATATATTGTAGAGAATGCGTGTATCATATACACTATACTAGAAACCGCATCATAAATAGGGTTATCAAGTCAACAGTTGACTTGCTATTCCGGCTTTTAAACCGGCTAGTATAACAGTCGTCCGATTAAACACGTATATCTAATATAAATTTCTAATCGAACTTATGCACGTATTCCCATACTCACATCACATCGCGTTTTTCCCGGGCAGGCACTTTCGTTGTGGGACTTTAAAGACTTGTCAATAGCTGGTAGTAGGTTATATAGAATCACATCCAATTGAATCTAAAACACTATCAGATTCAACCCCCTTTCGAGTTAACCCCCAAGCTCGTCAGTGGCACTAGCTGTACGTAACGGCTACCCAGGTATGAACAAGATAAAGGACGGTCAATGAGCGAACTCATCCGGACTCGACAAAGTCTATATGTGACAGTCACCGTACAGTCCGGTCTCTTCGTTAAAGAGTATCGCAAACCGGGTCTGGCGGTGGAATCTGTGAGACCCCCAATAACCCGATAAGTCGTGCTAACAGAGAACTCATAACCAAAGAGATATAATTGATAACACTTACCAGTTTATCTCTAATGCCATGGTCGCTGGTTATAGTCGTTTCCTGCATAGCATGATATCGACTCCCAATACCGAGAGTGATGAATTCCTTTGACCGCTCACTACCTCCATATGCTTTGGGATGTACCCAACTAAAACCTATTTGTACGATTCAGTAGAGCCGTGGTAGGGTAGTAATCTAAGTACAGTGGGAACACATACAAGACACTATAGCTATCTCAGGTCAAGTGACTATCCTGTACTTATTTCACCAGAGAACTTCTATCTGATATTGGTATAACACCAACTAGGAGTTCTCGGCGAGTCCATCCAGTGTAACTCATATAATGAGCACTTGTATACATGTTGGATATAGTGACCTCAAGGCAATTATTGTCATTGCAGGCACAGGATTATGATAATTGAGGGAGGATCTATACAGGTAGAACAATCTTACTCAAAATGATAGTATGCTATATGGTTTGTATTTATCATTGATGTGTACACGTTTTACTTGTTATTGTAGGAGATAGTGCCCTCAGAGTCAATTATTGGATCACAGGCACGTGATTGCAATGATTGAGGGAGGACCTATCCCGGTAGGACAGTCTTACTCGAGATGATAGTATGCTATCTGGTTTACCTTTATCATCGTGTACTGCTTCAGGTGACCTTACAGGTCGCTATTACACGCTGATAGAGCCCCTAGGATTCTTGCTTGACTGCCAGCAGTATGAGGGCGATCATATATGTGAGAGCTGGTAGTCTATAAGCACATCCTTAAAAGGTCCCTAGTCGTAGGAGTTTCGAGACAGGGCATCGATACTCCATTAGTAGACTAGTGTATACAGTCGAGACCCCGACGAGGGGCGGTGGCCGGTCTAATAAGCCACTGGTGTCAGTTGGTCCACCTAAGATGTATACAGGTGCTCATTGGGTTATGAGTACACCGGACAGGACTCGCCGGGAACATGCTAGTTGGTCTTATACCTGACGTCAGATAGCAGTTCCCTGGTGACATGTGTACAGGTTAGTTCATCGACCTGAGATCGCCATTTGTCTCGTGTGAGTTCCCACTGTGCTTTGATTACTACCCTACCATGGCTCAAAGGAGTCGTGCAAACAGGTTTTAGTTGGGTACAGTCCCGAGCCACATGGAGGCAGTGAGCGGATCTTCAGGGGTTCGTCTCTCCCGGTATTGGGGGTGAGGTCGCGCTGTGTCTAGGAGAGCCATTACGCAAAGCCCTCGGCCGAGGCAGGAGATTTACTGGTAGGTATTCCAGTAGTATCTCAGGGCGTTCTGGGCTACGCTCCGACACGACTTGTACCGCTTTTGGGGGTCTGACTTTTACCAACCCCCTAGGCCCGATATGCGATGCTCATAGACGAACGGACCGGACTGTACGGATATTGTCACTGATAGGCTCAGTAGGGTGTCAGGATGAGTTCGCTCATCGACGTTCCTTTTGGTCAATAGCTGGTGGCCCGTCACGTATTGGCTAATACCTCTGACGTGCTAGTGGTTAAATCCACAGCCATAGTATTGACGAGTCTTTAGAGTCCACCACACTTTCAGTTACTCAAGCTTTCGGGCGAAACGCTGTAGAGACCGTATGGAGATATGGCAGGGTCCGATCAGATACGTACGGTATTGCACGGATCAGGATCGGACAGTTTTGTACTAGTGACCGTATAGTTATATGGCAGGGTTCGATCTGATACGTGCGGTATTGCACGGATCAGGATCGAACGGATATTACTAGCCGGCTTTGCTTTAAGCCGGATCCTAGTTTAGTACAGTGTAGATTTTGTCTCATTGCATTTGTATCCGGTAGGAATACAGATGCGGGTGTGTATGCACAGTATCGGGGTTTTCCTGTAATTTATTACGGGACCAGTTTTCTGGAGTTGCCAGTTTGCATTCCGTTCCGACCGGTTTTCCTTTGTTCTTTCCCGGCCGGACTTTTAGGATGGAGGGTGTTATTTGCAAGTTTGCAAATAACATATTGTGGAGGGTTTATTTGTGAGATAAGAGATTATGAAAGCATCTTTTTTATTCCTTTCTTTTCTATCATCATTTCTTGTAAAAGGTGATTAGGATTGATTTGGTTTTGATGTGAGATTGTGATGATAATGTTTGGCTATGGTCACCACTTGCTTTTACTACCATTACCTTCCTTCTAAGGTTGTGGTTTTTTTGTATTCCTTCCTCCACCATTCTCATTGAGGAGATGAGAGAACTCACTTGAGAGAAAAGAGAAGAAGAGGTTTTCATTCTTGAGAGTTTCATTCTTGATCTCATTTTCATGCTAGAAAAATGCAAGCACCATTTTTCTAATCTTGATTCCTCCATCATCTTCAAAGGCAACTACATAAACTCCAAGAGATAAAGTTTCTACACTGCATTCTACAGCATTTCTTGGGCATGTCGACTTGCAGGCTTCATGCTCGAGTTGCCTCGGTATTGAGGCGGGAGCCAGTAAAAGACGCAGGCGATGTGGTGCCCTTCCGGCGAGGAGGCGACGATGTGGAGACAAGACTTTCCGCGGGAGATCGGGACGATGACGAGAAGACCGGAGGACTCGGATCACTCGGTATATCTCTCACCCTTTCTCTTGATAGCTAGTATCGGTTAATGGTTACGATCCGGGTTTTCATTGTCCGCGGTAGCGCCAGTTTCCAAGTAAGGAAAATTTTTTATTCCGCATTTTGGCCTCGGATAGACGGCCGGGGCGCTGCCGTGGCGCAACATGGTATCAGAGCCACGCCATTAACCTTGCCTAGCTTGTTCTAGTGTGTTTTACATTTCCGATCGAACAAAATCCCAAAAACCACATTTCGTGTACATCAGTTTTCTGTCGATTTTTTCTGAGCTCTAAAAATTATTCAGGTTGTAAAAAACTAATGTACTGCAAATTCTAAGACTGCTGTAAAAATTCGACGCAGTCAGTCGATCAATGGAGCGCGGAACCGCGGCCAAACCCCCCTTGGGCCGCGGTTCCGCCGCACATTGGTGCCTTCACTATGTCCAAATTTTCCTGTGGGCTTGTGGGCTTATTTTGGGGGTTTTGGGATATTAAATTTGGGCCCAGAATTTCTGTCAGTGCTACAGTATTGCTTGGGGGCCCACTTGTTAATTTTTGATCGATTGGATATTTTAAACACATTATTTCACAGTATTTACATTATATCTGCGACCGTGAATATCACTTGATCGGTAAATCCTATCTAACTGCTATAGCCCGGTTAGACGGATTTGCGAAAGTGATTTTCACGTTGATGTTCTATGTTTATGCTGTGTTGTTGCGGATCGGTCGTGGGGATAGCCTGGATGCAATGCTAGTACTGTTTTTGTTGTATTATGTACATTTGATGTTGCGGGGCGAGCGTCCGACATGTGGACTGCCGTCACTGCCTGATTGTATTATTCTTTTGGGGCACGACCTGGTTGCGGTCGATGTACCCGGTGTATGTATATTTTACCTTCTGTACTAGGATTACCCCGCAGAGGGGTGCACGGATAGCCGGGTTATAGAGGGCAACGGGCCCGCATCTCATGGCATTGAGACGGAGGGGGCTTCAATCTAGGATTGGCGGGCTATTCGCCGCACTTGTAGGGGGTACAGGTTGACCCAGGATGGGTGCCCAAGTTACCGGATTCCGTGAAGTGATGGGTGGTCCATTCACGGTGCTGAAGGGGGCTGCCTCGCTTCAGGTTTTGGCAGGTGACTTGCCGCGCCCGTAGGGGTCTAGGATTTCATTGCACAGGCTATCCACACGACCAGGGGGACGTCGGGTTTCAGTAGCGGCTCTATGAAACCTGGGGATCCTAGATATCTGTTTTGTTCTGTGATGCTGTACATTTCTGTGATGTTGCATTTTATCACGCCTTGAGCGAAATATAATATATTGGCATATATATTAGTAGATGTTGTATATGTTTTGCATCCGCGCTAGTCCAGTCCCCGCTCTGTCGTTAGTTAGCTAACCTAACGGGTAATGACGGGACCCAGTGGCGAATGCGGATGGCATATACGTACATCAGTATATTTTCGTTCTTTGTGGAGTGATCATTTGATGGGACTGCGTTGATTCGGATCAATGCAAGATAAACAAACCTATTCTGATGTTGTTGGAACACTTTTCAAAAAGCTGTTATTGCAAAGACGTTCACTTTTGTTTTGCATCGTGGTATTCATTTGGAATATCTTGCTCCTCAGTCAACGAGGCAAGGGCCGAGATCCCTTCACCGGGAGTGACCCCTTGGACAGAAGTTTGCGTCAGGGCATTAACTTAACTATAGCCGATTACTTTTGCTTTGCATCGTGGTATTCAGTTGGAATATCCTGCACCTCATTCTACGGGGAAAGAGCCGAGATCCCTTCACTGGGAGTGACCTCTTTAGCAAAGGTTTTCGTCACTATATTTTTATAAAAAGTCTTGCAGTTCCTTCAATGATATCAAGTTCATTACGTTAAAAGTTTTTCGCCAAAAACTGGACGTAGCCCTCCGTCATTTCTTACAAGTATTACTCAGTATTCGTGCTGCGTTTGTTGACTGTGTCAAGGCGTAGTGTGCGGTAGCTAAGTAGTGTTTGTTTGCAGCATATTAATGGGATTGGTTAGGACAGTCGTGCGGCCTTGTTGACTGTGTCAAGGGCTCGTACGGGTGGGTTTAATGCAATCCAGGATAATCACGGGTTGAACTTGACTAGGACTCTTTGATTTGTAGACTGTGTCAATGTCACTTGGGTCCTAGGGGTAAAACTTTCATCGGGAGTTTCAAAAGAACTAAAACATGCCAGGCACGCGCATACCTTCTGTAGTGTGGTGACGTGAGTGGATTCCGTCACGTTATCATGCGATGATAGTTGGGTCCCGATTCCCACTGATGAGTTAGTTTACTCCTCGGGTGACCCCGACTAATTCTTCTTTCAGGTTTGGAGGAGAATTTGAGGTACAGTGGGAGGTTTCCAGATTAGATAAATTGGTAACCATTCTGATCTAGGTTAGAGTGCACGCTGAGTATTTCTTTTCTCTCTCTCTGGCAGCGACCATTGACCCGACCCTGGACTATGACTCAGTGACCAAGTTGACCGAACTTTCTTAACACTGGCTTTTGGATTGTCTGAGTTGCAAACCTCATTGCCACTCCTACTTTTACCCTTTTCTCCAGGACACCCCGTATTACTACGAACGTCCACTTCCATTGGACAAAACCATCGTATGGTTATATACGAACTCGAAGGACTTCGAGGATGGTTTCTGGTTCTGGAGAAAACGAATAAGATTATTCAGTTGTCTTTTCTTTTAACCTTCTCTCATTGCGAGTACTCCTTGGTTTAGGAGATAGTACACCTATTACGCAAATTGGATAGTCTTCTTCCAAACCTTAGGCTGGTGCCGAACGGTGGGGAATGAAGAAAACCAATTAGCATAACGATGGTGTACAGAAGGTATTAAGTTAAGACAAAGCAAGGGATTAGTAAGAGGGCAAAGTAAATTGCGACTGCTACTCACGACCAAACCAAGTATTTCTTCGCCAATCCTAAATCACCTTTGTATTTCTCGAGGACACTCCGTATCACTACGAAGATCCACAGTTTATTGGATACTCCATCGTATGGTTATGTACGAACTCGAAAGGAACTTGTTCCAGTTCGGGGATGGATTCTGGTTCAGGAGAAATAGGAATAAGTTTTACTCGGTTGTCTTTTATCTTCACCTTCTCTCGCTTTGCGAGTGCTCCTAGGATTAGGACAGTACACCTTTTATGCTTATTGGATACTCTTCTTCCAAACCATAGGCTGGTGCCGAACGGTAGGGAAGGAAGAAAACCATTTGGCCTAAAGGGGTGTGCAGACGGTAATGACTAAAGACATATAAAGGGATTTGGACAGATGGCAAAGAGATATACGGTTACAGTTGTGAATCTGGATAATGGAAGAGGCATTACTAAGAATACCGGAATACTCCACCGAAACATTTCAATGTTTCAGTTTCACTGTGTAATGTTAAAAGAAAACTGATTTCCCGATTAGATACTTACTCCAGGGTATGTGTTTACCAGGTATGATTCTCACATATGTATGGTTTTACAGATGATGAGTGGGAGTAAGTTATTGGGAATAGGGTGATCTTCCTCATTATATCGGGATTCGTTGTAATCGGTGATATTTGAGGAGATCATCTGGGCTGTTTGCCGGTCGGCAAATATTTGGTTTTGAATATCCGCTGTTGTGCACCAATTTCAAATTGATATATCTGTACGTCTATTTTCATAGAGTGAGATATACCTTTTGATATTATGTCGATGACATTTACCTATATCAGTGGATGGTTAGGTAAGGAGCATCAAACAGCGGTGTAATTCTTCTTAACCATAAGTACAGTTTTCAACCTACGACGCACAGTGAAAGAGTTGTTAGACTCAGCGGACTTATACAGAGTATTGTATGTTGTCCAGTGTCCATTAGGATAAAGGGGTTGGTCCTCATACTATATTCTGTTTACTTTTAACTTCTCTAGTTCTTAGACATGTGTTTCGTAGAAACACAGAGTCTAAGTTTTGAGGAGTTATAGGTATTTGAATAGAGTAGAGAACCAGGTGTAGCAAGTATCGGGATTCTTCAAAGTGATCGAAGATGTAGATACTTGTGTATGGTATTCAGTTGATAGTAATGATAAAGAGAACTTGCTTCTCTTTCAGGTTACTCATAATTGGAAGCACTCCCAAGTTGAGTAACGCTGATCGGCCTCCTTCCATTTAGTTGACATGCACTGGAGACAGCTGCATGATTTGAATCTGGTTCAATTAAATCAGTGCCTCTGTTTCTACATTGGATATAGAACAGTTCATATCTTGACATTGCTAAGGTACGGGGAGTTGTCCGACTTATGCTTAAAACCAGACTCTGGATAACTCAAGGCACGTTTCTGTAATGGCTGTTTGTGGGTTGACCCAAGCTATGACGAGGGTTGATTTTCTACAATCTGGAAGATCAATAGAGATATTGCTCTTGACTCGCCACATTTTTAAAAGAAATGGTTTTTTTCAGAAAAACAGAAGTGGGAGTATGGTAGAACTGGAAGTGATTCCAGAACCGCAAACGATTACTGAAAATTTGATAGGAACCTGAAGATTCAATCTGGCTTGACATTCCATTAGCCACTCCGCAGATAAAGTGGGTAACTTCAGGCACCCGAGAGGTACTCCGGTAGCCTCAAGGACGGTGACAGGGAAGTTATTGTTTACCCACACTTGCCATTGTTGTTGTTCCAGGCTGCGAGACCCGGCAGGAGGATGAGTATTGCGTCGTTCTAAACTAGCTTTGGAAGTGCACGTCTATATGACTCTGCCAGAGGGTTGTCGTAGTCAGTGGGAGCAGCGGAAGCATTGGTGGACATCAGGCTTATGTCTATTTATAGACTAAAGTAGATATAGCGGAGATAGATCATCTATTTCTGATGTGACAGTCATAGGTTTGACGTCATCAGAATAGGGGATGGATCTGTTAAGAAGGTAGTAGGGTGTGATGTCCTGGTTTTGGATGACATACACAGAGTAGGAAAGGAAACTCCTATACTACGATCGGTTATACTTTGGTTGTCACACAGTGGTTTCTCCACACAGGACTTGGATATTATATCAGACATTCTGGTTACTAGATCTATGGTTTTAGATCTAGATTTGGGTGGTTTCCTAATCTGGGTACTCAGACAGCATTCTAAGAGTATTTAGAATGAACGACTCCTGGCACGGTAATGTACCTGCAGGTAATGGAGTCACCCTCTCTAAAGGTGTCTTACAGACTAAAGGGGAGAGGGATGTGCATGATTGGCAGATCACTTGCTTAGGCAATTGAGTCAATCATGAGATGTCAAGTACCACACCAGATGTTGTTCTTGCAGTAGATGCAATAAGTTGATATTGATCCAATCCTGGAGAAACAGTCGGAAGCAGTTTTAGAACATAAGTTGATGTTCTAGGGATATGATAACGGCAGCCTCCTTTAGGAGACGGTTATCATTCCAGGCTTCCAAGGTGACCTGGATAGCAGAGTGGCTGTCAGAGTTATAGTTTTCCCTCTGACGAGGGGCAGTATATTGGACAGGTGGTCCAGGTGAATACTGAGGGTGGCATGGCGCAGGATACTGATTAAGTTCAGTTGACGATACAGTCTAAGAAGTTTGGATTTGGAGTTCATTTATGAGCTAGGTCCCATCAGACATCCAGACATTCTAAGACAGGTATTGCTCATTTCGGGAGATGGTTTTCTCCGCGAACTTGAGATATAGAGAGACATAGAAAGAAACATCACAGCGGATCCACTCACTGAGGCTATTCCTCGAACGCAATAGTTTCGCAAACGAGCTTTGTGAGACTGACTAGTAGAGGAGTTGGGTGTTCGGTATCACACGGGCTGTGAGTATGCGGCATCGCAATAATTAGCCTTGAGTGCAAGTGGGAGATTGTTGGAGATAGTGCCCTCAGAGTCAATTATTGGATCACAGGCACGTGATTGCAATGATTGAGGGAGGACCTATCCCGGTAGGACAGTCTTACTCGAGATGATAGTATGCTATCTGGTTTACCTTTATCATTGTGTACTGCTTCAGG
Organism: Agapanthus africanus; assembly: GCA_030015575.1. NCBI lineage: Eukaryota > Viridiplantae > Streptophyta > Magnoliopsida > Asparagales > Amaryllidaceae > Agapanthus > Agapanthus africanus. The sequence continues at coordinate 361,333,784 of JASDDO010000012.1, forward strand.
TGACCTTACAGGTCGCTATTACACGCTGATAGAGCCCCTAGGATTCTTGCTTGACTGCCAGCAGTATGAGGGCGATCATATACGTGAGAGCTGGTAGTCTATAAGCACATCCTTAAAAGGTCCCTAGTCGTAGGAGTTTCGAGACAGGGCATCGATACTCCATTAGTAGACTAGTGTATACAGTCGAGACCCCGACGAGGGGCGGTGGCCGGTCTCATAATCCACTGGTGTCAGTTGGTTCACCTAAGATGTATACAGGTGCTCATTGGGTTATGAGTACACTGGACAGGACTCGCCGGGAACATGCTAGTTGGTCTTATACCTGACGTCAGATAGCAGTTCCCTGGTGACATGTGTACAGGTTAGTTCATCGACCTGAGATCGTCATTTGTCTCGTGTGAGTTCCCACTGTGCTTTGACTACTACCCTACCACGGCTCAAAGGAGTCGTGCAAACAGGTTTTAGTTGGGTACAGTCCCGAGCCACATGGAGGCAGTGAGCGGATCTTCAGGGGTTCGTCTCTCCCGGTATTGGGGGTGAGGTCGCGCTGTGTCTAGGAGAGCCATTACGCAAAGCCCTCGGCCGAGGCAGGAGATTTACTGGTAGGTATTCCAGTAGTATCTCAGGGCGTTCTGGGCTACGCTCCGACATGACTTGTACCGCTTTTGGGGGTCTGACTTTTACCAACCCCCTAGGCCCGACATGCGATGCTCATAGACGAACGGACCGGACTGTACGGATATTGTCACTGACAGGCTCAGTAGGGTGTCAGGATGAGTTCGCTCATCGACGTCCCTTTTGGTCAATAGCTGGTGGCCCGTCACGTATTGGCTAATACCTCTGACGTGCTAGTGGTTAAATCCACAGCCATAGTATTGACGAGTCTTTAGAGTCCACCACACTTTCAGTTACTCAAGCTTTCGGGCGAAACGCTGTAGAGACCGTAGGGAGATATAGCTGGTTCCGATCAGATACGTACGGTATTGCACAGATCAGGATCGGACAGTTTTGTACTAGTGGCCGTATATTTATATGGCAGGGTTCGATCTGATACGTGCGGTATTGCACGGATCAAGATCGAACGGATATTACTAGCCGCCTTTGGTTTAAGCCGGATCCTAGTTTAGTACAGTGTAGATTTTGTCTCATTGCATTTGTATCCGGTAGGAATACAGATGCGGGTGTGTATGCACAGTATCGGGGTTTTCCTGTAATTTATTACGGGACCAGTTTTCTGGAGTTGCCAGTTTGCATTCCGTTCCGACCGGTTTTCCTTTGTTCTTTCCCGGCCGGACTTTTAGGATGGAGGGTGTTATTTGCAAGTTTGCAAATAACATATTGTGGAGGGTTTATTTGTGAGATAAGAAATTATGAAAGCATCTTTTTTATTCCTTTCTTTTCTATCATCATTTCTTGTAAAAGGTGATTAGGATTGATTTGGTTTTGATGTGAGATTGTGATGATAATGTTTGGCTATGGTCACCACTTGCTTTTACTACCATTACCTTCCTTCTAAGGTTGTGGTTTTTTGTATTCCTTCCTCGACCATTCTCATTGAGGAGATGAGAGAACTCACTTGAGATAAAAGAGAAGAAGAGGTTTTCATTCTTGAGAGTTTCATTCTTGATCTCATTTTCATGCTAGAAAAATGCAAGCACCATTTTTCTAATCTTGATTCCTCCAGCATCTTCAAAGGCAACTACATAAACTCCAAGAGATAAAGTTTCTACACTGCATTCTACAGCATTTCTTGGGCATGTCGACTTGCCGGCTTCATGCTCGAGTTGCCTCGGTATTGAGGCGGGAGCCCGTAAAAGACGCAGGCGATGTGGTGCCCTTCCGGCAAGGAGGCGACGATGTGGAGACAAGACTTTCCGCGGGAGATCGGGACGATGACGAGAAGACCGGAGGACTCGGATCACTCGGTATATCTCTCACCCTTTCTCTTGATAGCTAGTATCGGTTAATGGTTACGATCCGGGTTTTCATTGTCCTCGGTAGCGCCAGTTTCCAAGTAAGGAAAATTTTTGATTCCGCATTTTGGCCTCGGATAGACGGCCGGGGCGCTGCCGTGGCGCAACAGTTATTACGTGTCGCTAATACATAATGATGAAGCCCGTAGGATTCTTACTTGACGACCAACATTATGATGGAGATTATATACGTGAGAGCCGGGTGGTCTATAAGCACATCCTTAAATGTCCCTAGTCATGGGAGTATCGATATTCCGGAGTAGACTAGTGTATATGCTTCGAGACCCCGACGAAGGGCAGTGGCTGGTCTCATAATCCATTGGTGTTGTGACACCTAAGATAGTATACAGGTGCTCATTCGATGTGAGTACACTGGACGGACTCACCGAGAACTTCTAGATGGTATTATACCTATCGTCAGATGGAAGTTCTTAGGTGGCATGAGTATAGGTTAGTCCTTTGACCCGAAGTCGTCATTTGTCTCGTGTGAATTCCCACTCTACTTTGATTACTACCCTACCACGGCTCAAAGGAGACATGCAAACAGGTTTTAGTTGGGCACAGCCCCGAGCCACATAGAGGTAGTGGTCGACTGTCAGTGATTCGTCTCTCCTGGTATTAGGATTCGATGTTGCGCTGTGTTCGGTTGGCTATCACCAGAAATCCGTGGCCACGGTAGGGGAGATTTACTGATAGTTGATCAGTAGTATCTTAGTTGGTGATGAGCATGACTTATCGGGATAGTAGGGGCTTGACGTTATCCACCCCTTAGACCCGATATCCGATACTCTTTGACGAAGAGACCAGACTTTACGGAGATTGTCACTTTCAGGCTCAGTAGGGTAAATAAGCACTTGATTGTCGACCCCCCTTTTCGACAAGTAACATGGTAGCCGTTACGTACAGCTAATGTCGCTGACGTGCTTGTGGTTAAACCCACTGCCAGCGTACTGTCGAGTCTTTAGAGTTCCACACAGAGGGTTTTTCCGGTTCAGGCAACAGATGTAGGATCCATACGGTGGTACGTGCAGGGGTCCGATTAAATACGTGTACGCGATACACGGACTTTAATCGGACGGTTGATAATACTAGCCAGCTTAGGATTAAGCCATATTATTAAAACAGGTTTTGATTTAATAATTTATATATGTATTTTGATACATATATTTTAGTATTATTGTACACCATTCATTTTCTCTCTTCAGTGTGATCCGTATTTTTTTACGGATACGCGTATATGTAGCGATACATATACCAGGTGAAGTATTCCGTATTTATACAGGAATGCTTCTAGAAGAAGAACACCTCATATTTATTTTTCTATTTAGAAAAATAAAAAGGGAAATGAGTTGGAAATGAGGTGGAAATGAGGTGTAAAGTGAAGCACGGTTCATTGCATGTACAGAGGGATGGCTTTGGATTTTAAATTGGTAAAATCCATTTAGATGCACTATTGCATCATGGTTGAAAAAGAGCAAGCCATCCTCACTTCAACACTTGATGTTTTTCTTGACTTTCTCAATTGAGCTCCATGGTCCTTGCTTCATCTTATCCTTCTCCTTCTTCTTCTTGATCCCATATTTGAGCAAGATTCTAGAGAGAAAAATTTAGTGGAGTATTCCTACATCACCGACCATCCATACCTAGCAACTTTGGGTCGTCGGTTTGAGCCTCCACCGCGTTCCCTTGGATGGATCATCTTCGGCAAGGGTGGTCAATTCTCAAGCGCGATCTCGGAGGCTACGAGCTTGGAGGGGTCTTCCACAATTGGGTGGACACACGGCAAAAGTTGTATTTCTTCAACTCTTGCACTTGTAGAATAGCTAGTTTAGGTATATGGTTCATATCCTGGGTTTTATGGGACTCCGGTGCTCGCAAGAATTATTCTTTTTTGCTTCCGCCGCGGCCGCGACCTCCGTGGAGCGGGCTCCCGATCCTAACAATACAATCATCGATATCAAACACCAATGGCTATAGGATCAGCCATCGCCCCGTACAGGGTCATGAAACCTATACACTAGTCTAAACTGGAGTATCGATACCCAGTATGGATACTCCTACGACTAGGGACTTTTAAGGATGTTCTTATAAGCTACCAGGCCCCACTAGTATGACCCCTATCATAATCCTGGTACTCAAGCAAAGATCATATGGGTTTTATCTCATCTATTAGCGATACGTGATAACTAGTAAAACGTATGCACATGACAGATAAAAACAAACCAGATAGCATACTATCATCTCGAGTAAAACTGTTATCTGTATATGTCCTCATGAATTCAGAAATTACATTCCTACAATTACGATAATTTCCTTGAGGGCGCCTATATTCAACAATCTTCCACTTACACTCAAGGCCAATTAGTGCGGTATCACATACGCACATCTCATGTGCTACTGCATACCCAACTTCAGTACTATCAGTTTTGCAATCTGTGTTCGAAAAATAGCCTCAGTGAGTAGATTCGCTACTATGATTCTAACTGTATCTCTCCGAATCTCAACTTCGCGGTGATCAACTATCTCCCGAAATGAGCGATTCCTACCTTAGAATTCTGTTTGGAAAGCTGATGGGACCTTATTCATAAATGAACATATTTATCCAAACAAATATTTAGGATGTATTCTCTACTGATTCACAATCAACATCTAGCGCCTTGACTACCTTAGTATCTCACTTGAAACTCTTCCATTATATTGTTCCTCAGAAGAGGGTAAACTAATAACTCACGATAGATACTATGTCATCCTTGTCACCTCGGAAGCTGGAATCGGTAAGCGCCTCTCGAAGGAGGCATTCATTACCATACACCAAGAACATCTTATATGTTCTTCACTTCTTCCTATGTCTCTCCAGGATTGGAATAATATTTTCTTACTACACCAAGTGTAAAAGTATCATCTGGTCTGGTATATAACATCACATGATTGACCTCACTGCCGAAACATGTCAAATGTTATTCATGCGAGTCCCTCTCTTCATCAGTCCCGAAATACATCTTTTTAGAGAGGGTGACCCCGCTACTTGTGTTAGTTGTATGTATGCCGTAGAGGCCATTATTGTACATGATTGTATATTATAGTGGATGCTTGGACATATATAGGTAGGATTTTCTTGCTCGACATGATAGTATGCTATCTGGTTACTCTTTATCTTAACATGTATACTTATACTGTCTCTTTGTTACATGTTGATAAAGCCCTTGGGATGTGTACTTGACTACCAGGACTACGATGGAGATCATACTAGTGGGGCCAGGATAGTCCATAAGTACATCCTTTTAATTGTTCCTAGTCGAGAGAGTATCGAGATGGGGTATCAATATTACATAGTAGACTTGTGTGTACGATTCTTGACCCTGTATGGGGCGATGGTTGATCCCACAACCATTGGTGTTTGACATCAAAAAAAGTGCGCAGGTGCTCATTGGAGAATGGGTACACTGAACAGGACTCGCCGAGAACTCCTAGATGGTATTATACCTAACGTTAGATAGCGGTTTTCTGGTGACACTAGTACATGTTAGTCTGTAGACCCGAGATCGTCATAAAGTCATGTGTCTCTCCCACTGTTCTTTGATTTCCACCCTATCATGGCTCTACTGAGTCGTACAAACAGATGGCTTTTGGGTACAGTCCCAAAACACATGGAGGCAATGAGCAATAGGAGGGGTTTCGTCTCTCCCGGTATTAGGGGTTAATGTTGCGTTGTGCTCGATTGGCTATAATAGGAAGTCCCTGGCTAGGGCTGATACTGAGATTTACTAGTAAGTGTTATCAGTAGTTTCTCGACCCGTTATAAGCCTCACATCGGCATGCTTTTTCAAGTTATTTGGGTCTGACGTTTATCACCCCCAGACTTGATATGCGACATATTAGACGAAGTGACCGGACTGTACGGTAGTGTTACTTATTGGATTCACGGGAGTATGGACAAGTTTGATTGTTGATCTTCTGATCACTCAATACCCAGGTAGCCATTACGTCCAGCTAGTACCGCTGATGGCTTGTGGGTGAATTATATGATCATCACCTACTGCCGGCGTATTGACGAATCTTAGAGTACATAGAGGTTTCCTAGCTCATGCGAAAAGAAGTAGGGCACTATGTGATATGTGCGAGACCGAAATTAATACGTATATGTGATACCATATTCTAATCTCGCGATATAGGTTATATGTGATATAACCGGATTGTTGAATCAAATGTTGATTCAATGATATGTTATATGTGTATGTGATATACATATAAATGATATTAGTCGGTTGTATGCGATAAAGCCGGGTTATTAAATCAAGTGTTGATTTAATAATTTAATGTATGGTTATAGATATGATATATTAATATACATTAACTAATATTATCTCACTTATGAAGTTGTTTTCTCTAAATACATACAAATATACATGTGATATATATTAATGTATTTATTTTGTGTCATGCTAGATGATACATTGTACTTGGGTATATGAGACTCATACCTAACCATTTTCTTTAGCCATGGTTAAGTCTCTACATGAGATGATATATGATATTTTCTCACCCTTGGTTTGCAATGGTGGCCATTCATTCACCACTTCATCTTCTTCATCTCAATTAAGCTCACTAGGTTTTCTTGAGGTGTAGAGAGAGAGAGAGAGAAATAATTCTAAAGTGAGAAAAATTCATACTTCATCAATCTACACTAGACTAGCCATTTAGTATAGGTTGTTTACTCTACTAATTCTCAATTAGTGAAGAGGTAGCTTGAGTTGGAGATTCTTCGACGTAGATCATCTTCGGCCTCGAAGTTTTTCAAGCAAGCTCGTTCCTTTCACCTAGTGGAGCCTAACGAGAGTCCGGGAGACCACTACTTGGAGCTAAGAGACTACTACATGGGGCTTTAGAAGTGAAGGACTGGTCTACAAAGTTTGTATTCCTATATCACTTAGTGTAAAGATGTTTACATGTTTTATAAACCCTAATTCTCTAGTTAGATCCATGATTTGGGTTGCTTTGCTCTCTAGATTTTTAAAAATTGCATACCCGATGCCTTATAAAACCTAGTGAGAGTGCTACGGAACCCAGCAGTGGTATCAGAGCCAGATTAGAGAATTATACGATGTGTTAGAACTACGAAACCAAAACAACTCCGAAAACTGGAATCTGAAATCCTTGTTTCTGTCGAATTTTTTAAATCCTCTAAATTTTTTTTTAAACAAGTGCAGAAAGCTAATTATGATGTATCTAAAACACCAGAAAAATTTGAGGCAAAACCACAAACATATGGCCGGCCAATTTACCTAAAAAACCGGCCTCACCTCTTTTCCTGTAAAAAAAAATCTTGAAATTTTTTTGGTGTTCTGATCTCATGGTTTAGGGTGTCAGGTTATGTTTGTTTTTGCCAAGATTGCATGTGATGTTATCTTTCTGTAGTGGCAATACGAAGTGTTTCGTAGTCGTATTTTAACATTGTTTCGGGTTTGATATTGAAATATGATACAATATTTAGAATCCACGATAATCAGTTTTGTGAAAACTAGTTAGTGTTCTGTAAATCTAGCGATTTAGTCTCTTTTGATTGGTTGTCATGGGGTTTTGATTCGGATCAAAACTTCATCGCAATCTCGTATAGTACGCGAACATTTGCCCGGAAATACTACTAGGTAGCCATACCCCATAGCCCCGACCAAGTGACTGTAGGAGAACCCCATAGCCAAAAGCAACCCCTCAGGTGCTCGCGACCACTGTGTTCCGCCTAAGTGCACTTCGTCGACGACATCGGGGGTACGACCATCTACTAATGTTTCCGACGAGTATTCGATCATGTAGTCGGGAATCTTGTTGAATTACCCGACTAGGTCATTGAAAAGGTGTTTTCAATTTAAGACTAAAATGCAAGGTTTATTGTTAGGCATGAAATTATGTAACATTTCAGAAAATATAAAATATTATTTTTGGGAATTTAATATTAAAATAATATTTTTCTCGAAAACTGCCGATTTGCGAAATTGGGGTTTTCGAAAAAGGGTATAAATATATACCAATAATTATGAAATAAATGAAAATTAAAATGATTTATTCATTTAATTATATAATTAAAGGATTTGGCATTTTTAAAATTTATTTTATGATGTTTTGATAAAACCCGATTAGTGCACTGCAAATCGCGATTAAGCCAAATCCGCGTTTTTACAGTTTCCATGGTTAGTGCACTATGACATGTTTTATTTTGTTACATGTTTCATTTCATTTGGGCTATATATTATGGTCTATTGGTGGAGAGAAAATAAAAAGAAAAAGAAAAAGGTCAAAGGGGACAAAATGATGAGGTTAGGTAGATTAGGTGAGAGAGAGTGTGTGTGATTTAGTGAGAGAGAGAGAAGGGGGCTGCTGCCTTGGCCATTTCCCACATCATTTTCCTTCGCCTCTTCATCTCCATCAAGCCACAACCCTCCACTTAAACCCTAGATCTATCTCCAACCATTCCCCAAAATCCTACACTCCCTTCACAAAAATTAACCCCTCTTCAACCTCTATACATGGGACCAAGAAAAATTCAGTTTTGACGATCTTAGGGATTCATGGGTGCTATATGAGGTAATCCCTTCACTAATTGAGTAGTTTTTCATTTACTTTAGCATTCATATGTGTTTAGATGTGATATTGTGAACATTGGGAAACCCTAGTGAAAGTTTGAGTGTTGTTTGAAATTGGTGATGTGTTGTGGCTGTTAACTAAACTTGGGTGTTGTTTAAAGACCTGAAACAGAGCTTAGAAACCCAAAATACGGATTTAGAAACCCCGACATCGGATAAATGTGTGAATTTAGAGGGTATTTTGGAATCTGGAGCAACCCGGGGACACTAGAAATGATTTTGGGTTGACTGAGAGTCGTGCATGCACACAGGAACCTACCACAGAGACCCGAGACCCCAACTCCACCAAATGGCTGCAGATTTATCCATTCTGGCCATAATTTGCGGCCAGAGCAGGGAAATAGGGTTCCAGATTTGGTCCATGGCTCTTTTTGCACTAAATTAGACCCCTCCTATATGCAGTTTTGGCTAATTGTCATCTGGGGAAAATCTGGAAGCATTTTGGTGTGTTTTAGGCTATGTTTTCCGTATTTTAAAATGCACTTTCTTGATATTTGGATTTGTATTTGGTTGTCGGGTGTTTGTACATCGACAACAGGGGTTGTTTGATTGATTTGCACGTTTAGGCCATAGGTTCTAACCTATGAGCACACCGTGCGCCGTATCGGTTTTCTGCTTCGATTTTAATACGTATTGCAATTGTTTATAATTATAGGTACCTTCACATGGATTCCGAGGCGACGAAGCGTGGCGTCATCGACTTCGGCAAGCAAGAAGCAAGGTGTGTAGATCTATATCTACCGGGGAAGTCGGGTGGATGGCGTATAGCACCCCCGCAAACTTTTGATGGGAAACCGATTTATAGAATATGGTTTGGAAACTAGGGTTAGAATGAGATAGTTAGTGATACTATATTAGAAACTAGAGGATAGCTACATGTAATATGTTACTCCTGTCATAGGATGACGTTTAGCGATATTACCGCTTAGAGTACTGTAGGACTAGATAGTCGATGTAGATGCGTCATCCGAACCATACCATTTTCTAAACCAAAGAATCGTATGCATCTTTTAAATGTATATCTTAAGGGATGTTACGGATTTTCAAATGATATCCTTTCCTTAAAAACACCGTAACCCCAGTTTTCAAAACTACGATTCACTTCTTCAAAAATCTGATTGTATTGTTCGGGTGTGTTTGTTAGATTAGATACATATACTTAGTAGAGATAGCATGTTTATGTAAATTCGACATGATATGAGAAATAAATGCGATGAAAGAATACAAGACGAATTTGATGGTATGATGAGATGATGATGTGATATGATGGTATACGGATGCGAGTCGATCGAAATGATTTATACCCTGCCGGTCCCCTGATATGAGATTATTGCAGATGCGACCTGGGACATAGGTATATAGGGTTATATATATTTATAGAACGTGTTGAATCATGGATGATAGGTCGTATGTGAGATTAGGCCGTACCCTCATTTGTTGTATAGGATGATAGGATCCCTTTTAGTATAATGCCGCCGCACGTGATATTCCGTGCGTGATGAGTTTGACTTGATGATTGATCTTTACCCTTGACTAGAGGTTGCCGTACGATGGATTATACCGTACGCGATGTTTTTGGGCTAGATGCCGATTGATAGATTCACTGACTCGGACTTATGATAGTTACGTATACCTTATAGCTATTAGCTGATGATTTACCTTGTGCTGCATTCATGATATTATTATTGCATCGCATATACCTGTGATAGTACACCTGCCCCATTATCGATGATGCGTATGTTACACGTACACATATTTGCCGGCTCACACACTTCATCATCGATAATTGCCATGTCACTGCACAGTAGGGTTGCTGCATCATGACATATACATTGATACATTCATACTTGCGGATATACACATTTGTATATCCATATTCATGCACACATACATTGGTACATCTATACTTGCGCATATACATATTGTACCTATATAGATAACCGGTTTTATGGTAAAATTGGGAACCGCATGTTATATTTTAAAAACTGGAATCATTTTAAAAGAGCGGTTTTCCCTTCATATGTCATATCACTGTTCTAGGCTGCATGATATATTGATAGGCTTACATTTCTGTTATATGTCGCATACATCATACTCGACGCATTTTATGCATTGAGATATGCTGTTTTTACGAGATTTCTGGATTTGAGAACCGTGGCTATTTCAAAAGGAAGCATGTACTGTTTTAAAAAAAACCCGGTTTCTCTTGATATGATATTTTAGTGCGTCCACCATGCGTTTTCTCGGTTCTGAGAGTGGCATGTGAAACCCGATTCGAGGAGTGGTAGGCACCGATTGCGGGTACATGGTGGACCCGGTATGGTACCCCGGGGTGAGAACGGATCGCTGTGTTGTAGACGGTGAGCCTGGCAGAGGGACTACTACCTACCGGTGATAGTATTTGGACTCGGCGGAAATCCGTAGGATACCGACCGGAGTCGAAAGATGATATGGGCTGATCCGACTGACGGAGCCCGAGATATGAGGATTTATGTGCCGATGCTGGCACGGTTTTCATGATGTTTTCAAGTGTCGATGCTATGCACTCAGGTTCTATGATTTTGATGTGTCAGGAGGGACACCATTGATATATATATATATCCTCATGCTTTCATGCACACTCCTTTATGATATTTACGTGCATAAAGATATTGATTACATGGGTGGACGAGATCCACATGCATACATATCTTGATTATGGTTGGACGAGATCCATATACATGCATTGATTATTACTGTTGCATGTTATCCACATGCATATAGATATTGACTACCTTGTTGGCACATATACGACCCGGTCACCCTAGATATCATAGTATCACCTGTATGATATAGTTGACCTAGGAGTCGTTGTTTATTCGATTTCTACTTGTAGATATATTTCTATTCACGAGTTGGCAACTCAACCCTGTTGTGCCACAGTTCTTGCAGGTTGACCGCTTGGATCAGTAGCGGCTTCGCTGGCATACAGTTTTATTCAGGTGTTTTGCAGTGGTAGGTGGGATATTTGTATCATTCCCACTCTTGTATCTATATTTCATATTGTATCTAGTTAAATCCATCAATCAAAAGTTGTAATTGTATAAGTGATGACACTTAGTGGGACTTGTAGTTGCGAGATTTTGAGCGATGGGTTTTATATTCACTTTTGGGGTTATTTTTGCTCATTTAACTTCGCCGATGGGCGTTGTTTACTTATTTATACTGTATTGCGTGGTTGTGATCCGCCGTTTGGCGAAGAGCTAGCTCCCGCTTGGGGATGCCATTATTCTTATTATGTTTTTTGTGTTTTTGGATCAAAATATACAAAGGAGGTGCTGCCAAAATTTTTAAAAGACGAAACATGTTTTCAAGCTGGTAAATTTCACTTGCATCATTCATGTTCCTTTTCTATGCATTAAGAAAACTAGATTTCATATACCTTTATTTCAAAAACCCACCTCCTTTATTTTTCTAAAAGGTTTAGATTTCTGGGTTTCAGCTTACTTGGATTCCGTTACGCCATTAGACGTGGCGTGATTCAAGTGCTGGTCACGAGCTAATATTACGGGTCGTGACAAAGTTGGTATCAGAGCTATAGGTTTAACCTTTGTTGGAGTCTATGTTTGACTATGCAGAGTCTAGGGCGGGAGTGCATTTCGGAACATAGGCTTGACCTTACGGAACTTAGACTTGAACGGGGGGGGGTATTAGACCCGAACTTTCGTTTCATAGGCTGACCCTGATTGATGGAGTTGGTAGCTTGAGTAGAGTGACGTACCATACGTATGTTTCGAGGCATATTTACGATACGATACTCCACTTAAGAATCCTTAGGATGTACACATTTTGAGACTAGTGATTCTCTTCGTATCCATGATTATGCATCCATTCGAGATATTTGATTCTATTCATTTCTATGATCATACTTTCATTGATGATGTTCCTTCTTATGATCATGTATCCATTCTGGATCTGTTGTTTCCTCTCATGCCGTTGATCTGCTTTCTTCGATACTCGATTGAGGTTCCTGTCACCATAGCCTGAGCTGCTGCTAGCATTGCGGTTAGGGCGAGCTCGTCTGGTACGAGGGCCGACCATTGTGTTTTCGGGTGACATGGGAACGTCTCGAGTTAGTATTGATGATTGTGACCTCTTGTGGAGGAGAGTGCTTGGTTTTACACCGGATGATCGGGCCATTGTTAGAGCTGCCAGTTGCGAGAGGAGTGTTGATGTACAACATACTTCAGAGATTATGATGTCACCTACCGTGCAGACAGATGACCCAGCTGTTCCTGAGATTGATAGGATGTCTCTTCCAGAGCTTACGAGTTATGATCGCAGGAGCTTCCAGGCAGAAATGCGACAGATGATAGCTAGTTTACCCCGATTTGAGAGATGAAGGTGATTCGTCAGGTTGATGCACCGACGCAGGCCCAGTTGAGTTGAAGATTCCATTGTGGAGAGTCTTACTCAGATCTAGAGCTGACCGATCCAGAGATGACCGCCGATGTATCGCCTTTCCTGGAGGATTGAGGCATTGTTTAGCATGCGGGCGAAGAATAGTCACATGTGGTTTTGGCGAAGCTAAAAGGTTCGAACGAGTGCCAGGACACCATTTTCCCAAGTTTAAAGTGTTCGAAGGAACATGCAGGTAATTCTGTGGACCCTCTAGAAGAATGAAACCCTAACTCGACATGATGACTATGGAACAGCTTTGAACCTTAGGGTTTGTAGCAGTTTAGCGGTGCCATCATTGAGGCTTGGGTTTGCCCTTCTACGGCTGGTCCAGAGGTGCTGTGGTATGTACCAGATATTTTTAGACTGCGCTCAGGTGTTGAGCCTTCGTGAAATTTTGGGACCTTGATGACTCGATCGAAAAGTTTGGCGTCATAGTGAGGGATGATAAAGACGAGTGGAATCAGAAGTTCGTGCGAGGCGCTGACGAGCTGTTATTACTCCCCGTCGAGATCTGATATGATTATATAGGCGTTGGGATACGGCCAGTTTCCGAGGAAATGTGTGCGGCACATGTAGATGTCCAGAAAACGAGAAAAGATTATATAAGAGTACCGGCCTCCGTCCAGTTCGGTATAGGCGAGATCGGAATGGACCTTGAGCAGGATTCCTTCCAGGACACTGCTGCAATGAGATTTGCACCCAGGATCAGATGTGTCACGTATAGTCAGAGGACCAGAGGCCGACGCCAGCAACGTGCTGCTTTATGAGTGGTCGTGATGATTGACCGGGAGATGACCAGAGAAGTGCCAGAGCGGAATCGTTCCCGTTAGCACACCTGACAGGGACAATGAGCCGATGGATTGCGGGATTGGTAATCCGAGGAAAAGATAAGTACCCAGAGACAGAGGACGCCAGACCATGAGCAGGAGGTGAGCGGATGTTCTTGTTCTGCCGGTTATTAGGCGCACCGATTTATTTTTTTCGACATTGTAGGAGGTGTACCTCGATGTCCTTTATTGCGATTTGCGTTGTGATCCGAGTGTCACGCTTATATCGCTTGGATTTGAGTTTTGATGGCGAGTTTCCTGATATTGATTTCGTGCGCCATGGTTGCACCTACTGGGTATTTACATTTGCGCATAGTTATTGCACTTGAGATATGTTTTTATACACCATGGTATTGGTTTTTGATTTTTGCATATTTATTGCACTTGATATCGGTTTTGTGCCTTGGTTCCACATGTTTATGATTTCATGGATTTCATACGGATGATTTGATTTCTGCACTTGGTATAGCTTATATGTGCTTGCAGTGCATTGATATGTGTTTTTATGCACGCAGTTGCATACGTTTACGATTTTATTACACCTTGGTGTACTCGGTGCTACTTTTTATGCGTTTGAGTTATTGATTGTATTTCGTGCATTCGCCGCACCAGATTCGTATTTCGCACATTGGTTGCTCTAGATTTGCATTTCTTGCATTTGTTGCACTGGACGGGTATTTATGCGTTTTTCGCACTGGATTTATACTCCGTACCTTGGTTGCATCCGATTTATATCCTTGAGCATTCGTTTTACCAGATTTGTATTTTCGTGCGCGTTGGCACTTGCCGTTCTTTTTCGTGCATGCTACTGCACTATATGCTTGTACGGACCCGACACTCTTTGGTTGGATTTTTGCGCATATTAGATGCTTGATTTTGGATTTTGTGCGCACCGGATGCACTTGAGTGAGATTTTACTCGTTCATGTTGGATGCTCTTGATTTAGATTTCTTCCGTGCATATCGGATGCGATTTCAGTCGTGCGGGACATACGCACTGATTTGGATTTTCGCGCATGTTGGGCGCATGATATGAGATGTGATTCGGTGCACACCGGATGCACTGGATTGAGATTTTAGTGCACCTTAGATGCACTTGATGTTGTTGTCGTGCACACCCGTTGCATTGGACAGATGCTTTTTTGCACACCCGTTGCCCTTAGTTTTGCTTTGTGCATATTGTGGCACCTGTATTTGGATTAGATTTCCAAGCGCACCAGACGCATATGATTATTGGATACGCCATTTGAGGCGGATTTTGCTTTTGAGCACTTTGTTTTCATGTTGGGCACTATATTGTGTAGTAGCCAAACATGACTGATCTGAGGACAGTACCTGAGTACTTTGCATGCATTAAAAGTTAACCAAGAGGTTTTTCAAAAAAGATGAGCTATAGTCTCGCTATTTCCTACGTGTACGTGAGCGACACGAACGTTTATAAAGGAAAACCTATTGGGATATTTTGAAAACGATGGAACGTGTATTTAAGTAAACATATGTGGACATATATTATTATTTTAAAATCAGCGTCCATCAGTTATGCCGTGAGTTACGCATCCACGCGGCGAGTTAGAAAAGATTTTTCATGTATTTCATTCAGATTTTTGAGTTTTTCAAAGATGCATACTATACACGTATTATAGTAATTGACTAGTGTATATTGGATTTCAGTAGTGGATTTCGAGATCTGTATCTCTATTGTGACTCCGAGGATATGCGTGCAAATCCGATGATTTGCGTGACGCTTGATGGAGTTCGATTTTGAGTTTTTACTCGTTTTCATGCGCACTCGACGTGATGTGTTGTGTTGTTTCTACGTTTTCCATGACTTCGGAGCCCCGTTGTTTTGAGCCGATTATTGAAATGTTTTAGATTTGGGGGTTTAAATTTAAATTCGGGGACCGAATTTATTCAAGGGGGGAAGATTGTAACATTTCAGAAAATATAAAATATTATTTTTGGGAATTTAATATTAAAATAATATTTTTCCCGAAAACTGCCGATTTGCGAAATTAGGGTTTTCGAAAAAGGGTATAAATATATACCGATTTGGCATTTTTAAAATTTATTTTATGCAGTTTTGATAAAAACCCGATTAGTGCACTACTAATCATGATTAAGCAAAATCCGCGTTTTTACAGTTTCCATGTGTTGGATATAGTGCCCTCAGAGTCAATTATAGGATCACAGGCACGCGATTGCAATGATTGAGGGAGGACCTATACCGGTAGGACAGTCTTACTTAAGATGATAGTATGCTATCTGGTTTATCTTTATCATCGCATACTGTTTGAGGTGACATTACTGATCACTATTGCACGTTGATAGAGCCCCTAGGATTCTTGCTTGACTACCAGCAGTATGATGGAGATCATATACGTGGGAGCTGGGGTCTATATGCACATCCTTAAAAGGTCCCTAGTCGTGGGAGTTTCGAGACATGGCATCGATACTCCAGAGTAGACTAGTGTATACAGTCAAGACCCCGACGAGGGGCGGTGGCCGGTTTCACAAGCCACTGGTGTCAGTTGGTTCACCTAAGATGTATACATGTGCTCATTGGGTTATGAGTACACCGGACAGGACTCACCGGGAGCATGCTAGTTGGGATTATACCAGACGTCAGATAGCAGTTCCCTGGTGACATGTGTACAGGTTAGTTCATCGATATGAGATCGTCATTTGTCTCGTGTGAGTTCCCACTGTGCTTTGATTACTACCCTACCACGGCTCAAAGGAGTCATGCAAACAGGTTTTAGTTGGGTACAGTCCCGAGCCACATGGAGGCAGTGAGCGGATCGGCAGGGTTTCGTCTCTCCTGGTATTAGGGGTGAGATAGCGTTGTGTCTTGGAGAGCCATTACACAAAGCCCTCGGCCGAGGCAGGAGATTTACTGGTAGGTATTCCAGTAGTATCTCAGGGTGTTCTGGGCTACACTCCGACAAGACTTGTACCGCTTATGGGGGTCTGACTTTTACCAACCCCCTAGGCCCGCCATGCGATACTCATAGACAAACGGATTGGACTGTACGGATATTGTCACTGACAGGCTTAGTAGGGTGTCAGGATGAGTTCGCTCATCGACGTCCCTTTTGGTTAATACCTGGTCGCCCGTTACGTATGGCTAATATCTCTGACGTGCTAGTAGTTAAATCCACAGCCAAAGTATTGACGAGTCTTTAGAGTCCACCATAGACAGTTTCTCAAGTTTCGGGCGAAACGCTGTAGAGGCCGTATGGAGATATGGCAGGGTTCGATCATATACGTGCGGTATTGCACGGATCATGATCGGACGGGTAATACTAGCGGGCTTTGGTTTAAGCCGGATCCTAGTATTGTACAGTGTAGATTTCGTCTCTTTGCATTTGTATTCGGTCGGAATACAAATGCGGGTATGTATATACAGTCGCGGGGTTTTCCTGTAATTTATTACGGGATTAGTTTTCTGAAGTTTCCAGTTTTTATTCCGTTCCGGCCAGTTTTCCTTTATTCCCTCACGGCCGGATTTTTGTGATGGGAGGGGCTAATTTGCAAATGTGCAAATTAGCAATTGTGGTGGGTTGTATGTGGCATTTGGATTATATGATGGTTCTAGCATCTTTGCTTTTTCCTTTCATCATGGCTAGCATTAATGAGAAGAGTATTGATTTGGATTTGGATTAGAAATTGATGTGATATAATTTCCTTGTTATCATCCATTTCTTTATGGTTACCTCCACACACTCTTGTGCTCACCCCCCTTCATATTTCCTTTGCCAAATTTTTGGCCGGCCACTTCATGGAGAGAGAGAGGATTCATTTTGTGAGTGGGGAAATTCTTGTTCTCATTTTTGAGCTTTCACCAAAGTTCCTAAAGCTTATCTCCATTGTTCATATCCTCCATCATACATGGCAACTTCATACCCGCTTGAGACAAGTGATATTACACTTAGCCTACAACATTTCTTGGACACGTCGGCTGGCCAACTTCGTGCCCGAGTTGCATCGGTCCAGAGGTAGGAGCCCGTAAAAGAACCCGGCGATGTGGTGCTCGTTCCGACGAGTAGATGAAGACCGGAGATTCCGCGAGGAGATCGGAGTGGAGGACGAAGACCGAAGGACACGGATCGCTCGGTATAGCCCTCTATCCCTTCTCTTGATAAATAGTTATAAGTTAATGGTTCGATCCAGGTTTTTAGGATGCGGTAGTGCCGGTTTAAAGTCAAGAAAAATTTTCGTTTCCGCATTTTGGCCTCGAATAGACGGCCGGGGCGCTACCGTAGTCCTACATGGTATCAGAGACACGCCATTAACCTAGTCTAGCTTTCTCTAACATGTTTACAAGTTCGATCGAACGGATTTTCCAAAAACCGCGTTTCCATGTCGTACTTTCTGTCGAATTTTTCTTTGCTCTAAAAATTATTTGGTACATCGGAAAATTACTGTCACGACCCGAGAGTTTCGACTCGTGACCGGCACTTAACCACGCAACGTCTACAGGCGTAACGCAGCTAAGTAAGCCGAACCCAGAAATCAAAACCAATAAATAAAGAGTGATTAAAACATTTTTGTAAAAACAGTCATGCATGTCCGAAAAACATCTTATTAATTTAGTAGAAATCCTTTTAAGTTCAAGAGTTATAACTTTTATAATTTTGGTAACATTTCCGTTTTGAACATTTGCCCCGCAAGTCGGGTAAAAGCAAGGTGTAGCAGAAATGACAAGTAAAATGAAGTAAGCATCACAATATGATATACGACGCCGTAGCGAAGAGTACACAGTAAAGCAAGGACAATATCACAAAAGGTAAGACTGCATAAAATAAAGCCGGCTCACATGCGAGCTCGACACCAGAGTACAAAATCATACACATCGTCCTCACAACTGTCTCTAAGTCAATACAGAAAGGTAGATGGAGAATACTAGATACATCAATATACAACTGAAAGATAACAGATACCATACAAAAACCCACCTAACAGCAAAAGGCTAACTCGCCTCAGCAATGGTATCTGCGCCAAAAGATGCGGTAAACAGCCAACCGTGACTACTACCAAGGGCAACCTGCAAATACTGTGGCACAACGGGGGTGAGTTGCCAACTCGTGAATAAAGATAACATATAAGGGTGATCGCGAGCATGCACATATAGCGTGGCTCTACTAATGCCAGCAGATGATATCAATGCATGCCAAACAGTGGATGCAATAGTAATGCAAGTACTCTATCAGGTAAATGCTACAGGATGAGATATATAGTAGTCAATACTGAGTATGGGATAAATAACATCTACATGGATATGTCAACAAGGAAAGCAATAATCGGTGCCTCAGACTGCACCCAAATCCCAAATACACTCAGGCGCCGGCAGACCCATCGGCCCTCAAATCCTGTATATCTCTGAGAAATCACGAGTGCCCAACATCGGCACCCAAAATATCATAAAATACTCGTGTCCAGCATCGACACGCAAATCCGCGTATATCGGGCTCCGTCAGTCCGGATCGGCCCCACGGGGTCCGTCTGCGGTGTCGGCCCTCGGCCCCGTTAGTACGGATCATCCCGCATCCATCTCTCGACTCTGGTCAGTATCCTCCGGACAACTGCCAGGTCCAACCAATCAACGGTAGGTACTCGCCCGCCTCCAGGCTCAATCGGCAAAACCCATCGATCTTCTCGCCGAGGGGAACCATACCGGGCCTACCACGAACCCGCAAACGGATCATCACTCCTCGAATCGGGTTTCAAGCAAACGTCTCAGCACCGAGAAAACGCGTGGTGGACGCACCAAAATATCATATCACGAGCTACCGGGTTTTTCAAAATAGTACATCTTTCCTTAAATAATTCCACGGTCCTCAAAACCAGAAATCACATGAAAATCCATAACTAATAAATAAATCCAATGCGAGGTACAATGTAATCAATCCATGGCAGGTGTATAAGGGAAAAACCGCTTTTTAAAATAGTTTTCGTTTTTAAAGATGTCATGCGGCTCCCAATTTCTAGGAAATCATAATCAATCACATGTAAGATGAACTACAGCAATATACAACAGTATAAACATGGCAGTTCTACAGTGAGTGTGGCATGGCAATTACTAACGGTGTGTGTGTAGCATGCAAAATAGTGCCCGTGCAACATAAACCGTTAGTAATAGTGCGGTGTTCTATCAGTTCTAAGCAATATATATATATATATATATATATATATATATATATATAAATATGGCAGGGAATGCAATATGCGATGACAATCCATGGTATGGTATATGCAGTATATAACAATAAGGTCCTATCAGCCCTGACGCATAACGCCATGCGGGCGATATCCTCGTAGATGTGAAATCTACTCACAGTGTCTCGCGCTAAGTGTATCCAACCACTTGCTTGCCCTTCTTCGCAGCGTCCGTCTCACTGGCCTGCGAACCTAGAATCACATAACACATATCACACATAAGCTCAATTTCACAAAAACGCGACATTACAGTCCAACTAGAAACCCGTGTCGCAAACCAATCGCGCGTGTGCGCGATACGCTAAAACATGTGATCACGCACCTGAAACTACCCCGACGCGTCGCGATACGCAAAAACCCCCAAACCTACTCACGTATCACGCGTGTCGTGAAGGTTTAGAAAAGCGGCAAAATAGGTATTTGGTCCCAGATTTCTATACAGGGCTAAACTTACAAAAATATATATATCACAGCACTCTACACACCAGCAGACACCTATAGGACCAAACCCCAACCCAAACCCTACCCATCTGGCCGCAATTGGCGGCCAGAATGAAGAAATTGGCGGCCAACTGTAGCAGTTAGGGGGTCGGGTTAAATCTAGGGTATCAGCACATCACCACTATACTGCAGTCTTCTCAAATTCATTCTAAACTCACCGGGTCAATAGCAGTTCCAGAAAACTCAGATTTTGCTTTAAAACGACGAAATGCATCAAATAGGGAAACTGGTGGTATTTTAGTGCAACTGGGGTTAAACTAGGTTAATATGGTCTCAACAACCCACTAACAACCTACTGAAACCAATTCTCACCACATTAGCATAAGGTTCACACTAAACACCTCAAATCGCACTAAAACGCACTAAAATCCATTAACCGATGCAAATCTACACTAACCAAGCAAACTAGGGAAGCAAGTTAGGAAGTATACCTCATACTTAACCCTAGGGAGCTGCAGGAAGATGAAAAAGGGGAGGGGAGGGGCTGCACTAGTGTTGGTGGTGCTGCTGCTCACTGCCTCTGCCTGCTGCTGCCTCTGGCCTCTGATGTTGATGTTGTTGTGCTTGCTGCTGTTGCTGCTACTATGCTTGCTGTTGCTGCTGGTTCTGGAGCTGAAGGTAAATGTGTGGGTGTGTGTGAGTGTGAGAGTTTGAGAGAAATACAAAGAAATGAGAGGAAACACTCAAGGTCCAATAGTCAACCCTCCTCTCTCTCTCTTCATTAATGGCAAGCATGGCTTGAGCCATGATGCCCCCCTCTCTCTCTTACAAGTCAACCCCTAAACAAATTCAAATTAAAGTAACTACTAATTAACTAATTAATCCCACTTAAAACCCAAAAGGCTTAATCCCATGATTAACCCACCATGGTTAATAATCATGGTATTAACTCAATTTAAAAACCCTAGTTTACATGCACATGTGTGTGCAAGCCTAGGAAAATTTTAGAAAAATATTCATTAAATTAGGAAAAATATTTGAAACACAATTTGGAAAACTTTTTATTAAAACCCATTATTCAAATATAATTATTCACTAAACAAATCCTAAGGTGTTACAATCTCTCCCCCTTAAAGAAATTCGTCCCCGAATTTCAAAAATCTAACTACACGTACCTTGAAAAAGATGGGGATACGTCTTCATCATCTCGCTTTCGGTCTCCCAAGTGACCTCCTCATGGTTCTGGCCACGCCAAAGTACCTTAACTGATGGAATGTCCTTCGATCTCAGTTTCTTCACTTGTCGATCCAAGATCATCACCGGCTGCTCTGCATAGGAAAGGTCGCGCTCCATCTGGATCGTCGGGTGCTGAATCGCGTGCGAAGGATCATGAAGATATCTGCGGAGCATCGAGAGATGAAATACGGGATGCACATCTGGAAAGCTGGGCGGAAGGGCTAAACGGTTGACTACTGCACCAACACGCTCGAGGATCTCGAAGGGGCCCACATACCTGGGACTGAGCTTCCCCTTCTTCCCAAACCTCATCACACCTTTCATTGGGGAGACCCTCAAGAAAACATGATCACCAACAGAAAACTCAAGTCTGCGTCGTCGACGGTCTGCATAAGATCTCTGCCTACTCTGCGCTGCTCTCATCCTATCGCGAATCAACTGGATCTTCGCTGTCGTCTCCTCAACAATCTGTGGCCCTAAGATACTGCTCTCACTGAGCTCTGTCCAACAAGTGGGAGACCTGCATCTCCTCCCATAAAGAGCCTCAAATGGTGCCATCTGAATGGTCTCCTGGTAGCTGTTATTGTAGGAGAACTCTACTAAGGGCAAATGATGATCCCAGCTACCTCCGAAATCTAATACACAAGCTCTGAGCATGTCCTCGAGAGTCTGGATGGTCCGCTCTGACTGGCCATCGGTCTGCGGATGAAACGCCGTGCTGAAACTCAAGCGAGCGCCCAAAGCCTCCTGAAGCCTCTGCCATAGTCTACTGGTAAACTTGGTGCCTCTGTCGGACACAATACACGCCGGGACTCCGTGTAGTCGCACTATCTCGTCGATGTAGATCTGGGCATACTGAGTAAATCCGAAAGTCGTCTTCACCGGTAGGAAGTGAGCCGCTTTCGTCAAACGATCCACGATCACCCAGATAGAGTCATACCCCCGACTAGTCCTGGGTAGACCCACCACGAAATCCATCGAAATCTGCTCCCACTTCCACTCTGGAATGGGTAGAGGCTGTAGCTCTCCCGCGGGCCTCTGGTGCTCAGCCTTGACTTGCTGACAAGTCAGGCATCTCGACACGAAATCTGCAATGTCCCTCTTCATTCCGTCCCACCAATAAACATCTCTCATATCATGATATATCTTGGTGGAACCGGGATGGACGCTGTATACCGATCGATGTGCCTCTTCAAGAATCTCGTGCCTCAGTCCCTCAGCATCAGGTACGCACAGTCTGACTCCAAATCGTAGTATCCCCTGACCATCGATCACGAACTCGAAAAATCTGCCCTGTCCAATCTGTGCCATGATCTCTGAACATCGGTCATCACTGAGCTGTGCCTCACGTATACGATCGATCAACTGTGGCCGTGCACGGACATGCGCTATCTGTCCTCCAATCGGCGTGAACTCGAACTGTACTCGGCTGTCGCATAATATCTGCTAATCTGCGGACGACTGCCCCTGTACAGCGCTCAAACAAGATAGACTACTCCCGGGCCTCCTGCTCAAAGCATCCGCCACCATATTTGCCTTGCCCGGGTGATATAAGATCCCGCAGTCGTAATCCTTCACTAACTCCATCCATCAACGCTGTCGAAGGTTCAGGTCCCGTTGCTGAAATATGTATCTTAGACTCTTGTGATCCGTAAATATCTGGCACGACTCGCCGTATAGGTAATGTCGCCAGATCTTAAGTGCAAAGACCACTGCTGCCATCTCCAAATCGTGAGTGGGGTAGTTCTGCTCATGTTTCTTAAATTGTCGCGAGGCATACGCGATCACCTTATCATGCTGCATCAGTACACACCCTAACCCCACTCGAGAAGCATCACAAAAGACCACAAATCCGCCCGATCCGGAAGGTAAAGATAACACCGGTGCCGTCGTCAGCCGTGTCCATATCTGCTGGAAACTGTGCTTGCACTCCTCCGTCCAATCGAAAGGAACTCCCTTCCGGGTCAACCCGGTCAGCGGTGTAGCAATACGTGAGAAGTCCTGCACAAAACGCCTGTAGTAACCGGCTAACACCAAAAAGCTGCGAACCTCCGTCACCGATGTGGGTCTGGGCCAACGCTGAACGGCCTCGATCATCCTCGGGTCTACACATATACCGTCTCGTGAAATCACGTGTCCCAAGAAGTCTATGTTGTCCAGCCAAAAAGCACACTTGGAGAATTTCGCATAAAGCTGGTGCTCCCTCAATGTCTGCAATGTAATCCGTAGGTGCTGCTCGTGCTCCTCACTACTCCGGGAATACACCAAGATATCGTCGATGAAGACTATAATGAACAGATCCAAGTAAGGCCGGAAAATGCGGTTCATCAAGTCCATGAAGGCTGCTGGCGCATTGGTGAGTCCGAACGACATCACCAAAAACTCGTAATGGTCATAGCGCGTACGGAAAGCTGTCCTGGGAATGTCCTCCTGTCGAACCCGCAGCTGATGATAGCCCGATCGTAAGTCGATCCTCGAAAAGTACCCTGCCCCCTGAAGCTGGTCGAACAAATCGTCGATACGCGGCAAAGGATACCTGTTCCGCACTGTCACCCTGTTCAGCTGCCGGTAGTCGATACACAGACGCAAACTACCATCCTTCTTCTTGACGAACAGGACTGGAGCACCCCAAGGAGAAACACTGGGTCGAATAAGTCCCTTGTCCAGCAAGTCTTGCAACTGACCCTTCAACTCTCGTAGTTCCGCCGGGGCCATCCGATAAGGCGGTATAGAAATAGGCCCCGAGCCAGGAACCAAATCAATACAGAAAGAAATTTCGCGCTCGGGCGGCAACCCAGGAAGCTCGGCAGGGAACACATCAGGAAACTCGCTAACAACCGGAACCTGGTCCAATGGAACCTGTGTAGCACTAGCATCGCAAACATAGGCGAGAAATCCCTGACATCCCTTCCTCAAAAGCTGTCCAGCGCGAAAAG
Source organism: Agapanthus africanus (assembly GCA_030015575.1). Taxonomy (NCBI): domain Eukaryota; kingdom Viridiplantae; phylum Streptophyta; class Magnoliopsida; order Asparagales; family Amaryllidaceae; genus Agapanthus; species Agapanthus africanus. The sequence goes on from JASDDO010000012.1 coordinate 361,358,490, forward strand.
AAGAAATCACACTGTGAGGGGCGGCACTACGGTCCCCCAACACAACTAAAACCGACTCACCGGGAAAGCAGAATCTAACTGTCTTCTCACGGCAGTCTACAGAAGCATAGCACGTGGCTAACCAATCCATGCCCAAAAGAACGTCGAAGTCCAACATCTCCAGAAGGATCAAGTCGACAGGCAACTCTCTCTCGCCAATACAGACGGTACAGGATCGGAACACGTGCCTAGCAACAAATGACTCTCCCACAGGAGTAGTCACCACAAGCGGCTGATCAAGCAAGCCGGACTCTCTACCCAGACTCGGCACAAAGTGTGTGGATACGTACGAGTGTGTGGATCCGGGATCGAACAGTACATGTGCATCAACTGAACATACAGGAAGGATACCTGAAACCATTGCATTGGACGCCTTCGCGTCCTGATGAGTCAAAACAAAAACCCTCACCTGTCCACCACCTGCGACTGACTGCCCTCTGCCTCAGTCATCTCGCCCCCTCTGAGCAACTCCTCCATGCCCACGACCTCGCTGTGTATGAGTCTGGCGCGGAGCAACGGTAGGTACAACGGGCAACGCCCTCTGGGGTGGTGAAGGTGGTAAGGTAACATGCGGTGCTGCCGCCTCCCTCTGGTGTGTCTCTGGACAGTCTCGAACGAGGTGAAGTAGGCTGCCAAATCTGAAGCAACCCCGCGGCGACTGCTGACTTTCTTGGGGATACGAACTAAACATCTGGCTCCGTCCCGAATCTCTGCTACTCCTCGTACCAGAACGATACCTGTCGCGGCGTCTGAATGACTGCCTCCGTGCGGAAATACTGGTACGAACTCTCTTCGGCTCTGGAACTACCGAAGTCTCAGCAAGATGCTCCTCGACCACTAGGGCTGCGTCTACAGCTGCTGCATAGGTCTCGTAGTGCTGCGCGCTGATCGCAAGGAACAATGGTGTAAGCAAGCCTCGAACAAATCTCCTGACTCGCAACTCCTCGGTAGCCACTAAATATGGGGCATAGACTGCTAGCTCTGTAAACAGCACGTCATACTCTGCCACTGTCATCCCTGGCGTCTGGCGCAAGGACTCAAATCTGCGTGCTCGGGCATCCCTAACACTCTGGGGAAGGAAACGGGCTAGAAATATGGTCATGAACTCCGTCCAGGTCATAGGAGGAAGACCTGCTGCTCTGCCCTTCTCAACTGAGTCACACCACTTCTGCGCAAGACCTTCTAGGCGAAAGCTCGCGAACTCGACACATCTCGCATCTGCGCATCTGAGGGAACGGCATATCCTGGCCATCCTGTCGATGAAAGACTGTGGGTCCTCGGCTGTATCGGTGCCTGTGAAGACCGGAGGCTTCAGCCTCATGAACTCTGATAGCGATACTGTGATCACCTCCGTGGCTGCAGGGGCAACTGGCTGTGCGGTAGGTACCATCGCGGTCTCTGGAATAGGTGGAGTACCTCTGGTCGCTGCGCTCGAAGCGTCTCAACTAGCGATCCTATCATCTGGCGCATCTCCTGCATGCTATATCCCACCATCTGGCGCATCTCCTGCATAGCAGCCCCTAGCGTGGCGATCTGATCTGTCACGACAGGAACAGCCTGCTCGGGTACAACCGGCGTACTGCCCGGATCAGTCCTCGTCTCGGACGAGTCAACTCGAATCTCGGCCCTCGCGGCCGCTCTCTGTGCCCTCGTAGTCTTAGGCGGCATAATGGCTGAAAGAAAATTTGGATTCGATAAGAACACGGAAATCGAATCGCAAGAATATAAGGAGGGATCAAATCAATAAGTCCTAAGGTCGCGTAGGCGGAGTACCGTGTCGTGAGTATGCCGCGGAACAAACACACGCTACGCTACCCTGCTGCAGCTACCTACTCCATCATACAAGGGTCATCCTACACTCCAAAAGTAAAACCTACGCTCTGATACCAACTTTGTCACGACCCGAGAGTTTCGACTCGTGACCGGCACTTAACCACGCAACGTCTATAGGCGTAACGCAGCTAAGTAAGCCGAACCCAGAAATCAAAACCAATAAATAAAGAGTGAATAAAACATTTTTGTAAAAACAGTCATGCATTTCCGAAAAACACCTTATTAATTTAGTAGAAATCCTTGTAAGTTCAAGAGTTATAACTTTTATAATTTTGGTAACATTTCCTTTTTGAACATTTGCCCCGCAAGTCGGGTAAAAGCAAGGTGTAGCAGAAATGACAAGTAAAATGAAGTAAGCATCACAATATGATATACGACGCCGTAGCGAAGAGTACACAGTAAAGCAAGGACAATATCATAAAAGGTAAGACTGCATAAAATAAAGCCGGCTCACATGCGAGCTCGACACCATAGTACAAAATCATACACATCGTCCTCACAACTGTCTCTAAGTCAATACAGAAAGGTAGATGGAGAATACTAGATACATCAATATACAACTGAAAGATAACAGATACCATACAAAAACCCACCTAACAGCAAAAGGCTAACTCGCCTCAGCAATGGTATCTGTGCCAAAAGATGCGGTAAACAGCCAGCCGTGACTACTCCCAAGGGCAACCTGCAAATACTGTGGCACAACGAGGGTGAGTTGCCAACTCGTGAATAAAGATAACATATAAGGGTGATCGCGAGCATGCACATATAGCGTGGCTCTACTAATGCCAGCAGATGATATCAATGCATGCCAAACAGTGGATGCAATAGTAATGCAAGTACTCTATCAGGTAAATGCTACAGGATGAGATATATAGTAGTCAATACTGAGTATGGGATAAATAACATCTACATGGATATGTCAACATGGAAAGCAATAATCGGTGCCTCAGACTGCACCCAAATCCCAAATACACTCAGGCGCCGGCACACCCATCGGCCCTCAAATCCTGTATATCTCTGAGAAATCACGAGTGCCCAACATCGGCACCCAAAATATCATAAAATACTCGTGTCCAGCATCGACACGCAAATCCTCGTATATCGGGCTCCGTCAGTCCGGATCGGCCCCACAGGGTCCGTCTGCGGTGTCGGCCCTCGGCCCCGGCAGTACGGATCATCCCGCATCCATCTCTCGACTCTGGTCAGTATCCTCCGGACAACTGCCAGGTCCAACCAATCTCCGGTAGGTACTCGCCCGCCTCCAGGCTCAATCTGCAAAACACATCGATCATCTCGCCGAGGGGAACCATACCGGGCCCACCACGAACCCGCAAACGGATCATCACTCCTCGAATCGGGTTTCAAGCACACGTCTCAGCACCGAGAAAACGCGTGGTGGACGCACCAAAATATCATATCACGAGGTACCGGGTTTTTCAAAATAGTACATCTTTCCTTAAATAATTCCACGGTCCTCAAAACCAGAAATCACATGAAAATCCATAACTAATAAATAAATCCAATGCGAGGTACAATGTAATCAATCCATGGCAGGTGTATAAGGGAAAAACCGCTTTTTAAAATAGTTTCCGTTTTTAAAGATGTCATGCGGCTCCCAATTTCTAGGAAATCATAATCAATCACATGTAAGATGAACTACAGTAATATACAACAGTATAATCATGGCAGTTCTACAGTGAGTGTGGCATGGCAATTACTAACGGTGTGTGTGTAGCATGCAAAATAGTGCTCGTGCAACATAAACCGTTAGTAATAGTGCGGTATTCTATCAGTTCTAAGCAATATATATATATATATATATATATATATATATATATATATATATATATATAAATATGGCAGGGAATGCAATATGCGATGACAATCCATGGTATGGTATATGCAGTATATAACAATAAGGTCCTATCAGCCCTGACGCATAACGCCATGCGGGCGTTATCCCCGTAGATGTGAAATCTACTCACAGTGTCTCGCGCTAAGTGTATCCAACCACTTGCTTGCCCTTCTTCGCAGCGTCCGTCTCACTGGCCTGGGAACCTAGAATCACATAACACATATCACACATAAGCTCAATTTCACAAAAACGCGACATTACAGTCCAACTAGAAACCCGTGTCGCAAACCAATCGCGCGTGTGCGCGATACGCTAAAACATGTTATCACGCACCTGAAACTACCCCGACGCGTCGCGATACGCAAAAACCCCCAAACCTACTCACGTATCACGCGTGTCGCGAAGGTTTAGAAAAACGGCAAAATAGGTATTTGGTCCCAGATTTCTATACAGGGCTAAACTTACAAAAATATATATATCACAACACTCTACACACTAGCAGACACCTATAGGACCAAACCCCAACCCAAACCCTACCCATCTGGCCGCAATTGGCGGCCAGAATGAAGAAATTGGCGGCCAACTGTAGCAGTTAGGGGGTCAGGTTAAATCTAGGGTATCAGCACATCACCACTATACTGCAGTCTTCTCAAATTCATTCTAAACTCACCGGGTCAATAGCAGTTCCAGAAAACTCAGATTTTGCTTTAAAACGACGAAATGCATCAAATAGGGAAACTGGTGGTATTTTAGTGCAACTGGGGTTAAACTAGGTTAATATGGTCTCAACAACCCACTAACAACCTACTGAAACCAATTCTCACCACATTAGCACAAAGTTCACACTAAACACCTCAAATCGCACTAAAACGCAATAAAATCCGTTAACCGATGCAAATCTACACTAACCAAGCAAACAAGGGAAGCAGGTTAGGAAGTATACCTCATACTTAACCCTAGGGAGCTGCAGGAAGATGAAGAAGGGAAGGGGAGGGGCTGCACTAGTGCTGGTGGTGCTGCTGCTCACTCCCTCTGCCTGTTGCTGCCTCTGGCCTCTGATGTTGTTGTTGCTGTGCTTGCTGCTGTTGCTGCTACTATGCTTGCTGTTGCTGCTGGTTCTGGAGCTGAAGGTAAGTGTGTGGGTGTGTGTGAGTGTGAGAGTTTGAGAGAAATACAAAGAAATGAGTGGAAACACTCAAGGTCCAATAGTCAACCCTCCTCTCTCTCTCTTCATTAATGGAAAGCATGGCTTGAGCCATGATGCCCCCCTCCTCTCTCACAAGTCAACCCCTAAACAAATTCAAATTAAAGTAACTACTAATTAACTAATTAATCCCACTTAAAACCCAAAAGGCTTAATCCCATGATTAACCGACCATGGTTAATAATCATGGTATTAAATTAATTTAAAAACCCTAGTTTACATGCACATGTGTGTGCAAGCCTAGGAAAATTTTAGAAAAATATTCATTAAATTAGGAAAAATATTTGAAACACAATTTGGTAAGCATTTTTTTAAAACCCATTATTCAAATATAATTATTCACTAAACAAATCCTAAGGTGTTACAATTACGTGCAGGTTTTTTTATGAATTCTGTGAAAATTTGGTAGGCTGATGTTACTGTAGTGCGACGGATCAGCAGCCAAAACCACGTTTTGGCCGCGGATCTGCCGCCGTTCTATGGCCAAACTGTACCAAATTTTTACAGTTGGTCTCTGACATGGAAATAGGGTTTCTGGTATATTCTTTTTGGGCCCAGATATTTTTGAGTGCTACAGTTGTGCTTGGGGCCCACTTCGGGAAATTTAGTCAATCGAAAATTTTAAATATGTTAGTTCACAGTATTTACATTATATCTGCGACCGTGAATGTCATTTGATCGGTAAATCCTGTCTAACTTCTATAGCCCTTTTAGACGGATTTGCGAACGTGACATTCACGCTGATGTTCTGTGTTGTGCTGTGATGTTGCGGATTGTCGTGGGGATAGCCTGGATGCAGTGGTAGTACAGTTTTGGTATTTTATGTACATTTGATATTGCGGGGCGAGCGTCCAACATGTGGGCTGTCGTCACTGCCTGTTTGTATATTATTCTTTTGGGGCACACCGGGTTGAGGTCGATGTATCCGTTGTATATTTTACTTTCTGTACTAGGATTACCCCGCGGAGGGGTGCACAGGTAGCCGGGTTCTAGAGGGCAACGGGCCTGCATCTCATGGAGTTGAGACGGAGGGGGCTTCACTCTAGAATTGGCGGGCTATTTGCCGCACTCGTAGGGGGTACAGGTTGACCCAGGAGGGGTGCCCGAGTTACCAAATTCCGTGAAGTGCTGGGTGGTCCATTCACGTTGTTGAAGGGGGCTGCCTCGCTTCAGGTTTTGGCGGGTAACTTGCCACCCCCGCAGGGGTCTAGGATTTCATTGCCCTGGCTATCGACACGACCAAGGGAACATTGGGTTTCAGTAGCGGCTCTATGAAACCCGGGGATCCCAGATATCTGTATTGTTCTGTGATGCTTATTACATTTCTGTGATGTTGCATTTTATCACGCCTTGAGCGAATATTATATAATGATATATATACTAGTAGATGTTGTATATGTTTTGCATCTGCGCTAGTCCAGTCCCCGCTCTGTCGTTAGTTAAGTAACCTAACGGGTGATGACGGGACCCAGTGGCGAATGCAGATGGCATATACGTACATCGTATTTTCGTTCTTTATTGGTGTGATCAATTGATGGGACTGCATTGATTCGGATCAATGCAAGCAAAACAAACCTATTCTGATATTGTTGGAACATTTTTCAAAAAGCTGTTATTGCAAGGACGTTCTCTTTTTTTTTTGCATAGTGGTATTCGGTTATGAATATCCAGCACCTCAGTCGACGAGGCAAGGGACGAGATCCCTTCACCGGGAGTGACCCCTTGGACAGAAGTTTGCGTCAGGGTAATAACTTCACTATAGTCGATTACTTTTTTTGCTTTGCATCGTGGTATTCGGTTGGAATATCCTGCACCTTATTCTACGGGGAAAGAGCCGAGATCCCTTCACCGGGAGTGACCTCTTTAGCAAAGGTTTTCGCCACTTTATTTTTATAAAAAGTTATCCGGTTCCTTCAACGATATCAAGTTCATTACGCTAAAGGTTTTTCGCCAAAAACCAGTCGTAGCCCTCCGTCATTTCAGATTGGTATTGCTTAGTATTCGTGCTACGTATGTCGTGCTCAGCCGAGGCGTAGTGTGCGGTAGCTTTGTAATGCTTTTCTGTCTTATGGATATGTGATTGGTTAGGTCAGTCGTACGGTCATTTTGGCTCAGTCAAGGACTCGTGCGGGTGGGTCTAATGCAATCAAGATAATGACGGGTTGAACTTGGCTAGGATCCTTTGAGATGTTGGCTCAGTCAAGATCACTTGGGTCCTAGGGGTAAAAATCACATCGGGAGTTTCGAAAGAAACTGAAACTTGCCAGGCATGCACATACCTTCTGGAGTGTGATAACGTGAGTGGATTCCGTCATGTTATCATGCAATGATAGTTGGATCCCGATTCCCACTGATGAGTTGGTTTACTCCTCGGGTGATCCCGACTAATTCTTCTTTCAGGTTTGGAGGAGAATTTGACGATACAGTGGGAGTTTTCCTGATTAGATAAAGTTATAACCATTCTGATCTAGGTTAGAGTGCACGCTGAGTGTTTCTTTCTCTCTCTCTTTGGAAGCGACCATGACCCGACCCTTGACTATGACTCAGTGACCAAGTTGACCGAACCTTCTTAAACACTGGCTTTTGGATTGTCAGAGTTGCAAATCTCATTGCCACTCCTACTTTTACCCTTTTCTCCAGGACACCCCGTATTACTACGAACGTCCACTTCTTTTGGATAAAACCATCGTATGGTTATATACGAACTCGAAGGAATTTATTCGAGAATGGTTTCCGGTTCTGGAGAAAAAGAATAGGACTATTCAGTTGTCTTTTCCTTTTACCTTCTCTCAGGTTGCGAGTTCTCCTTGGATTAGGGGATAGTACACCCGTTACGCCTATTGGATAGTCTTCTTCCAAACCTTAGGCTGGTGCCGAACGGTAGGGAATGAAGAAAGCCGATTAGCCTAAGTGTGGTGTACAGAAGGTATCAAGTAAAGACAAATAAAGGGATTAGTAAGAGGGCAAAGTAAACCGCGACTGCTATTCACGACCAAAACCAAGTATTTCATCGCCACTCCTACATCACCTTTTTATTTCTCCAGAACACTCCGTATCACTACGAAGATCCACAGTTTATTGGATACTCCATCGTATGGTTATATACGAACTCGAAGGAACTTGTTCCAGTTCGGGGCTGGATTCTGGTTCAGGAGAAATAGGAATAAGGTTTTATTCAGTTGTCTTTTATCTTCACCTTCTCTCGCGTTGCGAGTGCTTCTAGGATTAGGACAGTACACCTATTATGCTTATTGGATAGTCTTCTTCCAAACCATAGGCTGGTACCGAACGGTAGGGAAGGAAGAAAACCATTTGGCCTAAAGGGGTGTACATAAGGTAATGACTAAAGACATATAAAGGGATTTGGAGAGATGGCAAAGAAATATACGGTTACAGTTGTGAATCTGGATAATGGAAGAGGCATTACGAGGAATACCCGGATACCCCTACGAAACATTTCAATGTTTCAGTTTCACTGTGTATTGTTAAAAGAAAACTAATTTCACAATTAGTCCTTCCTCTAGGGTATGTATTTACCAGATCTGATTCTCACATCTGTATGGTTTTACAGATGATGAGTGGGAGTAAGTTATTGGGAATTAGGTGATCATCCTCATTATATCGGGATTCGTTGTAATTGGTGATATTTGAGGAAATCACCTGGGTTGTTTGCCGGACGGCAAATATTTGGTTTTGAATATCCGTTGTTATGAACCAATTTCAAATTGATATATCTGTACATCTATTTTTATAGAGTGAGATATAACTTTTTGAAATTATGTCCATGACATTTACCTATATAAGTGGATGGTTAGGTAAGGAGCATTAAACAACGGTGTAATTCTTCTTAACCATAAGTACAGTTTTCAACCTACGACACACAGGGATTGAGTTATTAGACTCATGGGACTTATACAGAGTATTGTATGTTGTCCATTGTCCATTAGGACAGAGGGGTTGGTACTCGTACTATATTCTGTTTACTTGTGACTTCTCTAGTTCTTAGACATGTGTTTCGTAGAAACACAAGGTCCAAGTTTTGAGAAGTTATAGGTATATGAATAAAGTAGAGAACAAGGTATTGCAAGTATCAGGATTCTTCAAGGTGATCGAAGATGTAGATACTTGTGTATGGTATTCAGTTGATAGTAATGATTAAAAGAGCTTGCTTCTCTTTCAGGTTACTCATAATTGGAAGTACTCCTAAGTTGAGTAATGCTGATCGGCTTCTCTCCATTTAGTTGACACGCACTGGAGACAGTTGCATGATTTGAATCTGGTTCCATTTAAATCAGTGCCTCTGTTTCTATATTGGATATAGAACGGTTCATATCTTAACGATGTTAAGGTACGGGGAGTTGTCCGGCTTATGCTTAAAACTAGACTCTGGACAACTCAAGACACGTTTCTGTAATGGTTGTTTGTGGGTTGACCCAGGCTATGACGAGGGTTGACTTTCTACCATATGGAAGATCAATAGTGATATTGTTCTTGACTCGCCACAGTTTTAAGTAAAATGGATTTTTTCAAAAAACAGTAGTGGGAGTATGGTAGAACTGGAAGTAATTCCAGAACCACATACGATTACTGAAAATTTAATAAGAACCTAAAGATTCAATCTGGTTTGACATTCCATTGGCCACTCCGCAGATATGGTGGGTAACCTCAGGCACCCGAGAGGTACTCCGGTAGCCTCAAAGACGATGACAAGGAGGTTCTTGTTTACCCAGATTCGACACTACTGTTGTTCCAGGCTATGAGACCCGGCAGGAGGATGATTATAGCGTCGTTCTAAACTAGCTTTAGAAGTGCACGTGTATATGACTCTGCCAGAGGGTTATCGTAGTTAGTGGGAGCAGCGGAAAAAAAAAAGAAGTGGACAAGTAGCTTATGTCTATTTATAGACTAAAGCAGATATAGCGGAGACAGATCATCTATTTCTGATGTTATAGTCATAGGTTTGACATCATCAGAATAGGGGATGGATCTGTTAAGAAGGTAGTAGGGTGTGATGTCCTGGTATTTGGATGACATACACAGAGTAGGAAGTGAAATTCCTATACTACGATCGATTATACTTTGGTTGTCACACAGTGGCTTCTCCACATAGGGCTTGGATATAATATTACACATTCTGGTTACTAGATCTATGGTTTTAGATCTAGATTTGGGTAGTTTCCCAATCTTGGTACTTAGACAGCATTCTAAAAGTGTTTTAGAATGGACGACTCCTGGCACGGTAGTGTACCTGCAGGTGATGGAGTCACCCTCTCTAAAGGTGTCTTACAGACTAAAGGGGAGAGGGATGTGCATGATTGGCAGATCACTTGCTTAGGCAATTGAGTCAATCATGATATGTCATGTACCACACCAGATGTTTTTTTTTGCACGAGATGCAGTAAGTTGATATTAATCCTATCCTGGAGAAATGTTCGGAAGCAGTTTTAGAACATAAGTGGATGTTCTAGGGATATGATAACAACAACCTCTTTTAGGAGACGATTATCATTTCAGGCTTCCAAGGTGACCTGGATGACAGAGTGACTGTCAGAGTTATAGTTTTCCCTCTGACGAGGGGCAGTATTTTGGACAGGTGGTCCAAGTGGATACTGAGGGAGGCATGGCACAGGATACCGATTGTTTTCAGTTGAAGATATAGTCTAAGAAGTTTGGATTTGGAGTTCATTTATGAGCTATGTGCCATCAGATATCCAGACATATTCTAAGACAGGTATTGCTCATTTCGGGAGATGCCTTTCTCCGCGAACATGAGATAAAGGGAGATATAGAAAGAAACATCAGGGTGGATCCACTCACTGAAGCTATTCCTCGAACACAATAGTTTCGTAAACGGGCTTTGTGAGACTGATTAGTAGAGGAATTGGGAGTTCGGTATCACACAGGCTATGAGTATGCGACATCGCAATAATTAGCCTTGAGTGCAAGTGGGAGATTGTTGGATATAGTGCCCTGAGAGTCAATTATTGGATCACAGGCACGTGATTGCTATGATTGAGGGAGGACCTATACCGGTAGGACAGTCTTACTTAAGATGATAGTATGATATCTGGTTTATCTTTATCATCGTGTGCTGTTTGAGGTGACATTACTGATCACTATTGCACGTTCATAGAGCCCCTAGGATTCTTTCTTGACTACCAGCAGTATGATGGCGATCATATACGTGGGAGCTGAGGTCTATAAGCAAATCCTTAAAAGGTCCCTAGTCGTGGGAGTTTCGAGACAGGGCATCGATACTCCAGAGTAGACTAGTGTATACAGTCGAGACCCCGACGAGGGGCAGTGGCCGGTCTTACAAGCCACTGGTGTCAATTGGTTCACCTGAGATGTATACAGGTGCTCGTTGGGTTATGAGTAGACCGGACAAGACTCGCCGGGAACATGCTAGTTGGGATTATACCAGACGTCAGATAGCAGTTCCCTGGTGATATGTGTTTAGGTTAGTTCATCGACCTGAGATCGTCATTTGTCTCGTGTGAGTTCCCACTGTGCTTTGATTACTACCCTACCACGGTTCAAAGGAGTCGTGCAAACAGGTTTTAGTTGGGTACAGTCCCGAGCCACATGGAGGCAGTGAGCGGATCGGCAGGGGTTTCGTCTCTCCCGGTATTGGGGGTGAGATAGCGCTGTGTCTAGGAGAGCCATTACACAAAGCCCTCGGCCGAGGCAAGAGATTTACTGGTAGGTATTCCAGTAGTATCTCAGGGTGTTCTGGGCTACACTCCGACACGACTTGTACCGCTTATAGGGGTCTGACTTTTATCAACCCCTAGGCCCGCCATGCGATACCCATAGACGAACGGACCAGACTGTACGGATATTGTCACTGACAGGCTTAGTAGGGTGTCAGGATGAGTTCGCTCATCGACGTCCCTTTTGGTCAATACCTGGTAGCCCGTTACGTATGGCTAATATCTCTAACGTGCTAGTGGTTAAATCCACTGCCAAAGTATTGACGAGTCTTTAGAGTCCCCCATAGACAGTTTCTAAAGTTTCGGGCGAAACGCTGTAGAGGCCGTATGGAGTTATGGCAGGGTTCGATCATATACGTGCGATATTGCACGGATCATGATCGGACGGGTAATACTAGCGGGCTTTGGTTTAAGCCGGATCCTAGTATTGTACAGTGTAGATTTTGTCTCTTTGCATTTGTATTCGGTCGAAATACAAATGCGAGTATGTATATACAGTCGCGGGGTTTTCCTGTAATTTATTACGGGATCGGTTTTCTGAAGTTGCCAGTTTGTATTCCGTTCCGGCCAGTTTTCCTTTATTCCCTCACGGCCGGATTTTTGTGATGGGAGGGGCTAATTTGTAAATGTGCAAATTAGCAATTGTGGAGGGTTGTATGTGGCCTTTGGATTATATGATGGTTCTAGCATCTTTGCTTTTTCCTTTCATCATGGCAAGCATTAATGAGATGAGTATTGATTTGGATTTGGATTAGAAATTGATGTGACAAATTTCCTTGTTATCATCAATTTCTTTATGGTTACCTCCACACACTCTTGTGCTCACCCCCCTTCATATTTCCCTTGCCAAATTTTTGGCCGACCACTTCATGGAGAGAGAGAGGATTCATTTTGTGAGTGGGAAAATTCTTGTTCTCATTTTTGAGCTTTCACCAAAGTTCCTAAAGCTTATCTCCAATGTTCATATCCTCCATCATACATGGCAACTTCATACCCGCTTGAGACAAGTGATATTACACTTAGCCTACAGCATTTCTTGGACTTGTCGGCTCGCCAACTTCGTGCCCGAGTTGCCTCGGTCCAGAGGTGGGAGCCTGTAAAAGAACCCGGCGATGTGGTGCTCGTTCCGACGAGGAGATGAAGACCGGAGATTCCGCGAGGAGATCGGAGTGGAGACCGAAGGACACGGTTAGCTCGGTATAGCCCTCTATCCCTTCTCTTGATAGCTAGTTATAGGTTAATGGTTCGATCCGGGTTTTTAGGATGAGGTAGTGCCGGTTTAAATTCAAGAAAAATTTTCGTTTCCGCATTTTGGCCTCGGATAGACGGCCGGGGCGCTACCGTAGTCCTACACCATGGTTACTGCACCATGACATGTTTCATTTTGTTACATGTTTCATTTCATTTCGGCTATATATTATGGTCTATTGGTGGAGAGAAAAGAAAAATAAAAAGAAAAAGGGCAAAAGGGACAAAATGATGAGGTTGGGTAGATTAGGTGAGAGAGAGAGTGTGTGATTTAGTGAGAGAGAGAGAAGGGGGCTGCTGCCTTGGCCATTTCCCACATCATTTTCCTTTGCCTCTTCATCCCCCTCAAGCCACAACCCTCCACTTAAACCCTAGATCTATCTCCAACCTTTCCCCAAAATCCTACACTCCCTTCACAAAAATTAACCCCCTCTTCAACCTCTATTCATGGGACCTAGAAAAATTCAGTTTTGACGATCTTAGGGATTCATGGGTGCTATATGAGGTAATCTCTTCACTAATTGGGTAGTTTTTCATTTACTTTAGCATTCATATGTGTTTAGATGTGATATTGTGAAGATTAGTGAACATTGGGAAACCCTAGTGAAAGTTTGAGTGTTGTTTGAAATTGGTGGTGTGTTGTGGCTGTTAACTAGACTTGGGTGTTGTTTAAAGACCTGGAACAGAGCTTAGAAACCCAAAACACGGATTTAGAAACCCCGACATCGGATAAATGTGTGATTTTAGAGGGTATTTTGGAATCTGGAGCAACCCGGGGACACTAGAAATGATTTTGGGTTGACTAAGAGTCGTGCAGGCACCCAGGAAGCTACCACAGAGACCCGAGACCCCAACTCCACTAAATGGACATAGATTTATCCATTCTGGCGGCAATTTGCAGCCAGAGCAGGGAAATAGGGTTCCAGATTTGGTCCATGGCTCTTTTTGCACTAAATTAGACCCCTCCTATTTGCAGTTTTGGCTAATTGTCACCTGGGGAAAATCTGGAAGCATTTTGGTTTGTTTTAGGCTATGTTTTCCGTATTTTAAAATGCACTTTTTTAATATTTGGAGTTGTATTTCGTTGTCGGGTGTTTGTACATCGACAACAGGGGTTGTTTGATTGATTTGCACGTTTAGGCCATAGGTTCTAACCTATGAGCACACCGTGCGCCGTATCGGTTTTCTGCTTCGATTTTAATATGTATTGCGATTGTTTATTATTGTAGGTACCTTCGCGTGGATTCCGAGACGACGGAGAGTGGCTTCATCGACTTCGGCAAGCAAGAAGCAAGGTGAGTAGATCTATATCTACCGGGGAAGTCGGGTGGATGACGTATAGCACCCCCGCAAACTTTTGATGGGAAACCGATTTATAGAATATGGTTAGGAAACTAGGGTTAGAATGAGATAGTTAGTGATACTATATTAGAAACTAGAGGATAGCTACATGTAATATGTTACTCCTGTCATAGGATGACGTTTAGCGATATTACCGCTTAGAGTACTGTAGGACTAGATAGTCGATGTAGATGCGTCATCCGAACCATACCTTTTTCTAAACCAAAGAATCGTATACATCTTTTAAATGTATATCTTGAGGGATGTTACAGATTTTCAAATGATATCCTTTCCTTAAAAACACCGTAACCCCAGTTTTCAAAACTACGATTCACTTCTTCAAAAATCTGAATGTATGGTTCGGGTGTGTTTGTTAGATTAGATACTTATACTTAGTAGAGATAGCATGTTTATGTAAATTCGACATGATATGAGACATAAATGCGATGAAAGAATACAAGACGAATTTGATGATATGATGAGATGATGATGTGATATAATGGTATACGGATGCGAGTTGATCGAAATGATTTATACTCTGTCGGTCCCCTGATATGAGATTATTGCAGATGCGACCTGGGACATAGGTATATAGGGTTATGTATATTTATAGAACGTGGTGAATCATGGATGATAGGCCTTATGTGAGATTAGGGCGTACCCTCATTTGTCGTATAGGATAATAGGATCCCTTTTAGTATAATGCCGCCGCACGATGATATTCCGTGCGTGATGAGTTTGACTTGATGATTGATCCTTACCCTTGACTAGAGGTTGCCGTACGATGGATTATACCGTACGCGATGTTCTTGGGCTAGATGCCGATTGATAGATTCACCGACTCGGACTTATGATAGTTGCGTATACCTTATAGCTGTTAGCTGATGATTTACCTTATGCTGCATTCATGATATTATTATTGCATCGCATATACCTGTGATAGTACACCTGCACCATTATCGATGATGCGTATGTTACACGTACACATATTTGTCGGTTCACACACTTCATCATCGATAATTGACATGTCACTACACAGTAGGGTTGCTGCATCATGACATATACATTGATACATTCATACTTGCGGATATACACATTTGCATATCCATATTCGTGCACACATACATTGGTACATCTATACTTGCGCATATACATATTGTACCTATATAAATAACCGGTTTTATTGTAAAATTGGGAACCGCATGTTATATTTTAAAAACTGGAATCATTTTAAAAGAGCGGTTTTCCCTTAATATGTCATATCACTATTCCAGGCTGCATGATATATTGATAGGCTTACATTTCTGTTATATGTCGTGTACATCATGCTCTACGCATTTTATGCATTGAGATATGCTGTTTTTACGAGATTTCTAGATTTGAGAACCGTGGCTATTTCAAAAGGAATCTTGTACTGTTCTAAAAAAAAACCCGGTTTCTTTTGATATGATATTTCAGTGCATCCACCATGCGTTTTCTCGGTTCTGAGAGTGGCATGTCAAACCCGATTCGAGGAGTGGTAGGCACCGATTGCGGGTACATGGTGGACCCGGTATGGTACCCCGGGGCGAGAACGGATCGCTGTGTAGTAGACGGTGAGCCTGGCAGAGGGACTACTACCTACCGGTGATAGTATTTGGACTCGGCGGATATCCGGAGGATACCGACCGGAGTCGCGAGATGATATGGGCTGATCCGGACAGACGGAGCCCGTGGGCCGATCCGGACAGACGGAGCCCGAGATATGAGGATTTACGTGCCGATGCTGGGCACGGTTTTCATGAAATTTTCGAGTGTCGATGCTAGGCACTCAGGTTCCATGATTTTGATGTGTCAGGAGGGACACCGTTGATATATATATCCTCATGCTTTCATGCACACTCCTTTATGATATTTACGTGCATACAGATATTGATTACATGGGTGGACGAGATCCACATGCATACATATCTTGATTATGGTTGGACGAGATCCATATACATGCATTGATTATTACTATTGCATGTTATCCACATGCATATAGATATTGACTTCCTTGTTGGCACATATACGACCCGGTCATCCTAGATATCATAGTATCACCTGTATGATATAGTTGACCTAGGAGTCGTTGTTTATTCGATTTCTACTGGTAGATATATTTCTATTCACGAGTTGGCAACTCACCCCTGTTGTGCCACAGTTCTTGCAGGTTGACCGTTTGGATCAGTAGCGGCTTCGCTGGCACACAGTTCTATTAGGGTGTTTTGTAGTGGTAGGTGGGATATTTGTATCATTCCCACTCTTGTATCTATATTTCATATTGTATCTAGTTAACTCTATCAATCAAAAGTTGTAATTGTATAAGTGATGAGACATAGTGGGACTTGTAGTTGCGAGATTTTGAGCGATGGGTTTTATATTCACTTTTGGGGTTATTTTTGCTCATTTCTTTATCTTTTTGTGGTGACCTTCGCCGTTGGGCGTCATATACATATTTATACTGTATTGCGTGGTTGTGATCCGTCGTTTGGCGAAGAGCTAGCTCCCGCTTGGGGATGCCATTATTCTTATTATTTTTTTTGTGGTTTTGGATCAAAATATACAAAGGAGGTGCTGCCAAAATATTTAAAAGACGAAACATGTTTTCAAGATAGTAAATTTCACTTGCATCATTCATGTTCATTTTCTATGCTTTAAGAAAACTTGATTTCATATACCTTTATTTCAAAAACCCACCTCCTTTATTTTTCTAAAAGGTTTAGATTTCTGGGTTTCAACTTACTTGGATTCCGTTACGCCTTTAGACGTGGCGTGATTCAAGTGCTGGTCACGAGCTAATATTTCGGGTC
The DNA here is from genome assembly GCA_030015575.1 of Agapanthus africanus. Lineage (NCBI taxonomy): Eukaryota > Viridiplantae > Streptophyta > Magnoliopsida > Asparagales > Amaryllidaceae > Agapanthus > Agapanthus africanus. Next base: position 361,375,554 of record JASDDO010000012.1, read on the forward strand.
GTGACAAAATCAGGGTATGATATATTCCGGGTTTATGATGTCTAAGGATGTTGCGGATTCTAATTATTGTAGTTTTTGTTTTCTTTTCTGCGACCGTAAGTGTAATAAGTGGTGTATCGCCGGTTTCGTTGCTATATGTCAACGACAATTGGGATACGCATATTTACTTATGTTGATGACATGCGATGTTATGTGTTGCTATGATATGTTATATTGGATCGTCGTGTTTGAATAGCCGGGGTTTTTTTTTGCGTGAGATGAGAGTTTTTATTTTTCATTCATGTAAAAATTTATGTAATATTCTTTTATTGGGACACTTCCGGTTTGAGGATGATGTCACCATTGATGTATATTATTTAATTTTCCGCATTTGGATAGACCCAAGGCGGGGAGCACAAGTAACCGGGTTCTAGAGTCCAGTGGGAGACCATCTCGAGGAGTCGAGACCGGGTCTCCTGACTCTAGAATTGGTAGGGGTGCTTGTCGCACTCGTAGGGGTCTTGGGATGTGGGTTTGGATATTCATCACGACCGTGGAATCCGCGTTTTTTACTGGCTTAATTTCAAACTCGGACCTTCTAGTATATCCATTATTTCATATGTTGACTTCTGCTGCAATGTTTTGTGATGAGATCATATAACTGCGTGAGATGAATGCTTTATATTATATGATATATAATAAACATTGCTTATGTTTTGCATCTGCACTAGTCCTGCCCCCGCTCTGCCGTTAGTTATCTAACATAACGATGCTTGCGGGCCCCCGTGGCGAATACGGATGGCATAAGCATACGTTGTATTTTCGTTTCTTTATCTGTCTTGCTTGGGAAGCATAAATGTGAAAGGTTCCTAGGAACACAATAGAGGTCTCACAAGGCATCGAACATGCCAATTTAAAATTTTATGGGTGCCGAGAAACCCTAACACGGATCGTAGACTAGATGTTTAGGCGAAATATAAATCTAGTTAACAACTTAACTAAAGTTAAGAAGCTACAACCTTTATAGATCCGGATATCCACTTCCTTGGCTCCACGTGGGCCTCCTCTCGCTGTCCGTCTCGAATCCCGAACTCAAACGTCGGCTTCGTCGGAGAATTGGGCGGACTAGGTCGTCCGCTTCGTGCCGAAGATGATCTACGTCGAGGCATCGCAAGTTCAAGCTCCAACTTCACCAAGTTGTGAAACTTGTGAAGAAAACACCCAAAACAACTTGGCAAGAGGTAGAGGGTGAAGAAATAGGAGGTGGGTTCACTTTAGAATTGGATTTCTCTCACTTTAGCTCAAGTTGCCATTGATGGACCTTAAGCTTTTCTTGAAGAAGAAGATGATCAAGAAGAAAAAGAATATGATAAGTCTCTTTTAAAAATGAAACTAATATGAATACTTATCATATCTTGACCAAGGTCAAGTGTAGAGATTAAACTAAGGTTAGTAGGAATGGTTAGGGTTAAGGATAAGATAAGGATGGTGGACTTTGTCAATGCTTCATGAAGCTTCATCATAGAAACAAAATAAGCCACCATTCTTAATAATATCCAAAATGAATAAATAAATAAATAACTAAGTAAATAATCAAAACCCTAACCATTATGCATGTAACCATGGTTTAATCTTTACACAAATCCAAGTGAGCAAGTATCATCAAACATGATACAATCAAGTGCACAAAAATATATCATATATACAATGTGCATCAAGTGAGAAAATCCTTTTAAAATGAACCAATACTAGTTAATGCAAAGTAATATATCAAATATATAATTATACATTAAATCATTAAATCAACACTTGATTTAACGATCCGGTCATATCGCATATAACCGACCAGTATCCTATGTATCGGCTTATCGAATCAATGATTCGATAACTAGGTCATATCGAATATAACCTATCGAAACATTTATCGTGAGAATGAAATACGGTATCACATACACGCATTATTCTCGCTCCCGCACATATCTCATATGTGCTCCTATTTCGTTTCGCTTGAGCCAGGAAACCTCTGTGTAGGACTCTAAAGACTCGTCAATACGCCGGTAGCAGATGATGATCATATCAAGCATCCACAAGCCGCAAGCGGTCTGCTAAACGTAACGACCATCCGGGTATTGAGCGATCAGAAGATCGACGAGCTAGCCCGCTCACACTCCTGTGAATCCAACCAGTAACACTTACCGTACAGTCCGGTCTGTTCGTCTGATACGTCGCATATCAAGTCTAGGGGTGGTAAACGTCAGACCCCAATAACCGATAAGTCGTGCCGATGTGAGGCTCATAACGGGTCGAGAAACTACTGGTAACACTTACCAGCAAATCTCTGATCAGCCCTGGCCAGGGACTTCCCTGTTACGGCCAATCGAGCACAGCGCAACATCAACCCCCAATACCGGGAGAGACGAAACCCCTCCTACCGCTCATTGCCTCCATGTGACTCGGGACTGTGCCAAAAGACCACCGTTTTGCACGCCCTCATGGACGTGGTAAGGTGGAGATCAAAGCACAGTGGGAATCACACAAGACTCTATGACGATCTCGGGTCTACAGACTAACCTGTACAAGTGTCACCTGAGAACTGCCATCTGACGTGAGGTATAATACCATCTGGGAGTTCTCGGCGAGTCCGTCCAGTGTACCCAGTCTCCACTGAGCACCCGTACACCATCTCTGATGTCAAACACCAAAGGATATGGGATCATCCATCGCCCATCTCATGGGTCGAGAAGCGTATACGCTAGTCTACTCTGGTATATCGATGCCCCATCTCGATACACCTACGACTAGGGACCTTGAAGGATGTACTTATGGACTACCATGTCCCCACTAGTATGATCTGTATCATAGTCCAGGTAGTCAAGTACACATCCTAAGGGCTTTACCAACATGTAACTCTAAGACAGTTTAAAGAGACTAGTGTACATGTTAAGATAAAGAGTAACCAGATAGCATACTATCATATCGATCAAGAAAGTCATCTCTATATATGTCCAAGCATCCAATATAATATACAACATCTGTACAATACTGGCCTCTAGGACATACATACAACTAACAATCTCCCACTTGCACTAGGGCCAGCTGCTGTAGTATCGCATACCGAGCATCCCGAAGAGTCTCTCGAACTGTATCTGGGGAATGGCCTTCGTGAGTAGATCCGCCGTGTTGTTCTTCGTGTCAACTCTCCTGACCTCGATCTCCCGGCGATCAACTATCTCCCGGATCAGGTGATACCGCCTCAGAATATGCCTGGACCGCTGATGGGACCTGGGTTCCTTGGCCAAAGCTACCGCTCCATTGTTATCGCAATACAAAGGTATTGGATGCTCAATGGATGGAACCACTCCAAGTTCAGTAATGAACTTCTTGATCCAGACAGCCTCTTTGGCAGCATCGTTGGCAGCGATGTATTCAGCCTCCATCGTCGAGTCTGCCACGGTTTCCTGCTTAGAACTCTTCCAGCTAACCGCCCCTCCGTAAAGGGTAAAGATAAAGCCCGACTGCGACTTAGAGTCGTCCTTATCACTCTGGAAGCTCGAATCGGTAAAGGACTCCACTTGGAGTTCTCCGTTACCATACACCAAGAACATATCTCTAGTCCTTCGCAAGTACTTGAGAATGCTCTTCACAGCTGTCCAGTGACTCTCTCCAGGATCAGCTTGATACCTGCTCACTACACTTAGTGAGTATGCTACATCGGGTCTGGTACATAGCATCGCATACATGATAGAGCCTACTGCCGAAGCATAGGGTATCCCTTGCATGCGAGCTCTCTCCAAATCAGTCTTGGGAGACATCTCTTTGGAGAGAGTGACTCCAGAGATCGTGGGCAAGTTCCCACGCTTGGACTCTTCCATACTAAACCTCTTTAGTATGGTGTCAATGTACCTGGATTGGGACAATCCCAAAATCCGTTTGGATCTATCTCTATAGATCCTAATTCCCAATATGCAGGAGGCATCACCAAGATCTTTCATTGAGAATCTTTGTGATAAGAAGAGCTTGACCGATTGCAGCATAGGAATATCATTTCCTATCAATAGTATGTCGTCCACGTACAATACGAGGAAGACAACCTTACTCTCTGCCACCTTCTTGTAGATACAAGGTTCATCTGGATTTTTTACGAAATCAAACTCTTTGATAACGATGTCAAAGCAGATGTTCCAACTCCGCGATGCTTGCTTTAATCCATAAATGGATTTAAGCAGCTTGCACACCTTTCCGCTGCTCCCACTGTCTACGAAGCCCTCTGGCTGAGTCATGTACACGCACTCTTCAAAATCACCATTTAGAAAGGCGGCCTTAACATCCATTTGCCAGATTTCGTAATCATGATAAGCAGCGATGGCAAGCATGATCCGGATGGATTTAAGCATAGCCACTGGAGAAAAGGTCTCGTCATAGTCCACACCTGGTCTTTGACGAAAACCCTTTGCTACAAGTCTAGCTTTGAAAGTCTCCACTTTCCCATCTACACCAAGTTTCTTCTTGAAGATCCACTTGCTTCCAATGGGTTTTACCCCTTCAGGAGCAACGTCCAAAGTCCATACTTTGTTGGTGTACATGGATTCCATCTCGGACCGCATAGCATCCAGCCATTTCACTGAGTCCCCACTCGTGATGGCCTGCTCGAAGCTAGTTGGGTCATCATCCTCCATGATGCAATCCTCGCTTCCACCATCCATTAGAAAACCGTAGTATCTCTCAGGTGGGCGAGGAACCCTACTAGATCGGTGGAGAGGCTGGGGTTCATCGGGAACTACGGAATCCTCTGGATCAACCAAATCTTCTGTTGTAGTCTGTATTGCTGGAACCTCTTCCAGTTCTACCTCAATGCCACTTATCTGTTTCATAAGAAAACTTTTTTCTAAGAAAGTGGCATGTCGAGAAACAAACACTTTTTGTTCCTCGGAGTGGTAGAAGATATACCCTCGCGAATGTTTGGGATATCCAACAAACTTACATAGAACAGACCTTGCCTCGAGCTTGTCCGGATTTTGTGTTTTAACATAGGCCGGACAACCCCATATCTGAATAAAATTAAGACATGGTCTCTTGCCATTCCATATCTCATATGGAGTGGTAGGCACTGATTTGGTCGGAACTCTATTCAGTAGGTATGCAGCAGTCTCCAGTGCATATCCCCAGAAGGAAATAGGTAACTCAGCTGTACTCATCATAGAGCGCACCATATCTAATAGGGTGCGATTTCTCCGGTCCGATACACCGTTGTGTTGTGGTGTATATGGAGGAGTCAGCTGAGAGAGAATCCCATTCTCTTTTAGGAAGTCCAGGAATTCATTGCTCAAGTATTCACCTCCTCGATCAGATCGTAGGATTTTAATACTTTTTCCGGTTTGGTTCTCAACTTCTTGTTTATATTCCCTAAATTTCTCAAAAGCTTCTGATTTGTGTTTCATCAGGAACACATATCCGAATCTAGAGAGATCGTCAGTGAATGTAATGAAGTACGAAGAACCATCCCTGGCATGTGTAGACATGGGACCGCATACATCACTATGTATCAGTCCCAAGAGTTCGGTAACTCTTTCTCCGTGTCCCGTAAACGGAGTTTTAGTCATCTTGCCTTTGAGCCTTTGAGACATGACTGGCAAGTGTCATTGTTGGAGATAGTGCCCTCATAGTCAATTATTGGATCACAGGTACGTGATTGCAATGATTGCGGAGGACCTATACCGGTAGGACAGTCTTACTCAAGATGATAGTATGCTATCTGGTTTGCCTTTATCAGTCGTGTACATGATCAGGTGACTGATTACATGTTACACTTTGATAGAGCCCTTAGGATCTTGCTTTACCACCAACAGTATGATGGCGATCATATACGTGAGAGTTGGGTGGTTTATACGCATATCCTTAATTGTGGTCCCTAGTCGTGGGAGTTTCGAGAAAGGGCATCGACACTCCGGAGTAGACTAGTGTGTACAGTTGAGACCCCGACGAGGGGGGGTGGCCGGTCTCACAAGCCACTGGTGTCAGTTGGATCACCTAAGATGTATACAGGTGCTCATTGGGTTATGAGTACACCGGACATGACTCGCCGGGAATCTGCTAGTTAGTATTATATCTACCGTCAGATAGCAGTTCCGTGGTGACATGTGTACAGGTTAGTTAATCGACCTGAGGTCGTCATTTGTCTCGTGTGAGTTCCCACTGTGCTTTGATTTCTACCCTACCACGGCTCAAAGGAGTCGTGCAAACAGGTAGTTTTTTGGTACAGTCCCGAGCCATATGGAGGCACGTGAGCGGATCGGCAGGGGATTCGTCTCTCCCGGTATTGGGGGCGAGGTCGTACTGTGTCTAGGAGAGCCATTACACAAAGTCCATGGCCATGGCAGGAGATTTACTGGTAGGTACTCCAGTAGTATCTCAGGGTGTTATTGGGCTTCACTCCGACACGACTTATACTGCTATTGGGGGTCTGACGTTACTAGCCCCCTAGGCAGATATGCGATACTCATAGACGAACGGACCGGACTGTATATACATTGTCACTGTTAGGCTCAGTAGGGTTTTCCGGATGAGTGCGCTCATCGGCATCCCTTGAGGTCAGTCCATGGGCAGCCGTTACGCATTGCTAGTGCCGCTGACGGTTTGTGGTTAAACCCACTGCCGGGGTACTGACGAGTCATTAGAGTCCCCCACAGACAGTTTCCCAAGTTCGGGCGAAACGTTGTAGAGGCCGTATGGTTTTATGGCAGGGTTCGGAAAATGCACGTGCGTTTACGCACGTGTTATTTTTTGGGCAGATAATACTGGTCGGCTTTGGTTTAAGCTGGATCCGAGTATTATATTGAGTAGGTATAATATCTTTGTTTCAGTTGCATTTGTATTCGGTCGTAATACAAATGCGGGTATATTTATACAGTTTCGGGGTTATCCTGAAAGTCGATTCAGGATCACTTTTGGAAGTTGCCAGTTTCCAGTTTTCTATTAGCCGTCTTTTAACATTCGGTTAAAGACGGATTTGTCTTTTCTTGAGATGAGTGTGGATTCTTCTAGAAGGTTCTAGATGAGGTGACTAGGATTAATTGGTGTTGAGTTTTCATTGGTTGCTTTTAATGGTTCATTAATGCATGATGACTAGGTTTGTGAATCATGCTTTAGCTTTAATGAGTTTTGTTAAGCTTAAGATATTTTGAGTGAGAAGCTTTCTCTTGTGGTCACCCCCCCTCTCCTACGGTCACCCCCTCTTGCTATAAGTGGCCGGCCCCTCCCCACTCTCTCACTTTGAGAAAATTATGGTTGCTAAAAAGAAAAGAGTATAGTTTTGGATGCATGGAAATTTCATAGTTCATTTCTTGTTCCATTTCATTTCCATCGGCAACTTCATTAACCGATCGTCCACGGACTTGGACGAAGTGAGACAAAATCATCTACTCATTCTCTACATCATTCTTGGTCGTCTCTTTTAGCAAACTTGACGATCGAGTTGCCTCAAGTCAGAGGCGGGAGCCCGTTTAAAGAATCGTCGACGTGGTGCCACCTCGATGAAGGAATCGGAGATCGGAGCAGCCGCAACGGAGCGTGGGATGATGGTTGAAGAACGAAGGACTCGGATCGTTCGGTATAACCTTTCTACACTCTTTACAGTTTGTTAGTTTAGCAATAATGGCAGATCCGGGTTAAAGTATACGATAGCGCCAGTTAAAAAGTTTTTGTTCCGCATTTGGCGTCTGTAGACTGCCGGGGCGCTAGCGTAGACTTACAGTCATAAGATGAAAATTCAAATGGATTTAAATATCTATCTTTATGCAACTTAGCTAGTCGTGTCGCATTGATGTGACCCAGTCTACAATGCCACAAGAAGGATTCGTTGAGTTCAGAACTCTTCCTCTTGTGTGTGTTTGTTATGCTCAGAACTGTTGATTGATTTAGAACATAAATGCCATTGCATAACGTGCCTGATCCAACCAACTTTTGGCTACGGAAAATGTTCATAACATTGTCCTGTAATACAAAATTATATCCCTCTTTACTCAACAAAGAAACCGATATAATGTTGCATATCAGGTTCGGCATGTAATAGCATTCGTTCAGAACCAATGTATTACCAGTTGGTAATACAAGGTGATATTCTCCGACAGTCTTAGCTGCAACAATTGCACCATTTCCAACTCTAATGTCTTTATCACCTTCTCCAAGTTCTCTTCCTTTTCTAAGCCCATGTAACTGATTTCATATATGGGATCCTGACCCGGTATCTAATACCCAGGACGTAGAGCAAATGGAGAAACAGTTCTCAGTAACGAACACACCCGAAGAAAATGCATCAACATGTACTTTCTTCATTCGGGTGGCATGGGAATCCTGGTATTCCCCTATATCCTGTTCATTCCTATAACTCTTATAAGAAAGAACGGAACCAACGTTCCCCAGCACAGAATAACATGCGGGTTCGGTCAATACATCCATATTATTATCTTCATTAGGGCATGAAATGGTCGCTACCTGGAGAGAGAGAGAGAAGAAAACACTTTAGCGTATGCTCGTGCAAGATCAGATTTGGTTATTATCTTATCTAATCAGGATGGCTCCCACAGCTTTTTATCAAATCTTCCTTCAAACCCTAAAAGGAAAGACTAGCCGGGATTAATTACACACTACAAGTTCGCCAATCTTTCAGCCAGGCCAGTGTCGGTACTTTGAGGGAGGTCCCCCGTGCTTTCGCACGAACCTAATTAATGTAAACCTCGTTTTCCCAGAGGCGTAACCCCGTTGACACCTTTCTAGACACCTACTTGATCGGCTAATTGCAATGTGTAAAATTCTCCCAGGAGTAACTCTTACTCGCAGCGGGTATCGGGATCCAACTATCTCATAGAAGGTATGCAATCTCATTGCAAATTTCAACACTTGAAATTCCCGATAATATTTTGCCCCTAGCAGCCGTTACGCATTGCTAGTGCCGCTGACGGTTTGTGGTTAAACCCACTGCCAGGGTACTGACGAGTCATTAGAGTCCCCCACAGACAGTTTCCCAAGTTCGGGCGAAACGTTGTAAAGGCCGTATGGTTTTATGGCAGGGTTCGGAAAATGCACGTGCGTTTACGCACGTGTTATTTTTTGGGGAGATAATACTGGTCGGCTTTGGTTTAAGCCGGATCCGAGTATTATATTTAGTAGGTATAATATCTTTGTCTCAGTTGCATTTGTATTTGGTCGTAATACAAATGCGGGTATATTTATACCGTTTCGGGGTTATCCTGAAAGTCGTTTCAGGATCACTTTTGGAAGTTGCCAGTTTCCAGTTTTCTATCAGCCGTCTTTTAACATTCGGTTAAAGACGGATTTGTCTTTTCTTGAGATGAGTGTGGATTCTTCTAGAAGGTTCTAGATGAGGTGACTAGGATTAATTGGTGTTGAGTTTTCATTGGTTGCTTTTAATGGTTCATTAATGCATGATGACTAGGTTTGTGAGTCATGCTTTAGCTTTAATGAGTTTTGTTAAGCTTAAGATATTTTGAGTGAGAAGCTTTCTCTTGTGGTCACCCCCCCTCTCCTACGGTCACCTCCCTCTTGCTATAAGTGGCCGGTGTTAGTGTATATGCCCTAGAGGCCATTACTGTATCATACTAGTTTGTATATTACTTAATGGAAGCTAGGGATATGCACCTTGTATATACAATCTTGCTCAAAATAGTAGTATGCTACTTGGTTTGTTTCTGCTTCAATGTGTACATGTGTTTATTTTTGTATATCGCCTATACACATTAGTAGAGCCCTTAGGATCTTTGCTTGATTACCAGCGATGTGATGGCCGTCACACTAGTAGGGCTGGGTAATCTATAAGCACATCCTTATGCAGGTCCCTGGTCGCAGGACTATCGAGACAGGGCATCGATACTCCAAAGTAGACCAGCGCATGCGCTTCTCATCCCAGTGTGGGAGACGGTCTGTCCCACAGCCGTCAGTACGTCGTACTTGAGATAGTATGCGGGTGCTCGTTAGGTTACGGGTACACTGGACAGGACTCGTCGGGAACTGACTAGTTGGTATTATGCCTATCGTCAGTTATCAGTTCCCAGGTGACATGAGTACAGCTTAGTCCGCTGACTTGACTCTGTCACTTCGCCTCGAGTGTGTTCCCACTGTACTTTGATCACTACCCTACCACGGCTCAAAGGAGTCGTGCAAACAGGTGGTGGTTGGGTGCAGTCCCGAAGCACTTGGAGGCAGTGACGGTTAGACAGGATTCGTCTCTCCCGGTATTGGGGGTTGACATCGCGCTGTGTCTAGGAGAGCCATTACATGAGTAGTCCCTGGCCAGGGCAAACGAGATATACTGGTAGGCTTCCAGTGTTATCTCAGGGTGTTTTGGGCTTCACTCCGGCACGACTTGTACCGCTATTGGGGGACTGACGTTTACCGCCCCCTAGGCCCGCCATGCGATATATCAGACGAACAGACCGGACTGTACGGAGAATGTCACACTCAGGCTCAGTAGGAGTTCAGATGGGTTTCTCCTCGTCGGTCTTCTTGTCGGCATTACCTGGGGACCGTTACGCACAGCTAGTGCCGCTTGCGGTCTGTGGTTAAACCCACTGCCAGCATAGTGTCGAGTCTTTAGAGTCCCACACAGAAAGCTTTTCGCCTTTAGGCAAAAGAGTAGAGGTCGCATGGTATTGCGACAGGTCGCATGGTTTTGCGACAGCGTTCGGTCACATCCGTGCACTTGTGCACGTACAGTGTCCGGACAGTTTACACTAGCGGGCTTTGGTTTAAGCCAGATCCTAGTGTACCTTATGGGATTGGATTTATCCAGTTTGCATTCGTGTTCCTCGGAACGCGGATGCGGGTGTGTATGCACAGTTGACAGGGAGGCAGAGACAGCGGATTCTCATTAGGGTTGTTGACAGTTGACCGTTGACTATTTGACTTTTTGCTCAACCCTAATGAGAATATGATATGTGATTAACTATTATATTAATTAAGTATTATGGTGACATGGTTGTTGACTTTGTTGACTTGTTGACTTTTGTTGACTTGTTGACTTTGTTGACCGGTTGACTAGGCTTGACTAGTTGACCATCATGATAACCATAGCCATCATTTCATGGCAAAGACTTTTACTTGCTTGCTCATTTGTGTAAAATGAGTGCATGATATGATATGGTTATGGTTGCTTCAACCATCACATAAGACTTTTTTGATATGATGAGTTATCATTACTTTTGGTTATGAGAGGATGAAAGACAAAAGAGAGCCTCATTCTTTCTTGCTCATTCTCTCTCTTGTTCTTGAGCTCTCCATTTTTGCTCTCACCCTCTTGCTCTTACTCCCTCTCTTTAATCTATGGTTCTCTTGTCTCATGAGTTGAGAATCAAGAACCATAGATAAAATCCCATTCTATTTCTTCTCTACTCATTCTAGTTCACTAGGTTTGGCAAACCAAGTGAACTAGTTTCTTCAAAGAACGAAGAAGGAGCTAAAGGTTGGAGCTTTCAGGTGGATCTATCTTCGGCGTACGGAGACGACGAGAAGAAGCCAATCGGACCACCATCGGAGTTTGAAGACGAAGGAGTTCAAGACAAGCAAGGTATAACCCCCTAACCGAGTAGCTAGAAACTCAAGTTAGGTTGTTAGATAGATGTTTAACCAAGATCCGGGTTATAGGTCCATGTTACCATCTCCGTAAAAATTGTTTTTTACCAAATTCCGCATTTCCGAAAGTACCGGGAGAGGTAGCATGGACTTACAGTGGTATCAGAGCCTAGTTAAACTCTATCTAACTTGTTAGCAAGTAACTAGAAGATCTATCAACGAAAAAGTCCCGAAACGAACCCCGGAATTTTAAACTTTCTGTCGATTTTAAAAGTGCTGGAAAACTTTTTTGAAAAACACCAAAAATCGACTCAGGCTTTTTTAAAGAAACTGCAAAAATTTGGGCCCATGACTCGATCAAATCGCCGCGGTTCCGCGGCGGGAGCACGCTCCCGCCGCGGAAACGCGGCCGAGTTGACTCGGTCATGAGTTTTATTTTTTGCAGATTGCTCATTGGGGTATTTTGGGATTTTTGCAATATATATTTTCTACCCAGATTTTCCAGAACGAAAATTTTATTTTGGGGTCCCGAAAATCCGTATTTTTGATCGAACTTCTAAAAGACTTAAGCTAACGGGTATTCTGTAATGAGATATTTGTATTGAACGTCTACTAATCGCTATATGTCGATTAGTGGGGGTTATACAAATCTGTGATCTGTAATGTGCTGGAATGTGTATATGAATATGTTGGATTGTCGCGGGTGAATAGCCGGGGGTTGTGAGACGAGAGTTTTCTTTTCTTTCAATTCTTGTAAATTTGTAAAATTGATGTAATAATTATTTGTATGGCCGCACAACCGGGTCGGGGTTGTAGCCGTCATTGTATAATTTCGTTTTTACTGTTTTTGCTCCTAGGATAGACCCATGGAGGGGGTGCACAAACTACCGGGTATGCCGAAGTGTCGAGTGGCCTACTCATGGAGATGAGGGAGGTTGCTACGCTTCGGGTACTTAGCGGGTAGTTTGCCGCACCCGTAGGGGTCTTGGGTGGGGTATTGGCTATTCACCGCGACCGTGTAATCTGTCTTCCGTTACAGGCTCGTACGAATTACAGATTCCTAGTATATCCAATGTATTCATCTGTGATCTGAAATGTTTATCATTGCAGTATATCTATATATGATATTATTTAGGCGTTGCTTATGTTTTACAGACGCGCTAGCCCAGCCCCCGCTCTGTCGTTAGTTAAGTAACCTAACGGGTAATGACGGGGCCCAGTGGCGAATGCGAATGGCATAAGCATACGTCATATTTTGGTTGTTTTCTGCAATGATAGGATTAAATGATGGGACGCATTAAAAGAACTAATGCAAGAATATCACGCATTAAAAGAACTAATGCAAGATAATAAACCAAGTTAAAGTCGTTGGAACACTTTCGAAAAACCACTCGGTTCTTTTCAAAACCAACTTTTAAAATATGGAGTTTGAGCCACTCCATTTAAAAGCTATCTCGTTCCATCGACCAAATCAAGTTCACTATGTTCACGGTTTTGCCAAAACCATCCGTAACCCTCCGTCGTTTCACATGAATAGTCAATAGTATTCAAGCTGTGTATGTTGGCGAAAGTCAAGGCACAGTGATTGGTAGCTATTGGGTGTTCATGTGTAGCATAGATAGATGCGTTGGTTTGGGACAGTCGTACCGCCATTTTGGCCAAAGTCAAGGGTAGGTACGGATGGATCCAAATTAACCTGGATAATGACGGGTAGAACTTGACATGTGACTTATGATATTTTGGCCAAAGTCAAGGTCATAAGAGCATGGGGCAAAAACCCACATCGGGAGTATCATAAGTACCGAAACTTGCTAGATTTGCATACCATTTGGAGTGTGATGATTCTGGTTAGATTCCTTCAGTTTCGTCACGCGATGATATTTGGATCCCGATCCTACTGTGAGTATATGCTACTCCTCGGGAAATTTCTCACTAATCGATCAATGCTATAAACCTAGTAAGTGCCTAGAAAGGTGTTAGCGGGGCTACGCCCCCAGGGAAAAGAGGTTCTTTAATTAAGGAAATTCGCGAAAGCGTTAGAAAACCTCCCTCGAAGTACCGAAACCGGCCTGGCTGAACGGTTAAGCAAGTATTGTGCGGTGGGATTGATCCCGACTAATTCTTCCTTTATGGTTTGAGGAGGGATTCGAGAAACAGTGGGAGCCATCCTGTTTAGATAAACTAAAAACACTCTAAACTTGCAAGAGCATCATGCTGAGTGTTTCTTCCTCTCTCTCCTAATTGCAGCGACCAATCAACATGACTGGACTTAAGTTACTCCTAGATAAAAACAAACTGACAGGGCCAAACTACAAAGATTGGCTCAGGAATGTCAAGATAGCAATCACTTACGACAAGCTGGGGTATCTTCTTACCACCAAAGCTCCCTCTGTCCCTGGTCCCACTTCTGGCGTCGCGGATAAGGAAATCCGCAAGACTTGGGCGATTGATAGCGCGAAGGCCAAGCGCCTCATACTTGCCTCGATGGACAACGAACATCAGAGGAGGCACGAGAATATGGACCTTGAATCCATATTTCTCCATACAAAAGAACTGTATGGAGAGCAATCACGTATCGCAAGATACGAAGCGTCGAAAAAGTTGTTTTCGGAAAAGATGGCCGTCGGATCATCGGTAGCCGAGCACGTGCTAAAGATGATCGGCTACATTGAGGAGCTCGCGGACCTAGGGACCACATTGGAGGCTGAACTCTATACGGATATAGTTCTCCAGTCCCTTCCATCCACTTACGCCCAGTTTATACTGAACTTCAACTTACAAGAAAAAGAGGTTGAACTTTCAAAGCTCCTCAACATGCTGAGGAGCGCAGAGGGCACCCTACAGAAAGGTAGGGATACATCCACTTTGTTTGTAGGAGGATCATCTTCTTTTAGGTCCAAGGCGAAAGCTAAGGGAAAGAAGAAGAAGGCCCCCGCCAAACCAAGGGGCGGTGTTAGTAAGATGGATACGAAGGGAAAAGGTAAAGCAACAAAGATAGCGGGGAAGCTTGTGGATAAGGAAGAATGCTTCTATTGACATAAGAACGGACACTGGAAGAATGATTGCAGGGCCTGGAAGGCCAGAACACAGGAATTGAAGCAGGTTGCAGCTTCAGCTTCAGGTGTGTATGTTATTGAAAACTGTCTTTCAATAAACTCTACTTCCTGGGTATTGGATACCGGATCAGGATCTCATATCTGTAATTCTTTGCAGGCGTTGAGAAACCGTAGTGTTTTGAAGGCAGGTGACATGACCCTCAGAGTTGCGAACGGAGCTAGCATGGATGCTAAAGCCGTGGGGGACTATCACCTGGGAATGTCAGATGGACATGTTTTGGTTTTGAGTAATTGCTTTTTTGTAACCAACGCAACTTGTAATATCATTTCTGTATCTTTAGTTTCTAAAGAAGGTTATGAATTTGCGTTTGTAAGTAATGTTGTAAACATTCACCTTAATCAAGTTCTGATTGGGTCAGGTACATTGAGTAATGGTATATACGTATTGAACCAACAACAGATTTTCAATGTCCAGAATACACACAAAAGAAAGTCTCCAGAAATAAATCAGACTTTCTTGTGGCATTGTAGACTGGGTCACATCAATGAGAGAAGGTTGACGAAGTTACATACAGAAGGGTATTTGAATGCGTTCGAATATCAGTCGTATGCCACTTGTCAATCCTGTCTCAAAGGAAAGATGACAAAGACTCCGTTTACTGGACATGGAGTAAGAGCGAGCGAGCTCTTGGGACTCGTACACAGTGACGTGTGCGGTCCAATGTCTACACATGCCCGAAGCGGACATTCTTACTTCATTACTTTTACGGATGACTTCTCAAGGTACGGTTATGTCTTCTTAATGAAACATAAGTCCGAAGCCTTTGGAAAATTCCAGGAGTATAAGAATGAAGTAGAGAAACAGACCGGCAAAAGTATTAAGATTCTAAGATCGGATCGAGGTAGAGAATACTTAAGTGCCGAATTCCTGAATTACTTAAAAGAGAACGAAATTCTCTCTCAGCTTACTCCTCCATACACCCCGCAACATAACGGTGTATCGGAGAGACGGAACCGCACCCTATTGGATATGGTGCGGTCCATGATGAGTAACGCTGAGTTACCGCGATCATTCTGGGGATATGCGCTAGAATCAGCCGCATACCTTTTGAACCGAGTTCCCACTAAGACTGTGCTTACCACGCCATTTGAGATATGGTGTGGGAAGAGACCCCATCTTAATCACATTAAGACATGGGAAAGTCCAGCTTTTGTCAAAAAGCAGCATGCGGACAAGCTCGAGGCACGCTCAGTACTGTGCAAGTTTGTGGGATATCCAAAGAATTCCAAGGGATATTTCTTCTACTGCGAAGAGGAACAAAAAGTTCTTGTTTCTCGTCATGCCCACTTTCTAGAACACCAGTTCATAGAAAAGGAAATAAGTGGGAGCGCAGTAGAACTGGAAGAAACTCCAGAACCACGGACTATTACTGAAAGCTTAGTGGAACCAGAGGGTTCAACAGAACAGGACATTTCTACGCCGCTCCGCAGGAGTGGTAGGCAGACTCATCTGCCCGAGAGATACTACGGTTTTCTCATAGACGGGGATAGAGAGGATTGCATCATAGATTATGATGAGCCTACTAGCTTCCAGCAGGCCGTTCAGAGCGTTGACTCAGTGAAATGGCTGGATGCAATGCGGACCGAAATGGAGTCCATGTACACCAACAAGGTATGGACGTTGGACATTGCTCCAGACGGGGTAAAACCCGTAGGATTCAAGTGGATCTTCAAAAGGAAGATTGGTGTAGATGGATAGGTTGAGACCTATAAAGCTAGGCTGGTAGCAAAGGGTTTTCGTCAAAGACCTGGCTTGGACTATGACGAGACCTTTTCTCCAGTAGCCATGCTGAAGTCCATTCGGATCCTTCTTGCCATTGCTGCCTTCCACGATTATGAGATCTGGCAAATGGACGTAAAGACCACTTTTCTAAATGGAAATTTAGAGGAGTGTGTCTATATGGACCAACCAGAGGGTTTCATTCAGAGTGGGAGCAGCGGAAAGGTGTGCAAGTTGCTTAAGTCCATCTATGGACTAAAGCAGGCATCGCGGAGTTGGAACATCTGCTTTGATGAGACGGTCTAAGAATTTGGCTTTATCAAAAATCCAGATGAACCATGCATCTATAGTAGATTTGTAGCGAGAACTGTAGTATTCCTCGTTTTATACGTGGATGACATTCTCTTAATAGGAAATGACATTCCTATGCTACAATCTGTCAAGGGGTTCTTGTCACACAGGTTCTCCATGAAAGACCTGGGTGATGCCTCGTACATTCTGGGTATCCGGATCTACCGTGACAGATCCAAGAGGATATTAGGACTTTCACAGTCCAGGTACATCGACACCATACTGAAGAGATTCAGTATGGAAGATTCCAAGCGCGGTAACCTACCGGCTTGTCACGGGATCACCTTCTCTAAAGAGATGTCTCCCAAGACTGATTTAGAGAGGGATCGCATGTCTGTTATACCCTACGCTTCTGCGGTTGGCTCTATAATGTATGCGATGTTGTGTACCAGACCGGATGTAGCTTATGCACTGAGTGTGGTAAGCCGGTATCAGTCAAACCCTGGGGAGAAACACTGGATAGCAGTAAAGAACATTCTCAAGTATCTGAGAAGGACTAAGGAGATGTTCTTGGTGTATGGCGGAAAAGACCTCCAGATCGAGGCCTTTGCTGACTCCAGCTTCCAGAGTGACAAGGATGATTCCAAGTCCATGTCGGGTTTTGTCTTTACCCTCAATGGAGGGGTGGTGTGTTGGAAGAGTTCCAAACAAGAAACCGTTGCAGACTCGACGATGGAAGCGGAATACATCACTGCATCTGATGCCGCAAAAGAAGCTGTCTGGATGAGGAAGTTCTTGAAAGAACTTCAGGTGGTTCCGTCCATTGTTGATCCAATACCTCTGTATTGCGACAACAACGGGGCTATAGCTTTAGCGAAGGAACCCAGGTCCCATCAGAGATTCAGGCACATCTTGAGGCGGTATCACCTGATCAGGGAGATCGTGGATCGCCAGGAGATCGAGGTTCGGAGAGTCGCTTCAGAAGATAACACTGCAGATCCATTCACCAAGGCCCTGCGCCAGACTCAGTTCGAGCGGCTGATCGAGATGATAGGTCTTCGATACGCCAGTACATGGCCTTAGTGCAAGTGGGAGATTGTTAGTGTATATGCCCTAGAGGCCATTACTGTATCATACTAGTTTGTATATTACTTAATGGAAGCTTGGGATATTCACCTTGTATATACAATCTTGCTCAAAATAGTAGTATGCTACTTGGTTTGTTTCTGCTTCAATGTGTACATGTGTTTATTTTTGTATATCGCCTATACACATTAGTAGAGCCCTTAGGATCTTTGCTTGATTACCAGCGATGTGATGACCGTCACACTAGTAGGGCTGGGTAATCTATAAGCACATCCTTATGCAGGTCCCTGGTCGCAGGACTATCGAGACAGGGCATCGATACTCCAAAGTAGACCAGCGCATGCGCTTCTCATCCCAGTGTGGGAGACGGTCTGTCCCACAGCCGTCAGTACGTCGTACTTGAGATAGTATGCGGGTGCTCGTTAGGTTACGGGTACACTGGACAGGACTCGTCGGGAACTGACTAGTTGGTATTATGCCTATCGTTAGTTATCAGTTGCCAGGTGACATGAGTACAGCTTAGTCCGCTGACTTGACACTGTCACTTCCCCTCGAGTGTGTTCCCACTGTACTTTGATCACTACCCTACCACGGCTCAAAGGAGTCGTGCAAACAGGTGGTGGTTGGGTGCAGTCCCGAAGCACTTGGAGGCAGTGACGATTAGACAGGATTCGTCTCTCCCGGTATTGGGGGTTGACATCGCGCTGTGTCTAGGAGAGCCATTACACGAGTAGTCCCTGGCCAGGGCAAACGAGATATACTGGTAGGCTTCCAGTGTTATCTCAGGGTGTTTTGGGCTTCACTCCGGCACGACTTGTACCGCTATTGGGGGACTGACGTTTACCGCCCCCTAGGCCCGCCATGCGATGTGTCAGACGAACAGACCGGACTGTACGGAGAATGTCACACTCAGGCTCAGTAGGAGTTCAGATGGGTTTCTCCTCGTCGGTCTTCTTGTCGGCATTACCTGGGGACCGTTACGCACAGCTAGTGCCGCTTGCGGTCTGTGGTTAAACCCACTGCCAGCGTAGTGTCGAGTCTTTAGAGTCCCACACAGAAAGCTTTTCGCCTTTAGGCAAAAGAGTAGAGGTCGCATGGTATTGCGACAGGTCGCATGGTTTTGCGACAGCGTTCGGTCACATCCGTGCACTTGTGCACGTACAGTGTCCGGACAGTTTACACTAGCAGGCTTTGGTTTAAGCCAGATCCTAGTGTACCTTATGGGATTGGATTTATCCAGTTTGCATTCGTGTTCCTCGGAACGCGGATGCGTGTGTGTATGCACAGTTGACAGGGAGGCAGAGACAGCGGATTCTCATTAGGGTTGTTGACAGTTGACCGTTGACTATTTGACTTTTTGCTCAACCCTAATGAGAATATGATATGTGATTAACTATTATATTAATTAAGTATTATGGTGACATGGTTGTTGACTTTTGTTGACTTTGTTGACTTGTTGACTTTTGTTGACTTGTTGACTTTGTTGACCGGTTGACTAGGCTTGACTAGTGGACCATCATGATAACCATAGCCATCATTTCATGGCAAAGACTTTTACTTGCTTGCTCTTTTGTGTAAAATGAGTGCATGATATGATATGGTTATGGTTGCTTCAATCATCACATAAGACTTTTTTGATATGATGAGTTATCATTACTTTTGGTTATGAGAGGATGAAAGACAAAAGAGAGCCTCATTCTTTCTTGCTCATTCTCTCTCTTGTTATTGAGCTCTCCATTTTTGCTCTCACCATCTTGCTCTTGCTCCCTCTCTTTAATCTATGGTTCTCTTGTCTCATGAGTTGAGAATCAAGAACCATAGATAAAATCTCATTCTATTTCTTCTCTACTCATTCTAGTTCACTAGGTTTGGCAAACCAACTGAACTAGTTTCTTCAAAGAACGAAGAAGGAGCTAAAGGTTGGAGCTATCAGGTGGATCTATCTTCGGCGTACGGAGCCGACGAGAAGAAGCCAATCGGACCACCATCGGAGTTTGAAGACGAAGGAGTTCAAGACAAGCAAGGTATAACCCCCTAACCGAGTAGCTAGAAACTCAAGTTAGGTTGTTAGATAGATGTTTAACCAAGATCCGGGTTATAGGTCCATGTTACCACCTCCGTAAAAATTATTTTTTACCAAATTCCGCATTCCCGAAAGTACCGGGAGAGGTAGCATGGACTTACAGCCGGCCCCTCCCTACTCTCTCACTTTGAGAAAATTATGGTTGCTAAAAAGAAAAGAGTATAGTTTTGGATGCATGGAAATTTCATAGTTCATTTCTTGTTCCATTTCATTTCCATCGGCAACTTCATTAACCGATCGTCCACGGACTTGGACGAAGTGAGACAAAGTCATCTACTCATTCTCTACATCATTCTTGGTCGTCTCTTTTAGCAAACTTGACGATCGAGTTGCCTCAAGTCAGAGGCGGGAGCCCGTTTAATGAATCGTCGACGTGGTGCCACCTCGACGAAGGAATCGGAGATCGACGAGATCGGAGCAGCCGCAACGGAGCGTGGGATGATGGTTGAAGAACGAAGGACTCAGATCGTTCGGTATAACCTTTCTACACTCTTTACAGTTTGTTAGTTTAGCAATAATGGCAGATCCGGGTTAAAGTATACGATAGCGCCAGTTAAAAAGTTTTTGTTCCGCATTTGGCGTCTGTAGACTGCCGGGGTGCTAGCGTAGACTTACAGTGGTATCAGAGCCTCACCATTTTGCTATACTAACTTGTGCTAACGCGTTTAAAACATCGATCCGACCGGAAATCGAAAATTGCCAAATCCTAGCTTGACAGTTTCTGTTGTTTTTAAACAGTCTCCTAAAATTATTCTACATGTCTTAAAAATCTGTGCAGGCTTTTCTAAGAACACGTACCAAATTTGGGCACGTGATCCCACCAAGCCGCCGCGGAAGCGCGGCCAAACCCATGGTTTGGCCGTGGATCCGCCGCCACTTGGTGAGATCATGCTCCCAAAATTGAACAGTATGTTCTTCTCTGGATTTTGTGGTTTTTAGTATATATCATTTGCGCCCAGGTTTTGTTACTGTTCACCAGTAAGTCGTGGGGCCCACTTCTTGATATTTGGTCGATCGAAATTTAAACATGTTAGTTTGCAGTGCTTACATTATATCTCCGACCGGGAATGTCATTTGATCGGTAAACCGCGTCTGATTGCTATAGTTCTTTTAGACGGGTTTGCGAACGCGACATTCGCGTTGATGTTCTGTGTTGTGCTGTGATGTTGCGGATTTGTCGTGGTGGATAGCAGTGTGCAATGGTAGTGCAGTTTGAGTTTATTTGTACAATTGATATTGCGGGGCGAGCGTCCAACTTGTGGACTGCCATCACTGCCTGTTGTATAATATTCTTTTGGGGCACGACCAGGATGCGGTCGATGTACCTATTGTACTATTTTTCATTACTGTACTAGGTTTTTCCCCGCGACGGAGTGCACGGATAGCCGGGTTCTGGGGGGCAACGGGTCCGCATCTCATGGCTTTGAGAGGCAGAGGGGTCCCACTCTAGAATTGGCAGACTATTCGCCGCACTCGTAGGGGGTACAGGTTGACCCAAGGAGGGGTTCCCAAGTTTACCGGATTCCGTGGAGTGCTGTGTGGTCCATTCACTATGCTGTAGGGGGCTGCCTCGCTTCACGTTTTGGCGGGTAACTTGCCGCACCCGTAGGGGTCTAGGTTTCATTGCACAGGCTATCCACACGACAGGGGAACGTCGGGTTTCAGCAGCGGCTCTGTGAAACCCGGGGATCCCAGATTATCTGTATTGTTCTGTGATGCTTATTACTTTTCTGTAATGTTGCATACTATCACGCCTGGAGCGATTATTGTATAATGGTTTATATACTATTAGATGTTGTATATGTTTTACACCCGCGCTAGTCCAGTCCCCGCTCTGTCGTTAGTTAAGTAACCTAACAGGTGATGACGGGACCCAGTGACGAATGCGGATGGCATATACGTACATTTTATTTTCGTTCTTTTCTGGTGTGATTAATTGATGGGACTGTGTTGATTCTGATCAATACAAAGTAAAACAAACCTGTTTACAGTTGTTGGAACAAATTTAAAAAGTGTTGTTACAAAGACGTTTCCTTTTGTTATGCATAGCGGTATTCAGTGGAATATCCAGCACCTCATTCTACGGGGCAAGGGCCGATATCCCTTCACCGGGACTGACCCCTTTGGCAGAAGTTTGCGTCAGGGTAATAACTTCACTATAGTCGATTACAAGTTGCTTTGCATAGAGGTATTCAGTGGAATATCCAGCACCTCATTCCACGAGGAAAGAGCCGAGATCCCTTTACCGGGAGTGACCTCTTTAGCAAAATGTTTTCGCCACTATATTTTAAAAAGCTATCAGCTTCCTTCAGCGATATCAAGTTCACTACGTTAAAGGTTTTTCGCCAAAAACCAGCCGTAGACCTCCGTCACTTCTTTTGGGTATTCAGTAGTATTCAAGCTATGTATTTTGACCTAACGCCAAGGCATAGTGTTTGGTAGCTGCTGGGTATTCAATTGTTGCATAGATAGATGAGTTGGTTTGGGACAGCCGTTCTGCCATTTTGACCTAACGCCAAGGGCATGTGCGGGTGGGTTCAAATTGACAAGATAGTGACGGGTAGAACTTGGCATGTGACTTATGACATTTTGACCAACGCCAAGGTTATAAGAGCATGGGGCAAAAATCATATCGGGAGTTTCTAAAGAAACTGAAACTTGCCAAGTATGCGCATACCTTCTGGAGTATGAGTAACGTGGATGCATTCCATCACGTTATCATGCGATGAGAGTTGGATCCTGATTCCCACTAATGAGTTGGTTTACTCTTCGGGTGATCCCGATTGATTCTTCTTTAGGTTTGGAGGAGAATTTGACAGGACAGTGGGAGGTTTCCGGATTAGATAAAGTGATGACCATTCTGATCTAGGTTAGAGTGCACGCAGAGTGTTTCTTTTCTCTCTCTCTCTTTGGTAGGGACCTTTGACCGACCCTAGACTATGACTCAGTGACCAGGTTGACCGAACCTTCTTAATATACTAGCTTTTGGATTGTCTGAGTTGCATAAGTCATTGCCACTCCTTCTTCTACCCTTTGAATTTCTCAGAACACCCGTATTACTACGGATATCCACTTCCATTGGATAGATCCATCGTATGGTTATATACGAACTCGAAGGGACTTCTTCGAGGATGGATCCAGGTTCAGGAGAAAAAGAATTGGTTTATTCAGTTGTCTTTTATTATCACCTTCTCTCAGGTTGCGAGAGCTCCTTGGTTTAGGAGAGTACACCTATTACGCTTATTGGATAGTCTTATTCCAAACCATAGGCTGGTGCCGAAAGGTAGGGAATGAAGAAAACCAATTAGCCTAAGTAGGGTGTGCAGAAGGTAATATATAAAGACAAAATAAAGGGATTAGAAAGAGGGCAAAGTAAATTGCGACTGATATCATTCACGACCAAAACCGCGTACTTCATCGCCGCTCCTATTTCACCTTTAAAAGAATAAGGTATTATTCAGTTGTCTTTTATCATCACCTTCTCTCAGTTGCGAGTACTCCTTGGTTTAGGAGGGTACACCTATTATGCTTACTGGATAGTTTTCTTCCAAACCATAGGCTGGTGGGGAACGGTAGGGAAGGAAGAAAACCATTTAGCCTAACGATGGTGTACAGAAGGTAACGACTAAAGACAAATAAAGGGATTTGGAGAGATGGCAATAAAATATACGGTTGAAGTCATGAATTGGAATATGGAAGAGGCATTGCTATGAATACCAGGATACCCCTACGAAACATTTCCATGTTTCAGTGCATTGTTAAAGAAAAACTGTTTTCCCGATTAGACACTTACTCCAAGGGTATGTATTTACCAGGTTTCATTCTCATATCTCTATGGTTTTACAGATGATGTAAAGGAGTAAGATATTGGGAATTAGGTGATTATCCTCATTATATCGGAATTCGTTGTAATTGGTGATATTTGAGGAAATCGCCAGGGTACAGTTTTCCACCTACAACGCACAGGTTTTGAGTTGTTTAACTCAGCGGACGTATACAGAGTATTGTATGTTGTCCAGTGTCCATCAGGACAAAGGGGTAGGTCCTCGTACTGTGTTCTGTTTACTTATAACTTCTCTAATATTTAGACAAGTGTTTCGTAGAAATACAAGGTCTAAGTTTTGAGAAGTTGTGGGTATAAGAATAAAGTAGAGAACCAGGTATCACAAGTATCGGGATTCTTCAAAGAGATCGAAGATGTAGATTCTTTTGATTGGTATTCAGATGAGATAGTGATGGTTTTGAGAAACGTGTTTCTCTTTCAGGTTACTCATAATTGGATGGATTCCTAAGTTGAGTAATGCTGATTAGCCTCTTTCCATTAAGTTGATATGCACTGGAGACAGCTGCATGATTTGAATCTGGTTCCAATTAAATTAGTGCCAAAGTTTCTATATTGGATATAGAATAGTTCGTACCTTAAAAGATATTGAGGTACGGGGAGTTGTCCAGCTTATGCTTAAAACCAGACTCTGGATAACTCAGGGCACGTTTCTGTAATGGCTGTTTGTGGGTTGACCCTGTCTATGACGAGGGTTGATATTCTACCATTTAGAAGATCAATAGTGATATTGTTCTTGACTCGCCACAGTTTTAGTAAAATGGATCTTTTTCAGAAAACAGTAGTGGGAGTATGGTAGAACTGGAAGCGATTCCAGAACCGCGAACGATTATGGAAAATTTAATAGGACCTATACATTCAATAAGGTTTGACACTCCAATAGCCACTCCGCAGGTATGGTAGGTAACCTCAGACGCCCGAGAGGTACTTCGGTAGCCTCAGAGACGGTGACAGGGAGGTTCTTATCTACCAAGACTTGACACTACTGTTGTTCCAGGATATGAGACCCGGTAGGAGGGTTGTCGTAGTCAGTGGGAGCAGCGGAAGCATAGTGGGCAAGTAGCATATGTCTATTTATAGACTTGAGAAGTAATAGCGGAGATAGATCATCTAATTTTGATGTGATAGTCATGGGTTTGACTTCAATCAGAATAAGGGGATGGATCTGTTAAGAAGGTAGTAGGGTGTGATGTCATGGTATCTGGATGACATACACAGAGTAGGAAGTAAAATTCCTATACTACGATCGGTTGTACTGTGGTCGTCACACAGTTGTTTCTCCAGACAGGATATGGATATAATATTTGACATTCTGGTTTCTAGATCTGGATTTGGGTAGTTTCCCAATGTGGGTACTTTGACAGATATTCTAATGGTTTTTGGAATAGTTGACTCCTAGCATGGTGGTGTACCTGCAGGTGATGGAGTCACCCTCTCTAAAGGTGTCTTACAGACTAAAGGGGAGAGGGATGTGCATGATTGGCAGATCACTTGCTTAGGCAATTGAGTCAATCATGAGATGTCAAGTACCACACCAAATGTTGGTTTTGCACTAGATGCAATAAGTTTGTATTAATCCAATCCTGGAGAAACATAAGGAAGCAGTTTTAGAACATAAGTACATGTTCTACGGATTTGATAACGGCAGCCTCCTTCGGGAGACGGTTATCATTCCAAGCTTCAAAGGTGACATGGTTGACAAAGCGATTGTCAGAGTTATAGTTTTTCCCTCTGACGAAGAGGGACAGTATTATGGACAGGTGATCCAAGATGATACTGTGGGTGGCATGGTGCCGGATACTGATTAGGTTCAGTGATCGATACAGTCTAAGAAGTTTGGATTTAGAGTTCATTTATGAACTAGGTCCCATCAGATATCCAGACATATTCTAAGACAGGTGTTACTCGATTCGGGAGATGGCTTTCTCCGCGAATTTGAGATTAAGAGAGATATAGAAAGATACTTCTAGGCGGATCCACTCACTAAGGCTATTTCTCGAACACAATAGTTTTACAAACGGGCTTTGTGATACTGATTAGTAGAGGAGGTGGATGTTCGGTTTCACACGGGCTGTGAGTAGTCGACATCGCAATAATTAGCCTTGAGTGCAAGTGGGAGATTGTTGAAGATAGTGCCCTCATAGTCAATTATTGGATCACAGGTACGTGATTGCAATAATTGCGGAGGACCTATACCGGTAGGACAGTCTTACTCAAGATGATAGTATGCTATCTGGTTTGCCTTTATCAGTCGTGTACATGATCAGTTGACTGATTACATGTTACACTTTGATAGAGCCCTTAGGATCTTGCTTTACCACCAACAGTATGATGGCGATCATATACGTGAGAGTTGGGTGGTTTATACGCATATCCTTAATTGTGGTCCCTAGTCGTGGGAGTTTCGAGACAGGGCATCGATACTCCGGAGTAGACTAGTGTGTACAGTCGAGACCCCGACGAGGGGCGGTGGCCGGTCTCACAAGCCACTGGTGTCAGTTGGATCACCTAAGATGTATACAGGTGCTCATTGGGTTATGAGTACACCGGACATGACTCGCCGAGAATCTGCTAGTTAGTATTATATCTACCGTCAGATAGCAGTTCCCTGGTGACATGTGTACAGGTTAGTTCATCGACCTGAGGTCGTCATTTGTCTCGTGTGAGTTCCCACTGTGCTTTGATTTCTACCCTACCACGGCTCAAAGGAGTCGTGCAAACAGGTAGTTTTTGGGTACAGTCCCGAGCCATATGGAGGCACGTGAGCGGATCGGCAGGGGATTCGTCTCTCCCGGTATTGGGGGCGAGGTCGTACTGTGTCTAGGAGAGCCATTACACAAAGTCCATGGCCATGGCATGAGATTTACTGGTAGGTACTCCAGTAGAATCTCAGGGTGTTATTGGGCTTCACTCCGACACGACTTATACTGCTATTGGGGGTCTGACGTTACTAGCCCCCTAGGCAGATATGCGATACTCATAGAAGAACGGACCGGACTGTATATACATTGTCACTGTTAGGCTCAGTAGGGTTTTCCGGATGAGTGCGCTCATCGGCATCCCTTGAG
Source organism: Agapanthus africanus (assembly GCA_030015575.1). Taxonomy (NCBI): domain Eukaryota; kingdom Viridiplantae; phylum Streptophyta; class Magnoliopsida; order Asparagales; family Amaryllidaceae; genus Agapanthus; species Agapanthus africanus. The sequence goes on from JASDDO010000012.1 coordinate 361,402,321, forward strand.
GTCAGTCCATGGGCAGCCTTTACGCATTGCTAGTGCCGCTGACGGTTTGTGGTTAAACCCACCGCCAGGGTACTGACGAGTCTTTAGAGTCCCCCACAGACAGTTTCCCAAGTTCGGGCGAAACGTTGTAGAGGCCGTATGGTTTTATGGCAGGGTTCCGAAAATGCACGTGCGTTTACGCACGTGTTATTTTTTGGGCAGATAATACTGGTCGGCTTTGGTTTAAGCCGGATCCGAGTATTATATTGAGTATGTATAATATCTTTGTTTCAGTTGCATTTGTATTCGGTCGTAATACAAATGCGGGTATATTTATACAGTTTCGGGGTTATCCTGAAAGTCGATTCAGGATCACTTTTGGAAGTTGCCAGTTTCCAGTTTTCTATCAGCCGTCTTTTAACATTCGGTTAAAGACGGATTTGTCTTTTCTTGAGATAAGTGTGGATTCTTCTAGAAGGTTCTAGATGAGGTGACTAGGATTAATTGGTGTTGAGTTTTCATTGGTTGCTTTTAATGGTTCATTAATGCATGATGACTAGGTTTGTGAGTCATGCTTTAGCTTTAATGAGTTTTGTTAAGCTTAAGATATTTTGAGTGAGAAGCTTTCTCTTGTGGTCACCCCCCCTCTCCTACGGTCACACCCCTCTTGCTATAAGTAGCCGGCCCCTCCCCACTCTCTCACTTTGAGAAAATTATGGTTGCTAAAAAGAAAAGAGTATAGTTTTGGATGCATGGAAATTTCATAGTTCATTTCTTGTTCCATTTCATTTCCATCGGCAACTTCATTAACCGATCATCCACGGACTTGGACGAAGTGAGAAAAAGTCATCTACTCATTCTCTACATCATTATTGGTCGTCTCTTTTAGCAAACTTGACGATCGAGTTGCCTCAAGTCAGAGGCGGGAGCCCGTTTAAAGAATCGTCGACGTGGTGCCACCTCGACGAAGGAATCGGAGATCGACGAGATCGGAGCAGCCGCAACGGAGCGTGGGATGATGGTTGAAGAACGAAGGACTCGGATCGTTCGGTATAACCTTTCTACACTCTTTACAGTTTGTTAGTTTAGCAATAATGGCAGATCCGGGTTAAAGTATACGATAGCGCCAGTTAAAAAGTTTTTGTTCCGCATTTGGCGTCTGTAGACTGCCGGGGCGCTAGCGTAGACTTACAGTCATAAGATGAAAATTCAAATGGATTTAAATATCCATCTTTATGCAACTTAGCTAGTCGTGTCGCATTGATGTGACCCAGTCTACAATGCCACAAGAAGGATTCGTTGAGTTCAGAACTCTTCCTCTTGTGTGTGTTTGTTATGCTCAGAACTGTTGATTGATTTAGAACATAAATGCCATTGCATAACGTGCCTGATCCAACCAACTTTTGGCTACGGAAAATGTTCATAACATTGTCCTGTAATACAAAATTATATCCCTCTTTACTCAACAAAGAAACCGATATAATGTTGCATATCAGGTTCGGCATGTAATAGCATTCGTTCAGAACCAATGTATTACCAGTTGGTAATACAAGGTGATATTCTCCGACAGTCTTAGCTGCAACAATTGCACCATTTCCAACTCTAATGTCTTTATCACCTTCTCCAAGTTCTCTTCCTTTTCTAAGCCCATGTAACTGATTTCATATATGGGATCCTGACCCGGTATCTAATACCCAGGACGTAGAGCAAATGGAGAAACAGTTCTCAGTAACGAACACACCCGAAGAAAATGCATCAACATGTACTTTCTTCATTCGGGTGGCATGGGAATCCTGGTATTCCCCTATATCCTGTTCATTCCTATAACTCTTATAAGAAAGAACGGAACCAACGTTCCCCAGCACAGAATAACATGCGGGTTCGGTCAATACATCCATATTATTATCTTCATTAGGGCATGAAATGGTCGCTACCTGGAGAGAGAGAGAAGAAAACACTTTAGCGTATGCTCGTGCAAGATCAGATTTGGTTATTATCTTATCTAATCAGGATGGCTCCCACTGCTTTTTATCAAATCTTCCTTCAAACCCTAAAAGGAAAGACTAGCCGGGATTAATTACACACTACAAGTTCGCCAATCTTTCAGCCAGGCCAGTGTCGGTACTTTGAGGGAGGTCCCCCGTGCTTTCGCACGAACCTAATTAATGTAAACCTCGTTTTCCCAGAGGCGTAACCCCGTTGACACCTTTCTAGACACCTACTTGATCGGCTAATTGCAATGTGTAAAATTCTCCCAGGAGTAACTCATACTCGCAGCGGGTATCGGGATCCAACTATCTCATAGAAGGTATGCAATCTCATTGCAAATTTCAACACTTGAAATTCCCGATAATATTTTGCCCCTAGCATCCTATGACCTTGACGGAGGCCAAACAACCCATAGTCCGCTTGTCAAGTTCAACCCGTCATTTCCTGATTGAATTAAACCCACCCGCACGACCTTTGACGGAGGCCAAACAACGCCGTATGAATACCCTAATCCAATCGCATCATATGCAAGCAGATAAGCACTAGTTAGCTACCGCACACTGCGCCTTGACGGAGGCCAAACTACCGCAGCACGAATACTAACTAGTACTTATCTGAAATGACGGAGGGCTACGCAGGTTTTTCATAAAAACCATGAGCGTAATGAACTTGATATCGTTGTAGAATCAAATGAAGTTTTGAAATGGAGTGATTTTGAGGCTTTTCTAGTTTTGCTAAAGGGGTCACTCCCGATGAAGGGATCGTCGGCCCTTTCCTCGTCGAATGAGGTGCGGGATATATCATATATATCGCTGTGCAAAGCAAAAACACAAAAGCAGTCAAAAGCAAACCGAGTGTGTAGCATCAGCCAGTTATTGCTAAAGGAGTCACTCCCGGTGAAGGGATCTCGGTCCTTTCCTCATCGAATAAGGTGCAGGGTATATCATATATACCGCTGTGCAAAGCAAGAACTGTAGCTACCTGTTTTATTTTAAAATTCGATTCCACAACATCTTAGGTTTCTTATCTTTCATTAATCACATTAATGAAGTCTCATCATTTAAATACCTAAACATCACAGATAGATATGACGTACACTTATGCCATCCGCATTCTCCTCGATGTCCCCTGGTGCACCGTTAGGTTAGGTAACTAACGACAGAGCAGGGCAGGGCTAGCGCGGGTGTAAAACATAAGTAACGTCTATATAATATATCATATATACTATATACTATATCCATCACAGAACATCACATGAACGCATCACATATATCGCAGCAGAAGAAACATATGAAATATTGGATATACTAGGACGTCCGTGTTTTCAATACGAGCCAGTATAAAACACGGATTCCACGGTCGTGATGACTAGCCAATCCCACACCCCTAGACCCCTACGAGAGCGGCAAGCAACCCTGCCAATTCTACGGTTAGGAGACCCGGACTCGACTCCTCGAGTTGGTCTCCCACTGGACCCCAGAACCCGGTTACTTGTGCTCCCCTCCTTGGGTCTATCCTAATGCGGAAAAGTAAATAATATACAAAAGGTGACATTTTCCGCTACCTGGAAGTGCCCCAAATAACAGAATATTACATACAAGGTTTTACATGAATGAAAATGAAAAACACTCATCTCACATAAAAACCCCCGGCTATTCAAACACGACGATCCAATATAACATATCCAGCAACACATAACATCACATGTCATCAACGTAAGCAAGTATGCATACCCCAATTATCGTTGACGTATAGCAACGAAACCGGCGACATGAACATACTACACTTACGGTCACAGAAAAGAAAGTGTAAAACTACAACAATTGGAATCCGCAACTTCTTCAGACATCGCATGCCTAATCAAATGAAATACTTAGACATCACATGCCTAACAGATATAAATCCCGCATTTTAGTCTCATTATCGAAAACTCTTTTCAATTTCATGTGGGACTAAACTGCTAGATTTATAACATTCATTCAGTTATCTCATAACTGTTTGTGAATTCCAATTATTGTATCACATTCCAAATAAACAGAAAATGTTAAACTTTCCGATCGAACAGTCGAATACCCAAGTTTTCCCGATACAGCACAACACATGAAATAAGTCTAACAACATTCAGTTCGTGCCTCAGTACCAACGGTCCAGCCGTAGAAGGGTCAAGCCAACGCCTCACATGTGGCACGCCGTACTGCCCCAAACCCGAAGGTTCAAAGGGCAGTTCAAGACGGTCACATAATCGAGTTAAGGTTTGTTGTCTTCTAGAGGGTCCATCGCGTTACTTGCACTACTTAGAACGTCGTTAAACTACGGAAAAATACAACACTTGGAAATTTCCCGACAGGGGAAAAATTGGGTATTTATATCCGGTCGAACTTTTTAACATATTCAAAAAATTATCCGGAAATACACAAAGACGAAATTTGATAATCCGATCGAAACTTTGATTCCCAATAGTACCCCAGAATACTCTTCTGTAGAGTCACAACAAAAATATCCCAGAAAATATAGCATTAAATTATATGAGTTACTGTGCAGAAATCATCATACAAGGGAACAGTACCGCCGCGGAACCGCCGCAGCATGCATAGCACGTGCCGCGGTTCCGCGGTGGAAAAGTCGAATTAGGCCCTCGTATTTCACAGTAATTCAAATAACACCCTGCTTGATTTTCTGCATATTTTTAATTGACAAAAATCCCATTTTTTAGAAAAAGTCCACAGAGCATTTTAGGGTTTTGGGTTTCGGTTCGATCAGGTTTCAAACGTCGTCTAGACTTCGCCTAAGGCTCTAGCTAGGCTCTGATACCACTGAAAGGTTCCTAGGCATACAATAGAGGTCTCACAAGGCATCGAACATGCCAATTTAAAATTTTATGGGTGCCGAGAAACCCTAACACGGATCGTAGACCAGATGTTTAGGCGAAATATAAATCTAGTTAACAACTTAACTAAAGTTAAGAAGCTACAACCTTTGTAGATCCGGATATCCACTTCCTTGGCTCCACGTGGGCCTCCTCTCGCTGTCCGTCTCGAATCCCGAACTCAAACGTCGGCTTCGTCGGAGAATTTGGCGGACTAGGTCGTCGGCTTCGTGCCGAAGATGATCTACGTCGAGGCATCGCAAGTTCAAGCTCCAACTTCACCAGGTTGTGAAACTTGTGAAGAAAACACCCAAAACAACTTGGCAATAGGTAGAGGGTGAAGAAATAGGAGGTGGGTTCACTTTAGAATTGGATTTCTCTCACTTTAGCTCAAGTTGCCATTGATGGACCTTAAGCTTTTCTTGAAGAAGAAGATGATCAAGAAGAAAAAGAATATGATAAGTCTCTTTTAAAAATGAAACTAATATGAATACTTATCATATCTTGACCATGGTCAAGTGTATAGATTAAACTAAGGTTAGTAGGAATGGTTAGGGTTAAGGATAAGATAAGGATGGTGGACTTTGTCAAAGCTTCATGAAGCTTCATCATAGAAACAAAATAAGCCACCATTCTTAATAATATCCAAAATGAATAAATAAATAAATAACTAAGTAAATAATCAAAACCCTAACCATTATGCATGTAACCATGGTTTAATCTTTACACAAACCCAAGTGAGCAAGTATCATCAAAGATGATACAATCAAGTGCACAAAAATATATCATATATACAATGTGCATCAAGTGAGAAAATCCTTTTAAAATGAACCAATACTAGTTAATGCAAAGTAATATATCAAATATATAATTATACATTAAATCATTAAATCAACACTTGATTTAACGATCCGGTCATATCGCATATAACCGACCAGTATCCTATGTATCGGCTTATCGAATCAATGATTCGATAACTAGGTCATATCGAATATAACCTATCGAAAAATTTATCGCGAGAATGAAATGCGGTATCACATACACGCATTATTCTCGCTCCCGCACATATCTCATATGTGCTCCTATTTCGTTTCGCTTGAGCCAGGAAACCTCTGTGTAGGACTCTAAAGACTCGTCAATACGCCGGTAGCAGATGATGATCATATCAAGCATCCACAAGCCGCAAGCGGTCTGCTAAACGTAACGGCCATCCGGGTATTGAGCGATCAGAAGATTGACGAGCTAGTCCGCTCACACTCCTGTGAATCCAACCAGAAACACTTACCGTACAGTCCGGTCTGTTCGTCTGATACGTCGCATATCAAGTCTAGGGGTGGTAAACCTCAGACCCCAATAACCGATAAGTCGTGCCGATGTGAGGCTCATAACGGGTCGAGAAACTAATGGTAACACTTACCAGCAAATCTCTGATCAGCCCTGGCCAGGGACTTCCCTGTTACGGCCAATCGAGCACAGTGCAACATCAACCCCCAATACCGGGAGAGACGAAACCCCGCCTATCGATCATTGCCTCCATGTGACTCGAGACTGTGCCCAAAGTCCACCGTTTTGCACGCCCTCATGGACGTGGTAAGGTGGAGATCAAAGCACAGTGGGAATCACACAAGACTCTATGACGATCTCGGGTCTACAGACTAACCTGTACAAGTGTCACCTGAGAACTGCCATCTGACGTGAGGTATAATACCATCTGGGAGTTCTCGGCGAGTCCGTCCAGTGTACCCAGTCTCCACTGAGCACCCGTACACCATCTCTGATGTCAAACACCAATGGATATGGGATCATCCATCGCCCATCTCATGGGTAGAGAAGCGTATACGCTAGTCTACTCTGGTATATCGATGCCCCGTCTCGATACACCTACGACTAGGGACCTTGAAGGATGTACTTATGGACTACCATGTCCCCACTAGTATGATCTGCATCATAGTCCAGGTAGTCAAGTACTCATCCTAAGGGCTTTACCAGCATGTAACTCTACGACAGTTTAAAGAGACTAGTGTACATGTTAAGATAAAGAGTAACCAGATAGCATACTATCATATCGAGCAAGAAAGTCATCTCTATATATGTCCAAGCATCCAATATAATATACAACATCTGTATAATACTGGCCTCTAGGGCATACATACAACTAACAAAATGATGGGACTTCATTAATGAGATTAATGAAAAAAGAAAATAAACCTAAAGATATTGTAGAATCGAATTTGAAACCCACTCGGCCTTTTTATGAAAAAGCAAGTTTCAAAATGCGGAGCTTAAGCCACTCCTTTTGAAATTATTTGATTCTACAACGAGATCAATTTCAAAGCGTTAAAGGTTTTATTAAAAACCATTCGCAACCCTCAGTCATTTTAGGAAGTAGAGTACTTAGTATTCATGCTGCGTATATTGATTATAGTCAAGGTGTAGTGTACGGTAGCTAAGTGATGCCTTCCTACACAACATATGATGCAATTAGTTAGGACATTCATATGATTATGTTGATTATAGTCAAGGGTCATGTGAGCGGGTCTAATTAATCACGAAATGACGGGTAGAACTTGACTAATGCTTATGATATGTTGACCATAGCCAAGGTCATAAGTGCTAGGTGTAAAAACCAGATCGGGAATTTCAAGGGTTGAAATTTGCAATTTGATTGCATTCCTTCTATGTGATAGTTGGATCCCAATACCCACTGCGAGTAAGAGTTACTCCTGGGAGAGTTTTGCACTTTACAATTAGCCGATCAAGTAGGTGACTAGAAAGGTGTCAATGAGGTTATGCCTCTGGGAAAATGAGGTTTATTTTAATTATGACCGTTGGAAAGTACGGGGAACCTCACTCAAAATACCGACACTGGCCTGGCTGAAGGATTGGCGAACTTGTAGGGTGTAATTAATCCCGGCTAGTCTTACCCTTTAGGGTTTGAATGAAGATTTGATAAAAACAGTGGGAGCCATCCTGATTAGATAAGATAATAACCAATCTAATCTTGCAAGAGCATACGCTAAAGTGTTTTCTTCTCTCTCTCCCCCTAGGTAGTGACCATGTCATGCCTTAATCAAGATAATAATGATGTATTGACCAAACCCATTTGGTATACTGAGCTGGGAAACTTTGGTTCCGCTTTATTTTATAATTGTTATAATTCTGAGCAGGAAAAAAGGAATATTCGGATTCCCACGCAACCCAAACGAGGAATGTGCATGTTGATGCATCTTCTTCGGGTGTGTTTGTTACCGAGAACTGTTTCTCAATACACTCTACGTCCTGAGTATTAGATACCGGATCGGGACCCCACATATGTAATATGTTACATGGGCTAAAAAAAGGTAGAGAACTGGGAATAGGTGATCATTCTATAAGAGTAGGGAATGGTGCAAATGTTACAGCCAAAGCAGTTGGCGAATATCACCTTGTATTACCAAATGGTAATGCATTGATTCTGAACGATTGCTATTACATACCGAACCTGATATGCAATATTATATCAGTTTCTTTATTAAGTAAAGAAGGATTTAATTTTGTATTGCAGGATAATGTTATGAAAATTTTCCTGAATCAAAAGTTTATTTATCAGGCTCGTTATGTAATATCATATACGTTCTAAATCAAACTACAGTTCTCAACGTACAGAACACACATAAAAGGAAAAGTTCAGAAATGAAAGAATCCTTCTTGTGGCATTGTTGACTAGGTCATATCAATGTGACACGACTAGCTAAGTTGCATAAAGATGGATATTTAAATCAGTTTGAATTTACATCATATGAAACTTGCCAGTCATGTCTCAAAGGTAAAATGATCAAAACTCCGTTTGCTGGACATGGAGAAAGAGCTACTTAACTCTTGGGAATGATACATAGTGATGTATGCGGCCCTATGTCTACACATGCCAGGGTTGGTTCTTCGTACTTCATTACATTCATCGATGAGCTCTCAAGATTCGGACATGTGTTCCTGTTGAAACACAAGCCTGTAGCTTTTTGAGATATTCAAGGAATATAAGTACGAAGTGGACAACCAAACGGGTAAAAGTATTAAAATTCTTCGATCAGATCGGGGAAGAGGATACTTAAGCACGGAGTTCCTGGATTATTTAAAAGAGAATGGGATTCTCTCTCAGCTTACTCCTCCGTATACACCACAGCACAACGGTGTGTCGGAGCGGAGGAATCGCACCCTATTAGATATGGTGCGCTCTATGATGAGTAACGCTGAGTTACTTGTTTCCTTTTGGGGTTATGCGCTTGAGAAGCTGCATACCTATTGAATAGAATTATATCCAAATTAGTTCCGACCACTCCATATGAGATATGGAATGGGAAGAGACCATCTCTTAAATGAGTTAAAATATGGGGTTGTCCAGCCTATGTTGAAAAGCAAAATCCGGCCAAGCTTGAGGCAAGTTCAGTACTGTATAAGTTTGTTGGATATCCCGAATATTCGCGAGGGTATTTCTTCTACCACACCGAGGAGAAAAAGGTGTTTTGTTTCTCAGCATGCCACCTTTTTTGAAAAGGAATTTCTTATGGAAGAAATTAGTGGTCTTGAGAAAGAACTGGAAGAAGTTCCTACTAGACAAACTATCGGCTGATGATTCGGTAGAACCGAATGATTCAATAGTTCCCAACAAAGCTCAACCTCTCCGTAGATCTAGTAGGGTTCCTCATCGGCCTGAGAGATACTAAGGTTTTCTCAATGACAGTGGGAGCGAGAATTGCATCATGGAAGATGATGACCCAACTAGTTTCGAGCAAGCCATCACAAGTGGGGACTCTGTGAAATAGCTGGATGCTATACGATCTGAGATGGAATCCATATACACCAACAAAGTATGGACTTTGGTAGTTTCACCTAAAGGGGTAAAACCCATCGAGAGAAAGTGGATCTTGAGAAGATTCTTGGTGTACATGGAAAAATTGAGACTTTCAATGCTAGACTTGCAGCAAAAGGTTTTCGTCAATAACCAAGTATGGATTTTGATGAAACCTTCTCTCCAGTGGCTATGCTTAAGTCCATCAGGATCCTACTTGCCATTGCTGCATACCATGACTATGAAATATGGCAAACGGATGTCAAGAACGCTTTTCTAAATGGTGATTTAGAAGAGAGAGTGTATATGACACTGCCATAGGGCTTCGTAGACAATGGGAGCAGCGGAAAGGTGTGCAAGCTGCTCATATTAATCAACGGGTTAGAGCAGGCATCACGGAGTTGGAACATCTGTTTTGATATAGCTGTCAAAGAGTTGACTTCATCAAAATGGTTGATGAACCTTCTATATACAATAAGGTTGTAGAGAGTAAGGTTGTCTTCCTCGTATTGTACGTGGATGACATACTCTTGATAGGAAATGGTGTTCCTATGCTACACTCGGTCAAGCTCTACTTATCACTATGTTTCTCCATAAAGGATTTGGGTGATGCCTCTTACATCCTAGGGAGAAACACTGGACAGTAGTGAAGAACATTCTTAAGTACTTGAGAAGGACTAAAGAAACGTTCTTGGTGTTTGGTAACGGTGAACTCCGAGTGGTGTCCTTTACCAATTCGAGCTTCCAGAGTGATAAGGTTGACTGTGAGAGAGTCATGGGTTTTTTCTTTACCCTCAGTGGAGGGACGGTATGTTGGAAGAGTTCCAAGCTAGATACCATAGCAGAATCGATGATAAAGACTGAATAAATCGCTACCAACAATGCTACAAAAGAGAATGCCAGGGTATAGATGTTCATGAGATGAACTTGGTTCCTACCATTGTGGTGACAATGGAGTTGTGGCTTTAGCCTCGGAACCCCGGTCCCATCAGTGATCCAGACATAATCTTAGGCGGTATCACCTAATCAGGGACATGGTCGATCTCAAGGAGATCGAGGTCAGGAGAGTTGACAGGAAGAATAACACGGCGAATCCACTCATGACGGCCTTTCCCTAGAGAGACTTTAAGGGATGTTGGGTATGAGATACTACAACAACTGGCCTTAGTGGAAGTGGGAGATTGTTAGTTGTATGTATGCCCTAGAGGCCATTACTGTACATGATTGTATATTATAGTGGATTCTTGGACATATATAGGGAGGACTTTCTTGATCGACATGATAGTATGCTATCTGGTTACTCATTATCTTAACATGTATACTTATACTGTCTTTCTGTTACATGTTGATAAAACCCTTAGGATGTGTACTTGACTACCAGGACTATGATGGAGATCATACTAGTGGGATCAGGATAGTCCATAAGTACATCCTTTTAATTGTTCCTAGTCGAGAGAGTATCGAGATGGGGCATCGATATTCCAGAGTAGACTTGTGTGTACGATTCTTGACCCTGTATGGGGCGATGGTTGATCCCACAACCATTGGTGTTTGACATCAGAGAATGTGCACAGGTGCTCATTGGAGAATGGGTACACTGAACATGACTCGCCGAGAACTCCTAGATGGTATTATACCCGACGTCAGATAGCTGTTCTCTGGTGACACTGGTACAGGTAAGTCTGTAGACCCGAGATCGTCATAGATTCTTGTGTGTCTCTTACTGTGCTTTGATTTCCACCCTACCACAGCTCTACTGAGTCGTGCAAACAGATGGCTTTTGGGTACAGTCCTGAGACATATCGAGCCAATGAGCGATTGGAGGGGTTTCGTCTCTCCCGGTATTAGGGTTGATGTTGCGCTGTGCTCGATTGGCTATAACAAGAAGTCCCTAGCTAGGGCTAATACTGAGATTTACTGGTAAGTGTTATTAGTAGTTTCTCGACCCATTGTGAGCCTCACATCGGCATGACTTATCAAGTTATTGGGGTCTGACGTTTACCACCCCCAGACTCGATATAGGACATATCAGAAGAAGAGACCGGACTGTACGGTAGTGTTACTTATTGGATTCACGGGAGTATGCACAAGCTTTCTTGTTGATCTTCTGATCGCTCAATACCCGGGTAGCCGTTACGTCCAGCTAGTACCGCTGACCGCTTGTGGGTGACTGATATGTTCATCACCTACTGTCGGCGTATTGACGAGTCTTTAGAGTCCTACACAGAACTTTCCTAGCTCATGCGAAAAGAAGTAAGGCACATATGTGATATGTGCGGGACCAAGATTAATACGTATATGTGATATCGTATTCTAATCTCGCGATATAGGTTATATGTGATATAACCGGATTGTTGAATCAAGTGTTGATTCAATGATATGTTATATGTGTATGTGATATACATATAAATGATATTAGTCGGTTGTATACGATACAACCGGGTAATTAAATCAAGTGTTGATTTAATAATTTAATGTATGATTATATATTTGATATATTAATATAAATTAACTAATATTAGCTCACTTACAAAATTATTTTCTCTAAATACATACAAATATATATGTGATATATATTAATGTATGTATTTTGTGTCATATTAGATGATACATTGGACTTGGGTATATGAGGCTCATACCATACAATAAGAAAATTATGGTGAATATTTATTTAGAGAATAAACAAAATTAAGTGGAAATAAGCATGGCTAAGAGGCTTGGAGAAGCTTGTGGAAACATTGACTTAAGTCCACTAATTTTGTTTTACTCTAGATATTTATTAACCCAACCACTATCTTTTGCCATGGTTAAGTCTCTAGATGAGATGATATATGATATTTTCTCATCCATGGTTTGCAATGGTGGCCATTCATTCACCACTTCATTTTCTTCATCTCAATTAAGCTCACTAGGTTTTCTTGAGGTGAAGAAAGAGAGAGAGAGAAAAATAATTCTAAAGTGAGCAAAATTCCTACTTCATTAATCTATACTAGACTAGCCATTTAGTATAGTTTGTTTGCTTCACTAATTCTCAATTAGTGAAGAGGTAGCTTGAGTTGGAGATTCTCCGACGTAGATCATCTTCGGCCTCGAAGTTCTTCAAGCAAGCTTGTTCCTTTCGCTTAGTGGAGCCTAACGAGAGTCTGGGAGACCACTACTTGGAGCTAAGAGACTACTACACGGAGCTTTAGATGTGAATGACCGGTCTTCAAAGGTTGTATTCCTATATCACTTAGTGTAAAGATGTTTACATGTTTTATAAATCCTAATTCTCTAGTTAGATCCATAATTTGGGTTGCTTTGCTCTCTAGATTTTTTAAAATTGCATACCCGATGCCTTATAAAATCTAGTGAGAGTGCTAAGGAACCCAGCAACTTATGGATACATTAGCTCACTAGGAGTCATTCCATTCTAAACCACATTAGAATGTGTTAAGATACCTGAATTTGGGACAATCCCATAACCGTTACCAGGTCTAACTTTATAGACCTAGTCACCAGAATCAATGATATATATATATATAATCCATAAAGAAGAAACAAATATGACAACCAATCTTTAATTGAATTTTAGTATATGAATATCACTTCCTATCAAGAGTATGTCATCCACATCAATATGAGAAACATGACAGTACTCCCTACAGTCTTCTTATAAATACCAGGTTCATATTTTATTTTGATAAAGTCAAACACTTTGACCGTAGCATAAATAAATATTATCCATCTCCGCTATGCCTTCTTTTGTAGGGTTCCCTAGTGCCCGCGGCACAACGGAAGCATGAATGGCGAACAAAAATTTCAATCAAAAATGAAGGAACTCCGAACCTAGAATCGATCCAAACGCCTAAACTAGCAAACCAAGAATGCAAAGATATGGAATAAAACCTTCGACGCGTGTCAACCCAATCATAGAAGACCCCTCCAAGATCCGTGTATGCTGTCCGGATCTTGCTTGAGTGGCGACCGCCCTTGCCGAAGATGATCCACCTGAGGGAAACCGATCCATGCTCCGGCATCACCTAGTGAAGCGACCGACGCTCCAAGCTCGCTATAAATGGAGAGTGGGGGTGTAGGAATATTCTCACTATCTTTTTCTATATTTTCTAAGCTGAAGTGAACTACTTATAAGAAGGAGGAGGAGTTGAAGAAGAAGAAGCCATGGAAAATGGCTAAGTCCTTTTCTGAAGGAAAAACTAGCAAACATGGAAAAAGAATGGCTTGATTATTTGAAACCATGAAAGAATAGTGTATCCAAATGAATTATATCATATAAAAATCAATCCATACCTCTCAACACCATACTTCTTTACACTTCATCCTCCACCTCATTTTTGATTTTCTATAAAAGAAAAATCAACTAACGATGTGTCCATCTTCTAGAATAAAAATCCGTATAAATACGAAATACAATCCGGCATACGTATCGAAATACATATACGCGTATTCGTACAAAAATACGAATAGCCAAGAGAGAGAAAATGAATAGTGAACAATAATACTAGAATATAGATATTAAAAATATATATATAAATTATTAAAAAAAAATATGATTTAATAATCCGGCTTAATTCTAAGCCGCTAGTATTATCAACCATCCGATTAAAGTCCGTGTAGCCTATACACGTATTTAATTGGACACCCTGTATGCACCAATATACGTCATCTACATCATATCTCCTAAACCAGAAAAACGCTCTGTGTGGGACTCTAAAGACTCAACAATACACTGGCAGTGATTTACTGGACAATTCTAAAAACCACAAGCACGTCAGCGGATCTAGTTGTACGTAACGGCTACCCAGGTATCTGTCAAAAGGGAGGTTGACAATCAAGTCCGTCCGAACCCTATTGAGCCTGAATGCAATCTTCGTACAATCCGGTCTTTTCTTCTAAGAGTATCACATACCGGGTCTCGGGGGTGGAAACATCATACCCCTAATAACTCGATAAGTCATGTCAGAGTCAAGCTCATCACCATCCGAGAAACTATTGAACTCATATCAGTAAATCTCATCTGCCGTGGCCACGGATTTGAGGTGTTAGCCTACCGAACACAGAACGACATCGACTCCTAATACTAAGAGGGAAGAATCCCCGATAATCGCTCACTGCCTCCGTGTGGTTCGGGACTGTACCCAACTAAAACCTGTTTGTACGACTCTTTTGAGCCGTGGTAGGGTAGCAATCAAAGTACAGTGGGAACTCACACGAGACAAATGACAATCTCAAGTCAAAAGAATAACATGTACTAATGCCACTCGAGAACTTCCATTTGATGATAGATATAATACCATCTAGAAGTTCTCGGCGAGTCCGTCCAGTGTACTCACCTCCAGTGAGTACATGTATACTATCTTAGGTGACATAACACCAATGGCTTATGAAAACAGCTACCGCCCCTCGTCGAGGTCTCGAAACGTATACACTAGTCTATTCTGGAATATTGTTGCCCAGTCTCGATACTCCCACGACTAAGGACATTTAAGGATGTGCTTATGGACTATCTAGCTCTCATGTATATGATCGCTATCATAATGATGGTAGTCAAGTAAGAATCCAACGGGCTTCATCATTATGTATTAGCGACATGTAATAAAAAGTAAAACGTGTACACATCAATGATAAAGAAAAACAAGATAGCGTATTATCATCTCGAGTAAGATTGTTCTACCTGTATAGGTCCTGCCTCAATTATCATAATCACGTGCCTGCAATTACAATAATTGCCTTGAGGGAACTATATCCAACAATCTCCCACTTGCATTTAAGGTTAATTATTGCGGTATCGCAAACCCACATCCCGTATGCTATCGAATACCCAATTTCTCTTCTAGCCAGTTTATCAAATCTCGTTTGTGGAACATCCCTGTTCGAGAAATAGCCTCGTTGAGTGGATCCGCTACAATATTTCAATTTTCTCTCTCTCTACAGCGACCCATAACTTTCCTAAAACTCATTAACCAAGTTAACCGAACCTTCTTACACACATTGGCATTGGATTGTCATGATTCATGAAAAAGTCGCAAATATCTCTACTACTCCTACTTTCCCTTTGCATTTCTTCAAACACTCTGTATCACTACGATGATCCATATTGCTTGAAAATAGCCGTCGTATAGTTATATACGAACTCGAAGAAATTATTTCAGTTGAAGATGACCACTGGTTCTGGAGAATTCGGATTGTATTATTCGGTTGTCTCTTCTTTTTACATTTTCTCAGGTTGCGAGAGCTCCTTGTATTAGGAGAGTACACCTATTGCACTTATTGGATAGTCTTCTTCGAAACCTTAGACAAGTGCTGAAAGGTACGGAAAGAAGAAAACCAGTTAGCGTAAGTGCGGTGTACAGAAGGTAAGATATAGACATATAAAGGGATTGAAGTGAGGGCAAAGGAAATTACTGTTAGTTATGTATATGCCCTAAAGGCCATTGTTGTACATATGATGTATATTATAATGGATGCTTGGATATATATAGAGATGGATTTCTTGCTCGTCATGATAGTATGCTATTTGGTTTCACTTTATCTTAACATGTTGACTTGTATTGGTTTACTGTTTTACTCTCACATGTTGATAAAGCCCTTAGGACTTGTACTCGACTACTGGGACTATGATGAGATCATACTAGTGGGGCCGCGGTAGTCGATGAGTATATCCTATAACTGTTCCTAGTCGAGGGTATATCGAGATAGGGCATCGATACAACAGAGTAGACTAGCGTATACGCATCTTGACCCATATGATGGGCGATGGATGATCCCATATCCATCGGTGTTGGACATCAAGGATGGTATACGGGTGCTCAGTGGAGACTGGGTACACTGGACGGACTCGCCGAGAACTCCCAGATGGTGATATACCACACGTCTGATGGCAGTTCTCCGGTGACACGGGTACAGGGTAGTCTGTAGACCCGAGATCGTCATAGAGTCTTGTGTGATTCCCACTGTGCTTTGATTTCCACCTTACCACGTCCAAGAGGGCGTGCAAAACGGTGGCTTTTGGGTACAGTCCCGAATCACATGGAGGCAATGAGCGATAGGAGGGGATTCGTCTCTCCCGGTATAGGGAGTTGATGTTGTGCTGTGTTCGAATGGCTATAACTGGAAGTCCCTGGCCAGGGCTGATATGGAGATTTACTGGTAAGTGTTACTAGTAGTTTCTCGACCCGTTATGAGCCACACATCGACACTACTTATCGGTTACTAGGGTCTGACGTATACCACCCCTAGACTTGATATGCGACATATCAGACGAACAGACCGGACTTTACGGGAGTGTTACTGATCGGATTCACAGGAGAACGCACAATCTAGCTTGTTGATCTTCTGATCGCTCAATACCTGGGTGGCTGTTACGTTTAGCTGACCGCTTGCAGCTTGTGGGTGTTTGATATGATCATCACCTGCTACCGGCGTATTGACGATTCTTTAGAGTCCTACACAGAGGTTTCTTGGCTCAGGCGAAACGGAGTAGAGGCACATATGTGATATGTGCAGGACCGAGAATAATGCGATATGGGATACCGTATTATATTCTCGCGATATTTAGATATGAACCGGGACATCGGATCAAGTGTTGATTCGATGAATCGGTACATGATATATTAGTCGGTAATATTTGATACAGCCGGATCATCGATTCAAGTGTTGATTCGATGATTTAATGTATAATAATATATATGATATATTGTATTACATTATCTAATATTGGCTCGCTTTATTATTTCATTTTCTCAGTGGATGATACATTGATATATATGCGATATATGTTAATTGTATTATTTTCCTTTGTTGCAAATATATAATATATATATGTGATATATATTATTGTGACATGATATGATTAATTGTTAAAAATGTTTAAGGATGATTAATTGAGGTTAGGGTTTGATTGGGTTGGATACTTCATGCACCTTCTAGAAGTTTTATTCTTTTGTCATTCTTAAGATATTATGGATGACACATTCTTTAACTCAACCAAACCCTAACTCTAGTTATTTCTCTACACATTCTTATCCACTCATCCTTAACCATGGTTTATATATCAATCATATTCACTTCTTTCTATTCATCACAAAAGGATTAATTCATTATCTTTTTCCATTATCATCTTCTTCTTCTCTCTTGAAGAAGCTCACTTGATTTTCTTTATGTGATGAATAAATATGAGAAAATGATTTAAAAAGAAAGCAAAAATACTACTCTCTCATCATCATCTCATCTAGCCCATGGGATTAGTGTGTTCATCTCTTTTGAGTGAGAAAGCTTGAGTCTTCGCAACTTCAAGGTAGATCATCGGAGATTTGGAATACTTGAAGCTAGCATGGATCGTTCGAGTCGTGGAGCCTCTCATGAGTCCGGGAGATCATGGATCGCGGCAAAGGGACTTCTACTCGGAGCTTGTGAAGTGAAAGAGCGGACTACAAAGGTTGTAAACCCTCACACTTAGATAAAAGTTATCATCTTGCATGTTTAAACGTAATAATCTAGCAAAGATCCCGGCTTTGGGTTGTTCGGCACGTCTAAATTTTTATCCGGGCATGTTTGATGCCTTATGAACCTTCACAAGACTGCCTAGGAACCCTACAGTGGTATCAGAGCCTAGCTAGAGCATTAGGCGATGTGTTTACGAAGTTAAAACTCCGATCGAACCCGAAACGGCAAAGTTAGACCCCTCTCTGGAAATTTTTTAAATTTTGGAATTTTTCTGAATTAAAAATATGTAAAAAAATCAGCAGGGATTTCTAAGAATTACCATAAAACCCGAGCCCCCAATTCGTTCAAACGGTGACGGAACCGCGGCGCAAGCATGCCTTGCGCGGCGGTTCCACGGCGGAACAGTGCATTCATGACACGTGGCTTTTATGGTAATGTCCGTAGGTGCTTGCTGATGCTTCTGGGTATTTTTAATCTGTTTCAGGTGTTGAAAATTCAGGGGTTTGTTTTGTAATAGTAGACTCGATCGGAAACTTTAAATTCGTATTTCTTTCCGGATATTTAGAAATTGTTAAACTAGTTGAACGGATATCATTAACCGACTTTTTTCCGGCACGTAAAACTTTCAAGTGTTGAATTTTTATCGGGTTTAAATCTTTCGGAAAAATTGTACAAGTTAAGCGGTGGACCCTCACCCTCTAGAAGACAACAAACCTTAACTCGATTATGTGACCGTCTTGAACTGCCTTTTGAACCTTCGGGTTTGGGGCAGTACGGCGTGCCACATGTGAGGCGTTGGCTTGACCCTTCTACGGCTGGATCACTGGTACTTTGACATATTCTGGGATTATTTGAACTCCGCTCAAGAGTTGAGCACTTTGGGAAATTTTGGGTATTTGATTATCTGTTCGAAAAGTTTAATACTGTCTATTTATCTGGAATGTGATACAATATGTGGAATTCATAAAGTTAGGCATGAAATGCGGAGTATGTGATATTTCGGATTTACGATGTCTAAAGTGATTGTGGATTCCAAATATTGTAGTTTTACACTTTCTTTTCTGCGACCGTAAGTGTAATATGTGATATCGCCGGTTTCGTTGCTATATGTCAACGACAATTGGGATGCGCATATTTACTTACGTTGATGATATATGATATTATGTGTTGCTGTGATATGTTGTATTGGATCGTCGCGTTCTGAATAGCCGGGGGTTTTATGTGAGATGAGGGTTTTTATTTTCATTCATGTAAAATTCATTTGTAATGTAATAATCTTTTATTTGGGGCACTTCCAGGTTGCGGTTGCTGTCACCAGTGTATATTATTTACTTTTCCGCATTAGGTAGACCCAAGGAGGGGAGCACAAGTAACCGGGTTCTAGGGTCCCGTGGGAGGCCATCTCGAGGAGTCGAGACCGGGTCTCCTAACCCTAGAATTGACAGTGTTACTTGACGCTCTCGTAGGGGTCTTGGGATGTGGGTTTGGCTATTCGTCGCGACCGTGGAATCCGTGTTTTATACAGGCTCATATTGAAAACACGGACGTCCTAGTATATCCAATATTTCATATATGTTCTTCTGCTGCAATGTTCTGTGATGAGATCATATTACTGCCTGAGACGAATGCTTATACTATATATATATGCTGATATATAAATATTACTGCTTTCGTTTCTTCTGTGATGCTTAGGAAGCATAAGCTGATGGGATTTTTATTAATGAGATTAATAAAAGAAAAGAAACCTAAAGATGTTGTAGAATCAAAACTTTATAAAAAAGGGTAGCTACAGTTTTGCTTTGCACAGTGATATATCTGATATGTCCTGCACCTTATTCGATGAGGAAAGGACCGAGATCACTTCACCGGGAATGACTCCTTTAGCGAAACTGGCAGATGCTACAAAACGCGGTTTGTCTTTTGAATGTTTTTAGTGTTTTGCTTTGCACAGCGGTATATATGATATATCCTGCACCTTATTCGATGAGGAAAGGGCCGACGATCCCTTCACCTGGAGTGACCCCTTTAGCGAAACTAAGAAAAGCCTCAAAAACACTCCTTTTCAAAACTTCACTTGATTCTACGACGATATCAAGTTCATTACGCTCAAGGTTTTCTGAAAAACCTGCGTAGCCCTCCGTCATTTCAGATAAGTACTACTTAGTATTCGTGCTACGGTAGTTTGGCATTCGTCAAGGCGTAGTGTACGGTAGCTAACTAGTATTTATCTACTTATGCATATGATGCAGATTGGATTAGGGTATTCGTACGACGTTATTTGGCATTCGTCAAGGGTCGTACGGGTGGGTTTAATTCAATCAAGAAATGTACGGGTTGAACTTGACTAGTGGACTATAGGTTGTTTGGCATTCGTCAAGGTCATAGAACACTAGGGGTAAAAGTTTTATCGGGAATTTCAAGCGTTGAAATTTGCAATGAGATTGCATACCTCCTATGAGATAGTTGGATCCCGATACCCACTGCGAGTAAGTGTTACTCCTGGGAGAGTTTTACACAGGACAATTAGTCATTCAAGTAGGTGTCTAGAAAAGTGTTAACGGGGTTACGCCTCAGGGAAAACGAGGTTTACTTTAATTAGGTCCGTGCGAAAGCACGGGGAACCTCCCTCAAAGTACCGACACTGATCTGGCTGAAAGATTGACGAAATTGTAGGGTGTAATTAATCCCGGCTAATCTTACCTTTTAGGTTTTTAAGGTAGATTTGATAAAAACAGTGGGAGACATCCTGATTAGATAAGATAATAACCAATCTAATCTTGCAAGAGCATACGCTAAAGTGTTTTTCTTCTCTCTCTCTCCAAGTAGCGACCATTTCAGGCCATAATCAAGATAATAATATGGATGTATTGACTGAACCCAATTATTGTACTGTGCAAGGGAACGTTGGACCCGTTCTTTCTTATAAGAGTTATAAGACTGAACATGAAACAGGAGAATATCTGAATTCTCACGCCGCCCAAAAGAACATGCATGTTGATGCATCTTCTTCGGGTGTGTTTGTTATTGAGAACTGTTTCTCAGTTCACCCTACGTCCTGGGTATTAGATACCGGATCAGGATCCCACATATGTAAACAGTTACATGGGCTACGTAAAGGTAGAGAACTGGGAAAAGGTGATCATTCCGTTCAAGTAGGGAACGGTGCAAGTATTGTAGCCAAAG
Organism: Agapanthus africanus; assembly: GCA_030015575.1. Classification (NCBI taxonomy): domain Eukaryota; kingdom Viridiplantae; phylum Streptophyta; class Magnoliopsida; order Asparagales; family Amaryllidaceae; genus Agapanthus; species Agapanthus africanus. Next base: position 361,423,608 of record JASDDO010000012.1, read on the forward strand.
CAGTTGGCGAATATCACCTTGTATTACCAAGTCGTAATACACTGATTCTGAATGAGTGTTATTATATACCGATCATGATGTGCAACATTATTTCAGTTTCTTTATTAAGTAAAGAAGGATATAATTTTGTAGTACAGGATAATGTTATGAACATATTCCTAGATCAAAGGTTGATTGCATCAGGCTCGTTACATAATGGCATATTCATTCTAAATCAGAATACAGTTCTAAATATACAAAACACACACAAGAGGAAAAGTTCAGATATGAACGAATCCTTCTTGTGGCATTGTAGACTTGGTCATATCAATGCGACATGACTGGCTAAGTTACATAAGGATGGTTATTTGAATCCGTTCGAATTATCATCTTATGATACTTGCCATTCATGTCTCAAAGGAAAAATGACCAAAGCTTCGTTTAGTGGACACGGAGAAAGAGTTACCGAACTCTTAGGACTGGTACATAGTGATGTATGCGGTCCCATGTCTACGCATGCCAGGAACGGTTCTTCCTACTTCATTACATTCACTGACGATCTCTCTAGATACGGACATGTGTTTCTAATAAAACACAAGTCTGAAGCTTTTGAGAAATTCAGAGAATATAAGCACGAAGTAGAGAACCAAACGGGCAAAAGTATTAAGATTCTTCGATCTGATCGAGAAGGTGAATACTTAAGCAATGAGTTCCTAGATTATCTAAAAGAGAATGGGATTCTCTCTCAGCTTACTCCTCCTTATACACCACAGCACAACGGTGTATCGGAGCGGAGGAATCGCACCCTATTAGATATGGTGCGTTCTATGATGAGTACAGCTGAATTACCTATTTCCTTCTGGGGGTATGCGCTGGAGACAGCCATACACCTATTGAATATGGTTCCTACCAATCAGTGCCTACCACTCCATATGAGATATGGAAAGGGAAGAGACCATCTCTTAAGTATGTTAAGATATGGGGTTGTCCAGCCTATGTCAAAAGACAAAATCCGGACAAACTCGAGGCAAGATCAGTCTTATGTAAGTTTGTAGGATATCCCAGAAATTCACAAGGGTATATCTTCTACCACCCCGAGGAACAAAAGGTGTTTGTTTCTCGACATGCTACTTTCTTAGAAAAAGGTTTTCTTATGAAACAGAATAGTAGTATTGAGGTAGAACTGGAAGAGGTTCCAGCAACACAAACTATAACAGAAGACGTGGTTGAACCAGTGGATTCAGTAGTACCCGACGAACCTCAGCCTCTCCGCCGATCTAGTAGGGTTTCTCATCCACCTGAGAGATACTACGGTTTTCTCATTGATGGTGGAAGCGAGGATTGCATCATAGATGATGATGACCCGACTAGTTTCGAGCAGGCCATCACGAGTGGTGACTCTGTGAAATAGCTGGATGCAATGCGATCTGAGATGGAATCCATGTACACCAATAAAGTATGGATTTTAGAAAATGCTCCTGAAGGGGTAAAACCCATTGGGAGCAAGTGGATTTTTAAAAAGAAATTTGGTGTAGATGGAAAAGTTGAGACTTTCAAAGCTAGACTTGTAGCAAAGGGTTTTCGTCAACGACCAGGTGTGGATTATGACGAAACCTTTTCTCCGGTGGCTATGCTTAAGTCCATCCGGATCTTACTTGCTATTGCTGCATACCATGACTACGAAATCTGGCAAATGGATGTTAAGACCGCCTTTCTAAACGGTGATTTAGAAGAGTGCGTGTACATGACTCAGTCAGAGGGCTTCGTAGATAGTGGGAGCAGCGGAAAGGTGTGCAAGCTGCTTAAATCTATTTATGGGTTAAAGCAAGCATCGCGAAGTTGGAACATCTGTTTTGATGTTGTAGTCAAAGAGTTTGACTTCATCAAAAATATAGATGAACCTTGTATCTATAAGAAGGTAGCAGAGGGTAAGGTTGTCTTCCTCGTATTGTACGTGGATGACATACTCTTGATAGGAAATGATATTCCTATGCTGCAATCAGTCAAGCTCTTCTTATCACAGAGATTCTCAATGAAAGATCTAGGTGATGCCTCCTGCATATTGGGAATCATGATCTATAGAGATAGATCTAAACGGATATTGGGATTGTCCCAATCCAGGTACATTGACACCATAATAAAGAGGTTTAGTATAGAAGAATCCAAGCGTGGGAACCAACCCACAATCTCTGGACTCACTCTCTCCAAACAGATGTCTCCCAAGACTGATTTGGAGAGAGCTCGCATGCAAGGGATACCCTATGCTTCGGCAGTAGGCTCTATCATGTATGCGATGCTATGTACCAGACCCGATGTAGCATACTCACTAAGTGTAGTGAGTCGGTATCAAGCAGATCCTGGAGAGAGTCATTGGACAGCTGTGAAGAACATTCTCAAGTACTTACGAAGGACTAAAGAGATGTTCTTGGTGTATGGTAATGGAGAACTCCAGGTAGAGTCCTTTACCGATTCCAGCTTCCAAAGTGATAAGGACGACTCTAAGTCGCATTCGGGTTTTGTCTTTACCCTCAATGGAGGGGCGGTATGTTGGAAGAGTTCCAAACAGGATACCGTTGCAGACTCAACGATGGAGGCTGAATACATCGATGCCAACGATGCTGCCAAAGAGGCTGTCTGGATCAAGAAGTTCATTAGTGAACTTGGTGTGGTTCCATCCATTGAGCATCCAATACCTCTGTATTGCGATAACAATGGAGCTGTGGCATTGGCCAAGGAACCCAGGTCCCATCAAAAGTCCAGACATATTCTGAGGCGGTATCACCTGATCAGGGAGATAGTTGATCGCCGGGAGATCGAGGTCAGGAGAGTAGATACGAAGGACAACACTGCGGATCCATTCACGAAGGCTATTCCCCAGATACAGTTTGAGAGATTATTCGGGATGCTAGGTATGCGATACTACAGCAGCTGGCCTTAGTGCAAGTGGAAGATTGTTAGTTATGTATATGCCCTAGAGGCCATTGTTGTACATATGATGTATATTATAATGGATGCTGGGATATATATAGAGATGACTTTCTTGCTCGTCATGATAGTATGCTATTTGGTTTCACTTTATCTTAACATGTTGACTTGTATTGGTTTACTGTTTTACTCTCACATGTTGATAAAGCCCTTAGGACTTGTACTCGACTACTGGGACTATGATGAGATCATACTAGTGGGGCCGCGGTAGTCGATGAGTACATCCTATAACTGTTCCTAATGGAGGGTATATCGAGATAGGGCATCGATACACCAGAGTAGACTAGCGTATACGCATCTTGACCCATATGATGGGCGATGGATGATCCCATATCCATCGGTGTTGGACATCAAGGATGGTATACGGGTGCTCAGTGGAGACTGGGTACACTGGACGGACTCGCCGAGAACTCCCAGATGGTGATATACCACACGTCAGATGGCAGTTCTCCGGTGACACTGGTACAGGGTAGTCTGTAGACCAGAGATCGTCATAGAGTCTTGTGTGATTCCCACTGTGCTTTGATTTCCACCTTACCACGTCCAAGAGGGCGTGCAAAACGGTGGCTTTTGGGTACAGTCCCGAATCACATGTAGGCAATGAGCGATAGGAGGGGATTCGTCTCTCCCGGTATAGGGAGTTGATGTTGTGCTGTGTTCGATTGGCTATAACTGGAAGTCCCTGGCCAGGGCTGATATGGAGATTTACTGGTAAGTGTTACTAGTAGTTTCTCGACCAGTTATGAGCCACACATCGACACGACTTATCGGTTACTGGGGTCTGACGTATACCACCCCTAGACTTGATATGCGACATATCAGACGAACAGACCGGACTTTACGGGAGTGTTACTGATCGGATTCATAGGAGAACGCACAAGCTAGCTTGTTGATCTTCTGATCGCTCAATACCTGGGTGGCTGTTACGTTTAGCTGACCGCTTGCAGCTTGTGGGTGTTTGATATGATCATCACCTGCTACCGGCGTATTGACGATTCTTTAGAGTCCTACACAGAGGTTTCTTGGCTCAGGCGAAACGGAGTAGAGGCACATATGTGATATGTGCAGGACCGAGAATAATGCGATATGGGATACCATATTATATTCTCGCGATATTTAGATATGAACCGGGACATCGGATCAAGTGTTGATTCGATGAATCGGTACAAGATATATTAGTCGGTAATATTTGATATAGCCGGATCATCGATTCAAGTGTTGATTCGATGATTTAATGTATAATAATATATATGATATATTGTATTACATTATATAATATTGGCTCGCTTTATTATTTCATTTTCTCAGTGGATGATACATTGATATATATGCGATATATGTTAATTGTATTATTTTTCTTTGTTGCAAATCTATAATATATATATGTGATATATATTATTGTGACATGATATGATTAATTGTTAAACAAGTTTAAGGATGATTAATTGAGGTTAGGGTTTGATTGGGTTGGATGCTTCATGCACCTTCTAGAAGTTTTATTCTTTTGTCATTCTTAAGATATTATGGATGACACATTCTTTAACTCAACCAAACCCTAACTCTAGTTATTTCTCTACACATTCTTATCCACTCATCCTTAACCATGGTTTATATATCAATCATATTCACTTCTTTCTATTCATCACAAAAGGATTAATTCATTATCTTTTTCCATTATCATCTTCTTCTTCTCTCTTGAAGAAGCTCACTTGATTTTCTTTATGTGATGAATAAATATGAGAAAATGATTTAAAAAGAAAGCAAAAATACTACTCTTTCATCCTCATCTCATCTAGCCCATAGGATTAGTGTGTTCATCTCTTTTGAGTGAGAAAGCTTGAGTCTTTGCAACTTCAAGGTAGATCATCGGAGATTTGGAATACTTCAAGCTAGCATGGATCGTTCGAGTCGTGGAGCCTCTCATGAGTCCGGGAGATCGTGGATCGCAGCAAAGGGACTTCTACTCGGAGCTTGTGAAGTGAAGGAGCGGACTACAAAGGTTGTAAACCCTCACACTTAGATAAAAGTTATCATCTTGCATGTTTAAACCTAATAATCTAGCAAAGATCCCGGCTTTGGGTTGTTCGGCACGTCTAAATTTTTATCCGGGCATGTTTGATGCCTTATGAACCTTCATAAGAGTGCCTAGGAACACTACAATTGCGACTGCTGTCATGAACCTGGATAGTAAAAAATGGCAATAGTAGGAATACCCGGCCACCCCCTTGAAACATTTATGTTTTAGATTTTTTATGTACTTGTTACCGAGAACTGTTTTCCCAATCAATTCTGACTCCAGGGTATGTATTTACCGGATTTGGATCTCACATCTGTACGATGAATTTTTAAATGAATTTTGCTTACACATCCTTCATGCGACCGTTAATACTTCTTGAGGTACCAACGACCGATTACAAAATTCGTTTGTACTTTAAAACGTACTTCCTAGTCTTGTAACACCTAAGGCTTTTTAGCAGTGACTCCCAAACCAGTTGGTCTAAGGCACTAGGTGATGAAGCACCCTCGCTAAATATTTTTCTATTTTTGCAGCCTTAAGTAATCACAAAAACCAGTGTTCATTTTTTTTCTTTTTTTATTCTTTATTCACACTTGTATTTTTTTTTTATTTCATTTTCTTCGTACTAAGGACTTTAGACAAGAGCATTTCAATGTCTCTTCTACTATTCCAAGTTTCAAGGTGCGTGATTGTGCAAATTGTAGGGTATATATTTTTAGAATCTAGACTTAAGCTAGGAACTATTTTTCAAACTTATACTCTAATAAGAACATCAATACTTTTCCTTTGTTTCAACTTAGCCCAAGAAGTGAACTCAAAATTTGCCTATTTCTAAATAAACTACAAAGACATATACTTTCTACCGTTAAACTTTAAGGAAGGTTATTTTTAGGGTTTTTAATTTACTACGTCTAAAATCTAGTTGTTCCTAGCTAGTTAACCTATTTGTCAAACTCTAGTCAAATAAGCCAAAATTGAATACAATAATTTTTATAATTTTTCAAAATTTTTCAATTTTTATGGGTTTTCAAATAAGTATGCAAATGCAAAAAATATGTACAAATGAATGCGAGGGAAGAAGACGTACCGAGCATACCCCCAAACTTAAACTTGACAGTGTCCTCACTGTCATGCTACACCAAGAGCGTCAAAATGCTGGCACTCCCCTGTTTATTTATTTATAAAAAATTTTATATTTTTTTAATGTTTTGATTTTTTTATATTGTTAATAGAAAAAGAAAACAAAAGATATATATACATATATACAATAAGGTCCTCCCAAAACTAAGCAAGGCCTTACATAAGCCAAAGGTGAGCACCAACCATTCAAAAATCTTATCGTGGTAATGGTAGGGTTGGTGAAAGAATGGGGTGGAAAGAAAAGAAATGAGAAGCACACGAGACCGAATGGGAAGAAGAGTGGAATATGGTCTCGGCGGAGGAGAAGAATGGCGGAAAGGAGAAAGAAGTGGAGTACGATCTTGAGGGTGTAACTCGAGTGAGTAAATTAGCGCAATTTGTGATGACCGAAGTGTTAAAAGTGATTGTGCTAATCTATCAACTCGTCAAGAATGGGGTCAAATCCCTCAAGATTCGCAAGAAGGCATAGGTACGCCGAACTTGGTATTGGCGATGAAAACGTAACGGTTTCTTGCACGGTCGGAACGATAGGAAGGACGAAAGGGAGTGAATTAGGGATAGGCTCATTCTCACCGTAATAAACTGTCTTGAATTTGAAAGATTCCATCAATGGTTCGAAACGACTGTAAGCAACCGAGTTTGATGGTTCAACTAACTCATCTGAAAATTCAAAGGACTCAAACTCGGGCGGTGAGTCTGCAACATCGTCCGAAAAAATGAAACACTCATAAGTGTTATCGGCTGTGAGAACTGTGCCAGATTCAAAGGAAAATTTTTCAAGCTCACGGTCTTCAAGCGTGATCTTGTGCGTGGTCGGAACGACGGAAAGGAGGGAGGGTGATATAGCAGTTAAAGGTTCAGGAGGCTGGATTGGAAAATCTGACACATCAAACAAAAATGGTTCAACCTCAATATTATCCTCAAGACTCTCCTCAATACTATCCTCATAAGACTCCTCAACAGTTAACTCATCCATGCCATTATCATCAAAATCAAGACGCATATGAAGTTCGGGAGAAACAATTAATGACTCGGGATGATGAATTGGACATAAAATTTCACTCAAATCGACAGGTTCATCATCCAAAATATTCCCGGCGTCTATATCCTCAATCAAGTGAAAATCAATATTTTCTGACATCTCATCAAAAGCATGGATATTTATCGATTTAGGTTCTAGATTAGAGGTGTAAAGATCAAACGGATTAGGTGCGGTTTCACTCGAAAGGGATTCCTCATAATTTGGCAAATCAAACACTACAAAGTCACACAACTCATCATTTTGGACACATGTTTGAAAATTGGAGTTGTTGGATTCAATTAGGTATGGGTAGGTTTGATTTGGAATTGTGTAGAACTCACTCGCTCCTCTCAAATTCTCACTCTGTCCAACCGCCTCCTCATACATTGAAAAATTTGGAGCTAGTTGGAAACAAGCTACCGGTTCACTAGGTTGTTTAAGGGCGGCCATGGACGCTTCCACATTCCTAGTCATTTTGTTTGTTGCTGCAATATAAGCTTCCAACGACTCTTCCAAACTAGACTTGGGTGGTAAGTGGGTTTCGGTAAAAGATTCGAAGTTGTTTGGATACGTGAAACTCCCAAAAAGCTGTGTAGAAACAGGGTCTAGTGAAGGTGGGAAATTCGGGTAGGACTGGTAGGAAGTGGATGGGTGGACAGGAGTAAGATCAACCTGTGGATAGAAAGGTGAATGAACTTGTTGATCCCTATAACTAGATGAGTTGAGAGGGGTGAAAGATCGGCTACGAGATTGAGAAATATGCTCAGCAATGGACATCGGTATAGGAGTTACAGCAGGACTCGAAAAAGTGGTATCAATGTACGAAGGTGGTGAAGGTTGACATGGTTGACACAAAGTGGGTTGCAAAGTCGAACTGTTTTTCCTAGACGCTTCTATTTGATTATTCAAAGAAATTTTGGGCATGGAAGGATCGTCTTTAAATCGACCGAAACAATTGACGTACGAGACAAAGTTAGGTTCGGGATACCAAAGTTCGGCAAGAGATTTATGATGTGAGGTACCCACGATAGAAGAAAGGGGAAAAGAAGGTTAGGTGGTGAAATGATTTCTTAGTGGGAAAAATTTGCAAGTTGTTTATAAAAGATTTTTCCTTTTTCCTCTTTTTTCTATTTGGAACTGTTTGCAAAAATTTTTTTTTTATAAAGGGCTAAGACACACTTTCGATCAACCAAAAATACACAATCAGGCATAAATCTAGGATTACCTAGGTCAGCTAGACAGCTCCTAACTGTTCCAAAGGGCTAGAGATAGGACCTCAAACCGCCTCTTCACTGCCAATTGCGGTCAGGTAAGTGCCAGATAAGTGGGAGGCTCCCCGCTATAAGTAGCGGTCCTAATTAAGTAACCAGTTGCCTTAGACATACTTGCCTAGACACCGCAAAGTCAGGTTAGGATAAACGGTCGATGCCTATAACAAGTCCTCTGTCCTATTGAGCGCGACGTCCTTAGGGCTGAGTCTAGTATTTTGTAATTAAGATATGGTCAATGCAAATGCCTTATGTGATTTCTGGGGTCCTGGGAAGGGTAATGAAATCCCCACCCAATTTGAATTGGTCAAAAGCCCCTTAATGTCAGTTTTAAAGATATGCAAAACAGAAAAATCACTTGCAATCAAATCTTTTTATTTTATGCGCGGCGCAAAGAATCCTGCACAAGATTGTTATTTGGAAGGGGAAAATTTTTAAGCGCAAAGAATCCTGCAGGAGATTTTTCAGAGGAGATTTCAGAGATTTGCAGAGGAGGAGATCATAAGACTTACAGATATTTTTTATTTTTTTAAATTTTTTTTACCGCACTTCTGCCTTTTTTTTTGACTCGACCAAAACGCGGCGGTTCCGCTGCCGCAGGTAGGCTCTAGCGGCGGTTCCGCGGTGGAAGGAACGGATCAATTCTCCGGATTTTTTTTTGTCGTCACCAGATCACCGCGGTTGACTTGTTGACTCGGTCCTCCAAATTTCTTCTGTTATCTGTTGTGATATTCCTCTGTTTGTTCAGATTTGATATTTGCTGTTTTGATCTCTGAAGATTTCCAGATCCGAACTTAATTGTAGATCCTGCAAAATTCAAACAAAGATACCCTTCACAAAATAACAAAATGATAAATTTTTATATTTTTTTTTATTTTTCAGTTTTTATGATTTTTTTAATTTAGATTAACCCGAAATTGCAAAAAGGAAATACTACGCCATCCCCGGCAACGGCGCCATTTGATTGATCTCAAAAACTATCTATTACCGCAATCAAGAACGGCGTTGCTTGGTAGCTAGCCGGTGAGTATGCGTCGATCCACAGGGATGTTGTGAATTTCCTAATCGCTCTTATGAGTTAATTCCAAACGGTGTGAATGGATTAATTAAATCTAAAAACTAAATTAATCTAGGGCAATTGAATTAAAGATCTAACTATCTAACTAGGGCAAGGAATTAAATTTAATCTAGGGCAGAGAATGAAAAATTACCTGGGGCAAGAATTGAAATTACCTACTTACTTTACAGATGGCTCTCTCCAAACATCAACACAAGACTTGTCAGATCTGAATTTCTGAAATGAAAAGAGGTATTGATGCTCTCCAAAAGAATTCTAAATTTTATTCATAGAAAGAGGCATAGGGATGCATAGCCTTTACAATGATTTAGAGTTCCTATTTATAGAGGATAGGAAACCCTAGATTACAATTGGTTCGCATGTCTACATTTACCAAAATCTCCTTAGAAAGACCTAGTCAAAGTAGACTCCAAGCTTTGGTAAAATTTTATGTCTCTGTCTCTTTAAAAGGAAGTATTGGGCCTTGAAATTTCCTTTGTTGGCTCTTCGGTCATTGGGCTTCCTTATTATTTGGTTCTTTTATTAAAATAGCTTCTATGTTTCTTCCAGATCTCCAGTGAATAATTGCGGTGGACTTTTAACCGTTCGCTTTGTAATCTTGTCCTTTGCATTGCCTTGTACTTTGTGAATTTTATCTTTGATGTAGCCTTGATCAAGAGTCTTCTGTTTGTTGGTCAAAGTCCACTTTTGCATCGTATTTTCATCATTTTCACTGTTTTCTGTCCAATAACATGTAACCTGTAATATGTAGCAGACATGCGTCAAAAGCACCTGTTTATTTATAAAACGAATAAGAATGGGGAATATAATAATACAATATTATGGTGTGAACAACATACAGAGCTTCATGAATCAAAATTGCTAAAAAAAATATATACAAGAGTATATGCGAAAGAACTTTTGTTGGTTTTCAGTTAAATACCGCCAAGTACAAAAGTAGCAGTCATTATAATCTACCCCCCTTAAAATAATTTTGTCCTCAAAATTCCTAGGAAGGGACTGGTACAAGGTTTAAAAGAGACATGGATGATGTTCCCACATGTCGTCTTTGCGCTCCCAGGTCGACTTTCCTAGGGAGTCTTTTCTCCACAACACTATCTAACTGGACTACTTTGTTCCGTAGGGTCTTCTCTTTCCAATCCAAGATTTTGACCGGTTGTTTGATAGTCGTATTGGTTCCTACGATGATTTCTGAGTGGTCAAGTATGTGACTGGGGTTGCTCACATAACGATATAGGTAGGTGATGTTGAAAACATTATACATGCTATCTGAGAATGGTGGCAGAGCCAGACGATAGGTCACCTTTACTATCCGCTCCAAAATATCAAATGGACCGATAAAGCAAGGACCGAGCCTCCCATGCATCCTAAAATAGAACACTCCTCTATTCGTGGAGATCTAAGGAACAAATGATCTCCCGGCTGGAATTCCAAGTGTCGACGCTTCGCATCAGCCCACTGCTTTTGTTGATCCTGGGCTACACGCAGTTGCTCTCTGATCATGCGCACCACATCAACCATCTCTACAATCATCTCCGGTCCAAGAATCACTCTATCGCCGACATCATTCAAACTCAGCGGGGAACGACACTTCCAACCATAAAGCGCTGCAGATGGAGTCATCCCTATGTTGGCCTGATAACTATTGTTGTATGTAAACTCAACATGATGCAGTAATCCTCCCACTATCCCCTGAAGTCAAGCATACACGTCATGTCCTCTAGGATCCGAATGATCTCTCAGACTGTCCGTCCATCTGATGGTGATACACAGTGTTGAAACTCAGATTCATGCCAAGGCTGGCCTGAAGGTTCTACAAAAACTGGGATCGAAATCTGGAATCTAGATCAGAGACGATGCAAATGAGGACTCCATGCAGTCTCACAATCTCCTGTACGGTTCACCAGTGTTACGAAAAATACAATGAAAAACTAAAGGCTTATATTTTTGAATTTAAATTTACCTCCATATATCTCCATGTTAAGCTTTTCGTGGACTAACCGATTCGATAAGGAATGAAGTAGGATGACTTGGTGAGACGGTTCACAATCACACAAACTGCGTCGTTATCCTCTGTGATACAGGGGAATGCGATTATAAAGTCCATGGTGACATGTTGCCACTTCCACTCTGGAATGGAAAACGGTTGTAGTAAACCAGAAACCCTGTGATGTTTGGCCTTTACATGCTAACATATCAGATGCTTTGCTACACTTCAAGAGACTTCTCATTTCATGCCATGCCACCAATAATGCTGATGAATGTCCTCATACATCAGCGTGCTGTCAAAGTGTATGGAATATAGGGAGATGTGAGCCTCCTTCATCAGCTCCTCTTTAATAGTGCCGGCGAGCATACATAGTCAGCTCCCATACCGCAAGGATCCGTCGTCGTAAATGATTGTTGAATATAGTGCCCTCAAGGCAATTATTGTAATTGCAAGCACGCGATTATGATAATTGAGAGAGGACCTATACAGGTAGAACAATCTTACTCGAAATGATAGTATGCTATCTGGTTTGTCTTTATCATTGATGTGTACACATTTTACTTCTTATTACGTGTCGCTGATACATAATGATGAAGTCCGTAGGATTCTTACTTGACTACCAGCATTATGATGGCGATCATATACGTGAGAGATGGGTAGTCTATAAGCACATCCTTAAATGTCCCTAGTCGTGGGAGTATCGAGACTGGGCATCAATATTCTGGAGTACACTAGTGTATACGTTTCGAGACCTCGGCGAGGGGCGGTGGCCAGTCTCACAAGCCATTGGTGTTATGTCACCTAAAACAGTATACAGGTGCTCACTGGAGGTGAGTACACTGGACGGACTTATCGAGAACTTTTAGATGGTATTACATCTATTGTTAGATGGAAGTTCTCGAGTGGCACTAGTACAGGTTAGTCTTTTGACCTGAGATCGTCATTTGTCTCTTGTGAGTTCCCACTGTACTTTGATTACTACCCTACCACGGCTCAAAAGAGTTGTGCAAACAGGTATTAGTTGGGTACAGTCCCTAGCCACACGGAGGCAATGAACGATTATCGGGGATTCATCTCTCCTGATATTAGAAGTCGATGTCGTGCTGCGTTCGGTTGGCTATCACCCTAAATACGTGGCCACGGTAGATGAGATTTATTGATATGGGCTCAGTAGTTTCTTGGTTGGTGATGAGCTCGACTCCGACACGACTTATCGGGTTATCAGGGATCTGACGTTTCCACCCCCTAGACCCGGTATGCGATACTCTAAGACGAAGAGACCGGACTGTACGGAGATTGTCACATTCAAGCTCAGTAGGGTTCGGACGGACATGATTGTTGACCTCCCTTTTCGACAGAAACCTGGTCAGCCGTTATGTACAGCTAGTGCCGCTGACGAGCTTGTGGATTTTGGATTTATCCAGTAAATCACTGCCAGCGTATTGTCGAGTCTTTAGAGTCCCACACAGTGAGTTTTCCCGGTACAAGCGATATGATGTATATGACATATGTTAGTACATACAGGGTGTCAGATTAAATACTTGTACAGGTTACACGGATTTTAATCGGATGGTTGATAATACTAGCGGTTTAGGACTAAGCCAGATTATTAAATCAGGTTTTGATTTAATATTATATATATATATACATATATATTTAATATGTATATTCTAGTATTAATGTTCACTATTCATTTTCTCTCTCTTGGCTCTTCGTATTTTTGTATGAATATGCGTATATGTATTTCGATACGTATACCGGGCTGTATTCCCTATTTATATGGAATTTGTTCTAGAAGATGGACACTTCATTTATTGATTTTTCTTTTATAGAAAATCAAAAATGGGGTAGAGGATGAGGTGTTTTGTAGCATGGTAGAGAGGTATGGGTTAGTTATTATATAATATTTGTATTTGTGAATACCATTCTTGGATGGTTGCAAAAAATCAAGCCATTCATTCTAAACTTGATAGTTTTTTCCAACACAAGAAGAATTTTCCATTTTCCATGGTTTCTTCTTCTTCTTCACCTCCTCCTCTTTCTAGGTAGCTCACTTGAGTTTAGAAAAGAGAGAAAAAGATAGTAAGAATATTCCAACATCCCCACTCTCCATTCGTAGCGAGCTTGGAGCGTCGGTCTAATGTTATTTGCCCTAGAAGCCATTATTGTATAATACTAGTTTGTAAATTACATTTTGGAAGTTTGGGATATACACAGATATATTAACAGTCTTGCTCAATATAGTAGTATGCTACTTAGTTTGATTATACCTGAATATATGTATATGTTTCTTTTAGCATATCGCTTATACATATTGGTAGAGCCCTTAGGATCTTTGCTTGACAACCAGCATTATGACAGCAGTCACACTAGTAGGGGATGGATAGTGTATAAGCACATTCTTATACAGGTCCCTAGTCATAGGATTATCAAGACGGGGTATCGATACTCCAGTGTAGACTAGTGTATACGCTTCTCATCCTAGCATGGGAGATGGTATGTCCTACAGCCATTAGTACATCGTACTGGAGATAGTATTGTCACGGCCCGAAATATTAGCTCGTGACCAGCACTTAAATCACGCAACGTATAAAGGCGTAACGGAATTCAAGTAAGCTGAAACCCAGAAATCTAAACATTTTTATGAAAATAAAAGATGTGAAGTTTTGAAATAAAGGTATAATGAAATCAAGTTTTCTTAAATGCATGAAAAAGGAACATGAATAATGCAAGTGAAATTTACTAGTTTGAAAACATGTTTCGACTTTTAAAAAAAAATTGGGCAGCACCTCCTTTGTATATTTTGATCCAAAACCACAATACATGATAAAGTAAAGGCATCCCCAAGCGGGAGCTAGTTCTTCGCCAACCGGCGGATCACAACCACGAAAGACAGTGTATATAAGTATACGATGCCCAATGGCGAAGATCAGCATAAAAGATAAGGAAAAACAAGACATAAAACCCATCGCTCAAGTCTCGCACTACAAGTCTTGCTAAGTCTCATTTCTTATACAAATACTAGTTTTGATTTGATGGAGTTGACTAGATACAATATGAAATATAGATACAAGAGTGGGTACGATACAAATGTCCCGCCTACCAATGCAAAACACCCGAATGCAACAGTGTGCCAGCAAAGCCGCTACTGATCCATGCGGTCAACCTGCAAGAACTGTGGCACAACGGGGGGTGAGTTGCCAACTCGTGAGTAGAAAAAACATCTACAAGTAGAAATCGAATAAACAACGACTCCTAGGTCAACTATATCATGAAGATAATACGATGATATTTAGGGTGACCGGGTCGTCAAATGTGCCAACAATGTAATCAATACCGTAAGTATGCGGATGTAATCCAACAATATAACCAATATCTGTATGCATGTGGATCTCGTCCAACTATATAATCAATATATGTATGCAAGTATGAGGATATAAATCAACGGTGTCCCTCGCGACACATCAAAATCATGGAACATGGGTGTCCAACATCGACACCCGAAAACATCATGAAACCCGTGTCCAGCATCGACACGTAAATCCTCATATCTCGGGCTCCGTCTGTCCGGATCGGCCCAAGGGCTCCGTCAGTCCGGATCGGCCCATATCATCTCTCGTAACCGGCCGGTATCCTCCGGATATCCGCCGAGCCCAAATACAATCACCGGTAAGTAGTAGTCCCTCTTCCAGGATCACCGTCTGTAGCACAGCAATCTGTTCTCGCGCCGGGGTACCATACCGGGTCCACCATGTACCCGCAATCGGCCTCATCCAGCCCCTCGAATCGGGTTTCACATGTCACACATCTCAGAACCAAGAAAACGTATGGTGGACGCACTGAAATATCATATCAATAGAAACCGGGTTTTTAAAACAGTACTTACTTTCTTTTGAAATAGCCACGGTTCTCAAATCCAGAAATCTCATGAAAACAGCATATCTCAATGCGTAAAATCATAAAGCATGATGTATGCGACATATGATAGAAATGTAAGCATATCCGTATATCATGCAATACGGAACAGTGATATGATATATTAAGGGAAAACCGCTCTTTTAAAATGATTCCAGTTTTTTTAAATATATTCTACGGTTCCCAATTTCTCCAAAGTCAATGCAACACCGTCTGTGCAATAAGTATGTACGCAGGCATGGATGCACAAAGATATATGTACGCATGTATGAGTGTACAAGTGAGTATATACGCAAGTATAATATGCAGGGAGTCATATCATGATGCAGCAATCCTACTGTGTAGTGGCATGGCAATTATCGATGATGAGGTGTGTGAGCTGGCTAATCTGTGTAAGTGTAACATACGCATCATCGATAATGGTGTAGGTGTACTAGCACAGATAAATATATATGATGCAATGAGAATAGCATGAAATGCAACATAAGGTAAAACGTCAACTAAAAGCTATAAGGTATACGTATCTAACATGACCGAGTCGGTGAATCTATCAATCGGCATAAAGTCTCACAACAACGCGCACAGTACTATACATCGTACGGCAACCTCTAGGCACGGGTATGGATCAAACAACAAGTCAAACTCATCTCGCATGGAAAATCATCGTACGACGGCATTAAACCAATAGGGATCCTATCAACCTATAAGACAATGAGGGTATGGCTTAATATCACGTACGGCCTATCATTCATGATTCACAACATTCTATATATATCTATATACCTATGTCTCAGGTCACATCCATAACAATCTCGTATCAGGGGACCGGCAAGGTATCAATCGACTCTTATCCGTATACCAACATAACACCAAGTCATTATATCGAATCGTACATCCTTTATATCACATTTATATCTCACATCGAATCAAAAGTTATATATATATATATATATACATTCTACCATTACTATAAGCATACTTATGTAATCTAACATACACACCCGAACCATACAATCATTTTTTTTAAAAGATGCGAATCGTAGTTTTGAGAATAGGGCCTGCGGTGTTTTTAAGGAAAAGATATCTTTTGAAAATTCGTAACTTCCCTCAAGGTATCTGTTTAAAAGATACATACAATTCTTCAGTTTGGAAATAGGTATGGTTCGGATGACACAATTACGTCGGCTATCTAGTCCTATAGTACCATAAACGGCAATATCGTCAAAAGTCATCCTCAAAATCCGTCATCACGTATTAGTCGTATCAAAACACTTCTAACTATCCTGTAGTTTATAATATGGTTTCACTAAATATCTTTTAACTCCAACCCTAGTTTCCTAATCTAGGTTTTCTTAACCATATGCTACAAATCGGTTTCCACCAAAACTTTGCGGGGGTGCTATACACCATCCACCCGACTTCCCCCGTAGATATAGATCTACACACATTGATCCTCGCTTGCTGGAGTCGATGACGCCACGCTCATCCTCGCTGTCTTGAAATCCATGTGGGGGTTCCTACATCTAATACACAATCGCAAATACGTATTAAAATCAAGTCGGAAAACCAAAACGGCACACGTTTTGCTCATGGGTTAAAACCTATAGCTTACGCCTGCAAAACCACCAAACAACCCCCGTCGCTGAAGTACAAACATCAGACGACGGAACACAAAATCAAATACCAAATCCCAAATTAAAACGAAGTCGCAAAACAATGCAGCAACTCAAGAAAATGGTCCCAGATTTTACCCTAAGTGAAATTTGCTAATTTTGCACATATGGAGGGTCTAATTTACTGGAGATAAAGCCCTGGACCAAACACGGATCATTTCTACTCTACCCAGGCTACAATTTGCGGCCAAAATGAGTAAATTTGCGGCCAGAACTTGGAGTGGGGGTCTCAGGTTTTGGGTATAGGTTCTAGGTTTCCTGCACATCTCTCAGTCTTTGCTAAATATTTTTCAGGTCACCCGGGTTATAGCAGATCACCAAAACACATCACAATTCTCACAAATTCCCGATATCGGGGTTTCTCAGTTGGCTAATTGGGGTTCTAGCCTCTAGTTTAGTCCAATATATCATCACTACAGGGGTTGTAGGGTCCCTACTGACCTCAATTACACCTTTGGATTCAAATCAAACCCTAATCCTCAACTTGGAATTTCAAAGTTCACTATACAACACGATATCGATTCTAAACACGTAAGGATGCTAAAGAGAATGAAATACAACTCTAATGGTGCATAAATTACCTCATTTGGCAACTCAAGAAAATTCTTAAGTTGCCCCCAAGTCTTCAAAATCAAAATTTTCTTGGTCCAAGGTGCATCTAGTGAGCTTGTGCATGTTTTTTGTGAAATGGAGGTGTTGTTTTGAGTTGGTTTGGATGGTGAAGTGAGGGGTGTTTGAGGAGGGGGGAGGGGGTGCTTCCATGGGAGAGGAAGGGGAATGAAAGATGAAGAAAATAATGAAGAGGGAAGAGAATGGCCCAAGTCAACCAAGACCCCTCACCCGCTCTTTCTCTCTCTTGCCCATACTTCTTTCTTTATATTTTCTTTTCTTTTCTTATATTTTCTTTTGTTTTCTCTACTCATTTAAAGTAAGCACAAATAAAAACCAAATGAAGCCATGGTTACAAAATGTGAAAAATGGCATGGTGCATGTCATGTGCACAAAACAAGCTTAATGCACGATTAGCGATATTTAATCGCGATTAGCTTTAAAATAGAATATAATAATTATAAAATTTCATAATTTGCTTAAATCATATAAAACGCTCTCATTTCAGAAATTTCCATAATTTTCCAACTATTTTCCACTTTATCGGTATTTAATTATACCGCATTATTAAAATATTCACAATATTTATTATTAAATTATAAAAATTCCCAAAAATAATATTTTATTTTTCTGAAATGTTACAAGTGTGTAGGTGCTCATTAGGTTATAAGTACACTGGACAGGGCTCGTGAGGAACTGATGGTTGGTACTATACCTATCGTCAGGTAGCAGTTCCCAGGTGACATGAGTACAGCTAAGTCTGTTGACTTGACATCGATACTTCGCCTCGAGTGTGTTCCCGCTGTTCTTACATTACTACCCTACCACAACTCAAAGTATTCATGCAAACAGGTAGTAGTTGGGTGCAGTCCCGATGCACTTGGAGGCAGTAGCGGTTAGATAGGATTCGTCTCTCCCGGTATTGGGGGTTGATATCGTGCTGTGTTCTGAAAGCCATTACACAAAGTCCCTGGCCAGGGCAAGAGAGATTTACTGGTAGGTACTCCAGTAGTTTCTCAGGATATTTTAGGCTCTACTCCGGCACGACTTATTGCGCTATTAGGGGTCTGACGATTACCGCCCCCTAGGCCCGATATGCGATACTCTTAGACGAACAAACCGGACTATACGGAGATTGTAACAGATAGGCTTAGTAGGAGTTCGGATGAGTTTGCTCATCGTCCTTCTTATCGACAGATACCTGGGTAGCCGTTACATGTAGCTAGTACCGCTGACATGCTTGTGGTTAAACCCACTGCCAGCGTATAGTTGAGTCTTTAGAGTCCCACACAGAGGGTTTCCCTACTTCGGGTGAATCGATGCAGAGGTCGTATGGTTTTATGATCGGTTCGATCATATACGTGTACTTGTGTACGCATCATGATTCAGATGAATAATACTAGTAGGGTTTGGTTTAAGCCGGATCCTAGTATTAGATTATTGGATTAGTTTTGTCTCTTTGTATTCATATTTTTCGGAATACGGATACATGTATGTATATACGGTGATGGGTATTCTTGTAATTTACTCAAGAGTGCTTCTAGAAGAAGACACCTCATTTCTTGTATAACCATTTAGATTAAATGGTTAATGAGGTGG
This sequence comes from Agapanthus africanus, assembly GCA_030015575.1. Lineage (NCBI taxonomy): Eukaryota > Viridiplantae > Streptophyta > Magnoliopsida > Asparagales > Amaryllidaceae > Agapanthus > Agapanthus africanus. The sequence goes on from JASDDO010000012.1 coordinate 361,442,882, forward strand.
AGGTATGGGTGTGGATTTTCATTAAATGAAGCATGACTACTTGGTGACTCATGGAGGTGACTCATCTTGTGACTATTGAATCATGCTTGATATTTTCATTTGTGAATTATTGTATGCTTCATTCATCACAAGACTTTGCCATCTTCATTCCATAATTATCTTCAACACTCTCTCTCCTCCAAGATCTCTTCATCTTCCTTAAACCCTAATTGTTTCATGTTGAGAAACATAGGGTTCTTGAGACTAAAAAATCCATAATCACTCTTTACATCCTCTAGGCTACTTAGATTAGAGAACTAAGTACCCTAGTTACCTCGGTATTGAGTTTGGAGCTCGAACTATAGACTCTCGGGTGGGTCGTCTTTGACTCGAGGAGGATGACCTAGCAAACGCGATCCGTATACTTCGAGGAGCTTAAGACGACGAGGAGGAGAATAAGAAGACCTGAAGGAGTTGATACTAGGAGGTATAACTTTCTTACATAGTAGTTAAACCTCTTAGTAAATTAGCAAGTTAGGGTTTGTTATCGATCCTGGAGTTCAAGTCGGCGTTGTGAAGCCCACAAAAATCGTTTTTTGCATATTCCGCCTCTCCGTGAACCCGCGGGGTGCGCGACATCGACTTACAGGTCGATTCATTAGGTGAAGCCTGTAGGGTTTCTAGGCACGTGCACAAGGGTCTACGAGGCATCAACCATGCCTGATTAAAATTTTAGCCGTGCCGAACTGTAAGTCTACGTTAGCGCCCCGGCAGTCTACAGATGCCAAATGCGGAACAAAAACTTTTTAACTGGCGCTATCGTATACTTTAACCCGGATCTGCCATTATTGCTAAACTAACAAACTGTAAAGAGTGTAGAAAGATTGTACCGAACGATCCGAGTCCTTCGTTCTTCAACCATCATCCCACGCTCCGTTGCGGCTGCTCCGATCTCGTCGATCTCCGATCTCCTCGTCGAGGTGGCACCACATGATCGGTTGTTTAAACGGGCTCCCGCCTCTGACTCGAGGCAACTCGATCGTCAAGTTTGCTAAAAGAGACGACCAAGAATGATGTAGAGAATGAGTAGATGACTTTGTCTCACTTCTTCCATGTCCGTGGACGATCGGTAAATGAAGTTGCCGAGGAAATCGGGTGATGGAATGAAATGAGCTGTGAATTCCATACACCCCAAAAATCTATCATATCTTTTAAACAAATGAATCAAGTAACCAAATGAGAGAGGGGAGGGGCCTTTCTTATATAGAGAAGGAGGAGGGTGAGTGTAGGAGCAAAGAAGAAGGGTGATAATAAACCTAAAGCTTATCATAACCATTCAACAAAGCATGAGTCACAAAGAGTGATTAATGCAAACCAATGAACATAAAACAACTCTCCCTTGCTTTAAATGAATCTTTAATGGCACTAATGACTCACTAGCCTCATCATCACCTCTAGAAGCTTCTAGAATGATGACTCACTCATATCTGAAGAAAAGATAAATCCGTCTTTAACCGAATGTTAAAAGACGGCTGATAGAAAACTGGAAACTGGCAACTTCCGAAAGTGATCCTGAAACGACTTTCAGGATAACCCCGAAACTGTATAAATATACCCGCATTTGTATTACGACCGAATACAAATGCAACTGAGACAAAGATATTATACCTACTCAATATAATACTCGGATCCGGCTTAAACCAAAGCCAACCAGTATCATCTGTCCGAAAATCGACACGTGCGTAAACGCACGTGCATTTTCCGAACCCTGCCATAAAACCATACGGCCTCTACAACGTTTCGCCCGAACTTGGGAAACTGCCTGTGGGGGACTCTAATGACTCGTCAGTACCCTGGCAGTGGGTTTAAACACAAACCGTCAGCGGCACTAGCTATGCATAACGGCTGCCCATGGACTGACCTCAAGGGAGACTAATGAGCGCACTCAAGGGTGGCCGATGAGCGAACTCATCCAGAAACCCTACTGAGCCTAACAGTGACAATGTATATACAGTCCGGTCCGGTCCGTTCGTCAATGAGTATCGCATATCTGCCTAGGGGCTAGTACCGTCAGACCCCCAATAGCAGTATAAGTCGTGTCGGAGTGAAGCCCAAATACACCCTGAGATACTACTGGAGTACCTACCAGTAAATCTCCTACCATGGCCATGGATTTGTGTAATGGCTCTCCTAGACACAGCACGACCTCGCCCCCAATACCGGGAGAGACGAATCCCCTGCCGATCCGCTCACGTGCCTCCATATGGCTCGGGACTGTACCCAAAAACTACCTGTTTGCACGACTCCTTTGAGCCGTGGTAGGGTAGAAATCAAAGCACAGTGGGAACTCACACGAGACAAATGACGACCTCAGGTCGATGAACTAACCTGTACACATGTCACCAGGGAACTTCTATCTGACGGTAGATATAATACTAACTAGCAGATTCCCGGCGAGTCCTGTCCGGTGTACTCATAACCCAATGAGCACCTGTATACATCTTAGGTGATCCAACTGACACCAGTGGCTTGTGAGACCGGCCACCGCCCTCGTCGGGGTCTCGACTGTATACACTAGTCTACTCTGGAGTATCGATGCCCTGTCTCGAAACTCCCACGACTAGGGACTACAATTAAGGATATGCATATAAACTACCCAACTCTCACGTATATGATCGCCATCATACTGTTGGTAGTAAAGCAAGATCCTAAGGGCTCTATCAAAGTGTAACATGCAATCAGTCACCTGAACATGTACACGACTGATAAAGGCTAACCAGATAGCATACTATCATTTCGAGTAAGACTGTCCTACCGGGATAGGTCCTCCGCAATCATTGCAATCACGTACCTGCGATCCAATAATTGACTATGAGGGCACTATCTCCAACACGAACAACTCTAATACGGATCTTTAAACTAGGGTTTAGGCGAAAACTTGCATGTTAACAACTTTAACACTAAGTGGAAGAGATTACAACCTTTGTAGATCCGGTCCTCCACTTCATTAGCTCCGTGTAGACGTCCCCATCGCTGCGATCGTGAACTCCGGACTCTAAAGAAGCTCCACGAGAAGAACGAACGTGCTTGCTACGGTGTCTTCGAGGCCGAAGATGATCTACGTAGGGGAGACACTAACTCAAGCTATTCCTTCACTAGGTCATGAACTTTGTGAAGAGAACACACTCTACTACATGGCAAGTGGTAGAGGATGAAGAAGTAGGAAGTGGGCTCACTTTAGAATTGATTTTCTCACTCTTTTGCTCATGGCACCAGTGGAGCTAGTAAGCTTTTGGATGGAGCTTGATGATGAAGAAGAAGAAGAAAGAATAATGAATTATCCATCCAAATGAAAACTTATCCAATAAATAATGGAACCATGGTTGATTTAAGCCCTCATGCTTAACTCATGTAGAGAATTAACCAAGGCTTTAGGTTAAAGGTTAGGTTAAAGAATATCAAAAGAAATGACAAAAGAGTGAACTTTGTCAAAGCTTCTCCAAGCTTCTTCAAGCTTGATTTCTTTAACTAAGTTAAACCCTTTTGTTAAATCTTAAGATAAACCAATAACCCTAATCTTTACCCTAATCTTGGTATGAGTCTCATACACCCATCTTGTGTGTATCATCAAGCATGATACAAACATGTACACTTGCATATATCACATATAAACAATGTGCACAAACTAGTGAGAAAATAAATCATAAGTGAGCTAATACTAGTTAATGCAATGTAATATATCAAATATATAATTATGCATTAAATTATTAAATCAACTCTTGATTTAATAATCCGGCTATAACCGACAAATATCAAAAGTAACAACTTATAGAATCAACACTTGATCCGATAACCCGGCTATATCGCATACAACCGATCAATTTTACAAATCGCGAGAATAGAATATGGTATCTCATATCGTATCAATCTCGGCCCCGCACATATCTCATATGCGCTCCTACTCCATTTCGCTTGAGCCAGGAAACCCCTGTGTAGGACTCTAAAGACTCGTCAATACGTCGACAGTAGGTGAAGACCATATCAAACACCCACAAGCCGCAAGCGGTGTGCTAAACGTAACGGCCACCCGGGTATTGAGCGATCAGAAGATCAACAAGCAATCCCGCTAGTACTCCTGCGAATCCAATCAATAACACTCCCGTATAGTCCGGTCTCGTCGTATGATATGTCGCATATCTCCCTAGGGGTGGTAAACGTCAGACCCCAGTAGCTCGATAAGTCGTGTCGATATGAGGTCTATAACTGTTCGAGAAACTACTGGTAACACTTACCAGTAAATCTCAGCAACCCTGGCCAGGGATTTCCGGTTATAGCCAATCGAACACAGCACAACATCAACTCCCTATACAGGGAGAGACGAATCCCCTCCTATCGCTCATTGCCTCCATGTGATTCAGGACTGTACCCAAAAACCATCGTTTTACACGCCCTCTTGGACATGGTAAGTTGGAAATCAAAGCACAGTGGGAATCACACAAGACTCTATGACGATCTCGGGTCAACAGACTACTCTGTACCAGTGTCACCGGAGAACTGCCATCTGACGTAAGGTATAATACCATCTGGGAGTTCTCGGCGAGTCCGTCCAGTGTACCCAGTCTCCACTGAGCACCCGTACACCATCCTTGATGTCAAACATCGATGGATATGGGATCATCCATCGCCCATCATATGGGTCAAGATGCGTATACGCTTGTCTACTCTGGTGCATCGATGCCCTGTCTCGATACACCCTCGACTAGGAACAGTTATAGGATGTACTCGTCGACTACCGTGGCCCCACTAGTATAATCTCATCATAGTCCCAGTAGTCGAGTACATATCCTAAGGGCTTTATCAACATGTAACATAGAGACAATCAGAGTACATGTTAAGATAAAGAGTAACCAGATAGCGTACTATCATGTCGAGCAAGAAAGTCCTCCCTATATATGTCCTAGCATCCACTACAATATACATCAAATGTACAGTAATGGCCTCTAGGGCATACATATAACTAACAATCTCTCACTTGCACTAGGGCCATCTGTTGTGGTATCACATACCCAACAATTAGCTGTGGTTGAAGTATCCCATACTCAACCATCCCATAAAAGTCTCTACTGGGAAAAATGCCTTTATGAGTGGATCTGCGCTGTCGTCCTCTGTGTCTACTCTTCTAACCTCGATCTCCCTGGAGATCAACCATCTCCATGATCAAGTGATACTGCCTAAGAATTATATCTGGATTTCTGATGGGACGGGGGTTCCTTGGCATAAGCCACAACTCCATTGTCACACAATGGTAGGAACGAAGTTCATCTCATGAACTTATATATATCCAGACTGCTTCTTTGGTAGCATCCTTGGTAACGATGTTTCTTGCCTTTAATCGTCTAGTATGTCACGGTATCTAGCTTGGAACTCTTCCAACATACCGTCCCTCCACTGAGGGTAAAGACAATGCCTGCGACTGACATTCAGTCGTACTTATCACCATGGAACCTTTCCAGCGATTCTCCCCAGGACAGATTGATACCATCTCACTATAACTAGTGAGTATCCTAACATCCAATTAGATCTATCTCATAGATCCAAAACCCAGGATTCAGGAGGTATCGCTTTGATCTTATATGGAGAATCCTTGTGATAAGCGGAGATTAACCGAGTGTAGCATAGGAAACTCCTTCCCTATCAAGAGTATGTCATCCACATACTTTACGAGGATCACCACCAAACTCCCAACTACCTTTTTGTATATACAAGGTTCATCTACCATTTTGATGAAGTCAAACTCTTTGACTACCACATCAAAACAGATGTTCCAACTCCGCGATGCCTGCTTTATCACATAAAACATCTTGCACACGTTTCCGCTGCTCCCACTGTCTACGAAGCCCTCTAGCTGTGCACTTATAGACGCTCTCTTCTAAAACATCATTTAAAAAAGCAGTCATGACACCCAACCACCAGATATCGTAGTCATGGTATGTAGCCGTCGCAAGTAGGATTTGGATGGACTTAAGCATAGCTCCTTATAAAATGTTTCATCATATTCCATACCTGGTCAATGATGCAAACCTTTGATAAGTTTAGCTTTGAAAGTCTCAACTCTTCCATGTACACCAAGTAATCTTCTCAAGATATACTTGCTCCTGATGGGGATTTAACCCTTCAGATAAAGCAACCAAAGTCCATACTTTGTTGGTGTATAAGGATTCCATCTCAGATCGCTAAGCATCCAGCCATTCTTACAGAGTCTCACTCCTGATGGCCAGCTCGAAACTAGTTGGGTCATCATCTCATGATGCAATCCTCACTCCCACTGTCATAGAGAAACCGAAGTATCTCTCAGGTGGGTGAGAAACCCTACTAGATCGGCGGAGAGGCTGAGGTTCATTGGAAACTATTGAATCCTTCGGTTCTACTAAATCATCAACTGTAGTTTGTATAGCTGGAACTCTTTCCAGTTCTACCTCATGACCACTAATTTTTCCACAAGAAATTCCCTTTCACAAAAGTGACATGTTGAGAAATAAAACACTTTTGTTTCTAGGTTTGGTAGAAGATATTCCCTTGCGAATGCTTGGGATACCCAACAAACTTCCACAGATCTGACTTTACCTCGAGCTTGTCCGGATTTTGCTTTTCAGACATAGGCCGGACAACCCCAAATCTTAACATACTTAAGATATGGGCTCTTCCCATTCCATATCACATTTGAAGTGGTAGGTAACTGATTTGATTTGAACCCTATTCAATAGGTATGCAGCTTCTCAAGTGCATAACTCCCAAAAAGGAAATAGGAAACTCAGTAGTACTCATCATAGAGCACACCATATCACATAGGGTGCTATTGCTCCGCCCCGATACACTGACGTGCTGTGGTGTATACGGAGGAGTAATGCTGAGAGAGAATCTCATTCTCCTTTAGAATAGTCCAGGAATCCCGTGCTCAAGTATTCTCCTCCTTGATCACATCAAAGGACATAATACTTATACCCGTTGTTGGTTCTCTACTTCTAACTTATATTCTGTGAATATCTCAAAAGGTTCGGACTTGTGTTTCAACAGGAACATATGTCTAAATCTTGAGAGATCATCAGAGAATGTAATGAAGTACAAAGAACCTGTCTTGGCATGTGTAGACTGGGGACTTTCATACATCAACATGTATCAATCCCAAGAGTTCACTAACTCTTTCTCTGTTTCCAATAAACAGAGCTGTGGTCATCTTATCTTTGTGACATGACCGGTAAGTTTCACAAGATGTAAATTCAAACAAATTTAAATATGCATCTAAATGTAACTTTGCTAGTCGGGTCGCATTGATACGACCTAGTCTACAATGCCTCAAGAAGGATTCGTTCATTTCTGAACTCTTCCTCTCGTGTGTGTTCTGTATACTAAGAACTGTAGTTTGATTTAGAACGTCAATGCTTTTAGATAACGTGCCTGAACCGATCAACTTTTGATATAGGAAATGTTCAAAACATTATCCAACAATACAAAATTATATCCTTCTTTACTAATAAAGAGACTGATATGATTTTGCATATCAGGTTCGGTATCTAATAACTTTTGTTCAGAATCAATGTATTCTGGTAATACAGGGTGATAGTGACCAACAGACTTGGCTGCAACTCTTGCGCCGTTTTCTGTCTCATGAAACTTATCACCCGGTCTCAGTTCTCTACCTTTCTGTAGTCCATGTAACAGATTACATATGCGGGATCCTGATCTGGTATCTCATACCCAGGACGTAAAGGATACTGAGAAACAGTTCTCTGTAATGAACACACCCGAAGATGATGCATCAATATGCACTTTCTTCGTTTGGGCGGCACGGGAAATCTGGTATTCCCCAATTTCCTGCTCTGCCTTATAACAATTATAAGTTGGAGCGGGACCAACGTTCCCCAGCTCAGTATAACAAGCGGGTTCGGTCAATATATCAGTTTTATTATCTTGATTAAGGCGTGATATGGTCGCTACCTGGAGAGAGAGAGAAGAAAACACTCAGCGTATGCTCTTGCAAGATTAGATTGGTTATCTAAAAAATCTAATCAGGATGGCTCCCACTGTTTTAATCAAATCTTCCTTCAAACCCTAAAAGGAAAGACTAGCCGGGATTAATTACACGCTACAAGTTCGCCAATCTTTCAGCCAGGCCAGTGTCGGTACTTTGAGGGAGGTTCCCAATGCTTTCGCACGGACCTAATTAAAGTAAACCTCGTTTTCCCAGATGAGTAACCCCATTAACACATTTCTAGACACCTACTTGATCGGCTAATTATAATGTGTAAAACTCGCCCAGGAGCAACTCTTACTCGCAGCGGGTATCGGGATCTAACTATCTCATAGAAGGTATGCAATCTCATTGCAAATTTCAACACTTGAAATTCCCAATAATATTTTACCCCTAGCGTCCTATGACCTTGACGGAGGCCAAACTACCCATAGTCCACTAGTCAAGTTCAACCCGTCATTTCCTGATTGAATTAAACCTACCCGCACGACCCTTGACGGAGGCCAAACAATGTCGTATGAATACCCTAATCCAATCGCATCGTATGCTAGCAGATAAGCATTAGTTAGCTACCGTACACTACACCTTAACTGAGGCCAAACTACCGCAGCATGAATACTAACTAGTACTTATCTGAAATGAAGGAGGGCTGCGTAATGAACTTGATATCGTTGTAGAATCAAATGATTTTAAAATGGAGTGTTTTTTAGGCTTTTCTAGTTTTGCTAAAGGGGTCACTCCCGGTGAAGGGATCGTCGGCCCTTTCCTCATCGAATAAGGTGCAGGATATTTCACAAATATCACTATGCAAAGCAAAAACTCCAAAAGCAATCAAGAGACAAACCGAGAGGTGTAGCATCTGCCAGTTATTGCTAAAGAGGTCACTCCCGGTGAAGGGATCTCGGCCCTTTCCTTATCGAATAAGGTGCAGGATGTTCTACAAGGAACACCGCGATGCAAAGCAAAAACTGTAGCTACCTGTTTTTTGAACAAGTTTCTACAACATCTTTAGGTTTCTTTTAGTTTCATTAATGTCATTGATGAAGTCCCATTTTATTATGCTTCACAAGCATCACATTTGAAACGAAATCTGCAATATAACATATATCTCATATATATAATATAAACATCCGTCTCAGGCAGTAATATGATCTCATCACAGAACATTGCAGCAGAAGAACATATATGAAATATTGGATATACTAGGACGTCCGTGTTTTCAATACGAGCCTGTATAAAACACGGATTCCACGGTCGCGACGAATAGCCAAACCCACATCCCTAGACCCCTACGAGAGCGGCAAGTAACCCTTCCAATTCTAGGGTTAGGAGACCCGATCTCGACTCCTCGAGATGGTCTCCCACTGGACCCTAGAACCCGGTTACTTGTGCTCCATGCCTTGGGTCTACCTAATGCGGAAAAGTAAATAATATACAAGTGGTGACATCAACCTCATCCCGGAAGTGCCCCAATAAAAGAATATTACATACAAATGAATTTTACATGAATGAAAAAGAAAAACTCTCATCTCATATAAAACCCCCGGCTATTCAAAACGCGACGATCCAATACAACATATCCAGCAACACATAACATAACATGTCATCAACGTAAGTAAATATGCGCATCCCAATTGTCGTTGACATATAGCAACGAAACCGACGATTTCACATATTACACATACGGTCGCAGAAAAGAAAGTGTAAAACTACAACAGTTGGAATCCGCAACCCCTTTAGACATCGTATGCCTAACCAAATGAATTCCTTAGACATCACATGCCTAACATTTATAAACCCCGCATTTTAGTCTCATTATCGAAAACTCTTTTCAATATCAAGTCGGGCAATTCAACAAGATTCCCGACATCCTGATCGAATGCTCGTCGCAAACTTTAGTAGACAGCCGCACCCCCGGATGCCGTCGACGAAGTGCACTAAGGCGGAACACCGCTGCCGCGAGCACCCGAACGGATGCTTTTGGCGACAGGGTTCTCCTACAGTCACTTGGTCGGGGCTATGGAGCATGGCTGTCTATTAAGTTTACCCGGCGAGTATCCGCGTACGCTACGTGATTGCGACGGACTTTTGATCACATCAAAATTCCATGGCAACCGATCAACTGAGACTGAACTGCTAGATTTATAACATTCAAATTAGTTATCTCATAACGACCTGTGGATTCCAAATATTGTATCACATTCCAGATAAATAGACAATGTTAAACTTTCCGATCGAATAATCAAACACCGAAAATTTCCCCAATATATCTCAACACTTGAAATCAGTTTGAAAACATCCATCACATGCTACAGTACCAATGGTCAGCCGTAGAAGGGTCAAGCCAACGCCTCACATGTGCCATGCCGTACTGCCACAAACCCTAAGGGTCAGAGGCAGTTCAAGACGGTCACATAATCGAGTTAAGGTTTGTTGTCTTCTAGAGGGTCCACCGCGTTACTTGCACGACTTAGAACGTTCTTAAACTAGAGAAAAAATTCAACTTTTGAAAAAAATTCCGACTGGGGAAAAAGTGAGTTATTGATATCCGTTCGAACTTTTTAACAGTTTCTAAAAATGATCCGGACAAAACTAAACAAAGTTAAATTATCTGATCGAATCAACGATTCCCCAATACAACCCTAGAAAACTCAACACTTGAGTGAAATTAAAAACTTCCGAGAAAAAAATAACAAGAAAGGACCTAAGAATAATTAAATGAAATTCCAGGGACTAAGTCACAATTAGGGCCGCGGAACCGCCGCCTAACCCTTGGTTTGGCCGCGGTTCCGCGGTCATATTTGCGAATTAGAGGGCCGTACTTCACAGTAATTCTTAGTTTTTCTTGCTTATTTTTCTGAGCATTTTTAATTCATAAAAAACCACATTTTTGAAAAATGTACAGAGAAGGGTAAACATCGGGGTTTTAGGGTTCGATCGGACTTTAAACTTCGTCTAGACTTCGCCTAAAGCTCTAGCTTGGCTCTGATACCACTGTAGGGTTGCTAGGCACGCGCACAAGGGTCTACGAGGCATCAATCATGGCCGATTAAAATTTTAGCCGTGCCAAACAACTCTAATACGTATCTTTAAACTAGGGTTTAGGCGAAAACTTGCATGTTAACAACTTTAACACTAAGTAGAAGAGATTACAACCTTTGTAGATCCGGTCCTCCACCTAATTAGCTCCGTGTAGACGTCACCATCGCTGCGATCGTAAACTCCGGACTCTAGAGAAGCTCCACGAGAAGAACGAACGTGCTTGCTACGATGTCTTCGAGGCCGAAGATGATCTACGTCGGGGAGACACTAACTCAAGCTATTCCTTCACTAGGTCATGAACTTTGTGAAGAGAACACACTCTACTACATGGCAAGTGGTAGAGGATGAAGAAATAGGAAGTGGGCTCACTTTAGAATTGATTTTCTCACTCTTTTGCTCATGGCACCATTGGAGCTAGTAAGCTTTTGGATGGAGCTTGATGATGAAGAAGAAGAAGAAAGAATAATGAATTATCCATCCAAATGAAAACTTATCCAATAACTAATGGCACCACGGTTGAGTTAAGACCTCATGCTTAACTCATGTAGAGAATTAACCAAGGCTTTAGGTTAAAGGTTAGGTTAAAGAATATCAAAAGAAATGACAAAAGAGTGGACTTTGTTAAAGTTTCTCCAATCTTCTTCAAGCTTGATTTCTTTGACTAAGTTAAACCCTTTTGTTAAATCTTAAGATAAACCAATAACCGTAATCTTTACCCTAATCTTGGTATGAGTCTCATACACCCATCTTGTGTGTATCATCAAGCATGATACAAACATGTACACTTGTATATATCACATATAAACATTGTGCACAAACTAGTGAGAATATAAATCATATGTGAGCTAATACTAGTTAATGCAATGTAATATATCAAATATATAATTATTCATTAAATTATTAAATCAACTCTTGATTTAATAATCCGTCTATAACCGACTAATTTCAAAAGTAACAACTTATCGAATCAACACTTGATCCGATAACCCGGCTATATCGCATACAACCGATCAATGTTACAAATCGCGAGAATAGAATACGGTATATCATATCGTATCAATCTCGGTCCTTCACATATCTCATATGCGCTCCTACTCCATTTCGCTTGAGCCAGGAAACCCATGTGTAGGACTCTAAAGACTCGTCAATACGCCGGCAGTAGGTGATGATCATATCAAACACCCACAAGCCGCAAGCGGTGTGCTAAACGTAACGGCCACCCGGGTATTGAGCGATCAGAAGATCAACAAGCAAGCCTACTAGTACTCCTGCGAATCCAATCAGTAACACTCCCGTACAGTCCGGTCTCGTCGTCTGATATGTCGCATATCTCGCCTAGGGGTGGTAAACGTCAGACCCCAGTAGCTCGATAAGTCGTGTCGATATGAAGTCTATAACTGTTCGAGAAACTACTGGTAACACTTAACAGTAAATCTCAGCACCCCTGGCCAGGGATTTCCGGTTATAGCCAATCGAACACAGCACAACATCAACTCTCTATATCGGGAGAGACGAATCCCATCCTATCGCTCATTGCCTCCATGTGATTCGGGACTGTACCCAAAAACCACGGTTTTGCACGCCCTCTTGGACGTGGTAAGTTGGAAATCAAAGCACAGTGGGAATCACACAAGACTCTATGACGATCTCGGGTCAACAGATTTCTCTGTACCAGTGTCACCGGAGAACAGCCATCTGACGTAAGGTATAATACCATCTGGGAGTTCTCGGCGAGTCCGTCCAGTGTATCCAGTCTCCACTGAGCACCCGTACACCATCCTTGATGTCAAACACCGATGGATATGGGATCATCCATCGCCCATCATATGGGTCAAGATGCATATACGCTAGTCTACTCTGGTGCATCGATTCCCTGTCTCGATACACCCTCGACTAGGAACAGTTATAGGATGTACTCGTTGACTACCGTGGCCCCACTAGTATGATCTCATCATAGTCCCAGTAGTCGAGTACATATCCTAAGGGCTTTATCAACATGTAACATAGAGACAATCAGAGTACATGTTAAGATAAAGAGTAACCAAATAGCGTACTATCATGTTGAGAAAGAAAGTCCTCCCTATATATGTCCTAGCATCCACTACAATATACATCAAATGTACAGTAATGGCCTCTAGGGCATACATATAACTAACAAAGCCGGAGCTTGGATCGGTTTCCCTCGGGTGGATCTTTTTCGGTAAGGGCGTTCACCACTCAAGCACGATCCGGACAGCATACATGGAGCTTGGAGGGGTCTTCCATGATTTGGTGGACATGCGTCGAAGGTAGTATTTCATATCTTTGCATGCTTGGTTTTCTAGTTTAGGAATTTGGATCGATTCTAGATTTGTGGTTCCTTCATGTTTGCTTGAAATTTTTGTACGCCATCCACACCTCCGCTGCGACGCGGGTACTAAGGAACCCTACAGTGGTATCAGAGCCTCCCAAACACCTTAAACTAGCTAGTTATGACATTAGAATTCGCGTTTTTTCGGGCATCGAAAATTGTTGAAAAAACAGTCCTGAATTTTGAGATGTTTTCACACCCCGCGGGCTCTTGGTTTGAACAGAGAAGCCGCGGGGTAGTGCGTGGACACCTCGGGGAGACCCCGGGGGGACCGAACGGCTGGGCCCACTTCCCAGGACGATCATAAGGTGGTCTTGGGGGTGGGGACCCGAAACTGCCCCTTATGGGAGTTTCAGGTCTGCCTCACCCCCTGGCCACCTCGTGGTGGCCTCGGGGGTGGGGTGTTAGTTATATGTATACCCTAGAGGCCATTAGTATACATGTGATGTATATTATAGTGGATGCTTGGACATATATAGGGAGGACTTTCTTGCTCGACATGATAGTATGCTATCTGGTTGCTATTTATCTTAACATGTACACTTATTGTCTCTCTATTACATGTTGATAAAGCCCTTAGGATAAGTACTTGACTACCAGGATTATGATGCAGATCATACCAGTTGGGCAGAGGTAGTCGGTAAGTACATCCTTCAAATGTTCCTAGTCATGGGAGTATCGAGACGGGGCATCGATATTCCAGAGTAGACTTGCGTATACGCTTCTCGACCTATATGATGGGAGATGGATGATCCCATATCCATTGGTGTTTGATATCGGAGATGGTATACGGGTGCTCAGTGGAGACTGGGTACACTGAACAGACTCGTCGAGAACTACTAGATGGTATTATCCCTGTCGTCAAATAGCAGTTCTCTGGTGACACTGGTACAAATTAGTCTGTCGACCCGAGATTGTCATAGAGTCTTGTGTGATTCCCACTGTAGTTTGATTTCCACCTTACCACATTCAAGAGATCATGCAAAATGGTGGTTTTTGGGTACAGTCCCGAGTCATATGGAGGCAATGAGCGATAGGAGGGGATTTCGTCTCTCCCGGTATTGGGGTTGATGTTGCGCTATGCATGGTTGGCCATAACAGGAAATTGTTAGTTATATGTATGCCCTAGAGGCCATTACTGTACATAGGATGTATATTGTAGTGGATGCTGGGACATATATAAGGAGGACTTTCTTGCTCGACATGATAGTATGCTATCTGGTTACTCTTTACCTTAACGTGTACACTGATTGTCTCTCTGTTACATGTTGGTAAAGCCCTTAGGATGTGTACTTGACTACCTGGACTATGATGCGGATCATACTAGTGGGGACATGGTAGTCCATAAGTACATCCTTCAAAGTCCCTATTCGTGGGTGTATCGAGACGGGGCATCGATATACCAGAGTAGACTAGCGTGTACCCTCTCGACCCATACAGATGGGCGATGGATGATCCCATATCCATTGGTGTTTGACATCGGAGATGATATACGGGTGCTCAGTAGAGACTGGGTACACTAGATGGACTCGCCGAGAACTCCCAGATGGTATTATACCTCACGTCAGATGGCAGTTCTCTGGTGACACTGGTACAGAGTAGTCTGTTGACCCGAGATCGTCATAGAGTCTTGTGTGGTTCCCACTGTGCTTTGATTTCCATCTTACCACGTCCAAGAGGGCGTGCAAAACGGTGGTTTTTGGGTACAGTCCCGAATCACATGGAGGCAATGAGCGATAGGAGGGGATTCGTCTCTCCCGGTATAGGGAGTTGATGTTGCGCTGTGTTCGATTGGCTATAACAGGAAATCCCTGGCCAGGGTTGCTGAGATTTACTGGTAAGTGTTACCAGTAGTTTCTCGAATTGTTATAGACCTCATATCGACACGACTTATCGAGCTATTGGGGTCTGACGTTTACCACCCCTAGGCGAGATATGCGACATATCAGACGATCAGACCGGACTGTACGGTAGTATTACTGGTTGGATTCACTGGAGTGTGAGCGGGCTTGCTCGTCGATCTTCAGATCGCTCAATACCCGGGTGGCCGTTACATTTAGCAGACCGCTTGCGGCTTGTGGGTGCTTGATATGATCATCACCTGCTGCCGACGTATTGACGAGTCTTTAGAGTCCTACACAGAGGTTTCCTGGGTCAAGCGAAACAAAATAGGAGCGCATATGAGATATGTGCGGGACCGAGAATAATACGTATATGTGATACCGTATTCCAATCTCGCGATGAATGTATTGATTGGTTATATGCGATATAACCTAGTTATCGAATCAAGGAATGATTCGATAAGCCGATACATTGCATACTAGTCGGTTGTGTGCGACATGACCGGATCATTGAATCAAGTGTTGATTTAATGATTTAATGCATAATTATATATTTGATATATTACTTTGCATTAACTAGTATCGGTTCACTTTAAATGGATTTTCTCACTCGGGTGTGCGCATTGCATATGCGATATGATTTTGTGCACTTGCTTGTATCATGTTTGATGATACATGCAATACTTGGTTAAATGTATGTTTAAACCTTAGTTAGTTAATGGTTAAGGGTTTTAAATGATTTATTTATTATTTTATTAATTTTTGGCAAAAGGAAAATGGTGGCTTTATTTATTTCTTTTGTTGAAGTTTCTTGAACTTTTGAAAAGTCCACCATTTTTGTTTTATGCCAAACCCTAACCACTCACTAACTTTGGTTAACTCTCTACACTTAACTATGGTAAGTGTTATGATAAGATTGAATTTTCTTTTCTATTAATTTGAACTTATCATAATATTTATCATATCATATTCTACTTCATCTTCTTCTTCACTTCAACACATGAAGAAAACCTTAGGTCATCAATGGTGATTGATGATAAAGAGTGAGAAATCCAAATCTAAAGTCTACCCACTTCCTATTTCTTCATCCTCTACCTCTTGCCAAGTAGTAGAGTCTGTTTACTTCACAAGTTTCTTGACTTGATGAAGTCGGAGCTTGATTTAGCGATGCCTCGATGTAGATCTTCTTTGGCATGGACATCGACGACCTAGCTCGCCATTTCTTCGACGAAGCGACACTAGAGCCCGGATTTTGATTTGGACAGTGGAGACGACTTCGTTGCGGAGCCGTGGAGGTGGAGCACCGATCTACAAAGGTTGTATTTCCGTTATCTTTTAGTTAAGTGTTAACTAGTTAGTTGTTTCGCCTAGTTTTCTAGCAAACGATCCGTAGTCGGGTCTCTCGGCACCTAGAATTTTTGAATTTGGCATGTTCGATGCCTTGTGAGACCGTCATTAGGGTGCCTAGGAACCCTACAGTGGTATCAGAGCCTAGCTAGAGCCTTAGGCGAAGTCCAGACGGAATTTGAAGCCCGAACGAACCCGAAACCAACCCGGAAAATGCTCTCTGGACGTTTTCAGAAAACGTGGATTTTTCCAAATTAAAAATTGCTAAAAATTCAGCAGGAAAAAATAAGAATTTTGGTGCAAAAATTTTTCGATGAACAGTACAAACCGCGGCAGAAGCCTGCCTTCTGCGGCGGTTCCGCGGCGGAATGATGACGTCATCGTACACTGTTTGCACAGTAACTCCTATTAAATTATGCTGGGTTTTCTGGGAATTTTTAAAATATTTTCAAGAGTTGAATTTTCTGAAGTAGAATTGGGGATTCGGTGTTTCGATCGGATATCAAATTTTGTCTGTGTGGCTTTCCGGGTAAATTTTAAAATATGTTAAAAAGTTCGACCGGATATAAATACCCAATTTTTCCCCTGTCGGGAAATTTCCAAGTGTTGGATATTTCCGTAGTTTAACGACGTTCTAAGTAGTGCAAGTAACGCGATGGACCCTCTAGAAGGCAACAAACCTTAACTCGATTATGTGACCGTCTTGAACTGTCCTTTGAACCTTCGGGTTTGGGGCAGTACGGCGTGCCACATGTGAGACGTTGGCTTGACCCTTCTACGGCTAGACCGTTGGTACTGAGGCACGAACTGAATGTTGTTAGACTTATTTCATGTGTTGATCTGTATCGGGAAAACTTGGGTGTTCGATTGTTCGATCGGAAAGTTTGACATTTTCTATTTATCTGGAATGTGATACAATAATTGGAATTCACAATTAGTTATGAGATAACTGAATGAATGTTATAACATAGCAGTTTAGTCTCACATGATCGGTTGCCACGGAATTTTGATGTGATCAAAAGGTCCGTCGCAATCACGTAGCGTACGCGGATACTCGCCGGGTAAACTTAATAGACAGCCTCACTCCATAGCCCCGACAAAGTGACTGTAGGAGAACCCCGTCGCCGAAAGCATCCGTCCGGGTGCTCGCGGTAGCGGTGTTCCGCCTTGGTGCACTCGTCGACGGTATCGGGGGTGCGGCCGCCTACTAAAGTTTGCGACGAGTATTCGATCAGGATGTCGGGAATCTTTTTGAATTGCCCGACTTGATATTGAAAAGTGTTTTCGATAATGAGACTAAAATGCGGGGTTTATAATTGTTAGGCATGCGATGTCTAAAGAATTCATTTGATCAGGCATGCGATGTCTGAGGTGGTTGCGGATTCCAACTGTTGTAGTTTTACACTTTCTTTTCTGTGACCGTAAGTGTAATATGTGATATCGCCGGTTTCGTTGCTATATGCCAACGAAAATTGGGATGCGTATATTTACTTACGTTGATGACATGTGATGTTATGTGTTACTGGATATGTTATATTGGATCGTCGTGTTTGAATAGCCGGGGGTTTTTATGTGAGATGAGTGTTTTTCATTTTCATTCATGTAAAAACTTGTATGTAATATTCTTTTTATTGGGGCACTTCCAGGTAGCGGAAGTTGTCACCGTTGATGTATATTATTTACTTTTCTGCACTAGGATAGACCCAAGGAGGAGGGCACAAGTGACCGGGTTCTGGAGTCCAGTGGGAGACCAACTCGAGGAGTCGAGGCCGGGTCTCCTAACTCCAAAACTGGTAGGGTCGCTTGCCGATCTCGTAGGGGTCTAGGGGTGTGGGTTTGGCTATTCATCGCGACCGTGGAATCCGTGTTTTATACTGGCTCGTATTGAAAACACGGACGTCCTAATATATCCAATATTTCATATGTTTCTTCTGCTGCGATATCTGTGATGTATTCATGTGATGTTCTGTGATAGATACAGTATATAGTATATATGACATATTATATAGCCGTTACTTATGTTTTACACCCGCGCTAGCCCTGCCCCGCTCTGCCGTTAGTTACCTAACCTAACGGTGCACGAGGGGACATCGAGGCGAATGCGGATGGCATAAGTGTACGTTGTATTTATCTGTGATGTTTAGGTACTTAAATGATGGGACTTCATTAATGAGATTAATGAAATAAAAGAAACCTAAGATGTTGTAGAATCGAATTTCAAAATAAAACAGGTAGCTACAGTTCTTGCTTTGCACAGCGGTTTATGTGATATATCCTGCACCTTATTCGATAAGGAAAGGACCGAGATCCCTTCACCGGGAGTGACTCCTTTAGCAATAACTGGCAGATGCTACACACTCGGTTTGTCTTTTGATTGCTTTTAAGTGATTTTGCTTTGCACAGTGAT
Organism: Agapanthus africanus; assembly: GCA_030015575.1. Lineage (NCBI taxonomy): Eukaryota > Viridiplantae > Streptophyta > Magnoliopsida > Asparagales > Amaryllidaceae > Agapanthus > Agapanthus africanus. The sequence goes on from JASDDO010000012.1 coordinate 361,461,877, forward strand.
ATATATGATATATCCCGCACCTCATTCGACGAGGAAAGGACCGACGATCCCTTCACCGGGAGTGACTCCTTTAGCAAAACAAGAAAAGCCTCAAAAGCACTCCATTTTAAAATCATTTGATTCTACAACGATATCAAGTTCATTACGCAATAGGTTTTCAGAAAAACCTGTCGTAGCCCTCCGTCATTTCAGATAAGTTGTATATAGTATTCGTGCTGCATTTGTTGGCTTTCGTCAAGGTGCAGTGTGCGGTAGCTATATGCTGCTTATCTGCTAGCATACGATGCGATTGGATTAGGGTAGTCGTGCGGCTTTGTTGGCTTTCATCAAGGGTCGTGCGGGTGGGTTTAATTCAATCAGGAAATGACGGGTTGAACTTGACTAGCGGGCTATGCTTTGTTGGCTTTCGTCAAGGTCATAGCACGTTAGGGGCAAAATATTATCGGGAATTTCAAGTGTTGAAATTTGCAATGAGATTGCATACCTTCTATGAGATAGTTGGATCCCGATACCCGCTGCGAGTAAGAGTTACTCCTGGGAGAGTTTTATACATTACAATTAGCCGATCAAGTAGGTGTCTAGAAAGGTGTCAACGGGGTTACGCCTCTGGGAAAACGAGGTTTACATTAATTAGGTTCGTGCGAAAGCACGGGGGACCTCCCTCAAAGTAACGACACTGGCCTGGCTGAAAGATTGGCGAACTTGTAGTGTGTAATTAATCCCAGCTAGTCTTTCCTTTTAGGGTTTGAAGGAAGATTTGATAAAAAGCAGTGGGAGCCATCCTGATTAGATAAAATAATAACCAATCTATTCTTGAAAGAGCGCACGCTGAGTGTTTTCTTCTCTCTCTCTCCTGGTAGCGACCATATCACGCCTTAATCAAGATAATAAAACGGAATATTGACCGAACCAGCTTGTTATACTGAGCTGGGGAACGTTGGTCCCGCTCCAACTTATAATTGTTATAAGACAGAGCAGGAAATTGGGGAATACCAGATTTCCGGTGCCGCCCAAACGAAGAGAGTGCATGCTGATGCATCATCTTCGGGTGTGTTCATTATACAGAACTGTTTCTCAGTATCCTCCGAATCCTGGGTATATGATACCGGATCAGGATCCCAGATATGTAATCTGTTACATAGGGCTACAAAAGGGTAGAAAAACTGAGAACGGGTGATAAGTTTCATGAGGCAGAAAACAGGGCAAGAGTTGCAGCCAAGTCTGTTGGTCACTGTCACCCTGTATTACCAATGCATTGATTCTGAACGAATGTTATTAGATACCGAACCTGATATACAAAATCCTATCACTCTCTTTATTAGTAAAGAAATGATAAAATTTTGTATTGTTGGATAATGTTTTGAACATTTCCTATATCAAAAGTTGATCGGTTCAGGCACGTTATCTAAAAGCATTGATGTTCTAAATCAAACTACTGTTCTTAGTATACGGAACACACACAAGAAGAAGAGTTCAGAAATGAACGAATCCTTCTTGTGGTATTGTAGACTAGGTCATATCAATGCGACCCGACTAGCTGGAGTTACATGTAGATGCATATTCAAATCAGTTTGAATTTACATCTCGTGAAACTTGCCAGTCATGTCACAAAGATAAGATGACCACAGCTCTGTTTATTGGAAACAGAGAAAGAGTTAGTGAACTCTTGGGATGATACATGTTGATGCATGCAGGTCCCCTGTCTACACATGCCAGGACTGATTCTTTGTACTTCATTACATTCTTTGATAATCTCTCGAGATTCAGACCTATGTTCTTGTTGAAACACAAGTCCGAACCTTTTGAGATATTCACAGAATATAAGTTAGAAGTAGAGAACCAATACGGGTATAAGTATTATGACCTATGATGAGATCAAGGAGGAGAATACTTGAGCACGGAAATCCTGGGCTATTCTAAAGGAGAATGAGATTCTCTCTCAGCATTACTCCTCCGTATACACCATTGCACGATGGTATGTCGGGGCGGAGCAGATACACCCTATTTGATATGGTGTGCTCTATGATGAGTACTACTGAGTTACCTTTTTCCTTAGGGGGTTATGCACTTGAGAAGTCGCATACCTATTGAATAGGGTTCCAATCAAATCAGTTGCCTACCGCTTCATATGTGATATGGAAAGGGAAGAGCCCATATCTTAAGTTAGTTAAGATTTGGGGTTGTCCGGCCTATGTCTAAAAGCAAAATCCGAACAAGCTCGAGGCAAGGTCTGTTAAGTAGAACTGGAAATGTTCCAGCTATACAAACTGCAGCTAATGATTTGATGGAACCAAAGGATTCAGTAGATTCCAACGAACCTCAGCCTCTCCGCCGATCTAGTAGGGTTCCTCACCCACCTGAGAGATACTTCTGTTTCTCTATGACAGTGGGAGCGAGGATTGCATCATGAGATGATGACCCAACTAGTTTTGAGCTGGCCATCAGGAGTAAGACTCTGTAAGAATGGCTGGATGTTTAGCGATCTGAGATGGAATCCTTATACACCAACAAAGTATGGACTTTAGTTGCTATATCTGAAGGGTTAAATCCCCATCAGGAGCAAGTATATCTTGAGAAGATTACTTGGTGTACATGGAAAAGTTGAGACTTTCAAAGCTAGACTTGTTAAAGGTTTGCATCATTGATCAGGTATGGATTATGTTGAAACCTTTTCTAAGGATCTATGCTTAAGTCCATCCAGAACCTACTTGCCACGGCTACATACCATGACTACGATATCTGGCGGTTGGGTGCCATGACTGCTTTTCTAAATGATGTTTTAGAAGAGTGCGTCTATAAGTACAATGCCAGAGGTCCTCGTAGACAGTGGGAGCAGCGGAAACGTGTGCAAGATGTTTTATGTGATAAAGCAGGCATCGCGGAGTTGGAACATCTGTTTTGATAGATTAGTCAAAGAGTTTGACATCATCAAAATGGTAGATGAACCTTGTATATACAAAAAGGTAGTATGGAGTATGGTGGTGATCCTCGTAGAGTACGTGGATGACATACTCTTGATAAGAAAGGAGTTTCTTATGCTACGCTCGGTCAATCTCCGCTTATCATAAGGATTCTCCAGATAGGATCAATGTGATACCTCCTCCATCCTGAGTTTTCATCTATGAGATAGATGTTATTTGGGTGTTAGTATACTCACTAGTTGTAGTGAGATGGTATCAATCGATCCTGGGAGAATCACTGGAAGTATTCCAGGGTGATAAAGACGACTGAATGTCAGTCGCAGGCATTGTCTTTACCATCAGTAAAGGGACGGTATGTTGGAAGAGTTCCAAGCTAGATACCGTGACATACTAGACGATAAAGGCAGGATACATCGGTACTTAAGATGCTACCAAAGAGGATGTTTGGGTGTATATTAGTTCATGAGATGAACTACGTTCCTACCATTGTGAGACAATGGAGTTGTGGCTTATGCCGAGGAACGCCGGTCCCATCAGTGATCCAGACTTATTCTAAGGCAGTATCACCTGATCATGGAGATGGTTGATCTCCAGGGTGATCGAGGAAAGGAGAGCAGACTTAGAGGATAACGCAGCGGATCCACTCACGAAGGCGTATTCCCAGAGAGAGACTTTTATGGGATGGTTGAGTATGAGATACTACAACCACTGTTACAGATGGCCCTAGTGCAAGTGGGAGATTGTTAGTTATATGTATGCCCTAGAGGCCATTACTGTACATAGGATGTATATTGTAGTGGATGCTGGGACATATATAAGGAGGACTTTCTTGCTCGACATGATAGTATGCTATCTGGTTACTCTTTACCTTAACGTGTACACTGATTGTCTCTCTGTTACAAGTTGGTAAAGCCCTTAGGATGTGTACTTGACTACCTGGACTATGATGCGGATCATACTAGTGGGGACATGGTAGTCCATAAGTACATCCTTCAAAGTCCCTAGTCGTGGGTGTATCGAGACGGGGCATCGATATACCAGAGTAGACTAGCGTGTACCCTCTCGACCCATACAAATGGGCGATGGATGATCCCATATCCATTGGTGTTTGACATCGGAGATGATATACGGGTGCTCAGTAGAGACTGGGTACACTGGACGGACTCGCCGAGAACTCCCAGATGGTATTATACCTCACGTCAGATGGCAGTTCTCTGGTGACACTGGTACAGAGTAGTCTGTTGACCCGAGATCGTCATAGAGTCTTGTGTGGTTCCTACTGTGCTTTGATTTCCATCTTACCACGTCCAAGAGGGCGTGCAAAACGGTGGTTTTTGGGTACAGTCCCGAATCACATGGAGGCAATGAGCGATAGGAGGGGATTCGTCTCTCCCGGTATAGGGAGTTGATGTTGCGCTGTGTTCGATTAGCTATAACAGGAAATCCCTGGCCAGGGTTGCTGAGATTTACTGGTAAGTGTTACCAGTAGTTTCTCGAATTGTTATAGACCTCATATCGACACGACTTATCGAGCTATTGGGGTCTGACGTTAACCACCCCTAGGCGAGATATGCGACATATCTGACGATCAGACCGGACTGTACGGTAGTGTTACTGGTTGGATTCACTGGAGTGTGAGCGGGCTTGCTCGTCGATATTCAGATCGCTCAATACCCGGGTGGCCGTTACGTTTAGCAGACTGCTTGCGGCTTGTGGGTGATTGATATGATCATCACCTGCTGCCGGCGTATTGACGAGTCTTTAGAGTCCTACACAGAGGTTTCCTGGGTCAAGCGAAACGAAATAGGAGCGCATATGAGATATGTGCGGGACCGAGAATAATACGTGTATGTGATACCGTATTCCATTCTCGCGATGAATGTATTGATTGGTTATATGCGATATAACCTAGTTATCGAATCAAGGAATGATTTGATAAGCCGATACATTGCATACTAGTCGGTTGTGTGCGACATGACCGGATCATTGAATCAAGTGTTGATTTAATGATTTAATGCATAATTATATATTTGATATATTACTTTGCATTAACTAGTATCGGTTCACTTTAAATGGATTTTCTCACTCGGGTGTGCGCATTGCATATGCGATATGATTTTGTGCACTTGCTTGTATCATGTTTGATGATACATGCAATACTTGGTTAAATGTATGTTTAAACCTTAGTTAGTTAATGGTTAAGGGTTTTTAATGATTTATTTATTTTTTTATTTATTTTTGGCAAAAGGAAAATGGTGGCTTTATTTATTTCTTATGTTGAAGTTTCTTGAACTTTTGAAAAGTCCACCATTTTTGTTTTATGCCAAACCCTAACCACTCACTAACTTTGGTTAACTCTCTACACTTAACTATGGTAAGTGTTATGATAAGATTGAATTTTCTTTTCTATTAATTTGAACTTATCATAATATTTATCATATCATATTCTACTTCATCTTCTTCATCACTTCAACACATGAAGAAAACCTTAGGTCATCAATGGTGATTGATGATAAAGAGTGAGAAATCCAAATCTAAAGTCTACCCACTTCCTATTTCTTCATCCTCTACCTCTTGCCAAGTAGTAGAGTGTGTTTACTTCAAAAGTTTCTTCACTTGATGAAGTCGGAGCTTGATTTAGCGATGCCTCGACGTAGATCATATTTGGCATGGACATCGACGACCTAGCTCGCCATTTCTCCGACGAAGCGACGCTAGAGCCCGGATTTTGATTTGGACAGCGGAGACGACTTCGTTGCGGAGCCGTGGAGGTGGAGCACTGGATCTACAAAGGTTGTATTTCCGTTATCTTTTAGTTAAGTGTTAACTAGTTAGTTGTTTCGCCTAGTTTTCTAGCAAACGATCCGTAGTCGGGTCTCTCGGCACCTAGAATTTTTGAATTTGGCATGTTCGATGCCTTGTGAGACCTCATTAGGGTGCCTAGGAACCCTACAGAAATCCCTGGCCAGGGTTGCTGAGATTTACTAGTAAGTGTTATCAGTAGTTTCTCGAACCGTTATGGGCCTCACATCGGCATGACTTATCAGGCTATTGGGGTCTGACGTTATACCACCTCCAGGCTGTGATATGTAAGATATTTGACGAAGAGACCGGACTGTACGGTAGTGTTACTTATTGGATTCACAGGAGTATGAGTAGGCTTTCTTGTTGATCTTCTGATCGCTCAATACCCAGGTGGCCGTTATTTTTAGAAAACCTCTTTCGGCTTATAGGTGACTGATATGATCACCACCTACTGCCGGCGTATTGACGAGTCATTAGAGTCCTACACAGAGGTTTCCTGGTTCAGGCGAAACGAAGTAGGAGCACATATGTGATATGTGCGGGACCGAGATTAATACGTGTATGTGATACCGTATTCTATTCTCGCGATATGTGATATCGGTCGGTTATATGTGATATAGCCGGGCTGTCGAATCAAGTGTTGATTCGATAAGTTGATACATTTGATATAAGTCGGTTGTATATGATATAGCCGGATTATTAAATCAAGTGTTGATTTAATAATTTAATGTATAATTATATATTTGATATATTATCTTACATTAACTAATATTAGCTCACTTAAGATTTCTTTTTCTCACTTGTGTACACTTAGTATATATGTGATATATATTAATGTACATTTTTTGTGTCATGCTAGATGATACATGAGACATGGGTGTATAAGACTCACACCATGCTTAACATAATGAAGGGTTTTGTTTATTTAAAGTAAATCAAAATTAAATGGAAACTAGTCACATGGTTGAAGCTTGTGGAAGCTTGTGGAACCATTGACCAAGTCCACTAATTTTGTTTTACTTGAGATATTTATTAACCCAACCATTATGATTAGTCATGGTTTAGTCTCTACATGAGTTAGTATATGATATTAACTCACCCATGGTTGTCATTCTACACTTGACCTTTTTCCATGGTTGCTTTTCTTCATCTCCTTCCTCAAGCTCTCTAGCTTTTTGGGAGGTGAAGAAAATGAGTGAGAAAATAATTTCTAAAGTGAGCAAAATTCCTATTTCATCAACCTCTTCTAGACTAGCCATTTTGATTGGGTTGTTTCTTCACTAGTTCATCACTCAGTGAAGAGGTAGCTTGGGTTAGTGTCTCCTTGACGTAGATTATCTTCGGCCTCGAAGACTTCAAGCAAGCTTGTTCATTTCACCTTGTGGAGCCTTACTAGAGTCCAAGAGATCACTACTTAGAGCGAAAAGACTACTACACGGAGCATATAAAGTGAATGACCGGTCTACAAAGATTGTATTCCTTGTTCACTTAGATGTAAATGTATTTACATACTAGTTTCATCTAATTCTCTAGTTAAAATTCTAGGTTAGGGTTCTTTAGCGCGCCAATTTTTTTAAACGGAATGGACGATGCCTTCCGAAACCCAGCGGCTACCCTAGGGAACCATACAGTGGTATCAGAGCCATGCTAGAGAATTATATGATACTTGTATAATTACGAAACCGAAACACTCGAAACTAAAACCTAGTTTCTGTCGATTTTTTCAGAGTGTCTAAAATTTTTTTAAGCAACTACAGAATGTTGCATGAGATGTAACATGAACACCAGACGAAAACGAGCTCCTGTCGCCGGATTTGGACCGGCCACATGTTCATAAAGGACCGACCCCACCGGTTTTCTTGAGTTGTCTGGGGTTCGTTTTGGGTCTGTGTTTCAGTCTCTGGGTTTTGGTGTTTCAGGTGTTGCATGTTTTTGCTAAGATTGCATGTGATGTTATCTTTGTGCAAAGGCAATTCGGAGTGCTTCGTAGTCGTAATTCTAACATCGTTTCGGGTTTTGTAGACGGCGTTAAAAAGTTCGAACGAATATCAATAACCCATTTACTCCCTCGATGGAAATTTTCCAAGAGTTGGATTTTCCAAGTTTAAGATCTTCAGAAAAACATGCAGGTGATTCAATGGACCCTCTAGAAGAACGAAACCCTAACTCGATTCTGTGACAGTCGGAACCGCCACCAAACCTTTGGGTTTGCGGGAGTTCCGCGATTCCATAGGTGAGGCAAGGGTTGACCCTTCTACGGTTGGTCCATAGGTGCCGTGGAATGTTCTTGGTGTTTTTTAAACTGTGCTCAAGTGTTGAGCTCTTTAGGAAATTTTGGGTGATTGTTGATTCGATCGAAAAGTTTAACATCGTCTAACTATCAGTGATTTTGATACAATACTTGGAATCCACAATGTTTAGTTTTTTGAAACTAATTTGAATTTTAAAAATCTAGAAATTCAGTCTCAATTGATCGGTTGCCACGGGATTTTGATATGGATCAAAAGTCCGTTACAATCATGTAGCGTACGCGAATACTTGCCGGGTAACCTTACTAAATAGCCACGCCCTATAGCCTCGACCAAGTGACTGTAGGAGAACCCCGTCGCTAAAAGCATCCGTTCGGGTGCTCGCGGCCGCGGTGTTCCGCCTAAGTGCACTTCGTCGACGGTATCGGGGGTGCGGCCGTCTACTAAAGTATCCGACGAGCATTCGATCAGGTTGTCCGGAATCTTGTTGAATTACCTGATCGGTTATTGAAAAGTGTTTCAATATCGAGACTAAAACGCGGGGTTTATAATTGTTAGGAATGCGATGTCTAAGGAATTCAAATGGTTATGCATGAAATCCAAAGTATGTGATACATTGGGTTTATGATGTCTAAAGTGGTTGCGGATTCCAATTGTTATAGTTTTTCACTTTCTTTTCTGCGACCGTAAGTGTAATATGTGATGTATCACCGATTTCGTTGCTATATGTCAATGACAATTGGGATACGCATATTTACTTACGTTAATGACATGTGATGTTATGTGTTGCTGTGATATGTTATACTGGATCGTCGTGTTTTGAATAGCCGTTTTTTTATGTGAGATGAGAGTTTTTCATTTTCATTCATGTAAAAACTTGTATGTAATATTCTTTTATTAGGGCACTTCCGGGTTGAGGATGATGTCACCATTGATGTATATTATTTACTTTTCCGCATAGGATAGACCCAAGGACGGGAGCATAAGTAACCGGGTTCTAGGGTCCAGTGGGAGACCATCTCGACGAGTCGAGACCGGGTCTACTAACTCAAGAATTGGTAGGGTTGCTTGCCGCTCTCATAGGGGTCTAGGGATGTGGGTGGCTATTCATCGCGACCGTTGAATCCGTGTTTTTACTGGCTTAATTTAAAACACAGAATTCCTAGTATATCCAATATTTCATATGTGTTCTTCTGCTGCTGATATTCTGTGATGTGATCACTTTATATGTTCAGACGAATACTTATATTATATATATGATATATAATTAATATTGTTGCTTTCGTTTCTTCTGTGATACTTAGGAAGTATAAATTGATGGGACTTCATTAATGAGATTAATGAAATAAAAGAAACCTAAAGATGTTGTAGAATCTTGTTTTAAAAACTGGAATCTCCAGTTTTTGCTTTGCATAGATATTCCTTGTAGAATATCCAGCACCTTATTTGATAAGGAAAGAGCCGAGATCCCTTCACCGGGAGTGACCTCTTTAGCGAAACTGACAGATGCTACAACTTCACTCGGTTTTGTTTTTGATTGCTTTTTTAGTTCATACTTTGCATAGTGGAATTTGTGAAATATCCACTCACGAAGGCCATTCCCCAGATACAGTTTGAGAGACTCTTCGGGATGCTTAGTATGCGATACTACAGCAGCTGGCCCTAGTGCAAGTGGGAGATTGTTAGTTGTATGTATGCCCTAGAGTCCAGTATTGTACAGATGATGTATATTATATTGGATGCTTGGACATATATAGAGATGACTTTCTTGCTCGATATGATAGTATGCTATCTGGTTGCTCTTTATCTTAACATGTATACTAGTCTCTTGATACCGTCTTATAGTTACATGTTGGTAAAGCCCTTTGGATGTGTACTTGACTACCTGGACTATGATGCGGATCATACTAGTGGGGACATGGTAGTCCATAAGTACATCTTTCAAGGTCCCTAGTCGTGGGTGTATCGAGACGGGGCATCGATATACCAGTGTAGACTAGCGTATAGCTTCTCGACCCATATAGATAGGCGATGGATGATCCCATATCCATTGGTGTTTGATATCAGTGATGATATACGGGTGCTCAGTGGAGACTGGGTACACTGGACGGACTCGCCGAGAAATCCCAGATGGTATTATACCTCACGTCAGATGGCAATTCTCTGGTGACACTTGTGCAGATTAGTCTGTAGACCCGAGATCGTCATAGAGTCTTGTGTGATTCCAACTATACTTTGATTTCCACCTTACCACGTCCAGGAGGGCGTGCAAAACGGTGGTTTTTGGGTACAGTCCCGAGTCACATGGAGGCAATGAGTGATAGGAGGGGTTTTGTCTCTCCCGGTATTGAGGGTTGATGTTGCGCTGTGCTCGGTTGGCCATAACAGGGAAGTCCCTAGCCAGGGCAGATTTAGAGATTTACTGGTAAGTGTTACCAGTAGTTTCTCGACCCGTTATGATCCTCACATCGGCACGACTTATCGGTTATTGGGGTCTGACGTTTACCACCCCTAGACTTGATATGCGACATATCAGACGAGGAGACCGAACTGTACGGGAAGTGTTACCGTTAGGCTTTTACAGGAGTTGAAGCGGGCTTGCTTGCTGATCTTCTGATCGCTCAATACTCGGGTAGCCGTTACGTCCATCTAGTACCGCTGACGGCTTGTCGGTACTTGATGTGATCATCACCTACTGCCGGCGTATTGACGAGTCTTTAGAGTCCTACATAGAGGTTTTACTGGCTCAGGCAAAACGAAATAGGATCACATATGTGATATGTGCGGGACTGAGAATGATGCGTGTATGCGATACCGTATTCTATTCTCGCGACTTTTTGTATTGGTCGGTTATATGCGATATAGCCGTGTTATCGAATCAAGTGTTGATTCGATAAGTCGATACATTGAATGTTAGTCGGTTATATGAGAAATAACCGGATTATTAAGTCAAGTGTTGATTTAATAATTTAGTGTATAATTGTATATTTGATATACTAATTTACATTAACTAACATTTGTTCACTTAAGGATTTTTCTCACATGTGCACAACTTTAGTAAATATGTGATATATATTAAAATGTGTTTTTCATTTTGTATCATGGTTGATGATATATCATACATGGGTGTGCAAGATATACACCATTCTATTTTAAATGGTGGTTAATAATTATATAAGGTAATTACAAATTAGTGGAGCTTTTGTCACAAGCATGAAGCTTGTAGAAGCTTATGGATGCTTTGACAAAGTCCACTAACTTTGTTTTACTTTATATTTTTATTAACCTAACCATTTAGGATTAGCCATGGTAACGTTTCTACATGAGTTAGTATATGATACTCACTTACCATGGTTAGCTCACTCACTTAATCATTATCTCTTCTCATTTTATTTCTCCATCTTCTTCCTTGAGCTAAAAAGCTCTCTAGGGTTTGATCCAAAGTGAGAAACATTGTGAGAAAATAAATTCTAAAGTGAACCCACTTCCTATTTCACCATCCTCTACTAGACTAACACTTTAGTTTAGGGTGTTTGCTTCACTAATTCTCTAGTTAGTAAAGTAGAAGATTGAGTTGGTATTCCCTCGACGTAGATCATCTTCGGCCTCAAAGACTTCAAGCAAGGACGCTTCTTTCGCCTCGTGAAGCCATGCAAGAGCCCGGGAGAACCATGATCGCATCGAAGGGACTACAACAAGGAGCTTTAGAAGTGAAGGACCGATCTACAAAGGTTGTATTTCGTATTCACTTAGTAGTAAATTGTATTTACTTGCATGTGAAACCCTAATTGCCTAGCAAAGATCTTGTTTAGGGTTGTTAGGCACGGCTAAAATTTTAATCGGGCATGGTTGATGCCTTGTAGTATATTGTTAGAGTGCCTAGTAACTCTACAGTGGTATCAGAGCCTAGCTAGAGCATTAGGCGACGTGTATACGAAGTTAAAACTCCGAACGAACTCCGAATCGACGAAATAAACCCTTCTCTGGACATTTTTTAAAAACTGTATTTTTTCTAAATTAAAAATAATTAAAAAATTAAGCAGGGAATTATAAGAATTATCATGAAAAACGAGCCCCTAATTCATCTATATAGCCGCGGGACCGCGGCAATAGGCTACTTGTGGCGGCGATTCTGCGGCAGGAACAGGGTATTGGGGACGGTTCTTTGTGCAGTAATATCAGTTTCTTTTCCTGCATGTTTCTGGGTATTTTTAAATTGACTCAAGTGTTGTGTGTTCTGGGGATTATTTTGCATTCGTTGATTCGATCGGAATATTTAATTTCGTTATGTTTTCCGGATATTTAGAAAGTATTAAAAAGTTTGAACGGATATCAATAACTCACTTTTTCCCGACCAGGGAAATTTCCAAGTGTTGGATTTTTCCGTAGTTTAAGAACGTCTAAATCGTGCAAGTTACATAATGGAACCTCTAGAACACAACAAACCTTAACTCGATTATGTGACCGTCTTGAACTGCCTTTTGAACCTTAGGGTTTGGGACAGTACGACGTTGCCACATGTGAGGCGTTGGCTTGATCCTTCTACGGCTGGACCATTGGTACTGTGGCATGTGATGGATGTTTTTAAACTCCCCTCAAGTGTTGAGAACTATTTAGGAAATCTTGAGTATTTAAATATTCGATCGAAAAGTTTAATATTGTCTATTTATCTGGAATGTGATACAATATGTGGAATTCATATAATTAGGCATGAAATGCGAAGTATGTCATATTTCGGATTTACGATGTCTAAAGAGATTGTGGATTCCAAATGTTGTAGTTTTACACTTTATTTTCTGCGACCGTAAGTGTAATATGTGATATCGCCGGTTTCGTTGCTATATGTCAATGACAATTGGGATGCGCATATTTACTTACGTTGATGAAATGTGATGTTATGTGTTGCTGGATATGTTATATTGGATCGTCGCGTTTTTGGATAGCCGGGGGTTTTATGTGAGATGGGGGTTCTTTTATTTTTCATTCATGTAAAATTCATTTTATGTAATATTCTTTTATTGGGGCACTTCCGGGATGAGATTGATGTCACCATCTGTATATTATTATCTTTTCTGCACTAGGATAGACCCAAGGAGGAGAGCACAAGTAACCGGGTTCTAGAGTCCAGTGGGAGACCAACTCGAGGAGTCGAGTCCGGGTCTCCTAACTCTAGAATTGGTAGGGTTGCTTGCCGCTCTCGTAGGGGTCTTGGGGTGTGGGTTTGTCTATTCATCGCGATCGTGGAATCCGTGTTTTATAGAGTCTCAAAATAAAACACGGACGTCCTAGTATATCCAATGTTTCATATGTTTCTTCTGCTGTGATATCTGTGATGTGATCATTTGATATGTTGTGATAAATACTGTATATAGTATATAAGATATATTATATAGACGTTACTTATGTTTTACACCCACGCTAGCCTGCCCCGCTCTGCCGTTAGTTCCTAACCTAACGGTGCACGAGGGGACATCGAGGCGAATGCGGATGGCATAAGTGTACGTCGTATTTATTTGTGATGTTTAGGTGACTTAAATGATGGGACTTCATTAATATGATTAATGAAAAGAAAAGAAACCTAAAAGATGTTGTAGTATCAAATTTTCAAAAAGGGTATCTACAGTTTTTGCTTTGCATAGCGATATATATGATATATCCTGCACCTTATTCGATGAGGAAAGAGCCGAGACCCCTTCACCGGGAGTGACCTCTTTAGAAAAACTGGCATATGCTACAACACTCGGTTTGTTTTGATTGCTTTTGGAGTTTTTGCTTTGCATAGCGATATATATGATATATCCTGCACCTTATTCCATAAGGAAAGAGCCGAGATCCCTTCACCGGGAGTGACCTCTTTAGCAAAAATAATAAAAGCCTCAAAATCACTCCATTTTCAAAATTCACTCGATTCGACAACGATATCAAGTTCATTACGCAATAGGTTTTCAGAAAAACCTGTCGTAGCCCTTCGTCATTTAAGATAAGAACTATTTAGTATTCGTGCTGCGTTTGTTGGCCTTTGTCAAGGCGTGGTATGCGGTAGCTGAATGGTGCTTATCTTCTTATGCATATGATGCAGATTATTTTGGGGTAGTCGTACAACCTTGTTGGCCTTTGTCAAGGGTCGTGCGTGTGGGTTTGATTCAATCAAGAAATGACGGGTTGAACTTAACTAGCATCCTATGATTTGTTGGCCTTTGTCAAGGTCATAGGGGTTAGGGGCAAAATATGAATTTCAAGTGTTGAAATTTGCAATGAGATTGCATACCTTCTATGAGATAGTTGGATCCCGATACCCACTGCGAGTAATTGTTAATCATGGGAATGTTTTACACAGGACAATTAGCCGATCAAGTAGGTGTCTAGAAAGGTGTCAACGGGGTTACGCCTCTGGGAGAATGAGGTTTACTTTAATTAGGTCCGTGCGAAAGCACGGGGAACCTCCCTTAAAGTACTGACACTGGCCTGGCTGAAAGATTGGCGAAGTTGTAGGGTGTAATTAATCCCGGCTAGTCTTTCTTTTAGGGTTTGAATGAAGATTTGGGAAAAACAGTGGGATCCATCCTGATTAGATAAAATAATAACCAATCTGATCTTACAAGAGCATACGCTAAAGTGTTTTCTGTAGGGTTCCTAGGCACGCTAATGAAGTCTCACAAGGCATCGATCATGCCAATTTCAAATTTTACGGGTGCCGAGAAACCCTAATACGGATCGTCGGCTTGAATTCTAGGCGATAAACTAAACAAGTTAACATCTTAACTAAAGGAGAGAGGCTACAACCTTTGTAGATCCGGTTCTCCACTCTCTTAGCTCCACGTAGGCGTCCTCTCGCTATCCATCGTGAATCCCGAACTCAATCGTCGGCTTCATCGGAGAATTGGGCGGACTAGGTCGTCGGCTTCGTGCTGAAGATGATCTACGTCGAGGTTGCACAAGTTCAAGCTCCAACTTCATCAAGTAGTGAAACTTGTGAAGAAAACACCCAAAACAACTTGGCAAGAGGTAGAGGGTGAAGAAATAGGAGGTGGGTTCACTTTAGAATTGGATTTCTCACTTTGGAACTCAAGATGCCATTGATGGCATCAAGCTTTCTCTCTTGAAGATGAAGAAGAAGAAGTAGATAGAATATCATGAGTATATTTTTAAAATGAAAAGTAAATGAATACTTATCATATACTAACTAGGGTAGAGTGTAGAGAATAGACCATGGTTACTTGGATGAGTTAGGGTTAAGCATGAAGATAAGAATGGTTAAGAAGTCAAAGCTTCATGAAGCTTCAACTAGAAACAAAAGAAGCCACCATTCTTATCTAAATCATTTCCAAATAAATAAACAAATAAATAAATGAAAAAGCAAAACCCTAATCATCTCTTAACCATGGTTTAATCCTTTAGACTTAACCACATGATCAAGTATCATCAAACATGATACAAATATGTGCACAAAAGTATATCACATATACTTCTTGCACATCAAGTGAGAAAATCCAATTAAAGTGAACCAATACTAGTTAATGCAAAATAATATATCAAATATATAATTATACATTAAATCATTAAATCAACACTTGATTTAACGATCCGGTCATATCGCATATAACCGACTAGTATCCTATGTATCGGCTTAACGAATCAATCCTTGATTCTATATCTAGGTTATATCGAATATAACCAATCGATACGTCCATCGCGAGAATGGAATACGGTATCACATACACGCATCATTATCGGTCCCGCGCATATCTCATATGCACTCCTATTTCGTTTCGCTTGAGCCAGGAAACCTCTGTGTAGGACTCTAAAGACTCGTCAATACGCCGGTAGCAGATGATGATCATATCAAGCACCCACAAGCCGCAAGCGGTCTGCTAAACGTAACGGCCACCCGGGTATTGAGCGATCAGAAGATCGACGAGCCAGCCCGCTCACACTCCTGTGAATCCAACCAGTAACACTTACCATACAGTCCGGTCTGTTCGTCTGATATGTCGCATATCAAGTCTAGGGGTGGTAAACATCAGACCCCAATAACCGATAAGTCGTGCCGATGTGAGGCTCATAACGGGTCGAACAACTACTGGTAACACTTACCAGCAAATCTCTGATCAGCCCTGGCCAGGGACTTCCCTGTTACGGCCAATCGAGCACAGCGCAACATCAACCCCCAATACCGGGAGAGACGAAACCCCTCCTATCGCTCATTGCCTCCATGTGACTCGGGAGTGTACCCAAAGACCACCATTTTGCACGCCCTCATGGACGTGGTAAGGTGGAGATCAAAGCACAGTGGGAATCACACAAGACTCTATGACGATCTCGGGTCTACAGACTAACCTGTACAAGTGTCACCTGAGAACTGCCATCTGACGTGAGGTATAATACCATCTGGGAGTTCTCGGCGAGTCCGTCCAGTGTACCCAGTCTCCACTGAGCACCCGTATACCATCTCTGATGTCAAACACCAATGGATATGGGATCATCCATCGCCCATCTCATGGGTCGAGAAGCGTATACGCTAGTCTACACTGGTATATCGATGCCCCGTCTCGATACACCCACGACTAGGGAACTTGAAGGATGTACTTATGGACTACCATGTCCCCACTAGTATGATCTGCATCATAGTCCAGGTAGTCAAGTACACATCCTAAGGGCTTTACCAACATGTAACTGAAAGACAGTTTAAAGAGACTAGTGTACATGTTAAGATAAAGAGCAACCAGATAGCATACTATCATATCGAGCAAGAAAGTCATCTCTATATATGTCCAAGCATCCAATATAATATACATCATCTGTACAATACTGGCCTCTAGGGCATACATACAACTAACAATCCCCCACTTGCACTAGGGCCAGCTGCTGTAGTATCGCATACCGAGCATCCCGAAGAGTCTCTCAAACTGTATCTGGGGAATGGCCTTCGTGAGTGGATCCGCCGCGTTGTTCTTCGTGTCAACTCTCCTGACCTCGATCTCCCGGCGATCAACTATCTCCCGGATCAGGTGATACCGCCTCAGAATATGCCTGGACCGCTGATGGGACCTGGGTTCCTTGGCCAAAGCCACCGCTCCATTGTTATCGCAATACAAAGGTATTGGATGCTCAATGGATGGAACCACTCCAAGTTCAGTAATGAACTTCTTGATCCAGACAGCCTCTTTGGCAGCATCGTTGGCCGCGATGTATTCAGCCTCCATCGTCGAGTCTGCCACGGTTTCCTGCTTGGAACTCTTCCAGCTAACCGCCCCTCCGTAAAGGGTAAAGACAAATCCCGACTGCGATTTAGAGTCGTCCTTATCACTCTGGAGTCTCGAATCGGTAAAGGACTCCACTTGGAGTTCTCTGTTACCATACACCAAGAACATATCTCTACTCCTTCGCAAGTACTTGAGAATGTTCTTCACAGCTGTCCAGT
Source organism: Agapanthus africanus (assembly GCA_030015575.1). Classification (NCBI taxonomy): domain Eukaryota; kingdom Viridiplantae; phylum Streptophyta; class Magnoliopsida; order Asparagales; family Amaryllidaceae; genus Agapanthus; species Agapanthus africanus. The sequence continues at coordinate 361,479,273 of JASDDO010000012.1, forward strand.
GAATCTCTCCAGGATCTGCTTGATACCGACTCACTACACTTAGTGAGTATGCAACATCGGGTCTGGTACATAGCATCGCATACATGATAGAGCCTACTGCCGAAGCATAGGGTATCCCTTGCATGCGAGCTCTCTCCAAATCAGTCTTGGGAGACATCTCTTTGGAGAGAGTGAGTCCAGAGATCGTGGGTTGGTTCCCACGCTTGGATTCTTCCATACTAAACCTCTTTAGTATGGTGTCAATGTATCTGGATTGGGACAATCCCAAAATCCGTTTGGATCTATCTCTATAGATCCTAATCCCCAATATGCAGGAGGCATCACCAAGATCTTTCATTGAGAATCTTTGTGATAAGAAGAGCTTGACCGATTGCAGCATAGGAATATCATTTCCTATCAAGAGTATATCGTCCACGTACAATACGAGGAACACAACCTTACTCTCTGCCACCTTCTTATAAATACAAGGTTCATCTGGGTTTTTGATGAAATCAAACTCTTTGATAACGACGTGAAAGCTGTTAGTGTATATGCCCTAGAGGCCATTACTGTATCATACTAGTATGTATATTACTTAATGGAAGCTTGGGATATTCACAGTTGTACAGACAATCTTGCTCAATATAGTAGTACGCTACTTGGTTTGTCTCTGCTTTAATGTGTACATGTGTGTTTATTTATTATATCACCTATACGCATTAGTAGAGCCCTTAGGATCTTTGCTTGATTACCGGCGTTGTGATGGCGATCACACTCGTGGGGGCTGGGTAATTTACAAGCACATCCTTATTCACATCCCTAGTCGTGGGAGTATCGAGATAGGGCATCGATACTCCGGAGTAGACTAGCGTATGCTCTTCTCATCCCAGCTCGGGAGACGGTCTGTCCCACAGCCGTCGGTACGTCGTACTTGAGATAGTATGCGGGTGCTCGTTAGGTTACGAGTACACTGGACAGGACTCGTCGGGAACTGATGGTTGGTATTATACCTATCGTCAGTTATCAGTTCCCAGGTGACATGAGTACAGCTTAGTCCGCTGACTTGACACTGTCACTTCGCCTCGAGTGTGTTCCCACTGTTCTTTGATTACTACCCTACTACGGCTCTACTGAGTCGTGCAAACAGGTAGTAGTTGGGAGCAGTCCCGAAGCACATGGAGGCAGTGACGGTTAGACAGGATTCGTCTCTCCCGGTATTGGGGGTTGACATCGCGCTGTGTCTAGGAGAGCCATTACACGAGTAGTCCCTGGCCAGGGCAAGTGAGATATACTGGTAGGTTTCCAGTGTTATCTCAGGGTGTATTGGGCTTCACTCCGACACGACTTGTACCGCTATTAGGGGACTGAAGTTTACCGCCCCCCTAGGCCCGCCATGCGATGTATCAGACGAACAGACCGGACTGTACGGAGGTTGTCACACACAGACTCAGTAGGAGTTCGGATGGGTTTACCTCATCGGCCTTCTTATCGACATCTACCTGGGGACCGTTACGTACAGCTAGTGCCGCTTGCGGTCTGTGGTTAAACCCACTGCCAGCGTAGTGTCGAGTCTTTAGAGTCCCACACAGAGAGTTTCCCTGCACTGAGCGAAACGTGTAGAGGCCGTATGGTTTTACGGCAGGGCTGCGATCACTTACGTACACTTGTGTGCGTATGGTGTTCGGGCAGGCAGTACTAGTAGGCTTTGGTTTAAGCCGGATCCTAGTATTGCACGGATGGATTTGTTTTGTCTTCTGTGCATCCGCATTCTACGGAATACGGATGCAGGTGTGTATGCACAGTTCTTCAGAGTGATGAAGGAGGAGGTGCCTCATTAGGGTTTTGGCAGTTGGTTCGGCCAAAACCGTTATGTGGCAGGCTCATTAGGGTTTTGACAGTTCGTTTGGTCAAAACCATTATGAGCCGCGAACATCATTTACTAATCCTATTAGTGATAATCTTATGATGGCTAATTGCATTGACCATTTGACCCCGTTGACCTCTCTTGACTTTGTTGACCGGTTGACCGGGTTGACCATTGACTTTCAAGAGGGTTCCACACTCTTCTTTTCTTTTCCTTTTTCTTTTGGATTATGATAATGGTCATTTCAAAGTAGCCATCAACTTTATCTTGATGGGATTAGTAATGATGTTGTTTTGCATTATTTGCAACCATGGTTGTTTTTCTTTTGTATCATAATTTTATTCTCATTCTCTCTCTTGAAATGAGAAGCTCCATGGTTGCTAGAAAACTCCTTCTTCTTCCTCCTCTTGATTTCTCCTTTGATCTCATGTGTTGAGAGAAAAAGGATTCCACTTGACAAACACATCCATACATCTCCTCTACACATCCTAGGGCTTCTAGATTAGCAATCTCCTTGCCCTAGTTACCTCGGCTTGAGGTGGAGCTCGGTGTACATCTCTCGGGTGGATCGTCTTCGACTCAAGGAGGCCGCGGGGGTGACCGAAGTCCGGATCAACCATTGAGAAAGCAAAAAGAAGAACAACAAGAAGAGAAGAACAACAAAAAAGAAGAACAACAAGAAGAGAAGGAGTTCAAGTTGAGGTATAACCCCTAACCGAGTAGATACATCTCATGTTAGGATGCTACTGTATTGTTTAGTAAAGATCCGGCTTTTACGGTCCATGTTACAAAGTTTAGAAAAAATTTTGTTTTACCGTTTCCGCAACCCCGAAAGTACCGGGAGAGGTAACGTGGACCTAACAGTGGTATCAGAGCCTAACTAAACATAAACTAGCTTGGTAGTGAAGTGTATCGAACTTCGAAACGGAAAAATCGAAAAAACCAAGTTACGAAAACCTGAGTTTCTGTTAAAATTTTTTCTGGTCAAAACAAAATTTGTCATACACCAAAAATCATCTCCGGGTTTTTAAAAGAAAGCCACCAAAAATGAGCCAACAACTCGACCAAAGCGCCGCGTTTCCGCGGCAATAGAAAGCTATTGCCGCGGAACCGCGGCCATCTTGGTGAGTTGTTGGGTCTGTTTTGGTGCAGTGCTTTTCTGACTTGGATTTAGGATTTTTAAGATGGTTTATATGTGCCCAGATTTTCCAGAATAGAAATTTGTTTTTGGGGGCCTATAAATCCGTATTTTTCCGAACTTCAATATACTTTGACTATAAAGGTTATATCTGTGATGTTCTTATGTATTGAACGTCGGCTAATCGCAATATGTCGATTAGTCGGGGTTATACATATCTGTGATCTGTGATTGTTGTTGATGGTTTGTGTATATGAACTCGTTGGATTGTCGCGGATGAATAGCCGGGGTGGATGTGAGATGAGAGTTTCTTTTTCTTTCATTCATGTAATAAATATGTAAATTGATGTATATTATTTGTTTGGCCGCACAACCGGGTCGGGGTTGTAGCCGTCATTGTATAATTCTTTTTACTGTTTATGCTCCTAGGATAGACCCATGGAGGGGGTGCACAAACTACCGGGTATCTCGAAGTGCCGAGTGGCCTACTCACGGCGATGAGGGAGGTTGCTTCGCTTCGGGTACTTGGAGGGTAGTTTGCCGCACCCGTAGGGGTCTTGGGTGGGGTTTTGGCTATTCATCGCGACCGTGTAATCCGCTTTTCGTTGCAGGCTTGAACGAATCACGGGTTCCTAGTATATCCAAAGTGTTCATCTGTGATCTGGATTGGCTATCGTTGCAGTATATCTATATATAATAACTATTTAGGCGTTGCTTATGTTTTACAGCCGCGCTAGCCCAGCCCCCGCTCTGTCGTTAGTTAAGTAACCTAACGGGTGATGACGGGGCCCAGTGGCGAATGCGAATGGCATAAGCGTACGTCATATTTTGGTTGTTTTCTGCAATGGTAGGATTTAAATGATGGGACGCATTAAAAGAACTAATGCAAGAAAATAAACCTGAAAGACGTTGTTGGAACAATTTTTCAAAAAGCTGTTATTGCAGGGACGTTCATTTTTGTTTTGCATCGCGGTATTCGGTTGTGAATGCCCAGCACCTCAGTCGACGAGGCAAGGGCCGAGATCCCTTCATCGGGAGTGACCCCTTGGACAAAAGTTTGCGTCAGGGTAATAACTTCACTATAGTCGATTATTCTTGCTTTGCATCGAGGTATTCAGTTTGGAATATCCTGCACCTCATTCGACGAGGAAAGAGCCGAGATCCCTTCACAGGGAGTGACCTCTTTAGCAAAAGTTTCCGCCGCTATATTTTCAAAAGATTACCAGGTTCCTTCAACGATATCAAGTTCATTACGTTAACGGGTTTTTCACCAAAAACCCAGCCGTAGCCCTCCGTCATTTCTTACAAGTAACACTTAGTATTCGTGCTGCGTTTGTTGACTCCGTCAAGGCGTAGTGTACGGTAGCTAAGTGTTGCTTGTTTGTATCGGTATATGGGATTGATTAGGACAGTCGTATAACCTTGTTGACTCCGTCAAGGGTTATGCGGGTGGGTTTAATGCAATCCAGATAATGACAGGTTGAACTTGACTAGGACTCTTTGATTTGTTGACTCCGTTAAGATCACTTGGGTCCTAGGGGCAAAAACCACATCGGTAGTTTCAAAAGTACTGAAACTTGCAAATTTAGCATACCTTCTGGTGTATGGTGACTAGAGTGGATTCCATCTAGGTTATCACACAATGAAAGTTGGATCCCGATCCCACTGATGAGTTGGATTACTCTCGGGAGATTATTTCACTTAACGATCAATGCTATAAACCTAGTAGGTGTCTAGAAAGGTGTTAGCGGGGCTACGCCCCCAGGGAAAAGAGGTTCTTGAATTAAGGAACTTCGCGAAAGCGTTGGAAAACCTCCCTCGAAGTACCGACACTAGCCTGGCTGAAAGGTTAAGCAAGTATTGTGACGTGAATTAAAACCCGGCTAGTTCTTCTTTTAAAAAGGTTTTAAGAAGAATTTGAGTAAACAGTGGGAGACATCCTGGTTAGATAAATTAATAAACCAATCTAATCTTGCAAGAGTATACGCTGAGTGTTTCTTTTCTCTCTCTCCAGGAAACAACCTTTTCACGCCCTAATCAAGATAATAAAATGTATCGCTTGACCGATCCGAATTCTTATTCGGGACTGGGGAAAGTTGGTTCAACTCTAACTTGTGACAACAGTCATGAGTGTGAGAATGGGAAAGGGGATTGTATGGATTTCCAGGATACCCAGTTGAAGGAGAAGCATGGTTTTGCATCTACTTCAGGTGTTCTTGTAACTGAGAACTGTTTTACGGTCAGCCCTACCTCCTGGGTACTTGATACCGGATCAGGATCTCATATCTGTAATTTATTGCAGGGACTGAGAAAAAGTAGGAAAGTTGCACCGGGTGATATGTCGCTCAGAGTAGAGAACGGAGCACAAGTTAATACGGCAGCCGTCGGTGAATATCACCTAGTATTGCTAAATGGCAAGACTATGATTTTGAACGATTGCTACTATGTACCCTCCATGGTTTGCAACATCATATCAGTTTCTTTACTCGGTAAAGATGGATATAACTTTGTTCTTGAAAAGAATATCATGAACATTTGCCTTCATAAGGTACAGGTTGCAGAGGGTACACTGTGTAATGGTATCTACGTTCTAAATCAGAATACAGTTCTCAATATACAAAACACACGCAAGAGGAAGAAATCAGATACGAATGAATCCTACTTGTGGCATTGTAGGCTTGGTCATATCGGAGAGAAAAGACTGAGTAAGTTGCATAAAAATGGACTCTTGAATACGTTCGAGTTTTCATCTTATGAAACTTGTCAGTCTTGTCTCAAAGGAAAGATGGCCAAATCTCCGTTCACCGGACATGGAGAAAGAGCAAGAGAGCTCTTGGGACTCATACACAGTGATGTGTGTGATCCGATGTCTATACATGCAAGGGATGGGTTTTCATACTTCATCACATTCACTGACGATCTCTCTAGGTTCGGATATGTGTATCTGATGAAACACAAATCTGAAGCTTTTGAGAAATTCAAGGAATTCAGAAAGGAAGTAGAGAACCAGATTGGCAAAAGTATCAAGATCCTCCGGTCTGACAGGGGAGGGGAGTACTTAAGCACGGAATTCCTAGATTACTTAAAAGAGAATGGTATTCTCTCTCAGCTTACTCCTCCTTATACACCATAGCACAACGGTGTTTCGGAGCTGAGGAATCGTACCCTATTGGATATGGTTCGCTCCATGATGAGTAGTGCTGAGTTGCCTCTTTCATTTTAGGGACATGCGCTTCAGACAGCGGCGTACCTATTGAACTATGTTCCATCAAAATCAGTGCCTAAGACTCCATATGAAATATGGAATGGAAGAAATCCGTATCTTAAGCGATTTAAGATATGGGGTTGTCCGGCCTATATGAAAACACAGAAACCGGACAAGTTAGAGGCACGGTCAGTTCTCTGTAAATTTATGGGATATCCTAAAGACTCACTAGGATATCTGTTCTACCACACTGAGGAACAGAAGGTGTTTGAATCTCGCCACGCTACCTTCTTAGAAAGGTAGTTTCTTGCAAAAGAAGCTAGTGGGAGTTCGGTAGAACTGGAAGAAATTCAGCGACCACAAAATGTAACTGAAAATTTGGAGGAACCGCTAGATTCAATGACCCCAAACGAACCTCAGCCACTCCGCAGATCTGGTAGGATTTCTCATCCGCCCGAGAGATACTACGGTTTTCTCATAGACGGGGATCGAGAGGATTGCATCTTGGAAGAAGATGACCCTACCAGTTTCAGGCAGGCCATTATCAGTAGGGACTCTGATAAGTGGCAGGAAGCAATGCAATCCGAAATGGGGTCCATGTACGCCAATAAAGTGTGGACCTTGGATATTGCTCCACCTGGGGTAAAACCCGTTGGATGCAAATGGATCTACAAAAGGAAACTTGGTATAGATGGGCAGGTGGAAACCTACAAGTCTAGACTCGTTGCAAAAGGTTTTCGTCAAAGACCTGGTTTGGACTATGACGAAACTTTTTCTCCGGTGGCTATGCTCAAATCCATTCGGATCCAACTTGCCATTGCTGCCTTCCATGACTATGAAATCTGGCAGATGGATGTTAAAACGGCTTTCCTAAACGGTTGTTTGGAAGAGTGCATTTACATGGATCAACCAGAAGGTTTCGTGGACAGTGGGAGCAGCGGAAAGGTGTGCAAGTTGCTTAAATCCATTTATGGATTAAAGCAGGCATCGCGGAGCTGGAACATCTGTTTTGATGAGGCAATCAAGGAATTTGATTTCATCAAGAACGAAGATGAACCCTGCGTTTATAAGAAGATTGTAGGACGAACTGTCGTATTCCTAGTCTTGTACGTGGACGACATTCTTTTGATAGGAAATGATGTTCCTATGCTACAATCGGTCAAGCTATTTTTGTCACAAAGGTTCTCCATGAAGGACCTGGGTGATGCCTCGTACATTCTGGGGATCAAGATCTATAGAGATAGATCCAAGAGACTATTGGGACTTTCGCAGTCCAGGTACATAGAGACCGTACTAAAGAGATTTAGTATGGAGGGTTCCATGCGCGGTAACATACCCGCATTGCACGGAATTACCCTCTCCAAGAAGATGTCTCCTAAGACTGACGAGGAGAGGGTTCGCATGAGCACTATACCCTACGCTTCGGCGGTAGGATCTATAATGTATGCGATGCTATGTACAAGACCAGATGTAGCTTACGCGTTGAGCGCGGTAAGCCGGTATCAGTCAGACCCAGGGGAGGACCACTGGACAGCAGTGAAGAACATTCTCAAGTACCTGAGAAGGACTAAGGAGATGTTCCTGGTTTACGGTAATGGAGACCTCAGGGTCGAGTCCTTTGCCGATTCAAGCTTCCAGAGTGACAAAGATGACAGCAAGTCTGTCTCGGGTTTTGTGTTTACCCTCAACGGAGGGGCGGTATGTTGGAGGAGTTCCAAGCAGGATGCCGTCGCAGACTCGACGATGGAGGCTGAATACATTGCTGCAAGCGATGCCGCAAAAGAGGCGGTCTGGATGAAGAAGTTCATTAGTGAACTTCAGGTGGTTCCGTCCATTATTGACCCAATACCTTTGTATTGCGATAACAATGGGGCTATAGATTTAGCGAAGGAACCAAGGTCCCATCAGAAATCCAGGCACATCTTAAGGCGGTATCACCTGATCAGGGAGATCATTGATCGACAGGAGATCGAGGTGCGGAGAGTGGACACAAAGGACAACACTGCGGACCCATTCACGAAGGCTTTATCCCAGACTCAGTTCGAGCGGCTGATCGAGATGATAGGTCTTTGATACGCCATTACATGACCTTAGTGCAAGTGGGAGATTGTTAGTGTATATGCCCTAGAGGCCATTACTCTATCATACTAGTATGTATATTACTTAATGGAAGCTTGGGATATTCACAGTTGTACAGACAATCTTGCTCAATATAGTAGTATGCTACTTGGTTTGTCTCTGCTTTAATGTGTACATGTGTGTTTATTTATTATATCACCTATACGCATTAGTAGAGCCCTTAGGATCTTTGCTTGATTACCGGCGTTGTGATGGCGATCACACTCGTGGGGGCTGGGTAATCTACAAGCACATCCTTATACACGTCCACAGTTGTGGGAGTATCGAGATAGGGCATCGATACTCCGGAGTAGACTAGCGTATGCTCTTCTCATCCCAGCTCGGGAGACGGTCTGTCCCACAGCTGTCGGTACGTCGTACTTGAGATAGTATACGGGTGCTCGTTAGGTTACGAGTACACTGGACAGGACTCGTCGGGAACTGATGGTTGGTATTATACCTATCTTCAGTTATCAGTTCCCAGGTGACATGAGTACAGCTTAGTCCGCTGACTTGACACTGTCACTTCGCCTCGAGTGTGTTCCCACTGTTCTTTGATTACTACCCTACCACGGCTCTACTGGGTCGTGCAAACAGGTAGTAGTTGGGAGCAGTCCCGAAGCACTTGGAGGCAGTGACGGTTAGACATGATTCGTCTCTTCCGGTATTGGGGGTTGACATCGCGCTGTGTCTAGGAGAGCCATTACACGAGTAGTCCCTGTCCAGGGCAAGCGAGATATACTGGTAGGTTTCCAGTGTTATCTCAGGGTGTATTGGGCTTCACTCCGACACGACTTGTACCGCTATTAGGGGACTGACGTTTACCGCCGCCCTAGGCCCGCCATGCGATGTATCAGACGAACAGACCGGACTGTACGAAGGTTGTCACACACAGACTCAGTAGGAGTTCGGATGGGTTTACCTCATCGGCCTTCTTATCGACATCTACCTGGGGACCGTTACGTACAGCTAATGCCGCTTGCGGTCTGTGGTTAAACCCACTGCCAGCATAGTGTCGAGTCTTTAGAGTCCCACACAGAGAGTTTCCCTGCACTGAGCGAAATGTGTAGAGGCCGTATGGTTTTACGGCAGGGCTGCGATCACTTACGTACACTTGTGTGCGTATGGTGTTCGGGCAGGCAGTACTAGTAGGCTTTGGTTTAAGCCGGATCCTAGTATTGCACGGATGGATTTGTTTTGTCTTCTGTGCATCCGCATTCTACGGAATACGGATGCAGGTGTGTATGCACAGTTCTTCAGAGTGATGAAGGAGGAGGTGCCTCATTAGGGTTTTGGCAGTTGGTTCGGCCAAAACCGTTATGTGGCAGGCTCATTAGGGTTTTGACAGTTCATTTGGTCAAAACCATTATGAGCCGCGAACATCATTTACTAATCCTATTAGTGATAAATTTATGATGGCTAATTGCATTGAATATTTGACCCCGTTGACCTCTCTTGACTTTGTTGACCGGTTGACCGGGTTGACCATTGACTTTCAAGAGGGTTCCACACTCTTCTTTTCTTTTCCTTTTTCTTTTGGATTATGATAATGGTCATTTCAAAGTAGCCATCAACTTTATCTTGATGGGATTAGTAATGATGTTGTTTTGCATTATTTGCAACCATGGTTGTTTTTCTTTTGTATCATAATTTTATTCTCATTCTCTCTCTTGAAATGAGAAGCTCCATGGTTGCTAGAAAACTCCTTCTTCTTCCTCCTCTTGATTTCTCCTTTGATCTCATGTGTTGAGAGAAAAAGGATTCCACTTGACAAACACATCCATACATCTCCTCTACACATCCTAGGGCTTCTAGATTAGCAATCTCCTTGCCCTAGTTACCTCGGCTTGAGGTGGAGCTCGGTGTACATCTCTCGGGTGGATCGTCTTCGACTCAAGGAGGCCGCGGAGGTGACCGAAGTCCGGATCAACCATTGAGCAAGCAAAGAGAAGAACAATAAGAAGAGAAGAACAACAAAGAAGAAGAACAACAAGAAGAGAAGGAGTTCAAGTTGAGGTATAACCCCTAACCGAGTAGATACATCTCATGTTAGGATGCTACTGTATTGTTTAGTAAAGATCCGGCTTTTACGGTCCATGTTACAAAGTTTAGAAAAAAATTTGTTTTACCGTTTCCGCAACCCTGAAAGTACCGGGAGAGGTAACGTGGACCTAACAAAAGGAGATGTTCCAACTCCGCGATGCTTGCTTTAATCCATAAATGGATTTAAGAAGCTTGCACACCTTCCCGCTGCTCCCACTGTCTACGAAGCCCTCTGGCTGAGTCATGTACACGCACTCTTCTAAATCACCATTTAGAAAAGCGGTCTTAACATCCATTTGCCAGATTTCGTAATCATGATATGCAGCGATGGCAAGCATGATCCAGATGGATTTAAGCATAGCCACTGGAGAAAAGGTTTCGTCATAGTCCACACCTGGTCTTTGGCGAAAACCTTTTGCAACAAGTCTAGCTTTCAAAGTCTCCACTTTCCCATCTACACCAAGTTTCTTCTTGAAGATCCACTTGCTCCCAATGGGTTTTACCCCTTCAGGAGCAACTTCCAAAGTCCATAATTTGTTGGTGTACATGGATTCCATCTCGGACCGCATAGCATCCAGCCATGTCACTGATTCCCTACTCGTGATGGCCTGCTCGAAGATAGTTGGGTCTTCATCATCCATGATGCAATCCTCGCTCCCTCCATCCATGATAAAACCGTAGTATCTCTCAGGTTGGCGAGGAACCCTACTAGATCGGCGGAGAGGCTGAGGTTCATTGGGAGCTACTGAATCTTCTGGTTCCACTAAATCTTCAGTTATGGTTTGTGTATCTGGAACCTCTTCCAGCTCTACCACTTTGCCACTAATTTCTTTTTCAAGGAATTCCTTTTCTAAAAAGGTGGCATATTGAGAAACAAACACTTTTTGTTCCTCAGCATGGTAGAAAAAATATCCTTGGGAATTCTTTGGATATCCCACAAACTTGCAAAGAACTGACCGTGCCTCGAGTTTGTCTGGATTTTGCCTTTTGACATAGGCCGGACAACCCCATATCTTAACTCGTTTAAAATATGGTCTCTTCCCACTCCATATCTCATATGGTGTGGTAGGTACAGATTTAGATAGAACTTGATTCAATAGGTATGTTGCTGTTTCCAGCGCATATCCCCAGAAGGAAATAGGTAACTCAGCTGTGCTCATCATAGAGCGCACCATATCTAATAGGGTGCGGTTCCTCCGTTCTGATACACCGTTGTGCTGTGGTGTATATGGAGGAGTCAGCTGAGAGAGAATCCCATTCTCTTTTAGGAAGTCCAGGAATTCATTGCTCAAGTATTCACCTCCTCGATCAGATCGTAGGATTTTAATACTTTTTCCGGTTTGGTTCTCAACTTCTTGTTTATATTCCCTAAATTTCTCAAAAGCTTTTGATTTGTGTTTCATCAGGAACACATACCCGAACCTAGAGAGATCGTCAGTGAATGTAATGAAGTATGAAGAACCATCCCTGGCATATGTAGACATAGGACCGCATACATCACTATGTATCAGTCCCAAGAGTTCGGTAACTCTTTCTCCGTGTCCCGTAAACGGAGTTTTGGTCATCTTGCCTTTGAGACATGACTGGCAAGTGTCATAAGATGAAAATTCGAATGGTTTCAAATATCCATCTTTATGCAACTTAGCCAGTCGTGTCGCATTGATGTGACCTAGCCTACAATGCCACAAGAAGGATTCGTTCAGTTCAGAACTCTTCCTCTTGTGTGTGTTTGTTATACTCAGAACTGTTGATTGATTTAGAACAAAAATGCCATTGCACAACGTGCCTGATCCAACCAACATTTGGTTACGGAAAATGTTCATAACATTGTCCTGTAATACAAAATTATATCCCTCTTTACTCAACAAAGAAACCGATATAATGTTGCATATCAGGTTCGGCATGTAATAGCATTCGTTCAGAACCAATGTATTACCAGTTGGTAATGCAAGGTGATATTCCCCGACAGTCTTAGCTGCGACAATTGCACCATTTCCAACTCTAATGTCTTTATCATCTTCTCCAAGTTCTCTACCTTTCCTAAACCCATGTAACTGATTACATATATGGGATCCTGACCCGGTATCTAATTCCTAGGACGTAGAGCAAATGGAGAAACAGTTCTCAGTAACGAACACACCCGAAGAAAATGCATCAACATGCACTTTCTTCAATCGGGTGGCATGGGAATCCTGGTATTCCCCTATATCCTGTTCATTCCTATAACTCTTATAAGAATGAACGGAACCAACGTTCCCCAGCACAGTATAACATGCAGGTTCGGTCAATACAACCATATTATTATCTGTATTAGGGCATGAAATGGTCGCTACCAGGAGAGAGAGAGAAGAAAACACTTTAGCGTATGCTCGTGCAAGATCAGATTGGTTATTATCTTATCTAATCAGGATGGCTCCCACTGCTTTTTATCAAATCTTCCTTCAAACCCTAAAAGGAAAGACTAGCCGGGATTAATTACACACTACAAGTTCGCCAATCTTTCAGCCAGGCCAGTGTCGGTACTTTAAGGGAGGTCCCCCGTGCTTTCGCACGAACCTAATTAATGTAAACCTCGTTTTCCCAGAGGCGTAACCTCGTTAACACCTTTCTAGACACCTACTTGATCGGCTAATTGTAATGTGTAAAACTCTCCCAGGAGTAACTCTTACTCGCAGAGGGTATCGGGATCCAACTATCTCATAGAAGGTATGCAATCTCATTGCAAATTTCAACACTTGAAATTCCCGATAATATTTTGCCCCTAGCAGCTATATGACTTTAACATAGTCAACAAATCATAAGTGCTAGTCAAGTTCAACCCGTCATTTCCTGATTGAATTAAACCCACCTGCACGACCCTTAACATAGTCAACAAAGTCGCACGACTACCCTAATCCAATCTGCATCATATGCTTAAGCAGATAAATACTGGTCAGCTACCGCACACTACGCCTTAACATAGTCAACAAACGTAGCACGAATACTAACTAGTACTTATCTGAAATGACGAAGGGCTACGACAGGTTTTTCTGAAAACCTATTGCGTAATGAACTTGATATCGTTGTAGAATCAAATGAAGTTTTGAAATGGAATAATTTTGAGGCTTTTCCAGTTTTGCTAAAGAGGTCACTCCCGGTGTAGGGATCGTCGGCCCTTTCCTCGTCGAATGAGGTGCGGGATATATCATATATATCACTGTGCAAAGCAAAAACTCTTAAAAGCAATCAATAACCAAACCGAGTGTGAAGCATCTGCCAGTTATTGCTAAAGGAGTCACTCCCGGTGAAGGGATCTCGGTCCTTTCCCCATCGAATAAGGTGCAGGGTATATCATATATACCGCTATGCAACGCAAGAACTGTAGCTACCAGTTTTTATTTTGAAATTCGATTCCACAACATCTTAGGTTTCTTATCTTTCATTAATCACATTAATGAAGTCCCATCATTTATGTACCTAAACATCACAGATAAATACGACGTACACTTATGCCATCCGCATTCGCCTCGATGTCCCCTCATGCACCGTTAGGTTAGGTAACTAACGACAGAGCAGGGCAGGGCTAGTGCGGGTGTAAAACATAAGTAACGTCTATATAATATATCATATATACTATATACTGTATCCATCACAGAACATCACATGATCACATCACAGATATCGCAGCAGAAGAAACATATGAAATATTGGATATACTGGGACATCCGTGTTTTCAATATGAGCCAGTATAAAACACGGATTCCACGGTCGTGATGAATAGCCAATCCCACACCCCTAGACCCCTACGAGAGCGGCAAACAACCCTACCAATTCAAGGGTTAGGAGACCCGGACTCGACTCCTCGAGTTGGTCTCCCACTGGACCCCAGAACCCGGTTACTTGTGCTCCCCTCCTTGGGTCTATCCTAATGCGGAAAAGTAAATAATATACAAAAGGCGACAACTTCCGCTACCTGGAAGTGCCCCAAATAAAAGAATATTACATACAAGTTTTTACATGAATGAAAATGAAAAACACTCATCTCACATAAAACCCCCCGGCTATTCGAACACGACGATCCAATATAACATATCCAGCAACACATGTCATCAACGTAAGTAAGTATGCATACCCCAATTGTCGTTGACGTATAGCAACGAAACCGGCGATATGAACATACTACACTTACGGTCACAGAAAAGAAAGTGTAAAACTACAACAGTTGGAATCCGCATCCTCTTTAGACATCACATGCCTAATCAAATGAAATACTTAGACATCACATGTCTAACAGTTATAAACCCCGCATTTTAGTCTCATTATCGAAAACTCTTTTCAATATCAAGTGAAACTAAACCGCTAGATTTATAACATTCATTCAGTTATCTCATAACTGTTTGTGAATTCCAATTATTGTATCACATTCCAGATAAACAGAAAATGTTAAACTTTCCGATCGAACAGTCGAATACCCAAGTTTTCCCGATACAGCTCAACACATGAAATAAGTCTAACAACATTCAGTTCGTGCCTCAGTACCAACGGTCCAGCCGTAGAAGGGTCAAGCCAACGCCTCACATATGGCACGCCGTACTGCCCCAAACCCGAAGGTTCAAAGGGCAGTTCAAGACGGTCACATAATCGAGTTAAGGTTTGTTGTCTTCTAGAGGGTCCATCACATTACTTGCACTACTTAGAACGTCGTTAAACTACGGAAAAATCCAACACTTGTAAATTTCCCGACAGGGGAAAAATTGGGTATTTATATCCGGTCGAACTTTTTAACATATTCTAAAAATTATCCGGAAAAACACAAAGACAAAATTTGATAATCCGATCGAATCTTTGATTCTCAATACAACCCCACAATACTCTTCTGTAGAGTCACAATAAAAATACCCCAGAAAATATAGCATTAAATTATATGAGTTACTGTGCAGAAATCATCATACAAGGGAACAGTACGGTTGCGGAACCGCTGCACCATGCATAGCTTGTGCCGCGGTTCCGTGGTGGAAAAGTCGACTTAGGCCCTCGTATTTCACAGTAATTCAAATAACACCCTGCTTAATTTTCTGCATATTTTTAATTGACAAAAACCCACGATTTCAGAAAAAGTACAGAGAGCATTTTAGGGTTTGGGTTTCGGTTCGATCGGGTTTCAAACGTCGTCTAGATTTCGCCTAAGGCTCTAGCTAGGCTCTGATACCACTGTAGGGTTCCTAGGCACGCTAATGAAGTCTCACAAGGCATCGATCATGCCAATTTCAAATTTTACGGGTGCCGAGAAACCCTAATACGGATCGTCGGCTAGAATTCTAGGCGATAAACTAAACAAGTTAACATCTTAACTAAAGGAGAGAGGCTACAACCTTTGTAGATCCGGTTCTCCACTCCCTTAGCTCCACGTAGGCGTCCTCTCGCTGTCCATCACGAATCCCGAACTAAATCGTCGGCTTCATTGGAGAATTGGGCGGACTAGGTCGTCGGCTTCGTGCCGAAGATGATCTACGTCGAGGTTGCACAAGTTCAAGCTCCAACTTCACCAAGTAGTGAAACTTGTGAAGAAAACACCCAAAACAACTTGGCAAGAGGTAGAGGGTGAAGAAATAGGAGGTGGGTTCACTTTAGAATTGGATTTCTCACTTTGGAACTCAAGATGCCATTGATGGCATCAAGCTTTCTCTCATGAAGATGAAGAAAAAGAAGTAGATAGAATATGATGAGTACATTTTTAAAATGAAAAGTAAATGAATACTTATCATATACTAACTAGGGTAGAGTGTAGAGAATAGACCATGGTTATTTGGATGAGTTAGGGTTAAGCATGAAGATAAGAATGGTTAAGAAGTCAAAGCTTCATGAAGCTTCAACTAGAAACAAAAGAAGCCACCATTCTTATCTAAATCATTTCCAAATAAATAAACAAATAAATAAATGAAAAAGCAAAACCCTAATCATCTCTTAACCATGGTTTAATCCTTTACACTTAACCACATGATCAAGTATCATCAAAGATGATACAAATATGTGCACAAAAGTATATCACATATACTTCTTGCACATCAAGTGAGAAAATCCATTTAAAGTGAACCAATACTAGTTAATGCAAAGTAATATATCAAATATATAATTATACATTAAATCATTAAATCAACACTTGATTTAATGATCCGGTCATATCGCATATAACCGACTAGTATCCTATGTATCGGCTTATCGAATCAATCCTTGATTCGATATCTAGGTTATATCGAATATAACCAATCGATACGTCCATCGCGAGAATGGAATACGGTATCACATACATGCATCATTCTCGGTCCTGCACATATCTCATATGCACTCCTATTTCGTTTCGCTTGAGCCAGGAAACCTCTGTGTAGGACTCTAAAGACTCGTCAATACGCCGGTAGCAGATGATGATCATATCAAGCACCCACAAGCCGCAAGCGGTTTGCTAAACGTAACGGCCACCCGGGTATTGAGCGATCAGAAGATGGACGAGCCAGCCCGCTCACACTCCTGTGAATCCAACCAGTAACACTTACCGTACAGTCCAGTCTGTTCGTCTGATATGTCGCATATCAAGTCTAGGGGTGGTAAACGTCAGACCCCAATAACCGATAAGTCGTGCCGATGTGAGGCTCATAACGGGTCGAGAAACTACTGGTAACACTTACCAACAAATCTCTGATCAGCCCTGGCCAGGGACTTCCCTGTTACGGCCAATCGAGCACAGCGCAACATCAACCCCCAATACCGTGAGAGACGAAACCCCTCCTATCGCTCATTGCCTCCATGTGACTCGGGACTGTACCCAAAGACCACCGTTTTGCACGCCCTCATGGACGTGGTAAGGTGGAGATCAAAGCACAGTGGGAATCACACAAGACTCTATGACGATCTCGGGTCTACAGACTAACCTGTACAAGTGTCACCTGAGAACTGCCATCTGACGTGAGGTATAATACCATCTGGGAGTTCTCGGCGAGTCCGTCCAGTGTACCCAGTCTCCACTGAGCACCCGTATACCTTCTCTGATGTCAAACACCATTGGATATGGGATCATCCATCGCCCATCTCATGGGTCGAGAAGCGTATACGCTAGTCTACACTGGTATATCGATGCCCCGTCTCGATACACCTACGACTAGGGACCATGAAGGATGTACTTATGGACTACCATGTCCCCACTAGTATGATCTGCATCATAGTCCAGGCAGTCAAGTACACATCCTAAGGGCTTTACCAACATGTAACTAAAAGACAGTTTAAAGAGACTAGTGTACATGTTAAGATAAAGAGCAACCAGATAGCATACTATCATATCGAGCAAGAAAGTCATCTCTATAGATGTCCAAGCATCCAATATAATATACATCATCTGTACAATACTGGCCTCTAGGGCATACATACAACTAACATTTTCTTCTCTCTCTCTCTCCAGGTAGAGACCATATCATGCCTTAATAAAGAAAAAAATATAGATGTATTGACCGAACCCGCATGTTATACTGTGCTGGGGAACGTTGGTTCCGTTCTTTCTTATAAAAGTTATAAGACTGAACAGGATATAGGGGAATACCAGGATTCCCATGCCACCCGAATGAAGAAAGTATATGTTGATGCATTTTCTTCTGATGTGTTCATTACAAAGAACTGTTTCTCCATTTGCTCTACGTCCTGGTTATTAGATACCGGGTCAGGATCCTATATATGTAATCGGTTACATGGGCTTAGGAAAGGTAGAGAACTTGGAGAAGGTGATAAAGTCATAAGGGTTGGAAATGGTGCAATTGTTGTAGCTAAAACCGTCGGGGATTATCACCTTGTATTACCAACTGGTAATACATTGATTCTGAACGAATGCTATTACATGCCGAACCTGATATGCAACATTATATCGGTTTCTTTGTTGTGTAAAGAAGGATATAATTTTTTATTACAGGATAATGTTATGAACATTTTTCTAAACCAAAAATTCGTTGGATCAGGCACGTTGTGCAATGGCATTTATGTTCTAAATCAATCAACAGTTCTGAGCATAACAAACACACACAAGAGGAAGAGTTCAGAAATGAACGAATCCTTCTTGTGGCATTGTAGACTGGGTCACATCAATGCGACACGACTAGCTAAGTTGCATAAGGATGGATATTTGAATCCGTTTGAATTTTTATCTTATGACACTTGCCAGTCATGTCTCAAAGGCAAGATGACCAAAACTCCGTTTACGGGACATGGAGAAAGAGTTACGGAACTCTTAGGACTGGTACATAGTGATGTATGCGGTCCCATGTCTACACATGCTAGGGATGGTTCTTCGTACTTCATTACATTCACTGACGATCTCTCTAGATTCGGGTATGTATTCCTGAAGAAACACAAATCATAAGCTTTTGAGAAATTTAGAGAATATAAACAAGAAGTCGAGAACCAAACCGGGAAAAGTATTAAAATCCTTCGATCTGATCGAGGAGGTGAATACTTGAGCAATGAATTCCTGGACTTCCTAAAAGAGAATGGGATTCTCTCTCAGCTAACTTCTCCATATACACCACAGCACAATGGTGTATCGGAATGGAGGAACCGCACCCTATTCGGTATGGTGCGCTCTATGATGAGCACAGCTGAATTACCTATTTCCTTCTGGGGGTATGCGCTGGAGACAACAGCATACCTATTGAATCAAGTTCTATCTAAATCTGTATCTACCACACCATATGAGATATGGAGTGGGAAGAGACCATGTCTTAAACGAGTTAAGATATAGGGTTGTCCAGCCTATGTCAAAAGGCAAAATCCGGACAAACTCGAGACACGGTCAGTTCTATGCAAGTTTGTGGGATATCCCAAACATTCACATGGATATCTTTTCAACCATACTGAGGAACAAAAGGTGTTTGTTTCTCAACATGCTACCTTTTTAGAAAAAGAATTTCTTACAAAAGAAATTAGTGGCGACGAGGTAGAACTGGAAGAAATTACGGCTACACAAACTCAAACTGAAGATTTAGTGGCGATTCGGTAGTTCCCAAAGAACCTCAGCCTCTCTGCCGATCTAGTAGGGTTCCTCACCCACCTGAGAGATACTACGGTTTTCTCATGGATGGTGGGAGCGAGGATTGCATCATGGTAGATGATGACCCAACTAGTTTCGAGCAGGCCATCACGAGTAGGGACTCGGTGAAATGGCTGGATGCAATGCGGTCCGAGATGCAATCCATGTACACCAACAAAGTATGGACTTTGGAAGATGCTCCTGAAGGGGTAAACCCATTGGGAGCAAGTGGATCTTCAAGACAAAACTTGGTGTAGATGGGAAAGTGGAGACTTTCAAAGCTAGACTTGTTGCAAAGGGTTTTCGTCAAAGACCAAGTGTGGACTATGACGAAACCTTTTCTCCAGTGGCTATGCTTAAATCCATCCGGATCATGCTTGCCATCGCTGCATATCATGACTACGAAATCTGGCAAATGGATGTTAAGACCGCCTTTCTAAACGGTGATTTAGAAGAGAGCGTGTACATGACTCAGCCAGAGGGCTTCGTAGTTAGTGAGAGCATCGGGAAGGTGTGCAAGCTGCTTAAATCCATTTATGGATTAATGCAACCATCGCGGAGTTGGAACATCTGCTTTGAAGTCGTTATCAAAGAGTTTGATTTCGTCAAAAACGTAGATGAACCTTGTATCTACAAGAAGGTGGCAGAGAGTAAGGTTGTTTTCCTCGTATTGTGCGTGGACGACATACTCTTGATATGAATTGACATTCCTATGCTGCAATCGGTCAAGCTCTTCTTATCACAAAGATTCTCAATGAAAGATCTAGGTGATGCCTCCTGCATACTGGGGATTATGATCTATAAAGATAGATCTAAAAGAATATTGGGATTGTTCCAATCCAGGTACATTGACACCATACTAAAGAGGTTTAGTATGGAAGAATCCAAGCATGGGAACTTACCCACGATCTCTGGACTCACTCTCTCCAAAGAGATGTCTCCCAAGACTGATTTGTAGAGAGCTCGCATGCAAGGGATACCCGATGCTTCGGCTGTAGGCTCTATCATGTACGCGATGCTATGTACCAGACCCGATGTAGCATACTCACTAAGTGTAGTGAGTAGGTATCAAGCTGATCCTGGAGAGAGTCACTGGACAGCTGTGAAGAGCATTCTCAAGTACTTACGAAGGACTAAAGAGATGCTCTTGGTTTATGGTAACGGAGAACTCCAAGTGGAGTCCTTTACCGATTCGAGCTTCCAGAGCGATAAGGACGACTCTAAGTCGCACTCGGGATTTGTCTTTACCCTTTACGGAGGGGCGGTTAGCTGGAAGAGTTCCAAACAGGAAACCATGGCAGACTCGACGATGGAGGCTGAATACATCGCTGCCAACGATACTGCCAATGAGGTTGTCTGGATCAAGAAGTTCATTACTGAACTTGGAGTGGTTCCATCCATTGAGCATCCAATAACTTTGTATTGTGATAACAATGGAGCGGTGGCTTTGGCCAAGGAACCCAGGTCCCATCAGCGATCCAGGCATATTCTGAGGCGGTATCACCTGATTCGGGAGATAGTAGATCGCCTTGAGATCGAGGTCAGGAGGGTTGAGACGAAGAACAACACTGCGGATCCACTCACGAAGGCCATTCCCCAGATACAGTTTGAGAGACTCTTCGGGATGCTTAGTATGCGATACTACAGCTGCTGGCCCTAGTACAAGTGTGAGATTGTTAGTTGTATGTATGCCCTAGAAGCCAGTATTGTACAGATGATGTATATTATATTGGATGCTTGGACATATATAGAGATGACTTTCTTGCTCGATATGATAGTATGCTATCTGGTTGCACTTTATCTTAACATGTATACTAGTCTCTTGATACTGTCTTATAGTTACATGTTGGTAAAGCCCTTAGGATGTGTACTTGACTACCTGGACTATGATGCAGATCATACTAGTGGGGACATGGTAGTCCATAAGTACATCCTTCAAGGTCCCTAGTCGTGGGTGTATCGAGACGGGGCATCGATATACCAGTGTAGACTAGCGTATAGCTTCTCGACCCATATAGATGGGCGATGGATGATCCCAAATCCATTGGTGTTTGACATCAGAGATGATATACGGGTGCTCAGTAGAGACTGGGTACACTGGACGGACTCGCCGAGAACTCCCAGATGGTATTATACCTTACGTCAGATGGCAGTTCTCTAATGACACTTGTGCAGGTTAGTCTGTAGACCCGAGATCGTCATAGAGTCTTGTGTGATTCCCACTGTGCTTTGATTTCTACCTTACCACGTCCAGGAGGGCATGCAAAACGGTGGTTTTTGGGTACATTCCCGAGTCACATGGAGGCAATGAGCGATAAGAGGGGTTTCGTCTCTCCCGGTATTGGGGGTTGATGTTGCGCTGTGCTCGGTTGGCCATAACAGGGATGTCCCTGGCCAGGGCTGATTTAGAGATTTACTGGTAAGTGTTAACAGTAGTTTCTCGACCCGTTATGAGCTTCACATCGGCACGACTTATCGGTTCTTGGGGTCTGACGTTTACTACCCCTAGACTTGATATGCGACATATCATACGAGGAGACCGGACTGTACGGGAAGTGTTACCGTTAGGCTTTTACAGGAGTTGGAGCGGGCTTGCTTGCTGATCTTCTGATCTCTCAATATGTCACGTCCCGAAAGTACGGAATATGACCGGCACTTAAACTACGAACGTCTCAAGACGTACGTATTCTAAGTAAGCCGAAAAACCAGAAATCCAAACCAAGAAAAGTAGTAGAGTGTAGGAAAACCAATTTAAATCAAGAAGTTTTAATAGCATAAGCCGAATTATGCGTTTTATTAAAACATCAAATATTTCCTGAAAATTTCGGCAGAGTCTCCTTTGTAAATACAGGCCCACAAACGGGATACAGCATGAATAGTATACGAAATCAAAAAAAAACATCCCTAAGCGGGAGCTAGCTCTTCGTCAAACGACGGCCACAACCACACAAACAATATAATATACAACGCCGAAAGGCGAGGATCACAACAGAAAAGGAAACTCAAAACATCATGAAATCCGTATAAATACAACGCGCGACTCTAAAGTCGATAGAATAAACAACACTGGTCTCTATCTTTGAAATAAATACATGTTTGGTTGATGGAATTTACTAGATACAACTGAATAATATAATACAAGGTAATATGATGGGTACGATACCAATAAACCCACCTACTAGCAAGTCACCCGAACGAAACTGTGCCCGCAAAGCCATAATGAAACCTGTACGGCAAACCTGCAAGAAACTGGGGCACAACGGGGGTGAGTTGCCAACTCGTGAATAGAATACATCTACGAATAAAAATCGCATGTATGACGCAATCCTAGGTCATACGATCACAATATATCCTCAATTATATATATAACATGCAACTTATAACAAGGCTAGGGAAAATATCTAACCCGAGTGTAATCTCATGTGCCCGTGTCAATGCCTCAGGTAGCAATATATCATATGAATGAGGTATGAATGCATGAAAACAGAATACATGTAAATAAAGAACTGTTTTCATAATTTAGTGAGATTTCCTTTGTATTTTTAAAATGAGGTATCATAATGAAATCAGCATAAAACAGTGCCTAGCATCGGCACAAAACGTAATCCCAATATCTCGATATCTATGTATCACAGTCTCTGTACCTCAATATCTCGAAATCTCAATGTCTCAATCATAATATCTAGGGCGCCGTTAGTCCAGACCGGCCCCTACCATCCATCTCAAGACCACGACGGTATCCTCTGGATATCCGATGCGTCGGGTAAAATCACCGGTAGGTAGTGCTCCCCTGCCAGGCTCACATCGTCATCATCACGCGTTTCTTGCCCCGGGGTACCTTACCGGGTCCACCATGTATCCGAAACGGTTCATCCGCCTCCTCGAATCGGGTCTCGAAATCCATCAGCAAAACTCATGGTGGACGACTCGAACATCAAGATAAAACCGCATTTATTTAAAAAGAGAGAAAGCAGTATATATATGTTTTGCGGTTTTCCTCCAAATCCAGAAAACATCTTGGAAATCCGAATCATCAATAGTATGTAAACCATGAATATAGGCATAACAATGAATAGCAGTATGCATGAAGTGATAAGTAATAACTACAATGTTAAGCTGGCATATAAGGCAGGTACACTAATATCATGTCAAATTACTAACTAACAAGCTAAGTCAAGCAATAATATTTTCTAAGGTATACGTGACATGGGAATTACCGATGAAGATGTGTGTGAGCCAGCAAGTAAGTGTACGTTGTACATACGCATCATCGGTAATGGTGCTGGTGTCCTAACAATATGATATCAACATTGCAATAAGAAATTATAACATAAGTATGCGATGCGAAGCGAACCACAATAATAAGCGGGAGCTGAATACTAGACGCAACTGTAACTAACCTGCATTAATCTAATATAAGTCCTACAAATGGTGCCTTTTGAAATAACACGAATCATGGGGTTTTGAAAATAGGGGCTACGGTGTTTTTATGAAAAGATACGTCTTTTGAAATATCCGTAGGATCCCTTGGGCTGTCTTTTAAAATACCCACGATTCGTTAGTTTTTGAAATAGGTAAGAATCGAATCTAATGTAACAACTAAACTAAACTAAAGGGCTAAGCTAACAAGCTGGACTACAGGTAACGAAACCGCCTAACATCTGAGTCGATCCATATACATACATGTATATATATTAGTCGGTGATCCCGCCTCAATAATATCATAACCGATACCATATCTACAATCAGACATCCCAAGTCAAGAGTGCGGATCAATCATCAAGATATAGCTCGTACGTAAATCCATCGTACGGCATCCCCAAATCTGGGTACGGGTCAATATCACATTCATCATACTATTCATCTGGTATCCTCTTTATCCAATATCATGATCGGGGTACTGACCTATGTCTAGTACAATACTAACATCATCAACATAATCAAGATCTGACTACTGATCGACAGTCTAGTATAAATCGATACTATCCTCATATATCATCACAAGAGTATACATCGCCCAAGGCGGCCTATCATAAGTATCCTGACATATCATATCATATCACATCCCATAATCACATGTCGGTCACATAATATATATGTCGCTATTACTATGGCATCATCATTCCCAAAATCCTCTAAAGTATCAAGGTGTATCTTAATTATGAATTTTATCATATCACTGACATCATGATCTCATATCAAACCATCGACTCACATCGATCCCATGTATCATCCTCAAATCCGTAATAAACACATAAACCCAGACCCATGTGAACACATATCCATAACGAATTCCATAACCATATATGAAATGAGGATGTATGCAAGTATGTATATGTGTGTATGTGTAAGTGTAGTGCACCCACTACCTAAGGTTTCGTAACCATGCACCAATCCAACACCAATATCCATCTTAAATCATCAATAATAAATCCTAACAACATATCATAAATTGTTGGTGTGTATACGCATCCGTATACATCACCACGGGCTGCGGGGGTGCTATACGCCATCCACCCGACTTCTCCCCGTAGATATAAATCTACTCACCTGTATCCTGCGTGTCGGTGTCGATAACGCCATGCTCCGTCGCCTCGGAATCCACGTGAAGGTACCTACAATGATCAACCATAGCAATGTGTATGAAAATCAAGGCAGAAAACCGATACAACGCATAGTGTGCTCATAGGTTGGAACCTATGGCCCAAACATGCAAATCCAACAAACAACCCCTGTTGTCGATGTACGAACACCCGACAACCAAATACAAATCCAAATATCAAGAAAGTGTATTTAAAAATACGGAAAACATTGCCTAAAACATACCAAAATGCTCCCAGATTTCCCCCAGATGACAATTAGCCAAAACTGCATATAGGAGGGGTCTAATTTAGTGCAAAATGAGCCCTGGAACAAAAATGGACCGATTCCCCTCTACTCTGGCCGCAAATTGCGGCCAGAATGATTAAATTTGCGGCCGTAGGTTTGAGTTAGGGGCTCGGGTCTTGGTGGTAGCTTCCTAGGTGCCTGCACGACTCACTGTCAGCTCAATTTTATTTTTGGTGACCCCGGGTTGCTCCAGATTCCAGAACACCTTCACAGATCACACAAACCAACATGAAAAGTTCCATAATTCCGTATCTTTGGGTTTCTGGTTGTGCTAGGCCAGTGTTTTGGTCAATATGGGGTCTAAGGTCACCATTAGAGTCCAATTGCATAGCCACAACTCAAGTTTACCCTAACCCTCTCTAGGGTTTTCCAAAGTGTATAAAACCTCGACAAAACGACACTAAACTTTAAAAAAGGCTAAATCACTTGAAATACTACAATATTTGTGAAGGAATTACCTCAATAAAGACTCAAGAATCTTCCCACAGCACCAAAACACCAACTTTCTTGGTCCATTCTAAAGCTTGTGAGCTTGTACACACTTTTTTGTGAAAGCGATATGGGCTTTTGAGTTTGTTTTAATGGTGTTTTGGGGGATTTGAAGGAGGAGGAAGAAGAAGGAAAGGAGCAGCAGCAGCAGCAGATCTAGGAGAGGGGAGAGAGAAATGGGTGTGAGGAATGATAAGGGTGTGCTTCAAAAAGTAAAGGTT
This sequence comes from Agapanthus africanus, assembly GCA_030015575.1. Taxonomy (NCBI): domain Eukaryota; kingdom Viridiplantae; phylum Streptophyta; class Magnoliopsida; order Asparagales; family Amaryllidaceae; genus Agapanthus; species Agapanthus africanus. The sequence goes on from JASDDO010000012.1 coordinate 361,505,262, forward strand.
GACCTATACCTACCCACCCTCTCTCTCATCATCATTCTATTTCCTTTTCCCTTTTATTTTCTTTTCTTTCTCACTCAAAAAGTAGACCCATAACACCCATGGTAGGAAAAATGTGACACCAGTCCAAAAAATGATATGTGCAAGTTTTGCAAAAAAAGCCAAAAAAAATCCGATTAACGATTTTTAATCGCGATTAGCACTAAATTACTATATAAATGCTCATAAAAACTTAAAAATGACAAATTTCCATAGAATACATAATTTTTGAATTTTCCATATTTTTTTCAAAATATTTCCCATTTATCGATATTTAATTATAAATTTAATATTAAAATAATCAATAAAATAATATTAAATTATAAAAATTCCTAAAAATAATATTTTATTATTTTGGAATTTTACAAAATACCCGGGTAGCCCTTAAGTCCAGCTAGTACCGCTGACGGCTTATGGGTGCTTGATGTGATCATCACCTACTGCCGGCGTATTGACGAGTCTTTAGAGTCCTACATAGAGGTTTTACTTGCTCAGGAAAAACTAAATAGGAGCGCATATGTGATATGTGCGGGACCGAGAATGATGCATGTATGAGATACCGTATTCTATTCTCGCGACTTTTTGTATCGGTCGGTTATATGCGATATAGCCGTGTTATCGAATCAAGTGTTGATTCGATAAGTCGATACATTGAATGTTAGTCGGTTATATGAGATATAACCGGATTATTAAGTCACGTGTTGATTTAATAATTCAGTGTATAATTGTATATTTGATATACTAATTTATATTAACTAACATTTGTTCACTTAAGGATTTTTCTCACATGTGCACAACTTTAGTATATATGTGATATATATTAAAATGTGTTTTTCATTTTGTATCATGGTTGATGATACATCATACATGGGTATGCAAGACATACACCATTCTATTTTAAATGGTGGTTAATAATTATATAAGGTAATTAAAAATTAGTGGAGCTTTTGTCACAATCATGAAGATTGTAGACGCTTATGGATGCTTTGACAAAGTCCACTAACTTTGTTTTACTTTAGATTTTTATTTTCCTAACCATTTAGGATTAGCCATGGTAATGTCTCTACATGAGTTAGTATATGATACTCACTCACCATGGTTAGCTCACTCACATGATCATTATCTCTTCTCATTTTATTTCTTCATATTCTTCCTAGAGTTAAAAAGCTCTCTAGGGTTTGATCCAAAGTGAGAAACATTGTGAGAAATCAAATTCTAAAGTGAACCGACTTCCTATTTCACCATCCTCTACTAGACTAGCACTTTAGTTTAGGGTGTTTGCTTCACTAATTCTCTAGTTAGTAAAGTAGAAGCTTGAGTTGGTATTCCCTCGACGTAGATTATCTTCGGCCTCGAAGACTTCAAGCAAGGACGCTTCTTTCGCCTCGTGAAGCCATGCAAGAGCCCGGGAGAACCATGATCGCAGCGAAGGGACTACAACAAGGAGCTTAAGAAGTGAAGGACCGATCTACAAAGGTTGTATTTCGTATTCACTTAGTAGTAAATTGTATTTACTTGCATATGAAACCCTAATTGTCTAGCAAAGATCTTGTTTAGGGTTGTTAGGCATGGCTAAAATTTTAATCGCGCATGGTTGATGCCTTGTAGTACCTTGTTAGAGTGCCTAGTAACCCTACAGTGGTATCAGAGCCTAGATAGAGCATTAGGAGACGTGTATACGAATTTAAAACTCCGAACGAACTCCGAATCGACGAAATAAACCCCTCTCTGGACATTTTTTAAAAACTGTTTTTTTTCTGAATTAAAAAAACTTACAAAATCCAGCAGGGAATTATAAGAATTACCGTGAAAAACGAGCCCCTAATTCATCTATATAGCCGCGGAACCACCGCAATAAGCTACTTGTGGCGGCGGCTCTGCGGCAGGAACAGGGTATTGGGGACGGTTCTTTGTGCAGTAATATCAGTTTCTTTTCCTGCATGTTTTTGGGTATTTTTAAATTGACTCAAGTGTTGAGTGTTCTGGGGATTATTTTGTAATCCTTGATTCGATCGGAATATTTAATTTCGTTATGTTTTCCGGATATTTAGAATGTATTAAAAAGTTCGAACGGATATCAATAACTCACTTTTTGCCGACCCGGGAAATTTCCAAGTGTTGGATTTTTCCGTAGTTTAAGAACGTCTAAATCGTGCAAGTTACGCAATGGGCCCTCTAGAAGACAACAAACCTTAACTCGATTATGTGACAGTCTTGAACTGCCTTTTGAACCTTAGGGTTTGGGGCAGTACGACATTGCCATATATGAGGCGTTGGCTTGACCCTTCTACGGCTGGACCATTAGTACTGCGGCATGCGATGGATGTTTTTAAACTCCCCTCAAGTGTTGAGAACTATTTAGGAAATCTTGGGTATTTGATTATTCGATCGGAAAGTTTAATATTGTCTATTTATCTGGAATGTGATACAATATGTGGAATTCATATAGTTAGGCATGAAATGCGAAGTATGTGATATTTCAGATTTACGATGTCTAAAGAGATTGTGGATTCCAAATGTTGTAGTTTTATACTTTATTTTCTGCGACCGTAAGTGTAATATGTGATATCGCCGGTTTCGTTGCTATATGTCAACGACAATTGGGATGCACATATTTACTTACGTTGATGACATGTGATGTTATGTGTTGCTGGATATGTTATATTGGATCGTCGCGTTTTTGGATAGCCGGGGTTTTTATGTGAGATGAGAGTTCTTTTATTTTTCATTCATGTAAAATTCATTGTATGTAATATTTTTTTATTGGGGCACTTCCGGGATGAGATTGATGTCACCATCTGTATATTATTTACTTTTCCGCACTAGGATAGACCCAAGGAGGAGAGCACAAATAACCGGGTTCTAGAGTCCAGTGGGAGACCAACTCGAGGAGTCGAGTCCAGGTCTCCTAACTCTAGAATTGGTAGGGTTCCTTGCCGCTCTCGTAGGGGTCTTGGGGTGTGGGTTTGTCTATTTATCGCGACCGTGGAATCCGTGTTTTATAGAGGCTCAAAATAAAACACGGACGTCCTAGTATATCCAATGTTTCATATGTCTCTTCTGCTGCGATATCTGTGATGTGATCATTTGATATATTGTGATAAATACTGTATATAGTATATATGATTTATTATATAGACGTTACTTATGTTTTACACCCGCGCTAGCCCTGCCCCGCTCTGCCGTTAGTTACCTAACCTAACGGTGCACGAGGGGACATCGAAACGAATGCGGATGGCATAAGTGTACGTCGTATTTATCTGTGATGTTTAGGTGACTTCAATGATGGGACTTCATTAATATGATTAATGAAAAGAAAAGAAACCTAAAAGATGTTGTAGAATCAAATTTTCAAAAAGGGTAGCTACAGTTTTTGCTTTGCATAGCGATATATATGATATATCCTGTACCTTGTTCGATGAGGAAAGAGCCGAGACCCCTTCACCGGGAGTGACCTCTTTAGAAAAACTGGCATATGCTACAAAACTCGGTTTGTTTTTGATTGCTTTTGGAGTTTTTGCTTTGCATAGCGATATATATGATATATCGCTATCTTATTCCATAAGGAAAGAGCCGAGATCCCTTCATCGGGAGAGACCTCTTTAGCAAAAATAATAAAAGCCTCAAAATCACTCCATTTTCAAAATTCACTCGATTCTACAATGATATCAAGTTCATTACGCAATAGGTTTTCTGAAAAACCTGTCGTAGCCCTCCGTCATTTCAGATAAGAACTATTTAGTATTCGTGCTATGTTTGTTGGCCTTTGTCAAGGCGTAGTGTGCGGTAGCTGAATGGTGCTTATCTGCTTATACATATGATGCAGATTGTTTTGGGGTAGTCGTATGACCTTGTTGGCCTTTTACAAGGGTCGTGCGGGTGGGTTTGATTCAATCAAGAAATGACGGGTTGAACTTGACTAACATCCTATGATTTGTTGGCCTTTGTCAAGGTCATAGAGGTTAGGGGCAAAATATTATCGGGAATTTCAAGTGTTGAAATTTGCAATGAGATTGCATACCTTCTATGAGATAGTTGGATCCCGATACCCACTGCGAGTAATTGTTAATCCTGGGAGAGTTTTACATAGGACAATTATGTTGGAGATAGTGCTCTCAGAGTCAATTATTAGGTCACAGGTACGTGATTGTAATGATTGATGGAGGACCTATCCCGGTAGGACAGTCTTACTCGAGATGATAGTATGCTATCTGGTTTACCTTTATCATCGTGTACTGTTTTAGGTGACCTGACAAGTTGCTATTACACGTTGATAGAGCCCCTAGGATTCTTGCTTGACCACCAGCAATATGAGGGCGATCATATAAGTGGGAGCTGGGGTCTATAAGCATATCCTTAAATGGTCCCTAGTCGTGTGAGTTTCGAGACAGGGCATCGATACTCCAGAGTAGACTAGTGTATACAGTCGAGACCCCGACGAGGGGCGGTGGCCGGTCTCACAAGCCATTGGTGTCAGTTGGATCACCTAAGATGTTTGCAGGTGCTCATTGGGTTATGAGTACACCAGACAGGACTCGCCGGGAACATGCTAGTTGGTCATATACCAGACGTCAGATGGCAGTTCCCTGGTGACATGTGTGCAGGTTAGTTCATCGACCTGGGGATCGTCATTTGTCTCGTGTGAGTTCCCACTGTACTTTGATTACTACCCTACCACGGCTCAAAGGAGTCGTGCAAACAGGTTTTAGTTGGGTACAGTCCCGAGCCACATGGAGGCAGTGAGCGTATCTTCAGGGGTTCGTCTCTCCCGGTATTGGGGGTGAGGTCGTGCTGTGTCTAGGAGAGCCATTACACGAAGTCCTTGGCCAAGGCAGGAGATTTACTGGTAGGTATTCCAGTAGTATCTCAGGGTGTTCTGAGCTACACTCCGACACGACTTGTACCGCTTTTGGGGGTCTGACTTTTACCAACCCCCTAGGCCCGCCATGCGATACTCATAGACGAACGGACCGGACTGTACGGATATTGTCACTGACAGGCTCAGTAGGGTTGTCCGGCTGAGTTCGCTCACAGACGTCCCTTTTAGTCAATACCTGGTAGCCCGTTACGTATTGGCTTATACCTCTGACGTGCTGGTGGTTAAATCCACAACCAAGGTGTTGACGAGTCTTTAGAGTCCCCTACATTCACTTACTCAGCTTTCGGGCGAAAGGTTGTAGAGGCCGTATGGAGATATGGCAAGGTCCGATCAGATACGTGCGGTATTGCACACATCAGGATCGGACAGTTTGTACTATAGGCCGTATGGATATATGGCAGGGTTCGATTAGATACGTGCGGTATTGCACGGATCAGGATCGAACGGATAATACTAGCCGGCTTTGGTTTAAGCCGGATCCTAGTATAGTACAGTGTAGATTTTGTCTCATTGCATTTGTATTTCGGTCGAAATACAAATGCGGGTGTCTATGCACGGTATCGGGGTTTTCCTGTAATTTATTACGGGGCCAGTTTTCTGGAGTTGCCAGTTTGCTTTCTGTTTCGGCCAATTTCCTTTGTATCGTTCATTGGCTGAAGATTGGTGGAGGAGGGCTTATTTGCATTGTTGCAAATAAGTATTTGTGGAGGGGGTCTTTGCATATTTTTGTATCATGATGGTTTCATGATGGAGCCCATCCCTTGACCTTTCTTGCTTGACTTTGTAAGGTGATGATGGTGGTGTTGGAGTGTTGTTTTATTTGCTATCATGGTTGTTGGTTGAGTGTGGGCTTTAATTTGGTGATCATTGTTTATCATTGCAACCTTCTCTCTCTCTCGTGTATGAGTGTGGGCTTATTTTCTTTGATTGATACACCACTCCCTCACTCTCTCCCCCCATAGTAGTGGCCGGCCATGTATGGGGCTGCCCATGAATTTTGTGTGGGATTTTTGATTCATTTTCAGGTTGGAAAATCCCACAACACAATCTCCAAAAAAGCTTGTTTCCATCCCTCCACCAAAAGGCAATTCCTACAACCCCAAATGAGATTTCTTCACTACACATTCTACATCGAATCTTGGGCACGTCGACTAGCCAGCTTCGTGCCCGAGTTGCTTCGGCATTGAGGTGGGAGCCCGTAAAAGAAGTAGGCGATGTGGTGCACTTCCGGCGACGAGGTGGAGACCGGAGAATCCGCAGGAGATCGGGACGGCGACAAGAAGACCGGAGGACTTAGATCAGTCGGTATATCTCTCTTCCCCATCTTGTAGTTAGCTAGGACTACTTAGTGGTTCGATCCGGGTATTAGTGCGCGGCGGTTTGCCAGTTCAAGTAAAAATTAAAGTTTATCACCGCTTCCGCATTTGGCCGTCGGATTGACGGCCGGGGCGCCGCCGTGCACTTACAGTGGTATCAGAGCCTCGCCATTAACTTAGTCTAGCTTTCCTTAATGTGTTTTTCAGTTCCAATCGATCAAATGTTCCAAAACCCGTATTTCCTTCACGACAGTTTTCTGTTGAATTTTTTTTGGTCTCCAAAAATTTTTCAGGTTGTATAAAATTAATGTACTGGAGACTACTAGGCTACTGTAGAAATTCGACAGGGTGAATCCACAGTGGAGGCGCGGAACCGTGGCCAAAACCCCCTTTGGGCCGCGGTTCCGCCGCACACTGTGGGGATCCCTGCACCAAATTTCTACAGTATCTTTCTGGGGTTAAAATTGGGGTTTTGGAATATTAATATTGGGCCCAGAATTTCCTGATGTGCTACAGTAGTACTTGGGGGCCCACTTGTTAAAATTTGATTGATCGGATATTTTAAACACATTATTTCACAGTATTTACATTATATCTGCGACCGTGAATGTCACTCGATCGGTAAATCCGGTCTAACTGCTATAGCTCGGTTAGACGGATTTGCGAACGTGATTTTCACGTTGATGTTCTGTTTTTGCTGTGATGTTGCGGATCGGTCGTGGGGGATAGCCTGGATGCAATGCTAGTACAGTTTTGTTGTATCATGTACATTTGATATTGCGGGGCGAGCGCCCGACATGTGGACTGCCGTCACTGCCTGATTGTATTATTATTTTGGGGCACGGCCAAGTTGCGGTCGATGTACCCGTTGTATGTATATTTTACTTTCTGTACTAGGATTACCCCGCGGAGGGGTGCACGGATAGCCGGGTCCTAGAGGGCAACGAGCCAGCATCTCATGGCATTGAGACGGAGGGGCTTCACTCTAGGATTGGCGGGCTATTCGCTGCACTCGTAGGGGGTACAGGTTGACCCAGGAGGGGTGCCCAAGTTACCGGATTCCGTGAAGTGCTGGGTGGTCCATTCACGTCGCTGAAGGGGACTGCCTCGCTTCAGGTTTTGACGGGTAACTTGCCGCGCCCGTAGGGGTCTAGGATTTCATTGCACAGGCTATCCACACGACCAGGGGAACGTCGGGTTTCAGTAGTGGCTCTGTGAAACCCGGGGATCCCAGATATCTGTATTGTTTCTGTGATGCTGTTCATTCTCTGTGATGTTGCATTTTATCACTCCTTGAGCGAATATAATATATTGGTATATATATTAGTAGATGTTGTATATGTTTTGCATCCGCGCTAGTCCATTCCCCGCTCTGTCGTTAGTTAGCTAACCTAACGAGTAATGACGGGACCCAGTGGCGAATGCGGATGGCATATACGTACATCAGTATATTTTCGTTCTTTTTGGTGTGATCAATTGATGGGACTGCGTTGATTCGGATCAATGCAAGTTAAAAACAAACCTAATTTGATGTTGTTGGAACAATTTTCAAAAAGCTGTTATTGCAAGGACGTTCACTTTTGTTTTGCATTGTGGTATTCAGTTGGAATATCCTGCTCCTCAGTCGACGAGGAAAGGGCCGAGATCCCTTCACCGGGAGTGACCCCTTGGACAGAAGTTTGCGTCAGGGCAATCACTTCACTATAGCCGATTACTTTTGCTTTGCACCGTGGTATTCAGTTGGAATATCCTGCACCCCATTCTACGGGGAAAGAGCCGAGATCCCTTCATCGGGAGTGACCTCTTTAGCGAAGGTTTTTCGTCACTATATTTTTTAAAAAGCTATCAGTTCCTTCAACGATATCAAGTTCGTTACGTTAAAGGTTTTCGCTAGAAACCATTCATAGCCCTCCGTCGTTTCAGACGGGTAGCACGTAGTATTCATGCTATGTTTGTTGGCATTCGTCAAGGGATAATGTATGGTAGCTGCTTGTTGCCTTTCTGCAACATAGATAGATGTGTTGGTTTGGGACAGTCGTATAGCCTTGTTGGCCTTCGTCAAGGGCTTGTGCGGGTGGGTTCAAATCAACCTGGAGAATGACGGGTAGAACTTGACATGTGACTTATGATTTGTTGGCCTTCGTACAGGTCATAAGAGCATGGGGCAGAAATCACATCGGGATTTTCAAAAGAACTGAAACTTGCCAGATATGTGCATACCTTCTGAAGTGTGACACCGTGAGCGGATTCCATCACATTATCATGCGTTGATAGTTGGATCCTGATTCCTACTGATGAGTTGGTTTACTCCTCGGGTAATCCCGACTAATTCTTCTTTCAGGTTTGGAGGAGAATTTGACGGTACAGTGGGAGGTTTCCAGATTAGATAAATTGGTAACCATTCTGATCTAGGTTAGAGTGCACGCTGAGTGTTTCTTTTCTCTCTCTCTTTGGCAGCGACCATTGACCCGACCCTAAAACTATGACTCAGTGACCAAGTTGACCGAACCTTCTTTAACACTGGCTTTTGGATTGTCAGAGTTGCAAACCTCATTGCCACTCCTACTTTTACCCTTTTCTCCAGGACACCCCGTATTACTACGAACGTCCACTTCCATTGGACAAAACCATCGTATGGTTAGATACGAACTCGAAAGAATTTATTCGAGGATGGTTTCAGGCTCTGGAAGAAACGAATAGGATTTTTCAGTTGTCTTTTTCTTTTACCTTCTCTCAGGTTGCGAGTACTCCTTGGTTTAAGAGATAGTACACCTATTACGCAAATTGGATAGTCTTCTTCCAAACCATAGGCAGGTGCCGACCGGTAGTGAATGAAGAAAACCGATTAGCATAACGATGGTGTACAGAAGGTATTAAGTTAAGACAAAGCAAGGGATTAGTAAGAGGGCAAAGTAAATTGCAACAGATATTCACGACCAAACCAAGTATTCCTTCGCCAATCCTAAATCACCTTTGTATTTCTCCAGGACACTCCGTATCACTACGAAGATCCACAGTTTATTGGATACTCCATCGTATGGTTATATACGAACTCGAAAGGAACTTCTTCCAGTTCGGGGATGGATTCTGGTTCAGGAGAAATAGGAATAAGGTTTATTCGGTTGTCTTTTATCCTCACCCTCTCTCGCGTTGCGAGTGCTCCTAAGATTAGGACAGTACACCCATTATGCTTATTGGATAGTCTTCTTCCAAATCATAGGCTGGTGCCGAACGGTAGGGAAGGAAGAAAACCATTTGGCCTAAAGGGGTGTGCAGAAGGTAATGACTAAAGACATATGAAGGGATTTGGCGAGGTGGCAAAGAACTATACGGTTACAGTCGTGAATCTAAAAGAGGCATTACTAGGAATACCGGGATGCCCCATCGAAACATTTCAATGTTTCAGTTTCACTGTGTAATGTTAAAAGAAAGCTGATTTCCCGATTAGATACTTACTCCAGGGTATGTATTTACCAGGTTTGATTCTCATATCTGTATGGTTTTACAGATGATGAGTGGGAGTAAGTTATTGGGAATTGGGTGATCATCCTCATTATATCGGGATTCGTTGTAATCGGTGATATTTGAGGAAATCACCTGGGCTGTTTGCCAGTCGGCAAATATTTGGTTTTGAATATCCGCTGTTATGCACCAATTTCAAATTGATATATCTGTACATCTATTTTCATAGAGTGAGATATACCTTTCTGAAATTATGTCTACGACATTTACTTATATCGGTGGATGGTTAGGTAAGGAGCATTGAACAGCGGTGTAATTCTTCTTAACCATAAGTACAGTTCTCAACCTACGACACACAGTGAATGAGTTATCAGACTCAAGGGACTTATACAGAGTATTGTATGTTGTCCAGGGTCCATCAGGACAGAGGGGTTGGTCCTCGTACTATATTCGGTTTACTTATGACTTCTCTAGTTTTTAGACAGGTGTTTCGTGGAAACACAGGGTCTGAATTTTGAGAAGTTATAGGTATTTGAATAGAGTAGAGAACCAGGTGTAGCACGTATCGGGATTCTTCAAAGCAATCGAAGATGTAGACACTTATGCATGGTATTCAGTTGATAGTAATGATAAAGAGATCTTGCTTCTCTTTCAGGTTACTCATAATTGGAAGCATTACTAAGTTGAGTAACGCTGATCGGCCTCCTTCCATTTAGTTGACATGCACTGGGGACAGCTGCATGATTTGAATCTGGTTCAATTAAATCAGTGCCTCTGGTTCTATATTGGATATAGTACAGTTCATATCTTAACATTGTTAAGGTACGGGGAGTTGTCCGGTTTATGCTTAAAACCAGACACTGGACAACTCAAGGCACGTTTCTGTAATGGCTGTTTGTGGGTTGACCCAGGTTATGACGAGGGTTGACTTTCTACCATCTGGATGAACAATAGCAATATTGTTCTAGACTCGTCACAGTTTTATTAAAAAAAATGGATTTTTTCAGAAAACAGTAGTGGGAGTATGGTAGAACTGGAAGTGATTCCAGAACCACAAACGATTACTGAAGATTTGACAAGGAACCTAAAGATTCAATCTGGATTGACATTCCATTGGCCACTCCGCAGATAAGGTGGGTAACTTCAGGCACCCGAGAGGTACTACGGTAGCCTCAAGGACGGTGACAGGGAAGTTCTTGTTTACCCACAATTACCATTGCTGTTGTTTCAGGCTGCGAGACCCGGCGGGAGGATGAGTATAGCGTCGTTCTGAACTCGCTTCAGAAGTGTACGTGTATATGACTCTGCCAGAGGGTTGTCGTAGTCAGTAGGAGCAGCGGAAGCATTGGTGGACAGGTAGCTTATGTCTATTTATAGACTAAAGCAGATGTAGCGGAGATAGATCATCTATTTCTGACGTGACAGTCCTGGGTTTGACTTCATCAGAATAGAGGATGGATCTGTTGAGAAGGTAGTAGGGTGTGATATCCTGGTGTTTGGATGACATACACAGAGTAGGAAAGGAAACTCCTATACTACGATCGGTTATACTTTGGTCGTCACACAGTGTTTTCTCCACAAAGGACTTGGATTTTATATCTGACATACTGGTTACTAGATCTATGGTTTTAGATCTAGATTTGGGTGGTTTCCCAATCAGGGTACTTGACAGCATTCTAAGAGTGTTTAGAATGGACGACTCCATGCACGGTAGTGTACCTGCAGAAGATGGAGTCATCCTCGCTAAAGGTGTCTTACAGACTAAAGTAGAGAGGGATGTGCATGATTGGCAGATCACTTGCTCAGGCAATTGAGTCAATCATGAGATGTCAAGTACCACACCAGATGTTGTTCTTGCACTAGATGCAATCAGTTGACATTGATCCAATCCTGGAGAAACAGTCGGAAGCAGTTTTAGAACATAAGTGGATGTTCTAGAGATATGATAACGACAGCCTCATTCGGGAAACAGTTATCATTCCAGGCTTCCAAGGTGACATGGACGATAAGGAGGTTGTCAGAGTTATAGTTTTTCCTTCTGACGAGGGGCAGTATTTTGGACAGGTGATCCAAGGCAATACTGAGGGTGGCATGGCACAGGATACTGATTAAGTTTAGTTGACGATACAGTCTAAGAAGTTTGGATTTGGAGTTCATTTATGAGCTATGTCCCATCAGACATTCATACACATTCTAAGACAGGTATTGCTCATTTCGGGAGATGGGTTTCTCTACGAACTTGAGATATAGAGGGACATAGAAAGAAACAACAAAGCGGATCCACTCACTAAGGCTATTCCTCAAACGCAATAGTTTCGCAAACGAGCTTTGTGAGACTGACTAGTAGAGGAGTTGGGTGTTCGGTATAACACGGGCTGTGAGTATGCCACATCGCAATAATTAGCCTTGAGTGCAAGTGGGAGATTGTTGGAGATAGTGCCCTCAGAGTCAATTATTAGGTCACAGGTACGTGATTGCAATGATTGATGGAGGACCTATCCCGGTAGGACAGTCTTACTCGAGATGATAGTATGCTATCTGGTTTACCTTTATCATCGTGTACTGTTTTAGGTGACCTGACAAGTTGCTATTACACGTTGATAGAGCCCCTAGGATTCTTGCTTGACCACCAGTAGTATGAGGGCGATCATATAAGTGGGAGCTGGGGTCTATAAGCATATCCTTAAATGGTCCCTAGTCGTGTGAGTTTCGAGACAGGGCATCGATACTCCAGAGTAGACTAGTGTATACAGTCGAGACCCCGACGAGGGGCGGTGGCCGGTCTCACAAGCCACTGGTGTCAGTTGGATCACCTAAGATGTATGCAGGTGCTCATTGGGTTATGAGTACACCAGACAGGACTCGCCGGGAACATGCTAGTTGGTCATATACCAGACGTCAGATGGCAGTTCCCTGGTGACATGTGTGCAGGTTAGTTCATCGACCTGGGGATCGTCATTTGTCTCGTGTGAGTTCCCACTGTACTTTGATTACTATCCTACCACGGCTCAAAGGAGTCGTGCAAATAGGTTTTAGTTGGGTACAGTCCTGAGCCACATGGAGGCAGTGAGCGTATCTTCAGGGGTTCGTCTCTCCCGGTATTGGGGGTGAGGTCGTGCTGTGTCTAGGTGAGCCATTACACGAAGTCCTTGGCCAAGGCAGGAGATTTACTGGTAGGTATTCCAGTAGTATCTCAGGGTGTTCTGGGCTACACTCCGACACGACTTGTACCGCTTTTGGGGGTCTGACTTTTACCAACCCCCTAGGCCCGCCATGCGATACTCATAGACGAACGGACCGGACTGTACGGAAATTGTCACTGACAGGCTCAGTAGGGTTGTCAGGCTGAGTTCGCTCACAGACGTCCCTTTTAGTCAATACCTGGTAGCCCGTTACGTATTGGCTTATACCTCTGACGTGCTGGTGGTTAAATCCACAACCAAGGTGTTGACGAGTCTTTAGAGTCCCTCACATTCAGTTACTCAGCTTTCGGGCGAAAGGTTGTAGAGGCCGTATGGAGATATGGCAAGGTCCGATCAGATACGTGCGGTATTGCACACATCAGGATCGGACAGTTTGTACTATAGGCCGTATGGATATATGGCAGGGTTCGATCAGATACGTGCGGTATTGCACGGATCAGGATCGAACGGATAATACTAGCCGGCTTTGGTTTAAGCCGGATCCTAGTATAGTACAGTGTAGATTTTGTCTCATTGCATTTGTATTTCGGTCGAAATACAAATGCGGGTGTGTATGCACAGTATCGGGGTTTTCCTGTAATTTATTACGGGGCCAGTTTTCTGGAGTTGCCAGTTTGCTTTCTGTTTCGGCCAATTTCCTTTGTATCGTTCATTGGCTGAAGATTGGTGGAGGAGGGCTTATTTGCATTGTTGCAAATAAGTATTTGTGGAGGGGGTCTTTGCATATTTTTGTATCATGATGGTTTCATGATGGAGCCCATCCCTTGACCTTTCTTGCTTGACTTTGTGAGGTGATGATGGTGGTGTTGGAGTGTTGTTTTGTTTGCTATCATGGTTGTTGGTTGAGTGTGGGCTTTGATTTGGTGATCATTGTTTATCATTGCAACCTTCTCTCTCTCTCTCTTGTATGAGTGTGGGCTTATTTTCTTTGATTGATACACCACTCCCTCACTCTCTCCCCCTATAGTAGTGGCCGGCCATGTATGGGGCTGCCCATGAATTTTTTGTGGGATTTTTGATTCATTTTCATGTTGGAAAATCCCACAACACCATCTCCAAAAAACCTTGTTTCCATCCCTCCACCAAAAGGCAATTCCTACAACCCCAAATGAGACTTCTTCACTACACATTCTACATCGAATCTTGGGCACGTCGACTAGCCAGCTTCGTGCCCGAGTTGCTTCGGCATTGAGGTGGGAGCCCGTAAAAGAAGTAGGCGATGTGGTGCACTTCCGGTGACGAGGTGGAGACCGGAGCTTCCGCAGGAGATCGGGACGGTGACGAGAAGACCGGAGGACTTAGATCAGTCGGTATATCTCTCTTCCCCATCTTTTAGTTAGCTAGGACTAGTTAGTGGTTCGATCTGGGTAATAGTGCGTAGCGGTTTGCCAGTTCAAGTAAAAATTAAAGTTTATCACCGCTTCCGCATTTGGCCGTCGGATTGACGGCGGGGCGCCGCCGTGCACTTACAAATTAGCCGATCAAGTTGGTGTCTAGAAAGGTGTCAACGGGGTTACGTCTCTGGGAAAATGAGGTTTACTTTAATTAGGTCCGTGCGAAAGCACGGGGAACCTCCATCAAAGTACCGACACTGGCCTGGCTGAAAGATTGGCGAAGTTGTAGGGTGTAATTAATTCCGGCTAGTCTTTCCTTTTAGGGTTTGAATAAAGATTGGATAAAAACAGTGGGAGCCATCCTGATTAGATAAAATAATAACCAATCTGATCTTGCAAGAGCATATGCTAAAGTGTTTTCTTCTCTCTCTCTCCAGGTAGCGACCATATCATGCCTTAATAAAGATAATAATATGGATGTATTGACTGAACCCGCATGTTATACTGTGCTGGGGAACGTTGGTTCCGTTCTTTCTTATAAAAGTTATAAGACTAAACAGGATATAGGGGATTACCAGGATTCCCATGCCACCCGAATAAAGAAAGTACATGTTGATGCATTTTGTTCGGGTGTGTTCGTTACAGAGAACTGTTTCTCCATTTGCTCTACGTCCTGGGTATTAGATACCGGGTCAGGATCCTATATATGTAATCAGTTACATGGGCTTAGGAAAGGTAGAGAACTTGGAGAAGGTGATAAAGACATAATGGTTGGAAATGGTGCAATTGTTGCAGCTAAAACCGTCGGGGAATATCTCCTTGTATTACCAACTGGTAATACATTGATTCTGAACGAATGCTATTACATGCCGAACCTGATATGCAACATTATATCGATTTCTTTGTTGAGAGAAGGATATAATTTTGTATTACAGGATAATGTTATGAACATTTTTCTAAACCAAAAGTTGGTTGGATCAGGCACGTTGTGCAATGGCATTTATGTTCTAAATCAATCAACAGTTCTGAGCATAACAAACACACACAAGAGGAAGAGTTCAAAAATGAACGAATCCTTCTTGTGGCATTGTAGACTGGGTCACATCAATGCGATACGACTAGCTAAGTTGCATAAGGATGGATATTTGAATCCGTTTGAATTTTCATCTTATGACACTTGCCAGTCATGTCTCAAAGACAAGATGACCAAAACTCCTTTTACGGGACACGGAGAAAGAGTTACGGAACTCTTAGGACTGGTACATAGTGATGTATGCGGTCCCATTTCTACACATGCCAGGGATGGTTCTTCGTACTTCATTACATTCACTGACGATCTCTCTAGATTCGAGTATGTGTTCCTGATGAAACACAAATCAGAAGCTTTTGAGAAATTTATAGAATATAAACAAGAAGTCGAGAACCAAACCGGGAAAAGTATTAAAATCCTTCGATCTGATCGAGGAGGTGAATACTTGAGCAATGAATTCCTGGACTTCCTAAAAGAGAATGGGATTCTCTCTCAGCTAACTCCTCTATATACACCACAGCACAACGGTGTATCGGAATGGAGGAACCGCACCCTATTAGATATGGTGCGCTCTATGATGAGCACAGCTGAGTTACCTATTTCCTTCTGGGGGTATGCGCTGGAGACAACAGCATACCTATTGAATCAAGTTCCATCTAAATCTGTACCTACTACACCATATGAGATATGGAGTGGGAAGAGGCCGTGTCTTAAACGAGTTAAGATATGGGGTTTTCCGGCCTATGTCAAAAGGCAAAATCCGGACAAACTCGAGGCACGGTCAGTTCTATGCATGTTTGTGGGATATCCTAAATATTCACATGGATATCTTTTCTACCATACTGAGGAACAAAAGGTGTCTGTTTCTCGACATGCCACCTTTTTAGAAAAGGAATTTCTTACAAAAGAAATTTGTGGCGACGAGGTAGAACTGGAAGAAATTCCGGCTACACAAACTCAAACTGAAGATTTAGTGGAACCGGAGGATTCGGTAGTTCCCAACGAACCTCAGCCTCTCCACCGATCTAGTAGGGTTCCTCAACCACCTGAGGGATACTATGGTTTTCTCATGGATGGTGGGAGCGAGGATTGCATCATGGTAGATGATGACCCAACTATCTTCGAGCAGGCCATCACGAGTGGGGACTCGGTGAAATGGCTGGATGCAATGTGGTCCGAGATGGAATCCATGTACACCAACAAAGTATGTGTTAGTTATATGTATGCCCTAGAGGCCATTACTGTACATTGGATGTATATTGTAGTGGATGCTGGGACATATATAGGGAGGACTTTCTTGCTCGACATGATAGTATGCTATCTGGTTGCACTTTACCTTAACATGTATGTTGATTGTCTCTTTGTTACATGTTGGTAAAGCCCTTAGGATGTGTACTTGACTACCTGGACTATGATGCGGATCATACTAGTGGGGACATGGTAGTCCATAAGTACATCCTTCAAGGTCCCTAGTCGTGGGTATATCGAGACGGGGCATCGATATACCAGAGTAGACTAGCGTATACCTTCTCGACCCATATAGATGGGCGATAGATGATCCCATATCCATTGGTGTTTGACATCAGAGATGATATACGGGTGCTCAGTAGAGACTGGGTACACTGGACGGACTCGCCGAGAACTCCCAGATGGTATTATACCTTACGTCAGATGGCAGTTCTCTGGTGACACTGGTACAGAGTAGTCTGTTGACCCGAGATCGTCATAGTGTCTTGTGTGGTTCCCACTGTGCTTTGATTTCCATCTTACCACGTCCAAGAGGGCATGCAAAACGGTGGTTTTTGGGTATAGTCCTGAGTCACATGGAGGCAATGACCAATACGAGGGGATTCGTCTCTCCCGGTTTAGGGAGTTGATGTTGCGCTGTGTTCGATTGGCTATAACCGGAAATTCCTGGCCAGGGTTGCTGAGATTTACTGGTAAGTGTTACCAGTAGTTTCTCGAATAGTTATAGACCTAATATCGACACGACTTATCGAGCTATTGGGGTCTGACGTTTACCACCCCTAGACGAGATATGCGACATATCAGACGAACAGACCGGACTGTACGGTAAGTGTTACTGGTTGGATTCACTGGAGTGTGAGCTGGCTTGCTCGTCGATCTTCTGATCGTTCAATACACGGGTGGCCATTACGTTTAGCAGACCGCTTGCGGCTTGTGGGTGTTTGATATGATCATCACCTGCTGCCGGCGTATTGACGAGTCTTTAGAGTCCTACACAGAGGTTTCCTGGCTCAAGCGAAACGAAATAGGAGCGCATATGAGATATGTGCGGGACCGAGAATAATGCGTGTATGTGATACCATATTCCATTCTCGCGATGAATTTATCGAAAGGTTGTATGCGATATTACCTAGTTATCGAATCAAGGGTTGGTTCGGTAAGCCGATACATAGGATACTAGTTGGTTATATGCGATATGACCGGATCGTTAAATCAAGTGTTGATTTAATGATTTAATGTATAATTATATATTTGATATATTACTTTGCATTAACTAGTATCGGTTCACTTTAAATGGATATTCTCACTCGGATATGCACATTATATATGTGATATACTTTTGTGCACTTAAATGTATCATGTTTGATGATACATGTTTGCTAGGGTTTTTGTGTAAAGATCAAACCATGGTTACATGATAATGGTTAGGGTTTTGTTTTATTCACTTATTTATTTATCTATTGTTTTTTGGATTAAAAGAAATGAAATGAGAAAAGAAAAACAAAAGGGTTTCATTCTTTCATGAAGCTTGTTGAAGCTTCATGAAGCTTTGACCAATGAAACCCTTTTGTCTTCATCTCATTAACCCTAACCTTTCATTGAACTATAGTTAGCTCTCTACACTTTACCATGGTTACTATTATGATAAGAATTCATTTTCTTTTCTATTCTATTAACTTATCATAATATTATCTTCATCTTCTTCTTCATCTTCACAAGAAGAAAAAGCTTGACCATCAATGGCGATTGATGAATTAGAGTGAGAAATCCAATTCTAAAGTTTACCCACTTCCTATTTCATCATCCTCTACCTCTTGCCAAGTAGTAGAGTGTGTTTCCTTCACAAGTTTTCATGGCTTGGTGAAGGTGGAGCTTGATCTAGTGATGCCTCGACGTAGATCATCTTCGGCACGAAGCCGACGACCTTGCCCGCCCATTTCTCCGATGAAGCCGACACTAGAGCCCGGGTTTCCATTTGAATAGCGAGGAGACTTCATTGCGGAGCTATGGAGGTGGAGCACCGGATCTACAAAGGTTGTATTTCCGTTCTATTAGTAAAGTAGTTTACTAGTTGCATCTTTCGCCTAGACATCTAGCTAACGATCCGTAGTCTTGGGTTTCTCGGCACTGTAAACTTTGAAACGGGCATGGTTGATTCCTTGTGAGACCCCTTGAGAGTGCCTAGGAACCCTACAGTGGTATCAGAGCCTAGCTAGAGCCTTAGGCGAAGTCTAGACGGAGTTTGAAGTCCGATCGAACCGAAACCCCATCTCCAAAATGCTATCTGGACTTTTTCTGTATTTGTGGATTTTTTGAAATTAAAAATATGCAGAAAACTAAGAAGGAGATTCTAAGAATTACTATACAAAAAGGGACTCATGATTCCTCCAAGGCACGGCGGAACCGCGGCATAAGCATGGCTTATGCGGCGGTTCCGCGGTCAACATGTCTCATCAGTCAACGATTTTGGCACAGTAACTTCTTTATTTTAATGCGCAGTTTTCTGGGTATTTTTAAATTTTATTCAAGAGTTGGATTTTCTGGGGTTGTTTTGGGGATTCGGTGTTTCGATCGGAGTATCAGATTTTGTCTATATGGCTTTCCAGATAAATTTTTGAATATGTTAAAAAGTTCTACCGGAAATTAATATCCAATTTTTCCCCTGTCGGGAAATTTCCAAGTGTTGGATTTTTCCGTGGTTTAAAGACGTTCTAAGTAGTGCAAGTAACGCAATGGACCCTCTAGAAGACAACAAACCTTAACTCGATTATGTGACCGTCTTGAACTGCCCTTTGAACCTTCGGGTTTGGGGCAGTACGGCGTGCCATATGTGAGGCGTTGGCTTGACCCTTCTACGGCTGGACCGTTGGTACTGAGGCACGAACTGAATGTTTTTAGACTTGTTTCATGTGTTGATCTGTATCGGGAAAACTTGGGTGTTTGACTGTTCGATCGGAAAGTTTATCATTTTCTATTTATCCGGAATGTGATACAATAATTGGAATTCACAATAAGTTATGAGATAACTGAATGAATGTTATAAACATAGCAGTTTAGTCTCACTTGATCGGTTGCTACGGAATTTTGATGTGATCAAAAGTCCGTCACAATCACGTAGCGTACGCGGATACTCGCCGTGTAAACTTAATAGACAGCCTCACTCCATAGCCCCGACCAAGTGACTGTAGGAGAACCCCGTCACCGAAAGCATCCGTTTGGGTGCTCGCGGCAGCGGTGTTCCGCCTTGGTGCACTTCGTCGACGGCGTCGGGGGTGCGGCCGCCTACTAAAGTTTGCAACGAGCATTCGATCAGGATGTCGGGAATCTTGTTGAATTGCCCGACTTGATATTGAAAAGGGTTTTCGATTTTGAGACTAAAATGCGGGGTTTATAATTGTTAGGCATGCGATGTCTAAGTAATTCATTTGATTAGGCATGCGATGTCTAAAGAGATTGCGGATTCCAACTGTTGTAGTTTTACACTTTCTTTTCTGTGACCGTAAGTGTAATATGTGATATCGCCGGTTTCGTTGCTATATGTAAACGACAATTGGGATGCGCATATTTACTTACGTTGATGACATGTGATGTTATGTGTTGCTGGATATGTTATATTGGATCGTCGTGTTTGAATAGCCGGGGGTTTTTATGTGAGATGAGTGTTTTTTCATTTTCATTCATGTAAAAAACTTGTATGTAATATTCTTTTATTGGGGCACTTCCAGGTTGCAGAAGTTGTCACCCTTTGTATATTATTTACTTTTCCGCACTAGGATAGACCCAAGGAGGAGGGCACAAGTAACCGGGTTCTGGAGTCCAGTGGGAGACCAACTCGAGGAGTCGAGTCCGGGTCTCCTCACTATAGAATTGGTAGGGTTGCTTGCCACCCTCGTAGGGGTCTAGGGGTGTGGGTTTGGCTATTCATCACGACCGTGGAATCCGTGTTTTATACTGGCTCGTATTGAAAACACGGACGTCCTAGTATATCCAATATTTCATATGATTCTTCTGCTACGAAATCTGTGATGTGATCATGTGATGTTCTGTGATAGATACAGTATACAGTATATATGATATATTATATAGACGTTACTTATGTTTTACACCCGCGCTAGCCCTGCCCTGCTCTGCCGTTAGTTACCTAACCTAACGGTGCACGAGGGGACATCGTGGCGAATGCGGATGGCATAAGTGTACGTCGTATTTATCTGTGATGTTTAGGTACTTAAATGATGGGACTTCATTAATGAGATTAATGAAATAAAAGAAACCTAAGATGTTGTAGAATCGAATTTCAAAATAAAACAGGTAGCTACAGTTCTTGCTTTGCACAGCGGTATATGTGATATATCCTGCACCTTATTCGATAAGGAAAGGACCGAGATCCCTTCACCGGGAGTGACTCCTTTAGCAATAACTGGCAGATGCTACACACTCGGTTTGTCTTTTGATTGCTTTTAAGAGTTTTTGCTTTGCACAGTGATATATATGATATATCCCGCACCTCATTCGACGAGGAAAGGACCGACGATCCCTTCACCGGGAGTGACTCCTTTAGCAAAACTAGAAAAGCCTAAAAAACACTCCATTTCAAAAATCATTTGATTCTACAACGATATCAAGTTCATTACGCAATAGGATTTTAGAAAAACCTGTCGTAGCCCTCCTTCATTTCAGATAAGTCCTGTTAAGTATTCGTGCTGCGTTTGTTGACCTTGTCAAGGCGCAGTGTGAGGTAGCTAACCAGTATTTATCTGCTTATGCATATGATGCAGATTGGGTTAGGGTAGTCGTGCGGCCTTGTTGACCTTGTCAAGGGTCGTGCGGGTGGGTTTGATTCAATCAAGAAATGACGGGTTGAACTTGACTTGCGGTCTATGGTTTGTTGACCTTGTCAATGTCATAGATCGTTCGGTGCCAAATATTATCGGGAATTTCAAGTGTTGAAATTTGCAATGAGATTGCATACCTTCTATGAGATAGTTGGATCCCGATACCCGCTGCGAGTAAGAGTTACTCCTGGGAGAGTTTTACACATTGCAATTAGCCGATCAAGTAGGTTTCTAGAAAGGTGTTAACGAGGTTACGCCTCTGGGAAAACGAGGTTTACATTAATTAGGTCCGTGCGAAAGCACGAGGCACCTCCCTCAAAGTACCGACACTGGCCTGGCTGAAAGATTGGAGAACTTGTAGTGTGTAATTAATCCCGGCTAGTCTTTCCTTTTAGGGTTTGAAGGAAGATTTGATAAAAAGCAGTGGGAGCCATCCTGATTAGATAAAATAATAACCAATCTATTCTTGCAAGAGCGCACGCTGAGTGTTTTCTTCTCTCTCTCTCCAGGTAACGACCATATCACGCCTTAATCAAGATAATAATACGGATTATTGACCGAACCCGCTTGTTATACTGAGCTGGGGAACGTTGGTCCCGCTCCAACTTATAATTGTTATAAGACAGAGTAGGAAATTGGGGAATACCGGATTTCCCGTGCCGCCCAAACGAAGAGAGAGCATGCTGATGCATCATCTTCGGGTGTGTTCATTATACAGAATTGTTTCTCAATGTCCTTTACGTCCTGGGTATATGATACCGGATCAGGATCCCGCATATGTAATATGTTACATGGGCAACAGAAAGGAAAAGAACTGAGAATGGGTGATAAGTTTCATGAGGCAGAAAACGGGGCAAGAGTTGCAGCCAAGTCTGTCGGTCACTGTCACCATGTATTACCGATACATTGATTCTGAACGAATGTTATTAGATACCGAACCTGATATACAAAATCATATCAGTCTCTTTATTAGTAAAGAAAGGATATAATTTTGTATTGTTGGATAATGTTTTGAACATTTCCTATATCAAAAGTTGATCGGTTCAGGCACGTTATCTAAAAGCATTGAAGTTCTAAATCAAACTACAGTTCTTAGTATACGGAACACACAAAAGGGGAAGAGTTCAGAAATGAACGGATCCTTCTTGAGGTGTTGTAGACTAGGTCATATCAATGCGACCCGACTAGCTGGAGTTACATATAGATGCATATTTAAATTAGTTTGAATTTACATCTTGTGAAACTCGCCAGTCATGTCACGAAGATAAGATGACCATAGCTCTGTTTATTGGAAACAGAGAAAGAGTTAGTGAACTCTTGGGATGATACATGTTGATGTATGTAGCTCCCCTGTCTACACATGCCAAGACCGGTTCTTTGTACTTCATTACATTCTCTAATAATCTCTCGAGATTCAGACACATGTTCCTGTTGAAACACAAGTCCGAACCTTTTGAGATATTCATAGAATATAAGTAGAGAACCAAAATACGGGTATAAGTATTATGTCCTATGATGAGATCAGGGAGGAGAATACTTGTGCATGGAATTCCTGGACTATTCTAAGGTAGAATGAGATTCTCTCTCTGCATTACTCCTCCGCATACACCATAACACGATGGTATATCGGGGCGGAGCAATCACACCCTATTTGATATGGTGTGCTCTATGATGAGTACTATTGAGTTACCTTTTTCCTTTTTGGGTGTTATGCACTTGCGAAGCTGCATACCTATTGAATAGGGTTCCAATCAAATCAGTTGCCTACCGCTTCATATGTGATATGGAAAGGGAAGAGCCCATATCTTAAACTAGTTAAGATTTGGGGTTGTCCGGCCTATGTCTAAAAGCAAAATCCGGACAAGCTCGAGGCAAGGTATGTTATGTAGAAATGGAAGTGTTTCAGCTATACAAACTACAGCAGATGATTTGGTAGAACCGAAGGATTCAGTAGATTCCTACGAACCTCAGCCTCTCCGCCGATCTAGTAGGGTTCCTCACCCACCTGAGAGATACTTCGGTTTCTCTATGACAGTGGGAGCGAGGATTGCATCATGAGATGATGACCCAACTAGCTTCGAGCTGGCCATCAGGAGTAAGACTCTGTAAGAATGGCCGGATGCTTAGTGATCTGAGATGGAATCCATATACACCAACAAAGTATGGACTTTGGTTGCTATATCTGAAGGGTTAAATCCCCATCAGGAGCAAGTATATCTTGAGAAGATTACTTGGTGTGGATGGAAAAGTTGAGACTTTCAAAGCTAGACTTGTTAAAAGTTTGCATCATTGACCAGGTATGGATAATGATGAAACCTTTTCCAGTACCTATGCTTAAGTCCATCCGGATCCTACTTGTCACGGCTACATACCATGACTACGATATCTGGTGGTTGGGTGCCATGACTACTTTTCTAGATGGTGTTTTAGAAGAGTACGTCTGTAAGTACACAGCCAGAGGGCTTCGTAAACAGTGGGAGCAGCGGAAACGTGAAAAAGATGTTTTAGTTGATAAAGCAGGTATCGCGGAGTTGGAAAATCTGTTTTGATAGATAGTCAAAGAGTTTGACATCATCAAAATGGTAGATGAACCTTGTATAAACAAAAAGGTAATAGGGAGTATGGTGGCGATCCTTGTAGAGTACGTGGATGACATACTCTTGATAGGGAAGGAGTTTCCTATGCTACGCTCGATCAATCTCCGCCTATCACAAAGATTCTCCACATAGGATCAAAATGATACCTACTAAATCCTGGATTTTGGATCTATGAGATAGATCTAATTGGATGTTAGAAATCTCACTAGTAGTAGAGAGATGGTATCAATCGATCCTGGGGAGAATCACTGAAAGTGTTCCAGGGTGATAAAGACGACTGAATGTCAGTCACAGGCATTGTCTTTACCCTCAGTAAAGGGACGGTAAGTTGGAAGAGTTCCAAGCTAAATACTGTGGCATACTAGACGATAAAGGCTGAATACATCGCTACTTTAGATGCTACCAAAGAGGATGTTTGGGTGTATATTAGTTCATGAGATGAACTACGTTCCTACCATTGTGAGACAATGGAGTTGTGGCTTATGCCAAGGAATGCCGGTCCCGTCAGTGATCCAGACATATTCTAAGGTAGTATCACCTGATCATGGAGATGATTGATCTCCAAGGGATCGTGGTTAGGAGAGTAGACTCAGAGGACAACACAGCGGATCCACTCACGAAGGCCTATTCCCAGAGAGAGACTTTTATGGGATGGTTGAGTATGAGATACTACAACCACTGCTACAGATGGCCCTAGTGCAAGTGGGAGATTGTTAGTTATATGTATGCCCTATAGGCCATTACTGTACATTGGATGTATATTGTAGTGGATGCTGGGACATATATAGGGAGGAATTTCTTGCTCGACATGATAGTATGCTATCTGGTTGCACTTTACCTTAACATGTATGTTGATTGTCTCTCTGTTACATGTTGGTAAAGCCCTTAGGATGTGTACTTGACTACCTGGACTATGATGCGGATCATACTAGTGGGGACATGGTAGTCCATAAGTACATCCTTCAAGGTCCCCAGTCGTGGGTATATCGAGACGGGGCATCGATATACCAGAGTAGACTAGCGTATACCTTCTCGACCCATATAGATGGGCGATGGATGATCCCATATCCATTGGTGTTTGACATCAGAGATGATATACGGGTGCTCAGTAGAGACTGGGTACACTGGACGGACTCGCCGAGAACTCCCAGATGGTATTATACCTTACGTCAGATGGGAGTTCTCTGGTGACACTGGTACAGAGTCGTCTGTTGACCCGAGATCGTCATAGAGTCTTGTGTGGTTCCCACTATGCTTTGATTTCCATCTTACCACGTCCAAGAGGGCATGCAAAACGGTGGTTTTTGGGTACAGTCCCGAGTCACATGGAGGCAATGAGCGATAGGAGGGGATTCGTCTCTCCCGGTATAGGGAGTTGATGTTGCACTGTGTTCGATTGGTTATAACCGGAAATCCCTGGCCAGGGTTGCTGAGATTTACTGGTAAGTGTTACCAGTAGTTTCTCGAATAGTTATAGACCTTATATCGACACGACATATCGAGCTATTGGTGTCTGACGTTTACCACCCCTAGGCGAGATATGCGACATATCAGACGAACAGACCGGACTGTACGGTAAGTGTTACTGGTTGGATTCACTGGAGTGTGAGCGGACTTGCTCGTCGATCTTCTGATCGTTCAATACCCGGGTGGCCGTTACGTTTAGCAGACCGCTTGCGGCTTGTGGGTGTTTGATATGATCATCACCTGCTGCCGGCGTATTGACGAGTCTTTAGAGTCCAACACAGAGGTTTCCTGGCTCAAGCGAAACGAAATAGGAGCGCATATGAGATATGTGCGGGATCGAGAATAATGCGTGTATGTGATACCGTATTCCATTCTCGCGATGAATGTATCGAAAGGTTGTATGCGATATAACCTAGTTATCGAATCAAGGGTTGGTTCGGTAAGCCGATACATAGGATACTAGTCGGTTATATGCGATATGACCGGATCGTTAAATCAAGTGTTGATTTAATGATTTAATGTATAGTTATATATTTGATATATTACTTTGCAGTAACTAGTATCGGTTCACTTTAAATGGATATTCTCACTCGGATATGCACATTATATATGTGATATACTTTTGTGCACTTAAATGTATCATGTTTGATGATACATGTTTGCTAGGGTTTTTGTGTAAAGATCAAACCATGGTTACATGATAATGGTTAGGGTTTTGTTTTATTCACTTATTTATTTATCTATTGTTTTTTGGATTAAAAGAAATGAATTGAAAAAAGAAAAACAAAAGGGTTTCATTCTTTCATGAAGCTTGTTGAAGCTTCATGATGCTTTGACCAAAGAAACCCTTTTGTCTTCATCTCATTAACCATAACCATTCATTGAACTATAGTTAGCTCTCTACACTTTACCATGGTTACTATTATGATAAGAATTCATTTTCTTTCCTATTCTATTAACTTATCATAATATTATCTTCATCATCTTCTTCTTCTTCACAAGAAGAAAAAGCTTGACCATCAATGGTGATTGATGAATTAGAGTGAGAAATCAAATTCTAAAGTCTACCCACTTCCTATTTCTTCATCCTCTACCTCTTGCCAAGTAGTAGAGTGTGTTTCCTTCACAAGTTTTCATGGCTTGGTGAAGGTGGAGCTTGATCTAGTGATGCCTCGACGTAGATCATCTTCGGTACGAAGCCGATGACCTTGCCCGCCCATTTCTCCGATGAAGCCGACGCTAGAGCTCGGGTTTCCATTTGGACAGCGAGGAGACTTCATTGCGGAGCTATGGAGGTGGAGCACTGGATCAACAAAGGTTGTATTTCCGTTCTCTTAGTAAAGTAGTTTACTAGTTGCATCTTTCGCCTAGACATCTAGCTAACGATCCGTAGTCTAGGGTTTCTCGGCACCGTAAACTTTGAAACGGGCATGGTTGATGCCTTGTGAGACCCCTTGAGAGTGCCTAGGAACCCTACAGTATGGACTTTGGAAGATACTCTTGAAGGGGTAAAACCCATTGGGAGCAAGTGGATCTTCAAGAAAAAACTTGGTGTAGATGGGAAAGTGGAGACTTTCAAAGCTAGACTTGTTCCAAAGGGTTTTCGTCAAAGACCAGGTGTGGACTATGACGAAACCTTTTCTCCAGTGGCTATGCTTAAATCCATCCGGATCATGCTTGCCATTGCTGCATATCATGACTACGAAATCTGGCAAATGGATGTTAAGACCGCCTTTCTAAACGGTGATTTAGAAGAGAGCATGTAAATGACTTTGTAGGGTTCCTAGGCACCCTAATGAGGTCTCACAAGGCATCAACCATGCCCGTTTCAAAAATTGCGGTGCCGAGAAACCCTAGACTACGGATCGTCGGCTAGATTTTAGGCGAAAAGATAACTAGTTAACAACTTAACTATAAAGAATACGGAAATACAACCTTTGTAGATCCGGTGCTCCACCTCCATAGCTCCGCAACGAAGTCCCCTCGCTGTCCATATGAGTTCCCGGGCTCTAACGTCGGCTTCGTCGGAGAATGGGCAAGCTATGTCGTCGATGTCCGTGCCGAAGATGATCTACGTCGAGGCATCGCTAAATCAAGCTCCGACTTCACCAAGTCAAGAAACATGTGAAGAAAACACACTCTACTACTTGGCTAGAGGTAGAGGATGAAGAAATAGGAAGTGGGTAGACTTTAGAATTGGATTTCTCACTTGTTTCATCAATCCACCATTGATGAAGTAAGGTTTTCATCAAGGAAGAAGATGAAGAAGAAGAAGAAGAAAGTCTTATGATAAGAATAATTGAATTAGAATAATAATCATTTCTTATCATAATGCTAACTATGGTAATTTGTAGAGAATCAATCATGGTTAAAGGAATGGTTAGGGTCAAGCTAGAGACAAAATGGTCACTTAGTCAAAGTGTTCATGAAGCTTCATGAAAACAACAAATGAAAGCCACCATTTCATTTCATTTTCTTTTATTCATTTATCAAAAATAAATGGATAACTAAATAAGATAAATGAATAATAAATAATAAACCTTAACCATTTTATTAACCAAGGTTTAATACTTTACACTTAACCAAAAAGCATGTATCATCAAACATGATAAAGCAAGTGCACAAAATCATATCACATATATAATGCACACATCCGAGCGAGAAAAACCATTTAAAGTGAACCAATACTAGTTAATGCAAAGTAATATATCAAATATATAATTATGCATTAAATCATTAAATCAACACTTGATTCAATGATCCGGTCATGTCGCACACAACCGACTAGTATACTATGTATCGACTTATCGAATCAACCCTTGATTCGATAACTAGGTTGTATCGCATACAACCATTCGATACATATATCGCGAGAATGAAATACGGTATCACATACTCGCATTATTCTCGGTCCCGCACATATCTCATATGCGCTCCTATTTCGTTTCGCTTGAGCCAGGAAACCTCTGTGTAGGACTCTAAAGACTCGTCAATACACCGGCAGCAGGTGATGATCATATCAAACACCCACAAGCCGCAAGCGGTCTGCTAAACGTAACGGCCACCCGGGTATTGAGCGATCAGAAGATCGACGAGCAAGCCCGCTCACACTCCAGTGAATCCAACTAGTAACACTTACCGTACAGTCCTGTCTGTCCATCTGATCTGTCGCATATCTCGCCTAGGGGTGGTAAACATCAGACCCCAATAGCTCGATAAGTCGTGTCGATACGAGGTCTATAACTTTTCGAGAAACTACTGGTAACACTTCAACCCCCTATACCGGGAGAGACGAATCCCCTCCTATCGCTCATTGCCTCCATGTGACTCGGGACTGTACCCAAAAACCACCGTTTTGCACGCCCTCTTAGACGTGGTAAGATGGAAATCAAAGCACAGTGGGAACCACACAAGACTCTTTGACGATCTCGGGTGAACAAACTACTCTGTACCAGTGTCACCAGAGAACTGCCATCTGACATGAGGTATAATACCATCTGGGAGTTCTCGGCGAGTCCGTCCAGTGTACCCAGTCTCTACTGAGCACCCGTATATCATCTCTGATGTCAAACACCAATGGATATGGGATCATCCATCGCCCATCTGTATGGGTCGAGAAGGTATGCGCTAGTCTACTCTGGTATATCGATGCCCCGTTTCGATACGCCCACGACTAGGGACTTTGAAGGATGTACTTATGGACTACCATGTCCCCACTAGTATGATCCGCATCATAGTCCAGGTAGTCAAGTTCACATCCTAAGGGCTTTACCAATATGTAACAGAGAGACAATCAGTGTACACGTTAAGGTAAAGGGTAACCAGATAGCATACTATCATGTCGAGCAAGAAAGTCCTCCCTATATATGTCCCAGCATCCACTACAATATACATCCTATGTACAGTAATGGCCTCTAGGGCATACATATAACTAACAATCTCCCACTTGCACTAGGGCCATCTGTAGCAGTGGTCGAAGTATCTCATACTCAACCATCCCATAAAAGTCTCTCTCTGGGAATAGGCTTTCGTGAGTGGATCCGCTTCGTTATCCTCTAAGTCTGCTCTCCTTGCCTCGATCAATCTGGAGATCAACCATCTCCATGATCAGGTGATACTGCCTTAGAATAAGTCTGGATCACTGATGGGACCAGCGTTCCTTGGCATAAGCCACAACTCCATTGTCTCACAATGGTAGGAACGTAGTTCATCTCATGAACCATTATACATCCAAACAGCCTCTTTGGTAGCATCTTAAGTAGCGATGTATCCAGCCTTTATCGTCTAGTATGTCACGGTATCTAGCTTGGAAGTCTTCCAACATACCGTCCCTTTACTTAGGATAAATACAATGCCTGCTACTGACATTCAGTCGTCTTTATCACCCTGGAACCCTTCCAGTGATTCTCCCTAGGATCGATTGATATCATCTTACTACAACTAGTGAGAATCCTAACATCCAATTAAATCTATCTCATAGATCCGAAACTCAGGATTTAGGAGGTATCATTTTGATCCTACATGGAGAATCTTTGTGATAAACGGAGATTGATCGAGCGTAGCATAAGAAACTCCTTTCTTATCAAGAGTATCTCATCCACGTACTCTACGAGGATCACCACCATACTCCCTACTACCTTTTTGTTTATACAAGGTTCATCTACCATTTTGATGATATCAACTTCTTTGACTACTACATCAAAACAGACGTTCCAACTCCGCGATGCCTGCTTTATCATATAAAACATCTTGCACACGTTTCCGCTGCTCCCACTGTTTACGAAGCCCTCTGGCTGTGTACTTACAGACGTTCTCTTCTAAATCAATATTTAGAAAAGCAGTCATGGCACCCAACCGCCAGATATCGTAGTCATGGTATGTAGTCGTGGCAAGTAGGATCTAGATGGACTTAAGCATAGCTACTTGAAAAGGTTTCATCATTATCCACAGCTGGTCAATGATGCAAACTTTTAACAAGTCTAGCTTTGAAAGTCTCAACTTTTCCATGTACACCAAGTAATCTTCTCAAGATATACTTTCTCCTGATGGGGATTTAACCCTTCAGATATAGCAACTAAAGTCCATACTTTGTTGGTGTATAAGGATTCCATCTCAGATCGATAAACATCCAGCCATTCTCACAGAGTCTCACTCCTGATGGTCAGCTCGAAACTAGTTGGGTCATCATCTCATGATGTAATCCTCGCTCCCACTGTCATAGAGAAACCGAAGTATCTCTCAGGTGGGTGAGGAACCCTACTAGATCGGCGGAGAGGCTGAGGTTCGTTGGAATCTACTGAATCCTTTGGTTCTGTCAAATCATCAGCTGCAATTTGCATAGCTGGAACATTTCCAGTTGTACATAACAGATCTTGCCTCGAGCTTGTCCGGATTTTGCTTTTAGACAAAGCCGGACAACCCCAAATCTTAACTAGCTTAAGACATGGGCTCTTCCCTTTCCATATCACATATGAAATGGTAGGCAACTGATTTGATTGGAACCCTATTCAATAGGTATGCAGCTTCTTAAGTGCACAACTCCCTTAAGGAAAAAGGTAACTCAGTAGTACTCATCATAGAGCACACCTTATCATATAGGGTGTGATTGCTCCGCCCCGATATACCATCGTGCTATGGTGTATTCGGAGGAGTAATGCTGAGAGAGAATCTCATTCTCCTTTAGAATTATCCAGGAATTCCATGCTCAAGTATTCTCCTCCTTGATCACATCAAAGGACATAATACTTATACCCGTATTTTGGTTCTCTACTTCTAACTTATATTCTGTGAATATCTCAAAAGGTTCGGACTTGTGTTTCAACAGGAACATATGTCTGAATCTAAAGAGATCATCAGAGAACGTAATGAAGTATAAAGAACCAGTCCTGGCATGTGTAGACAGGGGACCTTACATACATCAACATGTATCATCCCAAAAGTTCCCTAACTCTATCTCTGTTTCCAGTAAACGGAGCTATGGTCATCTTATCTTTGTGACATGACTGGCGAGTTTCAGAAGATGTAAATTCAAACTAATTTAAATATGCATCGTTATGTAACTCTAGCTAGTCGGGTCACATTGATCTGACCTAGTCTACAATACCTCAAGAAGGATTCGTTCATTTCTGAACTCTTCCTCTTGTGTGTGTTCCATATACTAAGAACTGTAGTTTGATTTAGAACATCAACGCTTTTAGATAACGTGCCTGAACCGATCAACTTTTGATATAGGTAATGTTCAAAACATTATCCAACAATATAAAATTTTATCATTTCTTTACTAATAAAGAGACCAATATGATTTTGTATATCAGGTTCGGTATCTAATAACATTCGTTCAGAATCAACGTATTGGTAATACAGGGTGATAGTGACCGACAGACTTGGCTGCAACTCTTGCCCCGTTTTCTGCCTCATGAAACTTATCACCCGTTCTCAGTTTTTCTATCCTTTTGTAGCCCTATGTAATAGATTACATATCTGGGATCCTGATCCGGTATCATATACCAAGGATGCGGAGGATACTGAGAAACAGTTCTTTATAATGAATACACCCGAAGATGATGCATCAGCATGCACTCTCTTCGTTTGGGCGGCACGGGAAATCTGGTATTCCCCAAATTCTTGCTCTGTCTTATAACAATTATAAGTTGGAGCTGGACCAACGTTCCCCAGCTCAGTATAACAAGCGGGTTCGGTCAATAATCCGTATTATTATCTTGATTAAGGCGTGATATGGTCGCTACCAGGAGAGAGAGAGAAGAAAACACTCAGCGTGCGCTCTTGCAAGATCAGATTGGTTATTATTTTATATAATCAGGATGGCTCCCACTGCTTTTTATCAAATCTTCCTTCAAACCCTAAAAGGAAAGACTAGCCGGGATTAATTACATACTACAAGTTCGCCAATCATTCAGCCAGGCCAGTGTCGGTACTTTGAGGGAGGTCCCCCGTGCTTTCACACGAACCTAATTAATGTAAACCTCGTTTTCCCAGAGGCGTAACCCCGTTGACACCTTTCTAGACACCTACTTGATCGGCTAATTGTAATGTATAAAACTCTCCCAGGAGTAACACTTACTCGCAGCGGGTATCGGGATCCAACTATCTCATAGAAGGTATGCAATCTCATTGCAAATCTCAACACTTGAAATTCCCGATAACATTTTGCCCCGAGCGTGCTATGACCTTGACGGAGCCCAAACTACCCATAGTCCGCTAGTCAAGTTCAACCCGTCATTTCCTGATTGAATTAAACCCACCCGCACGACCCTTGACGGAGGCCAAACAACGCCGTACGAATACCCTAATCCAATCGCATCATATGCTAGCAGATAAGCACTAGTTAGCTACCGTACACTACGCCTTGACGGAGGCCAAACAACCGCAGCACGAATACTAACTAGTACTTATCTGAAATGACGGAGGGCTACGACAGGTTTTTCTGAAAACCTATTGCGTAATGAACTTGATATCGTTGTAGAATCAAATGATTTTAAAAATGTAGTGCTTTTGAGGCTTTTCTAGTTTTGCTAAAGGAGTCACTCCCGGTGAAGGGATCGTCGGTCCTTTCCTCGTTGAATGAGGTGCGGGATATATCATATATATCACTGTGCAAAGCAAAAACACTTAAAAGCAATCAAAAGACAAACCGAGGGGTGTAGCATCTGCCAGTTGTTGCTAAAGGAGTCACTCCCGGTGAAGGGATCTCGGTCCTTTCCTTATCGAATAAGGTGCAGGATATATCACATATACCTCTGTGCAAAGCAAGAACTGTAGCTACCAGTTTTATTTTGAAATTCGATTCTACAACATCTTAGGTTTCTTTTATTTCATTAATCATATTAATGAAGTCCCATCATTTAATGTACCTAAACATCACAGATAAATACGACGTACACTTATGCCATCCGCATTCGCCTCGATGACCCCTCGTGCACCGTTAGGTTAGGTAACTAACGGCAGAGCGGGGCAGGGCTAGCGCGGGTGTAAAACATAAGTAACGTCTATATAATATATCATATATACTATATACTGTATCTATCACAGAACATCATATGATCACATCACAGATATCGCAGCAGAAGAAACATATGAAATATTGGATATACTAGGACGTCCGTGTTTTCAATACGAGCCAGTATAAAACACGGATTCCACGGTCGCGATGAATAGCCAAACCCACACCCCAAGACCCCTACGAGAGCGGCAAGCAACCCTACCAATTCTAGAGTTAGGAGACCCGGCCTCGACTCCTCGAGTTGGTCTCCCACTGGACTCCAGAACCCGGTTACTTGTGCCCTCCTCCTTGGGTCTATCCTAGTGCGGAAAAGTAAATAATATACAAACGGTGACATCTTCCGCAACCTGGAAGTGCCCCAAATAAAAGAATATTACATACAAGTTTTTACATGAATGAAAATGAAAAACACTCATCTCACATAAAAACCCCCGGCTATTCAAACACGACGATCCAATATAACATATCCAGCAACACATAACATCACATGTCATCAACGTAAGTAAATATGTCCATCCCAATTGTCGTTGACATATAGCAACGAAACCGGCGATAATTCATATTACACTTACGGTCACAGAAAAGAAAGTGTAAAACTACAACAGTTGGAATCCGCAACCTCCTCAGACATCGCATGCCTGACCAAATGAATTCTTTAGACATCACATGCCTAACAATTATAAACCACGCATTTCAGTCTCAAAATCGAAAACACTTTTCAACATCAAGTCGGGCAATTCAACAAGATTCCCGACATACTGATCGGATGCTCGTCACAAACTTCAGTAGACGGTCGCACCCCCGATACCGTCGACGAAGTGCACCAAGGCAGAACACCGCTGCCGCGAGCACCCGAACGGATGCTTTCGGCGACGGGGTTCTCCTACAGTCACTTGGTCGGGGCTATGGAGTGAGGCTGTCTATTAAGTTTACCCGGCGAGTATCCGCGTACGCTACGTGATCGCGACGGACTTTTGATCACATCAAAATTCCGTGGCAACCGATCAAGTGAGACTAAAGTGCTACGTTTATAACATTCATTCAGTTATCACATAACTTTTGTGAATTCCAATTATTGTATCCCATTCCAGATAAACAGAAAATGTTAAACTTTCCGATTGAACATTCGAACACCCAAGTTTTCCCGAAACAGCTCAACACATGAAATAAGTCTAACAACATTCAGTTCGTGCCTCAGTACCAACGGTCCAGCCGTAGAAGGGTCAAGCTAACGCCTCACATGTGGCACGCCGTACTGCCCCAAACCCGAAGGTTCAAAGGGCAGTTCAAGACGGTCACATAATCGAGTTAAGGTTTGTTGTCTTCTAGAGGGTCCATTGCGTTACTTGAACTACTTAGAACGTCGTTAAACTTCGGAAAAATCCAACACTTGGAAATTTCCCGACAGGGGAAAAATTGGGTATTTATATCCGGTCGAACTTTTTAACATATTCTAAAAAATTTATCCGGAAAGCCACACAGACAAAATTTGATAATCCGATCGAACATTCGAATCCCCAAAACAACCCAGAAAAATTCAACTCTTGAAAAAATATTAAAAATACCCAGGAAAACCAGCACTGTCAAATAGGAGTTACTGTGCAAACATCACCTCATAACACGACAAACAGGCCGCGGTTCCGCCGCACGAGCCATGCTCGTGCCGCGGAAACGCGGCGCTTTAATGGAATTAGGGCATCGAAATTTACAGTAACTCTTAGATATTCCTGCTGATATTTCTACATATTTTTAATACTGAAAAATCCCAGAATTTGGAAAAAGTGCAGAGAGCTATTTTGGGTTCAAGTTTTCGGTTCGATCGGACTTCAAATTCCGTCTGGACTTCGCCTATGGCTCTAGCTAGGCTCTGATACCACTGTAGGGTTCTTAGGCACCCTAATGAGGTCTCACAAGGTATCAACCATGCCCGTTTCAAATTTTACGGTGCCGAGAAACCCTAGACTACGGATCGTCGGCTAGATTTTAGGCGAAAAGATAACTAGTTAACAACTTAACTATAAAGAATACGGAAATACAACCTTTGTAGATCCGGTGCTCCACCTCCATAGCTCCGCAACGAAGTCCCCTCGCTGTCCATATGAGTTCCCAGGCTCTAGCGTCGGCTTCGTCGGAGAATGGGCAAGCTAGGTCGTCGATGTCCATGCCGAAGATGATCTACGTCGAGGCATCGCTAAATCAAGCTCCGACTTCACCAAGTCAAGAAACTTGTGAAGAAAACACACTCTACTACATGGCTAGAGGTAGAGGATGAAGAAATAGGAAGTGGGTAGACTTTAGAATTGGATTTCTCACTTGTTTCATCAATCCACCATTGATGAAGTAAGGTTTTCATCAAGGAAGAAGATGAAGAAGAAGAAGAAAGTCTTATGATAAGAATAATTGAATTAGAATAATAATCATTTCTTATCATAATGCTAACTATGGTAATGTGTAGAGAATCAATCATGGTTAAAGGAATGTTTAGGGTCAAGCTAGAGACAAAATGGTCACTTAGTCAAAGTGTTCATGAAGCTTCATGAAAACAACAAATGAAAGCCACCATTTCATTTCATTTTCTTTTATTCATTTATCAAAAATAAATGGATAACTAAATAAGATAAATGAATAATAAATAATAAACCCAAACCATTTCATTAACCAAGGTTTAATACTTTACACTTAACCAAAAAGCATGTATCATCAAACATGATACAAGCAAGTGCACAAAATCATATCACATATATAATGCGCACATCCGAGCGAGAAAAACCATTTAAAGTGAACCAATACTAGTTAATGCAAAGTAATATATCAAATATATAATATTGCATTAAATCATTAAATCAACACTTGATTCAATGATCCGGTCATGTCGCACACAACCGACTAGTATACTATGTATCGACTTATCGAATCAACCCTTGATTCGATAACTAGGTTGTATCGCATACAACCATTCGATACATATATCGCGAGAATAAAATACGGTATCACATACTCGCATTATTCTCGGTCCCGCACATATCTCATATGCGCTCCTATTTCGTTTCGCTTGAGCCAGGAAACCTCTGTGTAGGACTCTAAAGACTCGTCAATACGCCGGCAGCAGGTGATGATCATATCAAACACCCACAAGCCGCAAGCGGTCTGCTAAACATAACGGCCACCCGGGTATTGAGCGATCAGAAGATCGACGAGCAAGCCCGCTCACACTCCAGTGAATCCAACTAGTAACACTTACCGTACAGTCCGGTCTGTCCGTCTGATCTGTCGCATATCTCGCCTAGGGGTAGTAAACGTCAGACCCCAATAGCTCGATAAGTCGTGTCGATACGAGGTCTATAACTGTTCGAGAAACTACTGGTAACACTTACCAGTAAATCTCAGCAACCCTGGCCAGGGATTTCCTGTTATATCCAATCGAACACAGCGCAACATCAACCCCCTATACCGGGAGAGACGAATCCCCTCCTATCGCTCATTGCCTCCATGTGACTCGGGACTGTACCCAAAAACCACCGTTTTGCACGCCCTCTTGGACGTGGTAAGATGGAAATCAAAGCACAGTGGGAACCACACAAGACTCTATGACGATCTCGGGTCAACAGACTACTCTGTACCAGTGTCACCAGAGAACTGCCATCTGACGTGAGGTATAATACCATCTGGGAGTTCTCGGCGAGTCCGTCCAGTGTACCCAGTCTCTACTGAGCACCCGTATATCATCTCTGATGTCAAACACCAAAGGATATAGGATCATCCATCGCCCATCTGTATGGGTCGAGAAGGTATGCGCTAGTCTACTCTGGTATATCGATGCCCCGGCTCGATACACCCACGACTAGGGACTTTGAAGGATGTACTTATGGACTACCATGTCCCCACTAGTATGATCCGCATCATAGTCCAGGTAGTCAAGTACACATCCTAAGGGCTTTACCAACATGTAACAGAGAGACAATCAGTGTACGCGTTAAGGTAAAGGGTAACCAGATAGCATACTATCATGTCGAGCAAGAAAGTCCTCCCTATATATGTCCCAGCATCCACTACAATATACATCCTATGTACAGTAATGGCCTCTAGGGCATATATATAACTAACAGACTTAGCCAGAGGGCTTCGTAGCTAGTTGGTGCAGCGGGATGGTGTGCAAGCTGCTTAAATCCATTTATGGATTAAAGCAAGCATCGCGGAGTTGGAACATCTGCTTTGACGTCGTTATCAAAGAGTTTGATTTCGTCAAAAACGTAGATGAACCTTGTATCTACAAGAATGTGGCAGAGAGTAAGGTTGTCTTCCTCGTATTGTACGTGGACGACATACTCTTGATAGGAAATGACATTCCTATGCTGCAATCGGTCAAGCTCTTCTTATCATAAAGATTTTCAATGAAATATCTAGGTGATGCCTCCTGCATACAGGGGATTATGATCTATAGAGATAGATCTAAAAGGATATTGGGATTGTCCCAATCAAGGCACATTGACACCATATTAAAGAGGTTTAGTATGGAAGAATCCAAGCGTGGGAACTTACCCACGATCTCTGGACTCACTCTCTCCAAAGAGATGTCTCCCAAGACTGATTTGGAGAGAGCTCGCATGCAAGGGATACCCTATGCTTCGGCTGTAGGCTCTATCATGTACGCGATGCTATGTACTAGACCTGATGTAGCATAATCACTAAGTGTAGTGAGTAGGTATCAAGCTGATCCTGGAGAGAGTCACTGGACAGCTGTGAAGAGCATTCTCAAGTACTTACGAAGGACTAAAGAGATGCTCTTGGTGTATGGTAACGGAGAACTCCAAGTGGAGTCCTTTACCGATTCGAGCTTCCAGAGCGATAAGTACGACTCTAAGTCGCACTCGGGATTTGTCTTTACCCTTTACGGAGGGGCGGTTAGCTGGAAGAGTTCCAAGCAGGAAACCGTGGCAGACTCGACGATGGAGGATAAATACATTGCTGCCAACGATGCTGCCAAAGAGGCTGTCTGGATCAAGAAGTTCATTACTGAACTTGGAGTGGTTCCATCCATTGAGCATCCAATACCTTTGTATTGTGATAACAATGGAGTGGTGGCTTTGGCCAAGGAACCAAGGTCCCATCAGCGATCCAGGCATATTCTGAGGCGGTATCACCTGATCCGGGAGATAGTAGATCGCCGGGAGATCAAGGTCAGGAGGGTTGACACGAAGAACAACAATGCGGATCCACTCACGAAGGCCATTCCCCAGATACAGTTTGAGAGACTCTTCGGGATTCTTAGTATGCGATACTACAGCAGCTGGCCCTAGTGCAAGTGGGAGATTGTTAGTTGTATGTATGCCCTAGAGGACAGTATTGTACAGATGATGTATATTATATTGGATGCTTGGACATATAGAGAGATGTCTTTCTTGCTCGTTATGATAGTATGCTATCTGGTTGCTCTTTATCTTAACATGTATGCTAGTCTCTTGATACGGTCTTATAGTTACATGTTGGTAAAGCCCTTAGGATGTGTACTTGACTACCTGGACTATGATGCGGATCATACTAGTGGGGACATGGTAGTGCATAAGTACATCCTTCAAGTTCCCTGGTCGTTGGTGTGTCGAGACGGGGCATCGATATACCAGTGTAGACTAGCGTATAGCTTCTCGACCCATATAGATAGGCGATGGATGATCCCATATCCATTTGTGTTTGACATCAGAGTTGATATACGGGTGCTCAGTGGAGATTGGGTACACTGGACGGACTCGCCGAGAACTCCCAAATGGTATTATACCTCACGTCAGAAGGCAGTTCTTTGGTGACACTTGTGTAGGTTAGTATGTAGACACGAGATCGTCATAGAGTCTTGTGTGATTCCCACTGTGCTTTGATTTCCACCTCACCACGTCCAGGAGGGCATGCAAAACGGTGGTTTTTGGGTACAGTCCCGAGTCACATGGAGGCAATGAGCAATAAGAGGGGTTTCGTATCTCCCGATATTGGGGGTTGATGTTGCGTGTGCTCAGTTGGTCATAACAAGGAAGTCCCTGGCCAGGGATGATTTAGAGATTTACTGGTAAGTGTTACCAGTAGTTTCTCGACCCGTTATGAGCCTCACATCGGCACGACTTATCGGTTATTGGGGTCTGACGTTTACCACCCCTAGACTTGATATGCGACATATCAGACGAGGAGACCGGACTGTACGGGAAGTGTTACCGTTAGCCTTTTACAGGAGTTGGAGCGGGTTTGCTTGCTGATCTTCTGATCGCTCAATACCGTTACGTCCAGCAAGTACCGCTGACGGCTTGTGGGTGCTTGATGTGATCATCACCTACTGCCGGCGTATTGACGAGTCTTTAGAGTCCTACATAGAGGTTTTACTTGCTCAGGCAAAACGAAATAGGAGCGCATATGTGATATGTGCGGGACCGAGAATGATGCGTGTATGCGATACCGTATTCTATTCTCACGACTTTTTGTATCGGTCGGTTATATGCTATATAGCCGTGTTATCGAATCAAGTGTTGATTCGATAAGTCGATACATTGAATGTTAGTCGGTTATATGAGATATAACCGGATTATTAAATCAAGTGTTGATTTAATAATTTAGTCTATAATTGTATATTTGATATACTAATTTACATTAAATAACATTTGTTCACTTAAGGATTTTTCTCACATGTGCACAACTTTAGTATATATGTGATATATATTAAAATATGTTTTTCATTTTGTATCATGGTTAATGATACATCATACATGGGTGTGCAAGACATACACCATTCTATTTTAAATGGTGGTTAATAATTATATAAGGTAATTACAAATCAGTGGAGGTTTTGTCACAAGCATGAAGCTTGTAGAAGCTTATGGATGCTTTGACAAAGTCCACTAACTTTGTTTTACTTTAGATTTTTATTAACCTAACCATTTAGGATTAGCCATGGTAATGTCTCTACATGAGTTAGTATATGATACTCACTCACCATGGTTAGCTCACTCACTTGATCATTATCTCTTCTCATTTTATTTCTTCATCTTCTTCCTTGAGCTAAAAAGCTCTCTAGGGTTTGATCCAAAGTGAGAAACATTGTGAGAAAACAAATTCTAAAGTGAACCCACTTCCTATTTCACCATCCTCTACTAGACTAGCACTTTAGTTAAGGGTGTTTGCTTCACTAATTCTCTAGTTAGTAAAGTAGAAGCTTGAGTTGGTATTCCCTTGACGTAGATCATCTTCGGCCTCGAAGACTTCAAGCAAGGACGCTTCTTTCACCTCGTGAAGCCATGCAAGAGCCTGGGAGAACAATGATCGCAGCGAAGGGACTACAACAAGGAGCTTTAGAAGTGAAGGACCGATCTACAAAGGTTGTATTTCGTATTCACATAGTAGTAAATTGTATTTACTTGCATGTGAAACCCTAATTGTCTAGCAAAGATCTTGTTTGGGGTTGTTAGGAACGGCTAAAATTTTAATCGGTCATGGTTGATGCCTTGTAGTACCTTGTTAGAGTGCTTAGTAACCCTATATTAAAGTCCTTCGATGTGATCGAGAAGGAGAATACTTAGGTATGGAGTTCTTGGATTTTCTAAACAGAGAATATGATTCTCTCTCAACTTACTCCTTCGTATACACCACAGCACATTTGTGTGTCGGGGCGGAGGTATCGCTCCCTATGAGATCTGACGCGCTCTATGATGAGTATTGTGTAAGTCCATGCTACCCTTCCCCGGTACTTACGAGGTTGCGGAAGTGGTGAAAAACGATTTTCAAGAGGGTGGTAACATGGACTACAAATACGGATCTTTGCAAAACAACTAACTAACAACCTAACTTGAGTTTACCAACTCGGTTAGGGGGCTATACCTTTCTTGAACTCCTTCATCTTCAACTCCTCCCGGTGTACGGATCGGCCTCACCTCGTCGTCTCCTTGCGCCGAAGATGGATCCACCCGAAAGCTTCTACCTTTGGCTTCTTCTTCGAACCTTGAAGAAACTAGAACACTTGGCTTGCTAGGCCTTGTGAACTAGAATGAGTAGAAGAATGTTTTGGTTTCTTTTTATCTCTAAGGCAATGAGTCTCAACACATGAGAATGGTTTGCCTTGAGCTAGAGAGAGCAAGAGGAAGAGGGAGAGCTTGAGAATGAGAGAGCTCAAGAGAGAGAAAGCAAATGAAAGAATGAGCCACACTTTTCTCATCCAACCTCTCATAATCCAAAAGCCATCATAACAAAAATAGTAATCAAGTATTGTGTGATGGTTTAAGTCAAAATGGCTATATCATTTCATGCACTCATTTTGCATAAATAAACAAGCAAGCAAAAGTCTTTGCCATGGAATGATAGCCATTGTCATGATGATGGTCAACTAGTCCAACCTAGTCAACCGGTCAACAAAGTCAACAAGT
This sequence comes from Agapanthus africanus, assembly GCA_030015575.1. Lineage (NCBI taxonomy): Eukaryota > Viridiplantae > Streptophyta > Magnoliopsida > Asparagales > Amaryllidaceae > Agapanthus > Agapanthus africanus. Next base: position 361,547,079 of record JASDDO010000012.1, read on the forward strand.
CAACAAAGTCAACCCCTCAACAACCATGTCACTATAATACTTAATTAATATTATTGTTAATCATATATCTTATCCTCATTAGGGTGAAGCAAAAGTCAACAGTCAACAACCCCAATGAGAATCCTCTGCCTCTGTCTCTCTGTCATCTGTGCATACACACCCGCATCCGCGTTCCGAGGAACACGAATACAAACGAGATAAAACCAATCCCAAAACGTACACTAGGATCTGGCTTAAACCAAAGCCCGCTAGTGTTAACTGTCCGGACACTGTACGTGCACAAGTGGACGGATGTGACCGAACCCTGTCGCAATACCATGCGACCTGTCGCAAAACCATGCGACCTTTACTCTTTTGCCTAAAGGCGAATAGCTTTCTGTGTGGGACTCTAAAGACTCGACACTACGCTGGCAGTGGGTTTAACCACAGACCGCAAGCGGCACTAGCTGTGCGTAACGGTCCCCAGGTAGATGCCGACAAGAAGACTGACGAGGTGAAACCTATCTGAACTCCTACTGAGTATGAATGTGACAATCTCTATACAGTCCGGTCTGTTCGTCTGATACATTGCATGGAGGGCCTAGGGGCGATAAACGTTAGTCCCTTAATAGCGGTACAAGTCGTGTCGGAGTGAAGCCCAGAACACCCTGAGATAACACTGGAAACCTACCAGTATATCTCGCTTGCCCTGCCCAGGGACTACTCGTGTAATGGCTCTCCTGGACACAGCGCGATGTCAACCCTTAATACCGGGAGAGACGAATCCTGTCTAACCGTCACTGCATCCAAGTGCTTCGGGACAGCACCCAACTACTACCTGTTTGCACGACTCCTTTGAGCCATGGTAGGGTAGTAATCTAAGTACAGTGGGAACACACTCGAGGCGAAGTGACAGTGTCAAGTTAGCGGACTAAGCTGTACTCATGTCACCTGGGAACTGATAACTGACGATAGGTATAGTACCATCCAACAGTTCCCGACGAGTCCGGTCCTGTGTACTCGTAACCCAACGAGCACCCGCATACTATCTCAAGTACGACGTACTGACGGCTGTGGGACAGACCGTCTCCCACACTGGGATGAGAAGCGCATACGCTAGTCTACTCGGGAGTATCGATGCCCTGTCTCGATTGTCCTGCGACTAGGGACCTGTATAAGGATGTGCTTATAGATTATCCAGCCCCCACTAGTGTGACTGCCATCACAATGCTGGTAATCAAGCAAAGATCCTAAGGGCTCCACTAATGTGTGAAGCTGATATACTAAAATAAACACATGTACACATTGAAGTAGAAACAAACCAAGTAGCATACTACTATATTGAGCAAGATTGTCTATACAGGGTGAATATCCCAAGCTTCCATTAAGTAATATACAAACTAGTATAATACAGTAATGGCCTCTAGGGCATATACACTAACAATCTCCCACTTGCACTAAGGCCATGTACTGGCGTATCGAAGACCTATCATCTCGATCAGCCGCTCGCACTGAGTCTAGGGTAAGGCCATTGTGAGCGGATCAGCAATGTTATCTTCCATAGAAACTCTCCGAACCTCGATCTCCTGGCGACCCACGATCTCCATGATCAGGTGATACCGCCTCAAGATGTGTCTGGACTTCTGATGGGACCTGGGTTCCTTCGCTAAAGCTATAGCCCCGTTGTTGTCGCAATACAGATGTATTGGATCAACAATGGACGGAACCACCTGAAGTTCAGTTAAGAACTTCCTTACCCAGACAGCTTCTTTTGCGGCATCTGCAGCAGCGATATATTCCGCTTCCATCGTCGAGTCAGCAACGGTTTCCTGTTTGGAACTCTTCCAACACACCGCCACTCCATTGAGGGTAAAGACATAACCCGACATGGACTTGGAATCATCCTTGTCACTCTGGAAGCTGGAGTCAGCAAAGGCCTCGATCTGGAGGTATTTTCCTCCATACACCAAGAACATCTCCTTAGTCCTTCTCAGGTACTTGAGAATGTTCTTTACCGCTATCCAGTGTTTCTCCCTAGGGTTTGACTGATACCGGCTTACCACACTCAGTGCATAAGCTACATCTGGTCTGGTACACAACATCGCATACATTATAGAGCCTACCGCAGAAGCGTAGGGTACAATAGACATGCAATCCCTTTCCAAATCAGTCTTGGGAGACATCTCTTTGGAAATGGTGATCCCGTGACAAGCTGGTAGATTACCGCGCTTGGAATCTTCCATACTGAATCTTTTCAGTATGGTGTCGATGTACCTGGACTGTGAGAGTCCCAGCATCCTCTTGGATCTGTCACGGTAGATCCGGATCCCCAGAATGTATGAGGCATCACCCAGGTCTTTCATGGAGAACCTGTGTGACAAGAACCCCTTGACAGATTGTAGCATAGGAATATCATTTCCTATTAAGAGAATGTCATCCACGTATAAAACGAGGAATACTACAGTTCTCGCTACAAATCTACTATAGATGCATGGTTGTCACGACCCAAAATTGGCCCGTGACGGCCCTAATACTACGCAACGCCTAAAGACGTAGCGGAGTAAAAGAAAGCCAAAACCCAGAAATCTAAACCATAAAAATACGGAAAAGATAATATAAGTTTTTGAAACATTTGAAATTGCAACCCAAATTCTTTAAAAGTCCTACTTTATTTCTTTAAAATTTTGGCAACACCCCTTTTTGTAAAAACTAACCCAAGATGAATACAACACAAAAATATGAAGCTATAGCGAAGCAGGAAAGACAATAGAGAGAAAGCTGTATATAAAAGACAACAAATCCACAAATAATATACAGTAACGTCCTCACCAAGTCCCTAAGTCAACAACATAATAGTAGATGGAGAGTACAAGATACAACGAATGTACAATACAAAATACAGATGACCACCAAAACCCACCTAAGCAAAATAGTACTGTGAGCTGATGCGGTATCTGTAGCAAAAGATGATAGCTGAAAAGCTGAATAGCCTGCCTCGACTATTCTGGGGAACAACCTGAAACACCTGTGGCACAACGGGGGTGAGTTGCCAACTCGTGAATAGTAGATTACATATGCAGGTAATCGCAGGAATGCACGTACAGCATGAATCTAAGATATGCGATTACAGTAATAACATGTCATTGGAATGCTGAATAAAGGAAAGTACACTAGCAGGTACAATCAATATGTGAAGCAATAGTAACATGACAATAATATGCAATAACCATGCAATAGGGATATGAGAATGTGAATATGCAACTATCATAAGGGTACACTAACAAGTTCAATCAAAATATGAATCTGTGCATAAAATAGATAAGAGGGAGGTATGGGGTGGAATATGTCATTTCCACGTAAACCTGACATCGTGGCAGGATCACAATCCATCAAGACACTCAAATCCACAATTCCTCAAATCAGCCCCCAAACTGGGCTCTCACATCAAATAAGTCTCACATCTCCTCAATGTACAATATCGAGTAATCTCCTATATCCCGAATGTACAATCAACAATCTCTTTCATATCCAATATCTAATCTCAATGAATCATCTATATCCCAAGTCGAATCTCAAGTAAGTTTCTAACATCCTAAAGGTATATATATATTTGCAGAAATGAATATGATGGGGGCAATACACATATATTAGCGTCCCATTCCACTAATATTGGTGTAAGGGTATATATAACAACGGCTAATCCCCTGTTATATATACAAAGGTATTAAAAGAAATATCATGAAAACAATGTGCCAAGCATCGACACAGAAATCCTGATAGGTACGTATCATACGCTGTCCCGAAAGCACGAGTGCCTAGCTCTGACCCTCGCCTTTCGACGTATGCATACGTGCATGACTCCCAACGGTGTCTCCATGACCCATGCCGAGTCATTAGTAATGTCACCGGTAGGTACTAGCCCGCCACCAGGCTCAATCGGCAACATCCATCGATCTTCTTGCCGAGGGGAACCATACCGGGCCCCACCATGTACCCTCTACGGCCTCGACGCCTCCTCGTAGGGGTATATATATCAGCACCGATAAAGCTCATGGTGGATGCGCAAATATCATATCAAGGAAACCGGGTTTTTCAATGTATGCATACTTTCATGAACTCCCGCGGTTCCCAAATCCAGAAAACATCATCTAAAATCCCAATAACAATGCGCAAATCCAGGAATAAATATATGCGATATATCTGAAATGCGAGCATATAAATGAGAATATGTAGCTGAAACCAGATGTATGCGAAACCAATAAGGTACAGCTAAGTTACACTAGTAAAGGTAAATATGTAACTGCAACTGAATATGTGTGTAACATACAGGTGTAGCAATGTATATGTATCTACCTATAAGAACTGATGTCGTATACCCCCCTGGGTATAAGTATAATATGTAGGATACCCCCTCGGTATAACTAAAATATGTGCAAGGTATACTTGTAGCTGTATCGCAAGGTATATGTGTACCTATCACTAAATGTATGATACACTATAGGTATACCGATAAGCTAGATGTCATGTGTGGTAAGCAATAGTATCTATAATGGTTAGTGTGTGACATGGCAATTATTGACGGTGTGTGTGTAGCGTACAATCCGTGCTCGTGCAACATGAACCGTCAATAATATGTGCAGTGTCCTACGGCTGCTAGTCACAGTATAACTATATCAAGGAAATAAAGTAAAGGCGCAATTCTACAATGACGTAGAATGTGCGACAGGTATTTGAATCCTAGCCCAGACGCATAACTCCTTGCAGGCGATTCCCCTGTAGATGTTAAATCCACTCACCTACGCTCCACGCTAGGTGAATCCTACCATCTGCTCCCCCCTGTAGTAGTGTCCGTAGTCCCTGCCTGCGAACCTGTAAATAAGACATGGAAATCATATATAAGAAAAATATCTCGCAAAATGCGATATCGAACCAAAACGAGAAACTCCCGTCGCGAACTAAACGCGCGTGTGCACGATACGCTGAAACGTGTGTGTGCGCGTCTAAAACCATCGCGACTCACCGCGATACGCTGGATCACAGAACTCACTCACGTATCACGCGTATCGCGCAAACACAACGGACACCAAATACGATATATAGTCCCAGATTTTCCCACAAGTCAAATATTACAAAACTAGACATGCCAAAACACTACACTACACAACAGACTACCATACCCAAAACCCCAAGTCCAAACATCCCTTCCTGGCCGCAAATTGCGGCCATATTGTATTAATTTGCGGCCTGGCTTGGGAGAGGGTGGCTCGTGTTCTGGTGGTGGTATCTATACCTAGTGAGCATGCCCCAGTTTTCTCAATTTTGTTCTGTAGGGTCCGGGTCAATAGCAGATCACAGATATCCAATATATCGTATAAAAACGACAATTTAGCACAAAAGCAAACCCTATGGTATTTTAGTGTAATCTGGAGTATTTCTCAGTTGAAGTGACCCTATTAACACTAAAATAGGTAGGGTTATCTAACAAAATCATCAATTTGCCACAACTTCTCACAAAACACCATAATCTAGTACTAAACTCATAAATAACACAACCCGACCCCAACTATCACACAACTAAGCGAACTAGGAATTGGTGTTCAGAAATTATACCTTAAAGGGACCCTAAGAAGCAATAGAAGAAGTGCATGGAGGAGATGAGGGCTGCTGCAGTTGCTGGAGCTCCAAAAGTTGTTGCTGCTGCTGATGCTGCTCTGCTGCTGCTTCTGTTGCTGTTGTTTTTGTTGTTGTTGCTTGGTGCTGCTGGGGCAGCTTGCTGCGGATGCTGATGAGTGTGTGTGTGTGTGTGTTTGTGAGAGAGAATGAGAGAAAGAGAAAATGAGAGGAGAAATGAGAGAACAAGGCCAAGACCCCCCCTCTCTCTCTTCCCTCATAATGAGGCATGGCTCACACCATGCTTCCCATGCCCCCTCTCTCCCACAAAGTCAACATCTCAACCTAAACAAAGAAAATCAATTAAAACCCTTATTATTTTTAACAACAATAACTATTAAACCCAAAACACTTAAACAAAACATAAAACTAACTTAAGACAAATGATTAGCTAACCATGATTGCTAATCATATTTAACCCCAAAAACAACCCTAGTTATCATGCACAAGTGTGTGTGTGCCTAACAAAATTCTAATAAAATACTCATTAAATAGGATAAAATATTTAAAACTTAATTTGGTAAACTTTTTATTAAAAACCATACATTAAAATATAATTAGCTACAAAACACATTCTAAGGTGTTACAATCTCCCCCCCCCAAAGAAATTCGTCCCCGAATTTAAAAATTATACTGCTACGCGTACCTTCAAAGAGAAGATTAAAATCCTCAAACTCGCTCGCAGCCTCCCAAGTGACTATCTCACTATACGGCTGTAAGTCGATGTACTACACCCCAATACTTGTGGGGAGGCGGAATTTTCAAAAACGAACTTGTTTAGTGAACGAACATCGACTAACCGCTTGAATCGAAGATAAACTATAAATAACCAAACACAAAGTGTTTCTAAACTACTGTGTTTAGGGATTATACCTAATGAACCAACTCCTTCGTCTTTACGAACTCCTTGTTCTCCTCGGCCTTCTCGAAGTAGTAGACGATCCACCCGAGAGCAAAACTCCAAGCTTAGCCTCTAAACTTGAGGCAACTAACCTTCTTGGATTGCTAATCAAAGAAGATAGATTGAGATAGTGTGATGGTTATGGATTGTTTAGTCTTACTAACCCTTGTACTCAACTCATGAGAGGGGAGGATTAGTCTTTTGAAGAGAGAGAGCTTGAGGAGAGAGAATGTGTAGATAATAATGAGATGAGATTATTGAGTATCATAATAAATATGAAGCATTCTCTTTTATGAAGAAAAGAATAATACATGATGAATAAGCATGCTTCACAAATATCTAATGGTGATTCATTATCATGAGTCATTAAGCATTTATTATGCTTTAATGACATGAATGAATCACCCTCATGACTCACTAATCTAATTCATTGCATATGACACCTAAACCTCCTTAGTCACCACTTCTAGAAGCTTCTCGCACAATTACGAGAACGCCCCTCCGATCCGCAAAAATACGGAAAAACTTTAGACTGTAAAAATCCAATAACCGGATACCAGTAACTGGCTTAAACCAAAGCCGACTGGTAAAAACTGTCCGAAAGACATGCGCGCGTAAACGCACGTACGCGTCCGAACCCTTGTCGTAAAACCATACGACCTCTATATCGTTTCGCCTGGAATAGGAAACTCTCTGTGTGGGACTCTAGAGACTCGACTACTACGCTGGCAGTGGGTTTAACCACAGACCGCAAGCGGCACTAGCTGTACGTAACGGTCCCCAGGTAGTTGTCGATAAGAAGGCCGATGAGGAAACCCATCCGAACTCCTACTGAGTCTGATGTGACAATCTCCATACAGTCCGGTCCGTTCGTCCAAGACTATCGCATATCCGGCCTAGGGGGCGGCAAGCGTCAGTCCCCTAATAGCGGTATAAGTCGTGTCGGAGGGAAGCCCATTACACCCTGAGAAACTACTGGAACCTACCAGTAAATCTCGCTTGCCCTGGCCAGGGACTTTACGTAATGGCTCTCTGACACAGCGCGATATCTACTCCCAATACCGGGAGGGACGAATCCTGTCTAACCGCCACTGCCTCCAAGTGCTCGGGACTGCACCCAACTGCTACCTGTTTGCACGACTCCTTTGAGCCGTGGTAGGGTAGCAATCTAAGAATAGTGGGACACACTCGAGGCGAAGTAGCAGTGTCAAGTCTGCGGACTACGCTGTACTCATGTCACCTGGGAACTGTTCACTGACGACTAGTATAAAACCAACCATCAGTTCCCTGTGAGTCCTGTCCGGTGTACCCGTAACCTAACGAGCACCTGTATACTATCTCCAGTACGACGTACTGACGGCTGTGGGACAGACCATCTCCCCAACTGGGATGAGAAGCGTACACACTAGTCTACTCCGGAGTATCGATGCTCTGTCTCGATAATCCAACGACTAGGGACCTGAATAAGGATGTGCTTGTAGACTACCCAGCCCCCACTAGTGTGACTGCCATCACAACGCTGGTAGTCAAGCAAGATCCTAAGAGCTCTATCAATACGTACACTCACATATTAAGATAGAAAAACCAAGTAGCATACTACCATCTTTAGCAAGACTGTTATATACATGTGAATATCCCAAGCTTCCATTAAGTAATATACAAACTAGTATGATACAGTAATGGCCTTCTAGGGCATAAACACTAACAATCTCCCACTTGAACTATGGCCATGTACTTTCATATCGAAGACCAATGATCTCGAGTAGCCTCTCGAACTGCGTCTGAGGTAGGTCCTTCGTGAATGGATCTGCAATGTTCTCTTCTGAAGCAACTCTCCGAACCTCGATCTCCTGACGATCAATGATCTCCCTGATCAGGTGATACCGCCGCAAGGTGTGTCTGGACTTCTGATGGGACCTTGGTTCCTTCGCTAAAGCTATAGCTCCGTTGTTGTCGCAATACAGAGGTATTGGATCAACTATGGTAGGAACCACCTGAAGTTCTGTTAGGAACTTCTTCCTCCAGACTGCTTCTTTTGCGGCATCGCAAGCAGCTATATACTCCGCTTCCATCGTCGAATCAGCAACGGTGTCCTGCTTGGAGCTCTTCCAGCACACCGCCCCTCCATTGAGGGTAAAGACATAACCCGACATGGACTTGGAATCGTCCTTATCACTCTGGAAGCCGGAATCAGCAAAGGCCTCCAACCTGAGGTCTTTTCCGCCGTAAACCAAGAACATCTCCTTAGTCCTCCTCAGGTACTTGAGAATGTTCTTTACTGCTATCCAGTGTTTCTCCCCTGGGTCTGACTGATACCGGCTCACCACGCTTAGTGTGTAAGCTACATCTGGTCTGGTACACAACATCGCATACATTATAGAGCCTACCGCAGAAGCGTAGGGTATAATAGACATGCGTTCCCTTTCCAAATCAGTCTTGGGAGACATCTCTTTGGAGAGGGTGATTCCGTGACAAGCCGGTAGATTACCGCGCTTAGAATCTTCCATACTGAATCTTTTCAGCACAGTATCGATATACCTGGACTGCGAAAGTCCCAATATCCTCTTGGATCTATCACGATAGATCCGGATCCCCAGAATGTAAGAGGCATCACCCAGGTCTTTCATGGAGAACCTGTGTGACAAGAATCCTTTGATAGATTGTAGCATAGGAATGTCATTTCCTATCAATAGAATGTCATCCACGTACAAGACGAGGAATACGACACTTCTGGCTACCACTTTACTATATATACACGGTTCATCTGGATTTTTGATAAAGTCATATTCTTTGACTGTCTCATCAAAACAGATGTTCCAACTCCGCGATGCCTGCTTTAGTCCATAAATGGACTTAAGCAGCTTGCATACTTTCCCGCTGCTCCCACTCTGATTGAAACCCTCTGGCTGATCCATATAGACGCACTCTTCTAAATTTCCATTCAGAAAAGTCGTCTTTACGTCCATCTGCCAGATTTCATAATCATGGAAGGCAGCAATAGCAAGAAGGACCCGAATGGATTTGAGCATAGCCACTGGAGAAAAAGTTTCGTCATAGTCCAAACCAGGTCTTTGACGAAAACCCTTTGCAACAAGTCTAGCCTTATAGGTTTCCACCTGTCCATCTACACCAATCTTTTTCTTGAAGATCCATTTGCATCCTATGGGTTTTACCCCATCTGGAGCAAAGTCCAAAGTCCATACTTTGTTGGTGTACATGGACTCCATTTCGGTCCGCATTGCATCTAGCCATCGTACCGAGTCGCCGCTCTGGATGGCCTGCTGGAAGTCAGTAGGTTCATCATCATCTATGATGCAATCCTCTATATCCCCATCTATGAGAAAACCGTAGTATCTCTCAGGCGGATGAGACGGCCTACTACTCCTGCGGAGGGGTGCGGGAATGTCCTGTTCTTCTTGAACTTCCGGTTCTACCAAACTTTCAGTAGCAGTTTGTGGTTCTGGAATTTCTTCTAGTTCTATTTCGCTCCCACTTGATTCCTTTTCTAAAAACAGATGTTCCAGAAAATGGGCATTACGAGAAACAAAGACCTTTTGTTCCTCTGCGTAATAGAAATAATATCCCTTGGAGTTCTTTGGATATCTTACAAACAAACATTTTACTGATCGTGCCTCGAGCTTGTCCACATGCTGCTTTTTAACAAAAGCTGGACATCCCCAAATCTTCATATGCTGAAGATGGGGTTTCTTCCCAGTCCACATCTGATATGGAGTGGTAGGCACAGTCTTGGTAGGAGCCCTGTTCAGAAGATATGCCGCTGATTCTAGTGCATAACCCCAGAAAGATCGCGGTAACTCAGCATTACTCATCATGGATCGTACCATATCCAATAGGGTTCGATTCCGTCTCTCCGATACACCGTTATGCTGTGGAGTGTACGGAGGAGTAAGCTGAGAGAGAATTCCTTTCTCTTTTAGGTAACCTAGGAACTCGGCACTCAAGTATTCACCACCTCGATCAGATCCAAGTGTCTTGATACTTTTGCCGGTTTGGTTTTCTACTTCATTCTTATACTCTTGGAATTTCTCAAAAGCCTCGGATTTATGTTTCATCAGATAAATGAATCCGTATCTTGAGTAATCATCCGTGAAAGTAATGAAATAGGAATAACCACCTCTCGCATGTGTAGACATTGGACCACATACATCGCTGTGTATGAGTCCTAAGAGCTCGCTCGCTCTTACTCCTTGTCCAGTAAATGGAGTCTTTGTCATCTTTCCTTTGAGACAAGATTGACAAGTGTCATAAGTTTGATATTCGAACGTGTCCAAATATCCTTCTCTATGCAACTTAGTCAACCTTCTCTCATTGATGTGACCCAGTCTACAATGCCATAAGAAATCTTTATTTAAATCTGGAGACTTTCTTTTTAGTGTGTTCTGGACATTGAAAATTTGGAGTTGGTTTAAAACATATATGCCGTTATTTAGTGTACCTGACCCAATCAAACCATGATTAAGGTGGATGTTGACAACATCTCTTACAAACGTGAAATCATAACCTTTATTTGATAACAAGGAAACTGATATGATATTACACGTTAAGCTTGGTACAAAATAACAGTTATGTAAAACCAAAATGTGTCCACTCGTCAATCCTAGGTGATAATCCCCGCCGGACGCAGCTCCCACGCTAGCTCCGTTAGCAACCTTTAGGGTCATGTCACCTTCCTTCAGCACTCTACGGTTTCTCAGTGCCTGCAATGAATTGCAAATATGAGATCCTGATCCGGTATCCAATACCCAGGAAGTAGAGTTGATCGACAGACAATTCTCAATTACAAACACACCTGAAGTCGAAGCCACAGCTTGCTTCGGTTCCTGGTTCTTGGCGTTCCACGCCTTGCAATCCTTCTTCCAGTGCCCTTTCCTGTGACAATGGAAGCACTCATCCTGGCCAACTACCGGTACCGCAAACTTTTTCTTTCCCTTCCCTCCCACCTTACTAACACCTCCTCTAGGTCTGGGTGCGGCCTTCTTCTTCCTTCCTTTGGCCTTAGCCTTGGACCCGGAAGAAGATGTACCGCCAACAAACATAGCGGGTGTTTCCCTTGAATTCTTCAAGGTGCCCTCTACACTCCTTAACATGTTCAGGAGTTCCGGAAGTTCAACTTCTTTTCTTTGAATGTTGAAGTTCAGGATAAACTGGGCGTAGGTGTGAGGAAGGGACTGGAGAATAAGGTCTGTATAGAGCTCATTATCCAAAGTCGTCCCAAGGTCTGCGAGCTCTTCAATGTAGCCGATCATCTTTAGGACATGTTCTCCTACCGATGACCCGAAAGCCAACCTCGCTCGAAACAAGTTCTTAGAGGTCTCGTACCTTGCTATACGAGATTGCTCTCCATAAAGTTCCTTTGTATGGAGAAATATGCCATCAAGGTCCATATCCTCGTGCCTCCTCTGATGTTCATTGTCCATCGAGGCAAGCACGATGCACTTGGCTTTCGCGCAATCTAAATCCCAGGTTTTGCGGATTTCCTTATCCGCATTGCTGGATTTGGGACCAGGGACAGCAGGTGCCGTAGCGGTGAGGATGTACCCCAGTTTGTCATAGGTCAAAGCCATTTTGACATTCCGCAGCCAATCTTTATAGTTTGGCCCTGTCAGTATATTTTTCTCTAAAAGTAACTTAAGTCCAGTCATTTTCAGGGTCGCTGCAATTAGGAGAGAGAGAAGAAAACTCTTTAGCATGATGCTCTTGCAAGTTTAGAGTGGTTTTTAATTTATCTAAACTGGATGGCTCCTACTGTTTCTCGAATCCTTCCTCAAACCATAAAAGAAGAATTAGCCAGGACTCTTCTCACCGTACAATACTTGCTTAACCGTTCAGCTAGGCCAGTGTCGATACTTCGAGGGAGGTTTTCCAACGCTTTCGCGAAGTTCCTTAATTAAATAACCTCTTTTCCTGGGGGCGTAACCCCGCTGACACCTTTCTGGACACCTACTAGGTTTATAGCATTGATCGTTAAGTGAAGAATATCCTGATAAGTAGCACATACTCATAGTAGGATCGGGATCCAAATATCATCGTCTGATAATGCTGTAGGAATGCTACCAACATTCATCAAACTCCAAATGGTATGCATCTCGTTGCAAATTTCAGTTTCTTTAGAAATTCTCGATATATGTTTTTGCCCCATGCTCTTATAACCTTGGCTTTGGTCAAAGTGTCATAAGTCACATGTCAAGTTCTACCCGTCATTATCTTGTCAATTTGAACCCATCCGTATATACCCCTGACTTTGGTCAAATGGTAATACGACTGTCCCAAACCAACTCATCTATCTTATGCAACAAATGAAAACCCAGCAGCTACCAAACACTATGCCTTGACTTTGGCCAAAATGCATAGCTTGAATACTACTGAATACCCAAATGAAATGACGGAGGGCTACGAATGGTTTTGGCGAAACCATGAACGTAGTGAACTTGATATAACCGAAGGAACCTGATAGCTTTTAAAAGGAGTGGTTAAGGCTCCGTATTTAAAAATATCTGCTTTTAAAATTAACCGAGTGGTTTTTTTAATTTGTTCCAACGATTAAAACTTTGGTTTATTTTCTTTGCATTATAGATAATGCGTCCCATCATTAACCTATCATTTCAGAAAACAACGAAAATATGACGTCCTCTTATGCCATCTGCATTCGCCACTGGGTCCCGTCATCACCCGTTAGGTTACTTAACTAACGACAGAGCGGGGACTGGGCTAGCGCGGGTGTAAAACATAAGTGACGTCTAAAATAGCTATCATATATATAGATATTTTACATTCGTCTGACGCAATGATATACATTCCAGAACACAGATAAACAATATTAGATTTGCAAGCAATCTGTATTTCTTTTGAGCCTGCAAGAAAAGACAAATTACACAGTTGTGATGAATAGCCATTACCCCACCCAAGATCCCTACGGGTACGGCAAACTACCCGCCCGGCAGTTTGTGTACCCCACCTTGGATCTGTCCTAGGAGCAAAAACAGTAAAATGAAATAATACAACGGTGGCTACAACCGCAACCTGGATGTGCCCCGCAAAATAATATTACAACAAATTACATTTACAACAAATGAATTAAATAATAACCCATTTCAAAACCCCGGCTATACACCACAACAGTCCAATACAGTTTATATGCACAAACAGATATAACCATCACAGAAATGTGCAACCCCCTACCAACTGACATACTAGCAGTTAGGGGAGGTTTACGAACACATTATACAATCACAGATATAATCCAATATGCAAATACTGTACAATTTCGATCGATTAAACACCATTAATATTGCTCCAATACTGCTCTGAAAAACTGAAACCTGAGCAAATATTAAATATTCCAGAAAATCCCAAATTCTACAGAGAAGCAACACAGGAAATTTGGGTTCCTGACTCGGCAACTCGGCGGCGGAAGCGCGGCGGATCGGTGCGATCCACCGCGGTTCCGCGGCCGCGTTGCCGATTCAGGATCCCAAATTTCTTGGGTGTTCTTCTGGTGTCTTTTCAAGCTTTCTGAACATCCCTGAAAAATTTTAGGACATCATTTTAAAATCGACATAAACTTGATGTTTTTAGGGTTTTCCGGCTTCGTTTTTCCGTTCGAAATTCGTACAAATTTGCAATTAAGTTATTTATTGTTTAGCGAGGCTCTGATACCACTGTAAATCGATGTACTACACCCCAATACTTGTGGGGAGGCGGAATTTTCAAAAACGAACTTGTTTAGTGAACGAACATCAACTAACCGCTTGAATCGAAGCTAAACTATAAATAACCAAACACAAAGTGTTTCTAAACTACTGTGTTTAGGGATTATACCTAATGAACCAACTCCTTTGTCTTTACGAACTCCTTGTTCTCCTTGGCCTTCTCGAAGTAGTAGACGATCCACCCGAGAGCAAAACTCCAAGCTTAGCCTCTAAACTTGAGGCAACTAACCTTCTTGGATTGCTAATCAAAGAAGATAGATTGAGATAGAGTGATGGTTATGGATTGTTTAGTCTTACTAACCCTTGTACTCAACTCATGAGAGGGGAGGATTAGTCTTTTGAAGAGAGAGAGCTTGAGGAGAGAGAATGTGTAGATAATAATGAGATGAGATTATTGAGTATCATAACAAATATGAAGCATTCTCTTTTATGAAGAAAAGAATAATACATGATGAATAAGCATGCTTCACAAATATCTAATGGTGATTCATTATCATGAGTCATTAAGCATTTATTGTGCTTTAATGACATGAATGAATCACCCTCATGACTCACTAATCTCATTCATTGCATATGACACCTAAACCTCCTTAGTCACCACTTCTAGAAGCTTCTCGCACAATTACGAGAACGCCCCTCCGATCCGCAAAAATACGGAAAAACTTTAGACTGTAAAAATCCAATAACCGGATACCAGTAACTGGCTTAAACCAAAGCCGACTGGTAAAAACTGTCCGAAAGTCGTGCGCGCGTAAACGCACGTACGCGTCCGAACCCTTGTCGTAAAACCATACGACCTCTATATCGTTTCGCCTGGAATAGGAAACTCTCTGTGTGGGACTCTAGAGACTCGACTACTACGCTGGCAGTGGGTTTAACCACAGACCGCAAGCAGCACTAGCTGTACGTAACGGTCCCCAGGTAGTTGTCGATAAGAAGGCCGATGAGGAAACCCATCCGAACTCCTACTGAGTCTGATGTGACAATCTCCATACAGTCCGGTCCGTTCGTCCAAGACTATCGCATATCCGGCCTAGGGGGCGGCAAGCGTCAGTCCCCTAATAGCGGTATAAGTCGTGTCGGAGGGAAGCCCATTACACCCTGAGAAACTACTGGAACCTACCAGTAAATCTCGCTTGCCCTGGCCTGAGACTTTGCGTAATGGCTCTCTGACACAGCGCGATATCTACTCCCAATACCGGGAGGGACGAATCCTGTCTAACCGCCACTGCCTCCAAGTGCTCGGGACTGCACCCAACTGCTACCTGTTTGCACGACTCCTTTTAGCCGTGGTAGGGTAGCAATCTAAGAATAGTGCGTCACACTCGAGGCGAAGTAGCAGTGTCAAGTCTGCGGACTACGCTGTACTCATGTCACCTGGGAACTGTTCACTGACGACTGGTATAAAACCAACCAACAGTTCCCTGTGAGTCCTGTCCGGTGTACCCGTAACCTAACGAGCACCTGTATACTATCTCCAGTATGACGTACTGACGGCTGTGGGATAGACCATCTCCCCAACTGGGATGAGAAGCGTACACACAAGTCTACTCCGGAGTATCGATGCTCTGTCTCGATAATCCAACGACTAGGGACCTGAATAAGGATGTGCATGTAGACTACCCAACCCCCACTAGTGTGACTGCCATCACAACGCTGGTAGTCAAGCAAGATCCTAAGAGCTCTATCAATACGTACACTCACATATTAAGAAAGAAAAACCAAGTAGCATACTACCATGTTTAGCAAGACTGTTATATACATGTGAATATCCCAAGCTTCCATTAAGTAATATAAAAACTAGTATGATACAGTAATGGCCTTCTAGGGCATAAACACTAACAACGGCTACGTCCAAGGAAACCTTCCACAGATAGCAAGACCCTTGACCGATGTCCCACCACCTGCCGAGCCACTAATACCATTGGCTGCTGGTGAACGAAGGATCGCGTCCAAGCTACATGGTCTGGTGCTAAATCATGTGAGAAGTCAAGAAGGTAATTGTAAAGCATCATCACAAGGAATACGGGGTGAAAACTCAATAATCTGGTCGGAAGTGCCAATTTAAAGGCAACGAAACTAACTTGCTTATAGGATCTCAGAAAGACCTAAATCCTGGGACAAGCTTCCCAAAATCCAACACGTCATTCATCGGAAAGTCCGTAGGAATACATGCTCTGTCCCTGCGGACTCGAGTCTATGGCTAACACAGTCGGTATAAGATCTCAGTTCGCAATGGACAATTCCCATCCTGACCCAACACAACTGGACTATCTCCGAAGTCTCAAGACTAGCTGGGGTCCAAAGTCCTACTTACGCAGAGTCAGAAAAACAACCGACCGGTGATCGACACGACCTAACCCCTAAACCTAAATGTGTCCAATTGGAGTGTCTCCTCATAACAGCTATCGAAGGAGAACCCTAACGATGGCGAGTGACGATCCCCAACTGCTGACAACAAACAATACAAACACACAACTTAACAAGAACAACTGAGCACATTGAGTAAAACCGGACGACAAGAATCCGAATGGAGTCACACCCTGACTAAACTTGGGTAGAAGCCATAATGAAATTCTTGGAGATCTGCTTCCACTCCTACTTCGGAACGGTTAAAGATTGCAACTCTCCATCCGGCCTCAGATGCTCGACTTAAGCACACAACAAGACAGACACCTTGAAACGAAACCTGAAACTTCTCTTTACATCCCTGTCCACTCATAACTATCTCACAAGTCACGCCAAAGTTGGTGGAACTTGAATGCATATAGAGAGTTGACAGATGTGCATGTTCTAGGATTACACGTCTCTACCCGATGATGTCAGGTACACAAACGCGTCCCTAACTTAGCACACCATTGTCACAATTCAAGGTCTCCGAATCATTACCCAGCCAAATATGCTCAAGTATCTCTGACGTACGAGCATCGACGGGCAGTGTCTCACGAAAACGATTTAAGGGAAGTGGTCGGGCGCGGACATGAGCAAGCTGTCCCCTCCGTAGAGACGAACTTAAGCTATACTCAACGATCACACAAAAACTGTAAATCTGCAGAAGACTAACACAACAATCAAAATCCGCTGCAGGAAGATGTTCATTAAGCTTTAGTGGTCCGTGGAAAATCTGACATGACTCTCAAACAAGTAGTGTCCCCATATCTCCAACGCAAAACCACCGCGGCCATCTCCAGATCATGAGTGGAATATCCTTCTCGTACTTCCTCTAAATGTAGGGAAGCAAAAGCGATGACTCTGTAGTGTCACATCAGTACACCCTCGAGCCCACTCAAGAAACATTACAGTTAAACAACAAAGTCGCCCGAGCCAAAGGCAAAGAAAGAACCGATGCAGTTGTTAACCGAATCTCCAACTGCCGAAAACTCCGTACACATGCCTCAGTCCAAAGAAAAGAAACCTCCTTACTGGTCAATTCAGTCGATGGTGCAGCACTACTCTAGCAATCCTGCATGAAACGGCGGTAAAAACCTGCTAAGCCCAACAATCTGCGGATCTCCGTCCTGCACGCTAGTCTGGGCCTAAGCTGTACGGCCACGGTCTTCCTCGGAACCATACAAAACCGTCTCCAGTGACTACAAGACCTGGGAGTCAACACAAACAAGCCTGAAGAAACACTCCGAGAATTTAGCAACTGCTGGTGCTCTCCCAGTATCTGCATAACAAATCCCCAAGTGTTACTCCTGTCCCTCAAGACAAATTAAGTAGACCAGAGTGTCGTAAATAAGACAACAAAAACTGGTCGAGGAACGGCCTACAGAAATCTGGTTCATCATATCTACGAATGCTGCTAGGGCATCAGGGAATCCAACGACTCACTGAAACACACAAAGCCCGTAGCACGCACAAGGCAGTCTTCGGAATGCCATCAGTCCAAACCCGCAATAATGATGACCTGATCCTAAGCAAACTTAGAAAATGTCTCGCACTCTGGAGCTGATCGAAGAAATCGTCACGATGAGGTGAAGGATACCTATTCGTACCGTAAGCCGGTTCAATTGACGATCCGTCGATACGCAACCCTAAACTGCCGTCTTTCTCCTTGACGAACAGAATCAGGAGCTTCCAAAAGCGAAACACTCAGACGCACAAAACTCCCCAAACCACAACTCTGCAGCTGATCCTTTCGCTCCCAAGCTTCGCCGGCTCATCCGGAACAACGTCGGAAAAAAACTCTCGCACGAATGGAACCCGGTCCAACGATCCCACTGTGGCTCCGGTATTACGAATAAACGCCAAGAATCCACGACATCTCCTCAGAAGCCGACTAGCGAAAAAGGCTGAATTCAAGCTGTGAGAGGCGGCACAACTATCCACCTGCACAACAAGAACTGACTTGCCAGGAAAACAAACCTGACTGTTTCCTCACGGTAGTCCACAGACGCCTAGCACGCAATTAACCAGTCCGTGCCCAGGAGAACGTCAAATCCAACATCTCTAGAAGGATCAAAACGACGGACAAATCTCTATCTCCAATCCGATTGGCACAAAACTGAAATACGTGTCGCGCAACAAAAGAATCGCTGACAGAAGTTAAAACAACTAACTACGACTAATCTACCCAACCACGGTACAAGCATGAAAAACAAACGTATTAAGGATACCTGAGAACTCCACATTGGATGTCTGCGCGTCCCGATGAGTAGAAGCAAACTCCTGTGTCTGCCCCCTACCCGCAGCTGGCTGAACTCCTCTGGTAGACTGAGCCCTCTGAGCAAATCTTCCACATCCACGGCCTCTCTGAAAACGATCATGACGAGGTGCTAAGGAACAATCCCTGACGAAGTGCTGAAGGCTTCTGCATCGAAAACATCCACGCGCTGACTGCTGACCATCCTGGGGATGAGAGCTGAACGACTGTCCTCGTCCTAAGCCTCTGCTACTCCCGCGACGGCCACGAAATCTGTCTCGAGGACCAAACCTCTGTCTCTGGGCTGGTACACTGGTACGAGTCCTCCACTGTCCTGGAACTCTTTGAGCCTCTGGAATATGCGCCTCATCAACTGGCGCTGCAACCACTGGTGCTATGTAGGTGAGGACTGCTGCATGCTGATCGCAAGTGACAACTGAGTAACCGGGGTAACAACCTCCTGTCGTAGCTCCCGAACGACATCAACCAATGACCTCATAGTCTGGCGAAAGTCCTGCATCTCTGCCAAAAGTCTATCCATTGTATAGGTCGTAGGCTGATCCGTCTGCACCTGTGCAACTATAGTGCCATCCTGGTCAGTACTCGTCTCACCCGAGCCAATTCTGACCTCGGCCCTCGCTGCATCATTCTGAGTCCCCATAGTCATCGGCGGCAAGGTTATAAATAGATATAAGATTCGATGAGAATAAGGAATCGAATCTCAAGGATATGAATCATCAAGGAAGGAATTTCAAGTAATTTGTACTTAGGTCACTTAATGCAAGGTACCGCATCGTGGGTATGCTGCAGACATACATACACTACGTTCCTCTGCTTAAGCTACCTACTCCATCATACTAAGGTCATCCTACACTCCGAAAGGTAAAACCTAGCGCTCTGATACCAACTTTGTCACGACCCAAAATTGGCCCGTGACGGCCCTAATACTACGCAACGCCTAAAGACGTAGCGCAGTAAAAGAAAGCCAAAACCCAGAAATTTAAATCATAAAAATACGGAAATGATAAAATAAGTTTTTGAAACATTTGAAATCGCAACCCAAATTCTTTAAAATTCCTACTTTATTTCTTTAAAATTTTGGCAACACCCATTTTTGTAAAAACTAACCCAAGATGAATACAACACAAAAATATGAAGCTATAGCGAAGCAGTAAAGACAATAGAGAGAAAGCTGTATATAAAAGACAACAAATCCACAAATAATATACAGTAACGTCCTCACCAAGTCTCTAAGTCAACAACATAATAGTAGATGGAGAGTACAAGATACAACGAATGTACAATACAAAATACAGATGACCACCAAAACCCACCTAAGCAAAAATAGTACTGTGAGCTGATGCGGTATCTGTAGCAAAAGATGATAGCTGAAAAGCTGAATAGCCTGCCTCGACTATTCTAGGGAACAACCTGAAACACCTGTGGCACAACGGGGGTGAGTTGCCAACTCGTGAATAGTAGATAACATATGCAGGTAATCGCAGGAATGCACGTACAGCATGAATCTAAGATATGCGATTACAGTAATAACATGTCATGTGAATGCTGAATAAAGGAAAGTACACTAGCAGGTATAATAAATATGTGAAGCAATTGTAACATGACAATAATATGCAATAACCATGCAATAGGGATATGAGAATGTGAATATGCAACTATCATAAGGGTACACTAATAGGTACAATCAAAATATGAATCTATGCATAAAATAGATAAGAGGGAGGTATGGGGTGGAATATGTCATTTCCACGGACCTGACATCGTGGCAGGATCACAATCCATCAAGACACTCAAATCCACAATTCCTCAAATCAGCCCCCAAACTGGGCTCTCACATCAAATAAGTCTCACATCTCCTCAATGTACAATATCGAGTAATCTCCTATATCCCGAATGTACAATCAACAATCTCTTTCATATCCAATCTCAATGAATCATCTATATCCCAAGTCGAATCTCAAGTAAGTTTCTAACATCCTAAACATATATATATATTTGCAGAAATAAATATGATAGGGGCAATACACATATATTAGCGTCCCATTCCACTAATATTGGTATAAGGGTATATATAACAACGGCTAATCCCCTGTTATATATACAAAGGTATTAAAAGAAATATCATGAAAACAATGTGCCAAGCATCGACACAGAAATCCTGATAGGTACGTATCATACGCTGTCCCGAAAGCACTAGTGCCTAGCTCTGACCCTCGCCTTTCGACGTATGCATACGTGCATGACTCCCAACGGTGTCTCCATGACCCCCGCCGAGTCGTTAGTACTGTCACCGGTAGGTACTAGCCCGCCTCCAGGCTCAATCGGCAACATCCATCGATCTTCTTGCCGAGGGGAACCATACTGGGCCCCACCATGTACCCTCTACGGCCTCGACGCCTCCTCGTAGGGGTATATACATATCAGCACCGATAAAGCTCATGGTGGATGCGCAAATATCATATCAAGGAAACCGGGTTTTTCAATGTATGCATAATTTCATGAACTCCCGCGGTTCCCAAATCCAGAAAACATCATCTAAAATCCTAATAACAATGCGCAAATCCATGAATAAATATATGCGATATATATATGCGATATATCTGAAATGCGAGCATATAAATGAGAATATGTAGCTGAAACCAGATGTATGCGAAACCAATAAGGTACAGCTAAGTTACACCAGTAAAGGTAAATATGTAACTGCAACTGAATATATATGTAACATACAGGTGTAGCAATGTATATGTATCTACCTATAAGAACTGATGTTGTATACCCCCCTGGATATAAGTACAATATGTAGGATACCCCCCCGGTATAACTAAAATATGTGCAAGGTATACCTGTAGCTGTATCGCAAGGTATATGTGTACCTATCACTAAAGGTATGATACACTATAGGTATACCGATAAGCTAGATGTCATGTGTGGTAAGAAATAGTATCTATAATGGTTAGTGTGTGACATGGCAATTATTGACGGTGTGTGTGTAGCGTACAATCCGTGCTCGTGCTACATGAACCGTCAATAATATGTGCAGTGTCCAACGGCTGCTAGTCACAGTATAACTATATCAAGGAAATAAAGTAAAGGCGCAATTCTACAATGACGTAGAATGTGCGACAGCTATTTGAATCCTAGCCTAGACGCATAACGCCA
Source organism: Agapanthus africanus (assembly GCA_030015575.1). NCBI lineage: Eukaryota > Viridiplantae > Streptophyta > Magnoliopsida > Asparagales > Amaryllidaceae > Agapanthus > Agapanthus africanus. The sequence goes on from JASDDO010000012.1 coordinate 361,569,184, forward strand.
TGCGGGCGATTCCCCTGTAGATGTTAAATCTACTCACCTACACTCCACGCTAGGTGAATCCTACCATCTGCTCCCCCTGTAGTAGTGTCCGTAGTCCCTTCCTGCAAACCTGCAAATAAGACATGGAAATCATATATAAGCAAAATATCTCGCAAAACGCGATATCGAACCAAAACGAGAAACTCACGTCGCGAACTAAACGCGCGTGTGCACGATACGCTGAAACGTGTGTGTACGCGTCTAAAACCATCGCGACACGCCGCGATACGCTGGATCACAGAACTCACTCACGTATCGCGCGTATCGCGCAAACACAACGGACACCAAATACGATATATAGTCCCAGATTTTCCCACAGGTCAAATATTACAAAACTAGACATGCCAAAACACTACACTACACAGCAGACTACCATACCCAAAACCCCAAGTCCCAACACCCCTTCCTGGCCGCAAATTGCGGCCAGATTGTATTAATTTGCGGCCTGGCTTGGGAGAGGGTGGCTCGTGTTCTGGTGGTGGTATCTAGACCTAGTGAGCATGCCCAGTTTTCTCAATTTTGTTCTGTAGGGTCCGGGTTAATAGCAGATCACAGATATCCAATATATCGTATAAAAACGACAATTTAGCACAAAAGCAAACCCTATGGTATTTTAGTGTAATCTGGGGTATTTCTCAGTTGAAGTGACCCTATTAACACTAAAATAGGTAGGGTTATCTAACAAAATCATCAATTTGCCACAACTTCTCACAAAACACCATAATCTAGCACTAAACTCATAAATAACACAACCCGACACCAACTATCACACAACTAAGCGAACTAGGAATTGGTGTTCAGAAATTATACCTTAAAGGGACCCTAAGAAGCAATAGAAGAAGTGCATGGAGGAGATGAGGGCTGCTGCAGTTGCTGGAGCTCCAAAAGTTGCTGCTGCTGCTGATGCTGCTCTGCTGCTGCTTCTGTTGTTGTTGATTTTGTTGTTGTTGCTTGGTGCAGCTGGGGCAGCTTGCTGCTGATGCTGATGAGTGTGTGTGTATGTGTTTGTGTGTTTGTGAGAGAGAATGAGAGAAAGAGAAAATGAGAGGAGAAATGAGAGAACAAGGCCAAGACCCCCTATCTCTCTCTTCCCTCATAATGAGGCATGGCTCACACCATGCTTCCCATGCCCCCTCTCTCTCACAAAGTCAACATCTCAACCTAAACAAAGAAAATCAATTAAAACCCTTATTATTTTTAACAACCATAACTATTAAACCCAAAACACTTAAACAAAACATAAAACTAACTTAAGACAAATGGTTAGCTAACCATGATTGCTAATCATGTTTAACCCCAAAAACAACCCTAGTTATCATGCACAAGTGTGTGTGTGCCTAACAAAATTCTAATAAAATACTCATTAAATAGGATAAAATATTTAAAACTTAATTTGGTAAACTTTTTATTAAAAACCATACATTAAAATATAATTAGCTACAAAACACATTCTAAGGTGTTACAATGGTTCATCTGGATTTTTGATAAAGCCAAATTCCTTGACCGTCTCATCAAAACAGATGTTCTAACTCCGCGATGCCTGCTTCAGTCCATAGATGGACTTAAGCAACTTGCACACCTTTCCGCTGCTCCCACTCTGAATGAAACCCTCTGGATGGTCCATATAAACACACTCCTCTAAATTTCCATTTAGAAAAGCGGTCTTTACGTCCATCTGCCAAATCTCATAATCGTGGAAGGCAGCAATGGCAAGAAGGATCCGAATGGATTTCAGCATAGCTACTGGAGAAAAGGTCTCGTCATAGTCCAAACCAGGTCTTTGACGAAAACCCTTTGCAACCAGTCTAGCTTTATAGGTCTCAACCTATCCATCTACACCAATCTTCCTTTTGAAGATCCACTTGCATCCTACGGGTTTTACCCCATCTGGAGCAACGTCCAACGTCCATACTTTGTTGGTGTACATGGACTCCATTTCGCTCCGCATTGCATCCAGCCATTTTACTGAGTCAACGCTCTGAATGGCCTGCTGGAAGCTAGTTGGCTCATCATAATCTATGATGCAATCCTCTCTATTCCCTTCTATGAGAAAACCGTAGTATCTCTCGGGCGGATGAGACTGCCTACTACTCCTACGGAGCGGCGTAGGAATGTCATGATCTTTCGAACCCTCTGGTTCTACTAAGCTTTCAGTAATAGCTCGTGGCTCTGGAATTTCTTCCAGTTCTATTGCGCTCCCACTTATCTGATTCTCTAAAAACTGAGTTTCTAAGAAGTGGGCATGCCGAGAAACAAAAATCTTTTGTTCCTCTTCGTAATAGAAGAAATATCCCTTGGAGTTCTTTGGATATCCCACAAACTTGCACTGTACTGAGCGTGCCTCGAGCTTGTCCGCATACTGCTTTTTGACAAAAGCTGGACTTCCCCATGTCTTAATGTGATTAAGATAGGGTCTCTTCCCACACCACATCTCATATGATGTAGTAGGCACAGTCTTAGTTGGAACTCGGTTCAAAAGGTATGCAGCTGATTCTAGTGCATATCCCCAGAATGATCGCGGTAACTCAGCGTTACTCATCATGGACCGTACCATATCCAATAGGGTTCGGTTCCGTCTCTCCGATACACCGTTATGTTGCGGAGTGTATGGAGGAGTAAGCTGAGAGAGAATTCCATTCTCTTTTAAATAGTCCAGGAACTCGGCACTCAAGTATTCACCACCTCGATCCGATCTTAGTGTCTTGATACTTTTGCCGGTTTGTTTTTCTACTTCATTCTTATATTCCTGGAATTTTCCAAAGGCTTCGGACTTATGTTTCATTAAGAAGACATAACCTTGCCTTGAAAAGTCATCCGTAAAAGTAATGAAGTAAGAATAACCGCTTTGCGTATGTGTAGACATTGGACCGCACACGTCGCTGTGTACGAGTCCCAAGAGCTCGCTCGCTCTTACTCCGTGTCCAGTGAACGGAGTCTTTGTCATCTTTCCTTTGAGACAAGATTGACAAGTGGCATACGATTGATATTCGAACGGATTCAAATATCCTTCTGTATGTAACTTCGTCAACCTTCTCTCATTGATGTGACCCAGTCTAAAATGCTATAAGAAAGTCTGATTTATTTCCGGAGACTTTCTTTTGTGTGTATTCTGGACATTGAAAATCTTTGGTTGGTTTAGTATGTATATACCATTGCTTAATGTACCTGACCCAATCAGAACTTGATTCAGGTGAATGTTTACAACATTACTTACAAACGCAAATTCATAACCTTCTTTAGAAATCAAAGATACAGAAATGATATTACAAGTTGCGTTGGGTACAAAAAAGCAATTACGTAAAACCAAAACATGTCCATCTAACATTCCCAGGTGATAGTCCCCCACGACCTTAGCATCCATGCTAGCTCTGTTTGCAACTTTGAGGGTCATGTCACCTGCCTTCAAAACCCTACGGTTTCTCAACGCCTGCAAAGAATTACAGATATGAGATCCTGATCCGGTATCCAATACCCAGGAAGTAGAGTTTATTGATAGACAGTTTTCAATAACATACACACCTGAAGCTGAAGCCGTAACTTGCTTCAATTCCTGTGTTCTGGCTTTCCAAGACCTGCAATCTTTCTTCCAGTGACCACTCTTATGACAGAAAAAGCACTCTTCCTTCCCTATAAGCTTCCCCGCTATCTTTATTGCTTTTCTTTTCCCTTCATATCCACTTTACTAACACCGCCCCTTGGTTTGGCGGAGGCTTTCTTACTCTTTCCCTTGGCTTTCGCCTTGGACCTAGAAGATGAAGATCCTTATACAAACAAAGTGGATGTTTCCCTACCTTTCTGTAGGGTGCCCTCTGCACTCCTCAGCATATTGAGGAGCTCTGAAAGTTCAACTTCTTTTTCTTGTAAGTTGAAGTTCAGGATAAACTGGGCGTAAGTGGAAGGAAGGGACTGGAGAATCAAGTCCGTATAGAGCTCGTTCTCTAACGTGGTCCCAAGTTCCGCGAGCTCCTTAATGAAGCCAATCATCTTAAGCACGTGTACCGCTACCGATGATCCGATGGCCAACCTTGCCGAAAATAGCTTCTTCGACACTTCGTATCTTGCGATACGAGATTGCTCTCCATACAGTTCTTTTGTATGGAGAAATATGGATTCGAGGTCCATATTCTCGTGCCTCCTCTGATGTTCGTTGTCCATAGAGGCAAGCACGAGGCACTTGGCCTTCGCGCTATCGATCTCCCAAGTCTTACGGATTTCCTTATCCGCGATGCTGGAGGTGGGTCCTGGGACAGGGGGAGCTTTGGTGGAAAGGAGATACCCCAACTTGTCATAAGTGATTGCCATTTTGACATTCCTGGGCCAATCTTTGTAGTTTGGCCCTGTCAGTATGTTTTTATCTAGTAATAACTTAAGTCCGGTCATGATGATTGGTCGCTGCAATTAGGAGAGAGAGAAGAAACACTTTAGCATGATGCTCTTGCAAATTTAGAGTGGTTTTTAATTTGTCTAAACAGGATTGCTCCCACTGTCTCTCGAATCCTTCCTCAAACCAAAAAGGAAGAAGTAGTCAGGATCAATCTCCCCGTACAATACTTGCTTAACCGTTCGGCCAGGCTGGTGTCGGTACTTATAGGGAGGTTTTCCAACGCTTTCGCGAAGTTCCTTAATTTAAGAACCTCTTTTCCCAGGGGGCGTAGCCCCGCTAACACCTTTCTAGACACCTACTTGGTTTATAGCATTGATCGTTAAGTGAGAAATTTTTCGAGGAGAAGCATATATTCACAGTAGGATCGGGATCCAAATATCATCGCGTGACGAAACTGAAGGAATCCTACCAGAATCATCACACTCCAAATGGTATGCAACACCAGCAAGTTTCAGTTCTTTTGAAACTCCCGATGTGGATTTTTGCCCCATGCTCTTATGACCATGACTTTGGCCAAAATATCATAAGTCACATGTCAAGTTCAACCCGTCATTCTCCAGGTTAATTTGAGCCCATCCGCACATACCCTTGACTTTGGCCAAAATGGTAGTACGACTGCCCCAAACCAACACATCTATCTATGCTGCACATGAATACCCAATAGCTACCAATCACTATGCCTTGACTTTGGCCAACATACATAGCTTGAATACTATTGACCATCCATGTGAAACGAAGGAGGGCTACGAATGGTTTTGGAGAAACCGTGAACGTAGTGAACTTGATATAATCGATGGAACGAGATAGCTTTTAAAAGGAGTGGCTTAAGCTCCGCGTTTAAAAGTTATTTTGAAAAGAAACCGAGTGGTTTCTGAAAGTGTTCCAACGACTTTTACTTGGTTTATTTTTTCTTGCATTAGTTCTTTTAATGCGTCCCATCATTTAATCCTACCATTGCAGAAAACAACCAAAATATGACGTACGCTTATGCCATTCACATTCGCCATGGGCCCCGTCATTACCCGTTAGGTAACTTAACTAACGACAGAGCGGGGGCTGGGCTAGCGCGGCTGCAAAACATAAGCAACGCCTAAATAATATCATATATAGATATATTGTAATGATAGCCATTTCAGATCACAGATGAACACATTGGTATACTAGGAATCCGCAATTCGTACGAGCCTGTAACGAAGAGCGGATTACACGGTCGCGATGAATCGCCAATACCCCACCCAAGACCCCTACGGGTGCGGCAAACTACCCACCAAATATCTGAAGTGGATCAACCTCCCTCAACGACGTGAGTAGGCCACTCGGCACTTCGAGATACCCGGTAGTTTGTGCACCCCTCCTTGGGTCTATCTTAGAAGCAAAAACAGTAAAAAGAAATTATACAATGACGGCTACAACCCCGACCCGGTTGTGCGGCCAAAAATAATATTACATCAATTTACATATTACATGAATTGAAAGATAAATGAAAATTCTCATCTCACAACCCTCCGGCTATTCATCCGCGACAATCCAATTAATTCATATACACATACCATCAACATTACAGATCACAGATATGTATAACCCCCACTAATCGACGAATAGCGATTTGCGGACGTTCAATACATATTGCACATCACAGATATATATACCCGTCAGCTTAAGTCTTTAGAAGTTCGATAAAAATACGGATTTTCAAGCCCCAAAACTAATTTTTCTTTCTGTAAAATCTGGGCAGAAAACACATATCCCAAAAATCCTAAAACAACCCCAGAAACACTCAGCAAGAAATAGTTTCCTCGACCGAGTCAACTCGGCCGCGGAACCGCGGCGGGAGCATGCTCCCGCCGCGGTTCTGCGGTGCTTTGACCGATTCGATGGACGAAATTTCTTGGGTGTTTAAACAAAAGCCTGAGCCGATTTTTAAGATAAGATTTATCATTTTTGGACAGAAAATAAATCGGCAGAAACTTGATTTTACGGGTTTGTTTCGCGACTTTTTCTTCGATCGAACTTCTACTTACTTTGCTAACATGTTAGATAGTGTTTAACTAGGCTCTGATACCACTGTAAGTCCATGCTACGCTTCCCCGGTACTTACGGGGTGGCGGAAGTGGTGAAAAACGATTTTCAAAAGGGTGGTAACATAGACTACAAATACGGATCTTTGCTAAACAACTAACTAACAACCTAACTTGAGTTTACCTACTCGGTTAGGGGGCTATACCTTTCTTGAACTCCTTCGTCTTCAACTCCTCCCGGTGTACGGATCGGCCTCACCTCGTCGTCTCCTTGCGCCGAAGATGGATCCACCCGAAAGCTTCTACCTTTGGCTTCTTCTTCGAACCTTGAAGAAACTAGAACACTTGGCTTGCTAGGCCTTATGAACTAGAATGAGTAGAGGAATGTTTTGGTGTCTTTTTATCTCTAAGGCAATGAGTCTCAACACATGAGAATGGTTTGCCTTGAGCTAGAGAGAGCAATAGGAAGAGGGAGAGCTTGAGAATGAGAGAGCTCAAGAGAGAGAAAGCAAATGAAAGAATGAGCCACACTTTTCTCATCCAACCTCTCATAATCCAAAAGCTATCATAACAAAAATAGTAATAAAGTATTGTGTGATGGTTTAAGTCAAAATGGCTATATCATTTCATGCACTCATTTTGCATAAATAAACAAGCAAGCAAAAGTCTTTGCCATGGAATGATAGCCATTGTCATGATGATGGTCAACTAGTCCAACCTAGTCAACCGGTCCACAAAGTCAACAAGTCAACCCCTCAACAACCATGTCACTATAATACTTAATTAATATTAATGTTAATCATATATCTTATTCTCATTAGGGTTAAGCAAAAGTCAATGGTCAACAGTCAACAATCAACAACCCCAATGAGAATCCTCTGCCTCAGTCTCTCTGTCATCTGTGCATACACACCCGCATCCGCGTTCCGAGGAACACGAATACAAACGAGATAAAACCAATCCCAAAACATATACTAGGATCTGGCTTAAACCAAAGCCCGCTAGTGTTAACTGTCCGGACACTGTACGTGCACAAGTGCACGGATGTGACCAAACCCTGTCGCAATATCATGCGACCTGTCGCAAAACCATGCGACCTTTACACTTTTGCCTAAAGGCGAATAGCTTTCTGTGTGTGACTCTAAAGACTCGACACTACGCTGGCAGTGGGTTTAACCACAGACCGCAAGCGGCACTAGCTATGCGTAACGGTCCCCAGGTAGATGCCGACAAGAAGACTGACGAGGTGAAACCCATCTGAACTCCTACTGAGTCTGAATGTGACAATCTCTATACAGTCCGGTCTGTTCGTCTGATACATCGGATGGCGGGCCTAGGGGGCGGTAAACGTCAGCCCCCTAATAGCGGTACAAGTTGTGTCGGAGTGAAGCCCAGAACACCCTGAGATAACACTGGAAACCTACCAGTATATCTCGCTTGCCCTGGCCAGGGACTACTCGTGTAATGGCTCTCCTGGACACAGCGCGATGTCAACCCCCAATACCGGGAGAGACGAATCCTGTCTAACCGTCACTGCCTCGAAGTGCTTCGGGACTGCACCCAACTACTACCTGTTTGCACCACTCCTTTGAGCCGTGGTAGGGTAGTAATCTAAGTACAGTGGGAACACACTCGAGGCGAAGTGAAAGTGTCAAGTCAGTGGACTAAGCTGTACTCATGTCACCTGGGAACTGATAACTGATGATAGGTATAGTACCAACCAACAGTTCCCGATGAGTCCTGTCCAGTGTACTCGTAACCCAACGAGCACCCGCATACTATCTCAAGTACGACGTACTGACGGCTGTGGGACAGACCGTCTCCCACACTGGGATGAGAAGCGCATACGCTAGTCTACTCCGGAGTATCGATGCCCTGTCTCGATAGTCCTGTGACTAGGGACCTGCATAAGGATGTGCTTATAGATTACCCAGCCCCCACTAGTGTGACTGCCATCACAACGCTGGTAATCAAGCAAAGATCCTAAGGGCTCCACTAATATGTAAAGGTGATATACTAAAATAAACACATGTACACATTGAAGCAGAAACAAACCAAGTAGCATACTGCTATATTGAGCAAGATTGTCTATACAAGGTGAATATCCCAAGCTTCCATTAAGTAATATACAAACTAGTATGATACAGTAATGGCCTCTAGGGCATATACACTAACATATTACTGAGTTACCTCTTTCCTTTTGGAGTTATGCACTTGAGAAGCTGCAGAACTATTGAATGGGGTTCCAACCTCTTAGTTGTATATATGCCCTAGAGGCCATTGTTGTACATATGATGTATATTATAGTGGATGCTTGGGTATATATAGAGAGGACTTTCTTGCTCGATATGATAATATGCTATCTGGTTTCACTTTGTCTAAACATGTTGACTTGTATTGGTTTACTGTCTTACTCTCACTTGTTGATAAAGCCCTTAGGATATGTACTCGACTACTAGGACTATGATGAGATCATACTAGTGGGGCCATGGTAGTCAACGAGTACATCCTATAACTGTTCCTAGTCTAGGGTGTATCGATACAGGGCATCGATACACCAGAGTAGACTAGCGTATGCGCATCTTGACCCATATGATGGGCGATGGATGATCCCATATCCATCGGTGTTTGACATCAAAGATGGTGTACGGGTGCTAAGTAGAGACTGGGTACACTGAACGGACTCGCCGAGAACTCCTAGATGGTATTATACCTATCGTCAGATAGCAGTTCACCGGTGACACAGGTACAGGTTAGTCTGTTGACCGGAGATCGTCATAGAGTCTTGTGTGATTCCCACTGTGCTTTGATTTCCACCTCACCACGTCCAAGAGGGTGTACAAAACGGTGGCTTTTGGGTACAGTCCCGAATCATATGGAGGAAATGAGCGAAAGGAGGGATTTCGTCTCTCCCGTTATTGGGGGTTGATGTTGCGCTGTGTTCGATTGGCTATAACTGGAAGTCCCTGGCCAGGGCTGTTATGGAGATTTACTGGTAAGAGTTATCAGTATTTTCTCGACCTGTTATGAGCCTCACATCGACATGACTTATCGGTTACTGGGGTATGACGTTTACCATCCCTAGACTGGATATGCGACATATGAGACGAAGAGACCGGACTGTACGGTAGTGTTACTGATTGGCTCGACGGGAGTTTTGACAGCGTCGCTGGTTTTCTTCTGATCGCTCAATACCCGGGTGGCCGTTACGTTTAGCTGACCGCTTGCTGCTTGTGGGTGTTTGATACGATCATCACCTACTGCCGGCGTATTGACGAGTCTTAGAGTCCCTGACAGGAGTTTCCTAGCTCAGGCGAAACGATGTGGTGTGCATATGAGATATGCGCGGGGACCCGATTGAATGCGAGTATATGATACCGTATGTTAATCGGGCGTTTTTCTATTGGTCGGGTCGTATGTGATATGACCGGATTGTTAAATCAAATGTTGATTTAACATTAGACTTTTAGTTTTATTCTTTATTTAAAACCCTTTTCCTTAAAGAAGATGTATGCATGTATGTATGCACATGTTGATTTGTATGGACACATACATGCATAGTGTCATGGTTGATGATACAACATTGGTGGCAATATAAGATTTACATGGTTCTATATATATATATATACATATATTTTTATTTGGAAAATAAAAGTCAATTGGAAATTAAATCATTAATAGTTTTTTCCACACACTTCTTTGCTTTGACCTTGGTTAATCCCTTGGTTTAGTTTCCATTTGGACTTTAACCCAAATAGAAAATATCTAGATATTATTTGAACCATGGTTTGTAATGACAAATGGAAAATATATATACTATCTTTTCTATTTTTCATTTAGCTTTATCATTATCTTTTTGACAAAAGCTTATGCCATCATCTTCTTCCTCCTCCAAGCTCTCTTGAGTTTTCTCTTGAGTGAGGGTGATAAAAAGAAAGGGTTTTGATTAGAGAATACAAACCACCTCATCATTCTACACACATCTAGCCCATTTGTGTAGGGTGTTTTGCTAAACTTCATCATGGATCAAGTAAAGCAAGGAGCTTTAGGCAAAGGGACTTCAGGTGGATCATCGTGGACTTGGAAGGTTGCTAGCGATCCGTTCCAAATTCTCAAAGGTCCAAGGAGTCACTAAAGAGAGACTACAAAGGTTGTAATCTCTACTTTTAGTGATAGATAGTTCTTTGTATGTGATACAAACTTTGTTACCCTAATAATTCTAGTTAAGATTCATGGATTGTTTGCTTTGCACCTCTCTAAATTTTAAAGTGGCATGAGTGACGTTACCAACCCTAGACTAGGTACAAGGGAAACCCAAAGTGGTATCAGAGCCAAGCTAGAATTTTAGACACGGTATTAGAACTATTACAAAAACGAAATCGACTCCGAAAATACGATATTACGAAACCTTAATCTTGCTCTCTGTAAATTTTTTTAAAAGTCTTCTAAAAAATTTTTAAACAACCGCAGAAGACTGTTTGAGACAAACTAAGAACACAGGGGAAATACGGAGGGGAGTGCTCCGATTTTGGCCGAGCACGAGGCCCCCTAAACTAAGCAGGCCGGCCCCCTTGGCTCCAATCCCCCCCCCCCGCATTGCTCCAGTGCTCTGTTGTCTTCAATTTGGGGTTTCTAGTATTGTTTGCTTAACCTAATTTTTCATGTGATGATTGTTTTGACCTGGGGCTATTTCGTAGTGATTCGTAGTCGTATAATCTAACACTGTATTGGTAACCTTGACAATGTTTAGCAGTTCGAACGAACTTCAAAACCCCACTTTTTGACCCCGCTGAAATTTCCAAGTGTTGTAATTTTCCTAAGTTAACTTTATATTCAATAGTCGCGCAAGTATCCTATGGACCCTCTAGAAGATCATAATAACCTTAACTCAGTTCTATTCCCACGGAACCGCGATCGAACCTTAGGGTTTGCTGTAGTTCCGTGGAGTCATAGGTGAGGCGTTGGTTAACTCCTTCTACGGCTGGACCATAGACACTGTGGCACGTTTTTGAGTATTTATAACTTTGCTCAAGTATTGAGCTCACGGGGTAATTTGTGAGTGTATGGTGATTCGATCGAAACGTTAAACATTGTCTTGAAATATCTGTAATGTGATACAATATGTGGAATTCATAAAGTTAGGCATGAAATCCGCAATATGTGATATTTCGGGTTTACGATGTCTAAGGTGATTTTGGATTCCAAATATTGTAGTTTTTCACTTTCTTTTCTGCGACCATAAGTGTAGTATGTGGAGTATTGTCGGCTTCGTTGCTATACATCAACGGCAATCGGGATACACATACTTGCTTACGTTGATGATATGAGATATTATGTGTTGCTGTGATATGTTATATTGGATTGTCGTGTTCTGAATAGCCGGTGGTTTTTTGTGAGATGAGGGTTTTTATTTTCATTAATGTAAAATTCATCGTATGTAATATTCTTTTATTTAGGCACTTCCGGGTTGAGGATGATGTCACCATTGTATATTATTTACTTTTCCGCATTAGAATAGACCCAAGGAGGGGAGCACAAGTAACTGGGTTCTAGGGTCCAGTGGGAGGCCATCTCGAGGAGTCGAGACCGGGTCTCCTAACCCTAGAATTGGCAGCGTTACTTGCCTCTCTCGTAGGGGTCTAGGGATGTGGGTTTGGCTATTCATCACGACCGTGGAATCCTTGTTTTATATAGGCTCGAAATAAAATATGGACCTCCTACTATATCCAATATTTCATATGTTTCTTCTGCTGCTGATATACTGTGATGTGATCATATTATATGCGTGAGACGGATGCTTTATTATTGTACATATGATATATATAATAAACGTTGCTTATGTTTTACACCCGCGCTAGTCCCGTCCCGGTATGTCGTTAGTTAAGTAACCTAACGGTGCATAACGGAATATTGTGGCGAATGCGGATGGCATAAGCGAACGTTGTATTTTCGTTTCTTCTGTGATGCTTAGGAAGCATAAATGATGGGATTTATTAATGAGATTAATAAAAGAAAAGAAACCTAAAAAATGTTGTAGAATGAAATTTTCAAAAATGGTAGCTACAGTTTTTGCTTTGCATAGTGGTATATGCACCTTATTCGATGAGGAAAGAGCCGAGATCCCTTCACCGGGAGTGACCTCTTTAGCAAAACTGGAAGATGCTACAAACTCACGGTTTAGTTTTTGATTTGTTCTATAGTTCATGCTTTGCACAGCGGTATTTGTGAAATATCCTACACCTTATTCGAAAAGGAAAGAGCCGACGATCCCTTCACCGGGAGTGACGTCTTTAGCAAAAACTTGAAAAAGCCTCAAAAACACTCATTTTCAAAATCACTTGTTTCTACAACGATATCAAGTTCATTACGCAAAAGGTTTTCATAAAAACCTCCGTAGCCCTCTGTCATTTCAGATAAGTATTTTTACTATTCGTGCTACGGTAGTTTGGCCTCCGTCAAGGCGTAGTGTATGGTAGCTAATTAGTACTTATCTGTAGCATGAGATGAGATTGGATTAGGGTATTCGTACGGCGTAGTTTGGCGTCCGTTAAGGGTCGTGCGGGTGGGTCTAATTAAATCAAGAAATGAACGGGTTGAACTTGACTAGCGCCCTTTGGGTAGTTTGGCCTCCGTCAAGGTCATAGGACGCTAGGGGCAAAAACATTGTCGGGAATTTCAAGTGTTGGAATTTATAATGAGATTGCATACCTACTATGAGATAGTTGGATCCCGATACCCACTGTGAGTAAGAGTTACTCCTGAGAGAATTTTACACAGGACAATTAGCCGATCAAGTAGGTGTCTAGAAAGGTGTTAACGGGGTTATGCCTCTGGGAAAACAAGTTTTATTCTAATTAGGTCCGTGCGAAAGCATGGGGAACCTCCCTCAAAGTACTAACACTGGCATGGCTGAAAAATTGGCAAACTTGTAAAATATAATTAATCCCGGCTAGTCTTACCTTTTAGGGTTTGAAGGAAGATTTGATGAAAATAGTGGGAGCCATCCTGATTAGATAAGATAATAACCAATCTAATCTTGCAAGAGTATACGCTAATGTTTTTTCTTCTCTCTCTCTCTCCAGGTAGCGACCGTGTCAGGCCTTAATCAAGATAATAATATGGATGTATTGACCGAACCCGCTTATTATACTGAGCAGGGGAACGTTGGTCCCATTTTTTCTTATAATTGTTATAAGACTGAACATGAATTAGGAGAATATCCGGATTCTCACGCCGCCCAAATGAAGAATAAGCATGCTGATGCGTCTTCTTCTGGTGTGTTTGTTATCGAGAACTGTTTCTCAGTTCACTCTACGTCCTAGGTATTAGATACCGAATCAGGATCCCATATATGTAATATGTTGCATGGGCTACGACAAAGTAGGGAACTGGGAGAGGGTGATCATTCCATAAAAGTAGGGAATGGTGCAAATGTTGCAGCCAAGGCAGTTGGCGAATATCACCTTGTATTACCAAATGGTAATACATTGATTCTGAACGAATGCTAATACATTCGAACCCTGATATGCAATCTTATATCAGTATCTTTATTGTGTAAAGAGGGATATAATTTTGTAGTACAGGATAATGTTATGAACATTTTCCTAAATCAAAAGTTGATTGGATCAGGCTCGTTAAATAATGGCATATACATTCTCAATCAAACTATAGTACTGAATGTACAAAACACACACAAGAGGAAGAGTTCAGAAATGAACGAATCCTTCTTGTGGCATTGTAGACTAGGTCATATCAATGCGACACGACTAGCTAAGTTGCATAAGGATGGATATTTGAATCCGTTCGAATTTTCATCTTTTAACACTTTCCAGTCATGTCTCGAAGGCAAAATGACCAAAACTCCGTTTAGTGGACGCCGAGAAAGAGCTACGAAACTCTTGGGACTGATACATAGTGATGTATGTGGTCCCATGTCTACACATGCCAGGAACGGTTCCGCGTACTTCATTACATTCACTGACGATCTCTCAAGATATGGACATGTGTTCCTGTTGAAACACAAGTATGAAACTTTCGAGAAATTCAGAGAATATAAGAACGAAGTCGAGAACCAAACGGGAAAAAGTATTAAGATCCTTCGATCTGATCGAGGAGGAGAATACTTGAGCAATGATTTTCTGGACTATCTAAAAGAGAATGAGATTCTCTCTCAGCTTACTCCTCCTTATATACCACAGCACAATGGTGTATCGGAACGGAGGAATCGCGCCCTATTAGATATGGTGCGCTTTATGATGAGCACTGCTGAGTTGCCTATTTCCTTTTGGGGTCATGCGCTGGAGACAGCTGCATACCTATTGAATAGAGTTCCAACCAAATCAGTGCCTACCACTCCATATGAGATATGGAATGGGAAGAGGCCATGTCTTAATTTTATTCAGATATGGGGTTGTCCGGCCTATGTAAAAACACAAAATCCGGACAAGCTCGAGGCAAGGTCTGTCCTGTGCAAGTTTATTGGATATCCTAAAGATTCGCGAGGGTATATCTTCTACCACTCCGAGGGACAAAAGGTGTTTGTTTCTTGACATGCCACCTTTTTAGAAAAGGGATTTCTTATGAAAGAAATTAGTGGAAATGAGGTAGAACTGGAAGAAGTTCCAGCTACACAAACTACAACAGAAGATTTGGTGGAACCAGAGGATTCAGTAGTTCCCGACGAACCCCAGCCTCTCTGCCGATCTAGTAGGGTTCCTCATCCACCAGAGAGATACTACGGTTTTCTCATCGATGGTGGGAGCGAGGATTGCATCATGGAAGATGATGACCCGACTAGTTTCGAGCAGCCCATCACGAGTGGGGACTCTGTGAAATGGCTGGATGCAATGCGTTCTGAGATGGAATCCATGTACATCAACAAAGTATGGACTTTGGAAATTGCTCCTGAAGGGGTAAAACCCATTGGGAGAAAATGGATCTTTAAGAAGAAACTTGGTGTAGATGGAAAAGTTGAGACTTACAAAGCTAGACTTTTTGCAAAGGGTTTTCGTCAACGACCAGGTCTGGATTATAACGAAACCTTTTCTCCAGTGGCTATGCTTAAGTCTATCCGGATCTTACATGCCATTGCTGCATACCATGACTACGATATCTGGCAAATGGATGTTAAGACAGCCTTTCTAAATGGTGATTTAGAGGAGTGAGTGTACATGACTCAGCCAGAGGGCTTCGTAGACAGTGGGAGCAGCGGAAAGGTGTACAAGCTGCTTAAATCCATTTACGGGTTAAAGCAGGCATCGCGGAGTTGGAACATCAGTTTTGATGCAGTAGTCAAAGAGTTTGACTTCATCAAAAACGTAGATTAACCTTGTATCTATAAGAAGGTTGCAGAGAGTAAGGTTGACTTCCTCGTATTGTACGTGGATGACATGCTCTTGATAGGAAATGATGATCCTATGCTGCACTCGGTCAATCTCTTCTTATCACATAGATTCTCAATGAAAGATCTAGGTGATGCCTCTTGCATTTTGGGATCTATAGAGATAGATCTAAATGGATACCGGGATTTTCCCAATTCAGGTACATTGACACCATACTAAAGAGGTATAGTATGGAAGAATCCAAGCGTAGGAACCAACCCACGATCTCTGGACCTACTCTCTCTAAAGAGATGTCTCCTAAGACTGATTTGGAGAGAGCTCGCATGCAAGGGATACCCTATGCTTCGGCAGTAGGCTCTATCATGTATGCGATGCTATGTACCAGACCTGATGTAGCATACTCAATAAGTGTAGTGAGTAGGTATCAAGCAGATCCAGGAGAGAGTCACTAGACAGCTGTGAAGAACATTCTCAAGTACTTAAGAGGGACTAAGGAGATATTCTTGGTGTTTGGTAACGGAGAACTCCAACTGGAGTCTTTTACCGATTCGAGCTTCCAAAGTGATAAGGACGACACTATGTCGCACTCGGGATTTGTCATTACCGTAAATAGAGGGGCAGTTTGTTGGAAAAGATCCAAGCAAGAAACTGTGGCAGACTCGACGATGGAGGCTGAATACATCGCTGCCAACGATGCTGCCAAAGGAGCTGTCTGGATAAAGAAGTTCATCACTGAACTTTGTGTGGTTCCATCCATTGAGCATCCAATACTTTTGTTTTGTGATAACAATGGAGCTGTGGCTTTGGCCAAGGAACCCAGGTCCCATCAGAAGTCCAGACATATTCTGAGGCGGTATCACCTGATCCGGGAGATAGTTGATCACCGCAAGATCGAGGTCAGGAGAGTTGACACGAAGGACAATACTGCGGATCCACTCACGAAGGCCATACCCCAGATACAATTTGAGAGACTCTTCGGGATGTTGGGTATGAAATACTACAACAGCTGGCCTTAGTGCAAGTGGGAGATTGTTAGCTGTATATATGCCCTAGAGGCCATTGTTATACATATGATGTATATTATAGTGGATGCTTGGATATATATAGAGAGGACTTTCTTGCTCGATATGATAGTATGCTATCTGGTTTCACTTTGTCTAAACATGTTGAATTGTATTGGTTTACTGTCTTACTCTCACATGTTGATAAAGCCCTTAGGATATGTACTCGACTACTAGGACAATGATGAGATCATACTAGTGGGGCCATGGTAGTCAACGAGTACATCCTATAACTGTTCCTAGTCGAGGGTGTATCGAGACAGGGCATCGATACACCAGAGTAGACTAGCGTATACGCATCTTGACCCATATGATGGGCGATGGATGATCTCATATCCATCGGTGTTTAACATCAAAGATGGTGTACGGGTGCTCAGTAGAGACTGGGTGCACTGATCGGACTCGCCGAGAACTCCTAGATGGCATTATACCTATCGTCAGATAGCAGTTTTCCAGTGACACTAGTACAGGTTAGTCTGTAGACCCTAGATCGTCATACAGTCTTGTGTGATTCCTACTGGGCTTTGATTTCCTCCTTACCACGTCTAAGAAGGCGTGCAAAACGGTGGCTTTTGGGTACAGTCCCGAATCACATGGAGGCAATGAGCGATAGGAGGGGTTTCGTCTCTCCCGGTATTGGGGGTTGATGTTGCGCTTTGTTCGATTGGCTATAACTGGAAGACCCGGGCCAGGGCTGTTATGGAGATTTACTGTTAAGAGTTATCAGTAGTTTCTCAACCTGTTATGAGCCTCACATCGACACGACTTATCGGTTACTGGGGTATGACGTTTACCACCCCTAGACTGGATATGCAACATATGAGACGAAGAGACCGGACTGTACGGTAGTGTTACTGATTCGCTCGATGGGAGTTTTGACAACTTCATTGGTTTTCTTCTGATCACTTAATACCCGGGGGGCCGTTACGTTTAGGTGACCGCTTGCGGCTTGTGGGTGTTTGATACGATCATCACCTACTGCCGGCGTATTGACGAGTCTTAGAGTCCCACACAGGAGTTTCCTAGCTCAGGCGAAACGATGTGGTGTGCATATGAGATATGCGCGGGGACCCGATTGAATGCGAGTATGTGATACCGTATGTTAATCGGGCGTTTTTCTATTGGTCGGGTCGTATGTGATATGACCGGATTGTAAAATCAAATGTTGATTTAACATTAGACTTTTAGTTTTATTCTTTATTTAAAACCCTTTTCCTTAAAGAATATGTATGCATGTATGTATGCACATGTTGATGTGCATGGACACATACATACATAGTGTCATGGTTGATGATACAACATTGGTGGAAATATAAGACTTACATGGTTCAACACACACACACACACACACACACACAAACACACATATTTTTGTTTGGAAAATAAAAGTCAAATGGAAATTAAATCATTTATAGTTTTTTTCCAAACACTTCTTTCTTTTGCCCTTGGTTAAACCCTTGGTTTAGTTTCCATTTGGACTTTAACCCAAATAGAAAATATCTAGATATTATTTGAACCATGGTTTGTAATGACAAATAGAAAATATATATACTATCTTTTCTATTTTTCATTTAGCTTTATCATTATCTTTTTGACAAAAGCTTTTGCCATCATCTTCTTCCTCTTCCAAGCTCTCTTGAGTTTTCTCTTGAGTGAGGGTGATAAAAAGAAAGGGTTTTGATTAGAGAATACAAACCACCTCATCATTCTACACACATCTAGCCTATTTGTGTAGGGTGTTTTGCTAAACTTCATCATGGATCAATTAAAGCAAGGAGTTTTGGACAAAGGGACTTCGGGTGGATCATCGTGGACTTGGAAGGTTGCTAGCGATCCGTTCCAAACTCTCAAAGGTCTAAGGAGTCACCAAAGAGAGACTACAAAGGTTGTAATCTCTACTTTTAGTGATAGATAGTTCTTTGTATGTGATACAAACTTTATTACCGTAATAATTCTAGTTAAGATTCATGGATTGTTTGCTTTGCACCTCTCTAAATTTTAAAGTGGCATGAGTGATGCTACCAAACTCTAGACTGGGTGCAAGGGAAACCCAACAATTCAGTGCCTACCACTCCATATGAGATAAGGTATGGGAAGAGACAATGTCTTAAACGAGTTAAGATATGGGGTTGTCCGGGCTATGTTGAAAAACAAAATCCGGACAAACTCGAGGCAAGGTCAGTTCTGTAAGTTTGTTGGATATCCCAAACATTTACGAGGGTATATCTTCTACCCCACTGAGGAGAAAAAACTGTTTGGTTTCTCATCATGCCACTTTTTTAGAAAAGGAATTTCTTGCGAAGAAATTAGTGGTCATGAGGTAGAACTGGAAGGAGTTCAAGCTAGAAAAATTAATAGCTGATGATTTGGTGAAACCAAAGAATTTAATAGTCTCCAAAGAGCCTCAGCCTCTCTACGAATCTGGTGGGGTTTCTCATCCACCTAAGAGATACTACGGTTTTCTCGGTGTCGGTGGGAGCGAGGATTGCATCATGGTAGATGATGACCAAACCAGGTTTAGGAAGGCCATCCCGAGTGAGGACTCTGTGAAATGGCTGGATGATATGCAATCAGAGACGGAATCCATGTACACCAACAAAGTATGACTTTGAATGTTGCACCTGAAGGGGTAAAACCCATCGGGAGCAAATGGATCTTGAGAAGATTCTTGGTCTAAATGGAAAAGTTAAGACTTTCATACCTAAACTTGTAGTAAAAGGTTTTCGTCAATAACCAGGTATGGTTTATGATGAAACCTTTTCTCCAGTGGCTATACTTAAGTCCATCAGGATTAAAGCAGGTATCGAGAAGTTAGAACATCTGTTTTGATGTGGCGGTCAAAATGTTTGACTTCATCAGAAAGGTAGATGAACCTTGTATATACAAGAAGGTGGTAGAGAGTAAGGTTGTCTTCCACGTATTGTACGTAGATGACATACTCTTGATAGGAAATGGTTTCCTATGCTACACTCGGTCAAGCTCCACTTATCACGAGGATTCTCCATGGAAGATCTGGATGATACCTACTACATCTTGTGGATTATGATCTATGGTGATAGATCTAAGTGGATGTTGGGAGTGTCCCAAATCCAGGTACATTAACACCATACTAAAGGGGTTTAGTATGGAGGATTGTAAGCATGGTGGTTCGTCCACTTACTCCGGAATCACTCTCTCCAAAAAGATGTCTCTTAAGACTGATTTCGAAAGAGCTCGCGTGCAAGGGATACCCTATGCTTCGGTAGTAGGCTCTATCATGTATGCGATGTTATGTACCAGACCAGATATAGCTGACTCACTGTGTGTAGTTATAAGGAATCAATCAGATCGTGGGAAAATCACTGGATAGCTGTGTAGGACATTCTTAAGTACTTGAGAAGTACTAAAGAAATGTTCTTGGGGTTTGGTAACGGTAAACTCCAGTGGGAGTCCTATACCAATTCCAGCTCCAAGAGTGATAAGGTCGACTGAAAGTCAGTCCCGGGATTTGCCTTTACCCTTATTGGAGGGACGGTATGTTGGAAGAATTCCAAGCTAAATACCATGGCAAACTAGACGATAAAGTCTGAATACATCGATAACAACGATGCTACCAAAGTGGATGTCTGGATATTTCTTGTTCATAAGATGAACATGGTTCCTACCATTAAGAGTCTCATAACTGTTAATGTGAAAACAATAGAGTTGTGGCTTTGGCCTAGGAACGCCGGTCCCATCAGCCAACCAGACATATTCTGATGACAGTATCACCTGATCAGGGAGATAGTTTATCTCCAAAGGATCGAGTTAAGGAGAGTTGACGCGAAGGATAAAACGGTGGATCCACTCAAAGAGGCCTTTCCATAGAGAGACTTTTATGGGGCGTTGAGTATGAGATACTACAACAAATGGCCTTAGTGCAAGTGGGAGATTGTTAGTTATATGTATGCCCTAGAGGCCATTATTATACATGTGATGTATATTATAGTGGATTCTTGGACATATATAGGGAGGACTTTCTTTCTCAACATGATAGTACGCTCTCTGGTTGCTCTTTATCTTAATATGTACACTTATTGTCTCTCTATTACATGTTGATAAAGCCCTTAGGATGAGTACTTGACTATCAGGATTATGATGCAGATCATACTAGTGGGGTAGAGGTAGTCGGTAAGTACATCCTTCAAATGTTCCTAGTCATGGGAGTATCGAGACGGGGCATCGATATTCCAGAGTAGACTAGCGTATACGCTTCTCGACCCATATGATGGGTGATGGATGATCCCATATCCATTGTTGTTTGACATCAGAGATGGTATACGGGTGCTCAGTGGAGACTGGGTACACTGAATGGACTCGTCGAGAACTCCTAGATGGTATTATACATATCGTCAGATAGAAGTTCTCTGGTGACACTGGTACAGGTTAGTCTGTCGATCCGAGATTGTCATAGAGTCTTGTGTGATTCTCACTGTGCTTTGTTTCCACCTTACCACGTTCAAGAGATCGTGCAAAACGGTGGTTTTTGGGTACAGTCCCGAGTCACATGGAGGCAATGAGCGATTGGAGGGGATTTCGTCTCTTCCGGTATTGGGGGTTGATGTTGCGCTATGCTTGATTGACCATAACAGGAAATCCCTGGCCAGGTTTGCTGAGATTTACTGGTAACTGTTATCAGTAGTTTCTCGAACCGTTATGGTCCTCACAACGGTATGACTTATCAGGCTATTGGGGTCTGATGTTATACCATCCCAGACTGTGATATGCGACATATCTGATGAAGAGACCGGGCTGTACGGTAGTGTTACTTATTGGAGCAGGAGTACGAGCAGGCTTGCTTATTGATCTTCTGATCGCTCAATACCCTGGTGGCCGTTACGTTTAGCAGACCGCTTACGGCTTGTGGATGACTGATATTGTTGGGAATCCTCAGCACCTAGCCTAGGGTTTGCAACCATCACACGTGCCACAACAATAATTTGAAAGGGGGTGCTAAGCAATCATCCAAGGATGCAACTAGAAAACTAGGGTAACAAAAAGGTAATTTAATATTACAAAGAGAAGTGAATGAAAATACAACCTTTGTAGATCCGGTCCTTCACTTCTAAAGCTCCGTCTTGACGTCCCTTCACTGCGATCATCAAGATCCCGGACTCTAGTCATGGTTTCCTCGGAGAAATGAACGGGCTAGCTCGTTGACTTCGAGGCCGAAGATGATCTACGTCGAGGAGACTCAAACTCAAGCTCCATCTTCACTAGGTCATGAACTTTGTGAAGAGAACACCCTAAAATAAATGGCAAGTAGTAGAGGATGATGAAATAGGAAGTGGGTTCACTTTGGATTTGGATATCTCACTCTATTTCTTCACATGAAAAATTCTAGCAAGCTTTTCTTCTTCTTGAAGAAGAAGAAGAAGAAAGAAAAGAATAAAAATGAATAATTGGAAAATGAATAATCAAGTGAAGTCTATCATAATGCAACCATGGGTGAGTTAACCTTTGTAAAGTCTAAACCATAGTTTAAGTTAGTGGTTTGGTTAATAAATATCTTTAGTGAGACAAAATTAGTGGACTTTGTCAAATAATGCTAAAAGCTTCATGAAGCTTTAAGCATGACAAAGTGCACACTAATTTTGAATTACAAAATAAATATAAACAATATCCACTAACCTAATATGGTATATGTCATATACACACCCAAGTTTGCATGTATCATCAACCATGATACAAACTAGTGCACAAACATATATCACATATACAACTTGTGCACATCAAGTGAGAAAATCAATCTTAAGTGAACCAATACTAGTTAATGTAAAGTAATATATCAAATATATAATTATACATTAAATCATTAAATCAACACTTGATTTAATGATCCGGTCATATCGCATATAACCGACTAATATCTAGTGTATCAAAATATCGAATCAACACTTGATTCGGTAACCCGGCTATATCGAATATAACCGACCGATGATACAAAACGCGGGAATAGAATACAGTATCACATACTGGTATTATTCTCGGTCCCGCGCATATCTTATATGCGCTCCTATTTCGTTTCGCTTGAGCCAGGAAACCTCTGTGTAGGACTCTAAAGACTCATCAATACGCCGGCAGTAGGTGGTGATCATATCAGTCACCCACAAGCCGCAAGCGGTCTGTTAAACGAACGGCCACCCGGCTATTGAGCGATCAGAAGACCAACGAGCAAGCCTGCCCACACTTCTGCGAATCCAATCAGTAACACTTACCGCACAGTCAGGTCTGTTCGTCTGATATGTCGCATATTTCTCCTAGGGGTGGTGAACGTCAAACCCTAGTAGCTTGATAAGACATGCCGATGTAAGGCCCATAACAAGCGTGAAACTACTGATAACACTTACCAGTAAATCACTGCAACCCTGGCCAAGGATTTCCAGTTATGGCCAGTCGAGCATAGCGCAACATCAACCCCCAATACCGGGAGCGATGAATCCCCTCTTATCGCTCATTGCCTCCATGTAACTCGGGACTGTACCCAAAAACCACCTATTTGCACGACTCAGTAGAGCCATGGTAGGGTTGAAATCAAAGCACAGTGGGAGACACACAAGACTCTATGACGATCTCGGGTCCATAGACTAAGCCGTACCATTGTCACCAGAGAACTGCCATCTGACGTGAGGTATAATACCATCTGGGAGTTCTCGGCGAGTCCGTTCAGTGTACCCAGTCTCCACTGAGCACCCGTATACCATCTCTGATGTCAAACACCAATGGATATGGGAACATCCATCGCCCATCACATGGATCGAGAAGATATACGCTAGTCTACTCTGGAATATCGATGTCCCGTCTCAATATTCCCACGACTAGGAACAATGAAGGATGTACTCATGGACTACCCAGGCTCCACTAGTATGATCTACATCATAATCCTGGAAGTCGAGTACACATCCTAAGAGCTTTATCAACATGTAACAGAGAGACAATAAGTGTACATGTTAAGATAAAGAGCAACCAGATAGCGTACTATCATGTCGAGCAAGAAAGTCCTCCCTATATATGTCGCAGCATCCACTACTATGTACATCTCATGTACAATAATGGCCTCTAGGGCATACATATAACTAACAATCTCCCACTTGCACAAAGGCCATCTGTAGCAGTGGTTGTAGTATCTCATACTCTACCATCCCATAAAAGTCTCTCTCTGGGAAATTGCCTTTGTGAGTGGATCCGCCGTGTTGTCGTCTGAGTCTACTCTCCTAACCTTGATCTCCCTGGAGATCAACCATCTCCATGATCAGGTGATATTGCCTTGGAATATGTCTGGGTCACTGATGGGACCATGGTTCCTGGGCCAAAGCCACATCTCCATTGTCACACAATGGTAGGAACCTAGTTCATCTCATGAACAAATATACACCTAAACTGCCTCTTTGGTAGTATCTTTGATAGCGATGTCACAAGCCTTTATCGTCTAGTCTCCCACGGTATCTAGCTTGGAACTTTTCCAACATATCGTCCCTCCAGTGAGGGTAAAGACAATACCTGTGACTGGCATTCAGTCGTCCTTACCACCCTGGAAGCTATCCAGTGATTCCCCCAGGATCAATTGATACCATCTCACTACATCTAGTAAGAATCCTAACATCCATTTAGATCTATCTCATAAATCCAAAACCCAGGATTTAGGAGGTATCACCTTGATCCTATATAGAGAATCCTTGTGATACAAGGAGATTGACTGTACGTAGCATAGGAAACTCTTTTCCTATTAAGAGTATGTTGTCCACGTACAATACGAGGATGACCACCTTACTCTCTACAACCCTTTTGTATATACAAGGTTCATCTACCATTTTGATGAGGTCAAACTCTTTTGCTACCACATCAAAACAGACGTTCCAACTCCACGATGCCTGATTTATTCATAAAGCATCTTGCACACGTTTCCGCTGCTCCCACTGTTTACGAAGCCCTGTGGCTGTGTACTTATAGACGCTCTTTTCTAAATCAAGATTTAGAAAAGCAGTCATGACACCCAACCACCAGATATTGTAGTCATGGTATGTAGCATTGGCAAGTAGGATCTGGATGGACTTAAGCACAGCCATTGGAAAAGGTTTTATCATTATCCATGCCTGGTCGTTGACGAAAACCTTTATCAAGTCTAGCTTTGAAAGTCTCAACTTTTCCATCTACACCAAGTAATCTTCTCAAGATATACTTGCTCCTGATGGGGATTTAACCCTCCAGATATAGAAACCAAAGTCCATACTTTGTTGGTGTATATCGATTCCATCTCAGATCGCTAAGCATCCAACCATTCTTACAGAGTTCCCACTCTAGATGGCCTGCTCGAAACTAGTTGGGTCATCTCATGATGCAATCCTTGCTCCCACTGTCATCGAGAAAACGAAGTATCTCTCGGGGGGGTGAGGAACCCTACCAGATCGGCGGAGAGGCTGAGGTTCGTCGGGAACTATTGAATCCTTCGGTTCTATCAAATCATCAGCTGTAGTTTGTATAGCTGGAACTCCTTCCAGTTCTACAGAACTGGCCTTGCCTCGAGCTTGTCCGGATTTTGCTTTTAGACATAGGCCGGACAACCCCAAATCTTAACTTAAGAGATGGGCTCTTTCCATACCATATCTCATATGGAGTGGTAGGCACTGATTTGATTGGAACCCAATTCAATAGGTATGCAGCTTCTCAAGGCATAACTCCTTAAAAATAAATTGGTATCTCAGTAGTACTCATCATAGAGTGCACCATATCTAATAGGGTGCAATTGCTCTACCCCGATACACCAACGTACTGTGGTGTATACAGAGGAGTAAAGCTGAGAGAGAATCCCATTCTCCTTTGGAATAGTCCAGGAATTCCATGCACAAGTATTCTCCTCCCTGATCACATCATAGGACATAATACTTATACCCGGTTTTGGTTCTCTACTTCTGAATTATATTCAATGAATTTCTCAAAAGCTTCAGACTTACATTTCAACAGGAACACATGTCCGAATCTTAGGAGATCATCAATGAATGTAATGGAGTACAAAGAACCAGTCTTAGCATGTGTAGACAGGGGACCTCCATACATTACTATGTATCAGTCCTAAGGGTTTACTAACCCTTTCTCTGTTTCTAGTAAACGGAGCTATGGTCATCTTATCTTTGTGACATGACTGGAAAGTTTCACAAGATGTAAATTCAAACTGATTTAAATATTCATCTAAATGTAATTTAGCTAGTCGGGTCGCATTGATATGACCTAGTCTACAATGCCTCAAGAAGGATTCGTTCATTTCTGAATTCTTCCTCTTGTGTGTGTTCTGTATGTTAAGAACTGTGGTTTGATTTAGAACGTATATGCTTTTAGATAACGTGCCTGAACCGATCAACACTTTGATATAGGAAATGTTCAAAACATTATCCAACAATACAAAATTATATCCTTCTTTAATAAGTAAAGAGACTGATATGATGTTGTATATTAGGTTCTGTATCTAATAACATTCATTCAGAATCAATGTATCTGGTAATACAGGGTGATAACTGCCAACATCTTGGCTGCAACAATTGCACCATTTCCAACTCTTGAAACTCATCACCCGTTCTCAGTTCTCTACCTATCTGTAGCCCATGTAACGGATTATATATCTGGGATCCTGATCCGGTATCAAATACCCAGGACATAGAGGATACTGAGAAACAGTTCTTTATAATGAACACACCTGAAGGAGTTGCACCATCATGCATTTTCTTCGTTTGGGCGGCATGGGAATCCTGGTATTCCCCTATTTCCTGCTCGGTCTTATAACAATTATAAGTTGAAGCGGGACTAACGTTCCCCAGCTTAGTATAGCAAGCGGGTTCGGTCAATACATCCATATTATTATCTTGATTAAGGCGTGACATGGTCGCTACTTGGAGAGAGAGAGAAGAAAACACTCTGCGTGCGCTCTACAAGATTAGATTTGATATATGTTTATCTAATCAGGATGGCTCCCACTGTTTTTATCAAATCTTCCTTCAAACCTTAAAAGGAAAGACTAGCCGGGATTAATTACACTCTACAAGTTCGCCAATCTTTCAGCCAGGCCAGTGCCGGTACTTTGAGGGAGGTTCCCCGTGCTTTCGCACGGACCTAATTAAAATAAACCTCGTTTTCCTAGGGGCGTAACCCCGTTGACACCTTTCTAGACACCTACTTGATAGGCTAATTGTAAAGTAAAAACTCTCTCAGGAGTAACAATTACTCGCAGTGGGTATCAGGATCCAACTATCTCTTAGAAGGTATGCAATCTCATTGCAAATTTCAACACTTGAAACTCCCGATAAAGGTTTTTACCCTTAGCACCTATGACCTTGGCTATGGTCAATAAATCATAAGCACTAGTCAAGTTCTACCCGTCATTTCGTGATTAATTAGACCCACCCACATTACCATTGGCTAAGGTCAACAAAGTCACATGACTGTCCTAACTAATCGCATCATATGCTGTGTAGGAAGACATCACTTAGCTACCGTACACTACGCCTCGGCTATAGTCGACAAACGCAGCACGAATACTAAGTACTCCACTTCCTAAAATGATGGAAGGTTGCGGATGGTTTTTAAGAAAACCTTTAACGCTTTGAACTTGATCTCGTTGTAGAATCAAATGGTTTAAAATGGAGTGTCTTTTAGGCTTTTGCTAGTTTTGCTAAAGAGGTCACTCCCGGTAAAGGGATCTCGGCTCTTTCCTCGTCGAATGAGGTGCAGGATATTCACAATACAACTATATAAAGCAAGAACTAGAAAAGCATCAAAAGACAAACCGAAGGTTGTAGCATCTGCTAGTTATTACTAAAGAGGTCACTCCCGGTGAAGGATCTCGGCTCTTTCCTTATCGAATAAGGAGCTGGATGTTCTAGAAAGAACATCGCTATGCAAAGCAACAACTAGAGCTACCTAATTTTTGAAATTCTATTCCACAACATCTTTTAGGTTTATTTTCTTTCATTAATCTCATTAATGAATGTCCCATCATTTAAGTCACCTAAACATCACAGATAAATACAACGTACGCTTTTGCCATCCGCATTCGCCTCGATAGCTCGTTATGCACCGTTAGGTTAGGTAACAAACGGCATAGCGGGGCAGGGCTAGCGCGGGTGTAAAACATAAGCAACGTCTATATAATATATCATATATACTATATATAGTATCTATCTGAACATATCACATGATCACATCACAGATAACGCAGCAGAAAACAACATATGAAATATTGGATATACTAGGATGTCCGTGTTTTATTCTGAGCCTGTATAAAACACGGATTCCACGGTCGTGATGAATAGCCAACCCCACATCCCTAGACCCCAACGAGAGCGGCAAGCAACCCTACCAATTCTAAAGTTAGGAGACCCGGACTCGACTCCTCGAGATGGTCTCCTACTGGACTCTAGAAATCCGGTTACTTGTGCTCCCCTCCTTTGGTCTATCCTAATGCGGAAAAGTAAATAATATACATCAACGGTGACATCTTCCTCAACCCGGAAGTGCCCCAAATAAAAGAATATTACATACAAGTTTGTACATGAATGAAAATGAAAAACCCTCATCTCACATAAAAAACCCGGCTATTCAAACACGATGATCCAATATAACATATCCAGCAACACATAGCATCACATGTCATCAACGTATGTAAATATGCGTATCCCAATTATCGTTGACGTATAGCAACGAAACCGGCGATACCCCACATATTACACTTACGGTCGCAGAAAAGAAAATGAAAACTACAACAGTTGGAATCCGCAACCACCTTAGACATCATAAACCCGTAATATCTCATATTGCGGATTTCATGCCTAACAATATGAATTCCTTAGACATCACATGCCTAACAATTATAAACCCCGCATTTTAGTCTCGATATTGAAAACACTTTCCAATAATCAGTCGGGCAATTGAACAAGATTCCCAACATCCCGATCGAATGCTCGTCGGAAACTTTAGTAGACAGCCGCACCCCCGGAACCGACTACGAAGTGCATTTAGGCGGAACACCGCGGCCGCGAGCACCCAGACGGATGCTTTTTGGCTACGGAGTTCTCCTATAGTCACTTGGTTGAGGTTATGGGGTGTGGCTATCTAGTAATGTTACCCGGTGAGTATCCGAATACACAAAGTGATTGCGACGGACTTTTGATCGCATCAAAATCCCGTAGCAACCGATCAAATGAGACTAAATTGCTAGACTTATTAAATTCAAATGTTGTTGATTCCAAGTATTGTATCACAATATACTAGACTATGTTTAAACGCTTCGATCAAATCAACAAATCCCCACAACTCCCAATGAGCTCAACACTTGAGCGAAGTTAAAGTACCCAAAACGTGCCTCAGTACCTATGATCCAGCCGTAGAAGGGGTAAACCAACGCCTCACCTATAACACCGCGGGACCACGATAAACCTTAAGGTTCAAACCGCGGCTCCGAGGGCACAGAATCGAGTTAAGGTTTATATGTTCTTCTAGAGGGTCTATAGAGTTACTTGCTCGAACATTGAATATAATTAACTTGGGAAAAGTTCCAACACTTGGAAATTTCAGAGGGGGTCATGGGGCGCTGTTCCAATTTCGTTCGAAATGTTAAACACGGTCTAGGTTACCAATACAATGCTAAAAATATGAATACGAAATACTCCGCAAAGAGTCCATAACCAAACTAACATCACATGCAAATATGGACTAAATAAACAATACCAGAAACCCCAAATTAAGAGTAAAAGATCTCAGGTGCAATACGAAGGGGAGGGGAGACAATGGGGGTCGACGTTGCCGGAAAAAAAGGCTTCTGTCGCCGGCCTTGGTCCGAGCCCCCCCCCCCCCCCCCGTATTCTCTCTGTGTTCTTAGAATCTCCAATACTTCACTCTGCAGTTGTTTAAATAATTTTCAGTCCACTTTTAAAAAAAATTCCAGAGAGCAATATCAAGGGGTTTCCAAAATCGTATTTTGCGGGGTTTTTCGTTTTCGCATTATCTTAGCATCGTCTAAGTTTCTAGTTTCGCTCTGATACCATGTTGGGATTCCTCAGCACCTAACCTAGGGTTTGCAAGCATCACACATGCCACAACAATAATTTTAAAAGGGGTGCTAAGCAATCATCCAAGGATGCAACTAAAAAACTAGGGTAACAAAAAGGTAATCTAACATTACAAAGAGAAGTCAATGAAAATACAATCTTTGTAGATCCGGTCCTTCACTTCTAAAGCTCCATGTTGACATCCCTTCGCTGCGATCATCGACATCCTGGACTCTAGTGATGGTTTCCTCGGAGAAATGAACGGGCAAGCTCGTTGACTTCGAGGCCGAAGATGATCTACGTCGAGGAGACTCAAACTCAAGCTCCATCTTCACTAGGTCATGAACTTTGTGAAGAGAACACCCTAAAATAAATGGCAAGTAGGAGAGGATGATGAAATAGGAAGTGGGTTCACTTTGGATTTGGATTTCTCACTCTTTTTCTTCACTTGAAAATTTCTAGCATGCTTTTCTTCTTCTTGAAGAAGAAGAAAAAGAAAGAAAAGAATAAAAATGAATAATTGGAAAATGAATAATCAAGTGAAGTCTATCATAATGAAACCATTGGTGAGTTAACCTTTGTAGAGACTAAACCATAGTTTAAGTTAGTGGTTTGGTTAATAAATATCTTTAGTGAGACAAAGTTAGTGGACTTGGTCAAATAATGCTAAAAGCTTCATGAAGATTTAAGCATGACAAAGTGCACACTAATTTTGAATTACAAAATAAATATAAACCATATCCACTAACCTAAATATGGTGTAAGTGATACACACACCCAAGTTTGTATGTATCATCAACCATGATACAAACTAGTGCACAAACAAATATCACATATACAACTTGTGCACATCAAGTGAGAAAATCAATCTTAAGTGAACCAATACTAGTTAATCTAAAGTAATATATCAAATATATAATTATACATTAAATCATTAAATCAACACTTGATTTAATGATCCGGTCATATCGCATATAACTGACTAATATCTAGTGTATCAAAATATCGAATCAACACTTGATTCGGTAACCCGGCTATATCGAATATAACCGACCGATGATACAAATTGCGAGAATAGAATACAGTATGACATACTGGTAGTATTCTCGGTCCCGCACATATCTCATATGCGCTCCTATTTCATTTCGCATGAACCAGGAAACCTCTGTATAGGACTCCAAAGACTCATCAATACGCCCGCAGTAGGTGGTGATCATATCAGTCACCCACAAGCCGCAAGCGGTCTGCTAAACGTAACGGCCACCCGGGTATTGAGCGATCAGAAGATCAACGAGCAAGCCTTCCCACACTCCTGCGAATCCAATCAGTAACACTTACCGCACAGTCCGGTCTGTTCGTCTGATATGTCGCATATCTCGCCTAGGGGTGGTGAACGTCAGACCCCAGTAGCTTGATAAGTCATGCCGATGTAAGGTCCATAACAAGCATGAAACTACTGATAACACTTACCAGTAAATCACTGCAACCCTTGCCAGGGATTTCCAGTTATGGCCAGTCGAGCATAGCACAACATCAACCCCCAATACCGGGAGAGACGAATCCCCTCCCATCGCTTATTGCCTCCATGTGACTCAGGACTGTACCCAAAAACCACCTGTTTGCACGACTTAGTAGAGCCGTGGTAGGGTGGAAATCAAATCACAGTGGGAGACACACAAGACTTTATGACGATCTCGGGTCAACAGACTAAGCTGTACCATTGTCACCAGAGAACTGCCATCTGACGTGAGGTATAATACCATCTGGGAGTTCTCGGCGAGTCCGTTCAGTGTACCTCTCTACTGAGCACCTGTATACCATCTCTGATTTCAAACACCAATGGATATGGGAACATCCATCGCCCATCACATGGGTCGAGAAGATATACGCTAGTCTACTCTTGAATATCGATGCCCCGTCTCGATATTCCCACCACTAGGAAAAATGAAGGATGCACTCATTGACTACCCAGGCCCCACTAGTATGATCTGCATCGTAATCCTGGAAGTCGAGTACACATCCTAAGGGCTTTATCAAAATGCATCAGAGAGACAATAAGTGTACTTGTTAAGATAAAGAGAAACCAGATAGCGTACTATCATGTCGAGCAAGAAAGTCCTCCCTATATATGTCCCAGCATCCACTACTATATACATCTCATGTACAGTAATGGCCTCTAGGGCATACATATAACTAACAGATATGATCACCACCTACTGCCAGCCTATTGACGAGTCTTTAGAGTCATACACAGAGGTTTCCTGGCTCAGGCGAAATGAAGTAGGAGCACATATGTGATATGTGCGGGACCGAGATTAATACGTGTATGTGGTACCGTAATCTATTCTCACGATATGTGGTATCGGTCGGTTATATGTGATATAGTCGGGCTATCGAATCAAGTGTTTAGGGTTGCCTAGCACGGCAACATGGTTTCGGGAGGCATCATACATGCCAATTTCAAATTTTGCCGTTCTAGCTAACCCTAACCCTAGAACCGTCTACTAGAAAAAGCGACGGAATGAATTGCAAACAATTTTGCAAGTAAGTGAACAAGGAATACAATCTTTGTTGACCGGTCCTTCACTTCATTAGCTCCGTGTAGTAGTCCCTTCGCTGCGACCATGAACTCCCGACTCTTGAGAGGCTCCCATGAAGAAATGAACAAGCTTGCATCGAAGTCTTCGAGGCCGAAGATAATCTACGTCGAGGAGACACTAAACCAAGCTATCTCTTCACTAATTGTGGAATTAGTGAAGCAAACACCCTATACTAAATAGCAAGTATTAGAGGATGATGAAGTAGGAAGTGGGCTCACTTTAGATTTGATTTTCTAACATATTTTCTTTCATCTCTATTGAAGCTAGAAAGCTTGAGAGGAAGAAGAAGAAGAAGAAAAATCTCATGATTATTATCCAAAGGATAATTGCAACCATGGGTGCGTTAAGCATCATATGCTAGCCCTTACAGAGACATAACTATGGTTAGGATAATTGGTTGGGTTAATAAATATCTTAAGCAAAACAAAAGAGTGGACTTGGTCAAAGATCACTACAAGCTTCTACAAGCTATCATCCATGACAAAATGCCACCATTTTGTAATTACCAAAATGAATAAAAACCCTAAAAATTATCATAAGCATGTGTGTGTCTCATACACCCATCTTGCTTGTATCATCTAACATGACACAATCATGTACACAAATATACATATCACAAATATACAATGTGCACATCAAGTGAGAAAAGAAATCATAAGTGAGCAAATATTAGTTAATGTAATTTAATTATCAAATATATAATTATACATTAAATCATTAAATCAACACTTGATTTAATAATCCGGTTATATCATATATAACCGACTAATATAAAATGTAACAACTTATCGAATCAACACTTGATTCGATAACCCGGTATATAACCGAACGATGTCACATATCGCGGGAATAGAATACGGTATCACATATCGTATTAATCTCGGTACCGTACATATCACATATGTGCTCCTACTCTGTTTCTCTTGAGCCCGGAAACCTCTGTGTAGGACTCTAAAGACTCGTCAATACGCCGGTAGTAGGTGATGATCATATCAAAAACCCACAAGCTGCAAGCGGTCTGCTGAACGTAACGGTCACCCGGTTATTGAGCGATCAGAAGATCAACAAGCATGCCTGCTCATACTCCTGCGAATCCAATCAGTAACACTACCGTACAGTCCGGTCTCTTCCTCTGATATGTCGCATATCTCGTCTAGGGGTGGTAAACGTCAGACCCCAGTAACTCGATAAGTCATGCCGATATGAGGCTCATAACGGGTCGAGAAACTACTGATAACACTTACCAGTATATCTTTGAAGCAACCCTGGCCAGGGACTTCCTGTTATAGCCAATCGAGTACAACGCAACATCAACCCCCAATACCGGGAGAGACGAAACCCTTCCTATCGCTCATTGCCTCCATATGATTCGGGACTGTACCCAAAAGCCACCGTTTTGCACATTCTCTTGAACGGGGTAAGGTGGAAATCTAAGCATTGTGGGAATCACACAAGACTCTATGACGATCTCAGATCTACAGACTAACCTGTACCAGTGTCACCAGAGAACTGCTATCTGACGATAGGTGTAATACCATCCAGGAGTTTTCGGAGAGTCCGTTCAGTGTACCCAGTCTCCACTGAGCACCCGCATACTATCTCTGATGTCAAACACCAATGGATATGGGATCATCCATCGCCCATCTACATGGGTCGAGAAACTACACGCTAGTCTACTCTGGTATATCGATGCCCTGTCTCGATACACCTACGACTAGGAACATTTGAAGGATGTACTTAGTGACTACTCTGTCCCCACTAGTATGATATGCATCATAATCCTGGTAGTCAAGTACTCATCCTAAGGGCTTTATCAACATGTAACATAGAGACAATCAGTATACATGTTAAGATAAAGAGCAACCGGATAGCATACTATCATGTCGAGCAAGAAAGTCCTCTATGTATATGTCCAAACATCCACTACAATATATATCATATGTACAGTAATGGTCTCTAGGGCATACATATAACTAACAATCTGTCACGACCCGAAATGGCACGTGACTGGCACTTGAATCATATGGGGGGAGACTGACTAACTCGATTATGGGCCTCATCGCAAGGACCCCATCTAATTCAAGTAAGCCAAAAATCCCAGAAATCTAAACCATTTTAAATAAAAAGTGAAGGAAAACTTATTTTAAGGTTTGCATATAATCACTTGAAAAGTCGTAGTAAAACCTTATTAAAACATCGAGTCTTTTCCGAAAATTTCGGCAGAGTCTCCTTTGTAAAAACTGGCCAAAACGGGTACAAACATGAATATATGAATAAAGGCATCCCCAAGCGGAAGCTAGCACTTCGCCAATTAGCGGTCACAACTACGCAAGCAATATAATATACAACGCCGAAGGGCGAGGATCAAAACTCAAAAGGAAACTCAATAACATCAAGAAAACCCATAATAATACAAGCGCGACTCTAAGGTCGAAATAATATACACTGGTCTTCTAAGTCTAATAAATATAAAAGTCTGGTTGATTGAGTTTACTAGATATAACTGAATAAAATAAGGTACAATGGTGGTCAGGATACGAGTGAACCCACAGTTGGGATTCCTTAGCGCCCTACTGGGTTTTCACAGCAACTACCATACCAAATTTAAAAATTCTAAGGTGTTAATCAATCCTAAGTTAGGATCAAGCTAGAGTAACTAGACAATATAACATGTAATCAACCATTACAAGTAGTGAGCTAGGAATACAACCTTTGTAGACCGGTTATTCACTTCTAAAGCTCCGTGTTGACATCCCTTCACTGCGATGATGGATCTCCCGAACTCTAGTATGGGTTCCCTCGGAGAAATGAACAACCTTGCTCGAAGTTTTCGAGGCCGAAGATGATCTACGTTGAGGAGACTCAAACTCAAGCCAACCCTTCACTAGGTCATGAACTTTGTGAAGAGAACACCCTATAATACCCAAGCAAGTGTATATGATGATGAAATAGGAAGTGAGCTCACTTTAGATTTTAGTTTCTTACTCATTTCACCATTTTTCAAGAAGCTAGAGAGCTAGAGGAAGAAGATGAAGAAGAGCTCAAGAAGAAAATCAAGTTGTGAATTATACAACCATGGGTGAGTTAATATCATATATTAAACCCATATAGAGACTTAACCATGTGTTAGGATAATGGTTAGGTTAGTAAATATCTTAAGCAAGACAAATTAGTTGACTTGGTCAATGGATTCTATAAGCTTCTCCATGCTTCATCCATAAAATAATTTCCAACTAATTTGATTAACTTAATATAAATAAAACCCTCCATTATCATATAACATGGTCTGAGTCTCATTCACCCATGTTGCATGTGGCATCTAGCATGACACAAACTATATACACAAGTACATATCACATATATACTTAATACATAATCAAGTGAGAAAAACAATCTTAAGTGAGCCAATACTAGTTAATGTAAAGTAATATATCAAATATATAATTATACATTAAATCATTAAATCAACACTTCATCTAATGATCCGGTCATATCATATATAACCGACTAATATCTAGTGTATCAATCTATCGAATCAACAATTGATTCGATAACCCCGCTATATCACATATAACCGACCGATGATACAAATCGAGAGAATAGAATACGTATCTATACGCGTATTAATCTCGGTCCCACACATATCTCATATGTGCTCCTACTCCATTTCGCCTGAGCCAGGAAACCTCTGTGTAGGACTCTAAAGACTCGTCAATACGCCGGAAGTAGGTGATGATCATATCAAACACCTACAAGCCGCAAGAGGCATTCTAAACGTAACGGCCACCCGGGTATTGAGCGATCAGAAGATCAACAAGCAAGCCTGCTCATACTCCCGCGAATCCAATCTGTAACACTTACTGTACAGTCCGGTCTCTTCGTCTGATATGTTGCATATCTCGTCTAGGGGTGGTAAACGTCAGACCCCAGTAACTCGATAAGTCGTGCCAATGTGAGGCTCATAACAGGTTGAGAAACTACTGGTAACACTTACCAGTAAATCTCATAATCAACCCTGGCCAGGGACTTCATGTTATAGCCAATCGAGCACAGCACAACATCAACTCCCAATACCGGGAGAGACGAATCCCCTCCTATCGCTCATTGCCTCCATGTGACTCGGGACTGTACCCAAAAACCACCGTTTTGCACGTTCTCATGATCGTGGTAAGGTGGAAATCAAAGCACAGTGGGAATCACACAAGACTCTATAACGATCTCGGGTCGACAGACTAACCTGTACCAGTGTCACCAGAGAACTGCCATCTAACGTGAGGTATAATACCATCTAGGAGTTTTCGGCATGTCCGTACAGTGTACCCAGTCTCCACCGAGCACCCTTATATCATCTCTGATGTCAAACACCAATGGATATGGGATCATCCATTGCCCATCTACATAGGTCGAGAAGCTATACGCTAGTTTACTCTGGTATATCGATGCCCCGTCTCGATACACCCACGACTAGGGACATTAAAGGATGTACTTACAGACTACCTTTGTCCCACTTGTATGATCTCCATCATAATCTAGGTATTCAAGTACGCATCCTAAGGGCTTTACCAATATGTAACAGAGAGACAATCAGTGTACATGTTAAGATAAAGAGTAACCAGATAGCATATTATCATGTCGAGCAAGACAGTCCTCTCTATATATGTCCAAGCATCCACTACAATGTACATCTCATGTACAGTAATGGCCTCTAGGGCATACATATAACTAACAATCTCCCACTTCCACTAGAGCCATTATATAGCAGTAGTTGTAGTATCTCATACTCAACCATCCCATAAAAGTCTCTCTCTGGGAAAAGGCCTTTGTGAGTGGATCCGCCGTGTTGTCCTGTGAGCCTACTCTCCTAACCTCGATCCCCTGGAGATCAACCATCTCCATGATCAGGTGATACTATCTTAGAATATGTCTGGATCACTAATGGGACGGGGGTTCCTAGGCCTAAGCCATAACTCCATTGTCACACAATGGTAGGAACGAAGTTCATCTCATGAACTAATATATACCCAGACTTCCTCTTTGGTAGCGATGTATCCAGCCTTTATCATCTTGTTTGCCACGGTATCTAGCTTGGAACTTTTCTAACATACCGTCCCTCCACTGAGGGTAAATTCAATGCCTGTGACTGACATTCAGTCGACCTTACCACCCTGGAAGCTATCCAGTGATTCTCCCAGGATCGATTGATACCATCTCACTACACCTAGTGAGAATCCTAACATCCATTTAGATCTATCTCATAGATCCAAAACCCAGGATTTAGGAGGTATCACCTTGATCCTATATGGAGATTCCTTATGATAAGAGGAGATTGACCGAGCATAGCATAGGAAACTCCTTTCTTATCAAGAGTATGTTATCCACGTACAATACGAGGAAAACCACCACACTCTCTACTACCTTTTGTTTATATAAGGTTCATCTACCATTTTGATGAAGTCAGACGCTTTGACTACCACATCAAAACAGATGTTCCAACTCCGCGATGCCTGCTTTACCCCGTAAAGCAACTTGCACACGTTACTGCTGCTCCCCTATCAACGAAGCCCTCTAGCTGTGTACTTATAGACGCTCTCTTCTAAATCAATATTTAGAAAAGCAGTCATGACACCCAACCACCAGATATTGTAGTCATGGTATGTAGCAATGGCAAGTAGGATCCGGATGGACTTATGCATAGCTTCAGGAGAAAAGGTTTTATCATAATCCACACCTGGTCAATGACGAAAACCTTTTACAACTAGTCTAGCTTTGAAAGTCTCAACATTTCCATGTACACCAAGTAATTCTTCTTAAGATATACTTGATCCTGATGGGGATTTAACCCTTCAGATATAGCAATCAAAGTCCATACTTTGTTGGTGTATATGGATTCCATCTCAGATCGCTTAGCATCTAGCCATTCTTACAGAGTCTCCACTCTTGATGGCCTGCTCGAAACTAGTTGGGTCATCATCTCATGATGCAATCCTCGCTCCCGCTGTCATCGAGAAACCGAAGTATCTCTCAGGCGAATGAAGAACCTTACCTGATCGGCGGAGAGGCTGAGGTTCGTCGGGAGCTATTGAATCCTCCGGTTCTACCAAATCATCTGATGCAGTTTGTATAGCTGGAACTCCTTCCAGTTCTACCTCATGTCCACAAATTTGTTACCAAAATAAATTCCTTTTCTAAAAAGGTGGCATGTCAAGAAACAAAACACTTTTTGTTCCTTGGTGCGGTAGAAGATATTCCCTTGCGAATGCTTGGGATATCCAACAAACTTCCACAGAACTGACCTTGCCTCGAGCTTGTCCAGATTTTTCTTTTAGACAAAGGCCGGACAACCCCAAATCTTAACTTACTTAAGAGATGGGCTCTTCCCATACCATATCGCATATGGAGTGGTAGGCACCTGATTTGGTTGGACGATATTCAATAGGTATGCGTCTTCGCAAGTGCATAACCCTAAAAAGGAAATAGGCAACTCAATAGTACTCATCATAGAGCGCACCATATCTAATAGGATACGATTGCTCCGCCCCGATACACCGTTGTGCTATGGTGTATACGGAGGAGTAATGCTGAGAGAGAATCACATTCTCCTTTAGAATAGTGTAACATTTTAGAAAATATAAAATATTATTTTTGGAATTTAATATTAAAATAATATATTTCCCGAAAACTGCCCGATTTGCGAAATTGGGGTTTTCGAAAAGAATGTGTATAAATATATACCAATAATTGTGAAATAATTGGGGATTAAAATGATTTATTCATTTAAAAATATATTTAAAGGATTTGGCATTTTTAAAATTAATTATAAGCAAGTTTAAAATTTAACCCGATTAGTGCACTACTAATCGCGATTAAGCCAAATCCGTGTTTCTACAGTTTTTCAAGACTAGTGTACTATGGCATGTCGCATTCTGGTTACATGTTGTTTCTTGTGTTGTTTTGGGGTATTATATGATTTGGTTTTAAATAAATAAGGAAAGGGTTAAAAGAGAAAGGGTAAAAGGGTAAATAGTGAGTGAGGGTGAGAATAATAGAGGAAAGAGAGAGAGAGAGAGGGCAGCCATATTCATCCTCCCGCATTTGTTTTCATCTCCTCCTTCAACTCATTTCCCTCTACCTCTACCCCAAGATCCATCTCCAAACATTCACCTAAACCCTATACTCCCTTTACAAAACTTGATCCCCTCATTCTCCTCTACACATTGGACCAAGAAAAGTGAGATTTTGACAACATTGGCAAACTAAGGTTTATCTTGGGTTTCCCAAATGAGGTAATTTCTGCACCATTTGTATTGTATTTCATTCACCTTAGCATCCATACAAGATTAGAAGTGATATTGTGATGTTTAGTGAAGTTAGAAAATTCCAAGTTAGGGTTTGAGGGAATTTTGATTGGTTATGTGTAATTGAGGTCAGTAGAGACCTTATAACCCCTGTAGGGTTCGTATACTGACCAAAACATGAGACTTAACCCCCTGAATATGAACTTAGAAACCCCGACATCGGATAATTGTGTGGATTGTGAGGGTATTTTGGAATCTGGTAACACTCGGTGACCTGGAAAATTATTTAGCGAACACAGTGACACATGCAGGCACCCAGGAAGCTACCACAGAGACCTGAGCCCAAACCCACTTGAATTGGCTGCAATTTTATTCTTCCTGGCCACAATTTGCGGCCAGGCTGGGGAAGAACCCCTCCAGGTTTGGTCCCTGGCTCCTTTAGTAGTAAATTAGATCCCTCCTGTATGCAAAATTGGCTAGTTTGGCCTAGGTTAAAATCTGGAGCTAATTTTCAAGATTTCTGATTTCGTTTGCAGCTTTTAATGAATTTAGACTTGGTATTTGATATTGTGTTTCCGTCGTGTGGCGTTTGAACGTCCACGACTAAGGTTACTGATCGTGTTATGCATGCGAGGCTATAGGTTTTGACCTATGAGCGAAACGTGTGCCGTTTTGGTTTCCGACTTGATTTTAATACACAATTGCAATGTGTTATGATATCTAGGTACCCTATGAGGATTTCGTGATTATGAAGAAGAGTATGGTGATATCGATATCGGCAAGCTAGAGCAAGGTGAGAGGATCTATATCCACGGGGGAAGTCGGGTGGATGGCGTATAGCATCCCCGCAAGTTTTTGATGGAAACCGATTCATAGTAAATGGTTAAGGAAACCATTAATAGAAAACTATATATAGACTTAAATGATAGTTAATGAAACTATATTAGAAACTAAATGATAGTTATAAGTGATATGATACGGCTAATATGTGATGACGGGATTTGAGGATGATATTTGATGATATTGCCGTTTAGGGTACTATAGGACTAGATAGTCGACGTAGATGTGTCATCCAAACCATACATATTTCCAAGCTGAAGAATCGAATGCATCTTTTAAACAGATACCCTGAGGGACGTTACGGATTTTCAAATGATATCTTTTCTTTAAAAACATCGTAGCCCCTACTTTCAAAACTACAATTCGCATCTTTCAAAAGACTGTTTGTATGGTTCGGGTGTGTATGTTAGATTAGATAGTTATGCTTATAGTAAAGGTAGAATGTATTGTAAAATTGACCATTGTGAGATATAAATGCGATTAAAAGAGAATACGATTTGACGTGTGATATGATGATATGTAGGTATACGGATGCGAGTCGATTGAGATGATTGATACCTTGTCGGTCCCCTGATATGAGATTGTTATGGATGTGACCTGGGACATAGGTATATAGATAAATTTATATATGTTGTGAATCGTGAGTGATAGCCGTACGAGACGTTAAGTCCGTACCCTCCTCGTCTTATAGGTTGATGGGATCCCTGATAGCTTAATGCCAACGTACGATGATTTTCCGTATGTGATGAGTTTGACTTGAGGATTGATCCATACCCCTGACTAGAGGATGCCGTACGATGGAGTATACCGTACATGATGTTGTGAGGCTCGATGCCGATTGATAGATTCACCGACTCGATCATGTTAGGTGCGTATACCTTATAGCTTTTAGCTGATGATTTACCATAGGCCGCATTCATGTTTTTCGCATTGCATTACCATACCTGTGCTAGTACACCTGCACCATTATCGATGATGCGTATGTTATACTTACACAGATTGGCCGGCTCACACACCTCATCATCGATAATTGCCATGTCACTACACAGTAGAATTGCTGCAACAGGATATGACTCCTTGCATGATATACTTGCGCACATACATATTGTACACCATACTTGCGCACATACATATTGTACACCATACTTGCGCATATACATATTGTACACCATACTTACACACGTACATATTGTACACCATACTTGCGCACATACATATTGTACACCATACTTGCGCACATACATATTGTACACCATACTTACGCACATACATATTGTACACCATACTTGCGCACATACATTTGTACACCAGACTTGCGGACATACATATTGTACACCAGACTTGCGCACATACATATTGTACACCATACTTGCTCACATACATATTGTACACCATACTTGCGTACATACATATTGTAAACCATAATTGCGCAAATACATATTGTTCACCATACTTGCGTACATACATATTGTACGTCCTTACTTGCGTATATACACATATGCACCTTCATACGATATTGCATTCGATTTTGGTGATTTGGGAACCGCGTGATATATTTTAAAACTGGATTCATTTAAAAGAGCGGTTTTCCCTCGATATGTGCATATTACTGTACCATGTTGCATGATATACGATATGCTTACTTTTCTGTTATATGTCGCAGACATCATGCTTTACGCTTTTACGTATTGAGATATGTTGTTTTCATGAGATTTCTGGATTTGAGAACAGTGGCGATTTCAAAGGAAAGCATGTACTGTTTTAAAAACCCAGTTTCTCTTGATATGATATTTCAGTGCGTCCACCATGTGTTTTCTCGGTTCTTAGAGTGGCATGTGAAACCAGATTCGAGGAGCGGTAGGCACCGTCTGCGGGTACATGGTGGACCCGGTGAGGTGCCCTGGGGCAAGAAGACTCGTATATGTTAAACGGTGAGCCTGGCAGGGGAGCACTACCCATCGGTGATAGTATGTGGGCTCGACGGATATCCGGAGGATACCGACCGGAGTCGAGAGATGATATGGGCCGATCCGGACTGACGGAGCCCGTGGGCCGATCCGGACTGACGGAGCCCGAGAGATATGAGGATTTGCGTGTCGATGCTGGACACGGGTTTCATGATTTTGAGGTGTCGCGAGGGACACATGTTGATTTATATCCTCATATTTTCATGCATATGCTTTCATGCTATTTACATGCATGATGTTGTTGTGTCAGTGGTTGAAACGTGGACGAGATCCATATGCATACATACATTGATTATATAGGTTGACGAGATCTACATGCTTACATACATTGATTATATGGTTGGGCGAGATCCACATGCATACATGTATTGATTATACTGTTGGATGTTATGCACATGCTTATAGGCATTAACTACCTTGTTGGCACATATACAGACCCGGTCACCCTAGATATCATAGTATTACCTTCATGATATAGTGACTTAGAAGTCGTTGTTTATTCGATTTCTACTTGTTGATGTTTTTCTACTCACGAGTTGGCAACTCACCCCCGTTGTGCTACAGTTCTTGTTGGTTGACCGCATGGATCAGTAGCGGCATCGCTGGCACACAGTTATTTTCGGGTGATTTTCTTTGGTAGGTGGGATATTGAATCGTACCCACTCTTGTATTTTTATTTCATATTGTATCTATTCAACTCCATCAATCAAATTTAGTAATTGTATAAGTAATGAGACTTAGTGAGACTTGTGGTTGCGAGACTTAGAGCGAGGGGTTTTTCCGCTACTTGTGGTTTTGATGTCTTGCTTTTCTTTATCTTTGTAGTGATCTTCGCCGTTGGACGTCGTATACTTATATATATTGTCTTGCGTAGTTGTGATCCACCGTTTGGCGAAGAGCTAGCTCCCGCTTGGGGATGCCTTTATCATTATCTTGTATATGTGGTTTTGGATCAAAATATACAAAGGTGGTGCTGCCCAAATTTTTAAAAGACGAAATATATTTTCAAACTAGTAAATTTCACTTGCATTATTCATGTTCCTTTTCTATGCATTTAAGAAAACTTGATTTCATTATACCTTTATTTCAAAACTTCACCTCCTTTATTTTCTTTAAAATGGTTTAGATTTCTGGGTTTCAGCTTACTTGAATTACGTTACGAATTTAGACGTTGCGTGATTTAAGTGCTGGTCACGAGCTAATATTTCGGGTCTTGACAAAGTTGTTATCAGAGCGTTAGGTTTAATCTTGGTTCGAGTTTATGTTTGACTATGCGGAGTCTAGGGCGGGTATGTATTTCGGAACCTAGGCTTGACCTTACGGAACATAGACTTGAACGGGGGTATTAGACCCGAACTTTTGTTTCATAGGCTAACCCTGATTGATGGAGTAGGTAGCTTGAGTAAAGTGACGTACCATACGTATGTTCCGCGGCATATTTACTATACGATACTCCACTTAAGAAACCTTAGGATGTACATATTTTCGAGACTTATGATTCTCTCCTTACCCATGATTATACATCCATTTGAGATCCTCGATTTTATTTGTTTCCATGATCATATTCTCATTGATGCTGTTCCTTCTTATGATCATGTATCCATTCTGGATCTGTCGTTTCCTTTCATGCCGTTGATCTGTTTTCTTCGATACACGATTGAGGTTCCTGTCACCATGGTTTCAGCGCAGTTTGAGGTGTTGCTAATGATGCGGTCAGGGACAGCTCGTCTTGTACGAGGGCTGATCATTATGTTTTCTGGTGACATGCAAACGTATCGATGTAGTGTTATGTTGTGTCCTCTTATGGAAGCGAGTGCTTGGTTTTACACCGGATGATCGGGCCATTGTTAGAGCTTCCAGTTGCGAGAGGACTGTTGATATACAGCATACCTAAGAGATTTTGATGTCGCCTACCATGCAGACAGATGACCTAGCTGTTGCTGAGATGATGGGATGTAGCCTCCAGACTTTACGAGCTGAGATCGCTGGAGCTTCTAGGCAGAGATGCGGCAGATGATAACTAGTCTTTCCCGAGTTGGCGATGAAGGTGATTTGTCAGAATGATGCGCCGACGCAGGCACAGTTGAGTCGAAGATTTTCAGTGTGGAGAGTCTTACTCAGATCTAGAGCAGACCGATCCAAAGATGACCGATGATGTATC
The DNA here is from genome assembly GCA_030015575.1 of Agapanthus africanus. NCBI lineage: Eukaryota > Viridiplantae > Streptophyta > Magnoliopsida > Asparagales > Amaryllidaceae > Agapanthus > Agapanthus africanus. Next base: position 361,613,942 of record JASDDO010000012.1, read on the forward strand.
GTCTTTCCTGGAGGATTGAGGCATTGTTTAGCGTGCGGACGAAGGGTATTCGCATGTCGCCTAGGCGAAGCTAAAAAGTTCGAACAAGTGTCGGAAACCCATTTTTCCCAAGTTTAAAGTGTTCGGAGGAACATGCAGGTAATTCTGGGGACCCTCTACAAGAATGAAACCCTAACTCGACATGATGACCATGGAACCGCATTTGAACCTTAGGGTTTGTGTAAGTTTAGCGGTGTCATCAGTGAGGCTTGGGTTTGCCCTTCTACGGCTGGTCCAGAGGTACTGTGGTATGTACCAGATATTTTTAGACTGTGCTCGGGTGTTGAGCTTTCGGGAAATTATGGGACTTCGATGACTCGATCGAAAAGTTTGACGTCGTCCAGATATCATATGATAAGATATCAGCAAGCTGACCAGCTTTGGATAGAGGACCTCACCCAGATGCGTTGTGAGTTGATCAAGAACGGACGAGTATTGAGTATTCCTCCGATGATTGGGACGAGTTCCCGAGGACGTGTTTGGCCAGATATCTTCTACAGAGTGATGAAGATACAGAGTACGCGATTTCGAGTCCGTATGAGAGACTTCGGATTGATCGTGGCCGAGAACAGTAGCAGTACGCAGACAGCAAGACGTGACGTCGAAGCGGACGATGATAAAGACGAGTGGAGCCAGAGGTTCATGCGCGATGCTGGCGAGCTGTTGTTACTCCCCATCGAGATTAGAGATCTGATATGCATACAAAGGCGTTGGGATAAGGCCAGTTCCCGAGGAAATGTGTGCGGAACACGCAGATATCCAGACAACGAGAAAAGATTATGTAAGAGTACCAGCCTCCGTACAGTTCGGCATAGGCGAGATAGGAAGAGACCTTGAGCAGGATTCCTTCCAGGACACTGCAGCAATGAGATTTGCACCCAGGATCAGTTGTGTCACGTGTATTCAGAGGACCAGAGGCCGACGCCATTAACGTGTTGCTTTACGAGTGGTCGTGTTGATTGGCCGAGAGATGACCAGAGAAGTGCTAGGACGGAATCGTCCCCGTTAGCACCCCTGACTGGGCCGATGAGCCAATGAATTGCGAGATTGGTAAATCCACAGAGAAGATAAGGACCCAGAGACAGAGAACGCCAGACCGATAGCAGGATGCAAGCGGATGTTCTTGCTCTGCCAGTTTTAGGCGCACCAGTACTTTTTCGACATTGTAGGAGGTGTAACTCAATGTCATTTATTGCGATTTGCGTTTGTGATCCGAGTATCACGCTTCTATCGCTTGGATTTGAGTTTTGATGATTGAGTTTCATGATATTGTTTCCATGCACCATGGTTGCACCTACTGGGTATTTACATTTTGCGCATCGTTATCACACTTGATATATATTTTATACACCGTTGTGTTGATTTGCGATTTGTGCATATCTATTGCATTTGATGTCGATTTTGTACCTTCGTAGCTTGTGTTTATGATTTCATGGATTTCATACGGATGATGTGATTTTTGCACTCGGTATAGCTTATATGTGCTTGTAGTGTATTGATATATGTTTTGTGCACGCCGTTGCGCACGTTTATGATTCTATACACCTTGGTATACTCGGTGTTGCTTTTATACGCATTTGAGTTATGGATTTGTATTTCGTGCACTGGATGCACTGTATTCGAATTTCGTGCACTGGATGCACTATATTTGTATTTTATGCATTTGCTGCATCAGATTCGTATTTCGTACATTAGTTGCACTAGATTTGCATTTCTTGCATTTGTTGCACCGGACGGGTATTTGTGCATTTGTCGCACTGGATTTATACTCCGTAACTTGGTTGCACCCGATTTATGTCTTTAAGCATTTGTGTTACCAGATTTGTGTTTTTGTGCGCATTGGCACTTGCCGTTCGTTTTCGTGCATGCTACTGCACTATATGCTTATACGGACCCGACGCGCTTGGGTTGGATTTTGCGCATATTAGGCGCTTGATATTGGATTTTGTGCGCATCGGATGCACTTGAGTGAGATTGTACTCGTGCATATTGGATGCCCTTGTTGTAGATTTCATTTGTGCATGTTGAATGCACATGATTTAGATTTCTTTTGTGCATGTCAGATGCACTTGATTAGATTTTCGCGCATGCTGGGCGCATGATATGGGATGTGATTTTGTGCACACCGGATGCACTCGATAGGTATTTTCATTCGTGCATATTAGTTGCACTGGCTTGAGATTTCGTGTACTCTAGATGCAGTAGATATTGTTGTCGTGCACACCCGTTGCACTGGACAGATACTTTCGTGTACACCTGTTGCACTTAGTTTTGCTTTTGTGCATATTGTGGCACCTATATTTGAATTTGATTTCCGTATGCACCAGACGCACGCGATTATTGGATACACCTTTTGAGGCTGATTTTGGTTTTGAGCACCTTGTTTTCATGATAGGCACTATATTATGAAGTAGTTAAACAGGATTGACCAGATGACAGTACCTGAGTACTTTGCATGCATTAAAAGTTTACCAAGAGCTTTTTTGAAAAAGATCTATAGTATCGTTATTTCCTACGTGTCCGTGAGCGACACAAACGTTATAAAGGAAAACCTTTTGGGATATTTTGAAAACGACGGAACGTGTATTCAGGAAAACATATATGGACATATATTATTATTTTAAAAAGAACGTCCGTCGCTTATGTCGTGAGTTACGCATTCACGCGGCGATTTTGAAAGATTTTTGGATGAGTTTTATTTAGTTTTTGAAAGTTTATTTTCAGGGATGCGTACTATACACGTATTATAGTATTGGACTAATGTATATTGGATTTCTGATGATTTGCGTGACGCTTGACGGAGTTCGATTTTGAGTTTCGTATTCGTTTCCAGGCGCACGCGATGCGCGGTGCTATTTCTGTATCTTCCGTGATTTCGGAGCCCTGTCGATTTAAGTTGATCATTGAAATGTTTTATATTTTGGGGGTTTAAATTTAAATTCGGGGACCGAATTTATTTAAGGGGGGATGATTGTAACATTTCAGAAAATATAAAATATTATTTTTGGAATTTAATATTAAAATAATATATTTCCCGAAAACTGGCCGATTTGCGAAATTGGGGTTTTCGAAAAAAAAGGGGTATAAATATATACCAATAATTGTGAAATAATTGGGGATTAAATTGATTTATTCATTTTAAAATATATTTAAACGATATGGCATTTTTAAAATTAATTATATGCAAGTTTAAAATTTTACCCGATTAGTGCACTGCTAATCGCGAATAAGCATAATCTGTGTTTCTACAGTTTTTCATAGCTAGTGCACCATGGCATGTCGCATTCTGGTTACATGTTGTTTCTTGTTTTGTTTTGGGATATTATATGGTTTGGATTTAAATAAATAAGAAAAGGGTTAAAACGGAAAGGGTAAAAGAGTAAATAGTGAGTGAGGGTAAGAATAAAAGAGGAAAGAGAGAGGGGGGGTAGCCATCTTCATGTAGGGTTCCTAGGCACACTATAGAGGTCTCACAAGGCATCAACCATGCCAATTTCAAATTTAATGGGTGCCGAGAAACCCTAACGCGGATCTTAGACTAGAATTCTAGGCGAAATACGAAACTAGTTAACACTTTAACTAAAGAAAGAGGCTACAACCTTTGTAGATCCGGTTATCCACTTCCTTGGCTCCACGTAGGCGTCATCTCGCTGTCCATCTCAAATCCCGAACTCAAACGTCGGCTTCATCGGAGAATTGGGCGGACTAGGTCGTCGGCTTCGTGCCGAAGATGATCTACGTCGAGGCATCACTAGTTCAAGCTCCGACTTCACAAATTTGTGAAACTTGTGAAGAAAACACCCAAAATAACTTGGCAAGAGGTAGAGGGTGAAGAAATAGGAGGTAGGTTCACTTTAGAATTGGATTTCTCACTTTAGAACTCAAGTTGCCATTGATGGCATCAAGCTTTCTTGAAGAAGAAGATGATGAAGAAGAAGAAAGAATATGATAAGTGTTGAATTAAAAAGAAAAATAAATCAATACTTATCATAAGCTAACCAAGGTTAAGTGTAGAGAATAGACCATGGTAAATGGGAATGGTTAGGGTTAAGCAAGAAGACAAATGGTCTCTTTAGTCAAAGCTTCATGAAGCTTCAACAAGCTTCATGACAAAAAAGAAACCATTTTCTTATCTTTTATCTAAATAAATAAATATAGAAAGGATAAATAAATAGATGAATAATACAAAACCCTAACCATTGTCATAACCATGGTTTAATTCTTTGCACTTAACAAAATGATCAAGTATCATCAAACATGATACAAATGTGTGCACAAAAGTATATCACATATACTTCTTGCACATCAAGTGAGAAAATCCATATAAAGTGAACCAATACTAGCTAATGCAAAATAATATATCAAATATAAAATTATACATTAAATCAACACTTGGTTTAACGATCCGGTTATATCGCATATAACCGACTAGTATCCAATGTATCGATTTACCGAATCAATGATTCGATAACTAGGTCATATCGCATACAACCAATCGAAACATTTATCGCGAGAATGAAATGCGGTATCACATACACGCATTATTCTCGGTCCTGCACATATCTTATATGCGCTCCTATTTCGTTTCGCTTGAGCCAGGAAACCTCTGTGTAGGACTCTAAAGACTCGTCAATACGCCGGTAGCAGATGATGATCATATCAAGCACCCACAAGCCGCAAGCGGTCTGCTAAACGTAACGGCCATCCGGGTATTGAGCGATCAGAAGATCGACGAGCTAGCCCGCTCACACTCCTGTGAATCCAACCAGTAACACTTACCGTACAGTCCGGTCTGTTCGTCTGATATGTCGCATAACAAGTCTAGGGGTGGTAAAAGTCAGACCCCAATAACCGATAAGTCGTGCTGATGTGAGGCTCATAACGGGTCGAGAAACTAGTGGTAACACTTACCAGAAAATCTCAGATCAGCCCTTGCCAGGGACTTCCCTGTTACGGCCAATCGAGCACAGCGCAACATCAACCCCCAATACCGGGAGAGACGAAACCCCTCCTATCGCTCATTGCCTCCGTGTGACTCGGGACTGTACCCAAAGACCCCCGTTTTGCACGCCCTCATGGACATGGTAAGGTGGAGATCAAAGCACAGTGGGAATCACACAAGACTCTATGACGATCTCGGGTCTACAGACTAACCTGTACAAGTGTCACCTGAGAACTGCCATCTGACGTGAGGTATAATACCATCTGGGAGTTCTCGGCGAGTCTGTCCAGTGTACCCAGTCTCCACTGAGCACCCGTATACCATCTCTGATGTCAAACAGCAATGGATATGGGATCATCCATCGCCCATCTCATGGGTCGAGAAGCGTATACGCTAGTCTACTCTGGTATATCGATGCCCCGTCTCGATACACCCACGACTAGGGACCTTGAAGGATGTACTTATGGACTACCATGTCCCCACTAGTATGATCTGCATCATAGTCCAGGTAGTCAAGTACACATCCTAAGGGCTTTACCAACATGTAACCATAAGACAGTTTAAAGAGACTAGTATACATGTTAAGATAAAGAGTAACCAGATAGCATACTATCATATCGAGCAAGAAAGTCATCTCTATATATGTCCAAGCATCCAATATAATATATATCATCTGTACAATACTGGCCTCTAGGGCATGCATACAACTAACACTTCATTCTCCCCAATTTGTTTTCATCTCCTCCTTCAACTCATTTCCCTCTACCTCTACCCCAAGATCCATCTCTAAACATTCACCTAAACCTTATACTCCCTTCACAAAACATGATCCCCTCCTTCTCCTCTACACATTGGACCAAGAAAAGTGAGATTTTGACAACATTGGAAAACTAGGGTTTTCCTTCTCTTGCCCAAATGAGGTAATTTCTGCACCATTTATATTGTATTTCATTCACCTTAGCATCCATACAAGATTAGAAGTGATATTGTGATGTTTAGTGAGGTTAGAAAATTCTAAGTTAGGGTTTGAGGGAATTTTGAGTGGTGATGTGTAATTGAGGTTAGTAGAGACCTTATAACCCCTGTAGGGTTCGTATACTGACCAAAACCTGACTTAACCCCCAGAATACGAACTTAGAAACCCCAACATCGGATAATTGTGTGGATTGTGAGGGTATTTTGGAATCTGCTAACACTCGGGGACCTGGAAAATTATTTAGCGAACACAGTGACACATGCAAGCACCCAGGAAGCTACCACAGAGACCCGAGCCCAAACCCACTTGACTTGGCCGCAATTTGATTCTTCCTGGCCGCAATTTTACGCAAAGCTGGGGCAGAACCCCTCCAGGTTTGGTCCCTGGCTCCTTTAGCAGTAAATTAGGCCCCCCCTGTATGCAAAATTGGCTAGTTTGGCCTAGGGTAAAATCTGGAGCTAATTTTCAAGATTTCTGATTTCGTTTGCTGCTTTTAATGAATTTGGACTTGGTATTTGATATTGTGTTTCCGTCGTGTGGCGTTTGAACGTCCACGACTAAGGTTACTGATCGTGTTTTGCATGCGAGGCTATAGGTTTTGACCTATGAGCGAAACGTGTGTCGTTTTGGTTTCCGACTTGATTTTAATACGCAATTGCGATGTGGTATGATATGTAGGTTCCCCATGAGAATTTCGAGACGATGAAGAAGAGTATGGCGACATCGACATCAGCAAACAAGAGCAAGGTCAGTGGATTTATATCCACGGGGGAAGTCGGGTAGATGGCGTATAGCACCCCCACAAGTTTTTGATGGAAACCGATTCATAGTAAATGGTTAAGGAAACCTTTAGTAGAAAATGTTGGAGATAGTGCCCTCAAAGTCAATTATTGGATCGCAGGTACGTGATTGCAATGATTGAGGCAGGACCTATACCGATATGACAGTCTTGCTCGAGATGATAGTATGCTATCTGGTTTGTCTTTATCATCGTATACATGCTTTAGTTCACTATTGCATGATGATAAAGCCCATAGGATTCTTCTTGACAGCCAGCAGTATGATGGTGATCATATACGTGGGAGCTGGGGGTCTATAAGCACATCCTTAAAGTGTCCCTAGTCGTGGGAGTTTCGAGACAGGGCATCAATACTCTCGAGTTGACTAGTGTATACAGTCGAGACCCCGAAGAGAGGCGATGGACGGTCTCACAGGCCATTGGTGTCAGTTGGTTTACCTAAGATGTATACAGGTGCTCATTGGGTTAATAGTACACCGGACAGGACTAGCCGGGAACATGCTAGTTGGTATTATACATATCGTCAGATAGCAGTTCCCTGGTGACATGTGTACAGGTTAGTTTGTCGACCTGAGATCGTCATTTGTCTCGTGTGAGGTCCCACTGTGCTTTGATTTCTACCCTACCACGCTCAAAGGAGACGTGCAAACAGTTAGTTTTTGGGTACAGTCCCGAGCCATATGGAGGCAGTGAGCGGATCGTCGGGGATTCGACTCTCCTGGTATTGGGGGTTGATGTCGCACAGTGCACGGGTGGCCATCACTAAAAATCCTCGGCCGAGGTAGTGGAGAATTACTGATTTGGATCTGTAGATTCTCAGATGGTGATGGGCTTCATGCCGACACGATTTATCGCGTTATTAGGGGTCTGACTTTATCCACCCCCTAGACTCGATATGCGATACTCTTTAGACGAACGGACCAGACTGTATGGATATTGTCACTGTTAGGCTTAGTAGGGTTTATGGATGAGTTCGCTCGTCAGCTTCCCTTCCAATCAATACATAGGCAACCGTTACGTACAGCTTGTACCTCTGACGTGCTAGTGGTTATACCCAGTGCCAGTGTGTTGAAGAGTCATTAGAGTCCCCCACAGACTGTTTCCCAAGTTCGGGCGAAACGTTGTCGAGGCCGTATGGTTTTATGGCAGGGTTCGGAAAATGCACGTGCGTTTTCGCACGTGTCATTTTTCGGGCAGATAATACTGGTAGGCTTTGGTTTAAGCGGATCCCCGTATTATACTGTGTAGATATAATATTTTTGTCTCAGTTGCATTTGTATTCGGTCATAATACAAATGCGGATATGTTTATACTGTTACGGGGCTATCCTGAAATTCGTTTCAGGGTCGCTTTTGAAAGTTGCCAGTTTCCAGTTTTCTATCACCCGTCTTTAACATTCGGTTAAAGACGGATTTATCTTTTCTTGATGAGTGTGGAAGGCTCTAGATGTTTCTAGAAGCTAACTAGGTTGGTGACTAGGCTTGTGAGTCATTAGTGCATTGATTATTGCATTAATTGTTTTGATGACTAAGGGTTATGATTCATTGTTTCATTAAATGTGTTCATACAAGGTGTATTATGAATCATTCTTTCTCTTTTTCTTGTGGTCACCTTCCCTTCTCTTACACTCACCTCCCCTTCTTGTATAAGTGGACGGCCCCTCCCCTCTTGTGAGGACATGGTTGTTCATTTGAGGGAAAAGATTATGATAGTGTTTTGGTGTATGGAAATTAGATAACTACAATTCTCATTTCACCCGATTCAAATGGCAACTTCCTTAACCGTTCGTCCATAGTTTTGGACGTAACGAGACAAAGTGTTCTACTCATTCTCTACAACATCTTGGTCGTTTCTTTTAGCAAACGTGACGACCGAGTTGCCTCGGTTCAGAGGCGGGAGCCCGTTTAAAGATCCGTCGACGTGGTGCCATCTGGTCGACAAGACTGGAGATTCAGGAGATCGGAGCAGCCGCAACAAAGCGTGGGATGATGGTTGAAGACCGAAGGACTCGGATCGTTCGGTATAACATTTCTACCCACTTTGTAGTTTGTTCGTTTAGCTTTAATGGCAGATCCGGGTTATAGTACGCGATAGCGCCAGTTGTAAAAAGTTTTGTTCCGCATTTGTCGTCTGTAAGACGGCCGGGGCGCTACCGTGGACTTACAGTGGTATCAGAGCCTCACCATTAAGCTTTACTAACTTGTGCTAACGCGTTTAAAACATCGATCGAACGGAATTTCAAAACTGCAATTTTCTGGGTTAAAGTTTCTGTCGATTTTTAAAAGGGTGTAAAAATTATTTTGCATATCACAGAAAAGAGAGCAGGATTTTTTAAGACTTATGGTGAAATTTGGTCAACTGAAGCTTCCAAAGTGCCACGGAACCGCCGCGCAAACCCTAGTTTAGCCGCGGTTCCGCCGTCGTTTTGGAGCTACAGTAAACCATTTTTCTACAGTAGGTTCTTCTTGTAAAATTGTTGTTTATGGAATATTTCTTTTGGGCCCAAATTTTATTACTGTACAACAGATGTACGTGGGGCCCACTTCGGGAAGTTTTGTCGATCGAAATTTTAAACTTGTTAGTATGCAGTAATTACATTATATCTCCGACCGTGAATGTCATTCGAGCGGTAAATTGTGTCTAATTGCTATAGTTCTTTTAGATGGGTTTGCGAACGTGACATTCGCGTTGATGTTCTGTGTTGTGCTGTGATGTTGCGGATTTGTCGTGGTGGATAGCAGTGTGCAATGGTAGTGCTGTTTGGATTTAATTGTACATTTGATATTGCGGGGCGAGCGTCCAACATGTGGACTGCCGTCACTGCCTGTTTGTATAATATTCTTTTGGGACACGACCGGGTTGAGGTCGATGTACTTGTTGTACATTTTTTTTATTTCTGTACTAGGTTTACCCCGCGACAGAGTGCACGGATAGCCGGGTTCTGGAGGGCAACGGGTCCGTATCTCATGGCTTTGAGAGGCAGAGGGGCCTCACTCTAGAATTGGCAGACTATTCGCCGCACTCGTAGGGGTACAGGTTGACCCAAGGAGGGTGCTCAAGTTACCGGATTCCATGAAGTGCCGGGTGGTCCATTCATTTTGCTGTAGGGGGATGCCTCGCTTTAGGTTTTGGCGGGTAACTTGCCGCACCCGTAGGGGTCTAGGTTTCATTGCACAGGCTATCCACACGACCAGGGGAACATCGGGTTTCAGCAGCGGCTCTGTGAAACCCGGGGATCCCAGATTATCTGTATTGTTCTGTGATGCTTATTACTTTTCTGTAATGTTGCATATTATCACGCGTGGAGAGATTATTGTATATTGGTATATATACTATTAGATGTTGTATATGTTTTACATCCGCGCTAGTCCAGCCCCTGCTCTGTCGTTAGTTAAGTAACCTAACGGGTGATGACGGGACCCAGTAATGAATGCGGATGGCATATACGTACATTTTATTTTCGTTCTTTTCTGGTGTGATTGATTGATGGGACTGCATTTATTCTGATCAATGCAAGTATAAAACAAACCTATATTTGATGTTGTTGGAACAGTTTTAAAAAGTGTTATTACAAAGACGTTTCCTTTTGTTTTGCACAATGATATTCAGTTAGAATATCATGCACCTCATTCGACGAGGCAAGGGCCGAGATCCCTTCACCGGGAGTGACCCCTTGGGCAGAGGTTTACGTCAGGGTAATAACTTCACTATAGTCGATTACAAGTTGCTTTGCATCGCGATATTCAGTTAGAATATCCTGCACCTCATTACACGAGGAAAGAACCGAGATCCCTTCACCGGGAGTGACCTCTTTAGCAAAAGGTTTTCGCAGCTATATTTTTATAAAAAGCTATCAGGTTCCTTCAGTGATATCAAGTTCATTACGTTAAAGGTTTTTCGCCAAAAACCAGCCGTAGCCCTCCGTCATTTCTTTTGGGTATTCAGTAGTATTCAAGCTATGTATTTTGGCCAAAGTCGAGGCATAGTGTTTGGTAGCTGCTGGGTATTCATTTGTTGCATAGATAGATGAGTTGGTTTGGGACAGTCGTTCTGCCATTTTGGCCAAAGTCAAGGGCATGTGGGGGTGGGTTCAAATTGACCTGGATAGTGACGGGAAGAACTTGGCATGTGACTTATGAAATTTTGACCAAAGCCAAGGTCATAAGAGCATGGGGCAAAAATTATATCGGAAGTTTCTAAAGAAACTGAAACTTGCCGGGCATGAGCATACCTTCTGGAGTGTGATAACTTGAGTGGCTTCCATCAAGTTATCATGCGATGATAGTTGGATCCCGATTCCCATTGATGAGTTGGTTTACTCTTCAGGTGATCCCGGCTAATTCTTCTTTTAGGTTTGGAAGAGAATTTGAGAAAACAGTGGGAGGTTTCCTGATTAGATAAAGTGACAACCATTCTGATCTAGGTTAGAGTGCACGCAGAGTGTTTCTTTTCTCTCTCTCTCTTTGGAACCGACCTTTGACCGACCCTAGACTATGACTTAGTGACCAAGTTGACCGAACCTTCTTAAAATACTGGCTTTTGGATTGTCCGAGTTGCATAAGTCATTGCCACTCCTTTTACCCTTTGAATTTCTCAGAACACCCCATATTACTACGGATATCCACTTCCATTGGATAGATCCATCGTATGGTTATATACGAACTCGAAGGGACTTCTTCGAGGATGGATCCAGGTTTAGGAGAAATAGAATTGGTTTATTCAGTTGTCATTTATTATCACCTTCTCTCAGGTTGCGAGGGCTCCTTAGTTTAGGAGAGTACACCTATTACGCTTATTGGATAGTCTTCTTCTAAACCATAGGCAGGTGCCGAAAGGTAGGGAATGAAGAAAACAAATTAGCCTAAGTAGGGTGTACAGAAGGTAATAGCTAAAGACAAAATAAAGGGATTAGAACGAGGGCAAAGTAAATTGCGACTGTTACCATTCACGATCAAACCGCGCACTTCATCGCCACTCCTATTTTCACCTTTGCTTTTTCCCCAGTTCGGGAGAAATAGAATAAGGTATTATTCAGTTGCCTTTTATCATCACCTTCTCTCAAGTTGCGAGTACTCCTAGGTTTAGGATGGTACACCTATTATGCTTACTGGATAGTCTTCTTCCAAACCATAGGCTGGTGCCGAACGGCTGGGAAGGAAGAAAACCATTTAGCCTAACGATGGTGTATAGAAGGTAATGAATAAAGACAAATAAAGGGATTTGGAGAGATGACAATAAAATATACGGTTAAAGTCATGAATTGGATTATGGAAGAGGCATTACTAGGAATACAAGGATACCCTTACGAAACATTTTCATATTTCAGTGCATTGTTAAAGGAAAACTGATTTCCCGATTAGATACTTACTCCAGGGTATGTATTTACCAGGTATGATTCTCACATCTGTATGGTTTTACAGATGATGAGTGGGAGTAAGTTATTAGGAATTAGGTGATTATCCTCATTATATCGGAATTCGTTGTAATTGGTGATATTTGGGGAAGTCGCCTGGTTTTTGCCGGATGGCATGTATTTGGTTTTGAGTATCCGTTGTTGTGCACCAATTTCAAAATGATATATCTGTACGTTTATTTTTATAAAGTGAGATATAACTTTTTGATATTATGTCGGTGACATTTACCTGTATCATTTGACGATTGGGTAAGGAGCATTGAACAACGGAGTAGTTCTTAAACCATAAGTACAGTTTTCAACCTACGATGCACAGTTTTTGAGTTATTCAACTCAGCGGACTTATACAGAGTATTGTATGTTGTCTAGTATCCATAAGGACAAAAGGGTTGGTCCTCATACTCTGTTCTGTTTACTTGTAATTTCTCTAGTTTTTAGACAAGTGTTTCGTTGAAATACTATGTCTAAGTTTTGAGAAGTTGTGGGTATAAGAATAAAGTAGAGAACTAGGTATCACAAGTATCGAGATTCTTCAAAGAGATTGAAGATGTAGATTCTTGTGATTTATATTCAGTTGATAGTAATGATTTTGAGAAACTCGTTTCTCTTTCAGGTTACTCATAATTGGATGGATTCCTAAGTTGAGTAATGATGAGTAGCCACTTTCCATTAAGTTGATATGCACTAGAGACAGCTGCATGATTTGAATCTGGTTCCAATTAAATTAGTGTCTCTATTTCTATATCGTATATAGAATGGTTCATATCTTAACGATGTTAAGATACGGGGAGTTGTCCAGCTTATGCTTAAAACCAGACACTGGATAGATCAAGGCACATTTCTGTAATGGGGGTTTGTGGGTTGACCCTGGCTTTGACGAGGGTTGATTTTCTACCATCTGGAAGATCAATAGTGATATTGTTCTTGACTCGCCACAGTTTTAGCAAAATGGATTTTTTCAAAAAACAGTAATGGGAGTATGGTAGAACTGGAAGTGATTCCAGAACAGCAAACGATTACGGAAAATTTAATAGGACCTATATATTCAATCAGGTTTGACATTCCAATAGCCACTCCGCAGATATGGTGGGTAACCTCAGACACACGAGAGGTACTGTGGTAGCCTCAATGACGGTGACAGGGAGGTTCTTGTTTACCCAGACTTGACACTACTGTTGTTCCAGACTCTGGGACCCGGCAGGAGGATAAGTATAGCGTCGTTCTAAACTAGCTTTAGAAGTGCACGTATATATTATTCTGCCAGAGGGTTGTCGTAGTCAGTGGGAGCAGCGGAAGTATAGTGGGTAAGTAGCTTATGTCTATTTATAGGCTTGAGCAGATATAGCGGAGATAAGATCATCTATTTTTGATGTGAAAATCATGGGTTTGACTTCATCAGAATAGAGGATGGATCTGTTAAGAAGGTAGTAAGGTGTGATGTCCTGGTATTTGGATGACATACACAGAGTAGGAAGTAAAATTCCTATACTACGATCGGTTGTACCGTGGTCGTCACACAGTTGTTTCTCCACAAAGGATATGGATATAATATCAGACATTCTGGTTACTCGATCTATGGTTTTAGATCTAGATTAGAGTAGTTTCCCAATATGGGTACTTTGACAATATTCTAAAGAATAGATGACTCCTGGCATGGTGGTGTACCTGCAGGTGATGGAGTCACCCTCTCTAAAGGTGTCTTAGAGACTAAAGGAGAGAGGGATGTGCATGATTGGCAGATCACTTTCTTAGGCAATTGAGTCAATCATGAGATGTCAAGTACCACACCAGATGTTGTTTTTGCACTAGATACGATAAGTTAATATTAATCCAATCCTGGAGAAATATAAGGAAGCGGTTTTAGAACATAAGTGAATGTTCTACGGATTTGATGACGGCAGCCTCCTTCGGGAGACGGTTATCATACCAGGCTTCATAGGTGACATGAATGACAGATTGATTGTCAGAGTTATAGTTTTCCCTCTGACGAGGGACAGTATTATGGAAAGGTGGTCCAAGAGGATACTGTGGGAGGCTTGATGCTGGATACTGATTAGGTTCAGTTATCGATACAGTCTAAGAAGTTTGGATTTGGAGTTCATTTATGAACTAGGTCCCATCAGATATTCAGACATATTCTAAGACAGGTATTACTCGATTTGAGAGATGGCTTTCTCCGCGAACTTGAGATTAAGAGAGACATAGAAAGAAACATCAGGCGGATCCACTCACTGAGGCTATTTCTCGAACACAAGAGTTTTACAAACTAGTTTTGTGAAAAATGATTAGTAGAGGAGTTGGATGTTCGGTATCACACGGGATGTGAGTATGCGACATCACAATAATTAGCCTTAAGTGCAAGTGGGAGATTGTTGGAGATAGTGCCCTCAAAGTCAATTATTGGATCGTAGGTACGTGATTGCAATGATTGAGGCAGGACCTATACCGATATGACAGTCTTGCTCGAGATGATAGTATGCTATCTGGTTTGTCTTCATCATCGTATACATGCTTTAGTTCACTATTGCATGATGATAGAGCCCATAGGATTTTGCTTGACAGCCAGCAATATGATGGTGATCATATACGTGGGAGCTGGGGTCTATAAGCACAACCTTAAAGTGTCCCTAGTCGTCGGAGTTTCGAGACAGGGCATCAATACTCCAGAGTAGACTAGTGTATACAGTCGAGACCCCGACGAGGGGCGATGGCCGGTCTCACAAGCCATTGGTGTCAGTTGGTTCACCTAAGATGTATACAGGTGATCATTGGGTTATGAGTACACCGGACAGGACTCGCCGGGAACATGCTAGTTGGTATTATACATATCGTCAGATAGAAGTTCCCTGGTGACATGAGTACATGTTAGTTTGTCGACCTGAGATCGTCATTTGTCTCGTGTGAGCTCCCACTGTGCTTTGATTTCTACCCTACCATGCTCAAAGGAGACGTGCAAACAGGTAGTTTTTAGGTACAGTCCCGAGCCACATGGAGGCAGTGAGCGGATCGTCGGGGATTCGTCTCTCCCGGTATTAGGGGTTGATGTCGCACAGTGCACGGGTGGCCATCACTAGAAATCCTCGGCCGAGGTAGTGGAGAATTACTGATTTGGATCAGTAGAATCTCAGATGGTGATAGGCTTCATGCCGACACGATTTATCGCGTTATTTAGGGTCTGACTTTATCCACCCCTCTAGACTCGATATGCGATACTCTTTAGACGAACGGACCGGACTGTATGGATATTATCACTGTTAGGCTCAGTAGGGTTTATGGATGAGTTCGCTCGTCATCTTCCCTTCCAATCAATACATAGGCAACCGTTACGTACAGCTTGTACCTCTGACGTGCTAGTGGTTATACCCAGTGTCAGTGTGTTGATGAGTCATTAGAGTCCCCCATAGACTGTTTCCCAAGTTCGGGCGAAACGTTGTAGAGTCCGTATGGTTTTATGGCAGGGTTCGGAAAATGCACGTGCGTTTTCGCACGTGTCATTTTTCGGGCAGATAATACTGGTAGGCTTTGGTTTAAGCCGGATCCCGGTTTTATACTGTATAGATATAATATCTTTGTCACAGTTGCATTTGTATTCGGTCGTAATACAAATGCGGGTATGTTTATACTGTTACGGGGTTATCCTGAAATTCGTTTCAGGGTATCTTTTGAAAATTGCCAGTTTCCAGTTTTCTATCACCCGTCTTTAACATTCGGTTAAAGACGGATTTATCTTTTCTTGATGAGTGTGGAAGGCTCTAGATGTTTCTAGAAGGTGACTAGGATGGTGACTAGGCTTGTGAGTCATTAGTGCATTGATTATTGCATTAATGGTTTTGATGACTAAGGGTTATGATTCATTGTTTCATTAAATGTGTTCATACAAGTTGTATTATGAATCATTCATTCTTTTTATCATGTGGTCACCTTCCCCTCTCCTACACTCACCTCCCCCTCTTGTATAAGTGGCCGGCCCCTCCCCTCTTGTGAGGACATGGTTGTTCATTTGAGGGAAAAGATTATGATAGTGTTTTGGTGTATGGAAATTAAATAGCTACAATTCTCATTTCATCCGATTCAAATTGCAACTTCATTAACCGTTCGTCCATAACTTTGGACGTAACGAGACAAAGTGTTCTACACATTCTCTACATCATCTTGGTCGTCTCTTTTAGCAAACTTGACGACCGAGTTGCCTTGGTTCAGAGGCGGGAGCCCGTTTAAAGATCCGTCGACGTGGTGCCACCTGGACGACAAGACTGGAGATTCAGGAGATCGGAGCAGCCGCAACAAAGCATGGGATGATGGTTGAAGACCGATGACTCGGATCGTTCGGTATAACATTTCTACCCACTTTGTAGTTTGTTAGTTTAGCTTTAATGGCAGATCCGGGTTATAGTACGCGATAGCGCCAGTTGTAAAAAGTTTGGTTCCGCATTTGGCGTCTGTAAGACGGCCGGGGCGCTACCGTGGACTTACAGAAAACTATAGATAGACTTAACTGATAGTTAGAGAAACTATATTAGAAACTAAATGATAGTTAGAAGTGATATGATACGGCTAATATGTGATGACGGGATTTGAGGATGATATTTGATGATATTGCCGTTTAGGGTACTATAGGACTAGATAGTCGACGTAGATGTGTCATCCGAAGCAAACCAATTTCCAAACTGAAGAATCATATGAATCTTTTAAACAGATACCCTGAGGGACGTTACGGATTTTCAAATGATATCTTTTCTTTAAAAACACCGTAGCCCCTACTTTCAAAACTACGATTCGCATGTTTCAAAAGACTGTTTTTATGGTTCGGGTGTGTTTGTTTGATTTGATACTTATGCTTATAGTAAAGGTAGAATGTATTGTAAAATTGACCTTTGTGAGATGTAAATGCGATGAAAATAGAATACGATTTGATGTGTGATATGATGATATGATGGTATACGGATGCGAGTCGATTAAGATGATTGATACCTTGCCGGTCCCCTGATATGAGATTGTTATGGATGTGACCAGGAACATAGGTATATAGATAAATTTATATATGTTGTGAATCATGAGTGATAGCCGTACGAGACGTTAAGTCCGTACCCTCCTTGTCTTATAGGTTGATAGGATGCCTGATAGCTTAATGCCGCCGTACGATGATTTTCCGTACGTGATGAGTTTGACTTGAGGTTTGATCCATACCTCTGACTTGAGGATGCTGTACGATGGAGTATACCATAGGTGATATTGTGAGGCTCGATGCCGATTGATAGATTCACCGACTCGATCATGTTAGATACGTATACCTTATAGCTTTTAGCTGATGATTTACCATAGGCTGCATTCAAGTTTTTCGCATTGCATTATCATACCTGTGCTAGTACACCTGCACCATTATCGATAATGCGTCTGTTACACGTACACAGATTGGCCGGCTTACACACTTCATCATCGATAATTGCCATGTCACTACACAGTAGAATTGCTGCATCAGGATATGACTCCTTGCATGATATACTTGCGCACATACATATTGTACACCATACTTGCGCATATACATATTGTACACCATACTTGCGTACATACATATTGTACACCAGACTTGCACACATACATATTGTACACCATATTTGCACACATACATATTGTACACCATACTTGCGTACATACATATTGTACGTCCATACTTGCGTATATACATATATGCACCTTCATACGATATTGCATTCGATTTTGGAGGTTTGGGAACCACGTGATATATTTTAAAACTGGATTCATTTAAAAGAGCAGTTTTCCCTCGATATGTGCATATTACTGTTCCATGTTACATGATATACGATATGCTTACTTTTCTGTTATATGTCGCATACATCATGCTTTACGCTTTTACGCATTGAGATATGTTGTTTTCATGAGATTTCTGGATTTGAGAACCGTGACGATTTCAAAGGAAAGCATGTACTGTTTTAAAAACCCGGTTTCTCTTGATATGATATTTCAGTGCGTCCACCATGTGTTTTCTCCGTTCTGAGAGTGGCATGTGAAATCCGATTCGAGGAGCAGTAGGCACCGTCTGCGGGTACATGGTGGACCCGGTGAGGTACCCCGTTCAAGAAGACTCGTATATGTTAGACGGTGAGCCTAGCAGGGGAGCACTACCCATCGGTGATAGTATTTGGGCTCGACGGATATCCGGAGGATACCGACCTGAGTCGAGAGATGATATGGGCCGATCCGGACTGACGGAGCCCGTGGGCCGATCCGGACTGACGGAGCCCGAGAGATATGAGGATTTGCGTGTCGATGCCGGACACGGGTTTCATGATTTTGAGGTGTCGTGAGGGACACATGTTGATTTGTATCCTCATATTTTCATGTATATGCTTTCATGCTAATTACATGCATGATGTTGTTGTGTCAGTGGTTGACACGTGGACGAGATCCACATGCATACATACATTGATTATATGGGTAGACGAGATCCACATGCATACATACATTGATTATATGGTTGGACGAGATCCACATGCATACATGTATTGATTATACTGTTGGACGTTATCCACATGCTTATAGGCATTGACTACCTTGTTGGCACATATACAGACCCGGTCACCCAAGATATCATAGTATTACCTTCATGATATAGTGACTTAGGAGTCGTTGTTTATTCGATTTCTCCTTGTTGATGTTTTTCTACTCATGAGTTGGCAACCCACCCCCGTTGTGCCATAGTTCTTGCAGGTTGACCACATGGATCAGTAGCGGCATCACTGGCACACAGTTGTTTTCGGGTGATTTTCTTTGGTAGGTGGGACATTGTATCGTACCCACTCTTGTATTTTTATTTCATATTGTATCTAGTCAACTCCATCAATCAAATTTAGTAATTGTATAAGTAATGAGACTTAGTGAGACTTGTGGTTGCGAGACTTAAGCGAGGGGGTTTTCCGCTACTTGTGGTTTTGATGTCTTGCTTTTCTTTATCTTTGTGGTGATCTACGCCGTTGGGCGTTGTATACTTATATATACTGTCTTGCATGGTTGTGATCCACCGTTTGGCGAAGAGCTAGCTCCCGCTTAGGGATTCCTTTACCATTATCTTGTATATGTGGTTTTGGATCAAAATATACAAAGGAGGTGCTGCCCAAATTTTCAAAAGACGAAACATGTTTTCAAACAAGTAAATTTCACTTGCATCATTCATGTTCCTTTTCTATGCATTTAAGAAAACTTGATTTCATTATACCTTTATTTCAAAATTTCACCTCCTTTATTTTCTTAAAAAGGGTTTAGATTTCTGGGTTTCAGCTTACTTGAATTACGTTACGCCTTTAGACGTTGCGTGATTTAAGTGCTGGTCCCGAGCTAATATTTCGGGTCGTGACAAATAGTCCAAGAATTCCGTGCTCAAGTATTCTCGTCCCTGATTACATCAAAGGACATAATACGTATACTCGTTTTTGTTTTCTACTTCTAACTTATATTCTTTGAATTTCTCAAAAGCTTCAGACTTGTGTTTCAATAGGAACATATGTCCGAATCTTGAGAGATCATCAGTGAATATAATGAAGTACAAAGAACCGGTCCTGGCATGTGTAGACGGGGGACTTACATACATCATCATGTATCAATCCCAAGAGTTCATTAACTCTTTCTCTGTTTCCAATAAACGGAGCAATGGTCATCTTATCTTTGTGACATGACTGGCAAGTTTCACAAGATGTAAATTCAAACTAATTTAAATATGCATCTTAATGTAACTTAGCTAGTTGGGTCGTATTGATATGACCTAGTCTACAATGCCTCAAGAAGGATTCGTTCATTTCTGAATTCTTCCTCTTGTGTGTGTTCTGTACGTTAAGAACCGTGGTTTGATTTAGAACGTATATGCTTTTAGATAACGCGCCTAAACCGATCAACTCTTAATATAGGAAATGTTCAAAACAATATCCAACAATACAAAATTATATGCTTCTTTACTAAATAAAGAGACTGATATGATGTTGTATATCAGGTTCGGTATCTAATAACATTCGTTCAGAATCAATGTATTTGGTAAAACAGGGTGATAACAGCCAACACTTTGGCTGCAACAATTGCACCGTTTCCAATTCTTGAAACTTTATCATTCATTCTCAGTTTTCTATCTATCTGTAGCCCATGTAACAGATTACATATGTGGGATCCTGATCCGGCATCACTTACCCAGGACGTAGAGAATACTGAAAAACAGTTCTCGGTAATGAACACACCCGAAGAAGATGCATCAATATGCACTTTCTTCGTTTGGGTGGCACGGGAATTCTGGTAATCCCCTATTTCTTGCTCGGTCTTATAACAATTATAAGTTGGAGCGAGACCAACGTTCCACGGCTCAGTATAACAAGCAGGTTCGGTCAATACATCCGTATTATTATCTTGATTAAGGCGTGACATGGTCGCTACCTAGAGAGAGAGAGAAGAAAACACTCAGCGTATGCTCTTGCAAGATTAGATTGGTTATTATTTTATCTAATCAGGATGGCTCCCACTGTTTTTATAAAATCTTCATCCAAACCCTAAAAGGAAAGACTAGTAGGGATTAATTACACCCTATAATTTCGCCAATCTTCCAGTAAGGCCAGTACTGGTACTTTGAGGGAGGTTCCGTGCTTTCGCACAGACCTAATTAAAGTAAACCTCGTTTTCCCAGGGGCGTAACCCCATTGACACCTTTCTAGACACCTACTTGATCGGCTAATTGTAATGTGTAAAACTCTCCCAGGAGTAACAATTACTCACAGTGGATATCGGGATCCAACTATCTCATAGAAGGTATGCAATTTCATTGCAAATTTCAACACTTGAAATTCCCGATAATATTTTTCCCCTAGCATCCTATGACCTTGACGAAAGCCAACAAACTATAGGCTGCTAGTTAAGTTCAACCTGTACATTTCTTGATTGAATTAAACCCACTCGCACGACCCTTGACGAAAGCCAACAAAGTCGCACGACTACTCTAACTCAATCGCATCATATTCTTTTGCAGATAAGTATAAATAGCTACCTCAGACTACGCCTTGACGAAAGCTAACAATAGTAGCACGAATACTATGAAGTTCTTATCTGAAATGACGGAGGGCTACGACAGGTTTTTAAGAAAACCTTTTGCGTAATGAACTTGATATCATTATAGAATCGAGTGATTTTGAAAGGGAGTGTTTTTTAGGCTTTTACTAGTTTGCTAAAGAGGTCACTCTCGGTGAAGGGATCTCGGCTCTTTCCTCATCGAATGAAGTGCAGGATATTTCACAAATACCACTATGCAAAGCAAAAGACTATAAAAGCAATCAAAAGACAAACCGAGTTTGTAGCATCTGCTAGTTTCTCTAAAGAGGTCACTCCCGGTGAAGGGATCTCGGCTCTTTCCTTATCGAATAAGGTGTTGGATATTCTACAAGGAATACCACTATGCAAAGCAAGAACTAGAGCTACCCGTTTTTAAAACAAGTTTCTACAATATCTTTAAGTTTCTTTTCTTTCATTAATCTTATTAATGAAGTCTCATCATTTAAGTTACCTAAACATCACAGATAAATACAACGTACGCTTATACCATCCGCATTCGCCTCGATGTCCCGTCATGCACCTTTAGGTTAGGTAACTAATGGCAGAGCGGGGCAGGGATAGCGCGGGTGTAAAACATAAGCACCGTCTATATAATATATCATATATACTATATACAATATCTATCTCAACATATCAAATGATCACATCACAGATATCGCAGCAGAAAACAACATATGAAATATTTTATATACTAGGATTTCCGGGCTTTATATTAAGCCTGTATAAAACACGGATTCCATGGTCATGATGAATAGCCAAACCCACATCCCTAGACCCCTACGAGAGCGGTAAGCAACCCTACCAATTCTAGAGTTAGGAGACCCGGTATCGACGCCTCGAGATGGTCTCCCACTGGACTCTAGAACCCGGTTACTTGTGCTCCCCTCCTTGGGTCTATCCTAATGTGGAAAAGTAAATAATATACAATGGTGACATCATCCTCAACCCGGAAGTGCCCCAATAAAAGAATATTACATACAAGTTTTTACATGAATGAAAATGAAAAACTCTCATCTCACATAAAACCCCCGGCTATTCAAACACGACGATCCAATACAATATATCCCAGCAACACATAACATCACATGTCATCTAAGTAAGTAAATATGCGTATTCCAATTGTCGTTGACATATAGCAACGAAACCAGCGATACACCACATATTACACATACGGTCGCAGAAAAGAAAGTGAAAAACTATAACAATTGGAATCCGCACTGCCCTTAGACATCATAAACCCGGAATATCACATATTCTGGATTTCATGCCTAACAATGCAAATTTTACATTTAGGTCTCAACCATGAAAACACTTTTCAAAGGAAGTCGGGTAATTCAACAAGATTCCCGATTCCGTCCGAGGCAGAAATGTTAAACTTGCATGCAACTAGATAGATTCCAATTATTGTATCCCATCACATGATATCCGAATGACGTTAAACTTTTCGATAGATTCATCAAAATCCCACAATTTCCCGGCAGCTCAACACTTGAGCACAATTTTAATAATACGCGGAACATGCCGCAGTACCTATAGACCAACCGTAGAAGGGCAAACCCAAGCCTCACTCATGTCGCCACGGAACTGCGGCAAACCCTAGGGTATGTCCGCGGTTCCGTGATCCAAAAAGGTCGAGTTAGGGTTTCATTCCTCTAGAGGGTCCACAGAATTACTTGCATGTTTTTCCGAATACGTTAAACTTGGAAAAATGGGTTTTTGACATTCGATCAAACTTTTTAACTACGCCTAGACAACATGTGAAAACCCAAATACAATGTTAAATTACGAATACGAAACATTCCGAATTGTTTATATTGTAAGATTACATCACATGCAAAATTAGCAAAAACAAACAACACCTGAAACATCAAAACCAAGTCTTTGGAACACACACAAAATTTCAGGGGGGTGTTCGGATTTGGCCGAGATCATGGAGTAGGTGGCCGGCCAAAATTTTCCAGAATGCACTGAAATTTTAACTGTGTCTATGATATATCTCATACATCACCCTGTACTTGTTTTAAATTTTTTTTTGAGGCCGTTTAAAAATCGAAAGAATGCAGGTTTTGATGTTTAAAGTTTTGGAGCTATTTCGGTTTCGTAATCTAACAAACACCGTCTAATACACTAGCCCATCTATGATACCACTGTTGGGATTCCTTAGCACCCTACTAGGTTTTCACAGCAACTACCATGCCAAATTTGAAAATTCTAAGGTGCTAATAAATCCTAAGCTAGGATCAAGCTAGAGTAACTAGACATTATAACATGTAATCAACCATTACAAGTAGTGAGCTAGGAATACAACCTTTGTAGACCGGTCCTTCACTTCTAAAGCTCCGTGTTGACGCCCCTTCGCTGCGATCATGGATCTCCCGAACTCTAGTACGGGTTCTCTCGGAGAAATGAACAACCTTGCTCAAAGTCTTCGAGGCCGAAGATGATCTACGTCGAGGAGAGTCAAACTCAAGCTAACCCTTCACTAGGTCATGAACTTTGTGAAGAGAACACCCTATAATACCCAAGCAAGTGTATAGGATGTTGAAATAGTAAGTGGGCTCACTTTAGATTTTAGTTTCTCACTCATTTTCACCATTTTTCAAGAAGCTAGAGAGCTAGAGGAAGAAGATGAAGAAGAGCTCAAGAAGAAAATCAAGTGGTGAATTATACAACCATGGGTGAGTTAATATCATATATTAAACCCATGTAGAGACTTAACCATGTGTTTGGATAATGGTTAGGTTAGTAAATATCTTAAGCAAGACAAATTAGTTGACTTAGTCAATGGATTCTACAAGCTTCTCCATGCTTCATCCATAAACTAATTTCCAACTAATTTGATTAACTTAACATAAATAAAACCCTCCATTATCATATAACATGGTGTGAGTCTCATACAACATGTTGCATGTGGCATCTAGCATGACACAAACTATGTACACAAGTACATATCGCATATATACTTAATACATAATCAAGTGAGAAAAACAATCTTAAGTTAGCCAATACTAGTTAATGTAATGTAATATATCAAATATATAATTATACATTAAATCATTAAATCAACACTTGATTTAATGATCCGGTCATATCACATATAACCGACTAATATCTAGTGTATCAATCTATCGAATCAACATTTATATCGCATATAACCGACCGATGATACAAATCGCAAGAATAGAATACTGTATCTCATACACGTATTAATCTCGGTCTCGCACATATCTCATATGTGCTCCTACTCCGTTTCTCCTGAGCCAGGAAACCTCTGTGTTGGACTCTAATGACTCGTCAATACGCTGGCAGTAGGTGATGATCATATCAAACACCCACAAGCCACAAGAGGCGTGCTAAACGTAATGGCCACCCGGGTATTGAGCGATCAGAAGATCAACAAGAAAGCCTTCTCATACTCCGGCGAATCCAATCAGTAACACATACTGTACAGTCTGGTCTCTTCGTCTGATATGTCGCATATCTCGTCTAGGGGTGGTAAACGTCAGACCCCGGTAACTTAATAAGTCGTGCCGATGTGAGGCTCATAACAGGTCGAGAAACTACTGATAACACTTACCAGTAAATCTCAGAATCAGCACTGGCCAGGGACTTCATGTTATAGCCAATCGAGCACAGCGCAACATCAACTCCTAATACCGGGAGAGAAGAATCCCCTCCTATCGCTCATTTCCTCCATTTGACTCGGGACTGTACCCAAAAACCACCGTTTTGCACGTTCTCATGAACGTGGTAAGGTGGAAATCCAAGCACAGTGGGAATCTTACAAGACTCTATGACGATATCGGATCGACAGACTAACCTGTACTAGTGTCACCAGAAAATTGCCATCTGACTTCAGGTATAATACCATCCGGGAGTTCTCGGCGAGTCCGTCCAGTGTACCCAGTCTCCACTGAGCACCCGTATATCATCTATGATGTCAAACACCAATGGATATGGGATCATCCATCGCCCATCTACATGGGTCGAGAAGCTATACGCTAGTCTACTCTGGTATATCGATGCCTTGTCTCGATACACCCATGACTAGGGACATTAAAGGATGTACTTACAGACTACCTCTGTCCTACTAGTATGATCTCCATCATAATCTAGGTAGTCAAGTACGCATCCTAAGGGCTTTACCAACATGTAACAGAGAGACAATCGGTATACATGTTAAGATAAAGAATAACCAGATAGCATACTATCTTGTTGAGCATGAAAGACCTCCTAATATATGTCCAAGCATCCAGTACAATGTACATCTCATGTACAGTAATGGCCTCTAGGGCATACATATAACTAACACCCACCTACCAAAGCAATCACCCGGAAGAAGCGGTGTGCCAGCAAAGCCGCCAAGAAAAAAACCTTTATGGCAAAACCTGCAAGAAACTGTGGCACAACGGGGGTGAGTTGCCAACTCGTGAGTAGAAAACATCACAGAGCAGAAATCGTATGTATAACTCAATCCTAAGTCATACGATCATAATATATAACCTGAAAATGATGTAGCCTGAAGCATCTAATATTGGCATGGGTAAACATCTATACATACGTGTAATACCTAGTGCTCGTATCAGTGCTTCAGGTAGCAACATAATACATATATGCTGTATGAATGCATGAAAACAGAATACATCTAAATGAGAAAACTGTTTTCTTATCTCAAAGAGAGATTTCTGTATAAAACCAAAGTATCATTAATGAAATCAACAGAAAAATCAGTGTCTAGCATCGACACAAAATATGTATATCTATATATCTCAATATCTGGGGCTCCGGCAATCCGGACTGGCCCGTATCATCAAATCTCAATATCTAGGGATCCGGCTATATGGATTGGCCCATACTCCGATCGGTATCCTCCGGATATCCGTCGAGTCACAATAAAATCACTGGTCGGTAGTGCTCCCCTGCCTGGCTCAACTATCTTGCCCCGGGGTACCGCACCGGGTCTACCATGCACCCAGAAAAGGTTCCTCCTCCTCGAATCGGGTGTATGATATCGCTCAAGAGCCGAGAAAACTTATGGTGGACTCCTCTCAAATCATATCATGAGAAAAACGCAACTTGTATTTTAAAATGATAATAAGTTTATAAAATCCTTGCGGTTTCTCCAAATCCATAAATCTCATGGAAAGTACGAAATCCCAAAATGAAGAGTCAATAATAATGAATACTGGGCTCCGGCAATCCAGACTGGCCCTATAATATTGCATGACAAATGAATATATAAATATGCATGACATATCACAGTAATGAATGCTATATTTAAACTAGCACAGTAATGATATATATCAGAACTATCAGCTAGCAAACGATAACATGAAATAATATTCTCTAAAGTACGTGACATGTCAATTACCGATGATGATGTGTGTGAGCCGGCAAGCAGGTGTACGTGTGGTATACGCATCATCGGTAATGGTGTTGGTGTCCTGACAGCATGGTATCATAATAGCAATAAAAGCACAAGCATAAGCATGCAATGCGATATGAACAACAAGAATATATGGCAAATGAATAATAAATGCATCAATAAAGAATATACATTATAAATACGAGTCATACAGTTTGGCATTGAAATAGCACGAATTGTGCTGTTTAGAAAGTAGGGACTACGGTGTTTTTAAGAAAAGGTACGTCCTTTGAAATATCCATAGTATCCCTTGGCCTGTTTTTAAAATATTCACGATTCATTAGTTTTGAAATAAGTATGACTCGAGTCCAGTCTAACATCTACTAACTAAACTACAGGTCTAAACTGACAGACTAATCGAAAAGGGTAAGGAAAATCACCTAAGTCTGAGTCGATATATATATCTATATAATAGTCGGTGATCCCGCCTCAATAATATCACGAATGATACAATATATAATATTGCATCCTCAAGTCAAGAGTGTGGATCAAACATCATAATTATCTCGTACGGTAAATCCATCGTACGACATCCTAAATCTGGGTACGGGTCGAATATCACATTAATCCCATTATTCATCCGGTATCCTTATCATCATATATCATGAACTGGGGGTATTGATCTACAGTATAGTACATTCTGATACCATCAACATATATAAATATATATATATATATATATGCGTGTGTATGAAAACACAACGCCTAAAAACCCGCTATAAACTCATGTCGTATCTCATAATACGAACCAAATCACATCACCGATCTCGTGGCATCATGTCCAATCTCATCGACTCATCTCTAAGTACCATGTACTATCCTCATTATCCAAGTATATATATACGTATATATATATACACACTCACATACACATATGTATATATATATATATATATCCCTATATACGCACAAGTAATAAAATGTATGCGTGTGTGTGTGCGTATGTGTGTAAAAACTACTCTAGTGTTTCGCGACTAACACTAAACTATAACATTAACTTCTAAGTAAACTAAACTAACCCATCGACGCCTAAAGTCTATTTTACAAATCAATTAGTCTCACAATGCACAAATAAGTATATATAATATATATGTATCATATACTACACTACGAACTGCGGGGTTACTATACGCCATCCACCCGACTTTCCCCGTAGATATATATCTATTCACCTTGATCCTTGCTTTCCGGAGTCGATGTCGCCATCCTCTTCTTCATCATCCGAAGTCCACGTGGGGGTACCTACATATCACATATAGCATCATAAACAGAAATCACGCACGAAAACCAAAACGTTGCACGAATCACACATAGGTTAAAACCTATAGTTTATGCATGCAAGAATAACCAAGCCACTATCGACGATTGACGTACATGTTGGGTTCCTGGGCACTCTAACAAGGTTCTACAAGGCATCAACCATGCCCGATTCAAAAAAAATAGCCGTGCCGAGCAACCATAACCAAGATCGTATACTAGAGATTATGCGAAAACTAGCAAGTTAAACATTTTAACTACAAGTGAAAGGGATTACAACCTTTGTAGATCCGGTCCTTCACTTCTAAAGATCCGTGTTGACGTCCTTTCGCTGCGATCATCGGGATCCCGGACTCTAGCGATGGTTTCTTCGGAGAAATGAGCGGGCTAGGTCATTGACTTCGAGGCCGAAGATGATCTATGTCGAGGAGACTCAAACTCAAGCTCCATCTTCACTAGGTCAAGAACTTTGTGAAGAGAACACCCTAAACAAAATGGCAAGTAGTAGAGGATGATTAAATAGGAAATGGGTTCACTTCAGATTTGGATTTCTCACTCTAAATCTTCACTTGAAATTTTTCTAGAAAGCTTTCTTCTTCTTGAAGAAGAAGAAGAAGAAGAAGAGAATAAGAAAGAAAAATGAATTATTTAAAATGAATAATCAAGTGAAGTCTATTATAATGCAACCATGGGTGACTTAACCTTTGTAGAGACTAAACCATAGTTTTAGTTAATGGTTTGGTTAATAAAAATCTTATGCAAAACAAAATGAGTGGACTTTGTCAAACATGCTTAAAGCTTCATGAAGCTTCAAGCCAAGATAAAGAAAGCCACAATTTTGTTTTACC
Organism: Agapanthus africanus; assembly: GCA_030015575.1. Classification (NCBI taxonomy): domain Eukaryota; kingdom Viridiplantae; phylum Streptophyta; class Magnoliopsida; order Asparagales; family Amaryllidaceae; genus Agapanthus; species Agapanthus africanus. Next base: position 361,642,740 of record JASDDO010000012.1, read on the forward strand.
AAAATAAATAAAAACCCAAAACCATTATCTTAAATATGGTGTAAGTCATACACACACCCAAGTTTGCATGTATCATTAAACATGATACAATCTAGTGCACAAAAATATATCACATATACAACTTGTGCATATCAAGTGAGAAAGTCAATCTTAAGTGAACCAATACTAGTTAATGTAAAGTAATATATCAAATATATAATTATACATTAAATCATTAAATCAACACTTGATTTAACGATCCGGTCATATCGCATATAACCGACTAATATCTAGTGTATCAATGTATCGAATCAACACTTGATTCGGTAACCCGGCTATATCACATATAACCAAGCGATGATAGAATACAGTATCATATACGGGTATTATTCTCGGTCCCCACATATCTCATATGCACTCCTATTTCGTTTCGCTTGAGCCAGGAAACCTCTGTGTAGGACTCTAAAGACTCGTCAATACGCCGGCAGTAGGTGGTGATCATATCAATCACCCACAAGCCGCAAGCGATCTTCTAAACGTAACGGCCACCCGAGTATTGAGCGATCAGAAGATCAACGAGCAAGCCTGCTCACACTCCTGCGAATCCAATCAGTAACACTTACCGCACAGTCCGGTCTGTTCGTCTGATATGTCGCATATCTCGCCTAGGGGTGGTAAATGTCAGACCCCAGCAGCTTGATAAGTCATGCCAATGTAAGGTCCATAACAAGCATGAAACTACTGATAACACTTACCAGTAAATCACTGCAACCCTGGCCAGGGATTTCCAGTTATGTCCAGTCGAGCATAGCGCAACATCAACCCCCAATACCGGGAGAGACGGATCCCCTCCTATCGCTCATTGTCTCCATGTGAATCGGGACCGTACCCAAAAACCACCTGTTTGCACGACTCAGTAGAGCCATGGTAGGATGGAAATCAAAGCACAGTGGGAGACACACAAGACTCTATGACGATCTCGGGTCAACAGACTAAGCTGTACCAGTGTCACCAGAGAACTGCCATCTGGCGTGAGGTATAATACCATCTGGGTGTTCTCGGCGAGTCCGTCCAGTGTACCCAGTTTCCACTGAGCACCCGCATACCGTCTCTGATGTCAAACACTAAAGTATATGGGATCATCCATCGCCTATCACATCGGTCAAGAAGATATACGCTTGTATACTCTGGAATATCGATGCCCCGTCTCGATATTCTCACGACTAGGAACATTGAAGGATGTACTCATGGACTACCCAGGCCCTACTAGTATGATCTACATCGTAGTCCTGGAAGTCGAGTACACATCCTAAGGGCTTTATCAACATGTAACAGAGAGACAATAAGTATACATGTTAAGATAAAGAGCAACCAGATAGCGTACTATCATGTCGAGGAAGAAAGTCCTACCTATATATGTCCCAGCATCCACCACAATATACATCTCATGTACAGTAATGGCCTCTAGGGCATACATATAACTAACAATCTCCCACTTATCCTAGGGTCATCTGTAGCAGTGGTTGCAGTATCTCATACTCAACCATCCCATATACGTCTCTCTCTGGGAAAAAGCCTTTGTGAGTGGATCCGCCGTGTTGTCCTCTGAGTCTACTCTCCTAACAACGATCACCCTGGAGATCAACTATCTCCATGATCAGGTGATGCTGCCTCATAATATGTCTGGGTCACTGATGGGATCGGGGTTCCTGGGCCAAAGCCACACTTCCATTGTCTCACAATGGTAGGAACCTAGTTCATCTCATGAACCAATATACACCCAAACTGCCTCTTTGGTAGTATCTTTGATAGCGATGTCACCAGCCTTTTTCGTCTAGTTTGCCACGGTATCTTAGCTTGGAACTCTTCCAACATACTGTCCCTCAATTGAGGGTAAAGACAATGCCTGCGACTGACATTCAGTCGTCCTTATCACCCTGGGACTTTTCCAGTGATTCTCCCCACGGTCAACTTATACCATCTCACTACAACTAGTGAGAATCTTAACATCTAATTAGATCTATCTCATAGATCCAAAACCCAGGATTTAGGAGGTATCACTTTGATCCTATATGGAGAATCCATGTGATAAGAGGAAATTGACCGAGCGTAGTAAAGGAAACTCTTTTCCTATCAAGAGTATGTTGTCTATGTATAATACGAGGATGACCACCTTACTCTCTACTACCTTTTTGTATATACAAGGTTCATCTACTATTTTGATGTAGTCAAACTCTTTGACTACCACATCAAAACAGACGTTCCAACTCCGCGATGCCTGCTTTATCCTATAAAGCAACTTGCACACGTTTTCGCTGCTCCCACTGTCTATGAAGTTCCCTGGCTGTGTACTTATAGACGCTCTCTTCTAAATCAATATTTAGAAATACAGTCATGACACCCAACCGCCAGATATCGTAGTCATGGTATGTATCCATGGCAAGTAGGATCTGGATGAACTTAAGCACAGCCACTGGAAAAGGTTTCATCATTATCCACGCCTGGTCGATGACGAAAACCATTAACAAGTCTAGCTTTGAAAGTCTCAACTTTTCTATCTATTCCAAGTAATCTTCTCAAGATATACTTTCTTCTGATGGGGATTTAACCCTTCAGATATAGCATCCAAAGTCCATACTTTGTTTGTGTACATGGATTCCATCTCAGATCGCTAAGCATCCAGCCATTCTTACAGAGTCCCCACTCTTGATGGCCTGCTCGAAACTAGTTGGGTCATCATCTCATGATGCAATCCTCGCTCCCACTGTCATCGAGAAACCGAAGTATCTCTCAGGCGGATGAGGAACCCTGCTAGATCGGCGGAGAGGCGGAGGTTCGTCAGAATCTATTGAATCCTTTGGTTCTACCAAATCATCTGCTATATTTTGTATAGCTGGAACTCCTTCCAGTTCTACATCATAACAACTAATTTCTTCATAAGAAATTCCATTTTACAAAGGTGGTATGTTGAGAAACAAAACATATTTTGTTCCTCTGTTAGGTAGAAGATATTCCCTTGCGAATGCTTGGGATATCCAACAAACTTCTACAGAACTGACTTTGCCTCGAGCTTGTCCGGATTTTGCTTTTAGACATAGGCCGGACAACCCCAAATCTTAATAAACTTAAGATATGGGCTCTTCCCATTCCATATCACATATGAAGTGGTAGGCAAAGGATTTGATTGGAACCCTATTCAATAGGTATGCAGCTTCACAAGTGCATAACTCCTTAAAAGGAAAAAGGAAACTCAGTAGTACTCATCATAGAGCGCACCATATTAAATAGGGTGTGATTGCTCCGCCCCGATACACCGACATGCTGTAGTGTATGCGGAGGAGTAATGCTGAGAGAGAATAGTCCAGGAATCCCGTGCTCAAGTATTCTCCTCCCTGATCACATCAAAGGACATAATACTTATACCCGTTTTTGGTTCTCTACTTCTAATTTACATTCTATGAATATCTCAAAAGGTTCGGACTTGTGTTTCAACAGGAACATATGTCTGAATCTAGAGAGATCATCAGTGAATGTAATGAAGTACACGGAACCGGTCCTGGCATATGTAGACTGGGGACCTTCATACATCCCTATGTATCAGTCCCAAGAGTTCACTAACTCTTTCTCTGTTTCCAGTAAACGGAGCTGTGGTCATCTTATCTTTGTGACATGACTGGCAAGTTTCATAAGATGTAAATTTAAACTGATTTAAATATGCATCTAAATGTAACTTAGCTAGTCGGGTCGCATTGATATGACCTAGTCTACAATGCCTCAAGAAGAATTCGTTCATTTCTGAACTCTTCCTCTCGTGTGTGTTCTGTATACTAAGAACTGTAGTTTGATTTAGAACGTCAATGCTTTTAGATAACGTGCCTGAACCGATCAACTCTTGATATAGGAAATGATCAAAACATTATCCAACAATACAAAATTATATCCTTTCTTTACTTATAAAGAGACTGATATGATGTTATATATCAGGTTCGGTATCTAATAACATTCGTTCAGAATCAATGTATTCTGGTAATACAGGGTGATAGTGACCAACAGACTTGGCTGCAACACTTGCGCCGTTTTCTGTCTCATGAAACATATCACCCGTTCTCAGTTCTCTACCTTTCTGTAGCCCATGTAACAGATTACATATGCGGGATCCTGATCCGGTATCTAATACCTAGGATGTAGAGGATACAGAGAAACAGTTCTTTGTAATGAACACACCCGAAGAAGATGCATCATCATGCACTTTCTTTGTTTGGGTGGCACGGGAATCCTGGTATTCCCCTAATTCCTGCTCTGTCTTATAACAATTATAAGTTGGAGCGGGACAAACGTTCCCCAGCTCAGTATAACAAGCGGGTTCGGTCAATACATCCATATTATTATCTTGATTAAGGCGTGACATGGTCGCTACCTGGAGAGAGAGAGAAGAAAACACTCTGTGTGCGCTCTTGCAAGATTAGATTGGTTATATATTTTATCTAATGAGGATGGCTCCCACTGTTTTTTTCAAATCCTCTTTCAAACCCTAAAAGGAAAGACTAGCCGGGATTAATTACACTGTACAAGTTCGCCAATCTTTCAGCCAGGACAGTGCCAGTTCTTTGAGGGAGGTTCCCCGTGCTTTCGCACGGACCTAATTAAAATAAACCTCGTTTTTTCAGGGGCGTAACCCCGTTGACACCTTTCTAGACACCTACTTGATCGGCTAATTGTAAAGTGCAAAACTCTCCCAGGAGTAACAATTACTCGCAGTGGGTATCGGGATCCAACTATCTCATAGAAGGTATGCAATCTCATTGCAAATTTCAACACTTGAACCTCCCGATAAAGGTTTTTACCCCAAGCACTTATGACATTAACTATGGTGAACAAATCATAAGCACTAGTCAAGATCTACCCGTCAATTCGTTATTAATTAGACCCACCCACATGACCCTTAACTAAGGTCAACAAAGTCGCACGACTGTCCTAATTAATCGCATCATATGCGGTGTAGGAAGACATCACTTAGCTACCGTACACTGTGCCTTGACTATGGTCAACAAACACAGCACGAATACTAAATACTCTACTTCCTAAAATGACGGAGGGTTGCAGATCGTTTTTAAGAAAACCTTTAACGCTTTGAACTTGATCTCGCTGCAGAATCAAATGGTTTTAAATGGAGTGTTTTTGAGGCTTTTACTTGTTTCGCTAAAGAGGTCACTCCCGGTGAAGGGATCTCGGCTCTTTCCTCGTCGAATGAGGTGCAGGATATTGACAATACCACTATGCAAAGCAAGAACTATAAAAGCAATTAAAAGACAAACCGAAGGTTGTAGCATCTGCTAGTTATTGCTAAAGAGGTCACTCCCGGTGAAGGGATCTCGGCTCTTTCCTTATCGAATAAGGTGCTAGATGTTCTACAAGGAACACCGCTATGCAAAGCAACAACTAGAGCTACCTAATTTTTGAAATTCGATTCCACAACATCATTTAGGTTTATTTTCTTTCATTAATCTCATTAATGAATGTCCCATCATTTAAGTCCACCTAAACATCACAGATAAATACAACGTACACTTATGCCATCCGCATTCGCCTCGATGTCCCGTCTGCACCGATAGGTTAGGTAAGTAACGGCTGAGCGGGGCAGGGCTAGCGCGGGTGTAAAACATAAGAAACGTCTATATAATATATCATATATACTATATACAGTATCTATCTAAACATATCACATGATCACATCATAGATAACGCAGCAGAAAACAACATATGAAATATTGGATATACTAGGACGTCCGTATTATATTTTGAGCCCCTATAAAACACGGATTCCACGGTCATGATGAATAGCCAATCCCATACCCCTAGACCCCTACGAGAGCGGCAAGCAACCCTACCAATTCTAGAGTTAGGAGACCCGGAATCGACTCCTCGAGATGGTCTCCCACTGAACCCTAGAACCCGGTTACTTGTGCTCCCCTCCTTGGGTCTATCCTAATGCGGAAAAGTAAATAATATACAATGGTGACATCATCCTCAGCCCGGAAGTGCCCCAATAAAAGAATATTACATACAAGTATTTTACATGAAGGAAATAAAAAAACACTCATCTCACATAAAAAAAACCCGGCTATTCAAACACGACGATCCAATATAACATATCCAGCAACACATAACATCACATGTCATCAACGTAAGTAAATATGCCCATCCCAATTGTCGTTGACATATAGCAACGAAACCGAAGATATCACATATTACACTTACGGTCGCAGAAAAGAAAGTGAAAAACTATAACAGTTGGAATCCGCAACCTCCTTAGACATCGCATACCTAACCAAATGAATTTCTTAGACATCGCATGCCTAAGAATTATAAACCCCGCATTTTAGTCTCATTATCGAAAACTCTTTTCAATATCAAGTCGGGCAATTCAACAAGATTCCCGACATCCTGATCGAATGCTCGTCGCAAACTTTAGTAGACGGCCGCACCCCCGGATGCCGTCGACGAAGTGCACTAAGGTGGAACACCGCTACCGCGAGCACCCGAACGGATGCTTTTGGCTACGGGGTTCTCCTACAGTCACTTGGTCGGGGCTATGGGGCATGGCTGTCTATTAAGTTTACCCGGCGAGTATCCGCGTACGCTACGTGAGTGCAACGGACTTTTGATCACATCAAAATTCCGTGGAAACCGATCATATGAGACCGAACTGCTAGATTTATAACATTCAAATTAGTTATCTCATAACTACTTGTGGATTCCAAATATTGTATCACATTCCAGATAAATAGACAATGTTAAACTTTCCGATTGAATAATCAAACACCCATGTTTTCCCAAATAGCCCAACTCTTGAAATAAGTTTAAAAACATCCATTTCATGCCACAGTACCAACGGTCCAGCCATAGAAGGGTCTAGCCAACGCCTCACATGTGGCATGCCGTACTGCCCCAAACCCTAAGGTTCAAAAGACAGTTCAAGACGGTCAGATAATTGAATTAAGGTTTGTTGTCTTCTAGAGGGTACATCGCGTTACTTGCACGACTTAGAACGTTCTTAAACTATGGAAAAATCCAACACTTGGAAATTTTCCGGCAGGGAAAAAAGTGAGCTATTGATATCCGGTCGAACTTTTTAACACTTTCTAAAATTACCCGGAAAAACATAAACGAAGTTAAATTATCCGATCGAATCAATGAATCCCAATACATCCCAGAAAACTCAACACTTGAGTATAAATTAAAAATTCCCAGAAGAATCAGAAAACACATACGGAGGTTACTGTGCAAAATACAAAGAATGATGTGATTGTACGGCCACGGAACCGCCGCAGGAGCATGCTCATGCCGCGGTTCCGCGGCGCTTTGATCGACTTAGGAGCACGTGCAGCACAGTAATTCCTAGAAAACCCTGCTAATTTTTCTGAGTATTTTTAATTCACAAAAAATCACAATTTTAAAAAATGTCCAGAGAAGGGTATTATCGGGGTTATCCAGGTTCGATCGGACTACTAACTTCGTCTAGACTTCGCCTAAAGCTCTAGCTTGTCTCTGATACCACTGTAGGGTTCCTTGGCACTCTAACAAGGTTCTACAAGGCATCAACCATACCCGATTCAAAAAAATAGCCATGCCGAACAGCCCTAACCAAGATCGTATACTAGAGATTATGCGAAAACTAGCAAGTTAAACATTTTAACTACAAGTGAAAGGGATTACAACCATTGTAAATCCGGTCCTTCACTTATAAAGCTCCGTGTTGACGTCCCTTCGCTGCGATCATCGGGATCCCGGACTCTAGCGATGGTTTCTTCGGAGAAATGAGCGGGCTAAGTCGTTGACTTCGAGGCCGAAGATGATCTACGTCGAGGAGACTCAAACTCAAGCTCCGTCTTCACTAGGTCAAGAACTTTGTGAAGAGAACACCCTGAACTAAATGGCAAGTAGTAGAGGATGATGAAATAGGAAATGGGTTCACTTTAGATTTGGATTTCTCACTCTAAATCTTCACTTGAAATTTTTCTAGAAAGCTTTCTTCTTCTTGAAGAAGAAGAAGAAGAAGAAGAGAATAAGAAAGAAAAATGAATTATTTAAAATGAATAATCAAATGAAGTCTATCATAATACAACCATGGGTGAGTTAACCTTTGTAGAGACTAAACCATAGTTTTAGTTAATGGTTTGGTTAATAAAAATCTTATGCAAAACAAAATGAGTGGACTTTGTCAAACATGCTTAAAGCTTCATGAAGCTTCAAGCCAAGACAAAGAAAGCCACCATTTTGTTTTAGAAAAATAAATAAAAACCCAAAACCATTATCTTAAATATGGTGTAAGTCATACACACACCCAAGTTTGCATAGATCATCCAACATAATACAATCTAGTGCACAAAAATATATCACATATACAACTTGTGCACATCAAGTGAGAAAGTCAATCTTAAGTGAACCAATACTAGTTAATGTAAAGTAATATATCAAATATATAATTATACATTAAATCATTAAATCAACACTTGATTTAACGATCCGGTCATATCGCATATAACCGACTAATATCTAGTGTATCAATGTATCGAATCAACACTTGATTCGGTAACCCGACTATATCACATATAACCGAGCGATGAAACAAATCGCGAGAATAGAATGCAATATCACATATTGGTATTATTCTCGGTCCCGCACATATCTCATATGCGCTCCTATTTCGTTTCGCTTGAGCCAGGAAACCACTGTGTAGGACTCTAAAGACTCGTCTATACGCCGGCAGTAGGTGGTGATCATATCAATCAACCACAAGCCGCAAGCGGTCTGCTAAACGTAACGGCCACCCGAGTATTGAGCGATCAGAATATTAATGAGCAAGCCTGCTCACACTCCTGCGAATCCAATCAGTAACATTTACCGCACAGTCCAGTCTGTTCGTCTGATATGTCGCATATCTCGCCTAGGGGTGGTAAACATCAGACCCCAGCAACTTCATAAGTCATGCCGATGTAAGGTCCATAACAAGCATGAAACTACTGATAACACTTACCAGTAAATCACTGCATCCCTGGCCAGGGATTTCCAGTTATGGCCAGTCGAGCATAGCGCAACATCAACCCCCAATACCGGGAGAGACAAATCCCCTCCTATCGCTCATTGCCTCCATGTGAATCGGGACCGTACCCAAAAACCACCTGTTTGCACGACTCGGTAGAGCCGTCGTAGGGTGGAAATCAAAGCACAGTGGGAGACACACAAGACTCTATGACGATCTCGGGTCAACAGACTAAGCTGTACCAGTGTCACCAGAGAACTGCCATCTGACGTGAGGTATAATACCATCTGGGAGTTCTCGGCGAGTCCGTCCAGTGTACCCAGTCTCCACTGAGCACCCGCATACCGTCTCTGATGTAAAACACCAATGGATATGGGATCATCCATCGCCCATCACATGGGTCGAGAATATATATGCTAGTCTACTCTGGAATATCGATGCCCCGTCTCGATATTCTCACGACTAGGAAGATTGAAGGATGTACTCATGGACTACCCAGGCCCCACTAGTATGATCTACATCATAGTCCTGGAAGTCGATTACATATCCTAAGGGCTTTATCAACATGTAACAGAGAGACAATAAGTATACATGTTAAGATAAAGAGCAACCAGATAGTGTACTATCATGTCGAGCAAGAAAGTCCTACCTATATATGTCCCAGCATCCACTACAATATACATCTCATGTACAGTAATGGCATCTAAGGCATACATAACTAACAGTACAAACGTGAATCGACCGAGTCAAACCTAAATACTAAAACCAAAGTTAAAACGAAATCGTAAAACAATGCAGCAACTCAAGAAAATGGTCCCAGATTTAATCCTAGGTGTAATTAGCCAATTTTGCATATGTGGAGGGTCTAATTTACAGATAAATGGACCAAAGTCCAAGCACGAACCAAAAAGGAAGTAGCTAGGCCGCAATTTGCGGCCAATGAGGTTAAATCTGCGGCGTGGATGAAGTATTTTGGGCTCGGATCTCTAGGTTAGCTTTTAGGTTGCCTGCATGACTCACTGTGATCGCTAAATAATTTTTAGGTCACCCGGGTTATAGCAGATGTCAAAATAGCATCACCAAAGTTTACAAAATACGATATCGGGGTTTCTAAGTTTGTAAATTGGGGGTTTACTCTCAGGTTTTGGTCTTTAATCAAACACCACAGGGGTTTAGGGTCACTATTAAGCCTCAATTGCATCTTTAGATTCAATTCAAACCCAAACCTCTTCTAGGAATTTTCTAAGTTCATAAAACTATACTAAATCGATTCTAAACATTTATGGATGCTTAAAGAATTGAAATGTTACACCAATGGTGGAGAAATTACCTCATTTGACAACTCATGAATTTTCTTGAGTTGCCTCAAGTCTTCAAAATCCAATTTTTCTTGGTCCAAAGTGTTTGTAGTGGGATTGTGCACATTTTTAATGAAATGGAGATGATATTTTGAGATGGAAATGTGGGTGTTTGTGAGGATGAAGAGGAGAGGAAGATGGGGGCAGCCATGGGAGGAAGAAGAGGGAAATGATCAAGGAAAAATGATGAGGAATCAATGGAGGCCATGGTCAATTGACTCCTCACCTCTCTCTCTCTTCTTTCCCATGCCCATACCTCTTATTATATTCTTATTTCCCTTTTCTTTTCTTTTGTTCTTTTTTCTTTTCTTTTCCAAAATTCTAAAACCAAGCATGAAGAAAAGGAAAAAGCCATGGTAGGAAAAATGTAACAAATGTGAAAAAAATGACTTGGTGCATGTCACATGCACAAAACAAGCTTAATGCACGATTAGCGATAATTAATCGCGATTAGCATTAAAATGGAATATAATTAATCATAAAAAATTTATAATTTTTTTAAATTATATAAAACACCTTCATTTCCGAAACTCCTATAATTTTTCAAATATTCCCCAATTTATCGGTATTTAATTATACCGCAATATCAAAATATTCAAAATATTTATTATTTAATTATAAAAATTCCCAAAAATAATATTTTATTTTTCGGAAATATTACAATCTTCCCCCTTAAAGAAATTCGGTCCCCGAATTTAAATTTAAACTCCTCAAATACCAAAACATTTCAGTAAAATGATCAAGTCTTCGGGGCTCCGAAATCATAAATACATAAAACATATTGTAGCGCAATGCATGCGCATGAAAAATGAGCGTATAACTCAAAATCAAAACTCCGTCAAGCATCCCGCAATCATCGGAGTCATGGTGAAGACACCAATGTCAAAATCCAATACGAAACCTACATGATATACATCAAGCTATACATGTAAACATCATTAAAACATCTGAAAGAAATGCATGCCAAACCTTTCATGTTGTTGTGCGATGCGCGTATCACTGCACAGTGGCGGACTTCTATTGTAGGAAATATATATATATATATATATATATATATATATATTGTTTAACATACACGTCCCGCCGTTTTTGAAAAATAATTTAGAAGGCTTTCCTTAGTTAAATGTCTCGTGTCATCTCGGTCACGTAGATGAATACTGAGACTATAGTTCCTTTTTGGAAATCCCTTCGATAACTATCAATGCATGAAAAAATAAATTCATGTACTGTCCTCTGACCAGTCCTGCCCAGTACTAAAACAAATCGTAAATATCATAAAAACGTACTGCTCCACAAGAATCAATCCCAAAATGTTCATAAGAATGCGACGTGCGTTGTAAGTCCATGTTGCCCACCCCGGTTCTTACGTGGTGGCAGAATAGGTAAAAAACGATTTTTTCTTAAGGCAACATGGACTAGAAACAATAGGATCTTTGCTAAACAAAAACCTAGCAAACTAACTACAAGTTTAGGTACTCGGTTAGGAGGTTATACCTTGGTCTTGAACTCCTTCTCTTCTTGCTCCTTGGAGTGGTTTGAACGGCTCCTCCTCGTAGTCTTCTCTTTGCCGAAGAAGGATCCATCCGAGGGCCTCTACCTTGAGCTCCTATCTCAACCTAGAGGTAACTAAAGTTCTTGGCTTGCTAAACCTTGAACCCTAGAATGAGTAGAGAAGAGTTATGGTGGTTTTATCTCAAGAGCTCATGGTTCTCAACACATGAGAGATGAGAGCTTTGAGAAAGGAAGAGAATGAGCTAATGGATGAGAGAGAGAGTGAGCAAGTGAGAATGCGAATAGCTTTTTTTACAACCATGCTCCCAAAATAAGAATAATGATAATAATAATAATTAAGAAATTATGATGGTTAGTTTATGAATGACCATTATCATTTCATCATTTAATGCATTTAAAAGAAACAAGAAGCATCTTTGAAATGAAATGATGATGGTCAACATGTCAACAATAGTCAACTGGTCCACCAAAGTCAACAAGTCAACAAAAGTCAAATGGTCAACCTAACCATGGAACAATTATCCTTAATTAATATTATTAATCATATTTCTCATTCTCATTAGGGTTTGGAAAAAATCAACGGTCAACAACCCTAATGAGAATCCTCTGCCTCTGTCAACTGTGCATACACACCCACACCCGTTTTTCGAGGAACACGAATACAATGAGATAAAACCAATCCCAAAACAATACTAGGATCTGGCTTAAACCAAAGCCCACTAGTAATAACTGCCCGGACAGCAAACGTGCATAAGTGCGCGGATGTGAACGAACCCCGTCGCAAAACCATGCGACCTCTACTCTGTTTTGCCCAAAGGCGAACAACCCTATGTGTGGGACTCTAAAGACTCGACACTACGCTGGCAGCGGGTTTAACCACAGGCCGCAAGCGGTACTAACTATACGTAACGGTCCCCAGGTAGATGCCGATAAGAAGACTGATGTGGTGAACCTATCGGAACTCCAACTGAGCCTGAATGTGACAATCTCCGTACAGTCCGGTCTGTTCGTCTGAGAGTATCGCATGTCGGGCCTAGGGGGCGGTAAACGTCATTCCCCTAATAGCGGTACAAGTCATGTCGGAGTGTAGCCCAGAACACCCAGAGATAACACAGGAAACGCTACCTGTATATCTCGCTTACCCTGGCCATGGACTTTGTTTAATAGATCTCCTAGACACTGCGCGATATCAACCCCCAATACCGGGAGAAACGAATCCTGTCTAACCGTCACTGCCTCCAAGTGCTTCGGGACTGCACCCAACTACTACCTGTTTGCACGACTCATTTGAGCCGTGGTAGGGTAGTAATCTAAGAACAGTGGGTACACACTCAAGGCGAAGTGACAGTGTCAAGTCAACGGACTATGTTGTACTTATGTCACCTTGGAACTGATAACTGACGATAGGTATAATACCAAACCAACAGTTCCCAGCGATTCCTGTCCAGTGTACTCGTAACCTAACGAGCACCTGCATACTATCTCCAATACGACAGACCATCTCCCCTCCTGGGATGAGAAGCGTATACACCAGTCTACTCTGGAGTTTCGATGCCCTGTCTCAATAAACCAACGACTAGGGACCTGTATAAGGATGTGCTTGTAGATTACCCAGCCCCCACTAGTGTTACTGCCATCACAACGCAGGTAATCAAGCAAAGATCCTAATGGCTCCACTAATGTGTATAGGCGATATGCTAAAAGAAACACATGCATACATTAAAGTAGAAACAAACCAAGTAGCATACTACCATTTCGAGAAGATTGCCTATATAACTGTGAATATCCCAAGTTTCCATCAAGTAATATACAAACTAGTATGATACAATAATGGCCTCTAGGGCATATACACTAACAATCTCCCACTTGCACTAAGGCCATGTACTGGCGTATCGAAGACCTATCATCTCGATCAGTCGCTCGAACTGAGTCTGGGGTATGGCATTCGTGAATGGATCTGCAGTGTTATCTTCTGTAGCAACCCTCCGAACCTCGATCTCCCGGCGATCCACGATCTCCCTGATCAGGTGATACCACCTCAAGATGTGTCTGGACTGCTGATGGGACCTGGGTTCTTTCGCTAAAGCTATAGCCCCGTTGTTGTCACAATACAGAGGTATTGGATCAACAATGGACAGAACCACCGGAAGTTCTGTCAAGAACTTCCTCATCCAGACGGCTTCTTTTGCGGCATCAGATGCAGCGATATATTCCGCTTCCATCGTCGAGTCAGCAACGGTTTCTTGTTTGGAACTCTTCCAACACACCGCCCCTCTATTGAGGGTAAAGACATAACCTGACATGGATTTGGAGTCATCCTTGTCACTCTAGAAGCTGGAGTCGGCAAAGGCCTCCATCTGGAGGTCTTTTCCGCCGTAAACCAAAAACATATCCTTAGTCCTTCTCAGGTACTTCAGAATGTTCTTTACCGCTATCCAGTATTTCTCCCTAGGATTTGACTGATACCGGCTTACCACACTCAGTGCATAAGCTACATCTGGTCTGGTACACAACATCGCATACATTATAGAGCCTACCGCTGATGCGTAGGGTATAATAGACATGTGATCCCTTTCCAAATCAGTCTTGGGAGACATATCTTTGGAGAGGGTGATCCCGTGACAAGCCGGTAAATTACCGCGCTTGGAATCTTCCATACTGAATCTTTTCAGTATGGTGTCGATGTACCTCGACTGTGAAAGTCCTAATATCCTCTTGGACCTATCACGATGGATCCTGATCCACAGAATGTAAGAGGCATCACCCAGGTCTTTCATGGAGAACCTGTGTGAAAAGAACCCTTTGACAGATTGTAGCATAGGAATGTCATTTCCTATCAAAAGAATGTCATCCATGTATAAAACGAGGAATACGACTGTTCGTGCTACAATTTTACTATAGATGCATGGTTCATCTGGATTTTTGATAAAGCCAAATTCTTTGACCGTCTTATCAAAACAGATGTTCCAACTCCGCAATGCCTGCTTCAGTCCATAAATGGACTTAAGCAACTTGCACACCTTCCCGCTGCTCCCACTCTGAATGAAACCCTCTGGCTGGTTCAAATAGACACACTCCTCTACATTTCCATTTAGAAATGCGTTTTTTACGTCTATCTGCCAAATCTCATAATCGTGGAAAGAAGGATCCGAATGGATTTGAGCATAGCCACTGAAGAGAAGGTTTCGTCATAGTCCAAACCTGGTCTTTGACGAAAACCCTTTGCAACAAGTCTAGCCTTATAGGTCTCAACCTGTCCATCTACACCAATCTTCCTTTTGAAGATCCATTTGCAGCCTACGGGTTTTACCCCTTCTGGAGCAACGTCCAAAGTCTATACTTTGTTGGTGTACATGAACTCCATTTCGGTCCTTATTGCATCCAGCCATTTTACCGAGTCAGCACTCTGAATGGCCGGCTGGAAGCTAGTCGGCTCATCATTGTCAATGATGCAATCCTCTCTATCCCCGTCTATGAGAAGACCGTAGTATCTCTCGGACGGATGAGACTGCCTACTACTCCTGCGGAGCGGCGCAGGAATGTCCTGTTCTTTCGAACCTTCTTGTTATTCTAAGCTTTCAGTAATTGCTTGTGGTTCTGGAATTTCTTCGAGTTCTATTACGCTCCCACTTATTTCTTTTTTTAAGAACTGATGTTCCAGAAAGTGGGCATGACGAGAGACAAAAACATTTTGTTCTTCTGCGTAATAGAAAAGATACCCCCTGGAGTTCTTTGGGTATCCCACAAACTTACACTGTACTGAGCGTGCCTCGAGTTTGTCCGCATGCTGCTTTTTGACAAAAGCTGGACATCCCCAAATCTTCAGATATTGAAGATAGGGTTTCTTCCCACTCCACATCTGATATGGTGTGGTAAGCACAGTCTTAGTTGAAACTCGGTTCAAAAGATATGCAGCTAATTCTAGTGCATATCCCCAGAAAGATGGTGGTAACTCAGCGTTACTCATCATGGAGTGTACCATATCCAATAGGGTTCGGTTCCTTCTCTCCGATACACCGTTATGTTGTGGAGTGTATGGAGAAGTAAGCTGAGAGAGAATTCCATTCTCTTTTAGGTAATCTAGGAACTCGGCACTCAAGTATTCACCACCTCGATCAGATCTCAATGTCTTGATACTTTTGCATGTTTGTTTTTCTACTTCATTCTTGTATTCCAGGAATTTTTCAAAGGCTTCAGATTTATGCTTCTTTAAGAAGACATGCCCGAACCTTGAAAAATCATCCGTAAAAGTAATGAAGTAAGTATAACCACTTCGCGCATGTGTTGACATTGGACCGCATACATCGCTGTGTACGAGTCCCAAGAGCTCGCTCCCTCTTACTCCATGTCCAGTAAACGGAGTCTTTGTCATCTTTCTTTTGAGAGATGATTGATAAGTTGCATATGATTGATATTCGAACGGATCCAAATATCCTTCTTTATATAACTTAGTCAACCTTTTCTCATTGATGTGACCCAGTCTATAATGCCATAAGAAAGCATGATTTATTTCTGGAGCCTTTCTTTTGTGTGTATTCTGGATATTGAAAATCTATGGTTGGTTCAATACGTATATACCGTTGCTTAATGTACCCAACCCAATCAAAACATGATTAAGGTGAATGTTTACAATATTGCTTACAAATGCAAAATCATAACCTTCTTTAGACATTAAAGATACAGATATAGTATTACAAGTCACACTGGGTACAAAATAACAATCACGCAAAACCAAAACATGTCCATCTGACAATCCCAAGTGATAGTCCCCCACAGACTCAGCATCCATGCCAGCTCCGTTTGCAACTATGAGGGTCATATCATCTGCCTTCAAAACCCTACGCTTTCTCAGTGCCTGCAAAGAATTACAGATATGAGATCCTGATCCGGTATCCAATACCCATGAAGTAGAGTTTATTGATAAAAAGTTTTCAATAACATACACACCTGAAGCCGAAGCCACAACTTGCTTCGGGTCCTGGTTCTTGGCCTTCCAAGCCCTGCAATCTTTTTTCCAGTGTCCTTTCTTATGACAATAAAAGCACTCTTCTTTTTCCACAAGCTGTCCTGCTACCTTTGCCATTTTTTCCTTTCCCTTGGCTTCCACTTTACTAACACCGCCCCTTGCTTTGGTGGGGGCTTTCTTCTTCTTTCCTTTGGCTTTCGCCTTGGACCTAGAAGAAGAAGGTCCCCCAATAGACAAAGCGGGTGTTTCCCTTACTTTCATCAGGGTGCCCTCTGCACTCCTCAACATGTTAAAGAGCTCCGGAAATTCAACTTCCTTTCCTTGCATGTTGAAGTTCAGGATAAACTGGGCGTAAGTGGAAGGAATGGACTGGAGAATCAAGTCAGTATAGAGCTCGTTCTCTAACGTGGTCCCGAGGTCCGCGAGCTCTTCAATGTAGCCAATCATCTGAAGCACGTGTTCCGCTACAGATGATCCACCGGCCAATCTCGCCGAAAACAACTTTTTCAAGACTTCGTATCTGGCGATACATGATTGCTCTCCATACAGATCTTTTTTATGGAGAAATATGGATTCTAGGTCCATATCCTCATGCCTCCTCTGATGTTCATTGTCCATAGAGGCAAGCACGATGCACTTGGTCCTCGCGCAATCAATCTCCCAGATCTTACGGATTTCCTTATCCGCGACGCTGGATTGAGGACCTGGGACAGGGGGAGCTTTGTTAGTAAGAAGATACCCTAACTTGTCATAAGTGATTGTCATTTTGACATTCCTGAGCCAATCTTTTTAGTTTGGACCTGTCAGTATATTTTTTCTAGTAGTAACTTAAGGTCGGTCATGATGTTTGGTCGCTGCAATTAAGAGAGAGTGAAGAAACACTTTAGCATGATGCTCTTGCAAGTTTAGAGTGGTTTTTAGTTTGTCTAAACAGGATAGCTCCCACTGTTTCTCGAATCCTTCCTCAAACCAAAAAAGAAGAATTAGTCGGGATCAATCTCACCGTACAATACTTGCTTAACCGTTCAGCCAGGCCAGTGTTGGTACTTCGAGGGAGGTTTTACGACGCTTTCGCGAAGTTCCTTAATTAAATAACCTCTTTTCCCTGTGGGCGTAGCCCCGCTAACACCTTTCTGGACACCTACTTGGTTTATAGCGTTGATCGTTAAATGAGAAGGTTTCCCGAGGAGTAGCATATACTCACAGTAGGATCGGGATCCAAATATCATCGTGTGATAAAGCTGAAGGAATCCTACCAGAATCATCACACTCTAAATGGTATGCAGCACTAGCAAGTTTCAGTTTCTTTAGAAACTCCCGATGTGGATTTTTTGCCCCATGCTCTTATGACCTTGACATAGGCCAAAATATCATAAGTCACATGTCATGTTCTACCCATCATTTACCAGGTTAATTTGAACCCACCCGTACATACCCTTGACGTAGGCCAAAATGGCAGTACGACTTTCTCAAACCAACGCATCTATCTATGCAACAGATAAATATCCGGCAGCTACCAATCACTATGCCTTGGCGTAGGTCAAAATACAAAGCTTGAATACTACCGAATATTTAAATGAAATGATGGAGGGCTACGAATGGTTTTGGAGAAACCGTGAACGTGGTGAACTTGATATAATCGAAGGAACTTGATATCTTTTAAAAGGAGTGGTTTAAGCTCCGCATTTTTAAAAGTTGTTTTGAAAAGAAACCGAGTGGTTTTGAAATTGTTCCAACGATTTTAACTTTAGTTTATTTTCTTGCATTAATTTAATGCGTCCCATCAATTACTCCTACCATTGCAGAAAACAATGAAAATATGACGTACGCTTATGCTATTCGCATTCGCCAAGGGGCCCCGTCATCACCCGTTAGGTTACTTAACTAACGACAGAGCGGGGGCTGGACTAGCGCGGATGCAAAACATAAGCAACGCCTACTAGTTATCATATATAGATATATACATTCATCAGATGCAATGATAGCCATTCCAGAACACAGATGAACACATTGGATATGCTAAGAATCCGTGTTTCGTTCGAGCCTGCAACGAAAGACGGATTACACGGTCGTGACGAATAGCCAAACCCCACCCTAGACCCCTACGGGTGCGGCAAACTACCCGCCAAGTACCCGAAGTGAAGCAACCTCCCTCAACAACATGAGTAGGCCACTCGGCACTTCAAAGTACCCAGTAGTTTGTGCACCCCACCTTGGGTCTATCCTAGGAGCAAAAACAGTAAAAGAAATAATATACAATGGCGGCTATAACCACATCCCGGATGTGCGGCCATAAAATAATATTACATCAATTTACATATTACATCAAATGAAAGATAAAGAAAACTCTCATCTCACAACCCCCGGCTATTCATCCGCGACAATCCCACAAGTTAATATATACAATCCAACAACATTACAGATCACAGATATGCACAACCCCCACTAATCGACGTATAGCAATTAGTCGACGTTCAGTGCATATCACATCACAGATATAACCATTTAGCAAAAGTTTGTAGAACTTAGATCAAAACAACAATTTGTAACTACCCCAAACACAACATTGTTCTCTGGAAATTCTGGGCAGAAACAAAATATCCTAAAAATCCCAAAACAGAACACTGAACAAGCTGCAGCAAAGACGAGTCGTGGCCGAGTCAACTCGACCGCGGATCCGCGGCGAAACGCATGGTTTCGCCGCGCTTCTGCGGCGAGTTGACCGAGTCGTGGTCTCATTTTTCCTGCATGTTCTTAAAAAACCCTGCACCGATTTTTAAGGTATGTGGAATTATTTTTAGAGCAGTATTAAAAATCGGCAGAAAGTTTAGTTTTTGGACATGTTTCGCGACTTTTTTTTCGGATCGAAGTTCTAATCACTTTGCTAACATGCTAGTTGTTATTTAGCTAGGCTCTGATACCACTGTAAGTTCACGTTGCCCACCCCGGTTCTTACAGGGAGGCGGAATAGGTAAAAAACGATTTTTTCTTAAGGCAACATGGACTAGAAACAAAAGGATCTTTGCTAAACAAAAACCTAGCAAACTAACTACAAGTTTAGCTACTCGGTTAGGAGGTTATACGTTCGTCTTGAACTCCATCACTTCTTGCTCCTTGGAGTGGTTTGAACGGCTCCTCCTCGTAGTCTTCTCTTTGCCGAAGAAGGATCCATCCGAAGGCCTCTACCTTGAGCTCCTACCTCAACCTAGAGGTAACTAAAGTGCTTGGCTTGCTAAACCTAGAACCCTAGAATGAGTAGAGAGGAGTTATGGTGGTTTTATCTCAAGAGCTCATGGTTCTCAACACATGAGAGATGAGAGCTTTGAGAGAGGAAGAGGATGAGCTAATGGATGAGAGAGATTGAGCAAGTGAGAACGAGAATAGCTTTTTTTACATCCATGCTCCCAAAATAAGAATTATGATAATAATAATAATAATTAAGAAATTGTTATGGTTAGTTTATGAATGACCATTATCATTTCATCATTTAATGCATTTGCAAGAAACAAGAAGCATCTTTGAAATGAAATGATGATGGTCAACATGTCAACAATAGTCAACCAGTCAACCAAAGTCAACAAAAGTCAAATGGTCAAACTAACCATGGCACAATTATCTTTAATTAATATTATTAATCATATTTCTCATTCTCATTAGGGTTTGGAAAAAGTCAACGGTCAACAACCCTAATGAGAATCCTCTGCCTCTGTCAACTGTGCTTACACACCCACACCCGTGTTCCGAGGAACACGAATACAATGAGATAAAACCAATCCAAAAACAAATACTAGGATCTGGCTTAAACCAAAGCCCACTAGTAATAACTGCCCGGACAGCAAACGTGCACAAGTGCGCAGATGTGAACGAACCCCGTCGCAAAACCATACGACCTCTACTCTGTTTTGCCCAAGGCGAATAGCCCTCTGTGTGGGACTCTAAAGACTCGACACTATGCTGGCAGTGGGTTTAACTACTGTCCGCAAGTGATACTAGCTGTACGTAACGGTCCCCAGGTAGATGCCGATAAGAAGACTGATGAGGTGAACCCATTGGAACTCCTACTGAGCCTGAATATAACAATCTCCATACAGTCCGGTCTGTTCGTCTGAGAGTATCGCCTGTCGGGCCTAGGGGGCGGTTAACGTCAGTCCCCTAATAGAGGTACAAGTCGTGTCGGAGTGTAGCCCAGAACACCCTGAGATAACACTGGAAACGCTACCAGTATATCTCGCTTGCCCTGGCCAGGGACTTTGTGTAATGGCTCTCCTAAACACAGCGCGATATCAACCCCCAATACTGGGAGTGACGAATCCTGCCTAACTGTTACTGCCTCCAAGTGTTTCGGGACTGCACCCAACTACTACCTGTTTGCACGACTCATTTGAGCCATGGTAGGGTAGTAATCTAAGAACAGTGGGAACACACTCGAGGCGAAGTGACAGTGTCAAGTCAACGGACTATGCTATACTCATGTCACATTGGAACTGATAACTGACGATAGGTATACACTAGTACAAATAAGGGTTGCCCCTACGGATTTATCGGTAGGGGCAAACCACTGCCCCTATGGAGATGTGCGTAGGAGCGAAAAAAGACCCCGCAGGTGCAAAGGCCACAGGTGCAAAGGCCGCAGGTGCAAGTTGAATCCCTGAACTTGCCCCTACGGGCAAAATCTTGCCCCTACGGAGTTCTGTGTAGGGCCGGTGTCACCTACGGAGTAGGCCGTAGGGTAAAAAAAGTTATATTATTTACGGTTTTTTTAAATATATTAACTGTACCTACGGAGATAGCCGTAGGGCCACGTACTATCCCCTACGGATATCTACGTAGGTACTTATCCGTAGGGGTAAAATATAAGAAATCCTGATATTTTGCCCCTACGGATAACTCCGTAGGGGCTAAACAATGGCCCCTATGGACATATCCGTATGGGCACTCCCAACCCCCCCGGTACTGAGATCAGGGGGGAAATATCAGTTACTGCTGATATTTTTCCCCTACGGATATAGCCGTAGGGGCAACATGTGTACCTACGGATTAATCCGTAGGTACACATTATCTGTATTTTTTTCAAAAAATGGCTTCCTGATTTTTTCCCGCCCTGTGCACAATAATATATATAACTATAAAATATAAAATTAATCATCACACAACATATATCACAGTATTCATAATCACATCTCACGCATATAATATACAAAAGAAACCCAAAAACTGAATATGATATAAATATAAACCAATATCAATATCAATATCATTTCAAAATGTAGTACAATATGTATGATATAAATAAATACATGTTTCAAAAAATATGAATCAAAAAGCTACCCTAGCTCGGTCCAGCTCCACCCCTGATAAACGATAGAATCAAGCGCGCCTGCTCCTCGGTCAATAAACCCTGCAATTCGGCGCGTGCGGGAGTCTAAGCGGCCTGTGGAGCTGGCGATGTGGTCTGCGCAGCCGCCGTCGAGGTAGTCGCTTGCGGAGCCGTGGCTGCGGGAGTCTGAGTGGGCGGTGGAGCTATAGGGGCTGTCTGTGGAACCGCAGCCGATGTAGTAGCTTACGGAGCCGCAGCCGAAGGAGATGCATGTGGAGGCTCGGTCGATGTACCCTGTCGCGTCTGGACCTAACG
Source organism: Agapanthus africanus (assembly GCA_030015575.1). Taxonomy (NCBI): domain Eukaryota; kingdom Viridiplantae; phylum Streptophyta; class Magnoliopsida; order Asparagales; family Amaryllidaceae; genus Agapanthus; species Agapanthus africanus. Next base: position 361,665,230 of record JASDDO010000012.1, read on the forward strand.
TGTGTAAGAAGCATGTAAGAACTGTGTATTATACGAATTCGTTTCATTATTAAGTTATTTCGAAACCCCATTTGGATATCTAGTTTGGAAAACCGTTGTTTATTTTAATTACATATGTATGTATGATTAATCAAACTTAAGTCTAAAACCAAATAAGCTCAAGCTACGTATTAATTATGGATATGTTGATATCTATAATATGACATGATATTTTACTATAAAGTAGTATACATACTACCATCTCCTTCAACTCCTGAACGGCGGCCCTCAAGCTCTCTAGTTCTTGATGGACACGTTGGTCACTGGAGACAGAGGAAGTAACCACCGGGGTGGAGTCCAACCTCATATGGGCCCTGCTAAGGCCCAGTCCCCGGCCTCTTTCCCAACCTCCGTGGTGCCCTTCGTGTGCGGCGTCCAGAACTGGGGTCAACAGCCTCGGATCGCTATGTCCGGTAAAATCGATTCCCGAGGCCTCGTCCTGCTCTACCACCCGCTCCTACACCCACATTAAGCAGTAAAGTATAAGTATAAAATTTAAACTTGAACCTTCCAAAACTAAAATTTCAAATTTGGGTTGAATAAATATTAACACTTATGCAATACTCCTAGGTAGCGACGTCGGGATATCGAAGCTCGTCCGTGGCGGGATCCGTCGAGGTGCCGTGGACGGCAAGATATGCGGACAGCACGCTCGGTGTACCACCTGACGCCACGGTCCGAGCTGTCAGCAATATTAGAAAATAACTCTTAATATTAGAAATATTAGAAAATAACTCTTAATATTGCAGAATATCACAAAGGTCGGTCTATTGTAATTTACTGATAACTCCATGGCTCGAGTAATATTCCTTGAGCCACCTGTGTAAGTAGGGCGACCCCTCTTCGCCGACTTCCTGTTCTCTGTATTCTAAGCGGCCTGTTTCTGCACAACGCATTAACATTTAGTTTTCTAATTAAGGAACACAAAAAATAAATTATATCCTAAACAATGAATTACATTTAAAATACATACCTGTTTGCGCTGGGAGTCGAAATATTCGCACAATAGAGGCCATGTCTCTACGTCGACTCTCGCAAACGCCGGAGTAGATAGGAGGGCCGCTCTCTCTGCCTCGCGGGTCGCCATCCACAGGGAGTAGCAGTCGGCCTTCAGCTCATTCCTGTTGTATCGGACCGTGGCCTGCATGTTCTTCATCTGGCCATTGTACAGAGCATGAAGGTCGAGCACCCTCCCCGGATGATCAGGGTCGGCTACAGGCTGAAAATCGTAATCCAACTGAAAATACAAAAAAAACATTGTTATTAGAATGCAAGTGTTAATAATAAATATGATAAGCGGATAGATCAACTGAAAATATATATTAATACGTACCCGAGCCTGATTAAAGAAGAGGGCGAATGAGCGCTGGTGCGTGTCACGACCCGCAGGGTACGGAACGTGACTGGCACTTAAGTTTACGAAACGTCTAAAGGCGTCCGTAAAATAAGTAAGCCAAAAGCCCAGAAAACAAAACCAATTAAGCAAAAGAGTGAAGAAAACCCAAACATTTGAAAGCAAGTTTATCAAATAAGTCATATAAAACCCCTTTTAAAAACAATACTAATTTTTCCGAAAATTTCGGCAGAGTCTCCTTTGTAAATACTGGCCCCCAAAAATGGGTACAACAAGAATATATGTAAAACCAATAAATAAGGTATCCCCAAGCGGGAGCTAGCTCTTCGCCAAAAGGCGGTCACAAATCCCACGCAATATAAATGACAACAAGCATAATAATCATAAGGAAGCATGAAAAAAGTAGCATGTCGGCTTAAGTGAGCTCGACCCCAAAATACAGCATAAAATCCACAAACCTCACAGTCTCATCTCTAGGTCAATATATAATAATCTGGTAGAAACAGTAGATGGAGTACACTAGATACAAAGAATATACAAGGTGGTACAAAAATGATAACATAACCCACCTATGAGCAAATCTCGAGCTCAGGCAAAAGAGGCAAAAGAACAAGTGCGCCCGCTGCTACTGAACTGACGGAGCGGACCTGCAAAAGACTGTGGCACAACGGGGGTGAGTTGCCAACCCGTGAGTAATAAATAACATCTACAAAGGCTATCGTATGCATGCACACAAGCATCCTAGCATCTAAAATACAGGTATGACTGGATGCACTAGCAGGTGTGTATATAACATCAGTGTACTAATATGTATGCAACATGAATATCTGAGGTCTCAATAGGTATATATAAGAAATATTTTATCTCTTTTTGTTTCTGAAACTCTTTTAGAATGCCAGCATAATGTCAATGAATCGACGAAAATCGGTGTCCAGCAACGACACCCAAAAGCTGTCTCAAACCTCATAAATGTATCTTTGGCCTCAGCCGTCCGGCTGACCCATCTCAAATATCAATATCTCATCATCTAGCGGCCACGGTCGGTATCCTCTGGATATCCGCCGTCCCAAACAGTCACCGGTAGGTAATCCGTCCCCTGCCAGGCTCAACGTCATCACCACATTCCTCTTGCCCCGGGGTACCTTACCGGGCCCACCATGTACCCGTGCCGGTTCCTCCACTCCTCGACACGGATTTCCAAATCCACAGCAAACTCATGGTGGACGACACTTACATCACTAGAAAACCGCAATTTACATATTTTAAAAAATATAATAAGTTTAGAAATTTTGCGGCTTTCCTCCGAAATCCAGAAATATCATAAAATCTCAAGAAGTCCTCATAAGTGCATATATCAATGATAATGAATGCATATGGTGTCAATAATCAAGTTGCGATGTGTAATTAATGTATTAAGCATGAACAATTAATATGATGAAGTACATGCACATGAATAGCAATACTACGGTTTCATTTTTAAGGAATTAAAGGCAATAGTACCAGTTTAAGTATCAATTAGAAAAAGGTTTCAATTTAAAAGTTATCTAGTGTGGTGGCATGGCAATTACCAGGGTGTGTGTGTAAGCATGAATAGTGCTCGTGCTGCATATAAAAACCTTGGCAATGGTGCAGGTGTCCTATAAAATGGTTTCGTATAGGTATGTTAATATAATGCATGGATGCAGCAAATAGTCAATTACGCATTTCACCCCTAATTACTAACATTACTAAGGATCTTGTAAGTTACTAAAACTATCGGGCGGCTTGCGCCATCCAACGATAGTCCCCCGTAGATGTTACATCTACTCACCGGAATCCCTGGCTAGCTGTGTCCAATCACCGCCTTTCCCTTTCGCGCCGCGTCTGACGTCTCCACGACCGAACCTGGAATTTACATCAATACCAACATAAGGTTACATATCAAGAACGACGCAAAACCCCAACGAAACTACTAAAGTTCGCTAGCTAGGTACAACGTGCACAAAGTGCGCGGAACACACGCGAAAATCGCAAAATCGGTGCAAAAATCGCCGATTAGCGACAAAACGACTACAATTTAGCATACTCACCCAAGCACACTACAAGCAATCTACAAACACTAATTACTACACAATAGCAATGATTCCAATCCTATTTCCCATAAACAACCAATAGCAAATTTCAAATCAATTTCCACACATGAAAACTTAATTTAGCACAACAAAAGCCCACATAAGAAAATTAATCTCTTAGATTTAGGTTAGCAAAATACTAGATAACAAATTAGGTTTAATCAACTAAATAATGGTTTCTAAACCCTAATCAACTCATTAACATGTTTCACAATCCAATTCCATACAAAAATCCTCTCTTGAAAATCCTAAAACAACAATTTCACACTTCTAAAATTAACTAATTTAGCAAAATTGAAGACTACATAAACAAGGTAACTATATAGATTAGTTAATTAACCAATAGATTAACTATAAAACAATCTAATTAACTATTATGGCTTCAAAACCCTAACTAAAATTTTCAAGCATAACCTAAGAAAACTAGATTAAAACTACACTAAATTAACACTACAACCATCTAACATAAGAAACTTAAACAAAAGAATTCAATTAGCAAGGGATTATACCTCACTAGAGATCTAGCAAGAATGGACTTTTGCTCCAAATGATGGCCTCAAGCATCAAGATCCAACCTAGGGAGGTGAAGGAAAAGAAAGATGAAGGATGGTTTAATTGCAAGCTTTAAATTTCCAATTTTTTCTTTTGAATTAAACTTGAAGAAATTGGAAGAAATGGAAAGAAAAGAGATGAAGGGGAGGGGAGCAGGTTTCGGCCAGTAGAAGAATGGGGGAGGGTGTGGGCAAATGGGGAAAGTCATGGGTCAAGTCCACAAAAGTCAAATGCACCATACTTTATCCATTATATTTAAATAAAACCATAAACTATCTATTTCAACTCAAGAAAGCAACCCAAGAAATGAGGTCAGAAATTTCTGGACTTGGCCAGGGTTGGGCTGTCCTAGGGCTGAGGGGAAAGAGAGAGGGGTTTTACAAAAGAAATTTTATGCAAAAAGGCCCCCTACAACTCAAAAATTGCAAGTTTTAGCTCAAAATTCAATAAATTCGTTTCAAATCATAAAAATTTGTTAAAAATCAAAATAAATTACTAAAAATTTATGTTACCACTAGATTTTAATTATAATAATTTTAGAGATTAAAATTTGCCCGGAAAAATTTGTATTTATTGCTAATTTAATGTATTTTCTTACCGGCTTAAAATAATATTAAAAAATTGAAAAATGGGGAAAAATTCTTAAATGACCAAAATTTCATAATTAACTCATTAGCTACTAAAAACAAGTAATTACCTATCCATTTAAGGTATAATTAGCCCTAAACTACAAAATAATAAGAAAGACGGTTTTCGGAAAAATACCGAATTTTCACCGAATTTCAGGAAAATACCAAAACGACTTTTCAAGACGCTACAATCTTCCCCCCTTAAAGAAATTCGGTCCCCGAATTTAAAATAATATAGCTACGCGTACCTTCGAAGAGATGGGGATATTTCTTCCTCATCTCGCCCTCGGTCTCCCAGGTAACCTCCTCGCTACTCGGGCTACGCCAAAGGACCTTGACGGTTGGTATAATCTTCGACCTCAACTTCTTCACCTGCCGATCCAGGATGGCCACCGGCTGCTCTGCAAAAGAAAGGTCGCGCTCTAGCTGGACTGTCGGGTGCTGAATCGCATGCGAAGGGTCGTGAAGGTACTTGCGGAGCATCGAAACATGGAAGACGGGGTGAACATCGGGAAAGCTGGGTGGAAGAGCCAAACGATATGCAACAGCGCCGACACGCTCGAGGATCTCGAAGGGACCTACGAATCTAGGGCTAAGCTTCCCCTTTCGCCCAAAACGCATCACGCCCTTCATCGGAGAGACCTTCAGAAAAACATGGTCGCCAACTGCGAACTCTAATCTGCGACGGCGCCTGTCAGCATAGGATTTCTGTCTGCTCTGAGCCGCTCTCATCCGGTCTCGGATCAACTGTATCTTCGCTGTCGTCTCCTCAACAAGCTGCGGCCCCAAAATGCTTCTCTCGCTGAGCTCTGTCCAACAAACGGGCGATCTGCATCTCCTCCCATACAATGCCTCGAAAGGTGCCATCTGAATAGTATCCTGGAAGCTGTTGTTGTAGGAGAACTCCACTAGAGGTAAATGACGATCCCAGCTACCACCAAAGTCTAAAACGCACGCTCTGAGCATGTCCTCGAGAGTCTGAATGGTCCGCTCTGACTGTCCGTCTGTCTGCGGATGAAACGCTGTGCTGAAGCTCAAACGAGTGCCCAAAGCCTCCTGAAGTCTCTGCCAAAGTCGGCTGGTGAACTGAGTGCCTCGATCTGACACGATACAAGTCGGTACGCCATGTAGTCGCACGATCTCGTCAATATAGAGCTGAGCATACTGAGCGAAGCTGAAAGTCGTCTTCACTGGCAGGAAGTGAGCCGCTTTCGTCAATCTATCCACAATCACCCAGATGGAGTCGTACCCTCGACTGGTCCTGGGTAGACCCACAACGAAGTCCATCGAAATCTGCTCCCATTTCCACTCTGGAATGGGTAACGACTGTAGCTCTCCTGCGGGCCTCTGGTGCTCGGCCTTGACTTGCTGACATGTCAGGCATCTCGAAACGAACTCCGCAATGTCCCTCTTCATCCCGTCCCACCAGTAGGTCTATCTCATATCATGGTACATCTTGGTGGAACCGGGGTGGACACTATACACTGATCGGTGTGCCTCCTCAAGAATGTCGCGCCGCAATCCATCAGCACCTGGTACACACAGTCTAAATCCATATCGTAAAATCCCCTGATTGTCAACCACGAACTCGGAAAATCTGCCCTGTCCAATCTGTGCCATGATCTCTGAGCAACGGTCGTCACTGCGCTGTGCCTCATATATACGGTCAAGCAACTGTGGGCGTGCACGAACATGCGCGAGCTGTCCCCCTGTCTGAGTGAACTCGAACTCAACTCGGCTGTCGCATAACATCTGCCAATCTGCTGACGACTGCCTCTGCACTGCGCGCAAAAAGGATAGACTACCCCCGGGCCTCCTACTCAACGCATCTGCCACCACATTCGCCTTGCCTGGGTGATATAAGATCTCGCAGTCATAGTCTTTCACCAACTCCATCCAACGACGCTGTCTGAGGTTCAGGTCTCGCTGCTGAAATATGTACTTTAAGCTCTTGTGATCGGTGAATAGCTGACACGACTCGCCGTAAAGGTAATGTCGCCAAATCTTCAGTGCAAAGACCACTGCAGCCATCTCCAAATCATGAGTGGGGTAGTTCTGTTCGTGCTTCTTCAACTGCCGAGAAGCATAAGCGATCACCCGGCCATGCTGCATCAATACGCATCCTAATCCCACTCGCGAAGCATCACAGTAGACAACAAATCCGCCTGATCCCGAAGGCAAAGATAATACCGGCGCCGTAGTCAAACAAGTCCGTAGCTGCTGAAAACTGCGCTCGCACTCCTCTGTCCAAACGAAAGGAACTCCCTTCCGGGTCAAACCGGTCAACGGTGCAGCTATACGGGAGAAGTCCTGAACAAAACGCCTGTAGCAGCCCGCCAGGCCTAGAAAACTACGGATCTCAGTAACCGATGTAGGTCGGGGCCACTGTTGAACAGCCTCAACCTTCTTCGGGTCCATACAAATGCCGTCTCTCGTAACCACGTGACCTAAGAATCCGACGCTGTCCAGCCAGAAAGCACACTTGGAGAACTTCGCGAACAGCTGGTGCTCCCTCAGAGTCTGTAACGTAATCCGCAAGTGCTGCTCGTGCTCCTCTCTGCTCCGGGAGTACACCAAGATATCGTCGATAAACACGATGATGAACAAGTCAAGATACGACCTGAATGTACGGTTCATCAAATCCATAAATGCTGCTGGGGCGTTGGTGAGTCCGAACGACATCACCAAAAACTCGTAGTGGCCGTAGCGCGTGCGGAAAGCTGTCCTCGGTATATCCTCCTGTCGAACTCGCGGCTGAAGGTATCCTGATCGCAAGTCGATCCTCGAAAAATACCCCGCACCCTGAAGCTGGTCGAACAAATCATCAATGCGCGGCAACGGATATCTGTTCCGAACGGTAACTTTGTTCAGCTGGCGGTAGTCGATACATAAGCGCAAACTTCCATCCTTCTTCTTGACAAACAGGACCGGAGCACCCCACGGAGAAACACTCGGTCGAATAAGCCCCTTATCCAACAAATCCTGCAACTGATCCTTCAGCTCTCGAAGCTCTGCCGGGGCCATTCGATAAGGCGGTATAGAAATAGGCCCCGAACCAGGAATCAAATCAATGCAGAACTCAACATCGCGCTCAGGCGGTAGCCCAGGTAGCTCATCAGGGAAAACATCAGGGAACTCACAAACTACCGGGACCCGGTCCAACGGAACCTCTGCAGCTCGAGTATCACAAATAGTCGCTAAGAATCCCTGACATCCCTTCCGCAAGAGCTGACCAGCGCGAAGAGACGAAATTAAGCTGGGAAGGGTGACACTGCGGTCTCCCTGAATAACAAGGACCGACTCTCCCGGAAAGCTAAATCTGACTGCCTTCTCACGACAGTCCACCGAAGCATAACAAGTGGCTAGCCAATCCATGCCCAGAAGCACATCAAAGTCCAACATATCGAGGAGTATCAAATCAACTGATGGATCCCTCTCCCCGATACGAACGGAACACAAACGAAATACAAACCGAGCGACAAACGACTCGCCTACCGGAGTAACAACAACAAGCGGCTGATCTAACGACGACGACTCACGGCCCAACATCGGTGCAAAGTGTGTAGATACGTACGAATGTGTGGAACCTGGGTCGAATAATACCCGGGCGTCGAAAGAACAAACTGGCAAGGTACCTGTCATAACGGCATTGGATGCCTGCGCATCCTGCGGTGTCAAAGCAAAAACTCGGGCCTGTCCTCCACCGATAGCGGGCTGACCTCGACCTCGGCCTCTGCCTCCTCGTCCTCTCTGAACAGGACCGCCACGTCCACGGCCTCTCGGTGCACCTAACTGGCGTGGAGCATCGCCGGGGGTAGGAAGTAGGGCTCTCTGAGGAGGGGGTGGTGATGGTGGTAGGGTCACGTGCGGAACTGTCGCTGCTCCCTGTCGTCTCACCGGACAGTCTCTGACAAGATGGTGCAGACTCCCGCACCCAAAACACCCTGGCGACGGCTGCTGCCCCTGGGGATAAGAACCATATAACTGTCCCCGCCCAAATCCTCTGCCAGGCCTATCTCTCGGAAAGAATCTGGCGCGCTGCCTCTGAGACGGTACATCGGTGCGAATCCTCTTCGGCCCAGAAACGGCCGAAGTCTGTGATATGCGTGCCTCCATCCGCAATGCCGTATCCCTAGCAGCTGAATAAGTGTCGTAGTGCTGGGTGCCAATGGCAAGATATAGCTGGGCATCAAGTCCCTGTACGAACCTCTTCACCATCTTCTCCTCGGTATCCACCAAATACTGAGCATATCGGGATAACTGTGTAAACTGGATGTCATACTCAGACACCGTCATCCCAGGTGTCTTGACTAAGGCCTCGAAGCTGCGAGCTCTGGCGTCACGAACGCTCTCTGGAAGGAAACGGGCTAGAAAGACCGCTGTAAACTCGACCCAAGTCATAGACGGTAGACCTGCAGCTCGACCTCTCAAGACTGACTCCCACCATGTCTGCACGAGACCCTCTAGTCGGAAACTCGCAAGCTCTACCCATCGATCATCCGAACATCTCAGCGAATGGCAGATCCTGGCTAAACTGTCAAGAAACTTCTGTGGGTCCTCCGCTGCCTCGGTGCCGGTGAATACTGGAGGTCTCAGCCTCATGAAATCCTGTAGTGAAACCGGAATGGCCACGGTGGTAGTAGTAGGAGCAGGTATCATGGTCGTCTGTGATGTAGTAGGTACGTCATCCAGCCTCGGTGTACGACTGGCTGCAACTAGGGATCCTACCATCTGACGCAGCTCCTGCATGCCTCCCATCATCTGTCGCAACTCCTCCATACCGGTCTCGAGCCTATCCATACGGCCTGGGGAAGGTGGATCGGTCTGTCCCTGCGGCGTAGGCATACCACCCTGCTCAGTCCTAGTCTCGGACGAGTTAGCTCGAATCTCGTCTCTGGCGGCAGCCCTCTGTGCCCTCGTAGCCTTCGGCGGCATAGTGGCTGTTACAGGAAAACGGATAGTAAGGACAGTGCAATAGGATCATAGGATACACGGAATTGAAGGAGGAATTTTTTAAGCAAGTATATCCTAAAGTCACTTAGGCGGAGTACCGTATCGCAAGTATGCCGCGGACATACGCACGCTACGTTACCCTGCTTAAGTCACTTACTCCATCTACCAAGGGTCATCCTACACTCACAAGGTAAAACCTATCGCTCTGATACCAACTTTGTCACGACCCGCAGGGTACGGAACGTGACTGGCACTTAAGTTTACGAAACGTCTAAAGGCGTCCGTAAAATAAGTAAGCCAAAAGCCCAGAAAACAAAACCAATTAAGCAAAAGAGTGAAGAAAACCCTAACATTTGAAAGCAAGTTTATCAAATAAGTCATATAAAACCCCTTTTAAAAACAATACTAATTTTTCCGAAAATTTCGGCAGAGTCTCTTTTGTAAATACTGGCCCCCAAAAATGGGTACAACAAGAATATATGTAAAACCAACAAATAAGGCATCCCCAAGCGGGAGCTAGCTCTTCTCCATAAGGCGGTCACAAATCCCACGCAATATAAATGACAACAAGCATAATAATCATAAGGAAGCATGAAAAAAGTAGCATGTCGGCTCAAGTGAGCTCGACCCCAAAATACAGCATAAAATCCACAAACCTCACAGTCTCATCTCTAGGTCAATATACAATAATCTGGTAGAAACAGTAGATGGAGAACACTAGATACAAAGAATATACAAGGTGGTACAAAAATGATAACATAACCCACCTATGAGCAAATCTCGAGCTCAGGCAAAAGAGGCAAAAGAACAAGTGCGCCCGCTGCTACTGAACTGACGGAGCGGACCTGCAAAAGACTGTGGCACAACGGGGGTGAGTTGCCAACTCGTGAGTGATAAATAACATCTACAAAGGCTATCGTATGCAAGCACACAAGCATTCTAGCATCTAAAATACAGGTATGACTGGATGCACTAGCAGGTGTGTATATAACATCAGTGTACTAATATGTATGCAACATGAATATCTGAGGTCTCAATAGGTATATATAAGAAATATTTTATCTCTTTTTGTTTTTGAAACTCTTTTAGAATGCCAGCATAATGTCAATGAATCGACGAAAATCGGTGTCCAGCAACGACACCCAAAAGCTGTCTCAAACCTCATAAATGTATCTCTGGCCTCAGCCGTCCGGATGACCCATCTCAAATATCAATATCTCATCATCTAGCGGCCACGGTCGGTATCCTCTGGATATCCGCCGTCCCAAACAGTCAACGGTAGGTAATCCGTCCCCTGCCAGGCTCAACGTCATCACCACATTCCTCTTGCCCCGGGGTACCTTACCGGGCCCACCATGTACCCGTGCCGGTTCCTCCACTCCTCGACACGGATTTCCAAATCCACAGCAAACTCATGGTGGACGACACTTACATCACTAGAAAACCGCAATTTACATATTTTAAAAAATATAAAAAGTTTAGAAATTTTGCGGCTTTCCCCCGAAATCCAGAAATATCATAAAATCTCAAGAAGTCCTCATAAGTGCATATATCAATGATAATGAATGCATATGGTGTCAATAATCAAGTTGCGATGTGTAATTAATGTATTAAGCATGAACAATTAATATGATGAAGTACATGCACATGAATAGCAATACTACGGTTTCATTTTTAAGGAATTAAAGGCAATAGTACCAGTTTAAGTATCAATTAGAAAAAGGTTTCAATTTAAAAGTTATCTAGTGTGGTGGCATGGCAATTACCAGGGTGTGTGTGTAAGCATGAATAGTGCTCGTGCTGCATATAAAAACCCTGGCAATGGTGCAGGTGTCCTATAAAATGGTTTCGTATAGGTATGTTAATATAATGTATGGATGCAGCAAATAGTCAATTACGCATTTCACCCCTAATTACTAACATTACTAAGGATCTTTTAAGTTACTAAAACTATCGGGTGGCTTGCGCCATCCAACGATAGTCCCCCGTAGATGTTACATCTACTCACCGGAATCCCTGGCTAGCTGTGTCCAATCACCGCCTTTCCCTTTCGCGCCGCGTCTGACGTCTCCGTGACCGAACCTGGAATTTACATCAATACCAACATAAGGTTACATATCAAGAACGACGCAAAACCCCAACGAAACTACTAAAGTTCGCTAGCTAGGTACAACGTGCACAAAGTGCGCGGAACACACGCGAAAATCGCAAAAACTGCCAAAAAACACCGATTAGCGACAAAACGACTACAATTTAGCATACTCACCCAAGCACACTACAAGCAATCTACAAACACTAATTACTACACAATAGCAATGATTCCAATCCTATTTCCCATAAACAACCATTCTTGGATTTATAACCTAGCAAATTTCAAATCAATTTCCACACAAGAAAAGTTAATTTAGCACAACAAAAGCCCACATAAGAAAATTAATCTCTTAGATTTAGTTTAGCAAAATACTAGATAACAAATTAGGTTTAATCAACTAAATAATGGTTTCTAAACCCTAATCAACTCATTAACATGTTTCACAATCCAATTCCATACAAAAATCCTCTCTTGAAAATCCTAAAACAACAATTTCACACTTCTAAAATTAACTAATTTAGCAAAATTGAAGACTACATAAACAAGGTAACTATATAGATTAGTTAATTAACCAATAGATTAACTATAAAACAATCTAATTAACTATTATGGCTTCAAAACCCTAGCTAAAATTTTCAAGCATAACCTAAGAAAACTAGATTAAAACTACACTAAATTAACACTACAACCATCTAACATAAGAAACTTAAACAAAAGAATTCAATTAGCAAGGGATTATACCTCACTAGAGATCTAGCAAGAATGGACTTTTGCTCCAAATGATGGCCTCAAGCATCAAGATCCAAGCTAGGGAGGTGAAGGAAAAGAAAGATGAAGGATGGTTTAATTGCAAGCTTTAAATTTCCAATTTTTTCTTTTGAATTAAACTTGAAGAAATTGGAAGAAATGGAAAGAAAAGAGATGAAGGGGAGGGGAGCAGGTTTCGGCCAGTAGAAGAATGGGGGAGGGTGTGGGCAAGTGGGGAAAGTCATGGGTCAAGTCCACAAAAGTCAAATGCACCATACTTTATCCATTATATTTAAATAAAACCATAAACTATCTATTTCAACTCAAGAAAGCAACCCAAGAAATGAGGTCAGAAATTCCTGGACTTGGCCAGGGTTGGGCTGTCCTAGGGCTGAGGGGAAAGAGAGAGGGGTTTTACAAAAGAAATTTTATGCAAAAAGGCCCCCTACAACTCAAAAATTGCAAGTTTTAGCTCAAAATTCAATAAATTCGTTTCAAATCATAAAAATTTGTTAAAAATAAAAATAAATTACTAAAAATTTATGTTACCACTAGATTTTAATTATAATAATTTTAGAGATTAAAATTAGCCCGGAAAAATTTGTATTTATTGCTAATTTAATGTATTTTCTTACCGGCTTAAAATAATATTAAAAAATTGAAAAATGGGGAAAAATTCTTAAATGACCAAAATTTCATAATTAACTCATTAGCTACTAAAAACAAGTAATTACCTATCCATTTAAGGTATAATTAGCCCTAAACTGCAAAATAACAAGAAAGACGGTTTTCGGAAAAATACCGAATTTTCACCGAATTTCAGGAAAACACCAAAACGACTTTTCAAGACGCTACAGTGCGGATCGCCCCACTCAACGTGAAGTGGATAGTTCTTCACGAGACGGCTCTCGTCCCCCATATACCGGCCGAACCTCTCGGCATGAGGACCGGTATAGCGACAGTCAAGGGTAAAAAAAAGGGGGAATGCTGCCTCCCCCCTAGCTCTGTCAGGCCTCAGCCTATGGGACTGATTCGGGCCTCGAGTCCCCCTCTGGGGATGGGGAGGCCCTGTGTCTGCACGAAATATCAAGACAATCAATATTAAGACAAAGTTGTATTAAGAAATCAAGGTTAAACGAAAATTCAAGTGTGATATATACCTCCGGTGACTATCGCACGATCCTGGGCCCGGGCAAGAGCACGAGCGGGACGATAGTTCCTCCGGTGAGAAACAACCGGGGTCCCGGATGCGGACGCATCCCCTCCAACTAGAAAATAAACATTGACGCTAAATTTTCATGAAGTTCATATTTATTCTATAGAGCATATGTAAAATGAATAAATATTTTAAATTTATTCATACTAACCTGCAGACGATGCGGAGGGTATGGAAGCGGCAGGAGTGGCCCCTGCAGAAGATGTGGACGCACCACCTATAATTAGACAATTAAAAATAGATTATATAAGTAATTGCAAAAAGAATGTGTAGATGAATAATATAACGTTCTAAATCAATATGCATGCACTATAGGATATATAAACATACCCGCAGGTGCGGTGGTGTCACCACCTACAGCTAGACAATAATAAAAATTGCTATGTAAGAGCAAAAGAAATGTGTGTATTTATGATATAGCATTCTAAATCAATATACATGCACTATATGATATATAAACATACCTAGAGGAGCGGGAGTAGCCTCTGTCCCAGATGTGGACACATCACCAACAACTAGACAATCAAACAATGACAATATAAGTAATTTTGACATAAACAGGCATGAATATCTGTAATATTACATTCAAAATGGATATGCGTGCAGTATACCTGGAGGTGTGGCAAAATCCACACGGAAGGAGGCATCCGAAGGGGTCTCCGATCTGGGTGCAAGACCGGCCCTCTGAAGCTCCCTACGGAGCTCTCCGGGCGGCAGAACCGCTCTGCCTCTGCCGCGGCTGGAGCTCCTGCTGCCCCTCGCTGCTCCCGACATCGTCATCAAATCTAGATAAACGGTTCTTGGACGCATTAGACAATCATTAAAAGTATTGACTATATATGTATAGAGCGTAAACTGTGAAGTAATAATATAACATTACTGATAACCATTTTCGTTTCGTGGGTGCATTATACATATCTACTTGGATTTCATCGTCGATGTCATTTCTAACCCACGTAACTTCATGATCGGTCGAAGACAACCCGTCCTTCGAAACAGACGGTCGGAGCACTTTAAGCCTTCTCTCTTCTTCGTCCTCATCGCTGTCCTCGAATTCTGGGACATCGTAGACATCTCTGGGTTTCCATCGGCATACAACACTCCATCCCGGATGCTTCAAACACTATGAGTAGTATACATGGAACGCTTGGTTCAGAAAGATAAACGGATCTTCCTGACCGTAAAATCGAAGTGTGTTCACACTGGTCAATCCATATTCATCTTTCCAAGTCCCAAGATTGCTTCTCCACCTGTCCGTATTGGTTCGCGGATCGTACCAAGTACACTGGAATATATAAAAGGGTTCTGATCGTCCGGGATAGTAGATGCCGAGTATACAATTTAAGTACACATAGTAAATCACACCGTCCGATCCTACCGTCACAATCCCACTATTCTGAGTGGTTCTAGATGTTTCTATGTCCTTAACTTCGAATTTGTATCCAAGGACACAAAATCCATTGTAATATGCAACCTCCATACTAGGAAATTGAGCTAAACATCTTGAATCACTCTCAAATGATGCAGACAAGTTCGGATCGTGGATCTAACAAAACAAATTTTACGACAAATACATAACGATAAAAGTTTAGATTAAAACTGATAGCAATAAAATGTTATTCGGATAACTTACATGATCTGTGACCCAATCACAAAAATTATCCTGATGGTATTTTTCCAAACGTTCTTCGTTCCAATCAAGATGCCCCTCACGTACCTCGTTAAAATGAATTCTGTTTTCGACAAATAATTGTGGCATTAATATTATATCATTTCATACACACACAAACACAGATATAACAATTAATCCAAAAAAACTTACTCTCTAATTTGTTCAAGACATGCACAATTAAGCAAGATAAACCGGTATATCTTGTTGATAAACATAGTGTCTACCCTCTTATACTCGGCTTTACCATATGGCCTGTCTTGAATTCTTCGTGGTCGGTTAAGCCTTGTCTCAATGTTCTCGTCCAGATAGAGGGAACAAAATGTGGTTGCTTCATCAAGAAGATAACCTTGCATGATAGAACCCTCTGGTCGATTTTTATTGCGTATATACTTCTTAAGAGTGTAGAGGTACATAATGAAAATATGTTGAATAAATAAATACGGACATACAGGAAAACAATAAATTTATAAATTGCGTGAAACGAAAAATTACACGTACCTCTCGACGGGATACATCCATCGATATTGTACCGGTCCGGCTAACTTCGCCTCAGTTGCAAGATGAACCGTCAAGTGTATTATGATATCGAAGAATGACGGTGGGAAAATACGCTCAAACTTACAAAGTATCAACGCAAAAGAATTTTCTAGTTTATCCAGCGTCGCAACCTCCAGTGCTTTAGCACACAACTCCCTGAAAAAACAACATAGGTCGTTGATTACTAGACCAACCGAGTCGGGGAGAAAAGTCCTGAGGGCTAATGGAAGAAGGTGCTCCACGATAACATGGTGATCATGACTTTTCAGCCCATCGATCTTGCCCTTCACAATTTTTATTTTCTTGCTGAATGATCCTGAGAAACCTGTGGGGACTTTCAAATCATGCAACACCTGCAGGAATCTTTTCTTCTCCGGTTCTGACATATGATAAGCGGCATTGGGAAGTACAAACTTGCCCGGTTTACCCGCTACCGGTCTAGGGTGCAATTCACTTCTTATTCCCCACTCTTGGAGATCCATCCGAGCACTCATGTTGTCTTTCGATTTCGCGTCTTTACAAAGAAGCAAGTTAAGTATGTTCTCTGATACTCCCTTCTCTATATGCATGACGTCCAGACAATGACGCACTGAATTTGTAGACCAGTACGGAAGCTCGAAGAAAATGCTTAACTTGTTCCAATATGGTGGTTTGACTTGTTCCGTCGGATCCATCCCGAAGGTCACGTTATTGTAACCATCCCATTTAGCAGTCACGTCCTCTCCGGACAATGGGGATGGAGGTCCAAGAAGCTCCTGATGACCATCAAAGTTAACTGTGTCTAACCTATAGGGGTGGTCTGGAGGCAGGAAACGTCGATGGCCGCAATAACAAACCTTCCTGCTAAAATTCAAGAATTTTGATGTTGTGTGTTCATGGCAATGAGGACATGCTTTGTGACAATGTACGGACCAACCTGATAGCATTCCATACGCAGGAAAGTCATTAATTGTCCACGTTAAAGCCGCACGCAGTATGAAGGTTGTATTTGTGTTTGCATCATATGTCTCTACACCATCAATGAACAAAGATTTCAACTCCTCGATCAAAGGTCGGAGATAGACGTCGATATTGTTCCCCGGTGAGTTTGGTCTGTCAATAAGAAGATGCATCATAAAGTATGATTGGTCCATAGCCAACCAAGGCGACAGATTATAAATTATCATTACAACGGGCCATGTGCTGTAACTTCCAGCCATATAGTTGAATGGGCAGAAGCCATCAGTAGACAGTCCGAGCCGGACATTGCGAGGATCGCTACTGAATATTGCGTGCCTCCTATCGAAATCCTTCCATGCCGGTGAATCTCTTGGATGGCTCATTTTTCCATCTTCGCTTGGAGGAGCACGGTGATGCCAAATCATTGCCTCGGCTGTTTTCTTGCACCTGAATAGCCTCTGTAGCCTCTGTGTTATTGGAAAGTATCGTGTTATCTTCACAGGTATATCAAGCTTCTTATCAGAATCTTTCGGCTTATACCTGGCCTCTCCGCATGTTGGACACTCTTTCAAATCTGAATTCTCTTTCCGGTACGACACGCAATTTTTAGGACATGCTTGAATCTTCTCGCACTTTAGACCCAAATGAGACATCATCTTCTGGGCATCGTACCAGCTGTCGGGCACATTATTTCCCGGAGGCATAGAATCTTTCAAGAACGAAAGAAGCATTATGAATGACTTGTTGCTCTATCCATTTAGGCACTTAATCTGGAAAAGTTGGACGAACCATGAGAGAGTGGAATACTTCGCATTCTCATAAATTGGTTTCCTAGCATCATTTATGAAATTTTCATATTTATCCGCACGCGGTCCTTGACCGGAAGGAATGTCATCTTCGGTACGAATAGATTCACCTAGGGCAGCCTCTACCATATCCTCCATTTCTTCTGATGGAAATAAATTACCGTCTCCTGCCGCATTACCGAATTCTTCTTCTTCTCCTGCCGCATTATCGTGTTCTCCTTCTTCTTCTGCCGCAGTACTGCATTCTTCTCCTTCCCCGTGATATTTCCAAGTTGTATAAAGTCTAGTAAACCCATGTTTTACAATATGAAGCTCTGCCAATTCTACCTTCTGCCAGTACTTATTGCCATATCTATCGCACGGACAGAGAATCTTCTCTATTATGATCTTATTATGTGCGCGCGCAAATTCAAGGAAAGCAGCAACTCCTGCGACAAACTTAGGTTGCATACGTTGTTTCCAATCCACATACATCCAGTCCTTAACTCTGACGTACTCATGGGCCATGTTAGACTGTATAACATATAAATTGTAGGTTATGCTGACTATATTGAGAAATATAAGAAAGGGATAGTTACTGAAAAAGGAGAAAATCCGTGTATACGCTTTGTGTGTGCGTTTGTCGTTGAAAAGAATAAATTATCGCGCGTATGATAACCGATAGACGGGGACTAAGTGACGCTTTTAGTTTCATATATGAGTATCGATGAGAATATGAAGGTTTCATATTATCATATATTGGTTTTAACTTGAACATCTCGAATCGCTCTCTAATTATGCGTTTGTTGTGTTTTCTTGTTGTATGTGTGTGTTCCGGATGTCGGGGGTAGGCATCTATCCCATTAAGAATGTATAGAGCGAATACCCATCACTTGTGCTTTCAACCGTTTCGAGTAAATTTCGGCAGCACCTCCCCACTGTTCTCCGAGTACACTATAATAGAATAGATAATCATTTCAAATCTGTGAAACAACGTTGAAATGAACATCTAATCTATCTTTGTACATGGAGAACCAGCGGAAAGGTACCGACGAAATATCTCGAAACGGATGAAAACACAAGTGATTGAAGGCGTTTGCTTTATACATTCTTAACTTGTCCACACGGGACAAATCTATGGGTTACCATACGAATGAATTTTCTCGTCGGGTAGACTATACGACGGTTGTTAGTATCGAGCTATACTGTCCGATATTTAACAACCTTCATATAGTTCTATGTCACGACGAGCATCGCACGTATGTTAACCGATAGACGGGGACTAAGTGGCGCTTTTAGTTTCATATATGAGTATCGATGAGAATATGAAGGTTTCATATTATCATATATTGGTTTTAACTTGAACATCTCGAATCGCTCTCTAATTATGCGTTTGTTATGTATTCTTGTTGTATGTGTGTGTTCCGGCTGTCGGGGGTAGGCTTCTATCCCATTAAGAATGTATAGAGCGAACACCCATCACTTGTGCTTTCAACCGTTTCGAGTAAATTTCGGCAGCACCTAACCGCTGTTCTCCGAGTACACTGTAATAGAATAGATAATCATTTCAAAGCTGTGAAAAAACGTTGAAATGAACATCTAATCTATCTTTGTACTTGGAGAACCAGCGGAAAGGTACCGACGAAATATCTCGAAACGGATGAAAACACAAGTGAATGAAGGCGTTTGCTTTATACATTCTTAACTTGTCCACACGGGAAAAATCTATGGGTTACCATACGATTGAATTTTCTCGTCGCGTAGACTATACGACGGTTGTTAGTATCGAGCTATACTGTCCGATATTTAACAACCTTCGTATAGTTCTATATCACGACGAGCATCGCACGTGTGTTAACCGATAGACGGGGACTAAGTGGCGCTTTTACTTTCATATATGAGTATCGATGAGAATATGAATGTTTTATATTATCATCGAGTATCATATATTGGTTTTAACTTGAACATCTTGAATCACTCTCTAATTATGCGTTTGTTGTCCGTTCGTGTTGTATGTGTAACATGATTTTAAACCATTGAGATCAAGATTGATAGAACTGATCATCCTACATTGCATGGCATTCATCAACCAAAAACTATTATTGCAATGACATTCATCTATAAAAATCAACAATTAAAACTACAAATGTAGGATACTGATATCATAAAGCGTTATACGCAACATATGAATTCACATGACTGAAACATGCATCAAAAAAACATGTTCATCCAAAAGAAATGCCACTGTCTACAAATATAGACAAATACGTCATAAAAACAGTAACTAATTAACAAGTTGATAATCATCTGGATCAAGAAAATGATAGGAAAAACAATTGACTATGATCTATAATGACAAGTCTATTACCATGACTCTCGACTAACAAAGGTGGCTTTTCGTCCTCGGTAGCTTGATTATTGGGATTTCATGGCGAATAAAAATATGCATATGCCGTTTGACCGGGAACTTCAATAGGAAACTCAATGAGGTCGGGTGTACTGAAGTACGCTTTGTATTTCGCTATATGAGGTGATGAAGCCCAAGCCCTAGCTAGCCCCAGCCCCACCCCAACCGAACCCTATCGAAGGTAAAGAACGTTCTTACACTTTCATATTTCTATTAATGATGCAAGTCTCCACCAAGTCAAATTCTTGCAATATCATTCTTTTTAGAGTATGTCTAATTTAATAGATAGAATTTTCAAAGTTGGGCAACCAAGAAAAAGTAACAAGGGATTTTACATACATGCCAAAGCTTTGATTATTTATTTATTTATTTTCCATTTCATATTAGTACTTTTATATGTTTGATGATGGCAAGAAATACAAATTATATTAGAACATTTTACATACCTAATTTCTACTTGAAATCGGTTTGTTCTTTTATCAGTACTCGTTGACATATAGTAACAAACAATGTTTGATTAGAAAGACCCAAGATTTTCTCGATCAACAATAATTTTAGTAATCAAACTAGGCTAAAATTGCTGGAAATTCCTCTCAGTTTTGCCAAATTCAGCAAACCCCCACCCCAACCTAACCCTAACCCCAGACCCAGACCCAGCCCAGCCCCACCCCAACCCCAACCTAACCCTAGCCCTAGCCCCAGCCCCAGCCCCAGCCTAGCCCCAGCCCCAGCTCCAGCCCAGCCCCAATCTAACCCTAACCCCAGCCCCAGCCCCAGCTAAACCCCAACCCCAGCCCCAGCCCCAGCCGAACCCCAACCCCAACCCCAACCCTAACCCCAACCCCAACCGCAACCCCTGCCGAACCATAACTCCAACAGCAACCCTAACCCTAAATAATCAAAAAATTGTTTACTTGAAGATTTACTAACCTGTGCGATGGAGAGACGATAGATCGGTGGCGACGACGAAAACGGCGCGACGAGGAAGAACGGTGACGCGCGAGAACAGCGGTGGAGACGACGAGAACGGCGGTGGCGACGACGAGAATGGCGGTGGCGACGATGAGGACGGGCGGGAATGATTTGGGGATTTTGGTTCGCGCGCGATCGAGAGAGAGAGAAAGAGATAAGGGGCGTAGGCGATCTGTGCCTTTTTAATTAAATCGCTATTTAGTTGCCCCTACGGATTTGTCCGTAGGTCCTTTGTTTGCGGCTCTGTAGGGGCAAACACGAAATTAAGATTTAATATTTTTACTCTTGAACGTCTTGAACCGTAGGGGCAACTTTCTAGCCCTACGGCTTAATCCGTAGGGCCAAAATAAATAGGCCCCTATGGATTTCAATATCCGTAGGGGCAACCCCCTATTGTAGTAGTGATAATACCAAACCAACAGTTCCCAGCGAGTCCTATCCAGTGTACTCGTAACCTAACGAGCACCTGCATACTATCTCCAGTACGACGTACTGATGGATGTGGGACAGACCATCTCCCCTCCTGCGATGAGAAGCGTATACACTAGTCTACTCTAGAGTATCGATGCCCTGTCTCGATAATCCTACGACTGGGGACCTGTATAAGGATGTGCTTGTAGATTACCCAGCCCCCACTAGTGTGACTGCCATCACAACGCTGGTAATCAAGAAAAGATCCTAAGGGCTCCACTAATGTGTATAGGCGATATGCTAAAAGAAACACATGCACACATTAAAGTAGAAACAAACCAAGTAGCATACTACCATTTCGAGCAAGATTGTCTATATAACTGTGAATATCCCAAGTTTCCATCAAGTAATATACAAACTAGTATGATACAGTAATGGCCTCTAGGGCATATACACTAACATGCGTCCGGTGCGCACAGTAACCGAAATCACTAACTGTACCATACATGTGCATAGAAACAAACTCTAAGTGCAACAGGTGTGCACGAAACACCTGTGAAAGGCAACAGTGTATGACTGACAACAATATCAGGTGCATCTGATATGCACGAAGAATCCCGATATAGTGCATCTGGTGTGCACCAAAATCGCATAAAGCGCCCAAGCATGCGCAAGAATCCAAACCAAGTGCACAAGGTGCACGAAAACCAATATAGAGTATCATAAGAGAAATCGACGGTATACAACACATCTCAATCCAAATCAGATATACCGTGGTTTATAATCTCATAACCATGTGCATCAGCATGCACAAACTCGAATCAAAATAATAAAAGTGCATGAAAACTATGCCGAAAACACAAGTCAAATCACATGCATAACATAGTTATGAAATCAAAATCAGCATCTCGAATGACATCAAATCGAAGTCAAGTGCAACTGTGGTGCACAAAATCTCAATCATGT
The DNA here is from genome assembly GCA_030015575.1 of Agapanthus africanus. Lineage (NCBI taxonomy): Eukaryota > Viridiplantae > Streptophyta > Magnoliopsida > Asparagales > Amaryllidaceae > Agapanthus > Agapanthus africanus. Next base: position 361,687,612 of record JASDDO010000012.1, read on the forward strand.
AAATAAATCGCCCAAATTACCGAAATCAAAAATGGCAGAAACAGTCCCACTCTGTCACATCCTCTAAAGATCTCTGGCCAACTGTCATGGTCACTCATAATATGTCTCGTCGACGATTCCGAACTCTGGCCTACTAGGTGTGCGTAATATGACCGATCCTGGGCCCAAGTCTACTCGTATTGTATTCCAGAAAGGTTTTGTCGAGGTCTCTCCTAAATCTCGTTTCTGCCGAACTGCCCGGAAGTCATCGTCCTTTACTAACTCTATTTCTTGTTCCGGAACGGCTGCATACTCATCGCGACTCCTTCTGGAAGATATATCCATATACCACGCCTATGCATGCGTATCACATCTCTGATGTCAGCGGAGTGGAATATCATCTCATCAAGATCTCGTACGAATCTCTTACTCCACTTTTCTCTAATGTCGACTGATTCGGACTCGTCTCTTCATGGCTGGATGAACTGCGCTCTAACGACTATACTCGTATCTGGGGTCTCCCAAGCAATGTATCCCATCACATGATATCCGAATGACGTCGAACCTTTCGATCGATTCGTCAAAGTTCCATAATCCCCCAAGAGCTCAACATCTTGTGTACAGTTTAATAGTATTCCAGTACATACCACAGTACCTATGGACCAGCCGTAGAAGGGAAAACCCAAGCCTCATTAATGGCACCACGGAACTGCTGCAAACCCTAAGGTTTCAAAGTGTTCTCATAGTCATTATATCGAGTTAGGGTTTCATTCTTCTAGGGGGTCCACGAAATTACTTGCATGTTTTTCCGAATGCTTTAAACTTGGAAAATGGTTTTCTGACATTCGATTGTTTTCCTTCGTCTCCTAACGTACCTGCATGAAGTTGTCTCAAGCTGTAATTAATCAATCTGATGACCTCGCATCAGGGTGTGCAAACGAATCACATGTCCTAGTCATTCCTCCTTGGGTGACTAGCAATCTTCTATCATATCTCTAAGTATAACTCGTGTGACATTAGCTTCAACATCTGGGGCGATATCTTGTTGTTCGCAACGACAACTGGCTTATTTGTCCGCATGCTGAACAGTGCCTCAATCATCAAATAATCGGTACATTGACGGTTATCACATTCTGGCTGGCCTCTAGCAGTGGCCCAATCCTCTGTTGCTGATCTGCACGTCCGAGAAATCTCGTAAAAGCGATCCATCAAACGCTCATTGCGCGAAAACACAATAGGACGATACATCTATGCAATCGTGTGTCCCTGGAATCACGCCCTAGTCAGTCCTCGTCAGTGACGAGCTCATACTGACGCAACTCTATCCGTAGCTCTCTCTGCCCGTGCAATCGTAGCAGCAAAAACCATAAACCGATAATGATGAGGATAGATCATAGGAATGAATGTAATAATGTGCAAGGAAATGTACATCCTAAGGCTTCTTAAGCGAAGTGGCGTATCGTAAGTATGCCGCGGAACATACACACGGTACGTCACTCTACTTAAGTCACCTACTCCATCAACCAAGGTCAACCTACGCGACGAAAGTTCGGGTCTAATACCCCCTCGACTAAGTCTAAGTTCCGTAAGGTCAAGCCTAGGTTCCGAATATATATAAACACCCTAGACTCCGCATAGTCAAACATAGACTCAAAACAAGGTTAACCTAGCTCTCTGATACCAACTTTGTCATGACCCGAAATGGCACGTGCTTGTCACTTGAATCATATGAAGTCTATAGGACCCTATCTAATTCAAGTAAGCCAAAAATCTCAGAAATCTAAACCATTTTAAATAAGAAGTGAAGGAAAACTTGTTTTAAGGTTTGCATATAATCACTTGAAAAGTCGTAGTAAAATCTTTTTAAAACATCAAGTCTTTTCCGAAAATTTCGGCAGAGTCTCCTTTGTAAAAACTGGCCCCAAACGGATACAAACATGAATATATGAATAAAGGCATCCCCAAGCGGGAGCTAGCTCTTCGCCAATTGGCGGTCACAACCACGCAAGCAATATAATATACAACGCTGAAGGGCGAGGATCAAAACTCAAAAGGAAACTCAATAAAATCAAGAAAACCCATAATAATACAAGCATGACTCTAAGGTCGAAATAATATACATTGGACTTCTAAGTCTAATAAATATACAAGTCTGGTTGATGGAGTTTACTAAAAACAACTGAATAAAATAAGGTACAATGGTGGTCATGATGCGAGGGAACCCACCTACCAAAGTAATCACCCGGAAGAAGCAGTGTGCCAGCAAAGACGCCAAGAAAAAAACCTGTACGGTAAAACCTGCAAGAAACTGTGGCACAACGGGGGTGAGTTGCCAACTCGTGAGTAGAAAACATCACAGAGCAGAAATCGTATGCATGACTCAATCCTAGGTCATACGATCATAATATATATCCTCGAAATGATGTAGCCTGAAGCATCTAATAATGACATGGGTAAACATCTATACATAAGTGTAATACCAAGTGCTCGTGTCAGTGCCTCAGGTAGCAACATAATACATATATGATGTATGAATGCATGAAAACATAATACATCTAAATGAGAAAACTGTTTTCTTATCTCAGTGATAGATTTCTGTATAAAACCGAAGTATCATCAATGAAATCAACAGAAAAATCAGTGTCTAGCATCGACACAAAATATGTATATTTATCTATCTCAATATCTGGGGCTCCGGCAATCCGGACTGGCCTGTATCATCAAATCTCAATATCTAGGGCTACGGATATCCGGACTGGCCCATACTCTGATCGGTATCCTCCTAATATCCGTCGAGTCACAATAAAATCACCAGTCGGTAGTGCTCCCCTGCCTGGCTCAACGCCATCATCTGCGACCATCTTGCCCCGGGGTACCACACCGGGTCCACCATGCACCGACAGACGGTTCCTCCTCCTCCTCGAATCGGGTGTATGATATCTCTCAAGAGCCGAGAAAACTCATGGTGGACTCCTCTCAAATCATATCATGAGAAAACCGCAACTTGTATTTTAAAATGACAACAAGTTTATAAAATCCTTGAGGTTTCTCCAAATCCATAAATCTCATGGAATGTACGAAATCCCAAAATGAAGAGTCAATAATAATGAATACTGGGCTCCGGCAATCCGGACTGGCCCTATAATATTGCATGACAAATGAATATATAAATATGCATGACATATCACAGTAATGAATGCTACATCTAAACAAGCACAGTAATGATATATATCGGAACTATCAGCTAGCAAGCGATAACACGAAATAATATTCTCTAAAGTGTACGTGACATGGCAATTACCGATGATGATGGTGTGAGCCGGCAAGCAGGTGTACGTGTGGCATACGCATCATCGGTAATGGTGCTGGTGTCCTGACAGCATGGTTTCATAATAGCAATAAAAGCACTAGTATAAGCATGCAATGCGATATGAACAACAAGAATATATGGCAAATGAATAGTAAATGCAACAATAAAGATTATACATTATAAATACGAGTCATACAATTTGGCATTGAAATAACACGAATCGTGGTGTTTAGAAAGTAGGGACTACGGTGTTTTTATGAAAAGGCACGTCCTTTGAAATATCCGTAGTATCCCTTGGCCTATCTTTAAAATATTCACGATTCGTTAGTTTTGAAATAAGTATGACTCGAGTCCAGTCTAACATCTACTAACTAAGCTACAGGTCTAAACTGACAGACTAATCGAAAAAGGTAAGAAAATCCACCTAAGTCTGAGTCGATATATATCTATATAATAGTCGGTGATCCCGCCTCAATAGTATCACGTACGATACAATATATAATATGACATCCTCAAGTCAAGGGTGCGGATCAAACATCATAATTATCTCGTATGGTAAATTCATCCTACGGCATCCCAAATATGGGTACGGGTCGAATATCACATTTATATCATTATTCATCCGGTATCCTTATCATCATATATCATGAACTGGGGGTACTGATCTACAGTCTAGTACATTCTGATACCATCAACATATATATATATATATATATATATATATGCATGTGTATGAAAACACAACGCCTAAAGACCCGCTATAAACTCATGTCGTATCTTATAATACGAACCAAATCACATCACCGATCTCATGGCATTATGCCCAATCTCATCGACTCATCTCCAAGTACCATGTACTATCCTCATTATCCAAGTATATGTATACCTATATATATATACATATAGACACACACACACTCGCATACATATATGTATATATATATATATATATATGTATATATATCCCCATATACGCACAAGTAATAAAATGTATGCGCGTATGTGTGCGTATGTGTGTAACAACTACTCTAGGGTTTCGCGACTAACACTAAACTATAACATTAACTTCTAAGTACACTAAACTAACCCATGGACGCCTAAAGTGTATCTTGCAAATCAATTAGTCTCACATTGCACAAATAAGTATATATAATATATATGTATCATATACTACACTACGAACTGCGGGGGTGCTATACGCCATCCACCCGACTTCCCCGTAGATATATATCTACTCACCTTGATCCTTGCTTGCCGGAGTCGATGTCGCCATCCTCTTCTTCATCATTCGAAGTCCACGTGGGGGTACCTACATATCACATATAGCATCGTAAACAGAAATCACGCACGAAAACCAAAACGTCGCACGAATCACACATAGGTTAAAACCTATAGTTTACGCATGCAAGAATAACCAAACCACTTTCGACGATTGACGTACAAACGTGAATCGACCGAGTCAAACCCAAATACTAAAACCAATGTTAAAACGAAGTCGTAAAACAATTCAGCAACTCAAGAAAATGATCCCAGATTTTACCCTAGGTGTAATTAGCCAATTTTGCATATGTGGAGGGTCTAATTTACAGATAAAGGGACCAAAGACCAAGCACGAACCAAAAAGGATGTAGCCACACCGCAATTTGCGGTCAATAAGGTTAAATCTGCGGCCTGGGTGAAGTATTTTAGGCTCGGGTCTCTAGGTTAGCTTATAGGTTGCCTGCATGACTCACTGTGATCGCTAAATAATTTTCAGATCACCCGGGTTATAGAAAATCTCAAAATAGCATCACTAAAGTTTACAAAATACAATATCAGGGTTTCTAAGTTTGTGAATTGGGGGTTTACTCTCAGGTTTTGGTCTTTAATCAAACACCACAGGGGTTTAGGGTCACTATTAAGCCTCAATTGCACTTTTGGATTCAATTCAAACACTAAACTCTTCTAGGAATTTTCTAAGTGCACGAAACTTTGCTAAATAGATTCTAAACATGTATGGATGCTTAAGGAATTGTAATATTACAATAATGGTGGAGAAAATACCTTATTTGGCAACTCAAGGATTTTCTTGAGTTGCCCCAAGTCTTCAAAATCCAATTTTTCTTGGTCCAAAGTGTTTGTAGTGGGCTTGTGCACATTTTTAATGAAATGGAGATCATGTTTTGAGATGGAAATGTGGGTGTTTGTGAGGATGAAGAGGAGAGGAAGATGGGGGCAGTCATAGGGGAAAGAAGAGGGAAATGATCAAGGAAAAATGAAGAGGGAACAATGGGGACCATGGTCAATTGACTTCTCACCTCTCTCTCTCTTCTCTCTCATGCCCATACCTCTTATTTTATTCTTATTTCCCGTTTCTTTTCTTTTGTTCTCTTTTCTTTTCTTTTCCAAAATTCTAAAACCAAGCATGAAGAAAAGGAAAAAGCCATGGTAGGAAAAATGTAACAAATATGAAAAAAATGACTTGGTGCATGTCACATGCACAAAACAAGCTTAATTAATGCACGATTAGTGATAATTAATCGCGATTAGCATTAAAATGGAATATAATTAATCATAAAGAATTTATAATTTGTTTAAATCATATAAAACACCTTCTTTTCCGAAACTCCTATAATTTTTCAAATATTCCCCAATTTATCGGTATTTAATTATACCGCATTATCAAAATATTCATAATATTTATTATTTAATTATAAAAATTCCCAAAAATAATATTTTATTTTTCTGAAATGTTACAAAATCTCCCACTTGCACTAAGACCATCTGTTGTAGTATCCAATGCCCAACAATCAGCAATGGTTGAAGTATCTCATACTCAACCATCCCATAATAGTCTCTCCTGGGAAAATGCCTTTGTGAGTGGATCCGCCGTGTTAACCTCTAAGTCTACTCTCCTAACCTCGATCTCCCTGGAGATCATCCATCTTCATGATCAGGTGATACTGCCTAAGAATATGTCTGGATCACTGATGGGACGGGGGTTTCTAGGCCTAAGCCACAACTCCATTGTCACACAATTGTAGGAACGAAGTTCATCTCATGAACTTATATACACCCAGACTTCCTTTTTGGTAGCATCGTAGATAGCGATCTATCCATCCTTTATCGTCTAGTTTGCCACGGTATCTAGCTTGGAACTCTTCCAACGTACCATCCCTCGACTGAGTATAAGGACAATGCCTGTGACTGACATTCAGTTGACCTTACCACCCTGGAAGCTATCCAGTGATTCTCCCCAGGATCAATTGATACCATCTCACTACACCTAGGGAGAACCCTAACACCCATTTAGATCTATCACATAGATCCAAAACCCAGGATTTAGGTGGTATCACCTTGATCCTATATGGAGAATCCTTGTGGTAAGAGAAGATTGACCCAGTGTAGCATAGGAAACTCCTTTCCTATCAAGAGTATGTCATCCACGTATAATACGAGGATCACCACCATACACCCTACTACCTTTTTGTATATACAAGGTTCATCAACCATTTTGATGAAGTCAATGTTAGTGTATATGCCCTAGAGGCCATTACTGTATCATACTGGTTTGTATATTACTTAATGGAAGCTTGGGATATTCAACTTGTATAGAGAATCTTGCTCAATATAGTAGTATGCTACTTGGTTTGTTTCTACTTTAATGTGTACATGTGTTTATTTTAGTATATCACCTATACACATTAGTGGAGCCCTTAGGATCTTTGCTTGATTACCAGCATTGTGATGGCAGTCACACTCGTGGGGGCTGGGTAATCTATAAGCACATCCTTATGCAGGTCCCTAGTCGCAGGACTATCGAGACAGGGCATCGATACTCTGGAGTAGACTAGCGTATGAGCTTCTCATCCCAGTGTGGGAGACGGTCTGTCCCACAGCCGTCAGTACGTCGTACTTGAGATAGTATGCGGGTGCTCGTTATGTTACGAGTACACTGGACAGGGCTCGTCGGGAACTGTTGGTTGGTACTATACCTATCGTCAGTTATCAGTTCCTAGGTGACATGAGTGCAGCTTAGTCCGCTGACTTGACACTGTCACTTCGCCTCGAGTGTGTTCCCACTGTACTTTGATTACTACCCTACCATGGCTCAAAGGAGTCGTGCAAACAGGTAGTAGTTGGGTGCAGTCCCAAAGCACTTGGAGGCAGTGACGGTTAGACATGATTCGTCTCTCCCGGTATTGGGGGTTGACATCGCGTTGTGTCTAGGAGAGCCATTACATGAGTAGTCCCTGGCCAGGGAAAGCGAGATATACTGGTAGGTTTCCAGTGCTATCTCAGGGTGTTCTGGGCTACACTCCGACACGACTTGTACCGCTATTAGGGGACTGACGTTTACCGCCCCCTAGGCCCGCCATGCGATGTATCAGACGAACAGACCGGACTGTATGGAGATTGTTACATTCAGGCTCAGTAGGAGTTCAGATGGGTTTCACCTCGTCCGTCTTCTTGCCGGCATCTATCTGAGGACCGTTACGCACAGCTAGTGCCGCTTGCGGTCTGTGGTTAAACCCACTGCCAGCGTAGTGTCGAGTCTTTAAAGTCCCACACAGAAAGCTATTCGCCTTTAGGCAAAAGAGTAGAGGTCGCATGGTTTTGCGACAGGTCGCATGGTTTTGCGACAGGGTTCGGTCACATCCGTGCACTTGTGCACGTTTGGTGTCCGGACAGTTAACACTAGCGGGCTTTGGTTTAAGCCAGATCCTAGTGTACGTTTTGGGATTGGTTTTATCTCGTTTGTATTCGTGTTCCTCGGAACGCGGATGCGGGTGTGTATGCACAGTTGATAGAGAGACAGGGGCGGAGGATTCTCATTGGGGTTATTGACTGTTCACTGTTCACTGTTGACCATTGACTTTTGCAAAACCCTAATGAGAATAAGAAATATAATTAACAATAATATTAATTAAGTATTATAGTGATATGGTTGTTGAGGGGTTGACTTTGTTGACTTGTTGACTTTGTTGACCGGTTGACTAGGTTGGACTAGTTGACCATCATCATGACAATGGCTATCATTTCATGGCAAAGACTTTTGCTTGCTTGTTTGTTTTTGCAAAATGAGTGCATGAAAAGATATTGCCATTTTGACTTGAACCAATACACAATACTTGATTACTATTTTTGTTATGATGGTTTTGGATTATGAGAGCTTGGGTGGCAAAAGAGTTACTCATTCTCTCATTTCATTTCTTTCTCTTGCTTGAGCTCTCCCCCTTGCTCTTCCTCTTGATCTCTTTCTAGCTCAAGGCAACACCCTCTCATGAGTTGAGAAACATTGCCTTAGAGATAAAAGAAAACCCAAATCACTTCTCTACTCATCCTAGTTCACAAGGTTTAGCAAACCAAGTGTTCTAGTTTCTTCAAGTTCGAAGATGAAGCCAAAGGTAGAAGCTTTCAGGTGGATCCATCTTCGGCGCAAGGAGACGACGAGGTGAGGCCGATCCGTACACCGGAAAGAGTTAAAGATGAAGGAGTTCAAGAAAGGTATAGCCCCCTAACCGAGTAGATAAAACTCTAGTTAGGTTGTTAGGTAGTTGTTTAACAAAGATCCGTATTTTGAGTCCATGTTACCACCTCTTGAAAAATCGTTTTTCATCATTTCCGCAAGCCCGTAAGTACCGGGAGAGGTAACGTGGACTTACAGTGGTATCAGAGTCTAGTTAAACACAATCTAACATGTTAGCAAAGTAACTAGAAATTCGATCGGAGAAAAAGTCGCGAAACACGCCTGAAAAATATACTTTCTGCCGAATTTTTTTTCTGTCCAAAAAATGATAAATCTTATCTTAAAATTCGGCTCAGGGTTTTTAGAAGCAACTCTGGAAAAATGGTCCACTGAACCGATCAACGCGCCGCGGAACCGCGGTGGGAGCTTGCGCCCGCCGCGGATCTGCGGCCGAGTTGACTCGGCCGTGGGCGATTTTTCTCATAGTTTGTTTATTTGGGTGTTTTGGGATTTTTGGAATATGATTTTTCTGCCCGGATTTTCCAGAAAGCAAAATTAGTTTTTGGGGCTTGAAAATCCGTATTTTGATCGAACTTCTAAAGACTTAAGCTGACGGGTATATATCTGTGATGTGTTATATGTATTGAACGTCCGCTAATCGCTATACGTCGATTAGTGGGGGTTATACATATCTGTGATCTGTAATGTGGATGGTATGTGTATATGAATTCATTGGATTGTCGCGGATGAATAGCCGGGGGTTGTGAGATGAGAGTTTTTCCTTTTATCTTTCAATTCATGTAATATGTAAATTGATGTAATATTATTTTTGGCCGCACAACCGGGTCGGGGTTGTAGCCGTCATTGTATAATTTCTTTTTACTGTTTTTGCTCCTAGGATAGACCCAAGGTGGGGTGCACAAACTACCGGGTATCTCGAAGTGCCGAGTGGCCTACTCACGTCGTTGAGGGAGGTTGCTCCGCTTCGGATATTTGGCGGGTAGTTTGCCGCACCCGTAGGGGTCTAGGTTGGGGTATTGGCTATTCATCACGACCGTGTAATCCGCTTTTCGTTACAGGCTTGTACGAATTGCAGATTCCTAGTATATCCAATGTGTTCATCTGTGATCTGAAATGGTTATCATTGCAATATATTTAGATATGATATTATTTAAGCGTTGCTTATGTTTTGCATTCGCACTAGTCCAGCCCCCGCTCTGTCGTTAGTTAAGTAACCTAACGGGTAATGACGGGGCCCCGTGGCAAATGCGGATGGCATAAGCATACGTCATATTTTGGTTGTTTTCTGCAATGGTAGGATTAAATGATTGGACACATTGGAATTAATGCAAGAAAAATAAACCAAGTAAAAGTCGTTGGAACAATTTCAAAACCACTCGGTTTCTTTTCAAAATAACTTTTAAACGTGGAGCTTAAGCCACTCCTTTTAAAAGCTATCTCGTTCCATCGATTATATCAAGTTCATTACGTTCACGGTTTTGCCAAAACCATCCGTAGCCCTCCATCATTTCAGTTAAATATTCGGTAGTATTCAAGCTATGTATTTTGACCTCATGCCAAGGCATAGTGATTGGTAGCTGCCGGATATTTATCTGTTGCATAGATAGAATGCGTTGGTTTGAGACAGTCGTACTGCCATTTTGGCCTACGTCAAGGGTAGGTACAGGTGGGTTCAAATTAACCTGGATAATGATGGGAAGAACTTGACATGTGACTTATGACATTTTGACCTCACGCCAAGGTCATAAGAGCATGGGGCAAAAATCTACATCGGGAGTTTCAAAAGAACTGAAACTTGCTAACGCTGCATACCATTTGGAGTGTGATGATTCTGGTAGGATTCCTTCAGTTTTGTCACGCAATGATATTTGGATCCCGATCCTACTGTGAGTATATGCTACTCCTCGGGAAATTTCTCACTTAACGATCAATGCTATAAACCAAGTAGGTGTCTAGAAAGGTGTTAGCGGGGCTACGCCCACAGGGAAAAGAGGTTATTTAATTAAGGAACTTCGCGAAAGCGTTGGAAAACCTCCCTCGAAGTACCGACACCAGCCTGGCCGAACGGTTAAGCAAGTATTGTACGGTGAGATTGATCCTGACTAATTCTTCCTTTTTGGTTTGAGGAGGGATTCGAGAGACAGTGGGAGCCATCCTGTTTAGACAAATTAAAAACCACTCTAAACTTGCAAGATCATCATGCTAAAGTGTTTCTTCTCTCTCTCCTAATTGCAGCGACCAAACATCATGACCGGACTTAAGTTATTACTAGATAAAAACATATTGATAGGGCCAAACTATAAAGATTGGCTCAGGAATGTCAAAATGGCAATCACTTATGACAAGTTGGGGTATCTCCTTACCACCAAAACTCCCCCTGTCCCAGGTCCTACCTCCAGCGTCGCGGATAAGGAAATCCGTAAGACTTGGGAGATCGATTGTGCGAAGGCCAAGTGCCTCGTGCTTGCCTCTATGGACAATGAACATCAGAGGAGGCACGAGAATATTGATCTCGAATCCATATTTCTCCATACAAAAGAACTGTATGGAGAGCAATCTCGTATCGCCAGATACGAAGTGTCGAAGAAGTTGTTTTTGGCAAGATTGGCCATCGGATCATCGGCAGCGGAACACGTGCTTAAGATGATTGGCTTCATTGAGGAGCTCGCGGACCTTGGGACCACGTTAGAGAACGAGCTCTATACGGACTTGATTCTCCAGTCCCTTTCTTCCACTTATGCCCAGTTTATCCTGAACTTCAACTTACAAGAAAAAGAAGTTGAACTTTTAGAACTCCTCAACATGCTGAGGAGTGCAGAGGGCACCCTAAAGAAAGGTAGGGAAACATCCACTTCGTTTGTAGGAGGATCTTCTTCTTCTAGGACCAAGGCGAAAGCCAAGGGAAAGAAGAAGAAAGCCCCCGCCAAACCAAGGGGCGGTGTTAGTAAAGTGGATACGAAGGGAAAGACAAAAGCAACAAAAGTAGCGGGAAAGCTTGTGGGAAAGGAAGAATGCTTTTAGTGTCACAAGAGTGGACACTGGAAAAAGGATTGCAGGGCTTGGAAAGCTAGAACACAGGATCTGAAGCAAGTTGCGGCTTCAGCTTCAGGTGTGTATGTTATTGAAAACTGTCTGTCAATAAACTCTACTTCTTGGGTATTGGATACCGGATCAGGATCTCATATCTGTAATTCTTTGCAGGTGTTGAGAAACCGTAGGTTTTTGAAGGCAGGTGACTTGACCCTCAAAGTTGCAAACGGAGCTAGCATGGATGCTAAGGCCGTGGGGGACTATCACCTGTGAATGTCAGATGGACATGTTTTGGTTTTACGTAATTGCTTTTTTGTACCCAACGCAACTTGTAATATCATTTCTGTATCTTTGATTTTGAAAGAAGGTTATGAATTTGCGTTTGTAAGTAATGTTGTAAACATTCACCTTAATCAAGTTCTGATTGGGTCAGGTACATTAAGCAATGGTATATACGTATTAAACCAACCACAGATTTTCAATATCCAGAATACAAACAAAAGAAAGTCTCCGGAAATAAATCAGACTTTCTTATGGCATTGTAGACTGGGTCACATCAATGAGAGAAGGTTGACGAAGTTACATACAGAAGGATATTTGAATCCGTTCGAATGTCAATCGTATGCCACTTGTCAATCCTGTCTCAAAGGAAAGATGACAAAGACTCCGTTCACTGGACACGGAGTAAGAGCGAGCGAGCTCTTGGGACTCGTACACAGCGACGTGTGCGGTCCAATGTCTACACATGCGCGAAGCGGTTATTCTTACTTCATTACTTTTACGGATGACTTTTCAAGGTACGGTTATGTCTTCTTAATGAAACATAAATCCAAAGCCTTTGGAAAATTCCAGGAATATAAGAATGAAGTAGAAAAACAAACCGGCAAAAGTATCAAGACACTGAGATCGGATCGAGGTGGTGAATACTTGAGTGCCGAGTTCCTGGATTACTTAAAAGAGAATGGAATTCTCTCTCAGCTTACTCCTCCATACACTCCGCAACATAACGGTGTATCGGAGAGACGGAACCGGACCCTATTGGATATGGTACGTTCCATGATGAGTAATACTGAGTTACCGCGATCATTTTGGGGATATGCACTAGAATCAGCTGCATACCTTTTGAACCGAGTTCCAACTAAGACTGTGCCTACCACACCATATGAGATTTGGAGTGGGAAGAAACCCTATCTTCAATATCTGAAGATCTGGGGATGTCCGGCTTTTGTCAAAAAGCAGCATGCGGACAAACTCGAGGCACGCTCAGTACTGTGCAAGTTTGTAGGATACCCAAAGAACTCCAGGGGGTATCTCTTCTATTACGCAGAGGAACAAACGATCATTGTTTCTCGTAATACCCATTTTCTGGAACACCAGTTCTTAGAAAAGGAAACAAGTGGGAGCGAAATAGAACTTAAAGAAATTCCAGAACCACAGACTATTACTGAAAGCTTAGTAGAACCAGTGGGTTCAAAAGAACATGACATTCCTATGCCGCTCCGCAGGAGTAGTAGGCAGTCTCATCCGCCCGAGAGATACTACGGTTTTCTCATAGACGGGGATAGAGAGGATTGCATCATTAATTATGATGAGCCTACTAGCTTCCAGCAGGCCATTCAGGGCATTGACTCGCTAAAATGGCTGGATGCAATGCGGACCGAAATGGAGTCCATGTACACCAACAAAGTATGGACGTTGGACGTTGCTCCAGATGGGGTAAAACCCGTAGGATGCTAGTGGATCTTCAAAAGGAAGATTGGTGTAGATGGACAGGTTGAGACCTATAAAGCTAGACTGGTTGCAAAGGGTTTTCGTCAAAGACCTGGTTTGGACTATGACGAGACCTTTTCTCCAGTAGCTATGCTGAAATCCATTCGGATCCTTCTTGCCATTGCTGCCTTCCATGATTATGAGATCTGGCAGATGGACGTAAAGACCGCTTATCTAAATGGAAATTTAGAAAAGTGTGTCTATATGGACCAACCAGAAGGTTTCATTCAGAGTGGGAGCAGCGGAAAGGTGTGCAAGTTGCTTAAGTCCATCTATGGACTGAAGCAGGCATCGCGGAGTTGGAACATCTGTTTTGATGAGACGGTCAAGGAATTTGTCTTTATCAAAAATCCAGATGAACCATGCATCTATAGTAGATTTGTAGCAAGAACTGTAGTATTCCTCGTTTTATACATGGATGACATTCTCTTAATAGGAAATGACATTCCTATGCTACAATCTGTCAAGGGGTTCTTGTCACACAGGTTCTCCATGAAAGACCTGGGTGATGCCTCATACATTCTGGGGATCCGGATCTATCGTGACAGATCCAAGAGGATATTGGGACTTTCACAGTCCAGGTACATCGACACCATACTGAAAAGATTCAGTATGGATGATTCCAAGCGCGGTAATCTACCGGCTTGTCACGGGATCACCCTTTCCAAAGAGATGTCTCCCAAGACTGATTTGGAAAGGGATCGCATGTCTATTATACCCTACGCTTCTGCGGTAGGCTCTATAATGTATGCGATGTTGTGTACCAGACCAGATGTAGCTTATGCACTGAATGTGGTAAGCCGGTATCAGTCAAACTCTGGGGAGAAACACTAGATAGCAGTAAAGAACATTCTGAAGTACCTGAGAAGGACTAAGGAGATGTTCTTGGTGTATGGCGGAAAAGACCACCAGATCGAGGCCTTTGCTGACTCCAGCTTCCAGAGTGACAAGGATGATTCCAAGTCCATGTCGGGTTATGTCTTTACCCTCAATGGAGGGGCGGTGTGTTGGAAGAGTTCCAAACAGGAAACCGTTGCTGACTCGACGATGGAAGCGGAATATATCGCTGCTGCAGATGCCGCAAAAGAAGCCGTCTGGATAAGGAAGTTCTTAACGGAACTTCAGGTGGTTCCGTCCATTGTTGATAAAATACCGCTGTATTGCGACAACAAAGGAACCCAGGTCCCATCAGAACTCCGGACACATCTTAAGGCGGTATCACCTGATCAGGGAGATCGTGGGTCGCCAGGAGATCGAGGTTCGGAGAGTTTCTATGGAAGATAACACTGCTGATCCACTCACAAAGGCCTTACCCCAAACTCAGTTCGAGCGGTTGACCGAGATGATAGGTCTTCGATACGCCGGTACATGGCCTTAGTGCAAGTGGGAGATTGTTAGTGTATATGCCTTAGAGGCCATTACTGTATCATACTAGTTTGTATATTACTTAATGAAAGCTTGGGATATTCAACTTGTATAGAGAATCTTGCTCAATATAGTAGTATGCTACTTGGTTTGTTTCTACTATAATGTGTACATGTGTTTATTTTAGTATATCACATATACACATTAGTGGAGCTCTTAGGATCTTTGCTTGATTACCAGCATTGTGATGGCAGTCACACTCGTGGGGGCTGGGTAATCTATAAGCACATCCTTATGCAGGTCCCTAGTCGCAGGACTATCGAGACAGGGCATCGATACTCCGGAGTAGACTAGCGTATGCGCTTCTCATCCCAGTGTGGGAGACGGTCTGTCCCACAGCCGTCAGTACGTCGTACTTGAGATAGTATGCGGGTACTCGTTAGGTTATGAGTACACTGGACATGACTCGTCGGGAACTGTTGGTTGGTACTATACCTATCGTCAGTTATCAGTTCTTAGGTGACATGAGTACAGCTTAGTCCGCTGACTTGACACTGTCACTTCGCCTCGAGTGTGTTCCTACTGTACTTTGATTACTACCCTACCACGGCTCAAAGGAGTCGTGCAAACAGGTAGTAGTTGGGTGCTTATTGTTAAAGAATTCTTGTTTGTGTAAATCGAATAAAGCGAATAAGTTTCTTTGTGTCGGTAATTAGAGAATTGAATAAAATTCACAATCAAAGAATTATATTTGACCGCAATCAACTACGGTGTCGGTTGTAGATTATAAGTGAGTGCGGATCGTCCACAGGGATTGTGCGATTCGTTTTTATATTTGATTTGTTTGAATTGAAAAGTTAATCGAAAAGAAAACAAAACATGATTCAAGATTTTATCGATTGATTCAGGTGTCACTAGTCTAATCAAGAATCAAGAATATGATAAACAATCGAGAATTGGGTTTCGATGATATTTCCAACCAAAATGTCAAGAATATAAATAAGGCTCGTAGGAATAGATCGGATCTATAGACGTGATATAATCTCAAGATATCGTGTTCTTGTCCTTCGAAGAATTGATACTAGATCGAAGATATCGTGTTCTTTCGTCGATATCATTCACATTCTAGCCTCTAGCAATTTCAAGAAACGATCGTAACTCCCCAATTTCGAGCGATATCAATCAAGAAAGCATCACAAAGAAATGGGTTGTCGGTTCTTGAACTTGCTAGGGTTTACAAAACTTGTTGGAATCAAGAATCGATTTCAGATATATTACATCATCATTCTATTGATCGTCTCGACTCCTCGACGAGCGGAGTATTACTCAAACATCACAACAAGAATTACAACTACTAATTGAGATCGAATCATGATGCAAGAATTTAAAGAAAACAAGATAAAAGAATTTCACCTTTTATTTATATCAACAATTTCATTACAGTCGCTCAAGAACTACAAGAGGAAGAACTAGATTGTCGATTTGGCTTCACTTTTCTCCGTGAGTCGTGGATCGGCTTGGACCACTTGCTCTGTTGAAGATCGGCTTCGCTCCTAAAAGGTTGAAGGGCTTCTTGCTTGATTTGGTACTCGGGATCTTGGCTTTTGATTGGAATTAGGGTTAGGGTTTCACACAAGTCTTGTCACTAGACTTGTGGAAGAATATGAAGAAAGAGGTAAAAAGATTGAATGGCTCTAGTTTGATACTAGATTGGGGATTAGATCCTTCTTCCATTACCCTAGGTCTAGGCTTCTATTTATAGACTTCTCAAACCCTAGGTCTAGGTTTGAAATTACAATTCCCTCCAAAAGTTTGTTGAGGAGCTTCTAGAAATAGTTTGTTAGGAGTTTAGCTTAGGCTTTAAGCTAGGATTATTTAAGCTTAGAAACCCTAGTTTGCTGATCTAGCAGAAGCCTCTGGAATCTTCTGGAATTTGACATGTCTTGATGAAGTGTGGGCCCTGAGAGAAACATTGTGCACTGAAATTGAGGAGGTGACGTGGCAAGACGGCCGCGGAACCGCGGCGCAAGCCGGCTCCGGCCGCGGTTCCACGGCACTTTTGGGGCTTCATGGCTTGAGTCTTCTGTGTTGAATTTGGGCTGACATATGGGCCTTTGTTTGATATATTGAATTTTATTTTGTCTTCTGTGTTGCTACCAGATCTCAAAACTTGGAGTTGGTGCATTGTTTGATCAGCGCCATGTAAATTTTTAGCTTTACTTCTGGGTTTTCTTGCACAGATCTCAAAACAAGTGTTGCGCAATATAGGGATGATGCGATGCCATGAAATGGGTCAATTTCCTTTATAGTGTCGGTTTTAGGGTCTAACACATGCAATCTGATATTTAACGACTGATTTGCTAATATGTGAAATATGAATACCGTACACTTCTAAATGAATGCAAATAATAGGGAAATTGCCGGTTAAAAGATGCAGTATTTTCGACTGATCAAATTCCCCTAAACTTAATTTCGATCGTCTCGAGCGAACTGTTTTATTAAAAAGAGAAGGAGAAAATAAAGAAAGAGAAAAAACTAACTAGCACACTTTCGTAGGCAACACGATTGCACTGAGCATGTGCAACAAGCCTTTAAACCTCTATGTGTCCCTAGTAGGAGGAGTGTTGTCTCTTGAGGGTTTTCAGCGGATTGCACCCACAAAATCCAATAATAAAAGGAAGATCATGAACATTACATTTAAATAAAATAATTGTAAAAGAAAAGCCTTGAAAATTAGGGTTTCCAACTAAGCTAGCTTTTCGGTTGTCATGAGCCCTATCTTAATGGTCATGAAAAGATGTCAGAAATCACGTTGTCCCTCAATAAAACATCGTCTTATTCTTCATTCCTATTTTTCTTCCAAACATCGATCATATAACCCTGCGTGTGTGTAAAGACATCCCTACACCCGGAGAATTCAATTCAAGCTATCATACTCTTGCCCATCAGCCTCAGTACTTTTTAATTAATGAATAGACGGTGTTGCTCACACACTTTCATGCGACCGTTAATACTTCTTGAGGTACTAACCGACCGATTACTCATGTGCTTGCTTATTTGGTGTATTTTCCTCGTCTTGCACCACCTCAGGCATAGCAATGACTCCCAGACCAGTTGGCCTTAGGGCACTAGGTGAAGAGGCACCCTCGCTATATATTTTTTATTGCCCTTGGTGATAATAAAACCATTGTCCATTTTTCTCACCACTTTATATTTTCTTCATTCATCATTTTTTTTATTTCCTTCATACAACGGCTTTAAGACAAGAGCATTTCAAGGTATCCTTTACTATCCCAGGCTTCAAGACGTGTGTAAGTGCGAATAGCAGGGTAGCAACGTTCAAAATGTTTGGCTTTCCAGAATAGAAACTATTTTTCAGACTTATTTTTATCCTCAGATCAGTGACGTCTTTCATCTTATTAACCCTTGGGACAACGGCTCATAACTACTTATTACTAGTTCGTATAAGAAAACTTCTAATTTTCTTGGTTTTCTTAAATTTTTCTAATCTCATGGATGTAATTTTTCACTATCTAAACTTTCATTATCTTATTTATGTACAAAAATTGTTTTTATATTTTTGAAATTCTTTAAATTTTTATAGGTTTTCGAAAATGTTTTGTGCTTATGCAAAGTATGATGCAAATGATGAGAAAATAAGCACAAACCTCCCGCAAACTTGTTTTCAACAGTGTCCTCACTGTTGCTATCTGCTAAATCTCAAAAAACCTATAAGCTTGGAAGGAATTTATTAGTGGGGGAAAATTATTTAAGTGAAGAACCTTCCCCAAACTTATTCTTGGCTCATTATTTTGTAAAAAATTTCTTTTCAAGAGCCAGAAAAAATATACCCCCCCTAACTTGAGTTATGCAATGTTAATCTTTTGAAAATCATATGAGGGGGTCAAAAATCAATGGTCGATGCCAAGCTTTGCAAAGACCGAATGTTAACACCAACCATTCAAAAATTTTATCAATGCAGTGCTCTGGTTGGTGGAAGAAGAAGTGGGAAAATGTTAAGTGGTGGAAGAGAGTGTGTGTGCGTCTCATTTTGGAGAGACGATACAGTGAGTGTGATGGATTACTCGCATTCTTCTTACAAGTCAGAAGAAGGGGTGGAGGTTCAATTTCAATGATTGGGACATGATTCATCTCAACACCCGTGTTATTCAGAAATGCGAGTTCATCAGCTAAGATCTCCTCAAAAGTTTCATTAATACCCCGAAGAATAATGTCATCACAAAGTGCGGGGTGATCTTCAGACTCTAAAAACAGTTCATAATTAGTGTTAATTGTTGACCCGGACATCTCGGTAGAAGAGTCCGTATGTGTATGATACATAGTTGGGTCAAACAATAACGTATGAAAAGAGTCAAGATCAGTATTATGAGGGTTATCAAATTCGCTGTTGTCGACATCCATTAAGTCGACAGAACAGACCCGAGTAGTAGGTTCGGAGGGTACACTTCCTAACTTGTAAATGTTCATCTCAATTGTCCTTTTCCCGAAGGATAGGGTCATAGAACCGTTACGACAATTGATGATAGCGTTGGAAGTGGCCAAAAAGGGGCGACCTAAAATCACCGGAATTTGATTCCGTGAGTTCGCTACAGGCAGTGTATCAATTACAATAAAGTCCACAGGGAATATAAATTCCCCGATTTTTATTAACACATCCTCTAGTTCACCCCTAGGTTTGGTGATTGATCGGTCAGCCATCTAGAGAGTGCAATGGGCTGGTTTCAACTCTCCGATCCCTAACTGCTCATAGACTGAGAAAGTAAGCAGGTTAATACTTGCCCCAAGGTCTAGTAGAGCACGGTTAATGTGTTTTTCCCCAATAGAGATGGAAATCGTAGGATAGCCAGGATCCTTACGTTTCCTCGGTAATTGCTGGGGGAAAGTCGTGTCTACTGTTTTTGCCATGAATATCTTCTTGGGCATTTGTTTCTTCCTCTTTCTAGTGCACAAGTCTTTAAGAAATTTCGCATATCCAGGGACTTGTTGGATATCATCTAGAAGAGGGATGTTTATGTTAACCTGTTTAAACATCTCAGTGATCTTCTCCATATATGGACTTGGTGTGTTAGCCCTTAACCGGTTAGGATAAGGTGCTTTAGCAATAAGCGCTGGGTCCATCATAGGAGAAGGAAGTGTGTGTGGAACCGATCCCAGAATAGAAGTGGGGATCGTCCATGGAGGAGTAGAAAAGGTGGGCTGATGTGGCGAGCCTTTTGAGAAACGAAGAATAGGCTCGGGAGAAGGTGGTAGGGTAGAAGAAGTGGGGTCAGAATTAGAATTATGTGTGTGAGGAAAGGTCTCAACCGGGGTGTTGATAGGATTTTCAATATCATCAACTTCTTCCCCAACATGATTGTCAAGCACTCTTCCAGATCTCAACGTGGTGATTGCATTCACATGATGTGAATAGCCAGGATTGGGTAAGGGTTGAGCTGGAAGTTTCCCTTTCTCTCTTGCACTAATTTCAGCTTTTAATCGTGCAATTTCTTCTTCCATCGATTTAATACTCTCGTTTTGGGACGCATAGTTTTTCTCAATTTTATCGACAGAAGACTTCATTTCATCCGAAACTTGCATGATATTTGATAAGACCAAATTCATGTATTATGCAAAAGAAGAGGATTCATCAATTCCGGTCAACTGTAAAGGACTAGACAGTGCAGGTGTGTTGACCGGATTTTGAAAGTTATGTGCTTGAAAGGGGTGCTGACTCAACTGAAGTTGTAGTTGCTGTTGTGGTGGAGGGACCCTTTGGAAATTGTTTTGGTTTGGAACCGTGTTTTGAGATTGTGATTGGTTCCAAGCAAAATTAGGGTGATTCCTCCGACCCTGATTATATGTGGAAGAAATGGATCGTTTCTAGGTCTTTGAAATGCGGCATTGGTATGCTCACGACCTTGAAACGGACACTCTTCCGTCAAGTGAGACGGATCGGAACAGCATCCACATACAGTTTTGGAAAGTGACATTTTGATTAAGGGGGGCAGCTAAAAATTTGTTTTCCATAGTCTCGAGTTTCTTGTGTATAGCTGAAATGTCAGCTCTAACTCCTATGGAAACATCTGATTGGTTATTGCCACTCCTAAATGATGGACTTTCCCACTGTAAAGATTTTTCAGCGAACTCTTCTAAATATCGCCAAGCTTCCCCATCATCCTTAGTCATAAAAGTACATTGACACATGTTTTCAAGCTCTGTTTAGTGTTAGGCTTACTGTCCTCATATATGATTCGGCAAAGCTCCCATCTCGGGATGTCGTGATGAGGACACTGAACCAATAGATCCTTCAAAGGTTCAAAGTATTTAGAGAATGGTTCAGTAGGGAGCTGGGCAAATTGATTCAGTTCGTTACAGATTCGAGCTGTCTTTTGTATTGAGTAAAATTTCTTAAGGAATGCAGCGACGAATTCTTCCTAATTCGTAATAGAGTGTGCGGTAGTGTTATATAGCCACTTCTCGGCTATGTCGCACAAGGTAAATGGAAGAAGTCGTAGACGCATAGCATCCACTGAAAGTTGTGACGTACCCATTATTGCGCATACGTTTTCAAATTTGGTGGTGAAAACGTAAGCGTCCTCAGTCTCGAGTCCGTGGAATTTGGGTAAAAGGTTGATGTATTGGGGTTTAATCTCAAAGTTATCCCCGTTGGCTAGTGGTGTGGATAAGCAGGTCGAAAGAGGACCTCGAATAGGGTAGCACCTCTCCTGGAGAGAGATGCGGGGTGGATTCTGCGTACCAACGGACGGCAGCAAAGTAGTGGTAAAGAAGTTCGATGGAGACGGATCCATCGATGTGGGTGTGGTGGTGGGTAAAGAAGAAGTAAATGGAGAAATATCGACTTCGGAGTCGATAAAGGGTACGCGGACTAAACGGGCACTAGAATCCCGTGTCCAGCCTATCTTGTACTAAAAAGGGTTAGTACAAGTGGCAGCGTTGGCTTATAATTAGGGGTAATGAATGAATGCGGTGCTTGCTTTGAAAAAGGGACGGATTTTTGAAAAAAATGATGCGACACAACAAATGCAGCACACAAAACCCTAATTTTAATGGTCACCTATGTCCGTCTCTAGACCGCTCCTAACTGCCAAAAGACAAGTCGCAGGATAGAATCCTTCACTGCCCCTTTGTCTCCCTGTGGCCAGGTAAATGCCAGGTAAGTGGGAAGGTACTCCACTACGTAAGTAGTGGGCCTAATTAATAACCACTAGCCTTCGACACACTTGCCTTAGACACCACAAGAAAACGCGGATAAGCAATGAATTACCCACGGCCTTCTTCTGTCCTATGTGAGCGCGACGGTCCTTAGAGTCATCTCTAGATCTTTTTTAGTTAGTTGGGGTAAATGCGGATGAAAGTTTTGTGATTTTCGGGGCCTAGGAAGGGTAATGAACTCCCCACCTAATTTAGATTTGGCCGTGCCCCTTAATATCCGTATTTAGAATGCAAACAACCAAGAAAGAAAACCACGCACAAATTTACTTTTGCAATTTGTGAGCTGCGATTATTTGCAAAGAATCCTGCAGAAATTTGTTAGTTGGAGCTAAAAAGAGGAGAGAGGAGAAAGTAAGGAGTTACCTGAAGAAGTTTGGTGCAGCAACTCCTTGAGGAGACCGCGGTTCCGCCGCAGATGGTAGGTCAGGACCGCGGAAACGCGGCTGTTTGAAGGGAATACTGCACAAAATTTTATCAGAGAGTTTCTGTAGACTCCCTCAACTCTCTGGTATTTTCCAAAAAATTTTCCAATTTCCCAGCATGCTCTAGATCTCCTTGTAATGATCCACAACAAATTGTTTAGGGTTTGCACGAATTTTGATTACAAAAATTACAATGGAATAAATCTTTCAATTCAAACTTTAATATGAAACGGATTAGCGCGTAATCCCCGGCAACGGCGCCATTTGATTGTTAAAGAATTCTTTTTTGTGTAAATCGAATAAAGAGAATAAGTTTATTTATGTCGGTAATTAGAGAATTGAATAAAATTCACAATCAAAGAATTATATTTTACCGCAATCAACTACGGTGTCGGTTGTAGATTGTAAGTGAGTGCGGATCGTCCACAGGGATTGTGCGATTCGTTTTTATATTTGATTTGTTTGAATTGAAAAGTTAATCGAAAAGAAAACAAAACATGATTCAAGATTTTATCGATTGATTCAGGTGTCACTAGTCTAATCAAGAATCAAGAAAATGGTAAACAATCGAGAATTGGGTTTCGATGATATTTCCAACCAAAATGTCAAGAATCTAAATGAGGCTCGTAGGAATAGATCGGATCTATAGACGTGATGTAATCTCAAGATATCGTGTTCTTGTCCTTCGAAGAATTGATACTAGATCGATGATGATCGACGAGAGTTAGGGCTTTCTCGTGAAACTAGCGTTTCATTATTTAACCCTTGTTCTTTCGTCGATATCATTCACATTCTAGCCTCTAGCAATTTCAAGAAACGATCGTAACTCCCCAATTTCGAGCATATCAACAAGAAAGCATCGCAACGAAATGGGTTGTCGGTTCTTGAACTTGCTAGGGTTTACAAAACTTGTAGGAATCAAGAATCGATTTCAGATATATTACATCATCATTCTATTGATCGTCTCGACTCCTCGACGAGCGGAGTATTACTCAAACATCACAACAAGAATTACAACTACTAATTGAGATCGAATCATGATACAAGAATTTAAAGAAGACAAGATAAAAGAATTTCACCTTTTATTTATATCAACAATTTCATTACAGTCGCTCAAGAACTACAAGAGGAAGAACTAGATTGTCGATTTAGCTTCACTTTTCTCCGTAAGTCGTGGATCGGCTTGGACCACTTGCTCTGTTGAAGATCAGATTCGCTCCTAAAATGTTGAAGGGCTTCTTGCTTGATTTGGTACTCGGGATCTTGGCTTTTGATTGGAATTAGGATTTGGGTTTCACACAAGTCTTGTCACTAGACTTGTGGAAGAAGATGAAGAAAGAGGTAAAAAGATTGAATGGCTCTAGTTTGATACTAGATTGGGGATTAGATCCTTCTCCCATTACCCTAGGTCTAGGCTTCTATTTATAGACTTCCCAAGCCCTAGGTCTAGGTTTGAAATTACAATTCCCTCCAAAAGTTTGTTGAGGAGCTTCTAGAAATAGTTTGTTAGGAGTTTAGCTTAGGCTTTAAGCTAGGATTATTTAAGCTTAGAAACCCTAGTTTGCTGATCTGGCAGAAGCCTCTGGAATCTTCTGGAATTTGACATGTCTTGATGAAGTGTGGGCCGTGAGAGAAACATTGTGCACTGAAATTGAGGAGGTGATGTGGCAAGACGGCCGCGGAACCGCGGCGCAAGCCGGCTCCGGCCGTGGTTCCGCGGCTCTTTTGGGGCTTCATGGCTTGAGTCTTCTGTGTTGAATTTGGGCTGACATATGGGCCATTGTTTGATATATTGAGTTTTATTTTGTCTTCTGTGTTGCTACCAGATCTCAAAACTTGGAGTTGGTGCATTGTTTGATCAGCGTCATGTAAATTTTTAGCTTTACTTCTGGGTTTTCCTGCACAGATCTCAAAACAAGTGTTGCGCAATATAGGGATGATGCGATGCCATGAATGCGGTCAATTTCCTTTATAGTGCCGGTTTTAGGGTGTAACACATGCAATCTGATATTTAACGACTGATTTGCTAATATGTGAAATATGAATACCGTACACTTCTAAATGAATGCAAATGATAGGGAAATTGCCGGTTAAAAGATGCAGTATTTTCGACTGATCTGGTGCAGTCCCGAAGCACTTGGAGGCAGTGATGGTTAGACAGGATTCGTCTCTCCCGGTATTAAGGGTTAACATCACGCTGTGTCTAGGAGAGCCATTACACGAGTAGTCCCTGGCCAGGGCAAGCGAGATATACTGGTAGGTTTCCAGTGCTATCTCAGGGTGTTCTGGGATACACTCCGACACGACTTGTACCGCTATTAGGGAACTGACGTTTACTGCCCCCTAGGCCAGCCATGCGATGTATCAGACGAACAGACCGGACTGTACGGAGATTGTCACATTCAGGCTCAGTAGGAGTTCAGATGGGTTTCACCGAGTCCGTCTTCTTGTCGGCATCTATCTAGGGACCGTTACGCACAGCTAGTGCCGCTTGCGGTCTGTGGTTAAACCCACTGCCAGCGTAGTGTCGAGTCTTTAGAGCCCCACACAGAAAGCTATTCACCTTTAGGCAAAAGAGTAGAGGTCGCATGGTTTTGCGACAGGTCGCATGGTTTTGCGACAGGGTTCGGTCACATCCGTGCACTTGTGCACGTTTGGTGTCCGGACAGTTAAGACTAGCGGGCTTTGGTTTAAGCCAGATCCTAGTGTACGTTTTGGGATTGGTTTTATCTCGTTTGTATTCGTGTTCCTCGGAACGCGGATGCAGGTGTGTATGCACAGTTGACAGAGAGACAGAGGCGGAGGATTCTCATTGGCGTTATTGACTGTTCACTGTTCACTATTGACCATTGACTTTTGCAAAACCCTAATGAGAATAAGAAATATAATTAACAATAATATTAATTAAGTATTATAGTGACATGGTTGTTGAGGGGTTGACTTTGTTGACTTGTTGACTTTGTTGACCGGTTGACTAGGTTGGACTAGTTGACCATCATCATGACAAAGGCTATCATTTCATGGCAAAGACTTTTGCTTGCTTGTTTGTTTTTTCAAAATGAGTGCATGAAATGATATAGCCATTTTGACTTGAACCATCACACAATACTTGATTACTATTTTTGTTATGATGGTTTTGGATTATGAGAGCTTGGATGGCAAAAGAGTTACTCATTCTCTCATTTCATTTCTCTCTCTTGCTTGAGCTCTCCCTCTTGCTCTTCCTCTTGCTCTCTCTCTAGCTCAAGGCAACACCCTCTCATGAGTTGAGAAACATTGCCTTAGAGATAAAAGAAAACCCAAATCACTTCTCTACTCATCCTAGTTCACAAGGTTTAGCAAACCAAGTGTTCTAGTTTCTTCAAGTTCGAAGAAGAAGCCAAAGGTAGAAGCTTTCAGGTGGATCCATCTTCGGCGCAAGGAGACGACGAGGTGAGGCCGATCCGTACACCGGAAAGAGTTAAAGATGAAGGATTTCAAGAAAGGTATAGCCCCCTAACCGAGTAGATAAAACTCTAGTTAGGTTGTAGGTAGTTGTTTAACAAAGATCCGTAGTTTGAGTCCATGTTACCACCTCTTGAAAAATCGTTTTTCACCATTTCCGCAAGCCCGTAAGTACCGAGAGAGGTAACGTGGACTTACAGTCAAACGCTTTGGCTACCACATCAAAATAGATGTTCCAACTCTACGATGCCTGCTTTATCCCATAAAGCAACTTGCACACGTTTCCGCTGCTGCCACTGTCTACGAACATAGTCACAAATTTGTCGTTCGGGTATAATTCGGCGAGGTCGAAAATTCGGATTTGGAGAACTATTCGGAAAAATTCGGCAGGTATTCGGGAAAGATTCGGTAAGTATTCGGGAAATGTTCGGGAAGGATTTTGAGCAAGAAATTAATATATGAGACGCTAGGTTTTGATTTTGTGAATTATTTGCTGTTTTTTGAATTATTCGCTGTTTTTTCACAAAATTCTGGAATAATTCGCAAATTATTCGTGAATAATTCACAAATTATTTGGCCCGCTGATCAATTCGGCGATTAAGTCGGCTGATAAAAAATTCGCGAATTATTCGCGAGTTCGGCAAATAATTCGCGAATTATGTGACTATGTCTACGAAGCCCTCTGGCTGTGTACTTATAGACGCTCTCTTCTAAATCACTATTTACAAAAACAATCATGACACCCAACCGCCAGATATCATAGTCATGGTATGTAGCAATGGCAAGTTGGATCCGGATGGACTTAAGTATAGGCACTAGAAAAGGTCTCATCATTATCCACACCTGGTCGATGACGAGAACCTTTTGCAATAAGTCTTATCTTTGAAAGTCTCAACTTTTCCATGTACACCAAGTAATCTTCTCAAGATATACTTGCTCCTGATGGGGATTTAACCCTTCAGATATAGCAACCAAAGTCCATACTTTGTTAGTGTATATGGATTCCAGCTCATATCACTTAGCATCCAGCCATTCTTACAGAGTCCCCACTCTTGATGGCCTGCTCAAAATGAGTTAGGTCATCATCTCATGATGCAATCCTCGCTCTCACTGTCATAGAGAAAACCGAAGTATTTCTCAGGTGGGTGAGGAACCCTATTAGATCGGCGGAGAGGGTGGGGTTCGTTGGGAACTATTGAATCCTTCGGCTCTACCAAATCATCAGCTGCAGTTTGTATAGCTGGAACTTCTTCCAGTTCTACCTCATGACCACTAATTTCTTCACAAGAAAATCCTTTTCTAAAAAGGTGGCATGCCAAGAAATAAAACACCTTTTGTCCCTCGGTGTGGTAGAAGATATTCCCTTGCGAATGCTTGGGATATCCAACAAACATCCACAGAATTGACCTTGCCTCGAGCTTGTCTGGATTTTGCTTTTAGACATAGGCCGGACAACCCAAATCTTAACTTACTTAAGAGATGGGCTCTTCCCATACCATATCACATATGGAGGTGTAGGCACCTGATTTGGTTGGAACCCAATTCAATAGGTATGCAGCTTCTCAAGTGCATAACCCCAAAAAGGAAATAGGAAACTCAGTAGTACTCATCATAGAGCGCACCATATCACATAGGGTGCGATTGCTCCGCCCCGATATACCGACATATTGTGGTGTATACGGAGGAGTAATGCTGAGTGAGATTCTCATTCTCCCTTAGAATACTCTAGGAGCTCCGTGCTCAAGTATTCTCTTCCCTGATCACATCGAAGGACATAATACATATACCCGTTTTGGTTCTCTACTTTTGACTTATATTCATTGAATTTCTCAAAAGCTTCAGACTTGTGTTTCAGCAGGAACATAGGTCTGAATCTTGAGAAATCATTAGTGAATGTAATTAAGTACAAAGAACCGGTCCTGGCATGTGTAGACAAGGGACCTACATACATCATCATGTATCAATCCTAAGAGTTCACTAAACCTTTCTCTGTTTCCAATAAACGGAGCTATGGTCATGTTTATCTTTGAAACATGACTGGCAAGTTTTACAAGATGTAAATTCAAACTGATTTAAATATGCATCTTTATGTAACTTCGGCTAGTCGGGTCGCATTGATATGACCTAGTCTACAATGCCTCAAGAAGGATTCGTTCATTTCTGAACTCTTCCTCTTTTGTGTGTTCTGTATGTTAAGAACTGTAGTTTGATTTGGAACGTATATGCTTTTAGATAACGTGCCTGAACCGATCAACTCTTGATATAGGAAATGTTCAAAACATTATCCAACAATACAAAATTATATCCTTCTTTACTAAATAAAGAGACTGATATGATGTTGTATATCAGGTTCGATATCTAATAACATTCGTTCAGAATCAATGTATTTTTGTAATACAGGGTGATAACTGCCAACATACTTGGCTACAACAATTGCACCGTTTCTAACTCTTAAAACTTATCACACATTCTCAGTTCTCTACCAATCTGTAGCCCATGTAACAAATTACAAATGTGGGATCTTGATCTGGTATCTCATACCCAGGACGTAAAGGAAACTGAGAAAAAGTTCTCTGCAATGAACACACCCGAAGAAGATGCATCATCATGCACTTTCTTCGTTAGGGAGGCACAGGAATCCTGGTAATCACCTATTTCCTGCTCGGTCTTATAACAATTATAAGTGGAAACGGGACCAACGTTCCCCAGCTCAGTATAACAAGCGGGTTCGGTGAATACATCCATATTATTATATTGATTAAGGCGTGACATTGTCTCTACTTGGAGAGAGAGAGAAGAAAACACTCAGCGTATGCTCTTGTAAGATTAGATTGGTTATTATTTTATCTAATCAGGATGGCTCCCACTGTTTTAGTCAAATCTACTTTCAAACCCTAAACGGAATGACTAGCCGGGATTAATTACATCCTACAAGTTCGCCAATCTTTCGGCCAGGCCGGTGTCGGTACTTTGAGGGAGGTTCCCTGTGCTTTCGCACATACCTAATTAAAATAAACCTCGTTTTCCTAGGGGCGTAACCCCGATAACACCTTTCTAGACACCTACTTGATTGGCTAATTGTAATGTGTAAAACTCTCCTAGGAGTAACTCTTACTGGCAGTGGGTATCGGGATCCAACTATCTCATAGAAGGTATGCAATCTCATTGCAAATTTCAACACTTGAAATTCCCGATAATATTTTTCCCCAAGCGTCCTATGATCTTGACAGAGGTCAAAAAACCATAGGCTGCTAGTCAAGTTCAAACCGTTATTTCTTGATTGAAATAAACCCACCCGTACGACCCTTGACAGAGGTCAACAAGTTCGTACGACTACCCTAATCCAATTGCATCTCATGCTTTGCAGAAAAGCAGTAATCAGCTACCGCACACTACGCCTTGACAGAGGTCAACAAACGCAGCACGAATACTAACTATTACTTATCTGAAATGACGGAGGGCTACGACAGGTTTTTATGAAAACCCTTTGCGTAATGAACTTGATATCGTTGTAGAATCAAATGATTTAAATGGACTGTTTTTGAGTCCTTTGCTAGTTTTGCTAAAGAGGTCACTCCCGGAGAAGGGATCTCGGCACTTTCCTTATCGAATAAGGTGTTGGATATTCTACAAGGAATACCGCTATCCAAAGCAAAAACTACAGAAGCAATCAAAAGACAAAACCGAGGGTTGTAACATCTGCCAGTTATTGCTAAAGAACTCACTCCCGGTGAAGGGATCTCGGCTCTTTCCTTATCAAATAAGGTGCTGGATATTCTACAAGGAATACCGCTATTGAAAGCAAGAACTAGAGCTACCTGTTTTTGAAAATTCGATTCCACAACATCTTTAGGTTTATTTTCTTTCATTAATCTCATTAATGAATTTCCATCATTTAATTTACCTAAACATCACAGATAAATACAACGTACGCTTATGCCATCTGCATTCGCCTCGATATCCCCTCATGCACCGTTAGGTTAGGTAACTAACGGCAAAGCGGGGCAGTGCTAGCGCAGGTGTAAAACATAAGCAGTGTCTATATAATATATCACATATACTATATACAGTATCTATCTCATCATACAAAATGATCACATCACAGAATATCGCAGCAGAAAACAACATATGAAATTGTCCCCTTACGGAAAATAAATAAATAGAGCAACGGAAAATGTCCCCAAGTGGAGCATCACATGCCCACACATGATAGGCGTTACGCTTAACAAAACTAAGCCAAAACTGAACTTCACGTGCAGACACGTAACCTCTATAAGCAAAGTATACAGGCGCCTAAATAAAGCAAACAAGTGGGACAAAAAGAAACGCATGTGATAACACGTGACACCCTTGGGTCGGCTTAATTTGGTGGGGTCACGTGCTACACGTGATAGACTCCTATTCCTTCTGGACTGATAAAAATAAATTCTAATTAAAAGTGATTAAAAGCCTTATTTGGAAAATACTTCCTTGGATCTTTTTAAACAAGAAAAATTACGCTCTGTAAAACAGAGCGCCGTTGGATTAAAGATCCAATGGTGATTAAAAATCACCAATCTATAGAAAAATTCTGTGCAAGGAAACATCTTCCTAAATTTGTTAAGAACGACAAAAGAAACATCTTCCTAAATTTGTTAAGAACGACAAAAGAAACATTTTCTATAAAACAGAAGTCCTTGGATTAAAAATCCAGCGGTGAATAAAATTCACCAAGTGATCAAGAAGATTATGTTGGTTGATTAGAAAATCAATCAAAATCTTTCAACGAGAGATTTGCTAAACAAATTGATTCCCTTCTTTCTCCTATAAATAAGAGCAAAGAAACAAACAGAAAAAGGAAGATAGACAAAGAGAGAGAGATATAGACGGAAGAGAAAGAAAGAGAGAGAGAAGGAACCCCCCCATCAACTTCGAGTTAAAACAAAAATCCGAGGTAAAAGAAGGAGAAAAAAAACAGAGAACATCTCATCTCTTTTTCACCTCCATAAAAGTTTAACACTTCTAAAAAGAACTTAGTTCTTCCTCTGGTTAAGATCTGCATAACCAGATCTCTCTACAAGTTGAAAATTTAATTCTCATCGCGGAGATTTTGCCATGCAGATCCAAAACCTAGAGGGAGATCTAAGTTCTGAGAATTTAATTATCCGAAAAAGTATATAGGAATTGAATTCCTAGGAATTTAATTCCTCTGATGAAACAAGGGTTTAACCTTTCATATGAGAACTTAGTTCTCCCTTATGGCAAAGATCTGCAGAAGCAGATCTCCTCACAAGTTGAGAATTTAATTCTCATCAGGAAGATTCTGTCATACAGATCCCAAACCTAAGAGAAAAACTAAGTCTTAAGAATCCAATTCTCATAAAACAATGGGCTTGAAGGTCTCGAAACTCAGGATCTCCATGCACATAAAAGGATTATAGCCAAGCACGTGCTCCCACGTAAGCTCCTTTGATGAACAAAAGGGAATAATCGAGATTGGCTCACGTGATCACACGTGACCCCATGGTAATGCTTGACACTTATAAATCGGAGGAAGTTCCCACTTTTAGTTTGCCTCACGTGATCTCACGTGACCCAAATAGCGCTTAGCGCTCATAAGAGAACAAAAGAAATAAACCCAAAGAAGCAGCGCTTCAAATTCTTGAAGTTTAATAATATTTCTAAGCGCCTCACGTGCTTACACATGACGACCACAGGGCTAAAGTGTTTAACACTTATATGCATCACGTGCGACACGTGAGCACTCTCAAATTCCAGGGTTTAACACTGCCTCAGAGTATCACGTGGGAGCATGTGAGAACACTATGAAGGGCTAACATTAGCCAGAATCAGACCAAATGTTCCAAGGACCATCAATTGAGCCCTTCATGCTCAGGGTTTCTAAAACCGATCTCAGGACAGCTAATAAGCTCCCAACAGATGACATCTAAACTGATGTTTATCCCACTTCCTTAAATCGGGGCATTGGTTCAAAGGTACATCTCTTCATACCTCTGATACATGTCGTTGTAATCTTTCAACGTCTTCAGAGAGATGGAGGGTCCCAATAACTAATAACTTTTGGCGCATTCCCAAATTGATTAAACCAGAACCCCCACAGACTATGACGTCTTTAAACTTTATGGACTATGATGTCCTTAAACTTTATGGACAATGAGGTCCTTAAACTCATAGACTATGATGTCTTTAAACTTTACAGACTATGATGTCTCTAAACTAACATGGACTATGATGTCCTTAAACCCATTGGACCGCAATGTCCCTAAACTAAAACAATAGAGTCCAAATGCTCTTTTGTTGGATCTAAATGATCCCAAAACCCTGTTTAGTAGATCTTAGTCTAAAAATTAGACTAATGTATCCTTAAACAACATTTAAGTTGATCTTAATCTCAATGAGATTAACAATTCTTAAACCCACTGGACCGCAACGTCTTTAAACTAAGAAGATAGAGCCCAAATTCTCTGTCGTTGGATTTAAATAATCCCAAACCCCCATTGAGTAGATCTTAGTCTAAAATTAGACTAACATATCCTTAACAACGTTTAAGTTGATCTTAATCTCAATGAGAATAACGATCCTTAAACCCAAACCAAACCCAAATCTAAGAAAATACGGATTTGGACTAATCCACGCCCTGCGGGCGACAACATAAATTAGTCTCCGTATACAATCCATGGGCAACCAAAAACAAAACAAACTCACACGACACGAAGTGACCATCTGGAGAAGGAGAAAGTGGTTACCGCGATGCGGTAGCGTAATTAACTGCAGGGGCTTGCGCCAGCATGGAAGAGCATCCCTACAATAAAAAAAAACCCTCACAATGAGGGGCAATCTGACGAAGTCTGCTACGTCGTCTGCATCCATCAAAACCTCCGATACATGGTGCCATAAATCAACTTTGCATCTTCGGAGAGGTGGACGGATAAAACCAAATAGCATCTGCCCCCAAATTAAGGTAAGACGTTTGTCTTCCCGTCTTTCAGCGGAGAACAGAAATATTGGATATACTAGGATTTCCGGATTTTAAATTAAGCCTGTATAAAATACGGATTCCACGGTCGCGATGAATAGCCAAACCCACATCCCTAGACCCCTACGAGAGCGTCAAGCAACCCTATCAATTCTAGAGTTAGGAGAGCCGGTATTAACTCCATGAGATGGTCTCCAACTGGACCCTAGAACCCGGTTACTTGTGTCCCCGCCTTGGGTCTATCCTAACGCGGAAAAGTAAATAATATTCATCAACGGTGATATCTTCCTCAACCCGGAAGTGCCCCAATAAAAGAATATTACATACAATGAATTTTACATGAATGAAAATAAAAACTCTCATCTCACATAAAACCCCCGGCTATTCAAACACGACGATCCAATATAACATATCCCAGAAACACATAACATCACATGTCATCAACGTAAGTAAATATGCGTATCACAATTATCGTTGACATATAGCAACGAAACCGGCGATACACCACATATTACACTTACGGTCGCAGAAAAGAAAGTGAAAACTACAACAGTTGGAATCCGCAACCACCTTAGACATAATAAAGTCGAAATATCTCATATTTTGGATTTCATGCCTAACCAAATGAATTTCTTAGACATCGCATGCCCAACAATTATAAACCCCGTATTTTAGTCTCGATATTGAAAACACTTTTTAATATCAAGTCGGGCAATTCAACATGATTCCCAACATCCTGATCGAATGCTCGTCGAAAACTTTAGTAGACGGCCGCACACCTCGATGCCGTCGACGAAGTGCACTAAGGCGGAACACCGCGGCCGCGAGCACCCGAATGGATGCTTTTGGAGACGAGGTTCTCCAACAGTCACTTGGTCGGGGCTATGGGGCGTGGCTATCTAATAAGGTTACCTGGCAAGTATCCGCGTACGCCACGTGATTGCGACGGACTTTTGATCGCATCGAAATCCCATGGCAACCGATGAAATGAGATTAAACTGCTAGATTTATAAAATTCAAACGAGTTATCTCATAACTACTTTTGTGGATTCCAAACCCATCACATAATATCCGGACGAAGTTAAATTTTTCGATCGATTCATCAAAGTCCTATAATTCCCCGAGGGATCAACACTTGAGCACAGTTTAATAATACCCAGAATATGCCACGGTACCTATGCACCAGCCGTAGAAGGGCAGACCCAAGCCTCACTCATGTCGCCATGGAACTACGGCAAACCCTAGGGTATGACCGCGGTTCCGCAATCCAAAAAGTCGAGTTAGGGTTTCATTTTTCTAGAGGGTTCACAGAATTACTTGCATGTTTTTTCGAATAATTTAAACTTGGAAAAATGTGTTTTTGATAATCGTTCGAACTTTTTGACTTCGCCTAGACAACATGCGACTACCCGAAACAATGTTAAAACTAAGAATACGAAACACTCCGAATTGCTTATAGTGTAAGTTCACATCACATGCAAAATTAGCAAAAACAAACAACACCTGAAACACCAATACCCAGTCACTGGAACACCACAAAATTTTGAAGCCCAAATGCCACTGGAAAACCGAGCAGGCCGGAATTATGCCCAATGTGGCCGGCCAAAAAGTTTTGAAATGGCCTCAAATTTCAGTGGTGTTCATATTATATCTCATAGAACATTCTACAGTTATTTAAAAAAAATTAAAGGACTTTTTAAAATCGACAGAAACTAGGTATTCGTGTTTCAAGTTTCGCAGTATTTCGGTTTCGTAATCTTAACAAAATCCGTCAAATTTTCTAGCATGGCTCTGATACCACTGTAAGGTTGCCTAGCACAGCAGCAAGGTTTGGGGAGGCATCGTACATGCTAATTTCAAATTTTGTCGTTCTAGCTGACCCTAATCCTAGAATCGTCTACTAGAAAAAGCGACGGAATGAAATGCAAATAACTTTGCAAGCAAGTGAACAAGGAATACAACCTTTGTAGACCGGTCCTTCACTACATTAGCTCCGTGTAGTAGTCCCTTCGCTGCGATCATGAACTCCCGACTCTTGAGAGGCTCCCATGAAGAAATGAACAAGCTTGCATCGAAGTCTTCGAGGCCGAAGATGATCTACGTTGAGGAGACACTAACCCAAGCTATCTCTTCACTAATTGGGAATTAGTGAAGCAAACACCCTATACTAAATGGCAAGTAGTAGAGGATGATGAAGTAAGAAGTGGGCTCACTTTAGATTTGATTTTCTCACATATTTTCTCTCATCTCCATTGAAGCTAGAAAGCTTGAGAGGATGAAGAAGAAGAAAAATCTCATGATAATTATCCAAAGGATAATTGCAACCATGTGTGAGTTAAGCATCATATGCTAACCGTTTTAGAGACATAACTATGGTTAGGATAATTGGTTGGGTTAATCAATATCTTAGGAAAAACAAAAGAGTAGACTTGGTCAATGATCACCACAAGCTTCTACAAGCTATCTTCCATGACAAAATGCCACCATTTTGTAATTACCAAAATGAAAAAAAACCCTAATAATTATCATAAGCATATGTGTGTCTCATACACCCTTCTTACATGTATCATCTAACATGACACAATCATGTACACAAATATACATATCACATATATACAATGTGCACATCAAGTGAGAAAAGAAATCATAAGTGAGCAAATATTAGTTAATGTAATTTAATATATCAAATATATAATTATACATTAAATCATTAAATCAACACTTGATTTAATAATCCGGTTATATCATATATAACCGACTAATATCAAATGTAACAACTTATCGAAACAGCACTTGATTCGATAACTCGGCATATAACCGACCAATGTCACATATCGCGAGAATAAAATACGGTATCGCATATCGTATTAATCTCGGTCCCGCACATATCACATATGTGCTCCTACTCCGTTTCGCTTGAGCCAGGAAACCTCTGTGTAGGACACTAAACACTCGTCAATACGCCGGCAGCAGATGATGATCATATCAAACACCCACAAGCCGCAAGCGGTCTGCTAAACGTAACGACCACCCGGGTATTGAGCGATCAGAAGATCAATAAGCATTCCTGCTCATACTCCTGCGAATCCAATCAGTAACACTACCGTACAGTCCGGTCTCTTCGTCTGATATGTCGCATATCTCGTCTAGAGGTGGTAAACGTTAGACCTCAGTAACACGATAAGTCGTGACGATATGAGGCTCATAACTGGTCGAGAAATTACTGATCACATTTACCAGTATATCTCTGAAGTAGCCCTGGCCAGGGACTTCCTGTTATAACCAATCGAGCACAGCGCAACATCAACCCCCAATACCGGGAGAGAAGAAACCCCTCCTATCGCTCATTGCTTCCATGTGATTCGGGACTGTACCCAAAAGCCACTGTCTTGCACGTTCTCTTGAACGTGGTAAGGTGGAAATCAAAGCACAGTGGGAATCACACAAGACTCTATGACGATCTCGGGTCTACAGACTAACCTGTACCAGTGTCACCAGAGAACTATTATCTGACGATAAGTATAATACCATCTAGGAGTTCTCGGCGAGTCCGTTCAGTGTACCCAGTCTCCACTGAGCACCGGCATGCTATCTCTGATGTCAAACACCAATGGATATGGGATCATCCATCGCCC
This sequence comes from Agapanthus africanus, assembly GCA_030015575.1. Classification (NCBI taxonomy): domain Eukaryota; kingdom Viridiplantae; phylum Streptophyta; class Magnoliopsida; order Asparagales; family Amaryllidaceae; genus Agapanthus; species Agapanthus africanus. The sequence continues at coordinate 361,724,246 of JASDDO010000012.1, forward strand.
ATCTACATGGGTCGAGAAGCTACAAGCTAGTCTACTCTGGTATATCGATGCCCTGTTTTGATACACCTACGACTAGGAACATTTGAAGGATGTACTTAATGACTACTCTGTCCCCACTAGTATGATCTGCATCATAATCCTGGTAGTCAAGTACTCATCCTAAGGGCTTTATCAACATGTAACATAGAGACAATCTGTGTACATGTTAAGATAAAGAGCAACCAGATAGCATACTATCATGTCGAGCAAGAAAGTCCTCCATGTATATGTCCAAGCATCCACTACAATATAGATCGTATGTACAGTAATGGCCTCTACGACATACATATAACTAACAAAGTGTTGATTCAATAAGTTGATACATTTGATATTAGTCGGTTGTATGTGATATAGCCGGATTATTAAATCAAGTGTTGAATTAATAATTTAATATATAATTATATATTTGATATATTATCTTACATTAACTAATATTAGCTCGGTTAAGATTTCTTTTTCTCACTTGTGTACACTTAGTATATATGTGATATATTAATATACATTTTTTGTGTCATGCTAGACGATACATGAGACATGGGTGTATAAGACTCACACCATGCTTAACATAATGAAGGGTTTTGTTTATTTAAAGTAAATCAAAATTAATTGGAAATTAGTCACATGGTTGAAGCTTGTGGAAGCTTGTGGAACCATTGACCAAGTCCACCAATTTTGTTTTACATGAGATATTTATTAACCCAACCATTATGATTAGCCATGGTTTAGTCTCTACATGAGTTAGTATATGATATTAACTCACCCATGGTTACCATTCTACAATTGACCTTTTTCCATGGTTGCTTTTCTTCACCTCCTTCCTCATGCTCTCTAGCTTTTTGGGAGGTGAAGTAAATGAGTGAGAAAATAATTTCTAAAGTGAGCAAAATTCCTATTTCATCAACCTCTTCTAGACTAGCCATTTAGATTGGGTTGTTTCTTCACTAGTTCATCACTTAGTGAAGAGGTAGCTTGGGTTAGTGTCTCCTCGACGTAGATCATCTTCGGCCTTGAAGACTTCAAGAAAGCTTTTTCATTTCACTTTGCGGAGCCTTACTAGAGTCCGGGAGATCACTACTAGGAGCGAAGAGACTACTACACGGAGCTTATGAAGTGAAGGACCGGTCTACAAAGGTTGTATTCCTTGTTCAGTTAGATGTAAAGATGTTTACATTCTAGTTGTTAGTCAATGTTGCGCACCCCACGTGTTCGCGGGGAGGCGGAATTAGCAAAAAATTATTTTTACGGGCTTCGCAACATCGACTTTATGGAAGGATCAAACATAAAACCCTAGCTAGCAAACTATGAGGTTTAACTACTCGGATGAATGTTATACCTCATAAAATCGTGTCCTTCTTTTCTTCTCGCTGTCCTCCTTCACCTCGCGGGCTCCTTGGAGTGGAAATGGATAGCACCTCCTCGTAGGCTTCTCGAAGTCGAAGAAGATCCATTCCAACCTTGAGCTTAACCTCCAAGTTGACGCAACTAGATTACTTGGTGTGCTAAACTAAGTAACCTAGAATGAGTAAAGTGTGATTTTGGGTAGCTTAGTCTCACTAACCCTTGATTCTCAACACATGAGACACTAGGGTTTTGAGAGGAAGAAGGAGAGAGTGAACTTGAGGAAAGAGAATTGATTTTTGATAATGATAAATGAAAATGAGATGGCTAGCTTTACATGACCACAAGCATGGCATAATAAAATATCTCATCAAAATATCTAGGTCACAAAATAACTCACAAAAATATCTAAGTCAAATAGTCAAACCAAGTCAAGTGGTCAAACTAAGTCAAGTGGTCAGACCAAGTCAAGAAGTCAAGAACAAGTAGCCATGCCACAATTATCATTTGCAAAAATAACAAATACTTTTCTCCACCTCATAATTGTTTTAATCAAGTTAATGGTCAAAACCCTAATGAGGTGTCTCCTTCTATAGCTTTCTCATTCGTATATACATACCCGCATCCGTGTTCCGAGAAACATGAATACAATGAGATGAAACTAATCCAACAATCAAATACTAAGATCCGGCTTAAACCAAAGCCCACTAGTATTGTCCGCTCGAACATCACACGCGCACAAGTACACGTATGTGAACGAATCCTGTCGTAAAACCATACGACTTCTATATCGTTTTGCCCGAAGCTGGGAAACCCTCTGTGTGGGACTCTAAAGACTCGACAGTACGCTGGCAGTAGGTTTAACCACAAGCACGTCAGTAGTACTAGCTGCACGTAACGGCTACCCAGGTATCTGTCGATAAGAAGGCCGACGAGCAAACTCATCCAAACTCCAACTGAGCCTGTCTGTGGCAATCTCCGTATAGTCCGGTCTGTCGTCTAAGAGTATCGCATATAAGGCCTATGGGGGCAGTAAACGTCAGACCCCTAATAGAGCAATAAGTCATGTTGGAGTATAGCCCGAAACACACTGAGAAACTACTGGAGTACCTACCAGTAAATCTCGCTTGCCCTGGCCAGGGACTTTGTGTAATGACGTTCCGAACACAGCGTGACATCAACCCCCAATACCGGAAGAGACGAATCCTATCTAACCGCTACTGCCTCTAAGTGCTTCGGGACTGCACCCAACTACTACCAGTTTGCACGACTCAATAGAGCCGTGGTAGGATAGCAATCTAAGAACAGTGGGAACACACTTGAGGCGAAGTAGCAGTGTCAAGTCAACGGACTAAGCTGTCTCATGTCACCTGGGAACTGCTACCCGACGATAGGTATAGTACCAACCAGCAGTACCCTACGAGTCCGTCCAGTGTAACTCATAACCCAATGAGCACCTGCATGCTATCTCCAGTATGACGTACTGATGGCTGTGGGACAGACCATCTCTACTGTTGGGATGAGAAGCGTATATACTAGTCTACTCTGGAGTATCGATGCGCTGTCTCGATAATCCTATGACTAGAGACCTGTATATGGATGTGCTTGTAGACTACCCAGCTCCCACTACTGTGACTGCCATCACAACGCTGGTAGTCAAGCAAAGTGTAAGTCGATGTACTTCACCCCAGTGCTTGTGGGGAGGCGGAATTTACAAAAACTTATCAAGTTTAAACAACGAACATCGACTAACCGCTTGAATCGAAGCTAAACTATAAATAACCGTATCTTATGAGTTTCTTTTCATAAGTGATTAGGGATTATACCTAACGATACTAGTCCTTCGTCTTTACGATCTCCTTGTTCTCCTCGGCCTTCTCTAGGTAGTAGACGATCCACCCGAGAGCAAAACTCCAAGCTAAACCTCTAAGCTTGAGGCAACTAACCTTCTTGGATTGCTAATCAAAGAAGCTAGGTGTAATATAGAGATGGTTATGGATTGATTAGTCTTACTAATCCTAGATCTCAACACATGAGGGTGAGGATTAGTCTTTTGAAGAGAGAGAGCTTGAGGAGAGAGAAGGTGAGAATGATTGTAATGAGAATAGTAAATCTATCATAATATATATGAACCTTTAATATTCATTCATAAAAGAAAACTAAAATGATGAATAAATGAAGTTTCATAAATATCTAGTGGTGATTCATAACCATGACTCATTAAGCATTTATCATGCATTAATGATATGCATGAATCACCCTCATGACTCACTAAACTCATTTAATGCAAATGACACCTAAACCTCCTTAGTCACCACTTCTAGAAGCTTCTCGAGTAATTACGAGAACGCCCCTCCGATCCGCAAAAATACGGAAAAACTTTAGACTGTAAAAATCCAATAACCGGATACCAGTAACTGGCTTAAACCAAAGCCGACTGGTAAAATCTGTCCGAAAGTCGTACGCGCGTAAACGCACGTATGCGTCCGAACCCTTTGTCGCAAAACCATGCAACCTCTATATCGTTTCGCCTGGAGTAGGAAACTCTCTGTGTGGGACTCTAGAGACTCGACTACTACGCTGGCAGTGGGTTTAACCACAGACCGCAAGCGGCACTAGCTGTACGTAACGGTCCCCAGGTAGTTGTCGATAAGAAGGCCGATGAGTAAACCCATCCGAACTCCTACTGAGTCTAATGTGACAATCTCCATACAGTCCGGTCCGTTCGTCCATGACTATCGCATATCGGGCCTAGGGGGGCGGCAAGCGTCAGTCCCCTAATAGCGGTATAAGTCGTGTCGGAGTGAAGCCCATTACACCCTGAGAAACTGCTGGAACCTACCAGCAAATCTCGCTTGCCCTGGCCAGGGACTTTGCGTAATGGCTCTCTGACACAGCACGATATCTACTCCCAATACCGGGAGGGACGAATCCTGTCTAACCGCCACTGCCTCCAAGTGCTCGGGACTGCACCCAACTGCTACCTGTTTGCACGACTCCATAGAGCCGTGGTAGGGTAGCAATCTAAGAACAGTGGGACACACTCGAGGCGAAGTAGCAGTGTCAAGTCTGCGGACTACGCTGTACTCATGTCACCTGGGAACTGTTCACTGACGACTGGTATCAAACCAACCAACAGTTCCCTGTGAGTCCTGTCCGGTGTACCCGTAACCTAACGAGCACCTGTATACTATCTCCAGTACGACGTACTGATGGCTGTGGGACAGACCATCTCCCCAACTGGGATGAGAAGCGTACACACTAGTCTACTCCGGAGTATCGATGCTCTGTCTCGATAATCCAACGACCAGGGACCTGAATAAGGATGTGCTTGTAGACTACCCAGCCCCTACTAGTGTGACTGCCATCACAACGCTGGTAGCCAAGCAAGATCCTAAGAGCTCTATCAATACGTACACTCACATATTAAGATAGAAAAACCAAGTAGCATACTACCATGTTTAGCAAGACTGTTATATACATGTGAATATCCCAAGCTTCCATTAAGTAATATACAAGCTAGTATGATACAGTAATGGCCTTCTAGGGCATAAACACTAACAATCTCCCACTTGCACTAGGGCCATGTACTGGCATATCGCAGACCAATGATCTCGAGTAGCCTCTCGAACTGAATCTGAGGAAGGGCCTTCGTGAATGGATCAGCAATGTTCTCTTCTGAAGCAACTCTCCGAACCTCGATCTCCTGACGATCAATGATCTCCCTGATCAGGTGATACCGCCTCAAGATGTGTCTGGACTTCTGATGGGACCTTGGTTCCTTCGCTAAAGCTATAGCTCCGTTGTTGTCGCAATACAGAGGTATTGGATCAACTATGGTAGGAACCACCTGAAGTTCTGTTAGGAACTTCTTCATCCAGACTGCTTCTTTTGCGGCATCGCAAGCAGCTATATACTCCGCTTCCATCGTCGAGTCAGCAACGGTGTCCTGCTTGGAGCTCTTCCAGCACACCGCCCCTCCATTGAGGGTAAAGACATAACCCGACATGGACTTGGAATCGTCCTTATCACTCTGGAAGCCGGAATCAGCAAAGGCCTCCAACCTGAGGTCTTTTCCGCCGTAAACCAAGAACATCTCCTTAGTCCTCCTCAGGTACTTGAGAATGTTCTTTACTGCTCTCCAGTGTTTCTCCACTGGGTCTGACTGATACCGGCTTACCACGCTCAGTGCGTAAGCTACATCTGGTCTGGTACACAACATCGCATACATTATAGAACCTACCGCAGAAGCGTAGGGTATAATAGACATGCGTTCCCTTTCCAAATCAGTCTTGGGAGACATCTCTTTGGAGAGGGTGATTCCGTGACAAGCCGGTAGATTACCGCGCTTTGAATCTTCCATACTGAATCTTTTCAGTACAGTGTCGATATACCTGGACTGCGAAAGTCCCAACATCCTCTTGGATCTATCACGATAGATCCGGATCCCCAGAATGTAAGAGGCATCACCCAGGTCTTTCATGGAGAACCTGTGTGACAAGAATCCTTTGACAGATTGTAGCATAGGAATGTCATTTCCTATCAATAGAATGTCATCCACGTACAAGACGAGGAATACGACACTTCTGGCCACAACTTTACTATATATGCACGGTTCATCTGGATTTTTGATAAAGTCATATTCTTTGACTGTCTCATCAAAACAGATGTTCCAACTCCGCGATGCCTGCTTTAGTCCATAAATGGACTTAAGCAGCTTGCATACTTTCCCGCTGCTCCCACTCTGATTGAAACCCTCTGGCTGATCCATATAGACGCTCTCTTCTAAATTTCCATTCAGAAAAGCCGTCTTTACGTCCATCTGCCAGATTTCATAATCATGGAAGGCAGCAATAGCAAGAAGGACCCGAATGGATTTGAGCATAGCCACTGGAGAAAAAGTTTCGTCATAGTCCAAACCAGGCCTTTGACGAAAACCCTTTGCAACAAGTCTAGCCTTATAGGTTTCCACCTGTCCATCTACACCAATCTTTTTCTTGAAGATCCATTTGCATCCTATGGGTTTTACCCCATCTGGAGCAAAGTCCAAAGTCCATACTTTGTTGGTGTACATGGACTCCATTTCGGTCCGCATTGCATCTAGCCATCGTACCGAGTCGCCGCTCTGGATGGCCTGCTGGAAGTCAGTAGGTTCATCATCATCTATGATGCAATCCTCTCTATCCCCATCTATGAGAAAACCGTAGTATCTCTCAGGCGGACGAGACGGCCTACTACTCCTGCGGAGGGGTGCGGGAATGTTCTGTTCTTCTTGAACCTCTGGTTCTACCAAACTTTCAGTAGCAGTTTGTGGTTCTGGAATTTCTTCCAGTTCTATTTCGCTCCCACTTATTTCCTTTTCTAAAAACTGATTTTCCAGAAAATGGGCATTACGAGAAACAAAAACCTTTTGTTCCTCTGCGTAATAGAAATCATATCCCTTGGAGTTCTTTGGATATCCCACAAACATACATTTTACTGATCGTGCCTCGAGCTTGTCCACATGCTGCTTTTTAACAAAAGCTGGACATCCCCAAATCTTCATATGCTGAAGATGGGGTTTCTTCCCAGTCCACATCTGATATGGAGTGGTAGGCACAGTCTTGGTAGGAGCTCTGTTCAGAAGATATGCCGCTGATTCAAGCGCATAACCCCAGAAAGATCGCGGTAACTCAGCATTACTCATCATGGATCGTACCATATCCAATAGGGTTCGATTCCGTCTCTCCGATACACCGTTATGCTGTGGAGTGTATGGAGGAGTAAGCTGAGAGAGAATTCCTTTCTCTTTTAGGTAACCTAGGAACTCGGCACTCAAGTATTCACCACCTCGATCAGATCTAAGTGTCTTTATACTTTTGCCGGTTTGGTTTTCTACTTCATTCTTATACTCTTGGAATTTCTCAAAAGCCTCGGATTTATGTTTCATCAGATAAATGAATCCGTATCTTGAGTAATCATCCGTGAAAGTAATGAAATAGGAAAAACCACCTCTTGCATGTGTAGACATTGGACCGCATACATCACTGTGTATGAGTCCTAAGAGCTCGCTCGCTCTCACTCCTTGTCCAGTAAATGGAGTCTTTGTCATCTTTCCTTTGAGACAAGATTGACAAGTGTCATAAGTTTGATATTCGAACGTGTCCAAATATCCTTCTCTATGCAACTTAGTCAACCTTCTCTCATTGATGTGACCCAGTCTACAATGCCATAAGAAAGCTTTATTTAAATCTGGAGACTTTCTTTTTAGTGTGTTCTGGACATTGAAAATTTGGAGTTGGTTTAACACATATATGCCGTTATTTAGAGTACCGGACCCAATCAAACCATGATTAAGGTGGATGTTGACAACATCTCTTACAAACGTGAAATCATAACCTTTATTTGATAACAAGGAAACTGATATGATATTACACGTTAAGCTGGGTACAAAATAACAGTTATGTAAAACCAAAATGTGTCCACTCGTCAATCCTAGGTGATAATCCCCGACGGACGCAGCTCCCACGCTAGCTCCGTTAGCAACCCTGAGGATCATATCACCTTCCTTCAGCACTCTACGGTTTCTCAGTGCCTGCAATGAATTGCAAATATGAGATCCTGACCCGGTATCCAATACCCAGGAAGTAGAGTTGATCGACAGACAATTCTCAATTACAAACACACCTGAAGTCGAAGCCACAGCTTGCTTCGGTTCCTGGTTCTTGGCGTTCCACGCCTTGCAATCCTTCTTCCAGTGCCCTTTCCTGTGACAATGGAAGCACTCATCCAGGCCAACTACCGGTGCTGTAAACTTTTTCTTTCCCTTCTTTCCCACCTTACTAACACCTCCTCTAGGTCTGGGTGCGGCCTTCTTCTTCCTTCCTTTGGCCCTAGCCTTGGACCCTGAAGAAGATGAACCGCCAACAAACATAGCGGGTGTTTCCCTTGCCTTCTGCAAGGTGCCCTCTGCACTCCTTAACATGTTCAGGAGTTCCGCAAGTTCAACTTCTTTTCCTTGAAGATTGAAGTTGAGGATAAACTGGGCGTAGGTGGGAGGAAGGGACTGGAGAACAAGGTCTGTATAGAGCTCATTATCCAAAGTCGTCCCAAGGTCCGCGAGCTCTTCAATATAGCCGATCATCTGTAGGACATGTTCACCTACTGATGACCCGACAGCCAACCTCGCTCGAAACAATTTCTTAGAGGTCTCGTATCTTGCTATACGAGATTGCTCTCCATAAAGTTCCTTTGTATGGAGAAATATGCCATCAAGGGACATATCCTCGTGCCTCCTCTGATGTTCATTGTTCATCGAGGCAAGCACGATGCACTTGGCTCTCGCGCAATCTAAATCCCAGGTTTTACGGATTTCCTTATCCGCATTGCTGGATTTGGGACCAAGGACAGCAGGTGCTGTAGCGGTGAGGACGTACCCCAGTTTGTCATAGGTCAAAGCCATCTTGACATTCCGCAGCCAATCTTTATAGTTTGGCCCCGTCAGTATATTTTTCTCTAAAAGTAACTTAAGTCCAGTCATTTTCAGGGTCGCTGCAATTAGGAGAGAGAGAAGAAAACTCTTTAGCATGATGCTCTTGCAAGTTTAGAGTGGTTTTTAGTTTATCTAAACTGGATGGCTCCCACTGTTTCTCGAATCCTTCCTCAAACCATAAAAGAAGAATTAGCCAAGACTATTCTCACCGTACAATACTTGCTTAACCGTTCAGCCAGGCCGGTGTCGATACTTCGAGGGAGGTTTTCCAACGCTTTCGCGAAGTTCCTTAATTAAAGAACCTCTTTTCTCTGGGGGCGTAACCCCGCTGACACTTTTCTGGACACCTACTAGGTTTATAGCATTGATCGTTAAGCGACGAATATCCTGATAAGTAGCATATACTCACAGTAGGATCGGGATCCAAATATCATCGTATGATAATGTTGAAGGAATCCTACCAACATTCATCAAACTCCAAATGGTATGCATCTCTTTGCAAATTTCAGTTTCTTTAGAAATTCCTGATATAAGTTTTTGCCCCATGCTCTTATGACCTTGGCTTTGGTCAAAATGTCATAAGTCACATGTCAAGTTCTACCCGTCATTATCTTGTCAATTTGAACCCATCCGTATATACCCCTGACTTTGGTCAAATGATAATACGACTGTCCCAAACTAACTCATCTATCTTATGCAACAAATGAAAACCCAGTAGCTACCAAACACTATGCCTTGACTTTGGCCAAAATGCATAGCTTGAATACTACTGAATACCCAAATGAAATGACGGAGGGCTACGACTGGTTTTGGCGAAACCGTAAACGTAGTGAACTTGATATAACCGAAGGAACCTGATAGCTTTTAAAAGGAGTGGTTAAAGCTCCGCATTTAAAAATATCTGTTTTAAAAATAACCGAGTGGTTTAAATTGTTCCAACGATTTAAACTTTGGTTTGTTTTACTTTGCATTATAGATAATGCGTCCCATCATTAACCTATCATTGCAGAAAACAACGAAAATATAACGTCCTCTTATGCCATCCGCATTCGCCACGGGGTCCCGTCATCACCCGTTAGGTTACTTAACTAACGACAGAGCGGGGGCTGGGCTAGCGCGGGTGTAAAACATAAGTGACGTCTAAATAGCTATAGTAAATATAGATATTTTACATTCGTCTGACGCAATGATATTCATTCCAGAACACAGATAAACAATATTGGATTTGCAAGCAATCTGTATTTCTTTTGAGCCTGCAAGAAAAGACAGATTACACAGTTGTGATGAATAGCCGTTTACCCCACCCTCGACCCCTACGGGTACGGCAAACTACCCACCCGGCAGTCTGTGTACCCCACCTTGGGTCAGTCCTAGGAGCAAAAACAGTAAAATGAAATAATACAACGGTGGCTACAACCGCAACCTGGAAGTGCCCCGCGAAAATAATATTACAACAAATTACATTTACAACAAATGAATAAATCAATAAACCATTGTTAACCCCGGCTATACACCACAACAGTCCAATACAGTTTATATGCACAAACAGATATAACCATTTCAGAAATGTGCAACCCCCTGCCAACCGACATACTAGCAGTTGGGGGAGGTTTACGAACACATCAAACAATCACAGATATAATCCAATACGCAAATACTGTATTTTTCGATCGAATAAACAACTTCAAAATTGCTCCAAAATCTGCTCTGTTAAACAGTAACCTGAGCAATAATTAAATATTCCAGAACACCCCAAATTTCACAGGGGACCCACCCAAAAAAATTGAGCGCATGACTCGGCAACTCGGCCGCGGAAGCGCGGCGGATCGGTGGTATCCGCGGCGCTTCCGCGGCGCTACAGTCGAATCATGTGCTCGAATTTCTTGGGTGTTCTCCTGTGGTCATGTCAAGCTCTCTGAACACTCCAGAAAAATTTTAGGACTTCATTTTCACTTCGACAGAAACTTAACAGAACTAGGGTTTTCCGGGTTCGTTTTTTCGTTCGAAATTCGTACAAATTTGCGATTAAGTTATTTAGTGTTTAGCGAGGCTCTGATACCACTGTAAGTCGATGTACTTCACCCCAGTGCTTGTGGGGAGGCGGAATTTACAAAAACTTATCAAGTTTAAACAACGAACATCGACTAACCGCTTGAATCGAAGCTAAACTATAAATAACCGTATCTTATGAGTTTCTTTTCATAAGTGATTAGGGATTATACCTAACGATACTAGTCCTTCGTCTTTACGATCTCCTTGTTCTCCTCGGCCTTCTCTAGGTAGTAGACGATCCACCCGAGAGCAAAACTCCAAGCTAAACCTCTAAGCTTGAGGCAACTAACCTTCTTGGATTGCTAATCAAAGAAGCTAGGTGTAATATAGAGATGGTTATGGATTGATTAGTCTTACTAATCCTAGATCTCAACACATGAGGGTGAGGATTAGTCTTTTGAAGAGAGAGAGCTTGAGGAGAGAGAAGGTGAGAATGATTGTAATGAGAATAGTAAATCTATCATAATATATATGAACCTTTAATATTCATTCATAAAAGAAAACTAAAATGATGAATAAATGAAGTTTCATAAATATCTAGTGGTGATTCATAACCATGACTCATTAAGCATTTATCATGCATTAATGATATGCATGAATCACCCTCATGACTCACTAAACTCATTTAATGCAAATGACACCTAAACCTCCTTAGTCACCACTTCTAGAAGCTTCTCGAGTAATTACGAGAACGCCCCTCCGATCCGCAAAAATACGGAAAAACTTTAGACTGTAAAAATCCAATAACCGGATACCAGTAACTGGCTTAAACCAAAGCCGACTGGTAAAATCTGTCCGAAAGTCGTACGCGCGTAAACGCACGTATGCGTCCGAACCCTTTGTCGCAAAACCATGCAACCTCTATATCGTTTCGCCTGGAGTAGGAAACTCTCTGTGTGGGACTCTAGAGACTCGACTACTACGCTGGCAGTGGGTTTAACCACAGACCGCAAGCGGCACTAGCTGTACGTAACGGTCCCCTGGTAGTTGTCGATAAGAAGGCCGATGAGTAAACCCATCCGAACTCCTACTGAGTCTAATGTGACAATCTCCATACAGTCCGGTCCGTTCGTCCATGACTATCGCATATCGGGCCTAGGGGGGCGGCAAGCGTCAGTCCCCTAATAGCGGTATAAGTCGTGTCGGAGTGAAGCCCATTACACCCTGAGAAACTGCTGGAACCTACCAGCAAATCTCGCTTGCCCTGGCCAGGGACTTTGCGTAATGGCTCTCTGACACAGCACGATATCTACTCCCAATACCGGGAGGGACGAATCCTGTCTAACCGCCACTGCCTCCAAGTGCTCGGGACTGCACCCAACTGCTACCTGTTTGCACGACTCCATAGAGCCGTGGTAGGGTAGCAATCTAAGAACAGTGGGACACACTCGAGGCGAAGTAGCAGTGTCAAGTCTGCGGACTACGCTGTACTCATGTCACCTGGGAACTGTTCACTGACGACTGGTATCAAACCAACCAACAGTTCCCTGTGAGTCCTGTCCGGTGTACCCGTAACCTAACGAGCACCTGTATACTATCTCCAGTACGACGTACTGATGGCTGTGGGACAGACCATCTCCCCAACTGGGATGAGAAGCGTACACACTAGTCTACTCCGGAGTATCGATGCTCTGTCTCGATAATCCAACGACCAGGGACCTGAATAAGGATGTGCTTGTAGACTACCCAGCCCCCACTAGTGTGACTGCCATCACAACGCTGGTAGCCAAGCAAGATCCTAAGAGCTCTATCAATACGTACACTCACATATTAAGATAGAAAAACCAAGTAGCATACTACCATGTTTAGCAAGACTGTTATATACATGTGAATATCCCAAGCTTCCATTAAGTAATATACAAGCTAGTATGATACAGTAATGGCCTTCTAGGGCATAAACACTAACACAAAGATCCTAAGGGCTCTATCAATATGTATTAGCGATACATTAAAAGAAACATATACACATATTAAGATAGATACAAACCAAGTAGCATACTACTATATTGAGCAATACTGTTATAAATCCGTATATATATCCCAAGCTTCCAAAATATAATATACAAACTAGTACTATACAATAATGGTCTCTAGAGCATATATCACTAACAATCTCCCAATTGCACTATGGCCATATGCTGGCATATCGCAGACCTATCATCTCGAATAGCCTCTCGAACTGCGTCTGAGAGATGGACTTTGTGAATGGATCTGCAATGTTATCCTCCGTAGCAACTCTCCTCACCTCGATCTCCCGGCGATCTACGATCTCCCTGATCAGGTGATACCGCCTCAAGATGTGTCTGGACTTCTGATGGAACATGGGTTCCTTTGCTAAAGCTATAGCCCCGTTGTTATCATAATATAGAGGTATTAGATCAACAATAGACGGAACCACCTGAAGTTCTGTTAAGAACTTTCTCATCCAGACTGCTTCTTTTGCGGCATCAGAAACTGCGATATACTCCGCTTCCATCGTTAAGTCAGCAACGGTGTCCTGCTTGGAACTCTTCCAACAGACCGCTCCTCCATTGAGGGTAAAGACATAACCCGACATAGACTTGGAGTCATCCTTGTCACTCTGGAAGCTGGAGTCAGCAAATGCCTCGATCTGGAGGTCTTTTCCTCCGTACCCCAAGAACATCTCCTTAGTCCTTCTCACGTACTTGAGAATGTTCTTTACTGCTATCTAGTGCTTCTCCCCAGGGTTTGACTGATACCGGCTTACCACGCTCAATGCGTAAGCAACATCTGGTCTGGTACACATCGCATACATTATAGATCCTACCGCATAAGCGTAGGGTATAATAGACATGCGATCCCTTTCCAAATCAGTCTTAGGAGACATCTCTTCGGAGAGGGTGATTCCGTGACAAGCCGGTAAGTTACAGCGCTTTGAATCTTCCATACTGAATCTTTTTAGTATGGTGTCGATGTACCTGGACAGTGAAAGTCTCAACATCCTCTTAGATCTATCACGATAAATCTGGAACCCCAGAATGCAAGAGGCATCACCCAGGTCTTTCATGAAGAACCTATGTGACAAGAATCCTTTGACAAATTGTAGCATCGGAATGTCATTTCCTATCAAGAGAATGCCATCCACGCACAAGACGAGGAATACTACAGTTCTAGCTACAATCTTACTATAAATGCATGGCTCATCTGGATTTTTGATAAAGTCAAATTCTTTGACCGCCTCATCAAAACAGATGTTCCAACTTCGCGATGCCTGAATTGGTCCATAAATAGACTTAAGCAACTTGCACAATTTCCCGCTGCTCCCACTCTGAATGAAACCCTCTCGATGGTCTATATAGATGTACCCTTCCAAATGTCCATTTAGAAAAGTGGTCTTTACGTCCATCTGCCAAATCTCATAATCATGGAAGGCAGCAATGACAAGAAGGATCCGAATGGATTTGAGCATAGCCACTGGAGAAAAGGTTTCATCATAGTCCAAACCAGGTCTTTTACGAAATCCTTTTGCAACAAGTCTAGCCTTATAGGTTTCAACCTGTCCATCTACACCAATCTTCTTTTTGAAGATCCATTTGCAGCCAACGGGTCTTACCCCTTCTAGAGCAATGTCCAAAGTCCATACTTTGTTGGTGTACATGGACTCCATCTAGGTCCGCATTGAATCCACCCAATTTACCGAGTCTGTGCTCTGAACGTCTTGCTGGAAGTTAGTTGGCTCATCATTATCAATGTTGCAATCCTCTCTATCCCCATCTATGAGAAAACCATAGTATCTCTCGGGCGGATGAGACAGCCTACTACTCCTGCGGAGTGGCGCGGGAATATCATGTTCTTTTAGAACTTCTGGCTCCACCAAGCTTTCAGTAATAGCTTGTGGTTTTGGAATTTCTTCCAATTCTATTGCGCTCCCACTAGTTTCTTTTTATAAAAATTGATGTTCCAAAAAGTGGGCATGACAAGAAACAAAAACCTTTTGTTCCTCTACGTAATAGAAATGATACCCCGTGGAGTTCTTTGGCTATCCCACAAACTTACACAGTACTAAGCGTGCCTCGAGTTTGTCTGCATGTTGCTTTTTGACAAAAGACCCTCTTATCAATTATTTGTCGTTGGACTGGACATCCCCATATCTTCAGATACTGAAGATAGGGTTTCTTCCCACTCCACATCTGATATGGTGTGGTTGGTACAGTCTTGGTAGGAATCTTGTTCAAAAGATATTCAGTTGATTCTAGTGCATAGCCCCAGAATGATCACGGTAACTCAGCATTACTCATCATAGAACATACCATATCAAATAAGGTTCGGTTCCATCTCTCCGATACACCGTTGTGTTGTGGTGTGTATGGAGGAGTAAGCTAAGCGAGAATTCCATTCTCTTTTAGGTAATCTAGGAACTCGGCACTCAAGTATTCACCACCTCGATCAGATTTTAGTGTCTTAATACTTTTGCCGGTTTGTTTTTCCACTTTATTCTTATATTCTCGGAATTTCTCAAAGGCCTCGGATTTATGTTTCATCATAAAGACATGTCCATACCTAGAGAAATCATCCGTAAAAGTAATGAAATAGGAATAACCACTTCTTACATTTGTAGACATTGGACCACACACGTCGCTGTGTATGAGTCCCAAGAGCTCACTCGCCCTTACTCCGTGTCCAGTGAACGGAGTTTTTGTCATCTTTCCTTTGAGACATGATTGACAAGTTGCATAAGATTGATTTTCGAATGGATCCAAATATCCTTCTTTATGTAACTTGGTCAACCTTGTTTCGTTGATGTGACCTAGTCTATAATGCCATAAGAAAGCTTGATTTAATTCTGGAGACTTTTTTTATGTGTGTTCTGGATATTGAAAATTTGTAGCTGGTTTAATACGTATATACCATTGTTTAGAGTACCTGACCCAATCAGACCATAATTAAGGTGGATGTTTACAACATCGCTTACAAATGTAAAATCATAACCTTCTTCTAATAACAAAGATACAGAAATGATATTACAAGTCAAACTAGGTATACAAAAACAGTTGCGCAAAACAAAAATATGTCCACTCGTCAATCCTAAGTGATATTCCCCTAAGGACACAACATCCATGCTCGCTCCGTTAGTGTAACATTTCAGAAAAATATAAAATATTATTTTTAGAATTTAATATTAAAATATTATATTTCGCGAAAATTATCCGATTTGCGAATTTGGGTTTTCGTAAAATGGTATAAATATATACCAATAATTATGAAATAATTGGAGATTAAAATACTTTAGTC
The DNA here is from genome assembly GCA_030015575.1 of Agapanthus africanus. Classification (NCBI taxonomy): domain Eukaryota; kingdom Viridiplantae; phylum Streptophyta; class Magnoliopsida; order Asparagales; family Amaryllidaceae; genus Agapanthus; species Agapanthus africanus. The sequence goes on from JASDDO010000012.1 coordinate 361,740,399, forward strand.
ATTTAAAAATATGTTTTATTATTTTAAATTAATATTTTAATATTATTTTGATACTTGCATATAACTTGTGCATGTTAACCATACCTCTTTGTAACATGGCATTCTAGTGTACAAGTTGTGTTGGTTTAAATTAGAAAAGGTTTTCTTTGTTTATTTTTGAATTATTGGAGAGGGAATGATGAGGTTGGAAGCATGGGGAGGCAAACATGGCTTGCATTTATTGTAGAGAGAGAGAGTAAGCATAAGGAAAACCCTCACTCTACACTCACCCCCTCTCATCCTTCACCTAACCAACACTCATTCTCACCTCAACCCACTCACCCTCAATTATTTTGCTATCTCTCTTTCCCTCAACTGAAACCCTTCATTGTTCTTCACTAAACCTAATCCACTTCTCACAAATCCTCACTAATCTTCACAAAAACTCACTACACCCTTAATTAAACTTGATCTAAAGCCTATGGAGAAGACTTGGAGCATGGAAAGCTTGGGTGTTGAGCTAGTTGGGTAAGGTAGTGCTCTCTACTGTTAACTAGGGTTGTATAATGTTGTGTTGCTAATTAGTTTCAGTTTAGAACACTAAAAGATATAGTTTGTGCACATATCGTAATTATAGTGTTATATTAGGTTCTCTATGATCTGCTACGACCACGAGTGTTTACTAGAAAATCTAGCGATGTAGTGATGTTGTACTAGAGGCCCTGAGTGTTCATCTGAAATACGGAACCAATTCCACTAGTTTTGGCCGGCGAGATGATAGCAAAATCCGGTGAGCTCGGTTGTTATGGGGACTGGGGAGTTGGTATTTTTAGGGTCCCATTCTGTAGGTGTTTGGTACTGCTTGATTTTTATGTAGTGACTGTAGGTAAAATCTGGGAGCTGTAGTGAGTGTTTTAAGACCTTAGTGTGGGTTGTATGGCCTAAAACAAATAATAGAACCCAAATTACGGACTTAGGATATTACCCGTGTCGATTTTGTGAAATTGTGTTGGCCTACAGAGAATCTAGAGTAACCTGGGCTGATTATGAGAAAATCTAGTAAGTCCATAGACCTAGATACATGACCAGAAGACCACCACCAGAAGACGAAACCTAACAGAGCCTCTTTGGCCGGCGAGCTCGGGAATAAGGGTGTTGTCGCCGGTTTTCCAGTGTGGTCTGGGGCTGGGATTTGGTCTGTAGCTCCTAATCCGTATAAACAACTCCCTGTATATGCTAGTTTTTTCTTAATTTACCTGAGCTGAAACCTGGGAGCAGTTGTGAGCGTTTTGGGCAAAGTTTTCTGAGGATTTGAATGCTTGGTTTTGATGTTTGGATGTGTATTTAGTTGTTGTGCGTTTGTACGTCAACAACAAGGGTTGTTTGATTGTTTTTGCTTGCGTAAGCTATAGGTTCTAACTTATGAGCGCACCGTGTGCCGTATTGGTTTTCCGAACGTGATGTTAATAGCATTTGCGATTGTGTATTTATTATACCTTCGCGTGGATTCCGAGACGACGAAGCGCATCGACTATGGCTGAACAAAGAGTTCTGCAGGTGAGTAGATTTATGTCTACGGGGGAAGTCGGGTGGATGGAGTATACCACCCCCGCAAGTTTGATAGAAACATATATTAGGAAACAAGGGATATGGTTAAAATGATAGTTAGAAGTGATATGATATAATTAATACGTGATGACGAGATTGAGATATCAATATGATGAGATAAGATGATACGAGCGCATACGATTGATATAAGATTTATAGTGGCATGTTATGAGAATGTTATATACATTAAGATTTGACATTTATGAAAATAACAGGATATGAGATTTGATATGGATGTGGCTTGAGATATATCCATATTTATGAGAATAATGAGTGATATGTCATACGAGACTTGAGATCCGTACCCTCATTGTTGTATAGGTCGATAGATCCCTATTTTTGTTAAGTGTCACCGTACGAAGGATTACCGTACACGATGTGAGTTACCGGATGGATGATCCGCGCTCATGATTTGAGGATGATGTTCGATGATATTGCCGTATCGGATACTAGAAGACTGGATAGCCGACGTAAATGTGTCATCCGAACCATACATATTTCCAAACTGAAGAATCGTAAGCATCTCTTAAATAGATACCTTGAGGGACGTTACGGATTTTCAAATGATGTATTTTCCTTAAAAACATCGTAGCCCTTACTTTCAAAACTACGATTCGCATATTTTAAAAACTGATCGTATGGTTCCAGTGTAGATGTTAGATTAGATGTGTGTTTTTATAGCATTTCGTTTACGATGTACCTTATACTACGTTCATGTTATTCTTATTACATTACATATACTTGTGCTAGTACACCTACACCATTATCGATGAGGTGTATGTTACACTTACACAGATTGCCGGCTCACACACTTCATCATCAATAATTGCTATGTCACTTACACAGTAGAATTGCCACATCATTATTCTATGCCGCATGATATACTTGCTATGCTCACACCAATATGATATGTCACATGATATACTGATATTGTCACATCACTGTTACATGTTGCATGATATACGGATATGCTCACATTTCTGCTATATGTTTGCATATATCATGCTTTACGATTATATGCATTGAGATGTTGTTTTCATGAGATTTCTGGATATGAGAACCGTGGTTATTTCAAAGGAAATTATATATTGTTTTAAAAACCCGGTTTCTCTTGATATGATATTTTGAGACGTCCGCCATATGTTTTCTCGGTCTGAGATTAGCATGTGAAACCGGATTCGAGGAGTGGTAGGCACCGTCTGCGGGTACATGGTGGACCCGGTGAGGTACCCCGGGGCAAGAAGACTCGTATTGTTAGGCGGTAAGCCTGGCAGGGGAGCACTACCTACCGGTGATAGTATTTGGACCTGGCGGTTATCCGGAGGATACCGACCAGAGTCATGAGATGGATATGAGGGCCGACCAGAGTATGCAGCGCCTGAGGGCCGATCTGAGGATGCGGCGCCTGAGATATGAGGATTTACGTATCGATGCTGGACACAGGTTTCATGATATTTCGAGTGTCGGTGTTGGACACTCTGGTTCCATGATTTTGATGTGTCATTGTAACGCTTTTAGAATCGTTTAAGCGATTTTCCGTTTTTAGGTAAAAATAATTGTATTTTCCGTAAAAACCTAGAAGCGATCTTTTTGCAGTATAGAATTCACTGCACCTAATTTAGCTAGAATGTTGCTAGTTTGCGGGTTTTTGTAAGCCACTTGTAATTTTAGCGCATTTTAATATTTTTCCCTAATTAAAAAATTATTTTAAGCTTTTATTTATGCACTTAATTAGTGGTAATTAGATTTTTTGTTTGGGTTAATTATTGCTAATGTGGATCTATGCTAAGTTAATCACTAGATTAAGCACTAATCCATCCTTGAAAATATCTATCCAAAATATCTAGATATTTGTGAATTAAAAGGGAATTTTAATTAAAATGAATAAAAGGTGGCAAAGGGTTTTTGTTTTATTAAAGCTTTTATGTTGATTTCTTCTAGATTTTTCTACACTTTACCACAACCCTCCCCCCCACACTTCCTAGCTTGGCCGAACCCTAATTCCTTGCTGCCCTCTTGAGTTCTTCACCTCATTTCATCTTTCCAAAGCAAAAATAAATCATAAAAAATCAAGAAATAATCACACAAACTCATAATTAAATCCAAACCCACCATTCTTCATCACAAATCAAGTTTGGATCTTCATTAAAGACATCATTTTGGAGGCTAAAATGATGAATTGTGTTGCTAAATAGTGTTCTTGAGGAGGTATAAAATTCTAACCCTAAACTCTATTTTTTGTTTAAATCATTAAACTAGATTATTTAGATGTTAATTTAAACCTTTAAATTGCATGTTTAGAAATTCAAGATATGGTTTTTGATAATCAAGTTAGGGTTTTGATTAGCGAAAAGGTTAATTGATAAGTTAAGACTTGAAGAAAACTTAACCTAGTTGCTAGTTTGTTAAATGATATTTTCCTAATTGTATAATTAAGCTAATTAGCAAACTAAACTGTTACTAATCCTTTGAGTGAGATTAAATTTCTAGGTAGGGTTTGTATGGTTTAAACATGCTATATTGTGATGTTTATGATTTCTAGTTTTAGTAAACCTTGTAGTTTGGAGCTAAAATGATTAAATGTTGCTTACTAGATTTCCGGATAATTTAGGCGTGGGTTTCTTTTGACGTTGCGACGTTATTTATATTAGATTCCACGTTATTTATTATGTTGTGAATGCGCGATCGGTACGATCAGTGTCTAGGCTTGGTGGTTGTATCGTTTAGCGTTCCTAGCTAGGGTTGTGCCGATGTCGTTCGTTTCTTTGTGTAGTTTTTGCTCTTGAGTTGGTCTCATAGTGTTGCTACGCACGTTAGCCACTAGACGGACACTTGACAGTATGTTTGGAGTTGGTGCGTCGGTCAACGTAATCGGTATGTGTTATTGGTCGATTGCTAATATATACTTGTTATATTGTTTTATGATCTTAGGGTCGCAGGCGAGGACTTTGGACGCTGCGAAGAAGGGAAAGCAGGTGGTTGGCTTTACTTAGCCAGGAGCATTGGTGAGTAGATTTAACATCTACAGGAGAATCGCCCGCATGGCGTTATGCGTTTGGGCTAGATTATACGGATATTGATTGTGCATCTGTACCTTTGTTGCATATCTCATTTCCTATTGCGCATGGACTTAGTATTAATGAGACACAACACCATTATTGACGGTTCATGTTTCACGAGCACTAATTGTATGCTGCACACACACCGTCGATAATTGCCATGACACGCACAACACCTATACATATGTGATATTGTATTGTTTAGGGATATTGAGACATGATTCTTATTTTCCTTCGTGCATATGACATATAGCATACCTGTATACCTACATGCTTACACATATGCCCTGACATGCTTACATGCTAGTTACTCATATACCTATATGGTATTGTACCATTAGTGATAGGTATATACACATATGAGACATAGCTACATGTACATCTTGCATACATACTTACATATACCTGGAGGGTATTACATCATTATTGATAGGTAGATACACATATCTTGCTATGCCGACATGGTTACGCACACCTGGCTATAGCTTCATGTTCACCTTTATTTGATGTTGTATGGACTTGGAGAAATTAGGAACCGCAAGATATATATATATATATATATATATATATTAACTTGTTGATGTTAAATAGCGGTTTTTCTTTTATATGCTCACATTTCAGTTTTATGTTGCATATATTATATTCATGGATTTTCGCATTGAGATATGGATTTTTTTTCATGATGTTTTCTGGATTTGAGGACCGTGGTAGTTTCATGAAATTATGGATTATTTGAAAAACCCGGTTTCTCTTGATATGATATTTCAGCATCCACCATGAGATTTCTTGGTTCTGATATATACCCCATGCGAGGAGGCGTCGTAGGCCGTTTGTGGGTACATGGTGGGGCCCGGAGGTACCCCGGGGCAAGAAACGTATGTCGAAGGATCACGCCGATGAGCCTAGCAGGGGAATCATACCTACCGGTGACAGTATTGGACTCGTCGGTGATCGCGTAGATATCGACCGGAGTCATGTACGTATGGATACGGGGAATTCGAGTATCGAAGCTGGGTACTCGGGTTTCCGATGAACGTATGATACGTATATATCAGGGGCAGTCGTGGTGACGACGCCTGATAGATCAGTTTTATGTGTCGAAGTTGGACACTTGTTTTCATGATATTTTTACTCCTAAGTATATATAACAGTGGAATAGGGCGCTGTTATATATGCATATATATATATTAGTGGAATGGGACGCTGATATATATGTATACATATCTAAATTATATACATCATTATAATGACCTTGCAAATATACTTATTCATGATATGAGGGCCGATCTGATGGCCGATATGAGGGCCGATATTATGGCCGATATGAGGGCCGACCTGAGGGCCGATTTGAGGATATTTAGGATTTGGATTGTCTAGATGGACACTGGTCCTGCCACGATGAGGATTCCGTAAGGATGACATGTTTTATCCCATATTCCGCGTTTATTTTGTATGCATTGCTTCATGTATTAGTTGTACCTGATAGAGTACCTTTCATGAAGATTGCATATACATATTGCCATATTATTGCTTCATATATTAGTTGTACCTGATAGAGTACCTTTCATGATTGTTGCATACATATGGTCATTTATTGCTTTTAGCTTGCATGTGATAGATTCACGCAGTACGTGCATACTTGCGATTACCTACATATGTTATTTACTATTCACAAATTGGCAACTCACCCCCGTTGTGCCACAGGGTTTGCAGGTTGTTCCTCAGAGTAGTTGAGGCAGGGCTTCTACCTATCATATCATCTTTTACAGCGGATACCGCTTCGGCTGACTGCGTGTAGTTTTGCTATAGGTGGGTTTTGCGGTTATCCGATGTTGCTCATTGTATATCTTTATACCATGTACTCTCCATCTACCACTTTCATGTATGACTTAGAGACATGATGTGAGGGCGATATTGTATATTATTATGACTTGGAGGTCTTTTATGCAGTTTTATTTATATCGTCTTTTATTTCTTCGCTACGGCGTCGTATATCTGTTGTGGTGGTTGTTTTCCGTCTTTGGGTGTGGATTTTCTCCCGTTTGGGGATGCATTACTTATATTTATGTTGTACCTATTTTTGGGGTTAGTTTTTACAAAGAAGGTGCTGCCAAAATTTTTAAGAAACTAAAATTGGACTTTAAAGAATTTGTACTTGAGATTTTCAAAAGTTTTAACAATGTTCTTATTACTTACTACTTTGATGGTTTAGATTGCTGGATTTTTGGCTTACTTAAATTGCGTTACGCCTGTAGACATTGCGTAGTTTAAGGACCGTCACGTGCCAATTTCGGGTCGTGACAGTCATTGATAGACACACGATAGTTGATATCCTCATATTTACATGCATATGCTTTCATGTTATTTACATGCATGATGTTGTTGTGTCATTGATGGACACATAAATGTTATCCATATGCAGATAGGCATTGATTATATTGTTGGCACATATGCAGATACGGTCACCCTAGATATCATAGTATTACCTTTATGATATAGTTGACCTAGGAATCGTTGTTTTATTCGATTTCTACCTGATGATGTTTTCTACTCACGAGTTGGCAACTCATGCCCGTTGTGCCACAGTTCTTGCAGGTTGAATGCATGGATCAGTAGCGGCATTGCTGGCACACAGCTTGATTTCGGGTGATTTGCTTTGGTAGGTGGTACATGTTGGATCGTACCACACTTGTATTTACTATTCCGTTGTATCTAGTTAACTCCAACAATCAGAAACAAGTATTTGTATATGTAGTAAGACTTAGGAAGACTTGTAGTTCCGAGACTTAGAGCAATAGGTTATATGTTCGCTTGGTGGGTTGATGTCTTGCTTTATTCATTACTCTTTGTGTTGATCTTAGCCGTTGGGCGTCGTATACATATATTTCTGTCTTTCGTGGTTGTGATTCGGCCGATTGGCGAAGAGCTAGCTCCCGCTTGGGGATGCCTTTTATATTATCATGTATATGTGGTTTTGGATCAAAATATACAAGGGAGGTGCTGCCCAAATGTTTAAAAGACAAAACATATTTTTCAACTAGTAAAAATCCACTAGCATTTTCATGTTCCACTATTTATGCATTTATGAAAAACTTTTGATTTCATCATACCTTTATTTCAAAACTTCACCTCTTTTATTTTCTTAAAAAGGTTTAGATTGCTGGGCTTCGGCTTACTTAATTTACGTTGCGCCTTTAAACGTTGCATGATTTAAATGCCGGTCACAAACTAAATTTCGGCTCGTGACAAAGTTGGTATCAGAGCACTAGGTTTAACCTTGGTTCGAGTTTAGGTTTCACTATGTAGAGTCTGGGGCGTAATTTATTTCGGAACCTAGGCTTGACCTTACGGAACTTAGACTTGAACAGGGGGGTATTAGACCCGAACTTTCGTTGCATAGGCTGACCCTGATTGATGGAGTAGGTAGCTTGAGTAGAGTGACGTACCGTACGTATGTACCGCGGCATATTTAGGATACGATACTCCACTTAAGAAACCTTAGGATGTACATATTTTGAGATTATGATTCTCTTCGTACCCATGATTATACATCCATTTGAGATCCTTGATTCTATTCATTTCCATGATCATACTCTCATTGATTTCGTTCTTCCTTATGATCATGTATCCATTCTGGATCTGTTGATTCCTTTCATTCCTTTGATCTATCTTCTTCGATACATACTTGAGGTTCCTGTCACTATAGTTTAAGTGCAGATTGAGCTGCTGCTAATGATGCGGTCAGGGCGAGCTCGTCATGGACGAGGACTGACCATCGTGTTTTATTGTGACATGAGAACGTCTCGATTTTGTATTTCTGTTGTGACTTCTTGTTTGAGGCGAGTGTTCGGTTTTGCACCGAATGATCGGGCCATTGTAAAAGGTTGCCTTTTGTGAGAGGAATGTTGATGTGCAGCCTACCTCAGAGATCGTGGTGTCGTCTACCTTGCAGAAAGATGACCCAGTTGTTGCTGAGATTGATAGGATGTCACTTCCAGAGCATACGAGCTGAGATCGCTGGAGCTTCCAGGCAGAGATGCGATAGGTGATAGATAGTATATCTTGAGTTAAATTGAGCGACTGAGATGATTCATCTGATTTGATGCGCCGACGCAGGCCTAGTTGAGTTGAAGATTTTCAGTGTGGAGAGTCGATCTAGAGTATGCTGATTGAGCTGCTGCTAATGATGCGGTCAGGGCGAGCTCGTCATGGACGAGGACTGACCATCGTGTTTTATTGTGACATGAGAACGTCTCGATTTTGTATTTCTGTTGTGACTTCTTGTTTGAGGCGAGTGTTCGGTTTTGCACCGAATGATCGGGCCATTGTAAAAGGTTGCCTTTTGTGAGAGGAATGTTGATGTGCAGCCTACCTCAGAGATCGTGGTGTCGTCCACCTTGCAGAAAGATGACCCAGTTGTTGCTGAGATTGATGGGATGTCACTTCCAGAGCATACGAGCTGAGATCGCTGGAGCTTCCAGGCAGAGATGCGATAGGTGATAGATAGTATATCTTGAGTTAAATTGAGCGACTGAGATGATTCATCTGATTTGATGCGCCGACGCAGGCCTAGTTGAGTTGAAGATTTTCAGTGTGGAGAGTCGATCTAGAGTAGATCGACCGAGAGATGACGTTGTTTGTTGGATGATCCGATAGGAGATCAGTAAGTTGACCAGCTTCGGATAGAGGACTTCACCCAGATGCGTTGTGAGTTGATCGAGAATGGACGAGTATAAAGTATTCCTCCGAGGGTTGGGACGAGTTCCCGAGGACGTGTTCGGGAAGATATCTTCTACAGAGTGATGAAGATACTGAGTTCCTAATTTCGAGTCCGTGTGAGAGGTTCCGGATTGACTGTAGCCGAGAACAATTGCAGTACGCAGATAGCATGACGTGACGTCAAAGTGGACGATAATAAAAACGAGTGGAGAAAGAGGTTCATGCGAGATGCTGATGAGCTGTTGTTACTTCCTATTGAGATTAGAGATCGGATATGTATACAGAGGCGTTGGAATATGGCCAGCTCCTGAGGAAATGTTGTGCTTAGAACGCAGATGTCCAGAAAATGAGAAAAGGTTATGTAAGAGTATCAGCCTCCGTATAGTTCGGAATAGGCGAGATCGGAAGAGACCTTGAGCACGTTCCTTCCAGGACACTGCTGCACTAAGATTTGCACCGAGGATCAGTTGTGTCACGTGTATTCAGAGGTCTAGAGGACGATGCCAGCGACGTGCTGCTTTACGAGTGGTCATGCTAATTGGCTGAGAGATGACCAGTGGAGTGCCAGAGCGGAATTGTTTCAGTTAGTACACCTGACCGGGCCGACGAGCCGATGAGTTGCCAGATTGGTAATCCACAGAGAATGAGGACCCAGAGACAGAGGACACTAGACCGTAAGCAGGAGGCAAGCGGATCTTCTTGCTCTGCCAGTTTTGGGCGCACCGATATTTTTTTGACATTGTAGGAAGTGTACCTCAATGTCCTTTGTTGCGATTTGCGTTTGTGATACGAGTATCATGCTATATCGCTTGGATTTGAGTTTTTATGATTTAGTTTCATGATATTGTTTTCGTGCACCTTGGCTGCACCTACTGGGTATATACATTTTGTGCATAGTTATTACACTTAATATACGTTTTACACACTGTTGTATTGGTTTGCGATTTGTGCATACCTATTGCACTTGATGCCAATTTTGTGCCTTGGTAGCACGTATTTATGATTTCGTGGATTTCATACGGATGATTTGATTTTTGTTCATGTGTAACGCACTCGATTTGATTTTTGCACTCGGTATAGCTCACATGTGCTTGCGGTGCATTGATACGGATTTTGTGCACATAGTTGCATACGTTTTTGGATTTTATACACCTTTGTACACTCGGTGTTGCTTATATACGAATTTGAGTTATTGATGAGTTTCGGTGTACTTGTTGCACCAGATTTGTATTTTTTGCAATTGTTGCACTAGGTTTTTTCGCCATGCACTGGATGCACTGTATTTGTATTTCGTGCACTGGATGCACCGGATTTGTATTTCGTGCACTGGATGCACTAGATTTTCATTTCGTACATTTGTTGCACCAGATGGGTATTTCGTGCGTTGGCTGCACTAGATTTATACTCCGTACCTTGGTTGCACCCGATTTATGTTTTTGAGCATTTGTGTTACCAGATTTGTGTTTTTGTGCGCGTTGGCACTTGACGTTCGTTTTCGTGCATGCTACTGCACTAGATGTTTTATACGGACCTGACGCGCTTAGGTTGGATTTTTGCGCATATTAGGCTCTTGGTATTGGATTTCGTGCGCATCGGATGCACTTGAGTGAGATCTTATTAGTGCATGTCGAATGCCCTTGATTTGGATTTCATTCATGCATGACGGATGCACTTGATTTGTATTTTCGCGCATGTTTGGCGCATGATATGAGATGTGATTTTGTGCACACCGGACGCACCCGATTGGGATTTTCATTCGTGCATGTTAGTTGCACTGGGTTGAGATTTCTAGATGCACTTGATATTGTTGTCGTGCACATCCGTTGCACTGGACAGATGCTTTCGTGCACACCCGTTGCACTTAGTTTTGCTTTTGTGCATATTGTAGAACTTGTATTTAGATTTGATTTCCGTCCGCACCAGACGCACGTGATTATTGGATACACCTTTTTGGGGCTGATTTTGCTCTTGAGCACCTTATTTTCATGATGGGCACTATACTATGTAGTAGCCGAACAGGACTGATCTGAGGACAGTACTTGAGTATTTAGCTTGCACTAAAAGTTTAACAAGAGGTTTTCGAAAAAGAGCTATAGTCTCTCTATTTCTTACGTGTTCGCAAACGACACGAACATTTACAAAGGAAAATCTTTTGGAATATTTTAAAATGGCGGAATGTATATTTATTACATTACAAATGAGCGTCCGTGTGCCGTGAGTTACGAATCACACGGCGATTCAGAAAAGATTTTGCATGAGTTTTATTCAATTTTAGAAGGTTTTTCCAAGGATGCGTATTATACACGTATTATAGTATTTGACTAGTGCATATTGGATTTCAGTAGTGGATTTCGAGATCTGTATCTCCATTGTAACTCCGATGATATGCGTGCAAATCCGACGATTTGCGTAAGCTTGATGGAGTTTGATATTGAGTTTCAAGCGCACAGGATGCGCTGTGGTATTTCTGTATCTTCCGTGATTTCGGAGCCCCGTGATTGAGCTGATTACTGAAATGTTTTAGTATTTGAGGGTTTAAATTTAAATTCGGGGATCGAATTTATTTAAGGGGGGAAGATTGTAACATTTCAGAAAAATATAAAATATTATTTTTAGAATTTAATATTAAAATAATATATTTCGCGAAAACTACCCGATTTGCGAATCTGGGGTTTTCGAAAAATGGTATAAATATATACCAATAATTATGAAATAAATGGAGATTAAAATAATTTATTCATCTAAAAATATGTTATATTATTTTAAATTAATATTTTAATATTATTTTGATACTTGTGCATGTTAACCATACCTCTTTGTAACATGGCATTCTAATGTACAAGTTGTGTTGGTTTAAATTAGAAAAGGTTTGCTTTGTTTATTTTTCAATTATTGGAGAGGGAATGATGAGGTTAGAGGCATAGGGAGACTGTAAGTCCACGTTACCTCTCCCGGTTCTTTCGGGCTTGCGGAAATGATGAAAAACGATTTTTCAGGTCATGGCAACATAGACTATAAAACACGAATCTTTGCTAAACTACACACTAGCAACTAACAAGAGCTATTGCTACTCGGTTAGGGGTTATACCTCAACTTGAACTCCTTCTCTTTGACTCTTGATGGTGGTCGGATGGTTCGTTCCTCGTCTCTTTCTCTTGCCGAAGATGGATCCACCTGAGGGTTTCTACCTTGAGCTCCTTTCTCGATCTTGAGAGAACTAAAGTGTCCGGCTTGCTAGACCTTCAACCTTAGGAGGAGTAGAGAGTGGCTTTGGGTGTTTAATCTCCAAGGAAAGGTTTCTCAACTCATGAGAATGATTCTCCTTGAACTAGAGGAAGAGGAAGAGCAAAATGGAGGAGAGAGAAAGGTTATGATAGAATGAGAATAGTTTTACAACCATAACAATATATGTGAAATATAAATTTAATAATATTAATCCAAAATGAAAAAGGTGATGGTTGGTTTGATAAGACCATTATCATTTCACATTAAATGATTTTGCAAAGATCAAAGAGCATCTTGAAAAGAAATGATAATGGTCAAAGTTTCAACCATGGTCAACTAGTCAACCTTGGTCAACAAGTCAACAAACCCAACCATGACACAATTTCATTTAAATAACACTATCAATTGATATTACACATAATCATTAGGGTTTGGTAAACGACAACCGTCAACTGTGCATACACACCCGTACCAAAACCCTAATGAGAATCCTCTTCCTCTGCCTCGGTCGACTGTGCATACACACCCGCATTCGTGTTCCGAGGAGCACGAATACTATAAGATAAAACTAACCCCAAAGCTTATACTAGGATCTGGCTCAAACCAGAGCCCGCTAGTAAAAACTGTCCGGACACCAAACGTGCACTAGTGCGCGGATGTGAACGAACCCTATCGCAAAACCATGCGACCTCTACTCTGTTTTGCCCAAAGGAGAATAACCCTCTGTGTGGGACTCTAAAAACTCGTCACTACGCTGGCAGTAGGTTTAACCACAGACCGCAAGCGGCACTAGCTGTACGTAACGGTCACCAGGTAGACGCCGATAAGAAGACGGACGAGGTGAAACCCATCTGAACTCCTACTGAGTCTGAATATGACAATCTCCGTACAGTCCGGTCTGTTCGTCTGATAACATCGCATGGCGGGCCTAGGGGCGCGGTAAACGTCAGTCTCGTACTAGCGGTACAAGTCGTGTCGGAGTTTAGCCCAGAACATCTGAGATAACACTGGAAACCTACCAGTCTATCTCGCTTGCCCTGGCTAGGGACTTTGTGTAATGGCTCTCCTAGACACAGCGCGATATCAACCCCTAATACCGGGAGAGACGAATCCTGTCTAACCGTCACTGCCTCCAAGTGCTTCGGGACTGCACCCAAAAACTACCTGTTTGCAGGACTCCTTTAAGCCGTGGTAGGGTAGTAATCAAAGTACAGTGGGAACACACTCGAGGTGAAGTGACAGTGTCAAGTCAACGGACTAAGCTGTACTCATGTCACCTGGGAACTAATAACTGACGATAGGTATAGTACCAACCAACAGTTCCCGACGAGTCCTGTCCAGTGTACTCGTAACCTAACAAGCACCCGCATACTATCTCAAGTATGGCTTACTGACGGCTGTGGGACAGACCGTCTCCCAAGCTGGGATGAGAAGCGCATACGCTAGTCTACTCCGGAGTATCGATGCCCTGTCTAGATAGTCCTACGACTAGGGACCTGCATAAGGATGTGCTTGTGGATTACCTAGCCCCCATGAGTGTGTCTGCCTTCACAACGCTGGTAATCAAGCAAAGATCCTAAGGGCTCCACTAATGTGTAAAGGCGATATGCTAAAAGAAACACATGCACACATTTAAGCAGAAACAAACCAAGTAGCATACTACTATATTGAGCAAGATTGTCTATACGAGGTGAATATCCCAAGCTTCCATCAAGTAATATACAAACTAGTATGATACAGTAATGGCCTCTAGGGCATATACACTAACAATCTTCCACTTGCACTAAGGCCATGTACTGGCGTATCGAAGACCTATCATCTCGATCAGCCGCTCAAACTGAGTCTGGGGTAAGGCCTTTGTGAATGGATCAGTAGTGTTATCTTCCGTAGCAACTCTCCGAACCTCGATCTCCTGGCGACCCACGATCTCCCTGATCAGGTGATACCGCCTCAAGATGTGCTTGGACTTCTGATGGGACCCGGGTTCCTTCGCTAAAGCTATAGTCCCGTTGTTGTCGCAATACAGAGGTATTAGGTCAACAATGGACGGAACAACCTGAAGTTCTATCAAGAACTTCCTCATCCAGACGGCTTCTTTTGCGGCATCAGATGCAGCGATATATTCAGCTTCCATCGTCAAGTCAGCAACGGTTTCCTGTTTGGAACTCTTCCAACACACCGCCCCTCCATTGAGGGTAAAGACATAACCCGACATGGACTTGGAATCATCCTTGTCACTCTGGAAGCTCGAGTCAGCAAAGGCCTCGATCTGGAGGTCTTTTCCTCCATACACCAAGAACATCTCCTTAGTCCTTCTCAGGTACTTGAGAATGTTCTTTACCGCTATCCAGTGTTTCTCCCCAGGGTTTGACGGATACCTGCTTACCACACTCAGTGCATAAGCTACATCTGGTCTGGTACATAATATCGCATACATTATAGAGCCTACCGCAGAAGCGTAGGGTATAATAGACATGCGATCCCTTTCCAAATCAGTCTTGGGAGACATCTCTTTGGAGAAGGTGATCCCGTGACAAGCCGGTAGATTACCGCGCTTGGAATCTTCCATACTGAATCTTTTCAGTATGGTGTCGATGTACCTTGACTGTGAAAGTCCTAATATCCTCTTGGATCTGTCACGATAGATCCGGATCCCCAGAATGTAAGAGGCATCACGCAGGTCTTTCATGGAGAACCTGTGTGACAAGAACCCTTTGACAGATTGTAGCATAGGAATGTCATTTCCTATCAAGAGAATGTCATCCACGTATAAAACGAGGAATACGACAGTTCGTGCTACAAATCTACTATAGATGCATGGTTCATCTGGATTTTTGATAAAGCCAAAATCTTTTACCGTCTCATCAAAACAGATATTCCAACTCCGCGATGCCTGCTTTAGTCCATAGATGGACTTAAGCAACTTGCACACCTTTCCGCTGCTCCCACTCTGAATGAAACCCTCTGGCTGGTCCATATAGACACACTCCTCTAAATTTCCATTCAGAAAAGCGGTCTTTACGTCCATCTGCCAAATCTCATAATCGTGGAAGGCAGCAATGGCAAGAAGGATCCGAATGGATTTCAGTCATAGCTACTGGAGAAATGGTTTCGTCATAGTCCAAACCAGGTCTTTGACGAAAACCCTTTGCAACAAGTCTAGCTTTATAGGTCTCAACCTATCCATCTACACCAATCTTCCTTTTGAAGATCCACTTGCATCCTACGGGTTTTACCCCATCTGGAGAAACGTCCAACGTCTATACTTTGTTGGTGTACATGGACTCCATTTCGGTCCGCATTGCATCCAGCCATTTTACTGAGTCAGCGCTCTGAATGGCCTGCTGGAAGCTAGTCGGCTCATCACTATCAATGATGCAATCCTCTCTATCCCCGTCTATGAGAAAACCGTATCTCTCGGGCGGATGAGACTGCCTACTACTCCTGCGGAGCGGCGTAGGAATGTCCTGATCTTTCGAACCCTCTGGTTCTACTAAGCTTTCAGTAATAGCTCGTGGTTATGGAATTTCTTCCAGTTCTATTGCGCTCCCACTTATCTGATTTTCCAAAAACCCAGTTTCCAAGAAGTGGGCATGACGAGAAACAAAAACCTTTTGTTCCTCTTCGCAATAGAAGAAATATCCCTTGGAGTTCTTTGGATATCCCACAAACTTGCACTGTACTGAGCGTTCCTCGAGCTTGTCCGTATGCTGCTTTTTGACAAAAGCTGGACATCCCCATGTCTTAATGTGATTATGATAGGGTCTCTTCCCACACCACATCTGATATGGTGTAGTAGGCACAGTCTTGGTTGGAACTCGGTTCAAAAGGTATGCAGCTGATTCTAGTGCATATCCCCAGAATGATCGCGGTAACTCAGCGTTACTCATCATGGACCGTACCATATCCAATAGGGTTCGGTTCCGTCTCTCCGATACACCGTTATGTTGCGGAGTAAGCTGAGATAGAATTCCATTCTCTTTTAATTAATCCAGGAACTCGGCACTTAAGTATTCACCTCCTCGATCATATCTCAGTGTTTTGATACTTTTGCCTATTTGTTTTTCTACTTCATTCTTATATTCCTGGAATTTTCCAAAGGCTTCGGATTTATGTTTCATTAAGAAGACATAACCATACATTGAAAAGTCATCTGTAAAAGTAATGAAGTAAGAATAACCGCTTCGTGCATGCGTAGACATTGGACCGCACACGTCGCTGTGTACGAGTCCCAAGAGCTCGCTCGCTCTTACTCCGTGTCCAGTGAACGGAGTCTTTGTCATCTTTCCTTTGAGACAGGATTGACAAGTTGCATATGATTGATATTCGAACGGATCCAAATATCCTTCTATATGTAACTTCGTCAACCTTCTCTCATTGATGTGACCCAGTCTACAATGCCATAAGAAAGCCTGATTTGATTCCGGAGACTTTCTTTTGTGTGTATTCTGGACATTGAAAATCTGTGGTTGGTTTAATACGTATATTCCATTGTTTAATGTACCTAACCCAATTAGAACTTGATTAAGGCAAATGTTTACAACATTGCTTACAAATGCAAATTCATAACCTTCTTTAGATATTAAAGATACAGAAATGATATTACAAGTTGCATTGGGTACAAAATAACAATTACGTAAAACCAAAACGTGTCCATCTGACAACCCCAGGTGACAGTCCCCGACGGACTCAGCATCCATGCCAGCTCCGTTTGCAACTCTGAGGGTCATATCAACTGCCTTCAAAACCCTATGGTTTCTCAACGCCTGCAAAGAAATACAGATATGAGATCCTGATCCGGTATCCAATACCCAGGAAGTAGAGTTTATTGATAGACAGTTTTCAATAACATACACACCTGAAGCTGAAGCCGCAACATGCTTCAGATCCTGTGTTCTGGCCTTCCAAGCCCTGCAATCTTTCTTCCAGTGTCCACTCTTGTGACAGTAAAAGCATTCTTCCTTTCCTACAAGCTTTCCCGCTTCCTTTGTTGCTTTTGCCTTTCCCTTCGTATGCACCTTACTAACACCGCCCTTTGGTTTGGCGGGGGTTTTCTTCTTCTTTCCCTTGGCTTTCGCCTTGGACGTAGAAGAGGAAGATCCTCCTACCAACAAAGTGGATGTTTCCCTACCTTTCTGTAGGGTGCCCTCTGCACTCCTCAGCATATTGAGGAGTTCTGAAAGTTCAACTTCCTTTTCCTGTAAGTTGAAGTTCAGGATGAACTGGGCGTAAGTGGAAGGAAGGGACTGGAGAATCAAGTCCGTATAGAGCTCATTCTCCAACGTGGTCCCAAGGTCCGCGAGCTCCTCAATGAAGCCAATCATCTTAAGCACGTATTCCGCTACCGGTGATCCGATGGCCAATCTCGCCGAAAACAGCTTTTTCGAGACTTCGTATCTGGCGATACGGGATTGCTCTCCAAACAGTTCTTTTGTATGAAGAAATATGGATTCAAGGTCCATATTCTCGTGCCTCCTCTGGTGTTCATTGTCTATAGAGGCAAGCACGAGGCACTTGGCCTTCGCGCAATCAATCTCCCAAGTCTTACAGATTTCCTTATCCGCGACGCTGGAGGTGGGACCTGGGGCAGGGGGAGCTTTGGTGGTAAGGAGATACCCCAACTTGTCGTAAGTGAATGCCGTTTTGACATTCCTGAGCCAATCTTTGTAGTTTGGCCCTGTCAGTATGTTTTTATCTAGTAGTAACTTAAGTCCAGTCATGTTGTTTGGTCACTGCAATTAGGAGAGAGAGAAGAAACACTTTAGCATGATGCTCTTTCATGTTTAGAGTGGTTTTTAATTTTTCTAAATAGGATGGCTCCCACTGTCTCTCGAATCCCTCCTCAAACCAAAAAGGAAGAATTAGTCAGGATCAATCTCACCGTACAATACCTGCTTAACCGTTCAGCCAGGCTAGTGTCGGTACTTCGAGGGAGGTTTTCCAACGCTTTCGCGAAGTTCCTTAATTAAATAACCTCTTTTCCATGGGGGCGCAACCCGGCTAACACCTTTCTAGACACCTACTAGGTTTATAGCATTGATCGTTAAGTGAGAATTTTCCCGAGGAGTAGCATATACTCACAGTAGGATCGGGATCCAAATATCATTGCGTGACAAAACTGAAGGAATCCTACCAGAATCATCACACTCCAAATGGTATGCAGCGCTAGCAAGTTTCAATTCTTTTGAAACTCCCGATGTGGATTTTTGCCCCATGCTCTTATGACCTTGACTTTGGCCAACAAATCATAAGTCACATGTCAAGTTCTACCCGTCATTCTCCAGGTTAATTTGAACCCACCCGCACCTACCCTTGACTTTGGCCAACAAGGCAGTACGACTGTCCCAAACCAACACATCTATCTATGTTGTACATGAATAACCAATAGCTACCAATCACTATGCCTTGACTTTGGCCAACAAACATAGCTTGAATACTATTGACCATCCATGTGAAATGACGGAGGGCTACGAATGGTTTTGGCGAAACCGTGAACGTGGTGAACTTGATATAATCGATGGAACGAGATAGCTTTTAAAAGGAGTGGTTTAAGCTCCGTGTTTAAAAGTTATTTTGAAAAGAAACCGAGTGGTTTTTGAAAGTGTTCCAATGACTTTTACTTTGGTTTATTTTTCTTGCATTAATTTTAATGCGTCCCATCAATTAATCCTACCATTGCAGAAAACAACGAAAAATATGACGTACGCTTATGCCATCCGCATTCGCCACGGGATCCCGTCATCACCCGTTAGGTTACTTAACTAACGATAGAGCGGGGGCTGGACTAGCGCGGATGCAAAACATAAGCAACGCCTAAATAGATATCTACATATAGATATATACATTCCTCAGATGCAATGATAGCCATTCCAGATCACAGATGAATACATTGGATATACTAGAAATCCACATTCCGTTCGAGCCTGTAACGAAGAGCGGATTACACGGTCGCGATGAATAGCCGATACCCCACCCTAGACCCCTACGGGTGCGGCAAACTACCCGCCAAGTATCCGAAGTGAAGCAACCTCCCTCAACGACGTGAGTAGGCCACTCGGCACTTCGAGGTACCCGGTAGTTTGTGCACCCCACCTTGGGTCTATCCTAGGAGCAAAAACAGTAAAAAGAAATTATACAATGACGGCTACAATCCCGACCCGATTGTGCGGCCATACAAATAATATCACATCAATTTACATATTACAAGAATTGAAAGACAAAGAAAACTCTCATCTCACAACCCCCGGCTATTCATCCGCGACAATCCAACGAATTCATATACACAAACCATCAACATCACAGATCACAAATATGTATAACCCCCACTAATCGACGTATAGCGATTAGCAGACTTTCAATACATATATAACATTACAGATACAACCCATTAGCCAAAGTCTACAGAAAATCGACCAAAATACTGATTTGTAACCACCCCAAAAAGAGACTTGTTCTCTCGAAATTCTAGGCAGAAACAAACCATATGAAAAATCACAAAACACCTACAGGAGAAAACTGCAGGAGAAACGATCCACGGCGGAGTCAACTCGGCCGCGGATAAGCGGCAGAAGCAAGCTTCTGCCGCGGAACCGTGGTGAGTTGGTCGGTTCGCTGGATCGTTTTTCTTGCCTGTTCATTAAAAAGCCTGAGCCGATTTTTAAGACATGATTTATTATTTTTTGAGCAGAAAAAAAATCGGCAGAAACTTGATATTATTAATGTGTTTTGCGGTTTTTCGTCCGATCAAAATTCTAGATACTTTGCTAACATGCTAGGGTGTGTTTAGCTAGGCTCTGATACCACTGTAAGTCCACGTTACCTCTCCCGGTTCTTTCGGGCTTGCGGAAATGATGAAAAACGATTTTTCGGGTCATGGCAACATGGACTATAAAACACAGATCTTTGCTAAACTACACACTAGAAACTAACTAGAGCTATTGCTACTCGGTTAGGGGTTATACCTCAACTTGAACTCCTTCTCTTTGACTCTTGATGGTGGTCGGATGGTTCATTCCTCGTCTCCTTCTCTTGCCGAAGATGGATCCACCTGAGGGTTTCTACCTTGAGCTCCTTTCTCGATCTTGAGAGAACTAAAGTGTCCGGCTTGCTAGACCTTCAACCTTAGGAAGAGTAGAGAGTGGCTTTGGGTGTTTAATCTCCAAGGAAAGGTTTCTCAACTCATGAGAATGATTCTCCTTGAACTAGAGGAAGAGGAAGAGCAAAATGGAGGAGAGAGAAAGGTTATGATAGAATGAGAATAGTTTTACAACCATAACAATATATGTGAATTATCAAATTAATAATACTAATCCAAAATGAAAAAGGTGATGGTTGGTTTGATAAGACCATTATCATTTCACATTAAATGATTTTGCAAAGATCAAAGAGCATCTTGAAAAGAAATGATGATGGTCAAAGTTTCAACCATAGTCAACTAGTCAACCTTGGTAAACAAGTCAACAAACCCAACCATGACACAATTTCATTTAAATAACACTATCAATTGATATTACACATAATCATTAGGGTTTGGTAAACGACAACCGTCAACTGTGCATACACACCCGTACCAAAACCCTAATGAGAATCCTCTTCCTCTGCCATCAGGCAACTGTGCATACACACCCGCATTCGTGTTCCGAGGAGAACGAATACTATGAGATTAAACTAACCCCAAAGCATATACTAGGATCTGGCTCAAACCAGAGCCCGCTAGTAAAAACTGTCCGGACACCAAACGTGCACTAGTGCGCGGATATGAACGAACCCTGTCGCAAAACCATGCGACCTCTACTCTGTTTTGCCCAAAGGCGAATAACCCTCTGTGTGGGACTCTAAAGACTCGACACTACGCTGGCAGTGGATTTAACCACAGACCGCAAGCAGCACTAGCTGTACGTAACGGTCCCCAGGTAGATGCCGATAAGAAGACGGACGAGGTGAAACCCATCTGAACTCCTACTGAGTCTGAATGTGACAATCTCCGTACTGTCCGGTCTGTTCGTCTGAGAACATCGCATGGCGGTCCTAGGGGGCGGTAAACGTCAGTTCCCTACTAGCGGTACAATTCGTTTCAGAGTGTAGCCCAGAACACCTGAGATAATACTGGAAACCTACCAGTCTATCTCGCTTACCCTGGCCAGGGACTTTGTGTAATTGCTCTCCTAGACACAGCGCGATATCAGCCCCTAATACCGGGAGAGATGAATCCTGTCTAACCGTCACTGCCTCCAAGTGCTTCGGGACTGCACTCAAAAACTACCTGTTTGCACGACTCCTTTGAGCCGTGGTAGGGTAGTAATCAAAGTACAGTGGGAACACACTCGAGGCGAAGTGACAGTGTCAAGTCAACGGACTAAGCTGTACTCATGTTACCTGGGAAGTGATAACCGACGATAGGTATAGTACCAACCAACAGTTCCCGACGAGTCCTGTCCAGTATACTCGTTACCTAACGAGCACCCGCATACTATCTCAAGTACGGCGTACTGACGGCTGTGGGACAGACCGTCTCCCAAGCTGGGATGAGAAGCGCATACGCTAGTCTATTCCGGAGTATCGATGCCCTGTCTCGATAGTCCTACGACTAGGGACCTGCATAGGGATGTGCTTGTGGATTACCCAGCCCCCACGAGTATGACTTCCATCACAACGCTGGTAATCAAGCAAAGATCCTAAGGGCTCCACTAATGTGTAAAGGCGATATGCTAAAAGAAACACATGCACACATTTAAGCAGAAACAAACCAAGTAGCATACTACTATATTGAGCAAGATTGTCTATACAAGGTGAATATCCCAAGCTTCCATCAAGTATATACAAACTAGTATGATACAGTAATGGACTCTAGGGCATATACACAAACAGAGACAAGCATGGCTCGCATTTATTGTAGAGAGAGAGAGAGAGAGAGAGTTAGCATAAGGAAAACCCTCACCCTACACTCACCCCCACTCATCCTTCACCTAATCAACTCCCATTCTCACCTCAACTCACTCACCCTCAATTATTTTGCTATCTCTCTTTCCCTCAACTGAAACCCTTCATTTTTCTTCACTAAACCTAAGCCACTTCTCACAAATCCTCATTAATCTTCAACAAAACTCACTACACCCTTAATTAAACTTGATCTAAAGCCTATGGAGATGACTTGGAGCACGGAAAGCTTGGGTGTTGAGCAAGTTGGGTAAGGTAGTGCTCTCTACTATTAACTGGGGTTGTATAATGTTGTGTTGCTAATTAGTTTCAGTTTAGAATACTAAAAGATATAGTTTGTGCACATATCGTAATTATAGTGTTATATTAGGTTCCCTGTGATCTGCTACGACTACGAGTGTTTACTGGAAAATCTAGCGATGTAATGATGTTGTACTAGAGGCCCTGAGTGTTCACCTGAAATACGAACCCAATCCCACCAGTTTTTGCCGGCGAGATGAGGGAAAAATCCGGTGAGCTCGGTTGTTATGGGGACTGGGGTGTTGGTATTTTTAGGGTAGCATTCTGTAGGTGTTTGGGGGTGTTTGGTTCTTCTAGATTTTTATGTAGTGACTGTAGGTAAAATCTAGAAGCTGCTAGTGAGTGTTTTAAGACCTTTGTGTGGGTTGTATGGCCTAGTACAGAGAATAGAACCCAAATTACGGACTTAGGATATTAGCTATGTCGATTTTGTGAAATTGTGTTGGCCTACAGGGAATCTGGAGTAACCAAGGCTGATTATGAGAAAATCTAGTAAGTCCATAGACCTAGATACATGACCAGAAGACCACCACCTGAAGAAGAAACCCAACAGAGCCTCTTTGGCCGGCGAGCTCGGGAATTAGGGTGTTGTCTCCGGTTTTCCAGTGTGGTCTGGGGCTGGGATTTGGTCTGTATCTCTTAATCCCTATAAACAACTCCCTGTATATGCTAGTTTTGTCCCAATTTACCTGAGATGAAATTTCGGAGCAGTTGTGAGTCTTTTGGGCAAGGTTTTCCGAGGATTTGAATGTTTGGTTTTGATGTTTGGATTTGTATTTAGTTGTTGGGCGTTTGTATGTCAACAACAAGGGTAGTTTGATTGTTTTTGTATGCGTAGGCTATAGGTTCTAACCTATGATCGCACCGTGTGCCGTATTGGTTTTCCGGACTTGATGTTAATAGCTTTTGCGATTATGTATTTATTGTAGGTACCTTCGCGTGGATTCCGAGACGACGAAGCACATCTACTATGGCTGAACAAGGAGTTCTGCAGGTGAGTAAATTTATATCTACGGGGGAGGTCGGGTGGATGGCATATAGCACCCTCGCAAGTTTGATGGAAACATATATTAGGAAACTAAGGATATAGTTAAAAGGATAGTTAGAAGTGATATGATATGATTAATACGTGATGACGAGATTGAGATATCAATATGATGAGATAAGATGATACGAGCGCATACGATTGATATAAGATTTATAGTGGCATGTTATAAGAACGTTATATACAATAAGATATGACATTTATGTAAATAACAGGATATGAGATTTGATACGGATGTGGCTTGAGATATATCCATATTTATGAGAATAATGAGTGATATGCCGTACGAAACTTGAGATCCATACCCTCATTGTTGTATAGGTCGATAGATCCCTATTTTTGTTAAGTGTCACCGTACGAAGGATTACCGTACGCGATGTGAGTTTCAACATGGATGATCCGCGCTCGTGATTTGAGGATGATGTTAGATGATATTGCCGTATCGGATACTAGAAGACTTGATAGCCGATGTAAATGTGTCATCCGAACCATACATATTTCCAAATTGAAGAATCGTATGCATCTCTTTAATAGATACCTTGAGGGACGTTACGGATTTTCAAATGATGTATTTTCCTTAAAAACACCGTAGCCCCTACTTTCAAAACTACGATTCGCATCTTTTAAAAACTGATCGTATGGTTCCAGTGTAGATGTTAGATTAGATGTGTATGCTTATAGCATTTCGTTTATGATGTACCTTATGCTACGTTCATGTTATTCTCATTACATTACATATACTATTATCGATGATGCGTATGTTACACTTACACAGATTGCCGGCTCACACACTTCATCATCAATAATTACTATGTCACTTACATAGTAGAATTGCCATATCATTATTCTATGCCGCATGGTATACTTGCTATGCTCACACGATTATGATATGTCACATGATATACTGATATTGTCACATCACTGTTCCATGTTGCATGATATACGAATATGCTCACATTTCTGCTATATGTTTGCATACATCATGCTTTACGATTATATGCATTGAGATGCTGTTTTCATGAGATTTCTGAATTTGAGTACCGTGGTTATTTCAAACGAAAGTATATATTGTTTTAAAAACCCGGTTTCTCTTGATATGATATTTTGAGACGTTCACCATGTGTTTTCTCGATTCTGAGATTAGCATGTGAAACCCAATTCGAGGAGCGGTAGGCACCGTCTGCAGGTACATGGTGGACCCGGTGAGGTACCCCGGGACAAGAAGACTCGCATTGTTCGGCGGTGAGCCTGGCAGGGGAGCACTACCTACCGGTGATAGTATTTAGACCTGGCTGTTATCCGGAGGATACCGACCAGAGTCAGAAGATAGATATGAGGGCCGACCAGAGTATGCGGTGCCTGAGGGTCGATCTGAGGATGCGGCGCCTGAGATATAAGGATTTTCGTGTCGATGCTGGACACGGGTTTCATGATGATTCGAGTGTCGGTGTTGGACACTCAGCTTCCATGATTTTTATGTGTCATTGATGGACACACGATAGTTGATATCCTCATATTTACATGCATATGCTTTCATGATATTTACATGCATGATGTTGTTGTGTCATTGATGGACACGTAGATGTTATCCACATGCAAATAGGCATTGATTTTATTGTTGGCATATATGCAGATACGGTCATCCTAGATATCATAGTATTACCTTTATGATATAGTTGACCTAGGAATCGTTGTTTTATTCGATTTATATGTTCGCTTGGCGGGTTGATGTCTTGCTTTATTCATTACTCTTTCGGTTGATCTTCGCTGTTGGGAGTCGTATACATATATTTCTGTCTTGTGTGGTTGTGATTCCGCCGAATGGCGAAGAGCTAGCTCTCGCTTGGGGAGGCCTTTTATATTATCATATATATGTGGTTTTGGATCAAAATATACAAGAGAGGTGCTGCCCAAATTTTTAAAAGACAAAACTTGTTTTTCAACTAGTAAAAATCAACTTGCATTTTCATGTTCCACTATTTATGCATTTAAGAAAAACTTTTGATTTCATCATGCCTTTATTTCAAAACATCACCTCTTTTATTCTCTTAAAAAGGTTTAGGTTGCTAGGCTTCAGCTTACTTAATTTACGTTGCGTGATTTAAGTGCCGGTCACGAACTAAATTTCGGGTCGTGATAGTTAGTAACCCTGAGGGTCATATCACTGGTCTTCAGAACTCTATGGCTTCTCAGTGCCTGCAATGAATTACATATATGAGATCCTGATCCGGTTTCCAATACCCAGGAAGTAAAGTTGATTGACAGACAGTTTTCAATTACAAACACACCTGAAGCTGAAGCCACAACTTGCTTCGGGTCCTGGTTCTTGGCCTTCCAAGCCCTGCAATCTCTCTTCCAATAGCCCCTTTTATGATAGTAGAAGCATTCTTTCTTTCCTACCGTCGGCCCCGCCACTTTTGCCTTTCCTTTTGCTTCTACCTTACTAACTCCGCCTCTCGACTTGGTGGGGGCCTTCTTCTTCTTTCCTTTGGGTTTCGCCTTGGATCTAGAAGAGGAAACTCCACAAACAAGGAGAGTGGGTGTTTCCCTGGATTTCTTCAGGGTGCCCTCAGCACTCCTCAACATGTTGAGGAGTTCCGGTAGTTCAACTTCTTTACCTTGAATATTAAAATTCAAGATAAACTGGGCGTAGGTGGAAGGAAGGGACTGGAGAATCAAGTCTGTATACAGCTTGTTCTCTAACGTGGTCCTAAGGTCCGCGAGCTCCTCAATTTATCCGATCATATTAAGGACGTGTTTCCCTACAGATGACCCGACAACCAACCTCGCCTGAAATAGCATCTTCGAGGTCTCATATCTTGCGATACGAGATTGCTCTCCATATAATTCCTTGGTATGGAGGAATATGGATTCAAGATCCATATTCTCGTGCCGCCCCTGGTGTTCATTGTCCATGGAGGTCAGCACGAGGCACTTGACTTTCACGCAATCAATTTCCCAGGTCTTACGGATTTTCTTAAGCACGACGCTGGAATCTGGACCTGTGACGGCGGGGGCTTTAGTAGTAAGAACATAACCCAATTTTTCATAAGTGATTGTCATCTTAACATTCCTGAACCAATCTATATAGTTTGGCCCTGTCAATATATTTTTATCTAATAGAAACTTAAGGCCCGTCATGTTTGGTCGTTGCAATTAGGAGAGAGAGAAGAAACAATTTAGCATGATGCTCTTGCAAATTTAGATTGGTTTTTAGTTTATCTAAACAGGATGGCTCCCACTGTTTCTTGAATCCTTCCTCAAACCATAAAAGAAGAATTTGTCAGGATTAATCTCATCGTACAATACTTGCTTAACCGTTCAGCCATGCCAGTGTCGGTATTTCGAGGGAGGTTTAACGACGCTTTTGCGAAGTTCCATAATTAAATAACCTCTTTTCCCTATGGGCGTAGCCCTGCTAACACCTTTCTAGACACCTACTTGGTTTATAACAATGATCGTTAAGTGAAAAAATTTCCCGAGGAGTAGCATACACTCACAGTAGGATCTGGATCCAAATATCATCGTGAGATAAAGCTGAAGAAATCCTACCAAAATTTTCACACTCCAAATGGTATGCAACTCTAGCAAGTTTCAGTTTCTTTAGAAACTCCCGATGTGGATTTTTGCCCCCATGCTCTTATGACCTTGACGAAGGCCAACATATCATAAGTCACATGTCAAGTTCTATCCATCATTGTCCAGGTTAATTTGAACCCACCCGTACATACCCTTGACGAAGGCCAAAATAGCAGTACGATTGTCCCAAACCAACGCATCTATCTATGCTACAGATAAATATTCAGCAGCTACTAATCACTATGCCTTTGCGAAGGTCAAAATATATAGCTTGAATACTACTGAATATTCAACTGAAATGACGGAGGGCTACGAATGGTTTTGGCGAAACCGTGAGCGTAGTGAACTTGATATAATCGAAGTAACCTGATAGCTTTTAAAAGGAGTGGTTTAAGCTCCGCATTTGTAACACCTTAGAATGTGTTTTGTAGCTAATTATATTTTAATATATAGTTTTTAATAAAAAGTTTACCAAATTAAGTTTTAAATATTTTATCTTATTTAATGTGTATTTTAATAGAATTTTGTTAGGCACACACACACTTGTGCATGTAAACTAGACTTGTTTTTGGGGTTAGACAATGTTTGGCAAGCATGATAAACTAACCCATTCTCTTTAGGTTAGTGTCATGGTTGTATTTAGTAGTGATAGTTTTAAAAATGGAAAATGAATTTGTAAAAGGTTTAATTTTTAGGATTGAATTGTTGACTTTGAGAGAGGGAGAGAGAGAGAGAGAGAGCATGGGGCATCATGGCTTTGCCCATGCCCTCATTAATGAAGTGAGAGAGAGTGAGAAGGGGTTTCTTGTGTGTGCTCTCATTCTCCTCTCATTTCCTCTTCACACACTCTCACTCTCTCACAACACACACTCATCCCTCAGCATCAGCTGCAGCAACAGGATCGGCAGCAGCAGCAACACCAACATCATCAACATCATTCTCATCAGCATCAGAAGCAGTAGCAATAGCAAGGCAACAGCAGCAGCAGCAGCTTCACCTGCACACACACACACACACTGCTGAGAGAGAGAGAGAGAAGCAGCAGCATCAGCAAGCTGAGGCAGCAGCAGTGGCAAGAAGAGGAGGTAGCAAACATCATCACCAGCATCAACAACAACTACAACAACAACAATACAACAACAACAGCAACAATACAACAACAACAGCAACAATAATAGCAGCAATAGCAGAAGCAGCAGCAGCAGCTAGCAAGGGCAGCAGCAGCTAGCAAGGGCATTCAGCAGTTGTGGCAAGCTCTCACCTCCTCCACACACTTCTTCTCCTGTTTCTTAGGGTGCTACAGGGTAAATTCTGAACCCCATTTCATGTTTGCTTAAGTTGTGTGTCGATTAGTGCTAAATAGCTAAGTTTAGTGATAATTGTGGTGTTTAAGTGGAATTGTGGATAATTGTTGATTTGGTTAGCTACTTTAGGTTGGTTTAGTGTTAGTTAGGCCACTTCAACTGAGAAATCCCCAGATTACACTAAAATACCATATAGTTTGTGTTTTGTGCAAAATTGTCGTTTTAAACGATATTTGTGACTTTTGTGATCTGCTATAGACCCGGACCTTGCAGAGTAAAATTGTGGAAACTGGGACATGATACCTAGGTCTAGAACACACCACCAGAAGACGAGCCCCTACCCCCTTGTTCAGGCCGCCAATTTCTCCAGATTGGCCGCAATTTACGGCCAAGTTGGGGAGTTGGGTGTTGGT
Source organism: Agapanthus africanus (assembly GCA_030015575.1). Classification (NCBI taxonomy): domain Eukaryota; kingdom Viridiplantae; phylum Streptophyta; class Magnoliopsida; order Asparagales; family Amaryllidaceae; genus Agapanthus; species Agapanthus africanus. The sequence goes on from JASDDO010000012.1 coordinate 361,769,566, forward strand.
CTTTTGGCTAGGGGTCCCTGCTGTGTTGTTTAGGTCTTTGGCATGTATAGTTTTGCAATATCTTGCCTGTAGGAAAATATGGGAATATATATCGCTTTTGTGTTTCGATGTGTTTGCGCGATACGCGCGATACGTGAGTGGGTTCTGTGATCCAGCGTATCGCGGCGTGTCGCGATGGTTTTTAGACGCGTACACACACGATTCAGCGTATCGTGCACACGCGCGTTTAGTTCGCGACGCGAGTTTCTCGTTTAGTTTCGATATCGTGTTTCGCGAGATATCTTGGCTTATATGTGATTTTCATGTTATGTTTACAGGTTTGCAGGCAGGAGCTACGGACACGGCTACAGGGGAGCAGGTGATAGGATTCACCCAGCGTGGAGTTTAAGTGAGTAGATATAACATCTACAGGGGAATCGCCCGCATGGCGTATACGTCTGGGCTAGGATTCAATTACCTGTCGCACATTCTACGTCATTGTAGAATTGCGCCTTACTGCATTTCCTAGATATAGCTATATACTGTGACTAGCAGCCGTAGGACACTGCACACATTATTGACGGTTCATGTTGCACGAGCACGGATTGCATGCTACACACACACCGTCAATAATTGCCATGTCACACACTACCCCTTATAGCTACCATTGCTTGACCCACTTGACATCTAGTTTATCGGTATACCTATAGTGTGTCATACCTTTAGTGATAGGTATATTTTCACTTGTGATACAGCTACAGGTATACCTCCTACATATTTTACCTATACCGGGAGGGATTTCCTACATATGTTACTTATACCCAGGGGGGTATACGACATCAGTTCTTATAGGTAGATACCTATAGTTTGCTACACCTGTATGTAAGATACATATTCAGTTGTTGTCGCATATTCACATTTATTGATGTTACTTAGCTGTACCTTATCATGATTTCGCATACATCTGGTTCAGCTATATACTTGTGTTTACTCGCTCGCATTCAGATATATCGCATACAGTTATTCCTGGATTCATGCATTGTTTATCTGGATTTTATATGAGGTTTTCGGGATTTGGGAACCGCGGGAGTTCATGAAATTATGCATACATGTAACAACCCGGTTCCCTTGATATGATATTTCGAGCGTCCCCCATGAGTTTTATCGGTGCTGATTTTATGCTCCATACGATGTGTGGTTGCCGTATGAGAGTATATGGTGGGGCCCGGTATGGTTCCCCTCGGCAAGAAGATCGATGGGTTTGTCGATTGAGCCTGGAGGCGGGCGAGTACCTACCGGTGATTGTTTGGACCTGGCTGTTGTCTGGAGGCTACTGGCCAGAGTAGAGAGGTGGATGCGGGATGACCTGTACTGTCGAGGCCAAGGGCCGACACTGCAGACGGACCCCGTGGGCTGATCCGGACTGACGGATGCCCCATATACGAGGATTTCTGTGCCGATGCTTGGCACATGGTTTCATGATTTTTCTTTAACCCCTTTTTGTATATATAACAGGGGATTTAGCCGTTGTTATATATACCTTTACACCAATATTAGTGGTATGGGACACTAATATATGTGTATTGCCCCCATCATATTTATTTTTGTACATATATTTACCTTTAGGATGCTAGAAACTTACTTGAGATTGGACTTGGGATACTAGGTGATTCATTGGGATTGGACATTGGATATACCTATGTGATTGGTGATTTGTACATTCGAGATATAGGAGAGCTATTCGATATTGTACATTGAGGTGATGCGAGACTTTTATTTTGTGACAGCCCAATGTGGGGGCCGGTTTGAGGATTTGGGATTGGAGTATCTTGATGGATTGTGATCCTGCCACGACGTCAGGTTTCCGTGGGAAATGACATATTCCACCCTATACCTCACCCTTACCTATCTTATGCACAGATTCATATATTGGTAGTACTAGTAGTTTACCCTTATGATAGTTGCATATCTGCTTTCTCATATCTCTATTGCATAGCTATTGCATACTTTTGTCATGTTACTATTGCTTCATATATTGATTGTACCTGTTAGTGTACTCTCCTTATTTCAGCATTTCATGACATATTATTACTATTGTAATCGCATATCTTAGATTCATGCTGTACGTGCATTCCTGCGATTACCTGCATATGTTTTATACTATTCACGAGTTGGCAACTCACCCCCGTTGTGCCACAGGTGTTTCAGGTTGTTCCCCAGAATAGTCGAGGCAGGCTATTCCCCTATCCAGCTATCCAGCTACTCTCTTTTGCTACAGATACCGCATCAGCTCACAGTACCCTTTTGCATAGGTGGGTTAGACTGTTATCTTATTATATATTGTACCTTCGTTGTATTGTACTCTCCATCTACTGTTGTATTATTGACATAGAGACTTGGTGAGGACGTAGTGTGTTTTATGGTGGATTTGGTGTCTTTATATATACAGCTTTTTCTCTACTGTCCTTATTCTTCTGTTGCGTTCATATTGACTAGTCTTTATAAAAATGGGGTGTTGCTAAAATTTTGAAGAAGGAAAAAATAAGACTTTTAAAGAATTTGGGTTGCGATTTCAATGGTTTCAAAACTTATATTATCTTTTCAGCATTCTTTTCTTGGTTTAGATTTCTGGGTTTGGCTTTCTTTTACTACGTTGCGTCTTTAGGCGTTGCGTAGTATTAGGGCCGTCACGGGCCATTTTTGGGTCGTGACAAAGTTGGTATCAAAGCGTTAGGTTTTACCTTTCGGAGTGTAGGATGACCTTAGTATGATGGAGTAGGTAGCTTAAGCAGAGTAACGTAGTGTGTGTATGTCTGCAGCATACCCACAGCGCGGTACCTTGCATTAAGTGACCTAAGTATAATTTGCTTGACATTCCTTCCTTGATGATTCATATCTTTGAGATTCGATTTCCTCATTCTTATCGAATCTCATCTTATATCTATTTATAGCCTTGCCGCCGATGACTATGGGGACTCAGAGTGATGCAGCGAGGGCCGAGGTCAGAGTTAGCTCGGGTGAGACGAGTACTGACCAGGATGGCACTCTAGTTGCACAGGTGCAGACGGAGCAGCCTACGATCTATACTATGGATAGACTTTTGGTAGAGATGCAGGAGTTCCGCCAGACGATGAGTTCGTTAGTTGACGTCGTTCGGGAGCTACGACAGGAGGTTGTCACCCTTGTTACTCAGTTGTCCCTCACGATCAGCATGCAGCAGTCCGTCACCTACATAGCACCAGTGGTTGCAGCTCCAGTTGACGAGGCACACATTCCAGAGGCTCAGAGAGTTCCAGGATAGTGGAGGACTCGTACCAGCGTACCAGCCCAGAGACAGAGGTTTGGTCGTCGAGACAGATTTCATGGCCGTCGCGGGAGTAGCAGAGGCTTGGGACGAGGACAGTCATTCAGCCCTCATCCCCAGGATGGTCAGCAGTCAACGTGTGGATGTTTTCGATGCGGAAGCCTTCGGCACTTCGTCAGGGATTGTTCCTTAGCACTCGTCATGATCGTTTTCAGAGGGGCCGTGGACGCGGGAGATTTGCTCAGAGGGCTCAGGCTACCAGAGGAGTTCATCTAGCTATGAGTAGAGGGCAGACACAGGAGTTTGCTTCTACTCATCGGGACGTGCAGACGTCCAATGTGGAGTTTTCAGGTACCCTTGAGTTACATTTTCTCTTGGTGTATTTGTTTGTTTCTTTCTTGTACTGTGGTTGGGTAGATTAGTCGTAGTTGTGCTAACTTCTGTCAGCGATCCTTTAGTTGCGCGACACGTATTTCAGTTTCGTGCCAATCGGATAGGAGGTAGAGATTCGTCCGTCGTTTTGATCCTTCTAGAGATGTTGGATTTGGCGTTCTCCTGGGCACAGACTGGTCAGCTACGTGTTAGGCGTCTGTGGACTACCGTGTGGAAGCAAGATAGGTTTTGTTTATCCCGGTAAGTCAGTTCTTGTTGTACAGGCGGATAGTTGTGCCGCCTCTTACAGCTTGAATTCAGCCTGTTTAGCTAGTCGGCTACTGAGGAGATGTTGTGGATTCTTGGCGTTCATTCGTGATACCGGAGCCACCGTGGGATTGTTGCACCGGGTTCTTTTCGTGCGAGAGTTTTCCGACGTTGTTCCAGATGAGCCGGCGAAGCTGAGGGAGCTTAAGGATCAGCTGCAGAGTTTTGGTTTGGGAAGTTTTGTGCGTCTGAGTGTTTCTCTTTTGGGAGCTCCGATTTCTGTTCTTCGAGGAGGAAGACGGCAGTTTAGGGTTGCGTATCGACGGATCGTCAATTGAACCGGCTTACGGTGCGGATAGGTATCCTTCACCTCGCCGTGGCGATTTCTTCGATCAGCTCCATAGTGCGAGACATTTTTCTAAGTGTGTTCGAGATCAGGTCATCATTATTGCGGATTCGGGATGATGGCATTCCGAAGACTGCCTTGTGCGTGCTATGGGCTTTGTGTGTATCGGTGAGTCGTTGGATTCACTGTCGCCCTAGCAGCATTCGTAGATGTGATGAACCAGATTTCTTCAGGCCGTTCCTCGACCAGTTTCTGTTGTGTTATTTACGACACTCTGGTCTATTTAATGTGTCTTGAGGGACAGGAGTAGCACTGAGGATTTGTTATGCAGATGCTGGGAGAGCACCAGCAGTTGCTAATTCTCAGGGTGTTTCTTCAGGCTTGTTTTGTGCTGACTCCTAGGTCTTGTAGTCACGGAAGACGGTTTCGTATGGTTCCGCGGGAGATTGTGACCGTACGGCTTAAGTCCAGACTTGTGTGCCGGACGGAGATCCGCGGATTGTTGGGCTTAGCAGGGTTTTTGCCACCGTTTCATGCAGGATTGCTAGAGTAGTGCTGCACCGTCGACTGAATTGACCAGTAAGGAGGTTTCTTCTCTTTGGACTGAGGCATGTGTACGGAGTTTTCAGCAGTTGAAAATTCAGTTAGCAACTGAATCAGTCTTTCTTTGCTTTTGGTTCGGGCGACCTTGTTGTTTAACTGTAATGTTTCTTGAGTGGGCTCGAGGGTGTACCGATGTGACACTACAGAGTCGTCGCTTTTGCTTTCCCTACATTTGGAGGAAGTACGAGGAGGATATTCCACTCATGATCTGGAGATGGCCGCGGTGGTTTTGCGTTGGAAATTTGGAGACACTTCTTGTTGAGAGCCGTGTCAGATTTTCCACGGACCCCTAGAGCTTAATGTACATCTTCCTGCAGCAGATTTGGATTGTTGTGATGGTCTTCTGCAGATTTACAGTTTTTGTGTGATCGTTGAGTATAGCTTAGTTCGTCTCTACGGAGGGGATAGCTTGCTCATGTCCGCGCCCGACCACTTTCCTTAAAATCGTTTTCGCGAGACACTGCCCGTCGAAGCTCGTACGTCAGAGATACTTGAGCATATCCGGCTGGGTAATGATTCAGAGACCGTGAATTGTGACAATGATGTGCTGCGTTTGGAACGCGTTTGTGTACCTGGTTTCATCGGGTAGAGACGTATAATCCTAGAGCATGCACATCTGTCAACTCCCTATATACATTTAGGTTCCACCAGCATTTGACGTGACTTATGAGATGGTTACGGGTGGACAGGGATGTAAGGAGAAGTTTCAGGTTTCGTTTCAAGGTGTCAGTCTTGTTGTGTGCTTGGGTCGAGCATCTGAGGCCGGCTGGAGACTTGCAACCTTTTACCGTTCCGAAGCAGGAATGGGAGCAGATCTCCACGAATTTCGTTATGGTTCCACCTAATTTTGGTTAGGGTTTGACTCCATTTGGATTCTTGTCATCCGGTTATACTCAGTTTGCTCAGTTGTTTTGTTTAAGTTGTGTGTTTGTTGTTTTGTTTGGTCGTCAGCAGCTTGGGATCGTCACTCGCCATCGTTCGGGTTCTCCTTCGATAGCTGTTATCAGGAGACACTCCAATTGGCGACCCTTAGGCTTAGGGGTTAGGTCGTGTCGATCGCCAGCCTGTTGTTTTCTGACTCTGTGTAAGTAGGACCTTGGACCCCAGCTAGTCTAGAGCTTCGGAGATAGTCCAGTTGTGTAGGTCAGGATGAAGATTGTCCATTGCAAACGGATGTCTTATGCGACTGTGCTTGTCGCAGGCTTGAGTGCGCAGTGGCAAGTCATGGATTCCTATGGACTTTCCGATGAATGACGTGTTGGATTCTGGGAAGCTTATCCCAGGGTTTAGGTCCTTCTGAGATTCTATTAGCAAGTTAGTTCTGTTGCCTTCAAATTGGCACTTCCGCCCAGATTATTGGATTTTCACCCCGTATTCCTTATGAAGATACTTTACATTTACCTTCATGACCTTTCTCACACGTTTTGGCACCAGACCATTTAGCTGGACGCGATCTTTCATTCGCCCGCAGCCATGTGTGTTAATGGCTCGACAGGTGGAGAAACGTCGGTCAAAGGTCTTGCCATCTGTGAAGGGTTTTCTTGGACGTAGCCGTATAGTGAGGTAGTCACTTGGGAGGCTGCGAGCGAGATTTGAGGATTTTAATCTTCTTTTGAAGGTACAGGTAACATTATAAGTTTTAAATTCGGGGACGAATTTCTTTTAAGGGGGGGAGATTGTAACACCTTAGAATGTGTTTTGTAGCTAATTATATTTTAATATATAGTTTTTAATAAAAAGTTTACCAAATTAAGTTTTAAATATTTTATCTTATTTAATGTGTATTTTAATAGAATTTTGTTAGGCACACACACACTTGTGCATGTAAACTAGACTTGTTTTTGGGGTTAGACCATGTTTGGCAAGCATGATAAACTAACCCATTCTCTTTAGGTTAGTGTCATGGTTGTTTTTAGTAGTGATAGTTTTAAAAATGGAAAATGAATTTGTAAAAGGTTTAATTTTTGGGATTGAATTGTTGACTTTGAGAGAGGGAGAGAGAGAGAGAGAGAGAGAGAGAGAGAGAGAGCATGGGGCATCATGGCTTTGCCCATGCCCTCATTAATGAAGTGAGAGAGAGTGAGAAGGGGTTTCTTGTGTGTGCTCTCATTCTCCTCTCATTTCCTCTTCACACACTCTCACTCTCTCACAACACACACACATCCCTCAGCATCAGCAGCAGCAACAGGATCGGCAGCAGCAGCAACACCAACATCATCAACATCATTCTCATCAGCATCAGAAGCAGCAGCAATAGCAAGGCAACAGCAGCAGCAGCTTCACCTGCACACACACACACACACACTGCTGAGAGAGAGAGAGAGAAGCAGCAGCATCAGCAAGCTGAGGCAGCAGCAGTGGCAAGAAGAGGAGGTAGCAAACATCATCACCAGCATCAACAACAACTACAACAACAACAATACAACAACAACAGCAACAATAATAGCAGCAGCAGCAGCAGCTAGCAAGGGCAGCAGCAACAGGGGCATTCAGCAGTTGTGGCAAGCTCTCACCTCCTCCACACACTTCTTCTCCTGTTTCTTAGGGTGCTACAGGGTAAATTCTGAACCCCATTTCATGTTTGCTTAAGTTGTGTGTCGATTAGTGCTAAATAGCTAAGTTTAGTGTTAATTGTGGTGTTTAAGTGGAATTGTGGATAATTGTTGATTTGGTTAGCTACTTTAGGTTGGTTTAGTGTTAGTTAGGCCACTTCAACTGAGAAATCCCCAGATTACACTAAAATACCATATAGTTTGTGTTTTGTGCAAAATTGTCGTTTTAAGCGATATTTGTGACTTTTGTGATCTGCTATAGACCCGGACCTTGCAGAGTAAAATTGTGGAAACTGGGACATGATACCTAGGTCTAGAACACACCACCAGAAGACGAGCCCCTACCCCCTTGTTCAGGCCGCCAATTTCTCCAGATTGGCCGCAATTTGCGGCCAAGTTGGGGAGTTGGGTGTTGGTCTTTTGGCTAGGGGTCCCTGCTGTGTTGTTTAGGTCTTTGGCATGTATAGTTTTACAATATCTTGCCTGTAGGAAAATCTGGGACTATATATCGCTTTTGTGTTTCGATGTGTTTGCGCGATACGCGCGATACGTGAGTGGGTTCTGTGATCCAGCGTTTCGCGGCGTGTCGTGATGGTTTTTAGACGCGTACACACACGATTCAGCGTATCGTGCACACGCGCGTTTAGTTCGCGACGCGAGTTTCTCGTTTCGTTTCGATATCGCGTTTCGCGAGATATCTTGGCTTATATGTGATTTTCATGTTATGTTTACAGGTTTGCAGGCAGGAGCTACGGACACGGCTACAGGGGAGCAGGTGATAGGATTCACCCAGCGTGGAGTTTAGGTGAGTAGATATAACATCTACAGGGGAATCGCCCGCATGGCGTTATGCGTCTGGGCTAGGATTCAATTACCTGTCGCACATTCTACGTCATTGTAGAATTGCGCCTTACTGCATTTCCTAGATATAGCTATATACTGTGACTAGCAGCCATAGGACACTGCACACATTATTGACGGTTCATGTTGCACGAGCACGGATTGCATGCTACACACACACCGTCAATAATTGCCATGTCATACACTACCCCTTATAGCTACCATTGCTTGACCCACTTGACATCTAGTTTATCGGTATACCTATAGTGTGTCATACCTTTAGTGATAGGTATATTTTCACTTGTGATACAGCTACAGGTACACCTCCTACATATTTTACCTATACCGGGAGGGATTTCCTACATATGTTACTTATACCCAGGGGGGTATACGACATCAGTTCTTATAGGTAGATACCTATACTTTGCTACACCTGTATGTTAGATACATATTCAGTTTTTGTCGCATATTCACATTTACTGATGTTACTTAGCTGTACCTTATCATGATTTCGCATACATCTGGTTCAGCTATATACTTGTGTTTACTCGCTCGCATTTAGATATATCGCATACATTTATTCCTGGATTCATGCATTGTTTATCTGGATTTTATATGAGGTTTTCGGGATTTGGGAACCGCGGGAGTTCATGAAATTATGCATACATGTAACAACCCGGTTCCCTTGATATGATATTTCGAGCGTACCCCATGAGTTTTATCGGTGCTGATTTTATGCTCCATACGATGTGTGGTTGCCGTATGAGAGTACATGATGGGGCCCGGTATGGTTCCCCTCGGCAAGAAGATCGATGGGTTTGCCGATTGAGCCTGGAGGCGGGCGAGTACCTACCGGTGATTGTTTGGACCTGGCAGTTGTCTGGAGGCTACTGGCCAGAGTAGAGAGGTGGATGCCGGATGACCTGTACTGTCGAGGCCGAGGGCCGACACTGCAGACGGACCCCGTGGGCTGATCCGGACTGACGGATGCCCCATATACGAGGATTTCTGTGCCGATGCTTGGCACATGGTTTCATGATATTTCTTTAACCCCTTTTTGTATATATAACAGGGGATTTAGCCGTTGTTATATATACCTTTACACCAATATTAGTGGTATGGGACACTAATATATGTGTATTGCCCCCATCATATTTATTTCTGTACATATATTTACCTTTAGGATGCTAAAAACTTACTTGAGATTGGACTTGGGATACTAGGTGATTCATTGGGATTGGACATTGGATATACCTATGTGATTGGTGATTTGTACATTCGAGGTATAGGAGAGCTATTCGATATTGTACATTGAGGTGATGCGAGACTTTTATTTTGTGACAGCCCAATGTGGGGGCCGGTTTGAGGATTTGGGATTGGAGTATCTTGATGGATTGTGATCCTGCCACGACGTCAGGTTTCCGTGGGAAATGACATATTCCACCCTATACCTCATCCTTACCTACCTTATGCACAGATTCATATATTGGTAGTACTAGTAGTGTACCCTTATGATAGTTGCATATCTGCTTTCTCATATCTCTATTGCATAGTTATTGCATACTTTTGTCATGTTACTATTGCTTCATATATTGATTGTACCTGTTAGTGTACTCTCCTTATTTCAGCATTTCATGACATATTATTACTATTGTAATCGCATATCTTAGATTCATGTTTTACGTGCATTCCTGCGATTACCTGCATATGTTTTATACTATTCACGAGTTGGCAACTCACCCCCGTTGTGCCACAGGTGTTTCAGGTTGTTCCCCAGAATAGTCGAGGCAGGCTATTCCCCTATCCAGCTATCCAGCTACTCTCTTTTGCTACAGATACCGCATCAGCTCACAGTACCCTTTTGCATAGGTGGGTTAGACGGTTATCTGTATTATATATTGTACCTTCGTTGTATTGTACTCTCCATCTACTGTTGTATTATTGACATAGAGACTTGGTGAGGACGTAGTGTGTTTTATGGTGGATTTGGTGTCTTTATATATACAGCTTTTTCTCTACTGTCCTTATTCTTCTGTTGCGTTCATATTGACTAGTCTTTATAAAAATGGGGTGTTGCTAAAATTTTGAAGAAGGAAAAAATAAGACTTTTAAAGAATTTGGGTTGCGATTTCAATGGTTTCAAAACTTATATTATCTTTTCAGCATTCTTTTCTTGGTTTAGATTTCTGGGTTTGGCTTTCTTTTACTACGTTGCGTCTTTAGGAGTTGCGTAGTATTAGGGCCGTCACGGGCCATTTTTGGGTCGTGACAGCATTTTAAAAGTTTTGCTGTTTTGAAAAAACCGAGTGGTTTTAAAATTGTTCCAACGATTCAACTTTGGTTTGTTTGCTTAGCATTAATGTAATGCAGTCCCATCAATTAACCTACCATTGTAGAAAACAACGAAAATATAACCTACGCTTATGCCATCCGCATTCGCCACGGGAGGCCGTCATCACCCGTTAGGTTACTTAACTAACGACAGAGCGGGGGCTGGACTAGCGCGGATGCAAAACATAAGAAACGTCTACTATATATCATATATAGATATATACATTCATCAGACGCAATGATAGGCATTCCAGATCACAGATGAACACATTGGATATACTAGGAATTTCGTGTTTCGTTTGAGCCTGTAACGAAAGACGGATTCCACGGTTATGATGAATAGCCAAACCCCACCCTAGACCCCTACGGGTGTGGCAAACTACCCGCCAAATACCCGAAGTGAAGCAACCTCCTTCAACAAAGTGAGTAGGCCACTCGGCACTTCAAAGTAACCGGTAGTTTGTGCACCCCACCTTGGGTCTATCCTAGGAGAAAAAACAGTAAAAGAAATAATACAATGGTGGCTACAACCTCAACCCGGATCTTCCCCGCAAAAATAATATTACATCACTTTACAAATTAACATCGAATGAAAGAATGAAAACCCTCATCTCACATCCCCCGCTATTCATCCACGACGATCCAACAAGTTCATATTCATAAACCATCACAACAACATCACAGATATGTGCAATCCCGACTAATCGACGTATAGCAATTAGTCGACGTTTTCAAACACATATATACATCATAAATCTTGTAAAGTAACTACGACATTAGAATTCCGCACGCAATTAGCAAACTTAAACAATTTTCCAAGACATGAAAATCCAGTGTGCTAATGTTCCAAAATCGATAGTTATGAGCCAATCCGGGAGTAAAAACGAACTCGAAACCCGCCCAAATCTTCATGAAGGCAAAGACACAAGTATTACCGTCAAATAAGGGGCCTTTGGGGGGTACCAACCCCTGGGGGCCACCATGAGGTTGCCCCCAAAGGAAGGCAGACCCGAGAGCACCAATTCCTGGTGCTCTCGGGTCACCAGGCCCCAAGGCCACCAAGTGGTGGTCTTGGACGGTGGTCCCGGCCATTGGTCCCCCCCCCCCACGATGTCCCCAGGGTGCACACGCTTCACCCCGTGGCTTCTTCGTTCAAACCGTGAGCCCGCGGGGTGCGCAAACAACTCAAAATATCACTTTTGAAAACAGTTTTTGTCAACAGTTTTTCCGCGACAAAAACGGTGGAATTCTAATATCGTTACAAGCTATCTAGGGTTTATGAGAGGCTCCGATACCACTGTTAATCAATGTTGCGCACCCTACGTGTTCGCGGGGAGGCGGAATTAGCAAAAAATGATTTTTACGAGCTTCGCAACACCGACATTAAGCAAGGATCGAACATAAAACCCTAGGTAGCAAACTATATGAGGTTTAACTATTCGGATGAATGTTATACCTCGTAGAATCGTGTCCTTCTTGTCTTCTCGCTGTCCTCCTTCACCTCGCGGGCTCCTTGGAGTGGAAATGGAGAGCACCTCCTGTTGGGTTTTGCCGGCGCCCCGACCATCTTTCCGTGGCCAAATGCGGAACAAAAACTTTAAAAAAATTGGCGCAAACAAAACCCGCACAAGATCGAACCAAATATCCTATACTAGCAAACATGCAAAGAGGAGTTTAGAGATGGTTATACCGATCGATCCATGTCCTTCGGTCTTTAACCATCATCCCAAGCTTGTCGCGGCTGCCGTGGACGAGTTCGCTCTCCGGTCTCCCTCGTCGAAGAGGCTCCACGTCGAGGATTCTTTATACGGGCTCCCGCTTCTAAACCGAAGCAACTCGAGCAACTAGTTTGCTAGCCTAGGTGCCTAAGATGAAATAGAGAGTGTGTGTGATCATTTTGTCTCAAGACATCCATGGATTCTCAACACATGAGATGGTATGGATGGAGGTTGAAGAAGAAGCCATTGGAGAAAGAAGTTGTGAGCTTAAGTTTTAGCTAGTGAAGAAAATGGCATAGCTTATTTTGTGAGATATATTGTGAGAGCTCTAAAAACAACTTAAGATCAATCCCAATCCACAAGTGGCTGCCCTCTCTCTCTCCACAAATTAATCACAAACAATAAATCAATAAAGAAATATACATGGCACAAAGAAACACACCATGAGTCACCAAAAATGCACATGCCACATTCAATGCCCTAGGTTAAAACATGCACTCACAATTTCCACATAATTAAACATTAACCCAAATGTTTAAACTAAAAGAGAATGGCATCTTCTAATGTAAACTCGTAACGAATTACAAGAATACCCCTCATCTGTATATACATACATGTATCCGTATTCCGACCGAATACGAATACAACGAGACAAAAACAATCCAACAATCTAATACTAGGATCCGGCTTAAACCAAAGCCCACTAGTCTGATCCGTCCGATCAAGATCCGTGCACGAGTGCACATATATGATCGAACCCTGCCATAAAACCATACGGTCTCTACAACGTTTCGCCCGAACTAGGGAAACTCTCTATGTGGGACTCTAAAGTCTCGTCAATACGCTGCCAGTGGGTTTAACCACAAGCACGTCAGTGGCACTAGCTGTACGTAACGGCTGCCCAGGTATTGAGCGAAAGGGAGGCCGACGAGTGAACTCATCCTAAAACCCTATTGAGCCTGACAGTGACAATATCCGTACAGTCCGGTCCGTTCATCTAGGGGGATGGTAAACGTCAGACACCTAATAGCGGTATAAGTCGTGTCGGTGTGTAGCCCAGAACACCCTGAGAAACTGCTGGAATACCTACCAGTAAATCTCACTTTCCTTGGCCAAGGACTTTGTGTAATGGCTCTCCAAAAACAGCGCGATATCAACCCCCAATACCGGGAGAGATGAATCCCATGCCGATCCGCTCGCTGCCTCTATGTGGCTCGGGACTGTTCCCAACTAAAACTTGTTTGCACGACTCCTTTGAGCCGTGGTAGGGTAGTAATCAAAGCACAGTAGGTACTCACACGAGACAAATGACGATCTCAGGTCGATAGACTAACCTGTACACATGTCGCCAGGGAACTGCTATCTGATGATAGGTATAATACCAACTAGCATGTTCCCAGCGAGTCCGTCCGGTGTACTCATAACCTAATGAGCACCTTTATACTATTTTAGGTGAACCAACTGACACCAATGGCTTGTGAGACTGGCCATCGCCCCTCGTCGGGGTCTCGATCCGTATACACTAGTTTACTTGCGGAGTATCGATGCCCAGTCTCGAAACTCCCACGACTAGGGACACTTTAAGGATGTTCTTATAGACTACCCAACTCTCACGTATATGATCGCCATCATACTGCTGGTAGTCAAGTAAGAATCCTATGGGCTCTATCAACATGTAATACTGATCTGTAATGCCACCTGAAGCATGTACATGATGATAAAGATAAACCAGATAGCATATACTATCATCTCGAGTAAGACTGTTCTACCGGTATAGGTCCTCCTTCAATCATTCCAATTCACGTGCCTGCGATCCAATAATTGAATTGAGGGCACTATAGCCAACACCAAATCGTAGGCTTCTCAAAGTCGAAGAAGATCCACCAGAAAGTTCCAACCTTGAGCTTAACCTCCAAGTTGAGGCAACTAGATCACTTGGTGTGCTAAACTAAGTAACCTAGAATAAGTAGAGTGTGATTTTGGGTAGTTTAGTCTCACTAACCCTTGATTCTCAACACATGAGACACTAAGGTTTTGAGAGCAAGAAGGAGAGAGTGAACTTTGTTGGAGATAGTGCCCTCATAGTCAATTATTGGATCGCAGGTACGTGATTGCAATGATTGCGGAGGACCTATCCCGGAAGGACAGTCTTACTTGAAATGATAGTATGCTATCTGGTTTGCCTTTATCAGTCGTGTTCATGTTCAGGTGACTGATTGCATGTTACACTTTGATAGAGCCCTTAGGATCTTGCTTTACTACCAACAGTATGATGGCGATCATATACGTGAGAGTTGGGTAGTTTATATGCATATCCTTAATTGTGGTCCCTAGTCGTGGGAGTTTCGAGACAGGGCATCGATACTCCGGAGTAGACTAGTGTGTACAGTCGAGACCCCGACGAGGGGCGGTGGCCGGTCTCACAAGCCACTGGTGTCAGTTGGATCACCTAAGATGTATACAGGTGCTCATTGGGTTATGAGTACACCGGACAGGACTCGCCGGGAATCTGCTAGTTAGTACTATACCTATCGTCAGATAGCAGTTCCCTGGTGACATGTGTACAGGTTAGTTCATCGACCTGAGGTCGTCATTTTGTCTCGTGTGAGTTCCCACTGTGCTTTGATTTCTACCCTACCACGGCTCAAAGGAGTCGTGCAAACAGGTAGCTTTTGGGTACAGTCCCGAGCCATATGGAGGCACGTGAGCGGATCGGCAGGGGATTCGTCTCTCCCGGTATTGGGGGCGAGATCGTGCTGTGTCTAGGAGAGCCATTACGCAAAGCCCTCGGCCGAGGCAGGAGATTTACTGGTAGGTATTCCAGTAGTATCTCAGGGCGTTCTGGGCTACACTCCGACACGACTTATACTGCTATTGGGGGTCTGACGTTACTAGCCCCCTAAGCAGATATGCGATACTCATAGACGAACGGACCGGACTGTATATACATTGTCACTGTTAGGCTCAGTAGGGTTTTCCGGATGAGTGCGCTCATCGGCATCCCTTGAGGTCAGTCCATGGGCAGCCGTTACGCATTGCTAGTGCCGCTGACGGTTTATGGTTAAACCCACTGCCAGGGTGCTGACGAGTCATTAGAGTCCCCCACAGGCAGTTTCCCAAGTTCGGGCGAAACGTTGTAGAGGCCGTATGGTTTTATGGCAGGGTTCGGAAAATGCACGTGCGTTTACGTACGTGTCAGTTTTCGGGCAGTTGATACTGGTCGGCTTTGGTTTAAGCCGGATCCGAGTATTATATTGAGTAGGTATAATATCTTTGTCTCAGTTGCATTTGTATTCGGTCGTAATACAAATGCGGGTATATTTATACAGTTTCGGGGTTATCCTGAAAGTTGTTTCAGGATCACTTTTGGAAGTTGCCAGTTTCCTGTTTTCTATCAGCCGTCTTTTAACATTTGGTTAAAGACGGGTTTATCTTTTCTTGAGATGAGTGTGGATTCTTCTAGAAGATTCTAGATGAGGTGACTAGGATTATTGGTGTTGAGTTTTCATTGGTTGCATTTAAGGGTTCATTAATGCATGATGACTAGGTTTGTGAGTCATGCTTTAACCTTAATACTTTTTGTTTTCCTTAAGATCTTTTCTTCTTGATCTTTTAAGTGAGAAGCTTTCTTGTGGTCACCCCCCTCTCCTACGGTCACCTCCCTCTTGCCATATATGGCTTGCCCTCTCTCTCTCCTCATTCTCACTCTCACTTGATGTTTCATTTCGGTTAGAAAAGATTATGATAGCATTCGGGGTGTATGGAATTTTACAGTTCATTTCATTCCATCACCCGATTTCCACGGCAACTTCATTAACCGATCGTCCACGGATTTGGACGAAGTGAGACAAAGTCATCTACTCATTCTCTACATCAATCTTGGTCGTCTCTTTTGGCAAACTTGACGATCGAGTTGCCTCGAGTCAGAGGCGGGAGCCCGTTTAAAGAACCGATCATGTGGTGCCACCTCGACGAGGAGATTGGAGATCGACGAGATCGGAGCAGCCGCAACGGAGCGTGGGATGATGGTTGAAGAACGAAGGACTCAGATCGTTCGGTATAACCATTCTACACTCTTTACAGTATGTTAGTTTAGCAATAATGGTAGATCCGGGTTAAAGTATACGATAGCGCCAGTTTAAAAGTTTTTGTTCCGCATTTGGCGTCTGTAGACGGCCGGGGCGCTAACGTAGACTTACAGTGGTATCAGAGCCTCACCATTTTGCTATACTAACTTGTGCTAACGCGTTTAAAACATCGATCCGACCGAAAATCGAAAAACACAAAATCCATGCCCGACAGTTCTGTTAATTTTAAACGGTCTCAAAATTTATTTCTGGATGTCTTAAAAATCTGTGCAGGGAATTCTAAGATCCACGACAAAATTTGGGGTCGTAACTCCTCCAAGTTGCCGCGGAAGGGCGGCCAAACCCATGGTTTGGCCGCGCTTCCGCGGCCACGTGGGGAGCACGTGCTCCCAAAATTTCTTAGTGGGTTCTGTGTTGGGTTTTGTGATTTTTGGTATATATATTTTTGGCCCAGGTTTTGTTACTGTTCACCAGTAAGCAGTGGGGCCCACTTTTTAATATTTGGACTTTGGTCGATCGTAATTTAAACACGTTAGTTTACAGTGCTTACATTATATCTCCGACCGGGAATGTCATTTGATCGGTAAACCGCGTCTGATTGCTATAGTTCTTTTAGACGGGTTTGCGAACGTGACATTCGCGTTGATGTTCTGTGTTGTGCTGTGATGTTGCGGATTTGTCGTGATGGATAGCAGTGTGCAATGATAGTACAGTTTGAGTTTATTTATACATTTGATATTGCGGGGCGAGCGTCCAACTTGTGGACTGCCGTCACTGCCTGTTGTATAATATTCTTTTGGGGCACGACCAGGTTGCGGTCGATGTACCTATTGTACTATTTTTCATTACTGTACTAGGTTTTTCCCCGAGACGGAGTGCACGGATAGCCGGGTTCGGGAAAGCAACGGGTCCGCATCTCATGGTTTTGAGAGGCAGAGGGGCCCTACTTCAGAATTGGCAGACTATTCGCCGCACTCGTAGGGGGTACAGGTTGACCCAAGGAGGGGTGTTCAAATTACCGGATTCCGTGAAGTGTCGGGTGTTCCATTCACTATGCTGTGGGGACTACCTCGCTTCAGGTTTTGGCGGGTAACTTGCCGCACCCGTAGGGGTCTAGGTTTCATTGCACAGGCTATCCACACGACAGGGGAACGTCGAGTTTCAGCAGCGGCTCTGTGAAACTCGGGGATCCCTGATATCTGTATTGTTCTGTGATGCTTATTACTTTTCTGTAATGTTGCATATTATCACGCCTGGAGCGATTATGTATATTGGTTTATATACTATTAGATGCTGTATATGTTTTACACCCGCGCTAGTCCAGTCCCCGCTCTGTCGTTAGTTAAGTAACCTAACGGGTGATGACGGGACCCAGAGACGAATGCGGATGGCATATACGTACATTTTATTTTCGTTCTTTTCTGGTGTGATTGATTGATGGGACTGCGTTGATTCTGATCAACGCAAAGTAAAAACAAACCTGTATACAGTTGTTGGAACAATTTAAAAAGTGTTATTGCAAAGACGTTTCCTTTTGTTATGCATAGAGGTATTCGGTGTGAATATCCAGCACCTCATTCGACGAGGCAAGGGCTGATATCCCTTCACCGGGAAAGACCCCTTGGACAGAAGTCTGCGTCAGGGTAATAACTTCACTATAGTTGATTACATGTTACTTTGCATAGCGGTATTCAGTGGAATATCCTGCACCTCATTCCACGAGGAAAGAGCCGAGATCCCTTCACCGGGAGTGACCTCTTTAGCAAAAGGTTTTCGCCACTATATTTTAAAAAAAGCTATCAGGTTCCTTCAGCGATATCAAGTTCACTACGTTAAAGGTTTTTCGCCAAAAACCAACCGTAGCCCTCCGTCGTTTCTTATGGATGGTCAGTAGTATTCAAGCTATGTTTGTTGGCATACGTCAAGGCATAGTGTTTGGTAGCTGCTGGGTATTCATTTGTTGCATAGATAGATGAGTTGGTTTGGGACAGTCGTATTACCTTGTTGGCATACGTCAAGGGTATGTACGGGTGGGTTCAAATTAACAAGATAATGACGGGAAGAACTTGACATGTGACTTATGATTTGTTGACATACGCCAAGGTCATAAGAGCATGGGGCAAGAAAATGATATCGGGAGTTTCTAAAGAAACTGAAACTTGCCAAGTAGGCGCATACCTTCTGGAGTATGAATAACGTGGATGCATTCCATCACGTTAACATGCGATGAGAGTTGGATCCCGATTCCCACTGATGAGTTGGTTTACTCTTCGGGTGATCCCGATTGATTCTTCTTTAGGTTTGGAGGAGAATTTGACAGGACAGTGGGAGGTTTCCGGATTAGATAAAGTGATGACCATTCTGATCTAGGATAGAGTGCACGCAGAGTGTTTCTTTTCTCTCTCTCTCTTTGGCAGCGACCTTTGACCGACCCTAGACTATGACTCAGTGACCAGGTTGACCGAACCTTCTTAAAATACTGGCTTTTGGATTGTCTGAGTTGCATAAGTCATTGCCACTCCTTCTTTTACCCTTTGTATTTCTCAGAACACCCGTATTACTACAGATATCCACTTCCATTGGATAGAGCCATCGTATGGTTATATACGAACTCGAAGGGACTTCTTCGAGGATGGATCAAGGTTCAGGAGAAATAGAATTGGTTTATTCAGTTGTCTTTTATTATCACCTTCTCTCAGGTTGCGAGAGCTCCTTGGTTTAGGAGAGTACACCTATTACGCCTATTGGATAGTCTTATTCCAAACCATAGGCTGGTGCCGAAAGGTAGGGAATGAAGAAAACCAATTAGCCTAAGTAGGGTGTGCAGAAGGTAATATGTAAAGACAAAATAAAGGGATTAGAAAGAGGGCAAAGTAAATTGCGACTGATATCATTCACGACCAAAACCGCGTACTTCATCGCCACTCCTATTTCACCTTTGAAAGAATAAGGTATTATTCAGTTGTCTTTTATCATCACCTTCTCTCAGTTGCGAGTACTCCTTGGTTTAGGAGGGTACACCTATTATGCTTACTGGATAGTCTTCTTCCAAACCATAGGCTGGTGCCGAACGGTAAGGAAGGAAGAAAACCATTTAGCCTAACGATGGTGTACAGAAGGTAACGACTAAAGACAAATAAAGGGATTTGGAAAGATGGCAATAAAATATACGGTTGAAGTCATGAATTGGATTATGGAAGAGGCATTGCTATGAATACCAGGATACCCCTACGAAACATTTTCATGTTTCAGTGCTTTGTTAAGGAAAAACTGTTTTCCCGATTAGACACTTACTCCAAGGGTATGTATTTACCAGGTTTCATTATCATATCTGTATGGTTTTACAGATGATGAGTGGGAGTAAGATATTGGGAATTAGGTGATCATCCTCATTATATCGGAATTCGTTGTAATTGATGATATTTGAGGAAATCGCCAGGGTACAGTTTTCCACCTACAACGCACAGGTTATG
Source organism: Agapanthus africanus (assembly GCA_030015575.1). Lineage (NCBI taxonomy): Eukaryota > Viridiplantae > Streptophyta > Magnoliopsida > Asparagales > Amaryllidaceae > Agapanthus > Agapanthus africanus. Next base: position 361,789,439 of record JASDDO010000012.1, read on the forward strand.
AGTTGTTTAAACTCAGCGGACTTATACAGAGTATTGTATGTTGTCCAGTGTCCATCAGGACAAAGGGGTAGGTCCTCGTACTATGTTCTATTTACTTATAACTTCTCTAGTATTTAGACGAGTGTTTCGTAGAAATACAAGGTCTAAGTTTTGAGAAGTTGTGGGTATAAGAATAAAGTAGAGAACCAGGTATCACAAGTATCGGGATTCTTCAAAGAGATCGAAGATGTAGATTCTTGTGATTGGTATTCAGATGATAGTGATGGTTTTGAGAAACGTGTTTCTCTTTCAGGTTACTCATAATTGGATGGATTCCTAAGTAGAGTAATGCTGATTAGCCTCTTTCCATTAAATTGATATGCACTGGAGACAGATGCATGGATTGAATATGGTTCCAATTAAATAAGTGCCAAAGTTTCTATATTGGATATAGAATAGTTCGTACCTTAAAAGATATTAAGGTACGGGGAGTTGTCCAGCTTATGATTAAAACCAGACACTGGATAACTCAGGGCACGTTTCTGTAAATGGCTGTTTGTGGGTTGACCCTGGCTATGACGAGGGTTGATATTCTACCATTTGGAAGATCAATAGTGATATTGTTCTTGACTCGCCACAGTTTTAGTAAAAATGGATCTTTTTCAGAAAACTGTAGTGGGAGTATGGTAGAACTGGAAGTGATTCCAGAACCGCGAAGGATTACGGAAAATTTAATAGGACCTATACATTCAATCAGGTTTGACATTCCAATAGCCACTCCGCAGGTATGGTAGGTAACCTCAGACACCCGAGAGGTACTTCGGTAGCCTCAAGGACGGTGACAGGGAGGTTCTTATCTACCCAGACTTGACACTACTGTTGTTCCAGGATATGAGACCCGGTAGGAGGGTTGTCGTAGTCAGTGGGAGCAACGGAAGCATGGTGGGCAAGTAGCTTATGTCTATTTATAGACTTGAGCAGTTATAGCGGAGATAGATCATCTAATTTTGATGTGACAGTCATGGGTTTGACTTCAATCAGAATAGGGGATGGATCAGTTAAGAAGGTAGTAGGGTGTAATGTCATGGTATCTGGATGACATACACAGAGTGGGAAGTAAAATTCCTACACTACGATCGGTTGTACTGTGGTCGTCACACAGTTGTTTCTCCAGACAGGATATGGATATAATATTTGACATTCTGGTTTCTAGATCTATGGTTTTAGATCTGGATTTGGGTAGTTTCCCAATGCGGGTACTTTGACAGATATTCTAATGGTTTTTGGAATAGTTGACTCCTAGCATGGTGGTGTACCTGCAGGTGATGGAGTCACCCTCTCTAAAGGTGTCTTACAGACTAAAGGGGAGAGGGATGCGCATGATTGGCAGATCACTTGCTTAGGCAATTGAGTCAATCATGAGATGTCAAGTACCATACCAAATGTTGGTTTTGCACTAGATGCAATAAGTTTGTATTAATCCAATCCTGGAGAAACATAAGGAAGCAGTTTTAGAACATTAGTACATGTTCTATGGATTTGATAACGGCAGCCTCTTTCGGGAGACGGTTATCATTCCAGGCTTCAAAGGTGACATGGATGACAGAGTGATTGTCAGAGTTATAGTTTTCCCTCTGACGAAGAGGGACAGTATTATGGACAGGTGGTTCAAGAGGATACTGTGGGTGGCATGGTGCCGGATACTGATTAGGTTCAGTGATCCATACAGTCTAAGAAGTTTGGATATGGAGTTCATTTATGAACTAAGGTCCCATCAGATATCCAGACATATTCTAAGACAGGTACTACTCAATTCGGGAGATGGCTTTCTCCGCTAATTTGAGATTAAGAGAGATACAGAAAGAAACTTCTAGGCGGATCCACTCACCGAGGCTATTTCTCGAACACAATAGTTTTACAAACGGGCTTTGTGAAACTGATTAGTAGAGGAGTTGGATGTTCGGTTTCACACGGGCTGTGAGTAGTCGACATCGCAATATTAGCCTTGAGTGCAAGTGGGAGATTGTTGGAGATAGTGCCCTCATAGTCAATTATTGGATCGCAGGTACGTGATTACAATGATTGCGGAGGACCTATCCCGGAAGGACAGTCTTACTTGAAATGATAGTATGCTATCTGGTTTGCCTTTATCAGTCGTGTTCATGTTCAGGTGACTGATTGCATGTTACACTTTGATAGAGCCCTTAGGATCTTGCTTTACTACCAACAGTATGATGGCGATCATATACGTGAGAGTTGGGTAGTTTATATGCATATCCTTAATTGTGGTCCCTAGTCGTGGGAGTTTCGAGACAGGGCATCGATACTCCGGAGTAGACTAGTGTGTACAGTCGAGACCCCGACGAGGGGCGGTGGCCGGTCTCACAAGCCACTGGTGTCAGTTGGATCACCTAAGATGTATACAGGTGCTCATTGGGTTATGAGTACACCGGACAGGACTCGCCGGGAATCTGCTAGTTAGTACTATACCTATCGTCAGATAGCAGTTCCCTGGTGACATGTGTACAGGTTAGTTCATCGACCTGAGGTCGTCATTTGTCTCGTGTGAGTTCCCACTGTACTTTGATTTCTACCCTACCACGGCTCAAAGGAGTCGTGCAAACAGGTAGCTTTTGGGTACAGTCCCGAGCCATATGGAGGCATGTGAGCGGATCGGCAGGGGATTCGTCTCTCCCGGTATTGGGGGCGAGATCGTGCTGTGTCTAGGAGAGCCATTACGCAAAGCCCTCGGCCGAGGCAGGAGATTTACTGGTAGGTATTCCAGTAGTATCTCAGGGCGTTCTGGGCTACACTCCGACATGACTTATACTGCTATTGGGGGTCTGAAGTTACTAGCCCCCTAAGCAGATATGCGATACTCATAGACGAACGGACCGGACTGTATATACATTGTCACTGTTAGGCTCAGTAGGGTTTTCCGGATGAGTGCGCTCATCGGCATCCCTTGAGGTCAGTCCATGGGCAGCCGTTACGCATTGCTAGTGCCGCTGACGGTTTGTGGTTAAACCCACTGCCAGGGTGCTGACGAGTCATTAGAGTCCCCCACAGGCAGTTTCCCAAGTTCGGGCGAAACGTTGTAGAGGCCGTATGGTTTTATGGCAGGGTTCGGAAAATGCATGTGCGTTTACGCACGTGTCAGTTTTCGGGCAGTTGATACTGGTCGGCTTTGGTTTAAGCAGGATCCAAGTATTATATTGAGTAGGTATAATATCTTTGTCTCAGTTGCATTTGTATTCGGTCGTAATACAAATGCGGGTATATTTATACAGTTTCGGGGTTATCCTGAAAGTTGTTTCAGGATCACTTTTGGAAGTTGCCAGTTTCCTGTTTTCTATCAGCCGTCTTTTAACATTTGGTTAAAGACGGGTTTATCTTTTCTTGAGATGAGTGTGGATTCTTCTAGAAGATTCTAGATGAGGTGACTAGGATTATTGGTGTTGAGTTTTCATTGGTTGCATTTAAGGGTTCATTAATGCATGATGACTAGGTTTGTGAGTCATGCTTTAACCTTAATGCTTTTTGTTTTCCTTAAGATCTTTTCTTCTTGATCTTTTAAGTGAGAAGCTTTCTTGTGGTCACCCCCCTCTCCTACGGTCACCTCCCTCTTGCCATATATGGCTTGCCCTCTCTCTCTCCTCATTCTCACTCTCACTTGATGTTTCATTTCGGTTAGAAAAGATTATGATAGCATTCGGGGTGTATGGAATTTTACAGTTCATTTCATTCCATCACCCGATTTCCACGGCAACTTCATTAACCGATCGTCCACGGATTTGGACGAAGTGAGACAAAGTCATCTACTCATTCTCTACATCAATCTTGGTCGTCTCTTTTGGCAAACTTGACGATCGAGTTGCCTCGAGTCAGAGGCGGGAGCCCGTTTAAAGAACCGATCATGTGGTGCCACCTCGACGAGGAGATTGGAGATCGACGAGATCGGAGCAGCCGCAACGGAGCGTGGGATGATGGTTGAAGAACGAAGGACTCGGATCGTTCGGTATAACCATTCTACACTCTTTACAGTATGTTAGTTTAGCAATAATGGCAGATCCGGGTTAAAGTATACGATAGCGCCAGTTTAAAAGTTTTTGTTCCGCATTTGGCGTCTGTAGACGGCCGGGGCGCTAACGTAGACTTACAAACTTGAGGAGAGAGAATTGATTTTTGATAATGATAAATGAAAATGAGATGGCTAGCTTGACATGACCACAAGCATGACATAATAAAATATCTCATCAAAATATCTAGGTCACAAAATATCTCACAAAAATATCTAAGTCAAATAGTCAAACCAAGTCAAGTTGTCAAACCAAGTCAAGAAGTCAAGAACAAGTAGCCATGCCACAATTATTGTAGGGTTGCTATGCACGCGCACAAGGGTCTACGAGGCATCAACCATGCCCGATTAAAAATTTAGCCGTGCCGAACAACCCGAATACGGATCTTTAAATTAGAGATTAGGCGAAAACTAACATGCTAAACAGTTTAACACTAAGTGAGAGGGATTACAACCTTCGTAGATCCGGTCCTTCACTTCATATGCTCTGTGTTGTGGTCCCTTCGCTGCGATCATCGGGTTTCGGACTCTTGAGAGATTCCACGAAGAGAAAGATGCAACCTTTGCTTCCGATCTTCGATACTGAGATGATCTACCTTGAAGTTCCGTTAACACAAGCTAACACTCATGAAATGATGTGAACACCCTCATCTAAATGGCAAGGGAAGATGAGGATGATGAAATAGGATTTTTGCTCTCTTTATTTATCTTTTTCTCATATTTATTCATCACTTTTGAAAAACTAGTAAAGCTTTTTCATGAAGGGAATGAAGGAAAAAGATGAACAATAAAAAGAATTTTTTTTGTGATGAATAATGCAAAGGAGATAATGATTAATTATGCAACTATGGTTCACTTAACCATTGTAGAGAATTAACCAAGGGTTAGGGTTTGGGTTGAGTTAAGAATGAGTCACAAGTAAATATCTTTTCCAAAACAAAATAGAAAACCTTCTAGAATCATCTAGAAATCATTAACCCAAATCAAACCCTAATCTTGTTTAATCTCTACTAAACATGTTGCATTATTTATCATATCATGTTACAATATTATATATCACATATATAATATTTATTGTAACCAAATAAAATAATACAATTAACATATATCGCATATATATCAATGTATTACCCGAGTGAGAAAAAGAATCTTTTAGTAAGCTAATATTAGTTAATGCAATTTAATATATCATATATATTATTATACATTAAATTATCGAATCAACACTTGATCCGACAATCCGGCTATATCGCATAAAACCGACTAATATATATCCATACCGATTCATCAAATCAACACTTGATCCGATGACCCGGCTGATATCAAATATCACGAGAATAGAATATGGTATCACATATCGCATTATCCTCGGTCCCGCACATATCACATATGTGCTCCTACTCCATTTTGCCTGAGCCAAGAAACCTCTGTGTAGGACTCTAAAGAATCGTCAATACGCCGGCAGTAGGTGATGATCATATCAAACACCCACAAGCTGCAAGCGGTCAGCTAAACGTAACAGCTACCCAGGTATTGAGCGCTCAGAAGATCAACAAGCAAGCCTATAACTTCTCCTGTGAATCCGAACAGTAACACTCCCGTACAGTCCGGTCTCGTCGTCTGATATGTTGCATATCTCGCCTAGGGGTGGTAAACATCAGACCCCAGAAGCTCGATAAGTCGTATCGATATGTGGTCTATAACAGTTCGAGAAACTACTGATAACACTTACCAGTAAATCTCAGCAACCCTGGCCTGGGATTTCTGGTTATAGCCAATCGAACACAGCACAACATCAACTCCCTATACCGGGAGAGACGAATCCCCTCCTATCGCTCATTGCCTCCATGTGATTTGGGACTGTACCCAAAAGCCACCTTTTTGCACGCCCTCTTGGACGTGGTTTGATGGAAATCAAAGCACAGTGGGAATCACACAAGACTCTATGACGATCTCGGGTCAACAGACTACTCTGTACCAGTGTCACCGGAGAACTGCCATCTGACATGAGGTATAATACCATCTGGGAGTTCTCGGCGAGTCCATCCAGTGTACCCAGTCTCTACTGAGCACCCGTACACCATCCTTGATGTCAAACACCGATGGATATAGGATCATCCATCGCCCATCATATGGGTCAAGATGCGTATACGCTAGTCTACTCTGGTGTATCGATGCCCTGTCTCGATACACCCTCGACTAGGAACAATTATAAGATATACTCGTCGACTACCGTGGCCCCACTAGTATGATCTCATCATAGTCGCAGTAGTCGAGTACATATCCTAAGGGCTTTATCAACATGTAATATAGAGACAATCAGAGTACATGTTAAGATAAAGTACAACCAGATAGCATACTATCATGTCGAGCAAGAAAGTCCTCCTTATATATGTCCTAGCATCCACTACAATATACATCGTATGTACAGTAATGGCCTCTAGGGCATACATATAACTAACAATCTTCCACTTGCACTAGGGCCATCTGTTATGGTATCGCATACCCAACAATTAGCTGCGGTTGAAGTATCTCATACTCAACCATCCCATAAAAGTCTCTACTGGGAAAAAAGCCTTTGTGAGTGGATTCGCGCTGTTGTCCTCTGTGTCTACTCTCCTAACCTCGATCTCCCTGGAGATCAACCATCTCCATGATCAGGTGATACTGCCTAAGAATTATATCTTGATTTTTGATGGGACGGTAGTTCCTTGGCTAAAGCCACAACTCCATTGTCACACAATGGTAGGAACGAAGTTCATCTTATGAACTTATATATCCAGACTGCCTCTTTGGTAGCATCCTTTGTAACGATGTATCTTGCCTTTAATCGTCTAGTATGTCACGGTATCTAGCTTGGAACTCTTCCAGCATACCGTCCCTCCACTAAGGGTATAGACAATGCCCGCGACTGACATTCAGTCCTCCTTATCACCCTGGAACCTTTCCAGTGATTCTCCCCAGGATCGATTGATACCATCTCACTACAACTAGTGAGTATCCTAACATCCAATTAGATCTATCTCATAGATCCAAAATCCAGGATTCAGGAGGTATCACTTTGATCCTATGTGGAGAATCCTTGTGATAAGCGGAGATTGACCGAGCGTAGCATAGGAAACTCCTTCCCTATCAAGAGTATGTCATCCACGTACTCTACGAGGATCACCACCATACTCTCTACTACCTTTTTGTATATACAAGGTTCATCTACCATTTTGATGAAGTCAAACTCTTTGACTACCACATCAAAACAGATGTTCCAACTCCGCGATGCCTGTTTTATCATATAAAACTTCTTGTACACGTTTCCGCTGCTCCCACTGTCTACGAAGCCCTCTGGCTATGTACTTATAGACGTTCTCTTCTAAAACATCACTTAGAAAAGCAGTCATGACACCCAACCACCAGATATCGTAGTCATGGTATGTAGCCGTGGCAAGTAGGATCTGTATGGACTTAAGCATAGCTCCTTAGAAAAGGTTTCATCATAAGTCACAACTGGTCTACGATGCAAACCTTTAACAAGTCTAGCTTTGAAAATCTCAACTTTTCCATGTACACCAAGTAATCTACTCAAGATATACTCGCTCCTGATGGGGATTTAACCCTTCAGATAAAGCAACCAAAGTCCATACTTTGTTGGTGTATAAGGATTCCATCTTAGATCGCTAAGCATCCAGCCATTCTTACAGAGTCCCACTCCTGATGGCCAGCTCGAAAATAGTTAGGTCATCTTCTCATGATGCAATCCTCGCTCCCACTGTCATGGAGAAACCGAAGTATCTCTCAGGTGGGTGAGGAACCCTACTAGATCGGCGGAGAGGCCGAGGTTCGTTGGAAACTATTGAATTCTTTGGTTCTACCAAATATTCAGCTTCAGTTTGTATAGCTGGAACCCTTCCAGTTCTACATAACAGACCTTGCCTCGAGCTTGTCCGGATTTTGCTTTTAGACATAGGCCGGACAACCCCAAATCTTAACAAACTTAAGATATGGGCTCTTCCCTTTCCATATCACATATGAAGTGGCAGGCAACTGATTTGATTTGAACCCTATTCAATAGGTATGCAGCTTCTCAAGTGCATAACTCCCTAAAGGAAATAGGAAACTCAGTAGTACTCATCATAAAGCACACCATATCACATAGGGTGCTATTGCTCCGCCCCGATACACCGACGTGCTGTGGTGTATTCGAAGGAGTAATGCTGAGAGAGAATCTCATTCTCCTTTAGAATAGTCCAGGAATTCCGTGCTTAAGTATTCTCCTCCTTGATCACATCAAAGGACATAATACTTTTACCCGTATTTTTCGGTTCTCTACTTCTAACTCATATTCTGTGAATATCTCAAAAGGTTCGGACTTGTGTTTCAATAGGAACATATGTCTGAATCTTGAAAGATTATCAGAGAATGGAATGAAGTACAAAGAACCAGTCCTGGCATATGTAGACAGGGGACTTTCATACATCAGCATGTATCAATCCCAAGAGTTCACTAACACTTTCTCTGTTTCCAATAAACAGAGCTGTGGTCATCTTATCTTTGTGACATGACCGGCAAGTTTCACAAGATGTAAATTCAAACTAATTTAAATATGCATCTAAATGTAACTTCAACCAGTCGGGTCGCATTGATATGACCTAGTCTACAATGCCTCAAGAAGGATTCGTTCATTTCTGAACTCTTCCTCTTGTGTGTGTTCCGTATACTAAGAACTGTAGTTTGATTTAGAACGTCAATGCTTTTAGATAACGTGCCTGAACCGATCAACTCTTGATATAGGAAATGTTCAAAACATTATACAACAATACAAAATTATATCCTTTCTTTACTAATAAAGAGACTGATATGATGTTGTACATCAGGTTCGGTATCTAATAACATTCGTTCAGAATCAATGTATTCAGGTAATATAGGGTGATAGTGACCAACAGACTTGGCTGCAACACTTGCACCGTTTTCTGTCTCATGAAACTTATCACCCGTTCTCAGTTCTCTACCTATTTGTAGCCCATGTAACAGATTACATATGCGGGATCCTGATCCGGTATCACATACCCAGGACGTAAAGGATACTGAGAAACAGTTCTCTGTAATGAACACACCCGAAGATGATGCATCAACATGCACTTTCTTCGTTTGGGCGGCACGGGAAATCTGGTATTCCCCAATTTCCTGCTCTGTCTTATAACAATTATAAGTTGGAGCGGGACCAACGTTCCCCAGCTCAGTATAACAATCGGGTTCGGTCAATATATCCGTTTTATTATCTTGATTAAGGCGTGATATGGTCGCTACCTGGAGAGAGAGAGAAGAAAACACTCAGCGTATGCTCTTGCAAGATTTGATTGGTTATCTAATATATCTAATCAGGATGTCTCCCACTGTTTTAATCAAATCTTCCTTCAAACCCTAAAAGGAAAGACTAGCCGGGATTAATTACACGCTACAAGTTCGCCAATCTTTCAGCTAGGCCAGTGTCGGTACTTTGAAGGAGGTCCCCCGTGCTTTCGCACGAACCTAATTAATGTAAACCTCGTTTTCCCAGAGGCTTAACCCCGTTAACACCTTTCTAGACACCTACTTGATCGACTAATTGTAATGTGTAAAACTCTCCCAGGAGTAACTCTTACTCGCAGCGGGTATCGGGATCCAACTATCTCATAGAAGGTATACAATCTCATTGCAAATTTCAACACTTGAAATTCCCGATAATATTTTACCCCTACCACTTATGACCTTAACTAAGGTCAACATATCATAAGCACTAGTCAAGTTCTACCTGTCATTTCATGATTAATCAGACCCACCCTACATGACCCTCAACTATGGTCGACATAATCACATGAATGTCCTAACTAATCGCATCATATGCTGTGTAGGAAGACATCGCATAGCTACCGTACACTACGCCTCAACTAAAGTCGACATACGCAGCACGAATTCTAAGTACTCTACTTCCTAAAATGACGGAGGGCTACGCTAGGTTTTTAAGAAAACCCTTTGCGTAATGAACTTGATATCGTTGTAGAATCGAGTGATTTTAAATGGAGTGTTTTTGAGGCTTTTCTACTTTTGCTAAAGGGGTCACTCCCGGTGAAGGGATCGTCGGCCCTTTCCTCATCGAATAAGGTGCGGGATATATCATATATATCTCTGTGCAAAGCAGAAACTATAGAAGCAATCAAAAGACAAACCGAGGGTTGTAGCATTTGCCAGTTATTGCTAAAGGAGTCACTCCCGGTGAAGGGATCTCGGTCCTTTCCTTATCGAATAAGGTGCTGGATGTTCTACAAGGAACACCGCTATGCAAAGCAAGAACTAGAGCTACCAGTTTTTACAAACAAGTTTCTACAACATCTTAGGTTTCTTTTAGTTTCATTAATCTCATTAGTGAAGTCCTATTTTATTATGCTTCACAAGCATCCCTTTTGAAACGAAATCTGCAATATAACATATATCTCATATATATATAATATAAACATTTGTCTCAGGCAGTAATATGATGTCATCACAGAACATTGCAGCAGAAGAACATATATGAAGTATTGGATATACTAGGACGTCCGTGTTTTCAATACGAGCCTGTATAAAACACGAATTCCACGGTCGCGATAAATAGCCAAACCTACATCCCTAGACCCCTACGAGAGCGACAAGTAACACAGCCAATTCTAGGGTTAGGAGACCCGGTCCCGACTCCTCGAGATGGTCTCCCACTGGACCCTAGAACCCGGTTACTTGTGCTCCCCTCCTTGGGTCTACCTAATGCGGAAAAGTAAATAATATACAACGGTGACATCTTCCGCTACCTGGAAGTGCCCCCAATAAAAGAATATTACATACAAGTGAATTTTACATGAATGAAAAAGAAAAAACTCTCATCTCACACAAAACCCCCGGCTATTCAAACGCGACGATCCAATATAACATATCACAGCAACACATAATATCTCATATCATCAACGTAAGCAAGTATGCGTATCCCGATTGTCGTTGATGTATAGCAACGAAGCCGGCATTACACCACATACTACGCTTACGGTCACAGAAAAGAAAGTGTAAAACTACAACAGTTGGAATCCGCAACCTCCTTAGACATCGCATGCCTAACCAAATGAATTTCTTAGACATCGCATGCCTAACAATTATAAACCTCGCATTTTAGTCTCATTATCGAAAACACTTTTCAATATCGAGTCGGGCAATTCAACAAGATTCCCGACGTCCTGATCGAATGCTCGTCGCAAACTTTAGTAGACGGCCGCACCCTTAGATGCCGTCGACGAAGTGCACTAAGGCGGAACACCGCTGCCGCGAGCACCCGAACGGATGCTTTCGGCGACGGGGTTCTCCTACAGTCACTTGGTCGGGGCTATGGGGCGTAGCTGTCTATTAAGTTTACCCGGCGAGTATCCTCTTACGCTACGTGATTGCGACGGACTTTTGATCGCATCAAAATTCCGTGGCAACCGATCATCTGAGACTAAACTGCTATGTTTATAATATTCAAATCAGTTATCTCATAACAACTAGTGGATTCCAAATATTGTATCACAATCCAGATAAATAGACAAAGTTAAACTTTCCGATCGAATAATCAAACACCCAAGATTTCCCCAATATATCTCAACACTTGAAATCAATTTAAAAACATCCATCACATGCCACAGTACCAATGGTCCAGCCGTAGAAGGGTCAAGACAACGCCTCACATGTGGCACGCCGTACTGCCCCAAACCCTAAGGTTCAAAAGGCAGTTCAAGACGGTCACATAATCGAGTTAAGGTTTGTTGTCTTCTAGAGGGTCCACCGCGTTACTTGCATGACTTAGAACATTCTTAAACACGAGAAAAAATCCAACTTTTGAAAAATTTTCCAACAGGGGAAAAAGTGAGTTATTGATATCCGTTCGAACTTTTTAACAGTTTCTAAAATTATCCGGACAACACAAAGACAAAATTAGACAATCCGATCGAATAATCGAATCCCCAAAACAACCCCAAAAAAACTCAACTGTTGAGTAAAATATAAAAATTTCCAGAAGACTCAGCACATAAAGTTACTACTTACTGTGCAAAGCACGTGCATTGATTCAGCACTTTGGCCGCGGAACCGCCGCGCAAGCCAGGGTGGGGCCGCGGTTCCGCGGTTCTTCTGTTGAATCAATGGCACGTGCTTCACAGTAATTCATCAAATTCCCTGCTGAATTTTTTGGCAATTTTTAATTCACAAAAATCCAAATTTTCAGAAAATTTCCAGAGAAGGGGTTAATTCGGGTTTTCCGGGTTCGATCGGACTTTAAACTTCGTCTAGACTTCGCCTAAAGCTCTAACTTGGCTCTGATACCACTGTAGGGTTGCTATGCACGCACACAAGGGTCTACGAGGCATCAACCATGCCCGATTAAAAATTTAGCCGTGCCGAACAACCCGAATACGGATCTTTAAACTAGAGATTAGGCGAAAACTAACATGCTAAACAGTTTAACACTAAGTGAGAGGGATTACAACCTTCGTAGATCCGGTCCTTCACTTCATATGCTCTGTGTTGTGGTCCCTTCGCTGCGATCATCGGGTTTCGGACTCTTGAGAGGTTCCACGAAGAGAAAGATGCAACCTTTGCTTCCGATCTTCGATACTGAGATGATCTACCTTGAAGTTCCGTTAACACAAGCTAACACTCATGAAATGATGTGAACACCCTCATCTAAATGGCAAGGGAAGATGAGGATGATGAAATAGGATTTTTGCTCTCTTTATTTATCTTTTTCTCATATTTATTCATCACTTTTGAAAAACTAGTAAAGCTTTTTCATGAAGAGAATGAAGGAAGAAGATGAACAATAAAAAGAATTTTTTTTGTGATGAATAATGCAAAGGAGATAATGATCAATTATGCAACCATGGTTCACTTAACCATTGTAGAGAATTAACCAAGGGTTAGGGTTTGGGTTGAGTTAAGAATGAGTCACAAGTAAATATCTTTTCCAAAACAAAATAGAAAACCTTCTAGAATCATCTAGAAATCATTAACCCAAATCAAACCCTAATCTTGTTTAATCTCTACTAAACATGTTGCATTATTTATCATATCATGTTACAATATTATATATCACATATATAATATTTATTGTAACCAAATAAAATAATACAATTCACATATATCACATATATATCAATGTATTAACCGAGTGAGAAAAAGAATCTTTTAGTGATCTAATATTAGTTAATGCAATTTAATATATCATATATATTATTATACATTAAATTATCGAATCAACACTTGATCCGACAATCCGGCTATATCGCATATAACCGACTAATATATATCCGTACCGATTCATCAAATCAACACTTGATCCGATGACCCGGCTGATATCAAATATCGCGAGAATAGAATACGGTATTACATATCGCATTATCCTCGGTCCCGCACATATCACATATGTGCTCCTACTCCGGTTTGCCTGAGCCAATAAACCTCTGTGTAGTACTCTAAAGAATCGTCAATACGCCGGCAGTAGGTGATGATCATATCAAACACCCACAAGCTGCAAGCGGTCAGCTAAACGTAACAGCTACCCAGGTATTGAGCGCTCAGAAGATCAACAAGCAAGCCTGTAACTTCTCCTGTGAATCCAAACAGTAACACTCCCGTACAGTCCGGTCTCGTCGTCTGATATGTTGCATATCTCGCCTGGGGGTGGTAAACATCAGACCCCAGTAGCTTGATAAGTTGTGTCGATATGAGGTCTATAACAGTTCGAGAAACTACTGATAACACTTACCAGTAAATCTCAGCAACCCTGGCCTGGGATTTCCGGTTATAGCCAATCGAACACAGCACAACATCAACTCCCTATACCGGGAGAGACGAATCCCCTCCTATCGCTCATTGCCTCCATGTGGTTCGGGACTGTACCCAAAAGCCACCTTTTTGCACGCCCTCTTGGACGTGATTTGACGGAAATCAAAGCACAGTGGGAATCACACAAGACTCTATGACGATCTCGGGTCAACAGACTACTCTGTACTAGTGTCACCGGAGAACTGCCATCTGACGTAAGGTATAATACCATCTGGGAGTTCTCGGCGAGTCCGTCCAGTGTACCCAGTCTCTACTGAGCACCCGTACACCATCCTTGATGTCAAACACCGATGGATATGGGATCATCCATCTCCCATCATATGGGTCAAGATGCGTATACGCTAGTCTACTCTGGTGTATCGATGCCCTGTCTCGATACACCCTCGACTAGGAACAATTATAGGATATACTCGTCGACTACCGTGGCCCCACTAGTATGATCTCATCATAGTCGCAGTAGTCGAGTACATATCTTAAGGGCTTTATCAACATGTAATATAGAGACAATCAGAGTACATATTAAGATAAAGTACAACCAGATAGCATACTATCATGTTGAGCAAGAAAGTCCTCCTTATATATGTCCTAGCATCCACTACAATATACATCGTATGTACAGTAATGGCCTCTAGGGCATACATATAACTAACAATTATCATTTGCAAAAATAACGAATACTTTTCTCTACCTCATAATTGTTTTAATCAAGTCAATGGTCAAAACCCTAATGAGGTGTCTCCTTCTATACCCCTCTCATCCATATATACATACCCGCATCTGTTCCGAGAAACACGGATACAATGAGACAAAACTAATCCAACAATCAAATACTAGGATCCGGCTTAAACCAAAGTCCACTAGTATTGTCCGCTCGAACATCACACGCGCACAAGTACACGTATGTGAACGAACCCTGTCGTAAAACCATACGACCTCTACATCGTTTAGCCCGAAGCTGGGAAACCCTCTGTGTGGGACTCTAAAGACTCGATAGTACGCTGGCAGTGGGTTTAACCACAAGCATGTCAGCGGTACTAGTTGCACGTAACGGCTACCTAGGAATTTGTCGATAAGAAGGCTGATGAGCAAACTCATCCAAACTCCTACTGAGCCTGTCTGTGGCAATCTCCGTACAGTCCGGTCTGTTCGTCTAAGATTATCGCATTTCGGGCCTAGGGAGAGGTAAACGTCAGACCCCTAATAGAGCAATATGTCGTGTCGGAGTATAGCCCAAAACACCCTGAGAAACTACTGGAGTACCTACCAGTAAATCTCGCTTGCCCTGGCCTGAGACTTTGTGTAATAGCGTTCCGAACACAGCGCGACATCAACCCCCAATACCGGGAGAGTCGAATCCTATCTAACCGCCACTGCCTCCAAGTGCTTCGGGACTGCACCCAACTACTACCTGTTTGCATGACTCAATAGTGCCATGGTAGGGTAGCAATCTAAGAACAGTGGGAACATACTTAAGGCGAAGTAGCAGTGTCAAGTCAACGGACTAAGCTGTACTCATGTCACCTGGGAACTGCTACCTGACGATAGGTATAGTACCAACCAGCAGTACCCCAGGAGTCCGTCCAGTGTAACTCATAACCCAATGAGCACCTGCATATTATATCCAGTACGACATACTGATGGCTATGGGAAAGACCATCTCCACTGCTGGGATGAGAAGCGTATACACTAGTCTACTCTGGAGTATCGATGCCCTGTCTCGATAATCCTACGACTAGGGACCTCTATAAGGATGTGCTTGTAGACTACCCAGCCCCCACTAGTGTGACTGCCATCACAACGCTGGTAGTCAAGCAAAGATCCTAAGGGCTCTATCAATATGTATTAGCGATACGTTAAAAGAAACATATACACATATTAAGATAGATACAAACCAAGTAGCATACTACTATATTGCGCAAGACTATTATAAATCCATGTATATATCCCAAGCTTCAAAAATGTAATATATAAACTAGTACTATACAATAATGGCCTCTAGGGCATATAACACTAACACTAGTTTCGTCTAATTCTCTAGTTAAGATTCTAGGTTAGGGTTCTTTAGCACGTCATTTTTTTAAAAACGACATGGACGATGCCTCCTGAAACCCAGCGGCTACCCTAGGGAACCCTACAAGGGGTACCCCCCTAGGCTCCCTGACTCGAAGTTAATTTCATGCTCTAACTCCCCGTGAAGGGTCAGGCCCGTTTCGTTTTGATTTGGACTTCCGAATTGGCTCAAAACTCGGCTTTTTTGATGTTTAGTGCACTTGGTTTTTGATCCTTGGTAAATTTGGGATGTGCACTAATTGTGTTTTGGTATTCTAATGTCGTGACTTCGTTTGCGTGCGTGGATGTGTTTTTAATGTTGTCTAATTGCTATATGCTCAATTAGACGGGGTTACACACTTATTTCGATTACTTGTTTCTAGTGATATATATATCTTGATTATGGTTTAGTCGGATTGTCGTGTCGGATAGCCCCTCATGCGTTGCTTGTACAGTTTTGATTTATTAAGTTGTATTCATTTGTTCGAGATGAGATCCAACATGTGGCCGTCGTTTCTGTATTATGTATAATCTTTTATTGGGGATTGACCAGGATGCGGTCAATGTCACCATTGTATATATTTCATTTCTATACTAGGATTAACCCAGGAGAAGTGCTCGAGTAGCCGGGTTCTAGGGTGCAGCAGGTGGCCATCTCATGGAGTTGATACCGGGCCACCTTGCTCTAGAATTGGCGGGTTGCTCGCCGCACTTGTAGGGGTAATAGGATTCGACCCGCGGAGGGATGCACAAGTTACCGGATTCTAGAAAGCGGCGGATGATCGACTCATTTCATTGAGTGCGTGTTACCCAGTTTCTAGAATTGGCAGGTAGCTTGCAGAACTCGTAGGGGTCTAGGATCAGCTATGTATGGGCTATACACACGACCAAGGAACATCGTGTTTCATTTGCAGCTCAGATGAAACGCCGGGCTCTAAGTTTATCCGCTATTCCATACTGTTGTTCGCATGCCTGTGATGATTCTTATCTGTCTTGGATGACTATTAGCTGCCTGCGATGTTGATATATATATATATATATATATATATATATATATATATGTTAGTAGACGCTTCTATATGTTTTGCATCCACTCTAGCCCAGTCCCCGCCTTGCCGTAAGTTAAGTAACCTTACGATGAAGACCCGGGACCCCGTGGCGAATGTGGATGGCATATAAAAGCAGGCTATTTTGGTTGTTCCTGTTGTGGTTTAGAAACTAGATTTGATGGGACTGCATTATATCTTTAATGCAAAGGAAAACAAACCTGTTTGAAGTTGTCGGAACCAATTTTTAAAACCACTCGGTTTTCTTCAAAACAACTGTCATATTCTTTTGCTTTGCATTGAGGTGTTCAGTTGGGAATATCTAGCACCTCATTCTATAAGGGAAGAGCCTTGATCCCTTCATGGAGAATTCTCTCTTACGCAATGGTTTATGTTACTAGTTTTAAAAAGCGGAGCGTAAACCATTCCATTTCAAAGACGCTAGAGTTCTTTCAACGATATCAAGTTCATTACGTTAAAGGTTTTTTGCCGAAAAACAGCCGTAGCACTCCGTCGTTTCAGATGAGTATAAACTAGTATTCATACTATGTGTTTTGACCTTCGCCTAGGCATAGTGTTTGGTTGCTAGGGGATATTTGTCTGTAGCACAGGTAGATACATTAATCTAGGACATGAGTATAATTGTTTTGACCTTCGTCAAGGGCTTGTAAGAATGGGTCTAGATTAATCAGGACAATGAAGGGTTGAACTTAATTTGCGACTTATGATGTTTTGACCTTCATCGAGGTCATAAGCGCTTGGGGCAAAAACCAAATCGGGAGTTTCAAATATAAGGGAAACTTGTCGGGCATGCGCATACCTTCTGGAGTGTGGTGACTTGAGTGGATTCGGTCAGGTTATCACACGATGATAGTTGGGTCCCGATTCCCACTGATGAGTAGGTATTACTCCTCGGGATATTTTTCACTTCACAATTAGCTAACCTATTAGGTGTCTAGAAAGTGTTAACGAGATTACGTCTCTGCGGAAACTGTAAGTCCACGTTACCTCTCCCGGTACTTACGGGCTTGCGGAAATGATGAAAAACGATTTTCAAGAGGTGGTAACATGGACTCAAAATATGGATCTTTGTTAAACAACTAACTAACAACCTAACTAGAGTTTTACGTACTCGGTTAGGGGGCTATACCTTTCTTGAACTCCTTCGTCTTCAACTCTTTCCGGTGTACGGATCGGCCTCACCTCGTCGTCTCCTTGCGCTGAAGATGGATCCACCTGAAAGCTTCTACCTTTGGCTTCTTCTTCGAACTTGAAGAAACTAGAACACTTTGTTTGCTAAACCTTGTGAACTAGGATGAGTAGAGAAATGATTTGGGTTTTCTTTTATCTCTAAGGCAATGTTTCTCAACTCATGAGAGGGTGTTGCCTTGAGCTAGAGATTGAGCAAGAGGAAGAGCAAGAGGGAGAGCAAGAGGGAGAGAGAGAAATGAAAATGAGAGAATGAGAAAGTCTTTTGCCATCCAAGCTCTCATCAAGTATTATGTGATGGTTCAAGTCAAAATGGCTATAACATTTCATGCACTCATTTTGCAAAAACAAACAAGCAAGAAAAAGTCTTTGCCATGAAATGATAGCTATTGTCATGATGATGGTCAACTAGTCCAACCTAGTCAACCGGTCAATAAAGTCAAAAAGTCAACAAATTCAACCCCTCAACAACCATGTCACCATAATACTTAATTAATATTATTGTTAATTATATTTCTTATTCTCATTAGGGTTTAGCCAAAAGTCAATAGTCAACAGTCAACAGTCAACAACCCCAATGAGAATCCTCTGCGTCTGTCTCTCTGTCAACTGTGCATACACACCCGCATCCGCGTTCCGAGGAACACGAATACAAACGAGATAAAACCAATCCCAAAAGGTACACTAGAATCTGGCTTAAACCAAAGCCTGCTATTGTTAACTGTCCGGACACCAAACGTGCACAAGTGCACGGATGTGACCGAACCCTGTCGCAATACCATGCGACCTGTCGCAAAACCATGCGACCTGTCGCAAAACCATGCGACCTATACTCTTTTGCCTAAAGGCGATTAGCTTTCTGTGTGGGACTCTAAAGACTCGACACTACGCTGGCAATGGGTCTAACCACAGACCACAAGCGGCACTAGCTGTGCGTAACGGTCCCCAGGTAGATGCCGACAAGAAGACGGACGAGGTGAAACCCATCTGAACTCTTACTGAGCCTGAATGTGACTATCTCTGTACAGTCCGGTCTGTTCGTCTGATACATCGCATGGCGGGCCTAGGGGGCGGTAAACGTCAGTCCCCTAATAGCGGTACAAGTCATGTCGGAGTGTGGCCCAGAACACCCTGAGATAGCAGTGGAAACCTACCAGTATATCTCGATTGCCCTGGCCAGGGACTACTCGTGTAATGGCTCTCCTAGACATAGAGCGATGTCAACCCCCAATACCGGGAGAGACGAATCCTGTCTAACCGTCACTGCCTCCAAGTGCTTCGGGACTGCACCCAAAAACTACCTGTTTGCACAACTCCTTTGAGCCGTGGTAGGGCAGTAATCAAAGTACAGTGGGAACACACTCGAGGCGAAGCGACAGTGTCAAGTCAGCGGACTAAGCTGTACTCATGTCACCTGGGAACTGATAACGGACGATAGGTACAATACCAACCAACAGTTCCCGACGAGTCCTGTCCAGTGTACTCGTAACCTAACGAGCACCAGCATACTATCTCAAGTACGACGTACTGACGGCTGTGGGACAGACCGTCTCCCACACTGGTATGAGAAGCGCATATGCTAGTATACTCCGGAGTATCGATGCCCTGTCTTGATAGTCCTGCGACTAGGGACCTGCATAAGGATGTGCTTATAGATTACCCAGCCCCCACGAGTGTGACTGCCATCACAACGCTGGTAATCAAGCAAAGATCCTAAGGGCTCCACTAATGTGTATAGGTGATATACTAAAATATACACATGTACACATTAAAGTAGAAACAAACAAAGTAGCATACTGCTATATTGAGCAAGATTGTCTATACAAGGTGAATATCCCAAGCTTCCAATAAGTAATATACAAACTAGTATGATACAGTAATGGCCTCTAGGGCATATACACTAACAATCTCCCACTTGCACTAAGGCCATGTACTGGCGTATCGAAGACCTATCATCTCGATCAGCCGCTCGAACTGAGTCTGGGGTAAGGCCTTCATAAGTGGATCAGCAGTGTTATCTTCCATAGAAACTCTCCGAACCTCGATCTCCTGGCGACCCACGATCTCCCGGATCAGCTGATACCGACTTAAGATGTGTCTGGATTTCTAATGGGACCTGGGTTCCTTTGCTAAAGCTATAGCCCCGTTGTTGTCGCAATACAGAGGTATTGGATCAACAATGGACGGAACCACCTGAAGTTCAGTTAAGAACTTCCTTATCCAGACGGCTTCTTTCGCGGCATCTGCAGCAGCGATATATTTCGCTTCCATCGTCGAGTCAGCAACGGTTTCCTGTTTGGAACTCTTCCAACACACCGCCCCTCCATTGAGGGTAAAGACATAACCCAACATGGACTTGGAATCATCCTTGTCACTCTGGAAGCTCGAGTCAGCAAAGGCCTCGATCTGGAGGTCTTTTCCGCCATACACCAAGAACATCTCCTTAGTCCTTCTCAGGTACTTGAGAATGTTCTTTACTGCTATCCAGTGTTTCTCCCCAAGGTTTGACTGATACCGGCTTACCACACTCAGTGCATAAGCTACATCTGGTCTGGTACATAACATCGCATACATTATAGAGCCTACCGCAGAAGCGTAGGGTATAATAGACATGCGATCCCTTTCCAAATCAGTCTTGGGAGACATCTCTTTGGAAAGGGTGATCCCGTGACAAGCCGGTAGATTACCGCGCTTGGAATCATCCATACTGAATCTTTTCAGTATGGTGTCGATGTACCTGGACTGTGAAAGTCCCAATATCCTCTTGGATCTGTCACGATAGATCCGGATCCCCAGAATGTATGAGGCATCACCCAGGTCTTTCATGGAGAACCTGTGTGACAAGAACCCTTTGACAGATTGTAGCATAGGAATGTCATTTCCTATTAAGAGAATGTCATCCACGTATAAAACGAGGAATACTACAGTTCTCGCTACAAATATACTATAGATGCATGGTTCATCTGGATTTTTGATAAAGCCAAATTCTTTGACCGTCTCATCAAAACAGATGTTCCAACTCCGCGATGCCTGCTTTAGTTCGTAGATGGACTTAAGCAACTTGCACACCTTTCCGCTGCTCCCACTCTGAATGAAACCTTATGGCTGGTCCATATAGACACACTCCTCTAAATTTCCATTTAGAAAAGCGGTCTTTATGTCCATCTGCCAAATCTCATAATCGTGGAAGGCAGCAATGGCAAAAAGGATCCGAATGGATTTCAGCATAGCTACTGGAGAAAAGGTCTCGTCATAGTCCAAACCAGGTCTTTGACGAAAACCCTTTGCAACCAGTCTAGCTTTATAGGTCTCAACCTGTCCATCTACACCAATCTTCCTTTTGAAGATCCACTTGCATCCTACAGGTTTTACCCCATCTGGAGCAACGTCCAACATCCATACTTTGTTGGTGTACATGGACTCCATTTCGGTCCGCATTGCATCCAGCCATTTTACCCAGTCAACGCTCTGAATGGCCTGCTGGAGGCTAGTCGGCTCATCATAATCTATGATGCAATCCTCTCTATCCCCGTCTATGAGAAAACCGTAGTATCTCTCGGGCGGATGAGACTGCCTACTACTCCTGCGGAGCGGCGTAGGAATGTCATGATCTTTCGAACCCTCTGGTTCTACTAAGCTTTCAGTAATAACTCGTGGCTATGGAATTTCTTCCAGTTCTACTGCGCTCCCACTTATCTGATTCTCCAAAAACTGAGTTTCCAAGAAGTGGGCATACCGAGAAACAAAAACCTTTTGTTCCTCCTCGCAATAGAAGAAATATCCCTTGGAGTTCTGTGGATATCCCACAAACTTGCACTGTACTGAGCGTGCCTCGAGCTTGTCCGCATGCAGCTTTTTGACAAAAGCTGGACTTCCTCATGTCTTAATGTGATTAAGATAGGGTCTCTTCCCACACCACATCTGATATGGTGTAGTAGGCACAGTCTTAGTTGGAACTCGGTTCAAAAGGTATGCAGCTGATTCTAGTGCATATCCCCAGAATGATCGCGGTAACTCAGCGTTACTCATCATGGACCGTACCATATCCAATAGGGTTCGGTTCCGTCTCTCCGATACACCGTTATGTTGCGGAGTGTATGGAAGAGTAAGCTGAGAGAGAATTCCATTCTCTTTTAAGTAATCCAGGAACTCGGCACTCAAGTATTCACCACCTCGATCCGATCTCAGTGTCTTGATACTTTTGCCGGTTTTTTTTTCTACTTCATTCTTATATTCCTGGAATTTTCCAAAGGCTTCAGATTTATGTTTCATTAAGAAGACATAACCGTACCTTGAAAAGTCATCCGTAAAATTAATGAAGTAAGAATAACCGCTTCGCGCATGTGTAGACATTGGACCGCACACGTCGCTGTGTATGAGTCCCAAGAGTTCGCTCACTCTTACTCCGTGTCCAGTGAACGGAGTCATTGTCATCTTTCCTTTGAGACGGGATTGACAAGTGGCATACGATTGATATTCGAACGGATCCAAATATCCTTCTGTATGTAACTTCGTCAACCTTCTCTCATTGATGTGACCCAATCTACAATGCCATAAGAAAGTCTGATTTATTTCCGGAGACTTTCTTTTGTTTGTATTCTGGACATTGAAAATCTGTGATTGGTTTAATACGTATATACCATTACTTAATGTACCTGACCCAATCAGAACTTTTTTAAGGTGAATGTTTACAACATTACTTACAAATGCAAATTCATAACCTTCTTTAGAAGTCAAAGATACAGAAATGATATTACAAGTTGCGTTGGGTACAAAAAAGCAATTACGTAAAACCAAAACATGTCCATCTGACATTCCCAGGTGATAGTCCCCCACGGCCTTAGCATCCATGCTAGCTCCGTTTGCAACTTTGAGGGTCATGTCACCTGCCTTCAAAAACCTACGGTTTCTCAACGCCTGCAAAGAATTACAGATATGAGTTCCTGATCCAGTATCCAATACCCAGGAAGTAAAGTTTATTGATACACAGTTTTCAATAACATACACACCTGAAGCTGAAGCCGCAACTTGCTTCAGATCCTGTGTTCTGGCTCTCCAAGCCCTGCAATCTTTCTTCCAGTGTCCACTCTTGTGACAGTAAAAGCATTCTTCCTTATCCACAAGCTTCCCCGCTGTCTTTGTTGCCTTTGTCTTTCCCTTCGTATCCACTTTACTAACACCACCCCTTGGTTTGGCGGGGGCTTTCTTCTTCTTTCCCTTGGCTTTCGCCCTGGACCTAGAAGATGAAGATCCTCCTACAAACAAAGTGGATGTTTCCCTACCTTTCTGTAGGGTGCCCTCTGCACTCCTCAGCATGTTGAGGAGTTCTGAAAGTTCAACTTCTTTTTCTTGCAAGTTGAAGTTCAGGATAAACTGGGCGTAAGTGGAAGGAAGGGGCTAAAGAATCAAGTCCGTATAGAGCTCATTCTCTAACGTGGTCCCAAGGTCCGCGAGCTCCTCAATGAAGCCAATCATCTTAAGCACGTGTTCCGCTACCGATGATCCAATGGCCAACCTTGCCGAAAATAGCTTCTTCGACACTTCGTATCTTGCGATACGAGATTGCTCTCCATACAGTTCTTTTGTATGGAGAAATATGGATTCGAGGTCCATATTCTCGTGCC
The DNA here is from genome assembly GCA_030015575.1 of Agapanthus africanus. NCBI lineage: Eukaryota > Viridiplantae > Streptophyta > Magnoliopsida > Asparagales > Amaryllidaceae > Agapanthus > Agapanthus africanus. The sequence continues at coordinate 361,813,297 of JASDDO010000012.1, forward strand.
TCCTCTGATGTTCGTTGTCCATAGAGGCAAGCACGAGGCACTTGGCCTTCGCACAATCGATCTCCCAAGTCTTACGGATTTCCTTATCCGCGACGCTGGAGGTGGGACCTGGGACAGGGGAGCTTTGGTGGTAGGAGATACCCCAAATTGTCATAAGTGATTGCCATTTTGACATTCCTGAGCCAATCTTTGTAGTTTGGCCCTGTCAGTATGATTTTATCTAGTAATAACTTAAGTCCGGTCATGATGTTTGGTCGCTGCAATTAGGAGCGAGAGAAGAAACACTTTAGCATGATGCACTTGCAAGTTTAGAGTGGTTTTTAATTTGTCTAACCAGGATGGCTCCCACTGTCTCTCAAATCCCTCCTCAAACCAAAAAGGAAGAATTAGTCAGGATCAATCTCACCGTACAATACTGGCTTAACCGTTCGGCCAGGCTAGTGTCGGTACTTCGAAGGAGGTTTTCCAACGCTTTCGCGAAGTTCCTTAATTAAATAACCTCTTTTCCCTGGGGGCGTAGCCCCGCTAACACCTTTCTAGACACCTACTTGGTTTATCGAATTGATTGTTAAGTGTGAAATTTCCCGAGGAGTAGCATATACTCACAGTAGGATCGGGATCCAAATAACATTGCGTGACAAAACTGAAGGAATCCTACCAGAATCATCACACTCCAAATGGTATGCAGCGCTAGCAAGTTTCAGTTCTTTTGAAACTCCCGATGTGGATTTTTGCCCCATGCTCTTATGACCTTGACTTTGGCCAAAATATCATAAGTCACATGTCAAGTTCTACCCGTCATTCTCCAGGTTAATTTGAGCCCATCCGCACATACCCATGACTTTGGCCAAAATGGTAGAACGACTGCCCCAAACCAACACATCTATCTATGCTGCACATGAATACCCAATAGCTACCAATCACCATGCCTTGACTTTGGCCAACATACATAGCTTGAATACTTATTGACCATTCATGTGAAACGACAGAGGGCTACGAATGGTTTTGGCGAAACCGTGAACGTAGTGAACTTGATATAATCGAAGGAACGAGATAGCTTTTAAAAGGAGTGGCTTAAGCTCCGCGTTTAAAAGTTATTTTTGAAAAGAAACCGAGTGGTTTTGAAAGTGTTCCAACGACTTTTACTTGGTTTATTTTTCTTGCATTAATTCCAATGCGTCCCATCATTTAATCCTACCATTGCAGAAAACAACCAAAATATGACGTACGCTTATGCCATCCGCATTCGCCACGGGGCCCGTCATTACCAGTTAGGTTACTTAACTAACGACAGAGCGGGGGCTGGACTAGCGCGGATGCAAAACATAAGCAACGCCTAAATAATATCATACATAGATATATTGCAATGATAGCCATTTCAGATCACAGATGAATACATTGGATATACTAGGAATCCGCAATTCGTACGAGCCTGTAACGAAAAGCGGATTACACGGTCGCGATGAATAGCCAATACCCCACCCTAGACCCCTACGGGTGCGGAAAACTACCCGCCAAATATCCGAAGCGGAGAAACCTCCCTCAACAACGTGAGTAGGCCACTCGGCACTTCGAGATACCCGGTAGTTTGTGCATCCCACCTTGGGTCTATCCTAGGAGCAAAAAAAGTAAAAAGAAATTATACAATGACGGCTACAACCCCGACCCGGTTGTGCGGCCAAAATAATATTACATCAATTTACATATTACATGAATTGAAAGATAAAAGGAAAAACTCTCATCTCACAACCCCCCGGCTATTCATCCGCGACAATCCAAAGAATTCATATACACATACCATCAACATTACAGAACACAGATATGTATAACCCCCACTAATCGACGTATAGCGATTAGCGGACGTTCAATACATATAACACATCACAGATATATACCCGTCAGCTTAAGTTTTTAGAAGTTCGATCAAAATACGGATTTTCAAGCCCCAAAAACTAATTTTTCTTTCTGTAAAATCTGGGCAGAAAAAACATATCCCAAAAATCCTAAAACATCCCCAGAAACAATCTGCAAGAAACCTTTTCCTCGACCGAGTCAACTCGGTCGCGGAACCGCGGCGGGAGCATGCTCCCGCCGCGTTTCCGCGGCGCTTTGACCGATTTGATGGACCGAATTTCTTGGGTGTTTTAAAAAAATCCTGAGCCGATTTTTAAGATAAAATTTATCATTTTTTGGACAGAAAAAAAATTCGGCAGAAACTTGATTTTACGGGTTCGTTTCGCAACTTTTTCTTCGATCGAACTTCTAGTTACTTTGCTAACATGTTAGATAGTGTGTAACTAGGCTCAGATACCACTGTAAGTCCACGTTACCTCTCCCGGTACTTACGGACTTGCGGAAATGATGAAAAACGATTTTCAAGAGGTGGTAACATGGACTCAAAATACGGATCTTTGTTAAACAACTAACTAACAACCTAACTAGAGTTTTACCTACTCGGTTAGGGGGCTATATCTTTCTTGAAATCCTTCGTCTTCAACTCTTTCCGGTGTACGGATCGGCCTCACCTCGTCGTCTCCTTGCGCCGAAGATGGATCCACCTGAAAGCTTCTACCTTTGGCTTCTTCTTCGAACTTGAAGAAACTAGAACACTTGGTTTGCTAAACCTTGTGAACTAGGATGAGTAGAGAAGTGATTTGGGTTTTCTTTTATCTCTAAGGCAATGTTTCTCAACTCATGAGAGGGTGTTGCCTTGAGCTAGAGAGAGAGCAAGAGGAAGAGCAAGAGGGAAAGCTCAAGCAAGAGAGAGAAATGAAAATGAGAGAATGAGAAAGTCTTTTGCCATCCAAGCTCTCATAATCCAAAACCATCATAACAAAATAGTAATCAGGTATTATGTGATGGTTCAAGTCAAAATGGCTATATCATTTTATGCACTCATTTTGCAAAAACAAACAAGCAAGCAAAAGTCTTTGACATGAAATGATAGCCATTGTCATGATGATGGTCAACTAGTCCAACCTAGTCAACCGGTCAACAAAGTCAACAAGTCAACAAAGTCAACCCCTCAACAACCATATCACCATAATACTTAATTAATATTATTGTTAATTATATTTCTTATTCTCATTAGGTTTTAGCCAAAAGTCAATAGTCAACAGTCAACAACCCCAATGAGAATTCTCTGCCTCTGTCTCCCTGTCAATTGTGCATACACACCCGCATCCGCGTTCCGAGAAACACGAATACAAACGAGATAAAACCAATCCCAAAAGATACACTAGAATCTGGCTTAAACCAAAGCCTGCTAGTGTTAACTGTCCGGACACCAAACGTGCACAAGTGCACGGATGTGACCGAACCCTGTCGCAAAACCATGCGACCTCTACTCTTTTGCCTAAAGGAGAATAGCTTTCTGTGTGGGACTCTAAAGACTCGACACTACGCTGGCAGTGGGTTTAACCACAGACCGCAAGCGGCACTAGCTGTGCGTAACGGTCTCCAAGTAGATGCCGACAAGAAGACGGACGAGGTAAAACCCATCTGAACTCCTACTGAGCCTGAATGTGACAATCTCTGTACAGTCCGGTCTGTTCTTCTGATACATCGCATGGCGGGCCTAGGGGGCGGTAAACGTCAGTCCCCTAATAGCGGTACAAGTCGTGTCGGAGTGTAGACCAGAACACCCTGAGATAGCACTGGAAACCTACCAGTATATCTCGCTTGCCCTGGCCAAGGACTACTCGTGTAATGGCTCTCCTAGACACAGCGCGATGTCAACCCCCAAAACCGGGAGAGACGAATCTTGTCTAACCGTCACTGCCTCCAAGTGCTTCGGGACTGCACCCAAAAACTACCTGTTTGCACGGCTACTTTGAGCCGTGGTAGGGTAGTAATCAAAGTACAGTGGGAACACACTCGAGGCGAAGTGACAGTGTCAAGTCAGCGGACTAAGCTATACTCATGTCACCTGGGAACTGATAACTAACGATAGGTATAATACGAACCAACAGTTCCCGACGAGTCCTGTCCAGTGTACTCATACTATCTTAAGTACGACGTACTGACGGCTGTGGGATAGACCGTCTCCCACACTGGGATGAGAAGCGCATACGCTAGTCTACTCTGGAGTATCGATGCCCTGTCTCGATAGTCCTGCGACTAGGGACCTGCATAAGGATGTGCTTATAGATTACCCAGCCCCCACGAGTGTGACTGCCATCACAACGCTGGTAATCAAGCAAAGATCCTAAGGGCTCCACTAATGTGTATAGGTGATATACTAAAATAAACACATGTACACATTAAAGTAGAAACAAACCAAGTAGCATACTACTATATTGAGCAAGATTTTCTATACAAGGTGAATATCCCAAGCTTCCATTAAGTAATATACAAACTAGTATGATACAGTAATGGCCTCTATGGCATATACACTAACAGAAACGGGGTTATTAATTGGGTCCGTGCGAAAGCACGGGGACCTCCCTCGGAGTACCAACATTGACCTGGCTGAACGGTTAGCGAATTTGTAAGGTGTATATGATCCCGACTAGTTCTCCTTTTAGGTTTGAAGGAGAATTCAAGGAAATAATGGGAGCCATCCTGATTAGATAAAGTGATAACCAATCTAATCTTGATAGAGTGCACGCTGAGTATTTTTTCTCTCTCTCTCTCTAATACAGGGACCCATAACTTACCTAAAACTCAATAACCAAGTTAACCGAACCTTCTTACAAACATTAGTTTTAGATTGTAATGATTCACGACAAAGTCGCAAATATCCCTGCTACTCCTCCCTTTGCATTTCTTCAGAACACTCCATTTCACTACGATGATCAATATTGCTTGGAAATGGCCGTCGTATAGTTATATACGAACTCGAAAAAATTATTTCAGTCGAGAATGGCCACTGGGTTAGGAGAATTTAGATTGTATTATTCAGTTGTCTCTTCCTTTTTAACTTCTCTCAGGTTGTGAGAGTTCCTTGTATTAGGAGAGTACACCTATTGTGCTTATTGGATAGTCTTCTTCCAAACCTTAGGTAGGTGCCGAAAGGTAGGCAAAAAAGAAAACCAGTTAGCGTAAGTGCGGTGTACAGAAGGTAAGATATAGAGACATAGAAAGGGATTGAAGTGAGGGCAAAGAAAATTGCGACTACTGTCATAAATCTATATACTGGAAAGGGCATTACTAAGAATACCCGGCCACACCCGTCAAACAGTTATGTTTCAGATTTTCTGTGTACTTGTAAATGAAAACTGTTTTCCCAATTAATTCTGACTCCAGGGTATGTATTTATCGAATTTGGATCTCACATTTGTACGGTGTTACAGATGCTGAGAAGGAGTAGAATATTGGAAAATGGGCGATCTAATCCTCAATATCGGAATTCGTTATAATTTATGATATTGGATTAAATCGTCTGGCTTTGCCTAACGACATAATATTTGGTTTCGAATAACCGTTGTTATGAACCAATTTTTAAAATGAAATATCTGTATCTTTATTTTATAAAGTGAGATATAAATTTTGAAAATTGTGTTCCAAACATTTGCCTTTATCAGTTGAGGATGAGGTAAGGTGCATTGAATAACGGTGTAAGACATTTTCGACCAAAATACAGTTTTCAACTTACAACACATGGAATTTGAGTAAGTATACTCTTGGGACTTATACATGAAAATGTATGTTGTCCAGTGTCCTTCTGGACAAGGGGTTGGTACTCTTACTTCATTCAGGTTTACTTATGAGTTCTCTGATTTTAGATACGAATTCGTTGTAATGCAAGATCCAAATATTTTGAGAAGTTTATAGGTATAAGAATAAAATAGAGAACCATACGTTGGAAGTATCAGGATTCTTCGAAATGATCGAAGATATAGATACTTATGCTGGGTATTCCATCATATAAATATTGAGAACTTGATTCTCTCTCAGGTTACTCATCCACGGGTTCTCTTCTTGATGGGTAATGTTGTATTGGCTTTTTAGGTGATATGCACTGGAAACAGTTGCATGATATTTGAATCTGGTTCCATCTAAATTAGTGCCTTTGATTCTATATGGACATAAATTGGTTACATATCTTGAGGTTATAAAGATATAGAGTTATTCGGTTCCTGTTTAAAAGTAGAATCCGGTCAAACTCAAGGAATGCTTCGGTAATGGCTGTTTGTGGATTATCTCAAGCATTCGCTAGGGTTTTCATTCTACCATTTTCAAGATCAATAGTTATATTCTTCTTGACTCGCCACTTTTTTTATAAAAGGAATCTTTTTGCAAAAGAAACTGGTGGGAGTATGGTAGAACTGGAAGTGATTCCAGAATCACAAACGGTTATCGAAAATTTAGTAGAACCTAAGGATTCAATTGGACTTGACAATACATTAGCCACTTCGTAGATTTTATTAAGTGACCTCAGCCACCCGAGAGATACTTCGGTTTTCTTGGTGACGGTGACAGGGAGGTCGGCATCATGGTTATGATGGCCCTACTAGTTATCTGTAGGTCATACGAAGTGGTAATTTTTAGGTGACCAGATTCTTTGAATCCTAGATGGACTCCACGCACTTCAGCAAATTATAAATTTTGGACATTGCTGGGTGCTCCTGAAGGGGTAAAACCCATTAGGAGTAAGTAGATCTTTCCAGATCTGTGCAAGTGGAAAGCTATTAACCTAATAAGGATAGACTTGTTATAATTATTCTTATCAAATACCCGTAGTGGAGTGTGATGAGAATTTTATTTCAGTGTCTACGCTCAAGTCCATACGGATATGACTTGGCACTGTTGTTGCTCTAGACTATGATTGTAACATTTTGAAAATTCATTTAGGTTAATTGTCCGGTAATTAGTAATACAACTCGTGTTTTACGTAAAATTTAGTTATAATTATTTTTCCACATAGACTTAAATATACATATTTTAACTATGTAATTGCTAGTATTGGTATTTAATTAGTCACCTATAATTGCTAGTTTACTTAATTATTTTCCTTAATTATTTATTTTTAAATATTATATCAAGTTTTCACGTACACACTAAATTAGTGATAATTACAAATTAATATGGTTTAATACAAAATTGTGCACCATGACACAACTAAAACCCATGTTGTAGCATGCCCACTATAAAAAAAAATTGTCAAGATGGTTCTAGATTTTTAAAGAAAACCTAATAGAAATAATAGAAAATAAAAAAAGGAATAAAACAAAGAGGTATGGTGCATATTATGAGGTATGGGTTACATGTTGACTTGGGGTATGCATGGTCACCTGTTTCACTCACCCTCATTTCCCCCTCTCCCTCTCTCGGCTAAACTGCAGCCCCCCTTTCTTCACTTCTTCTTCTTCTTCTTCTTTTCTCAAAAAGCCCTATTTTCCTCATCTCAAAAATCCACAAAATTAATTCAATTTCCTATTAAAATTATCACAAGATTTCTTTGCCTAAGCTAAGCATGGTTCTTGAAAAGTTGGCATTCTTGGTGGCAATAGCTAGCTAGTGGGATCTTTCCAAAATCTTGAGGTATAAAGCTTAATCCAAATGGTTACATGTTAATTATTTTCTTAAATCTAATTTTAATTAGATGTTAATATAACTTTAATTGAAAAATAGAATTTTAAAGAGAAGGGTTTGGTTAAAAATTAAAGTTTTTATCACTCAATTAGATTAGCTAAATTTAGTGAATATCTAATGGTTTCTTTTTAATATAATCTAGTTTTTAAACTTGCAAATCTTTGTTTTTAATCATATTAATTAAATGTTCATGCAACAAATTTCATGATTAGTTTGTAAAAAAGCGAGATTAAAATTTGGTAAATATTTGTGTGGCTTAATTGAGATATCAAGTGTAATTTTTGGCCACTAGGTTTGCTACAACCTTTATTTTTGCACCAAAATACCATTTGTTTGCTTAATAGGTTCTTAGAATAGATAGATTTTAATTAAGTTTGAGGTTGTGATGATCTACAACCTATTTCCTATAATATTTTGTGTGATGTGAATGCGCGATTGGTACGACTGGGTTTAGGATTGGTGGTTGCTACGCATAGCGACCCCTAGTTGTGGTTCGTGGCGATGTCGCGCGTGCGTTTTGTGCACCAAGTGCATGCACGTTTAGTTAGTGCACGTTAATTACCTTGCATCGTCTTGACTTCGTGTCTATCTAAATATCTATCCTCTTAGTTACTATTTGTGCGATTCTAGGATAGGTTGCAAAGGCGTCGGACGCGACAAGGAAATGAAAGGCCGTGATTGGATCAGATTAGCCGAGGCGTCCCGGTGAGTAGATGTACACATCTATGGAGGGATCGTCTGGATGGCGTAAAGCGCCCGATAGTTACGATTATCAGTGGTTCTTGTAGTTATATGCGTAGTTTTCCAATCATTCATGTCATGGCATTGCATCTTCTTACATATGATATTATTACCTAGGACACTTGCACCATTACCGTTGGTTCATGCCGCACGTGCGCTATTTATGCAAACACGCACGCCATTGGTAATTGCTATGGCATGAGCACTATAGAACTCATTTTAATCAGTATCTGAGCATTTCATCATACATGATATGAAACTTGTAGTTTTATGTTCATTTCATCAGAAAGGATACGTAGATATGCAAGCCATATATACCTTATTGCATTATCATTTATACATAGTTTTCTAGCCATACATCGCATTGCATATTCTCGATATCATGGACATCCATCATTATCGACATGTCTATATATTGTGATTTGTTTTGGAGATTTCAGTATTTATAAGATTTCTGGATTTTTGGGGAAAACCACAAGACTTTTATAAGCTTATTATCATTTTAAAAATGCAATTTGCGGTTTTCTCATGATATGATGTATATGTCGTCCACCATGAGTTTTCTTGATTTGAGTTGGTTTTCGAAACCCGATTCGAGGAGTAAGATGAACCGTCTTGGGTACATGGTGGACCCGGTACGGTACCCGGGGCGAGAGTGTTTTTGTGAGTATGACGATGAGCCTGACAAGGGCGGACTACCTACCGGTGATGTCTGACGCGGTGGATATCCGGAGGTTACCGACCGTAGTCATGAGTTTTGATGATATGGGTCGATCCGGACTGACGGAGCCCGAGATATTGAGGATATTGTGTCGATGCTTGACACGAACTTTTCTGTCGATTTCACTAATGATACTCCAGTTTTTATTACACAAAAGTTTTACTGAGATAAGGATACAGATCTTCACATATCGGTTAAATATGGATTCTGCAGGTTTCCTAGGCACTCTTATAAGGGTCTATAAGGCATCAACCATGCCCAATTTAAAATTTAGACGTGCCGAACAACCCAAAGCCGGGATCTTTGCTAGATTATTAGGGTTAAACATGCAAGTAAACATATTTACAACTAAGAGATAGGGATTACAACCTTTGTAGTCCGTTCTTTCGCTTCATATGCTCCGTGTTGAGGTCCCTTCGCTGCGATCAACATGAACTCCGACTCTCGAGTGGCTCCATGAGGTAAATGATACACCTTGCTTGTAGTCTTCATGATCCAAAATGATCTACCTTGAAGAATCTCTAACCCAAGCTTACACTTCACTAAACAACTTATTAGAGAAGTGAACACCCTAATCTAAGTGGCTAGAATAGATGAGGATGATGAAGTAGAAATATTGCTCTCTTTTGTTTTCAAATTCTCACTTTTACTGACCACTTTTGAAAAAGCTAGTGAAGTTTTTCGACCAAGGAAGAAGAAGCAAGAAAAAGAGCTAATCCTTTTGTGATGAATAATGAATTATTGTAGTGCTTACAAATCTAACCAAGGGTTAAGCATGAAGGAGTTAACTTTTGTAGAGAATAAACTAGAGTTAACTGTTTGGATTGGGTTAACATAATATCTTCACAAAATATCAAGCCAAAGACAAAGTCAAAGCTTCATGAAGCTTCATGGAAGCTTCATGCAAAAGCTAACCCTAATCCAAACCCTAACCAAGTTTAAACCCTAAACCTTTGTTAAATTTGTAACCCAAACATGTTCCAATATTATATATCACATATACAATATATTTTGTAACAAAAGAAAATAATACAATTAACATATATCGTGTATATATCAATGTATTATCCCGTGAGAAAATGAATCAATAAAGCGAGCTTATATTAGTTAACGTAACGTAATATATCATATATATAATTGTACATTAAATTATCGAATCAACACTTGATCCGATAACCCAGCTATATTACATATAACCGACTAATATAACATGTACCAATTCATCGAATCAACACTTGATCCGATGACCAGGCTATATCACATATACCCGGCCGATATCTCATATCGCGAGAATAGAATACGGTATCTCATATCGTATTATTCTTAGTCCCGCACATATCACATATGTGCTCCTACACCATTTTACCTGAGCGAGGAAACCTCTGTGTAGGACTCTAAAGAATCGTCAATACGCCGGCAGTAGGTGATGATCAAATCAAACACCCACAAGCTGCAAGCGGTCAGCTAAACGTAATAGCCACCAAGGTAATGAGCGATCAGAAGATCAATAAGCAATCCTGTACATTCTCCTGTGAATCCAATCAATAACACTACCGTACAGTCCGGTATCTTCTTCTGATATGTTGCATATCTAGTCTAGGGGTGGTATACGTCAGATCCTAGTAACCGATAAGTCGTGTCGATATAAGGCTCATAACGGGTCGAGAAACTACTGATAACTCTTACCAGCAGCACTCCATATCAGCCCTAGCCAGGGACTTCCAGTTATAGCCAATCGAACACATCACAACATCAACTCCCGATACCGGGAGAGACGAAACCCCTCCTATCGCTCATTGCCTCTATGTGATTTGGGACTGTACCCAAAAGCCACCGTTTTGCACGCCCTCTTGGACGTGGTATGATGGAAATCAAAGCACAGTGGGAATCACACAAGACTCTATGACGATCTCGGGTCTACAGACTAACCTGTACCAGTGTCACCAGAGAACTGCTATTTGACGATAGGTATAATACCATCTAGGAGTTCTCGACGAGTCCGTTCAGTGTACTCAGTCTCCACTGAGCACCCGTACACCATCTTTGATGTCAAACACCAATGGATATGGGACCATCCATCGCCCATCATATGGGTCAAGATGCGTATACGCTAGTCTACTCTGGTGTATCGATGCCCTGTCTCGACACACCCTCGACTAGGAACAATTTATAGGATGTACTCTTTGACTACCCTGGCCCCACTAGTGTGATCTCATCATAGTTCCAGTAGTTGAGTACATATCCTAAGGGGTTTATCAACATGTGAGAGCAAGACGGTAAACTAATACAAGTCAACATATTAAGACAATGTGAAACCAAATAGCATACTAGCATGTCGAGCAAGAAAGTCCTCTCTATATATATCCAAGCATCCACTATAATATACATCATATGTACAACAATGGCCTCTAGGGCATATATATAACTAACAATCTCCCACTTGCACTAAGGCCATGTGTTGTAGTATCTCATACCCAACATCCCGAAGAGTCTCTCAAATTATATCTGGGGTATGGCCTTCGTGAGTGTATCCGCAGTGTTGTCCTTCGTGTCAACTCTCCTAACTTCGATCTCGCGGTGATCAACTATCTCCCGGATCAGGTGATACCGCCTCAGAATATGTCTGGATTTCTGATGGGACCTGGGTTCCTTGGCCAAAGCCACGGCTCCATTGTTATCACAAATACAAAGGTATTGGATGTTCAATGGAAGGAACCACACCAAGTTCAATGATGAACTTCTTCATCCAGACAGCTTCTTTGGCAGCATCGTTGGCAGCGATGTATTCAGCCTCCATCGTCAAATCTGCCACAGTTTCTTGCTTGGAACTCTTCCAACAAACCGCCCCTCCCTTAAGGGTAAAGACAAATCCCGATTGCGACTTAGAGTCGTCCTTATCACTTTGGAAGCTGGAATCGGTAAAGGACTCCACCTGGAGTTCTCCGTTACCGAACACCAAGAACATATCCTTAGTTCTTCTCAAGTACTTGAGAATGTTCTTCACATCTGTCCAGTGATTCTCTCCAGGATCTGCTTGATACCTACTCACTATACTTAGTGAGTATGCTACATCGGGTCTGGTACATAGCATCGCGTACATGATAGAGCCTACTGCCGAAGCATAGGGTATCCCTTGCATGCGAGCTCTCTCCAAATAAGTCATAAGAGACATCTCTTTGGAGAGAGTGAGTCCAGAGATCGTGGGTTGGTTCCCACGCTTGGATTCTTCCATACTAAACCTCTTTAGTATGGTGTCAATGTACCTGAATTGGGACAATCCCAGTATCCTCTGGGATCTATCTCTATAGGTCCTAATCCCCAAAACGCAGGAGGCATCACCTAGATCTTTCATTGAGAATCTATGTGATAAGAAGAGCTTGACCGAGTGCAGCATAGGAACATCATTTCCTATCAAGAGTATGTCATTCACGTACAATACGAGGAAGACAACCTTACTCTCTGCAACCTTCTTGTAAATACAAAGTTCATCTATGTTCTTGATGAAGTCAAACTCTTTGACTACCACATCAAAATAGATGTTCCAACTCCGCGATGCCTTCTTTAACCCGTAGATGGATTTAAGCAGCTTGCACACCTTTCCGCTGCTCCCACTATCTACAAATCCCTCTGGCTGAGTCATGTACACGCACTCCTCTAAATCACCATTTAGAATGCCGTCTTAACATCCATTTGCCAGATTTCGTAGTCATGGTATGCAGCAATGGCAAGTAAGATCTGGATGGACTTAAGCATAGCCACTGGAGAAAAGGTTTCGTCATAATCCACACCTGGTCGTTGACGAAAACCCTTTGCAACAAGTGTAGCTTTGAAAGTCTCCACTTTTCCATCTACACCAAGTTTCTTCTTAAAGATCCACTTGCTCCCAATGGATTTTACCCCTTCAGGAGAAACTTCCGAAATCCATACTTTGTTGGTGTACATGGATTCCATCTCAGATCGTATTGCATCCAGCCATTTCACAGAGTCACCACTCGTGATGGCCTGCTCGAAACTAGTCGGGTCATCATCTTCCATGATGCAATCCTCACTTCCACCATCAATGAGAAAACCGTAGTATCTCTCAAGTGGATGAGAAACCCTGCTAGATCGACGGAGAGGCTGGGGTTCGTCGGGTACTACTGAATCTTCTGGTTCCATCAAATTTTCTGTTGTAGTTTGTTCTGCTGGAACTTCTTCCAGTTCTACTTCAGAGCCACTAATCTCTTTTGCAAGAAATTCCTTTTCTAAAAAGGTGGCATGTTGAGCAACAAACACCCTTTGTTCCTCACTGTGGTAGAAAATATACCCTCGCGAATGCTTGGGATATCCAATAAACTTACATAAAACAGACCTTGCCTTGAGTTTGTCTGGTTTTTGTCTTTTGACATAGGCTGGGCAACCCCATATCTTAACAAAATTAAGATATGGTCTCTTCCCTTCCCATATCTCATATGGGGTGGTAGGCACAGATTTGGTAGAACTTTATTTAGTAGGTATGCCGCTGTCTCAAGCGCATATCCCCAGAAGGAAATAGGTAACTCAGCATTGCTCATCATAGAGCGTACCATATCTATTAGGGTGCGATTCCTCCGCTCCGATACACCGTTGTGTTGTGGTCTATAGGGAGATGTACGCTGAGAGATAATCCCATTCTCTTTTAGATAATCTAGGAACTCATTGCTTAAGTATTCTCCTCCTCGATCAGATCGAATGAGCTTAATACTTTTGCCTATTTGGTTCTCTACTTCGTGCTTATATTCTCTGAATTTCTCAAAAGCTTCAGACTTGTGTTTCATCAGGAACACATGTCCGTATCTAGAGAGATTGTCAGTGAATGTAATGAAGTAGGAAGAACCGTTCCGGGTATGTGTAGACATGGGTCCACATACATCACTATGTACCGGTCCTAAGAGTTCTGTAACTCTTTCTCCGTGTCCCCTAAACGGAGTTTTGGTCATTTTTCCTTTGAGACATGAATGACAAGTATCATAAGATGATAATTCGAACGGATTCAAATATCCATCCTTATGTAACTTAGCTAGCCGTGTCGTATTGATATGACCAAGTCTACAATGCCATAAGAAGGATTCGTTCATTTCTGAACTCTTCCTTTTATTTGTGTTTTGTATATTAAGGACTGCATTTTGGTTGAGAACGTATATGCCATTATTTAACGATCCCGATCCAATCAACTTTTGATTTAGGAATATGTTCATAACATTATCCAGTACTACAAAATTATATCCTTCTTTGCTCAATAAAGAAACTGATTTAAGATTGCATATCAGGGTCGGAATGTAATAGCATTCGTTCAGAACCAATGTATTACCATTTGGTAACACAAGGTGATATTCGTCAACTTCTTTGGCTGCAACATTTGCACCATTCCCTACTCTTAGGGAATGATCACCCTCTCCCAGTTCCCTACCTTTACGTAGCCCATGTAACATATTACATATATGGGATCCCGATCCGGTATCTAATACCCAGGACGTAGAGTGAATTGAGAAACAGTTCTTGATAACTAACACACCTGAAGAAGATGCATCAACATGCTTATTCTTCGTCTGGGCGGCATGAGAATCTAGATATTCTCCTATTCCCTGCTCAGTTTTATAACAATTATAATAAAGAACGGGACCAAATTTTATTCTGCTCAGTATAATAAGCAGGTTCAGTCAATACATCAATATTATTATCTTGATTAAGGCCTGATAGGGTCGCTACCTGGAGAGAGAGAGAATAAAACACTTTAGCTTATGCTCTTGCAAGATTAGATTGGTTATTATCTTATCTAATCAGGATATCTCCCACTGTTTTTATCAAATCTTCCTTCAAACCCTAAAAGGTAAGATTAGCCGGGATTAATCACACCCTACAATTTCGTCAATCTTTCAGCCAGATCAGTGTTGGTACTTGAGGGAGGTTCCCTGTGCTTTCGCACGGACCTAATTAAAATAAACCTCATCTTCCCAGATGCATAACCCCGTTAACACCTTTCTAGACACCTACTTGATCGGGTAATTGTCCTATGTAAAACTCTCCCAGGAGTAACTCTTACTCGCAGTGGGTATCGGGATCCAACTATCTCATAGGATGTATGCAATCTCATTGCAAATTTCAACACATGAAATTCCCGATAATACTTTTGCCCCAAGCATCCCATGACCTTGACGGAGGTCAACAAATCATAGAGTGCTAGTCAAGTCAACCCGTCATTTCTTGATTAAATCAGACCCACCCGCACGACCCTTGACGGAGGTCAACAAGGCCGTATGACTACCCTAATCCAATCTGCATCACATGCATAAACAGATAAATACTTGTTAGCAACCGCACACTACGCCTTGACGGAGGTCAACAAACATATTACGAATACTAAGTAGGACTTATCTGAAATGACAGAGGGCTACGATAGGTTTTTCTGAAAACCTATTGCGTAATGAACATGATATCGTTGTAGAAATAAGTGATTTTGAAAAGGAGTGTTTCTGAGGCTTTTCTAGTTTCGCTAAAGAGGTCACTCCTGGTGAAGGGATCTCGGCTCTTTCCTTATCGAATAAGGTGCGGGATATTTCACAAATACCGCTGTGCAAAGCAAGAACTATTGAAGCAATCAAAAACTAAACCGTGAGTTTGTAGCATCTGCCAGTTTAGCTAAAGTGGTCACTCCCGGTGAAGAGATCTCGGCTCTTTCCTCATCGAATAAGGTGCAGGGTATATCATATATACCGCTATGCAAAGCAAAACTGTAGCTACCCTTTTTATAAAGTTTTGATTCTACAACATCTTTTAAGTTTCTTTTCTTTTATTATTCTCATTAATAAAAATCCCATCAATTAATGCTTCCTAAGCATCATAGAAGAAACGAAAGCAGTAATATTTATATATCAACACATATATATAGTATAAGCATTCGTCTCAGGCAGTTATATGATCTCATCACAGAACATTGCAGCAGAAGATAACATATGAAATATTGGATATACTAGGACGTCCGTGTTTTATATCGAGCCTGTATAAAACACGGATTCCACGATCGTGATGAATAGCCAAACCCACATCCCTAGACCCCTACGAGAGCGGCAAGTAACACTGCCAATTCTAGGGTTAGGAGACCCGGTCTCGACTCCTTGAGATGGCCTCCCACTGGACCCCAGAACCCGGTTACTTGTGCTCTCCTCCTTGGGTCTACATAATGCGGAAAAGTAAATAATATACAATGGTGACATCATCCTCATCCCGGAAGTGCCCCAATAAAAGAATATTACATACAAATGAATTTTACATGAATGAAAATAAAAACCCTCATCTCACATAAAACCCCCGGCTATTCAGAACACGACGATCCAATATAACATATCACAGCAACACATAATATCTCATATCATCAACGTAAGCAAGTATGCGTATCCCGATTGTCGTTGATGTATAGCAACGAAGCCGGCGATACCCCACATACTACGCTTACGGTCACAGAAAAGAAAGTGTAAAACTACAACATTTGGAATCCACAAACACTTTAGACATCTTAAATCCAAAATATCACATACTTCGCATTTCATGCCTAACTGTATGAATTCCACATATTGTATCACATTCAAGATAAATAGATAATATTAAACTTTCCGATCGAATAATCAAATACCCAAGATTTCCTAAATAGCTCAACACTTGAGCGGAGTTCAAATAATCCCAGAATATATCACAGTACCAATGGTCCAGCCGTAGAAGGGTCAAGCCAACGCCTCACATGTGGCACGCCGTACTGCCCCAAACCCTAAGGTTTAGATGCGGTTCAGACGGTCACATAATCGAGTTAAGGTTTTTGTTCTTCTAGAGGGTCCACCGCGTTACTTGCACGTTTTTCCGAAAGATTTAAACTTAAGAAAAATTCAACACTTGAATGTTTTTCGTTCCAGGAAAAAATGAGTTAATGATATCCGTTCGAACATTTTAATAGTTTCTAAATTGTCCGGAAAATAGAACGAAATTAAATTTTCCGATCGAATCAACGAATTCAAAATAATCCATAGAACACTCAACACTTGAGTCAGATTAAAAATACCCAGAATCATGTACAAGTACCTACGGATGTATTGTGCCAAAAATCAAACCCTAATACTTCTGTGCTGCCGTGGAACCGCCGCAGAAGGCATGGTACGGCCGCGGTTCCACGGCGCTTTAGTGGTATTTTGCACAGTAACTCTTAGAATTTCCTGATGATTTTTTGAGTATTTTTAATGCAGAAAAAATCACATTTTTACAAAATTTCCAGAGAGGGGGTCAAGTTCGATGTTTCGGGGTTCGATCGGAGTTTTAACTTCGTATACACGTCACCTAATGCTTTAGCTTGGCTCTGATACCACTGCAGGGTTCCTAGGCACTCTTAGGTCTATAAGGCATCAACCATGCCCAATTTAAAATTTAGACGTGCCGAACAACCCAAAGCCGGGATCTTTGCTAGATTATTAGGGTTAAACATGCAAGTAAACATCTTTACAACTAAGAGATAGGTATTACAACCTTTGTAGTCCGTTCTTTCGCTTCATATGCTCCGTATTGAGGTCCCTTCGCTGCGATCAACATGAACTCCGACTCTCGAGTGGCTCCATGAGATAAATGAGACACCTTGCTTGTAGTCCTCATGATCCAAGATGATCTACCTTGAAGAATCTCTAACCCAAGCTTACACTTCACTAAACAACTTATTAGAGAAGTGAACACCCTAATCTAAGTGGGTAGAATAGATGAGGATGATGAAGTAGAAATATTGCTCTCTTTTTTTTTCAAATTCTCACTTTTATTCACCACTTTTGAAAATGCTAATGAAGCTTTTCAACCAAGAAAGAAGAAGCAAGAAAAAGAGCTAATCCTTCTGTGATGAATAATGAATTATTGTAGTGCTTACAAATCTAACCAAGGGTTAAGCATGAAGGAGTTAACCCTTGTAGAGAATAAACTAGAGTTAATGGTTTGGATTGGGTTAATATAATATCTTCACAAAATATCAAGCCAAAGACAAAGTCAAAGCTTCATGAAGCTTCATGGAAGATTCATGCAAAAGCTAACCCTAACCAAGTTTAAACCCTAAACCTTGGTTAAATTTGTAACCCTAACATGTTGCAATATTATATATCACATATACAATATATTTTGTAACAAAAGAAAATAATACAATTAACATATATCGCATATATATCAATGTATTATCCCGTGAGAAAATGAATCAATAAAGCGAGCTTATATAAGTTAACGTAACGTAATATATCACATATATAATTATACATTAAATTATCGAATCAACACTTGATCCGATAACCCGGCTATATTACAAATAACCGACTAATATAACATGTACCAATTCATCGAATCAACACTTGATCCGATGACCCGGCTGTATCACATATACTCGATCGATATCTCATATCGCGAGAATAGAATACGGTATTTCATATCGTATTATTCTCGGTCCCGCACATATCACATATGTGCTCCTACTCCGTTTTGCCTGAGCCAGGAAACCTCTGTGTAGGACTCTAAAGAATCGTCAATATGCCGGCAGTAGGTGATGATCATATCAAACAACCACAAGCTGCAAGCGGTCAGCTAAACGTAACAGCCACCAAGGTATTAAGCGATCAGAAGATCAACAAGTAAGCCTTTACATTCTCCTGTGAATCCAATCAGTTACACTACCGTGCAGTCCGGTCTCTTCGTCTGATATGTTGCATATCTAGTCTAGGGGTGGTATACGTCAGACCCCAATAACCGATAAGTTGTGTCGATATAAGGCACATAACGGTTCGAGAAACTACTGATAACTCTTACCAGCAGCACTCCATATCAGCCCTGGCCAGGGACTTCCAGTTATAGCCAATCGAACACAGCACAACATCAAATCCCAATACCAGGAGAGACGAAACCCCTCCTATCGCTCATTGCCTCCATGTGATTCGGGACTGTACCCAAAAGCCACCGTTTTGCATGCTATCTTAGACGTGGTATGATGGAAATCAAAGCACAGTAGGAATCACACAAGACTCTATGACGATCTCGGGTCTACAGACTAACCTTTACCAGTGTCACCGGAGAACTGCTATCTGACGATATGTATAATACCATCTAGGATTTCTCGGCGAGTCCGTTCAGTGTACCCAGTCTCCACTGAGCACCCGTACACCATCTTTGATGTCAAACACCAATGGATATAGGATCATCCATCGCCCATCATATGGGTCAAAATGCGTATACGCTAGTCTACTCTGGTGTATCTATGCCCTGCCTCGACACACCCTCAACTAGGAACAATTTATAGGATGTACTCTTTGACTACCCTGGCCCCACTAGTGTGATCTCATCATAGTCCCAGTAGTCGAGTACATATCCTAAGGGCTTTATCAACATGTGAGAGCAAGACAGTAAACTAATACAAGTCAACATGTTAAGACAAAGTGAAACCAAATAGCAAACTATCATGTCGAGCAAGAAAGTCCTCTCTATATATATCCAAGCATCCACTATAATATACATCATATGTACAACAATGGCCTCTAAGGCATATATATAACTATCAGATTTCGTGTTGATTATCCATTCATGTTGCATTCATACTAGTTCATCGCATCATATTGGTATATGTAGGTTGTGACGCATTTGTGTGCATGCTTACAATAGCTTTATTAGATGTTACTTACTACACACGAGTTATCAACTCACTCCCGTTGTGCCACAGTATCTTGCAGGTCTGACCCGTCAGCACAGTAGCAGAGGGCATACTTCCTTATTTTGCTTCATTGCATTGACTTGCGGCTTGCTCGTAGGTGGGTTGCGAGGATATTTTTTCCCACCTTGTGTATTATTATCGTATCTAGTATACTCCATCTACCTTATCTACCGTTTTCCACCAGTTGTATATTGGACTAGGCAGTGAAACTGTGAGACAAGTATTTTTGGTAGCTGGTGTCGAGCTTGTTTGAGCCGACTTATATTTGGTTTCCGTTTTCTTTCTTTTAAATATTGGTTTCATTCTTGGATGATATATCTTGCATGTGGTTGTGATTCCGCCGTTTGGCGAAGAGCTAGCTCCCGCTTGGTGATGCCTTTGTTCATTACTTGTTTATATTCATGTTTGTACCCATTTGGGGCCAGTATTTACAAAAGAAACTCTGCCAAAATTTTTATAAAAACTTGGGCTTATTATAAGACTTTCAAAGTGATTTTCTATGTTAACTTAACTTTTAAAAAAGTTTTCCTTCACTCTATTTTCTTTAAATGGTTTATATTTCTGGGCTCTGGCTTACTTAGATTACGTTAAACCTCTAGACGTTGCGTAATTTAAGTGCTAGTCACGTTCCACATTTTCGGGTCGTGACAAAGTTGGTATCTGAGCGTTAGCTTTTACCTTTCTGAGTATAGAATGACTATTGGTAGATGGAGTAGGTGACTTAAGCAGTAACGTAGCATGTGTATGTTCCGCGGCATACATACGATACGATACTCTGCCTAAGTGACCTTAGGATACATATTTGCTTGTATTTCCTTCCTTGATTCCATATATCCTTGATTCGATTGCAATGTCCTTATCAATCATGTTTCTTACTCCAGCCACTATGCCATCGATAACTACGAAGGCCCAGAGGGCTGCCGTCAGAGATGAGTCTAGAGCGGGCTCGTCTGAGGTGAGGACCGACCAGGGCAGTACTCCTATCTCGCATGGACAGATGGATCCACCCTCTATTGATCGTATAGCTAGGCTGGAGGCGAGTATTCGGGATTTGCGCCAAATGATCGGATCCTTGATAGTGATTAGTCGAGCACGGACATATCAGCTCCTAAGTGTGTTTGCAGAGGCCGTGGAGGATTCTTTATGGGCCAATTACATCGCTCTTACCCAAAGGGTCAGCAGCCTTTGTTAGGATGTTTCCGATGTGGGATTCTGGATCACCACATCAGATTTTGTATCGTGAGGCGACAGGGTGAGGCATCAGTCTCACAAGTCACGCTACCACTTTCACCACCTCCTCCGAGCGCATTACCTCCTACGCCTGTTGTTGCTCCATGCCAGATCGATGCCCATAGAGGCCATGGTCATGGCGGTCGTATTCAGAGAAGACGAGTTGGCAGAAGAAGACGACGGCTGGTCGCCGGTAGAGGGCATGACTTAGCTTTTGTGTTGACTCCTCGGGACGTGCAGGCGTCGAACGTTGTTGTGACAGGTATTATTTTAGTGTTTTCTCTCGAGGCGCGTATTTCTTTTGTTGTTTGAACCTGTATCTACGCATTCTTTTGCATCCACACTTTTGTACCTAGGTTTAGTCGAGAGTAGTCCTTGCTAAATCAGCTGCTTGTTGTGATTCTCCCGTAGGTGAGTCTTTTGTTGCTCGACATGTTTTTCGTTCGTGTTTGTTTTGTTCGTTTCGGAGATAGGGATTCTTCTGTCGATTTGACTTTTCTCGATATGTTAGGCTTCTACGTTCTCCTGGGCATGGATTGGCTAGCCACTTGTTATGCATCCGTGGACTGCCGTGAGTAGGCGGTCAGATTTAGTTTTCCGGGTGAGCTAGTTCTTGGTTTTTCAGGGAGACCGTAGCGTCACCCTTCCCAGTTTGATTTCTTCCCTTCGTGCTAGTCATCTCTTGAGGAAAGGATGTTCGGGATTTTTGGTGTATGTTCGTGATGTTAGAGCCGCAGAGGTCCCGTTGGACCATGTCCCGATTGTTAGAGAGTTTCCAGATGTCTTTCCTGATGAGCTGCCTGGTTTTCCGCCAGAGCGCGATATCGAGTTCTGCATTGACTTGATCCCCGGCATGGGGCCTATTTCTATACCGCCTTAGCGGATGGCCCCGGCGGAGCTTAAAGAACAAAAGGATCACTTGCAAGATTTGTTGGATAAAGGGCTTATTTGTCCAAGTGTGTCCCCTTGGGGAGCTCCTGTCCTGTTCGTCAAGAAGAAAGACGGCAGTATGCGATTATGCATCGATTATCGTCAGTTGAATCGAGTGACTGTGCGGAACAGATATCCCTACCTCGCATTGAAGATTTGTTTGATCAGCTCCAGTGTACGGGACATTTCTCGAAGTTTGACTTGCGGTCGGGTTATAATCAGTTGCGGGTTCGGAAGGATTATATTCCAAAGACTGCTTTTCACACGCGCTACGGACATTATCAGTTTTGGTGATGTCGTTCGGGCTCACCAATTCCCCAGTAGTGTTTATGGATTTGATGAACAGTATATTCAGGTCGTTTCGTGATCAGTTTATCATCGTGTTCATTGATGACATCTTAGTATACTCCCGGAGCCGTGAGGAGCACGAACGACATTTGAGGATCACATTGCAAATTTTAAGGGAGCATCAGCTGTTGGCTAAATTCACCAAGTGTGTCTTCTGGCTTGATAGTGTTAGTGATATATGCCCTAGAGGACATTATTGTATCTTACCGGATTGTATATTACTTAATGGGAGCTTGGGATATACACGGATATAGTAACAGTCTTGCTCGAAATGGTAGTATGCTACCTGGTTTGTTTCTACCTCAATATGTGCAAGTGTTTTCTTAGCATATCGCTTATACATATTGGTAGAGACCTTAGGATATTTGCTTGATTACCGACGTTGTGATGGAAGTCATATTAGTGGAGGCTGGGTAGTCTATAAGCACATCCTATACAGGTCCCTAGTCGAAGGGTTATCTAGACGGGGCATCGATACTCCATAGTAGACTAGTGTATACGCTTCTCATCCCAGCAAGGAGATGGTCTGTCCCACAGCCATTAGTATGTCGTACTAGAGATAATATGCAGGTGCTCATTAGGTTATGAGTACACTGGAAAGGACTCGTCGGGAACTGTTGGTGGGTATTATACCTATCGTCGGGTAGCAGTTCCCAGGTGATATTAGTACATCTTAGTTCGTCGACTTGACACTGCTACTTTGCCTCGAGTGTGTTCCCACTGTACTTTGATTACTACCCTACCACGGCTCAAAGGATTCGTGCAAACAGGTTGTAGTTGGGTGCAGTCCCAAAGCACATAGAGGCAGTGGCGGTTAGATAGGATTCGTCTCTCCCAGTATTGGGGGTTGATATCGCGCTGTGTTGGGAAGGGCATCACACAAATTCTTTGGCCAGGGAAAGCGAGATTTACTGGTCGGTACTCCAGTAGTTTCTCAGGGTGTTTTGGGCTACTCTCCGACACGACTTATTGCTCTATTAGGGGTCTGACGATTACCGCCCCATAGGCCCGATATGCGATACTCTTAGACGAACAGACCGGACTGTACGAAGATTGTCACATTAAGGCTCAGTAGGAGTTCGGATGGATTTGCTCATCGGCCTTCTTATCGACAGATACCTGGGTAGTCGTTACGTGCAGCTAGTATCGCTTGCGGCTAAACCCACTACCAGCATACTTTCGAGTCTTTAGAGTCCCACATAGAGGGTTTTCCTGCACCGGGCAAAAGGTGTAGAGGCCTTATGGTTTTACAGCAGGGCTTCGATCCCTTACGTGTACTTGTACACGTATGATGATCGGGCGGATAATACTAGTGGGCTTTTGTTTAAGCCGGATCCTAGTATTATATCGATGAATTATTTTCGTCTCTTGTATTTGTGTTCTTCGAAATGCAGATGCGGGTATGTATATACGGATGAGGGGCATTCTCGTAATTTGATCAGGTTTTCTTCTAGAAGGTAACACCTCATTTAGGGTTTTATTCTATTTGAATAAATGAAATGTGGTGGAGGAAATGAGGTGGAGGCTAGCATTAAGTGAGACATGGTTCTTGGTGACTCATGGCATGACTCACACTTGAGATATTTTCATGCCTGCTTAATATTTTGTGAGATATTTTTATCTCATGAATTATTGCATGCTTGATTATTCTCTACACAAAAGACTTAGCCATTCTCACCCAAAAGGTCCTTCTTCACTAGGTTTTCCTTAAGTGACTTTCTTCTTCATAAAACCCAAAAAGCTCTCATGTGTTGAGAATCCTAGGGTTCCAAGAGACAAATCACTCCATCTTCTCACTCTACACAACCTAGGACATCTAGTTTAGCGAGCTAGATGTCATAGTTATCTCGGATTTGAGGTAGGAGCTTGGACTATAGACTCTCGGGTGGATCGTCTTTGACTCGAGGAGGCCGTCGAGGTTGCCCGATCCGTTTCGATCCTTGGACCTGACGACGAGGTGGAGGACAGCGAAGAAAACCCGAAGGACTTGGTATTGTGAGGTATAACTTCTATCCGAGTAGTAAACCTCATTTCTTGTTAGCTAGTTAGGGTTTAGCAACGATCCTGGAGTTCAAGTCGGTGTTGCGAGATTTAAAAAATCGTTTTTTGAATATTCCACGGACATGCGGGGTGCGCGACATCGACTTACAGTGGTATCAGAGCCTACTAAACCATAGCTAACAGTTTAGACGAAGTGTAAAACTACGAAATCGAAATAACTCCGAAACATCGAGAAAAAACTCCAAGTTTCTGTCAAATTTTCCCGAGCCTCTAAAATTTTTTTAAACAATTGCAGAGTGCTCTACTTCTTGTGAGATGAACACACACCAAAAACGAGGCATTTTCACCTGATTTGGACCGGCCACATTAGCAAAACAACCGGTGTCGCCTTTTTTGTTATGGAGAAATGCTTTGAATTTTGGTATGTGTTCTAGTTTCTTGGATATAGTCTCGGGTGTTGTTTGTTTTTGCCAATTTTGGATATACTGTTATCTTTCTGTGATGGCAATACAGGGTGTTTCGAAGTCATAGTTTTAATGTCGCTTAAAGTTTTAAGTTTTGATATATGTGTTTGGAAACGTCGACTAATTGCTATACGTCGATTAGTCGGGGTTGCACATATCTATGTTGCTGTTCTTGTTGGTTTGTGTATATGAACTTTATTGGATCGTCGTGGATGAAAAGCCGGGTATGTGAGATGAGGGTTTTTCATTCTTTCATTCATTGTAAAATTGAAAAGTGATGTAATATTATTTTGCGGGGCACATACGGGTTGAGATTGTTGCCACCGTTGTATTATTTTCATTTACTGTTTTCTGCTCCTAGGATAGACCCAAGGTGGGGTGCACAAACTATCGGATACTTAGAAGTGCCGAGTGGCCTACTCACTTTGATGAGGAAGGTTGCTTCACTTCGGGTATTTGGCTGGTAGTTTGCCACAACCGTAGGGGTCTGGGGTGGGGTCTGACTATTCATCACGACCGTGGAATCCGTCTTTCGTACAGGCTTAAACGAAATGCAGAGTTCCTAGTATTTCTAATATGTTCATATGTGATCTGGAATGCCTATTATTGCGTCAGACAAATGTTTATTATATATATCTATATAGTAGATGTTGCTTATGTTTTTCACCTGCGCTAGTCCAGCCCCACTCCGGCGTTAGTTAAGTAACCTAACGGTGTTAGACGGGGCCCAGTGGCGAATGCGGATGGCATAAGTGGACGCGGTATTTTCTTCTTTTTCTATGATGATAGATGTTAATGATGGGACTGAATTACATTAATGCAAAGCAAATAAACCAAAGATGAATCGTTGGAACAAATTTTAAAAACCACTCAGTTATTTTAAAACAGGAGAATTTTAAATGCGGAGCTTAAACCGCTCCTTTTAAAAGCTATCAGGTTCCTTCGATTATATCAAGTTCACTACGTTCATGGTTTCGCCAAAACCATTCGTAGCCCTCCGTCATTTCAGTTGAATATTCAGTAGTATTCAAGCTATGTATTTTTATATTCGCCAAGGCATAGTGTTTGGTAGCTGCTGGATATTCATTTGTAGTATAAATAGATGCGTTGGTTTGGGATAGTCGTACTACTATTTTGGCCTTCGTCAAGGGTATGTATGGGTGGGTTCAAATTAACCTGGACAATGACGGGTAAAACTTGATATGTGACTTATGATATGTTGGCCTTCATCAAGGTCATAAGAGCATGGGGCAAAAATCCACATCGGGAGTTTCTAAAGAAACTGAAACTTGCTAGTGCTGCATACCATTTGGAGAGTGATAATGTTGGTAGAATTCCTTGAGGATTATCACACAATGATATTTGGATCCCAATCCTACTATGAGTATCCGCTACTTCTCGGGAGATTTTTCACTTAACGATCAATGCTATAAACCAAGTAGGTGTCTAAAACAGTGTTAGCGGGGCTACGCCTCCAAGGAAAAGAGGTTATTTAATTAAGGAACTTCGCGAAAGCGTCGTAAAACCTCCCTCGAAGTACCGACACTAGCCTGGACGAAAGGTTAAGCAAGTATTGTAGGGCGAGATTAATCCTAACCAATTCTTCTTTTATGGTTTGAGGAAGGATTCAAGAGACAGTGGGAGCCATCCTCTTTAGATAAATTAAAAACCAATCTAAACTTGCAAGAGCATCATGCTGAGTGTTTTCTTCTCTCTCTCCTAATTGCAGTGACCAGGTGACCAGATTAGGTTACAGATAGATAATAAAATGACTGGGTTATACTATATTGACTGGCAAAGGTTTTTCTAGATGTCCATTACCTATGACAAGCTGGACCACCTCATTACTACTCAAAGCCCCTGCCGTCCCAGGTCCAGTTTCTACCGTCGCGGATGTTGATATCCGTAAAACAAGGGAAAAAGACTGTGCGAATGCCAAGTGCATCGTGTTAGCCAAAGTAGATGGTATATACCAGAGGCAGCATGAGAAGATGGACTTAGTTTCCATCTTCCTCCATAACAATGTTTTATATGGAGAGCAATCTCGTATCGCACAATATGAGATCTCGAAAGAATTGCTTCAAGCGGGGTTGGCTGTCGGGTCATCTGTAGGGGACCACGTCCCTACAATGATTAGCTATATTAAAAAGCTCACGGATCTGGAGACTATGTTGGAGAACGAGTCATGTACTGACTGGATTCTACAGTCCCTATCTTCTACTTACGCCCAGCAGAAGAAAGTTATACTTCCAGTTGAGGGCATCCTGAAGGAAACCAGGGAGACACCCGCTCTGCTTATTTAGGAATCTTCCTCTTCTGGATCCAAGGAGAAAGACAAGGATGAGTAGAAGAATGTCTCCACAAAGCCGATAAGCGGTGTCAGTAAGGTTGAAGGAAAAGGCAGGGAAAAAGTTTTGGTAGTAGGGAAGGAGGGATGTTCCTATTGTCACGGGAAAGGGCATTGACAGAAGGGATGCAGGGCTTGGAAAGCCAGAATCAAGGATCCGAAGCATGTTGTGGCTTTGACTTCGGGTGTGTTTGTGATTGAAAACCGTTTGTCAATTAAATTTAATTCCTGGGTACTAGATGTCGATTATACCCTACGCTTTTGCGGTAGGCTCTATAATGTATGCGATGTTGTGTACCAGACCAGATGTTGCTTACGCACTCAGCGTGGTAAGCCGGTATCAGTAAAACCCAAGGGAGAAGCACTGGATAGAAGTAAAGAACATTCTTAAGTACCTGAGAAGGACTAAGGAGATGTTCTTGGTGTATGGCGGAAAAGACCTCCAGATCGAGGCCTTTGCAGACTCCAGCATCCAGAGTGATAAGGATGACTCCAAGTCCATGTCGGGTTATGTCTTTACCCTCAGTGGAGGGGCAGTCTGTTGGAAGAGCTCCAAGCAAGACACCATTGCAAACTCGATGATGGAAACGGAGTAGTTCGCTGCAAGAGACACCGCAAAATAGGCAGTCTGGATGAGGAAGTTCTTAATTGAACTTCAGGTGGTTCCTTCCATTTATTGGTCCAATACTCTAGTATTGTGACAACATACGGCGCTATAGCCATAGGGAAGAGCCCAGTGTAAGGCTATGCTAGCGCCCCGGCCATCAATCCGGGTTCAAATGCGGAAAAAAAACTTTAAAAACCCGACGCGAACGGAACCCAATTCCCGGATCGAACCATTAACCCTATACGAGCAAAATGAAAAGGAGTTTAGAGAGGTTATACCGATCGATCCGTGTCCTTCGGTCTTCAACCTATGTCCTAAGCTTGTCGCGGCTTCCTCGATCAAGTTCGTTCTCCGTTCTCCCTCGTCGAAGACGATCCATTCGAGAATTCTTAATACGGGCTCCCGCTTCAAAACCGAAGCAGCTCGGGCATCCAGTTTGCTAGCCTAGATGCACAAGATGAAATAGAGAGAGTGTGTGAATACTTTGTCTCAATACACCCATCGATTCTCAACTCATGATAGGGATGGGTGGAGGTTGAAGAAGATGCCCATGGAGGAAAGTGTGAGCTCAAGCAAAGAAGCAAGTGAATAAAATGGCTTAGTTATTGTGTAAGATATATTGAGAGCTCATTTTTTCACTCAAGAAAAATCCCTTGGCCACAAAAGAACAGCCCTCTCTCTCCACAAATATCCCACACAATAATCATGGCCTCAAAAACAATCCATGTCACAATAAATGATCACTAGACCAAATACCATGAGTCACCAAGTGCATGCACCATCAAATAAATGCACAAGGCCAAAACTTAACCTCACATTTTCCTCCAATTAAACATTTATAGTAAATGTTTAATCCAACAAAAAGAAATGGCATCAACTAAAGAAATCTTGTAACGAATTACGAGAATACCCCTCATCCGTATATACATACCCGCATCCGTATTCCGACTGAATACGAATACAACGAGACGAAAGTAATCTAACAATATAATACTAGGATCCGGCTTAAACCAAAGCCCACTAGTATTATCCGACCGATCATGATCCGTGCACAAGTGCACCTATATGATCGAACCCTACCATAAAACTGATTGAAAGAGTTTTAGTTACCGCAATCGAGACGGTGTCGCTTCGCAGCTAGCCGCTTGAGCACGTGTCGTCCGTAGGGAAATGGTAGTATGTTCGTTCTTATTTTAGACGAGTCAATAAAGAATGTATATGTTTGTGTTTGATTCTATCCTAAGTGTTTGTATTTTATGTTCAAATAAGCTTGTTAAGGTTAAGGATGGTTAGTAGAGTTAGGATTAGTCTTGTGCTTCTCTTTTGCCATTCTTAAAACGGTGTTGGGATAATCGAAAGTAGCGGGGATTAGGAGGACAAAGGAATGGGATTTGCGAGTTTAAGCGATCTTTCCAACGCTAAATCCATTCCTTGTGCCCCTTGTCTGTCCGCTAAATACGCTTATCCCAACCCTCGGCCAAACACCCGCAACCATGTATCCAATTAAGTCACAACTACATGTCACGTTGTAGTGTGCTTAAAGGACTTCGCTACTTAGGTCGCGATTACATGTCACGTATAACGTGCCTAAGTAAGGGGGTTGCGTTTGTTTGGTCGGGGTTCATTTCAAGATGTTTGGCGAAGAAAAGCACAAGGGATTTCTCCGTCCCTCATACCACCTTCCTTAGCCTTAACAAATGGGAAATTATCCACACATTATAAAAGAAAAGAAAACAAAACAAGAAGGAAGAAAAGAGAGATAAGGAAAATACGGTTTTACAAATGGTGCAAGCTAACTCTTGGGTCCTCACCTAAGCAAGAAACTCCATCGAAATATCATCGCTTGAAAATAATACGGATAAGAGAAGAGAAGGAAAAGAGCAAGAAAAGAAATAACAACAACTAATTAACAACAAGAATTAAAATTACAATATAAGATAATAAAATTACAAGACAATAAATAAAAGAGACAAGATAATAAAAAAAAACCTCATCTTCATTTCATCATCCACTCAATACTCTCACTACATTTTAATGGAGGAAGACATGAAGAAGAAGAAGAGCTAAACTAAATCCTAAAAAAAAGAGGTGGGAAAAGAAGACCCTTGGCTTGGCACAAAACTGGGCTATTTATAGGCTGAGTGCTGAAACCCTACGGCAATATTCTCTGCCCAAATGAAATGACCAAAACACCCCAAAAGTATCTTCTGGCAGCGAGTTAACTCGGCCTCGGAACCGCCACATAAGTGGCCAATTGGCCGCGGTTCCGCGGTCATGTGGTGTAAGTCTACGGTAGCGCCCCGGCCGTCTACAGACGCCAAATGCGGAACAAAAACTTTTAACTGGCGCTATCGTATACTTTAACCCGGATCTGCCATTATTGCTAAACTAACAAACTGTAAAGTGTGTAGAAAGGTTATACCGAACGATCTGAGTCCTTCGTTCTTTAACCATCATCCCACGCTCCGTTGCGGCTTCTCCGATCTCGTCGATCTCCGATCTGCTCGTCCAAGTGGCACCACGTCACTGATTCTTTAAACGGGCTCCCGCCTCTGACTCGAGGCAACTCAGTCGTCATGTTTGCTAGAAGAGACGACCAAGATTGATGTAGAGAATGAGTAGATAACTTTTTCTCACTTCGTCCAAATCCGTGGACGATCGGTTAATGAAGTTGCCACTCGAATCGGGTGATGGAATGAAATGAGCTGTGAAATTCCATGCACCCCAAATACTATCATAATCTTTTAATAAATGAATCAAGTATACAAATGAGAGAGGGGAGGGGCCGACCATATATAGATGGAGGGAGGTGAGTGTAGGAGAGGGGAGAGTGACCACAAGAGAAAAGATCAACCACAAATATCCTTCATGCAAACAAAACCGCATTAATGCAAATGGTGATTCATTAACCTAGTCACCATTGCATTAATGGCTCCATTATTACACTAATGACTCACCATGCCAAGTCACCCTTTCTAGAACCTTCTAGAAGCATGACTCACCCTCATCCAAGAAAAGTTAAATCCGTCTTTAACCGAATGTTAAAAGACGGCTGATAGAAAACTGGAAACTGGAAACTTCCAAAAGTGATCCTGCAACGACTTTCAGGATAACCCCGTAACTGTATAAATATACCCGCATTTGTATTACGACCGAATAAAAATGCAACTGAGACAAAGATATTATACCTACTCAATATAATACTCGGATCCGGCTTAAACCAAAGCCGACCAGTATCATCTGCCCGAAAAATAGCACGTGCGTAAACGCACGTGCATTTTCCGAATCCTGCCATAAAACCATACGGCTTCTACAACGTTTCGCCCGAACTTGGGAAATTGTCTGTGGGGGACTCTAATGACTCGTCAGTACCCTGGCAGTGGGTTTAACCACAAACCGTCAGCGGCACTAGCTATGCGTAACGGCTGCCCATGGACTGACCTTAAGGGAGGCCGATGAGCGAACTCATCCGGAAACCCTACTGACCCTAACAGTGACAATGTATATACAGTCCAGTCCGTTCGTCTATGAGTATCGCATATCTGCCTAGGGGGCTAGTAACGTCAGACCCCCAATAGCAGTATAAGTCGTGTCGGAGTGTAGCCCAATAACACCCTGAGATACTACTGGAGTACCTACCAGTAAATCTCCTTCCATGGCTATGGACTTTGTGTAATGGCTCTCCTAGACACAGCACAACCTCGCCCCTAAAACCGGGAGAGACGAATCCCCTGCCGATCCGCTCACCTGCCTCCATATAGCTCAGGACTGCACCCAAAAACTACCTGTTTGCACGACTCCTTTGAGCCGTGGTAGGGTAGAAATCAAAGCACAGTGGGAACTCACACGAGACAAATGACGACCTCAGGTCGATGAACTAACCTGTACACATGTCACCAGGGAACTGCTACCTGACGATATGTATAATACCAACTGGCAGGTTCCCGGCGAGTCCTGTCCGGTGTACTCATAACCCAATGAGCACCTGTATACATCTTAGGTGATCCAACTGACACCAGTGGCTTGTGAGACCGGCCACCGCCCCTCGTCGGGGTCTCGACTGTACACACTAGTCTACTCCGGAGTATCGATGCCCTGTCTCGAAACTCCCACGACTAGGGACCACAATTAAGGATATGCATATAAACTACCCAACTCTCACGTATATGATCGCCATCATACTATTGGTAGTAAAGCAAGATCCTAAGGGCTCTATCAAAGTGTAACATGTAATCAGTCACCTGAACATGTACACGACTGATAAAGGTAAACCAGATAGCATAATATCATCTTGAGTAAGACTGTCCTACCGGTATAGGTCCTCCGCAATCATTGCAATCACGTACCTGCGATCCAATAATTGACTCTGAGGGCACTATCTCCAACAATCTCCCACTTGCACTCAAGGCTAATTATTGCAATGTCGACTACTCACAGCCCGTGTGAAACCGAACATCCAACTCCTCTACTAATCAGTTTCACAAAGCCCGTTTGTAAAACTATTGTGTTCGAGAAATAGCCTCAGTGAGTGGATCCGCCTAGATGTTTCTTTCTATATCTCTCTTAATCTCAAATTCGTGGAGAAAGCCATCTCCCGAATCGAGTAATACCTGTCTTAGAATATGTCTGGATATCTGATGGGACCTAGTTCATAAATGAACTCCAAATCCAAACTTCTTAGACTGTATCGATCACTGAACCTAATCAGTATCCGGCACCATGCCATCCACAGTATCCTCTTGGACCACCTGTCCAAAATACTATTCCTCATCAGAGGGAAAACTATAACTCTGACAATCACTCTGTCAACCATGTCACCTTTGAAGCCTGGAATGATAATCGTCTCCCGAAGGAGGCTGCTGTCATCAAATCCGTAGAACATGTACTTATGTTCTAAAACTGCTTCCTTATGTTTCTCCAAGATTGGATTAATACAAACTTATTGCATCTAGTGTAAAACCAACATCTGGTGTGGTACTTGACATCTCATGATTGACTCAATTGCCTAAGCAAGTGATCTGCCAATCATGCACATCCCTTTCCACTTTAGTCTGTAAGACACCTTTAGAGAGGGTGACTCCATCACCTGCAGGTACACCACCATGCTAGGAGTCATCTATTCTAAAAGCTATTAGAATACTGTTAAAGTACCCACATTGGGAAACTACCCAAATCCAGATCTAAAACCGTAGATCTAGAAACCAGAATGTCAAATATTATATCCATATCCTGTCTGGAGAAACAACTATGTGACGACCACAGTACAACCGATCGTAGTATAGGAATTTTACTTCCTACTCTGTGTATGTCATCCAGATACCATGACATCACACCCTACTACCTTCTTAACAGATCCATCCTCTATTCTGATTGAAGTCAAACCCATGACTGTCACATCAAAATTAGATGATCTATCTCCGCTATAACTGCTCTAGTCTATAAATAGACATAAGCTACTTGCCCACTATGCTTCTGCTGCTCCCACTGACTACGAAAACCCTCCTACCGGGTCTCATAGCCTGGAACAATAGTAGTGTCAAGTTTGGGTAGATAAGAACCTCCCTGTCACCGTCCTTGAGGCTACCGGAGTACCTCTCGGGTGTCTGAGGTTACCCATCATATCTACGGAGTGGCTATTGGAATGTCAAACCTGATTGAATATATAGGTCCTATTAAATTTTCCGTAATCGTTCGTGGTTCTGGAATCACTTCCATTTCTACCATACTCCCACTACTGTTTTCTGAAAAAGATCCATTTTACTAAAACTGTGGCGAGTCAAGAACAATATCACTATTGATCTTCCAAATGGTAGAATATCAACCCTCGTCATAGCCAGGTTCAACCCACAAACAGCCATTACAGAAACGTGCCCTGAGTTATCCAGAGTCTGGTTTTAAGCATAAGCTGGACAACTCCCCGTACCTTAATTTCTGTTAAGGTACGATCTATTCTATATCCAATATAGAAACTTTGGCACTAATTTAATTGGAACCAGATTCAAATCATGCAACTGTCTCCAGTGCATATCAACTTAATGGAAAGAGGCTAATCAGCATTACTCAACTGAGGAATCCATCCAATTATGAGTAACCTGAAAGAGAAACACGTTTCTCAAAACCATCACTATCATCTGAATACCAATCACAAGAATCTACATCTTCGATCTCTTTGAAGAATCCCGATACTTGTGACACCTGGTTCTCTACTTTATTCTTATACCCACAACTTCTCAAAACTTAGACCTTGTATTTCTACGAAACACTTGTCTAAATACTAGAGAAGTTATAAGTAAACAGAACATAGTACGAGGACCTACCCCTTTGTCCTGATGGACACTGGACAACATACAATACTCTGTATAAGTCCGCTGAGTTGAAAAACTCAAAACCTGTGCGTTGTAGGTGGAAAACTGTACCCTGGCGATTTCCTCAAATATCACCAATTACAACGAATTCCGATATAATGAGGATGATCACCTAATTCCCAATAACTTACTCCCACTCATCATCTGTAAAACCATACAGATAAGAGAATGAAACCAGGTAAATACATACCCTTGGAGTAAGTATCTAATCGGGAAAACAGTTTTCCTTTAACAATGCTCTGAAACATGAAAATGTTTCGTAGGGGTATCCTGGTATTCATAGTAATGCCTCTTCCATAATCCAGTTCATGACTTCAACCGTATATCTCTTTGCCATCTCTCTAAATCCCTTTATTTAAGTCATTACCTTCTGTACACCATCGTTAGGCTAAATGGTTTTCTTCCTTCCCTACCGTTCGGCACTAGCCTATGGTTTGGAAGAAGACTATCCAGTAAGCATAATAGGTGTACCCTCCTAAACCAAGGAGTACTCGTATCTTGAGAGAAGGTGATGGTAAAAGACATCTGAATAATACCTTATTCTTTTAAAGGTGAAATAGGAGTGGCGATGAAGTACGCGGTTTGGTCGTGAATGATAACAGTCGCAATTTACTTTGCCCTCTTTCTAATCCCTTTATTTTGTCTTTACATATTACCTTCTGCACACCCTATTTAGGCTAATTGGTTTTCTTCATTCCCTACCTTTCGGCACCTGCCTATGGTTTGGAATAAGACTATCCAATAAGCGTAATAGGTGTACTCTCCTAAACCAAGGAGCCCTCGCAACCTGAGAGAAGGTGATAATAAAAGACAACTGAATAAACCAATTCTATTTCTCCTGAACCAGGATCCATCCTCGAAGAAGTTCCTTTGAGTTCGTATATAACCATACGATGGATCTATCCAATGGAAGTGGATATCCGTAGTAAAATGGGTGTTCTGAGAAATTCAAAGGGTAAAAGAAGGAGTGGCAATGACTTATGCAACTCAGACAATCCAAAAGCCAGTATTTTAAGAAGGTTCGGTCAACCTGGTCACTGAGTCAAAATCTAGGGTCGGTCAAAGGTCGCTGCCAAAGAGAGAGAGAAAAGAAACACTCTGCGTGCACTCTAACCTAGATCAGAATGGTTATCACTTTATCTAATCCGGAAACCTCCCACTGTCCTGTCAAATTCTCCTCCAAACCAGAAAGAAGAATCAATCGGGATCACCCAAAGAG
This sequence comes from Agapanthus africanus, assembly GCA_030015575.1. Classification (NCBI taxonomy): domain Eukaryota; kingdom Viridiplantae; phylum Streptophyta; class Magnoliopsida; order Asparagales; family Amaryllidaceae; genus Agapanthus; species Agapanthus africanus. Next base: position 361,848,532 of record JASDDO010000012.1, read on the forward strand.
TAAACTAACTCATCAGTGGGAATCGGGATCCAACTCTCATCGCATGATAACGTGATGGAATGCATCCACGTTACTCATACTCCAGAAGGTATGCGCATACTTGGCAAGTTTCAGTTTCTTTAGAAACTCCCGATATCATTTATGCCACATGCTCTTATGACCTTGGCGAAAGTCAACAAATCATAAGTCACATGTCAAGTTCTGCCCGTCATTATCTTGTTAATTTGAACCCTCCCGTACATACCCTTGACGAAAGCCAACAAGGTAATACGACTGTCCCAAACTAACTCATCTATCTATGCAACAAATGAATACCCAGCAGCTACCAAACACTATGCCTTGACGAAAGCCAACAAACATAGCTTGAATACTAATAACCATCCATAAGAAACGACGGAGGGCTACGACTGGTTTTTGGCGAAAAACCTTTAACGTAACGAACTTGATATCGCTGAAGGAACCTGATAGCTTTTTTAAAATATAGTGGCGAAAACCTTTTTCTAAAGAGGTCACTCCCGGAAAAGGGATCTCGGCTCTTTCCTCGTGGAATGAGGTGCAGGATATTCCACTGAATACCGCTATGCAAAGCAACTTGTAATCGACTATAGTGAAGTTATTACCCTGACGCAAACTTCTGCCCAAGGGGTCAGTCCCGGTGATGGGATATCGGCCCTTGCCCCGTCGAATGAGGTGCAGGATATTCCACTGAATACCTCTATGCCTAACAAAAGGAAACGTCTTTGCAATAACACCTTTCAAATTTGTTCCAACAACTATAAATAGGTTTGCTTTACTTTGCATTGATCAGAATCAACGCAGTCCCATCAATCGATCACACCAGAAAAGAACGAAAATAAAATGTACGTATATGCCATCCGCATTCGTCACTGGGTCCTGTCATCACCCGTTAGGTTACTTAACTAACGACAGAGCGGGGACTGGACTAGCGCGGGTGTAAAACATATACAACATCTAATAGTATATAAACCAATATACAATAATCGCTCCAGGCGTGATAATATGCAACATTACAGAAAAGTAATAAGTATCACAGAACAATACAGATAATCTGGGATCCCCGAGTTTCACAGAGCCGCTGCTGAAACTCGACGTTCCCCTGTCGTGTGGATAGCCTGTGCAATGAAACCTAGACCCCTACGGGTGCGGCAAGTTACCCGCCAAAACCTGAAGCGAGGTAGCCCCCTACAGCATAGTGAATGGACCACCCAGCACTTCACGGAATCCGGTAATCTTGGGCACCCCTCCTTGGGTCAACCTGTACCCCCTACGAGTGCGGCGAATAGTCTGCCAATTCTAGAGTGGGGCCCCTCTGCCTCTCAAAGCCATGAGATGCGGACCCGTTGCCTCTCCAGAACTCGGCTATCCGTGCACTCCGTCGCGGGGCAAAACCTAGTACAGTAATGAAAAATAGTACAACAGGTACAACGATCGCAACCTGGTCGTGCCCTAAAAGAATATTATACAACAGGCAGTGACGGCAGTCCACAAGTTGGACGCTCGCCCCGCAATATCAAATGTACAAATAAACACAAACTGCACTACCATTGCACACTACTATGCACCACGACAAATCCGCAACATCACAGCACAACACAGAACATCAACGTGAATGTCTTGTTCGCAAACCCGTCTAAAAGAACTATAGCAATCGGACGCGGTTTACCGATCAAATGACATTCCCGGTCGGAGATATAATGTAAGCACTGTAAACTAACGTGTTTAAATTTCGATCGACTAAATATCACAAAGTGGGCCCCATGAACAACTGGTGAACAGTAACAAAATCTGGGCCCAAAAGATATATACCAAAAACCCCAAATTCCAGAGGAGAAAACACTGTACAAATTTGGAAGCATGATTCAATAGAATGGCCGCGGATGCACGGCCAAACCATGGGTTTGGCCGCGATTCCGCGGCAACATAGTCGAATCACTTGCTCAAATTTGGTCGGTGTGCTTCTACAACCCTGCACAACTTTCTGTGATATGTAGAATAATTTTAGGACATCATTTAAAATCTACAGAAACTATGAAATTGGAAAAATGCGGTTTTTGATTTCAGGTTCGATCGATATTTTAAACACGTTAGCACAAGTTAGTATAGCAAAATGGTGAGGCTCTGATACCACTGTAAGTCTACGGTAGCGCCCCGGCCGTCTACAGACGCCAAATGCGGAACAAAAACTTTTAACTGGCGCTATCGTATACTTTAACCCGGATCTGCCATTATTGCTAAACTAACAAACTGTAAAGAGTGTAGAAAGGTTATACCGAACGATCCGAGTCCTTCGTTCTTTAACCATCATCCCACGCTCCGTTGCGGCTTCTCCGATCTCGTCGATCTCCGATCTGCTCGTCCAGGTGGCACCACGTCACTGATTCTTTAAACGGGCTCCCGCCTCTGACTCGAGGCAACTCGGTCGTCAAGTTTGCTAAAAGAGACGACCAAGATTGATGTAGAGAATGAGTAGATGACTTTGTCTCACTTCGTCCAAATCCGTGGACGATCGGTTAATGAAGTTGCCACTCGAATCGGGTGATGGAATGAAATGAGCTGTGAAATTCCATGCACCCCAAATACTATCATAATCTTTTAACAAATGAATCAAGCATACAAATGAGAGAGGGGAGGGGCCGGCCATATATAGACGGAGGGAGGTGAGTGTAGGAGAAGGGAGAGTGACCACAAGAGAAAAGATCAACCACAAATATCCTTCATGCAAACAAAACCTCATTAATGCAAATGGTGATTCATTAACCTAGTCACCATTGCATTAATGGCTCCATTATTACACTAATGACTCACCATGCCAAGTCACCCTTTCTAGAACCTTCTAGAAGCATGACTCACCATCATCCAAGAAAAGATAAATCCGTCTTTAACCGAATGTTAAAAGACGGCTGATAGAAAACTGGAAACTGGCAACTTCCAAAAGTGATCGTGAAACGACTTTCAGGATAACCCCGTAACTGTATAAATATACCCGCATTTGTATTACGACCGAATACAAATGCAACTGAGACAAAGATATTATACCTATTCAATATAATACTCGGATCCGGCTTAAACCAAAGCCGACCAGTATCATTTGCCCGAAAAATAACACGTGCGTAAACGCACGTACATTTTCCGAAACCTGCCATAAAACCATACGGCCTCTACAACGTTTCGCCCGAACTTGGGAAACTGTCTGTGGGGGACTCTAATGACTCGTCAGTACCCTGGCAGTGGGTTTAACCACAAACCGTCAGCGGCACTAGCTATGCGTAACGGCTGCCCATGGACTGACCTTAAGGGAGGCCGATGAGCAAACTCATCCGGAAACCCTACTGAGCCTAACAGTGACAATGCATAAATAGTCCGGTCCGTTCGTCTATGAGTATCACATATCTGCCTAGGGGGCTAGTAACGTCAGACCCCCAATAGCAGTATAAGTCGTGTCGGAGTGTAGCCCAATAACACCCTGAGATACTACTGGAGTACCTACCAGTAAATCTCCTGCCATGGCCATGGACTTTGTGTAATGGCTCTCCTAGACACAGCACGACCTCGCCCCCAATACCGGGAGAGACGAATCCCCTGCCGATCCGCTCACGTGCCTCCATATGGCTCGGGACTGTACCCAAAAACTACCTGTTTGCACGACTCCTTTGAGCCGTGGTAGGGTAGAAATAAAAGCACAGTGGGAACTCACACGAGACAAATGACGACCTCAGGTTGATGGACTAACCTGTACACATGTCACCAAGGAACTGCTATCTGACGATATGTATAATACCAACTAGCAGGTTCCCGGCGAGTCCTGTCCGGTGTACTCATAACCCAATGAGCACCTGTATAGATCTTAGGTGATCCAACTGACACCAGTGGCTTGTGAGACCGGCCACCGCCCCTCGTCGGGGTCTCGACTGTACACACTAGTCTACTCCGGAGTATCGATGCCCTGTCTCGAAACTCCCATGACTAGGGACCACAATTAAGGATATGCATATAAACTACCCAACTCTCACGTATATGATCGCCATCATACTGTTGGTAGTAAAGCAAGATCCTAAGGGCTCTATCAAAGTGTAACATGTAATCAGTCACCTGAACATGTACACGACTGATAAAGGTAAACCAGATACCATACTATCATCTTGAGTAAGACTGTCCTACCGGTATAGGTCCTCCGCAATCATTGCAATCACGTACCTGCGATCCAATAATTGACTCTGAGGGCACTATCTCCAACATGTGGGGGAATTGGGATGTCGTTTTTCTCATGGTTTCTTGTGTTGCTCTCCTATGTTGTTCTACATACTCCAAATTGCAAATTGCTTCAACAATTTCTTCAGATCTGCAACAGTCCAAAGTGGCATCAAACATAATACTTTTGACCTCATCTCCGTCGAGCTCCGTGCACCCATTGATTCTTGTGCTGCCCCTCTCGTGCTTTGTGCTTGTCCGAGACATGAATGACCACTGTCATATGTCTTGTCTCTGGAACTGGTACGCGGCACTGGATGGATACGGATGACCGAAACTCGGCTTTTATCTGTTGGTAACAGATGTTCTGTATTTTGGGGTAACAGGGGAGATTTTGTATCATTTGCGTTATTTTGGACTAGGAACCTGTAGCCTGTAAATATATAACAAACACGGATTAAAAGCACCTACCTATAAACAAACGAGCATAAGAATGGGCGATAAAAAATGCAATATTCTGATATGAACAAATACCGCCAAACTTAACTTTTGCTTGTCCCGAGCAAAACCAATTATTCACAAAAAAGCCTAACCTCACTTTCGCAGGGAACGCGATTGCATTGAGATCGTGCAACAAGCCGTTAAACCTTTAGGTGTCCCTAGTAGGAGGAGTGTTGTCTCCTGAGAGTTTTCAGCGGATTACACCCACAAAATCCCATCAAGCTAGTGTCATAAGTTAACATCGATTCTACTCCTACAGTTTAGTATCTAGGTTAGAAACTCTATTATCCTATGTTAGAAATATTCTCCCATTATGTTTCACACCTCCTATCTATTTAACCTTAGATCCTATACGTTCCAAAAATGTTTAGAAAGATGTTGGTATCTCCTGAGTTTTCCTTCTAAAGTGCGGTCTTAAATGAGGGATTTTTTTATCAACTTTACAAAAATCATAAGTCTTATTCTTTATTTCTATCTTTTTTCCAAATATCGATTGTATACCCCTACGTGTGTGTATTATTTCAACACTACACTTGAGAATTCAATTCAAGCTATAGTACCTTTGCCCTAATACCTAATACTACTTCTTTTCATTAAATGATGGACGGTGCTGCTCACACACCTTTCATGCGACTGTTAATGCTTCTTGAGGCACTAACAGCCGATACTGAATGTGTAAGCTTAAAGCGTAAATAGCAGTTTTCGGGTCTTGACTTTATTTATTTATTTTTCTTTTCTTTATTTTTCTTTTTCAAGATCAGATATATTTTCAATATGCTCTTTTAGTGTTTAGCTTTAAATACCATTTTTTTCTTTTATACTAGGTTTTCATGCAAGAGAATTTCTAGGTATCCTCTACTATCCCAAGTTTCAAGGTGCGAGTATGTGCAGTTTGTATGGTATATACTTTGTAAATTTGGATTCAAGAATAGAAACTATTTTTCAGACCTATCCTTCAGTAAAGCTTCAATACTTTCCCTTCATTTCGACTTAACTCAAGAACTGAACTCAAGATTACTTATTTCTCAAAAAAAAAAACTGTAAGGACGTATATTTACCAAGGTTAAACAGAAGAAGGGTTATTTTTAGGGTTTTCAATTCCTAAGCCTAGGATTTAGTTATTTCTAACGTATCAACTAAACTATCGGAATAAAAATCTAAGTTACCCTACTAGCTAACTTGACAACAAAGTTTTTATATTTTTGTAAAAGTTTTCGATTTTTGTGGGTTTTTAATCAGGTATGGAAATGAAAAATATACAAATGAATGCAAAGGAAGAAAGCTTACCAAGCACACCACCAAACATAAACTTGACAGTGCCCTCACTGTTAGGCTACACCAAGAGGGTCAAAATTGTCGGCGTTCCCTAAAAGAAAATTTTATACAAAACAAAAAGCAAACCAAATATATATATACAAAAAGGTTCCCCCCCAAACTTAAGCGAAACAGTGTTTCCACTGTTTAAGTGTTAAAGTTCATAGTTAGGTGGAGAGAACAAAGTATCAAGCTATTCAAGGCCTTACACAGGCCAAAAGTTAGCACCAACCATTCAAAAATCTTATCGAGATAAGGCCCGTGTTGGTGAAAGAATACAATGAGGAAAGAAATGGAGAATATGCGAGACCGTATGGGGATAGAGGTGGTATACGGTCTCGCTGGAGGAGAAGAATTGCGGAAAGGGAGAAAGAAGTAGAATACACACTTGATGGTGAAAACGGAGTGAATAAATTAACACAATTTGTAATGACCGATGTGTAAAAAGAGATTGTGCTAATCTATCAACCCGTCGAGAAATGGAGTCAAATCCCTCAAGATTCGTGAGAAAACATGGGTATGCCGAACTTGGTAAATCAGACACTGGAAATGAAAGTGATACGGTTTCTTGCAAGGTCGAAACGATGAAGGGAAGTGATCTAGGAAGGGTATCGGTTAAAGGCTCGGGAGCGTATACACAGTCAGTGGAAGGGACAGGATGAATTGGAAAATCCGACTCATCAAGTAAAACTGGTTCATTCTCAAAACTATCCTCAATATTCTCCTCAAAACACAGCTCATCCATGCAATTCTCATCAAAATCAAGACGCATATGAAGTTCAGGAAAAACATTTAATGACTCGGGATGATGAATTGGAGAGAAAAACTCAGCCAAATCCGTATCCAAAATATTCCCAGAGTCAATATCCTCAATCAAGTGAAAATCAATTTTCTCAGACACCTCATCAAAAGCATGGATATTAATCAATTCAGGTTCTAAGATGGAGGTGTAGAGGTCAGAAAGGTTGGGTGCGGTTTCACTCGAAAGGGACCCTTCATAATCGGGTAAATCAAACACTACAAAGTCGCACAACTCATTAAAAATTCTATCTTCAATTGATAGGTCATTTGGGATACAAGATAGACTTTCAAAACCGGAGTTGTGGGATTCAATTTGGGACGGGTAGGTTTGATTTGGAAGGGTGTACAGCTCACTCTCTTCACTCAAATTCACAGCCTGTCCTACCACCGCATCATACATTGGAAAATATGGAGCTAGTTGGAAACTAGGTACCGGGTCAGTAGGTTGTATGAGGGCGGCCATGGACGCATTCAAATCCATCATCTGTTGGTACGACGCTACCTGAAAGTCTTCCAATGACTGTTCCAGACTAGTTGTGAAGGGGTTTCAGTAAAAGATTCAAACTCGTTTGGATACTGGAAACTCCCAAAAGGCTGTTCCGAAGCAATGTCTAGGGAAGGTGCAAAAGTTGGGTAGGATGGATAGGAATTTAATGGTTGGACAGGGGTAGGATCAACATACGGATAAGATGGTGAATGGAATTGTTGATCCAAAGAATTCGCAGTGATGAAAGGAGTGAAAGATCGGTTACGGGATTGTTCAATATGTTCAGCAAGAGACATAGGTCTCGGAGTTACAACTGGACTCTCAAAAGGGGTATCAACGTAAGAAGGTGGGGTAGGTTAAAATGGTTGATACAAAGGGGGTTGCGGAGTCCAGTTGTTTGTCCTAGACGCATCTATCCGATCTTTCGAAGAGATTTTTGGCATGGAGGGATCATTCGACGTTCGGCCAAAGTAAGTGCCGTAGGAAGTTATGTCTGGTTGTGGGTACCAAAGTTCGGCAAGAGTTTTGCGAGGTGGGGTACCCATGTTAGAAGAGTGAAAAGGTAGGAAGGGAGAGAAGTGCTATATATGTTTCTTTTGTTTTTTTATAAAAAAAATGTTTGATTTTGGAGTTTAAAAAAATTGTTTGCTTGAAAGAATACGGAATTATGGGACTAAACTTTACATATGCACAATCACAATCACAAAATGCCCAAACAATCACCTAGAGATAGGGTCTTTAAAGTCCAACTAGACCGCTCCTAGACTGCCAAGCGACAAGTTTCAGGATAACCCCCAAATTGCCTCTTCACTGCCAATTGTGGCCAGGTAAGCACAAGTGAGGGAAGGAGGGTTCCGCTCATGAATCACCGTGAGACGGGCCTTTTAAAATTACCTCCTCACTTGTCTAGCGTAGGCACCACAAAGTCAAGTTTAGATAAACGACCGATTCCCCGCAACCTTCACTTGTCCTAAATGAGCGCGACAAGTCCTTATTGGTTTGGTCTAGATATTTTTTATTAACTCAAGATGATGCATATGCAATTAGTGATTTGTGGGGTCTTAGGAAGGGTGATGAAATCCCCACCCAATCTGAATTGGTGTTATAGCCCCTTAATGTCCATATTAGTATATGTAAAGCGTGTCAACAAACAAAAATCTAAAACAACAAAAAATTTATTTTTGCGGCGGCGCAATTTTGTGCAAAGAAACCTGCATGAAATACAGTTAAGTGGAGTTTACAGAGGAGATTAGAAGAAAGAGAAGGGGTCAAAAAAATTGGGGTCAAAAACCCACAATAGGACCGCGTAACCGCCGCTAAACTCCCTCTTTGACCGCGGTTCCGCGGTCAAATTACTGAGTTGGCGCCTGAAACTTTGGTCAATGCACGTGCCTTTCTCTGTATACCCTAATAAAAACCTCTGTTTATTGATTCACTTGCTGTAATTGCTCCAGATCGCCTGCACACTTGCACAAAAATATTAAAGATAAAAAGAAGATTATTTATTATATTTATAATTTTATATATATACAAAAATAATATTAACCCGAATAACAAGAAAGAAAATACGGCAACGGGCTCCCACTTCAAAACCGAAGAAACTCGGGCATCCAGTTTGCTAGCCTAGATGCATAAGATGAAGTAGAGAGTGTGTGAATACTTTGTCTCAATACACTCATGGATTCTCAACTCATGATAGGGATGGGTGGAGGTTGAAGAAGATGCCCATGGAGGAAAGTGTGAGCTCAAGCAAAGAAGCAAGTGAAGAAAATGGCTTACTTATTGTGTGAGATATATTGAGAGCTCATTTTTTTCACTCAAGAAAAATCCCTTTTCCACAAAAGAACAGCCCTCTCTCCACAAATATCCCACATAATAATCATGGCCTCAAAAACAATCCATGTCACAATAAATGATCACTAGGCCACATACCATGAGTCACCAAGTGCATGCACCATCAAATAAATGCACAAGGCCAATACTTAACCTCACATTTTCCTCTAATTAAACATTTATACTAAATGTTTAATCTAACAAAAAGAAATGGCATCAACTAAAGAAATCTTGTAACGAATTACAAGAATACCCCTCATCCGTATATACATACCCGCATCCGTATTCTGACTGAATACGAATACAACGAGACAAAAGTAATCTAACAATATAATACTAGGATCCGGCTTAAACCAAAGCCCACTAGTATTATCCGTCCGATCATGATCCGTGCACAAGTGCACGTATATGATCGAACCATACCATAAAACTGATTGAAAGAGTTATAGTTAACGCAATCAAGACGGTGTCGCTTCGCAGCTAGCCGGTTGAGAACGGGTCGTCCGTAGGGAGATGGTAGTATGTCCGTTCTTGTTTTAGACAAGTCAATAAAGAATGTATGTATTTGTGTTTGATTCTATCCTAAGTGTTTGTATTTTATGTTCAAATAAGCTTGTTAAGGTTAAGGTTGGTTAGTAGAGTTAGGATCAGTCTTGTGCTTATCTTTTGCCATTCTTAAAACGGTGTTGGGATAATCGAAAGTAGCGGGGATTAGGAGGACATAGAAATGGGATTTGAGATTTTAAGCGAGCTTTCCAACTCTAAATCCATTCCTAGTTCCCCTTGTCCGTCCGCTAAATATTCTTATCCCAACCCTCGGCCAAACACCCGCAACCATGTATCCAATTAAGTCACAACTACATGTCACGTTGTAGTGCGCTTAAAGGACTTCTCTACTTAGGTCGCGGTTACATGTCACGTATAGCGCGCCTAAGTGAGGGGGTTGCGTTTGTTTGGTCGGGGTTCGTTTCAAGATGTTTGGCGAAGAGAAGCATAAGGGATTTCTTCGTCCCTCATACCACATTCCTTAGCCTTAACAAGTGGGAAATTATCCACACATTAAAAAAGAAAACAAAACAAAACAAGAAGAAAGAAAAGAGAGAAAAGGAAAATACGGTTTTACAAATGGTGCAAGCTAAATCTTGGGTCCTCACCTAAGCAAGGAACTCCGTCGAAATATCATCGCTTGAAAATAATACGGATAAGGAAAAAGAAGGAAAAGAGCAAGAAAAGAAATAACAACTAATTAACAACAAGAATTAAAATTACAATACAAGATAATAAAATTACAAGACAATAAATAAAAGAGACAAGATAATAAAAAAAACCTCATCTTCATTTCATCATCCACTCAATGCTCTCACTACATTTTAATGGAGGAAGACATGACGAAGAAGAAGAAGCTAAACTAAATCCTAACAAAAAGAGGTGGGAAAAGAAGACCCTTGGCTTGGCACAAAACTGAGCTATTTATAGGCTGAGTGCTGAAACCCTAGGGCAATATTCTCTGCCCAAATGAAATGGCCAAAACACCCCAAAAGAATCTTCTGGCACCGAGTTAATTCGGCCGTGGAACCGCCGCATAAGTGGCCAATTGGCCGCGGTTCCGCGGTCATGTAGGGGAATTGGGATGTCGTTTTTCTCATAGTTTCTTGTATTGCTCTTCTCTGTTGTTCTACATGCTCCAAATTGCAAATTGCTTCAACAATTTCTTCAGATCTGCAACAGTCCAAAGTGGCATCAAAAATAATACTTTTGACCTCATTTCCCTCGAGCTCCGTGCACCCATTGATTCTTGTGCTTCCCCTCTCGTGCTTTGTGCTTGTCCGAGACACGAATGACCACTGTCATATGTCTTATCTCTGGAACTAGTACGCGGCACTGGACGGATACGGATAACCGGAACTCGGCTTTTATCTGTTGGCGACAGATGTTCTGTATTTTGGGGTAACAGTGGAGATTTTGTATCATTTGCGTTATTTTGGACTAGGGACCTGTAGCCTGTAAATATATAACAAACAAGGATTAAAAGCACCTACCTATAAATAAACGAGCGTAAGAATGGGCGGTAATAAATGCAATATTCTGATATGAACAAAAACCATACGGCCTCTACAACGTTTCGCCAGAACCAGGGAAACCCTCTATGTGGGACTCTAAAGACTCGTCAATACGCTGGCAGTAGGTTTAACCACAACCACGTCAGTGGCACTAGATGTACCTAACGGCTGCCCAGGTATTGAGCGAAAGGGAAGCCGACGAGCCGAACTTATCCTGAAACCCTACTGAGCCTGACAGTGACAATATCCGTACGGTCCGGTCCGTTCGTCTATGATCATCGCATATCGAGTCAAGAGGGTGGAAAAAGTCAGACCCCTAATAACTTGATATTTAGTGTCGGTATGAAGCTCGTCACCACCTGAGAAACTACTGATCCGAATCAGTAATTCTCGTCTACCCCGGCCGAGGATTTCTGGCGATGGCCACCCGTGCACTCCACGACATCAACCCCCAATATACCGGGAGAGACGAATCCCCTGACGATCCGCTCACTGCCTCCATGTAGCTCGGGACTGTACCCTACTAAAACCTGTTTGCATGACTTCTTTGAGCCGTGGTAGGGTAGTAATCAAAGCACAGTAGGAACTCACACGAGACAAATGACGATCTCAGGTCGATAGAATAACTTGTACAGATGTCACCTTGGAACTACTATCTGACAATAAGTATAATACCAACTAGCATGTTCCCGGCAAGTCCGTCTGGTGTACTCATAACCCAATGAGCACCTGTGTACATCTTAGGTGAACCAACTGACACCAATGTCTTGAGAGACCAGCCACCGCCCCTCGTCGGGGTCTCGATCCGTATACACTAGTCTACTCTCGAAGTATCGATGCCCAGTCTCGAAACTCCCACGGCTAGGGACACTTTAAGGATGTGCTTATAGACAACCCAACTCTCATGTATATGATCGCCATCATACTGCTGGTAGTCAAGCAAGAATCCTATGGGCTCTATCAATATGTAATAGTGATCTTTAATGTCACCTGAAGCATGCACACGATGATAAAGACAAACCAGATAGCATACTATCATCTCGACTAAGACTGTTCTACCGGTATAGGTCCTCCATCAATCATTGCAATCACGTGCCTGCGATCCAATAATTGACTTGATGGCACTATAGCCAACAATCTCCCACTTGCTCTTAAGGCTAATTATTGCGGTGTCGCATACTCACAGCCCGTGTGATACCGAACACCCAACTTCTCTACTAATCAGTTTCATAAAGATCGTTTGTAAAACTATTGCGTTCGTGAAATAGCCTTAGTGAGTGGATCCGCTCCAATGTTTCTTTCTATGTCTCTCTTTATCTCAAGTTCGCGGAGAAAGCCATCTCCCGAAATGAGCAATACCTGGCTTAGAATATGTCTGGATATCTTATGGGACCTAGTTCACAAATGAACTCCAAATCCAGTAAACTTCTTAGACTGTATCGTCAACTGAATTTAATTAGTATCCTGCGCCATGCCTCCCTCAGTATCCGCTTAGACCACCTGTCCAAACAACTGCCCCTCTTTAAGAAGCAAAACTATAACTCTGACAGTCACTCTGTCATCCAGGTCACCTTGGAAGCCTGGAATGATAACCGTCTCCCGAAGGAGACTGCCGTTACCAAATCCCTAGAACATCCACTTATGTTCAAAACTGCTTCCGAACGTTTCTCCAGGATTTGGATTAATATATCAATTTATTGCATCTAGTGCAAAAAACAACATCTTGGTGTGGTACTTGACATCTCGTGATTGACTCAATTGCCTAAGCAAGTGATATGCCAATCATCCACATCCATCTCCCCTTTAGTCTGTAAGACACCTTTAGAGAGGGTGACTCCATCACCTGCAGGTTCACCACCATGCTAGGAGTCGTCATTTCTAAAACACCTTTAGAATACTGTCTAAATACCCAGATTGGGAAACTACCCAAATCTAGATCTAAAACCATAGATCTAGTAACCAGAATGCCTCATATAATATCCATATCCTATGTGAAGAAACAACTGTGTGACAACCACAATATAACTGATTGTAGTATAGAAATTTCACTTCATACAAAGTGTATGTCATCCAAATAACAGGACATACCACCCTACTACCTTCTTAACAGATCCATCTTCTATTCTGATGAAGTCAAAGCCTATGACTGGCACATCAAAAATAGACGATCTCTCTCTCCGCTATATCTGCTTTAGTCTATAAATAGACATAAGCTTCTTGTCCACTATGCTTCCGCTTCTCCCACTGACTACAACAACACTCTGGCAGAGTCATATACACATGCACTTCTAAAGCTAGTTTAGAACGACGCTATACTCATCCTCATGCCGGGTCTCATGGTCTAGAACAGAAGTAATGGCAAGTTTGGGTAAACAAGAACCTCCCTGTCACCATCTTTGAGGATACCGAAGTACCTCTCGGGTGCCTGAGGTTACCCACCATATCTGTGGAGTGGCTATTGGAATGTAAAACTTGATTGAATCTTTAGGTTCTATTTAAATTTTCAGTAATCGTTTGTGGTTCTGGAATCACTTCCAGTTCTACCATAGTCCCACTACTGTTTTCTGGAAAAATATTCCATTTTACTAAAACTGTGGCGAGTCAAGAACAATATCATTATTGATCTTCCAGATGGTAGAAAGTTACCCCTCGTCATAGGCCGGGATAACCCACAAACTGCCATTACAGAAACGTGCCTTGAGTTATCCAGAGTCTTGTTTTAAGCATAAGTTGGACAACTCCATATAACTTAACATCGTTAAGATATGAACCATTCTATATACAATATAGAAACATAGGCACTTATTTAATTGGAACCGAATTCAAATCATGCATCTGTCTCCAGTGCATGTCAACTAAATGGAGAGAGGCTGATCAGCATTACTCAACTAGGACTGCATCCAGATATGAGTAACCTGAAAGAGAAGCAAGTTCTTAAAACCATTACTATCAACTGAATACCAAATACAAGTATCTACATCTTCGATCATCTTGAAGAATCCTGATACTCGCAACACATGGTTCTCTACTTTATTCTTGTACCTATAACTTCTCAAAATTTGGACCTTGTATTTCTACGAAACACTTGTCTAAGACTCGAGAAGTTACAAGTAAACAGAATATAGTATGAGAACCAACCCCTCTGTCTTAATGGACACTGGACAACATAGAATACTTTGTATAAGTCCCCTGAGTTGAATAACTCAAATCCTGTGCGTTGTAGGTTGAAAACTGTACTATGGTTAAGAAGAATTACACCATTGTTTAATGCTCCTTACCTAACCATCAACTGATATAGGTAAATGTCGTGGACATAATTTCAAAAAGTTATATCTCACTTTATAAAATAAACATACAGATATATCAATTTGAAATTGGTGTATAACAACGGATATTCAATACCAAATACTTGTCGTCAGAAAAAACCCCGGGTGATTTCCTGAAATATCACCAATTACAATGAATTCCGATATAAGGAGGATGTAATCACCTAATTCCAAATAACTTACTCACACTCATCATCTGTAAAACCATACAAATGTGACAATCAGACCTGGTAAATACATACCCTGGAGTAAGGATCTAATTGGGAAATCAGTTTTCAATTAACAACGCATAGTGAAACTGAAACATGAAAATGTTTCGAAAAGGGTAGCCGGGTATTCCTAGTAATGTCTCTTCCGTTATCCAGATTCATGACTGTAACCGTATATTTCTTTTGCCATCTTTCCAAATCCTTTTATTTGTCTTTACTCATTACCTTATGTACACCACACTTAGGCTAAATTGTTTTCTTCCTTCCCTACCGTTCGGCACCAGCCTATGGTTTGGAAGAAGACTATCCAATAAGCGTAATAAGTGTACTCTCATAATCCAAGGAGCCCCCGCAACCTGAAAGAAGGTAATGATAAAAGACAACCTGATTAATCTTATTCAATTTCTCCTGAACTGGAGAAATGTAAAGGTGAAGCAGGAGTGGCGATGAGCTATGCGGTTTGGTCGTGAATGATAGCAGTCGCATTTTACTTTGCCCTCTTTCTAATCATTTTATTTGTCTTTACTTATTACCTTCTGTACATCACTCTTAGGCTAATCGGTTTTCTTCATTCCCCACCTTTCGACACCTGCCTATGGTTTGGAAGAAGACTATCCAATAAGCGCAATAGGTGTACCCTTTCCTAATCCTAGGAACCCTCACAACCTGAGAGAAGGTAAAAGGAAAAGACAACTGAATAGTCTTATTTATTTTCTCCAGAACCGGAAACCGTCCTCGAATCTGAAACAAGTTTCTTCGAGTTCGTATGTAACTATACGATGGTCATATCCAATAAATATGGATCTTCGTAATGATACGGAATGTTCCGGAGAAAAGGCAAAGGGTAAAAGTAGGAATGACAACGAAGTATGCAACTCTGACAATCCAAAAGTCAATGTATTTTAAGAAGGTTCGGTTAACTTGGTTTATGAGTTTTAGTCTAGGGTCGGGCCATGTTCACTGCCAAAGAGAGAGAGAAAAGAAACACTCAGCGTGCACTCTAACTTAGATCAGAATGGTTAATCATTTTATCTAATCAGGATGTCCCCTACTGTATCCTCAAATTCTCCTTCAAACCTGAAAGAAGAATTAGTCGGGATCATCTAAAATCACCCGAGGAGTAAACCAACACATCAGTGGGTATCGGGATCCAACTATCATCGCATGATAACCTGATGGAATCCACTCAAGTTAACACACTCCATATGGTATGCGCATGCCTGGCATGTTTCTTGTATGTTTGAAACTCCCGATATAATTTCTACCCCATGCTCTTATGCCCTTGACGAAGGCCAACATATTATATGTCACATGTCAAGTTCTACCCTTCATTATCCAGGTTAATTTGAACCCACCCGTACATACCCTTGATGAAGGCCAAAATAGTAGTACGACTGTCCCAAACCAACGCATCTATCTATGCAACAAAAAAGTAACAAATAAATACCATACACTATGCCTTGATGAAGGCCAACATACATAGCATGAATACTAAGGGCTACCCGTCTGAAATGATAGAGGGCTACGAATGGTTTTTGGCAATAAACCTTTAACGTAATGAACTTGATATCGTTGAAGGAACCGGATAGCTTTTTATAAATATATAGTGGCGAAAACCTTTGCTAAAGAGGTCACTCCCGGTGAAGAGATCTTGTCTCTTTCCTCGTCGAATGAGGTGCAGGATATTATAAACTGAATACCACGATGCAAAGAAAAAGTAATCGACTATAGTGAAGTTATTACCCTGACGGAAACTTCTGCCCAAGGGGTCACTCCCGATGAAGGGGTCTCGGCCCTTGCCTCGTGGAATGAGGTGCTGGATATTCATAACCGAATACCGCTGTGCAAAATAAAAGTGAACGTTCATGTAATAACAGCTTTTTGAAAACTGTTCCAACAACATCGAATAGGTCTGTTTTCCTTGCATTGATCTGAACCAACGCAGTCCCATCAATTAATCATACCATAAAAGAACGAAAATATGATGTACGTATATGTCATCCGCATTCGCCACTGGGTCCCGTCATCACCCGTTAGGTTACTTAACTAACGACAGGGCGGAGACTGGACTAGCGCGGGTGTAAAACATATACAACATCTACTAATATATATATATAACAATATATAATAATCGCTCCAGGCGTGATAAATGCAACATCACAGAAAAGCAATAAGCATCACAGTACAATAAAGATAATCTGGGAGCCCCGGGTTTCCTTTGAGCCGCAAGTGAAAACCCGACGTTCCCCTGGTCGTGTGGATAGTCTGTGCAACGAAAACCGAGACCCCTACGAGCGCGGCAAGTTACCTGCCAAAACCAGAAGGGAGGTAGCCCCCTTCATCAAACTGAATGGGCCACCCAACACTTCATGGAATCCGGTAACTTGAGCACCCCTCCTTGGATCAACCTATACCCCGTACGAGTGCGGCGAATAGCCTTCCAATTCTGGAGTGAGGCCCCCTCCTTCTCAACGCCATGAGATACAGACCCGTTGCACTCCGGAACCCGGCTATCCGTGAACTCCACCGCGGGGTATTCCTAGTGTAGAAAAGAAAAATATGTACAACGGTGACATCGACCTCAACCCGGTCGTGCCCCAAACAAATAATATACAAAGAAGCAGTGACGGAAGTCCACATGTCGAACGCTCGCCCCGCGATATCAAATGTACAAATAAAACTAAACTGTACTAACATTGCACCCAATCTATCCACCACGACAAATCCGCAACAACACAGCACAACACAGAACATCAACGTGAATGTCACGTTTGCAAACCCGTCTAAAAGAACTATAGCATTTAGACATGTTGTGCCGCTCTAATTACATTCACGGGCGCAGATTGTAATGCAAGTACTGTAAACTACACATTTAAAATTTCGATCGACTAAACTTTTCTAAATAGGCCCCAAATGCAAATCCAGCACTCAAACAAATATAGAACAAAACCATATATCACAAAAATCATATTTTCATGAACTAGAGCACCAGAAAAATTTTGGGGTACTGTAGCCCAAAAAGCGCGGTGGAAGCGCCGCAAAATGTGACATTTTACTCCGGTTCCACGAAAGAATTTTGGAGTTAGGTCTCCAAATTTTTTATGTAGCTCTAGTTTTGCCTGCACATAATTCTAAGATACCCCAAAAAAATTTAGAACAACTTTGAAAATCGACAACAAGCACATGAACATAGATTCGTGATTCGGAAAAATTGGTCAATCGAGATTTTAACCTTGTGCAAACTAGTTAGTAGGGTTAATGGGTTGGCTCTGATACCATGTAAGGCTACGCCAGTGCCCCGACCATCAATCCGTGGCCAAATGCGGAACAAAAACTTTAAAAACTCGGCGCTAACGGAACCCGATTCCCGGATCGAACCATTAACCCTATACTAGCTAAATGAAAAGGAGTTTAGAAAGGTTATACCGATCAATCCATGTCCTTCGGTCTTCAACCTATGTCCTAAGCTTGTCGCGGCTTCCTCGATCAAGTTCGTTCTCCGCTCTCCCTCATCGAAGACGATCCACGTCGAGGATTCTTAATACGGGCTCCCGCTTCAAAACCGAAGCAACTTGGGCATCCAAGTTGCTATCCTAGATGCACAAGATGAAGTAGAGAGAGTGTGTGAATACTTTGTCTCAATACACCTATGGATTGTCAACTCATGAAAGGGATGGGTGGAGGTTGAAGAAGATGCCCATAGAGGAAAGAGTAAGCTCAAGCAAAGAAGCAAGTGAAGAAAATGGCTTAGTTATTGTCTGAGATATATTGAGAGCTCATTTTTTTCACTCAAGAAAAATCCCTTGGCCACAAAAGAACAGCCCTCTCTCTCCACAAATATCCCACACAATAATCATGGCCTCAAAAACAATCCATGTCATAATAAATGATCACTAGACCCAATACCATGAGTCACCAAGTGCATGCACCATCAAATAAATGCACAAGGCCAAAACATAACCTCACATTTTCCTCCAATTAAACATTTAAATTAAAAGTTTAATCCAACAAAAAGAAATGGCATCAACTAAAGAAATCTTGTAACGAATTAAAAGAATACCCATCATCCGTATATACATAACCGCATCCGTATTCCGACTGAATACGAATACAACGAGACGAAAGTAATCCAACAATATAATACTAGGATCCGGCTTAAACTAAAGCCCACTAGTATTATCCGTCCGATCATGATCCGTGCACAAGTGCACGTATATGATCGAAACCTGCCATTAAACCATACGGCCTCTACAACGTTTCGCCCGAACCAGGGAAACCCTCTGTGTGGGACTCTAAAGACTCGTCAAAACGCTGGCAGTAGGTTTAACCACAAGCGCGTCAGTGGCACTAGCTGTACGTAACGGCTGCCCAGGTATTGAGCGAAAGGGAGGCCGACGAGCGGACTCATCCAGAAACCCTACTGAGCCTAACAATGACAATATCCGTACATTCCGGTCCAATCGTCTAGGATCATCGCATATTGAGTCTAGGGGGTGGATAAAGTCAGACCCCTAATAACTAGATATTTAGTGTCTGTATGAAGCCCATCACCACTTGAGGAACTACTGATCCGAATCAGTAATTCTCGTCTATCCCGGCCGAGGATTTCTGGCGATGGCCACCCGTGCACTCTGCGACATCAAACCCCAATATACCAGGAGAGACGAATCCCCTGAAGATCACTCACTGCCTCCATGTGGCTCAGGACAGTACCCAACTAAAACCTGGTTGCACGATTCCTTTGAGCCGTGGTAGGGTAGTAATCAAAACACAGTGGGAACTCACACGAGACAAATGACGATCTCAGGTCGATAGACTAACCAGTACACATGTCACCTGGGAACTGCTATCTGACAATAGGTATAATACTAACTAGCATGTTCTCGGCGAGTCCGTCCGGTGTACTCATAACCCAATGAGCACATGTATACATCTTAGGTGAACCAACTGACACCAATGGCTTGTAAGACCGGCCACCGCCCCGCGTCGGGGTCTCGATCCATATACACTAGTCTACTCTCAGAGTATCGATGCCCAGTCTCGAAACACCCACGACTAGGGAAACTTTAAGGATGTGCTTATAGACCACCCAACTCTCACGTATATGATCTCCATCATACTGCTGGTAGTCAAGCAAGAATCCTATGGGCTCTATCAACATGTAATAGTGATCTGTAATGTCACCTGAAGCATGTACACGATGATAAAGACAAATCATATAGCATACTATCATCTTAAGTAAGACTGTTCTACCGGTATAGGTCCTCCCTCAATCATTGCAATCACGTGCCTGCGATCCAATAATTGACTTGAGGGAACTATAGCCAACACCCAGGTCCCATCGGAGATCCCGACATATCTTGAGGTGGTACCACCTGATCAGGGAGATCAAGGTGAGGAGAGTAGATACAGAAAACAACACTGCAGATCCACTCACAGAGGTCATCCCTCATATAGTGTTCGAGAGGCTATTCGAGATCTTCGGTCTACGATATGCCAGTATATGGCCGTAGTGCAAGTAGGAGATTGTTAGTGATATATGCCCTAGATGCCATTATTGTATCATACTAGATTGTATATTACCTAATTGGAGCTTGGGATATACACGGATATAGTAACAGTTTTGCTCGAAATGGTAATATGCTACCTGTTTGTTTTTACCTCAATATGTGCATGTGTTTTCTTAGCATATCGCTTATACATATTGGTAGATCCCTTAGGATCTTTTCTTGATTACCAGCATTGTGAAGGCAGTCACACTAGTGGGGGCTGGATAGTCTATAAGCACATCTTATACAGGTCCCTAGTCGAAGAATTATCAAGACGGGGTATCGATACTCCATAGTAGACTACTGTATACGCTACTCATCCCAGCAGGGGAGATGGTCTGTCCCACAACCATTAGTACGTCGTACTCGAGATAGTATGTAGGTGCTCATTAGGTTATGAGTACACTGGACAGGACTCGTCGGGAACTATTGGTAGGTATTATACCTATGATCGGGTAGCCGTTCCCAGGTGACATGAGTACAGCTTAGTCCGTCGAATTGACACTGCTACTTCGCCTCGAGTGTGTTCCCACTGTACTTTGATTACTACCCTACCACGGCTCAAAGGAGTCGTGCAAACAGGTAGTAGTTGGGTGCAGTCCCGAAGCACTTGGAGGCAGAGGCGGTTAGATCGGATTCGTCTCTCCCGGTATTGGGGGTTGATATCGCGCTGTGTTCGGAAGGCCATTACACAAATTCCTTGGCCAGGGCAAGCAAGATTTACTGGTAGGTACTCCAGTAGTTTCTCAGGGTGTTTTGGGATACTCTCCGCCATGACTTATTGTTCTATTAGCGGTCTGACGATTACCGCACCCTTAGGCCCGATATGCGATACTCTTAGACGAACAGACCGGACTGTACGGAGATTGTCACATGAGTTGGGATGTGTTTGCTCATCAGCCTTCTTATCGACAGATACCTTGGTACTTGTTACGTGCAGCTAGTACCTCTTGCGGCTTATGGTTAAACCCACTGCCAGTATACTTGTTGGATATATGTATGCCCTAGAGGCCATTATGTGATAATGGATGTATTTATACATGTATATATATATATTCAGTGTACATTCTTGCTCGAAATGATAATATGCTATCTGGTTCTTCTTTATCAGACATGTTGATTTGATCATGCTTTTATTCATTCATACATGTTGATAAAGCCCTGAGGATATAAGCTTGACTACTGTGATTATGATAGAGATCATACTAGTGGAACATCTGTAGTTTATAAGCATATCCTGGAATGTCCCTAGTCGTAGGTGTATCGAGACGGGGCATCGATATACCAGAGTAGACTAGCGTATATGATACTAGACCCATATGATAGGCGATGGATGTTCCCACATTCATCGATGTTTGACATCGAGATCGTATACGGGTGCTCAGTGGTGACTGGGTACACTGGACGGACTCGCCGAGAACTCCTATATGGAATTATATCTATCGTCGGATAGCAGTTCTCAGGTGACACTGGTGCAGGTTAGTCTGTAGACCCGAGATCGTCATAGAGTCTTGTGTGTTCTCCCACTGTACTTTGATTACCACCCTACCACGGCTCTCCTGAGTCGTGCAAACAGGTGGCCGTTGGGTACAGTCCCGAGACACACGAAGGCGATGAGCGATAGAAGGGGTTTCGTCTCTCCCGGTATTGGGAGTTGATGCTGTGCTGTGCTCGACTGGCTATATCAGTAAGTCCCTGGCCAGGGCTGTTGAGATTTGCTGATAAGTGTTATCAGTAGTTTCTTGATCTGTTATAGACCATTTATCGGCACGACTTATTGAGTTATTAGGGTCGACGTTACCATCCCTAGACTCGATATGCAGCATATATGACGAAGAGACCGGACTGTACGGTAGTGTTGCCGGTTGGCTCGACGGGAGTTATAACAGGTTCGCTTGTTTTCTTCTGATCGCTCAATACCCGGGTGGCCGTTACGTTTAGGTGACCGCTTGCGGCTTGGGGGTGCTTGATATGATCATCACCCACTGCCGGCGTATTGACGAGTCTTAGAGTCCCACAATGGAGTTACCTAGTCCAGGCGAAACGTTGTGGTGCGCATATGCGATATGCGCATGGACCCGGTTAAAATGCGCGTATGAGATACCGTATATTAATCGAGCGTCTTGCTTTTGGTCGGGTCGTATGTGATATGACCGGGTTGCTAAATCAAGTGTTGATTTATCATTAACCATTAGTTTCTCACTTGAAATCCTTTCTTGTCTTTATGCATGCATGTATGCATTCATTCTCATTCATGCACATAGGATGTGCATGCACACATACATGCATACAAAAAGGTTATCATGGTTGATTATATAGTAGATGGTGGCAATATAAGACTCACACATTTGTAAAATATTTATGGATATTATTTATTTGGAAAAAGATAATTGAAATGGAAATTGTTTCATGGTTTATTGTTTTGACCTTGCATTAACCCTTTGACTAACCATGATCTAATTTCTATGGTCATTTCTTTTCCAAACAAAAATATCTAAGATATTTTATAACCATGGTTAAAGATGAGAGAGTGAAAATATATATTTTCATTTTCTCATTTTTATTTGTTAGACGATCATTATCTTGAGCTCTTAGAAAGCCACCATCTTCTTCCTCCCTTATCTTTTTCTCTCTGGATTTCTCAAGTGAGCAAAATACTTATCAAGTTAGGATTTTGAAGTGAGAAAACCAAGCACAACACCATTCTACACTAGTCTTGCCCACTTGTGAAGAGTGTTAGCCTCCATTTCTTCTCTTGATCTTGTGAAGTTTCAAGCTTGGACAAAGAGGACTCCGGGTGGATCATCGTGGACCTAGAGGTTCTTAAGCGGACGTTTTCCAACCCTCATGTAGCCAAGGAATCTAGCGTAGAGAGCTACAAAGGTTGTACTCTCAAAACCCTAGATTTATCTACTTATGATGATGTGTATGTTTAGAAACCCAAAAATTCTAGTGATGATTCTTTGTATGTTAACTTAGCACCTTAAAAATTTGATTTTGAGACATGTGATGCTTCCAAACCTTCATGAGGTGCTAGGTGAACCTAACATTGGTATCAGAGCTAACCTAGAACTTTAGGCGATACTTTAGCGAAGTTAAAACTCCGATCGGACCAAAATACGGACATCTTGAACACTCTCTGGACATTTTTTCAAACTGTGTCATTTTCAGAATTAAAAATACATAAAAAATTCAGCATGCAAATATAAGCAATACTGTAAAATACGAACCAATGAATAGTACATCCTACAGCGGAACTGTAGGGTTCCTAGGCACACTAAGGAGTTCTCACAAGGCATCAACCATGCCAAATTAAAATTTTACATGTGCTGAAGAACTCTAATACGGATCGTTGACTAGAGTTTAGGCGAAACAAGAAGCTAGTTAACAACTTAACTAAAGAGTGAATGAAAATACAACCTTTGTAGTTTCGTTACTCCACCTCCATAGCTCCATGACGATGTCCCTTCGCTGCGATCGTCGGATCCCCGGACTCCGGTGATGGTTTCGTCGGAGAAATAATCGGGCTAGGTCGAAGACTACGATGCCGAAGAAGATCTACGTCGAGGCAACTCAAACTCGAGCTCCGCCTTCACCAAGTCAAGAAACTTATGAAGACAACACACTCTACTACAAGGCAAGTTGTAGAGGATGAAGAATGAGGAGGTGGGTTGACTTTAGATTTGGTTTTCTCACTCATTTGATCATTTCACCATTGGAGGTTCCAAGCTTTCTTCTTCTTGATGAAGATGAAGAAGAAGAAGAAGGAACAAGAAGAATATCATGAGAATGGTGTAAGAATAATAAAATGTATTGATCTTATCATGATGCAACCTTGGGTTAGATTTAACTCTTGTAGAGAGCAAACCTTAGTTTAGCTAATGGTTAGGTTTTGAATATAAAATAAAATGGTCACTAATTTAAAGCTTCATGAAGCTTCCACATAAGACAAAATTAGCAACCATTTCATTTTAGCCAAAAGAAATAAAGAATTTAAATCAAATGAATAATACAAAACCATAACCATTAACCTAAACATGGTTCAAATCAAACATACACCCAAGTTTGCATGTATCATCAAACATGATACAAACTAGTGCACAAAATTATATCATATATATACAATGTGCACATCAAGTGAGAAAATCCATCTTAAGTGAAGCAATATTAGTTAATGTAAAGTAATATATCAAATATATAATTATACATTAAATCATTAAATCAACACTTGATTTAACGATCCGGTCATATCTCATATAACCGACTAATATCAACAGTAACAGCTTATCGAATCAACACTTGATCCGATAACCCGGCTATATCGCATATAACCGATCAATGTTACAAATCGCGAGAATAGAATCCAGTATCTCATACTGGTATTATTCTCGGCCCCCGCACATATCTCATATGCGCTCCTATTTCATTTTGCTCGAGCCAGGAAACCTCTGTGTAGGACTCTAAAGACTCGTCAATACTCCGGTAGCAGATGATGATCATATCAAACACCCACAAGCCGCAAGCGGTCTGCCAAACGTAACGGCCACCCGGGTATTGAGCGATCAGAAGATCGACGAGCCAGCCCGCTCACACTCCTGTGAATCCAACCAGTAACACTTACCATACAGTCCGGTCTGTTCGTCTGATATGTCGCATATCAAGTCTAGGGGCGGTATGCGTCAGACCCCAATAACCGATAAGTCGTGCAGATGTGAGGCTCATAACGGGTCGAGAAACTACTGGTAACACTTACCAGCAAATCTCTGAATCAGCCCTGGCCAGGGACTTCCCTGTTACGGCCAATCAAGCACAGCGCAACATCAACCCCCAATACCGGGAGAGACGAAACCCCTCCTATCGCTCATTGCCTCCATATGACTCGGGACTGTACCCAAAGACCACCGTTTTGCACGCCCTCATGGACGTGGTAAGGTGGAGATCAAAGCACAGTGGGAGTCACACAAGACTCTATGACGATCTCGGGTCTACAGACTAACCTGTACAAGTGTCACCTGAGAACTGCCATCTGACGTGAGGTATAATACCATCTGGGAGTTCTCGGCGAGTCCGTCCAGTGTACCCAGTCTCCACTGAGCACCCGTATACCATCTCTGATGTCAAACACCAATGGATATGGGATCATCCATCGCCCATCTCATGGGTCGAGAAGCGTATACGCTAGTCTACACTGGTATATCGATGCCCCGTCTCGATACACCCACGACTAGGGACCTTGAAGGATGTACTTATGGACTACCACGTCCCCACTAGTATGATCTACATCATAGTCCAGGTAGTCAAGTACACATCCTAATGGCTTTACCAACATATAACTATAAGACAGTTTAAAGAGACAAGTGTACATGTTAAGATAAAGAGCAACCAGATAGCATACTATCATATCGAGCAAGATTGTCATCTCTATATATGACCAAGCATCCAATATAATATACATCATCTGTACAATACTGGCCTCTAGGGCATACATACAACTAACAATCTCCCACTTGCACTAGGGCCAGCTGCTATAGTATTGCATACCAAGCATCCCAAAGAGTCTCTCAAACTGTATCTGGGGAATAGCCTTCGTGAGTGGATCCGCTGTATTATTCTTCGTGTCAACTCTCCAGACCTCGATCTCTCGGCGATCAACTATCTCCCGGATCAGTTGATACCGCCTCAGAATATGCCTGGATCGCTGATGGGATCTGGGTTCCTTGGCCAAAGCCACCGCTCCATTGTTATCGCAATACAAAGGTATTGGATTCTCAATGGATGGAACCACTCCAAGTTCAGTAATGAACTTCTTGATCCAGACAGCCTCTTTGGCAGCATCGTTGGCAACGATGTATTCAGCCTCCATCGTCGAGTCTGCCACGGTTTCCTGCTTGGAACTCTTCCAGCTAACCGCCCCTCCGTAAAGGGTAAAGACAAATCCCGACTGCGACTTAGAGTCGTCCTTATCACTCTGGAAGCTCGAATCGGTAAAGGACTCCACCTGGAGTTCTCCGTTACCATACACCAAGAACATCTCTTTAGTCCTTCGTAAGTACTTGAGAATGCTCTTCACAGCTGTCCAGTGACTCTCTCCAGGATCAGCTTGATACCTGCTCACTATACTTAGTGAGTATGCGACATCGGGTCTGGTACACAGCATCGCGTACATGATAGAGCCTACAGCCGAAGCATAGGGTATCCCTTGCATGCGAGCTCTCTCCAAATCAGTCTTGGGAGACATCTCTTTGGAGAGAGTGACTCCAGAGATCGTGGGCAAGTTCCCACGCTTGGATTCTTCCATACTAAACCTCTTTAGTATGGTGTCAATGTACCTGGATTGGGACAATCCCAATATCCGTTTGGATCTATCTCTATAGATCCTCATTCCCAATATGCAGGAGGCATCACCAAGATCTTTCATTGAGAATCTTTGTGATAAGAAGAGCTTGACCGATTGCAGCATAGGAATATCATTTCCTATCAAGAGTATTTCGTCCACGTACAATACGAGGAAGACAACCTTACTCTCTGCCACCTTCTTGTAAATACAAGGTTCATCTGGGTTTTTGACGAAATCAAACTCTTTGATAACGACGTCAAAGCAGATGTTCCAACTCCGCGATGCTTGCTTTAATCCATAAATGGATTTAAGCAGCTTGCACACCTTCCCGCTGCTCCCACTGTCTACGAAGCCCTCTGGCTGAGTCATGTACACGCACTCTTCTAAATCACCGTTTAGAAAGGCGGTCTTAACATCCATTTGCCAGATTTCGTAATCATGATATGCAGCGATGGCAAGCATGATCCGGATGGATTTAAGCATAGCCACTGGAGAAAAGGTTTCGTCATAGTCCACACCTGGTCTTTGGCGAAAACCTTTTGCAACAAGTCTAGCTTTGAAAGTCTCCACTTTCCCATCTACACCAAGTTTCTTCTTGAAGATCCACTTGCTCCCAATGGGTTTTACCCCTTCAGGAGCAACTTCCAAAGTCCATACTTTGTTGGTGTACATGGATTCCATCTCGGACCGCATAGCATCCAGCCATTTCACTGAGTCCCTACTCGTGATGGCCTGCTCGAAGCTAGTTGGGCCATCATCCTCCAAGATGCAATCCTCGCTCCCACCATCCATGAGAAAACCGTAGTATCTCTCAGGTTGGCGAGGAACCCTACTAGATCGGCGGAGCGGCTGAGGTTCATTGGGAGCTATTGAATCTTCTGGTTCCACTAAATCTTCAGTTGCGGTTTGTGTATCTGGAACTTCTTCCAGCTCTACCGCTTTGCCACTAATTTCTTTTTCAAGGAATTCCTTTTCTAAAAAGGTGGCATGTTGAGCAACAAACACTTTTTGTTCCTCACTGTGGCAGAAAAAATACCCATATGAGTTCTTTGGATATCCCACAAACTTGCAAAGAACTGACCGTGCCTCGAGTTTGTCCGGATTTTGTCTTTTGACATAGGCTGGACAACCCCATATCTTAACTCGTTTAAAATATGGTCTCTTCCCACTCCATATCTCATATGGTGTGGTAGGTACAGATTTAGATGGAACTTGATTCAATAGGTATGCTGCTGTCTCTAGCGCATAGCCCCAGAAGGAAATAGGTAACTCAGCTGTGCTCATCATAGAGCGCACCATATCTAATAGGGTGCGGTTCCTCCGTTCTGATACACCGTTGTGCTGTGGTGTATATGGAGGAGTCAGCTGAGAGAGAATCCCATTCTATTTTAGGAAGTCCAGGAATTCATTGCTCAAGTATTCACCTCCTCGATCAGAGCAAAGGATTTTAATACTGTTTCCGGTTTGGTTCTCAACTTCTTGTTTATATTTTCTAAATTTCTCAAAAGCTTCAGACTTGTGTCTTATCAAGTACACATGTCCGTATCTTGAGAGATCGTCAGTGAATGTAATGAAGTACGAAGAACCATCCCTGGCATGTGTAGACATGGGACCGCATACATCACTATGTATTAGTCCCAAGAGTTCGGTAACTCTTTCTCCGTGTCCCGTAAACGGAGTTTTGGTCATCTTGCCTTTGAGACATGACTCGCAAGTGTCATAAGATGAAAATTCAAACGGATTTAAATATCCATCTTTATGCAACTTAGCTAGTCGTGTCGCATTGATGTGACCGAGTCTACAATTCCACAAGAAGGATTCGTTGAGTTCAGAACTCTTCCTCTTGTGTGTGTTTGTTATGCTCAGAACTGTTGATTGATTTAGAACATAAATGCCATTGCACAACGTGCCTGATCCAACCAACTTTTGGTTACGGAAAATGTTCATAACATTGTCCTGTAATACAAAATTATATCCTTCTTTACTTAATAAAGAAACCGATATAATGTTGCATATCAGGTTCGGCATGTAATAGCATTCGTTCAGAACCAATGTATTACCAGTTGGTAATTCAAGGTGATATTCCCCGACAGTCTTAGCTGCAACAATTGCACCATTTCCAACTCTAATGTCTTTATCACCTTCTCCGAGTTCTCTACCTTTTCTAAGCCCATGTAACTGATTACATATATGGGATCCTGACCCGGTATCTAATACCCAGGACGTAGAGCAAATGGAGAAACAGTTCTCAGTAATGAACACACCTGAAGAAAATGCATCAACATGTACTTTCTTCAATCGGGTGGCATGGGAATCCTGGTATTTCCCTATATCCTGTTCATTCCTATAACTCTTATAAGAAAGAACGGAACCAACGTTCCCCAGCACAGTATAACATGCGGGTTTGGTCAATACATCCATATTATTATCTTGATTAGGGTATAAAATGGTCGCTACCTGGAGAGAGAGAGAAGAAAACACTTTAGCGTATGCTCGTGCAAGATCAGATTGGTTATTTATCTTATCTAATCAGGATGGCTCCCACTGCTTTTTATCAAATCTTCCTTCAAACCCTAAAAGGAAAGATTAGCCGGGATTAATTACACACTACAAGTTCGCCAATCTTTCAGCCAGGCCAGTGTCGGTACTTTGAGGGAGGTCCCCCGTGCTTTTGCACGAACCTAATTAATGTAAACCTCGTTTTTCCAGAGGCGTAACCTCGTTAACACCTTTCTAGACACCTACTTGATCGGCTAATTGCAATGTGCAAAACTCTCCCAGGAGTAACTCTTACTCGCAGTGGGTATCGGGATCCAACTATCTCATAGAAGGTATGCAATCTCATTGCAAATTTCAACACTTGAAATTCCCGATAATATTTTTCCCCAAACGATATATGACCTTGACAAGGTCAACAAACCATTGACCGTAAGTCAAGTTCAACCCGTCATTTCTTTGATTGAATCAAACCCACCCGCACGACCCTTGACAAGGTCAACAAGGCCGTACGACTACCCTAACTCAATCTGCATCATATGCATAAGCAGATAAATACTGGTTAGCTACCGTACACTGCGTCTTGACAAGGTCAACAAACGCAACACGAATACTAAACAGGACTTATCTGAAATGACAGAGGGCTACGACAGGTTTTTCTGAACACCTATTGCGTAATGAACTTGATATCGTTGTAGAATCAAATGAAGTTTAGAAATGGAGTGATTTTGAGGCCTTTCCAGTTTTGCTAAAGGGGTCACTCCCGGTGAAGGGATCGTCGGCCCTTTCCTCGTCGATTGAGGTGCGGGATATATCACATATATCACTGTGCAAAGCAAAAACTCTTAAGAGCAATCAAAAACAAACCGAGTGTGTAGCATCTGCCAGTTGTTGCTAAAGGAGTCACTCCCGGTGAAGGGATCTCGGTCCTTTCCTTATCGAATAAGGTGCAGGATATATCACATATACCGCTGTGCAAAGCAAGAACTGCAGCTACCTGTTTTATTTTGAAATTCGATTCCACAACATCTTTAGGTTTCTTTTCTTTCATTAATCACATTAATGAAGTCCCATCAATTAAGTCACCTAAACATCACAGATAAATACGACGTACACTTATGCCATCCGCATTCGCCTCGATGTCCCCTCGTGCACCGTTAGGTTAGGTAACTAACGACAGAGCGGGGCAGGGCTAGCGCGGGTGTAAAACATAAGTAACGTCTATATAATATATCATATATACTATATACAGTATCTATCTCAGAACATCACATGATCACATCACAGATATCGCAGCAGAAGAATCAAATGAAATATTGGATATACTAGGACGTCCGTGTTTTCAATACGAGCCAGTACAAAACACGGATTCCACGGTCGTGATGAATAGCCATACCCACACCCCAAGACCCCTACGAGAGCGGCAAGCAACCCTACGAATTCTAGAGTTAGGAGACCCGGACTCGACTCCTCGAGTTGGTCTCCCACTGGACTCCAGAACCCGGTCACTTGTGCCCTCCTCCTTGGGTCTATCCTAGTGCGGAAAAGTAAATAATATACAAAAGGTGACATCTTCCGCAACATGGAAGTGCCCCAATTAAAAGAATATTACATACAAGTTATTTACATGAATGAAAATGAAAAACACTCATCTCACATAAAAAACCCCGGCTATTCAAACACGACGATCCAATATAACATATCCAGCAACACATAACATCACATGTCATCAACGTAAGTAAGTATGCATACCCCAATTGTCGTTGACGTATAGCAACGAAACCGGCGATATCGTCATACTACACTTACGGTCACAGAAAAGAAAGTGTAAAACTACAACAGTTGGAATCCGCAACCTGTTTAGACATCGCATGCCTAATCAAATGAAATACTTAGACATCACATGCCTAACAATTATAAACCCCGCATTTTAGTCTCGTTATCGAAAACACTTTTCAATCTCAAGTCGGGACTAAACTGCTAGATTTATAACATTCATTCTGTTATCTCATAACTGTTTGTGAATTCCAATTATTGTATCACATTCCAGATAAATAGAAAATGTTAAACTTTCTGATCGAACATTCGAACACCCAAGTTTTCCCGAAACTTCTCAACACATGAAAACAAGTTTAAAAACATCCAATTCATGCCTCAGTACCAACGGTCCAGCCGTAGAAGGGTCAAGCCAACGCCTCACATGTGGCACGCCGTACCGCCCCAAACCCTAAGGTTCAAAGAGCAGTTCAAGACGGTCACATAATCGAGTTATGGTTTGTTGTCTTCTAGAGGGTCCATCGCGTTACTTGCACTACTTAGAATGTCTTTAAACCACGGAAAAATCCAACACATGGAAATTTCCCAACAGGGGAAAAAATTGGGTATTTATATCCGGTCGAACTTTTCAACATGTTCAAAAATATCCGGAAAACACATAGACAGAATTAGACTTTCCGATCGAAATAACGAGTCCCAATACAACTCAGAAAAACTCAACTCTTGAGTTTAGATTAAAATATTCTAGGAAAATCAGCACTGCATGTTAGGAGTTACTGTGCAAATTTGGACACGTGTCGCTACAGTTTGGCCGCGGAACCGCCGCACAAGCCAGGCTTGTGCCGCGGTTCCGCCGCACTTTGGTGGCTTAAGGCATTCAAATTTCACAGTAATTTCTAAAAAAGCCTGCTTGTTTTTCTGCATATTTTTAATTCCCAAAAATCAATAGTTTTGAAAAATGTACAGAGAGCGATTTTGCAATGGGGTTTCGGTTCGATCGGATTTCTAACTCCGTCCACGGATCGCCTAAGGCTCTAGCTAGGCTCTGATACCACTGTAGGGTTCCTAGGTACACTAAAGAGTTCTCACAAGGCATCAACCATGCCAAATTAAAATTTTACATG
Organism: Agapanthus africanus; assembly: GCA_030015575.1. Taxonomy (NCBI): domain Eukaryota; kingdom Viridiplantae; phylum Streptophyta; class Magnoliopsida; order Asparagales; family Amaryllidaceae; genus Agapanthus; species Agapanthus africanus. Next base: position 361,880,554 of record JASDDO010000012.1, read on the forward strand.
TGCCGCAGAACTCTAATACGGATCGTTGACTAGAGTTTAGGCGAAACAAGAAGCTAGTTAACAACTTAACTAAAGAGTGAATGAAAATACAACCTTTGTAGTTTCGTTACTCCACCTCCATAGCTCCATGACGATGTCCCTTCGCTGCGATCGTCGGATCCCGGACTCCGGTGATGGTTTCGTCGGAGAAATAATCGGGCTAGGTCGAAGACTACGATGCCGAAGAAGATCTACGTCGAGGCAACTCAAACTCGAGCTCCGCCTTCACCAAGTCAAGAAACTTATGAAGACAACACACTCTACTACAAGGCAAGTTGTAGATGATGAAGAATGAGGAGGTGGGTTGACTTTAGATTTGGTTTTCTCACTCATTTGATCATTTCACCATTGGAGGTTCCAAGCTTTCTTCTTCTTGATGAAGATGAAGAAGAAGAAGAAGGAACAAGAAGAATATCATGAGAATGGTGTAAGAATAATAAAATGTATTGATCTTATCATGATGCAACCTTGGGTTAGATTTAACTCTTGTAGAGAGCAAACCTTAGTTTAGCTAATTGTTAGGTTTTGAATATAAAATAAAATGGTCACTAATTTAAAGCTTCATGAAGCTTCCACATAAGACAAAATTAGCAACCATTTCATTTTAGCCAAAAGAAATAAAGAATTTAAATCAAATGAATAAATGAATAATACAAAACCATAACCATTAACCTAAACATGGTTCAAATCAAACATACACCCAAGTTTGCATGTATCATCAAACATGATACAAACTAGTGCACAAAATTATATCATATATATACAATGTGCACATCAAGTGAGAAAATCCATCTTAAGTGAAGCAATATTAGTTAATGTAAAGTAATATATCAAATATATAATTATACATTAAATCATTAAATCAACACTTGATTTAACGATCCGGTCATATCTCATATAACCGACTAATATCAACAGTAACAGCTTATCGAATCAACACTTGATCCGATAACCCGGCTATATCGCATATAACCGATCAATGTTACAAATCGCGAGAATAGAATCCAGTATCTCATACTGGTATTATTCTCGGCCCCCGCACATATCTCATATGCGCTCCTATTTCATTTTGCTCGAGCCAGGAAACCTCTGTGTAGGACTCTAAAGACTCGTCAATACTCCGGTAGCAGATGATGATCATATCAAACACCCACAAGCCGCAAGCGGTCTGCCAAACGTAACGGCCACCCGGGTATTGAGCGATCAGAAGATCGACGAGCTAGCCCGCTCACACTCCTGTGAATCCAACCAGTAACACTTACCATACAGTCCGGTCTGTTCGTCTGATATGTCGCATATCAAGTCTAGGGGCGGTATGCGTCAGACCCTAATAACCGATAAGTCGTGCAGATGTGAGGCTCATAACGGGTCGAGAAACTACTGGTAACACTTACCAGCAAATCTCTGAATCAGCCCTGGCCAGGGACTTCCCTGTTACGGCCAATCAAGCACAGCGCAACATCAACCCCCAATACCGGGAGAGACGAAACCCCTCCTATCGCTCATTGCCTCCATGTGACTCGGGACTGTACCCAAAGACCACCGTTTTGCACGCCCTCATGGACGTGGTAAGGTGGAGATCAAAGCACAGTGGGAGTCACACAAGACTCTATGACGATCTCAGGTCTACAGACTAACCTGTACAAGTGTCACCTGAGAACTGCCATCTGACGTGAGGTATAATTCCATCTGGGAGTTCTCGGCGAGTCCGTCCAGTGTACCCAGTCTCCACTGAGCACCCGTATACCATCTCTGATGTCAAACACCAATGGATATGGGATCATCCATCGCCCATCTCATGGGTCGAGAAGCGTATACGCTAGTCTACACTGGTATATCGATGCCCCGTCTCGATACACCCACGACTAGGGACCTTGAAGGATGTACTTATGGACTACCACGTCCCCACTAGTATGATCTACATCATAGTCCAGGTAGTCAAGTACACATCCTAAGGGCTTTACCAACATGTAACTATAAGACAGTTTAAAGAGACAAGTGTACATGTTAAGATAAAGAGCAACCAGATAGCATACTATCATATCGAGCAAGATTGTCATCTCTATATATGACCAAGCATCCAATATAATATACATCATCTGTACAATACTGGCTTCTAGGGCATACATGTAAAATACGAACCAATGAATAGTACATCCTACAGCGGAACCGCGGCCAGAGCTTGCTTGGGCCGCGGCTCTGCGGCCGTACAGAGGGATCATTGGCTCATGTTTGCACAGTAATGTTCCTACCTGCTTGTATACATTTTTTGGTATTTAATCTGATTCATGTCTTGTATGTTCTGGAGATTGTTTTGGATTCGGTGTTTCGATCGGAATTTTAATCTCGTGCTTTTTTCGGATAATTTAGAAAGTATTGAAAAGTTCGAACGGATATCATTAACTCGCTTTTTCCCGACACGAAAAAATTTCAAGTGTTGAATTTTTTCTCGAGTTTAAACCTTTCGGAAATGCGTGCAAGTTTTGTGGTGGACCCTCTAGAAGACAACAAACCTTAACTCGATTATGTGACCGTCTTGAACTGCCTTTTGAACCTTAGGGTTTGAGGCAGTACGGCGTGCCACATGTGAGGCGTTGGCTTGACCCTTCTACGGCTGGACCGCTACTACTGTGACACATTCCGGGTTTTTTTGAACTCCGCTCAAGTGTTGAGCTTTAGGAAATTTTGGTTATTTGATTATTCGATCGAAATGTTTAATACTGTTTATTTATCTGGAATGTGATACAATATGTGGAATTCTTATAGTTAGGCATGAAATGCGAGGTATGTGATATCACGGATTTACGATGTCTAAAGAAAATGCGGATTCCAAATATTGTAGTTTTACACTTTCTTTTCTGTGACCGTAAGTGTAGTATGTCGCATATCGCCGGTTTCGTTGCTATACATCAACGACAATCGGGATATGCATACTTACATACGTTGATGATATATGATATTATGTGTTGCTGAGATATGATGTGCAGGATTGTCGCGATTGAACAGCCGGGGGGTTTTATGTGAGATGAGAGTTTTATTTTTCATTCATGTAAAATTCAAATGTAATGTAATATTCTTTTATTTGGGGCACTTCCGGGTTGAGGTTGATGTCACCAGTGTTGTATATTATTTACTTTTCCGCATTAGGATAGACCCAAGGAGGGGAGCACAAGTGACCGGGTTCTGGGGTTCAGTAGGGGGCCATCTCGAGGAGTCGAGACCGGGTCTCCTAAACTCCAGGATTGGTAGGGTCGCTTGCCGCTCTCATAGGGTTCTAGGGTGTGGGCTTGGCTATTCATCGCGGCTGTGGAATCCGTATTTTCTATTATTGGCTAAATACTAAATACGGACGTCCTAGTATATCCCATATTATATATATGTTTCTGCTGCCTGTGTTCTGTGATATCTGAGACGAATGATATATTATATATGAGATATATATTAGACGTTGCTTATGTTTTACACCCGCGCTAGTCCCGTCCCGGTATGCCGTTAGTTAGGTAACCTAACGGTGCATAACGGAACATTGCGGCGAAAGCGGATGGCATAAGCGTACGTTGTATTTTCGTTTCTTTTCTGTGATTGGCTTAAGGACTTAAATGATGGAACTACATTAATATGATTAATGTAAAGAAAATAAACCTAAAAAGATGTTGTAGAATCGGATTTTAAAACCACTCGGCTCTTTATGAAAAAGCTATATTTCAAAACTGCGGAGCACAAGCCACTCCTTTTGAAAACCACATGATTCTACGACAATATCAAGTTCAAAGCGTTAAAGATTTTCTTAAAAATCATCCGCAATCCTCCGTCATTTTAGGAAGTAGAGTACTTAGTATTCGTGCTACGTTTGTTGACTTTAGTTAAGGCGTAGTGTACGGTAGCTAAGTGATGTCTTCCTACACTGCATATGATGCAGATTAATTAGGACATTCATGCGACTTTGTTGACCGTAGTTAAGGGTCATATGGGTGGGTCTAATTGATTAAGAAATGACGGGTAGAACTTGACTGGTGCTTATGATTTGTTGACCATAGTTAAGGTCATAAGTACTAGGGGTAAAAATCACATCGGGAATTTCAAGTGTTGAGATTTGCAATGAGATTGCATACCTTCCATATGATGGTTGGATCCCGATCCCACTGTGGGAAATAGTTGCTCCCAGAAGAGTTTTGCAGTTTACAATTAGCTAACTCATTAGGTGTCTAGAAAGGTGTTAACGGGGCTACGCCTCTGGGAAAACGAGGTTTACTTTAATTAGGTCCGTGCGAAAGTACAGGGAACCTCCCTCAAGTACCGACACTGGCCTCGCTGAACGGTTAGCGAAGTTGTAGACTATAATTAATCCTGGCTTGTTTTCTTTTTAAGGTTTGAAAGAAAAACTTAATTAAAGAAGTGGGAGACATCGTTTAGACAAGGTAATAACCAATCTGATCTTTGCAAGAGCTTTCGCTGAGTGTATTCTTTTCTCTCTCTTAATGGAAGATACCAAGGACTGGACTCAAGCTTCTACTAGATAAAAATAAACTGAATGAGACCAATTATAAAGACTGGCTGAGAAATCTGAAAATAGCCTTGACTTATGATAAAGTATCATATGTCCTCACGGCTTCAGCCCCGCCCGTCCCAGGTCCAAAATCCTCAGTTGCGGACAAAGAAGTCCGCAAGACATGGGACGCTGACTGTGCCACGACCAAATGATTCGTGCTTGCATCGATGGACAACACACATCAAAAGCAGCACGAGAATATGGACATTCAAGCCATATTTCTCCATACAAAGGAGTTGTATGGAGTGCAATCCCCCGTATTACGATACGAAGCATCAAAGAAATTGTTTCAGATGCGAATGGCCCCTGGCACATCAGTAGGAGACCATGTTCTGAAGATGATAGCTCTCATAGAAGAGCTTGAGGACCTTGGATGGATGATGGACAATGAACAATATACGGATATTATTCTGCAGTCCCTCCCCTCCACCTTTGCTCAATTCATAGTTAACTTCAACATGCACAACATGGAGAGGGAACTACCTGAACTCCTTAATATGTTAATGAGTGCAGAGAGCATACTGAAATCAGTGAAAACTCCCGTTATGACTGTTGGACAATCTTCCTTTTCTCGCCCAAAGGCTAAGGCCAAGGGAAAGAAAAAGAAGAAGCCCACCAATCCTAAGGGTGGAGTTAAAAAGGTCAAGGGGAAGGAAAAGTCCAAAGCTGGAGAATCGGGGAAAGGTGAATGTTTTCATTGCCACAAAATAGGACATTGGAAGCGCAACTGTACTGAGTACTTAAATCTCAAGAAGAAGCATGGGGATGCTTCCGCTTCAGGGGCTGAGAAATAGCAAGGTTTTGAAGACAGGTGACCATACTCTCCGCGTTGGAAATAGTTCCAATGTACATACAGTCGCAGTCGGAGAGTATCACTTGGGGTTGCCATCTGGGTGTATATTGGTTTTGAACCCATGTTATTTTGTACCAAGTATGCTTTGTAATATAATATATGTTTCTTTGTTAGACAATGAAGGATATAACTTTATATTGCAGAACAATGTTATGAACATTCACCTGAATCAAATGTTGGTTGGGTATGGTACACTTAATAACGGGATATACGTCTTAAATCAACACACAGTTTTCAGCATACAACACACTAATAAAAGCAAATTTTCAGAAATAAATGAAGCTTTTCTTTGGCACTGTAGACTTGGTCATATTAACGAAACAGGACTAAACAAGTTACACAAAGATGGATATTTAAACCCTTTTGAATATAAATCTTATGTGACTTGCCAGTCTTGTATCAAGGGTAAAATGACCAAAACTTCGTTTACCAGACACGGAGAAAGAGCTAATGAGCTCCTAGGACTCATACATAGTGATGTATGTGGGTCAATGTCTACACAGGCTAGAGGCGGTTTTTCTTACTTCATTACTTTCACTGACGATTTCTTAAGATTCGGTCATGTATTTTTATTAAAGCACAAATCCGAAGCTTTCGAGAAATTCACTGAATATAAATAAGAAGTAGAAAAACAAACCGGCTTGAGTATCAAGATGCTTCGATCAGATCGAGGTGGAGAGTATCTCAGTACAGAATTTGCAAACTTCCTAAAAGTGAATGGGATTCTCTCTCAACTCACTCCTCCTTACAAACCACAGCACAACGGTGTGTCTGAACGACGGAATAGGACCCTATTAGATATGGTCCGAACCATGATGAGTGATGCTGAGTTACCCGTCTCATTTTGGGGGCATGCATTAGAGACTGCAGCGTTTCTTTTGAACAGGGTTCCAACCAAAACCGTGTCTACCACGCCATATGAGATATGGCATGGGAGGAGACCATCTCTTAAGAGAATTAAGATTTGGGGTTGCCCGGCCTATGTTAAAAAGCAGAATCCGGACAAACTCGAGACATGGTCAGTCATGTGTAACTTTGTGGGATATCCAAAGAACTCTTATGGATATCTATTCTACCACAAGGAGGAACAAAAGGTGTTTGTTTCTCAGTATGCCACATTCTTAGAAAAAGAGTTTTTCACAGATAAAGATGATGGCAATGTGGTGGATCTAGAAGAGGTTCTAGAGACACAAACTACAAATGACGACTTACCGGCTGTTGCAATAGAAACTGAGGAACCACGGCCACTCCGTAGGTCTGGTAGGACTTCTCGCCCACCGGAGAGGTACTACGGTTTCCTCATTGATGGTGACAAAGAAGACTGCATCATGGAGGATGATGATCCTACCAGTTTTCAGCAAGCTATCATGAGTGGAGACTCTATGAAGTGGCTGGATGCCATGAGATCCGAAATGGAGTCTATGTACACCAACAAAGTTTGGACTTTGGACGTTGTACCCCCTGGGGTAAAACCTGTGGGATGCAAATGGATCTTTAAAAGAAAGATTGGTGTGGATGGGCAGGTAGAGATCTACAAGGCAAGACTTGTGGCGAAGGGTTTTCATCAAAGACCAGGTTTGGACTATGACGAGACTTTTTCGCCCGTAGCCATGCTTAAATCCATTCGAATCCTACTTGCTATTGCTGCTCACTATGACTATGAAATCTGGCAGATGGACGTTAAAACGGCATTTCTAAATGGGGATTTAGAAGAATGCGTTTATATGGATCTGCCGGAGGGCTTCATTGACAGTGGGAGCAGCGGGAAAGCATGTAGATTGCTTAAATCCATATATGGGTTAAAGCAGGCATCACGGAGTTAGAACATCTGTTTCGATGATGTTATCAAAGACTATGATTTCATCAAAAATCCAGATGAACCTTGTATTTATAAGAAGGCTGTAGGGAGAGCTGTCACATTCCTCGTATTGTACGTGGATAACATTCTTCTGATAGGAAATGATATTACTATGCTACAGTCGGTCAAATCTTTCTTATCACTAAGGTTCTCCATGAAGGACCTGGATGATGCCACATACATTCTGGGTATTAGGATCTATAGGGATAGATCCAAGAGATTATTGGGATTGTCCCAAACCAGGTACATCAACACCATCCTAAAAAGTTTTAGTATGGAAGACTCCAAGCGGGGTGCCTTACCCGCTTGCCATGGGGTCACTCTCTCCAAGGACTCTTGCCCAAAGACCGATGAAGAGAGAGCTCGTATGAGCATTATACCCTATGCTTCGGCAGTAGGATCTATAATGTATGTGATGTTATGTACATGCTCAGAGGTAACTTATGCACTTAGTGTTGTAAGCAGGTATCAATCCAACCCAGGGGAGAATCACTGGATAGCTGTGAAGAACATTCTTAAGTACTTGCGAAGGACTAAAGAATTGTTCTTCGTGTATGGTAATGGAGATCTCCAAATGGAGGCCTTTACCGATTTGAGCTTCCAGAGCGATAAGGACGACAGCAAATCTATCTCTGGGTTTGCATTTACCCTCAATGGAGGGGCGGTAAGTTGGAAGAGTTCTAAACAGGATACCGATGCAGACTCTACGATGGAAGCTGAGTACATTGATGCAAATGATGCCGCCAAGGAAGCCGTCTGGATGAGGAAGTTCATCTCGGAGCTAGGAGTAGTTCCAACCATTATTGATCCAATACCATTGTATTGTGATAATAATGGGGCTATGGCATTAGCCAAGGAGCCCAGGACCCATTAGCGGTCCAGACACATCATGAGGCATTTTCATTTGATCCGGGAGATTGTAGATCGCCGCGAGATCGAGATTAAGAGAGTAGACACAAAGAATAACGCCGCGGATCCACTCACCAAGGCCCTCCCTCAGCCACAGCATGAGCGACTTTTTGAGATGTTGGGTATGAGATACGCCAATAACTGGCCTTAGTGCAAGTGGGAGATTGTTGGATATATGTATGCCCTAGAGGCCATTAAGTGATAGTGGATGTATTTATACATGTATATATATATATTCAGTGTACATTCTTGCTCGACATGATAGTATGCTATCTGGTTCTTCTTTATCTGACATGTTGATTTGATCATGCTTTTATTCTATTCATACATGTTGATAAAGCCCTGAGGATATAGGCTTGACTACTGTGATTATGATGGAGATCATAGTAGTGGGACATCTGTAGTTTATAAGCATATCCTGGAATGTCCCTAGTCATAGGTGTATCGAGACGGGGCATCGATATACCAGAGTAGACTAGAGTATATGATACTAGACCCATATGATGGGCGATGGATGTTCCCACATTCATCGATGTTTGACATCGAGATCGTATACGGGTGCTCAGTGGTGACTGGGTACACTGGACGGACTCGACGAGAACTCGTATATGGAATTATATTTATCGTCGGATAGCAGTTCTCAGGTGACACTGGTGCAGGTTAGTCTGTAGACCCGAGATCGTCATAGAGTCTTGTGTATTCTCCCACTGTACTTTGATTACCACCCTACCACGGCTCTACTGAGTCATGCAAACAGGTGGCCGTTGGGTACAGTCCCGAGACATACGAAGGCGATGAGCGATAGGAGGGGTTTCGTCTCTCCCGGTATTGGGAGTTGATGCTGTGCTGTGCTCGACTGGCTATATCAGTAAATCCCTGGCCACGGCTGTTGAGATTTACTTATAAGTGTTATCAGTAGTTTCTCGATCTGTTATAGACCATTCATCGGCATGACTTATTGAGTTATTGGGGTCGACGTTACCATCCCTAGACTCGATATACAGCATATCTGACGAAGAGACCGGACTGTACGGTAGTGTTGCCGGTTGGCTCGACGGGAGTTGTAACAGGTTCTCTTGTTTTCTTCTGATCGCTCAATACCCGGGTGGCCGTTACGTTTAGCTGACCGCTTGCGGCTTGGGGGTGCTTGATATGATCATCACCCACTGCCGGCGTATTGACAAGTCTTAGAGTCCCACAATGGAGTTATCTAGTCCAGACGAAACGTTGTGGTGCGCATATGCGATATGCGCATGGACCCGGTTAAAATGCGCGTATGAGATACCGTATATTAATCGGGCGGCTTGCTTTTGGTCGGGTCGTATGTGATATGACCGGGTTGCTAAATCAAGTGTTGATTTATCATTAACCATTAGTTTCTCACTTGAAATCCTTTCTTGTCTTTATGCATGCATGTATGCATTCATTCTCATTCATACACATAGGATGTGCATGCACACATACATGCATACATAAAGGTTATGATGGTTGATTATATAGTAGATGGTGGCAATATAAGACTCACACCTTTGTAAAATATTTATGGATATTATTTATTTGGAAAAAGATAATTGAAATGGAAATTGTTTCATGGTTTATTCCTTTGACCTTGCATTAACCATTTGACTAACTATGATCTAATTTCTATGGTCATTTCTATTCCAAACAAAAATATCTAAGATATTTTTCAACCATGATTAAAGATGAGAGAGTGAAAATATATATTTTCATTTTCTCATTTTTATTTGTAAGATGATCATTATCTTGAGCTCTTAGAAAGCCACCATCTTCTTCCTCCTTTCTCTTTTGCTCTCTAGATTTCTCAAGTGAGCAAAATACTTATCAAGTTAGGATTTTGAAGTGAGAAAACCAACCACAACACCATTCTACACTAGTCTTGCCCACTTGTGAAGAGTGTTAGCTTCCATTTCTTCTCTTGATCTTGTGAAGTTTTAAGCTTGGACAAAGAGGACTCCGGGTGGATCATCTTGGACCTAGAGGTTCTCAAGCGGACGTTTTCCAACCTTTAAGTAGCCAAGGAGTCTAGCGTAGGGAGCTATAAAGGTTGTACTCTCAAAACCCTATCTTTATCTACTTATGATGATGTGTATGTTTAGAAACCCTAAAATTCTAGTGATGATTCTTTGTATGTTAACTTAGCACCTTAAAATTTTGATTTTGAGAGATGTGATGCTTTCAAACCCTTCATGAGGTGCTAGGTGAACCTAACAGTACTGTCGAGTCTTTAGAGTCCCACATAAATAGTTTCCCTGCACTGGGCAAAAGGTGTAGAAGCCGTATGGTTTTACGGCAGGGATTAGATCTCTTACGTGTACTTGTACACATATGATGATCGGGCGGATAATACTAGTGGGCTTTGGTATAAGCCGGATCCTAATATTATATCGATGGATTATTTTGGTCTCTTTGTATTTGTATTCTTCGGAATGCGGATGCGGGTATGTATATACAGATAAGGGGCATTCTCGTAATTTGATCGGGTTTGCTTCTAGAAGGTAACACCTCATTTAGGGTTTTATTCTTTTTGAATCAATGAAATGTGGTGGAGGAAGTGAGGTGGAGGCTAGCATTAAGTGAGACATGGCTCTTGGTGACTCATGGCATGACTCACACTTGAGATATTTTCAAGCATGCTTGATATTTTGTGAGATATTTTTATCTCATGAATTAATGCATGCTTGATTATTCTCTACACAAAAGACTTAGCCATTCTCACCCAAAAGCTCCTTCTTCACTTGGTTTTCCTCAAGTGACCTTCTTCTTCATAAAACCCTAAAAGCTTTCATGTGTTGAGAATCTTAGGGTTCCAAGAGACAAATCACTCCATCTTCTCACTCTACACAACCTAGGACATCTAGATTAGCGAGCTAGATGTTGTAGTTATCTCGGATTTGAGGTAGGAGCTCGGACTATAGACTCTTGGATGGATCGTCTTTGACTCGAGAAGGCCGTCGAGGTTACCCGATCCATTTCGATCCTTGGAGCTAACGACGAGGTGAAGGACAACGAAGAAGACCCGAAGGACTTGGTATCGTTATGTATAACTTCTATCCGAGTAGTAAACCTCATTGCTTGTTAGCTAGTTAGGGTTTAGCAACGATCCTGGAGTTCAAGTCGGTGTTGCGAGTTTTGAAAAATCTTTTTTTGAATATTCCGCCTCTCCGCGGTCATGCGGGGTGACTTACAAATAGTGTCGACTTCTTGGGTCACGTGGTTACGAGAGATGGCATACGTGTGGAACCGAAGAAGATCGAGGCCGTTCAGCACTGGCCCAGACCCGTATCAGTGATAGAGGTTCGCAGCTTTTTGGGTTTGGCAGGATACTATCGACATTTCGTACAAGATTTTTCTCATATAGCTGCACCGTTGACCAGGTTAGCCCAGAAGGAAGTTTCGTTTCTTCAGACCAAAGCATGCGAGTAGAGCTTTTAGCAGTTGAACACTCGTTTGACTAGGCGCCAGTACTATCTTTGCCTTCCGGTTCAGGCGGTTTTGTTGTTTATTGCGATGCTTCTCGAGTAGGGCCTGGCTGTGTGTTGATGCAGCACGGCAGGGTTGTCTCTTTTTCTTCTCGGCAGTTGAAGAAGCACGAGCAGAACTATCCGACTCATGACTTAGAGATGGCTGCGGTGGTTTTTACACTCAAGATCTGGAGACACTACTTATACGGCGAGTCATGCCAGATATTCACGAACCACAAGAGCTTAAGGTACAACTTTTAGCAGCGAGATCTAAATTTAAGACAGCGTCATTGGATGGAGCTAGTGAAGGACTATGACCGCGAGATTCTTTATCATCCGGGAAGGGTGAATGTTGTGGCAGATACTTTGAGTCAAAGTCTCAGAGGTAGCTTGTCTTGTTTGAGCGCAGTTCAGAGACATTCGACGGCAGATTGGCAGATTCTATATGACAGCCGAGTACAGTTCGAGTTTACTTTGACCGGGGGATAGCTTGCCCGTGTCTGACTAATCTTCTTTTTGTGTGTATGGTAAAATGTTTCACAACCAAAGAAATTTATACCACAATCAATTAATGGTGTCGATATAGCGCGTTAATGAATACAAATCATGCACTGAGATGCGAGTACTTGTTCGATTTTGCTTTAGATGAGTCGAATTGAAAATATAAAAGAAAATTCAAGAATGTTGATTCAAGATTTGTGAGATTTGATTTTTAAGAAACTTAAAGAAATAGATCAAGAATCAAGAAAATATCCAAATCAATTTAGTTATCAAGATTTATAGAATAGCTTGTAGGAATCGATTGAATTAGTAGCTATGATGAATACTAATTATGACGAATCTTATCTATTGATGGAATGTAGCTAGATCGATGATGAATGAATGAAGATTAGGGATCTATTGAAGAAACTAGGGTTTCTCCTTCACTATCCCTTGTCTTTTCATTGATCCTCATTCAATTCTAGCCTCTAGCAAAGAGGAACATCAATCTTTTGATCCCTAATTTGTAACGAAATTATCAAGAATGGTGATCTCGCTCCATATTAGGTCATTAATGATTCTTTTTCCTAAAGTTCACAATTCTCATAAGACTTAAGATTAGTAAAAGGATTTCATCATCATTAGATCTACTGATTCTCTCGATTCCGTTTCAAGCGAAGATTTCACTCACACATCATAAAAATTAATGAATCAAGAATCAAGAAGTTTCATAATGCAAGAATGTAAAGAAAGAAAGAATTACAATTATCACTTTTATTTAAATCTCCTTCAAATTACACAACTCCTCAATTCGAGGTACAAGATTAAGCTCTCGATCGCTCCTTTGAAAAGGTGAATTTGTCGTCGATCTTTGCGTGGCTCGATCGATGTGAGTCACGGATCATCATGGATCTCTTGCTCGGATGATGATCGGCGTTGCAATAAAGGATCGTTGATTGCTCGCTTGATTTTTTTCTCAATGGATCTTGATTTTGGATCTCAAGTTGTGTCACTCAACTTGAATTTGAATTTTGAATTGTGGCTCCAATTGTGTAACTAACTCACCACTAATTGAACCACTCTTGAACCACCTCAAAATTTAGATCTAGAACCCCTTTTATAAATTCAAATGAATCTTCCCTCCAAACCTAGGTTGTTAGAGAGAGCCATCTAGAACGAGGTTGTTACAGGGAGCCTTCTAGAAGAAGGTTGTTATGCAGAGCCCTCCAGAAGAAGCCACGTGTAAATGAAGCGTCTTGAGGAAGCTAGGACGTTGAAGAGAAGGTTCTGGAAAAGTATAAACCGTTGATGACCTAACTCGGCCGCGGATCCGCGGCAACTCTGCCAACTCGGCCGCGGTTCCGTGGCCATATGACTGGATCTCTGCATCATATTTCTGGGGTATCTTGGTGTTAGTCTTTGGGTGTTCTTTTGCAGTCTGGAATCTTATAATTCTTTCTTGGATGCTGCCAGATTTGAACTCTTTGACTTGCTGTATTTTATCGGCACTTTTGCGACTCCGGTTCTTTTACGTGAAGAATTTTCTGCACACAATCTCAATGAAAAGTGTTGAGAGATACAATATCATGTGTGTAGTAATAAACACTCAATTTCTTTCATAATGCAGGTTATAATGTATAACACATGTTATTTGATATTTTGCAGAAGAATTGCTAATATGTGCTATATTTATACCAAACACCTTTAGATGATTAATAAGAGTAGGGAAATTGATGTGTTAAGAATGCAATATTTTCGACTGATCAGTGTCCGTATACATCCACAGTTACTTGATCGTATCCGTGAGGCACGGTCTGATGACGTTCGTTTATCAGAGATCATGGAGCAGGTTCGACAGGGCAGAGATTCAGAGTTTGTGATTGATGATCAAGGAGTACTACGATTTGGGACTCGACTGTGTGTGCCAGATTTTGAGGGACTGAGACGCGAGATTTTTGAGGAGGCGCATCAGTCAGCATATAATGTTCATCTGGGTTCCACCAAGATGTACCATGACTTGAGAGATGTCTACTGGTGGGAAAGGATGAAGAGAAATGTCACAGATTTTGTTTCGAGATGCCTGACTTGTCAGCAAGTCAAGGCCGAGCATCAGCGGCCAGCAGAATTACAGCCCTTGCCCATTCCGGAGTGGATGTGGGAGAAGATCTCTATGGATTTTATTGTGGGTCTACCTAGGACCAGTCGAGGGTATAACGCTATTTGGGTGATCGTAGATCGATTGACGAAAGCGGCTCACTTTTTACCAGTAAAGACCACTTTCGGATTTGCTTAGTATGCCTATATATATACCGATGAGATTATGCGACTACATGGCGTCCCGACTTGCATTGTGTCCGATAGGGGCACTCAGTTCACCGGCCGACTTTGGCAGAGACTTCAGGAGGGTTTAGGCACCCGATTAAGTTTCAGTACAGCTTTCCATCCGCAGACCGACAGTCAGTCAGAGCGGACCATACAGACTCTTGAGGATATGCTCCGAGCATGCGTTCTAGATTTCGGTGGCAGTTGGGATCATTACCTACCCTTGATAAAGTTCTCCTACAATAACAGCTTTCAGGAGACGATTCAGATGGCACCCTTCGAGGCATTATATGGGAGGAGATGTCGATCACCGGTTTGTTGGACAGGACTCAGTTAGAGCAGTGTTTTGGGGCCGCAGCTTATGCAGGAGATGACAGAGAAAATCCAGTTGATTCAGGATAGGATGAGAGCGGCCCAGAGCAGACAGAAATCTTATGAGGATAGACGTCGTCGAACACTGGAATTTACTGTAGGTGATCATGTTTTCTTGCGAGTTTCTTCAATGAAGAGTGTGATGTGATTCAGAAAGAAAGGGAAGCATAGTCCCAGATATGCGGGTCCCTTCGAGATTCTCGAGCGTGTCGGTGCAGTTGCTTATCGTTTGGCTCTTCCACCCAGCTTTCCATATGTTCACCCCGTGTTTCATGTATCGATGCCCCGCAAGTACCCTCATGACACCTCTCACGCGATACAGCATCAGACGATCCAGCTGGAGCACGATCTTTCTTTCACCGAGCAACCGGTAGTCATTCTAGATCGGCTGGTGAAGAAACTGAGGTCCAAGGTCATACCGTCCGTAAAGGTTCTTTGGCGTAGCTCGAACAGCGAAGAGGTCACGCGGGAAGCCGAGGACGAGATGAGGAAAAAATATCCCCATCTCTTCGAAGGTACTCGTAATTAGATTTTAAATTCGGGGACCGAATTTCTTTAAGTGGGGAAGATTGTAACGTTCTAAAAATTCGTTTAGGTTAATTTTCCGAAAATTAGTAATACAACTCGTGTTTTCCGTAAAACTTAGTTATAATTATTTTTCCACATAGACTTAAATATACCTATTTAAACTATGTAATTGCTAGTATTGGTATTTAATTAGTCACCTATTAATTGCTAGTTTACTTAATTATTTCCTCAATTATTTATTTTTAAATATTATTTTAAGCTTTCACTTACACACTAAATTAGAGATAATTACAAATTAATATGGGTTAATACAAAATTGTGCACCATGACACAACTAAAACCCATGTTGAAGCATGCCCACTTTAAGAAAACAATTGTCAAGATGGTTCTAGATTTTTAAAGAAAACCTAATAGGAATAATAGAAAATTAAAAACAAAGAATAAAACAAAAAGGTATGGTGCATATTATGAGGTATGGGTTACATGTTGACTTAGGGTATGGTCACCTCTCTCACTCAACCTCATTTCCCCCTCTCCCCCTCTCGGCCAAACTGCAGCCCCCCATTCTTCACTTCTTCTTCTTCTTCCTTTTTCTCAAAAAAGCATCATTTTCCTCATCTCAAAAATCCACAAAATTAATTCAATTTCCTATTAAAATTATCATAAGATTTCTTTGCCTAAGCTAAGCATGGTTCTTGAAAACAAGTTGGCATTCTTGGTGGCAATAGCTAGCTAGTGGGATCTTTCCAAAATCTTGAGGTATAAAGCTTAATCCAAATGGTTACTTGTTAATTATTTGTTTAAATCTAATTTTAGTTAGATGTTAATATAACTTTAATTGCAAAATAGAATTTTAAAGAGAAGGGTTTGGTTAAAAATTAAAGTTTTTATCACTTAATTAGATTAGCTAAATGTAGTGAACATCTAATGGTTTCTTTTTAATATAATCTAGATGTTAAACTTGCAAATATTTTCTTTTAATCATCTTAATTAATTGTTCATGCAACTAATTTCATGATTAGTGTGTAAAAAGCGAGATTTAAAATTGGTAAATATTTGTGTGGCTTAATTAAGATATCAAGTGTAATTTTTGGCCACTAGGTTTGTTACAACCTTTAGTTTTGCACCAAAATACCCTTTGTTTGCTTACTAGGTTCTTAGAATAAATAGATTTTAATTAAGTTTGAGCTTGTGATGATCTACAACCTATTTTCTATAATATTTTGTATGATGTGAATGCTCAATTGGTACAACTGGGTTTTAGGATTGGTGGTTGCTATGCATAGCGACCCCTAGTTGTGGTTCGTGGCGATGTCACGCGCGCGTTTTCTGCACTAAGTGCATGCGCGCTTAGTTAGTGTACGTTAATTACCTTGTATCGTATTGACTTCGCGTCTATCTAAATATATATCCTTTTATTTACTATTTGTTCGATTCTAGGATTGGTTGCAGAGACGTCGGACACGACAAGGAAAGGAAAGGCCGTGATTGGATCAGATTAGCCGAGGCGTCCCGGTGAGTAGATGTACACATCTATAGGGGGATCGTTTGGATGGCGCAAGGCGCCCGATAGTTAGGATTATCAGTGGTTCTTGTAGTTATATGCGTAGTTTTCCAATCATTCATGTCATGGCATTACATCTTCTTACATATGATATTATAACCTAGGACACTTGCACCATTACGATTGGTTCATGCCACACATGCACTATTTATGCAAACACGCGCGCCATTGGTAATTGCTATGTCACGAACACTATAGAACTCAATTTAATCAGTATCTGAGCATTTCATCGTACATGATATGAAACATGTAGTTTTATGTTCATTTCATCATAATGGATACGTAGGATTGCTAGCCATATATACCTCATTGCATCATCATTTATACATAGTTTTCTAGTCATACATCGCATTGCATATTCTCGATATCATGGACATCCATCATTACCGACATATCTATATATTATGATTTCTTTTGGAGATTTCAGTATTTATAAGATTTCTGGATTTTAGGGGAAAACAAAAAGACTTTTATAAGATTATTATCATTTTAAAAATGCAACATGCGATTTTCTCGTGATATGATGTATATGTCGTCCACCATGAGCTTTCCTGATTTGAGTTGGTTTTCGAAACCCGATTCGAGGAGTAGGATGAACCGACTCGGGTACATGGTGGACCCGGTAAGGTACCCCGGGGCAAGAGTGTTTTTGTGGGGATGACGATAAACCTGGCAGGGGCGGACTACCTACCGGTGATGTCTGGCGCGGTGGATATCTGGAGGATACCGACCGTAGTCATGAGTTTTGATGATATGGGTCGATCCGGACCGACGGAGCCCGAGATATTGAGGAATTGTGTCGATGCTTGACACGGACTTTTCTGTCGATTTTACTAATGATACTCCAGTTTTTATTACACAGAAGTTTTACTGAGATAAGAATACAGATCTTCTCATATCAGTTATATCTGGATTTCGTGTTGATTATCCATTCATGTTGCATTCATACTAGTGCATCGCATCATATTGGTATATGTAGGTTGTGACGCATTTGCGTGCATGCTTACGATAGACTTATTAGATGTTACTTACTACTCACGAGTTGGCAACTCACCCCTGTTGTGCCACTGTAACTTGCAGGTCTGACCCGTCAGTACAGTAGCGGCGGGCGTACTTCCTCATTTTGCTTCATTGCATTGACTTGCGGCTTGCTCGTAGGTGGGCTGCGAGGATATTTTTGTTACCAAATTGTGTATTATTATTGTATCTAGTACACTCCATCTACCTTATCTACCGTTTTCCACCAGTTGTATATTGGAGTAGGCAGTGAACCGTGAGACTTGTATTTTTGGTATCTGGTGTCGAGCTCGTGTGAGACGACTTATATTTGGTTTCCGTTTTCTTTCTTTTAAATATTGGTTTAATTCTTGGATGATATATCTTACATGTGGTTGTGATTCCGCCGTTTGGCGAAGAAAGAGCTAGCTCCCGCTTGGGGATGCCTTTGTTCATTACTTGTATATATCCATGTTTGTACCTTTTTGGAGCCAGTATTTACAAAGGAAACTCTGCCGAAATTTTTATAAAAACTTGAGCTTAGTATAAGACTTTCAAAGTGATTTTCTATGTTAATTTAACTTTTAAACAAGTTTTCCTTCATGCTATTTTCTTTAAATGGTTTAGATTTCTGGGCTTTTGCTTACTTAGATTACGTTACGCCGCTAGACGTTGCGTAATTTAAGTGCCAGTCACGTTCCATATTTTCGGGCCGTAACAATGATATCTGGCAAGATGATGACTATAACGTCTTTACAAATAGGAATTTGGAAGTGCATGTGTATGTGACTCTACCAGAGGGTTATTGTAGTCAGTGGGAGCAGCGGAAGGTGTGCAAGTTGCATATGTTTATTCGTAGACTAAAGCATGTATAGCGGAGACGGATCATCTGTTTTTGATGTGACAGTCAAGGTGATTGACTTCATCAAAACAATAGATGAACCTAGTAAGAAGAGTGTAGGGAGTACTGTCCTGAGATTTGGATGACATACTCCATATAGGAAGTGATATTCTTATACCACAATCGGTCAAATTTTGGATGTCACACAGTGTTTTCTCTATGTTGGATATAGATACAATATCAGGAATTCTTGTGACTAGATCTATTGTTTTAGATCTAGATTTCGGAAGTTTCCCAATCTGGGTACTTAGACAGCATTCTAAAAGTATTTTAGAATGGATGACTCCTGGCGTAGTGATGTACCCGCAGGTGATGGAGTCACCCTCTCAAAAGAGATGTCTTCTAGATTGATGAAGAGAAGGACTGGCATGAATGGCATATCATTTGCTTGGGCAATTGAGTCAATCATGCAAAGTCTTGTACAAAACCAGATATTGCTTACACACTTGCTGTAGTAAGCAGATATTAATCCAATTCTGGAGAAACAAAGGGAAGCAGTTATGAACAATAGAGGATGTTCTTGGTATATGATAATGACGGTCTCTTCCGGGAAGCGGTTATCGGTTTAGGCTTCCAAGGTGACCTGAATAACAGAGATGCTGTCAGAGTTTTGAGTTGTTACCTCTTCTAAAAATAAGTATATTGGATAGTGTTCCAATAGGGATTCTGAGGTAGGTATGGTTCAGGATACTGGTTATTACTCAACAGAAGATACAACCCAAGAAGTTTGTAGGATATGGTTGTTCATTTATGAACTTGGTTCCATCTTGTATCCAGACAAAATTCTTGAGGCGGGGTATCGCTCAATTCGTAAGATTGTTCATCTCCGCGAAGTTGAGATATAGAGAGAGGAAGTTGAAACATTATAGTGGATCCACTCACTGAGGCTATTTCTCGAACACGGATGTTCCTCAAACGAGATTTGAGAAACTGACTAGTAGATAAGTTAGGTATTCGATAGCACACGGGATATGGGTATGCGATACCGCAATAATTAACCTTAAGTGCAAGTGGGAGATTGTTGGATATAGTGCCCTCAAGGCAATTATTGTAATTGCAGACACGCGATTATGATAATTGAGGGAGGAGCTATACAGGTAGAACAATCTTACTCAAAATGATAGTATGCTAACTGGTTTGTCTTTATCATTGATGTGTACACGTTTTGTTTGTTATTACGTGTTTCTAATACATAATGATGAAGCCCGTAGGATTCTTGCTTGACTACCAGCAATATGATGGCAATTATATACGTGAGAGCTGGGTGGTCTATAAGCACATCCTTAAATGTCCCTAGTTGTAGGAGTATCGAAACTGGGCATCGATATTCCGGAGTATACTAGTGTATACGTTTCGAGACCCCGACGAGGGACGGTGTCCGGTCTCACAAGCCTTTGGTGTTATGTTACCTAAGATAGTATACAGGTGCTCACTGGAGGTGAGTACACTGTACGGACTCGCCGAGAACTTCTAGATTGTATTATATCTATCGTCAGATGGAAGTTCTCGAGTGGCATTAGTACAGGTTAGTCTTTTGACCTGATATCGTCATTTGTCTCGTGTGAATTCCCACTGTACTTTGATTACTACCCTACCACGGCTTAAAGGAGTTATGCAAACAGGTTTTTCGTTGGGTAATGTCCCGAGCCACATGGAGGCAGTGAGTGATTGTCGGGGATTCGTTTCTCTTGATATTAGGAGTCGACGCCGTGCTGTGTTCCGTTGGCTATCACCCTAAATCTGTGGCCATGGTAGATGAGATTTACTGATATGAGTTCAGTAGTTTGTCGGTTGGTGATGAGCTTGACTCCTACACGACTTATCGGGTTATTAGGGGTCTGACGTTTCCACCCCCTAGACCCGGTATGCAATACTCTTAAACGAAGAGGCTGGACTATACGGAGATTGTCAAATTCAAGCTCAGTAGGGTTTGGACGGACTAGATTATTGACCTCCCTTTCGACAGATACCTGGGCAGCCGTTACATACAGCTAGTGTCGCTGACGTACTTGTGGTTTTTGGATTTATCCAGTAAATCACTGCCAGCATATTGTCGAGTCTTTAAAGTCCTACATAGAAGGTTTTCCCGGTACAGGCGATATGATGTAAATGACGTATGTTGGTACATATAGGGTGTCGGATTAAATACGTATACAGGCTACACGGACTTTAATCGGACGGTTGATAATACTGGCGGTTTAGGATTAAACCGGATTATTAAATCAGGTTTTGATTTAATATTATATATATATTTAATATGTATATTCTAGTATTAATGTTCATTATTCATTTTCTCTCTCTTGGCTCTTCGTATTTTAGTATGAATACGTGTATATGTATTTCGATACGTATACCAGGTTGTATTCCGTATTTATACGGAATTTGTTCTAGAAGATGGACACTTCATTTATTGATTTTTCTTTTATAAAAAATAATAAATGAGGTGGAGGATGAGGTTTTTTGTAGTATGGTAGAGAGGTATGGATTGGTTATTATATAGTATTTGCATTTGTGAATACTATTCTTGGATGGTTGCAAAAAATCAAGCCATTCATTCAATGCTTTCTAGTTTTTTCCTACACAAGAAGACTTAGCCATTTTCCCTGGTTTCTTCTTCTTCACCTCCTCCTCCTTCTTCTAGGTAGCTCACTTGAGGTTAGAAAAGAGAGAACAAGATAGTGAGAATATTCATACATCCCCACTCTCCATTCGTAGCGATCTTAGAGCATCGGTCGCTTCACAAGGTGAAGTCGGAACTTGGATCGGTTTCCCTCAAGTGAATTTTCTTCGGCAAGGATGGTTGTCACTCAAGCATGATCCGGACAGCATACATGGAGCTTGGAGGGGTCTTCCATGATTTGGTGCAAACGCGTCGAAGGTATTATTCCGTATCTTTACATACTTGGTTTCTAGTTTAGAAGTTTGGATCGATTCTAGGTTCGTGGTTCTTTCGTATTTGGTTGAAATTTTTGTTCGCCATCCGCGCATCCGCTATGCCACGGGAACTAGGAAACCCTGCAATGATGAAATCAGATCGAAGACCGCCCTCAACTTGTTATCTGACCGTCTGCAACTTGACATCGCCTGCTTGATCTGTCTTTATCTAATCAACGAGCGTGGACTGAACTCTTAGATTCGGCAGTAAAGCGATGATCCCTGGTAAGAGCTCTTCAATCTCCAACACATTTAGATCCTTCTGTAACCTCCACTTCGAGGTAAGGCTCATGACTAAGGGCTGGTGACTTAGAGCGTCGAGAACTACATTCACCCTCTTCGGATAATACTGAAGGTTGATGTCATAGTCTGGCATGAGTTCGAGCCACCTCCTCTGTCGGTACAAATTAATTTGTCTAGTTATGATTCCTAACCTAAGAGATAAATTCGTTTTAGTGACGCTGTGCAGAACAGACCAGTAGCAAGTCAGATTCGGTATGTGTATTTAAAATGCAGAAAATGTATTTTCTGTCGGTTTTCAGAAAAAGTCTTGAACTCTTAAAAGTTCCCTTTTTCCGTCTAGTTATGATTCGGCGCTGATTTTATCCAATTTGGATTTCGAAAACTTACGTTATGCAATTTTGAAGGTCAAGTGTGGAAACAGATTTGCTAATGGCCGAAAACAGCGACTTGCGAGAGTTGTAAAACTTAAAAAATAGATCGAATTGATCTGAAATTTTTACGGAGAACATAAAACCTTATCCATTATTTTACCTAATTTTTAAGGAATTTTCAGAGATCAAAATTATAGTCTAACCCCTTCTCGAAGTCGATTTGGTATTTAAGAACATAATTCATGTGTTCAAAATTTATGGGTTTCATTTTAAAATATACAGTTTAAATTCTAATGAAAATGACATGCAGAGAAGTGTGTGAATCCATTCTTGTAAAGCGAACAATTAACGTTCTATGAGAAATCACAACTATTGGTATTTAACATAACATGAATCAGGCATGAAACATGAATCAGGCATGAAACATAGCTTAAAAGTATCATAATTTTTTAAAAACGTTATAGTATAAGAAAATCCCTTTATAAGTATTTGGTCTATGAAAAATCATGCAAGATCTTTGTCTATCCGATTCAAGCGTTCTCATAACTACTTGTGTTTAACAATTATATCATAATTATATAATGAGGAAATCACAACTATTGGTATTTAACATTTTCTCAAGGCACATGAAGGTAAATACTATAACTCACCACTTATGCTTTTAGACTAAATACTTGATCTTATGAAAATCATTTTACCCTGGGAGTACCAACGTAGAGCATGAGCAATAGCATAAGAAGCTGAAAATATGCCTTAGCACAACTACTAGGTTTTTAGAAGCATCAAGTATACAACTTTAAAAAATTTAGTGTGCTAATGCATGCCATCCAAGAATCGAACTAGAGGATTAGGGTTTTTAAACTAGTAAACAATCTTTACACTAAGTTACCAAGAAATACAACCTTTGTAGACCGGTCTTTCACTTCTAAAGCTCCAAGTAATAGTCCCTTAGCTGCAAGTAGTGGTCCCCCGAACTCTTCTTAGGCTCCACTAGGCGAAAAGAATAAGCGTGCTTAAGGATCTTCGAGGCCGAAAATATACCTTGAGGAATCTCTAAATCAAGCAAGCTCTTCACTAATTGAGGAATTAGTGAAGTAAACAATCTATATTAAATGGTTAGTTTGGTATAAATTGATGAAGTAGGAATTTTGCTCACTTTAGAATTATTTTCTCTTTTTCATTTCTCACCTCACTTAAAACTAGAAAACAAAGAAGGAGATGAAGAAGATTTACTAATGTGAACCATAGATGAGAAAATATCTCATAGATATTAGTAGAGAGTTAACCATGACTAAAAATAATGGTTGGGTTAATAAATATCTAGAGTAAAACAGAATTTGTAGACTAAGTCAAGGCTTCTACATGCTTCCACAAGTATCTTAAGCCATGGCATTTTCCACCTAATTTTGGTTTATCCCTTAATAATTAAATCACCCAAATTATCTTTTGTTTGGTGTGAGTCTCATACACCCATGTCCACTGTATCATCTAACATGACACAATGGTAAATACTTTAATATATATCTCATATATATTTAAATGTATTTGTAGAAAAGAAATTCTTAATTGAGCTAATATTAGTTAATAAATATATTAATATATCAAATATATAATTATATATCAAATTATTAAATCAACATTTGATTTAATAATCCGGCTATATCATATATAACCGACTAATATCATTTATATGTGTCACGACCCAAATTTAGGCACATAACCGACACTTAAACCACGTGACGTCAACAGGTGTAACGCAATTTAAGTAAGCCGAAAACCCAAAAATCTAAACCATCAAAGAAGTAAGTGATATAAATATTGTTAAAAAAACATTTGGAAATCTCAAGTAAAAATCTTTAAACTTATGTTTATTTTCTTAAAAATTTCGGCAGCACCTCCTTTGTAAAAACTAGCCCCGAAACGGGTACAAACATAGAATATAAATAGAGCATCCCCAAACGGGAGCAAATCACGCACAAAGGCGGAAACAACCACCACAAGTATATATACAACGCCGTAGCGAAGAAATAGACAATATAAATGAAAAACAGCATAAGAGATAAAACTGCATAAGAAAGGCCGGCTCACACGAGCACGACACCCAGAGTCAAAAAATATACAATATCTTCCTCACAACTCGTCTCTAAGTCAATACATGAAAGTGGTAGATGGAGAGTACTAGATACAATAAGATGTACAATAGATAAAGTCGGATAACCGCAAACCCACCTATACCAAACGGCCTCACAGCCAACCGTAGCTGTATCAGCAAAAATAGAGATAATAAGGAGCCCTGCCGCGACTACTCTGAGGGTCAAACCTGCAAAACACTGTGGCACAACGGGGGTGAGTTGCCAACTCGTGAATAGTAAGTAACATCATACAGATAATCGCAGGTATGCACGTACAACGATAATCTATCACATGCAATCTGATAGCATAAATATGGCAATATGGATATACAACAATCATGAAAGGTACTCTATCAGGTACTACAAATACATGAAGCAATGCATATCAAATAACTACTGAGTATGGGATAAAACATATCATCATCAATGAATCATAATTATGGAAAAACCGGTGTCCATCAACGACACCACAAATCCCAATACCTCAGGCGCCGTCACTCTGATCGACCCTCATATCCTGTAAATCTCATGGAACCTGAGTGCCCAACATCGGCACTCGAAAACATCATGAAAACTCGTGTTCAACATCGACACGCCAATCCACATAACTCGGGCTCCGTCTGTCCGGATCGGCCCACGGGCTCCGTCAGTCCGGATCGGCCCATATCCATCTCACGACTTCAGTTTGTATCCTCCGGATAACCGCCAGGTCCAACCAATCACCGGTAGGTAGTAGTCCCTCTGCCAGGGTCATCGTCTACTGCACAACATCCCTTTCTTGCTCTGGGGTACCATACCGGGTCCACCATGAACCAGCAAACGGATCATCCAACTCCTCGAATCGGGTTTCTAACACAAGTCTCAGAACCGAGAAAACTCATGGTGGACACACTGAAATATCTTATCAAGAGAAACTGGGTTTTCAAAACAATGCATACTTTCTTGAAATATCCCCACGGTTCTCAAATCCATAAATCACATGAAATACGTATCTCAATGCGTAAATCCACGAAATATGATATATGCAACATAAAACCGTAATATGAGCATATCAAGGGAAAACCGCTCTTTTAAATGAATCCAGTTTTTAAATATATCATGTTGTTCCCAATTCCTTCGAAATCAAATGCAACATCATATAAATGTGTATATGTAGCTATGTATGCACGATGCATTTCATAAGCGCAATAGAACAAGAAACAATGTCTCTATGTCAATAAAAATACAATACCATATATGTGTATAGGTTGTGCTTGTCATGGCAATTACAGACGGTGTGGGTGTAGCATACAATTTAGTGCTCGTGCAACATGAACCGTCAGTAATGGTACAGTGTCTACTAGGTACTAAGTCAAGGCACAACAAGTAATGGTACGTAATAATGCTCATGCACAATCAGCATGTATGCATATAAACATGCGGCTATAATATCATATCTAGCCCTGACGCTTAACGCCATACGGGCGATTTCCCCGTAGATGTTAAATCTACTCACCGATGATCTCGATCTAGGTAAATCCTACCACCTGCTTCCCTTTCTTCGTAGCGTCTGAAGTCCCCGCCTGTGATCCTATTAACACATAACACAATAACGTGTGGATTTAGCAAACTACGCAATATTAAACGAACACAACGCTAATTAACGAATCGGTTCCATTAAGCTACAAAATGGTTCGATTAGCAGCTAACGGGTGTAGCGATATCACCAAAACAAACCCACGATACCAAGCTACCCGAAACACTAAAACTACGTCGGATCAATCGTATCGCACTTTGCCGAAACGCCTAAATTTAGCTAAGTACTCCCAGATTTTACCCACTGTCAAAACCTAAAAATCTAGCAGTACCAAACACCCAAAAACAACTGCAAACAACTGCCCTAAAAACCACAACTCCCCAGTCCCCTACACGGCCGAGCTCGCCGGAAAATACCCTAATGTCGCCGGCAAAAATAGGTGGGATCGGGTCAGGGTTTCAGGTGAACACTCAGGGTCTCGAGTACAACACTACTACACTGCTAGTTTTTCCAGTAACAATTCGTGGTCATAGCAGATTACAGTGACCCCATTTTAACACTAAAAACACGATATTACACCAAAACTATATATTTATGGTTCTAGACAACAACTATTAGGCAATACAACATTAAAAGGTCCTAATTAACAGTTAGAGATCGTTACCTATCCACACTTGCTCAAAATCCTAGCTTTCCATGCTCCAAGTCACGACCGTAGGCTTTAGATCAAGTTTATTGAAGGGTTTAGTGAGTTTTGATCAATGTTTAGGCTAGGAGTTGTGTAACGTTTTAGAAATCGTTATGCGATTTTTTTTCGTTTTAAATTGTCGGTATTTTCCGTTTTAACCCGACTGTGTGCAAACGACCATATAAACTTGCGAGCACCTAGTTTACCTAAAATAAAGCTAGTGCGCAAGTTTTGGGGGTATATGGGACGTTTTGGTTCTATTAGAATTTTTCCCAATTTTAATATTATTTTAATGCGGTATTCAATTTTTGGGAAATTTCTCTAAAGCGATCTTTTCTTCAATTAAGTTGAGTTAATAAAACCCTTCCCATAATATTTAGATATTTGTTGTGCTTTTGGATTAATAGTTAAAGAAAGAAAAGAAAAAAAATGAAAAGAATGCAAGAGGTGCATGCATGCGCATGTGAATGCATTAATGAGCTTTAATCACTAGAATTTGCTAGGAACACTCCACACAACTCCATCCTTCCTCCCTTGGCAAAATTCTTTCTCATTCTACTGCCCTTGATCACTTCTTCAATCAATAACATCAATCCAAACTCAAAATTCTCCAAAACTCCCAAAATATACATCAAGTCTTGAGTTTTAGCATCTTGGATCACTTGGAGCTAGGAAAGCTTTGATCTTGTGAGCAGAGTTAATAGGTATACTCCCTACTCTGTTAATTAGGAGTTTTTATGTTGTGTAGCTTGTTGATTATGGTTTACAACACTTTCAATATCGATTAGTGCAATATCGTATTTTTAGTGTCTTTTAGAGCCTCTGTGAACTGCTGTGATCTGGGATTTTTACAGAAAAAATCAAACAAAATTGTAGTGATGTACTAGTGCACCTAAGACAACACCTGGGATACGAAGACCACCCCACCGGAATGGGCCGGCGACCCAAGGCGAATTTCCGGCGACGCCGGCTATTGGGGGATGTGCTGGGGTTTGGCTTTTGTGGGTAGTTGTCTGCTGTTGGTTAGGGGTGTTTGGTACTGTTTACTTTTTAAGTAATTGCAGTATGAAAAATCTGGAATCGTTTACCTATAATCTAGTGTTTTGAATCCGCGTGTTGCGTAATCCGACACGAATCGTGATCTGATGCAGTTGCTGTACTCAGTTTGGTTTAGTAGTGTCCCAACGCACGTTAGCCACTAGACGGAGACTTATGAGTTAGTTTAGTGATGGTGCGTCGTTAAAGTGTAGTTTTACGTTATATTCGTCGATTCTGAGATGTTTTCGCTATTTGTGTGTTCGTGAATATTATAGAGTCGCAAGCGGGGACTTCGGACGCTGCGAACAAAAGGAAGCAGGTGGTCGGATTTTCATAGCTGGAGACCATAGTGAGTAGAGTTAACATCTACGGGGAAATCGCCCGTATGGCGTTATGCGTCGGGAATGATATGATAGGATAGCTGCATGTTACTTCATATTAGTTAATTTCATATGAATGTCATTGCATAACATTATCTGTTGTCCTTGACTCGTACCTTTAGATATAACACATTACTGACGGTTCATGTTGCACGAGCACTAAATTGTATGCTACACCCACACCGTCTGTAATTGCCATGACACGCACAAAACACCTACATACGTGATATGGTAGTGGATAGGAATGGTTGGAGTAGTAACTCTTATTCTATTGTGCATATGAATTACTGTGGACACATATACGTGATATTGCATTGGGCAGGAATAGTTGAGGTAGTGACCCTTTTTCCACTTCACGTACATCTTGCTATTGCTACTTGTACATCATTCATACATATTGACATGTACACCTACATATTCGATTACAGCTATATGTATATCATGCACACATACTAACATGTACACCCATATATTTTGTTAGAGTAGCTTATACCCTAAGTGGTATGGTTTAGACATGTGATATTGAGACGTTGACTATTACGTTTATGAAATGCATCATACCTACTTGTTTACATGTAGATACTTAAACCTTGTTACAATTACATGTACACCTCATATGATGCTGCATTTATTTTCGGAGGATTTTGGAAACCGCAAGATATATTTTTAAAGGAAGATTCTTTTAAAAGAGCGACTTTTCCTTGATATACTCATATTGTTGTTTTGTGATGCATATATCAGTTTTCATGGATTTACGCATTGAGATATGGATTTCATATGATTTATGGATTTGAGAATCGTGGGGGTATTTCAAGAAAACTATGTAATGTTTGAAAACCCGGTTTCTCTTGATATGATATTTCAGTGCGTCCACCATGTGATTTCTCGGTTCTGAGATTTAGCTTGTGATACCCGATTCGAAGAGCAGGAGGCACCGTCTGCGGGTACATGGTGGACCCGGTATGGTACCCCGAGTGGTGATTTCGTGGTGTAGACGATAAGCCTGGCGGTGGGACCACTACCTACCGGTGATAGTATTTGGACTCGGCGGTTATCGTGGGGATACCGACCGGAGTGAGGTATGACATATCGTCAGGGCCAGTCGTGGTGACGGCGCCTGAGTTATGGGGATTTACGTGTCGATGCTAGACATGGGTTTTCATGATGTTTCGGGTGTCGATGTTAGACACTCAGGTTCCATGAGACTTACGGGATGTGAGTGCCGATCTGAGGATGCGGTGCCTGAGGATTTGGGATTTGATGTGTCAGTGAGGGACACTGGTGTTTTTCCATGCTGATGATTTTGCATGAGATTTTATATTATATCATCCCACACTCAGGATTGTGTTGTTATGCATTGATTCAAGTAGTTGTAGTACCCTGGTGATGTACCATTACATGATTGATGCATATTCACTGATCATACTTATGCTATCGTATTTCTTGTGATAAATAGATCGTTGTTCGTGCATACCTGCGATTACAGTATGATGTTATTTACTATTCACGAGTTGGCAACTCACCTCCGTTGTGCCACAGTGTTTTGCAGGACTTACCATCAGAGTAGTCGCGGAAGGGCGTCTTATCATCTCTACTTTTGCGGATACCGCTACGTTTGGCTGTAAGGTCGTTGCTTTTAGGTGGGTTTGCGGTTATCTGTCTGTATATTGTATATATTTTTGTTGGATCTAGTATCCTCCATCTACCACTGTTTTTATATAACTTAGAGAAGAATTGTGAGGACTCGGTGTTGTATTATTTTGGTGACTTTGGGTGCCGTTCTCGTGGGAGCCGGTTTTGTTTTGGGAAAGTTTACTTCTTATTGCAGTCTTTCCTTTATTATTTCTTTGCTTCGGCGTCATATACATGTTGTGGTGATTGTCTCCGCCGTTGGGCGTGATTTTTCTCCCGTTTGGGATGCTTTTATTATTATCTATGTTGTACCCGTTTTCGGGGCTAGTTTTTACAAACGAGGTGCTGCCGAAATTTTCAAGAAAGAAAACTAGAGCTAGAGATTTTACTTGTGATTTTCTAAATGTTAAGTCTATGTTTTTCTCCGTTGATCCAGATTTGGGTGGTTTAGATTTCTGGGTTTCGGCTTACTTGAGTTGCGTACGCCTGTAGACGTTACGTAGTTTAAGTGCCGGTTACGGGCTAAATTTTGGGTCGTGACAAAGTTGGTATCAGAGCGCTAGGTTTTACCTTTCGGAGTATAGGATGGCCTTGGTATGATGGAGTAGGTAGCTTAAGCAGAGTGACGTAGCTTGTGTATGTTCCGCGGCATACTTACGACACGGTACTCCGCTTAAGTGACCTTAGGACCTATTGATTGATATTCCTTCCGTGATTGTTACATCCTTGTGATTCGATTCCTGTTTCCTCATCGAATCTTTCTTCAATTTCCAGCCTATATGCCGCCGAAGACTACGAGGGCACAGAGAGCGGCCGCGAGGGCCGAGGTCAGAGTTGACTCGTCTGAGGCGAGGACTGACCAGGGCGGTACGCCTGTTATACCGGAGCATATTGCTATGTTTGGGGCTGGTATGCAGGACCTGCGCCAGATGATGGGGACTTTATTAAAGGCCATTCGAGCGCAGGGGCAGGCATTTATTCCACCCGTTGCAGGGACCACAATGGTACCTACTGTTCCGGCAGTTGCAGTTACGGCTCCGGAGGTTATTATTGTGTCACTGACAGATTTTATGAGGCTGAGGCCTCAGGTGTTCACTGACACAGATACTACTGAGGATCCGCAGTCGTTCATCGATCGGATGGCAAGGATTTGTCGTTCTCTCCGATGCTTCGACGAGAGATGGGTAGAGTCTGCGAGTTTCCGGCTAGAGGGTCTGACCCAGAAGTGGTGTGAGTCGTTGGAGAGGGGAAGAGCCGCTGGTCTTGCTCCTATGACCTGGGCTGAGTTTGTGACAGTGTTTCTCACCCGTTTTCTTCCACCGAGCGTCAAGGATGCACGAGCGCGCAAATTTGAGTCGTTGCGTCAGACTCCGGGGATGACGGTGTCTGAGTATGATGTACTGTTTACCGAGCTGTCTGTGTACGCTCCGTACTTGGTGGCGACGGAGGAGATGAGGGTGAATAGGTTTGTTCGAGACCTGCTTACCCAGTTGTTCCTAGCCATCAGCATTCAGCATTGCGACACATATGCTGCAGCTGTTGATGCAGCCCTATTGGTGGAGGAGCGTTTATCTGAGTCATCGGTTGTTCTAGAACCGAAGAGGACTCGTACGGATGTACCAGCACGGAGACAAAGGTTTGCACGCCGAGGCAGAGTTCCTTCAGACTCGGGGAGTAGCAGAGACATGGGACGGGGCCAGTTATTCAGTTCTTATTCCTAGGAGGGCCAGCGACCGTCTTATGGGTGCTTCGGGTGTGGCAGTCTACATCACCTGTTCGGGATTGTACCGTGGTGAGTCATAGAGGGCCAGCAGTACCCCAGATTACCTTACCACCTTCTCCGCCTCAGATAGCGTTGCCTCTTATTCCTGTTGTTGCGCCGCGTCAGACTCCTGTTCAGAGAGGTTGTGGACGTGGGGGTTTTGTGCCGAGAGGACGAGGTGGCAGAAGCAGAGGACAGCCAGTAGCCGGTAGAGGGCAGGCTCGGGTTTTTTCCTTGACTCACTAGGACGCTCAGGCGTCCAATGCTGTAGTTTTAGGTACCCTTTCTGTATACTCCTTTGATGCACATGTTCTTTTTGATCCAGGATCTACGCATTCGTATGTTTCTACGCACTTCGTGCCGAGGTTAGGCCGAGAGTCGTGTTTGCTGGATCAGCCGCTTGTCGTGACTACTACTGTGGGAGAGTCGTTTGTTGCGCGACATGTGTTCCGATCGTGTGCTGTCCGTTTAGGGGACAGAGATCTGTCCGTCGACTTGATCCTTCTTGAGATGTTGGACTTCGACGTTCTGTTGGGCATGGACTGGCTAGCTACTTGCTATGCGTCTGTGGACTGCCGTTGGAAGACAGTTAGATTTTTTTTTCCCGGCGAGTCAGTGTTGGTTGTGCAGGGGGACCGTGGTGCCGCCCCTCACAGTTTGATTTCTGTCATGTGCGCTAGTCGGCTTTTGAGGAGGGGATGTCGGGGATTCTTGGCTTTCATTCATGATACGGGAGCCACAGTGGAGTCATTGGACCAGGTTTCTACTATGCAAGAGTTTCCCGATGTTTTTCCAGATGAGTTACCTAGGTTGCCGCCAGAGCGCGATATTGAGTTCTGCATTGATCCGATTCCTGGCATGGAGCCTATTTCTATACTGCCTTATTGGATGGCTCCAGCAGAGCTTAGAGAGCTTAAAGATCAATTGCAGGAGTTGCTCGATTTGGGACTTGTACGTCCGAGTGTTTTGCCGTGGGGAGCTCCTGTTCTGTTCGTCAGGAAGAAGGACGGCAGTTTGAGGCTATGTGTAGATTATCGTCAGTTGAACCGAGTTACGGTACGGAACATGTATCCTTTACCTCGCAATGACGATTTATTTGATCAGCTCCAGGGTGCGAAACATTTTTCTAAGATTGATTTACGTTCGGGTTATCATCAGTTGCGGGTTCGGAATGATGACATTCCGAAGACTGCTTTTCGTACGCGCTATGGGCATTATGAGTTTTTGGTGATGTCGTTCGGACTCACCAATGCGCCAGCAGCGTTCATGGATCTGATGAACCGGATTTTCAGGCCATTCCTTGACCAGTTTATTATAATGTTTATTGATGACATACTGGTCTACTCTAGGAGTCGTGAGGAGCATGAGCAGCACTTGAGTATTACTTTGCAGATATTGAGAGAGCACCAGCTGTATGCTAAATTCTCAAAGTGCGCATTTTGGCTTGATAGTGTTGACTTCCTGGGTCGTGTGGTGACTGATGATGGTATTCTTGTGGACCCGAGGAAGATCGAAGCTGTACAGCTTTGGCCCAGACCGGTATCGGTGACTGAGGTCCGCAGCTTTTTGGGCTTAGCTGGTTATTATCGCCGTTTTGTGCAGGATTTCTCGAGTATCGCTGCACCGCTGACGGGACTGACCCGGAAGGGAGTTCCTTTTCTTTGGACTGATGCGTGCGAGCAGAGTTTTCAGCAGTTGAAGACTCGGTTGATGACAACACCAGTTCTTTCCATACCTTCTGGATCGGACGGCTATGTTGTTTATTGTGATGCTTCTCGAGTGGGGCTCGGCTGTGTTTTGATGCAGCATGATAGAGTGATTGCGTATGCTTCTAGGCAGCTGAAGAAGCATGAGCAGAATTACCCCACTCACGATCTCGAGATGGCCGCGGTGGTCTTTGCATTGATGATTTAGAGACACTACTTGTACGGGGAGTCGTGTCAGATCTTCACAGATCACAAGAGCTTGAAGTATATCTTCAAGCAACGGGATCTGAACCTGAGATAGCACCGATGGATGGAGCTAGTGAAGGATTATGATTGTGAGATCCTTTATCACCCGGAAAAGGCGAATGTGGTAGCTGATGCTTTGATTCGTAGGCCCGGGGGTATCTTGTCCCAGTTGAGCGCAGTTCAGCGTCAGTCTTCAGCAGATTGGAAGCTCTTGTGTGATGGTAGAGTGCAGTTCGAGTTCACCTTCACTGGGGGACAGTTTGCTCTTGTCCGCGCCCGTCCACTACTACTTGATCGTATCCATGAGCCGCAACCCAGTGATGCCCGTTTGTCCAAGATTCTTGAACTTGTTCGACAGGGTACAGTTTCGGAGTTCATGATTGATGACCTGGGTGTGCTACGATGCGGGACTCGCTAGTGTGTACCAGGTGCTGATGGGTTGAGATGCGAGATCCTAGAGCAGGCACATCAGTCGGCCTTTAGTGTTCATCCAGGTTCCACCAAGAAGTACTGGGACTTGAGAGACTTTTATTAGTAGGAAGGGATGAAACGCGATATTTCGGACTTCGTTTCGAGGTGCATGACTTGTCAGCAAGTCAAGGCTGAGCACCAGAGACCGGCTGGAGAGTTGCAACCTTTACCCATTCCAGAGTGGAAATGGGAGCAGATTTCCATGGACTTCATTGTGGGTCTACCTAGGACCAGTAGGGGGTATGACTCCATTTGGGTGATTGTTGACCGGTTGACGAAAGCGGCTCACTTCCTTCCAGTGAAGGACACTTTCGGTTATGCTCAGTATGCTCAGTTGTACATAGATGAGATTGTGCGTTTGCACGGTGTTCCCATATGCACAGTATCCGACAAAGGCACCCAGTTTACTAGCCGTCTTTGGAAGAATCTTCAGGAAGCTTTAGGTACCCGGTTGAGTTTTAGCACCGCTTTTCATCCACAGACCGATGGTCAGTCGGAGCGGACTATTCAGACTCTCGAGGATATGCTCCGTGCATGTGTGCTTGATTTTGGTGGCAGTTGGGATCGTCACTTGCCGTTGATTGAGTTCTCCTACAACAACAGCTTTCAAGAGACTATTCAGATGGCACCTTTTGAGGCTTTATATGGTAGGAAGTGTCGATCGCCAGTCTGTTGGACCGAGCTTAGTGAGAGTCTGGTTTTGGGACCCCAGCTAGTTCAGGAGACTATGGAGAAGATCTAGTTGATTCAGGACAGGATGAGAGCTGCCCAGTGCAGGCAGAAGTCTTATGTCGACCGTCGTCGTCGCAGACTTGAGTTCGCAGTGGGAGATCATGTATTACGGAGGATTTCTCCGATGAAGGGCGTTATGCGATTTGGGAAGATGGGGAAGCTTGGTCCCAGATTTGTTGGTCCCTTCGAGATCCTTGAGCGAGTGGCTTCTGTTGCTTATCGTTTGGTGCTCCCGCCCAGTTTTCCGGATGTTCACCCTGTTTTCCATGTGTCGATGCTTCGTAGATACCTTCATGATCCTTCTCACATGATTCAGCACGAGACCGTTCAGCTTAAGCACGATCTTTCGTTCACCGAGCAGCCGGTAGTTATTTTGGATCGGCAGGTGAAGAAACTTCGGTCAAGGGTCTTGCCGTCTGTGAAGGTTCTATGGCATAGCCATACTAGTGAGGAGATCACTTGGGAGGCCGAGAGTGAGATGCGGAAGAAATTCCCTCATCTCTTTGAAGGTACGCTTAGTATGAAATTTTAATTCGGGGACCGAATTTCTATAAGGGGGGATTGTAACGTTTTAGAAATCGTTATGCGAATTTTTCCGTTTTAGGGTTAAATTGTCGGTATTTTCCGTTTTAACCCGACTGTGTTCAAACGACCATATAGACTTGCCAGCACCTAGTTTAGCTAAAATAAAGCTAGTGCGCAAGCTTTGGGGGTATATGGGACGTTTTGGTTCAATTAGAATTTTTCCCAATTTTAATATTATTTTAATGGGTATTCACTTTTTGCGAAATTTCTCTAAAGCGATCTTTTCTTCAATTAAGTTGAGTTAATAAAACCCTTCCCACAATATCTAGATATTTGTTGTGCTTTTGGATTAATAGTTAAAGAAAGAAAAGAAATGAAATGAAAAGAATGCAAGAGATGTATGCATGTGCATGTGAATGCATTAATGAGCTTTAATCACTAGAAATTGCTAGGAACACTCCACACAACTACATCCTTCCACCCTTGGCCGAATTCCTTCTCATTCTACTTCCCTTGATCACTTCTTCAATCAATAGCATCAATCCAAACTTAAAATTCTCCAAAATTCCCAAAATATACAGCAAGTCTTGAGTTTTAGCATCTTGGATCACTTGGAGCTAGGAAAGCTTTGATCTTATAAGCGGAGTTGATAGGTATACTCCCTACTCTGTTAATTAGGAGTTTTTATATTGTGTAGCTCGTTGATTATGGTTTAGAACACTTTCAATATCGATTAGTGCAATATCGTATTTTTAGTGTCTTTTAGAGCTTCTGTGAACTGCTGTGACCTGAGATTTTTACAGAAAAATCAAACAAAATTGTAGTGATGTAATAGTGAACCTAAGTCACCACCTGGGATACGAGGACCACCCCACCGGAATGGGCCGGCGACCCAAGGCGAATTTCCGGCGACGCCGGCTATTGGGGGATGTGCTGGGGTTTGGCTTTTGTGGGTAGTTGTCTGCTGTTGGTTAGGGGTGTTTGGTACTGTTTACTTTTTTAGTAATTGCAGTATGAAAAATCTGTAATCGTTTACCTATAATCTAGTGTTTTGAATCCGCGTGTTATGTAATCCGACACGAATCGTGATCTGATGCAGCTGCTGTACTCAGTTTGGTTTAGTAGTGTCGCAACGCACGTTAGCCGCTAGACGGAGACTTGTGAGTTAGTTTAGTGTCGGTGCGTCGTTAAAGTGTAGTTTTACGTTTTATTAGTCGATTCTGAGATGTTTGCGCTATTTGTATGTTTGTGAATATTATAGAGTCGCAAGCGGGGACTTCGGACGCTGCGAACAAAGGGAAGCAGGTGGTCGGATTTTCATAGCTGGAGACCATAGTGAGTAAATTTAACATCTACGGGGAAATCGCCCGTATGGCGTTATGCGTCGGGGCTGATATGATAGGATAGCTGCATGTTACTGCATATTAGTTAATTTCATATGAATGTCATTGCATAGTATTATCTGTTGTACTTGACTCGTAACTTTAGATATAACACATTACTGACGGTTCATGTTGCACGAGCACTAAATTGTATGCTACACCCACATCGTCTGTAATTGCCATGACACGCACAAAACACCTACATACGTGATATGGTAGTGGATAGGAATGGTTGGAGTAGTAACTCTTATTCTATTGTGCATATGAAATACTGTGGACACATATACGTGATATTGAATTGGGCAGGAATAGTTGAGGTAGTGACACTTATTCCACTTCACGTACATCTTGCTATAGCTACTTGTACATCATGCATAAAGATTGACATGTACACCTACATATTCGATTACAGCTATATGTACATCATGCACACATACTGACATGTACACCCACATATTTTGCTATAGTTGCTTATACCCTAAATGGTATGGTTTAGACATGTGATATTGAGACGTTGACTATTACGTTTATGAAATGCATCATACCTACTTGCTTAAATGTAGATACTCAAACCTTGTTACAATTATATGTACACCTCATATGATGCTGCATTTGTTTTCGGAGGATTTTGGAAACCGCAAGATATATTTTTAAAGGAAGATTCTTTTAAAAGAGCGGCTTTTCCTTGATATACTCATATTGTTGTTTTGAGATGCATATATCAGTTTTCATAGATTTACGCATTGAGATATGGATTTCATATGATTTATGGATTTGAGAACCGTGGGGGTATTTCAAGAAAACTATGTATTGTTTGAAATCCCGGTTTCTCTTGATATGATATTTCAGTGCGTCCACCATGTGATTTCTCGGTTCTGAGATTTGGCTTGTGATACCCGATTCGAGGAGCGGGAGGCACCGTCTCTGGGTACATGGTGGACCCGATATGGTACCCCGGGGCGAGTGGTGATTTCATGGTGTAGACGATAAGCCTGGCGGTGGGACCACTACCAACCGGTGATAGTATTTGGACTCGGCGGTTATCGTGGGGATACCGACCGGAGTGAGGTATGACATATCGTCAGGGCCAGTCGTGCTGACGGTGCCTGAGCTATTGTCACGTCCCGAAAGTACGGAATATGACAGGCACTTAAACTACGAACGTCTCAAGGCGTACGTATTCTAAGTAAGCCGAAAACCCAGAAATCCAAACCATGAAAAGTAGTAGAGTGTAGGAAAACCAATTTAAATCAAGTAGTTTTGCAAAATACGCCGAAATATGCATTTTAAAATCACAAGTCCTTTCTAAAAATTTCGGCAGAGTTTCCTTTGTAAAAACTGACCCCAAACGGGTACAAAACCTGATAAAGCATATATAATGGAAAATGCATCCCCAAGCGGGAGCTAGCTCTTCGTCAATCGATGGTCACAACCACGCAAGCAATATAATATACAACGCCGAAAAGCGAGGATCACAACAGTAAAGGAAACTAAAAACAGCATGAAATCCGTATAAATACAACGCGCGACTCTAAGGTCGATAGAATAAACAACACTGGTCTCTATCTCTGAAATAATTACATGTTTGGTTGATGGAACTTCTAGATACAACTGAAAAATAATATACAATGAATAATGATGGGTGTGATACAATAAACCCACCTACTAGCAAGTCACCCGAAAGGTACAGTGCCCGCAAAGCCGTAATGAATCCGTACAGCAACACCCGCAAGAAACTGGGGCACAATGGGGGTGAGTTGCCAACTCGTGAATAGAAAAACCTCTACGAATAAAAATCGCATGTATGACGCAATCCTAGGTCATACGATCATAATATATAATCCTCCAATATAACATGCAGCCTATAACAAGGCTAGGGTAAATATCTAACCCGAGTGTAATCTCATATGCCCGTGTCAGTGCCTCAGGTGGCAATATATCATATGAATGAGGTATGAATGCATGAGAACAGAATACATGTAAATGAAGAAACTGTTTTCATAATTTAGTGAGATTTCCTTTGTATTTTTAAAATGAGGTATCATAATGAAATCAGCATAAAACAGTGCCTAACATCGGCACAAAACGTAATCCAAATATCTCGATATCTCTGTATCACAGTCTTTGTACCTCAATATCTCGAAATCTCAATGTCTCAATCACAATACCTAGGGCGCCGTCAGTCCAGACCGGCCCCTACCATCAATCTCAAGACCACGACGGTATCCTCCGGATATCCGACGCGTCAGGTAAAATCACCGGTCGGTAGTGCTCCCCTGCCAGGCTCAACATCATCACCACATTCATCTTGCCCCGGGGTACCGCACCGGGCACACCATGTACCCGAAACGGTTCATCCAACTCCTCGAATCGGGTTTCCAAATCCATCAGCAAACTCATGGTGGACGACTCATACATCATGGGAAAACCGCACTTTTTATTTTAAAGAGAGAAAAGAAGTTTATATAAGTTTTGCGGTTTTCCCCCAAATCCAGAAAATCTCATGGAAATCCGAATCCAATCCTCAATAGCATGTAAACAGTGCATATAGGCATAAAAATCCATGAATAATAACATGCATGATGTAACAAGTAATAATTACAATGTCTAATCTAGCATATAAGGAAAGTACATTAATATCATGTCTAAATTATTAGCTAACAACCTATATCGATGCAATAATATTTTCAAAGGTGTACGTGACATGGCAATTACCGATGAAGATGTGTGTGAGCCGGCAAGTAAGTGTACGTGGTACATACGCATCATCGGTAATGGTGCTGGTGTCCTAACAGCATGACATCAATAATGGAGTATGAAACATAATATAAGCATGCGATGCGAAGCGAACCGCAATAATGAGCGGGAGCTGAATACTAGATGCAACTATAACTAATCTGTATTAATCTAATATAAGTCCTACAAATGGTGCCTTTTGAAATAACACGAATCATAGGGTTTTGAAAATAGGGGCTACGGTGTTTTGTTGAAAAGATACGTCTTTTGAAATATCCGTAGGATCCCTAGGGCTGTCTTTAAAAATACCCACGATTCGTTAGTTTTGACATAGGTAGGAGTCTAATCTAATCTAACAACTACACTAAACTATACGGCTGAACTAAGAAGCTGAGCTACAGGTAAGGAAACCGCCTAACATCTGAGTCGATACATATACATACCTAATATATATTAGTCGGTGATCCCGCCTCAATAATATCATATCCGATATCATATCTATAATCAGATATCCCAAGTCAAGAGTGCGGATCAATCATCAAAATATAGCTCGTATGTAAATCCGTCGTACGGCATCCCAAATCTGGGTACAGGTCAATATCACATTCATCATACTATTTATCTGGTATCCTCTTTATCAAATGTCATGATCGGGGTACTGATCTACGTCTAGTACAATATTGATACCATCTATGTATGCATGCAGGTGTAAGAATCACTACGTCAAAAGACCCGCTAAAACATCATGTCGTATCTCAATACGAACCAAATCACATCATCGATCTCCTGGCCTCAAGCCCAATCTCATCGACTCATCTCAAATCCCAATTACTATCCTCAAATCCAGTATATAAACACATAGTCCCATACCCATGTGTAAATATACACATCAATATGTAATCCCATGTACGCACATATGAAAGTAGAATGTATGCAAGTATGGGTGTGTGTATGTGTGGTGCAACCACTACTCTAGGGTTTCGCAATACTAAACCAATCCAATCACACCTAGGATCCATCTCTATCATCAATAATCTCAAACAATATAATCAATATCTATGTGTATACGTATTCATATACATCACCATGAACTGCGGGGGTGCTATACGCCATCCACCCGACTTCTCCCCGTAGATATAAATCTACTCACCTGCATCCTGTGTGTCGGTATCGATGTCGCCTTCATCTTCTGCATCGCCTCGGATCGTCGTGGGGGTACCTACACATATCACACATATCGCATCACCTCAAAAATCAAATCGAAACTTAAAACGACACGCAAAAACCAACACGATACGCTAAAAGGCTTATAGGTTAGAACCTATGGTTAGCCTTCGCAAACAACCCGAAATCACTAGATATAGTCGTACAAACGCCAAGTGACCGAGGTAAAACCCAAATATGAAATTCTAATAATCGAAATACAGAAAACAATAACTCGATTCAAAGCAGCAGCCCAAGAAAACGATCCCAGATTTCACTTCAGGTCAAAACAAGGCAATTAAACAACTTTGGGGGTGATGTATATGATGTATTTGAGCTACTGGACCAACCCCGACACATTCCACCACTACATGGACGGCCACATCCTTGCCAAAACCGGCCTGGCCGGCCCCCCTATGTCCAATGGGGTTCTTCTGGTCAGGGTGGCCTCCTAATACCCTAATTTGGCCCCTAGAGTTGTTTTTTTGTCTCAGAAACTCCCCGGGTCAACCCAGATTCACCTGCACACCCTAATCACTCACAAACCGACATGAAAGTCCCGTAATTCCGTATTTTTGGGTTTCAGGTTGTGCTAGGTCAGGGTCTTAGTCAATATAGGGCCTAAGGTCACTATTAGGGTCCAATTGCACAGCCACATCTCAACTTTACCCTAACCCTCTCTAAGTTGATCCAAAATGTATAAAACCTCGACAAAACGACACTAAACTTTAAAAGAGGCTAAATCACTTGAAATACTACAATATTTGTGAGGGAATTACCTCAATAGAGACTCATGAATCTTCCTACAGCACCAAAACATCAACTTTCTTGGTCCGTTGCGTAGATCTTGAGCTTGTGTGCATTTTTTGTGAAACCGATATGGGGTTTTAGAGTTGTTTTGGATGTGTTTAGAGGGGTTGAAGAGGGGAGGGAGATGAAGGAGAAGCAGCAGCAGCATGCAAGGAAGAGGGAGAGAGAAATGAGTGTTGGAAATGGCTAAGTCTTTAGGTCAAATGAAGCCCATACCTCTCTCTCACCCACTACCAATTCTTTATTATTTCTCTTTTCTTATTTTCTTTTCTATTCAAATTCCTTTCTCACAAGAATAGTAACCCCAAAGTAAAACCATGGCAAGAAAATATAACACAAGTCTAGAAAAATGATATGTGCATGTTTTGCACAAAAACGCCAAAAATCCGATTAGCGATTTTTAATCGCGATTAGCACTAAATTAGCATATAAATGATCACAAACACTTAAAAATGACATAATTCCATAAAATACCCTATTTAAGAATTTTCCAAAATTTTTCCAAAATTTTTCCTATTTATCGATATTTAATTAGAAATTTAATATTAAAATAATCAATAAAATAATATTAAATTATAAAAATTCCTTAAAATAATATTTTATTATTTTGGAATGTTACAATCTTCCCCCCTTAAAGAAATTCGGTCTCCGAATTTAAATTTAAACCCCCAATTTCTAAAACATTTCAATAAAAAAAATCCAAGTCGTCGGGGCTCCGAAATCATCAATACATAAACGCATCATAGCGCAATGCATGCGCATGAGTAACGAGTAGATAACTCGAAAACAAAACTCCGTCAAGCATCCCGCAATCATCGGAGTTATGGTAAAGACATAATGCTAAATCCAATATGAAACCAATATGATACAACTCGAAACTATACACGTAAATATCTGTAGTAAATGCGTGCCAAATCTTTTTAAGTTGCTGTGCGATGCGCATAACACTGCACAGTGGCGGACGTCTTTATCAGAAAATAGCCATATACTTATATATCTTTTGTTTAGTATGCACGATCCACCGTTTTTGAAAACAATTTGGAAGGGTTCCCTGTTTTAAACGTTTTCGTGGCATATCAGACACGTAGGTAAATAATGAGACTATAGCTCGCTTTTGGAAATCCCTTTTGAAATCTATCAATGGGTGCACAATATACTCAGGTACTGTCCTCTGACTAGTCCTGCTCAGTATAAAAATATATAGAAATCATCATAAAAACGTACCGCTCCATAAGAAATCAATCCCAAAATATACATATAAATACTACGTGCGTCTGGTGCGCACGGAAATCAAGATCCATAAATGTGCCATACATGTGCACAGAAACAACATCTAAGTGCATCGGGTGTGCACGAAGCATCTGTCATGGGCCAAATGTGTGCCTGACAGCAAAAACAGGTGCATCTGACATGCACGAAAAATTCCGATTTAGTGCATCTGGTGTGCAACCAAAATCGTATCTCATAACATGAGCCCAACATGCGCTAAAATCCAAATCCGGTGCATCCATCATGCACGAAATCATGAAATCCAATATCAAGCGCCGAAACACGCGAAAAATCCAATCAAGTGCATAAAGTGCACAAACAAACATCGAACATCCCAATGGAAATCGAAGTCCAGTGCAACTAAGTGCACAAAATACATGTCACTGCACTGCAAGCATATGTAAACTATACAGAGTGCAAAAAAAAATCGTGTGCGTGCATACACACAAAATCAACTCAAATGTATAAAACCCATGAAATCATATATATGGGAAACGAAGGTTCAAAAACGATATCAAGTGCAACAACTGTGCAAAAATCGTAAATACTCAGCAAGTGCCACCATGGGGCATGAAAACAAATATCATGAGACCCAATCATCAAAATTAAATCAAGAGTATAAATCGCCCAACAATACTGAAAACAAGCATGGCGAGACAGTCCCGCTCAAGCACATCCTCCAAGAATCTCCGGCTAACTGTCGTGGTCACTCATAGCATATCTCGTCGACGATCCTGAACTCTGGCCTGCTGGTGTGCGTAACAATGACCACTCCTGGGTCTAGGTATTCTTGTAACTTATTTCAGAAATGTCCTTATCTTCCCTGGGGATTACCAATCTCACGATCCATCGGCTCATCGGCCCTGTCAGGTGTGCTAACGGGGACGATTCCGTTTTGGCACTTCTCTGGTCATCTCTCGGTCCATCCTCACAACCACTCGTCAAGCAGCATGTCACTGGCGTCGGCCTCTGGCTCTCTGAATGCACGTGACACATCTAATCTTGGGTGCAAATATCATTGCAGCAGTATCCTGGAAGGAATCCTGCTCAAGGTCTCTTCCAAGTCTCGTCTCTGCCTAACTGTCCGGAAGTCATCGTCCTTTACTATATCTGTTTGTTGCTCCGGAACGGCTGCATACTCATCGCGACTCCTTCTGGAAGGTATATCCAAGTACAATGCCTCGGCAGGCGCATCGCATCTCTAATGTCGGCGGAGTAGAACGTCATCTTATCAAGATCTCGTACGAACCGCCTACTCCACTTTTCTCTAAAGTCGACCGCTTCGGACTCGTCTCGTCGTGGCTGCATGGACTGAGCTCCAACGGCTATCCTCGTATCGGGAGTCTCCCAAGAATTGCATCTCCCCACCTAGCATCCGAATTAAGTCGAGCCATCCAATCGAATCGTCAAAAC
Source organism: Agapanthus africanus (assembly GCA_030015575.1). NCBI lineage: Eukaryota > Viridiplantae > Streptophyta > Magnoliopsida > Asparagales > Amaryllidaceae > Agapanthus > Agapanthus africanus. Next base: position 361,924,596 of record JASDDO010000012.1, read on the forward strand.
CTCATAATCCCCCAAGAGCTCAACATCTTGGGCACAGTTTAATAGTATCGAGTACATACCACAGCGTCGGTGGTCCAGCCGTAGAAGGGCAAACCTAAGCCTCACTAATGGCGCCGTAGAACTGCCGTAAACCCTAAGGTTCAAAGGCTTTCATACGGTCATTAAGTCGAGTTAGGGTTTCATTCTTCTAGAGGGACCATAGAATTGCCTGCATGTCTTTCCGACTACTTTAAACTTGGAATAATAGGTTTCTGACATTTGATCGTCTCTGTCGACTCCCAACGTCTCCGCATGAAGTCGTCTCTAGCTGGAATCAATCTATCTGATGACCTCGCATCGGGGTAGCGAACAATCCATGTGTCCTAGTCATTCATCATCGGTGACTAGCGACCTTCTATCATCTCTTCGTACAACTTGTACTACAATAGCTCCAACATCTGGGGCGATATCTCGTCGTTCGCAGCAATAACTGGCTCACTCGTCTGCATGCTGAACCATGCCTCAATCATCATGAGTAAGCAAAACACCAACGGTCATCAAAATCTGGCTGGCCTCTGTCAGTGGCTCAATCCTCTAGTGCTAATCTGCACGTCCGAGAAATCTTAAACAGCGATCCATCCAACGCTCGTGGCGCAAAACACAATCAAAGGACACATCTCTACAATAGTGTGTCGCCGGGATCACGCCCTGGTCAGTCCTCGTTCGTGAAGAGCTCGTGCTGACCGCAACTCTAGCCGTACCTCTCCCTGCCCGCAATTGTGGCAGCAAAACCATAACTGGTACCGATGAAGCTAGATTAGGAATGAATATGATACTGAACAAGGAAATGTACATCCTAAGGCTTCTTAAGTGGAGTGGCGTGTCGTAAATATGCCGCGGAACATACCAACGGTACGTCACTCTACTTTAGTCACCTATTCCATCAACCAAGGGTCATCCTACGCTCCGAAGGTAAAACCTAACGCTCTGATACCAACTTTGTCAGGTCCCGAAAGTACGGAATATGACCGGCACTTAAACTACGAACGTCTCAAGGCGTACGTATTCTAAGTAAACCGAAAACCTAGAAATCCAAACCATGAAAAGTAGTAGAGTGTAGGAAAACCAATTTAAATCAAGTAGTTTTGCAAAATACGCCGAAATATGCATTTTAAAATCACAAGTCCTTTCTAAAAATTTCGGCAGAGTTTCCTTTGTAAAAACTGACCCCAAACGGGTACAAAACCTGATAAAGCATATATAATGGAAAATGCATCCCCAAGCGGGAGCTAGCCCTTCGTCAATCGACGGTCACAACCACACAAGCAATATAATATACAACGCCGAAAGGCGAGGATCACAACAGAAAAGGAAACTCAAAACAGCATGAAATCCGTATAAATACAACGCGCGACTCTAAGGTCAATAGAATAAACAACACTGGTCTCTATCTCTGAAATAATTACATGTTTGGTTGATGGAACTTCTAGATACAACTGAAAAATAATATACAATGAATAATGATGGGTGTGATACAATAAACCCACCTACTAGCAAGTCACCCGAAAGGTACAGTGCCCGCAAAGCCGTAATGAATCCGTACGGCAACACCTGCAAGAAACTGGGGCACAACGGGGGTGAGTTGCCAACTCGTGAATAGAAAAACCTCTACGAATAAAAATCGCATCTATGACGCAATCCTAGGTCATACGATCATAATATATAATCCTCCAATATAACATGCAGCCTATAACAAGGCTAGGGTAAATATCTAGCCCGAGTGTAATCTCATATGCCCGTGTCAATGCCTCAGGTGGCAATATATCATATGAATGAGGTATGAATGCCTGAGAACAGAATACATGTAAATGAAGAAACTGTTTTCATAATTTAGTGAGATTTCCTTTGTATTTTTAAAATGAGGTATCATAATGAAATCAGCATAAAATAGTGCCTAACATCGGCACAAAACGTAATCCAAATATCTCGATATCTCTGTATCACAGTCTCTGTACCTCAATATCTCGAAATCACAATGTCTCAATCACAATACCTAGGGCGCCGTCAGTCCAGACCGGCCCCTACCATCAATCTCAAGACCACGACGGTATCCTCCGGATATCCGACGCGTCAGGTAAAATCACCGGTCGGTAGTGCTCCCCTGCCAGGCTCAACGTCATCACCACATTCATCTTGCCCCAGGGTACCGCACCGGGCCCACCATGTACCCGAAACGGTTCATCCAACTCTTTGAATCGGGTTTCCAAATCCATCAGCAAACTCATGGTGGACGACTCATACATCATGGGAAAACCGCACTTTTTATTTTAAAGAGAGAAAAGAAGTTTATATAAGTTTTGCGGTTTTCCCCCAAATCTAGAAAATCTCATGGAAATCCGAATCCAATCCTCAATAGCATGTAAACAGTGCATATAGGCATAAAAATCCATGAATAATAACATGCATGATGTAAAAAGTAATAATTACAATGTCTAATCTAGCATATAAGGTAAGTACATTAATATCATGTCTAAATTATTAGCTAACAACCTATGTCGATGCAATAATATTTTCTAAGGTGTACGTGACATGGCAATTACCGATGAAGATGTGTGTGAGCCGGCAAGTAAGTGTACGTGGTACATACGCATCATCGGTAATGGTGCTGGTGTCCTAACAGCATGACATCAATAATGGAGTATGAAACATAATATAAGCATGCGATGCGAAGCGAACCGCAATAATGAGCGGGAGCTGAATACTAGATGCAACTATAACTAATCTGCATTAATCTAATATAAGTCCTAAAAATGGTGCCTTTTGAAATAACACGAATCATAGGGTTTTGAAAATAGGGGCTACGGTGTTTTTATGAAAAGATACGTCTTTTGAAATATCCGTAGGATCCCTTGGGCTGTCTTTAAAAATACCCACGATTCGTTAGTTTTGAAATAGAAGGAGTCTAATCTAATCTAACAACTACACTAAACTATACGGCTGAACTAACAAGATGAGCTACAGGTAAGGAAACCGCCTAACATCTGAGTCGATACATATACATACCTGTATATATATTAGTCGGTGATCCCGCCTCAATAATATCATATCCGATATCATATCTATAATCAGACATCCCAAGTCAAGAGTGCGGATCAATCATCAAAATATAGCTCGTACGTAAATCCGTCGTACGGCATCCCAAATCTGGGTACGGGTCAATATCACATTCATCATACTATTTATCTGGTATCCTCTTTATCAAATGTCATGATCGGGGTACTGATCTACGTCTAGTACAATATTGATACCATCTATGTATGCATGCAGGTGTAAGAATCACTACGTCAAAAGACCCGCTAAAACATCATGTCGTATCTCAATACGAACCAAATCACATCACCGATCTTCTGGCCTCAAGCCCAATCTCATCGACTCATCTCAAATCCCAATTACTATCCTCAAATCCAGTATATAAACACATAGTCCCATACCCATGTGTAAATATACACATCAATATGTAATCCCATGTACGCACATATGAAAGAAGAATGTATGCAAGTATGGGTGTGTGTATGTGTGGTGCAACCACTACTCTAGGGTTTCGCAATACTAAACCAATCCAATCACACCTAGGATCCATCTCTATCATCAATAATCTCAAACAATATAATCAATATCTATGTGTATACGTATTCGTATACATCACCATGAACTGCGGGGGTGCTATACGCCATCCACCCGACTTCTCCCCGTAGATATAAATCTACTCACCTGCATCTTGCGTGTCGGTATCGATGTCGCCTTCATCTTCTGCATCGCCTCGGATCGTCGTGGGGGTACCTACACATATCACACATATCGCATCACCTCAAAAATCAAATCGAAACTTAAAACGACACGCGAAAACCAACACGATACGCTAAAAGGCTTATAGGTTAGAACCTATGGTTAGCCTTCGCAAACAACCCGAAATCACACGATATAGTCGTACAAACGCCAAGTGACCGAGGTAAAACCCAAATATGAAATTCTAATAATCGAAATACAGAAAACAATAACTCGATTCAATGCAGCAGCCCAAGAAAACGATCCCAGATTTCACTTCAGGTCAAAACAAGGCAATTAAACAACTCTGGGGTGATGTATATGATGTATTTGAGCTACTGGACCAACCCCGACACATTCCACCACTACATAGACGGCCACATCCTTGCCAAAACCGGCCTGGCCGGCCCCCCTATGTCCAATGGGGTTCTTCTGGTCAGGGTGGCCTCCTAATACCCTAATTTGGCCCCTAGAGTTGTTTTTTTGTCTCAGAAACTCCCCGGGTCAACCCAGATTCACCTGCACACCCTAATCACTCACAAACCGACATGAAAGTCCCGTAATTCCGTATTTTTGGGTTTCAGGTTGTGCTAGGTCAGGGTCTTAGTCAATATAGGGCCTAAGGTCACTATTAGGGTCCAATTGCACAGCCACATCTCAACTTTACCCTAACCCTCTCTAAGTTGATCCAAAATGTATAAAACCTCGACAAAACGACACTAAACTTTAAAAGAGGCTAAATCACTTGAAATACTACAATATTTGTGAAGGAATTACCTCAATAGAGACTCATGAATCTTCCTACAGCACCAAAACATCAACTTTCTTGGTCCATTGCGTAGATCTTGAGCTTGTGTGCATTTTTTGTGAAACCGATATGGGGTTTTAGAGTTGTTTTGGATGTGTTTAGAGGGGTTGAAGAGGGGAGGGAGATGAAGGAGAAGCAGCAGCAGCATGCAAGGAAGAGGGAGAGAGAAATCAGTGTTGGAAATGGCTAAGTCTTTAGGTCAAATGAAGCCCATACCTCTCTCTCACCCACTACCAATTCTTTATTATTTCTCTTTTCTTATTTTCTTTTCTATTCAAATTCCTTTCTCACAAGAATAGTAACCCCAAAGTAAAACCATGGCAAGAAAATATAACACAAGTTTAGAAAAATGATATGTGCATGTTTTGCACAAAAACGCCAAAAATCCGATTAGCGATTTTTAATCGCGATTAGCACTAAATTAGCATATAAATGATCACAAACACTTAAATGGCATAATTCCATAAAATACCCTATTTAAGAATTTTCCAAAATTTTTCCAAAATTTTTCCTATTTATCGATATTTAATTAGAAATTTAATATTAAATTATAAAAATTCATAAAAATAATATTTTATTATTTTGGAATGTTACAGTTATGGGGATTTACGTGTCGATGCTAGACACGGGTTTTCAAGATGTTTCGGGTGTCGATGTTAGACACTCAGGTTCCATGAGACTTACAGGATGTGAGGGCCGATCTCAGGATGCGGTGCCTGAGGATTTAGGATTTGATGTGTCAGTGAGGGACACTGGTGTTTTTCCATGCTGATAATTTTGCATGAGATTTTATATTATATCATCCCACACTCAGGATTTTGTTGTTATACATTGATTCATGTAGTTGTAGTACCCTGATGATGTACCTTTACATGATTGTTGCATATTCACTGATCATACTTATGCTATCGTATTTCATGTGATAGATAGATCACTGTTCGTGCATACCTGCGATTACAGTATGATGTTATTTACTATTCATGAGTTAGCAACTCACCCGCGTTGTGCCACAGTGTTTTGCAGGACTTACCCTCAGAGTTGTCGCGGCAGGGCGTCTTATCATCTCTACTTTTGCGGATACCGCTACGTTTGGCTGTAAGGCCGTTGGTTTTAGGTGGGTTTGCGGTTATCTGTCTGTATATTGTATATCTTTTTGTTGGATCTAGTATCCTCCAACTACCACAGTTTCTATATGATTTAGAGAAGACTTGTGAGGATTCGGTGTTGTATTAATTTGGTGACTTTGGGTGCCGTGCTCGTGCGAGCCGGTTTTATTTTGGGAAAGTTTACTTCTTATTGCAGTATTTCCTTTATTATTTTTTCGCTTCGGCGTCTTATACATGTTGTGTTAATTGTCTCCGCCGTTGGGCGTGATTTTGCTCCCGTTTGGGATGCTTTTATTATTATCTATGTTGTAACCATTTTCGGGTCTAGTTTTTACAAAGGAGGTGCTGCCGAAATTTTCAAGAAAGAAAACTAGAGTTAGAGATTTTACTTGTCATTTTCCAAATTTTAAGTCTATGTTTTTCTCCGTTGATCCAGATTTGGGTGGTTTAGATTTCTGGGTTTCGTCTTACTTGAGTTGCGTACGCCTGTAGACGTTACGTAGTTTAAGTGTCGGTTACAGGCCAAACTTTGGGTCGTGACAAGTTGTGAGAATGTGATTTCAAGTGAAGGGTTTTCAAGAGTGTTCAGTTGAGGGGAAGAGGGAAATGGGATGAAGAAAAATGTGAGAATGAAGTGAGAGTGAGGGAGTTTATGAGTGAGGGTGAGGGAATGAGGGTGTGAGATTAGCCATGCCCCTTCTCTCTCTTCATTAAATGCAAGCCATACTTGCCCCATGCCTCATAATAAATGTCAACTCTCTCTCTCTCTCTCATGTCAACCAAATTCAAACCTTAATTTTAAAACAATTTAAATAAATACATATTACAACATAATAGAATCGGGTTATGGTGCCATGGCAACTTAAGCATGGTTAACCCTAATTAACCCTAGGTTAACATGCACAAGTGTTTGCAAGCCCGAAATAAATAATAATAAAATTAATTAATTTTTATAAAATATTAGAAAACTATTTTGGTAAACTTTTTACTAAAAATCCTTATTATCGCTTAATTAACACTAATCGCATTCTAAGGTGTTACAATCTTCCCCTCTTAAAGAAATTCATCCCTGAATTTAAAAATCTTACTATGCGTACCTTCATAGCGATGAGGGAATTTCTTCTGCATCTCGCTCTCGACCTCCCAAGTGACCTCTTCAATATTCGAGCCACACCAAAGAACCTTCACAGATGGCAAGACCTTTGACCGAAGTTTCTTCACTTGCCGATTCGATATCACTACCGGCTGCTCGGTGAACGAAAGATCGCGCTCTAGCTGAACGGTCTGGTGCTGAATCATGTGAGAAGGGTCATGAAGGTATTTGCGAAGTATCGATACAAGGAATACGGGATGAACATCCGGAAAACTGGGTGGAAGAGCCAAACGATAGGCAACGATACCAACTCGCTCAAGGATCTCAAAAGGACCTACAAATCAAGGACTAAGCTTCCTTTTCTTCCCAAATCTCATCATGCCCTTCATCGGAGAAATCCGTAGGAATACATGATCCCCCTCTGCGAACTCGACCCTGCGACGACGACGGTCGGCATAAGACTTCTGTCTGCACTGGGCTGCTCTCATCCTATCGTGAATCAACTGGATCTTCTCCGTAGTCTCTTGAACTAGATGGGGTCCCAAAATCCTTCTCTCGCTGAGTTCAGTCCAACAGACTGTTGATCGACACTTTCTACCATACAAAGCCTCAAAATGTTCCATCTGAATCGTCTCCTGATAGCTGTTATTGTAGGAGAACTCTATCAATGGCAAGTGACGATCCCAACTGCCACCAAAATCAAGCACGCATGCACGAAGCATATCCTCTAGAGTCTGTATAGTCCACTCTGACTGACCATCGGTCTGCGGATGGAAAGTGGTGCTAAAACTCAATCGGGTACCCAGGGCTTCCTGAAGCTTCTGCCAAAGACGCCTAGTGAACTGGGTGCCCCTGTTGGATACGATGCATGTGGGAACGCCATGCATATGCACAATCTCATCAATGTACAACTGAGAATAACCGAAAGTGGTCTTCACTGGAAGGAAGTGAGCCGCTTTCGTCAACCGGTCAACAATCACCCAAATGGAGTCATACCCTCGACTGGACCTGGGTAGACCCCCAACGAAATCCATGTTGATCTGTTCCCATTTCCACTCCGGAATGGGTAAAGGCTGCAATTCTCCTGCCGGTCTCTGATGCTCAGCCTTGACTTGCTGACAAGTCAGGCATCTCGAAACGAAATCCGAAACATCACTTTTCATCCCTGCCCACCAGTAGATATCTCTCAAGTCACGATACATCTTGGTGGAACCTAGGTGAACATTATAAGATGACTGATGTGCCTGCTCTAGGATCTCGCATCTCAACCCATCGGTATCAGGTACACACAAACGAGTCCCGAAATGTAGCACACCCTGGTCATCAATCAAGAACTCCGAATCTCTACCCCTCCGAACATGCTCAAGAATCTCCAACAAACGGGCATCGGCGGGTTGTACCTCACGAATACGATCAAGTAGAAGTGGAGGGCGCGGACGTGAGCAAGCTGTCCCCCAGTGGAAGTGAACTCAAACTGTACTCTGCTGTTGCACAAGATCTTCCAATCTGCAGAAGACTATCTCTGAACTGCACTCAACTAGGATAACCTACCCCCGGGCCTACGACTCAAAGCATCGGCTACCACATTCGCCATGCCCGAGTGATAAAGGATCTCACAATCATAATCCTTCACAAGCTCCATCCAATGGCGCTGTCTCAAATTCAGATCCCGTTGCCGGAAGATGTACTTTAAGCTCTGGTGGTCTGTGAAAATCAGACACGACTCCCCATACAAGTAGTGTCTCCAAGTCTTAAGCGGAAAGACCACCGTGGCCATCTCAAGATCATGAGTGGGATAATTCTGCTCGTGCTTCTTCAACTGCCGGTAAGCATAAGCGATAACTCTATCATGCTACATAAATACACAACCGAGCCCCATTCGAGAAGCATCACAATAAACGACAAAGCCGCCTGATCCAGAAGGCAAAAATAAAATTTGTGCAGTCGTCAACCGAGTCTTTAACTGCTGAAAACTCAGCTTGCATGCCTTAGTCCAAAGAAAAGGAACTCCCTTCCTGGTCAGTTCGGTCAGCGGTGCAGCGATACTCGAGAAGTACTGCACGAAACGGTGGTAGTAACCGGCTAAGCCCAAAAAGCTGCAGTCACGTCCCGAAAGTACGGAACAAGACTGGCACTTAAACTACGAACGTCTCGAGGCGTACGTAATCTATGTAAACCGAAAACCCAGAAATCCAAACCAAGAAAAGTAGTAGAGTGAAGGAAAACCAATTTAAAACAAGAAGTTTCAATAGCATAAGCCGAATTATGCGGGTTTTTAAAAACATCAAAAATTTCCTGAAAATTTCGGCAGAGTCTCCTTTGTAAATACTGGCCCCCAAACGGGATACAACATGAATAGTATACGAAATCAAAAAAAAGGGCATCCCCAAGCGGGAGCTAGCTCTTCGTCAATCGACGGTCACAACCACATAAGCAATATAATATACAACGCCAACGGCGAGGATCAAAACTCAAAAGGAAACTCAAAACCACAAGAAAACCACAGAAATATAACACGCGACTCAAAGGTCGAAGGAATAACATCACTGGTCTCTATCTCAAAATAAATATATGTTTGGTTGATGGAACTTCTAGATACAACAGAGTAATAATATACAAGTTATATAATGGGGGGTACGATACAAGTAAACCCACCTACTAGCAAATCACCCGAAGGAAACTATGCCCGCAAGCCGTAAAGAAACCTGTACGGCAAACCTGCAAGAAACTGGGGCACAACGGGGGTGAGTTGCCAACTCGTGAATAGAAAAACATCTACGAATAGAAATCGCATAAATAACGCAATCCTAGGTTAATGATCATAATATAACCTCAAATATATGTATAACATGCAGCCTATAACAATGGCTAGGGTAATATCTAATCCGAGTGTAATCTCATTTGCCCGTGTCAGTGCCTCAGGTAGCAATATATCATATGAATGAGGTATGAATGCATGAAAAAAGAATATATGTAAATGAAGAAACTGTTTTTATAATTTAGTGAGATTTCCTTTGTATTTTTAAAATGAGGTATAATAATGAAATCAGCATCAACAGTGTCTAGCATCGACACAAAACATAAATCTCAATGTCTCAAAATCTCAGGCTCTGGCTATCCGGACTGGCCTGTATCTTCAAATCTCAGTACCTCAATATCTCGAAATCTCAATGTCTCAATCTCAATATCTAGGGCGCCGTCAGTCCAGACCGGCCCCTACCATCCATCCCAAGACCACGACGGTATCCTCCGGATATCCGACGCGTCGGGTAATATCACCGGTTGGTAGTGCTCCCCTGCCAGGCTCAACGTCAACAACACGATCCTCTTGCCCCGGGGTACCGCACCGGGCCCACCATATACCCGAAACGGTTCCTCCACTCCTCGAATCGGGTCTCGAAATCCATCAGCAAACTCATGGTGGACGACTCATACATCATGGGAAAACCGCACTTTTTATTTTAAAAGAGAGAAAATGTTTATTTATGTTTTTGCGGTTTTCCTCCAAATCCAAGAAATCTCATGAAATCCGAATCCAAGTCATCAATAGCATGTAAATAGTGATTATAGGCATGAGAATTCATGAATGCGACACAACAGAGAATAATAACATGCATGAAGTAGCAGGTAATAACTACAATGTCTAAACTATTAGCTAACAGGCTATGTCAAGCAATAATATTTTCTAAGGTATACGTGACATGGCAATTACTGATGAAGATGTGTGTGAGCCGGCAAGTAAGTGTACGTGGTACATACGCATCATCGGTAATGGTGCTGGTGTCCTAACAGCATGATATCAATAATGGAGTATGAAACATAATATAAGCATGCGATGCGAAGCGAAACACAATAATGAGTGGGAGCTGAATACTAGACGCAACTACAACTAATCTGCATTAATCTAATATAAGTCCTACAAATGGTGCCTTTTGAAATAACACGAATCATGGGGTTTTGAAAATATGGGCTATGGTGTTTTTATGAAAAGATACGTCTTTTGAAATATCCGTAGGATCCCTTGGGCTGTCTTTTAAAATACCCACGATTCGTTAGTTTTTGAAATAGGTAAGAATCGACTCTAATCTAACAACTAAACTAAACTAAAGGGCTAAGCTGCCAAGCTGGACTACAGGTAAGGAAACCGCCTAACATCTGAGTCGATCCATATACATACCTGTATATATATTAGCCGGTGATCCCGCCTCAATAATATCATATCCGATACCATATCTATAATCAGACATCCCAAGTCAAGAGTGCGGATCAATCATCAAGATATAGCTCGTTTGTAAATCCGTCGTACGGCATCCCCAAATCTGGGTACGGGTCAATATCATATTCATCACACTATTCATCCGGTATCCTCTTTATCAAAGATCATAGTCTAGGGTACTGGCCTATGTCTAATACAGTACTAATATCCTCAATATAGTCATGATCTGCCAACTGATCGACAGTCTCGTACAAACTGATATCATCATCACATATCATCATCAAGGGGTAAACATCGCCCAATACGGCCTAGGATCAATATCCTAGCATATCATATCTCATATCACGATCACATGTCGACCATTTGATTAATAACACTATTCACCCGTATTGTCGTCCCAAGATCCGCTATAACACCAGGACGTACCTCAAGTACGAATCCTGCCATATCACCGATATCACAACCACAAAACAAATCTCATCGACTCAGCTCAATCCCAAGTATCATCCTCAGATCCGTATGTGAACACATAGTCCCAAACCCATGTGAACACATAACTATAAAGAATCCCATGAGCACATATAAGTAGGAATGTATGCAAGTATGTATGTGTGTATATGTAGTGCAACACTACCCTAGGGTTCGCAACACTAAAATAATCCAACACACCAATATCCATCCTAAATATCGTTATTAATCCCAAATAACATAATAATAATTGTTGGTGTGTATACGCATCCGTATACACCACCACGGACTGCGGGGGTGCTATACGCCATCCACCCGACTTCTCCCCGTAGTTATAAATCTACTCACCTGGTCCTCGCTAGCCGGTGCCGATGTCGCCACGCGCTTGCTTGTCGTCTCGAAGTCCATATGGGGTAGCTACATATCATAACGTACCGTGTCGTATTAAAATCCGACTCATGACCCAAAACGACACGTGAATCCCACATAGGTCAAAACCTATGGTTGCTTTCACAAATCAACCCAAAAACCCTCGAAGTCGGCGTACAAACGCCAAACCATCGAGAAAAACCCAAACACACTCATTTGTACAATTACAATCACTAATTATAATATAAAATAGCTTAAAATTCACAAAAACCTCAAACTCGCTTTAAAAGCTGTTTTTCTGAAAATCTAGCATGCAAAATTAACCGTTTTAGTACAAAACTCGGTGTATAAACGAATCTAGCGGCCACAATATTCACTAAATATCTTAATTAAGTCATAAAAACAATTCCCATAATTTAATCTCATTATTTCCATAAACCTTAAAATTCTAGTTCACAAAATACCTAAATTTTTACAATTTTATAGCAAAAATGCACAAACTACAATCTAGCTTGGATTTTCATGAACTAAAAGCATTAAACCACTCAATATAATCTTTATAATGACATAAAAACTTAATTATATTTTAATCTAAGCATTTGATAATTTTTCAAAAACATTAGTTAGCAAACTAGCTTAATTAGGGCATTTATAAGAAATGGTTGTAATAAACAACTAGATTAGCTTTCAACAAGGCTTAAGATGTCAATCCACACCACATATCCATGCACAATTGATCACAATCCAATTCCACAACAAAAACCTAACTCAATCAAAATCCTCACTAGAAATTTCCAACCTCTCAAATAACCCACAATTAAACACCTAACAACTTTAATTAAGCAACTAATCCACAATCGAACCATGAAACAAAGAGTTATACCTCAAAGATCATGAGATCCCTCATGCAGCATGTCTCCAAAATGCCAACTTATCACCAAGATCCTTAATAGTATAGCCAAGGAATAATGGGTAGTGAGTAGATTTTGATTTTGCTTTGAATTTGTAGGGATTTGAAGCATTTTGATGAAATTTTTGTGATGAAATGAGAGGTGAAAAAATGGGGGTAGCAAGAGGGAGGGGTTTCGGCCAGAATTTTTTAAGGAGGAGGAGAGAGAGAGTGAGGTGGGGGTGTTGGTAAGGTCAAAGGAGCCATATCTCAAGTCAACACTTAAACATCTTTCTTTTATTTTATTTTTTTTCCTTTTCTTTTCTTGGTTTCCCTTGACTTTTAAGTGAGGAGATGAGTGGGGGGGGGGGGGCTGCTGAATTCAGCCCTTATAGGGGAGAGGGTGAGGGTGTGTGTGTGTATATGAGGAATATTAAGCTACATGCAACCATACCCCAATTCTATTTAGCTATTTTTCACCATTTAAGCCATTTTTCTTCGATATTTTCTAAACCGTTTTGGCAAACCATTTCATTTCAAAAACCACATGATAAAATTTTGTTTAATGTATTATGATGCACAAAATTTGATTCAACTCATTCCAATTTGTAATTTTCCCTAATTAAATATATTAGTGACGGCTTAAAATAATATTAAAATAATTATTTTCGGAAAAAATTTCAGAAAATTTGAAATTTCACCAGTGGGTCAATAAACACCAAATACTAGCAATTTCATAGCTAGAATATGTATATTTAATTTTTATAATAAGATATTTGTATTTTGACTTTTTACAGAAAACCCCCTTATTTTACCGTTTTTCCGAAATTTCACCGAAATGATTTTCAAAACGTTACAATCTTCCCCCCTTAAAGAAATTCGGTCCCTGAATTTAAATTAAAACCTCCCCCAAATACTAAAATATTTCAGCCAAAACCATCAAATCGCCGGGGCTCCGAAATCATAAATACATAAAACAAATCGTAGCGCAACGCATGCGCATGAAAAAATGAGCCTATAACTCAAAATCAAACTCCATCCAGCATCCCGCAATCATCGGAGTCATGGAGAATACATCAATGTCAAGATCTAATATGAAAACCAACATGATATACATCGTTAAAACATCTGGAAGCAATGCATGCCAAATCTTCATCAAATCGCTGTGCGATGCTCGCAGCACTGCACAGTGGCAGACGTCTATTGTAAGAAAATAACTACATATATATATCCTTTGTTTAATATGTACGTTCCGCCGTTTTGGACACAATTTAGAAGGGTCTTCTTGTTTTAAACATTTCGTGTCATATCAGACACATAGGTAAATACTGAGACTATAGCTCGCTTTTTGAAAATCCCTTCAATAACTATCAATGCATGCAAAATATATTCAGGTACTATCCTCTGACTAGTCCTGCTCAGTACAAAAACTCATAGCAATCATCATAAAAATGTACTGCTCTATAAGAAAAATCAATCCCAAAATACGCGTATGCATACTACGTGCGTTTGGTGCGCACGGAAATCAAAATCCATATATGTGCCATACATATGCACAGAAACAACATCTAAGTGCATCGGGTGTGCACGAAACATCTGTCGTAGGCAACATGTGTGCCTGACAGCAAAATCAGGTGCATCTGACATGCGCGAAAAATCTCGATTTAGTGCATCTGGTGTGCACCAAAATCACATCTCAAAACATGCGCTCAACATGCGCGAAAATCCAAGGCAGGTGCATCCATCATGCACGAAATCATGAAATCCAATATCAAGTACCGAACATGCGCAAAATCAAATCAGGTGCACAAGGTGCACGAAACAAATATCGAGTATCACAATCGAAATCGAAGTCCAGTGCATCTAAGTGCACAAAATGCGTATCACTGCACTGCAAGCATATGTGAATCATACCGAGTGCAAAAACCAAATCGTGTGCGTGCATACGCACAAAATCAACTCAAATGTCTAAAACCGTAAAATCACAAACATGTGAAACCAAAGCACGAAAGCGATATCAAGTGCAACACTGTGCAAAGATCGTAAATCCTCAATCATCAAAATCAAATCATGCGAATAAATCACCCAAAACATCGAAATCAATAATGGCGGAATAGTACCGCTCAAGTGCATCCTCTAAGAATCTCGGGCCAACTGTCGTGGTCACTCATAGCATGTCTCTTCGACGAACCTAAACTCTGGCCTGCCGGTATGCGTAACATGACCACTCCTGGGTCCAAGTCTTCCTGTAATTCATTCCAGAATGTTCCTGTCGAGATCTCTCCCAAATCTCGTCTCTGCCGAACTGTCCGGAAGTCATCGTCCCTTACTAGATCTATTCTCGTTCCTGAACGGCTACATACTTATCGCGACTCCTTCTGGAAGGTATATCCAAGTACAATGCCTCGGCATGCGTACCGCATCTCTGATGTCGGCTGAGTGGAACGTCGTCTCATCAAGATCTCGTACGAACTTTTTACTCCACTTTTCACTAATGTCGACCGCTTCGGACTTGTTTCGTCGTGGCTGCATGGACTGAGCTCCAACGGCTATCCTCGTATCGGGAGTCTCCCAAGAAATGCATCTCACCACCTAGTATCCGAATTAAGTCGAGCCATCCGATCGAGTCGTCAAAACCTCATAATCCCCCAAGAGCTCAACATCTTGGGCACAGTTTAATAGTATCGAGTACATACCACAGCATCGGTGGTCCAGCCGTAGAAGGGCAAACCCAAGCCTCACTAATGGCGCCGTAGAAGTGCCGCAAACCCGAAGGTTCAAAGGCTTTCACAAGGTCATTAAGTCGAGTTAGGTTTCATCCTTCTAGAGGGACCATAGAATTGCCTGCATGTCTTTCTGACCACTTTAAACTTGGAATAATAGGTTTCTGACATTCGATCGTCTCTGTCGACTCTCAACGTCTCCGCGTGAAGTCGTCTCTAGATGGAATCAATCTATATGATGACCTCGCATCCGGGTAGGCGAACGAACCACATGTCCTAGTCATTCATCCTCGGTGACTAGCGACCTTCTATCATCTCTTAGTACAACTCGCACTGCAATAGCTCCAACATCTGGAGCGATATCTCGTCGTTCGCAGCAATAGCTGGCTCGCTCGTCTGCACGCTGAACAGTGCCTCGACCATCATGAATAAGCAATACACCAACGGTCATCAAAATCTGGCTGGCCTCTATCATTGGCTCAATCCTCTAGTGTCGATCAGCACATCTGAGTAACCTCATAAAGGCGATCCGCCAAAGGCTCGTGGCGCGGAAACACAGTAAAAAGACACATCTCCGCAATCGTGTGTCGCCGGAATTTTTCCCTGGTCAGTCCTCGTTCGTGACGAGCTCGTGCTGACCGCAACTCTAGCTGTATCTCTCCATGCCCGTAATCGTGGCAGTAGAACCATAAATGGTACTGATGAGGCTAGATCGGAATGAATATAATACTGAGCAAAGAAATGTATATCATAAGGCTCCTTAAGTGGAGTAGCGTATCGTAAATATACCGCGGAACATACCTACGGTACGTCACTCTACTTTAGTCACCTATTCCATCAACCAAGGGTCATCCTACACTCCGAAGGTAAAACCTAACGCTCTGATACCAACTTTGTCATGTCCCAAAAATACAGAACAAGACCGGCAATTAAACTACGAAGGTCTCGAGGCGTACGTAATCTAAGTAAACCGAAAACCCAGAAATCCAAACCAAGAAAAGTAGTAGAGTGAAGGAAAACCAATTTAAAACAAGAAGTTTCAATAGCATAAGCCGAATTATGCGGGTTTTTAAAAACATCAAAAATTTCCTGAAAATTTCGGCAGAGTCTCCTTTGTAAATACTGGCCCCCAAACGGGATACAACATGAATAGTATACGAAATCAAAAAAAGGGCATCCCCAAGCGGGAGCTAGCTCTTCGTCAATCGACGGTCACAACCACACAAGCAATATAATATACTACGCCAACGGCGAGGATCAAAACTCAAAAGGAAACTCAAAACCACAAGAAAACCACAGAAATATAACACGCGACTCTAAGGTCGAAGGAATAACATCACTGGTCTCTATTTCAAAATAAATACATGTTTGGTTGATGGAACTTCTAGATACAACATAGTTATAATATACAAGTTATATAATGGGGGGTACGATACAAGTAAACCCACCTACTAGCAAATCACCCGAAGGAAACTATGCCCGCAAGCCGTAAAGAAACCTGTACGGCAAACCTACAAGAAACTGGGGCACAACGGGGGTGAGTTGCCAACTCGTGAATAGGAAAACATCTATGAATAGAAATCGCATAAATAACGCAATCCTAGGTCAACGATCATAATATAACCTCAAATATATGTATAACATGCAGCCTATAACAATGGCT
Source organism: Agapanthus africanus (assembly GCA_030015575.1). Classification (NCBI taxonomy): domain Eukaryota; kingdom Viridiplantae; phylum Streptophyta; class Magnoliopsida; order Asparagales; family Amaryllidaceae; genus Agapanthus; species Agapanthus africanus. Next base: position 361,941,735 of record JASDDO010000012.1, read on the forward strand.
AGGGTAATATCTAACCCGAGTGTAATCTCATGCGCCCGTGTCAGTGCCTCAGGTAGCAATATATCATATGAATGATGTATGAATGCATGAAAACAGAATATATGTAAATGAAGAAACTGTTTTCATAATTTAGTGAGATTTCCTTTGTATTTTTAAAATGAGGTATCATATTGAAATCTGCATCAACAGTGTCTAGCATCGACACAAAACATAAATCTCAATGTCTCAAAATCTCAGGCTCCGGCTATCCGGACTGGCCTGTATCATCAAATCTCAGTACCTCAATATCTCGAAATCTCAATGTCTCAATCTCAATATCTAGGGCGCCGTCAGTCCAGACCGGCCCCTACCATCCATCCCAAGACCACGACGGTATCCTCCGGATATCCGACGCGTCGGGTAATATCACCGGTTGGTAGTGCTCCCCTGCCAGGCTCAACGTCAACAACACGATCCTCTTGCCCCGGGGTACCGCACTGGGCCCACCATGTACCCGAAACGGTTCCTCCACTCCTCGAATCGGGTCTCGAAATCCATCAGCAAACTCATGGTGGACGACTCATACATCATGGGAAAACCACACTTTTTATTTTAAAAGAGAGAAAAGGTTTATTTATGTTTTTGCGGTTTTCCTCCAAATCCAAGAAATTTCATGAAATCCGAATCCAAGTCATCAATAGCATGTAAACTGTGATTATAGGCATGAGAATCCATGAATGCGACACAATAGTGAATAATAACATGCATGAAGTAGCAGGTAATAACTACAATGTCTAAACTATTAGCTAACAGGCTATGTCAAGCAATAATATTTTCTAAGGTGTACGTGACATGGCAATTTCCGATGAAGATGTGTGTGAGCCGGTAAGTAAGTGTACGTGGTACATACGCATCATCGGTAATGGTGCTGGGGTCCTAAGAGCATGATATCAATAATGGAGTATGAAACATAATATAAGCATGCAATGCGAAGCGAACCACAATAATGAGCGGGAGCTGAATACTAGACGCAACTATAACTAATCTGCATTAATCTAATATAAGTCCTACAAATGGTGCCTTTTGAAATAACACGAATCATGGGGTTTTGAAAATAGGGGCTACGGTGTTTTTATGAAAAGATACGTCTTTTGAAATATCCGTAGGATCCCTTGGGCTTTCTTTTAAAATACCCACGATTCGTTAGTTTTTGAAATAGGTAAGAATCGACTCTAATCTAACAACTAAACTAAACCAAAAGGCTAAGCTAACAAGCTGGACTACAGGTAAGGAAACCGCCTAACATCTGAGTTGATCCATATACATACCTCTATATTTATTAGTCGGTGATCCCGCCTCAATAATATCATATCCGATACCATATCTATAATCAGACATCCCAAGTCAAGAGTGCGGATCAATCATCAAGATATAGCTCGTACGTAAATCCGTCGTACGGCATCCCCAAATATGGTTACGGGTCAATATCATATTCATCACACTATTCATCCGGTATCCTCTTTATCAAAGATCATAGTCTAGGGTACTGGCCTATGTCTAATACAGTACTAATATCCTCAATATAGTCATGATCTGCCTACTGATCGACAGTCTCGTACAAACTGATATCATCAACACATATCATCATCAAGGGGTATACATCGCCCAATACGGCCTAGGATCAATATCCTAGCATATCATATCTCATATCACGATCACATGTCGACCATTTGATTAATAACACTATTCACCTGTATTGTCATCCCAAGATCCGCTATAACACCAGGACGTACCTCAAGTACGAATCATGCCATATCACCGATATCACAACCACAAAAAAAATCTTATCGACTCAGCTCAATCCCAAGTATCATCCTCAAATCCGTATGTGAACACATAGTCCCATACCCATGTGAACACATAACTATAAAGAATCCCATGAGCACATATAAGTAGGAATGTATGCAAGTATGTATGTGTGTATGTGTAGTGCAACACTACCCTAGGGTTCGCAACACTAAAATAATCCAACACAACAATATCCATCCTAAACATCGTTATTAATCCCAAATAACATAATAATAATTTTTGGTGTGTATACGCATCTGTATACACCACCACGGACTGCAGGGGTGCTATACGTCATCCACCCGACTTCTCCCCGTAGTTATAAATCTGCTCACCTGGTCCTCGCTAGCCGGTGCTGACGTCGCCACGCGCTTTCTTGTCGTCTCGAAGTCCACATGGGGTACCTACATATCATAATGTACTGTGTCGTATTAAAATCCGACTCATGACCCAAAACGACACGTGAATCCCACATAGGTCAAAACCTATGGTTGCTTTCACAAATCAACCCAAAAACCCTCAAAGTCGGCGTACAAACGCCAAACCATCGAGAACAACCCAAACACACTCATTTGTACAATTACAATCACTAATTATAATATAAAATAGCTTAAAATTCACAAAAACCTCAAAATCGCTTTAAAAGCTATTTTTCCGAAAATCTAGCAAGCAAAATTAACCGTTTTAGTACAAAACTCGGTGTATAAACGAATCTAGCGGCCACAATATTCACTAAATATCTTAATTAAGTGATAAAAACAATTCCCATAATTTAATCTCATTAATTTCCATAAACCTTAAAATTCTAGTTCACAAAATACCTAAATTTTAACAATTTTATAGCAAAAATGCACAAACTCAAATCTAGCTTGGATTTTCATGAACTAAAAGTATTAAACCACTCAATATAATCTTTATAATGACATGAAAACTTAATTATATTTTAATCTAAGCATTTGATAATTTTTCAAAAACTCTAGTTAGCAAACTAGCTTAATTAGGGCATTTATAAGAAATGGTTGTAATAACAACTAGATTAGCTTTCAACAAGGCTTAAGATGTCAATCCACACCACATATCCATGCACAATTTATAACAACCCAATTCCACAATAAAACCCTAACTCAATCAAAATCCTCACTAGAAATTTCCAACCTCTCAAATAACCCACAATTAAACACCTAACAACTTTAATTAAGCAACTAATCCACAATCAAACCATGAAACAAAGAGTTATACCTCAAAGATCATGAGATCCCACATGCAACATGTCTCCAAAATGCCAACTTATCACCAAGATCATTAATAGTATAGCCAAGGAATAATGGGTAGTGAGTAGATTTTGATTTTGCTTTGAATTTGTAGGGATTTGAAGCATTTTGATGAATCTTTTGTGATGAAATGAGAGGAGAAAAAATGGGGGCAGCAAGAGGGAGGGGTTTCGGCAAGAATTTTTGAGGGAGGAGGAGAGAGAGAGTGAGGTGGGGGTGTTGGTAAGGTCAAAGGAGCCATATCTCAAGTCAACACTTAAACATCTTTCCTTTATTTTATTTTTTTTCCTTTTCTTTTCTTGGTTTCCCTTGACTTTTAAGTGAGGAGATGAGTGGGGGGGGCTGCTGAATTCAGCCCTTATAGGGGAGAGGGTGAGGGTGTGTGTGTGTATATGAGGAATATTAAGCTACATGCAACCATACCCCAATTCTATTTAGCTATTTTTCACCATTTAATCACTTTTTCTTCGATATTTTCTAAACCGTTTTGGCAAACCATTTCATTTCAAAAACCACATGATAAAATTTTGTTTAATGTATTATGATGCACAAAATTTGTTTCAACTCATTCCAATTTGTAATTTTCCCTAATTAAATATATTTGTGGCGGCTTAAAATAATATTAAAATAATTATTTTCGGAAAATTTTTCAGAAAATTTGAAATTTCACCAGTGGGTCAATAAACACCAAATACTAGCAATTTCATAGCTAGAATATGTATATTTAATTTTTATAATAAGATATTTGTATTTTGACTTTTTATAGAAAACCCCCTTATTTTACCGTTTTTCCGAAATTTCACCGAAATGATTTTCAAAACGTTACAGCTGCGGACCTCAGTCACTGATACAAGTCTAGGCCAAAGCTGTATGGCCTCGATCTTCCTCGGGTCCACACGAATACCGTCTCCCGTAACCACATGACCAAGGAAGTCAACACTATCAAGCCAGAAGGCACACTTCAAGAATTTAGCAAACAGCTGGTGCTATCTCAATGTATGCAAAGCAATCCTCAAGTGCTGCTCATGCTCCTCTCGACTCCTGAAATAAACCAGAATGTCATCAATAAACACAAGAATAAACTAGTCGAGGAACAGCCTGAAAATCCGGTTGACCAAATTCATGAACGTTACTGGGGCATTGGTGAGTCCGAACGACATCAACAAAAACTCATAATGCCCGTAGCGCGTACGAAAAGCAGTCTTCGGAATGTCATCATTCCAAACCCAGAACTGATGATAACCCAATCTCAAATCAATCTTGGAAAAATGTCCCGCACCCTGGAGCTGATCGAACAAATCGTCAATACGAGGTAAAGGATACCTATTCCGCATCGTCACTCGGTTCAATTGACGATAATCAATGCACAACCTCAAACTACCGTCCTTCTTCTTGACGAATAGAACAGAAGCTCCCCATGGCAAAACACTCGGACGTACAAGTCCCCTATCAAGCAACTCTTGCAGCTGATCCTTAAGCTCCTTAAGCACCGCCGGGGCCATCCGGTAAGGCGGTATAGAAATAGGCCCCGTGCCGGGGATCAAATCAATGCAAAACTCAATCTCACGCTCTGGCGGGAATCCAGGTAACTCATCGGGTAAAACGTCGAGAAACTCTCTCACGATAAGAACCTGGTCCAATGAATCTACTGTGGCCCTAGTATCTCGTATGAAAGCCAAGAATCCCCGACATCCCCTCCTCAAAAGCCGACTAGCGCTAAGGGCTGAAATCAAACTGTGAGAGACGGCACCACGGTCCCCCTGCACAAAAAGAACTGACTCGCCGGGAAAACAAAACCTGACTGTCTTCTTGCGGCAGTCCATGGACGCGTAGCACGTAGCTAACCAGTGCATGTCCAGGAGAACGTCGAAGTCCAACATCTCAAGAAGGATCAAGTCGACGGACGACATTCTATCTCCAATACGGACGACACACGACCGAAACACGTGTCACGCAACAAACGACTCACCAACAAGATTAGTCACAAAAAGCGGCTGATCTAGCAAACATGACTCTCGGCCCAACCTCGGCATTAAGTGTGTAGAAACATACCAGTGTGTAGATCCCGGATCAAACAAAACGTGTGCATCGAAGGAACATACTGAAAGAGTACCTTAAACCACTGCATTGGACGCCTGCGCGTCCTGATGAGTCAAAGAAAACACCCGAGCCTGCCCTCTACCGGCAATTGGCTATCCTCCGCCTCTGCCACCCCATCCTCTCTGAACAAACCCTCCGCGACCATGACCTCTCTGAGCATAAGTCTGACGCGGAGCAACAACAGGCGCAAGAGGAAACGCTCTCTAAGGTGGAGAAGGTGGTAAGGTATCATGCGATACGGCTACCTCGTTCTCACGTAGATCAGTACAATCTCTAACACGATGATAGAAACTCCCGCAACGGAAACATCCAGACGATGACTGCTGACCCTCCTGGGGATAAGATCTAAACAACTGGCCTCGTTCCAAGCCTCTGCTACTCCCACGACCTGAACGAAATCTGTCGCGGCGTATAAACATCTGTCTCCGAGGTGATACACCAGTACGAACCCTCTTAGGTTCCGGAACGACCGAAGTCTCGGAAAGACGCTCCTCAATTAGTAGGGCTGCGTCCACTGCGGCTGCATATGTGTCACAATGCTGGGCACTGATAGTGAGGAACAACTGGGTAAGCAGGCCTCGTACAAACCTCTTGATCCGCATCTCTTCAGTGTCCACCAAATATGGAGCATACACGGATAGCTGGGTAAACTGCACATCGTACTCTGCCACCGTCATACCTGGAGTCTGGCGTAACGACTCAAAACTGCGAGCTCGAGCATCCCTGACGCTCTGTGGAAGAAAACGGGCAAGAAACACCGTCACGAACTCAGCCCAGGTCATAGGAGAAAGACCTGCGGCCCTGTCCATCTCTAAAGACTCGCACCAAGTCTGGGAAAGACCCTCCAAACGAAAACCCGCGAACTCTACCCATCTCGTGTCGGAGCATCTCAGCGAACGACATATCCTGGCCATCCGATCGATAAACGACTGCGGATCCTCAGCTGCATCAGTGCCGGTGAAAACCGGAGGCTTCAGCCTCATGAACTCAGATAATGATACGGTGATAACCTCCGTAGCTGTAAGTACGACTGCCTGAACCGTAGGCACCATCGCAGTCCCTATAGCTGGTTGGAAAACCTCCTATCACTGCGCTCGACTGGCCTCAACTAACAATCCCATCATCTGGCACAAATCCAGCATACCAGCCTCTAGCCTAGTAATACGATCCATCGAAGGTCGATCAACCTGCTTCCGTACAACGGGCGTACCGCCCTGGTCAGTCCTCGTCTCCAACGAGCCTACCCTGACCTCGGCTCTCGCGGCCGCTATCTGCGCCCTCGTAGTCTTCGGCGGCATAATGGCTGGAAATGAAAACTGGATTCGATAAGAACACGGAAATCGAATCTCATGGATGTATATAATCACGGAAGGAATTTCAACCAACAAATCCTAAGGTCACTTAGGCGGAGTACCGTGTCGTAAGTATGCCGCGAAACATACACACGCTACGTCACTCTGCTTAAGCTATCTACTCCATCATACCAAGGTCATACTACACACCGAAAGGTAAAACCTAGCGCTCTGATACTAATTTTGTCACGATCCAAATTTAGGCATGTGACCGGCACTTAAACCACGTGAAGTCAACAGGCGTAACACAATTTAAGTAAGCCGGAAACCCAGAAATCTAAACCATCAAAGAAGTAAGTGATAAAAACATTGTTAAAAAAACATTTAGTAATCTTAAGTAAAAATCTTTAAACTTAAGTTTATTTTCTTAAAAATTTCGGCAGCACCACCTTGTAAAAACTAGCCCCGAAACGGATACAAACATAGAATATAAATAGAGCATCCCCAAACGAGAGAAAATCATGCCCAAAGGCGGAAACAACCACCACAAGCATATATACGACGCCGTAGCGAAGAAATAGACAATATAAATGAAAAATGGCATAAGAGATAAAACTGCATAAGAAAGGCCGGTTCACAGGAGCATGACACCCAGAGTCACATAATATATAATATCGTCCTCACAACTCGTCTCGAAGTCAAAACATGAAAGTGGTAGATGGAGAGTACTAGATACAATAAGATGTACAATAGATAAAGTCGGATAACCGCAAACCCACCTATACATAACGGCCTCACAGCCAAACCGTAGCGGTATCCGCAAAAATAGAGATAATAAGGAGCCCTGCCGCGACTACTCTGAGGGTCAAACCTGCAAAACACTGAGGCACAACGAGGGTGAGTTGCCAACTCGTGAATAGTAAGTAACATCATACAGATAATCGCAAGTATACACGTACATCGATAATCTATCACATGCAATCTGATAGCATAAGTATGGCAATATGGATATGCAACAATCATGAAAGGTACTCTATCAGGTACTACAAATACATGAAAAAATGCATATCAAATAACTACTAAGTATGGGATAAAACATATCATCATCAATGAATCGTCATTGTGGAAAAACTGGTGTCCATCAACGACACCCCAAATCTCAATACCTCAGGCGCCGTCACTCTGATCGGCCCTCATATCCTGTAAATATCATGGAACCTGAGTGCCCAATATCGGCACTCGAAAACATCATGAAAACTTGTGCCCAACATCGACACGCAAATCCAAATAACTCTTGCTCCGTCAGTCCAGATCGGCCTATATCCATCCCACGACTCCGGTCGGGATCCTCCGGATAACCGCCAGGTCTAACCGATCACCGGTAGGTAGTAGTCCCTCTGCCAGGCTCATCGTCTACTGCACAACATCCCTTTCTTACCCCGGGGTACCATACCGGGTCCACCATGAACCCGCAAACGGATCATCCAACTCCTCGAATCGGTTTTCTAACACAAGTCTCAGAACCGAGAAAACTCATGGTGGACGCACTGAAATATCATATCAAGAGAAACCGGGTTTTCAAAACAATGCATACTTTCTTGAAATATCCCCATGGTTCTAAAATCCATAAATCACATGAAATCCGTATCTCAATACTTAAATCCATAAAATATGATATATGCAACATAAAACCGTAATATGAGCATATCAAGGGAAAACCGTTCTTTTAAATGAATCCAGTTTTTAAATATATCATGTGGTTCCCAATTCCTCCGAAATCAAATGCAACATCATATAAATGTGTACATGTAGCTATGTACGCATGATGCATTTCATAAGCGCAGTAGAACAAGAATCAATGTCTCGAAGTCAATAACAATACAATACCACATATGTGTATAGGTTATGCGTGTCATCGCAATTACCGACAGTGTGGATGTAGCATACAATCTAGTGCTCGTGCAATATGAACCGTTAGTAATGGTGCAGTGTCCACTAGGTACCAAGTCAAGGCACAACAAGTAATGGTATGTAATAATGCTCATGCACAATCAACATGTATGCACATAAACATACGGGTATAATATCATATCTAGCCCTGATGCTTAACGCCATACGGTGATTTCCCCGTAGATGTTAAATCTACTCACTGATGATCTCGAGCTAGGTAAATCCGACCACCTGCTTTCCTTTCTTCGTAGCGTCTGAAGTCCCTGCCTGCGATCCTATTAACACACAACACAATAACGCGTGGATTTAGCAAACTACGCAATAATAAACGAACATAACGCCAATTAACGAATCGATTCCCTTAAGCTACAAAAGGGTTCGCTTAGCGGCTAACGGGTGTAGCGACATCACCAAAACAAACGCACGACAGCAAACTACCCGAAACACTAAAACTACGTCGGATCAATCGTATCGCACTTTGTTGAAACGCCTAAATTTAGGTAAGTGCTCCCAGATTTTACCCACTGTCAAAACCTAAAAATCTAGCAGTACCAAACACCCTAAAACAACTGCAGACAGCTACCCTAAAAACCACATCTCCCCAGTCCCCTACACGGCCGAGCTCGCCGGAAAATACCCCAATGTCGCCAGCCAAAACTGGTGGGATCGGGTCAGGGTTTCAGGTGAACACACAGGGTCTCGAGTACAACACTACTACACTTCTAGTTTTTCCAGTAACAATTCGTGGTCATAGTAGATCACAATGACCCCATTTTAACACTGAAAACACGATATTACACAAAAACTATATCTTTATTGTTCTAGACAGCAACTATTAGGAAATACAACATTAAAAGGTCCTAATTAACAGTTAGAGATCGTTACCTATCCACACTTGCTCAAAATCCTAGCTTTCCATGCTCCAAGTCACCACCATAGTCTTTAGATCAAGTTTAATGAAGGGTTTAGTGAGGTTTGATCAATGTTTAGGCCAGGAGTTGTGAGAATGTGATTTCAAGTGAAGTGTTTACAAGAGTGTTCAGTTGAGGGGACGAGGGAGATGGGATGAAGAAAAATGTGAGAATGAGAGAATGAGGTGAGAGTGAGGGAGTGTATAAGTGAGGGTAAGGGAATGAGGGTGTGAGATTAGCCATGCCCCTTCTCTCTCTTCATTAAATGCAAGCCATGCTTGCCTCATGCCTCATGATGCATGTCAACCCTCTCTCTCTCTCTCTCTCTCAAGTAAACCAAATTCAAACCTTAATTTTAAAACAATTTAAATAAATACATATTACAACTTAATGGAATGGGGTTAATGTGCCATGGTTACTTAAGTATGGTTAACCCTAATTAACCCTAGGTTAACATGCACAAATGTGTGCAAGCCGGAAATAAATAATAATAAAATATTAGTTAATTTTTATAAAATATTAGAAAACTATTTTGGTAAACTTTTTACTAAAAATCCGTATTATCGCTTAATTAACACTAATCGCAATCTAAGGTGTTACAATATGTATATCAAATATATATATAACAAATTATTGAATCAACACTTGATTCAATAATCCGGTTATATCACATATAACCTATATCACGAGATTAGAATACTGTATCATATACATGTATTAATCTTGGTCCCGCACATATCACATATGTGCCCTACTTCGTTTCGTTTGAGCTAGGAAACCTCTGTGTAGGACTCTAAAGACTCGTCAATACGCCAGCAGTAGGTGATGATCACATCAGTCACCCACAAGCCGTCAGCGGTACTAGCTGGACGTAATGGCTACCCAGGTATTTAGCGATCAAAAGATCAATAAGCAAGCTTGTCCAAACTCCCGTGAATCCTGTAAGTAACACTACCGTACAGTCCGGACTCTTTGTCTGAAATGTCGCATATCGAGTCTGGGGATGGTAAACGTCAGACCCCAATAACTTGATAAGTCATGCCGATTTGAGGCTCATAACGGATTGAGAAACTACAGATAACACCTACCAGTAAATATCATGAGTATCCCTAGCCAAGGACTTCATGTTATAGCCAATCGAGCATAGCGCAACATCAACTCCCAATACCGGAGGAGACGAAACCCCTCTTATCGCTCATTGCCACCATGTGACTCGGGACTGTACCCAAAATCCACCTGTTTGCACGACTCCTTTGAGCCATGATAGGGAGGAAATCAAAGCACAGTGTGAACCACACAAGACTCTATGACGATCTTGGGTCTACAGACTAACATGTACCAGTATCACCAGAGAACTGTTATCTGACGATAGGTATAATACAATATAGGAGTTCTCGGCGAGTCCTGTTCGGTGTACCCATTCTCCAATGATCACATGTGTACAATCTTTGATGTCAAACACCAATGGATGTGGCATCATCCTGTTGGGATTCCTCAGCACCTAGCCTAGGGTTTGCAAATATCAAGCATGCCACAACAAAAATTAAGGAGGTGCTAAACAATCATCCAAGGAATCATACTAGAAAACTAGGGTAACACAACATGTAATCAAACATTACAAGAGAAGTGAACAAGAATACAACCTTTGTAGATCCGGTCCTTCACTTCTAAAGCCCCGTGTTGACGTCCCTTCGCTGCGATCATCGTTGTCCCGAACTCTAGAATGGATTTCCCCGGAGAACTGAACAAGCTTGCTCGTAGACTTCGAGGCCGAAGATGATCTACGTCGAGGTGACTCAAACTCAAGCTAACCCTTCACTAGGTCATGAACTTTCTGAAGAGAACACCCAAAACTAAATGGCAAGTAGTAGAGGATGATGAAATAGGAAGTGGGTTCACTTTAGATTTTGGTTTCTCACTTTATTTCTTCACTTAGAAAAATCTAGCAAGGTTTTTCTTTTAGATGATGAAGAAAAAGAAGAATAAAATCAAATGAAGTGAATTATGAATAATGCAACCATGGGTGAGTTAGTATCATCCACTAACCTTTGTAGAGACTAAACCATGGTTTAAGCTAATGGTTTGGTTAATAAATATCTTTAGTAAGACAAAGTAAGTGGACTTGGTCAATGGATGCTTCAAGCTTCATGAAGTTTCAAGCATGACAAAGTGCTCACTAATTTTGAATTACAAAATAAATATAAACCCTAACCATTATCTTAAATATGGTGTAAGTCATGCACACACCCAAGTTTGCATGTATCATCAAGCACGATACAATCATGTACACAAACATATATCACATATACATTATGTGCACATCAAGTGAGAAAAGCCATCTTAAGTGAACCAATACTAGTTAATGTAAAGTAATATATCAAATATATAATTATACATTAAATCATTAAATCAACACTTGATTCAATGATCCGGTCATATCGCATATAATCGACTAATATCTAGTGTATCAATATATCGAATCAACACTTGATTCGGTAACCCGGCTATATCGCATATAACCGACCGATGAAACAAATCGCGAGAATAGAATACAGTATCACATACTGGTATTATTCTCGGTCCCGCACATATCATATACGTGCTCGTATTTCGTTTCGCCTTAGCCAGGAAACCTCTGTGTAGGACTCTAAAGACACGTCAATACGCCGGCAGTAGGTGGTGATCATATCAAACACCCACAAGCCGCAAGCGATCTGCTAAACGTAACGGCCACCCGGGTATTGAGCAATCAGAAGATCAACGAGCAAGCCTACTCACACTCCTGTGAATCCAATCAGTAACACTTACCGCACAGTCCGGTCTGTTCGTCTGATATGTCGCATATCTCGCCTAGGGGTGGTAAACGTCAGACCCCAGTAGCATGATAAGTCATGCCGATGTAAGGTCCATAATGAGCGTGAAACTACTGATAACACTTACCAGTAAATCATATCAACCCTGGCCAGGGATTTCATGTTATGGCCAATCGAGCATAGCGCAACATCAACCCCCAATACCGGGAGAGACGAATCCCCTCCCATCGCTCATTGCCTCCAAGTGACTCAGGACTGTACCCAAAAACAACCTGTTTGCACGACTCAGTAGAGCCATGGTAGGGTGGAAATCAAAGCACAGTGGGAGACATACAAGACTCTATGACGATCTCGGGTCTACAGACTAACCTGTACCAGTGTCACTAGAGAACTGCTATCTGACGTGAGGTATAAAACCATCTAGGAGTTCTCGGCGATTCCGTTCAGTGTACCCAGTCTATACTGAGCACTCATATACCATCTCTGATGTCAAACACCATTGAATATAGGATCATCCATCGCCCATCACATAGGTCGAGAAGCTATACGCTAGTCTACTCTGGAATATCGATGCCCTGTCTCGATATTCTCTCGATTAGGAACAATTGAAGGACGAACTCATGGACTGCCCATGCCCCCACTAGTATGATCTGCATCATAATCCTGGTAGTCAAGTACACATTCTAAGGGCTTTATCAACATGTAACATAGAGACATCGAGTGTACATGTTAAGATAAAGAGCAACCAGATAGCATACTATCATGTCGAGCAAGAAAGTCCTACCTATGTATGTCCAAGCATCCATTATAATATACATCATATGTACAATAATGGCCTCTAGGGCATACATATAACTAACAATCTCCCACTTACACTTGGGCCATATATTGTAGTATCCAATACCCAACAATCAGCAGTGGTTGTAGTATCCCATACTCAACCATCCCATAATAGTCTCTCTTGGGAAAAAGGCCTTTGTGAGTGGATCCGCTGTGTTGTCCTCTGAGTCTACTCTCCTAACCTCAATCATCCTAGAGATCAACTATCTCCATGATCAGGTGATACTGCCTTAGAATATGTCTGGGTCACTGACGGGACAGCGGTTCCTAGGCCAAAGCCACAGCTCAATTGTCACACAATGGTAGGAACCAAGTTTATCTCATGAACAAATATACACCCAGACTACATCACTGGTAGTATCCTTGGTAGCGATGTTTCCAGCCTTTATCTTCTAGTTTGTCCCGGTATCTAGCTTGGAACTCTTCCAACATACCGCCCCTCCACTGAGGGTAAAGAAAATGCATGCGACTGACTTTCAGTCAACCTTATCACCGTGGAATCTATCCAGTGATTCTCCCCAGGATTGATTGATACCTTCTCACTACACCTAGTGAGAATCCTAAAATCCATTTAGATCTATCTCATAGATCCAAAACCCAGGATTTAGGAGGTGTCATCTTGATCCTATATAGAGAATCCTTGTGATAAGAGGAGATTGACCTAGTGTAGCTGTTCATATCAGAATTTTGCATTATTATATCACCCATTCTTAATCACATTACATATAAATAGGTGATTTTGATCCATGTCTGCTAAATAGTTGCAGGTTACAGGTTCTCAGATCCTTAGAGTGAAATTCATGAAAAGTCGCTACAAATGTGAGACTACGACCAACAATAGAAGAATCCGTATGATGCCGCCTACCAGTTCAAGGAACAAATGAAAATCATTAAACAGTTCAATGCACAAAGCACAAGGGCAGCACAAGATTCAAGACTTCAACGCGAAGCTCAAGGCAAAAGTCCACATCATTCTGCACTATTGAAAATCTGGAAGAAAGTAGAAGAGATTCTGAGGAACCAAGTGAAGAAAACAGAAAATAAAAGAAACATGAAGCAACCATGAAGAACCGAGCCTAAGATCCCAATTAATGGCCGTGGAACCGCGGCCAAACAGGTCTTTCTTACCGCGATTCCGCGGCCTTATAATGCACGTGTCGGTGGGTGTCGGTGCTTTGACCCGGCTTTCTTAGGGCAGTTTTGTGAATTAGTGATTGGATCAGAATATAAACCTAGGGTTTCTTATCTATAAATAAGAGAGCTCAAGGCCTTTCTTAGTGTGTCTCTTTTAGGGTGCCTCTTTTGAGATGCCTCTCCTTATGCCTCTCTTTAGTTTTTATGCCTCTTTTTAATTCTTAGATTAAATTTTAATTCGAGTTGTAATGCACTGTTGAGAGGTCGTTAATAAAGTGAGTTTTTATTTTTATCTTGCATTCTTTTTTTATTTAAATTTAATTCCTGCAAATTTTTCATCTGTTCTTTTATTATCTGCAATTTTGATAGTCTATTAAAAATAAAAATATAAAAATGAATTTTATTGTCACCTTCCTAATGAGCGAGTAATTCCCCACTTGTTAAGGGTAGGATAGGGAAGGTTTGAGAGAAGGAAATCTCTCTCACTCTTTTGTTTGCCCATATAATTTTAATTAAAAGGACTCTATTTTAAATCAACCACACACCGCTCACTACGGCACCCTATCCTACATGATAGCGGTGATTCTTTAGTTAGACCGGTTGTGGTTGAATTAACTGGAAGTTAGGGCTAAGAGTTAAGAACGGACGGACAAGGACCAAAAGGAAGAAACTAAGTTTCTTCCTAGTCATGCTAATCCCCGTTGTTGACTATTACCTTAACACATATATTCTAAACTAGGGCATTGATAGAAGTGAGAAGAATCCCTATTTCGAACTAACCTAATCCTAACCCTAGAAAGCCTTTTAAATCGATTTATTCTCATTCTTAGATCGTAAAACAAAACCTACCAAAGTTAGGACTTAACTAGTTAGAATATAAAGAAAGGAATACCATTTCCTTGTGGATCGACCCGTACTCAACCAGCTAGCTACCAAGAGACACCGTCTTGATTGCGGTATTCTTAAATTTAAAACACGCACGCAAATCTCTGAACAATCAAATGGCTCCGTTGCCGGAGAGACCGTAGTTTCTTTTTTTTGTGAAATTTCGGGTTAATTGAAAACATAAAAATTAAAAAACTAAAAAAAAACATAAAAAAATAAAAATCATCTTGTTATTTTTGAAAAATCTTTGTGCAAGTGTGCAGGATTGGAAGAAGGCCTGATTCAGATCTGCAGCAAACTCAGTGAAAAAATCCAGAATCAGGGGATCTAAACAGAAAGAGGAGAACCAACTCAGCACAGAGAACCAAATTTGATGATCCAAACCAACTGTTCAGACACGGAACCCCGACAGAAGCAAGGGTTTGACCGCGGAACGGCGGTCAACTGGTGACATCAGCACCCAATTTTCTCTGTAAGTATCTCTTTTCTACTCTCCTTTCCTCTGCACTCCACTGAAAAAAATTTCCTGCAGGTTTCTTTGCACAGATTCTCTTTCTCCTATCCAATAAATTATTTTTGTGCTGAATTCTTTGCGCTGCCAAATAAAAAAAAATTTGCAAGTGTTTTAGATTTTTGGTGTGTTAACTGATTTGCATAATTAATACGGAATCTAAGGGGCTACAACACCAATCAAGATTGGGTGGGGATTTCATCACCCTTCCTAAGACCCTAAAAATCACTAAAAGCCTATGCATCACCCTTAAGCTAAATTAAAAAATATCTAGACTCAGCCAACTAAGGACTGTCATGCTCATTAGGACAGAGGAAGGTTGTGGGCATTCAATCGTTTATCTAAACTTGACTTTGTGGTGCCTGGGCTAGACAAATGAGAAAGGTAATTTTAAAAGGCCCGTTTCATGGTGATTCGTGAGCGGAACCCTCCTTTCTTCATTTGTGCTTACCTGGCCACAATTGGCGGTGAAGAGGCGATTTGAGAGATATCTCACAACTTGTCGCTATGGAACAGCTAGGAGCAGTTTAGTTGACTTAGGAGACCATAGCTCTAGGTATGATTGTGCATGTTTTAACTGTGATTGTTTGAAATTGTGTCGTAAGTCCGTACACTTTCTTGCAAAAGCTCTTTCTAAAAAAACACTTTGAAAAATTTCAAAACTCCAAAAACAAACAAATTTTTTAAATAAAAATATAATTAAATAAAAAATAATAATAATAAATATTTAAAAAAAAATCACATACTTTTTCTTCTCCTTTCTCTCATCACATCATGGGTACCCCACCTCGAAAAACTCTTGCCGAACTTTGGTACCCACAACCAGACATTACTTCCTACGGTTCTTGTTTTGGACAAATTTCGAACGACCCCTCCAGGCCAAAAATTTCTTTGAAAGATCGAATAGACGCGTCTAGGACAACCAATTGCACTCCGCAATCCACCTTGTATTAACCATTTCAACCTTCACCACCTTCTTACGTTGATACTCCTTTTTCGAGTTCTGTTGTAACTCCGAAACCCATGTCTATTGCTGAACATATTGAACAATCTCGTAACCGATCTTTCACTCATTTCACCACTGCGAATTCCTTGGATCAACAATTCCATTCACCTTCTTATCCGTGTGTTAATCCTACCCTATCCAAGCATTCTATTCCTATCCATCCTACCCAACTTTTACACCTTCCTTAGACATTGCTTCTACACAGCCATTTGGGAGTTTCCAGTATCCAAACAACTTTGAATCTTTTACTGAAACTCCTTTACAACCCATGTCTGGTTTGGAACAGGCGTTGGAATACTTTAGGGTAGCGTCATGCCAACAGATGATGGATTTTAATGCGTCCATGGTCGCCCTCATACAACCTAGTGACCCGGTAGCTAGTTTCCAACTAGCTCCACATTTCCCAATTTATGATGTGGCGGTTGGACAGATTGAGAATTTGAGTGGTGAGAGTGAGCTGTACACCTTTTCAAATCAAACCTACCCATCCCCAATTGAATCCCATAACTCCGGTTTTGAATGTCTATCGAGTGTCCCACGTGATTCAACAATTGAAGATAGAATGATTAATGAGTTGTGCGACTTTGTAGTGTTTGATTTACCTGATTATGAAGGGTCCCTTTCGAGTGAACCCACACCCAATCCTTTTGACCTCTACACCTCCACTCTAGAACCTGAATTAATTGATATCCATGCTTTTGATGAGGTGTCTGAGAAAATTGATTTTCACTTGATTAAGGATACTGACGCTGGGAATATTTTTGACGATGAACCTGCAGATTTGGTAGAGCTTTTCTCTCCAATTCATCATCCCGAGTCATTGAATTTTTTTCCCGAACTTCATATGCGTCATGATTTTTATAAAAATTGCATGGATGAGCTGATCTTTTGAGGATAGTATTGAGGATGAACCAGTTTTGCCTGATGAGTCGGATTTTCCAATTCATCCTGTCCCTTCCACTGACTGTGTACACTCTCCTGAACCTTTAACTGTTGCCCTTCCTAAATCACTCCCCTTCATCCTTTCCATCGTTCCGACCTTGCAAGAAACAGTTACACTTTCATTTTCAATGTCTGGTTTACCAAGTTCGACGTACCCATGTTTTCTCACGAATCTTGAGAGATTTGACCTCATTTCTGAGTGGGTTGATAGATTAGCACAATCGATTTTTACACATCGGTCATTACAAATTCTGCTAATTTATACACTCCATTTCCACCCTCAAGTTCGTATTCCACTTCTTTCTCCCACTTTCTCTGTTTTTTCCTTTAATCTTCCTTTAATGATTGCGAGTGTTAATGAATCACAATCCGATATTTTGAGTTTGATAATTCTAGGAAAACAACATGATTTAGACTTGCTTTACGAGTCTCCTACCTCCATAATTTTTGAAAAATCAAGTGTGTTGAATTCTGGCGCGACACTTATTGACATTGAAACGTTCAATCGGACCATCGATGAAAGTTTCGAAGATATTTTCGCCGACGTACTCGCTTTCCTAAACGACACGGATTTTGTGATTAATCAACCTCCACCTGAAGAAGTCGAACCACCACCATTTCTTCTTATCCCATACGAGAATGTGACCATTCTTCCCATTCCTAATCGTCCACATTCTCGTTTCCATTCACCATTATTGTGTCTCTACAAATCGAGACGTAAACCATTTCCATTACACCACTTATCTCTTCCCCACTTTTTCCTGGCTCCATACAACATGTTCTTCCACCAACCGGTGCGTTTCACTGATAAATTCTTCGAATGGTTGGTGTTGACTTTTGGTCTTTGCAAAGCTTGGCATTGACCGTTAATTTTGACCCCCCTCTTTAAAAGCTTAACATTGTTTAACTTAAGTTTGGGGGGGGGGTATAATTTGTCTCTTGACAATAAATTTTTTTTTAACTCAAAGTGGTGAGCCAAAAAAAAGTTTGGGGGAGATTTTCACAATCATATTTCATGTCCCCGTTAATAAATTTTTCCTCCCAAGTTTACAGGTTTATGAGATTTAAAAAATGGCAAGAGTGGAAATACTGTTTCAGATAAGTTTGGAGGGACCTTTTTGTGTATATATATTTTGTTTTCTTTTTCTGTTAATAATAATAAAAAAATAATAAATAAACAAATAGGGGAGTACCGACAATTTTGACCCTCTTGGTGTAGCCTAACAGTGAGGTCACTGTCAAGTTTAAGTTTGGGGGTGTGCTCGGTAAGCTTTCTTCCTTCACATTCTTATGTATATTTTTGAATTTGTATACTTATTTTAATACACATAAAAATCAAAAAATTAAAAAAATTGAAGATTTCAATTTTGGCCATATTTGACTTAAGTTCAACATGACGGTTAACTAGTTAGGAAAAACTAGATCATAAACTTGGTAAATTAAAAACCTTAAAAATAACCTCTCTTAAAGTTTAATTATAGAAAATATATGTCCTTGCAGTTTATTTAGAAATAGGCAAATTTTGAGTTCAATTCTTCGGCTAAGTCAAAATAAGGGAAGAGTATTGAGATTTTTATTTGAAGTGTAAGTCTGAAAAATAATTCTGAATCTTAAGTCTAAATTCTGAAAATAGATACCCTACAACTTGGACATATACGCACCTTGAAACTTGGGATAGTAGAGGATACCTTGAAATGCTTTTGTCTAAAATCCTTAGTATGATGGAAAATAAAATAAAAATATAAGTGGCGAATGAAGAGAAAAAAAATGAACACTGGTTTTGTAATTACTTAGGGCAACATAAATAAAAAATATAGCGAGGGTGCTTTATCACCTAGTGCTTTAGACCAACTGGTTTGGGAGTCACTGCTAAGCCTTAGGTATTGCAAGATGAGGAACTACGCCTAAATGCGCAAGCATATTTTGTAATCGGTCGTTTAATACCTCAAGAAGTATTAACGATCGCATGAAGGATGTGTAAGCAATTTAATCACCAATTAAAAAGTACTTTGGACAATGGACAAGAGTAAGATAGTTTGAATTGAATTTCCAAGTGCAGGGGTGATAATTACACACGTAGGGGTATATGAATGGGGTTTGGATGAGAGATAAGAATGAAAGATAGGCCTTATATCTTCAGTAAAGATGATAAAAATTCTTGAGTTGAGATTGCACCTTAGAAGGAAAATTCAAAAGATGCTGAAAACTTTATAAATTTGTGAAACATATACGATCTTAAGTTAAATGAAAAGTGAGTGTGAAAATTACGGGTTGATGATTTCTAATTTGAAGATAATAGAATTTTTGCTAGAATACTGAATTGAAGAATTATAGTCAATGGCCTAATTGATTGGATTTTGTAGGTAGTATCCGCTGAAAACCCTCAGGAGACAACACTCCTCCTACTAGGGATACCTAGAGGTTTAACGGCTTGTTGCATGAGCTCAGTGCAATCGCGTTCCCTGCGAAAGTGAGGTTAGGATATTTTCGAGAATAAAATTGGCTTTGTTCGGGACGAGCAAAAGATAAGTTTGGGGGTATTTGTTCATATCAGAATTTTGCAATATTATATCACCCATTCTTAATCACATTACATATAAATAGGTGCTTTTGATCCATGTCTGCTAAATAGTTGCAGGTTACAGGTTGTCAGATCATTACAGTGAAATTCATGAAAAGTCGCTACAAATGTGAGACTACGACCAACAATAGAAGAATCCGTATGATGCCGCCTACCAGTTCAAGGAACAAATGAAAATCATTAGACAGTTCAATGCACAAAGCACAAAGGCAGCACAAGATTCAAGACTTCAACGCGAAGCTCAAGGCAAAAGTCCACATCATTCAGCACTGTTGGAAATCTGGAAGAAAGTAGAAGAGATTCTGAGGAACCAAGTGAAGAAAACAGAAGGTAAAAGCAACATGAAGCAACCCTGAAGAACCGAGCCCAAGATCCCACTTAATGGCCGCGGAACCGCTGCCAAACAGGCCTTTCTGCCGCGGTTCCGCGACCGTATGATGCACGTATCGGTGGCTGTCGGTTCTTTGACCCGGCTTTCTTAGGGTAGTTTTGTAAATTAGTGATTGGATCAGAATGTAAACCTAGGGTTTCTTATCTTTAAATAGGAGAGCTCAAGGCCTTTCTTAGTGTGCCTCTTTTAGGGTGCCTCTTTTGAGATGCCTCTCTTTAGTTTTTATGCCTCTTTTTAATTCTTAGATTAAATTTTAATTCAAGTTGTAATGCACTGTTGAAAGGTCGTCAATAAAGTGAGTTTTTATTTTTATCTTGCATTCTTTTTTAATCTGAATTTAATTCTTGCAAATTTTTTATCTGTTCTTTTATTATCTACAATTTAGATTGTCTATTAAAAATAAAAATATAAAAATGAATTTTATTGTCACTTTCCTAATGAGTGAGTAATTCCTCACTTGTTAGGGGTAGGATAGGGAAGGTTTGAGAGAAAGAAATCTCTCTCACTCTTTTCTTTGCCCATATAATTTTAATTAAAAGGACTCTATTTTAAATCAACCACATACCGCTCACTACGACACCCTACCCTACATGATAGCGGTGATTCCTTAGTTATACCGGTTGTGTTTGAATTAACTGGAGGTTAGGGCTAAGAGTTAAGAACGGACGGACAAGGACCAAAAGGAAGAAACTAAGTTTCTTCCTGGTCATGCTAATCCCCGTTGTTGACTATTACCTTAACACCTATATTCTTAACTAGGGCATTGATAGAAGTGAGAAGAATCCCTATTTCGAACTAACCTAATCCTAACCCTAGCAAGCCTTTTAAATCGATTTATTCTCATTCTTAGATCGTAAAACAAAACCTACCAAAGTTAGGACCTAACTCGTTAGAACATAAAGGAAGGAACACCATTTCCCTGTGGATCGACCCGTACTCAACCGGCTAGCTACCAAGCGACACCGTCTTGATTGCGGTATTCTTAAATTTAAAACACGCACGCAAATCTATGAACAATCAGTAGCATAAGAAATACCTTCCCTATCAAGAGTATGTCATCCACATACTATACGAGGAAGACCACCTTACTCTTTACTACCATTTTGTATATACAAGGTTCATCCTACATTTTGATGAAGTCAAACGCTTTGACTAACACATCAAAAATAGATGTTCCAACTCCGCGATACCGGCTTTATCCCATAAAGCATCTTGTACACGTTTCAGCTGCTTCCACTGTCTACGAAGCTCTCTGGTTGTGTACTTATAGACGCTCCTTTCTAAATTAATACTTAGAAAAGAAGTCATGACACCCAACCGCCAGATATCGTTGTTATGGTATATAGCAATGGCAAGTAGGATTTGGATGGACTTAAGCATAGCTTTGAAATTCTCAACTTTTCCATTTACACCAAGTAATCTTCTCAAGATATACTTGCTCCTGATGGGGATTTAACCCTTCAGATAAAGCCACCAAAGTCTGTACTTTGTTGGTGTATATGGATTCCATCTCAGATCGCTTAGCATCCAGCCATTCTTGCAGAGTCGCTACTCTTGATGGCCTGCTCGAAACTAGTTGGGTCATCATCTCATGATTCCGTCCTAATTCCCACTGTCATCGAGAAACCTAAGTATCTTTCAGGCGGATGAGGAACCCTACCAGATCGGCGGAGAGGCTGAGGTTCGTCGGGAGCTATTGAATCTACTGGTTCTACCAAATCATCAACTGTAGTTTGTATAGCTGGAACTTATTCCAGTTCTACCTCATGACCATAAATTTCTTCCATAAAAAATTCCTTTTTCTAAAAAGGTGGCATGCCGAGAAATAAAACACCTTTTGTTCCTCGGTGCGGTAGAAGATATTCCCTTGTGAATGCTTGGGATATCCAACAAACTTTCATAGAACTGACCTTGCCTCGAGCTTGTCCGGATTTTGCTTTTGACATAGGCCGAACAACCTCAAATCTTAACTTGCTTAAGACATGGGCTCTTCCCATTCCATATCTCATATGGAGTGGTAGGCATCTGATTTGGTTGGAACCGAATTCAATAGGTATGTAGCTTCACAAGTGCATAACACCCAAAGGAAATAGGCAACTCAGTAGTACTCATCATAGAGTACACCATATCTAATAGGGTGCGATTGCTCCGCCCCGATACACCGTTGTGCTGTGGTGTATATGGAGGAGTAATGCTGAGAGAGAATCTCATTCTTCTTTAGAATAGTCCAAGATCTCCATGCCTCAGTATTCTCCTCCCTGATCTCATCAAAGGACATAATACATATTCCTGTATTGGTTCTCTACTTCTATCTTATATTCTTTGAATTTCTCAAAAGCTTCAGAACTGTGTTTCAACAGGAACATGTGTCCGAATCTTGAGAGATCATCAGTGAATGTAAGGAAGTATAAAGAACCAGTCCTGGCATATGTAGACTGGGGACCTTCATACATCATAATGTATTAGTCCCAAGAGTTCACCAACTCTTTCTCTGTTTTAAGTAAACGGAGCTATGGTCCTTTTATCTTTGTGACATGACTGGCAAGTTTCATAAGATGTAAATTCAAACTGATTTAAATATGAATCTTAATGTAACTTAGTTAGTCGGGTCACATTGATATGACCTAGTCTACAATACCTCAAGAAGGATTCGTTCATTTCTGAACTCTTCCTCTTGTGTGTGTTCTGTACGTTAAGAACCGTGGTTTGATTTAGAACATATATTCTTTTAGATAACGTGCCTGAAACCGATCAACTCTTGATATAGGAAATGTTCAAAATATTATCCAACAATATGTAGGGTTACTAGGTACTAGAACAAGGTTCTACAAGGCATCAACCATGCCAAAATCAAATTTTTCAAGTGCCGAACAACCCAAGCAAGATCTTAAACTAGAGATTAGGCGAAACAATGAGCAAGTAAACAACTTTACTTCTAAAAGAAAGGGATTACAACCTTTGTAGTCCGTTCCTTCGCTTCATAAGCTCCGAGTAGTAGTCCCTTCGCCGCGATCGATGAACTCCCGGACTCTAGAGAAGCTCCACAAGTCGAATGATCCATACTTGGTAGAAGTCTTCCTTTTCGAAGATGATCTACCTTGAAGAAACTCAAACCCAAGCTCTTGCTCCACTAATCAAGTATTAGCAAAGCAAACACCCTCACCTAAGTGGCTAGAATAGATGAGGATGATGAAGTAGAGATTTAGCTCTTATTTGTTTTCATTTTCTCACTTATTATCATCACTTTACAAACAGCTAGAAAGCTTTTTCAAGAGGAAGAAGAAGAACAAATCTATTTGTGATGAATAATGAAAATCATTGTTGTGGTTACAAATCAACCATGAGTTAAAAATGAAGACTTAACCCTTGTAGAGAATTAACTATGATAAAGAGTTTAGGTTGGGTTAAGAAATATCTACACAAAATATCATAAGTCAAAGTCAAAGCTTCATGAAGCTTCTTGAAAGCTTCATCCAAGCTTAACCTTAATCCAAACCCTAACCATATTTAAACTCCACAAAGCATGTTGCATTTGTAACCCTAACTTGTTACAATATTATATATCACATATACAATATTTATTGTAACAAAATAAAATAATACAATAAACATATATCACATATATATCAATGTATTATCCAAGTGAGAAAAAGAATCTTTAAGTGAGCTAATATTAGTTAATGTAATATAATATATCAAATATATAATTATACATTAAATTATCGAATTGACACTTGATCCGATAATACGGCTATTTCACAAATAACAGACTAATATAATCTATATCAGTTCATCGAATCAACACTTGATCCGATGACCCGGCTATATCACATATACCCGGCCGATATCACATTTCGTGAGAATCTAATATAGTATCACATACTCGTATTGTTCTCGGTCCCGCACATATAACATATGTGCTCCTACTCCGTTTTGCCTGAGCCAGGAAACCTCTGTGTAGGACTCTAAAGAATCGTCAATACGCCGGTAGTAGGTGATGATCATATCAAACACCCACAAGCTGCAAGCGGTCAGCTAAACGTAACAGCCACCCAGGTATTGAGCGATCAGAAGATCAACAAGCAAGCCTGTACATTCTCCTGCGAATCCAATCAGTAACACTCCCGTACAGTCCGGTCTCTTCGTATGATATGTCGCATATCTCGCCTAGGGGTGGTAAACGTCAGACCCCAGTAGCTTGATAAGTCGTGTCGATATGAGGTCCATAACAGTTCGAGAAACTACTGATAACACTTACCAGTAAATCTCAGCAACCCTGGCCAGGAATTTCCAGTTATAGCCAATCGAACACAGCGCAACATCAACTCCCTATACCGGGAGAGACGAAACCCCTCCTATCGCTCATTGCCTCCATGCGATTCTGGACTGTACCCAAAAGCCACCGTTTTTCACACCCTCTTAGACGTGGTATGATGGAAATAAAAGCATAGTGGGAATCATACAAGACTCTATGACGATCTCGAGTCTACAGACTAAACTGTACCAGTGTCACCAGAGAACCATCTGACGTGAGGTATAATACCATCTGGGAGTTCTCGGCGAGTCCGTCCAGTGTACCCAGTCTCCACTGAGCACCCTTATACCTTCTCTGATGTCAAACAGCAATGGATATGGGATCATCCATCACCCATCATATGGGTCAAGAAGCGCATACGCTAGTCTACTCTGGTATATCGATGCCCTGTCTTGATACACCTAGGACTAGGAGCATTTGAAGGATGTACTTAGCGACTACTGTGTCCCCACTAGTATAATCTGCATCATAGTCCTGGTAGTTAAGTGCTCATCCTAAGGGCTTTATCAACATGTAACATAGAGACAATCAGAGTACATGTTAAGATAAAGTGCAACTAGATAGCATACTATCATGTCGAGCAAGAAAGTCCTACCTATATATGTCGAAGCATCCACTACAATATACATCGTATGTACAGTAATGGACTCTAGGGAATACATATAACTAACAATCTCCAACTTACACTAGGGCCATTTGTTGTGGTATCTCATACCCAATAATCAGCTGTGGTTGAAGTATCTCATACTCAACCATCCCATAAAAATCTTTACTGGGAAATAGGCCTTTGTGAGTGGATCCACGCTGTTGTCCTCTGTGTCTACTCTCCTAACCTCGATCTCCCTGGAGATCAACCATCTCCATGATCAGGTGATACAGCCTTAGAATATGTCTGGATCACAGATGGGACGGGGGTTCCTTGGCAAAATACAAAACTCCATTGTCACACAATGGTTAGAACAAAGTTCATCTCATGAACTAGTGTACATCCAGACTATTTCTTTGGTAGCATCCTTGGTAGTGATTTATCTTGCCTTTAATCGTCTAGAATGTCACGGTATCTAGCTTGGAACTCTTCCAACATACCGTCCCTCCACTGAACGTAAAGACAATGCCTGTGACTGACATTCAGTCGTCCTTATCACCTTGGAACATTTCCAGTGATTCTCCTCAAGATCGATTGATACCATCTCACTACAACTAGTGAGAATCCTAACATCCAATCAGATCTATCTCATAGATATAAAACCTAGGATTTAGGTGGTATCACTTTAATCCTTATATGGAGAATCCTTATGATAAGAGGAGATTGACCGAGCGTAGCATAGGAAACTCTTTTCCTACCAAGAGTATGTCATCCACGTACAATACGAGGATCATCACCATACTCTCTACTACCTTTTTTGTATATACAAGGTTCATCTACCATTTTGATGAAGTCAAACTCTTTGACTACCACAACAAAACAGACGTTCCATCTCTGTGATGCCTGGTTTATCTCATAAAACAATCTTGCACACGTTTCCGCTGCTCCCACCGTCTACGAAGCCCTCTGGCTGTGTACTTATAGATGCTCTCTTCTAAATCACTATTTAGAAAAGCAGTCATGACACCCAACCGCCAGATATCGTAGTCATGGTATGTAGCAATGGCAAGTAGGACCTGGTTGGACTTAAGCATAGCTTTGAAAGTCTCAACTTTTCCATGTACACCAAGTAATCTTCTCAAGATATACTTGCTTCTGATGGGGATTTAACCCTTCAGATAAAGCAACCATAGTCCATACTTTGTTGGTGTACATGGATTCCATCTCAGATCGCTTAGCATCCAGCCATTCTTACAGAGTTCCCATTCTTGATGGCCTGCTCGAAACAAGTTGGGTCATCATCTCATGATGCAATCTTCACTCCTACTGTCATAGAGAAACCGAAGTATCTCTCAGGTGGTTGAGGAATTCTACTAGATCGGCGAAGAGGCTGAGGTTCGTTGGTTACTATTGAATCCTTCGGTTCTACCAAATCATCAGCTGCTGTTTGTATAGCTGGAACTCCTTCCAGTTCTACCTCATGACAACTAATTTCTTCATAAGAAATTCCCTTTCTCTAAGGTGGCATGCTGAGAAATAAAACACCTATTGTTCCTCGGTTAGGTAGAAGATATTTCCTTGCGAATGCTTAGGATATCCAACAAACATCCACAGAACTGACTTTGCCTTGAGCTTGTCCGGATTTTTCTTTTTAGACATAGGCCGGACAACCCAAATCTTAATATCCTTAAGAGATGGGCTCTTCCCATACCAAATCACATATGGAGTGGTCGGCATCTGATTTGATTGGAACCCTATTCAATAGGTATGCAGCTTCTCAAGTGCATAACTCCCAAAAGGAAATAGGCAACTCAGTAGTACTCATCATAGAGCACACCACATCACATAGGGTGCGATTGCTTCGCCCCGATACACCGACGTGCTATGGTGTATACGGAGGTGTAATGCTGAGAGAGAATCTCATTCTCCTTTAGAATAGTCCAGGATCTCCGTGCTCAAGTATTCTCCTCCCTGATCACATCAAAGGACATAATACTTATACCGGTTTTGGTTCTCTACTTCTGACTTATATTCATTGAATTTCTCAAAAGGTTCAAACTTGTGTTTCAACAGGAACATATGTCCGAATCTTGAGAGATAATCAGTGAATGTAATGAAGTACAAAGAACCGGTCCTGGTATGTGTAGTCAGGGGAACTTATATACATCATCATGTATCAATCCCAGGAGTTCAATAACTCTTTCTCTGTTTTCAATAAACAGAGCTGAGGTCATTTTATCTTTGTGACATGACTGGCAAGTTTCATAAGATGTAAATTTAAACAAATTTAAATATGCATCTTTATGTAACTTCAGCTAGTCGGGTCGCATTGATATGACCTAGTCTATAATGCCTCAAGAAGGATTCGTTCATTTCTGAACTCTTCCTCTTGTTTCTGTTGTATACGTTAAGAACTGTAGTTTGATTTAGAACGTCTATGCTTTTAGATAACGTTCCTGAACCGATCAACTCTTGATATAGGAAATGTTTAAAACATTATCCAACAATACAAAATTATATCCTTCTTTACTTAATAAAGATACTGATATGATTTTGTATATCAGGTTCGGTATCTAATAACATTCGTTCAGAATCAATGTTTTCTGTAATACAGGGTGTTAACTGCCAACAGACTTGGCGGCAACAATTGCACCATTTCCAACTCTTGAAACTTATCACCCGTTCTCAGTTCTCTACCTATCTGTAGCCCATGTAACAGATTGCATTTGCAGGATCCTGATCCGGTATTTCATACCCAGGACGTAAAGGATACTGAGAAACAGTTCTCTGTAATGAACATACCCGAAGAAGATGCATCAGCATGCACTTTCTTCGTTTGGGCGGCACAGGAATTCTGGTAATCCCCAATTTCCTGCTCTGTCTTATAACAATTATAAGTTGGAGCGGGACCAACGTTCCTTAGCGCAGTATAACAAGCGGGTTCGGTCAATACATCCGTATTATTATCTTGATTAAGGCGTGACATGGTCGCTACCTGGAGAGAGAGAGAAGAAAACACTCAGCGTATGCTCTTGCAAGATTAGATTGGTTATTAATATATCTAATCAGGATGTCTCCCACTGTTTTAGTCAAATCTTCCTTCAAACCCTAAAATGTAAGACTAGCCGGGATTACTTACACTCTACAAGTTCGCCAATCTTTCAGCCAGGCTAGTGTCGATACTTTGAGGGAGGTTCCCCGTGCTTTCGCACAGACCTAATTCAAATAAACCTCATTTTCCCAGGGGCGTAACCCCGTTAACACCTTTCTAGACATCTACTTGATCGGCTAATTGTAATGAGTAAAACTCTCCCAGGAGTAACTCTTACTCGCAGTGGGTATCGGGATCCAACTATCTCATAGGAGGTATGCAATCTCATTGCAAATTTCAACACTTGAAATTCCCGATAATATTTTACCCCTAGCGTCCTATGACCTTGACGCAGGCCAACAAACCATAGTCCGCTAGTCAAGTTCAACCCGTATATTTCTTGATTGAATTAAACCCACCCGCACGACCCTTGACGCAGGCCAACAAAGTCGTACGACTACCCTAATCCAATCACATCTCATGTTACAGATAAGCACTAGTTAGCTACCGCACACTACGCCTTGACGCAAGCCAACAAACGTAGCACGAATACTAAGTAGTATCTATCTGAAATGACGGAGGGCTACGCAGGTTTTTCAAAAAACCATGAGCGTAATGAACTTGATATCGTTGTAGAAACGAGTGATTTTTGAAAAGGAGTGTTTTTGAGGATTTTACTAGTTTTGCTAAAGAGGTCATTCCCGGTGAAGGGATCATCGGCTCTTTCCTTATGGAATAAGGTGAATGATATTTCACAAATACCACTATGCATAAGAAAAAAACTATAGAAGCTATCAAAAGACAAACCGAGTGTGTAGCATCTACTAGTTTCGGTAAAGAGGTCATTCCCGGTGAAGGGATCTCGGCTCTTTCCTTATTGAATAAGGTGCTGGATATTCTGCAAGGAATACCGCTATGCAAAGCAAGAACTAGAACTACCAGTTTTTAAACAAGTTTCTACAACATCTTTAGGTTTCTTTTATTTTCATTAATCTTATTAATGAAGTCCCATTTTATTATGCTTCACAAGCATCAAATATGAAACAAAATCAACAATATATAATATATATCACATATATATAATATAAACATTCGTCTCAGGCAGTAATATGATCTCATCACAGAACATTGCAGCAGAAGAACATATATGAAATATTGGATATACTAGGAGGTCCATGTTTTAATACGAGCCTGTATAAAACACGGATTCCACGGTCGTGATGAATAGCCAATCCCATACCCCTAGACCCCTACGAGAGCTGCAAGCAACTCTGCCAGTTCTGGAGTTAGGAGACCCGATCTCGACTCCTCGAGATGGTCTCCCACTGGACCCTAGAACCCGGTTAATTGTGCTCCCCTCCTTGGGTCTATCCTAATGCGGAAAAGTAAATAATATACAAAGGTGACATCATCCTCAGCCCGGAAGTGCCCCAATAAAAGAATATTACATACAAATGAATTTTACATGAATGAAAATGAAAAACTCTCATCTCACATAAAACCCCCGGCTATTCAAACACGACGATCCAATATAACATATCACAGCAACACATAATATCACATATCATCAACGTAAGTAAATATGCGTATCCCAGTTGTCGTTGATGTATAGCAACGAAACCGGCGATACACCACATATTACACTTACGGTCGCAGAAAAGAAAGTGTAAAAGTACAACAGTTGGAATCCGCAACCACCTTAGACATCGCATGCCTAACCAAATGAATTACTTAGACATCGCATGCCTAACAATTATAAACCCCGCATTTTAGTCTCGATCTCGAAAACACTTTTCAATATCAAGTCGGGCAATTCAACAAGATTCCCGAAATACTGATCGAATGCTCGTCGAAAACTTTAGTAGACGGCCGCACCCCCGATGCCGTCGACGAAGTGCACTAAGGCGGAACACCACTGCCGCGAGCACCCGAACGGATGCTTTTGGCGACGGGGTTCTCCTACAGTCATTTGGTCGGGGCTATGGGGCGTAGCTATCTATTAAGTTTACCCGGTGAGTATCCGTGTACGCTACGTGATTGCGACGGACTTTTGATCGCATCAAAATCCCGTGGCAACCGATCATCTGAGACTAAACTGCTAGATTTATAACATCCAAATTAGTTATCTCATAACTACTTGTGGATTCTAAATATTGTATCACATTCCAGATAAATAGACAATATTAAAATTTCCGATTGAATAAACAAACATCTAAGATTTCCCAAATAGCTCAACACTTGAGCGGAGTTCAAAAATCACAGAACATGTCATAGCCCACATGAACCAGCCGTAGAAGGGTCAAACCAATGCCTCACATGTGGCAACGCTAAACTACCATAAACCCTAGGGTTCAGTGGCAGTTTTAACGGTCACATAATCGAGTTAAGGTTATGTTCTTCTAGAGGGTCCAAAGATACGCTTGCATGATTTCCCAAAAGTTTTAAACCCATGGAAAAATCCAACAATTGAAAGTTTTCCAACAGGGGAAAAAGTGAGTTATTGATATCCGTTTGAACTTTTTAACACGTTCTAAATTACCCGAAAAACTAAACGATGTTAAATTTTCCGATCGACTCAACGAGTTCCCAATATTTCCCAGAAATCTCAACACTTGAGTAGAATTAAAAATTCCCAGAAGCATGAAAAAGTACCCAAGAATAATACCCTGAAGTATTAGCCCCTAACTCCCAAGGTTGGCCGCGGAACCGCCGCCAAACGCATGGTTTGGCCGCGGTTCCGCGGTCCCTTGAGGGAGTTACGGCTTCATACT
The DNA here is from genome assembly GCA_030015575.1 of Agapanthus africanus. Taxonomy (NCBI): domain Eukaryota; kingdom Viridiplantae; phylum Streptophyta; class Magnoliopsida; order Asparagales; family Amaryllidaceae; genus Agapanthus; species Agapanthus africanus. The sequence goes on from JASDDO010000012.1 coordinate 361,972,952, forward strand.
TCACAGTAATTCTTAGAATTCTCTGCATGATTTCTGAGTATTTTTAATATGAAAAATTTCTACTTTTGAAAAAATTTCCAGAGAAGGGGTTCATATCGAGGTTTCGGGGTTCGATCGGACTTTAAACTTCATCTAGACAACGCCTAAAGCTCTAGCTTAGCTCTGATACCACTATAGGGTTACTAGGCACTAGAACAAGGTTCTACAAGGCATCAACCATGCCAAAATCAAATCTTTCAAGTGCCGATCAACCCAAGCAAGATCTTAAACTAGAGATTAGGCGAAACCATAAGCAAGTAAACAACTTTACTTCTAAGAGAAAGGGATTACAACCTTTGTAGTCCATTCCTTCGCTTCATAAGCTCCGAGTAGTAGTCCCTTCGCTGCGATCCATGAACTCCCGTACTCTAGAGAAGCTCCACAAGTCGAATGATCCATGCTTGCTAGAAGTCTTCCTTTTCGAAGATGATCTACCTTGAAGAAACTCAAACCCAAGCTCTTGCTCCACTAATCAAGTATTAGCAAAGCAAACACCCTAATCTAAGTGGCTAGAATAGATGAGGATGATGAAGTAGGAATTTAGCTCTCATTTGTTTTCATTTTCTCACTTATTATCATCACTTCACAAAAAGCTAGAAAGCTTTTTCAAGAGGAAGAAGAAGAACAAATCTATTTGTGATGAATAATGAAAATCATTGTTGTGGTTATAAATCAACTATGGATTAAGAATGAAAACTTAACCCTTGTAGAGAATTAACTATGGTAAAGGGTTTGGGTTGGGTTAAGAAATATCTACACAAAATATCATAAGTCAAAGTCAAAGCTTCATGAAGCTTCTTGAAAGCTTAATCCAAGCTTAACCCTAATCCAAACCCTAACCATATTTAAACTCCACAAAACATGTTGCATTTGTAACCCTAACTTGTTACAATATTATATATCATATATACAATATTTATTGTAACAAAATAAAATAATACAATTAACATATATCACATATATATCAATGTATTATCTAAGTGAGAAAAAGAATCTTTAAGTGAGCTAATATTAGTTAATGTAATATAATATATCAAATATATAATTATACATTAAATTATCGAATCAACACTTGATCCGATAATCCGGCTATTTCACAAATAACCGACTAATATAATCTGTATCAGTTCATCGTATCAACACTTGATCCGATGACCCGGCTATATCACATATACCCGGCCGATATCACATTTCACGAGAATCTAATACGGTATCACATACTCGTATTGTTCTCGGTCCCGCACATATCACATATGTGCTCTACTCCGTTTTGCCTGAGCCAGGAAACCTCTGTGTAGAACTCTAAAGAATCGTAAATACGCCGGTAGTAGGTGATGATCATATCAAACACCCACAAGCTGCAAGCTGTCAGCTAAACGTAACAGCCACCCAGGTATTGAGCTATCAGAATATCAACAAGCAAGCCTTTACATTCTCCTGCGAATCCAATCAGTAACACTCCCGTACAGTCCGGTATCTTCGTCTGATATGTCGCATATCTTGCCTAGGGGTGGTAAACGTCAGACCCCAGTAGCTTAGTAAGTCGTGTCGATATGAGGTCCATAACAGTTCGAGAAACTACTGATAACACATACCAGTAAATCTCAGCAACCCTGGCCAGGGATTTCTAGTTATAGCCAATCGAACACAGCGCAACATCAACTCCCTATACCGGGAGAGACGAAACCCCTCCTATCGCTCATTGCCTCTATGTGATTCGGGACTGTACCCAAAAGCCACCGTTTTGTACGCCCTCTTTGACATGGTATAATGGAAATCAAAGCACAGTGGGAATCACACAAGACTCTATGACGATCTCGGGTCTACAGACTAAACTGTACCAGTGTCACCAGAGAATTGCCATCCGACGTGAAGTATAATACCATCTGGGAGTTCTCGGCGAGTCCGTCCAGTGTACCCAGTCTCCACTGAGCACCCGTATACATTCTCTGATGTCAGACACCAATGGATATGGGATCATCCATCGCCCATCATATAGGTCAAGAAGCGCATACGCTAGTCTACTCTGGTATATCGATGACATGTCTCGATACACCTACGACTAGGAACATTTGAAGGATGTACTTAGCGACTACTGTGTCCCCACTAGTATGATCTGCATCATAGTCCTGGTATTCAAGTACTCATCCTAAGGGCTTTATCAACATGTAACATAGAGACAATCAGAGTACATGTTAAGATAAAGTGCAACCAGATAGTATACTATCATGCCGAGCAAGAAAGTCGTACCTATATATGTCCAAGCATCCACTACAATATATATCGTATGTACAGTAATGGCCTCTAGGGCATACATATAACTAATCAAGATGGCTCCCACTGTTTTTATAAGATTAGATTGGTTATATATTTATCTAATCAGGTTGGCTCCCACTGTTTTTATCAAATCTTCTTTCAAACCCTAAAATGAAAGACTAGCCGGGATTAATTACACCCTACAAGTTCGCCAAGCTTTCAGCCAGGCCAGTGCCGGTACTTTGAGAGAGGTTCCCCGTTCTTTCGCACAGACCTAATTAAAATAAACCTCATTTCCTTGAAGCGTAACCCCATTGACACCTTTCTAGACACCTACTTGATCGGCTAATTGTAAAGTGCAAAATTCTCCCAGGTGTAACAATTACTCGCAGTGGGTATCGGGATCCAACTATCTCATATAAGGTATGCAATCTCATTGCAAATTTCAACACTTGAAATTCCCGATAATAGTTTTTACCCCTAGTACTTATGACCTTGGCTATGGTCAACATATCATAAGTCCTAGTCAAGTTCTACCCGTCATTTCTTGATTAATTAGACCCAGCCACATGACCCTCGGCTATGGTCGACCTAATCATATGACTGTCCTAACTAATCAAATCATATGGTTTATAGGAAGACATCACTTAGCTACCGTACACTACGCCTCGGCTATGGTCGACATACGCAGCACGAATACTAAGAACTCTACTTCCTAAAATGACGGAGGGTTGCGGATGGTTTTTAAGAAAACCTTGAACGCTTTGAACTTGATATCGTTGCAGAATCAAAATGATTTAAAATGGAGTGTTTTTTAGGCTTTTACTAGTTTCACTAAAGAGGTCAATCCCGGTGAAGGGATCTCGGCTCTTTCCTCGTTGAATGAGGTGCAGGATATTCACAATACCACTATGCAAAGAAATAACTAGAAAAGCAATCAAAAGACGAAACCGAGGGTTGTAGCATCTGCCAGTTCCTGCTAAAGAGGTCACTCCCGGTGACGGGATCTCGGCTCTTTCCTTATCAAATAAAGTGCTGGATATTCTACAAGGAATACTGCTATGCAAAGAAAGAACTAGAGCTACCAATTTTAGAAAATTCGATTCCACAACATCTTTAGGTTTATTTTTCTTTCATTAATCTCATTAATGAATGTCCCATCATATAAGTTACCTGAACATCACAGATAAATACAACGTACGCATATGCCATCCGCATTCGCCTCGAAGTCCCGTCGTGCACTGTTAGGTCAGGTAACTAACGGCAGAGCGGGGCAGGGCTAGTGCCGGTGAAAAACATAAGCAACGTCTATAATAATATGTCATATATACTATATACAATATCTATCTCATCATATCACAGATATCACAGCAGAAAACAACATATGAAATATTGGATATACTAGGATGTCCGTGTTTTATTTTGAGCCAGTATAAAATACGGATTCCACGGTCGTGATGAATAGGAAAACCCACATCCCAAGACCACTACGAGAGAGGCAAGCAACCCTACCAATTCTAGAGTTAGGAGACCCGGACTCGACTCCTCGAGATGGTCTCCCACTGGACTCTAGAACCTGGTTGCTTGTGCTCCCCTCCTGGGTCTATCCTAATGCAGAAAAGTAAATAATATACATCAGCGGTGATATATTCCTCAGCCCGGATGTGCCCCAATAAAAGAATTTTACATACAAGTTTTTACATGAATGAAAATAAAAAACACTCATCTCACATAAAAAAAAACCCGGCTATTCAAACACGACGATCCAATATAACATATCACAGCAACACATAATATCACATATCATCAACGTAAGTAAATATGTGTATCCCAATTGTCGTTGACGTATAACAACGAAATCGGCGATACACCACATATTACACTTATGGTCGCAGAAAAGAAAATGAAAACTACAACAGTTGGAATCCGCAACCACCTTAAACATCATAATCCCAAAATATCTCATATTGCGGATTTCATACTTAACAATATGAATTCTTTACACATCGAATTCCTAACAATTATAAACCCGCATTTTAGTCTCGATATTGAAAACACTTTCTAATAATCAGTCGGGCAATGTTAGTTATATATATGCCCTAGAGGCCATTGTTGTACATATGATGTATATTATAGTGGATGCTTGGATATATATAGAGAGGACTTTCTTGCTCGACATGACAGTATGCTATTTGGTTTCACTTTGTCTTAACATGTTGGCTTTTATTAGTTTACTGTCTTTCTCTCATATGTTGATAAAGCCCTTAGGATATGTACTCGACTACTGGGACTATGATGAGATCATATTAGTGGGGCCACGGTAGTCGATGAGTACATCCTATAACTATTCCTAGTCGAGGGTGTGTCGAGACAGGGCATCGATACACCAAGGTAGACTAACGTATACGCATCTTGACCCATATGATGGGCGATGGATGATCCCATATCCATTGGTGTTTGACATCAAAGATGGTGTACGAGTGCTCAGTGGAGATTGTGTACACTGAACGGACTCGCCGAGAACTCCTAGATGGTATTATACCTATCGTCAGATAGAAGTTCTCTGGTGACACAGGTACAGGTTAGTCTGTAGACCCGAGATCGTCATAAAGTCTTGTGTGATTCCCACTGTGCTTTGATTTCCACCTTACCACATCCAAGAGGGCGTGCAAATCGGTGGCTTTTGGGTACAGCCCCAAATCACATGGAGGCAATGAGCGATAGGAGGGGTTTCGTCTCTCCCAGTATTGGGAGTTGATGTTGTGCTGTGTTCGATTGTCTATAATATGGAGTGCTACTGGTAAGAGTTATCAGTAGTTTCTCGACCCGTTATGAGCCTTATATTGGAACGACTTATCGGTTACTGGGGTCTGACGTATACCACCCCTAAACTAGATATGCAATATATCAGACGAAGAGACCAGACTGTACGGGAGTGTTACTGATTGGATTTACAGGAGAATGTACATGCTTGCTTGTTGATCTTCTGATCGCTCAATACCTGGGTGGCTGTTACGTTTAGCTGACCGCTTGCAGCTTGTGGGTGTTTGATATGATCATCATCTACTGCCGGCGTATTGACGATTCTTTAGAGCACATATGTGATATGTGCGGGACCGAGAATAATACGATATGAGATACCGTATTCTATTCTCGTGATATGAGATATTGGCCGGGTATATGTGATATAACCGGGTCATCGGATCAAGTGTTGATTCGATGAATTGGTACAAGTTATATTAGTCGGTTATATGTAATATAGCCGGGTTATCGGATCAAGTGTTGATTCGATAATTTAATGTATAATTATATATGTGATATATTACGTTACGTTAACTAATATAAGCTCGCTTTATTGATTCATTTTCTCACGGGATAATACATTGATATATATGCGATATATGTTAATTGTATTATTTTCTTTTGTTACAAAATATATTATATATGTGATATATAATATTGTAACATGTTAGGGTTACAAATTTAACAATGGTTTAGGGTTTAAACTTGGTTAGGGTTTGGATTAGGGTTAGCTTTTGCATGAAGCTTCCATGAAGCTTCATGAAGTTTTGACTTTGTCTTTGGCTTGATATTTTATGAAGATATTATGTTAACCCAATCCAAACCATTAACTCTAGTTAATTCTCTACAAGGGTTAACTCTTTCATGCTTAACCCTTGGTTAGATTTGTAACCACTACAATAATTCATTATTCATCACAAAAGGAATTATCCATTCATGTTCTTCTTCTTCTTCCTTTGAGCTTTGAGAAAGCTTTCTAGGTTTTCTTTAGGTGATGAATTAAAGTGAGAATTTGATATTAAAAGAGAGCACAAATACTACTTCATCATCCTCATCTAATCTAGCCAATTAGATTAGGGTGTTCACCTCATTAGAGAGAGAGAGCTTGAGTTATAGAAACTTCGAGGTATATCATCGGTGAAAAGGAAGACTACAAGCTAGCATGGATCGTTCGAGTTGTGGAGCCTCTCTTGAGTCCGGGAGATCATGGATCGTGGCGAAGTGACTTCTACTCGGAGCTTATGAAGCGAAGGTGCGGACTACAAAGGTTGTAATCCCTCACTTTTATTAGTAAAGATGTTTACTTGCATGTGAAACCCTAATTATCTAGCAAAGATCCCGGCTTTGGGTTGTTCGGCACGTCTAAATTTTTATTCGGGCATGGTTGATGCCTTGTAGAACCTTATTCTAGTGCCTACTAACCTTACAGTGGTATCAGAGCCTAGCTAGAGCATTAGGCGACGTGTATACGAAGTTAAAACTCCGATCGAACCCTGAAACATCGAACTTGACCCCCTCTCTGGAAATTTTGTAAATATGTGATTTTTTCTGCATTAAAAATACTCAAAAAAATCAGCAAGGAATTCTAAGAGTTACTGTGAAAACGACACCAAAATACCACTAAAGCGCCGCGGAACCGCGGCCGTACCATGCCTTCTGCGGCGGTTCCACGGCAGCACAGTAGTATTAGGGTTAGGTTTTTGGCACAATACATCCATAGGTGTTTATAGCTGCTTCTGGGTATTTTTAATCTGACTCAAGTGTTGAGTGTTCTGGGGATTATTTTGAATTCGTTGATTCGATCGGAAAGTTTAATTTCGTTCTGTTTTCCGGATATCTTAGAAACTGTTAAAATGTTCGAACGGATATCATTAACTCACTTTTTCCCGTCACGAAAAACTTTCAAGTGTTGAATTTTTCTTGAGTTTAAATCTTTCGGAAAAATGTGCAAGTAACGCGGTGGACCCTCTAGAAGAACACAAACCTTAACTCGATTATGTGACCGTCTAAACTGCCTCTAAACCTTAGGGTTTGTGGCAGTACGGCGTGCCACATGTGAGGCGTTGGCTTGAACCTTCTACGGCTGGACCATTGGTACTGTGACATATTCTGGGATTATTTGAACTCCGCTCAAGTGTTGAGCTATTTAGGAAATCTTGGGTATTTGATTATTCGATCGGAAAGTTTAATATTTTCTATTTATCTGAAATGTGATACAATATGTGGAATTCATACGGTTAGGCATGAAATGCGAAGTATGTGATATTTCGGATTTAAGATGTCCAAAGTGATTGTGGATTCCAATTGTTGTAGTTTTACACTTTCTTTTCTGTGACCGTAAGCGTAGTATGTGGGGGTATCGCCAGCTTCGTTGCTATACATCAACGACAATCGGGATACGCATACTTGCTTACGTTGATGATATGAGATATTATGTGTTGCTGTGATATGTTGTATTGGATCCTCGTGTTTTGAATAGCCGGGGTTTTTATATGAGATGAGAGTTTTTATTTTCATTCATGTAAAATTCATTTGTATGTAATATTCTTTTATTAAGGCACTTCCGGGATGAGGATGATGTCACCATTGTATATTATTTACTTTTCCGTATTAGGTAGACCCAAGTAGGGGAGCACAAGTAACCGTGTTCTAGGGTCCAGTGGGAGGCCATCTCGAGGATTCGAGACCGGGTCTCCTAACCCTAGAATTGGCAGTGTTGCTTGCCGCTCTCGTAGGGGTTTAGGGATGTGGGTTTGGCTATTCATCGCGACCGTGGAATCCGTATTTTATACAGGCTCGTATTAAAAATACGGACATCCTAGTATATCCAATATTTCATATATGTTCTTCTACTGCAATGTTCTGTGATGATATCATATTACTGCCTGAGACGAATGCTTAAACTATATATATGCTGATATATAAATATTACTGCTTTCGTTTCTTCTGTGATGCTCAGGAAGCATAAGCTGATGGGATATATTAATGAGATTAATAAAAAGAAAAGAAACCTAAAAGATGTTGTAGAATCAAAACTTTATAAAAAGGGTAGCTACAGTTTTTCTTTGCATAGCGGTATATATGATATACCCTGCACCTTATTTGATGAGGAAAGAGCCGAGATCCCTTCACCGGGAGTGACCTCTTTAGCTAAACTGGCAGATGCTACAAACTCACGGTTTAGTTTTTGACAGCTTATATAGTTCTTGCTTTGCATAGCGGTATATATGATATACCATGCACCTTATTCGATGGGGAAAGAGCCGAGATCCCTTCACCGGGAGTGACCTCTTTAGCGAAACTAGAAAAGCCTCAAAAAAACTCCTTTTCAAAATCACTTGTTTCTACAACGATATCAAGTTCATTACGCTCATGGTTTTCTGAAAAACCTGCGTAGCCCTCCGTCATTTCAGATAGATATTATTTAGTATTCGTGCTATGTTTGTTGACTTAGTCAAGATGTAGTGTACGGTAGCTAAATAGTGTTTATCTGCTAAAGCATGAGATGTGATTGGATTAGGGTAGTCGTACGGCCTTGTTGACTTAGTCAAGGGTCGTACGGGTGGGTTTAATTCAATTGGGAAATGTACGGGTTGAACTTGACTTGCGATTTATGGTTTGTTGACTTAGTCAAGGTCATAGATCGCTAGGGGAAAAATATTATCGGGAATTTCAAGTGTTGAAATTTGCAATGAGATTGTATACCTCCTATGAGATAGTTGGATCCCAATACCCACTGCGAGTAATAGTTACTCCTGGGAGAATTTTACACAGGACAATTAGCCGATCAAGTAGGTGTCTAGAAAGGTGTTAACGGGGTTATGCCTCTGGGAAAACTAGGTTTATTTTAATTAGGTTCGTGCGAAAGCACGGGGAACCACTCTCAAGTACCGACACTGATCTGGCTGAAAGATTGACGAAATTGTAGGGTGTAATTAATCCCGACTAATCTTACCTTTTAGGGTTTGAAGGAAGATTTGATAAAAACAGTGGGAGAAATCCTGATTAGATAAGATAATAACAAATCTAATCTTGCAAGAGCATACGCTAAAGCGTTTTCTTCTCTCTCTCTCCAGGTAGCGACCATGTCAGGCCATAATCAAGATAATAATATGGATGTATTGACTGAACTTGCTTATTATACTGAGCAGGGGAATGTTGGTCCCATTCTTTCTTATAAGTATTATAAGACTGAGCAGGAAATAGGAGAATATCTGAATTCTCAATCCACCCAATCGAAGAATAAGCATGTTGATGCATCTTCTTCAGGTGTGTTAGTTATCGAGAACTGTTTCTTAGTTTACTCTACGTCCTGGGTATTAGATACCCGATCGAGATCCCATATATGTAATGTGTTACATGGGCTACGTAAAGGTAGGGAACTGGGAGAGGGTGATCATTCCGTAAGAGTAGGGAATGGTGCAAATGTTGCAGCCAAACCAGTTGGCGAATATCACCTTGTGTTACCAAATGGTAATACATTGGTTCTGAACGAATGCAATTACATTCCGACCCTTATATGCAATCTTATATCAGTTTCTTTATTGAGCAAAGAAGGATATAATTTTGTAGTACAGGATAATGTTATGAACATATTCCTGAATAAAAAATTGATTGGATCAGGTTCGTTATTTAATGGCATATACATTCTCAATCAAACTACAGTCCTTAATGTACAAAACACACACAAGAGGAAGTGTTCAGAAATAAACGAATCCTTCTTGTGGCATTGTAGACTTGGTCATATCAATGCGACACGGCTAGCTAAGTTACATAAGGATGGATATTTGAATTCATTCGAATTATCATCTTATGATACTTGCCATTCATGTCTCAAAGGGAAAATGACCAAGACTCCGTTTAGTGGACACGGAGAAAGAGTTACGGAACTCTTAGGACTGGTACATTGTGATGTATGCGGTCCTATGTCTACACACGCCAGGAACGGTTCTTCCTACATCATTACATTCACTGACGACCTCTCAAGATACGGACATGTGTTCCTGTTGAAACACAAATCAGAAGCTTTTAAGAAATTCAGAGAATATAAGCACGAAGTAGAGAATTAAATAAGTAAAAGTATTAAGATCCTACGATCTGATCGAGGAGGAGAATACTTGAGCAATGAGTTTCTAGACTATCTAAAAGAGAATGGGATTCTCTCTCAGCTTACTCCTCCTTATACACCACAGCACAACGGTGTATCGGAGCGGAGGAATCGCACCCTATTAGATATGGTGCGCTCTATGATGAGCGATGCTGAGTTGCCTATTTCCTTCTTAGGGTATGCGCTTGAGACAGCCATATAACTATTGAATCTAGTTCCATCTAAATATGTACCTACCACACCATATGAGATATGGAGTGGGAAGAGACCATATTTTAAACGAGTTAAGATATTGGGTTGTCCGTCCTATATCAAAAGGCAAAATCCAGACAAACTCGAGGCACGATCAGTTCTTTGCAAGTTTGTGGGATATCCAAAGAATTCTCAAGGATATTTTTTCTACCACGCTGAGGAACAAAAAGTGTTTGTTGATCAACATGCCACCTTTTTGGAAAAGGAATTTCTTGCAAAAGAAATTAGTGGCAAAGAGGTAAAGCTGGAAGAGGTTCCAGGACCGCAAACTACAACTGATGATTTATTGGAACCAGAGGATTCAGTAGTACCCGACAAACCCCAGCCTCTCCACCGATCTAGTAGGGTTTCGTGTCCACCTGAGAGATACTACGGTTTTCTCATTGATGGTGGAAGCGAGGATTGCATCATGGAAGATGATGCCCCGACTAGTTTTGAGCAGGCCATCACAAGTGGCGACTCTGTGAAATGGCTGGATGCAATACGATCAGAGATGGAATCCATGTACTCCAATAAAGTATGGACTTTGGAAAATGCTCCTGAAGGGGAAAAATCCATTGGACGCAAGTGGATTTTTAAAAAGAAAATTGGTGTAGATGGAAAAGTTGAGACTTTCAAAGCTAGACTTGTTGCAGAGGGTTTTCGTCTACGACCAGGTATGGATTATGACGAAACTTTTTCTCCAGTGGCTATGCTTAAGTCCATCCGGATCTTACTTGCCATTGCTGCATACCATGACTAGAAAATCTGGCAAATGGATGTTAAGACCGCCTTTCTAAAAGGTGATTTAGAAGAGTGCGTGTACATGAATCAGCCAGAGGGCTTCGTGGATAGTGGGAGCAGCCGAAAGGTGTTCAAGCTGCTTAAATCCATCTACTGGTTAAAGCAGGCATCGCGGAGTTGGAACATCTATTTTGATGTGGTAGTCAAAGAGTTTGACTTCATCAAGAACATAGATGAACCTTGTATTTACAAGAAGGTTGCAGAGAGTATGGTTGTCTTCCTCGTATTGTACGTGGATGACATACTCTTGATAGGAAATGATGTTCCTATGCTGCACTCGGTCAAGCTCTTCTTATCACATAGATTCTCAATGAAAGATCTAGGTGATGCTTCCTGCATTTTGGGGATTAGGATCTATAGAGAAAGATCCAAGAGGATACTGGGATTGTCCCAATCCAGGTACATTGACACCATACTAAAGAGGTTTAGTATGGAAGAATCCAAGCGTGGGAACCAACCTACGATCTCTGGACTCACTCTCTCCAAAGAGATGTCTTCTAAGACTGATTTGGAGAGAGCTCGCATGCAAGGCATACCCTATGCTTCGGCAGTCGGCTCTATCATGTATGCGATGCTATGTACCAGACCTGATGTGGCATACTCACTAAGTGTAGTGAGTAGGTATCAAGCAGATCCAGGAGAGAATCACTGGACAGCTGTGAAGAACATTCTCAAGTACTTGAGAAGATCTAAGGAGATGTTCTTGGTGTATGGTAACGGAGAACTCCAGGTGGAATCCTTTACCGATTCAAGCTTCCAAAGTGATAAGGACGACTCTAAGTCGTAATCGGGATTTGTCTTTACCCTAAATGGAAGGGGCGGTTTGTTGGAAGAGTTCCAAGCAAGAAACCGTGGCAGACTCGACGATGGAGGCTGAATACATCGCTGCCAACGATGCTGCCAAAGAAGCTGTCTGGATGAAGAAGTTCATCACTGAACTTGGTGTGGTTCCTTCCATTGAGCATCTAATACCTTTATATTGTGATAACAATGGAGCTGTGGCTTTGGCCAAGGAACCCAGGTCCCATCAAAAATCCAGACATATTCTGAGGCGGTATCACCTGATCCTGGAGATAGTTGATCGCCGTGAGATCGAGGTCAGGAGAGTTGACACGAAGGACAACACTGCGGATCCACTCACGAAGGCCATACCCCAGATAAAATTTGAGAGACTCTTCGGGATGTTGGGTATAAGAAACTACAACACCTGGCCTTAGTGCAAGTGGGAGATTGTTAGTTATATATATGCCCTAGAGGCCATTGTTGTACATATGATGTATATTATAGTGGATGCTTGGATATATATAGAGTGGACTTTCTTGCTCGACATGATAGTATGCAATTTGGTTTTACTTTTTCTTAACATGTTGACTTGTATTAGTTTACTGTCTTGCTCTCACATGTTGATAAAGCCCTTAGGATATGTACTCTACTACTGGGACTATGATGAGATCATACTAGTGGGGCCACGGTAGTCGATAAGTACATCCTATAACTGTTCCTAGTCGAGGGTGTGTCGAGACAGGGCATCGATACACCAGAGCAGACTAGCATATACGCATCTTGACCCATATGATGGGTGATGGATGATCCCATATCCATTGGTGTTTCACATCAAAGATGGTGTACGGGTGCTCAGTGGAGACTGGGTACACTGAACGGACTCGCCGAGAACTCCTAGATGGTATTATACCTATCGTCAGATAGCAGTTCTCCGGTGACATTGGTACAGGTTAGTCTGTAGACCCGAGATCGTCATAGAGTCGTGTATGATTCCTGTTAGTGTATATGCCCTAGAGGCCATTACCGTATCATACTAGTTTGTATATTACTTGATGGAAGCTTGGGATATTCACAGTTGTATATACAAACTTGCTCGAAATGGTAGTATGCTACTTGGTTTGTCTCTGCTTTAATATGTGCATGTGTTTCTTTTAGCATATCGCTGATATACATATTAGTAGAGCCCTTAGGATCTTTGCTTGATTACCAGCGTTGTGATGGCGCTCACACTCGTGGGGGCTGGGTAATCCATAAGCACATCCTTATATAGGTCCCTAGTTGTTGGACTATCAAGACAGGGCATCGATACTCCGGAGTAGACTAGCGTATGCGCTTCTCATCCCAGCGTGGGAGACGGTCTGTCCCATAGTCGTCAGTACGTCGTACTTGAGATAGTATGCGGGTGCTCGTTAGGTTACGAGTACACCGGACAGGACTCGTTGGGAACTGTTAGTTGGTATTATACCTATCGTCAGTTATCAGTTCCCAGGTGACATGAGTACAGCTTAGTCCGCTGACTTGACACTATCACTTCGCCTCGAGTGTGTTCCCACTGCACTTTGATTACTACCCTACCACGGCTCAAAGGAGTCATGCAAACAGGTAGTTTTTGGGTGCAGTCCCGAAGCACTTGGAGGCAGTGACGGTTAGACAGGATTCGTCTCTCCCGGTATTGGGGGTTGACATCGCGCTGTGTCCAGGAAAGCCATTACACAAGTAGTCCCTGGCCAGGGCAAGCGAGATATACTTGTAGGTTTCCAGAGTTATCTCAGGGTATTCTGGGCTACACTACGACACGACTTGTACCGCTCTTAGGGGACTGACGTTCACCGCCCCCTAGGCCCTCCATGCGATGTATCAGACGAACAGACCGGACTGTACGGAGACTGTCACATACAGGCTCGGTAGGAGTTCAGATGGGGTCACCTCGTCAGTCTTCTTATCGGCATTTACCTGGGGACCGTTACGTACAGCTAGTGCCGCTTGCGGTCTGTGGTTAAACCCACTACCAGCGTAGTGTCGAGTCATTAGAGTCCCACACAGAGAGCTATTCGCCTTTAGGCAAAATGAGTAGAGGTCGCATGGTTTTGCGACAGGGTTCGTTCACATCCGCTCACTTGTGCACGTTTGTTGTCCGGACAGCTTATACTAGCGGGCTTTGGTTTAAGCCAGATCCTAGTATATGATTTGGGATTGGTTTTATCTCTTTGTATTCGTGTTCCTCGGATCACGAATACGGGTGTTATGCACAGTTGATTGAGACAGAGGAAGAGGACTTTGATTAGGGTTAATGACCATTGTCATTTTATTAACCCTAATGTTTATGTGTGTATTATAATTAATAGATATTGGCTATATATATATATATATAATTGTGCATGGTTAGGATTATTGACATTTTGACCATACTTGACTTGTTGACCTTAGTTGACATGTTGACCATCATCATTCCATATAAAAGATGCTTTTTGATCCTTGCAATTAGCATTAAATATGAAATGATAATGGTCATGTCTTGATTAACCATGATAATTATCTGGCTAATTATCTATTTTTATAATTCACACATATATGTGAGAATGGCTTATTATTCTCTCATTCTATCATTTACTTTCTCTCTCTTGCTCTTCCTCTTCCTCAAGCTCTCCCCTCTCATGTGTTGAGAAACACTTGAGCTTGAGAAATACCTCTTCTTGATAATCGCTACTCTCATCTAGGGTTCTAGGATTAGCACTTCTAGCACCCTAGTTAATTCTAGCTTGGAGTTGAAGCCAAAGGTTGAGGCTTTCGGGTGGATCCTTCTTCGACGTGAGAAGACGACAAAGGTGATCCCTTTCTACTACTCCAAGGAGCAAGGAGAGAAGGACATAAAGCCCTAGGTATAACCATTCTAACCTTTAGTTAGTTTCTAGTTAGCTTTAGCTTGTTTTTGTTTATCAAAGATCCTTCTTTGTCTAGTCCATGTTGCCTAAAGTAGTAAAAATCCGATTTTTATTCCGTTTTCCGCCTCCCCGCAAGCACCGGGGTGGGCAACGTGGACTTACAGTGGTATCAGAGCCTAACTAAACATAAACTAGCTAGGTAGTAAAGTGTATGGAAGTTCAATCGGAAAAATCGCAAAACCGAGTTTACAAAAACCCTAACTTTCTGTTATTTTTTTTTCTGTTCAAAATAAAATAAATAGTACATCAAAAATCATCTCAGGGTTTTGTGAAGAAAGCCACCAAAAATGATCCAGTGAATCGTTCAAAGCGCCGCGGTTCCGCGGCAATAGCAAGCTATTGCCGCGCAATCGAGGCCGTTTTGACTCGGTTCTGGGTCGAGTTTGGTGCAGTGTTCTTCTGGCTTGGTTTTGGGATTTTTAAGATGGTTTATTTGTGCCCAGGTTTTCCAGAAAATAAATTTGTTTTTAGGGGCCAATAAATCCGTATTTTTGATCGAACTTCACTACACTTTGACTAAAGGGTTATATCTGTGATGTTTATATGTATTGAACGTCGGCTAATCGCTATATGTCGATTAGTGGGGGTTATACATATCTGTGATCTGTGTTTGATGCTGGTATGTGTATATAAATGCGTTGGATTGTCGCGGGTGAATAGCCGGGGTGGATGTGAGATGAGTGTTTCTTTTTCTTTCATTCATTGTAATATGTAAATTGATGTAATATTATTTGTATGGCCGCACAACCGGGTCGGGGTTGTAACCGTCATTGTATATTTCTTTTTACTGTTTTTGCTCCTAGGATAGACCCATGGAGGGGGTGCACAAACTACCGGGTATCTCGAAGTGCCGAATGGCCTACTCACGGTGTTGAGGGAGGTTGCTTCGCTTCGGGTACTTGGCGGGTAGTTTGCCGCACCCGTAAGGGTTTTGGGTGGGGTATTGGCTATTCACCGCGACCGTGTAATCCGCTTTTCGTTGCAGGCTCGAACGGATTGCGGATTCCTAGTATATCCAATGTATTCATCTGTGATCTGTAATGTCTATCATTGCTATATATTTATATATTATAACTATTTAGGTGTTGCTTATGTTTTACAGCCGTGCTAGCCCAGCCCCCGCTCTGTCGTTAGTTAAGTAACCTAACGGGTGATGACAGGGCCCCGTGGCGAATGCGAATGGCATAAGCGTACGTCATATTTTGGTTGTTTTCTGCAATGGTAGGATTAAATGATGGGACGCATTAAAAGAACTAATGCAAGAAAATAAACCAAGTAAAAGTCGATTGGAACACTTTGAAAACCACTCGGTTCTTTTCAAAACTAAACTTTTAAACGCGGAGCTTGAACCACTCCTTTTAAAAGCTATCTCGTTCCATCGATTATATCAAGTTCACTACGTTCACGGTTTCGCCAAAACCATTCGTAGCCCTCCGTCATTCCACATGAATAGTCAAAAAGTATTCAAGCTATGTATTTTGGCCAAAGTCAAGGCATAGTGATTGGTAGCTATTGGGTATTCATGTGCAGCATAGATAGATGCGTTGGTTTGGGACAGTCATGCTGCCATTTTGGCCAAAGTCAAGGGTAGGTACGGGTGGGTCCAAGTTAACCAGGAGAATGACGGGTAGAACTTGACATGTGACTTATGATATTTTGGCCAAAGTCCAGGTCATAAGAGCATGGGGCAAAAATCCACATCGGGAGTTTCATAAGCACTGAGACTTGCTAGCGCTGCATACCATTTGGAGTGTGATAATTCTGGTAGGATTCCTTCGGTTTTATCACGCGATGATATTTGGATCCCGATCCTACTGTGAGTATATGCTAGTCCTCGGGAAAAATCTCACTTAACGATCAATGCTATAAACCTAGTAGGTGTCTAGAATGGTGTTAGCGGGGCTACGCCCACAGGGAAAAGAGGTTACTTAATTAAGGAACTTCGTGAAAGCGTTGGAAAACCTCCTTCGAAGTACCGACACTGGCCTGGCTGAACGGTTAAGCATGTATTGTACGGTGAGATTGATCCCGACTAATTCTTTCTTTACGGTTTGAGAAGGGATTCGAGAGACAGTGGGAGCCATCCAGTTTAGACAAACTAAAAACCACTCTAAACTTGCAAGAGCATCATGCTAAAGTGTTTCTTTTCTCTCTCCTAATTGCAGCGACCATTCAACATGACCGGACTTAAGTTATTACTAGATAAAAACATACTGACAGGGCCAAACTACAAAGATTGGCTTAGGAATGTCAAGATGGCAATCACTTACGACAAGTTGGGGTATGTACTTACCACCAAAGCTCCCCCTGTCCCAGGTCCCACCTCCAGCGTCGCGGATAAGGAAATCCGTAAGACATGGGAGATCGATTGCGCGAAGGCCAAATGCCTCGTGCTTGCCTCGATGGACAACGAACATCAGAGGAGGCATGAGAATATGGACCTAAAGTCCATATTTCTCCATACAAAAGAACTGTATGGAGAGCAGTCTCGTATTGCAAGATACGAAGTGTCGAAGAAGTTATTTTCGGCAAGATTGGCCGTCGGATCATCGGTAGCGGAACACGTGCTTAAGATGATTGGCTACATAGAGGAGCCCGCGGACCTTGGGACCATGTTGGAGAATGAACTCTATACTGATTTGATTCTCCAGTCCCTTCCTTCCACATACGCCCAGTTTATCCTAAACTTCAACATGCAAGGAAAGGAGGTTGAACTTTCCGAACTTCTGAACATGTTGAGGAGTGCTGAGGGCACCCTACAGAAGGGTAGGGAGACATCCACTTTGTTTGTAGGAGGATATTCCTCTTCTAGATCCAGGGCAAAAGCCAAGGGTAAGAAGAAGAAAGCCCCCTCCAAACCAAGAGGCGGTGTTAGTAAAGTGGATACGAAGGGAAAGGGAAAGGCAACAAAGGTAGCGGGAAAGCTAGTGGGGAAGGAAGAATGCTTCTACTGACACAAAAGTGGTCACTGGAAACAGGATTGCAAGGCTTGGAAGGCCAGAACACAGGATTTGAAGCAAGTTGCGGCTTCAGCTTCAGGTGTGTATGTTATTGAAAACTGTCTATCAATAAACTCTACATCCTGGGTATTGGATACCGGATCAGGATCTCATATCTGTAATTATTTGCACGCGTTGAGAAAGCGTAGAGTTTTGAAGGCAGGTAACATGACCCTCAGAGTTGCAAACGGTGCTAGCATGGATGCTGAGGCCGTGGGGGACTATCACCTGGGATTGTCGGATGGACACTTTTTGGTTTTGCGTAGTTGTTGTTATGTACCAAATGCAACCTCTAATATCATTTCTGTATCTTTATTATCTAAAGAAGGTTATGAATTTGTATTTGTAAGTAATGTAGTGAACATTCACCTTAATCAAGTTTTGATTGGGTCAGGTACACTGATCAACGGTATATACGTTTTAAACCAACCACGGATTTTCAATGTCCAGAATACACACAAAAGAAAGTCTCCAGAAATCAATAAAACTTTCTTATGGCATTGTAGACTGGGTCACATCAATGAGAGAAGGTTGACTAAGTTACATGCAGAAGGATATTTGGATCCGTTCGAATATCAATCGTATGCAACTTGTCAATCCTGTCTCAAAGGAAAGATGACAAAGACTCCGTTCACTGGACACGGAGTAAGAGCGAGCGAGCTCTTGGGACTCGTACACAGCGACGTGTGCGGTCCAATGTCTACACATGCGCGAAGCGGTTATTCTTACTTCATTACTTTTACGGATGACTTTTCAAGGTACGGTTATGTCTTCTTAATGAAACATAAATCCGAGGCTTTTGAAAAATTCCAGGAATATAAGAATGAAGTAGAAAAACAAACAGGCAAAAGTATCAAGGCACTGAGATTTGATCGAGGTGGTGAATACTTGAGTGCCGAGTTCCTGGGTTACTTAAAAGAGAATGGAATTCTCTCTCAGCTTACTCCTCCATACACTCCGCAACACAATGGTGTATCGGAGAGACGGAACCGAACCCTATTGGATATGGTACGGTCCATGATGAGTAACGCTGAGTTGCCGCGATCGTTCTGGGGATATGCGCTAGAATCAGCTGCATACCTTTTGAACCGAGTTCCGACTAAGACTATGCCTACTACACCATATCAGATGAGGTGTGGGAAGAGACCCTATCTTAATCACATTAAGACATGGGGATGTCCAGCTTTTGTAAAAAAGCAGCATGCGGACAAGCTCGAGGGGCGCTAAGTACAGTGCAAGTTTGTAGGATATCCAAAGAACTCCAAGGGATATTTCTTCTATTGCGAAGAGGAACAAAAGGTTTTTGTTTCTCGCCATGCCCACTTTCTAGAACATCAGTTCATAGAAAAAGAACAAAGTGGGAGCGCAATAGAACTGGAAGAAATTCCAGAACCATGATCTATTACTGAAAGCTTGGTAGAACCAGAGGGTTCGAAAGATCAGGACATTCCCACGCCACTCCGCAAGAGTAGTAGGCAGTCTCATCCGCCCGAGAGATACTACGGTTTTCTCATTGACGGGGATGGAGAGGATTGCATCATGGATTGTGATGAGCCTACTAGCTTCCAGCAAGCCATTCAGAGCACCGACTCGGTAAAATGGCTGGATGCAATACGGACCGAAATGGAGTCCGTGTACACCAACAAAGTATGGACGTTGGACATTGCTCCAGATGGGGTAAAACTAGTAGGATGCAAGTGGATCTTCAAAAGGAAGATTGGTGTAGATGGACAGGTTGAGACCTATAAAGCTAGACTGGTTGCAAAGGGTTTTCGTCAAAGACCTGGTTTGGACTATGACGAAACCTTTTCTCCAGTAGCTATGCTGAAATCCATTCGGATCCTTCTTGCTATTGGTGCCTTCCACGATTATGAGATTTGGCAGATGGACGTAAAGACAGCTTTTCTAAATGGACATTTAGAGGAGTATGTCTATATGGACCAGCCAGAGGGTTTCATTCAGAGTGGGAGCAGCGGAAAGTTGTGCAAGTTGCTTAAGTCCATTTATGGACTAAAGCAGGCATCGCGGAGTTGGAACATCTGTTTTGATGAGACGGTCAAGGAATTTGGCTTTATCAAAAATCCAGATGAACCATGCATCTATTGTAGATTTGTAGCGAGAACTGTAGTATTCCACGTTTTATACGTGGATGGCATTCTCTTAATAGGAAATGACATTCCTATGCTACAATCTGTCAAGGGGTTCTTGTTACACAGGTTCTCCATGAAAGACCTGAGTGATGCCTCATACATTCTGGGTATCCGGATCTACCGTGACAGATCCAAGAGGATATTAGGACTTTCACAGTCCAGGTACATCGACACCGTACTGAAGAGATTCAGTATGGAAGATTCCAAGCGCGGTAATTTACCGGCTTATCACGGGATCACCCTCTCCAAAGAGATGTCTCCCAAGACTGATTTGGAGAGGGATCGCATGTCTATTATACCCTACGCTTCTGCGGTAGGCTCTATAATGTATGCGATGTTGTGTACCAGACCGGATGTGGCTTATGCACTGACTGTGGTAAGAAGGTATCAGTCAAACCCTGGGGAGAAACATTGGATAACGGTAAAGAACATTCTCAAGTACCTGAGAAGGACTAAGGAGATGTTCTTGGTGTATGGCGGAAAAGACCTCCAGATTGAGGCCTTTGCTGACTCCAGCTTCCAGAGTGACAAGGATGATTCCAAGTCCATGTCGGGTTTTGTCTTTTCCCTCAATGGAGGGGCGGTGTGTTGGAAGAGCTCCAAACAGGAAACCGTTGCTGACTCGACTATGGAAGCAGAATACATCGCTGCATCTGATGCCGCAAAAGAAGCTGTCTGGATGAGGAAGTTCTTTAAAGAACTTCAGGCGGTTCCGTCCATTGTTGACCCAATACCTCTGTATTGCGACAACAACGGGGCTATAGCTTTAGCGAAGGAACTCAGGTCCCATCAGAAATTCAGACACATCTTGAGGCGGTATCACCTGATCAGGGAGATCGTGGATCGCCAGGAGATCGAGGTTCGGAGGGTTGCTTCAGAAGATAACACTGCAGATCCATTCATCAAGGCCTTACCCCAGACTCAGCTCGAGCGGCTGATCGAGATGATAGGTCTTCGATACGCCAGAACATGGCCTTAGTGCAAGTGGGAGATTGTTAGTGTATATGCCCTAGAGGCCATTACTGTATCATACTAGTTTGTATATTACTTGTGTTAGTTATATGTATGCCCTAGAGGCCATTACTGTACATAGGATGTATATTGTAGTGGATGCTTGGACATATATAGGGAGGACTTTCTTGCTCGACATGATAGTATGCTATCTGGTTGATCTTTACCTTAACGTGTACACTGATTGTCTCTCTGTTACATGTTGGTAAAGCCCTTAGGATGTGTACTTGACTACCTGGACTAAGATGCGGATCATACTAGTGGGGACATGGTAGTCCATAAGTACATCCTTCAAGGTCCCTTGTCGTGGGTGTATCGAGACGGGGCATCGATATACCAGAGTAGACTAGCGTATACCATCTCGACCCATACAGATGGACGATGGATGATCCCATATCCATTGGTGTTTGACATCGGAGATGATATATGGGTGCTCAGTAGAGACTGGGTACACTCGACGGACTCGCCGAGAACTCCCAGATGGTATTATACCTCACGTCAGATGGCAGTTCTCTGGTGACACTGGTACAGGTTAGTCTGTAGACCCGAGATCGTCATAGAGTCTTGTGTGATTCCCACTGTGCTTTGATTTCCACCTTACCACGTCCAAGAGGGCGTGCAAAACTGTGTCTTTTGGGTACAGTCCCGAATCACATGGAGGCAATGAGCGATAGGAGGGGATTCGTCTCTCCCGGTATAGGGAGTTGATGTTGCGCTGTGTTCGATTGGCTATAACCGGAAATCCCTGGCCAGGGTTGCTGAGATATACTGGTAAGTGTTACCAGTAGTTTCTCTAACTGTTATAGACCTCATATCGACATGACTTATCGAGCTATTGGGGTCTGACGTTTACCACCCCTAGGCAAGATATGCGACATATCAGACGACGAGACCGGACTGTACGGTAGTGTTACTGGTTGGATTCACTGGAGTGTGAGCGGGCTTGCTCGTCGATCTTCTGATCGCTCAATACCCGGGTGGCCGTTACGTTTAGCAGACCGCTTGCGGCTTGTGGGTGTTTGATATGAGCATCACCTGCTGCCGGTGTATTGACGAGTCTTTGGAGTCCTACACAGAGGTTTCCTGGCTCAAGCGAAACGAAATAGGAGCGCATATGAGATTTGTGCGGGACCGAGAATGATACCAGTATGTGATACTGTATTCGATTCTCGCGATATGTGACATTGATCGGTTATATGCGATATAGCCGGGTTATCGGATCAAGTGTTGATTCGATAAGTTGTTACTGTAGATATTAGTCGGTTATATGCGATATGACCGGATCATTAAATCAAGTGTTGATTTAATGATTTAATGCATAATTATATATTTGATATATTACTTTGCATTAACTGGTATCGGTTCACTTAAGATGGCTTTTCTCACTCACTTATGCACATTGTATATATGATATAGTTTTGTGCATTTGATTGTATCATGTTTGATGATACATGAAAGCTAGGGTTTGTGTAAAGAATTAAACCTTGGTTAAGTAAATGGTTAGGGTTTATATTTATTCATTCATTTATCTTTTTAATTTAGATTAAAAAGAAATGGCATAAGAAAACCAAAATGGTTTTCTTTCTTTCTTTGTTTCATGAAGCTTGTTGAAGCTTCATGAAGCTTTGACCAAGTGACCATTTTGTCTTCATGTTTAACCCTAACCATTCATCTAACCTTAGTCAATTCTCTACACTTGACCATGGTTTGCTTATGATAAGTATTCTTTTATTTTCTATTTTCTAATAACTTATCATAACATTATCATCTTCTTCTTCTTCTTCTTCAAGAAGAGAAACTAGACTTCATCAATGGTGATTGATGAAAATGAGTGAGAAATACAATTCTAAAGTGAACCCACTTCCTATTTCTTCATCCTCTACCTCTTGTCAAGTAGTAGAGTATGTTTCCTTCACAAGTTTTCATGGCTTGGTGAAGGTGGAGCTTGATCTAGTGATGCCTCGACGTAGATCATCTTCGGCACGAAGCCGACGACATTGCCCGCCCATTTCTCCGATGAAGCCGACGCTAGAGCCCGGGTTTCCATTTGGACAGCGAGGAGACTTCATTGCGGAGCTATGGAGGTGGAGGACCGGATCTACAAAGGTTGTATTTCCGTTCTTGTAGTTAAATTGTTAACTAGTTTCATTTTATCGCCTAAACTTCTAGCCAACGATCCGTAGTCTAGGGTTTCTCGGCACCGTATTTTTGAAATTGGCATGGTTGATCCCTTGTGAGACCTCCTTGGGGTGCCTAGGAACCCTACAGTGGTATCAGAGCCTAGCTAGAGCCTTAGGCGATGCGTAGACACAGTTTGAAGTCCGATCGACGAAATCCCTAACTCCAAATTGCTCTCTGTCCTTTTTTGAAAATTGTGGATTTTTCAATATTAAAAATATGCAGAAAATTAAGCAGGGATTTTTATGAATTACTGTGCAAAACGGAGCCTCTAGTTCCTCTACTTGACCGCGGAACTGCGGCGTTGACCCCCCTTTAGCGGCGGTTCCGCGGCATATTTATGTTATTTGCGACGGTTCTTTGCACAGTAATTCATATCTCTGGTTTTTATATTTTCTGGGAATTTTTAATACTGATTATAGAGATGAGTGTTCTGGGGTTGTATTGGGGACTCGATGAATCGATCGGATTTTTTAACTTTGTCTATTTGGCTTTCCGGATAATTTTTTGAATATGTTAAAAAGTTCGACCGGATAAAAATACCCAAATTTTCCCCTGCCGGGAAATTTCCAAAAGTTGGATTTTTCCGTGGTTTAAAGATATTCTAAGTAGTGCAAGTAACGCGATGGACCCTCTAGAAGACAACAAACCTTAACTCGATTATGTGACCGTCTTGAACTGCCCTTTGAACCTTCGGGTTTGGGGCAGTACAGCGTACCACATGTGAGGCGTTGGCTTGACCCTTCTACGGCTGGACCGTTGCTACTGAGGCACGAACTGAATGTTTTTAGACTTGTTTCATTTGTTGATCTGTATCGGGAAAACTTGGGTGTTCGATTGTTCGATCGGAAAGTTTAACATTTTCTATTCATCCGGAATGTGATACAATAATTCGAATTCACAAGTTGTTATGAGATAACTGAATGAATGTTATAAATCTAGCAGTTTAGTCTCGCTTGATCGGTTGCCACGGAATTTTGATGCGATCAAAAGTCCGTCGCAATCACGTAGCGTACGCGGATACTCGCCGGGTAAACTTAATAGACAGCTACATCCCATAGCCCCGACCAAGTGACTGTAGGAGAACCCCGTCGCCGAAAGCATCCGTTCGGGTGCTCCCGGTAGCGGTGTTCCGCCTTGGTGCACTTCGTCGACGGTATCGGGGGTGCGACCGTCTACTGAAGTTTGCGACGAGCATTCGATCAGGATGTCGGGAATCTTGTTGAATTGCCCGACTTGATATTGAAAAGAGTTTTCGATTTTGAGACTAAAATGCGGGGTTTATAATTGTTAGGCATGCGATGTCTAAAGAATTCATTTGATTAGGCATGCGATGTCTGAGGAGGTTGCGGATTCCAACTGTTGTAGTTTTACACTTTCTTTTCTGTGAACGTAAGTGTAATATGTGATATCGCCGGTTTCGTTGCTATATGTCAACGACAATTGGGATGCGCACATTTACTTTCGTTGATGACATGTGATGTTATGTGTTGCTGGATATGTTATATTGGATCGTCGTGTTTGAATAGCCGGGGGGGGTTTATATGAGATGAGTGTTTTTCATTTTCATTCATGTAAAAAACTAGTATGTAATATTCTTTTATTGGGGCACTTCCAGGTTGCGGAAGCTGTCACCTATTGTATATTATTTACTTTTCTGCACTAGGATAGACCCAAGGAGGAGGGCACAAGTAACCGGGTTCTGGAGTCCAGTGGGAGACCAACTCGAGGAGTCGAGCCCGGGTCTCCTAACTCTAGAATTGGTAGGGTTGCTTTCCGCTCTCGTAGGGGTCTAGGGGTGTGGGTTTGGCTATTCATCACGACCGTGGAATCCGTGTTTTATACTGGCTCGTATTGAAAACACGGACGTCCTAGTATATCCAATATTTCATATATGTTTCTTCTGCTGCGATATCTGTGATGTGATCATGTGATGTTCTGTGATAGATACAGTATATATTATATATGATATATTATATAGACGTTACTTATGTTTTACACCCGCGCTAGCCCTGCCCCGCTCAGCCGTTAGTTACCTAACCTAACGGTGCACGAGGGGACATCGAGGAGAATGCGGATGGCATAAGTGTACGTCGTATTTATCTGTGATGTTTAGGTATTTAAATGATGGGAATTCATTAATGTGATTAATGAAATAAAAGAAACCTAAGATGTTGTAGAATCGAATTTCAAAATAAAACAGGTAGCTACAGTTCTTGCTTTGCACAGTGATATATATGATATATCCTGCACCTTATTCGATGAGGAAAGGACCGAGATCCCTTCACCGGGAGTGACTCCTTTAGCAATAACTGGCAGATGCTACACACTCGGTTTGTCTTTTTGATTGCTTTTAAGAGTTCTGCTTTGCACAGTGATATATATGATATTTCCCGCACCTCATTCGACGAGGAAAGGACCGACGATCCCTTCACCGGGAGTGACTCCTTTAGCAAAACTAGAAAAGCCTCAAAAGCACTCCATTTTAAAATCATTTGATTCTACAACGATCTAAAGTTCATTACGCAAAGGGTTTTCTTAAAAACCTGACGTATCCCTCCGTCATTTCAGATAAGTAATAGTTAGTATTCGTGCTGCGTTTGTTGACTCAGTCAAGGCGTAGTGTGCGGTAGCTGATTACTATTTATCTGTTTATGCATATGATGCAGATTGGATTAGGGTAGTCGTGCGGCCTTGTTGACTTAGTCAAGGGTCGTGCAGGTGGGTTTAATTCAATCAGGAAATGACGGGTTGAACTTTACTTGCGGTCTATGGTTTGTTGACTCAGTCAAGGTCATAGATCGCCTGGGGCAAAAGATTATCGGGAATTTCAAGTGTTGAAATTTGCAATGAGATTGCATACCTTCTATGAGATAGTTGGATCCCGATACCCGCTGCGAGTAAGAGTTACTCCTGGGAGAGTTTTACACATTACAATTAGCCGATCAAGTAGGTGTCTAGAAATGTGTCAACGGGGTTACGCCTCTGGGAAAACGAGGTTTACATTAATTAGGTTCGTGCGAAAGCACGGGGGACCTCCCTCAAAGTACCGACATTGGCCTGGCTGAAAGATTGGCGAACTTGTAGTGTGTAATTAATCCCGGCTAGTCTTTCCTTTTAGGGTTTGAAGGAAGATTTGATAAAAAGCAGTGGGAGCCATCCTGATTAGATAAAATAATAACCAATCTATTCTTGCAAGAGCGCACGCTGAGTGTTTTCTTCTCTCTCTCTCCTGGTAGCGACCATATCACGCCTTAATCAAGATAATAATACGGATAATTGACCGAACCCGCTTGTTATACTGAGCTGGGGAACGTTGGTCCCGCTCCAACTTATAATTGTTATAAGACAGAGCAGGAAATAGGGGAATACCAAGATTCCTATGCCGCCCAAACGAAGAGAGTGCATGCTGATGCATCATCTTCGGGTGTGTTCATTATACAGAACTGTTTCTCAATGTCCTTTACGTCCTGGGTATATGATACCGGATCAGGATCCCATATATGTAATCTGTTACATAGGGCTACAGACAGGTAAAGAACTGAGAACGGGTGATAAGTTTCATGAGGCAGAAAACGGGGCAAGTGTTGCAGCAAGGTCTGTTGGTCACTGTCACCCTGTATTGTAATACATTGATCCTGAACGAATGTTATTAGATACCGAACCTGATATACAAAATCATATCAGTCTCTTTATTAGTAAAGAAATGATAAAATTTTGTATTGTTGGATAATGTTTTGAACATTTCCTATATCAAAAGTTGATCGGTTCAGGCACGTTATCTAAAAGCATTGATGTTCTAAATCAAACTACAGTTCTTAGTATACAGAACACACAAAAGAGGAAGAGTTCAGAAATGAACGAATCCTTCTTGAGGTATTGTAGACTAGGTCATATCAATGCGACCCGACTAGCTGGAGTTACATATAGATGCATATTTAAATTAGTTTGAATTTACATCTTGTGTATCTCGCCAGTCATGTCACAAAGATAAGATGACCACAGCTCTGTTTAATGGAAGCAGAGAAAAAGTTAGTGAACTATTGGGATGATACATGTTGATGTATGTAAGTCCCCTGTCTACACATGCCAGGACCGGTTCTTTGTACTTCATTACATTCTCTGATAATCTCTCGAGATTCAGACATATGTTCTTGTTGAAACACAAGTCCGAACCTTTTGAGATATTCACGGAATATAAGTTAGAAGTAGAGAATCAATACGGGTATAAGTATTATGTCCTATGATGTGATTAAGGAGGAGAATACTTGTGCATGGAATTCCTGGACTATTCTAAAGGAGAATGAGATTCTCTCTCTGCCTTACTCCTCTGTATACACCATAGCACGATGGTATATCGGGGCGGAGCAGATACACCCTATTTGATATGGTGTGCTCTATGATGAGTACTACTGAGTTACCTGTTTCCTTTTGGGAGTTATGCACTTATGAAGTTGCATACCTATTGAATAGGGTTCCAATCAAATCAGTTGCCTACCGCTTCATATGTGATATGGAAAGGGAAGAGCCCATATCTTAAGCTAGTTAAGATTTGGGGTTGTCCGGCCTATGTCTAAAAGCAAAATCCGGACAAGCCCGAGGCAAGGTCTGTAATGTAGAACTGGAAAGGTTCCAGCTATACAAATTACAGCAGATGATTTGGTAGAACCAAAGGATTCAGTAGATACAAACGAACCTCAGCCTCTCCGCCGATCTAGTAGGGTTCCTCACCCACCTGAGAGTTACTTCGGTTTCTCTATGACAGTGGGAGCGAGGATTGCATCATGAGATGATGACCCAACTAGTTTCGAGCTGGCCATCAGGAGTGAGACTCTGTAAGAATGGCTAGATGCTAAGTGATCTGAGATGGAATCCATGTACACCAACAAAGTATGGACTTTAGTTGCTATATCTGAAGGGTTAAATCCCCATCAGGAGCAAGTATATCTTGAGAAGATTACTTGGTGTAGATGGAAAAGTTGAGACTTTCAAAGCTAGACTTGTTAAAGGTTTTCGTCATCGACCAGGCGTGGATAATGATGAAACCTTTTCCAGTACCTATGCTTAAGTCCATCCAGATACTACATGCCACGGCTACATACCATGAATACGATATCTGGCGGTTGGGTGTCATGACTGGTTTTCTAAATGATGTTTTAGAAGAGTGCGTCTATAAGTACACAGCCAGAGGGCTTCATAGACAGTGGGAGCAGCGGAAACGTGTGCAAGATGCTTTATAGGATAAAGCAGGTATCGCGGAGTTGGAACATCTATTTTGATGAAGTAGTCAAAGAGTTTGACATCATCAAAATGGTAGATGAACCTTGTATATACAAAAAGGTAGTAGGGAGTATGGTGGTGATCCTCGTAGTGTACGTGGATGACATACTCTTGATAAGAAAGGAGTTTCTTATGCTACGCTCGATCAATCTCCGTTTATCACAAAGATTCTCCGTACAGGATCAAAGTGATACCTACTAAATCCTGGATTTTGGATCTATGAGATAGATCTAATTGGATGTTAGGATACTCACTAGCTGTAGTGAGATGGTATCAATCGATCCTGGGGAGAATCACTGAAAAGATTCCAGGGTGATAAAGACGACTGAATGTCAGTCGCAGGCATTGTCTTTACCCTCAGTAAAGGGACGGTATGTTGGAAGAGTTCCAAGCTAGATACCGTGACATAATAGACGATAAAGGCTGGATACATCGCTACTTAAGATGCTACCAAAGAGGATGTTTGGGTGTATATAAGTTCATGAGATGAACTGCGTTCCTACCATTGTGAGACAATGGAGTTGTGGCTTATGCCAAGGAACGCCGGTCCCATCAGTGATCCAGACTTATTCTAAGGCAGTATCACCTGATCATAGAGATGGTTGATCTCCAGGGTGATCGAGGCAAGGAGAGCAGACTTAGAGGATAACGCAGCGGATCCACTCACGAAGGCCTATTCCCAGAGAGAGACTTTTATGGGATGGTTGAGTATGAGATACTGCAACCACTGCTATATATGGCCCTAGTGCAAGTGGGAGATTGTTAGTTATATCTATGCCCTAGAGGCCATTACTGTACATAGGATGTATATTGTAGTGGATGCTTGGACATATATAGGGAGGACTTTCTTGCTCGACATGATAGTATGCTATCTGGTTGATCTTTACCTTAACGTGTACACTGATTGTCTCTCTGTTACATGTTGGTAAAGCCCTTAGGATGTGTACTTGACTACCTGGACTATGATGCGGATCATACTAGTGGGGACATGGTAGTCCGTAAGTACATCCTTCAAGGTCCCTAGTCGTGGGTGTATCGAGACGGGGCATCGATATACCAGAGTAGACTAGTGTATACCTTCTCGACCCATACAGATGGGCGATGGATGATCCCATATCCATTGGTGTTTGACATCGGAGATGATATACGGGTGCTCAGTAGAGACTTGGTACACTGGACGGACTCGCCGAGAACTCCCAGATGGTATTATAACTCACGTCAGATGGCAGTTCTCTAGTGACACTGGTACAGGTTAGTCTGTAGACCCGAGATCGTCATAGAGTCTTGTGTGATTCCCACTGTGCTTTGATTTCCACCTTACCACGTCGAAGAGGGCGTGTAAAACGGTGGCTTTTGGGTACAGTCCCGAATCACATGGAGGCAATGAGCGAGAGGAGGGGATTCGTCTCTCCCGGTATAGGGAGTTGATGTTGCGCTGTGTTCGATTGGCTATAACCGGAAATCCCTGGCCAGGGTTGCTGAGATATACTGGTAAGTGTTACCAGTAGTTTCTCGAACTGTTATACACCTCATATCGACACGAATTATCGAGCTATTGGGGTCTGACGTTTACCACCCCTAGGCAAGATATGCGACATATCAGACGACGAGACCGGACTGTACGGTAGTGTTACTGGTTGGATTCACTTGAGTGTGAGCGGGCTTGCTCTTCGATCTTCTGATCGCTCAATACCCGGGTGGCCGTTACGTTTAGCAGACCGCTTGCGGCTTGTGGGTGTTTGATATGATCATCACCTGTTGCCGGCGTATTGACGAGTCTTTAGAGTCCTACACCGAGGTTTCCTGGCTCAAGCGAAACGAAATAGGAGCGCATATGAGATATGTGCGGGACCGAGAATGATACCAGTATGTGATACTGTATTCGATTCTCGCGATATGTGACATTGATCGGTTATATGCGATATAGCCGGGTTATCGGATCAAGTGTTGATTCGATAAGTTGTTACTGTAGATATTAGTCGGTTATATGCGATATGACCGGATCATTAAATCAAGTGTTGATTTAATGATTTAATGCATAATTATATATTTGATATATTACTTTGCGTTAACTGGTATTGGTTCACTTAAGATGGCTTTTCTCACTCACTTATGCACATTGTATATATGATATAGTTTTGTGCATTTGATTGTATCATGTTTGATGATACATGAAATCTAGGGTTTGTGTAAAGAATTAAACCTTGGTTAAGTAAATGGTTAGGGTTTATATTTATTCATTCATTTATCTTTTTAATTTAGATTAAAAAGAAAAGGCATAAGAAAACAAAATGGTTTTCTTTCTTTCTTTGTTTCATGAAGCTTGTTGAAGCTTCATGAAGCTTTGACCAAGTGACCATTTTGTCTTCATGTTTAACCCTAACCATTCATCTAACCTTAGTCAATTCTCTACACTTGACCATGGTTTGCTTATGATAAGTATTCTTTTATTTTCTATTTTCTAATAACATTATCATCTTCTTCTTCTTCTTCAAGAAGAGAAACTAGACTTCATCAATGGTGATTGATGAAAATGAGTGAGAAATACAATTCTAAAGTGAACCCACTTCCTATTTCTTCATCCTCTACCTCTTGCCAAGTAATAGAGTGTGTTTCCTTCATAATTTTTCATGGCTTGGTGAAGGTGGAGCTTGATCTAGTGATGCCTCGACGTAGATCATCTTCGGCACGAAGCCGACGACATTGCCCGCCCATTTCTCCGATGAAGCCGACGCTAGAGCCCGGGTTTCCATTTGGACAGCGAGGAGACTTCATTGCGGAGCTATGGAGGTGGAGGACCGGATCTACAAAGGTTGTATTTCCGTTCTTGTAGTTAAATTGTTAACTAGTTTCATTTTATCGCCTAAACTTCTAGCCAACGATCCGTAGTCTAGGGTTTCTCGGCACCGTATTTTTGAAATTGGCATGGTTGATCCCTTATGAGACCTCCTTGGGGTGCCTAGGAACCCTATAACTTGATGGAAGTTTGGGATATTCACAGTTATATATACAATCTTGCTCGAAATGGTAGTCTGCTACTTGGTTTGTCTCTGCTTTAATATGTGCATGTGTTTCTTTTAGCATATCGTTGATATACATATTAGTAGAGCCCTTAGGATCTTTGCTTGATTACCAGCGTTGTGATGGAGCTCACACTCGTGGGGGCTAGGTAATCCATAAGCACATCCTTATACAGGTCCCTAGTCATTGGACTATCGAGACAGGGCATCGATACTATGGAGTAGACTAGCGTATGCGCTTCTCATCCCAGTGTGGGAGACGGTCTGTCCCACAGCCGTCAGTACGTCGTACTTGAGATAGTATGCGGGTGCTCGTTAGGTTACGAGTACACTGGACGGGACTCGTCGAGAACTGTTGGTTGGTATTATACCTATCGTCAGTTATCAGTTCCCAGATGACATGAGTACCGCTTAGTCCGCAGACTTGACACTGTCACTTCGCCTCGAGTGTGTTCCCACTGCTCTTTGATTACTACCCTACCACGGCTCAAAGGAGTCGTGCAAACAGGTAGTTTTTGGGTGCAGTCCCGAAGCACTTGGAGGCAGTGACGGTTAGACAGGATTCGTCTCTCCCGGTATTGGGGGTTGACATCGCGCTGTGTCCAGGAGAGCCATTCCACAAGTAGTCCCTGGCCAGGGCAAGCGAGATATACTGGTAGGTTTCCAGTGTTATCTCAGGGTGTTCTGGGCTACACTCCGACATGACTTGTACCGCTATTAGGGGACTGACGTTCACCGCCCCTAGGCCCGCCATGTGATGTATCAGACGAACAGACCAGACTGTACGGAGACTGTCACATACAGGCTCAGTAGGAGTTCAGATGGGGTCACCTCGTCAGTCTTCTTATCGGCATCTACCTGGGGACCATTACGTACAGCTAGTGCCGCTTGCGGTCTGTGGTTAAACCCACTGCCAGCGTAGTGTCGAGTCTTTAGAGTCCCACACAGAGAGCTATTCGCCTTTAGGCAAAATGAGTAGAGGTCGCATGGTTTTGCGACAGGGTTCGTTCACATCCGCGCACTTGTGCACGTTTGTTGTCCGGACAGCTTATACTAGCGGGCTTTGGTTTAAGCCATATCCTAGTACATGATTTGGGATAAGTTTTATCTCTTTGTATTCGTGTTCCTCGGATCACGAATACGGGTGCGTATGCACAGTTGATTGAGACAGAGGAAGAGGACTTTGATTAGGGTTAATGACCATTGTCATTTTATTAACCCTAATGTTTATGTGTGTATTATAATTAATAGATATTGGCTATATATATATATATATATAATTGTGCATGGTTAGGATTGTTGACATTTTGACCATACTTGACTTGTTGACCTTAGTTGACATGTTGACCATCATCATTCCATATAAAAGATGCTTTTTGATCCTTACAATTAGCATTAAATATGAAATGATAATGGTCATGTCTTGATTAACCATGACAATTATCTAGCTAATTATCTATTTTTATAATTCACACATATATGTGAGAATGGCTTATTATTCTCTCATTCTATCATTTACTTTCTCTCTCTTGCTCTTCCTCTTCCTCAAGCTCTCCCCTCTCATGTGTTGAGAAACACTTGAGCTTGAGAAAAACCTCTTCTTGATAATCTCTACTCTCATCTAGGGTTCTTGGATTAGCACTTCTAGCACCCTAGTTACTTCTAGCTTGGAGTTGAAGCCAAAGGTTGAGGCTTTCGGGTGGATCCTTCTTCGACGTGAGAAGACGACAAAGGTGATCCCTTTCTACTACTCCAAGGAGCAAGGAGAGAAGGACATAAAGCCCTAGGTATAACCATTCTAACCTTTAGCTAGTTTCTAGTTAGCTTTAGCTTGTTTTTTTTAGCAAAGATCCTTCTTTGTCTAGTCCATGTTGCTTAAAGTAGTAAAAATCCGATTTTTATTACGTTTTCCGCCTCCCCGCAAGCACCGGGGTGGGCAACGTGGACTTACAATTCCTACTGTGATTTGATTTCCACCTTACCACGTCCAAGAGGGCATACAAAACGGTGGCTTTTGGGTACAGTCCCGAATCACATGGCGGCAATGAGCGATAGGAGGGGTTTCGTCTCTCCCGGTATTGGGAGTTGATGTTGTGCTGTGTTCGATTGGCTATAACTGGAAGTCCCTGGACTGGGCTGATATGGAGTATTGCTGGTAAGAGTTATCAGTAGTTTCTCGACCCGTTATGAGCCTTATATCGACACGACTTATCGGTTACTAAGGTCTGACGTATACCACCCCTAGACTAGATATGCAACATATTAGACGAAGAGACCAGACTGTACGGGAGTGTTACTGATTGGATTCACAGGAGAATGTATAGGCTTGCTTGTTGATCTTCTGATCGCTCAATACCTGGATGGCTGTTACGTTTAGCTGACCGCTTGCAGCTTGTGGGTGTTTGATATGATCATCACCTACTGCCGGCGTATTGACAATTCTTTAGAGTCCTACACAGAGGTTTCCTGGCTCAGGCAAAACGGAGTAGGAGCACATATGTGATATGTGCGGGACCGAGAATAATACGAT
This sequence comes from Agapanthus africanus, assembly GCA_030015575.1. Classification (NCBI taxonomy): domain Eukaryota; kingdom Viridiplantae; phylum Streptophyta; class Magnoliopsida; order Asparagales; family Amaryllidaceae; genus Agapanthus; species Agapanthus africanus. The sequence continues at coordinate 362,007,084 of JASDDO010000012.1, forward strand.
ATGAGATACCGTATTCTATTCTCACGATATGAGATATCGGCCGGGTATATGTGATATAGCCGGGTTATTGGATCAAGTGTTGATTCGATAATTTAATGTATAATTATATATGTGATATATTACGTTACGTTAACTAATATAAGATCGCTTTATTGATTCATTTTCTCACGGGATAATACATTGATATATAAGCGATATATGTTAATTGTATTATTATCTTTTGTTACAAAATATATTGTATATGTGATATATAATATTGTAACATGTTAGGGTTACAAATTTAACAATGGTTTAGGGTTTAAACTTGGTTAGGGTTTGGATTAGGGTTAGCTTTTGCATGAAGCTTCCATGAAGCTTCCATGAAGCTTTGACTTTGTCTTTGTCTTGATATTTTATGAAGATATTATGTTAACCCAATCCAAACCATTAACTCTAGTTAATTCTCTACAAGGGTTAACTCCTTCATGCTTAACCCTTGGTTAGATTTGTAACCACTACAATAATTCATTATTCATCACAAAAGGAATTATCCATTCATATTCTTCTTCTTCTTCCTTTGAGCTTTGAGAAAGCTTTCTAGGTTTTCTTTAGGTGATGAATTAAAGTGAGAATTTGATATTAAAAGAGAGCAAAAATACTACTTTATCATCCTCATCTAATCTAGCCAATTAGATTAGGGTGTTCACCTCATTAGAGAGATAGTGCTTGAGTTATAGAAACTTCGAGGTAGATCATCGGAGAAAAGGAAGACTACAAGCTAGCATGGATCGTTCGAGTTGTGGAGCCTCTCTTGAGTCCGGGAGATCATGGATCGCGGTGAAGGGACTTCTACTCGGAGCTTATGAAGCGAAGGAGCGGACTACAAAGGTTGTAATCCCTTACTTTTAGTAGTAAAGATGTTTACTTGCATGTGAAAACCTAATTATCTAGCAAAGATCCCGGCTTTGGGTTGTTCGGCATGTCTAAATTTTTATTCGGGCATGGTTGATGCCTTGTAGAACCTTGTTCTAGTACCGAGTAACCCTACAGGCAATTCAACAAGATTCCCGACATCCTGATCGAATGCTCGTCGGAAACTTTAGTAGACGGCCGCACCCCCGGATACCGACGACGAAGTGCACTTAGGCGGAACACCGTGGCCGCGAGCACCCGGACGGATGCTTTTTGGCAACGGAGTTCTCCTACAGTCACTTGGTCGGGGTTATGGGGCATGCATATCTAGTAATGTTACCCGGCGAGTATCCGAATACACAAAGTGATTGCAACAGACTTTTGATCGCATCAAAATCCCGTGGCAACCGATCAAATGAGACTAAATTGCTAGACTTACAAAATTCAAATATTGTTGATTCCAAGTATTGTATCACATTATACCAGACGATGTTAAACGTTTCGAGCGAATCAAACAACACCCTCATCTCCCAATGAGCTCAACACTTGAGCGAAGTTAAAGTACCCAAAACGTGCTACAGTAGCTATGATCCAGTCGTAGAAGGGTCAAACCAATGCCTCACCTATGACACCGCGGAACTATGGCAAACCCTAGGGTTCAAGCCGCGGTTCCGAGGGCATAGAATAGAGTTAAGGTTTATGTGTTCTTCAAAGAGTCCATAGAGTTACTTGCACGAATATTGAATATAATTAACTTAGAAAAATTCCAACACTTGGAAATTTCAGAGGGGCTCATGGGGTGATATTTGAAGATCGTTCGAACTGTCAAACACAGCCTAGGTTACCATTACAATTTTAAATTATATGACTATGAAACACTCCGTTTTAGTCCTATAGCAAAATTTACATCACATGAAAATTTCGACCAAGCAAACAATACCTGAAACCCCAAAATGAGCACACCAGAGCACAAAACAAAAACGACACCAAAAGGAGCACGCAGGGCCGGCCTCCCCGGTTTTTAAGGCAATGTGCTCGGTTGAAATCCGAGCTTCTGGCCTCGTTTTTGTTCTGTGCACTTTAGGTATCACATACATCACTCTGCGCTTATTTGCAAAATTTTTACAGAACATTTAAAAATCAACAGAGAGCAAATGTGCAAGGTTCCAGAAATTGTATGTTTACGGATTTGTTTTGTTTTCGTATTAATCTAACATTGTCTAAGTTTCTAGTTAGGCTCTGATACCGTTGTTGGGATTCCTCAGCACCTAGCCTAGGGTTTGCAAGCATCAAGCATGCCACAACAAAAATTAAGGGGGTGCTAAACAATCATCCAAGGAATCATACTAGAAAACTAGGGTAACACAACATGTAATCAAACATTAGAAGAGAAGTGAACAAGAATACAACCTTTGTAGATCCGATCCTTCACTTCTAAAGCTCCGTGTTGACATCCCTTCACTGCAATCATCTTTGTCCCGGACTCTAGAATGGATTTCCCCGGAGAAATGAACAAGCTTGCTCGTAGACTTCGATGCCGAAGATGATCTACGTCGAGGTGACTCAAACTCAAGCTAACCCTTCACTAGGTCATGAACTTTGTGAAGAAAACACCCTAAACTAAATGACAAGTAGTAGAGGATGATAAAATAAGAAGTGGGTTCACTTTAGATTTTGGTTTCTCACTTTATTTCTTCACTTAGAAAAATCTAGCAGGGTTTTTCTTTTGGATGAAGAAGAAGAAGAAGAATAAAATCAAGTGAAGTGAATTATGAATAATGCAACCATGGGTGAGTTAGTATCATCCACTAACCTTTGTAGAGACTAAACCATGGTTTAAGCAAATAGTTTGGTTAATAAATATCTTTAGTAAGACAAAGTAAGTGGACTTGGTCAATGGATGCTTCAAGCTTCAAGCATGACAAAGTGCTCACTAATTTTGAATTACAAAATAAATATAAAGCGTAACCATTATCTTAAATATGGTGTGAGTCATACACACTCAAGTTTTCATGTATCATCAAGCATGATACAATCATGTACACAAACATATATCACATATACATTATGTGCACATCAAGTGAGAAAAGCAATCTTAAGTGAACCAATACTGGTTAATGTAAAGTAATATATCAAATATATAATTATACATTAAATCATTAAATCAACACTTGATTCAATGATCCGGTCATATCGCATATAATTGACTAATATCTAGTGTATCAATATATCGAATAAACACTTGATTCGGTAACCCGGCGATATCGCATATAACCGACCGATGATACAAATCGCGAGAATAGAATACATTATCACATACTGGTATTATTCTCGGTCCCGCACATATCATATACGTGCTCCTATTTCGTTTCTCCTGAGCCAGGAGACATCTGTGTAGGACTCTAAAGACTCGTCAATACGCCGGCAGTAGGTGGTGATCATATCAAACACCCACAAGCCGCAAGCGGTCTGCTAAACGTAACGGCCACCCGGGTATTGAGCGATCAAAAGATCAACGTGCAAGCCTGCTCACACTCCTGCGAATCCAATCAGTAACACTTACCGCACAATCCGGTCTGTTCGTCTGATATGTCGTATATCTCGCCTAGGGGTGGAAAACTGTAAGTCCACGGTATCGCCCCGGCCGTCTAACAGACGCCAAATGCGGAACAAAAACTTTTTACAACTGGCGCTATCGCGTACTATAACCCGGATCTGCCATTAAAGCTAAACTAACAAACTACAAAGTGGGTAGAAATGTTATGCCGAACGATCCGAGTCCCTAGGTCTTCAACCATCATCCCACGCTTTGTTGCGGCTGCTCCGATCTCCTGAATCTCCAGTCTTCTCGTCCAGGTGGCACCACGTCGACGGAACTTTAAACGGACTCCCGCCTCTGAACCGAGGCAACTCGATCATCAAGTTTGCTAAAATAGATGACCAAGATTGATGTAGAGAATGAGTAGAACACTTTGTCTCGTTACGTCCAAAGCTATGGACGAATGGTTAATGAAGTTGCCTTTTGGATCGAAATGAAATGAGAAACTTTTCTATCTAATTTCCATGAACCAAATATCTATCATGTTTTCCCAAATTAACAACCTTGCTCTCCACAAGCAAGGGCCGGCCACAATATATGAGGGGGGAGGTGAGTGTAGGAGAGGGGGGTGACCACAACAATTAATGAAGAGAATGAATCACCTAAACACCTTGCAACAACATTAATGCAAAAGAAGATGCATTAACCTAGTCATCCTCTCATTAAATGCAACCATTAAAGAACTAATGACTCACTAGCCACCTCATCATCCTAGTCATCATCTAGAAGCTTCCACACTCATCAAGAAAAGATAAATCCGTATTTAACCGAATGGTAAATACGGCTCATAGAAAACTGGAAACTGGCAACTTCCAAAAGTGATCCTGAAACGAATTTCAGGATAACCCCGTAACAGTATAAACATACCCGCATTTGTATTACGACCGAATACAAATGCAACTGAGACAAAGATATTATATCTACACAGTATAATACTGGGATCCGGCTTAAACCAAAGTCTACCAGTATTATCTGCCCGAAAAATGACACGTGCGAAAACGCACGTGCATTTTCCGAACCCTGCCATAAAACTATACGGCCTCTACAACGTTTCGCCCGAACTTGGGAAAGTGTCTGTGGGGGACTCTAATGACTCATTAACACACTGGCACTGGGTATAACCACTAGCACGTCAGAGGTACTGGCTGTACGTAACGGTTTCCTATGTATTGATTGGAAGGGAAGCTGACGAGCGAACTCATCCATAAACCCTACTGAGCCTAACAGTGACAATATACATACAGTCCGGTCCGTTCGCCTAAAGAGTATCGCATATCGAGTCTAGGGGGGTGGATAGAGTCAGACCCCTAATAACGCGATAATTCGTATCGGCATGAAGCCCATCACCACCTGAGAAACTACTGATCCAAATCACTAATTCACCACTACCTCGGCCGAGGATTTCTAGTGATGGACACCCGTGCACTGTGCGACATCAACCGCCAATACCGGGAGAGACGAATCCCCGACGATCCGCTCACTGCCTCCATGTGGCTCGAGACTGTACCCAAAAAATACCTGTTTGCACGTCTACTTTGGGCGTGGTAGGCTAGAAATCAAAGCACAGTAGGAACTCACACGAGACAAATGACGATCTCAGGTCGACAAACTAACCTGTACACATGTCACCAGGGAACTGCTATCTGACGATATGTATAATACCAACTTGCATGTTCCCGGCGAGTCCTGTCCGGTGTACTCATAACCCAATGAGCACCTGTATACATCTTAGGTGATCCAACTGACACCAGTGGCTTGTGAGACCGGCCAACGCCCCTCGTCGGGGTCTCGACTGTATACACTAGTCTACTCTGGAGTATCGACGCCCTGTCTCGAAAACTCCCACGACTAGGGACACTTTAAGGATGTGCTTACAGACCCCAACTCCCACGTATATGATCGCCATCATACTGCTGGCAGTCAAGCAAGAATCCTATGGGCTCTATCAACATGCAATAGCGAACTAAAGCATGTATACGATGATAAAGACAAACCAGATAGCATACTATCATCTCGAGCAAGACTGTCATATCTGTATAGGTCCTGCCTCAATCATTGCAATCACGTACCTGCGATCCAATAATTGACTTTGAGGGCACTATCTCCAACAATCTCCCACTTGCACTTAAGGCTAATTATTGCGATGTCGCATTCTCACAGCCCGTGTGATACCGATCATCCAACTCCTCTACTAATCAGTTTCACAAAGCTAGTTTGTAAAACTCTTGTGTTCGAGAAATAGCCTCAGTGAGTGGATCTGCCCTGATGTTTCTTTCTATGTCTCTCTTAATCTGAAGTTCGCGGAGAAAGCCATCTCCCGAATCGAGTAATACCTGTCTTAGAATATGTCTGGATATCTGATGGGACCTAGTTCATAAATGAACTCCAAATCCAAACTTCTTAGACTGTAGTGATCACTGAACCTAATCAGTATCCAGCACCATGCCTTCCACAGTATCCTCTTGGACCACCTGTCCATAATACTGTCTCTCGTCAGAGGGAAAACTATAACTCTGACAATCACTCTGTCATCCAGGTCACCTTGGAAGCCTGGAATGATAACCGTCTCCACAAGGAGGCTGCCATTATCAAATCCATAGAACATCCATCCATGTTCTAAAACTGCTTCCTTATGTTTCTTCAGGATTGGATTAATATAAACTTATTGCATCTAGTGCAAAAACAACATCTGGTATAGTACTTGGCATCTCACGATTGACTCAATTGCCTAAGAAAGTGATCTGCCAATCATGCACTTCCCTCTCTCCTTTAGTCTGTAAGACACCTTTAAAAGGGTGACTCCATCACCTGCAGGTACACCACCATGCCTGGAGTCATCTATTCTAAATACCATTAGAATACTGTCAAAGTACCCTCATTGGGAAACTACCCAAATCTAGATCTAAAACTATAGATCTAGTAACCAGAATGTTAGATATTATATCCATATCCTTTATGGAGAAAAAACTGTGTGACTACCACAGTACAACCGATCGTAGTATAGGAATTTTACTTCCTACTCTGTGTATGTCATCCAAATACCAGGACATCACACCCTACTATTTTCGTAACAGATCCATCCCCTATTCTGATGAAGTCAAACACATGACTTTCACATCAAAAATTAGATGATCTTATTTCCGCTATATCTGCTCAAGCCTATAAATAGACATAAGCTTCTTGCCCACTATGCTTCTGCTGCTCCCACTGACTACGACAACCCTCTGGCAGAATAATATATACGTACACTTCTAAAGCTAGTTTAGAACGACGCTATACTTATCCTCCTGCCGGGTCTCATTGTTTGGAACAATAGTAGTGTCAAGTCTGGGTAAACAAGAACCTCCCTGTCACCGTCCTTGAGGCTACCGGAGTACCTCTCGGGTGTCTGAGGTTACCCACCATGTCTGCGGAGTGGCTATTGGAATGTCAAACCTGATTGAATATATAGGTTCTATTAAATTTTCCGTAATCGTTTGCGGTTCTGGAATCACTTCCAGTTCTACCATACTCCCACTACTGTTTTCTGAAAAAAATCATTTTAATAAAACTGTGGCGAGTCAAGAACAATATCACTATTGATCATCCAGAAGGTAGAAAGTCAACCCTCGTCAAAGCCAGGGTCAACCCACAAACTGCCATTACAGAAACGTGCCTTGAGTTATCCAGTGTCTGGTTTTAAGCATAAGCTGGACAACTCCCCGTACCTTAACATCGTTAAGATATGAACCATTCTATATCCAATATAGAAACCTTTGGCACTTATTTAATTGGAACCATATTCTAATCATGCAGATGTCTCCAGTGCAAATCAACTTAATGGAGAGAGGCTACTCAGCATTACTCTACTTAGGAATCCATCCAATTATGAGTAACCTGTAAGAGAAACAAGTTTCTCAAAACCATTACTATCAACTGAATACCAATCACAAGAATCTACATCTTCGATCTCTTTGAAGAATCTCGATACTTGCGATACCTGGTTCTCTACTTTATTCTTATACCCACAACTTCTCAAAACTTAGACATTGTATTTCTACGAAACACTTGTCTAAAAACTAAAGAAGTCACAAGTAAACAGAACATAGTACGAGGACCTACCCCTTTGTCCTGACGGACATTGGACAACATACAATACTCTGTATAAGTCCGCTGAGTTGAATAACTCAAAACCTGTGCATCGTAGGTTGAAAACTGTACCCAGGCGATTTCTTCAGATATCACCAATTACAACGAATTCTGATATAATGAGGATGATCTCCTAATTCCCAATAACTTACTCCCACTCATCATCTGTAAAACCATACAGATATGAGAATGAAACCTGGTAAATTCATACCCTGGAGTAAGTATCTAATTGGGAAATCAGTTTTCCATTAACAATGCACTGAAACATGAAAATGATTCATAGGGGTATCCTGGTATTCTTAATAATGCCTTTTCCATAATCCAATTCATGACTATAACCGTATATTTCTTTGCCATCTCTCCAAATCCCTTTATTTGTCTTTAGTCGTTACCTTTTGTACACCATCGTTAGGCTAAATGGTTTTCTTACTTCCCTACCGTTCGTCACCAGCCTATGGTTTGGAAGAAGAGTATCCAGTAAGCATAATAGGTGTACCCTCCTTAACCTAGGAGTACTCGCAACTTGAGAGAGGTGATGATAAAAGACAACTGAATAATACCTTATTCTATTTCTCCCGAACTAGGGGAAAAAGCAAAGGTGAAATAGGAGTGGCGATGAAGTACGCGGTTTGGTCGTGAATGATAGCAGTCGCAATTTACTTTGCCCTCTCTTTCTAATCCCTTTATCTTGTCTTTACATATTATCTTCTGCACACCCTACTTAGGCTAATTGGTTTTCTTCATTCCCTACCTTTCAGCACCAGCCTATGGTTTGGAATAAGACTATCCAATAAGCGTAATAGGTGTACTTTCCTAAACTAAGGAGCCCTCGCAACCTGAGAGAAGGTGATAATAAAAGACAACTGAATAAACTAATTCTATTTCTCCTGAACCTGGATCCATCCTCGAAGAAGTCCCTTCGAGTTCGTATATAACCATACGATGGATCTATCCAATAGAAGTGGATATCTGTAGTAATACGGGGTGTTCTGAGAAATACAAAGGGTAAAAGAAGGAGCGGCAATGACTTATGCAACTCAGACAATCCAAAAGCCAGTATTTTAAGAAGGTTCGGTCAACTTGGTCACTGAGTCATAAACTCGGGTCGGTCAAAGGTCACTGCCAAAAAGAAAGAGAGAAAAGAAACACTCTGCGTGCACTCTAACCTAGATCAAAATGGTTATCACTTTATCTAATCAGGAAACCTCCCACTGTAAACTCAAATTCCCCTCCAAACCTTAAAGAAGAATTAGTCGGGATCACCCGAAGAGTAAACCAACTCATCAGTGAGAATCGGGATCCAACTATCATCGCATGATAACTTGATGGAAGTCACTCAAGTTATCACACTCCAGAAGGTATGCGCATGCCTGGCAAGTTTCCTATATGTTTGAAACTCCCGATATGATTTTTGCCCCATGCTCTTATGATCGTGACTTTGGCCAACCCATCATAAGTCACATGCCAAGTTCTACCCGTCATTATCCAGGTTAATTTGAACCTACCCGTACATACCCTTGACTTTGGCCAACAAGGGAATACGACTGTCCCAAACCAACGCATCTATCTACGCAACAGATGAATACCTAGCAACTACCAAACACTATGCCTTAACTTTGGCCAAACAAACATAGCTTGAATACTACTGACCATCGATAAGACATGACGGAGGGCTACAGCTGGTTTTTGGAGAAAAACCTTTAACGTAATGAACTTGGTCTCGTTGAAGGAAACTGATAGCTTCTTATGAAAATATAGTGGCGAAAACCATTTGCTAAAGAGGTCACTCCCGGTGAAGGGATCTCGGCTCTTTCCTCGTGGAATCAGGTGCAGGATATTCCAACTGAATACCGCGATGCAAAGCAACTTGTAATCGAATATATTGAAGTTATTACCCTGACATAAACTTCTACCCAAGGGGTCACTCCCGGTGAAGGGATCTCGGTCCTTGCCTCGTTGAATGAGGTGCAGGATATTCTAACTGAATATCACTCTGCAAAACAAAAGGAAACGTCTTTGTAATAACACTTTTTAAAATTTGTTCCAACAACATCAAATATAGGTTTGTTTTTCTTGCATTGATAAGAATCAACGCAGTCCCATCAATCAATCACACCAGAAAAGAACGAAAATAAAATGTACGTATATGCCATCCGCATTCGTCACTGGGTCCCGTCAACACCCGTTAGGTTACTTAACTAACGACAAAGCGGGGGCTGGACTAGCGCGGGTATAAAACATATACAACATCTAATAGTATATATACCAATATACAATAATCGCTCCAGGCGTGATAATATGCAACATTACAGAAAAGTAATAAGCATCACAGAACAATACAGATAATCTGGGATCCCCGGGTTTCACAGAGCCGCTACTGAAACCCGACATTCCCCTGGTCGTGTGGATAGCTTGTGTAATGAAACCTAGACCCGTACGGGTGCGGCAAGTTACCCGCCAAAACCTGAAGCGATGCAGCCCCCTACAGCAAAATGAATAGACCACCCGGCACTTCACGAAATCCGGTAACTTGAGCACCCCTCCTTGGGTCAACCTGTACCCCCTACGAGTGCGGCGAATAGTCTGCCAATTCTAGAGTAAGGCCCCTCTGCCTCTCAAAGCCATGAGATACGGACCCGTTGTCCTCCAGAACCTGGCTATCCGTGCACTCCGTCGCGGGGTAAACCTAGTACAGAAATAAAAATATGTACAACGAGTACATCGACCTCTGCCCGGTCGTGCCCCAAAAGAATATTATACAAACAAGCAGTGACGGCAGTCCACATGTTGGACGCTCGCCCCGCAATATCAAATGTACAAATAAATCCAAACTGCACTATCATTGCACCCTGCTATCCACCACGATAAATCCGCAACATCACAGTACAACACAGAACATCAACGCGAATGTCACGTTCGCAAATCCGTCTAAAAGAACTATAGCAATTAGACGCAATTTACCGCTTGAATGACATTCCCGGTCGGAGATATAAAGTAAGTACTGTATACTAACAAGTTTAAAATTTCGATCGACAAAACTTCCCGAAGTGGACCCCACGTACATTTGCTGTACAGTAATAAAATTTGGGCCCAAAAGAAATATTCCATAAACAACAATTTTACAAGAAGAACCTACTGTAGAAAAATGGTTTACAGTAGCTCCAAAACGGCGGCGGAACCGCGGCCAAACTAGGGTTTGCGCGGCGGTTCAGCGGCGCTTTAGAAGCTTCAGTTGACCAACTTTCACCAGAATTCTTAAAAAAGCCTGCTCTCTTTTCTGTGATATGCAAAATAATTTTTAGACCCTTTTAAAAATCAACACAAACTTTAACCCAGAAAATTGCAGTTTTCGAAATTCCGTTCGATCGATATTTTAAACGCGTTAGCACAAGTTAGTAAAGCTTAAGGGTGAGGCTCTGATACCACTGTAAGTCCACGGTAGCGTCCCGGCCGTCTAACAGACGCCAAATGCGGAACAAAAACTTTTTACAACTGGCGCTATCGCGTACTATAACCCGGATCTGCCATTAAAGCTAAACTAACAAACTACAAAGTGGGTAGAATGTTATGCCGAACGATCCGAGTCCTTCGGTCTTCAACCATCATCCCACGCTTTGTTGCGGCTGCTCCGATCTCCTGAATCTCCAGTCTTCTCGTCTAGGTGGCACCACGTCGACGGAACTTTAAACGGGCTCCCTCCTCTGAACCGAGGCAACTCGATCATCAAGTTTGCTAAAAGAGATGACCAAGATTGATGTAGAGAATGAGTAGAACACTTTGTCTCGTTACGTCCAAAGCTATGGACGAATGGTTAATGAAGTTGCCTTTTGGAGCGAAATGAAATGAGAAACTTTTCTATCTAATTTCCATGAACCAAATATCTATCATGTTTTCCCAAATTAACAACCATACTCTCCACAAGCAAGGGGCGGCCACAATATATGAGGGGGGAAGTGAGTATAGGAGGGGGGTGACCACAACAATTAATGAAGAGAATGAATCACCTAAACACCTTGCAACAACATTAATGCAAAAGAAGATGCATTAACCTAGTCATCCTCTCATTAAATGCAACCATTAAAGAACTAATGACTCACTAGCCACCTCATCATCCTAGTCATCATCTAGAAGCTTCCACACTCATCAAGAAAAGATAAATCCGTATTTAACCGAATGTTAAATACGGCTGATAGAAAACTGGAAACTGGCAACTTCCAAAAGTGATCCTGAAACGAATTTCAGGATAACCCCGTAACAGTTTAAACATACCCGCATTTGTATTACGACCGAATACAAATGCAACTGAGACAAAGATATTATATCTACACAGTATAATACTGGGATCCGGCTTAAACCAAAGCCTACCAGTATTATCTTCCCGAAAAATGACACGTGCGAAAATGCACGTGCATTTTCCGAACCCTGCCATAAAACCATACGGCCTCTACAACGTTTCGCCCGAACTTAGGAAAGTGTCTGTGGGGGACTCTAATGACTCATTAACACACTGGCACTGGATATAACCACTAGCACGTCAGAGGTACTGGCTGTACGTAACGGTTGCCTATGTATTGATTGGAAGGGAAGCTGACGAGCGAACTCATCCATAAACCCTACTGAGCCTAACAGTGACAATATACATACAATCCGGTCCGTTCGTCTAAAGAGTATCACATATCGAGTCTAGGGGGTGGATAGAGTTAGACCCCTAATAACGCGATAATTCGTGTCGGCATGAAGCCTATCACCACCTGAGAAACTACTGATCCAAATCAGTAATTCTCCACTACCTCGGCCGAGGATTTCTAGTGATGGCCACTCGTGCACTGTGCGACATCAACCCCCAATACCGGGAGAGACGAATCCCCGACGATCCGCTCACTGCCTCCATGTGGCTCGGGACTGTACCCAAAAAATACCTGTTTGCACATCTACTTTGAGCGTCGTAGGGTAGAAATCAAAGCACAGTAGGAACTCACACGAGACAAATGACGATCTCATGTCGACAAACTAACCTATACACATGTCACCAGGGAACTGCTATCTGACGATATGTATAATACCAACTAACATGTTCCTGGCGAGTCCTGTCCGGTGTACTCATAACCCAATGAGCACCTGTATACATCTTAGGTGATCCAACTGACACCAGTGGCTTGTGAGACCGGCCACCGCCCCTCGTCGGGGTCTCGACTGTATACACTAGTCTACTCTGGAGTATCGATGCCCTGTCTCGAAAACTCCCACGACTAGGGACACTTTAAGGATGTGCTTACAGACCCCAGCTTCCACGTATATGATCGCCATCATACTGCTGGCAGTCAAGCAAGAATCCTATGGGCTCTATCAACATGCAATAGCAAACTAAAGCATGTATACGACGATAAAGACAAACCAGATAGCATACTTTCATCTCGAGCAAGACTGTCATATCTGTATAGGTCCTGCCTCAATCATTGCAATCACGTACCTGCGATCCAATAATTGACTTTGAGGGCACTATCTCTAACAATCTCCCACTTGCACTTAAGGCTAATTATTGCGATGTCGCATACTCACAGCCCGTGTGATACCGATCATCCAACTCCTCTACTAATCATTTTCACAAAGCTAGTTTGTAAAACTCTTGTGTTCGAGAAATAGCCTCAGTGAGTGGATCCGCCATGATGTTTCTTTCTATGTCTCTCTTAATCTCAAGTTCGCGGAGAAAGCCATCTCCCGAATCGAGTAATACCTGTCTTAGAATATGTCTGGATATCTGATGGGACCTAGTTCATAAATGAACTCCAAATCCAAACTTCTTAGACTGTAGTGATCACTGAACCTAATCAGTATCCAGCACCATGCCTTCCACAGTATCCTCTTGAACCACCTGTCCATAATACTGTCTCTCGTCAGAGGGAAAACTATAACTCTGACAATCACTCTGTCATCCAGGTCACCTTGGAAGCCTGGAATGATAACCTTCTCCACAAGGAGGCTGCCATTATCAAATCCATAGAACATCCATTCATCTTCTAAAACTGCTTCCTTATATCGATGCCCTGTCTCGATATTCTCTCTACTAGGAACAATTGAAGGATGGACCCATGGACTGCCCAGGCCCCCACTAGTATGATCTGCATCATAATCCTGGTAGTCAAGTACACATCCTAAGGTCTTTATCAACATTTAACATAGAGACATCGAGTGTACATGTTAAGATAAAGAGCTACCAGATAGCATACTATCATGTGGAGCAAGAATGTCCTACCTATGTATGTCCAAGCATCCACTATAATATACATCATATGTACAATAATGGCCTCTAGGGCATACATATAACTAACACATCCATCGCCCCATACAAGGTCAAGAAACGTATACACTAGTCTGCTCTGGAATATCGATGCCCTGTCTCGATACTCCCTCGACTAGGAACAATTAAAGGATGTGCTTACGGACTATCCAAGCCCCACTAGTATGATCTACATCATAGTCCTGGTAGTCAAGCTAACTTCCTAAGGGCTTTATCAATATGTTTCAGAAAGACGGTATAACAATACAAGTATACATGTTAAGATGAAGAGCAACCAGATAGTATACTATCATGTCGAGCAAGAAAGTCATCTCTATATATGTCCAAGCATCCACTATAATATACAATCATGTACAATAATGGCCTCTAGGGTATACATATAACTAACAATCTCCCACTTGCACTAAGGCCAGTTGTTGTAGTATCTCATACCCAACATCCTAAAAAGTCTCTCAAATGGCCTTCATGAGTGGATCCGCCGTTTTATTCTTCGTGTCAACTCTCCTGACCTTGATCTCCCGGAGATCAACTATCTCCCTGATCAAGTGATACCACCTAAGAATATGTCTGGATCACTGATGGGACCGGGGTTCCTTGGCCAAAGCCACAGCTCCATTGTTAACACAATACACAAGTATTGGATGCTTAATAGTAGGAACCTCACCAAGTTCATCTCATGAACTTGTTCATCCAGACAGCCTCTTTGGCAGCATCGTTGGTAGCGATGTATTCAGCCTTCATCGTCGAGTCTGCTACGGTATCTAGATTGGAACTCTTCCAACATACCGTCCCTCCACTGAGGGTAAAGACAAAACCAGAGACCGACTTACTGTCGTCCTTATCACTATGGAAGCTCGAATCAGTAAAAGACTCCACCTGGAGTTCACCGTTACCGTACACCAAGAACATTTCTTTAGTCATTCTCAAGTACTTAAGAATGCTCTTCATAGCTGTCCAGTGCTTTTCCCCAGGATCTGATTGACACCTACTCACTACACCTAGTGAGTATGATACATCTGCTTAGATCTATCTCTATAGATCATAATCCTAAAGATGTAGGAGGCATCACCTAGATCTTTCATGGAGAACTGTTTTGATAAGTAGAGCTTGACCGAGTGTAGCATAGGAACATCGTTTCCTATCAAGAGTATGTCATCTACGTACAATATGAGGATGTAAACCTTACTCTCTACAACCTTCTTGTATATGCAAGGTTCATCTACGTTTTTGATGAAGTCAAACACTTTGACTGCCACATCAAAACAGATGTTCCAACTCCGCGATGCCTGCTTTAATCCGTAGATTGATTTAAGAAGCTTGCACACCTTTCTGCTGCTCCCACTGTCTATGAAGCCCTCTGGCTGTGTCATGTACACGCTCTCTTCTAAATCACCATTTAGAAAAGCGGTCTTGACGTCCATCTGCCATATTTCGTAGTCATGGTATGCAGCGATGGCAAGTAGGATCCGGATGGACTTAAGTATAGCCACTGGAGAAAAGGTTTCATCATAATCCATACCTGGTCGTTGACAAAAACCTTTTGCTATAAGTCTAGTTTTGAAAGTCTCAACTTTTCCATCTACACAAAGTTTATTCTTAAAGATCCACTTTCTCCCAATGGGTTTTACCCCTTCAGGAGAAACTTCCAAAGTCCATAATTTGTTAGTGTCCATGGATTCCATCTCAGATCGCATTGCATCCAGCCATTTCACAGAGTCCCCACTCGTGATGGCCTGCTCGAAACTAGTTGGGTCATCATCTTCCATGATGCAATCCTCGCTCCCACCGTCTATGAGAAAACCGTAGTATCTCTCAGATGGATGAGGAACCCTACTAGATCTGCGGAGTGGCTGAAGTTCGTTAGTGACTATCGAATCCTCTGGTTCTACCAAATCATCAGCTGTAATTTGTGTAACTGGAACTTCTTCCAGTTCTACCTCTTGTCCACTAATTTCTTTCATAAGAAAATCCTTTTCTAAAAAGGTGGCATTCCGAGAAACAAACACCTTTTGTTCCTCAGTGTGGTAGAAGATATATCCATAGGAATACTTTGGATATCCTACAAACTTGCACAGAAAAGACCTTGCCTCGAGCTTTTCCGAATTTTTCTTTTTAATATAGGCCGGACAACCCATATCTTAACTCATTTAAGAGATGGTCTCTTCCCATTCCATATCTCATATGGAGTGGTAGGCACTTATTTGGTTGGAACTCTATTCAATAGTTATGCAGCTTTCTCAAGCGCATAACCCCAAAAGGAAATAGGCAACTCAGCAGTACTCATTATAAAGCGCACCATATCTAATAGGGTGTGATTTCTCCGCTCCGATACACCGTTGTGCTGTGGTGTATACGGAGAAGTAAGCTGAGAGAGAATCCCATTCTTTTTTAAATAATCCAGGAACTCCGTGCTCAAGTATTCTCCTCCCCAATCAGATCGAAAGATTTTAATACTTCTACCCGTTTGGTTCTCTACTTTGCACTTATATTCCTTGAATTTCTCAAAAGCTTCAGATTTTTGTTTAAACAAGAAAACATATCTGAACCTTGAGAGATCATCGGTATAAGGAACCATTCCTGGCATGTGTAGATATAGGACCGCATACATCACTATGTATCTGTCCCTAGAGTTCAGTAGCTCTTTCTCTGTGTCCAGTAAACGGAGTTTTGGTCATCTTGCCTTTGAGACATGGCTGGCAAGTTTCATAAGATGTAAATTCGAACGGATTCAAATATCCATCTTTATGTAACTTAGCTAGTCTTGTCGCATTGATATGACCTAGTCTACAGTGCCACAAGAAGGCTTCGTTAATTTCTGAACTTTTCCTATTGTGTGTGTTCTGTATGTTAAGAACTGTATTTTGATTCAGAACGTATATACCGTTACTTAACGTGCCAAAACCAATCAACACTTGATTTTGTTAGTTATATGTATGCCCTAGAGGCCATTACTGTACATACGATGTATATTGTAGTGGATGCTGGGACATATATAGGGAGGACTTTCTTGCTTGACATGATAGTATGCTATCTGGTTGTATTTTATCTTAACATGTACTCTGATTGTCTCTATATTACATGTTGATAAAGCCCTTAGGATATGTACTCGACTACTGGGACTATGATGAGATCATACTAGTGGGGCCACGGTAGTCGATGAGTACATCCTATAACTGTTCCTAGTCGAGGGTGTATCGAGACAGGGCATCGATGCACCAGAGTAGACTAGCGTATACGCATCTTGACCCATATGATGGGCGATGGATGATCCCATATCCATCGGTGTTTGACATCAAGGATGGTGTACGGGTGCTCAGTGGAGACTGGGTACACTGGACGGACTCGCCGAGAACTCCCAGATGGTATTATACCATACGTCAGATGGCAGTTCTCCGGTGACACTGGTACAGAGTAGTCTGTTGACCCGAGATCGTCATAGAGTCTTGTGTGGTTCCCACTGTACTTTGATTTCTATCATACCACGTCCAAGAGGGCGTGCAAAAAGATGGCTTTTGGGTACAGTCCCGAATCATATGGAGGCAATGAGCGATAGGAGGGGATTCATCTCTCCCGGTATAGGGAGTTGATGTTGTGCTGTGTTCGATTGGCTATAACCGGAAATCCCTGGCCAGGGTTTCTGAGATTTACTGGTAAGTGTTATCAGTAGTTTCTCGAACTGTTATAGACCTCATATCGACACGACTTATCGAGCTACTGGGGTCTGACGTTTACCACCCCTAGGCGAGATATGCGACATATCAGACGACGAGACCGGACTGTACGGGAGTGTTACTGTTTGGATCCACAGGAGAAAGTACAGGCTTGCTTGTTGATCTTCTGAGCGCTCAATACCTGGGTAGCTGTTACGTTTAGCTGACCGCTTGCAGCTTGTGGGTGTTTGATATGATCATCACCTACTGCCGGCGTATTGACGATTCTTTAGAGTCCTACACAGAGGTTTCTTGACTCAGGCAAAACGGAGTAGGAGCACATATGTGATATGTGCGGGACCGAGGATAATGCGATATGTGATACCGTATTATATTCTCGCGATATATGATATCAGCCGGGTCATCGGATCAAGTGTTGATTCGATGAATCGGTACGGATAAATATTAGCCGGTTATATGCGATATAGCCGGATTGTCGGATCAAGTGTTGATTCGATAATTTAATGTATAATAATATATGTGATATATTAAATTGCATTAACTAATATTTGCTCACTAAAAGATTCTTTTTCTCACTCGGGTAATACATTGATATATATGCGATATATGTTAATTGTATTATTTTATTTTGTTACGGTAAATATTATATATGTGATATATAATATTGTAACATGATATGATAACTAATGCAACTCGTTTAGTGGAGTTTAAACTTGATTAGGGTTCGGATTAGGGTTAATCTTTCTAGAAGTTTCTAGAAGGATGTGTTTTGTCATGTGTAAGATATTTACAAATGACTCAATCTTTTAATTACCCAAAACCCTAACCCTAGTCAATTCTCTACATTGGTTAAGTGAACCATGGTTGCATAATTCTATCATATCTCCTTTTCCTATTCATCACAAAGAGATTAACACTATTCTTCTTCTTCCTCCATTTTCTTTCATGGAAAAACTTTTCTTGATTTTTCCAAGTGATGAATAATAGTGAGAAAATGATAAATAAATAGAGCAAAATTCCTACTTCATCATCCTCATCTTCCCTTGCCATTTAGATGAGGGTGTTCACATCATTTCATGAGTGTTAGCTTGTGTTAAAGAAACTTCGAGGTAGATCATCGTAGTATCGAAGATCGGAAGCAAAGGTTGCGTCATTCTCTTCGTGGAACCTCTCGAGAGCCCGGAACCCGATGATCGCAGCGAAGGGACCACAACACGGAGCATATGAAGTGAAGGACCGGATCTACAAAGGTTGTAATCCCTCTCACTTAGTGTTAAAGTGTTTAGCATGCAAGTTATCGCCTAATCTCTAGTTTAAAGTTCCGTATTCGGGTTGTTCGGCACGGCTAAATTTTTATTCGGGCATGGTTGATGCCTCGTAGACCCTTGTGCGCGTGCCTAGCAACCCTACAGATTTAGCAAAATGTTCATAACATTATCCTCCAGTACAAAATTATATCCATCTTTATGTAATATAGATACTGATATAATATTGCACATCATTTCTTGTACATAATGATAGTCGTTTAGAATCAATATATTACCATTAGGTAATACTATGTGATATGTGCCAACTGCTTTGGCTGCAACCATTGCACCATTCCCTACTCTGAGAGAAAGATCACCTATTCCCAGTTTTCTACCTTTCTTTAGCCCATGTAACATATTACAAATGTGGAATCCTGATCCGGTATCTAATACCCAGGACGTAGAAAAAACTGAGAAACAATTTTCGGTAACGAACACACCCGAAGAAGATGTATCAACATGCTCATTCCTCGCTCGGGTCGCATGGGAATCCGGGTATTACCCTATTTCCTGCTCAGACTTATAAAAGTTATAAGGTAGAGCGGAACCAACGTTCCCCAGCTAAGTATAACAAGCGGGTTTGGTCAATACATCAATATTATTATCTTGATTAAGGCGTGTCATGGTCGCTACTTGGAGAAAGAGAAGAAAACACTTTAGCGTATGCTCTTGAAAGATTAGATTGGTTATTATTTTATCTAATCAGGATGGTTCCCACTGTTTTTATGAAATCTTCCTTCAAATCCTGAAAGGTAAGACTAGCCGGGATTAATTACACTCTACAAGTTCGCCAATCGTTCATCCAGGCAGGTATTGGTACTCCAAAGGAGTCTCCCCGTGCTTTCGCATGGAACTAATTAAATAATCTCGTTTCCGTAGGGGCGTAACCCTGCTAACACCTTTCTTAGACACCTACTGGATCGGCTAATTATAAAGTGGAAAACTCTCTCAGGAGTAGCTCTTACTCGCAGTGAG
This sequence comes from Agapanthus africanus, assembly GCA_030015575.1. NCBI lineage: Eukaryota > Viridiplantae > Streptophyta > Magnoliopsida > Asparagales > Amaryllidaceae > Agapanthus > Agapanthus africanus. The sequence goes on from JASDDO010000012.1 coordinate 362,026,953, forward strand.
TATCGGGATCGAACTATCTCATAGAAGGTATGCAATCTCATTGCAACTTTTTCAACATTTGAAAATTCCCACAAATTGTTTTTACCCCTAGCGTCCTATAACCTTGACGCAGGCTAACAAACCATAGGGCGCTAGTCAAGTTGAACCTGTTCATTTTGTGATTGAATTAAACCCACCCGCATGACCCTTGACGCAGGCCGATAAGGTCGTACAACTACCCTAATCAAATCGCATCGTATGCTGCAGATAAGCACTAATCAGCCATCGTATACTACACCTTGACGCAGGCCAACAAACACAGCACGAATACTAAATAGTCCTTATCTGAAATGACGGAAGGGTACGACAGGTTTTTAAGAAAACCTTTTGCGTAATGAACTTGATATCGTCGTAGAATCGAGTGATTTGAAAAGGAGTGGTTTAAGCTCCGCTTTTTAAAATCGAATAGTTTTCAAAACAAACCGAGTGGGTTGTAGCATTTGCTACCTTTTGCTAAAGTGGTCATTCCCGGTAAAGGGATCTCGGCTCTTTCCTCATCGAATGAGGTGCTGGATATTCATAAAGAATACCGCTATGCAAAGCAAGAACCAGAGCTACCTTTTTAAAAATTTGATTCTACAACATCTTTAGGTTTCTTTCCTTTTCATTAATCTCATTAATGAAGTCCCATCATTTATGTTTCCTAAACATCACAGATAAAGAAACGAAAATACAATGTACGCTTATGCCATCCGCATTCGCCACGGGGCCTGATTGCACGCTTTTGGCGTGTCGTGTTTTAAGATTCTAAAGTTTAACCAAAATTAGGGCTGCGTCGCATGTAGCTAGCTGCGATGAGTACGGGTCGTCCGCAGGGAGACGGGGCGTTTTAAGTTCTTGTTATCACGAGTTAATGCGAGGGCGGGAGTTGTTCGTTTCCAACCTATATGTTTATATGCAAAGTATAAGTTGTTAGGATTAGATAGGATAGTGTAAGTTAGTGAATTCCGTACTCAATCCTTTGAGCCGAACTTGACCAATGAAGCTAGAGCAATCGGCAACAACGTGGATTAGGGTGCTTAAGCATGGTATTAGTGAAATCCGGCTTATTGACCCTTATCCGTCCGTTCTTGTCGCTTGACTTTCGCCTCCGGCCAAACCGAACGCAACCGGTCGCGGTTAGGGATCACCGATACCTTGGTAGGGTAGGGTGCCTAACAGAGTGCTTGTGTAAGGTTTGGACGGAGTTCAATGGAAAAATAACGGGCAAAGGAAATGAGAAACGAAAAAACCTTAACTTACAATTCCAATCTTTTTCCTAACAACAACAATATTCACAAACCATCAAAACAACAAAGAAAAAGAGCAAATGAAAAAGAAAAGAAAAGCAACATTACAAGTAAGAAAAGGGCATGGTATTAAAAGAGCAAGTAAGTAAATGGCATGAATAAAATTGCAAGAAAGTAAAAGAGAATACTAAGAACCCAAGAACAATATTACAAACCATGGGTTCAATAGCCTAAACTTAAACTTGCAAGCTCAATGAAGAGGTTGCAAGATCAAGAGAAGGCTAAGAACTCAAGGAAAAATGAAGGCAAAAAGAAAGCTTTATTGATTCCCAATAATGATACAAACCCTTGAGTTCAATAACCAAAACTTAAACTTGCAAGCTCAATGAAGAGTTTGCAAGATCAAGAGAAGGCAAAAAACTCAAGGGGGACTAGCTATGTACAAGAACAAAAGAAAACAAAAAAGAGTTGTGAATCTTGGACAAAAGTGAGAAAACTTGGACCCCCTATCCCTTGCTCACTGGTTTGTATTTATAGGCTCAAAAGAAGATTAAACAAGAAATAAAAATAAGATGACGTGGCAGCAAGGGATGGACAGAACAAAAATGGGACTCATTGGGGCTAGGGGGCCGGCGAGCTCGGCTTTATTGGGAAAGTCGCCGGTCCAAAACCGAGCAAGTGGGCTCGTGTTGATGTGGTGGTCTTGTATGCTCTCCAATATCACTCTGGTGCTGCTTGATTTGTCTATATGAACCTGGTCTGCATTCAGGGATTTGGAGGGAAATATGTAGCTTTATATCACATCAAATCTTTTGCATTTATAACTCTTGTCCCCCCCCCCCCCCAACTTGCACAAGCCATCATTTGTGTATGCCATGGGCAGCCCCACCATGGTCCATGCCAAAGAGTTGTGTGCACACTTGCATTGTGTTGGACCATTTTAGATAAAAAGTTTGTACACATGCATGTTGTAAAAGAAACTCTTTGGACATCGATCGGTTTGTAGTTCCGATTGCATTGTCGGCTCACAAACGTTATATCCGTGATTTTGAGTGTATTTCCAGTATTTTGTCACGGATACCTGTAATCTGTAATTACTGAGCAGACACTGTTAATAGTACCGATACATACAAAAAATAGATAATGAATGAGTAGTATTAAAATGCAGTTTTATGTGATAAAAAATACCCCCAAACTTATCTTTTGCTCGTCCCGAGCAAAACAAAATCCTAGCCACACTTTCACAGGGAACGCGATTGCACCGAGCTCGTACAACAAGCCGTTAAACCTCTAGGTGTCCCTAGTAGGAGGAGTGTTGTCTCCTGAGGATTTTCAGTGGATTACACCCACAAAATCTCGTCAATCTAGTTTCACAAGTTAACGTTGATTCTACGCTTACAGTTTAGTGTCTAGGTTAGAAATTCTATCATCCTAAGATAGAAATATTCAACCCTTATATTTCACACCTCTTATTTATTCAACCCCAGATTCTATATGTTTTACAGTTTAGAAAGATCTCGGTATCTCTTGAGTTTTCCTTCTAAAAGTGCGGTCTCCAATCAGTGATTTTTATCATCTTTTACGGAAAACATAAGTCTTATTCTTTATTTATATCTTTCCTCCAAACATCGATTGTTTACCCCTACGTGTGTGTAAATTTTTCATCCCTACACTTAAGAATTCAATTCAAGCTACAGTACCCTTGCCCTAATACCTAATACTACTTATTTTCATTAATGATGGACGGTGTTGCTCACACACCTTTCATGCGATTATTAATGCTTCTTGGGGCACTAACAGCCGATTACTGAATGTGTGAGCTTAAAGTATAAATAGCAGTTTGCAGGTCTTGACTTTATTTATTTTTTCTTCTTTTTTCTTTATTTTTCTTTTTCAAGACCGGATATATTTCTCAATGATGCTCTTTTGGTGGTTAGCTTTAAATACCATTTTTTCTTTCATACTAGGTTTTCAGGAAAGAGTATTTCTAAGTATCCTCTACTATCCCAAGTTTCAAGGTGTGTGTATGTGCAGTTTGTAGGGTATATACTTTCTAAATTTGGACTCAAGAATAGTAACTATTTTTCAGTAAAGCTTTCAATACTTTCCCGTTATCTCGACTTAACTCAAGAACTGAACTCAAGATTACCTACTTCTATAAAAAAAACTGCAATGACGTATAATTACCAAGGTTAAACAGAATGAGGTTTATTTTTAGGGTTTTCAATTCCTAAGCCTTGGATTTAGTCATTTCTAACGTATCAACTAAACTTTCGGAATAAAAATCTAAGTTACCCTATTAACTAACTTGACGACAACGTTTTTATATTTTTGTAATTTTTTTCCGATTTTTATGGGTTTTTAAAATAGGTATGCAAATGCAAAATATACAGATGAATTCAAAGGAAGAAACCTTACCGAGCACACCCCCAAACTTAAACTTGACAGTGCCCTCACTGTCAGGCTATACCAAGAGGGTCAAAATTGTCGGCGCTCCCCTTGTTTTTTTTTGTTTTTTTTCTTATTCTATACAAAAAAAAGGCAAACCAAAAAAAATATATATTCACAAAAAGGATCTCACCCAAAACTTAAATGAAACAGTGTTTCCACTATTTAAGCCTTAAAGTTCAGAGTTAGGGGGGAAAGAACAGTATCAATCTATACAAGGCCTTACACAGGACAAAAGTTAACACCAACCATTCAAAAATTCTATCGCGATAGTGTGCAGGTTGATGAAAGAATGCGGAGAGGAAAGAAATGGAGAATACGCGAGACCGTATAGGAATAGAAGTGGGATACGGTCTCGGTATATGAGGAGAAGAATGGTGGAAGGGAAAAAGAAATGGAGTACGAACTTGATGGTGAAAATGGAGTGAATAAATTAGTACAATTTGTGATGACCGATGTGCAAAAAGCGATTGTACTAATCTATTAACCCGTCGAGAAATGCGGTCAAATCCTTCAAGATTCGTGAGAAAACATGGGTAGACCGAACTTAGTAAACCAGACATAGAAAACGAAAGTGATACGGTGTCTTGCAAGGTCGGAACGATGGAGAGGATGGAGGGGAGTGATCGACGAAGGGTATTAGGTAAAGGTTCAGGAGGGTGTACACAGTCAATGAAAGGGATAGGATGAATTGGAAAATCCGACTCATCATGTAAAATTGTTTCATCCTCAATACTATCCTCAAAATTCTCCTAAAAAATTATCTCATCCATGCATTTATCATCAATCTCTAGACGCATATGAAGCTCGGGAAAAACAGTTAATGACTCAGGTTGATGTCCAAACGGAGTGAGAGTAAATGATGAATTGGTAAGAAAAACTCATCCAAAACTGTGGGTTCATCATCCAAAATATTCTCAGCGTCAATATCCTCAATCAAGTGAAAATCAATATTCTTATATACCTCATAAAAAGTATGGATATTAATCAATTCAGTTTCTAGAGTGGAGGTGTAGAGGTCAACAGGATTGGGTGCAGTTTCACTCGAAAGGGACCCTTCACAATCAGGTAAATCAAACACTACAAAGTCGCACAACTCATTAAACATTCTATCTTCAATTGGTAAATCGTTCAGGACACTTGATAGACATTCAAAACAGGAGTTGTGGGATTCAATTTGCAATGGGTAGGTTTGATTTGGAAGGGTATACCGCTCACTCTCATGACTCAATTCCTCAATCTGTCCTACCTTCTCATCATACATTGGAAAATTTGGAGCTAGTTGAAAACTAGCTACCGGTTCGTTAGGTTGTATGTGGGCGGCCATGGACGCATTCAAATCCATCATCTGTTGGCATGACGCTACCCGAAAATCTTCCAATGACTGTTCCAGACTAAACAAGGGTTGTGGAGGAGTTTCAGTAAAAGATTCAAAGTCGGTTGGATATTGAAAACTCCCAAATGGCTGTTCAGAAGCAATGTCTAGGGAAGGTGCAACAGTTGGGTAGGATTGATAGGAATTGAATGGTTGGACAGGATGATGATCATTCGGATAAGAAGGTGATTGGAATTGTTGATCAAAAGAATTGGAAGTGGTGAAAGGAGTGAAAGATCGGCTACGAGATTGTTCAATACGTTTAGCAATAGACATAGGTATTAGAGTTACAAAAGGACTCTCAAAAAAGGGTATCAACATAAGAAGGTGGGGAAGGTTGAAACAGTTGATACAAAGTGGATTGCGGAGTCCAAATATTTGTCCTAGACGTGTCTATCCGATCTTTCAAAGAAAGTTTAGGCATGGATGGATCGTTCGATATTCGACCAAAAAAAGAACCGTAAGAAGTAATGTTTGGTTGTGGGTACCAAATTTCGGCAAGAGTTTTTCTAGGTGGGGTACCCATGATATGAAGAGAAAAAAGAAGAAGAGAAAAGGAGGGGAAAAAGAATGTGGTTTTTTTTATGTTAATTATCAACAAAAGAATGAAATATACACAAAAAAAAATGAGGACAAAAACAATCACGACACAAAATACCACACACCTAATCGGTCTAGGGTTCAGCTAGGTCAACTAGACCAGCTCAAGAACTTGAATGTCGAAGTAAAATTATGTCGAGAAACGGGCTCAAGATATACTGATCACGAGACCAGGTAAGTGCAGAGATAAAGGGAGGTTTTCCGACGCTTTCGCGAAGGTCCTTAATTAGATAACCCTTTCACTTTTGGCGGTTTCGCCGTGAACACTTTCCTAGACACCCCGTGAACGATATACCGTTAAGCGGTGTTCTAAACACAGTTAACTTCTCCTAGTGAGCGCGAAGTCCTTAAAGGCTTAAAGTCTAGTTTCTTTTAAACTTTGTGCGGGTAAACGTTATGCTCAATTTGGTGATTTGTGGGCCACGGAAATGGTGATGAAATCCTTTACCGTATGTTGTGGGGTTTGCTTTCCCTTATGTCCGTATTAATGGATGCAATGCGCAAATCAATGAAAAGGTTGTTAAAAACCTAAAAAAAATTGATTTTTATGTTTAAGCACGACACTGCAACAAATACGGGTTAGTCAATTTTAGCGTTTGACAGCGAACTTGCAAAGAATCCTGCAAAAATAGAACATTGGATGCGTCAGATTTGAGAAAGAAGGTGTTGGGAAAATACATACCGATAAGTTTTTGGGTTAAGAAACCCCCGTGAATTGAATCCGAATAGCTTGAAAAGTTCGCTTGCGCGGGTCAAACTACCCGGATCTTTAGCAATGTACTTCGCAATCAACTTAGCTTTGAATGTACGCTTTGCTCCACACAATCGCAGTTCGCAAATCCGTCAAATCTACAAATGTCGGAAAACGGATTATTTGTGCGAAAAAGCGATATAAATTCCCAAACACCTGCACACCAAAAATTATAAAAAAACAAGCAATAAAATTGGTACAAAATTAGAACACTGGAGCATAGGGAAAAATTTTGGAGCAAAAGAGGATGCTTGGGCCGGCGGCGCCAGAATTTGTAGGTTCTCGCCGGACTTCCTTCGGAGTTTGGGCTCCAAATTTCTTCTGTTGTCACAGTGTTCTAGTAGTGTCTTACTGGTATTGTTTATCATTTCTGTTTAGTTCTAAAATGGTGGCAGGTCAAAAATCCAGAGAACAAAAATGTTAGGTTTGTTAATTTTTGTTGGTTTTCGAATTTTTTTGATTTTTTTGTTTGTTTTTAAGAATGGTGTTAGATGATATAAACAAGATTAACCCGAAATGACAAGAATAAAAATGTTACCGCCTCCCCGGCAACGGCGCCATTTGATTGCACACTTTTGGCGCGTCGTGTTTTAAGGTTCTAAAGTTTAACGGCAATCAGGGCGGCGTTGTGTGTAGCTAGCCGCGATGAGTACGGGTCGTCCGCAGGGTGACGGAGCCTTTTAAGTTCTTGTTATCACGAGTTAATGCGAGGGCGGGAGTTGTTCGTTTCTAACCTATGTGTATATTTGCAAAGTATAAGTTGTTAGGATTAGATAAGATAGTGTAAATTAGTGAATTCCGTACTCAATCCTTTGAGCCGAACTTCACCAATGAAGCTAGAGCAATCGGCAACAACGTGGATTACGGTGCTTAAGCACGGTATTAGTGAAATCCGGCTTATTGACTCTTGTCCATCCGTTCTTGTTGCTTTGCTTTCGCCTCCGGCCAAACCGAACGCAACCGGTCGCGGTTAGGGATCACTGATACCTTGGTAGGGTAGGGTGCCTAACGGAGCGCTTGCGTAAGATTTGGGCGGAGTTCAATGGAAAAATAACGGGCAAAGGAAATGAGAAATTAAAAAACCTTAACTTACAATTCCTTTCTTTTTCCTAACAACAACAATATTCACAAACCATCAAAACAACAAAGAAAAAGAGCAAATGAAAAAGAAAAGAGAAGAAATGAAGATAAACATTACAAGTAAGAAAAGGGCATGGTATTAAATGAGCAAGTAAGTAAAGGGCATGAATAAAATTGCAAGAAAGTAAAAGAGAATACAAAGAACCCAAGAACAATATTACAAACCATGGGTTCAATAGCCTAAACTTAAACTTGCAAGCTCAATGGAGAGGTTGCAAGATCAAGAGAAGGCTAAGAACTCAAGGCAAAATGAAGGCAAAAAGAAAGCTTTATTGATTCCCAATAATGATATAAACCTTTGAGTTCAATAACCAAAACTTAAACTTGCAAGCTCAATGAAGAGCTTGCAAGATCAAGAGAAGGCAAAGAACTCAAGGGGGACTAGCTATGTACAAGAACAAAAGAAAACAAAAGAGTTGTGAATCTTGGACAAAAGTGAGAAAACTTGGACCCCGTATCCCTTGCTCACTGGTCTGTATTTATAGGCTCAAAAGAAGATTAAACAAGTAACAAAAATAAGATGACGTGGCAACAAGGGATGGACAGATCAAAAATGGGACTCAGTGGGGCTAGGGGGGTCGGCGACCTCGGCTTTATTGGGAAAGTCGCCGGTCCAAAACTGTGCAAGTGGACTCGTGTTGATGTGGTGGTCTTGTATGTTCTCCAATATCACTCTGGTGCTGCTTGATTTGTCTATATGAACCTGGTCTGCATTCAGGGATTTGGAGGGAAATATGTAGCTTTATATCACATCACATCTTTTCATTTATAACTCTTGTCCCCCCAACTTGCACAAGCCATCATTTGTGTGTGCCATGGGCAGCCCCACCATGGTCTATGCCAAAGAGTTGTGTGCACACTTGCATTATGTTGGACCTTTTTAGATAAAAAGTGTGTACACATGCATGTTGTAAAAGAAACTCTTTGGACATCAATCAGTTTGATGTTCTGATTGCAGTGTCGGCTCACAAACGTTAAATCCGTGATTTTGAGTGTATTTCCAGTATTTTGTCACGGATACCTGTAATCTGTAATTACTGAGCAGACACTGTTAATAGTACTGATACATACAAAAAATAGATAACGAATGAGTGGTATTAAAATGCAGTTTTCTGTGATAAACAGGGCCCCGTCATTCACTGTTAGTTTACTCAACTTCCGGCAGAGCGGAGGCTGGAGTAGTGCGAGTGCAAAACATAAGAAGCGTTTATTATATATCATATACATAATATAAAGCATTCGTCTCACGCAGTTATATAATCATATCACAGAACATTGCAGTAGAAGTCAACATATGAAATATAGGATATACTAGGAGGTCCGTGTTTTAAATCAAGCCAGTAAAACACGGATTCCACGGTCGTGATGAACAGCCAAACCTACATCCCTAGACCCCTACGAGAGCGGCAAGCAACCCTGCCAATTTTAGAGTTAGGAGACCCGGTCTCGACTCCTCGAGATGGTCTCCCAATGGACTCTAGAACCCGGTTACTTAACCCCACCTGGGTCTATCCTAATGTGGAAAAGTAAATAATATACATCAATGGTGACATCATCCTCAACCCGGAAGTGTCCCAATAAAAGAATATTACATATAAATTTTTACATGAATGAAAATAGAAAAAGTCTCATCTCACGCAAAAAACCCCGGCTATTCAATCACGACGATCCAATATAACATATCACAGCAACACATAACATCTCATGTCATCAACGTAAGTAAATATGCGTATCCCAATTGTCGTTGACGTATAGCAACGAAACCGACGATACACCATATATTATACGTACGGTCGCAGAAAAGAAATTAAAACTGCAATAATTAGAATCCGCAACCACCTTAGACATCATAAACCCGGAATATCTCATACTCCGGATTTCATGCCTAACATTATATACCTCGCATTTTAGTCTCGGATAGAAAACTCTTTTCAATATCCAGTTGGGTAATTCAACAAGATTCTCGACATGTGATCGAACGCTCATCGGAAACTCTAGCGGACGGCCGCACCCCCGATACCGTCTACGAAGTGCACTTAGGCGGAACACCGTGACCACGAGCACCCGAGTGGATGCTTTTGGCAACGGGGTTCTCCTACAGTCACTTGGTCGGGGCTATGGGGCGTGGCTATTTACTAGTGTTACCCGGCGATTGTTCGCGTACTATACGAGATTGCGATGGAGTTTTGAACCGAATCGAAATTCCGTGGCAATCTATCAAAAGAGACTAAATTTCTATATTTACAAAACACTAACTAGTTTTCATAAAACTAATTATTGTGGATTCCAAATATTGTATCACATATCAAATATATCTAGACGATATTAAACATTTCAATCGATGTCTCAAACACCCACAAATCACAGAGACCTCAACACTTGAGACTCACAAAAAATTCCCAAAGAGTGGTCAATAACAAGATGGAGCAGCACAAGAAAAAAGAGCCAACAACTTATTAATACTGCGGCAGAATCGCGGCCAAACCATGCGTTTGGCAGCGGTTCCGCAGCAGCTTGGGGGAGTTGAGGCATCGAATTTCTTAGGGCTCCATCAAATAACCTGCATGATTTTCTGAGAATTTTTAATCTTAAAAATTCCAACTTTTGGAAATTTTTTCAGAAACTATGAAATTTGGGTTTCGAAAAGTCGATCGAACACTTTAACTTCTCCTAGACCACTCCTAATGCACTAGCCTGGCTCTGATACCATGAAAGTATGCCTTAGCACCACTACTAGGTTTTTAGAAGCATCAAGTATACGATTTTAAAAAATCTAGTGTGCTAATGCATGCCATCCAAGAATCTGTAACGCTTTAAATCGTTTAGGTTAATTGTATGATAATTAGTAATACTACAGGTGTTTTCCGTAAAACCTAGTTATAATTATTTTTCCACATAGAAATAATTATACTTATTTTAATTATATAATTGCTTATGTATGGGTGTTTAATTAGTTACTTATTTAATTGCTAGTTTACTTAATTATTTTCCTAAATTATTTATTTTTAAATATTATTTTAAACTTGCACATACACACTAAATTAGTGTTAATTATTAATTAGTATAGGTTAATACATGTTAGTGCACCATGACACAACTAAACACTTATTGTAACATGTTGTTTTCAAAAAAAATCAAGATGGTTCTAGGTTTTTCATAGAAAAAGGTAAAAAGAAAAATAGAAATAAAATAAAATAAATAGAAAATGAGGTATGGGGCATGTTGACTTGAGGAATGGTGTGTGTGTATGTTGAGGTAAGGTCACCTCCCACCCTCACTCTCTCCCCCTCTCCACTCTCGGCCACAGCAGCCCCCTTCCCTCATCTCCATTCTTTTTTTCATGCTAAAACACATTTCCTCATTGCAATCTCCACAAAAAATCAACACAAATTCCTATAAAAAATCATCACAAAATTCTATTTTTCAAATCTAAGCATGGTTCTTGGTTCAAGTCTTCATTTTGGTTAGCATGTTTGGATATTTTCCCAAACCATTTTGAGGTATAAAACCTAAACTAGTTGTTACTTTGCTAATATTTGCTTTTAATTATCTTAATTAAGTGTTTATGTGACTTAATTGCTTGTTTAGTGTGTTTAAGTGAGGGTTTAGTTTGGTTAGTGTTGTTTGGCTTGATTAGGATATTTACGTGTGATTAGTGGCTACTAGACTTACTAATCGACCTAGTGTTGCACTAAAATACCTTAATGTTGCTAACTAGATTTTTTTGAAGATAACGGAATTAGTTAGGTTTTAGGTTGTGATTGATCTACAACCTATTTCCCAAATTTTTAGTGTGATGTGAATGTGCGATTAGTACGATTAGATTCTAGGTTTGGTGTTTGCTATGCATAGCAACCCCTAATTGTGGTTTGTGGCGATGTCGCGCGCGTTTTGTACACTAAGTGCACGCGCGTCTATATAGTGCGTGTTGGTTGCTTCGTATCGTTTTGTGTTCGCGTCTATTTAAATGTTTAGCCTCATATGTATTATTTGTGCGATTATAGGATCGGTCGCGGAGACGTCAGACGCGGCAAGGAAAGGCAAGGCTATCACGACCCGAAAGAGCACGTGACTAGCCCTTGAACCATATGAAGTCTATAGGACTCCATCTGATCCAAGTAAGCCAAAAGCCCAGAAATCTAAAACCATTTTAAGAGTAAATAAAGAAAACTAGTTTAAAGAAGTGAAGAAAAACATATTTGAATTCAAGGTTTTTAAATAACTAAGCCGAATATGTATTTTAAAAATTTACGGTCTTTTCTAAAAATTTCGGCTGAGTTTCTTTTGTAAATACTGGCCCCGAACGGGGTACAACAAGAAAAATATATAGATGCAATGAAAAAGGCATCCCCAAGCGGGAGCTAGTTCTTCGTCAATCGACGGTCACAACCACACAAACAATATAATATACAACGCCGAATGGCGAGGGTCAAATCCAAAGAAACTCAATAAGCATTAAATCCGCAATACTGCTAAGTGCGACTCTAAGGTCGAAATAATACATCACTAATGTCTAAGTCTGAAACAATATACAAGTTTTGGTTGATGGAATTCTAGATACAAAGGAATAATACAAGTACAATGGTGGTTCTTGATGCAAAAGAACCCACTTACCAAATGCAATTCACCCGCAAAGAAATAATGTGCCAGAAATGCCGCTATGGAACCTGTACGGCAAAACCTGCAAGAACGGTGGCACAACGTGGGTGAGTTGCCAATGTCATAAACATAAGGTATGCCTGCATGAAGTAAATATGGTGAAGTATAAAAATGAATATCAATACACATATATTAGCGTCCCATTCCACTAATATTGGTGTAAGAGTATATATGACAGCGCCCTCATACCCTGTTATATATACAAATGAAGTATGATCAATGTAATACTAGTCTGTATAAATGTAGATCTCGTCCACCTGTCACCCAAATGACAATATGCATCATGCATGTAAATGTGAGGATATAATCAAAATCATGGAAACATCATGAAACCTATGCCTAGCATCGGCACGTAAATCCTCATCCATATGGGGCTTCGTCTGCGGTATCGACCCTCGGCCCCGGCAGCACGGGTCAACCCATGTCCCTCTATCAACTCTAGTCGGTATCCTCCGGATAACCGCCAGGTCTAACCAATCACCGGTAGATACTCGCCACCCTGCTAGGCTCATCGTCTACTCCACGAAAAACATTTCTTGCCCCGGGGAACCATACCGGGTCCACCATGTACCCGCAATCGGCCGCATCCGCCTTCTCAAGTCGGGTTTCACATGTCGCTCTCAGCACCGAGAAAACACATAGTGGACCCACTGAAATATCATATCAAGGGTAACCGGGTTTTTAAAACAATTACATATTCTCTTTGAAATACCCACGGTTCCAAAATCCCGAAATATCATAGAAACAACATATCTCAATGCGTATAATCAGAAAGCATGATGTATGCGACATGTAAAAGGAATGTAAGCATAACAGTATATCATGCAACATAGGATAGTGGTATGCACATACAAGGTCATATCCTGATGCAGTAATACTACTGTGTAGTGACATGGCAATTATCGATGATGAAGTGTGTGAGCCGGCAAGCAAGTGTACGTGGAACATATGCATCATCGATAATGGTGCCGGTGTCCTAACAGCATGATTGCAATATAGAAATAAACACATGCAATGCGATGCGGAATCGAATAATCAATGCAGCTGTGAAGAATCTACACCAATATGTGCATGTCATGCAGTGGTGCCATTTGAAATAAGACGAATCGGGGTTTTTAGTAAAATAAGGGTTGCGGTGTTTTTAAGAATAGATACGTCTTTTGAAAATACCCGTATTATCCCTTTACTTTTCCTTAAGATACTCCCGATTCGTTAGTTTTGAAATAGGTATGACTCGGGTCTGGTCTAACATCTACTAAGCCAAGTTCATCAGGAGGTGTATGGAAACCACCTAAATCTGAGTCGATATATATATAATAGTCGGTGATCCCGCCTCGATAGTATCGCGTACGATACAGTATATTATCTGACATCCTCGAGTCATGAGTGCGGATCTATCATCAATATAAAGCTCGTACGGTAAATCGTCGTACGGCATCCCAATAGCTGGGCACGTGTCGATATCACAATCAAGTCTAGTACAACTGATACCATCAATATGACTACATGTGTCAACACACGTCCAAAGGCCCGCTAGAGATCACATGTCGTATCCCAAATACGAATCATATCAAATCACCGATCTAGCGGCACAAAACCCAATATCATCGACTCATCTCCAAAGTCATTCACTATCCATCACTATCACAGTATAAGTATAGAGAATCAACATGTGTGTGCGTGTGGGTGTAAACCTATCCTAGGGTTCGCAACTAGGAAATATTCTAGTTTACTTCTAACCCTATCACATGATATCACATCTCAAATAATCGACTACAATATACTATCATAAATAATATATACATATAAGGTATACCAACTACGGACTGCGGGGGTGTTATACGCCATCCACCCGACTTCCCCGTAGATATAATCTACTCGCCTTGCGTCTTTATCTGTCGACGTCGCCACGCGTTTGCTTGTCATCCCGAAGTCTTCATGGGGTACCTACACATTAAGGTATCGCAAATGCGTATCAAAACAAATCAAAGCTAAAATGACACACGAAAGCCAAAACGATACGCTATGGGGCCTATAGGTTAGAACCTATGAGTACGCCTCCAAAACCATCAACAACCCTCAATATCGTCGTATAAACGCCAAGTAGTCGAGGTAAAACACCATAAGCAAATTCAGAATTAGAAATACGGAATACGGAAACACGAATCCAAAACAGCAACTAAGGAAATAGGCTCCAGATTTCACCCTAGGTCAAATTAGACAAATCTATATATGCCAGGGGTCAAGTTTACTGGAGAAAGGTCCCTGCACCAAAAACGAGGCAAAACCCTCCTGCTCTGGCCGCAAATTGCGGCCAGAAGGGTTAAATCTGCGGCCGGGAAAGGGAAGTAGGGGCTAGGGTTCTGGGGTTAGCTTCCTTGATGCCTGCACATGTCACTGTCAACTCAATTTTATTTTAGGGGTCTCGGGGTGATAGCAGATTCCCAAATATGATCACAGATTCACAGTTTTTTTCCGACATCGTCTCGTAAATCCGTATTCTGTGTTCTAGTCTCTAGTTTGATCCAAAATAACATCACACCAGGGGTTCTAAGGTCACAACAAGCCTCAATTTCACTTTGGTTTCAGATCAAACCCTAAACCCTAACTTGATGTTTCACAAATCCACCAAACGACACCATATCGACATGAAACTAGAGTTGATGCACAAGAAATGAAATACTACTCTAATAGGTCCAGAATTTACCTCATTTGGCAACTCAAGAAAATTCTTGAGTTGCTCAAGGTCCTCCAAATCCAATCTTGCTATGTTCAATGTATAGCTAGTGAGCTCGTGAACACTTTTTGTGAAGTGGGAATGGGGTTTTGGTGAGGGAAATGAGAGGGATCTATGGAGTGAAGGGGAGGGAGATGAGGGAGGAGCAGGAGCAGCAGCAGCTCAAGGAGAGGGGAGAGAGAAATGGGTGTGAGGAAATAATGGGAGTATGGTTCAAAAAGTGGGGGTTGACTTGGTCTCTCTCTCTCTCATCATGAGACCTTTATCTTTTCTTTTCTTTTCTTTTCTTTTCCTTCTCCCACCATGGTGAACCCTAAGCAACCATGTACCCAAAACATGTAACAAGTGTAACAAGTGTGGAAAATGATATGTGCACATTTTTGCACAAAAATGCCAAAAATCCGATTAGCAATTTTTAATCGCGATTAGCACTAAATTAGCATATAACTAATGATAAAAACTTAAAAATGGCATAATTCCATAAAATACCCTATTTTAGAATTTTCCATAATTTTTCCCCATTTATTTGTATTTAATTATACCAGAATATTAAAATATTCATTAAAATAATATTAAATTATAAAAATTCCCAAAAATAATATTTTATTATTTTGAAACGTTACAAAGGCAGTAATCGGATTTGACTAGCCGAGACGTTCCAGTGAGTAGATGTACACATCTACGGGAAAATCACTTGGATGACGTAAAGCGCCCGATAGTTAGGACTTAGATATAATTCTTGTGTTCATATGTGTATGTCATTTTCATGTAGTATTTGCATCATCGTGTAAATTAATATTATAACCCAGGACACTTACACTATTACCAATGGTTTATGCCACACGTGCACTATTTTATGAAAACACACACGCCATTGGTAATTGCTATGTCACGATACACCTTAGAACATGCTTAATAATCGGTATCTGTGCATTTGCATCATGTATGATATGTAGTTTTCTAGTCATTTGCTTCATTGAATCAACATTTATATATAGTCTTCTATACATGCATCGCATTGCATCATGTTGATATCATGGGCATTCATAGTTACCTACATATTCATATATTGTGACTTTCTTGGAGATTTCTGTATTCATGAGATTTCTAGATTTGGGGAAAACCGCAAAAGAATTTGATAAACTTATAAAAATTTCAAATATAAAGTGTGGTTTTCTCATGATATGAAGTGTGTGGCATCCACCATGAGACTTCTCGGTTCTTGATCCACGTATGTACATATACCCGATTCGAGAAGAGAGACGCCGTCTGCGGGTACATGGTGGACCCGGTAAGATATCCCGGGGTAAGAAGGTCTTATAGCGAGAAGTTGAGCCTGGCAGGGGAGCACTTCCTACCGGTGATTTTTGACCCGGAGGTCATCCGGAGGATACCGACCGGAGTCATGTGATTTGATAAATTTGAGGGCCTATCTGAGAGACAGCTACCGAGATTTTATATATATATATATATATATATATATATATATATATATATATATATATATATATATATATATATATATATATACGGTGTCGATATTGGAACGGTTTTCTGTCGATTTCATTTGATGATACCCTAGTTTTATTATACAAAAGTTTTATTAAAATAAGAACACAGATTTTTCTCATACCAGATATATATCCAGATTTCGTGCTTGACCATTAGTTCATGTAGCATTCATATTAGTGCATAACATCATTGTTGTATACATAGGTTGTGACGCAATTGCGTGCATGTTTGTGATAGCCTTATTAGATGTTACTTACTACACACGAGTTGTCAACTCATCCCGGTTGTGCCACAGTGTCTTGCAGGTGTAGGGATATTCAGCACGACAACAAGGTTTCGGGAGGCATCGTCCATGCCCTTTTCAAAAAATTGCCGTGCTAAACAATCCTAACCCTAGAATCTTAACTAGAGAATTAAACAATACAACATGTAAACATATTTACATCTAAGTGAACAAGGAATACAACCTTTGTAGTCCGGTCCTTCACTTCAATAGCTCCGTGTAGTAGTCCCTTTGTTCCAAGTAGTGAACTCCCGGACTCTAGAAAGGCTCCACAAGATGAACGGAACAAGCTTGCTTGAAGTCTTCGAGGCCGAAGATGATCTACGTCGAGAAGACACCAACTCAAGCTACCTCTTCACTAATGTGGAATTAGTGAAGCAAACACCCTAAACTAAATGGCTAGTACAGCAGAGGATGATGAAGTAGGAATTTTGCTCAATTTAGATTTATTTTTCTCACAATATTTCATCACCTTGAGAAAAGCTAGAAAGCTTTCTCTTGATGAAGATGAAGTGGAGATGAGAATGAAATTCATGAGGTGAGAATAGCAACCATGGGTGAGTTTATGTCATACACTAACTCATGTAGAGACTAAACCATGGGTAAGGATAATGGTTAGGTTAATAAATATCTTAAGCAAAACAAAACTAGTGGACTAAGTCAATGGGCTCAACAAGCTTCTCCAAGCTTCTAGCCATAACAAAATTACAACCAATTATGAATTTCTTAAATAAATAAAAACCCTAGATTATCATAAGCATGGTGTAAGTCTCACACACCCATGAAGCATGTATCATCTAGCATGACACAAAAAAATGTACATTAATATATATCACATATATACTAAAGCACAAAGTGAGTAAAAGAAATGTTTAAGTGAGAAAATATTAGTTAATGTAAATTAATATATCACATATATAATTATACATTAAATTATTAAATCAACACTTGATTTAATAATCTGGCTATATCACATACAACCGACTAATATCAAATGTATCAATTTATCGAATCAACACTTGATCCGATAAACTGGCTATATCACATATAACCGACCGATATCACATATCGCGAGAATAGAATGCGGTATCACATACGCACATTAATCTCGGTCCCGCACATTTCACATATGTGCTCCTACTTCGTTTCGCTTGAGCCAGGAAACCTCTGTCTAGGACTCTAAAGACTCGTCAATACGCCGGCAGTAGGTGATGATCATATCAAACACCCACAAGCCGCAAGCGGTCTGCTAAACATAACGGCCAACCGAGTATTGAGCGATCAGAAGATCAACAAGCAAGCCTGCTCATACTCCTGCGAATCCAATCAGTAACACTATCGTACAGTCCGGTCTCTTCGTCTGATATGTCGCATATCACAGCCTGGGGGTGGTAATCGTCAAACCCCAATCGCCTGATAAGTCATGCCGATGCGAGGCTCATAACGGTTCAAGAAACTAATGATAATACTTACCAATAGATCTCAGCAACCCTGGCCAGGAATTTCCTGTTATGGCTAATCGAGCATAGCGCAACATCAAGCCCTAATACCGGGAGAGACGAAATCCTCTTCTATCGCTCATTGCCTCCATGTGACTCGGAACTGTACCCAAAAACCACCGTTTTGCACGATCTCTTGAACGTGGTAAGGTGGAAATCAAAGCACAGTGGGAATCACACAAGACTCTATGACGATCTCGGGTCGACAGACTAACCTGTACCAGTGTCACCAGAAAACTGCTATCTGACGATAGGTATAATACTATCTAGGAGTTCTGGGAGAGTCCGTCCAGTGTACCCAGTCTCCACTGAGCACCCGTATACCATCTCTGATGTCAAACACCAATGGATATGGGATCATCCATCGCCCATCATATGGGTTGAGAAGCGTATATGCTAGTTTACCCTGGAATATCGATGCCCCGTCTCGATACTCCCACGACTAGGAACATTTGAAGGATGTACTTACCGACTACCCTTGCCCCACTAGTATGATCTGCATCATAATCCTGGTAGTCAAGTACTTATCCTAAGGGCTTTATCACAATAAGTGTACATGTTAAGATAAAGAGCAACCGAATAGCATACTATCATATCGAGCAAGAAAGTCCTCCCTATATATGTCCAAGCATCCACTATAATATACATCACATATATAATAATGGCCTCTAGGGCATACATATAACTAACAATCTTCCACTTGCATTAAGGCCATTTGTTTTAGTATCTCATACCCAACGCCCCATAAAAGTCTCTCTAGGGAAAGGCCTATATGAGTGGATCCTGTTAGTTATGTATATGCCCTAAAGGCCATTGTTGTACATATGATGTATATTATAATGGATCCTTGGTTATATATATAGATGACTTTCTTGCTCGTCATGATAGTATGCTATTTGGTTTCACTTTATCTTAACATGTTGACTTGTATTGGTTTACTGTTTTACTCTCACATGTTGATAAAGCCCTTAGGATCTGTACTCGACTACTGGGACTATGATGAGATCATACTAGTGGGGCCACGGTAGTCGATGAGTACATCCTATAACTGTTCCTAGTCGAGGGTATATCGAGACAGGGCATCGATACACCAGAGTAGACTAGCGTATACGCATCTTGACCCATTAGATGGGCGATGCATGATCCCATATCCATCGGTGTTTGACATCAGAGATGGTGTACGGGTGCTCAGTGGAGACTGGGTACACTGGACGGACTCGCCGAGAACTCCCAGATGGTGATATACCACACGTCAGATGGCAGTTCTCCGGTGACACTGGTACAGGGTAGTCTGTAGACCCGAGATCGTCATAGTGTCTTGTGTGATTCCCACTGTGCTTTGATTTCCACCTTACCACGTCCAAGAGGGCGTGCAAAACGGTGGCTTTTGGGTACAGTCCCGAATCACATGGAGGCAATGAGCGATAGGAGGGGATTCGTCTCTCCCGGTATAGGGAGTTGATGTTGTGCTGTGTTCGATTGGCTATAACTGGAAGTCCCTGGCCAGGGCTGATATAGAGATTTTACTGGTAAGTGTTACTAGTAGTTTCTCGACCCATTATGAGCCATACATCGACACGACTTATCGGTTACTGGGGTCTGACGTATACCACCCCTAGACTTGATATGCGACATATCAGACGAACAGACCGGACTGTACGGGAGTGTTACTGATCGGATTCACAGGAGAACGCACAGGCTAGCTTGTTGATCTTCTGATCGCTTAATACCTGGGTGGCTGTTACGTTTAGCTGACCGCTTGCAGCTTGTAGGTGTTTGATATGATCATCACCTGCTACCGGCGTATTGACGATTCTTTAGAGTCCTACACAGAGGTTTCTTGGCTCAGGCAAAACGGAGTAGAGGCACATATGTGATATGTGCAGGACCGAGAATAATGCGATATGGGATACCGTATTATATTCTCGCGATATTTAGATATGAACCGGGACATCGGATCAAGTGTTGATTCGATGAATCAGTACATGATATATTAGTCGGTAATATTGGATATAGCCGAATCATCGATTCAAGTGTTGATTCGATGATTTAATGTATAATAATATATATGATATATTGTATTACATTATCTAATATTGGCTCGCTTTATTATTTCAATTTCTCAGTGGATGATACATTGATATATATGCGATATATGTTAATTGTATTATTTTCTTTTGTTGCAAATATATAATATATATTTGATATATATTATTGTGACATGATATGATTAATTGTTAAACATGTTTAAGGATGATTAATTGAGGTTAGGGTTTGATTTGGGTTAGATGTTTCATGCATCTTCTAGAAGCTTTTCCTTTTGTCATTCTTAAGATATTTAGGATGACACTTTCTTTAACTCAACCAAACCCTAACTCTAGTTATTTCTCTACAAAATCTTGACCACTCATCCTTGACCATGGTTTGCAATTCAATCATATGGTTTATATTCTATTCATCACAAAAGGATTATGATTATTCTTATTAGCTTTTCCATTATCATCTTCTTCTTCTCTCTTGAGAAAAGCTTGCTAGAAAATCCTTAAGTGATGAAATAATATGAGAAAATGATATAAAAAGAAAGAAAAATTACTACTCTCTCATCCTCATCTCATCTAGCCCATGAGATTAGTGTGTTCATCTCTTTAGAGTGAGAAAGCTTGAGCCGTAGCAACTTCAAGGTAGATCATCGGAGATTTGGAATACTTCGAGCTAGCATGGATCGTTCGAGTCGTGGAGCCTCTCATGAGTCCGGAAGATCGTGGATCGCGTCAAAGGGACTTCTACTCGGAGCTTGTTTAGTGAAGGAGCGGACTACAAAGGTTGTAATCCCTCACACTTAGATAAAAAGTTATCTTCTTGCATGTTAAACCCTAATAATCTAGCAAAGATCCCGGCTTTGGGTTGTTCGGCACGTCTAAAATTTAATCCGGGCATGTTTGATGCCTTATGAACCTTCACAAGAGTGCCCTGGAACCCTACAGTGGTATCAGAGCCTAGCTAGAGCATTAGGCGATGTGTTTACGAAGTTAAAACTCCGATCGAACCCGAAACGACGCAAAAAGACCACTCTCTGAAAATTTTTTAAATTTTAGGATTTTTCTGAATTAAAAATATGTAAAAAAATCAGCAGGGAATTCTAAGAATTACCATAAAACCCGAGCCCCTAATTCGACTAAACGGCGGCGGAACCGCGGCGCAAGCATGCCTTGCGCGGCGGTTCCGCGGCGGAACAGTAGATTTGCGACACGTGGATTTTATGGTAATGTCCGTAGGTACTTGTTGATGTTTCTGGATATTTTTTAACAGTGATTCCAGTATTGTTTAAATCTGGGGTTTATTTGGTAATAGTAGATTCGATCGGAATTTTTAAGTTCGTATTTCTTTCCGGATATTTAGAAACTCTTAAATTATTTGAACGGATATCATTAACTTACTATTTCCCGGTACGGCAAACTTTCAAGCGTTGAATTTTTATCGGGTTTAAATCTTTCGGAAAAATTGTACAAGTTAAGCGGTGGACCCTCTAGAAGACAACAAACCTTAACTCGATTATGTGACCGTCTTGAACTGCCTTTTGAACCTTCGAGTTTGGGGCAGTACGGCGTGCCACATGTGAGGCGTTGGCTTGACCCTTCTACGGCTGGATCACAGGTACTGTGACATATTCTGGGATTATTTGAACTCCGCTCAAGAGTTGAGCACTTTGGGAAATTTTGGGTGTTTGATTATCTGTTCGGAAAGTTTAATACTGTCTATTTATCTGGAATGTGATACAATATGTGGAATTCATAGTGTTAGGCATGAAATGCGGAGTATGTGATATTTCGGATTTACGATGTCTAAAGTGATTGTGGATTCCAAATATTGTAGTTTTACACTTTCTTTTCTGTGACCGTAAGTGTAATATGTGATATCGCCGGTTTCGTTGCTATATGTCAACGACAATTGGGATACGCATATTTACTTACGTTGATGATATGAGATGCTGTGATATGTTATATTGGATCGTCGCGATCAGAATAGCCGGGGGTTTTATGTGAGATGAGCGTTTTTATTTTCATTCATGTAAAATTCAATTGTAATGTAATATTCTTTTATTTGGGGCACTTCCAGGTTGCGGTTGATGTCACCAGTGTATATTATTTACTTTTCCGCATTAGGTAGACCCAAGGAGGGGAGCACAAGTAACCGGGTTCTAGGGTCCAGTGGGAGACCATCTCGAGGAGTCGAGACCGGGTCTCCTAACCCTAGAATTGACAGTGTTACTTGCCGCTCTCGTAGGGGTCTTGGGATGTGGGTTTGGCTATTCGTCGCGACCGTGGAATCCATGTTTTATACAGGCTCGTATTGAAAACACGGACGTCCTAGTATATCCAATATTTCATATATGTTCTTCTGCTGCAATATTCTGTGATGAGATCATATTACTGCCTGAGACGAATGCTTATACTATATATATATGCTGATATATAAATATTACTGCTTTCGTTTCTTCTGTGATGCTTAGGAAGCATAAGCTGATGGGATTTTTATTAATGAGATTAATAAAAGAAAAGAAACCTAAAGATGTTGTAGAATCAAAAAACTTTATAAAAAGGGTAGCTACAGTTTTGCTTTGCACAGTGATATATATGATATATCCTGCACCTTATTTGATGAGGAAAGGACCGAGATCCCTTCACCGGGAGTGACTCTATTAGCGAAACTGGCAGATGCTACAAAACGCGGTTTATCTTTTGATTGCTTTTAGTGTTTTTCTTTGCACAGCGGTATATATGATATATCCTGCACCTTATTCGATGAGGAAAGGGCCGACGATCCCTTCACCGGGAGTGACCCCTTTTAGCAAAACTAAGAAAAGCCTCAAAAACACTCCTTTTCAAAAACCACTTGATTCTACGACGATATCAAGTTCATTACGCTCAGGGTTTTCTGAAAAACCTGCGTAGCCCTCCGTCATTTCAGATAAGTACTTCTTAGTATTCGTGCTGCGTTTGTTGACCATGTTAAGGCGTAGTGTGCGGTAGCTAATTAATACTTATCTGTTAAAACATATGATGTGATTGGATTATGGTAGTCGTACGACTTTGTTGACCATGTTAAGGTTCGTACGAGTGGGTTTAATTTAATCAGGAAATGGCGGGTTGAACTTGGCTAGCGCTTATGATTTGTTGACCATGTTAAGGTCATGAGTTGCTAGGGGCAAAAGTATTATTGGGAATTTCAAGTGTTGAAATTTGCAATGAGATTGCATACCTCCTATGAGATAGTTGGATCCCGATACCCACTGCGAGTAAGAGTTACTCCTGGGAGAGTTTTACACAGGACAATTAGTCATTCAAGTAGGTGTCTAGAAAAGTGTTAACGAGGTCACGCCTATGGGAAAACGAGGTTTACTTTAATTTGGTCCGTGCGAAAGCACGGGGAACCTCCCTCAAAGTACCGACACTGATCTGGCTGAAAGATTGACGAAATTGTAGGGTGTAATTAATCCCGGCTAATCTTACCTTTTAGGGTTTTAAGGTAGATTTGATAAAAACAGTGGGAGACATCCTGATTAGATAAGATAATAACCAATCTAATCTTGCAAGAGCATACGCTAAAGTGTTTTCTTCTCTCTCTCTCCAGGTAGCGACCATGTCAGGCCATAATCAAGATAATAATATTGATGTATTGACTAAACCCGATTATTGTACTGAGCAAGGGAACGTTGGACCCGTTCTTTCTTATAAGAGTTATAAGACTGAACAGGAAACAGGAGAATATCTAGATTCTCACGCCGCCCAAAAGAACATGCATGTTGATGCATCTTCTTCGGGTGTGTTAGTTATTGAGAACTGTTTCTCAGTTCACCCTACGTCCTGGGTATTAGATACCGGATCAGGATCCCATATATGTAAACAATTACATGGGCTATGTAAAGGTAGAGAACTGGGAAAAGGTGATCATTCCGTTCAAGTAGGGAACGGTGCAAGTATTGTAGCCAAAGCAGTTGGCGAATATCACCTTGTATTACCAAGTAGTAATACACTGATTCTGAATGAGTGTTATTATATACCGAACATGATGTGCAACAATATATCAGTTTCTTTATTAAGTAAAGAAGGATATAATTTTGTAGTAAAGGATAATGTTATGAACATATTCCTAGATCAAAAGTTGATTGCATCAGGCTCGTTACATAATGGCATATTCATTCTAAATCAGAATACAGTCCTGAATATACAAAACACACACAAGAGGAAAAGTTCAGATATGAACGAATCCTACTTGTGGCATTGTAGACTTGGTCATATCAATGCGACACGACTGGCTAAGTTACATAAGGACGGTTATTTGAATCCGTTCGAATTATCATCTTATGATACTTGCCATTCATGTCTCAAAGGAAAGATGACCAAAGCTCCGTTTAGTGGACACGGAGAAAGAGTTACTGAACTCTTTGGACCGATACATAGTGATGTTTGTGGTCATGCCAGGAACGGTTCTTCCTACTTCATTACATTCACTGACGATCTCTCTAGATACGGACATGTGTTTCTGATGAAACACAAGTCTGAAGCTTTTGAGAAATTCAGAGAATATAAGCACGAAGTAGAGAACCAAACGGGCAAAAGTACTAAGATTCTTCGATCTGATCGAGGAGGTGAATACTTAAGCGGTGAGTTCCTAGATTATCTAAAAGAGAATGGGATTCTCTCTCAGCTTACTCCTCCTTATACACCACAGCACAATGGTGTATCGGAGCGGAGGAATCGCACCCTATTAGATATGGTGCGCTCTATGATGAGTACAGTTGAGTTACCTATTTCCTTTTGGGGGTATGCACTTGAGACAGCAGCATACATATTGAATCAAGTTCCGTCTAAATCAGTGCCTACAACACCATATGAGATATGGAGGGGAATGAGACCATATTTTAAACGGTTTAAGATATGGGGCTGTCCGGCCTATGTAAAAAGACAAAATCCGGACAAACTCGAGGCACGATCCGTTCTTTGCAAGTTTGTAGGATATCCAAAGAATTCTCAAGGATATATTTTCTATCACGCTGAGGAACAAAAAGTGTTTGTTTCTCAATATGCCACCTTTTTAGAAAAGGAATTTCTTGCAAAAGAAATTAGTGGCAAAGAGGTAGAGCGGGAAGAGGTTCCAGCACCACAGACTACAACTGATGATTTATTGGAACCAGAGGATTCAGTAGTACCCGACGAACCCCAGCCTCTCCGCCTATCTAGTAGGATTTCTCGTCCACCTGAGAGATACTATGGTTTTCTCATTGATGGTGGAAGCGAGGACTGCATCATGGATGATGATGAACCGACTAGTTTCGAGCAGGCCATCACGAGTGGTGACTCTGTGAAATGGCTGGATGCAATGCGATCTGAGATGGAATCCATGTACACCAACAAAGTATGGACTTTGGAAAATGCTCCTGAAGGGGTAAAACCCATTGGGAGCAAGTGGATCTTTAAAAAGAAATTTGGTGTAGATAGAAAAGTTGAGACTTTCAAAGCTAGACTTGTAGAAAAAGGTTTTCGTCAAAGACCAGGTGTGGACTATGACGAAACCTTTTCTCCAGTGGCTATTCTTAAGTCCATCCGGGTCTTACTCGCCATTGCTGCATACCATGACTACGAAATCTGGCAAATGGATGTTAAGACCGCCTTTCTAAACGGTGATTTAGAAGAGTGCGTGTACATGACTCAGCCAGAGGGCTTCGTAGATAGTGGGAGCAGCGGAAAGGTGTGCAAGCTGCTTAAATCCATTTATGGGTTAAAGCAAGTATCGCGGAGTTGGAACATCTGTTTTGATGTTGTAGTCAAAGAGTTTGACTTCATCAAAAATATAGATGAACCTTGTATCTATAAGAAGGTAGCAGAGGGTAAGGTTGTCTTCCTCGTATTGTACGTGGATGACATACTCTTGATAGGAAATGATATTCCTATGCTGCAATCAGTCAAGCTCTTCTTATCACAGAGATTCTCAATGAAAGATCTAGGTGATGCCTCCTGCATATTGGGAATCATGATCTATAGAGATAGATCTAAACGGATACTGGGATTGTCCCAATCCAGGTACATTGACACCATACTAAAGAGGTTTAGTATGGAAGAATCCAAGCGTGGGAACCAACCCACGATCTCTGGACTCACTCTCTCCAAAGAGATGTCTCCCAAGACTGATTTGGAGAGAGCTCGCATGCAAGGGATACCCTATGCTTCGGCAGTAGGCTCTATCATGTATGCGATGCTATGTACCAGACCCGATGTAGCATACTCACTAAGTGTAGTGAGTCGGTATCAAGCAGATCCTGGAGAGAGTCACTGGACAGCTGTAAAGAACATTCTCAAGTACTTACGAAGGACTAAGGAGATGTTCTTGGTGTATGGTAATGAAGAACTCCAGGTGGAGTCCTTTACCGATTCCAGCTTCCAAAGTGATAAGGACGACTCTAAGTCGCACTCAGGATTTGTCTTTACCCTCAATGGAGGGGCGGTATGTTGGAAGAGTTCCAAACAGGATACCGTTGCAGACTCGACGATGGAGGCTGAATACATTGCTGCCAACGATGCTGCCAAAGAGGCTGTCTGGATCAAGAAGTTCATTAGTGAACTTGGTGTGGTTCCATCCATTGAGCATCCAATACCTCTGTATTGCGATAACAATGGAGCTGTGGCTTTGGCCAAGGAACCCAGGTCCCATCAGAAGTCCAGACATATTCTGAGGCGGTATCACCTGATCAGGGAGATAGTTGATCGCCGGGAGATCGAGGTCAGGAGAGTAGATTCGAAGGACAACACTGCGGATCCATTCACGAAGGCTATTCCCCAGATACAGTTTGAGAGATTATTCAGGATGCTAGGTATGCGATACTACAGCAGCTGGCCTTAGTGCAAGTAGGAGATTGTTAGTTATGTATATGCCCTAGAGGCCATTGTTGTACATATGATGTATATTAAATGGATGCTTGGTTATATATAGAGATGACTTTCTTGCTCGTCATGATAGTATGCTATTTGGTTTCACTTTATCTTAACATGTTGACTTGTATTGGTTTACTGTTTTACTCTCACATGTTGATAAAGCCCTTAGGATCTGTACTCGACTACTGGGACTATGATGAGATCATACTAGTGGGGCCACGGTAGTCGATGAGTACATCCGATAACTGTTCCTAGTCAAGGGTATATCGAGACAAGGCATCGATACACCATAGTAGACTAGCGTATACGCATCTTGACCCATATGATGGGCGATGGATGATCCCATATCCATCGGTGTTTGACATCAGAGATGGTGTACGGGTGCTCAGTGGAGACTGGGTACACTGGACGGACTCGCCGAGAACTCCCAGATGGTGATATACCACACGTCAGATGGCAGTTCTCCGGTGACACTGGTACAGGGTAGTCTGTAGACCCGAGATCGTCATAGAGTCTTGTGTGATTCCCACTGTGCTTTGATTTCCACCTTACCACGTCCAAGAGGGCGTGCAAAACGGTGGCTTTTAGGTACAGTCCCGAATCACATGGAGCCAATGAGCGATAGGAGGGGATTCGTCTCTCCCGGTATAGGGAGTTGATGTTGTGCTGTGTTCGATTGGTTATAACTGGAAGTCCCTGGCCAGGGCTGATATAGAGATTTTACTGGTAAGTGTTACTAGTAGTTTCTCGACCCGTTATGAGCCATACATCGACACGACTTATCGGTTACTGGGGTCTGACGTATACCACCCCTAGACTTGATATACGACATATCAGACGAACAGACCGGACTGTACGGGAGTGTTACTGATCGGATTCACAGGAGAACGCACAGGCTAGCTTGTTGATCTTCTGATCGCTTAATACCTGGGCGGCTGTTACGTTTAGCTGACCGCTTGCAGCTTGTGGGTGTTTGATATGATCATCACCTGCTACCGGCGTATTGACGATTCTTTAGAGTCCTACACAGAGGTTTCTTGGCTCAGGCGAAATGGAGTAGAGACACATATGTGATATGTGCAGGACCGAGAATAATGCGATATGGGATACCGTATTATATTCTCGTGATATTTAGATATGAACCGGGACATCGGATCAAGTGTTGATTCGATGAATCGGTACATGATATATTAGTCGGTAATATTCGATATAGCCGAATCATCGATTCAAGTGTTGATTCGATGATTTAATGTATAATAATATATATGATATATTGTATTACATTATCTAATATTGGCTCGCTTTATTATTTCATTTTCTCAGTGGATGATACATTGATATATATGCGATATATGTTAATTGTATTATTTTCTTTTGTTGCAAATATATAATATATATGTGATATATATTATTGTGACATGATATGATTAATTGTTAAACATGTTTAAGGATGATTAATTGAGGTTAGGGTTTGATTTGGGTTAGATGTTTCATGCATCTTCTAGAAGCTTTTTCTTTTGTCATTCTTAAGATATTTAGGATGACACTTTCTTTAACTCAACCAAACCCTAACTCTAGTTATTTCTCTACAAAATCTTGACCACTCATCCTTGACCATGGTTTGCAATTCAATCATATGGTTTATATTCTATTCATCACAAAAGGATTATGATTATTCTTATTAGCTTTTCCATTATCATCTTCTTCTTCTCTCTTGAGAAAAGCTTGCTAGAAAATCCTTAAGTGATGAAATAATATGAGAAAATGATATAAAAAGAAAGCAAAATTACTACTCTCTCATCCTCATCTCATCTAGCCCATGAGATTAGTGTGTTCATCTCTTTAGAGTGAGAAAGCTTGAGCCGTAGCAACTTCAAGGTAGATCATCGGAGATTTGGAATACTTCGAGCTAGCATGGATCGTTTGAGTCGTGGAGCCTCTCATGAGTCCGGGAGATCGTGGATCGCGGCAAAGGGACTTCTACTCGGAGCTTGTGAAGTGAAGGAGCGGACTACAAAGGTTGTAATCCCTCACACTTAGATAAAAAGTTATCTTCTTGCATGTTAAACCCTAATAATCTAGCAAAGATCCCGGCTTTGGGTTGTTCGGCACGTCTAAAATTTAATCCGGGCATGTTTGATGCCTTATGAACCTTCACAAGAGTGCCCTGGAACCCTACAGATCCGCCGTGTTATCCTTCGCGTCAACTCTCCTTACCTTGATCCCTTGGAGATCAACCATCTCCCTGATCAAGTGATACTGTCCTCAGAATATGTCTGGATCGCTGATTGGACCGGCGTTCCTTGGACAAAGCCACAACTCCATTGTTGTCTCAATAATAGTTATTGGACGCTCAATGATATTAACCATGTTCATCTCATGAACAAGAATTATCCAGACATCCACTTTGGTAGAATCGTTGGTAGCGATGTATTCATCCTTTATCGTCTAGTATGCCACGGTATCTAGCTTGGAACTCTTCCAATATACCGTCCCTCCACTGAGGGTAAAGACAATGCCCATGACTGACTTTCAGTCGTCCTTATCACTTTGGGAGCTGGAACCAAGAACATTCATTTAGTGCTTCTCAAGTACTTAAGAATGTCCTCCACAGCTGTCCAGTGATTCTCCCAAGATCCGATTGATTCCTGATCACAACACCTAGTGAGTCATCTACATCTGGTCTGGTACATAATATCGCATACATGATAAAACCTACTGCCGAAGCATAGGGTATCCCTTGCACGCGAGCTCTCTCCAAATCAGTATTGGAAGACATCCTTTTGGAGAGAGCGATTCCTGAGTAAGTGGGCGAACCACCACGCTTAGAATCTTCCATACTAAACCCTTTAGTATGGTGTTAATGTACCTAGATTTGGGACACTCCCAACATCCACTTAGATTTATCATTATAGATCATTATCCACAAGATATAGTAGGTATCATCCAGATCTTCCATGAAGAATCATCGTGATAAGAGGAGCTTGACCGATTGTAGCATAGTAAACCATTTCCTATCAAGAGTATGTCATCTATGTACAATACGTTTAAGACAACCTTACTCTCTACAACCTTCTTGTATATATAAGGTTCATCTACCTTTTTTGATGAAGTCAAACACTTTGACTGCCACATCAAAACAGATGATCCAACTCCGCGATGTCTTCTTTAATCATGATGGACTTAAGCATAGCTTTGAAAGTCTCAACTTTTCCATCTACACCAAGAATCTTCTCAAGATCCACTTGCTCCCGATGGGTTTTACCCCTTCAGGTGCAACATTCAAAGTCATACTTTGTTGGTGTACATGGATTCCATCTCTGATTGCATAGCATCCAGCCATTTCACAGAGTCCCCACTCGTGATGGCCTGCCAAAACCTAGTTGGGTCATCATCTACCATGATGCAATCCTCGCTCCCACCGTCACCGAAGAAACCGTAGTATCTCTAAGGTGGATGAGGAACCCTACCAGATTCGCGGAGAGGCCGAGGTTCGTTGGAAACTATTGAATCATTTGGTTTCACCAAATCATCAGCTGTTAGTTTGTCCAGCTGGAACTCTTCCAGTTCTACCTCATGACCACTAATTTCTTCATAAGAAATTCCTTTTCTAAAATGGTGGCATGCTGAGAAACAAAACAGCGTTTTCTCCTCAGTTGGGTAGAAGATATACCCTCGCATATGTTTGGGATATCTAACAAATTTATACAGAACTGACCATGCCTCGAGCTTGTCCGGATTTTGCTTTTCAACATAGCCCGGACAACCCTATATCTTAACTCGTTTAAGACATGGTCTCTTCCCATTCCATATCTCATATGGAATGGTAGGCACTGATTTGGATGGAACCCC
Source organism: Agapanthus africanus (assembly GCA_030015575.1). Lineage (NCBI taxonomy): Eukaryota > Viridiplantae > Streptophyta > Magnoliopsida > Asparagales > Amaryllidaceae > Agapanthus > Agapanthus africanus. The sequence goes on from JASDDO010000012.1 coordinate 362,058,007, forward strand.
ATTCAATAGGTATGCAACTTCTCATGTGCATAACTCTAAAAGAAAACAGGTAACTCAGCATTACTCATCATAGAGCGCGCCATATCTCATAGGGTGCGATGCCTCCGCCCAGATACACCGTTGTGCTATGGTGTACTCGAAGAAGTAAGCTAAGAGGGAATCACATTCTCTTTTCATAAAATCCAGGAACTCCATGCGCAAGTATTCTCCTCCTCGATCACATCGAAGGACTTTAACACTTCTACCCGTATGGTTCTTAACTTCAAGCTTATATTCCTTGAATTTCTCAAAAATTTCAGACTTGCGTTTCAACAGAAACATATATCCGAATCTTGAGATATGATCAGTGAATATAATGAAGTACGAAGAACCAACCATGGCATTTGTAGACATAGGACCATATACATCATCATGTATCTATCCCAAGAGTTCAATAACTCTTTCTCTGTTTCCATTAAACGAAGTTTTGGTCATTGTACATTTGAGACAAGACTGGCAAGTATCATAAGATGAAAATTCCAACAGATTCAAATATCCATCCTTATGTAACTTAGCTGGTCATGTCGCATAGATATGACCTAGTCTACAATACCACAAGAAGGATTCTGTAACATTTCAGAAAATATAAAATATTATTTTTGGAATTTAATATTAAAATAATATATTTCGCGAAAACAACCCGATTTGCGAAATTGGGGTTTTCGTAAAAGGGTATAAATATATACCAATAATTGTGAAATAATTGGGGATTAAAATGAATTATACATTTAAAAATATATTTATCGGATTTGGCATTTTTATAAATTATTATATGCAGTTTGGATAAAAATTGATTAGTGCACTACTAATCGCGATTAAGCCAAATCCGTATTTCTACAGTTTCCCATGGTTAGTACACCATGACATGTTACATTTTAGTTACATGTTGTTTTAATTGTGTTTGGTGTTATTTGTGAGAAGGGAAAAGAAAAGAAAAAGAGAAAAGGGGTTAAAAAGGGAATTATTGGAGAGAGGGTGTGACGTGGCATGAGTGTGAGAGGGTGAGAATAAGGAAGAGAGAGAGGGGGATGCCCATTCATTTCCTCCTATTTGTTTCTTCATCTCCTTCTTCTTCCTCATCTCTCTCCACCTTCACACCCAAACTTCATCTCAATTTCATTCCCAAAACCCTAAACCCCTTTCATTAATGATGATCCCCTCCCCATCCTCAACACATTGGACCAATCAAAGTTGGATTTTGAAGACTTTGGGAAGCTAGGGTTTTTCTTGAGTTGCATAAATGAGGTATAATTCCTTTCATTTAGTTAGTTTTAAGTTTCTTTGTATCCCAATTTAGTTTAGAGTTAAACTTGTTAGATTATTGATGTTTGGAAAATTTCAAGAGAAGGGTTTGGGTGATTGTGTGGATTTGTGATATTAGTGGTTGTTTACAAGACCCTTAGTGCTGTTTTACTGGCCAAGACCTGGTTTAGAAACCAAAACACGGAGTTAGGAAATTATCCATGTCGGTTTTGTGACATTTAGTGGCCTACAGGGAATCTGGAGCAACCTGGGGTAATTCTGAGAAAAAAAAACAATACCAGGGACCTATCTAAGACACTAGGAGACCACCATGCGAAGATGAACCACAACGAAGTAGATTGGGCCAAGCTGGCCGGATTTGGGGGCAATGTGGCCGGTCTCGGTGTGGGCATTTGGGTCTAGGTTTGGTGTGTAGCTCAGTTACTTCATATACAACCCCACTGCATTGTTTGTTTAGGCTCTTTTCACCTGACTAAAAATCTGGGAGTGAATTCTTGAGTTGCTGCTTTGGTGCCGGTTTTTGTTTTCCGTATTTTGGAATTCTTGGTTTTAGTATTTGGATTTGTATTTGGTTGTTGGGCGTTTCTACGTCAACAACAAGGGTTGTTTGATTGTTTTGAATGGTAGGCTATAGGTTCTAACCTATGAGCGCACCGTGTGCCGTATTGGTTTTCCGGACTTGATGTTAATAGTGATTGTGATTGTGTATTTATTGTAGGTACCTTCGCGTGGATTCCGAGATGACGGAGCACGGCGTCATCGACTTCGGCAAGCAAGGATCAAGGTGAGTAGATCTATATCTATGGGGGAAGTTGGGTGGATGGTGTATAGCGCCCCCGAAAATTATAAATAGAAACCGATCTATAAGATATAGTTGTAGAAACCTAGATTTTAAAACTAGGGATATTGTTAAAAAGATAGTTAGAGATGATATGAGTGATTGAATATATATATTGAGATATGAGATGAAAGCTTTAGGGATATGCTAAGTGAATGTGAATCACGACTTATAGATATATAGTTGCACTAGATAGGTATGAGTTTTAGAGTAGCTTAACATTTGATGTATAAGGTAGAAGGTATATATAAAATTGACTTGATGTAAGATGACTTAATGCGATGAAAAGGATATACGATGTGATATGATGACTTAATTGATATGTTGATATACGGATGCTAGTCGATATAAGATGATTGATTCCCTTGAAGGTTCCCAAATATATGTTTGTTATGGATGTGACCTGGGATATAGGTATATAGATATATATGATGTTGTGAATCATGAGTGATATGTCGTATGAGATGTTAGGTCTGTACCCTCATTGTCATATATGTTATTAGGATCCCAAATTGTTTAATGACGTCGTACGATGATTTACCGTACGTGATGAGTTTATTGATGATTGATCCATACCCTTGACTAGAGGATGCCGTACGATGGTTTATACCGTACGTGATGTTGTGAGGCTGGATGCCAATTAATAGGTTCACCGACTCGGTCATGTTAGATACGTATACCTTATAGCATTTAGCTGACGATGTACTTTGTGTTACGTTCATGTCATTCTCATTGCGCGTGGGATTCGTATTCCATTTTAGCTTTTATCTGGTTTTAATACGCAATACGATACTTTGACGTGTCGGTACCCCATGAAGGCTTCGGGACGACAAGCAATGCGCGTGGTGACGTCGACAAATGAAGACGCAAGGTGAGTAGATTATATCTACTGGGGGAAGTCGGGTGGATGGCGATAGCACCCCCGCAGTTCGTAGTTGATTTACTATATATATGTATGATAGTTATAGCGTGTTGTGGATATTGTGTTAGGTGTATTATGGATAGTTTAGGGTTAGAAGCAACTAGTGTAGTTCATAGTCGCGAACCCTAGAATGGATTTACACCTACACGTACACCCATGCACATTCATTATACTTGCACTGTGTTTGATGATATTGGACGATATTAGAGGCGAGTCGATGATTTTGGGCATTGTGCCGTGAGATCGGTGATTTGATATGATTCGTATGTGGGATACGACATGTGATCTCTAGCGGGCCTTAGAACGTGTGTTTACACACACAGTTATATTGATGGTATCAGTTGTACTAGACTTAGATTAGTACCCCAGATTATGTGCTATGATGATGAGGATACCAATTAAGTGATGAGCTGATTGTGATAATTGAACCGTACCCAGCTATTGGGATGCCGTACGACGATTTACCGTACGGGCTTTATATTAATGATAGATCTGCACTCATGACTGAGGATTGTCATATGATATACTGTATTGTACGCGATACTATTGAGGCGGGATCACCGACTATTATATGTATATATATTTATATCGACTCAGATTTAGGTGGATTCCATACCCCTCCCAGTTGACTTGATACTTAGATCTGTAGTTTGCATAGTAGATGTTAGACTAGACCCAAGTCATACCTATTTCAACAACTAACGAATCGGGAGTATCTTAAAAACACTGTAGCCCTTATTTTACAAAAACCCCGATTTGTCTTATTTCAAATGGCAAGCTGCATTATTATTCATTTACCATTTATTCTACGGCTCGCATTGCATTGCATGGTTATATGTTATTGATTCATACTCCTTTTGTGCATATGCCTTTACATAGTTCCATGCTCATATTAGTGTTTCATGTTGCATGTATTATAATTCATGGATTTCGCACTGTGATATGGTGGCATATGATGATTCTGGATTGTTTTACTTCTGAGTATATATATATATATATTGGTGGTATGGGATGCCGATATATATATACACCTACTTAGTATATCATCATGATGATCTATACAAAATTATATATGCATTTCGATATATGAGAGTGGGGGCTGACCCGGACTGACGGATGCCCGATATATGAGAGTGGAGGCTGACCCGGACTGACGGATGCCCGATATATGAGAGTGGGGGCTGACCCGGACTGACGGATGCCCGATATATGAGAGTGGGGGCTGACCCGGACTGACGGGTGCCCGATATATGAGAGTGGGGGCAGACCCGGACTGACGGATGCCCGATATATGAGAGTGGGGGCTGACCCGGACTGAAGGATGCCCGATATATGAGAGTAGGGGCTGACCCAGACTGACGAATGCCCGATACATGAAAGGAGCCTATGTGCTCGATATGAAAGGAGCCTTTATGGTCGATGGCATATTATATCTCCCCTACCCCACATTTATTTTATATGCATCGCGTCATGTATTAGCAGTACCTGATAGAGTACCTTCATGTATGTTGCATACATATCGGATACATGATATATGGGATTTACTTGATATTGAGATATATATTTATGTCGATGCTCGACACCGATTTTCTGATGACTTCATTCGTGATACCTTCTGCTTCATTTTACCGCATACATAATCATATTTATGATATGTTATTACGTGTAACGTTTCAGAAAATATAAAATATTATTTTTGGAATTTAATATTAAAATAATGTTTTTCCCGAAAACTGCCGATTTGCGAAATTGGGGTTTTCGGAAAAAGGTATAAATATATAACAATAATTATGAAATAAATGGAAATTAAAATGATTTATTCATGTAAATATATAATTAAAGGATTTGGCATTTTTAAAATTTATTTTGTGCAGTTTTGATAAAACCCGATTAGTGCACTGCTAATCGCGATTAAGCCAAATCCGCATTTCTACAGTTTTCCATGGTTAGTGCACCATGATATGTTTCATTTTGTTACATCTTTCATTTCTTTTGTGTTATGGTTTATTGGTGGAGAGAAAAGAAAAAGAAAAAGTCAAAGTCAAAGGGGACATAATGATTAGGTTAGGTGAGCTTTGGAGAGAGAAAGAGAGTGTGAATTAGTGAGAGAAGGGGGCTGCTGCCCATTCTTTTTCCCCCATCTTTTTTTTTGAAATCCTTCATCTCTACAACTCCACAACCCTCCACAAAAATCCCTAGATCTATCTCCAACCATGCCCCAAAACTCTACACTCCCTTCACAAAACTTTATCCCTTCTTCAACCTCTACACGATGGACCGAGCAAAATGGGATTTTGACGACGTTGGGAAGTTAGTGCTGCCTAGAGTGGACTAGATGAGGTATAATTTCTTCCCTTTAAATTAGTTTTGTGAGATATCATGTTTAGATGTCGTTTTGTGAAGATTAGTGGACATTGGGAAACCCTAGTGAATGTTTGAGTGTTGGATTGAATTGGGTGATACCTAGTAGCTGTTAACTGAACTTAGGTGTTGTTTAGTGATCTGGACCAGACACTAGAAACCCCAAAACACGGATTTAGAAACCCGACATCGGATAAATGTGTGATCTGTGAAGGTATTTTGGAATCTGGAGCAACCCGGGGACACTAGAAATTATTTTGGAATTACTGGGAGTCGTGCAGGCACCTAGGAAGCTACCACTGAGACCCGAGCCCCTAATTCAAACCTACAGCCACAGATTTAATCATTCTGGCCGCAATTTGCGGCCAGAGTAGGATGGAATGGTTCCAGATTTGGTCCATGGCTCCTTTTGCACTAAATTAGACCCCTCCTATATGTAGTTTTGGCTAATTGTCATCTGGGGAAAATCTGGGAGCATTTTGATGTGTTTTAGGTGATGTTTTCCATATTTTTAAATGCACTTTCTTGATATTTGGATTTGTATTTAGTTGTCGGGTGTTCGTACATCGACAACAGGGGTTGTTTGATTGATTTGCACGGTTAGGCCATAGGTTCTAACCTGTGAGCACACTGTGCGCTGTATCGGTTTTCTGCGTCGATTTTAATACGTATTGCGATTGGTTAATATTGTAGGTACCCTCGCATGGATTCTGAGGCGAAGAAGCATGGCGTCATCGATTTGGGCGAGCGAAGACAGGTGAGTAGATCTATATCTACCGGGGAAGTCGGGTGGATGGTGTATAGCACCCCTGCAAACTTCTGATGGAAACCGATTTATAGAGTATGGTTAGGAAACCTAGATTAGGAAACCAGGGTTAGAATATAGATAGCTATGTAGTCACATTAGAAACTAGAGGTTAGTTAAGTGTGATATGCTACTACTACCCTAGGATGATGTTTAGCGATATTACCGCTTAGGGTTCTGTAGGACTAGATAGTCGATGTAGATGCGTCATCCGAACCATACCTTTTTCTAAACTAAAGAATCGTATGTATCTTTTAAATGTATAACTTGAGGGATGTTACGGATTTTCAAATGATATCTTTTCTTTAAAAGTACTGTAACCCATGTTTCCAAAACTATGATTCACTTCTTTAAAAATCTGATTGTATGGTTCGGAAGTGTTTGTTAGTTTAGATTCTTATACAGAGTAAAGATAGCATGTTTATGTAAATTCGACATGATATGAGATATAAATGCGATGAAAGAATACAAGACGAATCTGATGATATGATGAGATGATGATATGATGTGATGGTATACGGATGCGAGTCGATCGAGATGATTTATACCCTGCCGGTCCCCTGATATGAGATTATTGCAGATGCGACCCGGGACATAGGTATATAGGGTTATATATATATATATATATAATGTTGTGAATCATGGATGATAGGCCGTATGTGATATTAGGCCGTACCCTCATTTGTCTTATAGGATGATAGGATCCCTATTAGCTTAATGCTGCCGCACGATGATATTCCGTGCGTGATGAGTTGACTTTATGATTGATCCTTACCCTTGACTAGAGATTGTTGTATGATGGATTATACCGTACGCGATGTTTTTGGGCTAGATGTCGATTGATAGATTCACCGACTCGGACATATGATAGTTATGTATACCTTATAGCTGTTAGCTGATGATTTACTTGCTGCATTCATGATATTATTATTGCATCGCATATACCTGTGATAGTACACCTGCACCATTATCGATGATGCGTAAGTTACACGTACACATATTTGCCGCTCACACACTTCATCAGCGATAATTGCCATGTCACTACACAGTAGAGTTGTTGCATCATGACATATACATAGATACATTCATACTTGCGGATATACACATTCGTATATCCATATTGGTGTACATATACCTTGATACTCCCATACTTGTGCACATACACATTGTATATTCATATTTGTGCACACATACATGGTACATCTATACTTGTGCATATTCATATTGTACCTATATAGATAACGGGTTTTATTGGGAAATTGGGAACCGCAGTCATATTTTAAAAACTGGAATCATTTTAAAAGAGCGGTTTTCCCCTTAATATGTCATATCACTATTCCATATTGCATGATACACGGATATGCGCGCATTTCTTTTTACATGTCGCATACATCATGCTCTATTATTTTACGCATTGAGATATGTTGTTTTCATGAGATTTCTGGTTTTGAGAACCATGGATATTTCAAATGAGATTATGTGTTGTTTTAAAAACCCGGTTTCTCTTGATATGATATTTCAGTGCGTCCACCATGTGTTTTCTCGGTTCTGAGAGTGGCATGTGAAACCCGATTCGAGGAGTGGTAGGCACCGTCTGCGGGTACATGGTGGACCCGGTGAGGTACCCCGGGGCAAGAAGACTCGTATATGTTAGACGGTGAGCCCGACAGGGGGAGCACTACCTACCGGTGATAGTATGTAGACTCGGTGGTTATCCGGAGGATACCGACCGGAGTAGCGAGATGGATATGAGGGCCGACCAGGGAGTGCGGCACCTGAGGGCCGATCTGAGGATGCGGCGCCTGAGATATATGAGGATTTACGTGCCGATGCTTGGCATGGTTTTCACGATGTTTTCGAGTGTCGATGCTAGGCACTCAGGTTCCATGATTTGATGTGTCGGGAGGGACACCGTTGATATATATATCCTCATACTTTCATGCGCACTCATTTATGATATTTACATGCATGATATTGTTGCGTCAGTGGTTGACGCGTGGATTAGATCCACATACATACATACATACATACACCAATGTTACTATGGGAGATTATACACATGCTTATAGACATTGATTCATGGGTGGACGAGGTCCACATATCTGCATACCTTGATTATGGTTGGACGATACCCATATACATGCATTGATTATTACTGTTGGATGTTATTCGCATGCAAATAGGTAGTGACGACCTTGTTGGCACATATACGACCCGGTCACCCTAGATATCATAGTATTACCTGTATGATATAGTTGACCTAGGAGTCGTTGTTTATTCGATTTCTACATGTAGATATATTTCTATTCACGAGTTGGCAACTCACCCCCATTGTGTCACAGTTCTTGCAGGTTGACCGCTTGGATCAGTAGCGGCTTCGCCGGCATACAGTTCCATTCGGGTGTTTGGCATTGGTAGATGGGGCATTTTTATCGTACCCACTCTTGTATTATATTTCATATTGTATCTAGTTAACTCCATCAATCAATCAAAATTAGAATTTGTATAAGTAATGAGACTTAGCGAGACTTATAGTTGCGAGATTTGAGCGATGGGTTTTACATTCACTTTTGGGGTTATATTTGCTCATTTCTTTATCTTTTGTGGTGAACTTCGCCGTTGGGCGTCGTATACTTATTTATATTGTTTTGCGTGGTTGTGATCCGCCGTTTGGCGAAGAGCTAGCTCCCGCTTGGGGATGCCATTATTCTTGTTATGTATTGTGCTTTTGGATCAAAATATACAAAGGAGGTGCTGCCAATTTTTTTTCAAAAGACGAAACATGTTTTTCAAACTAGAAAATTTCATTTGCATCATTCAATGTTTCTTTCTATGCATTAAGCACACTTGATTTTATTATACCTTTATTTCAAAAACTCCACCTCCTTTATTTTCTTAAAAAGTTTTAGATTTCTGGGTTTCAGCTTACTTGAATTCCGTTACGCCTTTAGACGTGGCGTGATTCAAGTGCTGGTCACGAGCTAATATTTCGGGTCGTGACATTACGAGAGGCACTGGAACGAGTACTTGACACTATACTTATGTTCAGATGTTACATTGCCACTTTACCATGCTTCAGACTTATTCATTTGAGGTTTATATTATACTGATTGTATTGACCTAGAATTATGTCTCGCTTTCGATTTCTGCTTGTAGATATTTTCTATTCACGAGTTGGTAACTCACCCCCGTTGTGCCACAGTTCTTGCAGGTTTGCCGTACAGGTTCCATAGCGGCATTTCTGGCACACTGCTTTCCTTTGCGGGTGATTTGCTTAGTAAGTGGGTTCTTTGTATCAGAACCGCCATTGTACATGTATTATTCATTGTATCTAGAAACCCATCAACCAAAACTTGTATATTGTTTCAGACTTAGACACTAGTGATGTATTATTTCGACCTTAGAGTCGCGCTCTGTAGTATTACGATTTTCTTGCTTATTGGAGATTCTCTTGGGTTTTGATCCTCGCCCTTCGGCGTTGTATATTATATTGCTTGCGTGGGTTATGCTCTTTGTTATGCGTAGTAAGTGTTTGATAAAATGCCTAAATGGTTTTAGATTTCTGGGCTTTTGGCTTACTTAGAGCAGATGGGGTCCTATAGACTTCGTATGGTTCAAGGACCAGTCACGTGCTCTTTCGGGTCGTGACAATTAGAAACCAAAACACAGACTTAGGAAATTACCCATGTCTGTTTTGTGACATTTAGTGGCCTACAGGGAATCTGGAGCAACTTGGGGTACTTTTGAGAAAAACAAACAATACCAGGGACCTATTTAAGACACTAAGAGACCACCCTGCAAAGACGAACCCCAACGGAGCAGATTGGGCCGAGGCGGATGGATTTGGGGGCAATGTGGCCAGCCTCAGTGTAGGCATTTGGGTCTAGTTTTTGTCTGTAGCTCAGTTACTTCATATACAACCCCACTGCATTGTTTGTTTAGACTCTTTTCACCAGACTAAAAATCTGGGAGTGAATTCTTGACTTGCTGCTTTGGTGTCGGGTTATGTTTTCCGTATTTTGGAATTCTTGGTTTTATTATTTGGATTTATATTTGGTTGTTGGGCGTTTGTACGTCAACAACAAGGGTTGTTTGATTGTTTTGCATGCGTAGACTATAGGTTCTAACCTATGAGCGCACCGTGTGCCGTATTTGTTTTTCGGACTTGATGTTAATAGTGATTGCGATTGTGTACTTACTGTAGGTACCTTCGCGTGGATTCCGAGATGACGGAGCATGGCATCATCGACATCGGCAAGCAAGGATCAAGGTGAGCAGATCTATATCTATGGGGGAAGTCGGATGGATGGCGTATAACACCCCCGCAAATTATAAATGGAAACCGGTCTATAGGATACAGTCGTAGAAACCTAGATTTCAAAACTAGGGATATGGTTAAAAAGATAGTTAGAGATGATATGAGTGATTGAATATATATATTGAGATATGAGATGAAAGATTTAGGGATATGCAAAGTGAATGTGAATCACGACTTATAGATATGTAGTTGCACTAGATAGGTATGAGTTTTAGAGTAGCTTAACATTTGATGTATAAGGTAGAAGGTATATATAAAATTGACTTGATATAAGATGACTTAATACGTTGAAAAGGATATACGATGTGATATGATGACTTAATTGATATGTGTAGGGTTGCTAGGCACGCGCACAAGGGTCTACGAGGCATCAACCATGCCCGATTAAAAATTTAGCCGTGCCGAACAACCCGAATACGGAACTTTAAACTAGAGATTAGGCGAAAAACAACATGCTAAACACTTTAACACTAAGTGAGAGGGATTACAACCTTTGTAGATCCGGTCCTTCACTTCATATGCTCCGTGTTATGGTCCCTTCGCTGCGATCATCGGGATCCGGACTCTCGAGAGGTTCCACGAAGAGAAAGACGCAACCTTTGCTTCCGATCTTCGATACTAAGATGATCTACATTGAAGTTTCTTTAACACAAGCTAACACTCATGAAATGATGTGAACACCCTTATCTAAATGGCAAGGGAGGATGAGGATGATGAAGTAGGAATTTTGCTCTCTTTATTTATCTTTTTCTCATATTTATTCATCACCTTTTGAAAAACAAGTAAGCTTTTTCATGAAAGAATTGAAGGAAGAAGATGAACAATATTGATAATCCTTTTGTGATGAATAGGAAAAGGAGATAATGATCAATTATGCAACCATGGTTCACTTAACCATTGTAGAGAATTAACCAAGGGTTAGGGTTTGGGTTGAGTTAAGAATGAGTCACACACAAATATCTTTCACAAAACAAAAAGAAAACCTTCTAGAAACATCTAGAAAGTTTAACCCTAATCCAAACCCTAATCATGTTTAAACTCCACTAAATAAGTTGTATTATTTATCATATCATGTCACAATATTATATATCACATATATAATATTTATCGTAACAAAATAAAATAATACAATTAACATATATCGCATTTATATCAATGTATTACTCGAGTGAGAAAAAGAATCTTTTAGTGAGCAAATATTAGTTAATGTAATTTAATATATCATATATATTATTATACATTAAATTATCGAATCAACACTTGATCCGACAATCTGGCTATATCGCATATAACCGACTAATATTTATCCGTAACGGTTCATCAAATCAACACTTGATCCGATGACCCGGCTGATATCAAATATCGTGAGAATAGAATACGGTATCACATATCGTATTATCCTCGGTCCCGCACATATCACATATATGCTCCTACTCCGTTTTTCCTGAGCTAAGAAACCTCTGTGTAGGATTCTAAAGAATCGCCAATACGCCGGCAGTAGGTGATGATCATATCAAACACCCACAAGCTGCAAGCGGTCAGCTAAACGTAACAGCTACCCAGGTATTGAGCGCTCAGAATATCAACAAGCAAGCCTGTACATTCTCCTGTGAATCCAAACAGTAACACTCCCGTACAGTCCGGTCTCGTCGTCTGATATATCGCATATCTCGCCTAGGGGTGGTAAACGTCAGACCCCAGTAGCTTGATAAGTCGTGTCGATATGAGGTCTATAACAGTTCGAGAAACTACTGATAACACTTACCAGTAAATCTCAGCAACCCTGGCCAGGGATTTCCGGTTATAGCCAATCGAACACAGCACAACATCAACTCCCTATACCGGGAGAGACGAATCCCCTCCTATCGCTCATTGCCTCCATGTGATTCGGGACTGTACCCAAAAGCCTCCTTTTTGCACGCCCTCTTGGACGTGGTATGATGGAAATCAAAGCACAGTGGGAATCACACAAGACTCTATGACAATCTCGGGTCGACAGACTACTCTGTACCAGTGTCACCGGAGAACTGCCATCTGACGTATGGTATAATACCATCTGGGCGTTCTCGGCGAGTCCGTCCAGTGTACCCAGTCTCTACTGAGCACCCGTACACCATCCTTGATGTCAAACACCGATGGATATGGGATCATCCATCGCCCATCATATGGGTCAAGATGCGTATACGCTAGTCTACTCTGGTGTATCGATGCCCTGTCTCGATACACCCTCGATTAGGAACAGTTATAGGATGTACTCATCGACTACCGTGGCCCCACTAGTATGATCTCATCATAGTCCCAGTAGTCGAGTACATATCCTAAGGGCTTTATCAACATGTAATAGAGAGACAATCTGAGTACATGTTAAGATAAAGTACAACCAGATAGCATACTATCATGTCGAGCAAGAAAGTCCTCCCTATATATGTCCTAGCATCCACCACAATATACATCGTATGTACAGTAATGGACTCTAGGGCATACATATAACTAACAATCTCCCACTTGCACTAGGGCCATCTGTTATGGTATCGCATACCCAACATTTAGCTGCGGTTGAAGTATCTCATACTCAACCATCCCGTAAAAGTCTCTACTGGGAAAAAGGTCTTTGTGAATGGATCCGCGCTGTCGTCCTCTGTGTCTACTCTCCTAACCTCGATCTCCCTGGAGATCAACCATCTCCATGATCAGGTGATACTGCCTAAGAATTATATCTGGATTTCTGATGGGACGGTAGTTCCTTGGCTAAAGCCATAACTCCTTTGTCACACAATGGTAGGAACGAAGTTCATCTCATGAACTTATATATATCTAGACTGCCTCTTTGGTAGCATCCTTGGTAACGATGTATCTTGCCTTTAATCGTCTAGTATGTCACGGTATATAGCTTGGAACTCTTCCAATATACCGTCCCTCCACTGAGGGTATAGACAAGCCTGCGACTGACATTCAGTCGTCCTTATCACCCTGGAACCTTTCCAGTGATTCTCCCCCAGGATCGATTGATACCTTCTCACTACAACTAGTGAGTATCCTAACATCCAATTAGAACTATCTCATAGATCCAAAACCCAGGATTTAGGAGGTATCAGTTTGATCCTATTTGGAGAATCCTTGTGATAAGCGGAGATTGACCGAGCGTAGCATAGGAAACTCCTTTTCCTATCAAGAGTATGTCATCCACGTACTCTACGAGGATCACCACCATACTCCCTACTACCTTTTTGTATATACAAGGTTCATCTACCATTTTGATGAAGTCAAACTCTTTGACTACCACATCAAAACAGATGTTCCAACTCTGCGATGCCTGTTTTATCATATAAAACATCTTGCACACGTTTCCGCTGCTCCCACTGTCTACGAAGCCTTCTGGTTGTGTACTTATAGACGCTGTCTTTTCTAAAACATCATTTAGAAAAGCAGTCATGACACCCAACCACCAGATAACGTAGTCATGGTATGTAGCCGTGGCAAGTAGGATCTGGATGGACTTAAGCATAGATCCTTAGAAAAGGTTTCAACATAATCCATACCTGGTCTATGATGCAAACCTTTAACAAGTCTAGCTTTGAAAGTCTCAACTTTTCCATGTACACCAAGTAATCTTCTCAAGATTTACTTTCTCCTGATGGGGATTTAACCCTTCAGATAAAGCAACCAAAGTCCATACTTTGTTGGTGTATAAGGATTCCATCTCAGATCGATAAGCACCCAGCCATTCTTACAGAGTCCCACTCCTGATGGCCAGCTCGAAACTAGTTGGGTCATCATCTCATGATGCAATCCTCGCTCCCACTGTCATAGAGAAACCAAAGTATCTCTCAGGTGGGTGAGGAACCCTACTAGATCGGCGGAGAGGCTGAGGTTCGTTGGAAACTATTGAATCCTTCGGTTCTACCAAATCATCAGCTGCAGTTTGTATAGCTGGAACCTTTCCAGTTCTACATAACAGACCTTGCCTCGAGCTTGTCCGGATTTTTCTTTTAGACATAGGCCGGACAACCCTAAATCTTAACAAGCTTAAGATATGGGCTCTTCCCTTTCCATATCACATATGAAGTGGTAGGCAACTGATTTGATTCGAACCCTATTCAATAGGTATGCAGCTTCTCAAGTGCATAACTCCCAAAAGGAAATAGGCAACTCAGTAGTACTCATCATAGAGCACACCATATCACATAGGGTGCTATTGCTCCGCCCCGATATACCATCGTGCTATGGTGTATACGGAGGAGTAATTCTGATAGAGAATCTCATTCTCCTTTAGAATAGTCCAGGATTTCCATGCTCAAGTATTCTCCTCCTCGATCACATCAGAGGACATAATACTTATACCCGTATTTTGGTTCTCTACTTCTAACTTATATTCTGTGAATATCTCAAAAGCTTCGGACTTGTGTTTCAGCAGGAACATATGTCTGAATCTTGAGAGATTATCAGAGAATGTAATGAAGTACAAAGAACCGATCTTGGCATATGTAGACAGGGGACTTTCATGCATCAGCATGTATCTTGATTAAGGCGTGATATATTCGCTACCTGGAGAGAGAGAGAAGAAAACACTCAGCGTATGCTCTTGCAAGATTAGATTGGTTATATAATATATCTAATCAGGATGTCTCCCACTGTTTTAGTCAAATCTTCCTTCAAACCCTAAAAGGAAAGACTAGCCGGGATTAATTACACGCTACAAGTTCGCCAATCTTTCAGCCAGGCCAGTGTCGGTATTTTGAGGGAGGTCCCCCGTGCTTTCGCACGAACCTAATTAAAGTAAACCTCGTTTTCCCAGGGGCGTAACCCCGTTAACACCTTTCTAGACACCTACTTGATCGGCTAATTGTAATGTGTAAAACTCTCCCAGGAGTAACTCTTACTCGCAGCAGGTATCGGGATCCAACTATCTTATAGAAGGTATGCAATCTCATTGCAAATTTCAACACTTGAAATTCCCAATATTATTTTTCCCCTAGCGTCCCATGACCTTGACGCAGGCCAACAAACCACAGTGCGCTAATCAAGTTCAACCCGTCATTTCTTGATTGAATTAAACCCACCCGCACGACCCTTGACGCAGGCCAACAAAGTCGCACGACTACCCTAACTCAATCCGCATCATATGCATAAGCAGATAAATACTAGTTAGCTACCGCACACTACGCCTTGACGCAGGCCAACAAACGTTGCACGAATACTAACTACTACTTATCTGAAATGACGGAGGGCTACGACAGGTTTTTATGAAAACCCTTTACGTAATGAACTTGATATCGTTGTAGAATCGAGTGATTTTAAATGGGGTGTTTTTGAGGCTTTTCTAGTTTTGCTAAAGGAGTCACTCCCGGTGAAGGGATCGTCGGTCCTTTCCTCGTCGAATGAGGTGCAGGATATTTCACAAATACCACTATGCAAAGCAAGAACTATAGAAGCAATCAAAAGACAAACCGAGTTTGTAGCATCTGCCAGTTATTGCTAAAGGAGTCACTCCCGGTGAAGGGATCTCGGTCCTTTCCTTATCGAATAAGGTGCTGGATGTTCTACAAGGAACACCGCTAAGCAAAGCAAGAACTAGAGCTACCAGTTTTTATAAACAAGTTTCTACAACATCTTTAGGTTTCTTTTATTTCATTAATCTCATTAATGAAGTCCCATTTTATTATGCTTCACAAGCATCACAGTTGAAACGAAATCTGCAATATAACATATATCTCATATATATAAAATATAAACATTCGTCTCAGGCAGTAATATGATCTCATCACAGAACATTGCAGCAGAAGAACATATATGAAATATTGGATATACTATGACGTCCGTGTTTTCAATACGAGCCTGTATAAAACACGGATTCCACGGTCGCGATGAATAGCCAAACCCACATCCCTAGACCCCTACGAGAGCGGCAAGTAACACTGCCAATTATAGGGTTAGGAGACCCGGTCTCGACTCCTCGAGATGGTCTCCCACTGGACCCTAGAACCCGGTTACTTGTGCTCCCCTCCTTGGGTCTACCTAATGCGGAAAAGTAAATAATATACAACGGTGACATCTTCCGCTACCTGGAAGTGCCCCAATAAAAGAATATTACATACAAATGAATTTTACATGAATGAAAAAGAAAAAACTCTCATCTCACATAAAACCCCCGGCTATTCAAACGCGACGATCCAATATAACATATCACAGCAACACATAATATCACATATCATCAACGTAAGCAAGTATGCGTATCCCGATTGTCGTTGATGTATAGCAACGAAGCCGGCGATACACCACATACTACGCTTACGGTCACAGAAAAAAAAAGTGTAAAACTACAACAGTTGGAATCCGCAATCTCCTTAGACATCGCATGCCTAACCAAATGAATTCCTTAGACATCGCATGCCTAACAATTATAAACTCCGCATTTTAGTCTCATTATCGAAAACTCTTTTCAATATCAAGTCGGGCAATTCAACAAGATTCCCGACGTCCTGATCGAATGCTCGTCGCAAACTTTAGTAGACGGCCGCACCCCCGATACCGTCGACGAAGTGCACCAAGGTGGAACACCGCTACCGCGAGCACCCGAACGGATGCTTTCGGCGACGGGGTTCTCCTACAGTCACTTGGTCGGGGCTATGGGGCGTAGCTGTCTATTAAGTTTACCCGGCGAGTATCCACGTACGCTACGTGATGGCGACGGACTTTTGATCACATCAAAATTCCGTGGCAACCGATCATCTGAGACTAAACTGCTATGTTTATAATATTCAAATTAGTTATCTCATAACTATCTGTGGATTCCAATTATTGTATCACATTCCAGATAAATAGAAAAAGTTAAACTTTCCTATCGAATCATCAAGCACCCAAGATTTCCCCAATATATCTCAACACTTGAAATCAGTTTAAAAACGTCCATCACATGCCACAGTACCAATGGTCCAGCCGTAGAAAGGTCAAGCCAACGCCTCACATGTGGCACGCCGTACTGCCCCAAACCCTAAGGTTCAAAGGGCAGTTCAAGACGGTCACATAATCGAGTTAAGGTTTGTTGTCTTCTAGAGGGTCCACCGAGTTACTTGCATGACTTAGAACATTCTTAAACACGAGGAAAAATCCAACTTTTGAAAAATTTTCCGACAGGGGAAAAAGTGAGTTATTGATATCCGTTCGAACTTTTTAACAGTTTCTAAAAGTTATCCAGACAAAACACACAGACAAAATTAGACAATCCGATCGAATAATCGAATCCCCAAAACAACCCCAGAAAAACTCAACTGTTGAGTAAAAATAAAAATTTCCAGAAGACTCGGCACATAAAGTTACTAATTACTGTGCAAAGCACATGCAGTGATTCAACACTTTGGCCGCGGAACCGCCGCACAAGCCAGGGTGGCGCCGCGGTTCCGCGGCTCTTCTGTGGAATCAATGGCACGTGCTTCACAGTAATTCATCAAATTCCCTGCAGAAATTTTTGGCAATTTTTAATGTGGAAAAATCACAGTTTTGAAAAATTTTCCAGAAAGTGGGTTTTATCGGGTTTTCCGGGTTCAATCGGACTTTAAACTTCGTCTAGACTTCGCCTAAAGCTCTAGCTTAGCTCTGATACCACTGTAGGGTTGCTAGGCACGCGCACAAGGGTCTACGAGGCATCAACCATGCCCGATTAAAAATTTAGCCGTGCCGAACAACCCGAATACGGAACATTAAACTAGAGATTAGGCGAAAAACAACATGCTAAACACTTTAACACTAAGTGAGAGGGATTACAACCTTTGTAGATCCGGTCCTTCACTTCATATGCTCCGTGTTGTGGTCCCTTCGCTGCGATCATCGGGATCCGGACTCTCGAGAGGTTCCACGAAGAGAAAGACGCAACCTTTGCTTCCGATCTTCGATACTAAGATGATCTACCTTGAAGTTTCTTTAACACAAGCTAACACTCATGAAATGATGTGAACACCCTCATCTAAATGGCAAGGGAAGATGAGGATGATGAAGTAGGAATTTTGCTCTCTTTATTTATCTTTTTCTCATATTTATTCATCACCTTTTGAAAAACAAGTAAGCTTTTTCATGAAAGAATTGAAGGAAGAAGATGAACAATATTGATAATCCTTTTGTGATGAATAGGAAAAGGAGACAATGATCAATTATGCAACCATGGTTCACTTAACCATTGTAGAGAATTAACCAAGGGTTAGGGTTTGGGTTGAGTTAAGAATGAGTCATACACAAATATCTTTCACAAAACAAAAAGAAAACCTTCTAGAAACATCTAGAAAGTTTAACCCTAATCCAAACCATAATCATGTTTAAACTCCACTAAATAAGTTGCATAATTTATCATATCATGTTACAATATTATATATCACATATATAATATTTATCGTAACAAAATAAAATAATACAATTAACATATATCGCATATATATCAATGTATTACTCGAGTGAGAAAAAGAATCTTTTAGTGAGCAAATATTAGTTAATGTAATTTAATATATCATATATATTATTATACATTAAATTATCGAATCAACACTTGATCCGACAATCCGGCTATATCGCATATAAGCGACGAATATTTATCCGTACCGGTTCATCGAATCAACACTTGATCCGATGACCCGGCTGATATCAAATATCGCGAGAATAGAATACGGTATCACATATCGCATTATCCTCGGTCCCGCACATATCACATATGTGCTCCTACTCCGTTTTGCCTGAGCCAAGAAACCTCTGTGTAGGACTCTAAAGAATCGTCAATACGCCGGCAGTAGGTGATGATCATATCAAACACCCACAAGCTGCAAGCGGTCAGCTAAACGTAACAGCTACCCAGGTATTGAGTGCTCAGAAGATCAACAAGCAAGCATGTACATTCTCCTGTGAATCCAAACAGTAACACTCCCGTACAGTCCGGTCTCGTCGTCTGATATGTCGCATATCTCGCCAAGGGGTGGTAAACGTCAGACCCCAGTAGCTCGATAAGTCGTGTCGATATGAGGTCTATAACAGTTCGAGAAACTACTGATAACACTTACCAGTAAATCTCAGCAACCCTGGCCAGGGATTTCCGGTTATAGCCAATCGAACACAGCACAACATCAACTCCCTATACCGGGAGAGACGAATCCCCTCCTATCGCTCATTGCCTCCATGTGATTCGGGACTGTACCCAAAAGCCACCTTTTTGCACGCCCTCTTGGACGTGGTATGATGGAAATCAAAGCAAGGTGGGAATCACACAAGACTCTATGACGATCTCGGGTCGACAGACAACTCTGTACCAGTGTCACCGGAGAACTGCCATCTGACGTATGGTATAATACCATCTGGGAGTTCTCAGCGAGTCCGTCCAGTGTACCAAGTCTCTACTGAGCACCCGTACACCATCCTTGATGTCAAACACCGATGGATATGGGATCATCCATCGCCCATCATATGGGTCAAGATGCGTATACGCTAGTCTACTCTGGTGTATCGATGCCCTGTCTCGATACACCCTCGACTAGGAACAGTTATAGGATGTACTCATCGACTACCGTGGCCCCACTAGTATGATCTCATCATAGTCCCAGTAGTCGAGTACATATCCTAAGGGCTTTATCAACATGTAACATAGAGACAATCTGAGTACATGTTAAGATAAAGTACAACCAGATAGCATACTATCATGTCGAGCAAGAAAGTCCTCCCTATATATGTCCTAGCATCCACTACAATATACATCGTATGTACAGTAATGGCCTCTAGGGCATACATATAACTAACAATATGTTGGTATATGGATGCGAGTCGATATGAGATGAATGATACCCTTGCCGGTCCCCTGATATGAGATTGTTATGGATGTGACCTAGGATGTAGGTTTATAGATATATATGATGTTGTGAATCATGAGTGATATGTCGTACGAGACGTTAGGTCCGTACTCTCATTGTCATATAGGTTGTTTGGATCCTAAATTGTTTAATGACGTCGTACGATGATTTACCGTACGTGATGAGTTTATTGATGATTGATCCATACCCTTGACTAGAGGATGTCGTACGATGGTTTATACCGTACGTGATGTTGTGAGGATGGATGCCGATTGATAGGTTCACCGACTCGGTCATGTTAGATATGTATACCTTATAGCATTTAGCTGACGATGTACTTTGTATTACGTTCATGTCATTCTCATTGCATTACGTATACCTGTGCTAGTACACCTACACCATTAGTGATGATGCGCATGTTACACTTACACAGATTGGTCGGCTCACACACTTCATCATCAATAATTACTATATCACTACACAGTAGGATTGCTGCATCATGATATAACTCCTTGCATGATTTACTTGCTATGTTCACATCATTACGATATGTCGCATGATATACTGATATTGTCACATCACTGTTCCATGTTGCATGATATACGAATATTCTTACATTCTGTTATATGTCGTATACATCATGATTTACGATTATACATATTGAGATATGATGTTTTCATGAGATTTATGGATTTCAGAACCGTAATTATTTCAAATGAAAGTATGTATTGTTTTAAAAACCCGGTTCTCCTGATATGATATTTCAGTGCGTCCACCCTGCGTTTTCTCGGTTCTGAGACGTTTGATAGAAACCCGATTAGAGGATGTGGATGATCCGTTTGCGGGTTCATGGTGGACCCGGTATGGTTCCCCGGGGCAAGAATGGTTTTGTGGTGTAGACAATGAGCCTGGCAAGGTGGGCACTACTTACCGGTGATAGTATTTGAACTCGGCGGTTATCCAGAGGATACCGACCGGAGTTATGAGATGGATATGGGCCGACCCGTTCTGCCGGAGCCCGCGGGCCGATCCGGCAGACGGAGTCGAGATATGAGGATTTACGTGTCGATGCTGGACACGGGTTTCATGATGTTTTTAAGTGTCAGTGTTAGACACTCAGATTTTATGATTTGATGTGTCATTGATGGACACACGTTGAGTTATACCCTCATATTTTCATGCATATGCTTTCATGATATTTACATGCATGATGTTGTTGCATCATTTATGGACACGTAGATGTTAGCCACATGTCGATAGGCAGTGATTACATTGTTAGCACATATGCAGATACGGTCACCCTAGATATCATAGTATTACCTTCATGATATAGTTGACCTTGGAAATCGTTGTTTATTCGATTTCTACCTGTTGATGTTTTCTACTCACGAGTTGGCAACTCATCCCTGTTGTGCCACAGTTCTTGCAGGTTGACCGCATGGATCAGTAGCGGCATCGCTGGCACATAGCTGCATTCGGGTGTTTTGCTTTGGTAGGTGGTACATGTTGGATCGTACCCTACTTGTATTTATTATTCCTGTTGTATCTAGTTAACTCCATCAAATCAGAAACTAGTATTTGTATATGTAATAAGACTTAGCAAGACTTGTAGTTGCGAGACTTAGAGCGAGGGTTTATGTTCGCTTGGTGGGTTTGATGTCTTGATTTACATTGTCTTTTCGGTGTTGATCTTCGCCGTTGGGCCTCATATACTTATTTTATGACTTGCATGATTGTGAATCCGCCGATTGGCGAAGAGCTAACTCCCGCTTGGGGATGCCTTTTATATTATCATGTATTTTTGGTTTTGGATCAAAATTTACAAAGGAGATGCTGCCCAAATTTTTAAAAGATGAAACATGTTTTTCAACTAGTAAATCAACTTGCATTTTTCATGTTCCTATATCTATGCATTTAATAAAACATTTTATTTCATCATACCTTTATTTCAAAACTTCACATCTTTCTTTTCTTAAAAAGGTTTATAGTTCTTTGCTTCGGCTTACTTGAATTATGTTACGCCTTTAGACGTTGCGTGATTTAAGTGCCGGTCACGGGATAATATTTACGGGTCGTGGCAGATTCGTTCATTTCTGAACTACTCCTCTTCTGTGTGTTCTATATACTTTGAACTGTGGTTTGATTTAGAACTTATATGCCATTACATAACGTGCCTGATCCAATCAACTCTTGATTAAGGAAAATGTTCACAACATTATCCTCAAATACATAATTATATCCTTCTTTAACTTAATAAAGAATCTGATGTAATGTTGTATATCAGGTTCGGTATGTAATAACATTCATTCAGAATCAATGTATTTACCATTTGGTAATACAAGGTGATATTTGCCAACTGACTTGACTGCAACAATTACACTATTCTATAACACTTAGAGACATATCATCCAATCCCAGTTCTCTACCTTTCAGTAGCCCATGTAACTCTTACATATGTGGGAACCTAATCTGGTATCTCATACCTAGGACGTAGAGGATACTGAGAAACAGTTCTCAGTAACGAACACACCTGATGAATATGCATCAATATGCTTATTCCTCGATTTGGGTCGCGAGGAAATCCGGATATTCCCCTATTTCCTGCTCGGAATTATAACAATTATAAGTGGGAGCGGAACCAACGTTCCCCAGCTCAGTATAATAAGCAGGTTTGGTCAATGCATCCATATTTTTATCTTGATTAAGACATGACATGGTCGCTACCAGGAGAGAGAGAGAAGAAAACACTCTGCGTGCGCTCTTGCAAGATCAGATTGGTTATTATTTTATCTAATCAGGATGGCTCCTACTATTTTAGTCAAATCTACCTTCAAACCCTAAAAGGAAAGACTAGCCGGGATTAATTACATCCTACAAGTTCGCCAATCTATCGGCCAGGCCGGCGTCGGTACTTTGAGGGAGGTTCCCCGTGCTTTCGCACGGACCTAATTAAAATAAACCTCGTTTTCAAAGGCGTAACACCATTAACACCTTTCTAGACACCTACTTGATCGGCTAATTGTAATGTGTAAAACTCTCCCACGAGTAACTCTTACTCGTAGTGGGTATCGGGATCCAACTATCTCATAGAAGGTATGCAATCTCATTGCAAATTTCAACACTTGAAATTCCCGATAATATTCTACCCCTAGCGTCCTATGACCTTGACGAAAGCCAACAAACCACGGTCCGCTAGTCAAGTTCAACCCGTACATTTCATGATTGAATTAAACCCACTCGTACGACCCTTGACGAAAGCCAACAAAGTCGCACGACTACCCTAATCCAATCGCATCATATGCTTTAGCAGATAAGCACTATTTAGCTACCGCACACTACGCCTTGACGAAAGCCAACAAACATAGCACGAATAGTAAATACTACTTATCTGAAATGACGGAGGGCTACGACAGGTTTTTAATAAAACCTTTTGCATAATGAACTTGATATGGTCGTAGAATCGAGTGATTTTGAAAAGGAGTGTTTTTAGGCTTTTGTTAGTTATGCTAAAGAGGTCACTCCTGGTGAAGGGATCTCGGCTCTTTCCTCATCGAATGAGGTGCTGGATATTTCATAAATACCACTATGCAAAGCAAGAACTAAAAGAGAAATCACAAGAAAAAACCGAGTGGATTGTAGAATCTGCCAGTTTCGCTAAAGAGGTCACTCCCGGTGAAGAGATCTCGGCTCTTTCCTTATCGAATAAGGTGCTGGATATTCTACAAGAATACCGCTATGCAAAGCAAGAACTAGAGCTGCCAATTTTTAAAACAAGATTCTGCAATATCTTTAGGTTTCTTTTATTTCATTAATCTCATTAATGAAGTCCCATCAATTATGCTTCCCAAGCATCACAGAACAAACGAAAGCAGCAATATTTATTATATATCATATATATAATATAAGCATTCATCTCAGAATATCAAGTGATCACATCACAGAATATCAGCAGCAGAAGAACACATGAAATATTGGATATACTAGGAATTCCGTGTTTTAAATTAAGCCAGTAAAAAACGCGGATTCCACCGTCGCAATGAATAGCCAAACCCACATCTCTAGACCCCTACGAGAGCGGCAAGCAACCCTACCAATTCTAGAGTTAGGAGACCCAGTCTCAACTCCTTGAGATGGTCTCCCACTGGACTCTATAACCCGGTTACTTGTGCTCCCATCCTTGGGTCTATCCTAATGCGGAAAAATAAATAATATACATCAATGGTGACATCATCCTCAACCCGGAAGTGCCCCAATAAAAGAATATTACATACAAGCTTTTACATGAATGAAAATGAAAAACTCTCATCTTACACAAAAAATGTTGGATATATGTATGCCCTAGAGGCCATTATGTGATAGTGGATGTATTTATACATATATATATATATATATATATATATATATATATATTCAGTATACATTCTTGCTCGACATGATAGTATGCTATCTGGTTCTTCTTTATCTAACATGTTGATTTGATCATACTTTTACTCATTCATACATGTTGGAAAGGCCCTAAGGATATTGGCTTGACTACAATGATTATGATAGAGATCATACTAGTGGGACCTCTATAGTCTATAAGCATATCCAGGAATGTCCCTAGTCGTAGGTTTATCGAGACGGGGCATTGATATACCAGAGTAGACAAGCGTATATGATACTAGACCCATTCGATGGGCGATGAATGTTCCCACATTCATCGATGTTTGACATCAAGATCATATAAAGGTGCTCAGTGGTGACTGGGTACACTGGACGGACTCACCGAGAACTCCTATATGGAATTATATCTATCGTCGGATAGCAGTTCTCAGGTGACACTGGTACAGGTTAGTCTGTATACCCAGATCGTCATGGAGTCTTGTGTGCCCTCCTACTGTACTTTGATTACCACCCTACCACGGCTCTACTGAGTCGTGCAAACAGGTGGCCGTTGGGTACAGTCCCGAGACACACGAAGGCGATGAGCGATTGGAGGGGTTTCGTCTCTCCCGGTATTGGGAGTTGATGTTGTACTGTGCTCGACTGGTTATATCTGTAAGTCCCTGGCCAGGGCTGCTGAGATTTGCTGATAAGTGTTATCAGTAGTTTCTCGATATGTTGTAGACCATTCACCGGCACAACTTATTGGGTTATTGGGGTCGACGTTACCATCCCTAGACTCGATATGCGGCATATCTGACGAAGAGACCGGACTGTACGGCAGTGCTGCCGGTTGGCTCGACGTGAGTTGTAGCAGGTTCGCTTGTTTTCTTCTGATCGCTCAATACCCGGGTGGCCGTTACGTTTAGCTGACCGCTTGCGGCTTGGGGGTGCTTGATATGATCATCACCCACTGCCGGCGTATTGACGAGTCTTAGAGTCCCACAAAGGAGTTACCTGGTCCAGGCGAAACGTTGTGGTGCGCGTATGCGATATGTGCATGGACCCGATTAAAATGCGCGTATGGGATACCGTATATTGATCGGGCAGCTGGCTTTTGGTGGGGTCATGTATGATATGGCCGGATTGATAAATCAAGTGTTGATTTATCATTTAACCATTAGTTTTCTCACTTCAAACTTTTCCTTGTGCATGATGGATGTATGCATGCATGTATGATTTCTTGCTTTTAGTTTCATGCACATATGGATGTGCATACACACATACATACATGCATCATCCTTCATGGTTGCTTATACATGGAATATGATGGAAATATTAGACTCACACCATGGTTTTTAATGTGAATTATTATTGTACTTATGCTAAAACAAAAGGGAAAGAAAAAGGGTTAAATATTGGAATGTTTCTACACTCTTACCATGCTTACCCACTATTTAACCCTTGGTTATTTTTCCTTAGATGTTTTTAACCATGATACAATAATTTCTTCATATCCTAACAATGGTTTGGCATGAGAAGGAATAAACATATATATATAGATATATATTTTTATTTCTTTTCCAAGAAGAGTCTTTTCTCTTCTTCAAGAAGAATCTTTCTCTTCTTCAAGAAAGAGAGGCATCATCTTCCTTGTTCTTCTTCTTCCTCCCAAGCTCTCTATTTTTTCTTCTAGTGAGCTAAAGATACATCAAAGAAAGGTTTTTGAAGTGAGAATAAAAGCCACAACATCATTCTACACAAGTTTAGCCCACTTGTGTAGAGTGTTATCTTCATTTCTCCTCCGGAAAGGTGAAGTCGCAAGCTTGGACTAGGAGCTCCGGGTGGATCGTCGTAGACGCTAGAGGACTTCAAAAGAACCTTCCTCCAACACTCAAGAGGCCAAAGAGTTCAGCGAAGGGAGCTACAAAGGTTGTAGTCTCGAAATCCTATCCTTTGTCGCTTGTAAAATCATGAATCCCTAATTTTCTAGGATAAGATCCTTTGTATGTTTACTTAGCACCATAAAAATTTGATCTTTGTGACATGTGATGCCTCTAAATCTCTCATAGGGTGCTAGGCTAAACTAACATTGGTATCAGAGCCGACCTGGAACATTAGGCGTTACTCTTGCGAAGTATAAACTCCGATCGAACCGAAATACGGGATTACGGGACGCTCTCTGGACATTTTTTTGAAACTGTTTATTTTCAGAATTAAAAATATGCAAAAAATTAAGCAGGTGAATGTAAGAGTTACTGTGAAAACTGAGACCATGAACAGTAGATTGGAGCGCGGAACCGCGGCAAAAGACTCCTTAGGCCGCGGTTCCGCGGCCGTTCTATTGCTTCATGATGTTAGTTTTGTACAGTAACTCATAGCAATGCTTGAATATTGTTTTGGAGTATTTTTAATCTGAATTTACTACTATAAATTCTGGAGATGTTTTTGGACTCGTCAATTCGATCGGAATTTTAACTTCTTGTCTTTCCGGATAATTAGAATGTATTGAAGTATTTGAACGAGTATCATTTGCTCACTCTTCACGGGGTTTAAGTCTTTCGGATATATGTGCAAGTCTTGTAGTGGACCCTCTAGAAGACAACAAACCTTAACTCGATTATATGACCGTCTTGAACTGTCCTTTGAACCTAAGGGTTTGGGGCAGTACAGCGTGCCACATGTGAGGCGTTGGCTTGACCCTTCTACGGCTGGACCGCTACCACTGTGTCACACTCCGGAATTTTTGAACTCCGCTCAAGTGTTGAGCTTTAGGGAATTTTGGGTATTTGATCATTCGCTCAAAAACTTTAATACTGTATATTTATCTGTAATGTGATACAATATGTGGAATTCATATAGTTTAGGCATGAAATACGAAGTATGTGATATTTCGCATTTATGATGTCTAAAGAGAATGTGGATTCCAAATATTGTAGTTTTACACTTTATTTTCTGTGACCGTAAGTGTAGTATGTCGATATCGCCGGTTTCGTTGCTATACATCAACGACAATTGGGGTACGCATACTTACTTACGTTGATGATATGAGATATTATGTGTTGCTGAGATATGATGTGCAGGATTGTCGCGATTGAATAGCCGGGGGGTTTTTTTTATGTAAGATGAGAGTTTTAAATTTTCATTCATGTAAATTCAAATGTAATGTAATATTCTTTTATTTGGGACACTTCCAGGTTGAGGTTGTGTCACCGATGTTGTATATTATTTACTTTTCCGCATTAGGATAGACCCAAGGAGGGGAGCACAAGTGACCGGGTTCTGGGGTTCAGTGGGAGGCCATCTCGAGGAGTCGAGACCGGGTCTCCTAAACTCCAGGATTGGGAGGGTCGCTTGCCGCTCTCGTAGGGGTCTAAGGGTATGGGCTTGGCTATTCATCGCGACTGTGGAATCCGTATTTTCTATTGTTGGCTAAATACTAAATACGGACGTCCTAGTATATCCCACATTATATACATGTTTCTGCTGCTTGTATTCTGTGACATCTGAGACGAATGACTTATTATATATATGATATATAGTAGACGTTGCTTATGTTTTACACCCGCGCTAGTCCCGTCCCGGTATGCCGTTAGTTAAGTAACCTAACGGTGCATAACGGAACATTGCGGCGAATGCGGATGGCATAAATGTACGTGTTATTTTCTTTTCTCTTCTGTGATTGGCTTAAGGACTTAAATGATGGGATTACATTAATATGATTAATGTAAAGAAAATAAACCTAAAAGGATGTTGTAGAATCATATTTGAAAACCACTCGGCTCTTTATGAAAAAGCTATGTTTTCAAAACTGCGGAGCTCTAGCCACTCCTTATTAAAAACCGTTTGATTCTACAACGATATCAAGTTCAAAGCGTCAAAGATTTTCTTAAAAATCATTCGCAACCCTCCGTCATTTTAGGAAGTAGAGTACTTAATATTCGTGCTACGTTTGTTGACTTTAGTTAAGGCGTAGTGTACGGTAGCTAAGTGATGTCTTCCTACACTGCATATGATGCAGATTAATTAGGACATTCATGCGACTTTGTTGACCATAGTTAAGGGTCATATGGGTGGGTCTAATTGATCAAGAAATGACGGGTAGAACTTGACTGGTACTTATGATTTGTTGACCATAGTTAAGGTCATAAGTACTAGGGGTAAAAATCTTATCGGGAATTTCAAGTGTTGAGATTTGCAATGAGATTGCATACCTTCCATGTGATGGTTGGATCCCGATCCCACTGTGGGCAATAGTTTCTCATAGGAGAGTTTTGCAGTTTACAATTAGCTAACTCATTAGGTGACTAGAAAGGTGTTAACGGGGCTCCGCCTTTGGGAAAACGAGCTTTACTTTAATTAGGTCCGTGCGAAAGCACGGGGAACCTCCCTCAAGTACCGACACTGGCCTGGCTGAACGGTTAGCGAAGTTGTAGACTGTAATTAATCCTGGCTAGTTTTCTTTTTAAGGTTTGAAAGAAAAACTTGATTAAAGCAGTGGGAGACATCGATTAGACAAGATAAATAACCAATCTGATCTATGCAAGAGCTTTCGCTGAGTGTATTCTTTTCTCTCTCTTAATGGCAGATACCAATGACTGGACTCAAGCTTTTACTAGATAAACACAAACTGAATGGGACCAACTATAAAGACTGGCTGAGGAATCTGAAAATCGCCTTGACTTATGATAAAGTATCATATGTCCTCAAGGCTTCAGCCCCGCCCGTCCCAGCTCCAAAATCCTCAGTTTCGGACGTTGAAGTCCGCAAGACATGGGACGCTGACTGTGCCACGGCCAAATGCCTCGTGCTTGCATCGATGGACAACACACATCAAAAGCAACACGAGGACATGGACATTCACGGTATATTTCTCCATACAAAGGAGTTGTATGGGGAGAAATCCCGCGTATTACGATACGAAGCATCAAAGAAATTGTTTCAGATGCGAATGGCCCCTGGCACATCAGTAGGAGACCATGTTCTGAAGATGATAACTCTTATTGAAGAGCTTGAGGACCTTGGATGGACGATGGAAAATGAACAATACATAGATATTATTCTGCAGTCCCTCCCCTCCACCTTTGCTCAGTTCATAGTGAACTTCAACATGCATGGCATGGAGAAGGAACTCCTTGAACTCCTTAATATGTTAAGGAGTGCAGAGAGCACTATGAAGTTAGCAAAAACTCCCGTTATGACTATTGGACAGTCTTCCTCTTCTCTCCCGAAAGCTAAGGCCAAGGGAAAGAAAAAGAAGAAACCCACTAATCCTAAGGGCGGAGTTGAAAAGGTGAAGGGAAAGGGAAAGTCCAAGGCTGGAGACTCGGGGAAGGGCGAATGTTTTCATTGCCACAAGACAGGACATTGGAAGCGCAATTGCACAGAGTACTTAAGTCTCAAACAGAAGCATGGTGATGCTTCTGCTTCAGGTGCGTTTGTGATTGAAAACTCTGTTTCCTGGGTATTGGATACCGGTTCAGGTTCTCACATTTGCAATTCTATGCAGGGGCTGAGAAATAGCAAGGTTTTGAAGACAGGTGACCATACTCTCCGCGTTGGAAATGGTTCCAATGTACATACAGTCGCAGTGGGAGAGTATCACTTGGGGTTGCCATCTGGATGTATTTTGGTTTTGAATCCTTGTTATTTTGTACCCAGTATGCTTTGTAATATAATATCCGTTTCATTGATGGACAATGAAGGATATAATTTTGTATTGCAGAACAATGTTATGAACATTTACCTGAATCAAATGTTGGTTGGGTATGGTACGCTTAATAACGGAATATATGTCCTGAATCAACACACAGTTTTTAGTATACAACACACTAATAAAAGAAAACTTTCAGAATTAAATGAAGCTTTTCTTTGGCACTGTAGACTTGGTCATATTAACGAAACAAGACTAAACAAGTTACACAAAGATGGATATTTAAACTCTTTTGAATATAAATCTTATGCGACTTGCCAGTCTTGTATCAAGGGTAAAATGACCAAAACTCCGTTTACCGGACACGGAGAAAGAGCTACTCAGCTCCTTGGCCTCATACATAGTGATGTATGTGGGCCAATGTCTACACAGGCTAGAGGCGGTTTTTCATACTTCATTACATTCACTGACGACTTCTCAAGATTCGGTCATGTATTTTTATTAAAGCACAAGTCCGACGCTTTCGAGAAATTCATTGAATATAAACAAGAAGTAGAAAAAACAAACCGGCTTGAGTATTAAGATGCTTCGATCAGATCGAGGTGGTGAGTATCTCAGTACAGAATTTGCAAACTTCCTAAAAGAGAATGGGATTCTCTCTCAACTCACTCCTCCTTACACACCACAGCACAACGGTGTGTCAGAACGACGCAACAGGACCCTATTAGATATGGTCCGGTCCATGATGAGTGACGCTGAGTTACCAGTCTCGTTTTGGGGGCATGCATTGGAGACTGCAGCGTTTCTGCTGAACAGGGTTCCAACCAAAGCCGTGTCTACCACGCCATATGAGATATGGAATGGAAAGAGACCATCTCTTAAGAGAATTAAAGATTTGGGGTTGCCCGGCCTATGTTAAAAAGCAGAATCCGGATAAACTCGAGACACGTTCAGTCATGTGTAACTTTGTAGGATATCCAAAGAATTCTTATGGATATCTGTTCTACCACAAAGAGGAACAAAAAGTGTTTGTTTCTCAGTATACCACATTCTTGGAAAAAGAGTTTTTCACAGATAAAGATGATGGCAAGGTAGTAGATCTAGAAGCGGTTCTGGAGACACAAACTACAAATGACGATTTGGTTGAACCGGCTGTTGCAACAGAAACTGAAGAACCTCGGCCACTCCGTAGGTCTGGTAGGACTTCTCGCCCACCGGAGAGGTACTACGGTTTCCTCATTGATGGTGACAGAGAAGATTGCATCATGAATGATGATGATCCTACCAGTTTTCAGCAAGCTATCACGAGTGGTGACTCTGTGAAGCGGCTGGATGCCATGAGATCCGAAATGGAGTCTATGTACACCAACAAATTATGGACTTTGGACGTTGTACCCCCTGGGGTAAAACCTGTAGGGTGCAAATGGATCTTTAAAAGAAAGATTGGTGTGGATGGTCAGGTAGAGACCTATAAGGCAAGACTTGTGGCGAAAGGTTTTCGTCAAAGAACAGGTTTGGACTATGACGAAACCTTTTCGCCCGTAGCCATGCTTAAATCCATTCGGATCCTACTTGCTATTGCTGCTCACTACGACTATGAAATCTGGCAGATGGACGTTAAAACAGCATTTCTAAATGGAGATTTAGAAGAATGCGTTTATATGGATCAGCCAGAGGGCTTCATTGACAGTGGGAGCAGCGAGAAAGCATGTAGATTGCTTAAATCCATATATGGGTTAAAGCAGGCATCTCGGAGTTGGAACATCTGTTTCGATGATGTTATCAAAGAGTTTGATTTCATCAAAAATCCAGATGAACCTTGTGTTTATAGGAAGGCTGTAGGAAGAGCTGTCACATTCCTCGTATTGTACGTGGATGACATTCTTCTGATAGGAAATGATATTCCTATGCTACAGTCGGTCAAATCGTTCTTATCACTAAGGTTCTCCATGAAGGACCTGGGTGATGCCACATACATCCTTGGCATAAAGATCTATAGGGATAGATCCAAAAAGTTATTGGGATTGTCCCAAACCAGGTACATTAACACCATCCTAAAAAGGTTTAGTATGGAAGACTCCAAGCGGGGTGCATTACCCGCTTGCCATGGAGTCACTCTCTCCAAGGATTCTTGTCCAAAGACAGATGAAGAGAGAGCTCGCATGAGCATTATACCCTATGCTTCGGCAGTAGGATCTATAATGTATGCGATGTTATGTACACGCCCAGATGTAGCTTATGCACTTAGTGTTGTAAGCAGGTATCAATCCAACCCAGGGGAGAACCACTGGACAGCTGTGAAGAACATTCTTAAGTACTTGCGAAGGACTAAAGAATTGTTCTTGGTGTATGGTAATACAGATCTCCAAATGGAGGCCTTTACCGATTCGAGCTTCCAGAGCGATAAGGATGACAGCAAATCTATCTCAGGGTTTGTATTTACCCTCAATGGAGGGGCGGTTAGTTGGAAGAGTTCCAAACAGGATACCGTTGCAGACTCCACGATGGAGGCTGAGTACATTGCTGCAAATGATGCCGCCAAGGAAGCCGTCTGGATGAAGAAGTTCATCTTGGAGCTAGGAGTAGTTCCAACCATTATTGATCCAATACCGTTGTATTGTGATAATAATGGGGCTATGGCATTAGCCAAGGAGCCCAGGTCCCATCAGCGATCCAGACACATCCTCAGGCATTTTCATTTGATCCGGGAGATTGTAGATCGCCGCGAGATCGAGATTAAGAGAGTAGACACAAAGAATAACGCCGCGGATCCACTCACCAAGGCCCTCCCTCAGCCACAGCATGAGCGACTTTTTGAGATGTTGGGTATGAGATACGCCAATAACTGGCCTTAGTGCAAGTGGGAGATTGTTGGATATATGTATGCCCTAGAGGCCATTTTGTGATAGTGGATGTATTTATACATACATATATATATATTCAGTATACATTCTTGCTCGACATGATAGTATGCTATCTGGTTCTTCTTTATCTACCATGTTGATTTGATCATGCTTTTACTCATTCATACATGTTGGAAAGGCCCTAAGGATATTGGCTTGACTACAATGATTATGATAGAGATCATACTAGTGGGACATCTATAGTCTATAAGCATATCCTGGAATGTCCCTAGTCGTAGGTATATCGAGACGGGGCATTGATATACCAGAGTAGACTAGCATATATGATACTAGACCCATTCGATGGGCGATGAATGTTCCTACATTCATCGATGTTTGACATCAAGATCATATACGGGTGCTCAGTGGTGACTGGGTACACTGGACGGACTCACCGAGAACTCCTATATGGAATTATATCTATCGTCGGATAGCAGTTCTCAGGTGACACTGGTACAGGTTAGTCTGTATACACAGATCGTCATGGAGTCTTGTGTGCCCTCCCACTGTACTTTGATTACCACCCTACCACGGCTCTACTGAGTCGTGCAAACAGGTGGCCGTTGGGTACAGTCCCGAGACACACGAAGGCGATGAGCGATTGGAGGGGTTTCGTCTCTCCCGGTATTGGGAGTTGATGTTGTACTGTGCTCGACTGGTTATATCAGTAAGTCCCTGGCCAGGGCTGCTGAGATTTGATGATAAGTGTTATCAGTAGTTTCTCGATCTGTTGTGGACCATTCACCGGCACAACTTATTGGGTTATTGGGGTCGACGTTACCATCCCTAGACGCGATATGCGGCATATCTGACGAAGAGACCGGACTGTACGGTAGTGTTGCCGGTTGGCTCGACGGGAGTTGTAGCAGGTTCGCTTGTTTTCTTCTGATCGCTCAATACCCCGGTGGCCGTTACGTTTAGCTGACCGCTTGCGGCTTGGGGGTGCTTGATATGATCATCACCCAGTGCCGGCGTATTGACGAGTCTTAGAGTCCCACAAAGGAGTTACCTGGTCCAGGCGAAACATTGTGGTGCGCTTATGCGATATGTGCATGGACCCGATTAAAATGCGCGTATGGGATACCGTATATTGATCGGGCAGCTGGCTTTTGGTGGGGTCATGTATGATATGGCCGGATTGATAAATCAAGTGTTGATTTATCATTTAACCATTAGTTTTCTCACTTGAAACTTTTTCTTGTGCATGATGGATGTATGCATGCATGTATGATTTCTTGCTTTTAGTTTCATGCACATATGGATGTGCATACACACATACATACATGCATCATCCTTCATGGTTGCTTATACATGGAATATGATGGCAATATTAGACTCACACCGTGGTTTTTAATGTGAATTATTATTGTACTTATGCTAAAACAAAAGGGAAAGAAAAAGGGTTAAATATTGGAATGTTTCTACACTCTTACCATGCTTACCCACTATTTAACCCTTGGTTATTTTTCCTTAGATGTTTTTAACCATGATACAATAATTTCTTCATATCCTAACAATGGTTTGGCATGAGAAGGAATAAACATATATATATAGATATATATTTTTATTTCTTTTCCAAGAAGAGTCTTTTCTCTTCTTCAAGAAGAATCTTTCTCTTCTTCAAGAAAGAGAGCCATCATCTTCCTTGTTCTTCTTCTTCCTCCCAAGCTCTCTAGTTTTTCTTCTAGTGAGCTAAAGATACATCAAAGAAAGGTTTTTGAAGTGAGAATAAAAGCCACAACATCATTCTGCACAAGTTTATCCCACTTGTGTAGAGTGTTATCTTCATTTCTCCTCCGGAAAGGTGAAGTCGCAAGCTTGGACTAGGAGCTCCGGGTGGATCGTCGTAGACGCTAGAGGACTTCAAAAGAACCTTCCTCCAACACTCAAGAGGCCAAAGAGTTCAGCGAAGGGAGCAACAAAGGTTGTAGTCTCGAAACCCTATCCTTTGTCGCTTGTAAAATCATGAATCCCTAATTTTCTAGGATAAGATCCTTTGTATGTTTACTTAGCACCATAAAAATTTGATCTTTGTGACATGTGATGCCTCCAAATCTCTCATAGGGTGCTAGGCTAAACTAACAAAAAAAACCCGGCTATTCAAACACAACGATCTAATATAACATATCACAGAAACACATAACATCACATGTCATCAACGTAAGTAAATATGCGTATACCAATTGTCGTTGACATATAGCAACGAAACCGGCGATACACCACATATTACACTTACGGTCGCAGAAAATAAAGTGAAAAACTACAACAATTGGAATCTGCAACCACCTTATACATCATAAACCCAATGTATCACATACTTTGGATTTCATGCCTAACCAAATGAATTCCTTAGACATAGCATGCCTAAAAATTTTAAACCCCGCATTTTAGTCTCGATATTGAAAACACTTTTCAATAACCAGTCGGGTAATTCAACAAGATTCCCGACAACCTGATCGAATGCTCGTCGGAAACTTTAGTAGACGGCCGCACCCCCGATGCCATCGACGAAGTGCACTAAGGCGGAGCACCATGGCCGCGAGCACCCGAACGGATGCTTTTGGCGACGGGGCTCTCCTATAGTCACTTGGTCGGGGCTATGGGGCATGGCTATCTAGTAAGGTTACCCAGCAAGTATCCGTGTACGCTACGTGATTGCGACGGACTTTTGATCCATATCAAAAGTCCGTGGCAACCGATCAAATCATACTAAATTTCTAGATTTATAAAATTCAAATTAGTTTTCACAAAACTAAATATTGTGGATTCCAAGTATTGTATCATAATCACAGATAGCTTGAAGATGTTAAACTTTTCGATCGAATTAACAAACACCCAAAATTTTCCAAAGAGCTCAACACTTGAGCGGAGTTTAAAAAGTAACCAGAACATGCCACAACACCTATGGACCAACAGTAGAAGGGTCAACCCTTGCCTCACCTATGGCGCCGCGGAACTACCACAAACCCTAGGGTTCGGTGGCGGTTCCGACGGTCACAGAATCGAGTTAGGGTTTCGTTCTTCTAGAGGGTCCACAGAATCACCTGCATGATTTTCTGAAGATTTTAAACTTGGAAAAATCCAGCTCTTGGAAAATTTCCAGCGAGGGAAAAAATAGGTTATTGATATCCGTTCGAACTTTTTAACGCCGTCTAAAAAACCCGAAACGATGTTAGAATTATGACTACGAAACACTCCGAATTCCCTTTATAGAAAATTATCATCTCATGCAATTTTGGAAAAAAACAAGCAACACCTAAAACACCAGAACCCAGAGACTGGAACACCAAAAAATTTTGAAGCCAAAACTCCATTACAAAACTGGCCTGCTCGGATTTTCACAGAATGTGGCCGGCCAAAATCCGACCGTATTGCTTCAAATTTCTGTGGTGTTCATGTTATATCACAAACAACATTCTGCAGTTGTTTAAAAAAAATTGACCCCATTTAAAAATCGACAGAAACTAGATTTCATTGTTTCAAGTTTCGGAGTAGTTTCGGTTTCGTAATCTAACAAACATCGTCTAATTCTCTAGCTTGGCTCTGATACCACTGTAGGGATATTCAGCATGACAACAAGGTTTCGGGAGGTATCGTCCATGCCATTTTCAAAAAATTGTCATGCTAAACAACCCTAAACCTAGAATCATAACTAGAGAATTAAACAGTACAACATATAAACATCTTTACATCTAAGTGAACAAGGAATACAACCTTTGTAAACCGGTCCTTCACTTCAATAGCTCCGTTAGTAGTCCCTTCGCTCCAAGTAGTGAACTCCTGGACTCTAGAAAGGCTCCATAAGATGAACGGAACATACTTGCTTGAAGTCTTCAAGGCCGAAGATGATCTACGTCGAGGAGATACCAACTCAAGCTACCTCTTCACTAATATGGAATTAGTGAAGCAAACACCCTAAACTAAATGGCTAGTATAGTAGAGTATGATGAAGTGGGAATTTTGCTCACTTTAGATTTATTTTTCTCATAATATTTCTTCACCTTTTGAAAAGCTAGAAAGCTTTCACATGAGGAAGAAGAAGATGAAGTGGAGATAGGAATGAAACTCATGAGGTGAGAATAACAACCATAGGTGAGTTTGTGTCATACACTAACTCATATAGAGACTAAACTATGGCTAAAGATAATGGTTAGGTTAATAAATATCTCATGTAAAACAAAGTTAGTGGACTAAGTCAATGGTTAGCTTAAGCTTCTCCAAGCTTCCAACCATGA
This sequence comes from Agapanthus africanus, assembly GCA_030015575.1. NCBI lineage: Eukaryota > Viridiplantae > Streptophyta > Magnoliopsida > Asparagales > Amaryllidaceae > Agapanthus > Agapanthus africanus. The sequence goes on from JASDDO010000012.1 coordinate 362,095,527, forward strand.
CAAATTTCCATCAATTTTGAATTACTTGGATAAATAAAAACCCTAATATTATCTTGAGTATAGTGTAAGTCTCATACACCCATGAAGCATGTGGCATCAAGCATGACACAACAAAATGTACATTAATATATATCACATATATACTATATGCACACAAGTGAGAAAAAGAAATGTTTAAGTGAGCTAATATTAGTTAATATAAATTAATATATCACATATATATAATTATACATTAAATTATTAAATCGACCTTTGATTTAATAATCCGGCTGTATCACATACAACCGACTAATATAAAATGTATCAATTTATCGAATCAACGCTTGATCCGATAACCTGGCTATATCACATATAACCGACCGATATCACATATCACGAGAATAGAATACGGTATCACATACTCGTATCAATCTCGGTCCTGCATATATCACATATGTGCTCCTACTTCGTTTCGCTTGAGCCAGAAAACCTCTGTGTAGGACTCTAAAGACTCGTCAATACGCCGGCAGTAGGTGGTGATCATATCAGTCACCCACAAGCCGCAAGCGGTCTGCTAAACGTAACGGCCACCCGGGTATTGAGCGATCAGAAGATCAACAAGTAATCCTGCTCATACTCCTGCGAATCCAATCAGTAACACTACCGTACAGTCCGGTCTCTTCGTCTGATATGTCGCATATCACAGTCTGGGAGTGGTAATCGTCAGACCCCAATAGCCTGATAAGTCATACCGATGTGAGACTCACAACGGTTCGAGAAACTACTGATAACACTTACCAGTAGATCTCAGCAACCCTGACCAGGGATTTCCTGTTATGGTCAATCGAGCATAGCGCAACATCAACCCCCAATACCGGAAGAGACGAAATCCCCTCCTATCGCTCATTGCCTTCATATGACTCGGGACTGTACCCAAAAACCACCGTTTTGCATGATCTCTTGAACGTGGTAAGGTGGAAATGTAACACCTTAAAATGCGATTAGTGTTAATTAAGCGATAATGCGGGTTTTCCGTAAAAAGTTTACCAAATTGGTTTCCTCACATTTTATAAAAATTAATTAATATTTTATTATTATTTGTTTTCGCTTGCATACACTTGTGCATATTAATGTGAGGGTTAGTTGTGTTAATCTTGTTAGTGACCATGACAACCTTTAACTTAATCATTGCTTTGTTTAAACCTTAACCCTTGATATTTGTTGTGAGAGAAGATATTTTCCTTGGTGTTTTGGAATGATGGGAGGTGGCAAGGTGACTCATGAGGAGAGTCATGGCTTGTATTTATGGTGGAGAGTGAGAGAGAGTTAATGCAAGGTGCACTTACCCTACACTCACCTTTCAACTCTAACTCACCTCACTCACTCATTTCACTCTCATTCTCTCACAACACTATCTCTTTCTCATTATCTTTCATCTTCCTCTTCCCTCGACTGAATACTTACCCATTTTTCACTAATCCTTCACTAAATCTTGCTAAACCTTCACAAAGCATCACCAAATCACATCTCATGTCTTGTTTTGTCTCTAAGATCACATAGAGCTTGGAAAGCTAGGATCTTTGAGCTTGTTTGGTTAGGTAATGATCTCTATCTGTTAAATAGGTGTTTTTAATGTTGTGTAGCTTGTTAGTTTCAGTTTAGAACACTAAAGATATCGTTTTTGTGCACATATCGTATTTTAGTGTAGTTTTGGGTCTCGGATGAATCTGCTATCAAACCAGGTGTTTGTTGGAAAAGTTCCCATCACAGTGATCTAGTGTGGTGACCTAGAAACTACCCTAAAAACCTGAACCCATTCCCTTAAAATGTGGCCGCAAATTTATTGCTTCTGGACGCAAAGAAGCCGCAATTTGCGGCCAGACTGGTGAGTTGGGGTTCGTGTTTTGGTCTAGCGGTCTCTAGGGTTTTATGTGGTCTCGTGGCACTTGCAACTTTCACCAATTTTTTGTGTAGAAAAATCTGGGATCACTTTTCTTGTTTCTAGTGTTACGACTACGCGTGTTACGTTATCCGACATGGTACGTGTACTTGTGTAGCTGTTGCTCTTGGGTTGGTTTCGTAGTGTCGCTACGCATGTTAGCCACTAGACGAACACTTGAGAGTTTGTTTGGAGTTGGTGCGTCAGTCAAACGTAGTTTGTACGTGTTATTGGTCGATTGCTAATGTGAACTTGTTATGTTTTTATATGATTTAAGGTTCGCAGGCGGAGACTTCGAACGCTGCGAAGAAGGGAAAGCGAGTGGTTGGCTTACTTAGACCAAAGATCATCGGTGAGTAGATTTAACATCTATGGGGAAATCGCCCGTATGGCGTTAAGCGTCAGGGCTAGATATGATATGATATTAGCTGCATTGCTTATATGCACATATAGAGATGGTGCATGGACATCATTGCATCTTATTACTTGTTGTGCCTGGACTTGTACCCATTGGACACTGCACTATTATCGACAGTTCATGTTACACGAGCACTAATTGTATGCTACACAAACACTGTCGGTAATTGCCATGATACGCACAACACACATACATATGTGATATGGTATTGATTAGTGACATTGAGGCATTGCTTCTTGTGCAGTTGCGCATATGAAATACAGTTGCACATATACCTACATGGTATTGCATCATTATTGACATGTATATACACATACCTTGCTACAGGCTACACATATACCTAAATGGTATTGCATCATTATTGACATGTATATACACATACCTTGCTACAGGCTACACATATACCTACATGGTATTGCATCATTATTGACATGTATATACACATACCTTGATACAGGCTACACATATACCTACATGGAATTGCATCATTATTGACATGTATATATACATGCCTTGCTACAGGCTATACATATACCTACACGGTATTGCATCATATATATACACATACCTTGCTACAGGCTACACATATACCTACATGGTATTGCATCATTATTGACATGTATATACACATACCTTGCTACAGGCTAGACATATACCAACATGGTATTGCATCATTATTGACATGTATATACACATATCTTGCTACAGCTGCATGTACATCAAACATACCTATTTACATGTACACCCTGATACCTTGCTATAGCCACATGTTCACCTTTATATGAGGTTGCTTGGATTTTGGAGAATTGGGAACCGCATGATATATTTAGTAACTTGATGTATTGAAATAGCGGTTTTTCCTTGATATGCTCATATTACTATTTTATGTTGCATATATTATATTTCATGAATTTACACATTGAGATATGGATTTCGTGTGATTTATGGATTTGAGAACCGTGGGGGTATTTCAAAAAATTCATGTATTGTTTGAAAACCCGGTTTATCTTTATATGATATTTCAGTGCGTCCACCATGTGTTTTCTTGGTTCTGGGACTTGTGTTAGATACCCGATTCGAGGAGCGGTAGGCACCGTCTGCGGGTACATGGTGGACCCGGTATGGTTCCCCGGGGCAAGAGATAACTTTCGTGGTATAGACGATGAGCCTGGCAGGAGGGCTAGTACCTACCGGTGATAGTTTTTGGACTCGGCGGTTATCGTAGGGATACCGCTCGGAGTTATGTACGGACATGACATCCGGGTCAGTCGTGGTGACGGTGCCTGACAGATGAGTATTTACGTGTCTATGCTGGACACTAGTTTTCATGATGTTTCGAGTGTAGATGTTGGACACTCAGGTTCCGTGATTTTGATGTGTCGTTGAGGGACACACATATATACATATATATACACAGGCATATGTTTTCATGATGTTTTCGGGTGTCGATGTTGGACACTCAGGTTCCATGATTTTGATGTGTCGTTGAGAGACACACATATATACATATATATACACAGGAATATGTTTTCATGATGTTTTCTGGTGTCGATGTTGGACACTCAGGTTCCATGAGACTTACAGGATTTGAGGGCCGATCTGAGGATGCGGTGCCTTTGGTATTAGGATTTAGATTGTCTTGATGGACACTGGTCCTGCCACGATGAGGATTTCGTGAGGATGACATGTTTTATCCCAGACTCAGCAGATATTTGATATGCATTGCTTCATGTATTAGTAGTACCTGATAGAGTACCTTTCATAACTGTTGCATATACATATTGCCATTTATTGCTATCAGCTTGCGTGTGATAGATTATCGCAGTACGTGCATACCTGCGATTACCTGCATATGTTATTTACTATTCACGAGTTGGCAACTCACCCCCGTTGTGCCACAGTGTTTAGCAAGTAGTCCCTCAGAGCAGTCGCGGAAGGGCTTCTTCTTTTCGTATCATCTTTCGCAGCGGATACCGCTATGGCTGACTGTGTGCAGTTATGCTATAGGTGGGTTTTGCGGTTATCCGATGTTGCTCATTGTATATCTTGTTGTATCAAGTACTGTGTCACGACCCGAAATTTGGCACGTGACGGCCCTTAAACTACACAATGTTTACAGGCGTAACGCAATTTAAGTAAGCCTAAAACCCAGCAATCTAAACCATCAAAAGTAGTAAGTGATAAGAATATTGTTAAAACTTTCGAAAATCTCAAGTACAAATTCTTTAAAGTCCAACTTTACTTTCTTAAAAATTTTGGCAGCACCTCCTTTGTAAAAACTAACCCCAAAAATGGGGACATACAAAGATATAAGTAAAGTATCCCCAAATGGGAGCAAATCCATGCCCAACGGCGGAAAACAACCACCACAACAGATATACAACGCCGTAGCGAAGAAATAAAAGACGATATAAGTAAAACTGCATAAAAGACATCCATGTCACCAGAAATATACAATATCGTCCTCACATCTCGTCTCTAAGTCAATACATGAAAATGGTAAATGGAGAGTACAAGGTACAAAGATATACAAAGAGCATCATCGGATAACCGCAAAACCCACCTATAGCAAAACAGCACGGAGTCAGCCGAAACGGTATCCGATGCAAAAGATAATATGATAGGTAGAAGCCCTGCCTCGACTACTCTGAGGAACAACCTGCAAACCCTGTGGCACAACGGGGGTGAGTTGCCAACTCGTGAATAGTAAATAACATATGCAGGTAATCGCAAGTATGCACGTACAGCGTGAATCTAACACATGCAAGCTAATACCAATAAAAGGCAATATGTGTGCAACAGTATGAAAGGTACTCTATAAGGTACTACTAATACATGAAGCAATAAATGGCAATATGTATATGCAACAGTCATGAAAGATACTCTATCAGGTACTACAAATACATGAAGCAATGCATATAAAGTAAATGCGGAGTATGGGATAAAACATGTCATCCTCGCGGAATCCTGACCTCGTGGCAGGGCCAAAGTCCATCAAGACAATCAAAATCCCAAATTTCCTCAAATCAGCCCCCAAATTGGCCATCATATCCTGTAAGTCTCATATATCCTGAGTGTCCCATATCAAGTAAATCTCATATATCCTGAGTGTCCAATATCAAGTAAATCCCATATAACTAGTATCCAATATCAAGTAAATCTCATATAGCCAGTATCCAATATCGAGTATGTCTCATGAAACCTGAGTGTCCAACATCTATACCCAAAAACATCAAGAAAACAAGTGTCTAGTATCGACACATAAATACTCATCTCTGAGGCGCCGTCACCTGGGACTGACCCTCCCATGTCATGTACGTACATCATATAGAACCAGAGTGTGCACCACCCGTAATCGACAAGGCATGTGTGTACATAAGCTCGATCGGTATCCCCCAAATATTCGTTGAGTCCAAATACTATCACCGGTTGGCACACGCCCCCAGCCAGGCTCATCGGCATGGACCGTCGATCTTCTTGCCCCAGATAACCAACCGGGTTCCACCATGTACCCGCACACGGCACACTCACTCCTCGTATGGGGAAATATATAAGCTCATAACCGAGAAATCTCATGGTGGAAGCTGAAATATCATATCAAGAGAAACGAGGTTTTTTCAAAAAATGCATAATTTCAAGAAACTACCAAGGTCCTCAAATCCAGAAAACATCAGGAATCAATAATTATAATTTCATAGATTATTATATATGTGTACATATATATCAGCGTCCCATTCCACTGATATATATATACTTAGGAGTAAAACATCATATGAAATCCGTGAATATAATATATGCAACATGAAACAGTAATATGAGCATATAAAGGAAAAACCGCTATTTAACTGCAACAAGTTACTATATATATCATGCGGTTCCTAATTTCTCCAAGTCCATACAACATCAAATAATGGTGAACATGTAGCTATAGCCAGGTATGTGTAACCATGTCGGTATAGCAAGATATGTGTATCTACCTATCAATAATGATGTAATACTCTATAGGTATATGTATAAGTATGTATGAAAGATGTACATGTAGCTATATCTCATATGTGTATATACCTATCCCTAATGGTACAATACCATATAGGTATACGGGTAACTAGCATTTAAGCATGTCAAGGCATATATGTAAGCATGTAGGTATACAGGTATGCTATATGTCATATGCATAAGAAAAATAAGCATCATGTCTCAATGTCCTTAAGAAATACAGTATCACATATGTATAGGTGTTGTGCGTGTCATGGCAATTATCGACGGTGTGTGTGTAGCATACAATTAGTGCTCGTGAAACATGAACCGTCAATAATGGTGTTGTGTCTCATTAATACTAAGTCCATGAACAATAGGAAATGAGATATGCAACAAAGGTACACATGCACAATCAGTATCCGTATACTTCTAACTAATAGTCATGTCATTAATCTAGCCCAGACGCATAACGCCATGCGGGCGATTCCCCTGTAGATATTAAATCTACTCACTAACAATCCTGGCTAAGTAAAGACAACCACTCGCTTTTCCTTTTTCGCAGCGCCCGAAGTCCCCGCCTGCGATCCTGTAAGCATATAACAATATGACAAGTGCATATTAGCAATCGACCAATAACACGTACAAACTACGTTTAACCAATGCACCAACTCCAAGCATACTCTCAAGTGTTCGTCAAGTGGCTAAGGCGCGTAGCGACACTACGAAACCAACTCAAGAGCAAAAGCTACACAAAAACTCGAACGACATCGGAACAACCCTAGCTAGGAACGCTAAACGACACAACCATCAAGCCTTGACCCTGATCGTACCGATCGCTTATTCACAACACAATAATAAACGTGGAATCTAATGTAAGTCTACGCTAGCGCCCCGGCAGTCTACAGACGCCAAATGCGGAATAAAAACTTTTAAACTTGGCGCTATCGTATACTTTAACCCGGATCTGCCATTATTGCTAAACTAACAAACTGTAAAGAGTGTAGAATGGTTATACCGAACGATCCGAGTCCTTCGTTCTTCAACCATCATCCCACGCTCCGTTGCGGCTGCTCCGATCTCGTCGATCTCCGATTTCCTGGTCGAGGTGGCACCACATGATCGGTTCTTTAAACGGGCTCCCGCCTCTGACTCGAGGCAACTCGATCGTCAAGTTTGCTAAAAGAGACGACCAAGATTGATGTAGAGAATGAGTAGATGACTTTGTCTCACTTCGTCCAAATCCGTGGACGATCGGTTAATGAAGTTGCCGAAGGTATCGGGTGATGGAATGAAATGATCTGTGAATTCCATACACCCCAAATATCTATCATAATCTTTTCAAGAATGAATCAAGTGAAGTGAATGAGAGAGAGAAGTGGCCTTTCTTATAAAGAGAAGGAGGAGGGTGAGTGTAGGAGCAAGAGAGTAACCATAAGCAAAAGCTTCCCACTCAAAAATATCCTAAGCTTAACAAAACTCATTAATGAAAACAATGAGTCATAAAGAAACATTGAACTAAAAACCCTAGTCACCAAAAGCTTTAATGACACCATTAATGCCTAATGAGTCATGAAGCCAAGTCACCACCCTAGTCACCATATCTAGAAACTTCTAGAAGCACGACTCATCATAACTGAAGAAAAGATAAATCCGTCTTTAACAGAATGTTAAAAGACGGCTGATAGAAAACTGGAAACTGGCAACTTCCAAAAATGATCCTGAAACGACTTTCAGGATAACCCCGAAACTGTATAAATATACCCGCATTTGTATTACGACCGAATACAAATGCAACTGAGACAAAGATATTATACCTACTCAATATAATACTCGGATCCGGCTTAAACCAAAGCCGACCAGTATTATCTGCCCGAAAACTGACACGTGCGTAAACGCACGTGCAATTTCCGAACCCTGCCATAAAACCATACGGCCTCTACAACGTTTCGCCCGAACTTGGGAAATTGCCTGTGGGGGACTCTAATGACTCGTCAGCACCCTGGCAGTGGGTTTAACCACAAACCGTCAGCGGCACTAGCTATGCATAACGGCTGCCCATGGACTGACCTCAAGGGTGGCCGAGGAGCGAACTCAAGGGAGACCGATGAGCGAACTCCTCCGAAAACACTCTTGAGCCTAACAGTGACAATGTATATATAGTCCGGTCCGTTCGTCAATGAGTATCGCATATCTGCCTAGGGGGCTAGCAACGTCAGACCCCCAATAGCAGTATAAGTCATGTCGGAGTGAAGCCCAATAACACCCTGAGATACTACTGGAGTACCTACCAGTAAATCTCCTGCCATGGCCATGGACTTTGTGTAATGGCTCTCCTAGACACTGCACGACCTCGCCCCCAATACCGGGAGAGACGAATCCCCTGCCGATCCGCTCACGTGCCTCCATATGGCTCGGGACTGTACCCAAAAACTACCTGTTTGCACGACTCCTTTGAGCCGTGGTAGGGTAGAAATCAAAGCACAGTGGGAACTCACACGAGACAAATGACGACCTCAGGTCGATGAACTAACCTGTACACATGTCACCAGGGAACTGCTATCTGACGGTAGATATAATACTAACTAGCAGATTCCCGGCGAGTCCTGTCCGGTGTACTCATAACCCAATGAGCACCTGTATACATCTTAGGTGATCCAACTGACACCAGTGGCTTGTGAGACCGGCCACCGCCCCTCGTCGGGGTCTCGATTGTATACACTAGTCTACTCCGGAGTATCGATGCCCTGTCTCGAAACTCCCACGACTAGGGACCACAATTAAGGATATGCATATAAACTACCCAACTCTCACGTATATGATCGCCATCATACTGTTGGTAGTAAAGCAAGATCCTAAGGGCTCTATCAAAGTGTAACATGCAATCAGTCACCTGAACATGTACACGACTGATAAAGGCAAACCTGATAGCATACTATCATCTCGAGTAAGACTGTGCTACCGGGATAGGTCCTCCGCAATCATTGCAATCACGTACCTGCGATCCAATAATTGACTATGAGGGCACTATCTCCAACAATCTCCCACTTGCACTCAAGGCTAATATTGCGATGTCGACTACTCACAGCCCGTGTGAAAACGAACATCCAACTCCTCTACTAATCAGTTTCACAAAGCCCGTTTGTAAAACTATTGTGTTCGAGAAATAGCCTCGGTGAGTGGATCCGCCTAGAAGTTTCTTTCTGTATCTCTCTTAATCTCAAATTCGCGGAGAAAGCCATCTCCCGAATTGAGTAGTACATGTCTTAGAATATGTCTGGATATCTGATGGGACCTTAGTTCATAAATGAGCTCCATATCCAAACTTCTTAGACTGAATCGATCACTGAACCTAATCAGTATCGGGCACCATGCCACCCACAGTATCCTCTGGAACCACCTGTCCATAATACTGTCCCTCGTCAGAGGGAAAACTAAAACTCTGACAATCACTCTGTCATCCATGTCACCTTTGAAGCCTGGAATGATAACCGTCTCCCGAAAGAGGCTGCCGTTATCAAATCCATAGAACATGTACTAATGTTCTAAAACCGCTTCCTTATGTTTCTCCAGGATTGGATTAATACAAACTTATTGCATCTAGTGCAAAACCAACATTTGGTGTGGTACTTGACATCTCATGATTGACTCAATTGCCTAAGCAAGTGATCTGCCAAACATGCACATCCCTCTCCCCTTTAGTCTATACGACAGCTTTAGAGAGGGTGACTCCATCACCTGCAGGTACACCACCATGCTAGGAGTCAACTATTCCAAAAACCATTAGAATATCTGTCAAAGCACCCACATTGGGAAACTACCCAAATCCATATCTAAAACCATAGATCCAGAAACCAGAAATATTATATCCATATCCTGTCTGGAGAAACAACTGTGTGACAACCACAGTTCAACCGATCGTAGTATAGGAATTTTACTTCCTACTCTGTGTATGTCATTTAGATACCATGACATCACACCCTACTACCTTCTTAACTGATCCATCCCTTATTCTGATTGAAGTCAAACCCATGACTGTCACATCAAAAATAGATGATCTATCTCCGCTATAACTGCTCAAGTCTATAAATAGACATAAGCTACTTGCCCACTATGCTTCTGCTGCTCCCACTGACTACGACAACCCTCCTACCGGGTCTCATATCCTGGAACAACAGTAGTGTCAAGTCTTGGTAGATAAGAACCTCCCTGTCACCGTCCTTGAGCCTACCGAAGTACCTCTCGGGTGTCTGAGGTTACCTACCATACCTGCGGAGTGGCTATTGGAATGTCAAACCTGATTGAATGTATAGGTCCTATTAAATTTTCCGTAATCGTTCGCGGTTCTGGAATCACTTCCAGTTCTACCATACTCCCACTACTGTTTTCTGAAAAAGATTCATTTTACTAAAACTGTGGAGAGTCAAGAACAATATCACTATTGATCTTCGAAATGGTAGAATATCAACCCTCGTCTTAGCCAGGGTCAACCCACAAACAGCCACTACAGAAACGTGCCCTGAGTTATCCAGTGTCTGGTTTTAATCATAAGCTGGACAACTCCCCGTACCTTAATATCTTTTAAGCTACTAACTATTCTATATCCAATACAGAAACTTTGGCACTTATTTAATTGGAACCATATTCAATCCATGCATCTGTCTCCAGTGCATATCAACTTAATGGAAAGAGGCTAATCAGCATTACTCAACTTAGGAATCCATCCAATTATGAGTAACCTGAAAGAGAAACACGTTTCTCAAAACCATCACTATCATCTGAATACCAATCACAAGAATCTACATCTTCGATCTCTTTGAAGAATCCCGATACTTGTGATACCTGGTTCTCTACTTTATTCTTATACCCACAACTTCTCAAAACTTAGACCTTGTATTTCTACGAAACACTCGTCTAAATACCAGAGAAGTTATAAGTAAACAGAACATAGTACGAGGACCTACCCCTTTGTCCTGAAGGACACTTGGACAACATACAATACTCTGTATAAGTCCGCTGAGTTAAACAACTCAAAACCTGTGCGTTGTAGGTGGAAAACTGTACCGTGGCGATTTCCTCAACTATCACCAATTACAACGAATTCCGATATAATGAGGATGATCACCTAATTCCCAATATCTTACTCCCACTCATCATCTGTAAAACCATACAGATATGAGAATGAAACCTGGTAAATACATACCCTTGGAGTAAGTGTCTAATCGGGAAAACAGTTTTTCCTCTAACAATGCACTGAAACATGAAAATGTTTCGTAGGGGTATCCTGGTATTCATAGCAATGCCTCTTTCATAATCAAATTCATGACTTCAACCGTATATTTTATTGCCATCTCTCCAAATCCCCTTTATTTGTCTTTAGTCGTTACCTTCTGTACACCATCGTTAGGCTAACTGGTTTTCTTCCTTCCCTACCGTTCGGCACCAGCCTATGGTTTGGAAGAAGACTATCCAGTAAGCATAATAGGTGTACCCTCCTAAACCAAGGAGTACTCGCATCTCGAGAGAAGGTGACGATAAAAGACAACTGAATAATACCTTATTCTTTTTAAAGGTGAAATAGGAGCGGCGATGAAGTACGCGGTTTTGGTCGTGAATGATATCAGTCGCAATTTACTTTGCCCTCTTTCTGATCCCTTTATTTTGTCTTTACATATTACTTTCTGCACACCCTACTTAGGCTAATTGGTTTTCTTCATTCCCTACCTTTCGGCACCAGCCTATGGTTTGGAATAAGACTATCCAATAAGCGTAATAGGTGTACTCTCCTAAACCAAGGAGCTCTCGCAACCTGAGAGAAGGTGATAATAAAAGACAACTGAATAAACCAATTCTATTTCTCCTGGACCTGGATCCATCCTCGAAGAAGTCCCTTCGAGTTCGTATATAACCATACGATGGATCTATCCAATAGAAGTGGATATCCGTAGTAATACGGGTGTTCTGAGAAATGCAAAGGGTAAAAGAAGGAGTGGCAATGACTTATGCAACATAGACAATCCAAAAGCCAGTATTTTAAGAAGGTTCGGTCAACTTGGTCACTGAGTCATAGTCTAGGGTCGGTCAAAGGTCGTTGCCAAAGAGAGAGAGAGAAAAGAAACACTCAGCGTGCACTCTAACCTAGATCAGAATGGTCATTATTTTATCTAATCCGGAAACCTCCCACTGTCCTGTCAAATTCTCCTCCAAACCTAAAGAAGAATCAATCGGGATCACCCGAAGAGTAAACCAACTCATCAGTGGGAATCAGGATCCAACTCTCATCGTATGATAACGTGATGGAATGCATCCACGTTACTCATACTCCAGAAGGTATGCGCATACTCGGCAAGTTTCAGTTTCTTTAGAAACTCCTGATATCAATTTTGCCCCATGCTCTTATAACCTTGGCGTTGGTCAAAATGTCATAAGTCACATGCCAAGTTCTACCCATCACTATCTTGTCAATTTGAACCCACCCGCACATGCCCCTGACGTTGGCCAATCGGCAGAACGACTGTCCCAAACTAACTCATCTATCTATGCAACAATTGAATATCCAGCAGCTACCAAACACTATGCCTTGGCGTTGGTCAAAATGCGTAGCTTGAATACTACTGAATACCCAAAAGAAGTGACGGAGGGCTACGGCTGGTTTTTGGCGAAAAACCTTTAGCGTAGTGAACTTGATATCGCTGAAGGAACCTGATAGCTTTTTAAAATATAGTGGCGAAAACCTTTTGCTAAAGAGGTCATTCCCGGTAAAGGGATCTCGGCTCTTTCCTCGTGGAATGAGGTGCAGGATATTCCACTGAATACCTCTATGCAAAGCAACATGTAATCGACTATAGTAAAGTTATTTACCCCGACGCAAACTTCTGTCCAAGGGGTCTTTCCCGGTGAAGGGATATCAGCCCTTGCCTCGTCGAATGAGGTGCGGGATATTCACACCGAATACCGCTATGCATAACAAAAATAAAACGTCTTTGTAATAACACTTTTTAAAATTGTTCCAACAACTCAAACAGGTTTGTTTTAACTTTGCGTTGATCAGAATCAACGCAGTCCCATCATTAATCACACCAGAAAAGAACGAAAATAAAATGTACGTATATGCCATCCGCATTCGTCACTGGGTCCCGTCATCACCCGTTAGGTTACTTAACTAACGACAGAGCGGGGACTGGACTAGCACGGGTGTAAAACATATACAACATCTAATAGTATATAAACCAATATACATAATCGCTCCAGGCGTGATAATATGCAACATTACAGAAAAGTAATAAGCATCACAGAACAATACAGATAATCTGGGATCCCCGGGTTTCACAGAGCCGCTGCTGAAACCCGACGTTCCCCTGTCGTGTGGATAGCCCGTGCAATGAAACCTAGACCCCTACGGGTGCGGCAAGTTACCCGCCAAAACCTGAAGCGAGGTAGTCCCCACAGCATAGTGAATGGAACACCCGGCACTTCACGGAATCCGGTAAATTGAGCACCCCTCCTTGGGTCAACCTGTACCCCATACGAGTGCGGCGAATAGTCTGCCAATTCTGAAGTGGGGTCCCTCTACCTCTCAAAGCCATGAGATGCGGACCCGTTGCTTTCCCGAACCCGGCTATCCGTGCACTCCGTCTCGGGGCAAAACCTAGTACAGTAATGAAAAATAGTACAATAGGTACATCGACTGCAACCTGGTCGTGCCCCAAAAATAATATTATACAACAGGCAGTGACGGCAGTCCACAAGTTGGACGCTCGCCCCGCAATATCAAAAGTACAAATAAACTCAAACTGTACTACCATTGCACACTGCTATCCACCACGACAAATCCGCAACATCACAGCACAACACAGAACATCAACGCGAATGTCACGTTCGCAAACCCGTCTAAAAGAACTATAGCAATCGGACGCGGTTTACCGATCAAATGACATTCCCGGTCGGAGATATAATGTAAGCACTGTAAACTAACATGTTTAAATTTCGATCGACCAAATATCAAGAAGTGGGCCCCACGCAAATCTGTAGAACAGTAATAAAACCTGGGCCCAAACTGTATTTACCAAAAACCCCAAAATCCATCCAAGAACCCACAGACAAAAATTGGGAGCACGTGCTCCTCACGTGGCCGCGGATGCGCGGCCAATACAGTAGGGTTGGCCGCGCTTCCGCGCCTCAATGGAGAGATCATGAGCCCAAATTTTGTCGTTGGTCTTAGAAAAGCCTGCACGGATTTTTAAGATGTACAGAAGTCAATTTTGACACCGTTTAAAAACAACAGAAACTGTCGGCTTAGAATTTGCAGTTTTTAGTTTTCCGGTCGGATCGATGTTTTAAACGCGTTAGCACAAGTTAGTATAGCAAAATGGTTAGGCTCTGATACCACTGTAAGTCTACGCTAGCGCCCCGGCAGTCTACAGACGCCAAATGCGGAATAAAAACTTTTAAACTTGGCGCTATCGTATACTTTAACCCGGATCTGCCATTATTGCTAAACTAACAAACTGTAAAGAGTGTAGAATGGTTATACCGAACGATCCGAGTCCTTCGTTCTTCAACCATCATCCCACGCTCCGTTGCGGCTGCTCCGATCTCGTCGATCTCCGATCTCCTGGTCGAGGTGGCACCACATGATCGGTTCTTTAAACGGGCTCCCGCCTCTGACTCGAGGCAACTCGATCGTCAAGTTTGCTAAAAGAGACGACCAAGATTGATGTAGAGAATGAGTAGATGACTTTGTCTCACTTCGTCCAAATCCGTGGACGATCGGTTAATGAAGTTACCGAAGGTATCGGGTGATGGAATGAAATGATCTGTGAATTCCATACACCCCAAATATCTATCATAATCTTTTCAAGAATGAATCAAGTGAAGTGAATGAGAGAGAGAAGTGGCCTTTCTTATAAAGAGAAGGAGGAGGGTGAGTGTAGGAGCAAGAGAGTAACCATAAGCAAAAGCTTCTCACTCAAAAATATCCTAAGCTTAACAAAACTCATTAATGAAAACAATGAGTCATAAAGAAACATTGAACTAAAAACCCTAGTCACCAAAAGCTTTAATGACACCATTAATGCCTAATGAGTCATGAAGCCAAGTCACCACCCTAGTCACCATATCTAGAAACTTCTAGAAGCACGACTCATCATAACTGAAGAAAAGATAAATCCGTTTTTAACATAATGTTAAAAGACGGCTGATAGAAAACTGGAAACTGGCAACTTCCAAAAGTGATCCTGAAACGACTTTCAGGATAACCCCGAAACTGTATAAATATACCCGCATTTGTATTACGACCGAATACAAATGCAACTGAGACAAAGATATTATACCTACTCAATATAATACTCGGATCCGGTTTAAACCAAAGCCGACCAGTATTATCTGCCCGAAAACTGACACGTGCGTAAACGCACGTGCAATTTCCGAACCCTGCCATAAAACCATAGGCCTCTACAACGTTTCGCCCGAACTTGGGAAACTGCCTGTGGGGGACTCTAATGACTCGTCAGCACCCTGGCAGTGGGTTTAACCACAAACCGTCAGCGGCACTAGCTATGCATAACGGCTGCCCATGGACTGACCTCAAGGGTGGCCGAGGAGCGAACTCAAGGGAGACCGATGAGCGAACTCCTCCGAAAACCCTACTGAGCCTAACAGTGACAATGTATATACAGTCTGGTCCATTCGTCAATGAGTATCGCATATCTGCCTAGGGGGCTAGCAACGTCAGACCCCCAATAGCAGTATAAGTCATGTCGGAGTGAAGCCCAATAACACCCTGAGATACTACTGGAGTACCTACCAGTAAATCTCCTGCCATGGCCATGGACTTTGTGTAATGGCTCTCCTAGACACTGCACGACCTCGCCCCCAATACCGAGAGAGACGAATCCCCTGCCGATCCGCTCACGTGCCTCCATATGGCTCGGGACTGTACCCAAAAACTACCTGTTTGCACGACTCCTTTGAGCCGTGGTAGGGTAGAAATCAAAGCACAGTGGGAACTCACACGAGACAAATGACGACCTCAGGTCGATGAACTAACCTGTACACATGTCACCAGGGAACTGCTATCTGACGGTAGATATAATACTAACTAGCAGATTCCCGGCGAGTCCTGTCCGGTGTACTCATAACCCAATGAGCACCTGTATACATCTTAGGTGATCCAACTGACACCAGTGGCTTGTGAGACCGGCCACCGCCCCTCGTCGGGGTCTCGACTGTATACACTAGTCTACTCCGGAGTATCGATGCCCTGTCTCGAAACTCCCACGACTAGGGACCACAATTAAGGATATGCATATAAACTACCCAACTCTCACGTATATGATCGCCATCATACTGTTGGTAGTAAAGCAAGATCCTAAGGGCTCTATCAAAGTGTAACATGCAATCAGTCACCTGAACATGTACACGACTGATAAAGGCAAACCAGATAGCATACTATCATCTCGAGTAAGACTGTGCTACCGGGATAGGTCCTCCGCAATCATTGCAATCACGTACCTGCGATCCAATAATTGACTATGAGGGCACTATCTCCAACATCTAATATATATATAACGTCGCAACGTCAAAAGATACCCACGCATAAATTATCCGGAAATCTAGTAAGCAACATATATCATTTTTAGCTCAAAACTACAACTTTTTCCAAAACTAGAAATCACAAACATCACAATATAGCATGATTAAACCATACAAACCCTTACTAGAATTTTAAATTCACTCGAATAGGATCAATAAAAGTTTAGTTTGCTAAATAGCTTAATTATACAATTAGGAAAATATCATTTAGCAAACTAGCAACTAGGTTAAGTTTTTTTCAAGCTTAACTTATTAGTTAACCATTTTACTAATCAAAACCTTAACTTGATTATCCAAAAACCATTTCTTAAATTTCTAACATGCACTTAAAAGCTTTAAATTAACAACTACTAAGCTAATTAAAGTATTAAAACAACATATAGAGATTAGGGTTAGGGTTTTATACCTCTACAAAATTAGCAACTAAACTTCAAAATTAAGCCTCCAAAAAGAATACTTCCATGAAGATCCATGCTTGATTTGTGAAGAAGAATGATGGGTTTTGATTTATTTATGAGTTTGTGTGAATTATTTTGGATTTTTGATGATTTATTTGGACTTTGGAGAGATGAAATGAGGCAAGATTCAAGAGAGGGCAGCAAGGGGGGGTTTCGGCCAAGCAAAGAAGAGGTGGCGTTTTGTGGTAATGTGTGGAAAAATCTAGAAGAAAATAACAATAAAAGCTTAATAAAACAAAAACCCTTTATCCACCTCATATCCTCTTCTTTAAAATTTAATTTATTTTCCACAAATATCTAGATATTTTCAAAGATGGATTAGTGCTAATCTAGTGATTAACTTAGCATAGATTCACATTAGCATTAATTAACCCAAGCAAAAATGTAATTACCACTAATTAAGTGCATAATTAACAACCCCAAATAATATTTTAATTAGGGAAAAATATTAAAATGCACCAAAATTACAAACAACTTACAAAAACCCGCAAACTAGTAATATTCTAGCTAAACTAGGTGCAGTAAATTCTATACTGCAAAAAGATCGCTTCTAGGTTTTTTTACGGAAAAACACAATTTATTTTACCTAAAAACGGAAAATCGCATAAACGATTTCCAAAACGTTACAATCTTCCCCCCTTAAAGAAATTCCGTCCCCGAATTTAAAATTCTTACTACGCGCACCTTCAAAGATATGAGTACCAAACTTTCACATCTCGCTCGCAGCGTCCTAAGTGATTTCCTCACTAGACGGCTACGCCAAAGAAATCACCACAGATGGCAAGAACTTTGACCGAAGTTTCTCCACCTTCCGATCCACTAACACAATTGGCTGCCGGTGAACGAAAATATCACGTCCAAGCTAAATGGTCTGGTGCTGAATCATATGAGAAAGGTCATGAAGGTAATTGCGAAGTATCGACACAAGGAAAACGGGATGAATACTCAATAATCTGGGCGGAAGTGTCAAATTATAGGCAACGGAACTAACTCACTCAAGGATCTCAAAGGACCAACAATCTGGGACTAAGCTTCCCAAAACTCAACACGCTATTTCATCGGAAAAATCCGTAGGAATACATGATCTCCCACTACGAACTCATGTCTGCGACCACCACGGTCGGCATAAGACTTCTGTCTGCACTGGGCTGCTCTCATCCTGAACTGAATCAACTGGATCTTCTCTGTAGTCTCATGGCTAGCTGGGGTCCAAAAATCCTACTCTCGCAGAGTCAGAAAAACAGACTGGCGATCGACACGACCTACCAAACAAAACCTAAAGGTTGCCAATTGGAATGTCTCCTGATAATAGCTATCGAAGGAGAACCCTATCCATAGCAAGTGACGATCCCAACTTCCAACAAACTCTTAGTACGTACGCATATGCATATCCTCCAGAGTCTGTATAGTCCATTCTAACTGACCATCGTCCCACAGATGGAATAGCGGAGCTAAAGCTCAACCAGTACCCAAGTGTAACGTCTTCAAAATAATAAAATATGATTTTTGGGAAATTTTATAATTTAATATTATTTTAATGAATATTTTAATATTCTGGTATAATTAAATACAGATAAATGGGGAAAAATTATGGAAAATTCTAAAATAAGGTATTTTAAGGAATTGCTTCGTTTTCTGTGCATGCCCCCATTTCCTCTAGTTTTGACCCTGAGTATGTCTAGTTTTGACTGATTCCATCTAGGGTGAAATCTGGGTTGATTTTCCTATGTTGGTGTATAATTTGGGACTTGTTTTAGCATGGATTTTGGTATTTGGTGATTCATTCCTGTCGGGTGGCGTTTGGACGTCAACGACAAGTGGATTTTGATTGTGTTTACATGCGAGTCGATAGGTTTTTACCTATGCGGGTAGCGTGTGCTATTTTGGTTTCCGATGTGATTTTCATGTGCTTTAGCATTGTGATATACTTGTAGGTACCCCGCGTGATGTTGAGGCAAAGGAGGTGAAGATAGCGACATCGGCTTTGGCACACGAGAAGCAATGTGAGTAGATTTATATCTGTGGGGAGAAGTCGGGTGGATGGCGTATAGCACCCCCGCAGTCCGTGGTGATGTATACGAAAACGTATACACACGAATATTTATTATGTGTTGTTTAGGGTTATTGATGGTAATAATGATATTTTGATGATAAGAATATATTGGTTTAGTTTAGTGCGAACCCTAGAGTAGTGGTTGCACTCACACATACATTTACACACATACTTGCATTCATTCTTTCATTTATTAGAGTGCATATGATGGTGCGTATATCTACACATGGGTATGGGACTATGTGTTTATATACTGGATTTGAGGATAGTATTTGGGATTTGAGATGAGTCGATGAGATTGGGCTTGAGGCCAGGAGATCGGTGATGTGATTTGGTTCGTATTGAGATACGACACGATGTTTTAGCGGGTCTTTTGACGTAGTGATTCTTACACCTGCATGCATACATAGAGGGTATCAATATTGTACTAGACGTAGATCAGTACCCCGATCATGACATTTGATAAAGAGGATACCAGATAAATAGTATGATGAATGTGATATTGACCCGTACCCAGATTTGGGATGCCGTACGACGGATTTACGTACAAGCTATATTTTGATGATTGATCCGCACTCTTGACTTGGGATGTCTGATTATAGATAGGGTATCGGATATGATATTATTGAGGCGGGATCACCGACTAATATATATACATGTATGTATATGTATCGACTCAGATGTTAGGCGGTTTCCTCACCCGTAGCTCTACTTGTTAGTTCAGCCGTATAGTTTAAGATGGTTGTTAGATTAGATTAGACTCCTACCTATTTCAAAAACTAACGAATCGTGGGTATTTTAAAAGACAGCCCAAGGGATCCTACGGATATTTCAAAAGACGTATCTTTTCATAAAAACACCGTAGCCCCTATTTTCAAAACCCCATGATTCGTGTTATTTCAAAAGGCACCAATTGTAGAGGTTATTTTAGATTAATGCAGATTAGTTATAGTTGCGTCTAGTATTCAGCTTCCGCTCATTATTGTGGTTCGCATCGCATCGCATGCTTATATTATGTTTCATACTCCTTTATTGATGTTATGCTGTTAGGACACCAGCACCATTACCGATGATGCGTATGTACCACGTACACTTACTTGCCGGCTCACACACATCTTCATCGGTAATTGCCATGTCACGTACACCTTAGAAAATATTATTGCATCGACATAGGTTGTTAGCTAATAATTTAGACATGATATTAGTGTACTTGCCGTATATGCTAGATTAGACATTGTAATTATTAGTTGTTACATCATGCATGTTATTATTCATGGATTTTTATGCCTGTATGCACTGTTTACATGCTATTGAGGATTGGATTCGGATTTCCATGAGATTTTCTGGATTTGGGGGAAAACCGCAAAACTTATATAAACTTCTTTTCTCTCTTTAAAATAAAAAGTGCGGTTTTCCCATGATGTATGAGTCGTCCACCATGAGTTTGCTGATGGATTTGGAAACCCGATTCGAGGAGACGGATGAACCGTTTCGGGTACATGGTGGACCCGGTAAGGTGCCCCGGGGCAAGAAGCGCGTGGTGATGACGATGTGAGCCTGGCAGGGGAGCACTACCTACCGGTGATTTTACCCGACGCGTCGGATATCCGGAGGATACCGTCGTGGTCTTGAGATGGATGGTAGGGGCCGGTCTGGACTGACGGCGCCCTAGATATTATGATTGAGACATTGGGATTTCGAGATTTCGAGGTACAGAGACTGTGATACAGAGATATCGAGATATTGGGATTACGTTTTGTGCCGATGCTAGGCACTGTTTTATGCTGATTTCATTATGATACCTCAACTAAAAATACAAGGGAAATCTCACTAAATTATGAAAACAGTTTCTTCATTTACATGTATTCTGCTTTCATGCATTCATACCTCATATTCATGACATACTATTACCTGAGGCACTAGCACGAGCACTTGGCACTACATTCACGTATAGAGATTACATTGCCAGTTTAGCATGCTTCAGCTTTATTCATATTGAGGTTTCTTTATATCTGATCGTATTGACCTAGGTTGGGTCATGCATTCGATCTCTGCTTGTAGATATCTTTCTATTCACGAGTTGGCAACTCACCCCCGTTGTGCCCCAGTTCTTGCAGGTTTGCCGTACAGTTCTATAGCGGCATTCCTGGCACACTGCTTCCTTTTGGGTGATTTGCTTGGATAGGTGGGTTCTTTTGTATCAGAACCGCCGTTGTATTTATATTATTCATTGTATCTAGAATATCCATCAACCAAAACTCGTATATTGTTTCAGACCTAGACTAGTGATGTATTATTCGACCATAGAGTCGCGCTTAGTAGTGTTGCGGTTTTCTTGTTGCTTTTGAGCTTTCTTTTGGATTTGATCCTCGCCACTTGGCGTTGTATATTATTGTTGCATGTGTGGTGGTGACCGTCGATTGACGAAGAGCTAGCTCCCGCTTGGGGATGCCTTTATCATTGCATATATTGTTATCCTTGTTATACCCCATTCGGGGCCAGTTTTACAAAAGAAACTCTGCCGAAATTTTTAGAAAAGACTGTACTGTTTTTAAAAATGCATATTCGGCTTAGTTATTTAAAAACCTTGATTTCAAACATGTTTTTCTTCACTTCTTTAAACCAGTTTCTTTACTTATTCTTAAAAATGGTTTTAGATTTCTGGGCTTTTGGCTTACTTGGATCAGATGGAGTCCTATAGACTTCATATGGTTCAAGGGCCAGTCACGTGCTCTTTCGGGTCGTGACAAAGTTGGTATCAGAGCGCTAGGTTGACCTTGGTTCGAGTCTAAGTTTGACTATGTGGAGCCTAGGGCGTTTATATATATACGGAACTTAGGCTTGACCTTACGGAACTTAGACTTGGTCGAGGGGGTATTAGACCCGAACTTTCGTCGTGTAGGATGACCCTTGGTTGATGGAATAGGTAACTAAAGTAGAGTGACGTACCGTTGGTATGTTCCGCGGCATACTTACGACACGCCACTCCGCTTAAGGAACCTTAGGATGTACATATTTTCGAGATCAGTGATCCTCTTTATATCCAGGATTATACATCCATTTGAGATCCCCGATTCTATTAGTTTCATGATCATACCTTTATTGATGCTGTTCCTTCCCATGATCATGTATCCACTTTGGATCTGTTGTTTCCTTTCTTGCCATTGATGTGCTCTCCTTGATACTCGATTGAGGTTCCTGTCACCATGTTTGAGGGCAGTTTGGGCTGCTGCTAGGGTTACGGCCGGTGTGAGCTCGTTTGGTACGAGGGCCGACCATTGTGTTTTCTGGTGACATGGGAACGTCTCGAGTTAGTGTTGGTGATTGTGACCTCTAGTGGAGGCGAGTGCTTGGTCTTGCATCGGATGATCGGGCCATTGTTAGAGCTGCCAGTTGAGAGAGGACTGTTGATGTACAGCATACCTTAGAGATTGTGATGTCGCCTACCGTGCAGACAGATGGACCAGCTGTTGCTGAGATTGACAGGATGTCGCTTCCGAAGCTTACGAGCTGAGATTGCCGTAGCTTTCAGGCAGATATGAGACAGATGACAGCTAGTCTACCCGATTTGAGAGACGAAGGTGATTCGTCCGATTTTGCGCCGGAGCGGGCCCTGATGAGTTGAAGATTTCCAGTGTGGAGAGTCTTACTCAGATCTAGAGCAGACCGACTCAGAGATGACCGCCTATGTATTGCCTTTCCTGGAGTATTGAGGCGCTGTTCGGCGTACAGGAGAATAAGCCAGTTGCTGCTGCAAATGACGAGATGTCGCCCAGATGGTTGGAGCTACTGCAGCGTGAACATATACTTAGAGAGATGATAGCGAGTCGCTAGTCACCTGAGGATGAATGACTAGGACAGGTGGTTCGTTTGTTTACCGATGCGAGGTCATCAGATAGATTGTTTCCAGCTAGAGACGACTTCACGCAGGTTCGTTGAGAGTCGATAGAGACGATCGAATGTCAGGAGCCCATTTTCCAAGTTTAAAATATACGGAAAGACATGCAGGTGATTCTATGGACTCTCTAGAAGAATGAAACCCTAACTCGACTTAATGACCGTGTGAAAGCCTTTGAACCTTCGGGTTTGCGGCGGTTCCTCGGCGCCATTAGTGAGGCTTGGGTTTGCCCTTCTACGGCTGGACCACCGACGCTGTGGCATGTACTCGATACTATTAAACTGTACCCATGATGTGATCTCTTGGGGGATTATGAGGATCTGACGAGTCGATCGGATGGTTCGACATCTTTCGGATATCGTGATGGGACACTGCTTGGGAGACTCCAGATGCGAGCGTAGCCGTCGGAGCGCAGTTCGTGTAGCCACGATGAGTTAAGTCCGAATCAGTCGACATTGAGCAAGGTGGAGTAAGGAGTTCGTATGAGATTTTGACGAGATGACGTCCCACTCCGCTGACATTAGAGATGTGATATGCACCCCGAGGCGTGGTATATGGATGTATCTTCCAGAGAGAAGCGCGATAGGTATGCAGCCGTTCCGGAATAAGCTTTAGCTTCAGCATTGGATGATGACTTCCGGGCATTTCGGCAGGATTGAGATTTGAGAAAGGAACCTCGACAGGACCTTTCTGGAGTACGTTACGAGAAGACCTAGACCAGGAGTGGTCGTATTGCGCACACCCAGCAGGACAGAGTTCGGCATTGTCGACGAGGTAGTTGACCATGTTCGGATAAAGGAACTTACCCAGATGCGTTGCAGATTGATCAGGGACGGACGAGTGATGAGTATTCCTCCGATGGTTGGGACGTGTTCCCGAGGACCTGTTCGGCCTGACATCCTCTACAGAATGATGAAGCTACAGAATATGCGATTTCGAGTCCGTGCGAGAGACTTCAGATTGACCGTGGCCGAGAATAGTGCAGTGCGTAGTAGCTTGGCGTGACGTCATAGTGGACGACGATAGAGACAGTTGGAACAAGAGGTTCGTGTGAGACACTGATGAGCTGTCATTGCTTCCCGTCGAGACTAGAGACCTGATATGCTTACAGAGACGTTGGAATGTGACCAGTTTCCGAGAAAATATTGTGCTGAGGACACAGGTGTTTTTGAGCGAGAAGAGGTTGTGCAGGAAGCCAGCCTCTGTACAGATCGGCATAGGCATGATCGGAAGAGACCTTGAGCAGGATTCCTTCCAGGACATTGCTGCAATGATGTTTGCACCCAGGATCAGATGTGTGACGTGCTTTCAGAGAGCCAGAGGCCGACGCCAGTGATACGCTGCCTTACGAGCGGTCGTGAGGATTGACCGAAAGGTGACCAGGAAAGTGCCAGAACGGAATCGTTCCTGTCAGTACTCCTGACCGGGCCGATGAGCCGATGGATTGCGAGATTGGTAATCTACAGGAAAGATCAGGAACCAGAGGCAGAGGACGCCAGCCGCGAGCAAGAGGCAAGTAGATATCTTGCGCAGCTAGCATCGGATGTTCCGGTACCTTCTCGACCCTGAAGGATGGTATACCGACGACGGTAATTATGATTTGTGATTTTGTGATTTGATTATCACGTATCCGTTGCTTTGGATTTCGGTATTTTGGGCGATCTATTCACATGATTTAGTCTTGATGACTGAGTTTCATGATATTTGATTTTGTGCACCATGGTTGCACCTACTGGGTATTTATACCTTGTACATAGTTATTACTCTTGAGCTGTTGATTGCGATTTCATGCCTATTTTATACTGGTGATTTGATTTACGCTTCCAGCAGAGTTTCATGTAATTTTAGTGTTTTGATTTTGCACTCGGTATAGCTTATATGTGCTTGTAGTGTATCGATATGTGTTTTGTGCCCGCAGCTGCACACGTTTATGATTTTCTTCATATCTGGATACACTTGGTGTTGCTGCTTACGTATTTGAGTTATTGCTTGGTATTTGTGCATGGGATGCACCAGTTCTATACTTCGTGCATTTGTCGCACCAGTTTTATGTTTCTTGCGTTTATCGCATCAGATTTATATTTCGTGCCTTTGTTGCACCGGATTTATATTTTGTGCATTACGATTGCACCTGACTTCGATTTGATGCCTTTCGGTATGTCGATTTTGATTGTGATATTGATGTGGATTCTTGCACTCCGTGCTTTTGACTGGACTTACGCATATTCGACGTTGCTATTGGATTTTGTGATTCCGTGCATATTGAGTGCGCAGGGTCTAGATTTTCATTCGTGCATGATGGATGCACCGATTTGGATTTTCGCGCATGTTGGGCGCATGTTTTGAGATACGATTTTGGGGCACACCAGATGTACTAAATCGAGATTCTTCGTGCATGTCAGATGCACCTGTTTTGGCTGCCAGGCACACGTTGCCTATGACAGATGCTTCGTGCACACCCGTTGCACCTAGATGTTGTTTTGTGCACATGTTTAGCACATATATGGATTTTGATTTCCGTGCGCACCAGACGCACAGGGTGGTGTTATGTGATTTTTGGGATTTATTCCTTTTGGAGCAGTACATTTTTATGATGTTGGATATTTGCTTTCATACTGAGCAGGACTAGTCAGTGGGCAGTACCTGGATATATTTTGCATGCATCGATAGTTATCGAAGGGATTTCCGAAAAGCGAGCTATAGTCTCAGTATATACCTACGTGTCCGATATGACACGAAACGTTTTAAAAACAAGGAAACCCTTCTAAACTGTTTTCAAAACGGCGGAACGTACCTATTAAACAGAGGATATATATACACATATATAGTTATTTTCTTATGAGAAACGTCCGCCACTGTGCAGTGTTACGCGCATCGCACAGCGACTTAAAAAGATTTGGCATACATTTGCATCAGCCATTTACATGTATAGATTGGATGTCTACATGTATAGTCTTGGTCCATATCATATTGATTTTGTATTGGATTTGACATTGTGTCGTTACCATGACTCCGATGATTGCGGATGCTTGATGGAGTGTTGCTTTTGAGTTATCTGCTCAGTACTCATGCGCATGCATTGCGCTATGATGTTTTATGTATAGATGATTTCGGAGCCCCGATGACTTGGAATTTGTATTGAAATATTTTAGTATTTGGGGGTTTAAATTTAAATTCGGGGACCGAATTTCTTTAAGGGGGGTAGATTGTAACGTCTTCAAAATAATAAAATATGATTTTTGGGAAATTTTATAATTTAATATTATTTTAATGAATATTTTAATATTCTGGTATAATTAAATACAGATAAATGGGGAAAAATTATGGAAAATTCTAAAATAAGGTATTTTAAGGAATTGCTTCGTTTTCTGTGCATGCCCCCATTTCCTCTAGTTTTGACCCTGAGTATGTCTAGTTTTGACTGATTCCATCTAGGGTGAAATCTGGGTTGATTTTCCTATGTTGGTGTATAATTTGGGACTTGTTTTAGCATGGATTTTGGTATTTGGTGATTCATTCCTGTCGGGTGGCGTTTGGACGTCAACGACAAGTGGATTTTGATTGTGTTTACATGCGAGTCGATAGGTTTTTACCTATGCGGGTAGCGTGTGCTATTTTGGTTTCCGATGTGATTTTCATGTGCTTTAGCATTGTGATATACTTGTAGGTACCCCGCGTGATGTTGAGGCAAAGGAGGTGAAGATAGCGACATCGGCTTTGGCACACGAGAAGCAATGTGAGTAGATTTATATCTGTGGGGAGAAGTCGGGTGGATGGCGTATAGCACCCCCGCAGTCCGTGGTGATGTATACGAAAACGTATACACACGAATATTTATTATGTGTTGTTTAGGGTTATTGATGGTAATAATGATATTTTGATGATAAGAATATATTGGTTTAGTTTAGTGCGAACCCTAGAGTAGTGGTTGCACTCACACATACATTTACACACATACTTGCATTCATTCTTTCATTTATTAGAGTGCATATGATGGTGCGTATATCTACACATGGGTATGGGACTATGTGTTTATATACTGGATTTGAGGATAGTATTTGGGATTTGAGATGAGTCGATGAGATTGGGCTTGAGGCCAGGAGATCGGTGATGTGATTTGGTTCGTATTGAGATACGACACGATGTTTTAGCGGGTCTTTTGACGTAGTGATTCTTACACCTGCATGCATACATAGAGGGTATCAATATTGTACTAGACGTAGATCAGTACCCCGATCATGACATTTGATAAAGAGGATACCAGATAAATAGTATGATGAATGTGATATTGACCCGTACCCAGATTTGGGATGCCGTACGACGGATTTACGTACAAGCTATATTTTGATGATTGATCCGCACTCTTGACTTGGGATGTCTGATTATAGATAGGGTATCGGATATGATATTATTGAGGCGGGATCACCGACTAATATATATACATGTATGTATATGTATCGACTCAGATGTTAGGCGGTTTCCTCACCCGTAGCTCTACTTGTTAGTTCAGCCGTATAGTTTAAGATGGTTGTTAGATTAGATTAGACTCCTACCTATTTCAAAAACTAACGAATCGTGGGTATTTTAAAAGACAGCCCAAGGGATCCTACGGATATTTCAAAAGACGTATCTTTTCATAAAAACACCGTAGCCCCTATTTTCAAAACCCCATGATTCGTGTTATTTCAAAAGGCACCAATTGTAGAGGTTATTTTAGATTAATGCAGATTAGTTATAGTTGCGTCTAGTATTCAGCTTCCGCTCATTATTGTGGTTCGCATCGCATCGCATGCTTATATTATGTTTCATACTCCTTTATTGATGTTATGCTGTTAGGACACCAGCACCATTACCGATGATGCGTATGTACCACGTACACTTACTTGCCGGCTCACACACATCTTCATCGGTAATTGCCATGTCACGTACACCTTAGAAAATATTATTGCATCGACATAGGTTGTTAGCTAATAATTTAGACATGATATTAGTGTACTTGCCGTATATGCTAGATTAGACATTGTAATTATTAGTTGTTACATCATGCATGTTATTATTCATGGATTTTTATGCCTGTATGCACTGTTTACATGCTATTGAGGATTGGATTCGGATTTCCATGAGATTTTCTGGATTTGGGGGAAAACCGCAAAACTTATATAAACTTCTTTTCTCTCTTTAAAATAAAAAGTGCGGTTTTCCCATGATGTATGAGTCGTCCACCATGAGTTTGCTGATGGATTTGGAAACCCGATTCGAGGAGACGGATGAACCGTTTCGGGTACATGGTGGACCCGGTAAGGTGCCCCGGGGCAAGAAGCGCGTGGTGATGACGATGTGAGCCTGGCAGGGGAGCACTACCTACCGGTGATTTTACCCGACGCGTCGGATATCCGGAGGATACCGTCGTGGTCTTGAGATGGATGGTAGGGGCCGGTCTGGACTGACGGCGCCCTAGATATTATGATTGAGACATTGGGATTTCGAGATTTCGAGGTACAGAGACTGTGATACAGAGATATCGAGATATTGGGATTACGTTTTGTGCCGATGCTAGGCACTGTTTTATGGTGATTTCATTATGATACCTCAACTAAAAATACAAGGGAAATCTCACTAAATTATGAAAACAGTTTCTTCATTTACATGTATTCTGCTTTCATGCATTCATACCTCATATTCATGACATACTATTACCTGAGGCACTAGCACGAGCACTTGGCACTACATTCACGTATAGAGATTACATTGCCAGTTTAGCATGCTTCAGCTTTATTCATATTGAGGTTTCTTTATATCTGATCGTATTGACCTAGGTTGGGTCATGCATTCGATCTCTGCTTGTAGATATCTTTCTATTCACGAGTTGGCAACTCACCCCCGTTGTGCCCCAGTTCTTGCAGGTTTGCCGTACAGTTCTATAGCGGCATTCCTGGCACACTGCTTCCTTTTGGGTGATTTGCTTGGATAGGTGGGTTCTTTTGTATCAGAACCGCCGTTGTATTTATATTATTCATTGTATCTAGAATATCCATCAACCAAAACTCGTATATTGTTTCAGACCTAGACTAGTGATGTATTATTCGACCATAGAGTCGCGCTTAGTAGTGTTGCGGTTTTCTTGTTGCTTTTGAGCTTTCTTTTGGATTTGATCCTCGCCACTTGGCGTTGTATATTATTGTTGCATGTGTGGTGGTGACCGTCGATTGACGAAGAGCTAGCTCCCGCTTGGGGATGCCTTTATCATTGCATATATTGTTATCCTTGTTATACCCCATTCGGGGCCAGTTTTACAAAAGAAACTCTGCCGAAATTTTTAGAAAAGACTGTACTGTTTTTAAAAATGCATATTCGGCTTAGTTATTTAAAAACCTTGATTTCAAACATGTTTTTCTTCACTTCTTTAAACCAGTTTCTTTACTTATTCTTAAAAATGGTTTTAGATTTCTGGGCTTTTGGCTTACTTGGATCAGATGGAGTCCTATAGACTTCATATGGTTCAAGGGCCAGTCACGTGCTCTTTCGGGTCGTGACACCAAGGCTTCCTGAAGCTTCTGCCAAAGACGGCAAGCGAACTGGGTGCCTCTATTGGATACCACGCATGAAGGAACTCCGTGCAAATGCACAAACTTATCGAAAAACAACTGAGCAAAATGAGCATAACCGGACCACAAATACCCAAATGGAGTCACACCCTAACTCAACCTGGGTAGACACCACAACGAAATTCATGGATATCTGCTCTCATTCCCACTCCGGAACGGTTAAAGATTGCAACTCTCCAGCCGGTCTCAGATGCTCAACCTTAGCTCGCAACAAGTCAGACACCTCAAAATGAAATCCGAAACTTCACTCTTCATCCCTGCCCACCCGTAACTATCTCATAAGTCACGCTACATATTGGTGAACTTGAATGAACACAGAAAGCTGACTGATGTGTCTACTCTAGGATTTCGCGTCTCTACCCATCAGTATCAGGTACACACAATACGTCCCTAAACGTAGCACACCCTACTCACAAATCAAGGACTCCGAATCTTTACCCTGCCGAACATGCTCAAGTATCACAGACATCGAGCATCGGTGGGTTATGCCTCACGAAAACGATTAAGTAAAAGTGGATGGGCGCGGACATGAGCAAACTGTCCCCTCAGTAGAGGCGAACTTAAGCTATACTCAACGATCGCACAAGAACTGTAAATCTGCAGAAGACTGTCTCAGAACTGCGCACAACTGGGACAAGATAACCCCAGGCCTACGACTCAAGCATCATGTACTCCAATCGCCTTGCCATGGGTAATAAAGGATCTCACAATCATAATCCTTTACAAGATCCATCCAACGGCGCTGTCTTAACAATCAAAACCCGCTGCAGGAAGATGTACGTTAAGCTCTGGTGGTCCGTGAAAATCTGACACGACTCTCCACACAAGTAGTGTCCTAAATCTTCAACACATGACCACCGCGGCCATCTCCAGATCATGAGTAGGATAGCCTGCCCGTACTTCCTCCAACTGTCGAGAAGCAAAAGCGATAACTCTAAAATGCATCATTAACGCAAAATCGAGCCCCACTCGTGAAACATCACAGTTAAACAACAAAGTCGTCCGATCCAGAAAGCAAAGAAAGAACTGGTGCAGTTGTCAACCAAGTCTTCAACTGCTGAAAACTCCGCACGCATGCCTCAGTCCAGGAAAAACCTCCTTCCCGGTCAGTCCAGTCAACGGTCCAGCGATACACAAACAATCCTGCACGAAACGACGGTAAAAACCTGCTAAGCCCAAAAACTGTAGACAACTGTCCCCGTTGCAAGTCTGGGCTAAGCTGTACGGCCTCGATCTTCCTCGGGTCCATACGAAAACCGTCTCCCGTAACTACAAGACCTAGGAGTTCAACACAATCAAGCCTGAAGGAACACCCCGAGAATTTAGCAAACAGCTGGCGCTCTCCCAATGTCTGCAAAGCAAATCCTCAAGTGTTGCTCCTGTTCCTCACGACTCTTGGAAAAGACCAGAATGTCATCAATAACATAACAATAAACTGGTCGAGGAATGGCCTGATGAAATCTAGTTCATCACATCCATGAATGCTGCTAGGGCATTGGTGAGTCCAACGACACCACCAAAACTCATACTGCCCGTAGCGCGCACAAAAAGCAGTCTTCGGAATGTCATCGCTCCAAACCTGCAACCAATGATGACCTGATCCCAAACAAACTTAGAAAATGTCTTGCATCCTGGAGCTAATCAAAGAAATCGTCAATGCGAGGTTAAGGATACCTATCCGCGCCGTAACTCATTCATTTGACGATCCATCAATACACAACCTCAAACTGTCGTCCTTCTCTTGACGAACAGAATAGGAGCTCCCCAAAGCGAAACACTCGGACGCACAAGTCCCACTATTTAGCAACTCTGCAGCAGATCCTTAAGCTCCCTAAGCTTCGCCGGCTCATATGGAACAACGTCGGAAAACCCTCGCACGATAGGAACCCGGTCCAACAAACCCACTGTGGCTCCGGTATCACAAATGAAAGCCAAGAATCCTCGACATCCTCTCCTCTAAAGCCGACTAGCGAAAAATGCTGAATTCAAGCTGTGATGGGCGGCACAACTGTCCCCCTGCATAACAAGAACTGACTCGCCGGGAAACAAATCCTGATTGTTTCCTCACGGCAGTCCACAGACGCCTAGCACGTAGCTAACCAGTCCGTGCCCAGGAGAACGTCAAATCCAACATCTCTAGAAGGATCAAATCGACGGACGAATCTCTATCTCCTATCCGATTGGCACACGACCGATTTACGTGTCGCGCAATAAAAGAATCGCTGACAGAAGTTAACACAACAACGGCTGATCTAGCTAACACGTCTCTCGTCCCAAGCCTCTGCTACTCCCGCGACGTGCACGAAACCTGTCACGGCGACTGAAGCTCTGTCTCTGGGCTGGTACACCTGCATGATCCCTCCTCTGTCCTCGAACTCCCAAAGTCTCGGAAAAACGCTCCTCGTCAAATAGGGCTGATATCAAGGAATAACTGGGTAATAGGGGTGACAACCTCCAGTCGCTGTGCTCGACTGGTTTCAACCGACGACCTCATCGTTTGGCGCAAGTCCTGTATATATGCCTCAAGCATAGCGATATGATCTATCGAAGGAGGATCCATCTGCTCCTGTGCAACGAGCGTGCCATCCTGGTCAGTCCTTGTCCCACACGAGTCAACTCTGACCTCGGCTCTCGCTGCAACACTCTGAGTCCTCATGGTCATCGGCGGCAAAGGCTATAAATGGAAATAAGATTCGATATGAACACGAAAATCGAATCACAAGGATATGTATCATCAAAGAATGAATTTCAAGCAATTAGTACTTAGGTCACTTTAGACGGAGTACCGTGTCGTGAGTATGTCACGGACATACAGACACTACATTACTTTGCTTAAGCTACCTACTCCATCATACCAAGGTCATCCTACACTCCGAAAAGTAAAACCTAGCGCTCTGATACCAACTTTGTCATGACCCGAAATTTGGCAAGTGACGGTCCTTAAACAACGCAACGTCTACAGGCGTAACGCAATTTAAGTAAGCCGAAAACCCAGCAATCTAAACCATCAAAAGTAATAAGTGATAAGAACATTGTTAAAACTTTTGAAAATCTTAAGTACAAATTCTTTAAAGTCCAACTTTACTTTCATAAAAATTTTGGCAGCACCTCCTTTGTAAAAATTAACCCTAAAAATGGGTACATAAAAAGATATAAGTAAAGCATCCGTAAACGAGAGCAAATCCACGCCCAACGGCGGAAAACAACCACCACAATAGATATACGACGCCGTAGCGAAGAAATAAAAGACGATATAAGTAAAACTGCATAAAAGACATCCAAGTCACCAGAAATATACAATATCGTCCTCACATCTCGTCTCTAAGTCAATACATGAAAATGTTAGATGGAGAGTACAAGGTACAAAGATATACAAAGAGAATCATCGGATAACCGCAAAACCCACCTATAGCAAAACTGCATGCAGTCAGCCGAAGCGGTATCCGCTGCAAAAGATGATATGATAGGTAGAAGCCCTGCCTCGACTACTCTGAGGAACAACCTGCAAACCCTGTGGCACAACGGGGGTGAGTTGCCAACTCGTGAATATTAAATAACAAATGCAGGTAATCGCAAGTATGCACGTACAGCGTGAATCTAACACATGCAAGCTGATAGCAATAAAAGGCAATATGTGTGCAGCAGTATGAAAGGTACTCTATAAGGTACTACTAATACATGAAGCAATAAATAGCAATATGTATATGCAACAGTCATGAAAGGTACTCTATCAGGTACTACAAATACATGAAGCAATGCATATAAAGTAAATGCGGAGTATGGGATAAAACATGTCATCCTCGCGGAATCCTGACCTCGTGGCAGGACCAAAGTCCATCAAGACAATCAAAATCCCAAATTTCCTCAAATCAGCCCCCAAATTGGCCATCATATCCTGTAAGTCTCATATATCTTGAGTGTCCCATATCAAGTAAATCTCATATATCCTGAGTGTCCAATATCAAGTAAATCCCATATAACTAGTATCCAATATCAAGTAAATCTCATATAGCCAGTATCCAATATCGAGTATGTCTCATGAAACCTGAGTGTCCAACATCTACACCCAAAAACATCAAGAAAACAAGTATCTAGTATCGACACATAAATACTCATCTCTGAGGCGCCGTCACCTGGGACTGACCCTCCCATGTCATGTACGTACATCATATAGAACCAGAGTGTGCACCACCCGTAATCGACAAAGCATGTGCATACATAAGCTCGATCGGTATCCCCCAAATATCCGTTGAGTCCAAATACTATCACCGGTTGGCACACGCCCCTAGCCAGGCTCATCGGCATGGACCGTCGATCTTCTTACCCTAGAGAACCAACCGGGTTCCACCATGTACCCGCACACGGCCCACTCACTCCTCGCATGGGGAAATATATAAGCTCATAACCGAGAAATCTCATGGTGGAAGCTGAAATATCATATCAAGAGAAACTGGGTTTTTTCAAATAATTCATAATTTCATGAAACTACCACGGTTCTCAAATCCAGGAAACATCAGGAATCAATATTTATAATTTCATAGATCATTATATATATGTACGTATATATCAGCGTCCCATTCTACTGATATATATATACTTAGGAGTAAAACATCATATGAAATCCTTGAATATAATATATGCAACATGAAACAGTAATATGAGCATATAAAGGAAAAACCGTTATTTAACTGCAACAAGTTAATATATATATCATGCGGTTCCTAATTTCTCCAAGTCCATACAACATCAAATAAAGGTGAACATGTAGCTATAGCCAGGTATGCGTAACCATGTCGGTATAGTAAGATATGTGCATCTACCTATCAATAATGATGTAATACCCTCCAGGTATATGTATAAGTATGTATGCAAGATTTACATGTAGCTATGTCTCATATGTGTATATACCTATCCCAAATGGTACAATACCATATTGGTATATGGGTAACTAGCATTTAAGCATGTCAAGGCATATGTGTAAACATGTAGGTATACAGGAATGCTATATGTCATATGCACAAGGAAAATAAGGATCATGTCTCAATGTCCTTAAGAAATACAGTGTCACATATGTATAGGTGTTGTGCGTGTCATGGAAATTATCGACGGTGTGTGTGTAGCATACAATTAGTGCTCGTGAAACATGAACCGTCAATAATGGTGTTGTGTCTCATTAATACTAAGTCCATGCACTCCCGGTTTTCGAGATTCCTTAGACGGATTTCGGTGAGTTAACAGAAGCGGTTTCAACCAACTAAGCTAAGTGGAACAGAATTGGCCGGGTGGTAGAGTCATGGAAACATTTGTTTATACCATATTTTGGACCTTAGCTCCATGGAACAATATGCTATATGCAATAAAGGTACACATGCACAATCAATATCCGTATACTTCTGACTAATAGTCATGTCATTAGTCTAGCCCAGACGCATAACGCCATACGGGCGATTCCCCTGTAGATGTTAAATCTACTCACTAACAATCATGGCTAAGTAAAGCCAACCACTCGCTTTTCCTTCTTCTCAGCGCCCAATTCCCCGCCTGCGATCCTGTAAGCATATAAAAATATAACAAGCGCATATTAGCAATCAACCAATAACACGTACAAACTACGTTTAACCGACGCACCAACTCCAAGAGTTCTCTCAAGTGTTCGTCAAGTAGCTAACACGCGTAGCGACACTACGAAACCAACTCAAGAGCAAAAGTTACACAAAAACACGAACGACATCGGCACAACCCTAGCTAGGAACGCTAAACAACACAACCATCAAGCTTAGACCCTGATCATACCGATCGCGCATTCACAACACAATAATAAACGTGGAATCTAATATATATAACGTCGCAACGTCAAAAGAAACCCATGCCTAAATTATCCGGAAATCTAGTAAGCAATATATCATTTTTAGCTCAAAACTACAAGTTTTACTAAAACTAGAAATCACAAACATCACAATATAGCATGATAGTGTTAGTGTATATGCCCTAGAGGCCATTACTGTATCATACTAGTTTGTATATTACTTAATGGAAGCTTGGGATATTCACAGTTGTATAGACAATCTTGCTCAAAATAGTAGTATGCTTCTTGGTTTGTTTCTACTTTAATCTGTGCATGTGTTTCTTTTAGCATATCGCCTATACACATTAGTGGAGCCCTTAGGATCTTTGCTTGATTACCAGCGTTGTGATGGCAATCACACTAGTGGGGGCTGGGTAATCTACAAGCACACCCTTATACAGGCCCCTAGTCATAGGATTATCGAGACAGGGCATCGATACTCTGGAGTAGACTAGCATATGCGCTTCTCATCCCAGCAGGGGAGATGGTTTGTCCCAAAGCCATTAGTACGTCGTACTTGAGATAGTATGCAGGTGCTCGTTAGGTTATGAGTATACTGGACAGGACTCGTCGGGAACTATTGGTTGGTACTATACCTATCGTCAGTTATCAGTTCCCATGTGACATGCGTACATCTTAGTCCGTTGACTTGACACTGTCACTTGGCCTCGAGTGTGTTCCCACTATTCTTAGATTGCTACCCTACCACAGCTCAAATGAGTCATGCAAACAGATAGTAGTTGGGTGCAGTCCCGAAGCACTTGGAGGCAGTGACGGTTAGACAGGATTCGTCTCTCCCGGTATTGGGGGTTGATATCACGCTGTGTCTAGGAGAGCCATTACACAAAGTCCCTGGCCAGGGCTAGCGAGATATACTGGTAGCGTTTCCAGTATTATCTCACGGTGTTCTGGGCTACACTCCGACAGGACTTGTACCGCTATTAGGGGACTGACGTTTACCGCCCCCCTAGGCCCGCCATGCGATACTCTTAGACGAACAGACCGGACTGTACGGAGATTGTCACATTCAGGCTCAGTAGGAGTTCTGATGGGTTCACCTCATCGGTCTTCTTATCAGCATCTACCTGGGGACCGTTACGTACAGCTAGTACTGCTTGCGGCCTGTGGTTAAACCCACTGCCAGCGTAGTGTCGAGTCTTTAGAGTCCCACACAGAGGGTTCGTTCACATCCGCGCACTTGTGCACGTTTGGTGTCCGGGAAGTTATTACTAGCGGGCTTTGGTTTAAGCCAGATCCTAGTATGTGTTTTGGGATTGGTTTTATCTCATTGTATTCGTGTTCCACGGAACACGGATGCGGGTGTGTATGCACAGTTGACAGAGGCAGAGGCAGAGGATTCTCATTAGGGTTGTTGACTGTTGTCTTTTTTCAAACCCTAATGAAAATGGGAATTATGATTAATGATATTAATTAAAGATAATTGTGCCATGGTTAGGGTTGTTGACCATTTGACTATGGTTGACTTGTTGACCTATGTTGACATATTGACCATTATCATTTCACATGAAAGATGCTATTTGATTCTTGCAAAATTCATTAAATGTGAAATGATAATGGTCATTCCAAATGAACCATCACAATTTCTTTGATTAATATTATTTTTCCATAATTGACTTATATGAGATTATGGTTGATAATTATCCTCATTCTCTCTTGTTCTTTCTCTCTCATAGGTTAAGCTCATCCTCTTCCTCTCTCTCAAAGCTCTCTTCTCTCATGTGTTGAGAACCATTAGCTATTGAGATAAAACCACCAAAACTCCTCTCTACTCATTCTAGGGTTCTAGGTTTAGCAAGCCAAGCACTTTAGTTACCTCTCGGTTGAGGTAGGAGGTCAAGGTAGAGCCCTTCGGGTGGATCTTTCTTCGTCAAGAGAAGGCGACGAGGAGGAGCCGTTCAAACCACTCCAAGGAGCAAGAAGAGAAGGAGTTCAAGACCTAGGTATAACCTACTAACCGAGTAGCTAAATCTTTTAGCTTGTTTGTTAGTTTTTTGTTTAGCAAAGATCCTCCATTTCTAGTCCATGTTACCTTGTGTTAAAAAATCGATTTTTACATATTCCGCCTCCCCGTAAGAACCGGGGTGGGTAACGTGGACTTACAGTGGTATCAGAGACTAGCTAAACAACAACTAGCATGTTAGCAAAGTATTTAGAATTTCGATCCGAGAAAAAATCGCAAAACACGTCAAAATCCTCAAGTTTCTGCCGATTTTTAGAACTTCTCTAAAAATAATTCCACACATCTTAAAAATCTGTGCAGGTTTTTCTGGGAACATACAAGAAAAACGAGTCCACGATTCGACCAGACCGCCGCGGAAGCGCGGCGAAACCATGGTTTCGCCGCGGCTCCGCGGCCGAGTCAACTCGGTCGTGACTCGTGTTTGTTGCAGTGTTCTTATTTTGACGTTTTGTGATTTTTAAAGTATTTTGTTTCTGCCCAGAATTTCCAGAGAACAAAGTTGTGTTTGGGGTAGTTACAAATCCGTATTCTTGATCGAAGTTCTGTAAACTTTAGCTAATTGGTTATATCTGTGATGTGATATATGCACGGAACGTCAACTAATCGCTATACGTCGATTAGTGGGGGTTGTGCATATCTGTGATCTGTAATGTTGTTGGATTGTGTATATGAACTCGTTGGATTGTCGCGGATGAATAGCCGGGGTTCTTGTGAGATGAGAGTTTTTCTTTATCTTTCATTTGATGTAATATGTAAATTGATGTAATATTATTTTTATGGCCGCACATCCGGGATGAGGTTGTAGCCGCCATTGTATATTATTTCTTTTACTGTTTTTGCTCTTAGGATAGACCTAAGGTGGGGTGCACAAACTACCGGGTACTTTGAAGTGCCGAGTGGCCTACTCACGTTGTTGAGGGAGGTTGCTTCACTTCGGGTGCTTGGCGAGTAGTTTGCCTCACCCGTAGGGGTCTAGGGTAGGGTTTGGCTATTCATCGCGACCGTGTAATCCGTCTTTCGTTGCAGGCTCGAACGAAACGCGGATTCCTAGTGTGTCCAATGTGTTCATCTGTGATCTGGAATGACTATCATTGCATCTGACGAATGTATATATCTATATATGATATCTAGTAGGCGTTGCTTATGTTTTGCATCCGCGCTAGTCCAGCCCCCGCTCTGTCGTTAGTTAAGTAACCTATCGGGTGATGACGGGGCCCCGTGGCGAATGCGGATGGCATAAGCGTACGTCATATTTTCGTTGTTTTCTGCAATGGTAAGATTAATTGATGGGACGCATTAAATTATTGCAAGAAAATAAACCAAAGTTAAAGTCGTTGGAACAATTTCAAAACCACTCGGTTTCTTTTCAAAACTGAAAACTTTTAAAACGCTGAGCTTGAACCACTCCCTTTAAAATCTATCATGTTCCTTCGATTATATCAAGTTCACTACGTTCACAGTTTCGCCAAAACCATTCGTAGCCCTCCGTCATTTCTTATGGATAGTCAATAGTATTCAAGCTGTGTTTGTTGGCCAATGTCAAGGCATAGTGATTGGTAGCTATTGGATATTCATATGTAGCATAGATAGATGCGTTGGTTTGGGACAGTCGTACTACCTTGTTGGCCAAAGTCAAGGGTAGGTACGGGTGGGTTCAAATTTACCTGGAAAATGACGGGTAGAACTTGACATGTGACTTATGATTTGTTGGCCAAAGTCAAGGTCATAAGAGCATGGGGCAAAAATCCACATCGGGAGTTTCAAAAGAAACTGAAACTTGCTAGTGCTGCATACCATTTGGAGTGTGATGATTATGGTAGGATTCCTTCAGTTTTATCACACGATGATATTTGGAACCCGATCCTACTGTGAGTATATGCTACTCCTCGGGAAACTTTCTCACTTTACGATCAATGCTATAAACCAAGTATGTGTCTAGAAATGTGTTAGCGGGGCTACGCCCACAGGGAAAAGAGGTTATTTAATTAAGGAACTTCGCGAAAGCGTCGTAAAACCTCCCTCGAAGTACCAACACTGGCATGGCTGAATGGTTAAACAAGTATTGTACGGTGAGATTGATCCCGACTAATTCTTCTTTTTTGGTTTAAGGAAGGATTCGAGAAACAGTGGGAGCCATCCTGTTTAGACAAACTAAAAACCACTCTAAACTTGCAAGAGCATCATGCTAAAGTGTTTCTTCTCACTCTCCTAATTGCAGCGACCAAGCATTATGACCGGCCTTAAGTTACTACTAGATAAAAATATACTGACAGGGCCAAACTACAAAGATTTGCCCAGGAATGTCAAAATGGCAATCACTTAGGACAAGTTGGGGTATCTCCTTACCACCAAAGCTCCCCCTGTCCCAGGTCCTCAATCCAGCGTCGCGGATAAGGAAATCCGTTAGACCTGGGAGATTGATTGTGCGAAGGCCAAGTGCCTCGTGCTTGCCTCTATGGACAATGAACATCAGAGGGGGCACGAGAATATGGACCTCGAATCCATATTTCTCCATACTAAGGATCTGTATGGATAGCAATCCCGTATCGCCAGATACGAAGTCTCGAAAAAGTTGTTTTCGGCGAGATTGGCCATTGGATCATCCGTAGCGGAACACGTGCTTAAGATGATTGGCTACATTGAAGAGCTCGCGGATCTAGGGACCACGTTAGGGAACGAGCTCTACACTGACTTGATTCTCCAGTCCCTTCCTTCCACTTACTCCCAGTTTATCCTGAACTTTAACATGCAAAGAAAGGAAGTTGAACTTTCGAAACTCCTAAACATGTTGAGGAGTGCAGAGGGCACCCTACAGAAAGTAAGTGAAACATCTACTTTGTTTGTTGGAGGAGCTT
The DNA here is from genome assembly GCA_030015575.1 of Agapanthus africanus. Lineage (NCBI taxonomy): Eukaryota > Viridiplantae > Streptophyta > Magnoliopsida > Asparagales > Amaryllidaceae > Agapanthus > Agapanthus africanus. The sequence continues at coordinate 362,136,126 of JASDDO010000012.1, forward strand.
CCTCTTCCAGGTCCAAGGCGAGAGCCAAAGGAAGGAAGAAGAAGGCCCCAACCAAACCAAGGGGCGGTGTTAGTAAAGTGGAAGCCAAGGGAAAGGCAAAAGTAGCAAAGGTAGTAGGAAAGCTTGTGGGAAAGGAAGAGTGCTTTTACTGTCACAAGAGTGGACACTGCAAGAAAGATTGCAGGGCTTGGAAGGCCAGGAACCAGGATCCGAACCAAGTTGTGGCTTCGGCTTCAGGTGTGTATGTTATTGAAAACTGTCTATCAAAAAACTCTACTTCCTGGGTATTGGATACCGGATCAAGATCTCATATCTGTAATTCTTTGCAGGCACTGAGAAAGCGTAGGGTTTTGAAGGAAGGTGATATGACCCTCAGAGTTGCAAACGGAGCTAGCATAGATGCTGAGTCCGTAGGGGACTATCACTTGGGATTGTCAGATGGACATGTTTTGGTTTTACATGATTGTTATTTTGTACCCAGTTCGACTTGTAATATCATATCTGTATCTTTAATGTCTAAAGAAGGTTATGATTTTGCATTTGTAAGCAATGTTGTAAACATTCACCTTAATCATGTTCTGATTGGGTCGGGTACATTAAGCAACGGAATATACGTATTGAACCAACCACAGATTTTCAATGTCCAGAATACACACAAAAGAAAGTCTCCAGAAATAAATCATGCTTTCTTATGGCATTGTAGACTGGGTCACATAAATGAGATAAGGTTAACTAAGTTGCATAAAGAAGGATATTTGGACCCGTTCGAATATCAATCATATGCAACTTGTCAATCATGTCTCAAAGGAAAGATGACAAAGACTTCGTTCACTGGATACGGATTAAGAGCGAGCGAGCTCTTAGGACTCGTACACAGCGATGTATGCGGTCCAATGTCTACACATACGCGAAGTGGTTATTCTTACTTCATTACTTTTACGAATGATTTTTCAAGGTACGGATATGTCTTCTTAATGAAGCATAAATCAGAAGCCTTTGAAAAATTCCAGGAATACAAGAATGAAGTAGAAAAATAAACATGCAAAAGTATCAAGGCACTAAGATCTGATCAAGGTGGTGAATACTTGAGTGCTGAGTTCCTGAGTTACTTAAAAGAGAATGGAATTCTCTCTCAACTTACTCCTCCATACACCCCACAACATAATGGTGTATCAGAGAGAAGGAACCGAACCCTATTGGATATGGTACGTTCCATGATGAGTAATGCTGAGTTACCGCGATCATTCTGGGGATATGCACTAAAATCAGCTGCATATCTTTTGAACCGAGTTCCAACTAAGACAGTGCCTACCACACCATATCAGATGTGGAGTGGGAAGAAATCCTATCTTAAGCACATTAAGACATGGGGATGTCCAGCTTTTGTCAAAAAGCAGCATGCGGACAAACTCGAGGCACGCTCAGTACAGTGTAAGTTTGTAGGATATCCAAAGAACTCCAAGGGATATTTCTTTTATTGCGCAGAGGAACAAAAGGTTTTTGTTTCTCGTCATGCATGCTTCTTGGAAACAGAATTATTAGAAAATCAGATAAATGGAAGCGTAATAGAACTGGAAGAAATTCCAGAACCACAAGCTATTACTGAAAGCTTAGTAGAACCAGAAGGTTCAAAAGAACACGACATTCCTGCACCGCTCCGCTGAAGTAGTAGGCAGTCTCATCCGCCCGAGAGATACTACGGTTTTCTCATAGACGGGGATAGAGAGGATTGCATCATTGATAATGATGAGCCGACTAGCTTCCAGCAGGCCATTCAAAGCGCTGACTCGGTAAAATGGCTGGATGCAATGTGGACCAAAATGGAGTCCATGTACACCAACAAAGTATGGACTTTGGACGTTTCTCCAGAAGGGGTAAAACCTGTAGGCTGCAAATGAATCTTCAAAAGGAAGATTGGTGTAGATGGACAGGTTGAGACCAATAAGACTAGACTTGTTGCAAAGGGTTTTCGTCAAAGACCTGGTTTGGACTATGACGAATCCTTTTCTCCAGTGGCTATGCTCAAATCCATTCGGATCCATCTTGCCATTGATGCCTTCCACGATTATGAGATTTGGAAGATGGATGTAAAGACCGCTTTTCTAAATGGAAATTTAAAGGAGTGTGTCTATATGGACCAGCCAGAGGGTTTCATTCAGAGTGGGAGCAGCGGGAAGGTGTGCAAGTTGCTTAAGTCCATTTATGGACTGAAGCAGGCATCGCGGAGTTGGAACATCTGTTTTAATGAGACGGTCAAAGAATTTGGCTTTATAAAAAATCCAGATGAACCATGCATCTATAGTAAAATTGTAGCACGAACTGTCGTATTCCTCGTTTTATACGTGGATGACATTCTCTTGATAGGAAATGACATTCCTATGCTACAATCTGTTAAAGGGTTCTTGTCACACAGGTTCTCCATGAAAGACCTGGGTGATGCCCCTTATATTCTGGGGATCCGGATCTATCGTGATAGGTCCAAGAGGATATTAGGACTTTCACAGTCCAGGTACATCGACACCATACTGAAAAGATTCAGTATGGAAGATTCCAAGCGCGTTAATTTACCGGCTTGTCACGGGATCACCCACTCCAAAGAGATGTCACCCAAGACTGATTTGGAAAGAGATCGCATGTCTATTATACCTTACGCCTCTGCGGTAGGCTCTATAATGTATGTGATGTTGTGTACAGACCAGATGTAGCTTATGCACTGAGTGTGGTAAGCCGGTATCAGTCAAACCCTGGGGAGAAGACTAGATAGCGGTAAAGAACATTCTCAAGTACCTGAGAAGGACTAAGGAGATGTTCTTGGTGTATGGAGGAAAAGACCTCCAGAACGAGTCCTTTGCTGACTCCAGCTTCCAGAGTGACAAGGATGACTCCAAATCCTTGTCGGCTTATGTCTTTACCCTCAATGGAGGGGCGGTGTGTTGGAAGAGTTCCAAACAGGAAACCGTTGCTGACTCGATGATGGAAGCGGAATATATCGCTGCATCTGATGCCGCAAAAGAAGCCGTCTGGATGAGGAAGTTCTTGACAAATCTTCAGGTGGTTCCGTCCATTGTTGATCCAATATGTAACACTTTAGAATGCGTTTAGAATAATTAAACGAATGAATGCCGATTTTTAATAAAATTTAACCAAAACCGTTTTTATATATTTTATTTGAATTATTTAATATTTTATTAAATTATTTTGTGACATGCACACACTTGTGCATGTTAATCTAGGGTTTTGGAGATGTTAACCATGCTAGGTTAACCATGACATTTTACTTTTTACAAAGCCATATTAACTTTTACTTCAAAAGTTTACCTTTAAGATAAGTTTTATTTACATTTTCATTAAATATCAAAAATGTTTTATTTTAATTAAAGAGAAGGATTTTAAAATTTGTGGAATGGGAGGCATAATGAATATGCAAGGTTGTCATGGAATCAAGGCATGAGTGGCATGAGTGTAAAGGAAGGGTAGGTATGGTGGAAACATGCATAAGTGTAATGGGAATCATTAAAGAGAGAAGAAATTTGGCTATAAATACCCACCCTCACCCTCTACATTCTCTCATTCACAAACCTTCAAAAAAATCATGTTTATTTTGTTTTGGAGCATGGATGGACAGGAATTCAGTCAAGTTTTGGTGAGGTATGATTTTAGTCTGTTTCTGTTTTAAAAGGATGACAGAAACTGGTTCGGAGTGCGGCTCTGGACTGCAGTCCAAAACAGTTCTGGTTGTCGATTCTCGTTTTGTAATGCTTTCAATCTTCTGTATGAAAAATTTATTATGTGGAACTCTATATCATAATGAAGATAAATCTGTTAGCTAACCAATGAAAGTGATTTCATTCATTTCTACTGTCGTTTACTATTTAAACTGTATTTTAAATCAACAGAACGTATAGCAGTCCCAAACAGGGACAGAACGTATACGCCTATGTTTTTCAGTGCATAACTTCCAGTACACAATGGATATTATTGATCCGTATGATGCGTTGGAAACCTAACTGATAAATCTAAATTTTGTTCAACTATAGCGTCGCCTAATTTTGATCTCAACAGGGTGAAAACTGTGTTACGAAATGGACATTCAGTTCAGAAACTGAAATTCCAGCAGCGAACACTTAAAATGAAACGACTGTATCTTGCGAACCCGAAATCCGATTGTACTGAAATAAATTTTGATGAACTGCTGACAGAGTGTACTTGTTACCTTATTTGTATAGTTTTGCTAAATTTTGAGCTTATGATTCAGTTCTGTGGTTCGAGTCAGTTCTGCACATCGTGTCGGTTCTGCGCGTGCGTGTTTTTCAGTCGTGTCGCTTCACACGTTTAGTCACCGAGCTATCACCAAATAGTTTGTGTGAACTAAATCGTTAGCTAGGTGTCCATGTCCGTGTGTTATCCTTAGTTTACAAATATTGGTAAGTATTGGCTTTATTTGTGTGATATTAGGATCGCAAGCAGGGACTTCAGACGAAAGAAGGAAAGGAAAGGAGGTGATTGGATTCACCTATTTCAGGATTGTCTGGTGAGTAGATTTAACATCTACGGGGAAATCGCCTGTGTGGCGCTAAGCGCCAAAGGCTAGGATTCAAGTGAATTACTTTAAGTGATATGCCTATTGACCATACATAGATAAAAACATATATTGATCTAGTAATAATTAGTACATCATATTTCATGTTAAACATTGATATAATATTGATAGGAACTGCACCATTACAAACGGTTCATGTTGCACGAGCACTATATGTTACACACACACCGTTGGTAATTGCTATGTCACGCACACTATAGAAATGGCCTTAGATAAATATATTGAACCATATTCATGATTTGTAGTTAGATAGTTATTCTTGTATTAGTTCACATTATGATACTTACATTGATGTAGTAATATTTTTATATGATGTTTTATTCGATATCATGGATTTGAGAAATCACAAGATAATTTCTAAAAACTGGGATTCGTTTATAAAAGTGTGGATTTCCCTTGATATGATCACATTACTTCCATGTTGCATACATTATAGTTCATGGATATATGCATTGAGATATTGTTTTCATGAGAATTCTGGATTTGAGAACCGCTGGTATATTTCGAAAGAAAGCTATAAATTGTTTTAAAAACGCGGTTTCTCTTGATGTGATTTTGGGATGTCCACCATGAGTTTTCTCGGTTATGAGCTTGGTTTTCGAGACCCGATTCGAGGAGGCGTGGGAACCGTCTGCGGGTACATGGTGGACCTGGTATGGTACCCCGGGGCAAGAATGATATCGTGGTGTAGCCGATGAGCCTGGCAGAGGGCATACTACCTACCGGTGATTGGTTGGACTCGGCGGTTGTCCGGAGGATACCGGCCGGAGTCATGAGATATGGGTCGATTCGGAATGACGAAACTCAGAGATATGGACCGATTCGGAATGACGAAGTCCAGAGAGAGAGATATATGGATTTACGTGTCGATGCTAGACACGGTGTTTTTCATGATGTTTCGAGTGTCGGTGTTGGACACTCAGGTTTTCCATGAGATTTACAGATGAGAGGGCCGGTCATAGTGACGGCGCCTGAGATATTGAGATTTACGTGTCGTTGATGGACACTAGATTTATTTTACTGATAGTGATTATGGATGAGTATTATGTTTACCCCATACTCAGGTATTTATGATACATTCTCTACATATAGTCATTTACCAGATCATGATTTACTGCAGTTCATATTGACATATATACCTTATCATGACAGATATGTAGAAATGGTTGTTTATCGTACATACATGTGATTACTTGTACGATGTTATTTACTTCTCACGAGTTGGCAACTCACCCCCGTTGTGCCACAGCGTTTGTGCAGGTTTGATCTGCAGTTTGGAAGCGTCAGGCTTCTTATTGCATCTTTTCCGTAGATATCGCTACTGTTGGGTCGAGACCCTTTCTTTCGGTATGTGGATTTGTGCGGTTATCCATTTATGTATCTTATTGTATCTAGTACTCTCCATCTACTATTCACCTGTATGGACTTAGAGACTGAGAGGTTCGGTATTTTTACCTTATGTGACTTTGGTTGTTGTGCTCGTATGAGCCGGATTTGATTCATATTATGTTATTTCTTCGCTATGGCGACATTTGTACACATGTTGTAGTTGTGTTTCATCTCTATGATTTGTATCATTCAGGATTGATTTTTACAAAGGAGATGCTGCCGAAATATACAAAGGAAAAATGAAACTTTAAGTTTTTCTACGATTTTTAAAATAAGATTCTAAATGTTTTAACTAATCTTTTAAACAAATGTTTTAAAGCTTTATCACTCTAATCTTTTCATGGTTTAGATTACTGGGTTTCGGCTTACTTGAGTTACGTTACGCCTTTAGACGTCACGTGATTTAAGTGCCGGTTACTTTCCTAATTTGGGTCGTGACAAAGTTGGTATCAGAGCATTAGGTTTTACCTTTCGGAGTGTAGGATGACCCTTAGTATGATGGAGTAGGTAACTTGAGTAGAGTGACGTAGCGTGGGTATGTTCCGCGGCATACTTACTATACGAACTCCGCCTAAGTGACCTTAGGACATTTTTGCTTGTAATTCTTTCCTTAATTCCTTGTATCCCTATGATTCGAATCTATATCCCTATCGAATCATGTTTCCTTATTTGAGCTTTTGTGCCGCCAAAGACTACTAGGGCGCAAAGGGTTGCTGCTAGAGATGAGGTCAGAGCAGGCCCGTCTGAGACAAGGATTGACCTGGATGATATACCTAGTGTTCATGAGAAGAGTGATCCACCTTCCCCAAGACGTATTTCTAGGCTTGAAGCCAATATTCAACACTTACGTCTGATGATTGGATCTCTAGTCGAGGCCTTAATACTCAGTTATTTCTTTCTGTTGGAGCTCAACACTTCGATACGTATGCAGCCGCAGTAGACGCAGCTCTACTGGTAGAAGAGCGTGTTTTAGAGACTTCAATTGTTCAAGGATCGAAGAGAATTCGTACCGGTATGCCAGCTCAGAAGCAGCTTGGTATACGTCATGAGAGATTCTTTCTAAGTGATGATGGTAGAAGAGGCTTTAGACAAGGTCGGTTGTTTGGCTCTTATGCACAGGGTCAGCAATCGGCGTCTGGATGTTTTCGATGTGGGAGTCTACAACACCACATCAGGGATTGTCCTGCGAGGCGCCAAAGCGATGCACCAGTTCAGCATGTTACTTCACCACCCCAGAGAGCTTTGCCCCTTTCGACCATTGTTGTTCCACGCCAGACCCATGCTCAGAGAGGCCGTGGTCGTGGAGGTCCTATTCAGAGAGGACGAGGTGGCAGAGGCGGAGGAAAGCCAGATGCTAGTAGAGGACAAGCCCGAGTTCTTGCATTGACTCCGCCGGATGCACGAGCATCGAATGCCGTTGTGTCAGGTACACTTTTAGTGTGTTCTTTCCATGCGCGTGTATTATTCGACCCAGGATCTACACACTCTTATGTGTCCACACACTTTGTACCGAGGTTAGGCCGAGACTCATCCTTGTTAGATGAGCCACTTGTTGTGATTACTCCTGTTGGAGAGTCTTTTGTTGCTCGACATGTATTTCGGTCATGTACCGTTCATATTAGAGATAGAGTTTCGTTTTTCAACTTGATCCTTCTTGATATGTTGGACTTTGACGTTCCCCTCGGCATGGACTGGTTAGCTACATGCTATGCGTCTGTGGACTGCCGTGAAAAAGCAGTCAGGTTCTGTTTTTCGGGAGAAACGGTTCTTGTTGTGCAGGGGGACCGTAGTGCCACTCCTCACAATTTTATTTCTACCCTTTGCGCTAATCGGCTTTTGAGGAAGGGATATCACGGGTTTTTAGCTTTTATTCGTGATACGGGAGCCACAGTAGAACCATTGAACCAGGTTCCTATTGTGAGAGAGTTTTCCGACGTTTTTCCTGATGAGTTACCTGGATTGCCGCCAGAGCGCGACATCGAGTTTTGCATCGATCTGATTTCCGGCACGGGGCCTATTTCTATACCTCCTTATCGTATGGCACCGGCTGAGCTTAAAGAGCTTAAGGATCAACTGCAAGAGTTGCTGGACAAGGGACTTATTCGTCCGAGTGTTTCACCTTGGGGAGCTCCTGTTCTTTTCGTCAAAAAGAAAGACGGAAGTATGAGACTGTGCATTGACTATCGTCAATTCAATCGAGTCACAGTGCGAAATAGGTATCCTTTACCTCGCATTGACGATTTATTTGATCAACTCCAGGGTGCAAGACATTTTTCCAAGATTGATTTGAGTTCGGGTTATCATCAATTGCGAGTCTGGAATGATGACATTCCGAAGACTGCTTTTCGTACACGCTACGGGCATTATGAGTTTTTGGTGATGTCATTTGGACTTACCAATGCCCCAGCAGCGTTCATGGACTTGATGAACCAAATTTCAAGCCATTCCTCGACCAGTTCATTATTGTGTTTATTGATGACATTCTGGTTTATTCTAGAAGTCATGAGGAGCATGAGCATCACTTCAGAATTGCTTTGCAGACATTGAGAGAACACCAGTTGTTTACTAAGTTCTCAAAGTGTGCATTTTGGCTTGATAGTGTTGACTTTTTGGGTCATGTGGTTACGGGAGACGGTATCCGAGTGGATCCGAAGAAGATTTAAGCCGTACAACTTTGGCCTAGACCCGTATCGGTGACGGAGGTCCGTAGTTTCTTGGGATTAGCCGGTTATTACCGACGCTTCGTGCAGGATTTTTCAAGTATCGCTGCACCGATGACCGGACTGACCCGGAAGGGGATTCCTTTTCTTTGGACCGAGGCTTGCGAGCAGAGTTTCCAGCTGTTGAAGACGCGGTTGACGACTGCACCAGTTTTATCTTTACCTTCTGGACCGGGTGGCTATGTCGTCTATTGTGATGCTTCTCGAGTGGGACTTGGTTGCGTGTTAATGCAACAGGATAAGGTTATCGCTTATGCTTCTCGTCACTTGAAGAGGCACGAGCAGAACGATCCTACCCATGATCTTGAGATGGCCGCGGTGGTATTTTCTCTTAAGATTTGGAGACACTACTTGTACGGAGAGTCGTGCCAGATTTTCACGGATCACAAGAGCTTGAAGTACATCTTCCAGCAGCGGGATCTGAATTTGAGGCAGCGTCGTTGGATGGAGCTTGTAAAGGATTATGATTGTGAAATTCTTTATCACCCGGGCAAGGCGAATGTAGTAGATGATGCTTTGAGTCGTAGACCTGGAGGTAGCTTGTTCCATTTGAACGCAGTTCTGAGACAATCTTCTATAGATTGGCAGATCTTGTGTGATAGTAGAGTTCAATTCGAGTTCACTTCAGCCGGTGGATAGCTTGCTCATGTCATGCTCGTCCACTTCTGCTTGATCTTATCCGTGATGCACAATCCGACGATGATCGTTTGTCCGAGATCTTTGAACTTGTTCGGCAAGGTAAAGATTCAGAGTTTGTGATTGATGACCAGGGTGTGCTACGTTTTGGGACTTGTTTATGTGTACCAAATTCCAAAGAGCTGAGACGCGATATCTTAGAGCAGGCACATCAATCAGCTTACAGTGTTCACTCAGGTTCCACCAAGATGTATCGTGATTTGAGAGATGTCTACTGGTGGGAAGGGATGAAGAGAGATGTTTCGGACTTCGTTTCGAAGTGCCTGACTTGTCAGCAGGTCAAGGCTGAGCATCAAAGACCGGCAGGAGAATTGCAGCCTTTGCCTATTCCGGACTGGAAATGGGAGCAAATCTCTATGGATTTCGTTGTGGGTCTACCTAGGACCAGTCGAGGGTATGATTCCATTTGGGTGATTATTAATCGGTTGACGAAAGCGGCTCACTTCCTTCCAGTGAAGACCACTTTCGGATTTTCTCAGTATGCTCAACTGTACATTGACGAGCTTGTGCGTTTGCACGGTGTTCCTACATGCATTGTATCTGACAGAGGAACCCAGTTCACCAGCCGTCTTTGGCAGAAACTTCAGGAAGCCTTGGGTACTCGATTGAGTTTTAGCACCGCTTTCCATCCACAGACCGATGGTCAGTCAGAGCGGACTATTCAGACTCTCGAGGATATGCTTCGAGCATGTGTGCTTGATTTTGGTGACAGTTGGGATCGTCACTTGCCTTTAATTGAATTCTCCTACAATAACAGTTTTCAGGAGACGATTCAAATGGCACCTTTTGAGGCTTTATATGGTAGAAAGTGTCGATCACCAGTCTGTTGGACCGAACTCAGCGAGAGCAGGATTTTGGGACCACAGCTAGTCGAAGAGACAACGGAGAAGATTCGGTTAATCCAAGATAGGATGAGAGCAGCCCGGTGCAGACAGAAGTCTTATGCCGATCGTCGTCGTCGCAGACTTGAGTTCGCTATAGGTGATCATGTATTCCTACGGATTTCTCCGATGAAAGGCGTGATGAGATTTGGTAAGAAAGGGAAGCTTAGTCCCAGATTTGTGGGTTCTTTTGAGATCCTTGAGCGAGTTGGTACTGTTGCCTATCGTTTGGCACTTCCACCCAGTTTTTCGGTTGTTCACCCCGTTTTTCATGTATCAATGCTTCGCAAGTACCTTCATGATCTTTCATACGTGATTCAGCCCCAGACCGTCCAACTGGAGCACGATCTTTCTTTCACCGAGCAGCCGGTAGTAATTTTGGATCGGTAGGTGAAGAAACTTCGGTCAAAAGACTTACCGTCAGTGAAAGTTCTTTGGCGTGGACCAAGTACCGAAGAGGTTACATGGGAAGCCGAGGGCGAGATGCGGAAGAAATTCTCTCAACTTTTCGAAGGTAAGCATATTAAGATTTTTAAATTCGGGGATCGAATTTCTTTAAGGGAGGGGAGATTGTAACACTTTAGAATGCGTTTAGAATAATTAAGCGAATGAATGCCGATTTTTAATAAAATTTAACCAAAACCGTTTTTATATATTTTATTTGAATTATTTAATATTTTATTAAATTATTTTCTGACATGCACACACTTGTGCATGTTAATCTAGGCTTTTGGAGATGTTAACCATGCTAGGTTAACCATGACATTTTACATTTTACAATGCCATATTAACTTTTACTTAAAAAGTTTACCTTTAAGATAAGTTTTATTTACATTTTCATTAAATATCAAAAATGTTTTATTTTAATTAAAGAGAAGGATTTTAAAATTTGTGGCATGGGAGGCATAATGAATATGCAAGGTTGTCATGGAATCAAGGCATGAGTGGCATGAGTGTAAAGGAAAGGTAGGTATGGTGGAAACATGCATAAGTGTAATGGGAATCATTAAAGAGAGAAGAAATTTGGCTATAAATACCCACCCTCACCCTCTACATTCTCTCATTCACAAACCTTCAAAAAATTCATGTTTATATTGTTTTGGAGCATGGATGGACAGGAATTCAGTCAAGTTTTGGTGAGGTATGATTTTAGTTTGTTTCTGTTTTAAAAAGATGACAGAAACTGGTTCGGAGTGCGGCTCTGGACTGCAGTCCAAAGCAGTTCTGGTTGTCGATTCTCGTTTTGTAATACTTTCAATCTTCTGTATGAAAAAGTTATTATGTGGAACTCTATATCATAGTGAAGATAAATCTGTTAGCTAACCAATGAAAGTGATTTCATTCATTTCTACTGTCGTTTACTATTTAAACTGTATTTTAAATTAACAGAACGTATAGCAGTCCCAAACGGGGACAGAACGTATACCCCTATGTTTTTCAGTGCATAACTTCCAGTACACTATGGATATTATTGATCCGTATGATGCGTTGGAAACCTAACTGATAAAGCTAAATTTTGTTTAACTATAGCGTCGCCTAATTTTGATCTCAACAGGGTGAAAACTGTGTTACGAAATGGACATTCAGTTCAGAAACTGAAATTCCAGAAGCGAACACTTAAAATGAAACGACTGTATCTTGCGAACCCGAAATCCGATTGTACTGAAATAAATTTTGATGAACTTCCGACAGAGTGTACTTGTTACCTTATTTGTATAGTTTCGCTAAATTTTGAGCTTATGATTCAGTTCTGTGGTTCGAGTCAGTTCTGCACATTGCGTCGGTTCTGCGCGTGCGTGTTTTTCAGTCGTGTCGCTTCACACGTTTAGTCACCGAGCTATCACCAAATAGTTTGTGTGAACTAAATCGTTAGCTAGGTGTCCGTGTCCGTGTGTTATCCTTAGTTTACTAATATTGGTAAGTATTGGCTTTATTTGTGTGATATTAGGATCGCAAGCAGGGACTTCAGACGAAAGAAGGAAAGGAAAGAAGGTAATTGAATTCACCTAATTCAGGATTGTCTGGTGAGTAGATTTAACATCTACGGGGAAATCGCCTGTGTGGCGCTAAGCGCCAAATGCTAGGATTCAAGTGAATTACTTTAAGTGATATGCCTATTGACCATACATAGATAAAAACATATATTGATCTAGTAATAATTAGTACATCATATTTCATGTTAAACATTGATATAATATTGATAGGACACTGCACCATTACAAACGGTTCATGTTGCACGAGCACTATATGTTACACACACACCGTTGGTAATTGCTATGTCACGCACACAATAGAAATGGCCTTAGATAAATATATTGAACTATATTCATGATTTGTAGTTAGATAGTTATTCTTGTATTAGTTCACATTATGATACTTACATTGATATAGTAATATTTTTATATGATGTTTTATTCGATATCATGGATTTGAGAAATCACAAGATAATTTCTAAAAACTGGGATTCGTTTATAAAAGTGTGGATTTCCCTTGATATGATCACATTACTTCCATGTTGCATACATTATAGTTCATGGATATATGCATTGAGATATTGTTTTCATGAGAATTCTGGATTTGAGAACCGCTGGTATATTTCGAAAGAAAGCTATAAATTGTTTTAAAAACGCGGTTTCTTTTGATGTGATTTTGGGATGTCCACCATGAGTTTTCTCGGTTATGAGCTTGGTTTTCGAGACCCGATTCGAGGAGGCGTGGGAACCGTCTGCGGGTACATGGTGGACCCGGTATGGTACCCCGGGGCAAGAATGATATCGTGGTGTAGCCGATGAGCCTGGCAGAGGGCATACTACCTACCGGTGATTGGTTGGACTCGGCGGTTGTCCGGAGGATACCGGCCGGAGTTATGAGATATGGGTCGATTCGGAATGACGAAACCCAGAGATATGGACCGATTCGGAATGAAGAAGTCCAGAGAGAGAGATATATGGATTTACGTGTCGATGCTAGACACGGTGTTTTTCATGATGTTTCGAGTGTCGGTGTTGGACACTTAGGTTTTCCATGAGATATACAGATGAGAGGGCCGGTCATAGTGACGGCGCCTGAGATATTGAGATTTACGTGTCGTTGATGGACACTGGATTTATTTTACTGATAGTGATTATGGATGAGTATTATGTTTACCCCATACTCAGGTATTTATGATACATTCTCTACATATAGTCATTTACCAGATCATGATTTACTGCTGTTCATATTGACATATATACCTTATCAAGACAGATATGTAGAAATGGTTGTTTATTGTACATACATGTGATTACTTGTACGATGTTATTTACTTCTCAAGAGTTGGCAACTCACCCCCGTTGTGCCACAGCATTTGTGCAGGTTTGATCTGCAGTTTGGAAGCGTCAGGCTTCTTATTGCATCTTTTCCGTGGATATCGCTACTGTTGGGTCGAGACCCTTTCTTTCGGTATGTGGATTTGTGCGGTTATCCATTTATGTATCTTATTGTATCTAGTACTCTCCATCTACTATTCACCTGTATCGATTTAGAGACTGAGAGGTTCGGTATTTTTACCTTATGTGACTTTGGTTGTTGTGCTCGTATGAGCCGGATTTGATTCATATTATGTTATTTCTTCGCTATGGCGACATTTGTACACATGTTGTAGTTGTGTTTCATCTCTATGATTTGTATCATTCAGGATTAATTTTTACAAAGGAGATGCTGCCGAAATATACAAAGGAAAAATGAAACTTTAAGTTTTTCTACGATTTTTAAACTAAGATTCTAAATGTTTTAACTAATCTTTTAAACAAATGTTTTAAAGCTTTATCACTCTAATCTTTTCATGGTTTAGATTACTGGGTTTCGGCTTACTTGAGTTACGTTACGCCTTTAGACGTCACGTGATTTAAGTGCCGGTTACGTTCCTAATTTGGGTCGTGACACAATACCTCTGTATTGTGACAACAACGGGGCTATAGCTTTAGCGAAGGAACCCAGGTCCCATCAGAAGTCCAGACACATCTTGAGGCGGTATCACCAGATCAGGGCGATCGTGGATCGCCGGGAGATCGAGGTTCGGAAGGTTGCTGCAGAAGATAACACTGCAGATCCATTCACGAAGGCCATACCCCAGACTCAGTTCGAGCGGCTGATCGAGATGATAGGTCTTCGATACACCAGTACATGGACTTAGTGCAAGTGGGAGATTGTTAGTGTATATGCCCTAGAGGCCATTACTGTATCATACTAGTTTGTATATTACTAATGGAAGATTGGGATATTCACAGTTGTATAGACAATCTTGCTCAAAATAGTAGTATGCTACTTGGTTTGTTTCTACTTTAATGTGTGCATGTGTTTCTTTTAGCATATCGCCTATATACATTAGTGGAGCCCTTAGGATCTTTGCTTGATTACCAGCGTTGTGATGGCAGTCACACTAGTGGGGGCTGGGTAATCTACAAGCACATCCTTATACAGGTCCCTAGTCGTAGGATTATCGAGACAGGGCATCGATACTCCGGAGTAGACTAGCGTATGCCCTTCTCATCCCAGCAGGGGAGATGGTCTATCCCACAGCCATTAGTACGTCGTACTTGAGATAGTATGCGAGTGCTCGTTAGGTTACGAGTACACTGGACAGGACTCGTCGGGAACGATTTATTGGTACTATACCTATCATCAGTTATCCGTTCCCAGGTGACATGAGTACAACTTAGTCCGTTGACTTGACGCTGACACTTTGCCTCGAGTGTGTTCCCACTGTTCTTAGATTGCTACCCTACCACGGCTCAAATGAGTCGTGCAAACAGGTAGCAGTTGGGTGCAGTCCCGAAGCACTTGGAGGCAGTGACGGTTAGACAGGATTCGTCTCTCCCGGTATTGGGGGTTGATATCGCGCTGTGTCTAGGAGAGCCATTACACAAAGTCCCTGGCCAGGGCTAGCGAGATATACTGGTAGCGTTTCCAGTGTTATCTCAGGGTGTTCTGGGCTACACTCAGACAGGACTTGTACCACTATTAGGGGACTGACGTTTACCGCCCCCCTAGGCCCGCCATGCGATACTCTTAGACGAACAGACCGGACTGTACGGAGATTGTCACATTCAGGCTCAGTAGGAGTTCGGATGGGTTCACCTCATCGGTCTTCTTATCGGCATCTACCTGGGGACCGTTACGTACAGCTAGTACCGCTTGCGGCCTGTGGTTAAACCCACTGCCAGCGTAGTTTCGAGTCTTTAGAGTCCCACACAGAGGTTTATTCGCCTTTGGGCAAAACAGAGTAGAGGTCGCATGGTTTTGTGACGGGGTTCGTTCACATCCG
Organism: Agapanthus africanus; assembly: GCA_030015575.1. Taxonomy (NCBI): domain Eukaryota; kingdom Viridiplantae; phylum Streptophyta; class Magnoliopsida; order Asparagales; family Amaryllidaceae; genus Agapanthus; species Agapanthus africanus. The sequence continues at coordinate 362,151,717 of JASDDO010000012.1, forward strand.
CGCACTTGTGCACGTTTAGTGTCCGGGAAGTTATTACTAGCGGGCTTTGGTTTAAGCCAGATCCTAGTATATGTTGTGGGATTGGTTTTATCCCATTGTATTCGTGTTCCACGAAACACGGATGCAGGTGTGTATGCACAGTTGACAGAGGCAGAGGAAGAGGATTCTCATTAGGGTTGTTGACCGTTGTCTTTTTTCAAACCCTAATGAAAATGGGAATTTTGATTAATGATATTAATTAAAGATAATTGTGTCATGGTTAGGGTTGTTGATCATTTGACTATGGTTGACTTGTTGACCTATGTTGACATATTGACCATCATCATTTCACATGAAAGATGCTCTTTGATTCTTGCAAAATTCATTAAATGTGAAATGATAATGGTCATTCCAAATGAACCATCACAATTTCTTTGATTAATATTATTTTTCCATAATTCACTTATATGAGAGTATGGTTGATAATTATCATCATTCTCTCTTGTTCTTTCTCTCTCATAGGTTAAGCTCATCCTCTTCCTCTCACTCAAAGCTCTCTTCTCTCATGTGTTGAGATCCATTAGCTATTGAGATAAAACCATAAAAACTCCTCTCTACTCATTCTAGGGTTCTAGGTTTAGCAAGCCAAGCACTTTAGTTACCTCTAGGTTGAGCTAGGAGCTTAAGGTAGAGGCCTTCGGGTGGATCTTTCTTCGACAAGAGAAGGCGACGAGGAGGAGCCGTTCAAACAACTCCAAGGAGCAATAAGAGAAGGAGTTCAAGACCTAGGTATAACCTACTAACCGAGTAGCTAAATATTTTAGCTTGTTTGTCAGTTTTTTGTTTAGCAAAGATCCTCCATTTCTAGTCCATGTTACCTTGTGTTAAAAAATCTATTTTACCTATTCCACCCCCCCTAAGAACCGGGGTGGGTAACGTGGACTTACAGATAAAACCATACAAACCCTTACCAGAATTTTAAATTCACTCGAATAGGATTAGTAAAAGTTTAGTTTGCTAAAGAGCTTAATTATACAATTAGGAAAATCTCATTTAGCAAACTAGCAAATAGGTTAAGTTTTCTTCAAGCTTAACTTATCAGTTAACCTTTTTACTATTCAAAACCTTAACTTGATTATCCAAAAACCATTTCTTAAATTTCTAACATGCATTAAAAAGCTTTAAATTAACAACTAATAAGCTAATTAAAGTATTAAAACAACATATAGAGATTAGCGTTAGGGTTTTATACCTCCACAAAATTAGCAACTAAACTTCAAAATTAGGCATCCAAAAAGAACACTTCCATGAAGATCCAAGCTTGATTTGTGAAGAAGAATGATGGGTTTTGATTTATTTATGAGTTTGTGTGAATTATTTAGGATTTTTGATGATTTATTTGGACTTTGGAGAGATGAAATGAGGCAAGATTCAAGAGAGGGCAGGAAGGGGGGGTTTCGGCCAAGCAAAGAGGAAGTGGGGTTTTGTGGTAATATGTGGAAAAATCTAGAAGAAAATAACAATAAAAGCTTAATAAAACAAAAACCCTTTATCCACCTCATATCCTTTTCTTTAAAATTTGATTTATTTTCCACAAATATCTAGATATTTTGGATAGATATTTTCAAAGATAGATTAGTGCTAATCTAGTGATTAACTTATCATAGATTCACATTAGTATTAATTAACCTAAGAAAAATTGTAATTACCACTAATTAAGTGCATAATTAACAACCACAAATAATATTTTAATTAGGGAAAAATATTAAAATGCACCACAATTACCAATAACTTACAAAAACCCGCAAACTAGTAATATTCTAGCTAAACTAGGAGCAGTGAATTCTATACTGCAAAAAGATCGCTTCTAGGTTTTTTTTACGGAAAAACGCAATTTATTTTACCTAAAAACGGAAAATCGCATAAACGATTTCCAAAACGTTACATACTCTCCATCTACCACTTTCATGTATTTACTTAGAGATGAGATGTGAGGACGATATTGTATTTTTTTGTGACTTTGGATGTCTTTTATGCTGTTGTCACTTTATATTGTCTTTTTCTTCGCTACGACGCTGTATATCTGTTGTGGTGGTTGTTTCCGCCGTTGGGCGTGGATTTGCTCCCGTTGGGGATGCTTTACTTATATTTTATGTTGTACCCCTTTTCGGGGCTTGTTTTACAAAGGAGGTGCTGCCAAATTTTAAAGGAAGTAAATTTGGACATTAAAGGATTTTTACTTGAGATTCTCAAAAGTTTAAAAATGCTCTTATCACTTACTACTTTTGATGGTTTAGATTGCTGGGTTTTCGGCTTACTTAAATTGCGTTACGCCTGTAGACGTTACGTGGTTTAAGGGCCGTCACGTGCCAAATTTCGGGTCATGACAAAGTTGGTATCAAAGCGCTAGGTTTTACCTTTCGGAGTGTAGGATGATCTTGGTAGAGTAGGTAGCTTAAGCAGAGTGACGTAGTGTGTGTATGTTCGCGGCATACTTACGACACGGTACTCCCCCTAAGTGACCTTAGTACTAATTACTTGAAATTCCTTCCATGATTATACATATCCTTGTGATTCGATTTCCATGTTCGTATCGAATCCTATTTCCATTTCTAGTCATTTGCCGCCGATGACTATGAGGACTCAGAGAGAGGCAGCGAGATCCAAGGTCATAATTGACTCGTTTGGAACGACGACTGACCAGGACGGTACGCTCGCTGTACAGGAGCAGATTGATCCGTCTTCGATAGATCGTATCGCTGGGCTTGAGATAGAGATGCAGGATTTGCGCCAGATGATGGGATCGTTGGTTGATGTTAGTCGAGCGCAGTGACAGGAGGTTGCCACCCCTGTTACCCAGTTATTCCTTGCTATCAGCACACAGCATTGTGTCACATATACAGCAGCAGTGGACGCAGCCTTACTAGATGAGGAGCGTCTTCCCGAGACTTTGGATGTTCCGGAACCGAGGAGGGCTCGTTCAGGTGTATCAGCCCAGAGACAGATACTTAGTCGCCTCGATAGATTTCGTTTACGTCGCGGGAGTAGCAGAGGCTTGGGACAAGGACAGTTGTTTAGCTCTTATCCCTAGGAGGGTCAGCAGCCATCGTATGGATGTTTCCGATGCGGGAGTTTCCATCACCTCATCAGAAATTGTACCTTGGTACGCCAGAGGAGGGCAGCAGTACCATATGATACCTTATCACCTTCACCTCAGGGAGAGTCGCCTTTTGCGCCTGTTGTTGATCCCGTCAGACTTATGTTCGGAGAGGTCGTAGTCGCGGAGGGTTTGTTCAAAGAGTACAGGATGGCAGAGGAGGAGGACAACCTGTTGCAGGTAAAGGACAAGCACGAGCTTTTGTTTCGACTCATCGGGACGAGCGGGCGTCCAAAGCAGAGTTTTCAAGTATTCTTAATTTGTATGTTCTTCTGATGCGCGTGTTTGTTTAATTCGGGATCTATGCACTCGTTTGTTCTATACACATCGTGCCAAGGTTGGGCCGAGAGTCGTGTATGCTAGACCGGCCGTTTGTTTTGTTTACTCCTGATAGCGATTCTTTTGTTGCGCGACACGTATTTCGGTCATGTGCCAATCAGATAGGAGATAGAGATTCGTCCGTCGAGTTGATCCTTCTAAAGATGTTGAACTTTGACGTTCTCCTGGGCACGGACTGGTTAGCTACATACTATGCGTCTGTTGACTGCCTCGAGAAAACAGTCAGGTTTTGTTTTCCTGGCGAGTCAGTTCTTGTTGAGCAGGGGGACAGTGGTTCCGCCCCTCATAGCTTGATTTCATCCTTTTACGCTAGTCGGTTTTTGAGGAGAGGATGTCGAGAATTCTTGGCTTTCATTAGTGATACCGGAGCCACAGTGGATTCGTCAGACCGGGTTCCTATCGTGCGAGAGTTTTTCGACGTTGTTCCAGATGAGCTGGCGGAGCTCAGGGAGCTTAAGGATCAGCTGCAGAGTTGCTAGATAAGGGGACGTGTACGTCCAAGTGTTTCGCTTTGGGGAGCTCCTACTCTATTCGTTAAGAAGAAGGACGGCAGTTTGAGATTTGTGTATTGATTTTCGTCAATTGAACCGAGTTACAGTGCGGATTAGGCATCCTTTACCTCGCATTGACGATTTCTTTGATCAGCTCCAGGGTGCGAGACATTTTTCTAAGTTTGATTTGGGATCAGGTCATCTTTAGTTGCGGGTTCGGAGTGATGACATTCCGAAAACTTCTTTTGTGCGCTCTACGGGCTTTATGAGGTTTTGGTGGTGTCGTTGGACTCACCAATGCCCTAGTAGCATTCATGGATTTGATGAACCAGATTTTTTTTCAGGCCGTTTCTCGACCAGTTTATTATTTTCTTATTGATGGCATTCTTGTCTATACCAAGAGTCGTGAGGAACATGAGCAGCACTTGAGGAATGCTTTGCAGACATTGGGAGAGCACTAGCTTTTTTCTAAATTCTCGAAGTGTTCCTTTAGGATTGATAGTGTTGACTTTCTAGGTCATGTGGTTACGGGATACGGTATTCGTATGGACCCGAGGAAGATCGAGGACGTACAGCTTGGTCCCAGACCTATATCAATGACAGTGGTCCGCAGCTTTTGGGCTTAGCCGGTTTTTACCGACGTTTCGTGCAGAGCATCTCCCCACCGCTAACCGTACTGACCAGGAAGGGGGTTCCTTTTCTTTGGACTGAGGCATGTGTGCTGAGTTTTCAGCAGTTGAAGACTCGGTCAACAACTGCACCAGTTCTATCTTTGCCTTCTGGATCGGGCGACTTTGTTGTTTATTATGATGCTTCGCGAGTGGGGCTCGATTGTATACTGATGTAGCATGATAGAGTTATCGCTTATACTTCCCGACAGTTGGAGGATGTTCAAGCAGGATTTATCCCACTCATGATCTGGAGATGGTCACGGTGGTCTTGCGTTGGAGATTTGGTGACACTACTTGTATGGAGAGTCGTGTCAGATTTTCTCGGACCACCAGAGCTTAATGTGCATCTTCCTGCAGCGGGATCTGAAGTTGAGACAGCGTCGTTGGATGGAGCTTGTGAAGGATTGTGATTGTGAGATCCTTTATTACCCGTGGCAAGGCGACTGTGGTAGCTGATGCTTTGAGTCTTAGGCCCGGGGGTAGCTTGTCCCAGATGAGCGCAGTTCAGAGACAGTGTTCTGTAAATTTACAGTTCTTGTGTGACAGATGAGTACAGTTTAAGTTCACCTCTACTGGGGGACAACTTGCTCATGTTCGCTCCCGTTCACTTCTACTTAATCGTTTTCGTGAGGCACAGCCAACCGATGCCTAGTTGTCTGAAATTCTTGAGCATGTTCGGCTGGGTAGAGATTCAGAGTTCTTGATTTATGACCAGGGTGTGCTACGTTGCGGGACTCGTTGGTGTGTACCTGATACTGATGGGTAGAGACGCGAGGTCCTAGAGAAGGCACATCAGTCAGCTTTCAGTGTTCACCTAAGTGCCACCAAGATGTAACATGACTTGAGAGTTAGTTACGGGTGGGCAGGGATGAAGAGTGAAGTTTCAGATTTCGTTTTGAAGTGCTTGACTTGTCAGCGAGCTAAGGTTGAGCATTTAAGACCGGCAGGAGAGTTGCAACCTTTAACCGTTCCGAAGTGGGAATGGGAGCAGATCTCCATGAATTTTGTTATGAGTCTACCCAGGTCTAGTCAAAGGTATGACTCCATTAGGGTGATTGTTTTCCGGTTATGCTCAGTATGCTCAGTTGTTTTTCAATAAGTTTGTGTGTTTGCACGGAGTTCCTTCATGCGTTGTATCCAATAGAGGCACCCAGTTCGCTATCCGTCTTTGGCAGAAGCTTCAGGAAGCCTTGGGTACTGGTAGAGCTTTATCTCCGCTTTCCATCCGTAGGCCGATTGTCACGACCCAAAATTGGCCCGTGACGGCCCTAATACTACCCAACGCCTAAAGACGCAACGTAGTAAAAGAAAGCCAAACCCAGAAATCTAAACCATGAAAAATACGGAAAAGATAATATAAATTTTGAAACAATTGAAATCGCAACCCAAATTCTTTAAAAGTCTTACTTTCTTTCTTTAAAATTTTAGCAACACCCCCTTTTTGTAAAGGCAAGTCAAGATGAAAGCAACACAAAAATAATGACAGTAGAGAAAAAGCTGTATATAAAAGACATCAAATCCACAATAATACACATAACGTCCTCACCAAGTCTCTATGTCCACAAATACAATAGTAGATGGAGAGTACAATACAACGAATATACAATATGAAATACAGATAACCATCTAACCCACCTAAGCAAAATGGTACTGTGAGCTGATGCGGTATCTGTAGCAAAAGATGGTAGCTGGATAGCTGAATAGAGGAATAGCCTGCCTCGACTACTCTGGGGAAAAACCTGAAACACCTGTGGCACAACGGGGGTGAGTTGCCAACTCGTGAATAGTATAAAACATATACAGGTAATCGCAGGAATGCACGTACAGCATGAATCTAAGATATGCGATTACAGTAGTAATATGTCATGCAATGCTGAAATAAGGAGAGTACACTAGCAGGTACAATCAATATGTGAAGCAATAGTAACATGACAAAAGTATGCAATAACCATGCAAAAAGGATATGAGAATATAGATATGCAACTATCATAAGGGTACACTAACATGTACTGCCACTATATGAATCTGTGCATAAAAATAAGTAAGGGTGAGGTATAGGGTGGAATATGTCATTTCCACGGAAACCTGACATCGTGGCAGGATCACAATCCATCAAGACACTCAAATCCCAAATCCTCAAATCAGCCCCCACATTGGGCTTTCACAATATATAAGTCTCACATCACCTCAATGTACAATATCGAATAGCTCTCCTATATCTCGAATGTACAATTCATCAATCTCATTCATATCCAATATCCAATCTCAATGAATCACCTATATCCCAAGTAAGTTTCTAACATCCTAAAGGTAAATATATACAGAAATGAGTATGATGGGGGCAATACACATATATTAGCGTCCCATTCCACTAATATTGGTGTAAGGGTATATATAACAACGGCTAATCCCCTGTTATATATACAAAAGGGGTTAAAGAAATATCATGAAAACAGTGTGCCAAGCATCGACACAGAAATCCTCGTATATCGGGCTCCGTCAGTCCGGATCGGCCCACGGGGTTCGTCTGCGGTATCGGCCCTCGGCCCCGACAGTACAGATCCTCCCGCATCCATCTCTCGACTCTGGCCAGTAGCCTCCGGACAACTGCCAGGTCCAACCAATCACCGGTAGGTACTCGCCCGCCTCCAGGCTCAATCGGCAAACCCATCGATCTTCTTGCCGAGGGGAACCATACCGGGCCCCACCATGTACTCTCATACGGCAACCACACCTCGTATGGAGTATATAATCAGCACCGATAAACTCATGGGGGACACACAAATATCATAACAAGGAAACCGGGTTGTTCCATGTATGCATAATTTCATGAACTCCCGCGGTTCCCAAATCCCGAAAACATCATATAAAATCCAGATAAACAATGCGCAATCCAAGAATAAATGTATGCGATATATTTGAATGCGAGCAGGTAAACAAAAGTATATAGCTGAACCAGATGTATGTGAAATCAAGATAAGGTACAGCTAAGTAACATCAGTAGATGTAAATATGCGACATCAACTGAATATGTGTTTAACATACAGGTGTAGCAATGTATAGGTATCTACCTATAAGAACTGATGTCGTATACCCTCATGGGTATAAGAAGAATATGAATAAGATATCCCCCGGTATAAGTAAAATATGTAGGAGGTATACCTGTAGCTGTATCGCAAGGTGAAAGTATACCTATCACTAAAGGTATGATACACTATAGGTATACCGAAAAGCTAGATGTCATGTGCGGCAAGCAATAGTAGCTATAAGGGGTAGTGTGTGGCATAGCAATTATTGACGGTGTGTGTGTAGCATACAATCCGTGCTCGTGCAACATGAACCGTCAATAATGTATGCAGTGTCCTACGACTGCTGGTCACAGTATATAACTATATCAAGGAAATGCAGTAAGGCGCAATTCTACAATGACGTAGAATGTGCGACAGGTAATTGAATCCTAGCCCAGACGCATAACGCCATGCGGGCGATTCCCCTGTAGATGTTAAATCTACTCACCTATACTCCACGCTAGGTGAATCCTACCATCTGCTCCCCCTGTAGTAGTGTCCGTAGCTCCTGCCTGCAAACCTGTAAATACGACATGAATATCACATATAAGCCAAAATATTCCGCGAAACACGATATCAGACCAAAACGAGAAACTCGCGTCGCGAACTAAACGCGCGTGTGCACGATACGCTGAATCGTGTGTGTACGCGTCTAAAAACCATCGCGACACGCCCCGATACGCTGGATCACAGAACCCTCTCACGTATCGCGCGTATCGCGCAAACACAACGGACACCAAAAGCGACATATGATCCCAGATTTTCCTACAGGCCAAAACTTACAAAACTAGACATGCCAAAACACTACACTACACATCAGAGAACACTACCCAAAATCCCAAGTCCCCAGACCCCTTGTTGGCCGCAATTTGCGGTCAGAATCCTAAAATTGGCGGCCGAGAATGAGAGTGGGGGTCTCGTTTTCTGGTGGTGTTATCTATACCTAGTGTACATGCTCCAGTTTCCTCAATTTTGTTCTATAGGGTCCGGGTCAATAGCAGATTCCAGATGTCACAATTCTCACTTTAAAATCACCAATTTGCACAAAAAGGAAAACCTAGGGTATTTTAGTGTAATCTGGGGTATTTCTCAGTTGAAGTGACCTTATTAGCACTTAAATAGGCTAGGTTATCTAACACCATCATCCATTATCCAAAAGTCCACATAAAACATCACAATTAGCACTAAACTTAGCTATTTAGCACTAATCGACACAAAACTTAAGCAAACATGAAATGGGGTTCAGAAATTACCCTGAAGCACCCTAAGAAACAGGAGAAGAAGTGTGTGGAGGAGGTGAGAGCTTGCTACAACTGCTGAAGCTCCTGCTGAAGCTCCTGCTACTGCTGCCCTTGCCTCTGCTGCTGCTTGCTGCTGCTGCTTGCTGCTGCTTCTGCTACTGCTGTTGCTATTGCTGTTATTGTTGTTGTTGATGATGATTGTTGCTGCTGCTGCTTGCACTGGTGAGTGTGTGTGTTGTGAGAGTGAGAGAATGAGTGAAGAGGAAATGAGAGGAGAAATGAGAGCAATCACAAAGACCCCCCTTCTCTTTCTCTTTCCTCATAAATGAGGCATGGTCAACACCATAATGCACCATGCTCACATCTCTCTCTCTCTCTCTCTCAAAGTCAACATTCAACCATTTTAATAAACCCTTATTAAAATTCATTTCACTAAAAAAAACAACCATCACTATTTAACCCAAAACACCTAATAAGAATTAATTAGCTTAAAGAGAATGGGTTAATCCATCATGCTTGCTAATCATGGTCTAACCCCATCTCTAAACTCTAGTTTACATGCACAAGTGTGTGTGTGCCTAACAAAATTCTAATAAAATACACATTAAATAGGATAAAATATTTAAAACTTAATTTGGTAAACTTTTTATTAAAAACCACACATTAAAATATAATTAGCTACAGAACACATTCTAAGGTGTTACACCGATGGTCAGACAGAGCGGACTATACAGACTCTGGAGGATATGCTTATGCGTACGTACTGAATGTTTGTTGGCTGTGGGATCGTCACTTGCCATTGATGGAGTTCTCCTATGATAACAGTAATCAGGAGACATTTCAAATGGCAACTTTCAGGCCTTGTGTGGTATGTTGTGTCGATCGCCAGTCTGTTTTACCGACTCCGCGAGAGCAGGATCCCACAACCAACAAACATTCAGTACGTACGCACTTGTGCATGTTAATTTAAGGGATAATGCGGGTTTTCTGTAAAAAGTTTACCAAATTGGTTTTCTCACATTTTACAACAATTAATTAATATTTTATTAATATTTGTTATGGCTTGCACACACTTGTGCATGTTAATTTAAGGGTTAGTTGTGTTAATCTTGTTAGTGGCCATGACAACCTTTAACCTAATCCTTGCTTTGTTTAAACCTTAACCTTGATATTTGTTGTGAGAGAAGATATTTTCCTTAGTGTTTTGGAATGAGATGGGGTGGCAAGGTGACTCATGAGGAGAGTCATGGCTTGCATTTATAGTGGAGAGTGAGAGAGAGTTAATACAAGGTGCACTTACCCTACACTCACATCTCATATCTGACTCACCTCACTCACTCATTTCACTCTCATTCTCTCACAACACTATCTCTTTCTCATTATCTTTCATCATCCTGTTCCCTCAACTGAACACTTACCCATTCTTCACTAATCCTTCACTAAATCTTGCTAAACCTTCACAAAGCATCACCAAATCACTTCTCATGTCTTGTTTTGCCTCTAAGATAACTTGGAGCTTGGAAAGCTAGGATCTTTGAGCTTGTGTGGTTAGGTAATGATCTCTATCTGTTAAGTAGGTGTTTTTAATGTTGTGTAGCTTGTTACTTTAAGTTTAAAACACTAAAGATATTGTTTTTGTACATATATCGTATTTTAGTGTAGTTTTGGGTCTCGGATGAATCTGCTATCAAACCAGGTGTTTGTTGGAAAAGTTCCCATCACAGTGACCTAGTGTGGTGACCTAGAAGCTACCGTAAAAACCTGAACCCATTCACTTAAAATGTTGCCGCAAATTTATTACTTCTGGCCGCAATTTGCGGCCAGACTGGTGAGTTGGAGTTCGTGTTTTGGTCTAGGGGTGTCTGGGGTTTTATGTGGTCTTGTGGCACTTGCAACTTTCACCAATTGTTTGTGTAGCAAAATCTGGGATCACTTTGCTTGTTTCTAGTGTTACGACTACGCGTGTTACGTTATCCGACACGGTACTTGTACTTGTGTAGCTGTTGCTCTTGGGTTGGTTTCGTAGTGTCGATACGCATGTTAGCCACTAGATGAACACTTGAGAGTTTGTTTGGAGTTGGTGCGTCGGTCAAACGCAGTTTGTACGTGTTATTGGTCGATTGCTAATGTGAACTTGTTATGTTGTTATATGATTTTAGAGTCGCAGGCGGGGACTTGGACGCAGCGAAGAAGGGAAAGCGAGTGGTTGGCTTACTTAGCCCAAGATCATCGGTGAGTAGATTTAACATCTACGGGGAAATCGCCCGTATGGCAGTAAGCGTCAGGGCTAGATATGATATGATATGATATTAGTTGCATTGCTTATATGCACATATAGATATGGTGCATGGACATCATTGCATCTGATTACTTGTTGAGCCTGGACTATACCCATTGGACACTGCACTAGTATTGACAGTTCATGTTGCACGAGCACTAATTGTATGCTACACACATACTGTCGGTAATTGCCATGATACGCACAACACACATACATATGTGATATGGTATTGATTAGTGACATTGAGGCATTGATTCTTGTGCGGTTGCGCATATGAAATACAGTTGCACATATACATCATTATTGACATGTATATACACATACCTTGCTATAGGCTACACATATACCTACATGGTATTGCATCATTATTGACATGTATATACACATACCTTGCTACAGGCTACACATATACCTACATGGTATTCCATCATTATTGACATGTATATACACATACCTTGCTACAGGCTACACATATACCTACATGGTATTGCATCATTATTGACATGTATATACACATACCTTGCTATAGGCTACACATATACCTACATGGTATTGCATCATTATTGATAGGTATATACACATATCTTGCTATAGCTACATATACATCACGCATACCTACTTACATGTACACCCATATCTTGCTATAGCCACATGTTCACCTTTATATGAGGTTGCTTGGATTTTGGAGAATTGGGAACCGCATGATATATTTAATAACTTGATGCATTTAAATAGCGGTTTTTCCATGATATGCTCATATTACTATTTTATGTTGCATATATTATATTTCATTGATTTACGCATTGAGATATGGATTTCATGTGATTTATGGATTTGAGAACCGTGAGGGTATTTCAAGAAATTCATGTATTGTTTGAAAACCCGGTTTCTCTTGATATGATATTTCAGTGCGTCCACTATGAGTTTTCTCGGTTCTGAGACTTGTGTTAGATACCCGATTTGAGGAGCGGTAGGCACCGTCTGCGGGTACATGGTGGACCCGGTATGGTTCCCTGGGGCAAGAGATGATTTTCGTGGTATAGACAATGAGCCTGGCAGGAGGGCTGGTACCTACCGGTGATAGTATTTGGACTCGGCGGTTATCGTGGGGATACCGACCGGAGTTATGTACGGACATGACATCAGGGCCAGTCGTGGTGACGGCGCCTGACAGATGAGTATTTACGTGTCGATGCTGGACACTAGTTTTCATGATGTTTCGAGTGTCGATGTTGGACACTCAGGTTCCATGATTTTGATGTGTCATTGAAGGACACATAAATGTACATATATATACACTGGCATATGTTTTCATGATGTTTTCGGGTGTCGATGTTGGACACTCAGGTTCCATGATTTTGATATGTCGTTGAGGAACACACATATATAAATATATATACACAGGCATATGTTTTCATGATGTTTTCGGGTGTCGATGTTGGACACTCAGGTTCCATGAGACTTACATGATATGAGGGCCGATCTGAGGATGCAGTTCCTTTGGTATTGGGATTTAGATTGTCTTGATGGACACTGGTCCTGCCACGATGAGGATTCCGTGAGGATAACATGTTTTATCCCATACTCAGCAGATATTTGATATGTATTGCTTCATGTATTAGTAGTACCTGATAGAGTATCTTTCATGACTGTTGCATATACATATTGCCATTTATTGCTATCAGCTTACATGTGATAGATTATCGCAGTACGTGCATACCTGCGATTACCAGCATATGTTATTAACTATTCACGAGTTGGCAACTCAGCCCCGTTGTGCTACAGTGTTTTGCAGGTAGTCCCTAAGAGCAGTCGCGGCTGGGCTTCTTCTTATCGTATCATCTTTCGCAGCGGATACCGCTACGGCTGACTGTGTGCAGTTTTGCTATAAGTGGGTTTTGCGGTTATCCGATATTGCTCATTGTATATCTTGTTGTATCTAGTACTCTCCATCTACCACTTTCATGTATTGACTTAGAGACAAGATGTGAAGACGATATTGTATATTTTTTTGTGGCTTTGGATGTCTTTTATGCTGTTGTCACTTTATATTGTCTTTTTCTTCGCTACGGCATCGTATATCTGTTATGGTGGTTGTGTCCGCCTTTGGGCGTGGATTTGCTCCCGTTGGGGATGCTTCACTTATATTTTATGTTGTACCCCTTTTCGGGGCTTGTTTTAGAAAGGATGTGCTGCCAAATTTTAAAGGATGTAAATTTAGACTTTAAAGGATTTTTACTTGAGATTCTCAAAAGTTTTAACAATGTTCTTATCACTTACTACTTTTGAAGGTTTAGATTGCTGGGTTTTCGGCTTACTTAAATTGCGTTATGCCTGTAGACGTTACGAGGTTTAAGGGCCGTCACATGCCAAGTTTCAGGTCGTGACAGGAAATCAAAGCACAGTGGGAATCACACAAGACTCTATGACGATCTCGTGTCGACAGACTAACCTGTACCAGTGTCACCAGAGAACTGCTATCCTACGATAGGTATAATACCATCTAGGAGTTCTCGGTGAGTCCGTCCAGTGTACCCAGTCTCCACTAAGGACCCGTATACCATCTCTGATGTCAAACACCAATGGATATGGGATCATTCATCGCCCATCATATGGGTCGAGAAGCTGTAGGGTTCCTAGGCACTCTCAAGATGTCTCACAAGGCATCAACCATGCCATTTTCTAAAAATACGGTGCCGAGAAACCCTAGACTAGATCGTTGGCTAGATGTTTAGGCGATAAAACGAGCTAGTTTACAACTAAACTATAAGATAACGGAAATACAACCTTTGTAGATCCGGTGCTCCACCTCCATAGCTCCGCAATGAAGTCTCCTCTCTGTCCAAGTCGAACCCCGGGCTCTAGCGTCGGCTTCATCGGAGAATGGACGGGCTAGGTCATCGACGACGATGCCGAAGATGATCTACGTCGAGGCATCGCTAGATCAAGCTCCTACTTCACCAAGTCATGAAACTTGTGAAGAAAACACACTCTACTACTTGGCAAGAGGTAGAGGATGAAGAAATAGGAACTGGGTAGACTTTAGAATTGGATTTCTCACTCATTTTCATCAATCACCATTGATGAAGTGAAGCTTTCTTCAAGTGAAGAAGAAGAAGAAGAAGATGAATATTATGATGAGTTAATTGATAAAGGGAAATAATATGAATACTTATCATAATACAACCATGGTCAAGTGTAGAGATTAAACTAGGGTTAGGTGAATGGTTAGGTTAGGCATGAAACAAAAATGGTGGACTTTTTCAAAGCTTCAAGAAGCTTCAATGTAAAACAAAGTAAGCCACCATTTATTTTCTTTTGCCAAAATGAAACAAATAAATAAATAAATGAATAAGTAAATGAAATCTAAACCCTAACCATTACATAACCATGGTTTAATCTTTACACTTGCTCAAGTTAGCTTGTATCATCAAACATGATACAAACAAATGCACACAAAAATATATCACATATATAATGTGCACACCAAGTGAGAAAATCCTTTTAAAGTGAACCAATACTAGTTAATGTAAAGTAATATATCATATATATAATTATACATTAAATCATTAAATCAACACTTGATTTAACGATCCGGTCATATCGCATATAACCGACTAATATCAATGTATCGGCTTATCGAATCAACGCTTGAATCGATAACTAGGTTATATCGCATACAACCAATCGATACATTCATCCCGAGAATAGAATACGGTATCACATACTCGTATTATTCTCGGTCCCGCACATATCTCATATGTGCTCCTATTTCGTTTCGCTTGAGCCAGGAAACCTCTGTGTAGGACTCTAAAGACTCGTCAAAACGCCGGCAGCAGGTGATGATCATATCAAACACCTACATGCCGCAAGCGGTTTGCTAAACGTAACGGCCACCCGGGTATTGAGCGATCAGAAGATCAACGAGCAAGCCCGCTCACACTCCAGTGAATCCAACCAGTAACACTACCGTACAGTCCGGTCTCGTCGTCTGATATGTCGCATATCTTGCCTAGGGGTGGTAAACGTCAGACCCCAATAGCTCGATAAGTCGTGTCGATATGAGGTCTATAACAATTCGAGAAACTACTGGTAACACTTACCAGTATATCTCAGCAACCCTGGCCAGGGATTTCCTGTTATAGCCAATCGTACACAACGCAACATCAACTCCCTATACTGGGAGAGACGAATCCCCTCCTATCGCTCATTGCCTCCATGTGATTCGGGACTGTACCCAAAAACCACCGTTTTGCACGCCCTCTTGGACGTGGTAAGGTGGAAATCAAAGCACAGTGGGAACCACACAAGACTCTATGACGATCTCGGGTCAACAGACTACTCTGTACCAGTGTCACCAGAGAACTGCCATCTGACGTAAGGTATAATGCCATCTGGGAGTTCTCGGCGAGTCCGTCCAGTGTACCCAGTCTCCACTGAGCACCCGTATATCATCTCTGATGTCAAACACCGATGGATATGGGATCATCCACCGCCTATCTATATGGGTCGAGAAGGTACATGCTAGTCAACTCTGGTATATCGATGCCCCATCTCGATACACCCACGACTAGGGACTTTGAAGGATGTACTTATGGACTACCATGTCCCCACTAGTATGATCCGCATCATAGTCCAGGTAGTCAAGTACACATCCTAAGGGCTTTACCAACATGTAACAGAGAGACAATCAGTATACACGTTAAGGTAAAGATCAACCAGATAGCATACTATCATGTCGAGCAAGAAAGTCCTACCTATATATGTCCCAGCATCCACTACAATATACATCCAATGTACAGTAATGGCCTCTAGGGCATACATATAACTAACAGAAGCGTATACGCTAGTCTACTCTGGAATATCGATGCCCCATCTCGATACTCCCATAACTAGGAACATTTGAAGGATGTACTTACCGACTACGCTTGCCACACTAGTATTGTAGGGTGTTTTCGTCACCCCATTGAGATGGGAATACGCGCACGCTTGTCAGGCGTACTACAGATTCACCCTGCCAAGGGTAGGCCGGGGTTTATTGATTGTGGGGCTCCGAATCTCCGGCAGCCGCGGACTAAGCTGCCGTTAATTACGCCTCGCCTTTGGGGAAAGGGAACCTCCGATTAACGGGTTAAACTGGTCATGCGAACTCAATGTGCAGTGTACGTGTGTTTTGTTTTGGAGGGGGGGTTTGGATATATCGGGAGTCACGCAGAGATTTTACGGGGGCTAGCAGCCCCTTTGCGGGGCGCGGGGCAGCGCCCCGTTAGAAATTTTTTTCTAATAGGGACAGTGTCGTGGAGTATGTGTGTGTGTACATATGTATACGTATGTATTGTCACGACCCGCAGGGTACGGAACGTGACTGGCACTTAAGTTTACGAAACGTCTCAAGACGTCCGTAAAATAAGTAAGCCAAAGCCCAGAAACCAAAACCAAATAAGCAAAAGAGTGAAGAGAACCCAATCAATTGAAAACGAGTTTATCAAATAAGTCATATAAAGCCTTTTTCAAAACAATATCAATTTTTCCGAAAATTTCAGCAGAGTCTCCTTTGTAAATATTGTCCCCCAAAATGGGTACAACAAGAATATATATGAATCCAACAAATAAGGCATCCCCAAGCGGGAGCTAGCTCTTCGCCACAAGGCGGTCACAAATCCCACGCAATATAAAGCAACAACATGCGAAATAATCATAATGAAGCATAAGAAAAACAGCATGTCGACTCAAGTGAGCTCGACCCCAAAATACATCCACAAACCTCACAGTCTCATCTCTAGGTCAATATACAATAATACTGGTAGATACAGTAGATGGAGTACTCTAGATACAAAGAATATACAAGGTGGTACAAAAATAATGATATAACCCACCTAAGAGCAAAACCTCGAGTCCATGCAAAAGAAACAAGAGCGCTCGCCGCTACTGTACTGACGGAGCGGACCTGAAAAAGGCTATGGCACAACGGGGGTGAGTTGCCAACTCGTGAGTAATAAATAACATCTACACAGGCTATCGTATGTATGCACATAAGTATTCTAGCATCTCTAATACAGGTATGGCAGGACATAATAGCAGGTATGTATGCAATATGAATATACTAGCAGGTATGAATGCAATGCGAATCAACTCATGATCTGAATGTGTAATTATAAGAATCATGTTTTTCCTTTAGAAATCTCTTTTGAAATACCAGCATAATACCACTAGAATCAACAAGAACCTGTGTCCAGCAACGACACCTCAAAACTATCACAAATCTCATATATCCATGTCATAGTATCTCTGGCCTCAGCCATCCGGCTGACCCAGCTCAATATCAAAATCTCATCATCTCGCGGCCACGGTCGGTATCCTCTAGATATCCGCCGTGCCAAACAGTCACCGGTAGGTAATCCGTCCCCTGCCAGGCTCAACGTCAACACCACATTCATCTTGCCCCGGGGTACCATACCGGGCCCACCATGTACCCGTCACGGTTCCTCCACTCCTCGACACGGATCTCGAAAACCACAGCAAACTCATGGTGGACGACACTTACATCACTAGAAAACCGCAATTTACATATTTAAAAACTATAATAAGTTTAGAAATTTTGCGGCTTTCCCCCAAAATCCAGAAATATCATAAAATCTCAAGAAATCCTCACAAGTGCATATGTCAATGATAATCAATGCATATGGTATCAATAATCAAGTTGCGATGTGTGATTAATAGATTAGGAATGAACAAATAATATGATGAAGCACATGCACATGAATAGCAATTCTACGATTTCATTTTAAGGAATTTAAGCAATAGCGCGAGTTTAAGTATCAATTATAGTAAAAGGTTTAAATTTAAAGGTTATCTAGTGTGGTGGCATGGCAATTACCAGGGTGTGTGTGTAAGCATGAATAGTGCTCGTGCTGCATATAAAAAAACCTGGCAATGGTGCAGGTGTCCTATAAAATGGTTTCGTATATGTATGTCAATATAGGGCATGAATGTAGCAAATAATCATACAAGTATTACACCTCTAATTACTAACATTACTAAGAATCTTTTTTTAGGTACTAAAACTATCGGGCGACTTGCGCCATCCAACGATAGTCCCCCGTAAATGTTACATCTACTCACCGGAATCCCTAGCTAGTCACGTCCAATCACCGCTTTCCCCTTTCGTGCCGCGTCTGACGTCTGCACGACCGAACCTGGAATTTACATCAATACCAAACATAAGGTTACATATCAAGAACGACGCAAAACCCAAACGAAACTACTAACGTTCACAATCTAGGTACAACGTGCACAAAGTGCGCGGAACACACGCGAAAATCGCAAAAACTGCAAAAATCGCCGATTTGGTCGTCCGGCAAAACTAAAACCCGATTACTCAAAAATCCGCACTCACGCATCCTAAATGTCATAGGATAAGCCAGCAAAATACTCTAGATATCGCAATTAAATCGCCACAATAATATAATAAAAGCCTAGTAAGCTAGAAGTTTGCAAAATTGGTGCAAACATCGACAATTAGCGAGAAAATTAACACAATCCAACACAACAATCCAAACTAACCCACTAGCTAGCCATTACACTAATTTTAAACCATTAACTATGCTTAAAAACCTAATTTCCATAAACAAAACCTTTCTTGATTTTCATAATTAGCAACCCTAATGAAAATTTCACACAACTTTAACATAGATTAGCCTAATATGAAGCCACTTAAGCAAAGTAACCATATAAATTGGTTAAGTAAACAACTAGGTTAATTAAAAAGACTTAATTGACTAAAACATGGTTTCAAGAAACCCTAGTTTAATTTTCAATCATTAACTAAAAAAAAACTAGATTAGGATTAACACTAAAATTAACACTAAGCAACTAGATTAAAGTATTCTAACTATAACAAATTAAAAGAGTAGAAATTATACCTCAAATCTATGGATCTAGCAAGAAGAAATTTGCCTCAATGATGGCCTCCTAGCACCATGATTCCAAGCAAGAGAGGTGAAGGAAAAAGGGATGAAGAATGGGGTTTTAATTTGTGAGTTTTAGCTTGAATTTTTGAAGCAACTTAATGAGTTTTTTGAAGAAAAATGAAAAGATCAAGGAGGTGAAGGGGGCTGCTGGAATTTCGGCCAGAACAAGGGAAGGGGATGGTGTAGGGTATGTGGGAAAAGTCTTGGTCAACTCCTACCAACCCACAAAAGACCATACCTAATTAACAATTCAAAAACCTTTAAAAATACCCTCATTTCCACACAAGAATAAAGTCAAAGAGCATGGCATTTTTTTCTGGACCTGATGATGGTGGGGCTGGCCTAGGGCTGAGTGAAGAGAGAGAGGGGTTTTACAAAAGAAATTTTATGCAAAAAGACCCCCTACAAGTCAAAAATTGCAAGTTTAAGCTTAAATTCAATAAATTTCGTTTCCTATAATAAAAATTAGTTAAAAATCAAAATAAAATACTAAAAATTTATGTTACAACTAGATTTTAATTAACATAATTTTAAGGATAAAAATTAGCCCGGAAAAATTTGTATTTATCGCTAATTTAATGTATTTTCTTACCGGCTTAAAATAATATTAAAAAATTGAAAAATAGGGAAAAATTTTTAAATGACCAAAATTTAATAAGTAACTCATTAGCTACTAAAAACAAGCAATTACCTATCCATTTTAGGTATAATTAGTCCTAAACTGCAAAATAACGAGAAAGACGGTTTTCGGAAAAATACCGAATTTTCACCGATTTTCAGGAAAACACAAAAACGACTTTTCAAGGCGTTACATGTATATATATGTATGTATATATATAAAAAGGGGAGGGAAAGACATCCAAAGGATGCGTGGGGCCAGCGCCTGGACGCTTGAGCGCTGAGCGCGCCTAGTGTCGGCACGTGGGCGCTCTACGCTCGAGCGCAGAGTGCTGGAGCGCAAACTTTTTTTTGGAGAGAGAAAAAAGTCCTGAGATATTTTCATTATCTTTGCCTTTATAGGCCATACACTTTACACATAGCCCTTTGGGCTTCACAAAATGGCATTTTGCCTATCTTATGGCTCATGTGCCATTTCTTTTTGCACATAAGCCATGGGCTTTACAAAAATTTGGCTTTATGCCTATTTTTCTTACATTTATCCATAAAATAAAATAAAAGAAATACAACAAAATTATTTATTACAAAATTTTTATCTTGGCATGGGGGGAGGCCGGCCGCTTCATGTTCGGGCTCGACCCGGGCATGGGCCCACTGGATCTGGGCTTGGGCCCACTTGGCTTGGGGTTGACTTTGATTTTGACTTGGTCAACCGGGGTGTAAATATTTACCCCAACAAATTGCCCTCCATCAATAAATGCACACCACATATGTGGGTCGTGTTCATGAAATTGATGGATCTTCTTTTATTTGGAGACGACCTGATTTAGTTCTCGCTTTTTGGGAAGCTGGCACTGCCCTTTTTACGATATGAACGGTCGTTACTTGACATGTCTCCGAGACGGAGTGTCTATGATAGACGTTTCCCTGGCCCGGAGTGATCTAGTTCCCGCTTTGTAGGAATCCTGCGCTGCTCTTTTTACGACATGGACAGTCGATGCTGCCCTTTTTGCGACTTGGACGGTCGATGCTGCCCTTTTTGCGACTTGGACGGTCGGTGCTGCCATTTTAGCAACTTGGACGGTCGGTGCTGCCCTTTTCGTGACGTGGAAGGTCGATGCTGCCCTTTTTGCGACTTGGACGGTCGGTGCTGCCATTTTAGCGACGTGGACGGTCGATGTTGCCCTTTTTATGACGTGGACGGTCGGTGCTGCCCTTTTTATGACTTGGACGGTCGGTTCTGCCCATTTTCCGACTTGGACGGTCGTTGCTGCCCTTTTAGCGACGTGGACGGTCGGTGCTGCCATTTTAGCGACGTGGACGGTCGATTCTTGATTTGACTTGCCCCGCTTCTTGCGGCGTCAGGGATGAAGTTGACTTGCTTCCGAGGTGGAATTTGGTTCTGCCAGGGAGGTCATTGGTTGTTTGACTTGATGTGATTTGGGTTGACATCAGCATCGCTACGCTGGAATATGGTACCAGGAGCGAATCATCATTTGTCATGACAGGATTTAGGGATTTTGGTTTTGGTTTGGCATCAGCATCGCTATGCTGGAATATGGTACCAGGAGCGAATCATCATTTGCCGTGAGGGAATTTCCCCCATTCCCAGTTTAACGACTTAGGGGTCATCTGTTCCCAGTTTAACGACTTAGGGGTCATCTGTTCCCAGTTTAAAGACTTAGGGGTCTATTGGATTGGAATTTGGGATTTTCGGGTTAGGATAGGCATCAGCGTTGCTAACACTGAAGCACACGTGCCTGGAGCAATTCATCATTTGCCTATTCCTGTTCGGGGAGCGATGGCTTAGGAGACAGGTTTAGGTCCCTATCACCTAAGGCTTTTCAATTTTACGGGCCGTGAGGGTCCCATAAAAGCATTTTCTCCCTACGAGTCGTAAGGATCCCGCAGGTGTATTTTCTCCTTAGGAGTCGTGAGGACTCCCATGTGTATTTTTCCTTTATGAGTCGTAAGGATCCCACAAAGGTTTGTTCTCCTCATGTATCGTGAGGACACATGAGTGGTCTTCTCAATGGAGCATAATTCCAAAGGCGGAGACCATCCGCGTAACTGGTGATTGTGGTGGGGCATGTGTATGACGAGAATTATTTGAGCCCATGGATTGTATACGGCAGTCAATTTGGGGATTGGCCGTAGGGCTGGAGAATTTTAAGAAATTGGATTTTGGTTGGCGTCTGCATCGCTACAATGGAATATGGTACCAAGAGCGACTCATCATTCGCCGTTTGGGGACTTGGAATTTGGATCTTGTTTGGCATCAGCATTGCTGCACTGGAATAATGCCAGGAGCAACTCATCATTTTCCTTAGGAGGACTTGGGATTTGGGTTTTTGGTCGGCATCAGCACCGCACACACTGAAGCGAAATGCCAGGAGCGACTCATCATTTGCCGTTGCCTGTTGGGGAACGATGGCTTACGAGACATGTTTGGGTCCCTATCACCTAAGGCTTTTCAATTTTATGAGCCGTGAGGGTCTCATAAAAGCATTTTCTCCCTACGAGTCGAGAGGATCTCGCAAGTGTATGTTCTCCTTAAGAATCGTGAGGATTCCTAAGTGTGTTACTCCTTTGTGAGTCGTAAGGATCTTACGCAGGGGTTTTCTCCTCACAAGGTCGAGAGGACTTTGCGAGTGTATTTCATATCTTTTCACGAGTTTGCGCCCTTTCGGGTTTTCACAAACTCGCCGGTAGTCCTGCTGTTTTTACTCACGGAGCCCTTTCAGGTTTTCATCCGTGCCCGTTTTGCTTGTGGACATACCCTTTTTTTTTTCTTTTTTCTTTTTTCTTTCTTTCTTTTTTCTTCTTCTTTTTTTCGCTGGTGGGACTTTAAAAGTAGTCTCACCGGCAGGATTTGGGAGAGATAGGGGTCATTTATGCCCGTAAATTGTATACGGTTTTGCAGGATGTATGCTCCAGACCGTAGGGCTGATGTGCTCAATTCGCCTGCGACTTGGAGCATTCACGTGTAGTATTTCTTGAGATATCGGCCATTGATGGGTGGCATGGGCCTTTCTCCCTTGGCACTTATTAGTTGGTAGGATCCTCCGTCGAACACTTTCTTGATGACGTATGGTCATTCCCAGTTTGGTTCGAATTTTCCCTCGGCATGTCGATTGGGGATGATCGGTCTTTTGAGGACCAACACCAATTCACCTTTCTTGAAAGCGCGGAGACGGGTTATCTTGTCATTTGGGCTCGGTATATCTCCAGATTTTGCTGCACCGTGAGCCTCTTTTCTTCGAGGGCATTGAGCTCTTCAAGTCGAAGGAGCACGTTTTCCTCCTCCGTCAACTTGTGCTGAACGACCATTCTTAAGCTTGGAACTTCGACCTCGAGGGGGAGGACCGCCTCCACTCCGAAGAGCAATGAGTATGGAATGGACTGAGTTGGAGTACGGTGTGTGGTACGATATGCCCACAACGCCTCGTGAAGTTTGAGATTCCAGTCTCTCTTGTTGGCTGAAGCATTTTTCCTCAGAAGCTTTCATAGAGTCTTATTGAAGGCTTCGGCTAGCCCATTGGCTCTTGGATTATAGATGGAGGAATATCACTAGTCTATCTTATGCTGAGTAGCGAACCTTGAGACTTTGAAGCTCTTGAAAGAAGGCCCGTTGTCAGAAATGATTCTTCTTGGTGTACCGAAGCAGTATAGAATATTATGCTGGAAGAATGTCAGAATATCTTTTATCTTGACTTCTTTTAGCGGGACAGCTTCAGCCCATCTGGAGAAGTAGTCTGTCGCGGCCAGTATGAACCGGTGGCCTTTGGATGACGGAGGATCAATTGGGCCAACAATGTCGGTGCCCCAGACTTCGAAGGGCCACGACGCCACCGTAGGATGCAACGGATTGGGATGCTTGTGAATGAAATCACCATGGATTTGGAAGATCTGACATTTCATTGCATGCTCTCCGCAATCCCGTATTATGGTGGGCCAGTAATACCCAAGCAATTTGATTTGAAGTCGCATCTTGGGGCCAGATTGGTGAGCACCGCAAACGCCCGAGTGAACATCTTTCATGACCTTTTGGGCTTCAGCCAATGACAGACACCTGAGCCAGAGTTGGTCATATGACCTGCGGTATAACGTGTCATTTACAAACACGTATCGGAGAGCTCTTTTCTTCAGCTGAATCCTCACAGACTTTTCTTCCGGCAGCTTGTCGTATCGGAGGTACTCTACGAAGGGTTCTCTCCAATCGGGCTTGTCTTGGATGATCGAAGCTTCTTCGGCAGGATTGTTCTTCTTTTCCGCGCTTTCCTCTTCTCGTAGAGAGACTGGGGATAGAATTTGCCGGCTCCTGACTGTGATCAGAATTTCGTCCATGTCAGGATCAGCCAGCTCCTTGGCTAAGCGAGCGAGTATGTCAGCCTTTCCGTTCAACGCTCTAGGGACTCTCGTTAGTTCAATATGAGTGAACCATTTCATGAGTTCAACCACTCGGCCTCTGTACCGAGCTAACTCGGGTTTGTATATCTTATAGTCGTCGTTTACTTGGTTGACGACGAGCTGGGAGTCACCGTAAACCCGTAGCCGAAGGATTTCCATTTCTATGGCGAGTTCCAAACCAGCTATCAGGGCTTCATACTCAGCTTCGTTGTTCGTTCGAGGCTCGGTGAGAGCGAAAGAACGCCGTAGGGTTCCCATTGATGGTGTGATGAACACCAATCCTATCCCTTCTTTTATCTCCGGGACGCTTGATTTACTGGAGGTCCTTATTGATGAGGCTCCATCGAAGTAGAGCTCCCAACATGGCCCATCTTCCTCGAGGTGCAGCATTTGTTCGTCGGGTAACTCACAATTTAGCGGCGACCCTTCTGGTATAGGATGAGCGGCAAGGAAGTCTGCAAGAGCTTGCCATTTCACTGCTTTTTGAGGAGTATAAACTATGTCAAACTCAAGTAGCATGACAGCCCATCTTGCCATTCTGCCGGCTAGGCTTCCTCTGGTCATTAAGTGTTTGAGCGGGTCGACCTTGGAGATCAGCATAACCCGATGAGCGAGCAGATAGTGCCTCAGCTTCTTCACAGCAAATATCAGAGCCAGGCATTGCTTTTCGATTGGTGAATAGTTGTGTTCCACCCCGACTAGAGTTCGACTGAGGTAGTAGAGAGCATTTTCTTTTCCCTCCTCGTTATTCTGGGCAAGGAGCGCACCGAGTGACTCATCTAGCGCGGCAGTGTAGAGAATCAGCGGTTTATTTGGAATGGGAGTGGCCAGCACTGGAGGGTGCAACAATTATTGTTTGATGCTTTCGAACGCTGCTTGACATTCGGCATCCCAGCTAAAAGGAGCTCCTTTCTTCATCAGCTTTGAGAAGGGCCTACATCTTCCCGATAAATTTGAGATAAACCTCCGTATATACGCGAGCTTGCCTTGAAATGATCTCAGCTGCGTCAGACTCTTTGGAGGGGGCATCTCCATGATAGCCTTTATCTTTGATGGGTCAACTTCGATCCCTCGATGCCGGACTATGAAGCCCATGAATTTTCCCGATGACACACCA
The DNA here is from genome assembly GCA_030015575.1 of Agapanthus africanus. Taxonomy (NCBI): domain Eukaryota; kingdom Viridiplantae; phylum Streptophyta; class Magnoliopsida; order Asparagales; family Amaryllidaceae; genus Agapanthus; species Agapanthus africanus. The sequence continues at coordinate 362,177,059 of JASDDO010000012.1, forward strand.
AAAGCGCATTTCAGAGGATTCATCTTCAGATCGTATTCCCTCAGTCTGGTAAGAACGGTCCTAAGATCTTGGATATGATCGGCCTTGGTTTTAGTCTTGACGACCAGATCATCAACATAGCATTCGACGACTTTATGAATTAGGTCATCAAAGATATTGGTCATTTCCCTTTGGTACGTAGCACCTGCGTTCTTCAGTCCGAACGGCATCACCTTTTAGCAGTATATTCCGATCGGGGTTCGGAATGCATTGTGCTTCTCATTCTCAGGCGACATCTTGATCTGATTATATCCAGACGAGCCATCCATAAAGGTGAACAGCTCGTAATTTGAGGTGTCATCGACCATCATTTCCATGACCGGTAGCGGGAAGTCGTCTTTACGACATGCCTTGTTGAGGTCCCTGAAATCGACACAAACTCGGATCTGCCCATTTTTCTTCTTCACTGGGACTATGCATGCAATCCAGTCCGCATATTTTTCTTCCCTGATGAAGCCGGCATCGATGAGCTTCTTGGTTTCCTCGATGACCTTTTCTTCTAGTTCCCTTCTCATTCTTCGAGGAGCTTGTTTGACTGGCTTAACATCAGGAGATATAGCCAGCTTATGCACGGCCACTTCAGGGGAAAGGCCTGGCATTTCTTTGTATGTCCACGCAAAGCAGTCGACGAACTCATGCAGCAGGGCAATTATCTGCTCTTTCATTTCCTCCGACAAGAGTGAACTGATGTAGGTCGGCCTTGGATTATCGGGTGTTCCTAAGTCAATCTCGGTTAGCTCATCAAAGGTTGCTTGTCCGCCATCTTCGAGCTCTTGAGGGGCTTCTTCTGGCTTGGCTATTTGGTCATCATCATTTGATCTTTTGCTGGTCTCACCAACATAGATCATGTAGCACGTTTTGGAATCAGGTTGAACGTAGCCTATGCCCCGTCTATCTGGAATTTGTCCATCGATAAGTGCTCGGACCTGGGGCGGATACCATAGCCCTTCGTAAAACTTTGCTTCGGACTCCGTTTGATATAACCGGCATCCGTACTTTTTAAAGTATTCCCGCATCTCGGGCGCATAGTATCTAGGATTGAGGACGGCTCTTATACCTCTCTCATATGGAAGGCACGCGACAGACAGATCATCCGGGTGCACAACGGGGTTTGACCCATAAAATAGGATGCCTTTCTTTCCGCTTTTCCTTCCGGGGACGTAGAAAGTTTTCAGCAGGTCCACGGTGGAGACTGACAACGTATCGAGATCTTTGCACATTTGCTCTGGTACCCTTGTGACGGCTAGGGACCCTTCTGCAATTTCGAAGGTCTCTCGTAGTTTCGCTTGTTGCATGGGGGTCCAATTTGCACCGATATTGCACGACAGGTCCTCTTCCTCTGACTCTTCATTGTTGCTGCCAAGATGAGGGCGGGCTTTGCAGCTAGATGGGCCTTCAGTAACAGATTCATCCGTATTGCTGCCGAAACGAGGGTGAGTTTTACGGAAGGACGGACTTCCAGCGTCGGACTCATCGGTGTCACTACCGAAACGCGGGCGCACCTGGGCGTTTCTGCTTTTGAAAGTGACAGCTGGTTTCGATTTGCTTTTGAGTCTTGGGGCCGCTCTATCCTCAGTCAGTTGTGGCTTGGCATTTTGGTGGTTCATAAAGTACCGAGAATCTTCATATCGGACTTCATGCACACCGAACGGCTGGATGTCTCCGTCAATGCGTTTTTCTTCGCCATTTTTAGTATACTTCATGCATTGATGGAGAGTTGACGGAACGATGCCGTAATCGTGGAGCCATGGCCGTCCCAAGAGAACCTTATAAGACGTGTCGGCGTCGATCACGTATATCTTAGCTTCATTTTGAAGATCCCCGAATTTGATTGGAAAAGCTATAGACCCCAGAACTTGCTGGCAGTTTTGATTGAAGCATTGAATGACAATCCTTTCCCTTGATAGGTGTCGGATGTCCATTGACAAACTCTTCAGTGTTCGCAAGTTCATGATGTTCACTGAGGACCCCGGATCAATCAATATGCGATTAATCCGATCCCCGTCGCTGTACCTAGTCACGTAAAGCGGCCGATTATGCTCAGCCGTTCCCAGTAACAAGTCTTCATCCTTAAACGTGACTGCGGCGGCTTGCAAAGTGTACTGAGCTTCTTTCATATTAATTTCCGCAAAGCGAGCCTGATACCGCTCAGGGTTTTATAGAGCGTGAATGAGGACGTCTCTAAGCTCCTTAAATAGGACCAAGGCATCGTAGATGCTCAGGAGAGACGGAAGCTTCCGGAGATGAGCCAAGACATTATAGTCCACCGAGGAAAGACTTGAGTTTTCATCAGCCGGTCTCTGCCATCTTCCTCATTAGCCACATGTTTTTCCTTCCCTTTTGGGGCGTTTCCCTGATTTGGCGGTAGAGCCCTGCCGCTTCTGAGCTGGATTTGATTGGCCTTTGTGGCGAGCTCCTCGTCCTCTTCGGGAAAATAGAGCTCCTCCTCAGAGTCGCTGCCAAGATGGATGGCGTAGCAAGTCACTACTGGGATCTCTTCATTGGGGTCTTTTTCTAACTCCTCCAGAATCTCAGCCGCTTTTACAGGGAAGAACTCCTTCAATTGAATCAGAGTTCATTCTTTCTGTTCATAATCTTCGAGGGAATCGATATATTTTTGAATGGTCAATCTCCCTGCAGACTCTCTTTCGTGCCGAACTGCACTTTTGTTCTTCTTGAGCTTCTTGGATTTTGAGTCTGATGGGGCCACATTGGCAGCTGGGCTGGTAGGCTTCTTCTGTCCTTCCCATTCCGTCCTGGGCTCTTTCTGAAGCAGCTTTAGCATCTTCTTCGTCTTATTAGATATATGCTTACTCCAAGGAGGCTGCGGCGAGTCGGTCTCATTTCTCAGGGCAGCGGGTTCAGCTGTCTGCTCCCAGAAGGCTTCAGCTTCTGTCTGTCTAATGTTGGTTGTTGCAACTTGATTGTTCACCAACACACTTTTGGACAGCTCGATCTCTCCAGCCTTGTACTGCTTCTCAACCTAGTCTTTGAAGATATAGCAATCCTCGATCGCATGGCTCACTACTCGGTGGTATGGGCAATATAAAGGATTGTCGGACATTTTTTCTTCTTGGGGTCTTTTCGACTCCGGCAATTGTAGGCCGTTGTTCAAGACATTTTTAAATATCTTACGGACCTTGTCCCTTCTGAAAGAGTAAACCTTGTTCTTCTTCTCCTCTAGGGAAGGCCCATCTCTTCCCAGCAATGGCTTTCGAGACTGGTTGGTTTTGGATTCGCCCGCCCTTCGCTTTTCTTCATTGTCGGATGCATTGAAGACATTGATACTGCTGGAACTCCCGCTTCTACGGTTGTCGTCCCGCTTGCTTTTCCAAGTTTTGTCTCTCTAAGAGTCCGGCGGGGACTCTTGCTTCGAGCGTTCCAGCATTTAGACTTTCTTAGTTAGCTCCTGAAATGTCTTGAGGCCCGCTGTACACAAGAATGGGACCATCCAATTGCTGAGGTTCCCAATGAGAAGGCTGACGGACTGGTCCTACTCCAGCGGCGGTTCGCACTTGACTGTGAGATTACGCCATCGAGCGATAAAGTCGGTGTTGCTTTCATTCTTCCCCGGCTTGGTCTTCACAAGATCGGCAATGGAGATTTTATCACTGACGCTCATGAACCTTTGCCGGAATAGAGACTCCATTTGGGCAAAGGTAATGACGGACCCGTCTGGTATACTCGCATACCAGTCGATGGCGACACCGGTCAGGCTGTTGACAAACTGACGAAGAAGGAGCGCGTCATTGCCCCCTGTATTTCCACATGAGGCTTTGAAATGGGCGACGTGCTGATTTGCATTCCCCGTTCCGTCGAATCTTCCAAATTTAGGAATGACGTAGCCGTTCGGGAACTCGATCAGATCGTAGTGTGCTGGATACGGCTGCCCACTACTGTCAATTTCTTTCTGAGCTTCAGCTTCGGCCACCAATGTTTTAACTTTGCTGGTGACCAAATCCATTATCCGATCTTGTGTTAGCGGGATAGTGCTATCTGGGGCCAAGGCATCCCTAGAAGCGGAATGTGGCCGGCTTTCGTGCGGCTCGACCGATCTTGGACCCAAAAGCAGGCAATGGCTGCTTCGGATTGTCATCACCTGGCTGATTAGTAGCGACATGTGCTTGATTGGGAGGCGCTCGGGCAATTTGAGCCGTAAGCTTCATCACAACATTCGTTAAGTCGTCAATTTTCGAATAGAGCTTGGCCATCTCTTTATCTTTGCTCCTGAGCTATATTTGAAGCTCTTGAAGCAGCTCTTGCTCCGCGGTCCTGGAGCGGAAAGTCGGCTCTTCCTCGCTGTCTGATCTTGACTCTGCATGGACCGATGGGTTTTCTGCCTATCATCCTCATCGAGAGGGTTTTCTTCATCCAGTGGAGGCGGCTGTTCTTGGGCAGCGGAAACCACATTCAAGCCAGATTGGGCTTGGGATGTGGTGGCCCCATCCTTGCTTTTGCTGCGAAAGTTATCGCTGGGGCGCCCGCCCGCCATATAGACCGTATGGATAATATATCCAGCCGTCTTTTTATTATCTGCGGCTGATTTCATAGATCGCTGCTTTGACCCCCCTGTTTCGGTAGTGCGCAGTTGATTGAGGGCGGCTGGCCTGACCTGGTTCTTGAATGGTGATGGCGCTTCTTTTCTAGGTTTGCCCCGCTGCTTTCGTGCGGCACAGAGCGCCTGATAGACTCTTGAAGAGACTGTGCCATACTTTTTCTGTTGGGGCCAGGACACGTCTCTTTGTAGCGACGTTCGGACCGCTGTTTTCTTTATTCTGGCGGTCATGGCATTTTTCTAAACCCACCTCAGAGGTTCGAAGGAATTGCTAATTTTTACGGCCGACTCAGCCGCCGTCACAGAGCAACCTTGCTCTTGGAACTTCAGAAGATTCCACTTGGCCGAGGCCCTGGCCCTCTTATTGGCTCGATACCTGAGCCGCTTCTGCCTTAACTTTTCTTCTCTAAGCACCTGGCAGACATCGGATCTTTGGGAAGACGTCACAGACCGGGCGATGGAGGGATTTGGAGATACGCTCAATTGTGCATTTGTCGGAGTCATCGCCTGAGCTCGTCCGCAACATTTGATGTTGCCCTTTGTACCGGAGTTCTTGCCCCTAGTTGGAGCGCCAGAGAGTCGTTCAGAGACCGTCTAAAGCATCTGTTGTGGTTCCTTAGTGATCACAACATTCGGCCACTTGCCCCTAGAGACCGGCTTGGCCACCTGTTTCGCCGGGATTTCTGCCCGATGAGCGGTTCCGGCAGGGTAGATGATGACGGAGCTAAACTGGCGGGGCAGTTCCTCCAACTGTCGACTGAGGCTTGCGGGGAGAACCACACGAGCATTGACCCTGACCACGAACGGGATCGAGGTCGCGTTGGAAGATGAATTCGTCTTGGGAGACATTGTCGTCGAAAGTTGATTGCTGCACAGAAGAGAAAAAAAAATCATTTCAGTATAGACAATCGACATGTATATTTATTGAGTTCGCATGAACGTTTAACCCGAAATATGGGAGGAGAGAAAGGTCCTACCGGGCGTGCCAGAATCTGTAGGGTGTTTTTCGTCACCCTATTGAGATGGGAATACGCGCACGCTTGTCAGGAGTACTACAGATTACCCTTGCCTAGGGTAGGCCGGGGTTTATTGATTGTGGGGCTCCGAATCTCCGGCAACCGCGGACTAAGCTGCCGTTAATTACACCTCGCCTTAGGGGCGAGGGAACCTCCGATTAACGGGTAAAACTAGTCATGCGAACTCAATGTGCATTGTACGTGTGTTTTGTTTCGAGGGGGTTTGGATATATCGGGAGCCATGCAGTATTTTTACGGGGGCTAGCAGCCCCCTTGTGGAGTGAGGGGCAGCGCCCCGTTAGAAATTTTTTTCTAACAGGGACAGTGTCGTGGAGTATGTGTGTGTACATATGTATACGTATGTATATATATGTATGTATATATATAAAAAAGGGGGAAAGGCCATCCAAAGGATGCGTGGGGCTCGCGCCTGGGCGCTTGAGCGCGAGCGCGTTACGTGTCGGCACGTGGGCGCTCTACGCTCAAGCGCAGAGTGCTGCAGCGCAAGCGTGCCACGTGTCGGCACGTGGGCGCTTTGCGCTCGGGCGCTTTGCGCTCGGGCGTTGGGCGCTTCAGCGCAAGCGCGCCACGTGTCGGTACGTGGGCGCTTTGCGCTCGAACGCAGAGTGCTGGAGCGCAAGCGCTCCACATGTCGGCACGTGGGCACTTTGCGCTCGGGCGTTGGGCGCTTGAGCACAAGTGCGCCACGTGTCGGCACGTGGGCGCTTTGCGCTCGAACGCAGAGTGCTGGAGCGCAAGCGCGCCACGTGTTGGCACGTGGGCGATTTGCGCTCGGGCGCTGGGCACATGAGCGCAAGCGCGCTACATGTCGGCACGTGGGCGCTTTGCGCTCGAACGCAGAGTGCTAGAGCGCAAATGTGCCACGTGTCGGCACGTGGGCGCTTTGCGCTCGAGCGCAGGGCGCTGGAGCGTAAGCGCGCCACGTGTCGGCACGTTGGCGCTTTGCACTCGAGTGCAGGGCGCTGGAGCGCAAGCGCGCCATATGTCGGCACGTGGGCGCTTTGCGCTCGAGCGCTAGCGCGCTGGTGAGGGAAAGGGGCTTTTAGCCCCGGAAATTCTCTAAAGAGAAAATAGGGTGGAGTTAAACTCCTAAAAATGTTTTGGTTAAGGAAATGGGTTCTTCTTCTTCCTCCTCTGTGGCTGGATCAAGAGATGTGAAATCTAAATATCTCTTCTTTTTGAGATCTAGTGACCGATCCAAGTTCCCCTTTCTGGGTTTTGTGGTGAAAAACTATTTAGTTTTTTAGAATGAAGAGTAAAACTCTTGATTTAATTCAAAAGAAAGAAGAAGGTTTTGGAACCTTGAAGAAGAAGGAAAGATCTCAGATCTAAAACTTTTTTTTGGAGAGAGAAAAAAGTCTTGAGATATTTCATTATCTTTGCCTTTATAGGCCATACACTTTACACATAGCCCCTTGGGCTTTACAAAATGGCATTTTGCCTATCACATGGCTCATGTGCCATTTCTTTTTGCACATAAGCCATGAGCTTTACAAAAATTTGGCTTTATGCCTATTTTTCTTACATTTTTCCATAAAAGAAAATAAAAGATATACAACAAAATTATTTATTACAAAATTTTTATCTTGGCATGGGGGGAGGCCGGCCGCTTCATGTTCGGGCTCGACCCGGGCATGGGCCCACTGGATCTGGGCTTGGGCCTACTTGGCTTGGGGTTGACTTTGATTTTGACTTGGTCAACCGGGATGTAAATTTTTACCCCAACAAGTATGATTTGCATCATAATCCTTGTAGTCAAGTACTCATTCTAAGGGCTTTATCATCATGTAATAGAGAGACAATAATTGTACATGTTAAGATAAAGAGCAACCAGATAGCATACTATCATGTCGAGCAAGAAAGTCCTCCCTATATATGTCCAAGCATCCACTATAATATACATCACATGTATAATAATGGCCTCTAGGGCATACATATAACTAACAGCAGGACTGACCCGTCAGCATAGTAGCGGCGGGCATACTTCTTCTTCTTCTTCTACTTCCTTTTGCTTCGACTCGAGAAATTTACGCATAGGTGGGTTTTTGGGAGGATATTCTTTTGTTCCCACCATGTATATTTATTTTGTATCTAGTACACTCCGTCGATCATAAGTATATGTGACCTAAAGACTGGACAGTGAGATTTGTATATTTGTTCTCTGGTGTCGAGCTCAAGTGAGCCGACGTGGAGCTTTCTTATTTCTTGCTTTTAGATACTTATTTCACACTATTTTTATGTTTCTTGCATGTGGTTGCGTTCCGCCATTCGGCGATGAGCTAGCTCCCGCTTGGGGATGCCTTTTAATTATTTTTTATACTTATTCATATTCTGTACCCGTTTGGGGCCAGTTTTTACAAAGGAAACTCTGCCGAAATTTTTCAGGAAAAACTCGTCACATTTAAAATGTTTTAATGTAACTTTATTTTATTAAAACCACCTTTTTAAAACAAGTATTTCTTCACTCTATTTATTTAAATGGTTTAGATTTCTGGGCTTTGGCTTACTTAGATTACGCTACACCTCGAGACATTGCGTGATTTAAGTGTCAGCCACGTTCCGCACATTCGAATCGTGACAAAGTTGGTATCAAAACGTTAGGTTTTACCTTTCTGAGTGTAGGATGACCCTTGGTATGATGGAGTAGGTGACTTAAGCAGAGTGACGTGGCGTGTGTATGTTCCGCGGCATACTCACGATACGGCAGTCCACCTAAGTGACCTTAGGATATATAATTGCTTGAACTTCCTTCCTTGATTCCATATATCCTTTGATTCGATTGCAATATTCTTATCAAATCATGTTTCTTGTTCCATCCACTATGCCGCCGAAGACTGCAAGGGCCCAAAGGGCTGCCGCCAGAGATGAGATTAGAGCGGGCTCGTCTGAGACGAGGACCGACTAGGGCGGTACGCCTACCCCTCACGGACAGACTGATCCCCCTTCTCCAGGCAGGATAGCTAGGCTGGAGGCGAGCATTCAGGATTTGCACCAGATGTTTGGATCCCTAGTTGAGGCCAGCCAAGCACCGAGGTCTGATGTTGTTCCTCCTACTATGGGGACTATGATAGTGACTGCTGCCCAGACAGTTGTTCTTGCTGCTGCCGAGACTATCCGCGTATCATTACAGGAGTTTATGATGCTAAAGCCTCCAGTTTTTACAGGCACAGATGCAGCGGAGAATCCACAGACATTCCTTGATAGGATGGCCAGGATTTGTCGTTCACTGAGGTGTTCCGATAAGAGATTAGTTGAGCTTGTGAGTTTTCATCTAAAGGATCTGGCTCAGATATGGTGCGAGTCAGTTGAGAGAGGCCGAGCTGCTGGTCTTCCTCCTATGACCTGGGATGAGTTCACAGCGGTGTTTCTCGCTCGTTTCCTATCGGAGAGCGTCCGGGATGCTCGAGCCCGTAGTTTCGAGTCTTTGTGCAAGACTCCTGGGATGACCATGTCCGAGTAAGACATTTAGCTTACTCAGCTGTCCAGATATGCTCCTTACCTAGTGGACCCTGAAGATAAACACATAAGGAGATTCGTACGAGGCCTTGACACACAGCTGTTTCTTTCTATCGGCGTCCAATACTTCGACACCTACGCTGCAGCGATAGACGCAACTATATTAGTTGAGGAGCGTATTTCTGAGGCTACAGTACCGAAGAGGATTCGTACAGGTATATCAACTTCAGTGTGGCTTGGTAGAGATATGACAGGCAGAAGCCGTGGTGGTGGTCGAGGCATGATGCGAGGTCAGTTATTCAGCTCATACTTACAGGGACAGCAGCCGTCGCCAGGATGTTTCCGATGTGGGAGTCCGCAGCACCGTGTCAGGCATTGTCCCATGAGGCGCCAGGGTGAGGCGACAGTTCCATATGTGACTTTGCCACCTTCACCCCTCCTCCGAGCGCTTTACCTCCTACACCTTTTGTTGCTCCATGCCAGATAGATGCCCCGAGAGGTCGTGGTCGTGGCGGTCCACTTCAGAGAGGATGAGGCGGCAGAGGCCGAGGACAACCGGGTACCGGCAGAAGACAGGCCCGAGTTTTTTCTTCGACTCCTCAGGATGCGCAGGCATCGAACGCGGCAGGTACTCTTCCAGTGTGTTCTTTCGACGCGCGGGTATTATTCGACCCAGGTTCGGTTGTGACAGGTACTCTTCCAGTGTGTTCTTTCGACGCGCGGGTATTATTCGACCCAGGTTCTACGCATTCTTATGTATCTACACACTTTGTACCGAGGTTGGGCAGAGAGTCGTCTTTGCTTGATCAGCCGCCGGTTGTTATTACTCCCGTAGGCGAGTCTTTTATCGTTCAACAAGTATTTCGATCGTGTTCTGTTCGTATCGGGGTTAGGGATTCTTCTGTTGATTTGATTCTTCTCGATATGTTAGATTTTGACGTTCTTCTTGGCATGGACTGGTTAGCCACATGTTATGCGTCCGTGAACTGCCGTGAGAAGGCAGTCAGATTTAGTTTTCCGGGTGAGCGAGTTCTTGTTATTCAGGGAGACCGTAGTGCCACTCTCCTGTAGGGTTACTAGGCACTGTCACAAGGGTCTATAAGGTATCGACCATGCCCGATTTAAAATTTAGACGTGCCGAACAACCCAAAGCGAGGATCTTTGCTAGATAATTAGGGTTAAACATGCAAGTAAACATCTTTACAACTAAGAGAGAGGGATTACAACCTTTGTAGTCCACTCCTTCGCTTCATAAGCTCCGAGTAGTAGTCCCTTCGCCACGATCCATGATCTCCCAGACTCAAGAGAGGTTCCACAACCCGAATGATCCATTCTTGCTTGAAATCTTCCTTCTCGAAGATGATCTACCTTGAAATTTCTTTAACTCAAGCTCTCACTTCTCTGATCAAGTATTAGAGAAGAGAACACCCTAATATAAGTGGCTAGAATAGATGAGGATGATGAAGTAGGAATTTAACTCTCTTTTGTTTTCATAATCTCACACTAATCCATCACAAAAGAAAAACCTAGAAAGCTTTTCAATAGCTTAAGGAAGAAGAAGAAGAAGAAGAATTTCTTTTGTGATGAATAATGAATAATCACTATGGTTACAATTGCAAACCATGGTTAATAATGAAAAGGTTAACCATTGTAGAGATTTAACTAGGGTTAAAGGGTTTGGGTTGGGTTAGGAAAATATCTCCAAAAATATCAACACAAGAAACAAAACAAAAGTTTCTAGAAGCTTCAAGAAAAGACAAACCCAAATCAAACCCTAACCATATTTAATCTCCACTAATCAAGTTGCATTTGTAAACATAACTTGTTACAATATTATATATCACATATATAATATATTTTGGTAACAAAAGAAAATAATACAATTAACATATATCGCATATATATCAATGTATTACCCGGTGAGAAAATGAATAAATAAAGCGAGCCAATATCAGATAATGTAATGTAATATATCACATATATAATTGTACATTAAATTATCGAATCAATACTTGATCCGACAATTCGGCTATTTCTCAAATAACCGACTAATATAAACTGTATCAGTTCATCGAATCAACACTTGATCCGATGACCCGGCTATATCACATATACCCGGCCGATATCTAATATCGCGAGAATAGAATACGGTATCTCATATCGTATTATTCTCGGTCCCACACATATCACATATGTGCTCCTACTCCGTTTTTCCTGAGTTAAGAAACCTCTGTATAGGACTCTAAAGAATCGTCAATACGCTGGTAGCAGGTGATGATCATATCAAACACCCACAAGCTGCAAGCGGTCAGCTAAACATAACAGCCACCCAGTTATTGAGCGATCAGAAGATCATCAAGCAAGCCTGTACATTCTCATGTGAATCCAATCAGTAACACTCCCGTACACTCTGGTCTCTTCGTCTGATATGTTGCATATCTAGTCTAGGGGTGGTATATGTTAGACCCCAGTAACCGATAAGTCATGTCGATGTGAGGCTCATAACAGGTCGAGAACCTAATGATAACACTTACCAGTAGTTCTCTATATCAGCCCTGGCCAGGGACTTCCAGTTATAGCCAATCGAACACAGCACAACATCAACTCCCTATACCGGGAGAGACGAATCCCCTCCTATCGCTCATTACCTCCATGTGATTCGGGACTGTACCCAAAAGCCACCATTTTGTACGCCCTCTTGGACGTAGTAAGGTGGAAATCAAAGCACAGTGGGAATCTCACAAGACTCTATGACGATCTCGGGTCTACAGACTAACCTGTACCAGTGTCACCGGAGAACTACCATCTGACGTGAGGTATAATACCATCTGGGAGTTCTCGGCGAGTCTGTCCAGTGTACCCAGTCTCCACTGAGCACCCGTACACCATCCTTGATGTCAAACACCGATGTATATGGGATCATCCATCGCCCATCATATGGGTCAAGATGCGTATACGCTAGTCTACTCTGGTGTATCGATGCCCTGTCTCGATACACCCTCGACTAGGAACAGTTATAGAATCCATAGCCCCACTAGTATATCTCATCATAGTCCCAATAGTCGAGTACATATCCTAAGGGCTTTATCAACATGTGAGAGTAAGACAGTAAACTAATATAAGTCAACATGTTAAGATAAAGAGAAACCAAATAGCATAATATCATGAAGAGCAAGAAAGTCCTTTCTATATATATCCAAGCATCCATTATAATATACATCATATGTACAACAATGGCCTCTAGGGCATATATATAACTAACAATCTCCCACTTGCACTAAGGCCGACTGTTGTAGTATCTCATACCTAGCATCCCGAATAATCTCTCAAACTGTATCTGGGGAATGGCCTTCGTGAGTGGATCCGCAGTGTTGTCCTTCGTATCAACTCTCCTGACCTCGATCTCCCGGCGATTAACTATCTCCCTGATCAGGTGATACCGCCTCAGAATATGTCTAGACTTCTGATAGGACCTGGGTTCCTTGGCCAAAGCCACAGCTCCATTGTTATCGCAATACAAAGGTATTGGATGCTCAATGGATGGAACCACACCAAGTTCAGTGATGAACTTCATCATCCAGACAGCCTCTTTGGCAGCATCGTTGGCAGCGATGTATTCAGCCTCCATCTTCGAGTCTGCAACGGTATCCTGTTTGGAACTCTCTCAACACACCGCCCCTCCATTGAGGGTAAAGACAAATCCCGAGTGCGACTTAGAGTCGTCCTTATCACTCTGGAAGCTCGAATCGGTAAAGGACTCCACCTGGAGTTCTCCGTTACCATACACCAAGAACATCTCTTTGGTCCTTCTCAAGTACTTGAGAATGTTCTTCACAGCTATCCAGTGACTCTCTCCAGGATCTGCTTGATACCGACCCACTACACTTAGTGAGTATGCTATATCGGGTCTGGTACATAGCATCGCATACATGATAGAGCCTACTGCCGAAGCATAGGGTATCCTTGCATGCGAGCTCTCTCCAAATCAGTCTTGGGAGACATCTCTTTGGAGAGAGTGAGCCCAGAGATCGTGGGTTGGTTACCACGCTTGGATTCTTCCATACTAAACCTCTTTAGTATGGTGTTAATATACCTGGATTGGGACAATCCCAATATCCGTTTAGATCTATCTCTATAGATCATAATTCCCAGTATACAGGAGGCATCACCTAGATCTTTCATTGAGAATCTTTGTGATAAGAAGAGCTTGACTGATTGCAGCATAGGAACATCATTTCCAATCAAGAGTATGTCATCGACGTACAATACGAGGAAGATAACCTTACTCTCTGTAACCTTCTTATAAATACAAGGTTCATCTACATTTTTGATGAAGTCAAACTCTTTGACTACAACATCAAAGCAGATGTTCCAACTCCGCGATGCTTGCTTTAACCCATAGATGGATTTAAGCAGTATGCACACTTTTGCGCTGCTCTCACTATCTACGAAGCCCTCTGGCTGAGTCATGTACACGCACTCTTCTAAATCACCATTTAGAAAGGCGGTCTTAACATCCATTTGCCAGATTTCGTAGTCATGGTATGCAGCAATGGAAAGTAAGTCCCGGATGGACTTAAGCATAGCCACTGGAGAAAAGGTTTCGTCATAATCCACACCTGGTCGTTAACGAAAACACTTTGCAACAAGTCTAGCTTTGAAAGTCTCAACTTTTCCATCTACACCAATTTTCTTTTTAACGATCCACTTGCTCCCAATGGGTTTTACCCCTTCAGGAGCATTTTCCAAAGTCCATACTTTGTTGGTGTACATGGATTCCATCTCAAATCGCATTGCATCCAGCCATTTCACAGAGTCACCACTTGTGATGGCCTGCTCGAAACTAGTCGGGTCATCATCTTCCATGATACAATCCTTGCTCCCACCATCAATGAGAAAACCGTAGTATCTCTCAGGTGGATGAGGAACCCTGCTAGATCGGCGGAGTGGCCGGGGTTCGTTGGGAACTACTGAATCCTCTGGTTCTAATAAATTATCAGTTGTAGTTTGTGGTGCTGGAACCTCTTCCAGCTCTACCGCATCGCCACTAATTTCTTTTGCAAGAAATCCCTTTTCTAAAAAGGTGGCATATTGAGAAATAAAGACCTTTTGTTCCTCACCGTGGTAGAATATATCCATAGCAATCTTTTGGATATCCTACAAACTTATATAGACCCGATCTTGCCTCGAGCATGTCCGGATTTTGCTTTTTAACATAGGCCGGACAACCCCATATCTTAACTCGTTTAAGAGATGGTCTCTTTCCATTCCAAATCTCATATGGAGTGGTAGGCACTGATTTAGTTGGAACTCTATTCAATAGGTATGCGGCCGTCTCCAGTGCATAACCCCAAAAGGAAATAGGCAACTCAGCAGTGCTCATCATAGAGCGCACCATATCTAATAGGGTGCGGTTCCTCCGTTCCGGTATACCGTTGTGCTGTGGTGTATAAGGAGGAGTAAGCTGAGAGAGAATCCCATTCTCTTTTAGATAATTTAGGAACTCATTGCTCAAGTATTCTCCTCCTCGATCAGATCGAAGGATCTTAATACTTTTGCCCGTTTGGTTCTCTACTTCGTGCTTATATTCTCTGAATTTCTCAAAAGCTTCAGACTTATGTTTCATCAGGAAAACATGTCCGTATCTTGAGAGATCGTCAGTGAATGTAATGAAGTAGGAAGAACCGTTCCTGGCATTTGTAGACATGGGACCGCATACATCACTATGTATCAGTCCTAAGAGTTCCTCAACTCTTCCTCTTGTGTGTGTTTTGTATATTAAGGATTGTATTTTGATTGAGAACGTATATGCCATTATGTAACGAGCCTGATCCAATCAACTTTTGATTCAGGAATATGTTCATAACATTATCCTGTACTACAAAATTATATCCTTCGTTACTTAATAAAGAAACTGATATAATGTTGCACATCAAGTTCGGTATATAATAGCACTCGTTCAGAATCAAAGTATTACTACTTGGTAATATAAGGTGATATTCGCCAACTACTATGGCTACAATACTTGCACCATTCCCTATTTGTACGGAACGATCACCCTTTCCCAGTTCTCTACCTTTACGTAGCCCACGTAACAATTTACATATGTGGGATCCTGATCCGGTATCTAATACCCAGGACGTAGGGTGAACTGAGAAATAGTTCTCAATAACTAACACACCCGAAGAAGATCCATCATCATGCTTGTTCTTCGTTTGGGCGGCATGAGAATCCAGATATTCTCCTGTTTTCTGCTCAGTCTTATAACTCTTATAAGAAAGAACGGGACCAGCGATCCTTTGCTCAGTATAATAAGCGGGTTCAGTCAATACATCCATATTATTATCTTGATTAAGGCCTGACATGGTCGCTACCTGGAGAGGGAGAGAAGGAAACACTTTAGCGTATGCTCTTGCAAGATTAGATTGGTTATTATCTTATGTAATCAGGATGTCTCCCACTGTTTTTATCAAATCTTCCTTCAAACCCTAAAAGGTAAGATTAGCCGGGATTAATTACACCCTACAATTTCGTCAATTTTTCAGCCAGATCAGTGTTGGTACTTGAGGGAGGTTCCCCGTGCTTTCGCACGGACCTAATTAAAATAAATCTAGTTTTCCCAGAGGCATAACCCCGTTAACACCTTTCTAGACACCTACTTGATCGGCTAATTGTCCTGTGTAAAATTCTACCAGGAGTAACTCTTACTCGCAGTGGGTATCGGGATCCAACTATCTCATAGGAGGTATGCAATCTCATTGCAAATTTCAACACATGAAATTTCTGATAATGTTTTTACCCCTAGTGACTTATGACCTTAACTATGGTCAACAAATTATAAGCACCAGTCAAGTTCTACCCGTCATTTCTTGATTAATTTAGACCCACCCATATGACCCTTAACTATGGTCAACAAAGTCATATGACTGTCCTAATTAATCACATCATATGTTATATAGGAAAATATCACTTAGCTACCGTACACTGCGCTTTAACTATGGTCAACAAACGCAGCACGAATACTAAGTACTCTATTTCCTAAAATGACGGAGGGTTACGCAGGTTTTTCAGAAAACCATGAGCGTAATGAACTTGATATCGTCGTAGAATCGAGTGATTTTGAAAAAGAGTATTTTTGAGGCTTTTCTAGTTTTGCTAAAGAGGTCATTCCCGGTGAAGGAATCTCGGCTCTTTCATCATCGAATAAGGTGCGGGGTATATCATATATACCGCTATGCAAAGCAAGAAGTATAGAAGCAATAAAAAATAATACCACGAGTTTGTAGCATATGCCAGTTTTGCTAAAGAGGTCACTCCCAGCGAAGGGATCTCGGCTCTTTCCTCATCGAATAAGGTGCAGGGTATATCATATATACCGCTATGCAAAGCAAAACTGTAGCTACCCTTTTTATAAAGTTTTGATTCTACAATATCTTTTAGATTTCTTTTCTTTTATTAATCTCATTAATAAAAATCCCATCAATTAATGCTTCCTAAGCATCACAAAAGAAATGAAAGCAGTAATATTTATATATCAACATATATATATAGTATAAGCATTCGTCTTAGTCAGTAATATGATCTCACCACAGAATATTAATGCAGAAGATAACATATGAAATATTGGATATACTAGGACGTCCTTGTTTTATTTCGAGCCTGTATAAAACACAGATTCCACGGTCGCGATGAATAGACAAACCCACATCCCTAGACCCCTACGAGAGCGGCAAGTAACACTGCCAATTCTAGGGTTATGAGACCTGGTCTCGACTCCTCAAGATGACCTCCCACTGGACCCTAGAATCCGGTTACTTGTGCTCCCCTCCTTGGATCTACCTAATGCGGAAAAGTAAATAATATACAATGGTGACATCATCCTCAACCTGGAGGTACCCCAATAAAAGAATATTACATACAAATGAATTTTACATAAATGAAAATAAAAACCCTCATCTCACATAAACCCCCCGGCTATTCAGAACACGACGATCCAATACAACATATCACAGAAACACATAATATCTCATATCATCAACGTAAGCAAGTATTCGTATCCCGATTGTCGTTGATGTATAGCAACGAAGCCGGCGATACACTACATACTACGCTTACGGTCACAGAAAAGAAAGTGTAAAACTATAACATTTGGAATCCACAATCACTCTAGACATCATAAATCCGAAATATCACATACTTCGCATTTCATGCCTAACTATATGAATTCCACATATTGTATCACATTCTAGATAAATAGACAAAGTTAAACTTTCCGATCGAATAATCAAACACCCAAGAATTCCCAAATAGCTCAACACTTGAGCGGAGTTCAAAAAACCCAGAGCATGACACAGCCCCAATGAACCAGCCGTAGAAGGGTCAAACCAACGCCTCACATGTGGCAACGCTAAACTACCACAAACCCTAGGGTTCAGTGACAGTTTTGATGGTCACATAATCGAGTTAAGGATACGTTCTTCTAGAGGGTCCACATATATGCTTGCATGTTTTTCCGAAAGTTTTAAACTCAAGAAAAATTCAACACTTGAAATTTTTTGGCGTCGGGAAAAAGTGAGTTATTGATATCCGTTCGAACATTTTAACACGTTCTAAAATATCTGGAAAACTAAATGAAATTAAACTTTCCGATCGAATCAACGAATACAAAGGATCTCCAGAAAACTCAACACTTGAGTATTATTAAAAATTCCCAGAAGTATATACTAATACCTACGGATAAACCCAACAAATACGAGTTCCCAACACCCAAGTTCGGCCGCAGAACCGCCGCTCAAGGCAAGTTCCTGTCGCGGTTCCGCGGCGACTTGAGGGAGTTGGGGGCTCGTATTTCACAGTTATCCATAAAATCACCTGCTGAATTTTATGAGTATTTTTAATACAGAAAAAATCAAATTTTTAAAAAATTTCCAGAGAGGGGTTAAATATTGACGTTTCGGGTTCGATCGGACTTTTAACTTCGTATACACGTCGCCTAATGCTCTAGCTTGGCTATGATACCACTGTAGGGTTACTAGGCACTGTCACAAGGGTCTATAAGGCAACAACCATGCCCGATTTAAAATTTAGACGTGCCGAACAACCCAGAGCGAGGATCTTTGCTAGATAATTAGGGTTAAACATGCAAGTAAATATCTTTACAACTAAGAGAGAGGGATTACAACCTTTGTAGTCCACTCCTTCGCTTCATAAGCTCCGAGTAGTAGTCCCTTCACCGCGATCCATGATCTCCCGGACTCAAGAGAGGTTCCACAACCCGAATGATCCATTCTTGCTATAAGTCTTCCTTCTCGAAGATGATCTACCTTGAAGTTTCATTAACTCAAGCTCTCACTTCTCTAATCAAGTATTAGAGAAGAGAACATCCTAATCTAAGTGGCTAGAATAGATGACGATGATGAAGTAACAATTTAACTCTCTTTTGTTTTCATAATCTCACACTAATCCATCACAAAAGAAAAACCTAGAAAGCTTTTCAAGAGCTCAAGCAAGAAGAAGAAGAAGAATAATTCCTTTTGTGATGAATAATGAATAATCACTACGGTTACAATTGCAACCCATGGTTAATAATGAAAAGGTTAACTATTGTAGAGATTTAACTAGGGTTAAAGGGTTTGGGTTGGGTTAGGAAAATATCTCTAAAATATCAACACAAGAAACAAAACAAAAGCTTCTAGAAGCTTCAAGAAAAGACTAACCCAAATCAAACCCTAACCATGTTTAATCTCAACTAATCATGTTGCATTTGTAGACATAACTTGTTACAATATTATATATCACATATATAATATATTTTTGTAACAAAAGAAAATAATACAATTAACATATATCGCATATATATCAATGTATTACCCGGTGAGAAAATGAATCAATAAAGCGAGCCAATATCAGATAATGTAATGTAATATATCACATATATAATTGTACATTAAATTATCGAATCAATACTTGATCCGACAATCCGGCTACTTCTCAAATAACCAACTAATATAAACTGTATCAGTTCATCGAATCAACACTTGATCCGATGACCTGGCAATATCACATATACCCGGCCGATATCTAATATCGCGAGAATAGAATACGGTATCTCATATCGTATTATTCTCGGTCCCGCACATATCACATATGTGCTCCCACTCCGTTTTGCCTGAGTCAAGAAATCTCTGTGTAGGACTCTAAATAATCGTCAATACGCCGGTAGAAGGTGATGATCATATCAAACACCCACAAGCTGCAAGCGGTGAGCTAAACGTAACAGCCACCCAAGTATTGAGCGATCAGAAGATCAACAAGCAAGCCTGTACATTCTCATGTGAATCCAATCAGTAACACACCCGTACAGTCCGGTTTCTTCGTCTGATATGTTGCATATCTAGTCTAGGGGTGGTATACGTCAGACCCCAGTAATCGATAAGTCGTGTCGATGTGAGGCTCATAACAGGTCGAGAACCTACTGATAACACTTACCAGTAGTTCTCTATATCAGCCCTGGTCAGGGACTTCCAGTTATAGCCAATCGAACACAGCACAACATCAACTCCCTATACCGGGTGAGACGAATCCCCTCCTATCGCTCATTGCATCCATGTGATTCGGGACTGTACCCAAAAGCCACCGTTTTGTACGCCCTCTTGGACGTGGTATGGTGCAAATCAAAGCACAACGGGAATCTCACAAGTCTCTATGACGATCTCGGGTCTACAGACTAACATGTACCAGTGTCACCGGAGAACTGCCATCTGACGTGAGGTATAATACCATCTGGGAGTTCTCCGCGAGTCCGTCCAGTGTACCCAGACTCCAATGAGCACCCGTACACCATCCTTGATGTCAAACACAGATGGATATGGGATCATCCATCGCCCATCATATGGGTCAAGATGCGTATACGCTAGTCTACTCTGGTGTATCGATGCCCTGTCTCGATACACCCTCGACTAGGGACAGTTATAGGATGTACTCATCGACTACCGTGGCCCCACTAGTATGATCTCATCATAGTCCCAGTAGTCGAGTACATATCCTAAGGGCTTTATCAACATGTGAGAGTAAGAAAGTAAACTAATATAAGTCAACATGTTAAGATAAAGAGAAACCAAATAGCATACTATCATGACGAGCAAGAAAGTCCTCTCTATATATATCCAAGCATCCATTATAATATACATCATATGTACAACAATGGCCTCTAGGGCATATATATAACTAACACCTCCCTAGTCTGATTTCTTCCCTTCGCTCTAGTCATCTCTTGAGGAAAGGATGTCAGGGATTCTTAGCGTATATACGTGATGCTGGAGCCGCAGAGGTCTCTTTGGACCAGGTTCCGATTGTGAGCGAGTTTTCCGATGTATTTCCTGACGAGTTACCTGGATTGCCGCTAGAGCGCAATATCGAGTTCTGCATTGACTTGATCCCCGGCACAGGGCCTATTTCTATACCGCCATATCGGATGGCCCCGGCGGAGCTTAGAGAGCTGAAGGATCAGTTGCAAGATTTGCTGGATAAAGGGCTCATTTGTCCGAGTGTGTCAGCTTGGGGAGCTCATGTCCTGTTCGTCAAGAAGAAGGATGGCAGTATGGGATTGTGCATCGATTATCGTCAATTGAATCGAGTTACTGTGCGGAATCGATATCCCCTACCTCGCATTGACAATTATTTTGATCAGCTCCACGGTGCGGGACATTTCTCGAAGATTGACTTGCGGTCGGGTTATCATCAATTGCGGGTTCAGAAGGATGATATTCCGAAGACTGCTTTTCGCACACATTACGGGCATTATGAGTTTTTTGTGATATCATTCGGACTCACCAATGCCCCAACTGCATTCATGGATTTGATGAACCGCATATTCAGACAGTTTCTTGATCAGTTCATTATCATATTCATTGATGATATTCTAGCATACTTTCGGAGTCGAGAGGAGCATGAGCAGCATTTGAGGATTATGTTGCAGACTTTGAGGGAGCACCAGCTGTTCGCTAAATTCTCCAAGTACGCCTTCTGGCTTGACAGAGTCGATTTTTTGGGTCACGTGTGTTGGGTCCGGGCAGCGCCCCGGCCGTCGAAACGCGGCCAAAATGCGGAACAAAAATTTCTGAAACCGGCGCTACCACTACCCGAATCCCGGATAAACCTTAAACCCTAAACTAGCAAACTAACTAAGAGTTAGAATTGTTATACCGAGTTGATCCGAGTCCTTCGGTCTTCATTCCAAGCTCCTAGCGATCCTTTGACGATGTTTGGTTGCCGGTCTTCCTCCATCTCCGATGATCCATCCGAGGGAAACAACGCAAGCTCCAACCTCGTTGAACGAGGTAACCGACGCTCCAACGTCGCTAGCGATGGAGAGTGGGGGTGTATGAAAATGTCACTATGTTTTTCTCTCATCCATGTATGCTCGTGGAGCAACTCAAGAAGAAGAATGAATGAGGTGATGAAAACTTAGCATGAGGCAAAAATGGTTAAGTGTTTTGTGTGCATGAGAGAGTGAGAGAGTGGGCTCATCAAAAATGTAATCATCATCCAAAAAGAAATAATCCTCCTCCCCACAATAAGTGACCGGCCCCCCCTCTCTCATTCCCATCATAAAATATCAATTTTCTTTTCAATTAAACAATTGCACACCATACTTAAATACCATGCTTTGACCCATGCCTTTGCCACATCATCCCTTCCACCTCATTTTTAAAACAAATGATTTTCCAAAAAAGGAAATCATATAAATGAGGTGGCAACTTCTTCTAGAAGCTATTCCGTACAAAATACGGAATACTTCTCGGTACATGTACCGAAAAACATATACGCGTATTCGTACCAAAATACGAATAGCCAAGAGAGAAAACGAATAGTGAACAATAATACTAGAATACGTATATACAAATACATATATCAATTATTAAATCAAAACCAGATTTAATAAACTGGCTTAATCCTAAGCCGCTAGTATTATCATTGTCCAATTAAAGTCTGTGCAGCAAGTGCACATATTTAATCGGACATCTCTATGTATCAACATACCTCAAGTACACCATATCGCCTGAACCGTGAAAACCCTCTGTGTGGGACTCTAAAGACTCGTCAATACGCTGGCAGTGGGTTTAACCACAAGCACGTCAGCGGCACTAGCTGTACGTAAAGGCTACCCAGGTATTGAGCGAAAGGGAGGCCGACGAGCAAACTCATCCTGAACCGCTACTGAGCCTGTCAGTGACAATATCCGTACAGTCCGGTCTGTTCATCTAAGAGTAATTGCATATCGATTCTAGGAGGGTGGATAAAGTCAGACCCCCATCAACATGATATTTAGTGTCTGTATGAAACCCATCACCACCTGAGAAACTATCGATCCTGGATCGGTAGTTCTCGTCCACCGTGGCCACAGATTTATGGTGATAGCCATCCGTACACAACGCGACATCAACCCCCAATACCGGGAGAGACGAATCCCCGACAATCCGATCACCGCCTCCATATGGCTCGGGACTGTACCCAACTAAAACCTGTTTGCACGACTCCTTTGAGCCGTGGTAGTGTAGTAATCAAAGCACAGTGGGAACTCACACGAGACAAATGACGATCTCAGGTCGACAGACTAACCTGTACACATGTCACCAGGGAATTGCTATCTGACAATATGTATAATACCAACTAGCAGGTTCCCGGCGAGTCCGTCCAATGTACTCATAACCCAATGAGCACCTGTATACTATCTTAGATGAACAAACTAACACCAATGGCTTGTGAGACATGGCCACCGCCCCTCGTCGGGGTCTCGATCAGTATACACTAGTCTACACTAGAGTATCGATGCCCGGTCTCGATACTCCCACGACTAGGGACATTTAAGGATGTTCTTATAGACCCCCAGCTCCCACGTATGTGATCGCCATCACAATGCTGGCAGTGAAGCAAGAATCCTATGGGCTCTATCAATATGTATATGATGATAAAGATAAACTAGATAGCATACTATCATCTTGAGCAAGACTGTTTTATTGGTATAGGTCCTCACTCAATCATCATAATCACAAGTCCGCGACTATGATAATTGCCTTGACGGCAATATAGCCAACAATCTCCCACTTGCACTTAAGACTAATTATTGCGATGTCGCATACTCACAGCCCGTGTGATACCGAACACCCAACTTCTCTACTAATCAATTTTGCAAAGCCTGTTTGCGAAAATGATTGCGTTCGAGAAATAGCCTCAGTGAGTGGATCCGCTCCAATGTTTCTTTCTGTATCTCTCTTAATCTCAACTTCGCGAAGAAAGCTATCTCCCGAAATGAGCAATACCTGTCTTAGAATTTGTTTGGATATCTGATAGGAACCAGTTCAAAAATGAACTCCAAATCCAGCAAACTTCTTAAACGGTATCGACTACTGAATTTAATCAGTATCCTGCTCCATGCCTTTCCTCAGTATCCGCTTGGACCACCTGTCCAACATACTGTCCCTCAAAAGAAGGAAAAACTATAACTCTGACAGTCACTCTGTCATTCGGGTCACCTTGGAAGCCTGAAATGATAACAGTCTCTCGAAGGAGGCTGCCGTTACCATATCCCTAGAACATCCATTTATGTTCAAAAACTGCTTCCCAATGTTTCTCCAGGATTAGAATAATATATCTGCTTATTGCATATAGAACAAAAACAATATCTGGTGTGGTACTTGACATTTCATGATTAACTCAATTGCCGAAGCAAGTGATATGCTAATCATGGAGATCCCTCTCCCCTTTATAGTCTGTAAGACACTTTTAGAGAGGGTGACTCCATCACCTGCAGGTACACCACAATGCCAGGAGTCGTCCATTTAATGTCAAAGTACCCAGATTAGGATACTTCCCAAATCTAGATCTAAAACCATAGATCTAGTAACCAGAAACCCTGATATTACATCCATATCCTGTGTGGAGAAACAACTTTGTGACAACCATAGTACAACCGATCGTAGTATAGGAATATCTCTTGCTATCAAGTGCATGTCATCCCAATACCTGGACATCACTCTCTACTACCTTCTTACCAGATCCATCTCCTATTCTGATGAGGTCAAAGACTATGGCCGTCACATCAAAAATTAGATGATCTATTTCCGCTATACCTGCTTTAGTCTTTAAATAGACATAAGCTACTTGCCTTCTATGCTTCCGCTGCTCCAACTGACTCCAACAACCCTCTGGCACAGTCATATACACGTGCACTTCTAAACCTAGTTTAGAATGACGCTATACTCATCCTCCTGCCGGGTCTTATAGTCTAGAACAACAGCAATGGCAAGTCTGGGTAAACAAGAACCTCCCTGTCACCGTCTCTGAGAAGACCGAAGTACCTCTCGGGTGCCTGAGGTTACCCACAAAAATCTGCGGAGTGGCTAATAGAACATCAAATCCAATTGAATCCTTAGGTTTTATTAAATTTTCAGTAATCGTTTATGGTTCTGGAATTACTTCCAGTTCTACCATACTCCCACTTTTGTTTTTCTGAAAAAGTCCATTTTACTAAAACTGTGGCGAGTCAAGAATAATATAAATATTGATCTTCCTGATAGTAGAAAGTTAACCCTCGTCAAAGCCCGGGATAACCCACAAACAGCCATTACTGAAACGTGCCTTGAGTTTATCCGGATTCTGGTTTTAAGCATCAGCCGGATAACTCTCTATACCTTAACATCGTCAAGATATAAATTGATTCTATATATATCTAATATAGAAACAAAAGCACTAATTTAATTGGAACCAGATTCAAATCATGCAGCTGTCTCCAGTGCATATCAACCAGATGGAAAAAGGACAATCTGCATTACTCATCTAGGAGTGCATCCACATATGAGTAACCTGAAAAAGAAGCAAGTTCTCAAAACCATTATTATCAACGGAATACCAAACACAAGTATCTACATCTTCGACTTCCTCGAAGAATCCTGATACTTACAACAAATGGTTCTCTACTTTATTCTTATACCTATAACTTCTCAATATCTGGACTTTGCATTTCAACGAAATAATTGTCCAGAACTGGAGAAGTCATAAGTAAACAGAATATAGTACGAGTACCAACCCCATTGTCCTAACGGACACTGGACAACATACAATACTTTTTATAAGTCCCCTGAGTCCAATAACTCAAACTCTGTGCGTCGTAGGTTGAAAAACTGTACTTTGGTTAAGAAGAGTTACACCGCTGTTGAATGCACCTTACCTAATCACCAACTGATATAGGTAAATGTCATAGACACAATATCAAAAAGTTAAATCTCACTTTATAAAATAAATATACAGATATATCAGTTTGAAATTGGTGCATAACAACGGATATTCAAAACCAAAAAATTTGTCATCCGGCAAAATCCAGATGATTTCCTCAAATATCACCAATTACAACGAATTTCGATATGATGAGGATCTAATCACCCAATTCCCAATATCTTACTCCCACTCACCATCTGTAATAACATATAGATGTGAGAAACTGATCTGGTAAATACATACCCTGGAGTTAGAATCCAATTGGGAAAACAGTTTTCAATTAACATTGCACAGTGAAACTGAAACATAAAATGTTTCAAAAGGGTTAACTGGTATTCCTAGTAACGCCTCTTCCATTATCCTGAATCATGACAGTAACCATATACTTACCTGCCCTCACTACAATCCCTTTATTATGTCTTTACTTATTACCTTCTGTACACCTCCTTTACGCTAATTGGTTTTCTTCATTCCCTACCCTTCGGCACCAGCCTAAGGTTTGGAAGAAGACTATCCAATAAGCGTAATAAGTGTACTCTCCTAATCCTAGGAGCCCTCGAAATCTGAGAGAAGGTAAAGAGAAAAGACATCTGAATAATCCTATTCTTTTTCTTCTGAACCAGAATCCATCCTCGAAAAAGTTCCTTCGAGTTCGTATGTAACTATACAACAACAACAACAACAACTGAGCCTTTTATCCCAAGCATATGGGGTAGGCTACATGAACTAACATGAGAATCACGCCGGGTCCAGCACATGGATCCTCTGTCTCCACTCACTTCTATCGAACAATATACTTTCGTTGAGTCCTTTGGCAACCATATCGTTTCGTATCACTTTCATCCATGTTTTCTTCGGTCTCCCTTTTGCCCTTTTGCCATTGCCCATATCGAGAGTATCTATTCGTCGAACCGGTGCTTCCATAGGTCTGCGTCGCACATGACCATACCATCTTAGCCGGTTTTCCCGCATCTTCTCCTCCACAGGTGCTACACCAACTTTTGCACAAATATCCTCATTTCGCACCTTATCTTTTCTAGTGTTACCGCACATCCAACGAAGCATGCACATCTCCGCTACGTGCATCTTCTGTGTATAATGTTTCTTAGGAGCCCAGCATTTTGTACCATATAATAAGGCAGGCTGAATAGCGCTCCGATAAAACTTCCCTTTCAATTTTAACGGAAAGTTACGATCACACAAGATCCCTATTGCACTCCTTTATTTCAACCAACCAGCTTGGATCCTTTGATTAACATCACTTTCGATCTCCCTATTCTTTTGGTTGATGGAACCTAGATATCTAAACTGGTCGCTCGGTGATATCTCTTGCCCTTCCAATGTTATACCAATATGGTTTTGACTTCTCTAGCTACTAAATTTGTAGTGCATATATGCTGTCTTGGACCTGCTCAATCTGAATCCCCGAGATTCCAAAGTTTGCCTCCATAATTCCAATTTGGCATTAACCCCTGCTTTCGTCTCATTTACTAGAACAATATCATCAGCGAATAGCATACACCAAGGTACCTCATCTTGGATAGTTCTAGTAAGCTCATCCATCACGATGGTAAACAGGAATGGACTTAATGCAGATCCTTGATGTAAACCAATAGTAATCGGAAAATCACTCGTTAAGCCGCCGCAAGTTCTGACATTTGCCACTACTCCATCGTACATATCCTTGATTATGTCAATATACTTGACGGGGACCCCCTTCGTATGTAACTATACGATGGATTTATCCAATGGAAGTGGATATCCGTAGTGATACGGAGTGTCCTAGAGAAATGCAAAGTGGATGTAGGAGTGGCAGGGGTATACCTGGTTTCGTCGTGAATGATGGTGATCGCAATTTCCTTTGCCATTATTCCAATCCCTTTATATGTCTTTACTTATTTCCTTCTGTACACCACAGTTAAGCTTGTTGGTTTTCTTCCTTCCCAACCGTTCGGCACCTGCCTATGGTTTGGAGGAAGACTATCCAATAAGCTCAATAGGTGTACCCTCTCCTAATCCTAGGAGCCCTCACAACCTGAGAGAAGGTAAAGAGAAAAGACAACCGAATAATCATATTCAATCTCTCCAGAACCAGAATCCATCCTCGAATCAGATCCTACGAGTTCGTATATAACCATACGATGGATTTATCCAATGGAAGTGGACGTTCGTAGTGATACGAGGTATTCTGGAGAAATGTAAAGGTGACATAGAAGTGGCAATGATGTATGCGACACCGTGACATTCCAAAAGTCAAAGTGTTTTAAGAAGGTTCAGTTAACTTGGTTTCATGAGTTTTAGTCAAAGGTCAGGTCATCGTCGCAGCTAGAGAGAGAGAGCGAAGAAACACTCAGCGTGCACTCTAACCTAGATCAGAATGGTTGATCATTTTATCTAATCTGGATGGCTCCTACTGTATCCTCGAATTCTCCTCCAAACCCAAAAGGAGAATTAGTCGGAATCACCCGAGGAGTAATCCTACTAATCAGTGGGAATCGGGATCCAACTATCATCGCATGATAACTTGATGGAAGCCACTCAAGTCACCACACTCCAGAAGGTATGCGCAAGCCTGGCAAGTTTCCTGTATGTTTGAAACTCCCGATATGATTTTTACCCCAAGCGGCTTATGACCTTGACAGAGGTCAACATATCATAAGTCGCAAGTCAAGTTCAACCCGTCGTTGTCCTGGATTAACTTAGACCCACCCGTACGAGCCCTTGACAGAGGTCAACATGACCGTGCGACTGTCCTAAATAATCGCATATCTATGCAACAAACAAGCATTACCCAACTACCAAGCACTGTGCCTTGACAGAGGTCAACATACACAGCATGAATACTAAGTAATACCTGTAAGAAATGACGGAGGGCTACGACTGGTTTTTGGCGAAAAACCTTTAACGTAATGAACATGATATCGTTGAAGGAATCCAAGTGGTTTTATAAATATATAGTGGCGAAAACATTTGCTAAAGAGGTCACTCCCGGTGAAGGGATCTCGTCTCTTTCCCCGTGGAATGGGGTGCAGGATATCCCAAACTGAATACCACGATGCAAAGCAAAAGTAATCGACGATAGTGAAGTTATTACGTTGACGCAAACTTTTACTCAAGGGGTCAATCCCGATGAAGGGATCTCGGCCCTTGCCTCGTCGAATGAGGTACAGGATATTCCAAATGAATACCATGATGCAAAGAAAAAGAAAACGTCTGTAATGTAAGTTTTTTTAAAAAAAAACTTGGTTCCAACAACATCATATATAGGTTTGTTTTGTCCTTGCATTGATAAGAATCAACTTAGTCCCATCAATTAGTCACACCAGAAAAGAACGAAAATAAAATGTACGTATATGCCATCCGCATTCGCCACTGGGTCCCGTCATCACCCGTTAGGTTACTTAACTAACGACAGAGCGGGGACTGGGCTAGCGCAGGTGCAAAACATATACAACATCTACTAGTATATATAAATATATATATATATATATATAACATTCGTCCCAGACATGATATAAAATAACATCACAGATACATCACAAAAGCAACACAGAATGGTGGATAATCTGGAGCCCCGAGTTTCACTTGAGCCGCAAGTGAGACCCGACGTTCCCTGTCTTGTGGATAGCATGTGCAATGAAACCTAGACCGCTACGAGCGCAGAAAGTTACCCACCAAAACCAGAAGTGAGGCAGCTCCCTTCAACAACGTGAATGGGCCACCCGGCACTTCTCGGAATCCGGTAACTTGAGCGCCCCTCCGTGGGTCATACCTATACCCCTACGAGTGCGGCGAATAGCCCGCTAATTCTAGAGTAAAGTCCCCTCCGTCGCAACGCCATGAGATGCGGACCCGTTGCCCTCTAGAATCCGGCTATTCGTGCACCCCACCGCGGGGTAATCCTAGTACAGAAAAGAAAATAATATACAAGGGTGACATCGACCTCACCCCGGTCGTGCCCCAAAAGAATAATGTACAAACTGGCAGTGACGGCAGTCCACATGTCGGATGCTCGCCCCGCAATAACAAATGTACAAATGAAATTAAACTGTACTATCATTGCACCATTGCTATCCACCACGACAATCCAACCAACATCACAGCACATCACAGAACATCAACGTGAATGTCACGTTCGCAAACCCGTCTAAAAGACATATAGCAATTAGACGAGTTTACCGATCAAATGACATTCACGGTCGCAGATAAAAATGTATGTACTGTTAAACGCCCACTTAAATTATCGATCGACTAAGTTCCAAATTGGCCCCAATAGCAAAACAACACTTGACTGAAACCTGGGCCAAAACAGAATATCACAAAAATCATAATTCCAAGTACATGAGCCACAGAAAAAATTTGGTCGCCCTTTGCCACTAAACCACCGCGGAACCACCGCCAATGTGGGGTTAGTGCGGCGGATCCACGGCGCTTTAGAGGCTTCACGGGCTAAAAAGTTTTCTGTACCCTTATATTCGCCTGCACGGATTTTTAAGATGTGTGAAATAATTTTTTGACCACATTTGAAAATCGACAGCAACTATGAAAATGGAATCGTGATTTCGGTAAATTCCGCCGATCGATCTTTTAAGCACGGTTAAACAAGCTAGTGTGGGGTTTAAAGGGTGGCTCTGATACCATGTTGGGTCCCGGCAGCGCCCCGGCCGTCGAAACGCGGCCAAAATGCGGAACAAAAATTTCTGAAACCGGCGTTACCGCTACCCGAATCCCGGATCGACCTTAAACCCTAAACTAGCAAACTAACTAAGAGTTAGAATTGTTATACCGAGTTGATCCGAGTCCTTCGGTCTTCATTCCAAGCTCCTAGCGATCCTTTGACGATGTTTGGTTTCCGGTCTTCCTCCATCTCCGATGATCCACCCGAGGGAAACGCCGCAAGCTCCAACCTCGCCGAACGAGGTAACCGACGCTCTAACGTCGCTAGCGATGGAGAGTGGGGGTGTATGAAAATGTCACTATGTTTTTCTCTCATCCATGTATGCTCATGGAGCAACTCAAGAAGAAGAATGAATGAGATGATGAAAACTTAGCATGAGGCAAAAATGGTTAAGTGTTTTGTGTGCATGAGAGAGTGGGAGAGTGGGATCATCAAAAATGTAATCATCATCCTAAAAGAAATAATCCCCCTCCCCACAATAAGTGCCCGGCCCCTCTCTACCATTCCTATCATAAAAAATCAATTTTCTTTTTCAATTAAACAATTGCACACCATACTTAAATACCATGCTTTGACCCATGCTTTTGCCACATCATCCCTTCCACCTCATTTATAAAACAAATGATTTTCCAAAAAAGGAAATCATATAAATGAGGTGGCAACTTCTTCTAGAAGCTATTACGTACAAAATACGGAATACTTCACGGTACATGTACCGAAATACATATACGCGTATTCGTACCAAAATACGAATAGCCGAGAGAGAAAACGAATAGTGAACAATAATACTATAATACGTATATACAAATACATATATCAATTATTAAATCAAAACCTGATTTAATAAACTGGCTTAATCCTAAGCCGCTAGTATTATCAATTGTCCAATTAAAGTCTGCGCAGCAAGTGCACATATTTAATCGGACATCTGTATGTATAAACATACCTCATGTACATCATATCGCCTGAACCGTGAAAACCCTCTGTGTGGGACTCTAAAGACTCGTCAATACGCTGGCAGTGGGTTTAACCACAAGCACGTCAGCGCCACTAGATGTACGTAACGGCTACCGAGGTATTGAGCGAAAGGGAGGCTGACGAGCAAACTCATCCTGAACCCCTACTGAGCCTGTCAGTGACAATATCCGTACAGTCCGGTATGTTCGTCTAAGAGTAATCGCATATCGAGTCTAGGGGGTGGATAAAGTCAGACCCCCATCAACACGATATTTAGTGTCGGTATGAAACCCATCACCACCTAAGAAACTATCGATCCTGGATCGGTAGTTCTCGTCCACCGTAGCCACGGATTTATGGTGATGTCCATTCGTACACAACGCGACATCAACCCCCAATACCGGGAGAGACGAATCCCCGACGATCCGATCACTGCCTCCATATGGCGCGGGACTGTACCCAACTAAAACCTGTTTGCATGACTTCATTGAGCCGTGGTAGTGTAGTAATCAAAGCACAGTGGGAACCCACACGAGAGAAATGACGATCTCAGGTCGACAGACTAACCTGTACATATGTCACCAGGGAACTGCTATCTGACAATAAGTATAATACCAACTAGCAGGTTCCCGGCGAGTCCGTCCAGTGTACTCATAACCCAATGAGCACATGTATACTATCTTAGGTGAACAAACTAACACCAATGGCTTGTGAGACCTGGCCACCGCCCCTCGTCGGGGTCTCGATCATTATACACTAGTGTACACTGGAGTATCGATGTCCGGTCTCGATACTCCCACGACTAGGGATATTTAAGGATGTGCTTATAGACCCCCAGCTCCCACGTATGTGATCGCCATCACAATGCTGGCAGTCAAGCAAGAATCCTATGGGCTCTATCAACATGTATATGATGATAAAGATAAACCAGATAGCATACTATCATCTTGAGCAAGACTGTTTTATTGGTAAAGGTCCTCACTCAATCATCATAATCACAAGTCCGCGACTATGATAATTGCCATCAGGGCAATATAGCCAATAACGTGGTGTAAAGCATTAGAAAAATCGTTTCGGATAATTAGTGATAATACGTGTTTTTCCGTAAAAACTAAGATATAATTATTTTTCCACATAGACTTGAATATACCTATTTTAACTATATAATTGCTAGTATTGGTATTTAATTAGTCACCTATTAATTGCTAGTTTACTTAAATATTTTCCACAATTAATTATTTTTAATTATTATTTTAATCATACACTTATACACTAAATAGTGATAATTACAATTAGAATGGGTTAATACAAGTTTTGTGCACCATGACACAACAAAAAACCCATGTTGTAGCATGCCCACTTTTTAAAAAAAATGTCAAGATGGTTCTAGATTTCTCTTTAAGAAAACCTAATTGAAATAAAAGAAAATAAAATAAAAAGAATAGGAAAAGAGAGGCATGGTGTATTTTAATGAGGTATGGGTTGGAGTTTGACTTGTGAACTTCTCACACACACAAACACACACCCCTCTCAAGTGCTCGGCCAGAAATGGGCATCCCCAATTCTTCACTCCTTCTTCTTTTTATCTCACAAAGCCTCATTTTCTTCATCTCAAAACTCCACAAACTCAACACTAATTTGTAGTTTACTCCATTACAAAAATTCCTTGTTCAATCTATGCAAGGTTCTTTGGATCAAGTCTAAATTTTGGTTGCAAGTTTGGATCTTTTCCAAACCATTATGAGGTATAAATCTTAATCAAATTGTTATCTTGTTAGTATTGCTTTAATCTAATTTTTAACTAGGTGTTAATATAGTTTAATTTCAAGATTTTCATATTAAAGAGAAGGGTTTGAGATTAAGTTAAAGTTTACATCACTAAATTATGGTAGCATGTGTAGATTAACATCATAAAACCTTGAAAAATCTAATCTAGATGTTAACTTGCTAATCTTTACTCTTAAATGTCTTAATTAAATATTCATGCAAACTAATTTCATAATTAGTATGTAATAAGTGAGATTAAAATATAGTTAATAATTGTTTGGTCTAATTAAAATAGTAAGTGAAATTTGTGGCCACTAGGTTTGCTAAAACACCTAGTTTTGCACTAAAAATTCATTTTGTTTACTTACTAGGTTTTTAGAATAATTAGGTTTTATTTAAGTTTGAGGTTGTGATGACCTACAACCTAAATTCTGGGCTATGTAATGTGATGTGAAAGCACTATTGGTACGATCGGGTTCTAGGTTTGGGGATTGCCACGCGGCCCCTAGTTGTGGTTGTGGCGACGTCGTGCGCGTTTTGTGCACCAAGTGCACACAAGTCTAACTTGTGGATGTTAGTTCTTTCGTATCGTTTATCTACATGTCTCCTCAAAGTATCTAGCCTTATGTGTTGCATTGTGTAATTCTAGGATTGGTTGCGGAGACGTCGGACGCGGCGCGGAAAGGAAAGGCTGTGATTGGATCAGTTTAGCCGAGGCATCCCGGTGATAGATGTGTACATCTATGGGGAAATCGTTTGGATGGCGCAAGGCGCCTGATAGTTAGGATTATTAGTAGTTCTTATATTTATATGCGTAGTCTCCAAACTATTCATATCATGGCATTGCATCTTTTTTTACATATGATATTATTACTTAGGACACTTGCACCATTACCATTGGTTCATGCCGCACGTGCACTATTCATGTGAACACACACGCCACTGGTAATTACTATGTCACGGACACTATAGAACTTGCTTAAATCGGTATATGTGCATTTGCATCATGCATTATATGTAGATTTTAGTTGTATTCTCATGGCATCGGAATTGATATGTAGGTTGTTAGTTATATACCTCATCGCACCATCATTCATACATAGCTTCTAGTCGTACATCGCATGGTATATTATCGATATCTTATACATCCATTATTTACGACATGTTCATATATTGTGATTCTTCTTGGAGATTTTAGTGTTTATGAGATTTATGGATTTTGGGGAAAACCGCAAGAATGTTATAAACCTATTATCATTTTAAAATGTAAGTTGTGGTTTTCTCGTGTTATAATGTGTGGCGTCCACCATGAGTTTTCTCGGTTCTTGAGCTGTATCATACACCCGATTCGAAGAGGGGGATGCACCGTCTGCGGGTACATGGTGGACCCGGTGAGGTACCCCGGGGCAAGATGGACGCATTGAGAAGGCGTTGAGCCCGGCAGGAGAGCATTACCTACCGGTTATTATTGACTCGGCGGTTATCCGATGATACCGACCGGAGTCGTGGTATGTGACAGATTTGAGAGCCGATCTGAGAGACGGCTATTGAGATATTGAGCTATTGAGACATTGAGATATGGAGATATTGAGATGTTGAGATACTGAGACATTGAGTCGATACTTGACACGGATTTTTTGTCGATTTCATTGATGATACTCCAGTTTTATTTTACAAAAGTTTTACCAAGGTAAGAATACAGATTTTCCTATACCAGACATATTCAGGTTTCGTGTTTGATTATGCATTCATGTCGCAAACATACTAGTGCATCTCATCATGATTGTATATGTAGATTATGACGCATTTACGTGCATGCTTGCGATAGCCTTGTTAGATGTTACTTACTACTCACGAGTTGGCAACTCACCCCCGTTGTGCCACAGTATCTTGCAGGTCTGACCCGTCAGCACAGTAGTGGCGAGCGTACTTCCTCATTTTGCTGCATCTGCTTGAACTTGCGGTATTGCTCGTAGGTGGGTTGCGAGGATACTTTTGTTTCCACCTTGTATTATTGTTTGTATCTAGTATTCTCCATCTACCGCTTCTACCATTGTATAAGTACCTAGAGGTGTGACAGTGAGATTAGTATATGTGTTGTTTCTCTGGTGTCAAGCTCACTTGGGGCCGACGTGATGCTTTCTTATTTTCGTGCTTTTATATGCTTATTTTGCACTAATATGATATATCTATTGCGTGTGGTTGTGATTCCTCTTTTGGAGAAGAGCTAGCTTCCGCTTGGGGATGCCATTATTCTTTACTTGTGTATTTTAATGTGTTGTACCCGTTTGGGGGCCAGTATTTACAAAGGAAACTCTGGCGAAATTTTCGGGAAAAAATTGATGTTTTAAATTGTTTAATGCGACTTATTTTGTTAAAATCACTTTCTTTAAAATAAGTTTTCCTTCACTCCATTGCTTTTTAAATGGTTTAGATTTCTAGGCTTTGGCTTAGATTACGTTATGCCTTTACACGTTTCGTAATTTAAGTGCCAGTCACGTTCCGTTCCTTCGAGTCGTGACAAAGTTGGCATCAGAGCGATAGGTTTTACCTTTCTGAGTGTAGGGTGACCCTTGGTAGATGGAGTGGATGACTTAAGCAGAGGTGACGTAGCATGTGTATGTTCCACGGCATACTTCCGATACGGTACTCCGCCTAAGTGACCATCGGACATATTTGCTTGTATTTCCTGTCTTTATTCCATATATCCTTGATTCGATTGCGATATTCTTATTAATCATGTTTCTTGTTCCAGTCACTATGCCGCCAAAGACTACGAGGGCACAGAGGGCTGCCGCTAGAGATGAGATTCGAGCGGGCTCGTCTGAGACGAGGACCGATCCGGGCGGTACGCCTACCCCTCAGGGACAGATTGATCCGTCTTCTCCAGGCCGTATTGTCAAGATAGAGGCCGGTATGCAGGAGTTACGTCAGATGATGGGATCTTTAGTTGAGGCCAGTCGGGCACAGAGATCTGAGGATGTTCCTCCCACTGCACAGACCATGATTGTACCTGTTGCCCCTACAGTTGTTCCAGCTGCTACCGAGACTATCCTCGTATCATTACAGGAGTTTATGAGGCTAAGGACTGCAGTCTTTACGAGCACAGATGCAGCGGAGGATCCACAGACATTTCTTGACAGGATAGCTAGGATTTGTCGTTCACTGAGATGTCCTGATGAGAGATGGGTTGAGCTTGCGAGTTTTCGTCTAAAGGGTCTTTCTCAGACGTGGTGCAAGTTAGTTGAGAGAGGCCGAGCTGCAGGTCTACCCCCTATGACTTGGGATGAGTTCACAGCCGTATTCCTTGCTCGTTTCATTCCGGAGAGCATTCGAGATGCTCGAGCTCGTAGCTTTGAGTCTTTGCACAAGACTCCTAGGATGACAGTGTCCGAGTACGACATTTAGTTTACTCAGTTGTCCTGATATGCTCCTTACTTGGTGGACATTGAAGAGAAACGGATAAAGAGGTTCGTACGGGGACTGGACATGCAGTTATTTCTTGCTATCGGCACACGGCATTTTGACACTTATGCCGTTGCTATGGATGCAGCCTTTCTGTTGGAGGAGCGCATTTCTGAGACTTCGGTCATTTCGGGACCAAAGAGGATTCGTATAGATATATCAGCTCTAGTGTGGTTTGGCAGAGGTATGGCAGGCAGAGGACGTGGCGGATTCTTTCAAGGCCATGATGGTGGTCGAGGCATGATGCGAGGCCAGTTGTTCATCTCTTATTCACCAGGTCAGCAGTCATCGCCAGGATGTTATCGGTGTGGGAGTCCATATCACCTTATCAGAAATTGTACCGCGAGACGCCAGGGTGCGGCGACAGTTCTACATGTGACCTTACCACCTTCACCCCCTGCTCAGAGAGCCTTACTTCCTACCCCTAATGATGTTCCATGCAAGGCAAATGCTCCTAGAGGCCGTGGGCATGGTGGTCCTATTCAGAGAGGACGAGGCGGCAGAGGCAGAAGCAGAGGAATCCAGCTATTAGTGGAGGACAGGCCCGAGTGTTCGCTTTGACTCCTCAGGATGCGCAGGCATCCAACGCCGTTGTGACAGGTACTCTGCCAGTATGTTCTTTCGACGCACGGGTGTTATACGAACCAGGTTCCACACTTCTTATGTATCTACACACTTTGCACCGGTGTTGTGTCGAGAGTCATCTTTGTTAGATCAGCCGCTTATTGTTATTACTCCAGTAGGTGAGTCGTTTGTTGCTCGATATGTGTTCTGATCGTGTTCCGTTCGTATCGGGGAGAGGGATTCTTCGATTGATTGGTTCTCCTCGATATATTGGACTTCGATGTTCTTCTAGGCATGGATTGGCTAGCCACGTGCTATGCGTCCGTAGACTGCCGCGAGAAGGCAGTCAGTTTTAGTTTTCCGGGTGAGCCGGTTCTTGTTATTCAGGGAGACCGTAGAGCCACCGTTCACAGCTTGATTTCTTCTCTTTGCGCTGGTCAGCTCTTGAGGAAAGGATGTCAGGGATTCTTGGTGTATGTTTATGAAGTTAGAGCCGCAGAGGTTTCGTTGGAGCAAGTCCCGATTGTGAGGGAATTTCCAGATGTCTTTCCTGACGAGCTGCATGATTTGTCGCCAGAGCGCGATTTTGAGTTCTGCATTGACTTGATCCCCAGAACCGGGCCTATTTATATACCGCCTTATCGGATGGCTCTGGCAGAGCTTAGAGAGCTGAAGGATCAGTTGCAAGACTTGTCGGATAAGGGGCTCGTTCAGCCGAGCGTGTCACCTTGGGGTGCTCCTGTTCTGTTCGTCAATAAGAAGGACGGCAATATGCGTTTATGCATCGATTATCGTCAGCTAAATCGAGTTACAGTGCGGAACAGCTATCCCTTACCTCGTATTGATGATTTGTTCGATCAGCTCCACGGTGCGGGACACTTCTCGAAGATTGACTTGCGGTCAGGTTATCACGAGTTGCGGGTTCGCAAGGATGATATTCTGAAGACTTCTTTTCGCACGCGTTACGGGCATTATGAGTTCTTGGTGATGTCATTCGGGCTCACCAATGCCCCGGCAGTGTTTATGGACTTTATGAACCGAATATTCAGGTTGTATCTTGATCAGTTCATCATTGTATTCATTGATGACATCTTAGTATATTCCCGGAGTCGCGTGGAGCACGAGCAGCATTTGAGGATCACATTACAGACTGTGAGGGAGCATCAGCTATTCGCAAAATTCAATAAGTGTGCCTTCTGGCTTGACAGTGTCTATTTCTTGGGTCACGTGGTTACGAGAGATGGCATACGTGTAGACCCGAAGAAGATCGAGACAGTTCAGCACTGGCCCAGACCCGTATCAGTGACGGAGGTTCGCAGCTTTTTGGGTTTGGCCGGATATTATCGATGTTTCGTACATGATTTTTCTTGTATAGCTGCACCGTTGACCGGGTTGACCCGGAAGGGAGTTTCATTCCTTCAGCAGTTGAAGACTCATTTGACTACTGCACCAGTATTGTCTTTGCCTTCAGGATCAGGCGGTTTTGTCTTTTATTGTGATGCTTCTCGAGTGGGGTTAGGCTATGTGTTGATGTAGCACGGCAGGGTCGTCGCTTATGTTTCTCGGCAGTTGAAGAAGCACGAGCAGAACTATCCCACTCATGACTTAGAGTTGGCTGTAGTGGTTTTTGCACTCAAGATCTGGAGACACTACCTATACGGCAAGTCGTTCCAGATATTCACGGACCATAAGAACTTAAAGTATATCTTTCAATAGCGAGGCTTAAATTTATGACAACGCCGATGGATGGAGCTAGTGACAGACTATGACTGCGAGATTCTTTATTATCCGGGAAAGGCGAATGTGGTGGAAGATGCTTTGAGTCGGAGGCCCGGAGGCAGCTTATCTTGTTTGAGCGCAGTTCAGAGGCAGTCGACGGCAAATTGGAAGATTCTATGCGACGGCCAAGTGCAGTTCAAGTTTACTCCGACCGGGGGACTGCTTTCCCATATCCGTGCACGTCCACAACTACTTGACCGTATACGTGAAGCACAGTCCGGCGATGACCGTTTGTCAGAGATCATAGAGCAGGTTCGATAGGGCAGAGATTCAGAGTTCATGATCGATGATCAGGGAGTACTACGATTTGGGACTCGAATGTGTGTGCCAGACTCCGAGGGGCTGAGACATGAGATTTTAAAGGAGGCGCATCGGTCAGTATATAGTGTTCATCCGGGTTCCACCAAGATGTACCATGACTTGAGAGATATCTACTGGTGGGAAAGGATGAAGAGAGATGTCACGGACTTTGTTTCGAGATGCCCGACTTGCCAGCAAGTCAAGGCCGAGCATCAGTGGCCAGCAGGAGAATTACAGCCTTTGCCCATTCCGGAGTTGAAATGGGAGCAGATCTCTATGGATTTTATCGTGGGTCTACCTAGGACCAAACGAGGGTGTAACTCTATTTGGGTGATCGTAGAAAGACTGACGAAAGCGGCTCACTTTCTGCCAGTGAAGACAACTTTCGGATTTGCTCAGTACATTCAGATATATATCGACGAGATTGTACGACTGCATGGCGTCCCGACATGTATTGTGTCCGACCGGGGCACCCAGTTCACCAGCCGACTATTGTAGAAACTCCCGGAGGCTTTGGGCACCCGATTGAGTTTTAGTACAGCTTTCCATCCGCAGACCGACGGTCAGTCAGAGCGGACCATTCAGACTCTTGAGGACATGCTCCGAGCTTGCGTTCTAGATTTTAGTGGCAGCTGGGATCGTCATTTGCCCTTGGCAGAGTTCTCCTACAATAACAGCTTCCAGGAGACGATTCAAATGGCACCCTTCAAGACATTATGTGGGAGGAGATGTCGATCACCCGTTTGTTAGACAGAGCTCAGTGAGAGCAGTATTTTGGGGCCGCGGGTGGTGCAGGAGACGACCGAAAAGATTCAGTTGATTCAGGATAGGATGAGAGGAGCCCAGAGATGGCAGAAATCTTATGCAGACCGACGTCGGCGCGGACTTGAGTTTTCTGTAGGCGATCATGTTTTCTTGAGGGTCTCTCCAATGAAGGGCGTAATGAGATTCGGGAGGAAAGGGAAGCTTAGTCCCAGATATGTGGGTCCTTTCGAGATTCTCGAGCGAGTCGGCACAGTTGCTTATCGTTTGGCTCTTCCGTCCAGTTTCCCAGATGTTCACCCCGTGTTCCATGTATCGATGCTCTGCAAGTATCCTCATGACCCCTCTCATGCGATTCAGCAACAGACGATCCAGCTGGAGTGCGACTTTTCTATCACCGAGCAGCCGGTGGTCATTCTGGATCGGCAGGTGAAGAAATTG
The DNA here is from genome assembly GCA_030015575.1 of Agapanthus africanus. Lineage (NCBI taxonomy): Eukaryota > Viridiplantae > Streptophyta > Magnoliopsida > Asparagales > Amaryllidaceae > Agapanthus > Agapanthus africanus. Next base: position 362,217,134 of record JASDDO010000012.1, read on the forward strand.
AGGTCAAAGGTTATACTGTTCGTAAAGGTTCTTTGGCGTGGCATGAACAAAGAAGAGGTCACCTAGGAGACCGAGGACGAGATGGGAAAGAAATTTCCACATCTCTTTGAAGGTACGCGTAGTTAAATGTTAAATTCGGGGACAGAATTTCTTTAAGTGGTGAAGATTGTAACGTTTTAGAAAAATCGTTTAGGATAATTATATGATAATTAGTGATAATACGTTTTTTCCGTAAAAACCAAGATATAATTATTTTTCCACATAGACGAATATACCTATTTTAACTATGTAATTGCTAGTATTGGTATTTAATTAGTCACCTATTAATTGCTAGTTTACTTAAATATTTTCCTTAATTATTTATTTTTAATTATTATTTTAATCATACACTTATACACTAAATTGGTGATAATTACAATTAGAATGGGTTAATACAAGTTTTGTGCACCATGACACAACAAAAAACCCATGTTGTAGCATGCCCACTTTTTAAAAAAATGTCAAGATGGTTCTAGATTTCTCTTTAAGAAAACCTAATTGAAATAAAAGAAAACAAAATAAAAAGAATAGGAAAAAAGAGGCATGGTGTATTTTAATGAGGTATGGGTTGGAGTTTGACTTGTGAACTTCTCACACACACACACACACCTTTCAAGTGCTCGGCCAGAAATAGGCAGCCCCAATTCTTCACTCCTTCTTCTTCTTTTGATCTCACAAGGCCTCATTTTCTTCATCTCAAAACTCCACAAACTCAACACTAATTTGTAGTTTACTCCATTACAAAAATTCCTTGTTCAATCTAAGCATGGTTCTTTGGATCAAGTCTAAATTTTGGTTGCATGTTTGGATCTTTTTCAAACCATTGTGAGGTATAAATCTTAATCAAATTGTTATCTTGTTAGTATTGCTTTAATCTAATTTTTAACTAGGTGTTAATATAGTTTAATTTCAAGATTTGCATATTAAAGAGAAGTGTTTGAGATTAAGTTAAACTTTACATCACTAAATTATGGTAGCATGTGTAGATTAACATCTTAAAACCTTGCAAAATCTAATCTAGATGTTAACTTGCTAATCTTTACTCTTAAATGTCCTAATTAAATATTCATGGAAACTAATTTCATAATTAGTATGTAATAGGTGAGATTAAAATATAGTTAATAATTGTGTGGTCTAATTAAAATAGTAAGTGAAATTTGTGGCCACTAGGTTTGTTAAAACACCTAGTTTTGCACTAAAAATTCCTTTTGTTTGCTTACTAGGGTTTTAGAATAATTAGGTTTTATTTAAGTTTGAGGTTGTGATGACCTACAACCTAAATTCTGGGCTATGTAATGTGTTGTGAATGCGCGATTCGTATGATCGGGTTCTAGGTTTGGGGATTGCTACGTATAGAGGCCCCTAGTTGTGGTTGTGGCGACGTCGTATGCGTTTTGTGCACCAAGTGGACACAGGTCTAACTTGTGAACGTTAGTTCTTTCGTATCGTTTATCTACGTGTCTCCTCAAAGTATCTAGCCTTATGTGTTACATTGTGTAATTCTAGGATCGGTTGCGGAGACGTCGGACGCGGCGTGGAAAGGAAAGGTTGTGATTGGATCAGTTTAGCCGAAGCGTCCCGATGAGTAGATGTATACATCTATGGGAAAATCATCTGGATGGCGCAAGGCGCCCGATAGTTAGGATTATTAGTAGTTCTTATATTTATATGCCTAGTCTCCAAACCATTCATATCATGGCATTGCATCGTTTTTTACATATGATATTATTACTTAGGACACTTGCACCATTACCATTGGTTCATGCCGCACGTGCACTATTCATGTGAACACGCATGCCACTGGTAATTGCTATGTCACGGACACTATAGAACTTGCTTAAATCGGTATCTGTGCATTTGCATCATGCATTATATGTAGATTTTAGTTCTATACTCATGGCATCGGAATTGATATGTAGGTTGTTAGTTATATACCTCATCGCACCATCATTTATACATAGCTTCTAGTCATACATCGCATGGTATATTATCGATATCATATACATCCATTATTTACGACAAGTTCATATATTGTGATTCTTCTCGGAGATTTCAGTGTTTATGAGATTTATGGATTTTTGGGAAAACCGCAAGAATGTTATAAACCTATTATCATTTTAAAAATGTAAGTTGCTGTTTTCTCGTCTTATGATGTGTGGCGTCCACCATGAGTTTTCTCGGTTCTTGAGCTGTATCATACACCCGATTCGAGGAGGGAGATGCACCGTCTGTGGGTATATGGTTGACCCGGTGAGGTACCCCGGGGCAAGATGGACGTATTGAGAAGGCGTTGAGCCCGGAAGGGGAGCATTATCTACCGATTATTATTGACTCGGCGGTTATCCGGAGGATACCGACTGGAGTCGTGGGATGTGACAGATTTGAGAGCCGATCTGAGAGACGGCTATTGAGATATTGAGACTTTGATATATTGAGATATTGAGACATCGTGATATTAAGATATACATATGTTGTGTCGATGCTTGACACGGATTTTCTGTCGATTTTATTGATGATACTCCAGTTTTATTTTACAATAGTTTTACCAAGGTAAGAATACAGATTTTCCTATACCAGACATATTCAGGTTTCGTGTTTGATTATGCATTCATGTCGCAAACATACTAGTGCATCGCATCATGATTGTATATGTAGGTTGTGACGCATTTACGTGCATGCTTGCGATAGCCTTGTTAGATGTTACTTACTACTCACGAGTTGGCAACTCTCCCCCGTTGTTCCACAATATCTTCCAGGTCTGACCCGTCAGCACAGTAGCGGTGAGCGTACTTCCTCATTTTGCTGCATTTTCCTGAACTTGCTGTATTGCTCGTAGGTGGGTTGTGAGGATACTTTTGTTTCCACCTTGTATTATTGTTTGTATACAGTATTCTCCATCTACCGCTTCAACCGTTGTATATATGATCTAGAGGTGTGACAGTGAGATTGGTATATGTGTTGTTTCTCTTGTGTCGAGCTCACTTAGGGCCGTCGTGATGCTTTCTTATTTTCGTTCTTTTATATGCTTATTTTGCACTAATATGATATATATGTTGTGTGTGGTTGTGATTCCTCCTTTGGAGAAGAGCTAGCTCCCGCTTGGGGATGGCATTATTCTTTACTTGTGTATTTTCATGTGTTGTACCCGTTTGGGGGCCAGTATTTACAAAGGAAACTCTGCCGAAATTTTCGGGAAAATTTTGATGTTTTAAAATGTTTAATGCGACTTATTTTGTTAAAATCACATTCTTTAAAACAAGTTTTCCTTCACTCCATTTCTTTTTAAACGATTTAGGTTTCTGGGCTTTGGCTTACTTAGATTACGTAACGCCTTTAGACGTTTCGTAATTTAAGTGCCAGTCACGTTCCGTACCTTCGGGTCATGACACGTGGTTACGAGAGATGGTATAGGTATGGACCCAAAAAAGATCGAGGCTGTTTAGCACTGGCCCAGACCTGTATCAGTGACGGAGGTTCGCAACTTCTTGGGTTTGGCCGGCTACTACCGACGGTTTGTTCGGGATTTTACTCGTATCGCTGCACCGCTGACCGGGTTGACCCGGAAGGGAGTTCCTTTTCTTTGGACCGAGGCATGCGAGAAGAGTCTTCAGCAGTTGAAGACTCGTTTGACGACTGCACCAGTTTTATCCTTGCCATCAGGTTCAGGAGGCTTTGTTGTTTATTGCGATGCTTCTCAAGTGGGTTTAGGCTGTGTGTTGATGCAGCACGGCAGGGTCGTCGCCTACGCTTCTTAACAGTTGAAGAAGTAGGAGCAAAACTATTCCACTCATGACTTAGAGATGGCCGCGGTGGTTTTTGTACTCAAGATCTGGAGACACTACTTATACGGCGAGTCGTGCCAGATATTCACGGATCACAAGAGCTTAAAGTATATCTTCCAGCAGCGGAATCTGAATGTGAGACATCTCCGTTGGATGGAGCTTGTGAAGGACTATGACTGCGAGATTCTTTATCATCCGGGCAAGGCGAATGTTGTGGCAGATGCCTTGAGTTGGAGGCCTGGCGGTAGTTTTTCCTATTTGAGCGCAGTTCAGAGACAGTCTTCCGCAGATTGGCATATCTTATGCGACAGCCGAGTACAGTTTGAGTTTACTTCGACCGGAGGACAGCTTGCCCATGTCCGCGCCCGTCCACAGTTACTTGGTCGCATTCGGGAGGGACAGTACGACGATGCTAATTTGTCAAAGATCATGGAGCAGGTTCGGCAGGGTAGAGTCTTAGAGTTCGTGATCGATGACCAAGGAGTGCTACGGTTTGGGACTCGACTATGTGTGCCAGATTCCGAGTGGCTGAGACGCGATATTTTAGAGGAGGCGCATCAGTCAGTATATAGTGTTATCCGGATTCCACCAAGATGTATCATGACTTGAGTGATATCTACTGGTGGGAAGGGATGAAGAGAGATGTTGCAGATTTCGTTTCGAGATGCCTGACTTGCCAGCAAGTTAAGGCCGAGCATCAGAGGCCGGCAGGAGAGTTACAGCCTTTGCCCATTCCGGAGTGAAAATGGGAACAGATCTCTATGGATTTCATCATGGGTCTACCTAGTACCAGTCGAGGGTATGACTCTAGTTGGGTGATCATAGACCGATTGACGAAAGCTGCTCACATTCTGCCAGTGAAGACCACTTTCGGATTTGCTCAGTATGCTCAGATTTATATTGATGAGATTGTGCGACTACACGGCATTCCGACCTGTATTGTGTCCGACAGAAGCACCCAGTTCACCAGCCGCCTTTGGCAGAAACTTCAGGAGGCTTTGGGCACCCGATTAAGTTTCAGTACAGCTTTCCATCCGCAGACCGACGGTCAATCAGAGTGGACCATACAAACTCTCGAGGATATGCTCTGAGCTTGCGTTCTAGATTTCGGTGATAGTTGGGATCGTCACATGCCCTTGATAGAGTTCTCCTACAATAACAGCTTCTAGGAGACGATCCGGTTGGCACCCTTCGAGGCATTGTATGGGAGGAGATGTCGATCACCAGTTTGTTGGACAGAGCTCGGTGAGAGTAGTATTTTGGGACCGCAGCTTGTGCAGGAGACGACAAAAAAGATCAAGTTGATTCGGGATAGGACGAGAGCGGTCCAGAGCAGGCAGAAATCTTATGCTGATATACGTCGTCGCAGACTTGAGTTCACCGTGGGTGATCATGTTTTCTTGCGAGTTTCGCCGATGAAAGGCGTGATGAGGTTCGGGAAGAAAGGGAAGCTTAGTCTCGGATATGTGGGCCCCTTCGAGATTCTCGAGCGAGTCGGTGCAGTTGCTTATCGTTTGGCTCTTCCACCCAGCTTCCCAGATGTTCACCCCGTGTTTCATGTATCGATGCTCCGCAAATACCTTCATGACCCCTCTCACGCGATTCAGCACCAAACGATCCAGCTGGAGTGCGATCTTTCCTTTACCGAGCAGCCGGTACTCATTCTTGATCGACAGGTGAAGAAACTGAGATCAATGGTTATACCGTCCGTAAAGGTTCTTTGGCATGGCTAGAACAGCGAAGAGGTCACCTGGGAAGCCAAGGACGAGACGCGGAAGAAATTTCCCCATCTTTTCGAAGGTACGCGTAGCTAGATTTTTAAATTCAGGGACTGAATTTTTTTAAGGGGGGAAGATTGTAACACTTTAAAATCGTTTAGGTTAATTTTATGATAATTAGTAATACTACACGTGTTTTCCGTAAAACCTAGTTATAATTATTTTTCCACATAGACATAATTATACCTATTTTAATTATGTAATTGCTTATGTATGGGTGTTTAATTAGTTACTTATTTAATTGCTAGTTTAGTTAATTATTCTTCTTAATTATTTATTTTTAAATAATATTTTAAACTTGCACATACACACTAAATTAGTGTTAATTATTAATTAGTATAGGTTAATACATGTTAGTGCACCATGACACAACTAAACACATATTGTAACATGTTGTTTTCAAAAAAAATCAAGATAGTTCTAGGTTTTACATAGAAAAGGTAAAGAGAAAAATAGAAATAAAATAAAATAAATAGAAAATGAGGTATGGGGCATGTTGACTTGAGGAATGGTGTGTGTGTGTGTGTGTGGAGGTAAGGTCACCTCCTACCCTCACTCTCTCCCCTCTCCACTCTCGGCCACAGCAGCCCCCTCACCTTATCTCCATTCTTTTTTTCATGCTAACACTCATTTCCTCATTGCAATCTCCACAAAAAATCAACACAAATTCCTATCAAAAATCATCACAAAATTCTATTTTTCAAATCTAAGCATGGTTCTTGGTTCAAGTCTTCATTTTGGCTAGCATGTTTGGATATTTTTCCAAACCATTTTGAGGTATAAAACCTAAGCTAATTGTTACTTTGCTAATATTTGCTTTTAATTGTCTTAATTAAGTGTTTATGTAACTTAATTGCTTGTTTAATGTGTTTAAGTGAGGGTTTAGTTTGGTTAGTATTGTATGGCTTGATTAGGATATTTAAGTGTGATTAGTGGTTACTAGACTTACTAATCAAACCAGTGTTGCACTAAAATACCTTAATGTTGCTAACTAGTTTTTTTAAAGATAACGGTAATACTTAAGTTTTAGGTTGTGATTGATCTACAACTTATTTCCCAAATTTTTAGTGTGATGTGCATGTGCGATTAGTACGATTAGATTCTAGGTTTGGTGTTTGCTACGTATAGCAACCCCTAGTTGTGGTTTGTGGCGATGTCGCACGCGTTTTGTGCACCAAGTGCACGCGCGTCTAGCTAGTGCGCGTTGGTTGCTTCGTATCGTTGTGTTCGCGTCTATTTAAATGTTTAGCCTCATATGTATTACTTGTGCGATTATAGGATCGGTCGCGGAGACGTCGGACGCGGCAGGGAAAGGCAAGACAGTGATCGGATTCAACTAGCCGAGGCGTTCCGGTGAGTAGATGTACACATCAACGGGGAAATCACTTGGATGGCATAAAGCGCCCGATATTAAGGACTTAGATATAATTCTTGTGTTCATATGCGTATATCATTTTTATATAGCATTTGCATCATCATGTACATTGAAATTATAACCTAGGACACTTGCACTATTACCAATGGTTTATGCCGCATGTGTACTATTTTATGAACACACACACGCCATTGGTAATTGCTACGTCACAATACACCTTAGAACTTGCTTAATAATCGGTATTTGTGGATTTGCATCATGTATGATATGTATTTTTCTTTTCATATGCTTCATTGCATCATCATTTATATATAGTCTTCTAGTCATACATCGCATTGCATCATGTTGATATCCTGGACATTCATAGTTACCCACATATTCATATATTGTGACTTTCTTGGATATTTCCGTATTCATGAGATTTCTGGATTTGGGGAAAACCGCAAAGGAATTTCATTAACTTATAAAGATTTCAAATATAAAGTGCGGTTTTCTCATGATATGAAGTGTGTAGCGTCCACCATGAGATTTCTCGGTTCTTGAGCTACGTATGTACATATACCCGATTCGAGGAGAGAGACGCCGTCTACGGGTACATGGTGGACCCGGTAAGGTACCCTAGGGAAAGAAGGTCTTATAGCGAGAAGTTGAGCCTAGCAGGAGAGCACTACCTACCGGTGATTTTTGACCTGGCGGTCATCCGTAGTATACCGACCGGAGTTGTGTGATTTAACAGATTTGAGGGTTGATCTGAGAGACGGCTACCGAGATTTGATATATATATATATGGTGTCGATATTGGCATGTTTTTCTGTCGATTTCATTTGATGATACCCCAGTTTTATTATACAAAAGTTTTACTAAGATAAGAACACAGATTTTTCTCATACCAGATATATATCCAGATTTCATGCTTGACCATTCATTCATATAGTATTCATATTAGTGCATAGCATCATTGTTGTATACATAGGTTGTGACGCAATTGCGTGCATACTTGTGATAGCCTTATTAGATGTTACTTACTACTCACGAGTTGGCAACTCATCCCCGTTGTGCCACAGTGTCTTGCAGGACCGACCCGTCAGCATAGCAACGGCGAGCGTACTTTTTCTTCTTCTGCTTCCTTTTGTTTCGACTCGAGGACTTTGCGCATAGGTGGGTTTTTAGAAGGATACTCTTTTGTTCCCACCTTGTATATTTATTTTGTATCTAGTACACTCTATGGACCATATGTATATGTGACCTAGAGACAGGATAGTGAGATTTGTATATTTGTTCTCTGGTGTCGAGCTCAAGTGAGCCGACATGGTGCTTTCTTATTTCTTGCTTTTAGATGCTTATTTCACACTATTTTAATGTATCTTGCATGTGGTTGTGTTCCGCCATTCGGTGATGAGCTAGCTCCCGTTTGGGGATGCCTTTTTATTATTGTTTATACTTATTCATGTTTTGTACCCGTTTAGGACCAGTTTTTACAAAGGAAACTCTGCCGAAATTTTCAAGAAAAACTCGACACATTTAAAATGTTTTAATGTAACTTTATTATGTTAAAACCACATTTTTAAAACAAGTATTTCTTCACTCTATTTATTTAAACGGTTTAGATTTCTGGGCTTTGGCTTAGTTAGATTACGCTACGCCTCTAGACGTGTTAATTATATGTATGCCCTAGAGGCCATTACTGTACATAGGATGTATACTGTAGTGGATGCTGGGACATATATAGGCAGGACTTTCTTGCTCGACATGATAGTATGCTATCTGGTTGCACTTTATCTTAACATGTATACTTATTGTCTCTCTGTTACATATTGATAAATCCCTTAGGATGTGTACTCGACTTCCAGGACTATGATGAAGATCATACTAGTGGGGCATGGGTAGTCCATGAGTACATCCTTCAATGTTCCTAGTCGTGGGAATATCGAGACGGGGCATCGATATTCCAGAGTAGACTAGAGTATAACTTCTCGACTGATGTGATGGGCGATGGATGATCCCATATCCATTGGTGTTTGACATCAGAGATGGTATGAGGGTGCTCAGTGGTGACTGGGTACACTGAACTGACTCGTCAAGAACTTCCAGATGGTATTATACCTCACGTCAGATGGCAGTTCTCTGGTGACACTGGTACAGCTTAGTCTGTTGACCCGAGATCGTCATAGAGTCTTGTGTGTCTCCCACTGTGCTTTGATTTCCACCCTACCACGGCTCTACTGAGTCGTGCAAACAGGTGGTTTTTGGGTACAGTTCCGATTCACATGGAGGCAATGAGCGATAGGAGGGGATTCGTCTCTCCCGGTATTGGGGGTTGATGTTGCACTATGCTCGACTGGCCATAACTGGAAATCCCTGGCCAGGGTTGCAGTGATTTACTGGTAAGTGTTATCAGTAATTTCACGCTCGTTGTGGACCTTACATCGGCATGACTTATCAAGCTACTGGGGTCTGACGTTTACCACCCCTAGGCGAGATATGCGACATAACAGACGAACAGACCGGACTGTGCGGTAAGTGTTACTGGTTGGATTCACAGGAGTGCGAGCAGGCTTGCTCGTTGATCTTCTGATCGCTCAATACCCGGGTGGCCGTTACGTTTAGCAGACCGCTTGCGGCTTGTGGGTGTTTGATATGATCATCACCTACTGCCGGCGTATTGACGAGTCTTTAGAGTCCTACACAGGGGTTTCCTGGCTCAAGCGAAACGAAATAGGAGAGCATATGAGATATGTGCGGGACCGAGATTGATACGATATGAGATACCGTATTCTATTCTCGCGATTTGTGACATTGATCGGTTGTATACGATATAGCCGGGTTATCGGATCAAGTGTTGATTCGATAAGTTGTTACTTTTGATATTAGTCGGTTATAGTCGGATTATTAAATCAAGTGTTGATTTAATGATTTAATGTATAATTATATATTTGATATATTAGTTTACATTAACTAGTATTGGTTCACTTAAGATTGATTTTCTCACTAGATTGTGCACATTGTTTATATGTGATATATGCAAGTGTACATGTTTGTATCATGCTTGATGATACATACAAGTTGTGTGTATGAGACTTAAACCAAATCAAGGTTAAATTAGGGTTTGCTTAATTCCTAACAAATAACAAAAGATATGGGACTTTGGTCAAAGTTATCAAGCTTCATGAAGCTTGAAGAAATATTGACAAAGTCAACTCTTTTGTCATTTCCTTAGGATATTAGTTAACCCAACCCTTAACCTCATACGTTGGTTAATTCTCTACATGAGTTAAGCATGAGGGCTTAACTCAACCATGGTGCTATAATTAAAAGGATAAGTTTTCTTTTGGATAATTATTCTATATTCTTTCTTCTTCTTCTTCTTCATCAAGCTCCATCAAAAGTTTGCTAGCTCCAATGGTGCCATGAGAAAAAGAGTGAGAAAAAAAATTCTAAAGTGAGCCCACTTCCTATTTCTTCATCCTCTACTACTTGCCATGTATTATAGGGTGTTCTTTTCACAAAGTTCTTGACCAAGTGAAGGAATATCTTGAGTTTGAGTCTCTCCGACGTAGATCATCTTCGGCCTCGAAGTTAACGACATAGCCCGCTCATTTCTCCGATGAAACCATCGCTAGGGTCCGGGATCCCGATGATCGCAGCGAAAGGACGTCAACACGGAGCATTAGAAGTGAAGGACCAGATCTACAAAGGTTGTTATCCCTTTCACTTAGTAGTAAAGTAGTTTACTAGCTTTTAGTTTCGCCTTACCTCTAGCAAACAATCTTGCATAGAGTTGTTAGGCACAAAAAAAAATTTGATTTTGGTATGGTTGATGCCTTGTAGAACCTCATGACTGTGCCTAGTAACCCTACAGTGGTATCAGAGCCTAGCTAGAGCTTTAGGCGAAGTGTAGACGAAGTTAGAAACCCGATCGAACCCAGAAACCCTAATCGATACCCTTCTCTGTACTTTTTCTGAAACTGTGGATTTTTCCAAATTAAAAATATCCAAAAAATTCAGCAGGGTTTTCTAGGAATTACTGTGGAGCACGTGACCCTAAGTCGACCAATGCGCCGCGGAACCGCGGCCCCACCGTGGCTTGTGCGGCGGTTCCGCGGCCACAAAGATGAATCATTAGTCACGGTTTGCACTGTAATGCCCGTATGTAATTCCTGTGTTTTCTGGGTAGTTTTAATTTATACTCAAGAGTTGAGTTTTCTGGGTTGTATTGGGGACTCGATGATTCGATCATATTATTTAACTTTGTTTATTTTGTTTTTCCGGGTATTTTAGAACGTGTTAAAATGTTCGACCGGATATCAATATCTTACCTTTTCCCCTGCCGGAAAATTTCCAAGTGTTGGATTTTTCCGTAGTTTAAGAACGTCTAAGTAGTGCAAGTAACGCGATGGACCCTCTAGAAGACAACAACCATAACTCGATTATGTGACCGTCTTGAACTGCCTTTTGAACCTTAGGGTTTGGGGCAGTACGGCGTGCCACATATGAGGCATTGGCTTGACCCTTCTACGGCTGGACCGTTGGTACTGTGGCATGAAGTGGATGTTTTTAAACTTATTTCATGTGTTGAGCTTTTCGGGAAAACTTGGGTGTTTGATTATTCGATTGGAAACTTTAACATTGTCTATTTATCTGGAATATGATACAATATTTGGAATCCACAAGTAGTTATGAGATAACTAATTTGAATGTTATAAATCTAGCAGTTTAGTCTCATTTGATCGGTTGCCACGGGATTTTGATGTGATCAAAAGTCCGTCGCAATCATATTGCGTACGCGGATACTCGCAGGATAAACTTAATAGACAGCCACGCCCCATAGCCCCGACCAAGTGACTGTAGGAGAACCCCGTCACCAAAAGCATCCGTTCGGATGCTCGCGGCAGCGGTGTTCCGCCTTAGTGCACTTCGTCGACGGTATCGGGGGTGCGGCTGTCTGCTAAAGTTTGCGACGAGCATTCGTTCTGGATGTCGGGAATCTTGTTGAATTGCCCGACTTGATATTGAAAAGAGTTTTCAATGATGAGACTAAAATGCGGGATTTATAATTGCCAGGCATGCGATGTCTAAGGAATTCATTTGATTAGGCATGCGATGTCTAAGGAGGTTGCGGATTCCAACTGTTGTAGTTTCACACTTTCTTTTCTGCGACCGTAAGTGTAATATGTGATATCGCCGGTTTCGTTGCTATATGTCAACGACAATTGGGATGGGCATATTTACTTACGTTGATGATATGTGATGTTATGTGTTGCTGGATATGTTATATTGGATCGTCGTGTTTGAATAGCCGGGTTTTTTTTATGTGAGATGGGTGTTTTTTCATTTTCATTCATGTAAAAACTTGTATGTAATATTCTTTTATTGGGGCACTTCCGGGTTGAGGATGATATCACCATTGTATATTATTTACTTTTCCGCATTAGAATAGGCCCAAGGCGGGGAGCACAAGTAACCGGGTTCTAGGGTCCAGTGGGAGACCATCTCGAGGAGTCGAGTTCGGATCTCCTAACTCTAGAATTGGTAGGGTTGCTTGCCGCTCTCTTAGGGGTCTAGGGGTGTGGGATTGGCTATTCATCACGACCATGGAATCCGTGTTTTATATAGGCTCAAAATAAAACACGGACGTCCTCGTATATCCAATATTTCATATGATATTTTCTGCTGTGTTATCTGTGATGTGATCATGTGATTTGTTCAGATAGATATAATATATAGTATATATGATATATTATATAAACGTTGCTTATGTTTTACACCCGCGCTAGCCCTGCCCCGCTCTGCCGTTAGTTACCTAACCTAACGGTGCAGACGGGACATCAAGGTGAATGCAGATGGCATAAGCGTACGTTATATTTATCTGTAATGTTTAGGTGGACTTAAAAGATGGGACATTCATTAATGAGATTAATGAAAGAAAATAAACCTAAAAGATGTTGTGGAATCGAATTTCAAAAATTAGGTAGCTCTAGTTGTTGCTTTGCATAGCGGTGTTCCTTGTAGAACATCTAAGCACCTTATTTGATAGAGAAAGAGCCGACGATCCCTTCACCGGGAGTGACCTCTTTAGCAATAACTAGCAGATGCTACAACCTTCGGTTTGTCTTTTGATTGCTTTTCTAGTTCTTGCTTCGCATGGTGGTATTGTGAATATCCCGCACCTTATTCGACGAGGAAAGGGCCGACGATCCCTTCACCGGGAGTGACCCCTTTAGCAAAACTACAAAAGCCTCAAAAACACTACATTTAAAAACCATTTGATTCCGCAACGAGATCAAGTTCAAAGTGTTAAAGGTTTTATTAAAAACCATCCGCAACCCTCCGTCATTTTAGGAAGTAGAGTACTTAGTATTCGTGTTGTGTTTGTTGACCATAGTCAAGGCATAGTGTACGGTAGCTAAGTGATGTCTTCCTACACCGCATATGATGCGATTAGTTAGGACAGTCGCTTGACTTTGTTGACTTAGTTAAGGGTCATGTGGGTGGGTCTAATTAATCACGAAATGACGGGTAGAACTTGACTAGTGCTTATGATTTGTTGACCATAGTTAAGGTCATAAGTGCTAGGGGTAAAAACCTTTATCAGGAGTTTCAAGTGTTGAAATTTGCAATGAGAACGGGTGATAAGTTTCATGAGACAGAAAACGGGGCAAGTGTTGCAGCCAAGTCTGTTGGTCACTGTCACCCTGTATTACCAGTACATTGATTCTGAACAAATGTTATTAGATACCGAACCTGATATACAAAATCATATCAGTCTCTTTATTAGTAAAGAAGGATATAATTTTGTATTGTTGGATAATGTTTTGAACATTTCCTATATCAAAAGTTGATCGGTTCAGGCACGTTATCTAAAAGCATTAACGTTCTAAATCAAACCACAGTTCCTAGTATACAGAACACACACAAGAGGAAGAGTTCAGAAATGAATGAATCCTTCTTGAGGCATTGTAGACTAGGTCACATCAATGCGACCCGACTGGCTGAAGTTACATTTTAGATGCATATTTAAATCATTTTGAATTTACATCTTGTGAAACTTGCCAGTCATGTCACAAAGATTAGATGACCATAGCTCTGTTTATTGGAAACAGAGACAGAGTTAGTAAACTCTTGGGACTGATACATGATGATGTATGTAAGGTCTCCTGTCTACATATGCCAGGACTGATTCTTTGTACTTCACTACATTCTCTGATGATCTCTCAAGATTCAGTCATATGTTCCTGTTGAAACATGAGTCTGAACCTTTTGAGATATTCAAAGAATATAAGCTAGAAGTAGGGAATCAATAAGGGTATAAGTATTATGTCCTATGATAAGATCAGGGAGGAGAATACTTGTGCATAGAATTCCTGAATTATTTTAAAGGAGAATGAGATTCTCTCTCAGTATTACTCCTCTGAATACACCACAGCACAACGGTGTATCAGGGCGGAGCAATAGCACCCTATATGATATGGTGTGCTCTATGATGAGTATCACTGGGTTACCTGTTTCTTTTTAATGGGGTTGTGCACTTGAGAAGCTGCATACTTATTGAATTAGGTTCGAATCAGATCACTTTCTACCACTCCATATAAGATATGGTATGGGAAGAGCCTATCTCTTAAGTAAGTTAAGATTTGGGATTGTCCGGCCTATGTCAAAAGCAAATCTGGACAAGATCGAGGCAAGGTCAGTTCTGTAGAATTGGAAAGGTTCCAGCTATACAAAACTACAACTGATGATTTGAAAGAACCAAAGGATTCAATAATTCCCAACGAACCTCAGCCTCTCCGCCGATCTGGTAGGGTTTCTCATCCGCCTGAGAGATACTTCGGTTTCTCGATGACAGTGGGAGCGAGGATTGCATCATGAGATGATGGCTTAACTAGTTTCGAGCAGGCCATCAAGAGTAGGGACTCTATAAGAATGGCTGCATGCTTAGCGATCTGAGATGGAATCCATGTACACCAACAATGTATGGACTTTGTTTGCTATATCTGAAGGGTTAAATCCCCATCAGTAGCAAGTATATCTTGAGAAGATTACTTGGTGTACATGGAAAAGTTGAGACTTTCAAAGCTAGACTTGTTAAAGGTTTTAGTCATCAACCAGGTGTGGATAATGATGAAATCTTTTCTAGGGACTATGCTTAAGTCCATCCAGATCCTATTTGCCACTGCTACATACCATAACTGCGATATCTGGTGGTTGGGTGCCATGACTACTTTTCTAAATAATGATTTAGAAAAGAACGTCTATAAGAACACAGCCAAAGGGCTTCGCAAATAGTGGGAGCAGCGGAAACGTGTGCAAGTTGCTTTACAGGATAAAGCAGGCATCGCGGAGTTGGAACATCTGTTTTGATGTGGTAGTCAAAGAGTTTGACTTCATCAAACAGGTAGATAAACCTTGTATGTACAAAAGGGTAGTATGGAGTATGGTAATGATCCTCGTAGAGTACGTGGATGACATACTCTTGATAGGAAAGGAGTTTCCTATGCTACGATCTGTCGATCTCCTCTTATCACATAGATTCTCCATATAGGATCAAAGTGATACCTCCTAAATCCTAGGTTTTGGATCTATGAGATAGATCTAAATGGATGTTAGGATTCTCACTAGTAATAGTGAGATAGTATCAGTTGATCCTAGGGAGAATCACTCGAAAGGTTCCAGGGTGATAAGGACGACTGAATATCAGTCGCAGGCAATGTCTTTACCCTCAGTGAAGGAACGGTATGTTGGAAGAGTTCCAAGCTAGATACCGTGGCAAACTAGACGATAAAGGCTGGTAACATCGCTATTAAAGACACTACCAAAGAGGAAGTTTCGGTGTATATTGGTTCATAAGATGAACTAGGTTCCCACCATTGTGTGACAATGGAAGTGTGGCTTTGGCCAAGGAACCATGATCCCATCAGTGACCCAAACATATTCTGAGGCAGCATCACCTGATCATGGAGATAGTTGATCTCCAGGGTGATCGAGGTAAGGAGAGTAGACTTAGTGGACAACACAGCGGATCCACTCACGAAGGCCTTTTCCCAAAGAGAGACTTTTATGGGATGGTTGAGTATGTGATACTGCAACCACTGCTACAGATGGCCCTAGTGCAAGTGGGAGATTGTTAGTTATATGTATACCCTAGAGGCCATTACTTTTCATAGGATGTATATTGTAGTGGATGCTGGGACATATATAGGTAGGACTTTCTTGCTCGACATGATAGTACGCTATCCGGTTGCTCTTTATCTTAACATGTATACTTTCTGTCTCTCTGATTACATGTTGATAAATCCCTTAGGATGTGTACTCGACTTCAAGGACTGTGATGAAGATCATACTAGTGGGGCCTGGGTAGTCAATGAGTACATCCTTCACTGTTCCTAGTCGTGGGAATATCGAGACGGGGCATCGATATTCCAGAGTAGACTAGCGTATATCTTTTCGACCCATGTGATGGGCGATGGATGATCCCATATCCATTGGTGTTTGACATCGGAGATGGTATGCGGGTGCTCAGTGGAGACTGGGTACACTGAACGGACTTGCCGAGAACTCCCAGATGGTATTATACCTCACGTCATATGGCAGTTCTCTGGTGACACTGGTGCAGCTTAATCTGTAGACCCGAGATCGTCATAGAGTCTTGTGTGTCTCCCACTGTGCTTTGATTTCCACCCTACCACGGCTCTACTGAGTCATGCAAACAGGTGGTTTTTGGGTACAGTCCCGATTCACATGGAGGCAATGAGCGATAGGAGGGGATTCGTCTCTCCCGGTATTGGGGGTTGATGTTGTGCTATGCTCGACTGGCCATAACAGGAAATCCCTGGCCAGGGTTGCAGTGATATACTGGTAAGAGTTATCAGTAGTTTCACAAATGTTATGGACCTTACGTCGGCATGACTTATCGAGCTATTGGGGTCTGACGTTTACCACCCCTAGGCGAGATATGCAACATATCAGACGAACAGACCGGACTGTACGGTAAGTGTTACTGGTTGGATTCACAGGAGTGTGAGCGGGCTTGCTCGTAGATCTTTTGATCGCTCAATACCCGGGTGGCCGTTACGTTTAGCAGACCGCTTGCGGCTTGTGGGTGTTTGTTATGATCATCACCTGCTGCCGGCGTATTGACGAGTCTTTAGAGTCCTACACAGAGGTTTCCTGGCTCAAGCGAAACGAAATAGGAGCGCATATGAGATATGTGCGGGACCGAGAATAATGCGAGTATATGATACCGCATTCCATTCTCGCGATGAATGTATCGAATGGTTGTATGTGATATAACCTAGTTATCGAATCAAGGATTGATTCGATATGCCGATACATTGGATACTAGTCGGTTATATGCAACATGACCGGATCATTGAATCAAGTGTTGATTTAATGATTTAATGTATAATTATATATTTGATATATTACTTTGCATTAACTAGTATTGGTTCACTTTAAATGGATTTTCTCACTTGATGTGCACATTGTATATGTGATATATTTTTGTGTGCACTTGATTGTATCATATTTGATGATACATGCTAACTTGGTTAAGTGTATGATTAAACCATGGTTGTGTAATGGTTAGGGTTTTGATATTATTTATTTATTTGTTTGTTTATTTAATCATTTTTGGCAAAATAAAATGGTGGATTTATTTGTTCTTTGCTAAAAGCTTCTTGAAGCTTCAAAGCATCTTTGAAAAGTCTTCCATTTTGTTTTTACCACTAAAACTAACCATTCACCTAACCCTAGTTTATTCTCTACACTTTACCATGGTTACATTATGATAACCAACACATGATTATTCAATTAGAATTAATTCATTTTCCATTCTTTTCTTCTTCTTCTTCTTGATGAAGAAAGAAAAGCTTTCTTGAAATTTATCAAGTGTTGATTCCAAGTGAGAAACCCAAATCCAAAGAGAACCCACTTCCTATTTCTTCATCCTCTACCTCTTGCCAAGCATTATAGGGTGTTTTCTTCACAAGTTTCTTGACTTGGTGAAGTGGGAGCTTGATCTTGTGATGCCACGACGTAGATCATCTTCGGCATCGAAGTCGACGACCTAGCCCGCCCATTTCTCCAATGAAACCGATGCTAGAGTCCGGGATCCGATTTGGACAGCGGAGGGACATCATCACGAAGCCTAGGAGGTGGAGGACCGGATCTACAAAGGTTGTAGCCTCTTTCCTTTTAGATAAAGTTGTTTACTTGCATCGCATCGCCTATATATCTAGTTAACGATCCGTATTAGGGTTTCTCGGCACTTGTAAAATATTAATTGGCCATGTTTGATCACTTGTGAGACTTCATTAGTGTGCCTAGGAACCCTACAGGTTTTACACCGGATGATCGGGCCATTGTTAGAGCTGTCAGTTGAGAGAGGACTGTTGATGTACAGTATACCTCAGAGATTATGATGTCGCTTACCGTGCAGACAGATGAACCAGCTATTGCTGAGATTGACAGGATGTCGCTTCCGGATCTTATGAGCTGAGATCGCCGGAGCTTCCAGAAAGAGATGAGACAGATGATAGCTAGTCTACCCGATTTGAGAGACAAAGGTAATTCGTCCGATTTATGTTGAAGATCGCCGGAGCAGGCCCAGTTGAGTTGAAGATTTCAAGGGTGGAGAGTCTTACTCAGATCTAGAGCAGACCGATTTAGAGATGACCGCCAATGTATCGCCTTTCCTGGAGGATTGAGGCACTGTTCAGCGTACAGACGAAGGAGCCAGTTGTTGCTGCGAACGACGAGATATCGCCCCAGATGTTGGAGCTTATGCGGTTCGAGTTGTACTAAGAGATGATAGAAGGTGCTAGTCACCGAGGACGAATGACTAGGACATGTGGATTGTTCACCTACCCCGATGCGAGGTCATCAGATAGATTGATTCCAGCTAGAGACGACTTCACGCGGAGACGTTGAGAGTCGATAGAGACGATCGAATGTCAGGAACCTATTATTCCAAGTTTAAAGTATTCAGAAAGACATGCAGGCAATTCTATGGACCCTCTAGAAGAATGAAACCCTAACTCGACATAATGACCGTGTGAAAGCCTTTGAACCCTAGGGTTTGCGGCAGTTCCGCGGCGCCATTAGTGAGGCTTGGGTTTGCCTTTCTACGGCTGGACCACCGATGCTGTGGTATGTACTCGATACTATTAAACTGTACCCAAGATGTTGATCTCTTGAGGGGTTAGGAGGAACTGACCAGTCGATCAGATGGGTCGACATCATTCGGATATCATGTGATGGGACCCACTGCTTGGGAGACTCCAGATACGAGCATAGCCGTTGGAGCGCAGTCCATGCAGCCACGAAGAGACGAGTCCGAATCATTCAACGTTGGAGCCGAGAGAAGTGAAGAGTTCGCAAGAGATTTCGACGAGATGACGTCCCACTCCACTGACATCAGAGATGTGATACGTGTAAGTCGATGTACTACACCCCAATACTTGTGGGGAGGCGGAATTTTCAAAAACGAACTTGTTTAGTGAACAAACATCGACTTACCGCTTGAATCGAAGCTAAACGATAACTAACCAAACATATAGTTGTTCTAAACTACTATGCTTAGGGATTATACCTATCGAACCAAGTCCTTCGTCTTTACGATCACCTCGTCCTCCTCGGCCTTCTCTTTGTAGTAGACGATCCACCCGAGAGCAAAACTCCAAGCTTAGCCTCTAAACTTGAGGCAACTAACCTTCTTGGATTGCTAATCAAAGAAGATAGATGAGATAGAGTGAGGGTTATGGATTGTTTAGTCTAGCTAATCCTAGTTCTCAACACATGAGAGGTGAGGATTAGGGTTTGAAGAGGGAGAGCTTGAGGAGAGAGAAGGTGAGAATGATTATCATATGAGAATAGTAAGTTATCATAATATATATGAAACTTTATAATTCATCATCAAAAGAAAAAAAGTGATGAATAATCAAGTTTCATAAATATCTAATGGTGATTCATAACCATGACTCATTAATCATTTATTGTGCATTAATGATATGAATGAATCACCCTCATGACTCACTAAACCCATTTAATGCAAATGACACATAAACCTCCTTAGTCACCATCTTCTAGAAGCTTATCGCAAAATTACGAGAACGCCCCTCTGATCCGTGAAAATACGGAAAAACTTTAGACTATAAAAATCCAATAACCGGATACCAGTAACTGGCTTAAACCAAAGCCGACTGGTAAAAACTGTCCGAAAGTCGTATGCGCGTAAACGCACGTACGCGTCCGAACCCTTGTCGTAAAACCATACGACCTCTATATCGTTACGTCTGGAATAGGAAACTCTCTGTGTGGGACTCTAGAGACTCGACTACTACGCTGGCAGTGGGTTTAACCACAGAACGCAAGCGGCACTAGCTGTACGTAACGGTCCCCACGTAGTTGTCGATAAGAAGGCCGATGAGGAAGCCCATCCGAACTCCTACTGAGTCTGATGTGACAATCTCCATACAGTCCGGTCCGTTCGTCCAAGACTATCGCATATCGGGCCTAGGGGGCGGCAAGCGTCAGTCCCCTAATAGCGGTATAAGTCGTGTCAGAGGGAAGCCCATTACACCCTGAGAAACTACTGGAACCTACCAGCAAATCTCGCTTGCCCTGGCCAGGGACTTTGCGTAATGGCTCTCTGACACAGCGCGATATCAACTCCCAATACCGGGAGGGACGAATCCTGTCTAACCGCCACTGCCTCCAAGTGCTCGGGACTGCACCCAACTGCTACCTGTTTGCACGACTCCTTTGAGCCGTGGTAGGGTAGCAATCTAAGAACAGTGGGACACACTCGAGGCGAAGTAGCAGTGTCATGTCTGCGGACTACGCTGTACTCATGTCACCTGGGAACTGTTTACTGACGACTGGTATAAAACCAACCTACAGTTCCCTGTGAGTCCAGTCCGGTGTACCCGTAACCTAACGAGCACCTGTATACTATCTCCTGTACGACGTACTGACGGCTGTGGGACAGACCATCTCCCCAACTGGGATGAGAAGCGTACACACTAGTCTACTCCGGAGTATCGATGCTCTGTCTCGATAATCCAACGACTAGGGACGTGAATAAGGATGTGCTTGTAGACTACCCAGCCCCCACTAGTGTGACTGCCATCACAACGCTGGTAGTCAAGCAAGATCCTAAGAGCTCTATCAATACGTACACTCACATATTAAGATAGAAAAACCAAGTAGCATACTACCATGTTTAGCAAGACTGTTATATACATGTGAATATCCCAAGCTTCCATTAAGTAATATACAAACTAGTATGATACAGTAATGGCCTTCTAGGGCATAAACACTAACAATCTCCCACTTGCACTAGGGCCATGTACTGGCATTTCGAAGACCAATGATCTCGAGTAGCCTCTCGAACTGCGTCTGAGGTAGGGCCTTCGTGAATGGATCAGCAATGTTCTCTTCTGAAGCAACTCTCCGAACCTCGATCTCCTGACGATCAATGATCTCCCTGATCAGGTGATACCGCCTCAAGATGTGTCTGGACTTCTGATGGGACCTTGGTTCCTTCGCTAAAGCTATAGCTCCGTTGTTGTCGCAATACAGAGGTATTGGATGAACTATGGTAGGAACCACCTGAAGTTCTGTTAGGAACTTCTTCATCCAGACTGCTTCTTTTGCGGCATCGCAAGCAGCTATATACTCCGCTTCCATCGTCGAGTCAGCAATGGTGTCCTGCTTGGAGCTCTTCCAGCACACCGCCCCTCCATTGAGGGTAAAGACATAACCCGACATGGACTTGGAATCGTCCTTATCACTCTGGAAGCCGGAATCAGCAAAGGCCTCCAACCTGAGGTCTTTTCCGCCCTAAACCAAAAACATCTCCTTAGTCCTTCTCAGGTACTTGAGAATGTTCTTTACTGCTATCCAGTGCTTCTCCCCTGGGTCTGACTGATACCGGCATACCACGCTCAGTGCGTAAGCTACATCTGGTCTGGTACACAACATCGCATACATTATAGAGCCTACCGCAGAAGCGTAGGGTATAATAGACATGCGTTCCCTTTCCAAATCAGTCTTGGGAGACATCTCTTTGGAGAGGGTGATTCCATGACAAGCCGGTAGATTACCGCGCTTAGAATCTTCCATACTGAATCTTTTCAGTACAGTGTCGATATACCTGGACTGCGAAAGTCCCAACATCCTCTTGGATCTATCACGATAGATCCGGATCCCCAGAATGTAAGAGGCATCACCCAGGTCTTTCATAGAGAACCTGTGTGACAAGAATCCTTTGACAGATTGTAGCATAGGAATGTCATTTCCTATCAATAGAATGTCATCCACATACAAGACGAGGAATACGACACTTCTGGCTACAACTTTACTATATATGCACGGTTCATCTGGATTTTTGATAAAGTCATATTCTTTGACTGTCTCATCAAAACAGATGTTCCAACTCCGCGATGTCTGCTTTAGTCCATAAATGGACTTAAGCAGCTTGCATACTTTCCCGCTGCTCCCACTCTGATTGAAACCCTCTGGCTGATCCATATAGACGCTCTCTTCTAAATTTCCATTCAGAAAAGCCGTCTTTACGTCCATCTGCCAGATTTCATAATCATGGAAGGCAGCAATAGCAAGAAGGACCCGAATGGATTTGAGCATAGCCACTGGAGAAAAAGTTTCGTCATAGTCCAAACCAGGTCTTTGACGAAAACCCTTTGCAACAAGTCTAGCCTTATAGGTTTCCACCTGTCCATCTACACCAATCTTTTTCTTGAAGATCCATTTGCATCCTATGGGTTTTACCCCATCTGGAGCAAAGTCCAAAGTCCATACTTTGTTGGTGTACATGGACTCCATTTCGGTCCGCATTGCATCTAGCCATCGTACCGAGTCGCCGCTTTGGATGGCCTGCTGGAAGTCAGTAGGTTCATCATCATCTATGATGCAATCCTCTCTATCCCCATCTATGAGAAAACCGTAGTATCTCTCAGGCGGATGAGACGGCCTACTACTCCTGCGGAGGGGTGCGGGAATGTTCTGTTCTTCTTGAACCTCTGGTTCTACCAAACTTTCAGTAGCAGCTTGTGGTTCTGGAATTTCTTCCAGTTCTACTGCGCTCCCACTCTTCTGATTTTCTAAAAATTCAGTTTCTAAGAAGTGGGCATGACGAGAAACAAAAACCTTTTGTTCTTCTGCGTAATAGAAATAATATCCCTTGGAGTTCTTTGGATATCCCACAAGCTTACACTGTACTGAGCGTGCCTCGAGCTTGTCCGAATGCTGCTTTTTTACAAAAGCTGGACACCCCCATGTCCTAAAATGTTTTAGACAGGGTTTCTTCCCACTCCACATCTGATATGGTGTGGTAGGCACAGTCTTGGTTGGAACCCGGTTCAAAAGATATGCCGCTGATTCTAGCGCATAACCCCAGAAAGATCGCGGTAACTCAGCATTACTCATCATGGATCGTACCATATCTAATAGGGTTCGATTCCGTCTCTCCGATATACCGTTGTGCTGTGGAGTGTATGGAGGAGTAAGCTGAGAGAGAATTCCTTTCTCTTTTAGGTAACCTAGGAACTCGGCACTTAAGTATTCTCCACCTCGATCAGATCTCAGTGTCTTAATACTTTTGCCTGTTTAGTTTCCGCTTCACTCTTGTATTCCAGGAATTTCTCAAAGGCCTCGGATTTATGCTTCATCAAGAAGATATGTCCAAACCTAGAGAAATCATCTGTAAAAGTAATGAAGTAGGAATAACCACCTCTCGCATGTGTAGACATTGTACCACATACATCGCTGTGTATGAGTCCTAAGAGCTCGCTCGCTCTTACTCCTTGTCCAGTGAATGGAGTCTTTGTCATCTTTCCTTTGAGACAAGATTGACAAGTGTCATAAGATTGATATTCGAACGAGTCCAAATATCCTTCTCTATGCAACTTAGTCAACCTTCTCTCATTGATGTTACCCAGTCTACAATGCCATAAGAAAGTTTTATTTAAATCTGGAGACTTTCTTTTTAGTGTGTTCTGGACATTGAAAATTTGGAGTTGGTTTAAAACATATATACCGTTATTTAGTGTACCTGACCCAATCAAACCATGATTAAGGTGGATGTTGACAACATCTCTTACAAACGTGAAATCATAACCTTTATTTGATAACAAGGAAACTGATATGATATTACACGTTAAGCTTGGTACAAAATAACAGTTATGTAAAACCAAAATGTGTCCACTCGTCAATCCTAGGTGATAATCCCCGACGGACGCAGCTCCCACGCTAGCTCCGTTAGCAACCTTTAGGGTCATATCACCTTCCTTTAGCACTCTACGGTTTCTCAGTGCCTGCAATGAATTGCAAATATGAGATCCTAATCCGGTATCTAATACCAGGAAGTAGAGTTGATCGACAGACAATTCTCAATTACAAACACACCTGAAGTCGAAGCCACAGCTTGCTTCGGTTCCTGGTTCTTGGCGTTCCACGCCTTGCAATCCTTCTTCCAGTGCCCTTTCCTGTGACAATAGAAGCACTCATCCTGGCCAACTACCGGTGCTACAAACTTTTTCTTTCCCTTCCCTCCCACCTTACTAACACCTCCTCTAGGTCTGGGTGCGGCCTTCTTCTTCCTTCCTTTGGCCTTTGCCTTGGACCCGGAAGAAGAGGTACCGCCAACAAACATAGCGGGTGTTTCCCTTGTATTCTTCAAGGTGCCCTCTGCACTCCTTAACACGTTCAGGAGTTCCGGAAGTTCAACTTCTTTTCTTTGAATGTTGAAGTTCAGGATAAACTGGGCGTAGGTGTGAGGAAGGGACTGGAGAATAAGGTCTGTATAGAGCTCATTATCCAAAGTCGTCCCAAGGTCTGCGAGCTCTTCAATGTAGCCGATCATCTTTAGGACATGTTCTCCTACCGATGACCCGACAGCCAACCTCGCTCGAAACAAGTTCTTAGAGGTCTCGTATCTTTCTATACGAGATTGCTCTCCATAAAGTTCCTTTGTATGGAGAAATATGCCATCAAGGTCCAAATCCTCGTGCCTCCTCTGATGTTCATTGTTCATCGAGGCAAGCACGATGCACTTGGCTTTCGCGCAATCTAAATCCCAGGTTTTGCGGATTTCCTTATCCGCATTGCTGCATTTGGGACCAGGGACAGCATGTGCCGTAGCGGTGAGGACGTACCCCAATTTGTCATAGGTCAAAGCCATTTTGACATTCCGCAGCCAATCTTTATAGTTTGGCCCTGTCAGAATATTTTTCTCTAAAAGTAACTTAAGTCCAGTCATTTTCAGGGTCGCTGAAATTAGGAGAGAGAGAAGAAAACTCTTTAGCATGATGCTCTTGCAAGTTTAGAGTGGTTTTTAGTTTATCTAAACTGGATGGCTCCCACTGTTTCTCGAATCCTTCCTCAAACCATAAAAGAAGAATTAGCCAGGACTATTCTCACCGTACAATACTTGCTTAACCGTTCAGCCAGGCTGGTGTCGGTACTTCGAGGGAGGTTTTCCAACGCTTTCGCGAAGTTCCTTAATTCAATAACCTCTTTTCTATGGGGGCGTAACCCCGCTGACACTTTTCTGGACACCTACTAGGTTTATAGCATTGATCGTTAAGTGACGAATATCCTGATAAGTAGCATATACTCACAGTAGGATCGGGATCCAAATATCATCGTCTGATAATGATGTAGGAATGCTACCAACATTCATCAAACTCAAAATGGTATGCATCTCTTTGCAAATTTCAGTTTCTTTAGAAATTCCCGATATAGATTTTTGCCCCATGTTCTTATGATCTTGACTAAGGGCCAACAAATCATAAGTCACATGTCAAGTTCTGCCCATCATTATCCTGTTGATTTGAACCCATCCGTATACTCTTGACTAAGGGCCAAACAAAGTAATACGAGTGTCCCAAACCAACTCATCTATCTATGCAACAAATGAATACCCCAGCAGCTACCAATCACTATGTCTTGACTAAGGGCCAAACAAACATAGCTTGAATACTACTGACCATTCATAAGAAATGACGGAGGGCTACGACTGGTTTTGGCGAAACCGTGAACGTAGTGAACTTGATATAACCGAAGGAACCTGATAGCTTTTAAAAGGAGTGGTTAAAGCTCCGCATTTAAAAATATCTGTTTTTAAAATTAACCGAGTGGTTTCTTTTAAATTGTTCCAACGATTAAAACTTTGGTTTATTTTTCTTTGCATTATAGATAATGCGTCCCATCATTAACCTATCATTGCAGAAAACAACGAAAATATGACGTCCTCTTATGCCATCTGCATTCACCACTGGGTCCCGTCATCACCCGTTAGGTTACTTAACTAACGACAGAGCGGGGACTGGGCTAACGCGGGTGTAAAACATAAGTGACGTCTAAAATAGCTACAATATCTATAGATATTTTACATTCGTCTGACGCAATGATAAACATTCCAGAACACAGATAAACTTTATTGGATTTGCAAGCAATCTGTATTTCTTTTGAGCCTGCAAGAAAAGACAGATTACACAGTTGTGATGAATAGCCGTTACCCCACCTAAGATCCCTACGGGTACGGCAAACTACCCGCCCGGCAGTTTGTGTACCCCACCTTGGATCTGTCCTAGGAGCAAAAACAGTAAAATGAAATAATACAACGGTGGCTACAACCGCAACCTGGATGTGCCCCGCAAAATAATATTACAACAAATTACATTTACATCAAATGAATTAAATGATAACCCATCACATAACCCCGGCTATACATCACAACAGTCCAACACAGTTTATATGCACAAACAGATAAAATCCATTTCAGAAATGTGCAACCCCCTGCCAACTGACATACTAGCAGTTAGGGGAGGTTTACGAACACATTATACAATCACAGATATAATCCAATATGCAAATACTGTACAATTTCGATCGATTAAACACCATTAATATTGCACCAATACTGCTCTGTAAAACTGAAACCTGAGCAAATATTAAATATTCCAGAAAATCCCAAATATCACAGAGAAGCAACACAGGAAATTTGGGTTCCTGACTCGGCAACTCGGCGGCGGAAGTGCGGCGGATCGGTGGGATCCGCCGCGGTTCCGCGGCCGCGTTGCCGATTCAGGAGTCCAAATTTCTTGGGTGTTCTTCTGGTGTCTTTTTAAGCTTTCTGAACTTCCCTGAAAAATTTTTAGACTTCATTTAAATTTCGACAGAAACTTGACAGTTCGGGGTTTTCCGGTTTCGTTTTTTCCGTTCGAAATTCGTACAAATTTGCAATTAAGTTATTTATTGTTTAGCGAGGCTCTGATACCACTGTAAGTCGATGTACTACACCCCAATACTTGTGGGGAGGCGGAATTTTCAAAAACGAACTTGTTTAGTGAACAAACATCGACTAACCGCTTGAATCGAAGCTAAACAATAACTAACCAAACATATAGTTGTTCTAAACTACTATGCTTAGGGATTATACCTATCGAACCAAGTCCTTCATCTTTACGATCACCTCATCCTCCTCGGCCTTCTCTTTGTAGTAGACGATCCACCCGAGAGCAAAACTCCAAGCTTAGCCTCTAAACTTGAGGCAACTAACCTTCTTGGATTGCTAATCAAAGAAGATAGATGAGATAGAGTGAGGGTTATGGATTGTTTAGTCTAGCTAATCCTAGTTCTCAACACATGAGAGGTGAGGATTAGGGTTTGAAGTGGGAGAGCTTGAGGAGAGAGAAGGTGAGAATGATTATCATATGAGAATAGTAAGTTATCATAATATATATGAAACTTTATAATTCATCAACAAAAGAAAAACAAGTGATGAATAATCAAGTTTCATAAATATCTAATGGTGATTCATAACAATGACTCATTAATCATTTATTGTGCATTAATGATATGAATGAATCACCCTCATGACTCACTAAACCCATTTAATGCAAATGACACCTAAACCTCCTTAGCCACCATCTTCTAGAAGCTTCTCGCAAAATTACGAGAACGCCCCTCTGATCCGTGAAAATACGGAAAAACTTTAGAGTATAAAAATCCAATAACCGGATACCAGTAACTGGCTTAAACCAAAGACGACTGGTAAAAACTGTCCGAAAGTCGTACGCGTGTAAACGCACGTACGCGTCCGAACTCTTGTCGTAAAACCATACGACCTCTATATCGTTTCGCCTGGAATAGGAAACTCTCTGTGTGGGACTCTAGAGACTCGACTACTACGCTGGCAGTGGGTTTAACCACAGACCGTAAGCGGCACTAGCTGTACGTAACGGTCCCCAGGTAGTTGTCGATAAGAAGGCCGATGAGGAAACCCATCCGAACTCCTACTGAGTCTGATGTGACAATCTCCATACAGTCCGGTCCGTTCGTCCAAGACTATCGCATATCGGGCCTAGGGGGCGGCAAGCGCCAGTCCCCTAATAGCGGTATAAGTCGTGTCGGAGGGAAGCCCATTACACCCTGAGAAACTACTGGAACCTACCAGCAAATCTCGCTTGCCCTGGCCAGGGACTTTGCGTAATGGCTCTCTGACACAGCGCGATATCAACTCCCAATACCGGGAGGGACGAATCCTGTCTAACCGCCACTGCCTCCAAGTGCTCGGGACTGCACCCAACTGCTACCTGTTTGCACGACTCCTTTGAGCCGTGGTAGGGTAGCAATCTAAGAACAGTGGGACACACTCGAGGCGAAGTAGCAGTGTCAAGTCTGCGGACTACGCTGTACTCATGTCACCTGGGAACTCTTTACTGACGACTGGTATAAAACCAACCAACAGTTCCCTGTGAGTCCAGTCCGGTGTACCCGTAACCTAACGAGCACCTGTATACTATCTCCCGTACGACGTACTGACAGCTGTGGGACAGACCATCTCCCCAACTGGGATGAGAAGCGTACACACTAGTCTACTCCGGAGTATCGATGCTCTGTCTCGATAATCCAACGACTAGGGACGTGAATAAGGATGTGCTTGTAGACTACCCAGCCCCCACTAGTGTGACTGCCATCACAACGCTGGTAGTCAAGCAAGATCCTAAGAGCTCTATCAATACGTACACTCACATATTAAGATAGAAAAACCAAGTAGCATACTACCATGTTTAGCAAGACTGTTATATACATGTGAATATCCCAAACTTCCATTAAGTAATATACAAACTAGTATGATACAGTAATGGCCTTCTAGGGCATAAACACTAACAATACGCACGCAGAGGCATTGTATATGGATACATTTGCCGGAAAGAGGCGCGATGAGTATGCAGCCGTTCCGGAACAAGAATTTGCTTTAGTAAAGGAAGATGACTTCCGGGCAATTCGGCAGGAATGAGATTAGAGAGAGTCCTCGACCGGACCTTTCTGGAATACTATACGAGAAGACATAGACCCAGGAATGGTCATATTGCGCACACCCAGCAGGCCAAGTTCGGCATCGTCGATGAGATAGTTGACCAGGTTCGGATAAAGGACCTTACCCAAATGCGTTGAGAGTTGATCGAGGATGGACGAGTGTTGAGTATTCCTCCGATGGTTGGGACGCGTTCTCGAGGACCTGTTCGGCCAAACATCTTCTACAGAGTGATGAAACTACAGAGTACGCGATTTCGAGTCCGTGCGAGAGACTTCGGATTGACCGTGGCCGAGAACAGTGCAGTGCGTAGATAGCATGGCGTGACGTCATAGTGGGCGACGATAAAGATAAGTGGAACCAGAGGTTTGAGCGAGACGCTGACGAGCTGTCATTACTTTCCATCGAGAATAGAGACCTGATATACTTAATAGAGGCATTGGGATATGGACAATTTCCGAGAAAATGTTGTGCTGAGTACACAGATGTCTATTGAGCGAGAAAAGATTATGCAAGAGTACCAGCCTCCGTACAGTTCGGCATAGGCAAGATCGGAAGAGACCCTGAGCAGGATTCCTTCCAGGACACAGCTGCAATGATAGTTGCACCAGGATCAGATGTGTGATGTGCATTCAGAAAGCCAGAGGCCGACGCCAGTGAGATGCTGCTTTACGAGTGGTCGTGATGATTGACCGAGAGATGACCAGAGAAGTGCCAGAACGGAATCATCCCCGTTAGCACACTTGACTGGGCCGATGAGCCGATGGATTGCGAGATTGGTAAATCGACAGAGAAGATAAGGACCTAGAGACAGAGGACGCCAGACCGTGAGCAAGAGGCAAGTAGATATCTTGCGCTGCTAGCATTGGATGCACCAACACCTTCTCGATTTTGAAGGAGGGACTACCGACGACGGTATTTATGATTTGTGATTTTGTGATTCGATTATCACGTATCCGTCATCTTGGATTTCGGTATTTTGGGCGTTCTGTCTGCATGATCTAGTCTTTATGATTGAGTTTTATGACATTTGTTTTCATGCACCATGGTAGCACTTACAGAGTATTTACGATTTCCGCACAGTTGTTGCACTTGATATCGTTTTCATGCCTTGATTTCTCGTGTTCATGATTTTATGGGTTTCACACAGTTGAGTTGATTTTTTGCGTACATACGCACACGATTTGGTTTCTGCACTCGGTATAATTCACACCTGCTTGCAGTACAGTGATTCGCTTTTTGTGCACTTAGTTGCACTGGACTTCGATTTCGATTGTGATGTTCGATATTTATTTTGTGCACCTTGTGCACCCGATTGGATTTTGCGCATGTTCGGTGCTTGATGGTGGATTTCATGATTTCGTGCATGATAAATGCACCTGATTTGGATTTTCGCGCATGTTGGGCGCATGTTATGAGATGTGATTTGGTGCACACCAGATGCACTAAATCGAGAATTTTCGTGCATGTCAGATGCACCTGATTTTGCTGTCAGGCACACACCTTGCCTATGACCGATGTTGTGTGCACACCCATTGCACCTTGATGTCGTTTTGTGCACCTGCTTGGCACATGTATAGATTTTGATTTCCGTGCGCACCAGACACACGTGGTATTCATATGCATATTTTGGGATTGATTTCTTATGGAGCAGTACATTTTTATGATATTGCGATTTGATTTCGTACTGAGCAGGACTAGTCAGATGACAGTACCTGAGTGTGTTTTGCATGCATTGATTGATTTCAAAGGGATTCCAAAAAGCGAGCTATAGTCTCAGTAATTTACCTACGTATCTGATATGACACGAAACGTTTGAAACAGGGAACCTTTCTAACTTGTTTTAAAAGAGGCGGAACGTGCATATTAAACAAAGGATATATACGTATATGGCTATTTTCTTATAGAGACGTCCGCCACTGTGCAGTGTTATGCGCATTGCACGTCAACTTTAAAGAATTTGGCATGCATTTTCTTCAGATATTTACATGTACAGATTTGATATTTACATGTATAGTTCCGATTTATGGCATATCAGTTTTGGTTTGGATTTCGCATTCGTGTTCTCACCTCGACTCCGATGATTGCGGGATACTTGACGGAGTTTTGATATCTAATTATCTGCTCGTTACTCATGCGCATGTATTGCGCTACGGTGTGTTTTATGTATCGATTATTTCGGAGTCCCGTTGACTTGGACATTTTATTGAAATGTTTTCGAATTTGGTGGTTTAAATTTAAAATTCGGGGACCGAATTTCTTTAAGGGGGAAGACTGTAACATTTCAAAAAAATAAAATATTATTTTTGGGAATTTTCATAATGTAATATTAATTTTTAATGAATAATTTAATATTTCGGTATAATTAAATACCGATAAATGGGGAAAATTCTGGAAAAAATTATGGAAATTCTAAAATAGGTTATTTTGTGGAATTATGCCATTTTTTTTTGTTTTTATGGTTAAGTATATGTTATTTTAGTGTTAATCGCGATTAAAAATCGCTAATTGGATTTTTGGCATTTTGTGCAAAAATGTGCACATAACATTTTTCTACACTGGTCACACTTGTTTCATGTTCTGGACTCATGGTAGCCTAGGGTTAACCATGTCTATTTGGGCTTGATGGTTTAAACCATTTGGTTAAATTAAGTGGGTTAATTAAGGGTTTAGCTTTGTTAAGTATTGGATTAAGTGGGGGTTGACTTGTGGCTAGAGAGAGAGAGCCATGATGGTGGTCATGCTAGCTTTCATTAAGAGAGAGAGGGAGGTGGCTCCTAGGTAATGTCACAATCACCATTCACTTCAAAACTTTTTGCCTCTCACATCTTTCCCTCTCACTCACTCACACTCACATCTCTCACACCACACCATCATATACTTCAACAACACCCCAACACTTCAGCTCAGTAGTAGCATCATCATACATCTGCAGCCACAGCAAAAACATCTTTTAAAACAACACCACACCCTCATCAGCACAACTTCAGCCCCATTTCTTATCTACATCAGCTGCAACAGCAGCAAGAAACAGCCCTAGCACCCTAGCACAACAACACCATACCACAACATCACACAAACACCCCAAAGAAACAACAACCTCAGCCCAAAACAAAGGCAACAGCAACAGCAATAAAATACTACAGCAGTTTCAGCCCAAACCAGCAACTGCATCAGCTGCAAAAGCAACACCAGCAACTGTAGCAACAGTCCTTCCTACTTCTTCTCCTACATCCTAGGACTTCCTTGAGGTATAATCTTGCAACCCAACTCCTTTCTTGCTTGATTATGGTCGTAAAACTGCAATTTAGTGTTTATATTGTAAGATTAGTGCTAGTTTAGGAAAATTTGAGCGAGATTTGGCCAAGTGTTGGTTTTTAATGTTAGTACAACCTTATTAGGTGTATTTGAGACCAGTTAACCCAAGATTGTTCCAGATTTCACCTAAATACCAGATTTATTCGACTTGGTGTAATTTAGCGATTTTGTCGACTTTGTGGCCTTTCTGGAAACAACTATCAACCGGGACCTCCTAAAATAATTTTGACTTGGCAGTGAGATATGCAGGCAGATAGAAACCAACACCCAAAACCCTAGCCCCCAACTCATTTCCATGGCCGCAGATTTAATCCCCCTGGCCGCAATTTGCGGCCGGAGCATGGGTTCTGGGCTCCGTATTTGTTCTGTGGTTTTTTTGTAGGTTGCTAGGCACGCGCACAAGGGTCTACGAGGCATCAACCATGCCCGATTTAAAATTTAGCCGTGCCGAACAACCCGAATACGGAACTTTAAACTAGAGATTAGGTGAAAACAAGCATGCTAAACATTTTAACACTATGTGAGAGGGATTACAACCTTTGTAGATCCGGTCTTTCACTTCATATGCTCCGTGTTGTGGTCCCTTCGCTGCGATCATCGGGATCCGGACTCTCGAGAGGTTCCATGAAGAGAAAGACGCAACCTTTGCTTCCGATCTTCGATACTAAGATGATCTACCTTGAAGTTTCTTTAACACAAGCTAACACTCATGAAATGATGTGAACACCATCATCTAAATGGCAAGTGAAGATGAGGATGATGAAGTAGGATTTTTGCTCTCTTTATTTATCTTTTTCTCACAATTATTCATCACTTGGAAAAATCAAGAAAGCTTTTTTCCATGAAAGAATGAAGGAAGAAGATGAACAATATTTGTTGAATCCATTTGTGATGAATAGGAAAAGGAGATAATGATCAATTATGCAACCATGGTTCACTTAACCATTGTAGAGAATTAACCAAGGGTTAGGGTTTTGGGTTGAGTTAAGAATGAGTCATAAGTAAATATCTTTTCCATGACAAAACAAAAACCTTCTAGAATCATCTAGAAACCATTAACCCAAATCAAACCCTAATCTTGATTAATCTTTACTAAACATGTTGCATTAGTTATCATATCATGTTACAATATTATATATCACATATATAATATTTATTGTAACCAAAAAAAATAATACAATTAACATATATCAATTTATTACCCGAGTGAGAAAAAGAATCTTTTAGTGAGCAAATATTAGTTAATGTAATTTAATATATCAAATATATTATTATACATTAAATTATCGAATCAACACTTGATCCGACAATCCGGCTATATCGCATATAACCGACTAATATTTATCCGTACCGATTCATCGAATCAACACTTGATCCGATGACCCGGCTGATATCAAATATCGCGAGAATATAATACGGTATCACATATCGCATTATCCTCGGTCCCGCACATATCACATATGTGCTCCTACTCCGTTTTGCCCGAGTCAAGAAACCTCTGTGTAGGACTCTAAAGAATCGTCAATACGCCGGCAGTAGGTGATGATCATATCAATCACCCACAAGCTGCAAGCGGTCAGCTAAACGTAACAGCTACCCAGGTATTTAGCGCTCAGAAGATCAACAAGCAAGCCTGTAGATTCTCCCGTGAATCCAAACAGTAACACTCCAGTACAGTCCGGTCTCGTCGTCTGATATGTTGCATATCTCGCCTAGGGGTGGTAAACGTCAGACTCCAGTAGCTCGATAAGTCGTGTCGATATGAGGTCTATAACAGTTCGAGAAACTACTGATAACACTTACCAGTAAATCTCAGCAACCCTGGCCAGGGATTTCCGGTTATAGCCAATCGAACACAGCACAACATCAACTCCCTATACCGGGAGAGACGAATCCCCTCATATCGCTCATTGCCTCCATGTGATTCGGGACTGTACCCAAAAGCCACCTTTTTGCACGCCCTCTTGGACGTGGTATGATGGAAATCAAAGCACAGTGGGAACCACACAAGACTCTATGACGATCTCGGGTCAACAGACTACTCTGTACCAGTGTCACCGGAGAACTGCCATCTGACGTATGGTATAATACCATCTGGGAGTTCTCGGCGAGTCCGTCCAGTGTACCCAGTCTCCACTGAGCACCCGTACACCATCCTTGATGTCAAACACCGATGGATATGGGATCATCCATCGCCCATCATATGGGTCAAGATGCGTATACACTAGTCTACTCTGGTGCATCGATGCCCTGTCTCGATACACCCTCGACTAGGAACAATTATAGGATGTACTCGTCGACTACCGTGGCCCCACTAGTATGATCTCATCATAATTCCAGTAGTCGAGTACATATCCTAAGGGCTTTATCAACATGTAATATAGAGACAATCAGAGTACATGTTAAGATAAAGTACAACCAGATAGCATACTATCATGTCGAGCAAGAAAGTCCTCCCTATATATGTCCTAGCATCCACTACAATATACATCGTATGTACAGTAATGGACTCTAGGGCATACATATAACTAACAATCTCCCACTTGCACTAGGGCCATCTGTTATGG
Source organism: Agapanthus africanus (assembly GCA_030015575.1). NCBI lineage: Eukaryota > Viridiplantae > Streptophyta > Magnoliopsida > Asparagales > Amaryllidaceae > Agapanthus > Agapanthus africanus. The sequence goes on from JASDDO010000012.1 coordinate 362,252,332, forward strand.
TATCGCTTACCCAACAATTAGCTGCGGTTGAAGTATCTCATACTCAACCATCCCATAAAAGTCTCTACTGGGAAAAAAGGCCTTTGTGAGTGGATCCGCGTTGTTGTCCTCTGTGTCTACTCTCCTAACCTCGATCTCCCTGGAGATCAACCATCTCCATGATCAGGTGATACTGCTTAAGAATTATATCTGGATTTCTGATGGGACAGTAGTTCCTTGGCTAAAGCCACAACTCCATTGTCACACAATGGTAGGAACGAAGTTCATCTCATGAACTTATATATATCCAGACTGCCTCTTTGGTAGCATCCTTGGTAACGATGTATCTTGCCTTTAATCGTCTAGTAAGTCACGGTATCTAGCTTGGAACTCTTCCAACATACCGTCCCTTCACTGAGGGTATAGACAATGCCTGCGACTGACATTCAGTCGTCCTTATCACCCTGGAACCTTTCCAGTGATTCTCCCCAGGATCGATTGATACCATCTCACTACAACTAGTGAGTGTCCTAACATCCAATTAGATCTATCTCATAGATCCAAAACCCAGGATTTAGGAGGTATCACTTTGATCTATATGGAGAATCCTTGTGATAAGCGGAGATTGACCGAGCGTAGCATAGGAAACTCCTTCCCTATCAAGAGTATGTCATCCACGTACTCTATGAGGATCATCACCATACTCTCTACTACCTTTTCGTATATACAAGGTTCATCTACCATTTTGATGAAGTCAAACTCTTTGACCACCACATCAAAACAGATGTTCTAACTCCGCGATGCCTGCTTTATAATATGAAGCATCTTGCTCACGTTTCCGCTGCTCCCACTGTCTACGAAGCCCTCTGGCTGTGTACTTATAGACGCTCTTTTCTAAAACATCATTTAGAAAAGCAGTCATGACACCCAACCACCAGATATCGTAGTCATGGTATGTAGCCGTGGCAAATAGGATATGGATGGACTTAAGCATAAATCCTTAGAAAAGGTTTCAACATAATCCATACCTGGTCTATGATGAAAACCTTTAACAAGTCTAGCTTTGAAAGTCTCAACTTTTCCATGTACACCAAGTAATCTTCTCAAGATATACTTGCTCCTGATGGGGATTTAACCCTTCAGTTAAAGCAACCAAAGTCCATACTTTGTTGGTGTATAAGGATTCCATCTCAGATCGATAAGCATCCAGCCATTCTTACAGAGTCCCACTCCTGATGGCCAGCTCGAAACTAGTTGGGTCATCATCTCATGATGCAATCCTTGCTCCCACTGTCATAGAGAAACCGAAGTATCTCTCAGGTGGGTGAGGAACCCTACTAGATCGGCGGAGAGGCTGAGGTTCGTTGGAAACTATTGAATCCTTTGGTTCTACCAAATCATCAGCTGTATTTTGTATAGCTGGAACCTTTCCAATTCTACATAACAGACCTTGCCTCGAGCTTGTCCGGATTTTGCTTTTAGACATAGTCCGAACAACCCCAAATATTAACAAACTTAAGATATGGGCTCTTCCCTTTCCATATCACATATGAAGTGGTAGGCAGCTGATTTGATTTGAACCCTATTCAATAGGTATGCAGCTTCTCAAGTGCATAACTCCCAAAAGGAAATAGGAAACTTAGTAGTACTCATCATAGAGCACACCATATCACATAGGGTGCTATTGCTCCGCCCCGATATACCATCGTGCTATGGTGTATACGGAGGAGTAATGCTGAGAGAGAATCTCATTCTCCTTTAGAATCGTCCAGGAATTCCGTGCTCAAGTATTCTCCTCCTTGATCTCATCAAAGGACATAATACTTATAACCGTATTTTGGTTCTCTACTTCTAACTTATATTCCGTGAATATCTCAAAAGGTTCGGACTTGTGTTGCAGGAGGAACATATGTCTGAATCTTGAGAGATCATCAGAGAATGTAATGAAGTACAAAGAACCGGTCTTGGCTTATATAGACAGGGGACTTTCATACATCAGCATGTATCAATCCCAAGAGTTCATTAACTCTTTCTCTGTTTCCAATAAACAGAGCTGTGGTCATCTTATCTTTGTGACATGACCGGCAAGTTTCACAAGATGTAAATTCAAACTAATTTAAATATGCATATATATGTAACTTAGCTAGTCGGGTCGCATTGATATGACCTAGTCTACAATACCTCAAGAAGGATTCGTTCATTTCTGAACTCTTCCTCTTGTGTGTGTTCCGTATACTAAGAACTGTAGTTTGATTTAGAACGTCAATGCTTTTAGATAACATGCCTGAACCGATCAACTCTTGATATAGGAAATGTTCAAAACATTATTCAACAATACAAAATTATATCACTTCTTTACTAATAAAGAAACTTATATGATTTTGTATATCAGGTTCGGTATCTAATAACATTCGTTCAGAATCAATGTATTCAGGTAATACAGGGTGATAGTGACCAACAGACTTGGCTGCAACACTTGCACCGTTTTCTGTCTCATGAAACTAATCACCCGTTCTCAGTTCTCTACCTTTCTGTAGCCCATGTAACAGATTATATATGCGGGATCCTGATCTGGTATCACATACCCAGGACGTAAAGGATACTGAGAAACGGTTCTTTGTAATGAACACACCCGAAGATGATGCATCATCATGCACTTTCTTCGTTTGGGCGGCATGGGAAATCTGGTATTCCCCAATTTCCTGCTCTATCTTATAACAATTATAAGTTGGAGCGGGACCAACGTTCCCCAGCTCAGTATAACAAGCGGGTTCGGTCAATATATCCGTTTTATTATCTTGATTAAGGCGTGATATAGTCGCTATTTGGAGAGAGAGAGAAGAAAACACTCAGCGTATGCTCTTGCAAGATTATATTGGTTATATAATATATCTAATCAGGATGTCTCCCACTGTTTTAGTCAAATATTCCTTCAAACCCTAAAAGGAAAGACTAGCCGGGATTAATTACACGCTACAAGTTCGCCAATCTTTCAGCCAGGCCAGTGTCGGTACTTTGAGGGAGGTCCCCCGTGCTTTCGGACGAACCTAATTAAAGTAACCTCGTTTTCCCAGAGGCGTAACCCCGTTAACACCTTTCTAAACACCTACTTGATCGGCTAATTGTAATGTGTAAAACTCTCCAGGAGTAACTCTTACTCGCAGCGGGTATCGGGATCCAACTATCTTATAGAAGGTATGCAATCTCATTGCAAATTTCAACACTTGAAATTCCCAATAATATTTTACCCCTAGTACTTATGACCTTAACTAAGGTCAACATATCATAAGCACTAGTCAAGTTCTACCCATCATTTCATGATTAATCAGACCCACCCTACATGACCCTCAACTATGGTCGACATAATCACATGAATGTCCTAACTAATCGCATCATATGCTGTGTAGGAAGACATCACTTAGCTACCGTACACTACACCTCAACTAAAGTCGACATACGCAGCACGAATACTAAGTACTCTACTTCCTAAAATGACGGAGGGCTACGCTAGGTTTTTAAGAAAACCCTTTGCGTAATGAACTTGATATCGTTGTAGAATCGAGTGATTTTAAATGGAGTGTTTTTTAGGCTTTTCTAGTTTTGCTAAAGGGGTCACTCCCGGTGAAGGGATCGTCGGCCCTTTCCTCATCGAATAAGGTGCGGGATATATCTTATATATCACTGTGCAAAGTAGAAACTGTAGAAGCAATCAAAAGACAAACCGAGTTTGTAGCATTTGCCAGTTATTGCTAAAGGAGTCACTCCCGGTGAAGGGATCTCGGTCCTTTCCTTATCGAATAAGGTGCTGAATGTTCTACAAGGAACACCGCTATGCAAAGCAAGAACTAGAGCTACTAGTTTTTATAAACAAGTTTCTACAACATCTTAGGTTTCTTTTAGTTTCATTAATCTCATTAATGAAGTCCCATTTTATTTGTGCTTCACAAGCATCATATTTGAAACGAAATCTGCAATATAACATATATCTCATATATATAATATAAACATTCGTCACAGGCAGTAATATGATCTCATCACAGAACATTGCAGCAGAAGAACATATATGAAATATTGGATATACTAGGGCGTCCGTGTTTTCAATATGAGCCTGTATAAAACACGGATTCCACGGTCGCGATGAATAGCCAAACCCACATCCCTAGACCCCTACGAGAGCGGCAAGCAACACTGCCAATTCTAGGGTTAGGAGACCCGGTCTCGACTCCTCGAGATGGTCTCCCACTGGACCCTAGAACCCGGTTACTTGTGCTCCCCGCCTTGGGTCCACCTAATGCGGAAAAGTAAATAATATACAACGGTGACATCTTCCGCTACCTGGAAGTGCCCCAATAAAAGAATATTACATACAAATGAATTTTACATGAATGAAAAAGAAAAACTCTCATCTCACATAAAACCCCCGGCTATTCAAAAGCGACGATCCAATATAACATATCACAGCAACACATAATATCACATATCATCAACGTAAGCAAGTATGCGTATCCCGATTGTCGTTGATGTATAGCAACGAAGCCGGCGATACACCACATACTACGCTTACGGTCACAGAAAAGAAAGTGTAAAACTACAATAGTTGGAATCCACAACCTGTTTAGACATCGCATGCCTAACCAAATGAATTCCTTAGACATCACATGCCTAACAATTATAAACCCCGCATTTTAGTCTCATTATCGAAAACTCTTTTCAATGTCAAGTCGGGCAATTCAACAGGATTCCCGACGTCCTGATCGAATGCTCGTCGCAAACTTTAGTAGACAGCCGCACCCCTGAAGCCGTCGACAAAGTGCACGAAGGCGGAACACCGCTACCGCGAGCACCCGAACGGATGCTTTCGGCGACGGGGTTCTCCTACAGTCACTTGGTCGGGGCTAAGAGGTGTAGCTGTCTATTAAGTTTACCCGGCGAGTATCCGCGTACGCTACGTGATTGCGACGGACTTTTGATCACATCAAAATTCCGTGGCAACCGATCATCTGAGACTAAACTGCTATGTTTATAATATTCAAATTAGTTATCTCATAACTACATGTGGATTCCAATTATTGTATCACATTCCAGATAAATAGAAAAAGTTAAACTTTCCGATCGAATCATCAAGCACCCAAGATTTCCCCAATATATATCAACACTTGAAATCAGTTTAAAAACATCCATTACATGCCACAGTACCAATGGTCCAGCCGTAGAAGGGTCAAGCCAACGCCTCACATGTGGCACGCCGTACTGCCCAAACCCTAAGGTTCAAAAGGCAGTTCAAGACGGTCACATAATCGAGTTAAGGTTTGTTGTCTTCTAGAGGGTCTACCGAGTTACTTGCATGACTTAGAACATTCTTAAACACGAGAAAAAAATCCAACTTTTGAAACATTTTCCGACAGGGGAAAAAGTGAGTTATTGATATCCGTTCGAACTTTTTAACAGTTTCTAAAAGTTATCCGGACAAAACACATAGACAAAATTAGACAATCCGATCGAATAATCGAATCCCCAAAACAACCCCAGAAAAACTCAACTGTTGAGTAAAAATAAAAATTTCCAGAAGACTCGGCACATAAAGTTACTAATTACTGTGCAAAGCACGTGCAGTGATTCAGCACTTTGGCCGCGGAACCGCCGCACAAGCCAGGGTCGCGCCGCGGTTCCGCGGCTCTTCTGTGCAATCAATGGCACGTGCTTCACAGTAATTCATCAAATTCCCTGCTGAATTTTTTGGCAATTATTAATTCACAAAAATCCAAATTTTCAGAAAATTTCCAGAGAAGGGGCTAATTCGGGTTTTCCGGGTTCGATCGGACTTTAAACTTCGTCTAGACTTCGCCTAAAGCTCTAGCTTGGCTCTGATACCACTGTAGGGTTGCTAGGCACGCGCACAAGGGTCTACGAGGCATCAACCATGCCCGATTTAAAATTTAGCCGTGCCGAACAACCCGAATACGGAACTTTAAACTAGAGATTAGGTGAAAACAAGCATGCTAAACATTTTAACACTAAGTGAGAGGGATTACAACCTTTGTAGATCCGGTTCTTCACTTCATATGCTCCGTGTTGTGGTCTCTTCGCTGCGATCATCGGGATCCGGACTCTCGAGAGGTTCCACGAAGAGAAAGACGCAACCTTTGCATCCGATCTTTGATACTAAGATGATCTACCTTGAAGTTTCTTTAACACAAGCTAACACTCATGAAATGATGTGAACACCATCATCTAAATGGCAAGTGAAGATGAGGATGATGAAGTAGGATTTTTGCTCTCTTTATTTATCTTTTTCTCACAATTATTCATCACTTGGAAAAATCAAGAAAGCTTTTTTCCATGAAAGAATGAAGGAAGAAGATGAACAATATTTGTTGAATCCATTTGTGATGAATAGGAAAAGGAGATAATGATCAATTATGCAACCATGGTTCACTTAACCATTGTAGAGAATTAACCAAGGGTTAGGGTTTTGGGATGAGTTAAGAATGAGTCATAAGTAAATATCTTTTCCATGACAAAACAAAAACCTTTTAGAATCATCTAGAAACCATTAACCCAAATCAAACCCTAATCTTGATTAATCTTTACTAAACATGTTGCATTAGTTATCATATCATGTTACAATATTATATATCACATATATAATATTTATTGTAACCAAATAAAATAATACAATTAACATATATCGCATATATATCAATGTATTACCCGAGTGAGAAAAAGAATCTTTTAGTGAGCAAATATTAGTTAATGTAATTTAATATATCAAATATATTATTATACATTAAATTATCGAATCAACACTTGATCCGACAATCCGGCTATATCGCATATAACCGACTAATATTTATCCGTACCGATTCATCGAATCAACACTTGATCTGATGACCCGGCTGATATCAAATATCGCGAGAATATAATACGGTATTACATATCGCATTATCCTCGGTCCCGCACATAACACATATGTGCTCCTACTCCGTTTTGCCCGAGTCAAGAAACCTCTGTGTAGGACTCTAAAGAATCGTCAATACGCCGGCATTAGGTGATGATCAAATCAATCACCCACAAGCTGCAAGCGGTCAGCTAAACGTAACAGCTACCCAGGTATTGAGCGCTCAAAAGATCAACAAGCAAGCCTGTAGATTCTCCCGTGAATCCAAACAGTAACACTCCCGTACAGTCCGGTCTCGTCGTCTGATATGTTGCATATCTCGCCTAGGGGTGGTAAACGTCAGACCCCAGTAGCTCGATAAGTCGTGTCGATATGAGGTCTATAACAGTTCGAGAAACTACTGATAACACTTACCAGTAAATCTCAGCAACCCTGGCCAGGGATTTCCGGTTATAGCCAATCGAACACAGCACAACATCAACTTCCTATACCGGGAGAGACGAATCCCCTCCTATCGCTCATTGCCTCCATGTGATTCGGGACTGTACCCAAAAGCCACCTTTTTGCACGCCCTCTTGGACGTGGTATGATGGAAATCAAAACACAGTGGGAACCACACAAGACTCTATGACGATCTCGGGTCAACAGACTACTCTGTACCAGTGTCACCGGAGAACTGCCATCTGACGTATGGTATAATACCATCTGGGAGTTCTCGGCGAGTCCGTCCAGTGTACCCAGTCTCCACTGAGCACCCGTACACCATCCTTGATGTCAAACACCGATGGATATGGGATCATCCATTGACCATCATATGGGTCAAGATGCGTATATGCTAGTCTACTCTGGTGCATCGATGCCCTGTCTCGATACACCCTCGACTAGGAACAATTATAGGATGTACTCGTCGACTACCGTGGCCCCACTAGTATGATCTCATCATAATCCCTGTAGTCGAGTACATATCCTAAGAGCTTTATCAACATATAATATAGAGACAATCAGAGTACATGTTAAGATAAAGTACAACCAGATAGCATACTATCATGTCGAGCAAGAAAGTCCTCCCTATATATGTCCTAGCATCCACTACAATATACATCGTATGTACAGTAATGGGCTCTAGGGCATACATATAACTAACATTTTTACCCTGTAGACTTGACCCTGGGTATATCTAGTTTTGTCTGATTCCAATCAGGGTAGAATCTGGGTTGATTTTCTTGAGTTGGCGCATTATTTACGACTTGTTTTAGCATGGTTTTGATATTCGAGGATTCGTTTCTGTCGGGTGGCGTTTGAACGCCAACGGCAGAGGGATATTGGCTGTGTTTGCACGCGAGGCTATAGGTTTTTACCTACGGGCGTAGCGTGTACTGTTTTGGTTTCCGACACGGTTTTCATGTGCTTTAGCATTTTTGACGTCGAGGCGTTGAAGATTGAGATGGCAACATCGGCATCGGAACACGAAAGCAAGGTGAGTAGATTTATATCTACGGGAAGAAGTCGGGTGGATGGAGTATAGCACCCCCGCAGTCCGATGTCTAGTATACCATATATACTATATATATACAGATATATGCTAGCTTATGTATGACTTGGTTGTTTAGGATGTGTTAGGTGTAATATGCATAGGTTAGGGTTAGAAGTAACTAGTATAGTTCCAAGTCGCGAACCCTACAATAGGTTTACACCCACACGCACACACGTGCATATTTGCTATGTTATACTGTGATGATGAGGATATTGGAGGACATTAGAGATGAGTCGTTAAGATTTGGCTTAATGCCGTGATATCGGTGATGTGATGTGATTCGAATTTGGGATACGATATGAGATTTTAGCGGGCTTTTGGACGTGTTTTACACACGCATTCTTACCTAGATAGATGGTATCGACTTGTACTAGACTTAGATCAGTACACTATATTATGGGATATGATGATAATGATACCGGATATGTGATGAGAGAAATGTGATATTGTCCCGTACCTAGCTATTGGGAAGCCGTACGACGACTCACCGTACGAGCTGTATTTTGATGATTGATCCGCACTCATGACTCGAGGATATCAAATGATATACGGTATCGTACGCAATACTATTGATGCGGGATCACCGACTATTATATTTATATTTACATATATATCGACTCAGATTTAGATGGTTTCCATACCCCTCCCGATTGACTTGATAGTTAGATCAGTAGTTAGTATAGTAGATGTTAGACTAGACCCGAGTCTTACCCATTTCAAAAACTAGCGAATCGGGAATATCTTAAAAACAAGTAAAGGGATTCTACGGGTCTTTTCAAAGGACGTATCTTACTTAAGAACTCCCTAGCCCTTATTTTACTAAAAACCCCGATTTGTCTTATTTCAGATGGCACAATTTCATGACATATACTTAGTGATGTAGACTCTTCCCTGTTGCGTTGATTTATTCGATTCCGCATCTTCATTGCTATTCGCATTTCATTTCATGAGCTATTGCTATATTATCATCATGATGTTAGGACACTAGCACAATTATCGATGATGCATATGTTCCACGTACACTGTTTGCCGGCTCACACACTTCATCATCGATAATTGCCATGTCACTACACTGTAGTACTGTTGCATTCAGGATATGACCCTTGCATGACATACTTGTACATATACTTATCGTACACTTATACTTGTGCACATACTTACTGTACACTCCTACTTGTGCACCTGCCTGTCGTACACTCATATTTGTACACATACATATTTGCACATACATAGATGATATTTCTAGATTTGGGAACCACAAGATACTCTTCAAAACTGATTCATTTTAAAAGAGCGGGTTCCCTCAATATGTGCATATTACTATTCCTGGTTGCATGATAGACAGATATTCTTGCATTTCTTTTACATGTTGCATATATCATGCTTCTGATTATACGCATTGAGATATGCTGTTTTCATAATATTTCTGGATTTGGGAACCGTGGATATTTCAAAAAGAAATATGTAATTGTTTTAAAAACCCGGTTACCCTTGATATGATATTTCAGTGCGTCCACCATGTGTTTTCTCGGTGCTAGAGTGACATGTGGAACCCGATTCGAGGAAGCGGATGAGGCTGATTACGGGTACATGGTGGGCCCGATATGGTACCCCGGGGCGAGAACGGATCGCTGTGCAGTAGACGGTGAGCCTGGAAAAGGGACCACTACCTACCGGTGATTGGTTAGACCTGGAGGTTATTCGTAGGATACTGACCAGAGTCGATAGATGGATATGGGCGTACTGCTGGGGCCGAGGGCCGATACCGCAGACGGAGCCCGTGGGCTGACCCAGACTGGCGGATGCCCGATGTATGAGGATTTACGTGCCGATGCTGGGCTCAGTTTTCATGATGTTTTCCATGCTTTTGATTATATCCTCATATCTACATGCATGATGCTTATTGTCATTAGGTGACGAGTGGACGGGATCCACGTTTATACAGACTTTGATCACATACAGACTTGATTTCATTGATCATACTTCATATGTATATATAACAGGGTATGAGGGCGCTGTTATATATACACTTACACCAATATTAGTGGAATGGGACGCTAATATATGTGTACTGATATCCATTTGATACTTCATCATATTTACTACATACAGACATACCTTATATTATGACATGTTGTTACCTGAGGCACTGGCACGAGTATTTGGCACTACCTACATGTTTAGATGTTACATTGCCACCTTATCCTGCTTCAGGCTTATTCTTTGAGGTTTATATATATAAGATCGTATTGACCTAGGATTATGTCATGCCTTCAATTTCTGCTTGTAGATATTTTCTATTCACGAGTTGGAAACTCACCCCCGTTGTGCCACAGTTCTTGCAGGTTTTGCCGTACAGGTTCCATAGCGGCATTTCCGGCACATTTCTTTCCTTTGCGGGTGATTTGCTGGGTAGGTGGTTTCTTTGCATCAGAACCACCCTTATTATGTATTATTCATTGTATCTAGAAATTCCATCAACCAAAACTTGTATATTGTTTCAGACTTAGACACTAGTGATGTATTATTTTGACCTTAGAGTCGCGCCTTGTAGTATATCGGTTTTCATGCTGTTGAGTTTTCCTTGAGTTTTGAATCTAGCCCTTCGGCGTTGTATATCATATTGCTTGCATGGTTGTGCCCGTCGATTGACGAAGAGCGAGCTCCCGCTTGGGGATGCATTTTACCATTTCGTACATATTATTTATGTTGAACCCCGTTCGGGGCCAGTATTTACAAAGGAAACTCTGCCGAGATTTTCAGAAAAGATATGTGATTTTTAAAAATACATATTCGGCTTACTTATTTAAAAACCTTGTATTTAAAACATGTTTTCTCCACTTCTTTAAACTAATTTTTTCTTATTTATTACTTAAAAATGTTTTAGATTTCTGGGCTTTTGGCTTACTTGGATTAGATGGGGTCCTCTAGACTTCATATGATTCAAGTGCCAGTCAGGGGCTATTTCGGGTCGTGATAGTTTGTGATAATGATGATGTTGATAACTCATATTAAACAAGGCCAAATCTAAATTTTAAAATTAACATCAGAACTAAATCCAAAATCTTAAATTTCACACAAGAACCAAATCTAAAATCTAAAATTTAATTAAGAAAACCCTTAATTTTAAAAAAACTTTACCTAAACTAAAAACTTAAAACACTTGAAATTGAAACGTAAACGTAAAATCTATTCAAATTAAATCTTATAATAAGTGTATATATGATAATCGATGATAATATGAAATTTTCATATGCTTATCGATCGTCATAAGTAAAAATCAAAGCGCTACTTAGTCCCCGCCTATCGGTTAACATACGTTTAATATTCATCGTGATATAGAACTATACGATGGTTGTTAAATATCGGACGGTATCGTTCGATACTAACAACCGTCGTGTAGTCTATGTTACGAGAAGATTCATTCTATGATAACCGATAGATTTGTCCAGTTTGGACAAGTTAGGAATGTATAAAGTAAACATATGCATTCACTTGTGTTTTCATTCGTTTCGGAATATTCCGTCGGTACTTTTCCGCTGGTTTTCCGTGTACAAAGTTAGATTAGATGTTCATTTCAATGTTGTTTCACAGTATTGAAATGATTATCTATTCTATTACAGTGTGCTCGAAGAACAGCGGGGAGATGTTGCCGAAATTTACTCGAAACAGATGAAAGCACAAGCGAATGGGTGTCTGCTCTATACATTCTTAATGGGATAGAAGTCTTACCCCCGACAGCCGAAACACACAATACAACACGAATACACAACAAATGCAGACACAAAGCACATAAACACTAACAACCCTATACCTAAGCGAAATCATAAATTAAAACACACATACACAGAATACAACTCATACTTGGGTATCTTCAAATCTAACTTTGTTAATCGATAATTTATTCTTTTCAACGACAAGCTTGCCTCTATCCATTTTCTTCTTTGTCAATGACCATCTCGTTCTTATATTTCTCAATATAGTCACCATAACTTACAATTTATATGTTATACAGTCTAACATGGCCCATGAGTACATCAGAGTTAAGGACTGGATGTATGTGGAATGGTAACAATGCATGCAATCTAAGTTTGTCGCAAAAGTTGCTGCTTTCATTGAATTTGCACGCACATATAATAAGATCGTGTTAGAGAAGATTCCCGGTCTGTGGGATAGATGTGGGAATAAGTTCTGACAGAAGATAGAAATCGTAGAGCTTCACATCGTTAAACATGGTTTTACTAGACTTTATACAATTTGGCTATATCACAAGGAAGGACAAGAAGAAGAAAGTAATGCGGCAGAAGAAGAAGGAGAAGACGGTAATGCGGCGGAAGAAGAAGAAAACGATAATTTCTTTCCAAGAGAAGAAATAGAGAATATGGTAGAGGCTTCCCTCGGTGATAGTATTCCTACCGAAGATGACATTCCTTCCGGTCAAGGACCGCATGCGCATAAGTATGAAAAGTTCATGAATGATGCTAGAAGATTAATTTATAAGAAAGCAAAGTATTCCACCCTATCATGGTTCGTCCAACTTTTCCAGATTAAGTGCCTAAATGGATGAAGAAACAAGTCACTCACAATGCTTCTGAAGTTCCTGAAGGATTCTATGCCCGCGGGAAATAACGTGCCCGACAGCTGGTACGAAGCCCAGAAGATGATGTCTGATTTGGGTCTGAACTGTGAGAAAATCCATGCATGTTCCAAAGATTGCGTGTTGTATAGGAAAGAGAATTCAGATTTGAAAGAGTGTCCAACATGCGGAGAGGCTAGGGATAAGCCGAAAGAATCTGATAAGAAGTCTGATATACCTATTAGGAATATGTATGCCCTAGAGGCCATTATTGTATATTATATTGGATGATTGGACATATATATATATATATAGAGCGAGAGAGAGAGAGAGAGAGAGAGAAAGAGGACTTTCTTGCTCGACATGATAGTATACTATCCGGTTGCCTTTATCTTAACATGTACACTTGTATTATTATACCGACTCTCTGATACATGTTGATAAAGCCTTTAGGATGTGGAATTGACTACTATGACAATGATGCAGATCATACTAGTGGGGCCTGGATAGTCCACAAGCACATGCTTTAATAGTTCCTAGTCGAGGGGATATCGAGAAAGGGCATCGATATTCCAAAGTAGACCAGTGTGTACGTTTCTTGACCCTGTATGGGGTGATGGTTGATCCCACAACCATTGGTATTTGACATCAAATATTGTACACAGGTGCTCATTAGAGAATGGTTACACCGAACAGGACTCACCGAGAACTCCTAGATGGTACCATACCTATCATCAGATAGCAGTTCTCTGGTGACACTGGTACAGGTTAGTCTGTAGACCCGAGATCGTCATAGCGTCTTGTGTGGTTCCCACTGTGCTTTGATCCTACCTACCACGGCTCAAAGGAGTCGTGCAAACAGGTGGATTTTGGGTACAGTCCAGAGTCACATGGAGGCAGTGAGCGATGGGAGGGGTTTCGTCTCTCCCTCGATTGGCTATAACAGCATGTCCGTGGCCAGGGCTGATGAGATTTACCGGTAAATGTTATCAGTAGTTTCTCGAACCGTTATAAGCCACACATCTGTTAGTTATATGTATGGCCTAGAGGCCATTGTTGTACATATGATGTATATTATAGTGGATGCTTGGATATATATAGAGAGGACTTTCTTGCTCGACATGATAGTATGCTATCTGGTTTCTCTTTGTCTTAACATATTGACTTGTATATGTGACACTGTCTTGCTCTCATATGTTGATAAAGCCTTTATGATGTGTACTTGACTACCAGGGTTATGATGGAGATCATACTAGTGGGGCTAAGGGTAGTCCACAAGTACATCCTATAATTATTCCTAGTCGAGGGTGTATCGAGACAGGGCATCGATATTCCAGAGTAGACTAGCGTATACGCATCTTGACCCATATGATGGGCGATGGATGATCCCACATCCATTGGTGTTTGACATCAAAGATCGTATATGGGTGCTCAGTGGAGACTGGGTACACTGAACGGACTCGCCAAGAACTCCTAGTTGGTATTATACCTATCGTCAGATAGCAGTTCTCTGGTGACACCAGTACAGTTAGTCTGTAGACCCGAGATCTTCATAGTGTCTTGTGTGATTCCTACCGTGCTTTGATTTCCACCTTACCATGTTCAAGAGAACGTGCAAAACGGTGGCTTTTGGGTACATTCCTAAATAACATGGAGGCAATGAGCTATAGGAGGGGTTTCTTCTCTCCCGATATTAGGGTTGATGTTGCGCTGTGCTCGATTGGCTATAACAGGAAGTCCCTGGCCAAGGATGATATGGTGTCACGACCCGAAAGTACGGAACATGACCGGCACTTAAACTACGAAACGTCTCGAGGCGTACGTAATCTAAGTAAGCCGAAAACCCAGAAATCCAAACCAAGAAAAGTAGTGGAGTGAAGGAAAACCAATTTAAAATCAAGTAGTTTTAATAGCATAAGCCGAGTTATGCGGTTTTTTTAAAACATCAAAAATTTCCTGAAAATTTCGGCAGAGTCTCCTTTGTAAATACTGGCTCCCAAACGGGATACAACATGAATAGTATACGAAATCCATAAAAAGGCATCCCCAAGTGGGAGCTAGCTCTTCGTCAATCGACGGTCACAACCACACAAGCAATATAATATACAACGCCAAGGGCGAGGATCAAAACTCAAAAGGAAACTCAAAACCGCAAGAAAACCACAGAAAAAATAACGCGCGACTCTAAGGTTGAAGGAATAACATCACTGGTCTCTATCTAAAAATAAATACATGTTTGGTTGCTGGAACTTCTAGATACAACAGAGTAATAATATACAAGTTATATAATGGGGGGTACGATACAAGTAAACCCACCTACTAGCAAATCACCCGAACGAAACTATGCCCGCAAGCCGTAATGAAACCTGTACGGCAAACCTGCAAGAAACTGGGGCACAACGGGGGTGAGTTGCCAACTCGTGAATAGAAAAACATCTATGCACAGAAATCGCATAAATAACGCAACTTAGGTCAATGATCATAATATATCCTCAAATATATGTATAACATGCATCCTATAACAATGGCTAGGGTAGTATCTAACCCGAGTGTGATCTCATGTGCCCGTGTCAGTGCCTCAGGTAGCAATATATCATATGAATGAGGTATGAATGCATGGAACAGAATGCATGTACTGACGAAAACTGCTTTCATAAATCAGTGAGATTTCTGTATTTTAAAAGCGAGGTACCATAAATGAAATCAGCATAAAACAGTGCCTAGCATCGACACAAAACAAGTGTCCAAATATCTCGATATCTATGTATCACAATCGCTGTACCTCAATATCTCAAATCACAATATCTAGGGCGCCGTCAATCCAGACCGGCCCCTACCATCCATCTCAAGACCACGACGGTATCCTCCGGATATCCGACGCGTCGGGTAATATCACCGGTCGGTAGTGCTCCTCTGCCGGGCTCAACGTCAACAACACATTCCTCTTGCCCCGGGGTACCGCACCGGGCCCACCATGTACCCGAAACGGTTCCTCCACTCCTCGAATCGGGTCTCGAAATCCATCAGCAAACTCATGGTGGCGACTCATACATCATGGGAAAACCGCACTTTTTATTTTAAAAGAGAGAAAAGGTTTATTTATGTTTTTGCGGTTTTCCTCCAAATCCAGAAAATCTCATGGAAATCCGAATCCAAAACCTCAATAACACGTAAAATAGTGAATATATGCATGAGAATCCATGAATGCGGCATAACAATGAATAACAGTATGCATGAAGTAGCAGGTAATAACTACAATGTCTAAACTATTAGCTAACAGGCTATGTCAAGCAATAATATTTTCTAAGGTGTACGTGACATGGCAATTACCGATGAAGATGTGTGTGAGCCGGCAAGTAAGTGTACGTGGTACATACGTATCATCGGTAATGGTGCTGGTGTCCTAACAGCATGATATCAATAGTGGAGTATGAAACATAAAATAAGCATGCGATGCGAAGCGAACCACAATAATGAGCGGGAGCTGAATACTAGACGCAACTATAACTAATCTGCATTAGTCTAATATAAGTCCTACAAATGGTGCCTTTTGAAATAACACGAATCATGGGGTTTTGAAAATAGGGGCTACGGTGTTTTTATGAAAAGATACGTCTTTTGAAATATCCGTAGGATCCCTTGGGCTGTCTTTTAAAATAACCACGATTCGTTAGTTTTTGAAATAGGTAAGAATCGAATCTAATCTAACAACTAAACTAAACTAAAGGGCTAAGCTAACAAGCTGGACTATAGGTAAGGAAACCGCCTAACATCTGAGTCGATACATATACATACCTGTATATAAATTAGTCGGTGATCCCGCCTCAATAATATCATATCCGATACCATATCTATAATCAGACATCCCAAGTCAAGAGTGCGGATCAATCATCAAAATATAGCTCGTACGTAAATCCGTCGTACGGCATCCCCAAATCTGGGTACGGGTTAATATCATATTCATCATACTATTCATCTGGTATCCTCTTTATCCGAGATCATAGTCCAGGGTACTGACCTATGTCTAGTACAATACTAAAATCATCAATATAGTCATGATCTGACTACTGATCAACAGTCTCGTACAAACCGATATCATCAGCACATATCATCATCAAGGGGTATACATCGCCCGATACGGCCTAATATCAATATCCTAGCATATCATGCCTCATATCACGATCACATGTCGACCATTTTATTTATAACACTATTCACCATTATCGCCGCCCCAAGATCCGCTATAACACCAGGACGTATGTCACGACCCGAAAGTACGGAACGTGACCGGCACTTAGATTACGAAGCGTCTAGAGACGCCACGTGACCTAAGTAAGCCGAAGCCCAGAAATCTAAACCATAAAAGAAGAAAATGAAGAAAAGAAAAGAAAACAAGTATAAAAACATCAGCAAATTTTACCAAAAATTTCGGCAGTGTCTCCTCTGTAAAAACTGGCCCCCAAACGGGTACAACAAGTATAATATACATAAACAATAAAAAGCATCCCCAAACGGGAGCTAGCATCAACGCCAACAGGTGGAAACAACCACAACAAGCACAATAATATACAACGCCAAAGGGCGAGGCTCAAAACTCAAAAGAAAACAAAACCACCAGATCAGAATAATACATGCGCGACTCTAAGGTCGAAATAAAAGACTGGTCCAATAAACTTATCAAGTAATACAAGTATGGTTGATGGAGCTTACTAGATACAAATGAATGAATAAAATACAATGGTGGTTCAGATACAAGTGAACCAACCTACCGTGCAAATCACCCTGAAATAAAAGATGTGCCAGCAAACTGCCCGGGAAACCTGTACATCGAACCTGTAAGGAATTTGGCACAACGGGGGTGAGTTGCCAACTCGTGAGTAGAAGACATCTACGAAAAGAAATCGAATGCACGACGCTATCCTAGGTCATAATAATACACTACTATATCCCAAACATCTAGTACTAGCAGGGTAATACTACGTGTAAGTGCAAATACTCCGTGTCGTGTCAGTGCCTCATATAGTACTAAGTCATATGAAATGAAATGCATGCACCATGAATGTAAAGTCACAAATCCTGAAATCCAGATATATATGTATGAGAACCTTTAGCCGTTATCATAGTAAAGTGTGTATAAGCATCTGAAATCTCAACAATGAAATCCATGGAAATCCGTGTCAAGTATCGACACAACACATGTAATCTCAAGTATCAATATGTCGGGCTCCGTCAGTCCAGATCGGCCCATATCATCAAATCCCACGACAACGGTCGGTATCCTCCGGATATCCGCCGCGCCAGACATCACCGGTAGGTAGCCTTCCCCTGCCAGGCTCATCGTCTATAACTCGATCTTCTTGCCCCGGGGTACCATACCGGGCCCACCATGTACCCGAGACGGTTCATCCACTCCTCGAATCGGGTCTCGAAATCCAACAGAAAACATAAAATCTCATGGTGGACGACACATACATCACGAGAAAACCGCAACTTTGTTTAAAAAGAGAGGAGGAGAGAGAGAGAATTTTTTTTATATTTTTGCGGTTTTCCCCAAAAATCCAGAAATCTCATAGAAATCCAAATCTCAAAATCATGAGTAACTATATGATAAGTGTCGGCATATGCCCATAATACTGCATGATAACACGAAAATATGAATGTCTAAGTAATGAATATCATGTCTTATACTTATCATCAGAGAGTGATCACAATATTATATCGGTTTAGTTGTTAACTGATTCTATCAATAAAAGATAATATGATCTAAAGTGTACGTGACATAGCAATTACCGATGATGATGTGTGTGAGCCGGCAAATAAGTGTGCGTGGAATATGCGCATCATCGGTAATAGTGCTGGTGTCCTAACAGGTAAAGTTTATACTGATTATAGCAACATATAAAAGAACATGCACCATGATGATTACAGTATGAATGTAAATACAGGTGTGCATTATCCACTCCTCTGCGAGATACGAGTACAACTGCCACTATGTGAGTCGAACCTAAACCAGTGTCCATCTAACATCCTAAGAAACTAAACCTAATAAACTAGTCAGTAAGAAACTAGAGTCTAACTAAGGTCTGAATCAATATCTCTAATAGTCGGCGATCCCGCCTCAATAGCGTCACGTACGTAGTACGGCTTCCTCGAATCAAGAGTGCGGATCAATCATCAAATCTAAGCCTCGTACGGTAAAATCCATCGTACGGCATCCCAATGTCGGGGTACGGTCAAGTATCTCCTAGGTGTCTCCTCATTCGTATAATATCATATGTATCATATTGTGATTAAGTCATACCGATATCTTATCGTCATCAAGTCACACCTATACGATATCGACATCAGGTCACACCTATATGATGTCGTAATCAAGTCATACATATCCTAAATCGTGACCAATCACAAGTTACAGTCCGGGTACTATTTTAGAGTCCTATGTATCTCAACATCAACACTACCCATTATAATTTATATATACCTGTTCATTACCTCATTCTCTAATGATCCGCTAACATTTAATACGACCGTATAGTCAAGAATCACGGCATCAAGCCCAGTTATAATGTTTCATCATACCTCAGATACCATGTCACCTCAAAGAATCCCATGTACGGGTTGTATATATATATATATACCTATACCTAGTTCTATATATATATACACACTTATACGTACACACCATGTCGAGTTTCAGTGTGTGCGTGTGTGTTTCTATCTGAAACCTACGAACTTTTCCAAGGTACTCATCCTCTGATATAGTTTTCCTAAATCGGTCTAGTCCAGCCTAGGGTCAATACTAGGGTCCTACTAGGGTCACGTCTGGTTTCCTAATGTCAATAAGTACTATTCCTATTCTACGTTGCGGGGGTGCTAAACGCCATCCACCTGACTTCCCCCCGTAGATATGCATCTACTCACCTGGTCCATGTCTGCCGACGATGGTGTCGCCATCCTCCTCTTCATCGCCCGCAGTCCACTTGAAGGGTACCTAAACGCAAACATATAAATAGCATCGTAAACCGAATCACATACAAAAGTCAAACGATACAAGGAACAAGCATAGGTTAAAACCTATGTCCCGTCCACGCAAAAGAACCAAATACCGCTCGATATCGGCGTACAAACTCCGATGGATCGAGATAACATCAACAAACAACTCGTAGTTTTAAAACACATTACTTATATTATAAAACATGATTAAATCCATCGAAACCCTAAAATCAATCAAATCGTCCGTTTTCGAAAAACCCGAAAAATGTCGATTTACCGTTTTTCATCAAAACTTGACATTTAAATGAAACCAAAGGTCATAAAACTCATTAAATAGCATATCTAGACTATACAAACTATTACTATATTTTTATTACATATATTTGTAGAAATTTGAATTTTCTAGTTTACAACCATTAACAATTTTCAACATTTTAAAGCAAAATACCACAATTCCACCACAAAACATGATTTCGCATGAATTAATGTCTTAAACTACAATTCATGATGATAGTGATATAATAAAACCATAATTATATTTTTAATCTCATTTATATAGAAATTTCCAAAATCTAGTTTACAAAATTAGCAATTTTTATCACAATTTATCAATTATCCATAGAAACAAGCAATCACACTAAGTTTTTCTTTCCACCAACAAGTTAATACTCTTATTAAGACCAAAATCTAGTATTAACAATATTAATTGAGATTTATTTCACCAATAATTAGGTTTTATAGAAACCTAGTTAGCAAAATTTCCTAATTTAAACCATTTTCAATGAAAAATTTACAATTCAACAATCATGCAAGATTTTCCAAATCCAAAAGTGTTAAACTAACTATTATAACCCTAAATAATTAACAAAAATCATAACTTGAATTTAGAAACCCTAACTTGAATTTTTAAAATTGAACATAGAACTAATTCATTAAATCTAATTAAGCTTAAATGAACATCTAAAACAATAAATCAAAAGAAAGAAATTATACCTCCCAAAATATGAAATCCAAACTAGAAATGAGCCTCCAAAATGCATGCTTTCCATCTCCAAAATCCATGTAAAAATGAGTAAGGAATAAAGGGTATGAAATAAATAGGATTTTGTGGAATTTTAATGGAATTTTTGATGTATTTTTGATCATTTTTGAATAAAAAAGAGATGGAAAATGGGGAGGGGCAGCCATGGGGGGTTGTGGCCGGCCTAAGTGAGGAGAGTGAGAGAAAGAAGAGAGTGTGCAAAGTGTGTGGAAGTTTCAAGAAGAGAAACATCATTAAATGTCTTTTCATGTATTTATTTATTTATTTATTTACTATAGCAACTCAAGAAAGCTCTAGAAATTAGGAAAAATTTGCAAATAAATTTTTCATGATACACACTAATTTCTAATATGCCATGGTTCATTTTTACAAATTAAAACCATTTAAATTTGTAATTTACACTAATTTAGTGTAAAAATAAAGCTTATGTTAATATTTAAAATAATTAATTTAGGAAAAATATTTTATTAAACTAAAAATTTATAAGTGGCTAAATAAACACTATTTACTAGTAATTTCATAATTAAAATAGATATTTTTAAAATTATAATGAAAAACAATCACGGTTTGGTTTTACGAAAATACATTTTACTTTACCGAAAATCCTAAAATTCACTTAAACACTTTTATTCATTTAATTATTTATTTAATCACTTTTAAAATGTTACAACGTACCTCAAGTACGAATCCTTCCATATCACCGATATCACAACCACACAACAAATCTCATCGACTCAGCTCAATCCCAAGTATCATTCTTAGATCCGTATGTGAACACATAGTCCCATACCCATGTGAACACATAACTATAAAGAATCCAATGAGCACATATAAATAGGAATGTATGCAAGTATGTATGTGTGTATGTGTAGTGCAACACTACCCTAGGGTTCGCAACACTAAAATAATCCAACACACCAATATCCATCCTAAACATCGATATTAATCCCAAATAACATATAATAATTGTTGGTGTGTATACGCATCCGTATACACCACCACGGACTGCGGGGGTGCTATACGCCATCCACCCGACTTCTCCCCGTAGATATAAATCTACTCACCTGCACCTTGTTTGTCGATGCCGATGTCACCCTCTTCATCTTCAACGTCTCGACATCACGTGGGGTACCTACACATATACATAATCGTAAATGCGCATTAAAATCACATCGGAAAACCAAATCGACACGCCAAAGGCCTATAGGTTAGAACCTATGGACCACGCTTTCAAAACCACCACCAACCCTCGATATCGTCGTACAAACGTCAGATCATCGAGTTAAAACCAAACATACCAATCATGGTTTCATAAATCACTAAAATATATGAAATACGATGCAAATCATCAAAACCAATAAATTGATCAAATCGGTTTATTTCACAAAACTTAGAAAACACTTAATTACCGTTTTAATTCGAAACTTGACATTTTAACAAAACTAATGGCCATAATATCCACTAAATATCATAACTAAGTTATATAAACCATTTCCACCATTTAATCTCATTAAATTTCATTAACCCCAAAAACCTAGTTTACAAATTATCCAATTTTAACAATTTTCAACCAAAAATTCACAATTTAACAATTAAGCTTAGTTTTGCATAACCTAAGGTATTAAACCACTCATTATAATGTTAATAATTCTATGAAACCATAATTAGAATTTTTATCTAACAATTTAACTTAATTTTGAAAACCTACTTTGCAATATTATACAATTTGGACAATTTAAAGGTAGCAATTAGCAAGATGTAACAAAATTAAGTTTTACATAACAAAAACATGTTAATCTACTCATTAAGACCACAATCTAATGATAACAACCCTAATAAAAAAATTAAACCCTTTTCTAGAATTTCCTAAACTAGCAATCACAACCAAATTAACACTCGAATAAAATAGACTATCATAATTAAACAACAATTTAACAAAAAGGGTAAAGATTTTTATACCTCACAACCCATTGATCCAACTTGAAATCTAGCCCTCCAAATTGAAATCTTTGCACCAAGATCCATGCTATAGGGGCTAAGGAAAAATGGGTAGGAGCTTGATTTTGATTTTGTAGGATTTTTGATGCATTTTTGAAGGGTTTTTGAGGTTGAAGGAGAAGGGGAAATGGGGGAAATGAGAGGGGGCTGCTGTTGCAGCAGGAAGAGGAGAGATTAGGCCACAATATGGGGAGGGGAGGAGAGAGAGTGAGGTGGGGAAATAAGCCAATTCAACCCACAAAATCAAAGCCCATACTCTTTTAACAATTTCCCTTCATCTTCTTAGTTTTCTCTTGATTTTTCTTGTAACAATACAAGTGGGAAAATGAGGGGGGACAACTTGGGGCTGCTAATTTGGGGAGAGGAGAGAGGGTGTGGGTGAGTGTGGGTGAGGAAAAAATGATAGATACTATACCCCAAACAACCATTTACACTAAATTCACTAAAAAAGCCTTTTTTCTTCGATAATTTCTAAACCGTTTTGGCAAACGTTTTCATTTCAAAAACCGTATTCATAAAATTTTATTTAAAGTTTTATGATGCACAAAATTTGTTTCAACTCATTCCAATTTGTAATTTTCCATGATTAAATGTATTAGTGACGGCTTAAAATAATAATAAAATATTTTTTTTTTCAGAAAATTTGAAATTTCACCAGTGGCTCAATAAACACCAAATACTAGCAATTACATAGCTAGAATATGTATATTTAATTTTTATAATAAGATATTTGTATTTTGACTTTTTACAGAAACCCCCCTTATTTTACCGTTTTTTTGAAATTTCACCGAAACGATTTTCAAAACGTTACAATCTTCCCCCTTAAAGAAATTCGGTCCCCGAATTTAAATTAAAACACCCCCAAATACTAAAACATCTAAGCAAAACCATCTAGTCGTCGGGGCTCCGAAATCATAAATACATAAAACAAATCATAGCGCAGCGCATGCGCATGAAAAATAAGCATATAACTCAAATCAAAACTCCATCCAGCATCCCGCAATCATCGGAGTCATGGTGAAGACACAATGTCCAAATCAAAAATGAAAATCAGTATGATATACATCTTTAAAACATCTGGAAGCAATGCAT
The DNA here is from genome assembly GCA_030015575.1 of Agapanthus africanus. Lineage (NCBI taxonomy): Eukaryota > Viridiplantae > Streptophyta > Magnoliopsida > Asparagales > Amaryllidaceae > Agapanthus > Agapanthus africanus. Next base: position 362,276,444 of record JASDDO010000012.1, read on the forward strand.
GCCAAATCTTCTTCAAATCGTTGTGCGATGCTCGCAGCACTGCACAGTGGCGGACGTTTATTGTAAAAAAAAATAACTACATATATATATATATATATATATATATATATATATATATATATCCTTTGTTTAATATGCACGTCCCGCCGTTTTGGAAGCAATTTCAGAAGGGTTTCCTTTATAAAATGTTTCGTGTCTTCTCAGACACGTAGATAAATACTGAGACTATAGCTCGCTTTTTGGAAATCCCTTCGATAACTATCAATGCATGCAAAATATATTCAGGTACTGTCCTCTGACTAGTCCTGCTCAGTACGAGAACACATAGCGAATATCATAAAAACGTACTGCTTCATAAGAAATCAATCACGAATATATATGAATACTACGTGCGTCAGGTGCGCACGGAAATAAAAATCTATAAATGTGCCATACATGTGCACAGAAACAACATCTAGGGGCAACGGGTGTGTACACAACATCAATCATAGGCAACGTGTGTGCCTGACAGCAAAATCAGGTGCATCTGACATGCACGAAAAATTCCGATTCAGTGCATCTGGTGTGCACCAAATCGCATCTCATAACAGGCGCCCAACATGCGCTAAAAATCCAAATCCGGTGCATCCATCATGCACAAAATCAACTCAACTGTATGAAACCCATAAAATCATAAACATGAGAAACCAAGGTACGAAAACGATGTCAAGTGCAACAACTGTGCAAAATCGTAAATACTCAGTAGGTGCAACCATGGTCCATGAAAACAAATATCATGAAACTCAATCATCAAAATCAATCATGCGAATAGATCGCCCAAAATACCAAAAATCAAGTATGGCGGAATAGTCCCGCTCAAGCATATACTCAAGAATCTCTGGCCAACTGTCGTGGTCACTCATAGAATGTCTCGTCGACGATCCTGAACTCTGGCCTGCCGGTGTGCATAACATGACCACTACTGGGTCCAAGTCTTCTCGTAATTTATTCCAGAAAGGTCCTATCGAGATCTCTCCCAAATCTCGTCTCTGCCGAACTGTCCGGAAGTCATCGTCCCTTACTAGATCTATTTTCGTTCCTGAATGGCTACATACTCATCGCGACTCCTTCTGGAAGGTATATCCAATTGCAATGCCTCGGCATGCGTACCGCATCTCTGATGTCGGCTGAGTGGAACGTCGTCTCATCAAGATCTCGTACGAACTTCTTACTCCACTTTTCTCTAATGTCGACTGCTCCGGACTCGTCTCGTCGTGGCTGCATGGACTGAGCTCCAACGGCTATCCTCGTATCTGGAGTCTCCCAAGAAATGCATCTCACCACCTAGCATCCGAATTAAGTCGAGCCATCCGATCAAGTCGTCAAAACCTCATAATCCCCCAAGAGCTCAACCTCTTGGGCACGGTTTAATAGTATCGAGTACATACCACAGCATCGGTGGTCCAGCCGTAGAAGGGCAAACCCAAGCCTCACTAATGGCGCCGTAGAACTGCCGCAAACCCGAAGGTTCAAAGGCTTTCACACGGTCATTAAGTCGAGTTAGGGTTTCATTCTTCTAGAGGGACCATAGAATTGCCTGCATGTCTTTCCGACTACTTTAAACTTGGAATAATAGGTTTCTGACATTCGATCGTCTCTGTCGACTCCCAACGTCTCCGCGTGAAGTCGTCTCTAGCTGGAATCAATCTATCTGATGACCTCGCATCGGGGTAGGCGAACGATCCACATGTCCTAGTCATTCATCCTCGATGACTAGCGACCTTCTATCATCTCTTAGTACAACTCGTTCTGCACTAACTCCAGCATCTGGGGCAATATCTCGTCGTTCGCAGCAATAACTGGCTCGCTCGTCTGCACGCTGAACAGTGCCTCGACCATCATGAATAAGCAACACACTAGCGATCATCAAAATCTGGCTGGCCTCTATCATTGGCTCACTCCTCTAGTGCTAATCTGCACGTCCGAGCAATCTCGTACGGCGATCCATCCAACGCTCGTGGCGTAAAACACAATCAAAAGACACCTCTCTACAATCGGGTGTCGCCGGAATCATGCCCTGGTCAGTCCTTGTTCGTGACGAGCTCGTGCTGACCGCAACTCTAGCCGTAGCTCTCCCTGCCCGTAATCGTGGCAGCAAAACCAAACTGGTACCGATGAGGCTAGATCAGGAAAGAATATAATACTGAACAAGGAAATGTACATCCTAAGGCTTCTTAAGTAGAGTGGCGTGTCGGAAATATGCCGCGGAACATACCAACGGTACGTCACTCTACTTTAGTCACCTATTCCATCAACGAAGGGTCATCCTACGCTCCGAAGGTAAAACCTAACGCTCTAATACCAACTTTGTCACGACTCGAAAGTACGGAACATGACCGGCACTTAAACTACGAAACGTCTCGAGGCGTACGTAATCTAAGTAAGCCGAAAACCCAGAAATCCAAACCAAGAAAAGTAGTAGAGTGAAGGAAAACCAATTTAAAATCAAGTAGTTTTAATAGCATAAGCCGAGTTATGCGGTTTTTTTAAAACATCAAAAATTTCCTAAAAATTTCGGCAGTCTCCTTTGTAAATACTGGCTCCCAAACGGGATACAACATGAATAGTATACGAAATCCATAAAAAGGCATCCCCAAGCGGGAGCTAGCTCTTCGTCAATCGACGGTCACAACCACACAAGCAATATAATATACAACGCCAAGGGCGAGGATCAAAACTCAAAAGGAAACTCAAAACCGCAAGAAAACCACAGAAAAAATAACGCGCGACTGTAAGGTCGAAGGAATAACATCACTGGTCTCTATCTCAAAATAAATACATGTTTGGTTGATGGAACTTCTAGATACAACAGAGTAATAATATACAAGTTATATAATGAGGGGTACGATACAAGTAAACCCACCTACTAGCAAATCACCCGAACGAAACTATGCCCGCAAGCCGTAATGAAACCTGTACGGCAAACCTGCAAGAAACTGGGGCACAACGGGGGTGAGTTGCCAACTCGTGAATAGAAAAACATCTACGCATAGAAATCGCATAAATAACACAACCTGGGTCAATGATCATAATATATCCTCAAATATATGTATAACATGCAGCCAATAACAATTGCTAGGGTAGTATCTAACCCGAGTGTGATCTCATATGCCCGTGTCAGTGCCTCCGGTAGCAATATATCATATGAATGAGGTATGAATGCATGGAACAGAATGCATGTACTGACGAAAACTGCTTTCATAAATCAGTGAGATTTCTGTATTTTAAAAGTGAGGTACCATAAATGAAATCAGCATAAAACAGTGCCTAGCATCGACACAAAACAAGTGTCCAAATATCTCGATATCTATGTATCACAATCGCTGTACCTCAATATCTCAAATCACAATATCTAGGGCGCCGTCAATCCAGACCGGCCCCTACCATCCATCTCAAGACCACGACGGTATCCTCCGGATATCCGACGCGTCGGGTAATATCACCGGTCGGTAGTGCTCCCCTGCCGGGCTCAACGTCAACAACACATTCCTCTTGCCCCGGGGTACCGCACCGGGCCCACCATGTACCCAAAACGGTTCCTCCACTCCTCGAATCGGGTCTCGAAATCCATCAGCAAACTCATGGTGGACGACTCATACATCATGGGAAAACCGCACTTTTTATTTTAAAAGAGAGAAAAGGTTTATTTATGTTTTTGCGGTTTTCCTCCAAATCCAGAAAATCTCATGGAAATCCGAATCCAAAACCTCAATAACACGTAAAATAGTGAATATATGCATGAGAATCCATGAATGCGGCATACCAATGAATAACAGTATACATGAAGTAGCAGGTAATAACTACAATGTCTAAACTATTAGCTAACAGGCTATGTCAAGCAATAATATTTTCTAAGGTGTACGTGATATGGCAATTACCGATGAAGATGTGTGTGAGCCGGCAAGTAAGTGTACGTGGTATATACGCATCATCGGTAATGGTGCTGGTGTCCTAACAGCATGATATCAATAGTAGAGTATGAAACATAAAATAAGCATGCGATGCGAAGCGAACCACAATAATGAGCGGGAGCTAAATACTAGACGCAACTATAACTAATCTGCATTAGTCTAATATAAGTCCTACAAATGGTGCCTTTTGAAATAACACGAATCATGGGGTTTTGAAAATAGGGGCTACAGTGTTTTTATGAAAAGATACGTCTTTTGAAATATCCGTAGGATCCCTTGGGCTGTCTTTTAAAATACCCACGATTCGTTAGTTTTTGAAATAGGTAAGAATCGAATCTAATCTAACAACTAAACTAAACTAAAGGGCTAAGCTAACAAGCTGGACTACAGGTAAGGAAACCGCCTAACATCTGAGTCGATACATATACATACCTGTATATATATTAGTCGGTGATCCCGCCTCAATAATATCATATCCGATACCATATCTATAATCAGACATCCCAAGTCAAGAGTGCGGATCAATCATCAAAATATAGCTCGTACGTAAATCCGTCGTACGGCATCCCCAAATCTGGGTACGGGTTAATATCATATTCATCACACTATTCATCTGGTATCCTCTTTATCCGAGATCATAGTCCAGGATACTGACCTATGTCTAGTACAATACTAAAATCATCAATATAGTCATGATCTGACTACTGATCAACAGTCTCGTACAAACCGATATCATCAGCACATATCATCATCAAGGGGTATACATCGCACGATACGGCCTAATATCAATATCCTAGCATATCATGCCTCATATCACGATCACATGTCGACCATTTTATTTATAACACTATTCACCCGTATCACCGCCCCAAGATCCGCTATAACACCAGGACGTACCTCAAGTACGAATCCTGCCATATCACCGATATCACAACCACACAACAAATCTCATCGACTCAGCTCAATCCCAAGTATCATCCTCAAATCCGTATGTGAACACATAGTCCCATACCCATGTGAACACATAACTATAAAGAATCCCATGAGCACATATAAATAGGAATGTATGCAAGTATGTATGTGTGTATGTGTAGTGCAACACTACCCTAGGGTTCGCAACACTAAAATAATCCAACACACCAATATCCATCCTAAACATCGATATTAATCCCAAATAACATATAATAATTGTTGGTGTGTATACGCATCCGTACACACCACCACGGACTGCGGGGGTGCTATACGCCATCCGCCCGACTTCTCCCCGTAGATATAAATCTACTCACCTGCTCCTTGTTTGCCGATGCCGATGTCACCCTCTTCATCTTCAACGTCTCGACATCACGTGGGGTACCTACATATATATATAATCACAAATGCGCATTCAAATCACATCGGAAAACCAAATCTACACGCCAAAGGCCTATAGGTTAGAACTTATGGACCACGCTTTCAAAACCACCACCAACCCTCGATATCGTCGTGCAAACGTCAGATCATCGAGTTAAAACCAAACATACCAATCATGGTTTTATAAATCACTAAAATATATGAAATACGATGCAAATCATCAAAACCAATAAATTGATCAAATCGGTTTATTTCACAAAACTTAGAAAACACTTAATTACCGTTTTAATTCGAAACTTGATATTTTAACAAAACTAATGGCCATAATATCCACTAAATATCATAACTAAGTTATATAAACCATTTCCATAATTTAATCTCATTAAATTTCATTAACCCCAAAAACCTAGTTTACAAATTATCCAATTTTAACAATTTTCAAGCAAAAATTCACAATTTAACAATTAAGCTTAGTTTTGCATAACCTAAGGTATTAAACCACTCATTATAATGTTAATAATGCTATGAAATCATAATTAGAATTTTTATCTAACAATTTAACTTAATTTTGAAAACCTAGTTTGCAATATTATACAATTTGGACAATTTAAAGGTAGCAATTAGCAAGATGTAACAAGATTAAGTTTTACATAACAAAAACAAGTTAATCTACTCATTAAGACCACAATCTAATGATAACAACCCTAATAAAAAAATTAAACCCTTTTCTAGAATTTCCTAAACTAGCAATCACAACCAAATTAATACTCGAATAAAATAGACTATCATAATTAAACAACAATTTAACAAAAAGGGTCAAGATTTTTATACCTCACAACCCATTGATCCAACTTGAAATCTAGCCCTCCAAATTGAAATCTTTGCACCAAGATCCATGCTATAGGGGCTAAGGAAAAATGGGTAGGAGCTTGATTTTGATTTTATAGGATTTTTGATGCATTTTTGAAGGGTTTTTGAAGTTGAAGGAGAAGGGGAAATGGGGGAAATGAGAGGGGGATGCTGTTGCAGCAGGAAGAGGAGAGATTCGACCACAATATGGGGAGGGGAGGAGAGAGAGTGAGGAGGGGGAATAAGCCAAGTCAACCCACAAAGTCAAAGCCCATACTCTTTTAACAATTTCCCTTCATTTTCTTTGTTTTCTCTTGATTTTTCTTGTAACAATACAAGTGGGAAAATGTGGGGGGACAACTTGGGGCTGCTGATTTGGGGAGAGGAGAGAGGGTGTGGGTGAGTGTGGGTGAGGAAAAAATGATAGATACTATACCCCAAACAACCATTTACACTAAATTCACTAAAAAGCCTTTTTTCTTCGATAATTTCTAAACCGTTTTGGCAAACGTTTTCATTTCAAAAACCATATTGATAAAATTTTATTTAAAGTTTTATGATGCACAAAATTTGTTTCAACTCATTCCAATTTGTAATTTTCCCTAATTAAATGTATTAGTGACGACTTAAAATAATAATAAAATAATTTTTTTTTCAGAAAATTTGAAATTTCACCAGTGGCTCAATAAACACCAAATACTAGCAATTACATAGCTAGAATATGTATATTTAATTTTTATAATAAGATATTTGTATTTTGACTTTTTACAGAAAACCCTCTTATTTTACCGTTTTTTTGAAATTTCACCGAAACGATTTTCAAAACGTTACATATGGAGATCTACTGGTAAGTGTTATCAGTAGTTTTTTGACCCGTTATGAGCCTCACATTTGCACGACTTATCTGTTACTGGGGTCTGACGTTTACCACCCCTTGACTGGATATGCGACATATCAGACGAAGAGACCGGACTGTACGGTAGTGTTACTGATAGGCTTTACAGGAGTATGAGCAGGCTTGCTTGTTGATCTTCTGATCGCTCAATACCCGGGTAGCCGTTACGTCCAGCTAGTACCGCTGACGGCTTGCGAGTGCTTGATGTGATGATCACCTACTGCCGGCGTATTGACGAGTCTTTAGAGTCCTCCACAGAGGTTTACTGGCTCAGGCAAAACGGAGTAGGAGCACATATGTGATATGTGCGGGACCGAGAGTAATACATGTATGTGATACCGTATTCTATTCTCGCGATATGTGATATCGGCCGGTTATATGTGATATAGCCGGGTTATCGGATCAAGTGTTGATTCGATAAAATGATACATATTATATTAGTCGGTTATATGTGATATAGCCGGATGATTAAATCAAGTGTTGATTTAATAATTTAATGTATAATTATATATTTGATATACTAATTTACATTAACTGATATTTTCTCACTTAAGTATTTCTTTTTCTCACTTTTGATACATTTAACATATATGTGATATATGTTTATTGTATTGTTTTCTTTTGTTACATAAATAATATATATGTGATATATATTATTGTGACATGCTAGCTTATATATGCAACTTAGGTGTATGAGACTTACACCATGCTATATGATAATGGTGTGTTTTTATTTATTTTAAGTAATTCAAAATTATTAGGATATTTGCCATGGTTGAGCTTGGATGAAGCTTGTAGAACCATTGACTTAGTCCACTACTTTTGTTTTACCTAAGATATTTATTAACCTAACCCTTATCACTTAGCCATGGTCAATTCTCTACATGGGTTAGTGCATGACATAAACTCACCCATGGTTGCATTTCTAACCTCACACTCTCATTCTCTTTTGATTCATCGTCTCCTTCATCTCCTTCAGGCTCTTTCTAGGTTTTGAGGAGATAAAGAAAAATAGCGAGAAATTAAATTCTAAAGTGAGCAAAATTCCTACTTCATCATCCTCTACCAAACTAGCCATTTATTTTAGGGTGTTACCTTCACTAATTCCATATTAGTGAAGTGGTAGCTTGAGTCCGTGTTTTCTCGACGTAGATCATCTTCGACTTTGAAGACTTCAAGCAAGTATGCATCATTCACCTTGTGGAGCCTCTTAAAAGTCCGGGAGTTCGTTGATCGCAGCGAAGGGACCACTACAAGGAGCTATAGAAGTGAAGGACCGGACTACAAAGGTTGTAATCCAAACTCACTTAGATGTAAAGTTGTTTACACAATGTATTGTCTAAATCTCTAGTTAAGATTCTCGGGTTTGGATTGTTTAGCATGGCAAAATTTTGAAAATGGCATGGACGATGCCTTTCGAAACCTTGTTGTCGTGCCAAGCAATCATACAACATCGGTATGGCTTATCAAGTTACTGGGGTCTGACGATTCCACCCCTAGACTCGATATGCGACATATAAGACGAAGAGACCGGACTGTACGGTAAGTGTTACTTATAGGAGTTTGGAAAAGTTTGTTTGTTGATCTTCTATTCACTCAATACCTAGGTAGCCGTTATGTCCAGCTAGTACCGCTGACGGCTTGTGGGCAACTGATGTGATCATTACCTACTGTTGGCGTATTGACGAGTCTTTAGAGTCCCACACAGAGGTTTCCTTGTTCAAGCAAAACGAAGTAGGGCACATATGTTGATATGTGCGGGAGACTGATTAAATACGAGTATGTGATACCGTAATCTAATCTGACGATATTTGATATCAGTTAGGTTATATGTGATATAACCGGATTATTGAATCAAATGTTGTTTTGATAATATGATATACAAATAAATGATATTAGTCGGTTATATATGATATAACCGGATTATTAAATCAAGTGTTGATTTAATATTTTGTTATATATTTATATTTGATATATTTATATATTAATATCAATGCTCACTAATTATTTTCTTCTCTGCTTTTTATATATAATTATATATGTATATGATATATATATATATATATATATTGTATCATGGATGATGATACATGGAACATGGATTATCTATTTTCATAAATAGATAAATGAGGTGGAAAAATGGAGAGATATTTTAGGCATGGGTGAAGCATGACTTTATTCATTTCTTTATTGGTTTGTGAACGCTATTAAAGTATGGTTGATGTTTTATTATTGGAAAAATCCATGCTTCAATAAGTGAGATGTATGAATCATTCTTCACTTGCTCACAACCTTAGCTCATTTGCTTCACCCTCTCTTTTTTCATCTCCCATGTTCATCTTCTTCCTTCACTAGGTTTTTCTTGAGTTGAAGGAAATGAGAGGAAAAGATTTCTATGTGAGCCAAAACACCTACTTTATCAACCTACTCTAAACTAGCCCTTTAGATTAGGTTGTTTCCTTTACTAATACTTGATTAGTGGAGAGGTAGCTTGACCTAGAGAAACTTCAAGGTGGATCATCTTCGGCCTCAAAAATTGCAAAGCAAGCTCGATCCTTTCTTCAAGTGGAACCTAGAGGAGTCGTAGGGGCTACTACTCGAAGCTTTAGAAGAGAAGGACTTGGTCTACAAAGGTTGTAACCTCTTTTACTTAGAGTAGAACTTGCTTTATTATCACTTAAACCCTAATACTCTAGTTAGATTTTAGGTTAGTGTAGCTTAGCACCCCAAAAAAATTTAAAATTGCATACTTGATGCCGGTATTAACCTAGTGGTGGTGCTAAGACACACTTTCATGGTATCAGAGCCAAGCTAGAGGATTACGATGTAATTAGAATTGCGAAACCAAAACGACTCTGAAACAGACGATCCAAAATCCAACTTTCTGTAAATTTTTAAATGGCTTCTAAAAAATTTTTAAACAGTTGCAGAATGCTACATATGATGTAACTAGAACACCAGAGAAAAACGAGAACCAAACTCAAACATTTGGCCGGCGAGAATGATGAAATATCCGGCCTGGCCGGTTTTATTATGGTGTTTGGACTTGTGTTTTGTTTGGTGTTCTGGTGTGTTGGATTTAGGGTTTCAGGTTATGTTTGTTTTTACCCAGATTGCATGTGATGTTATCTTTGTGTTGGGGCTATACGGAGTGGTTCGAAGTCGTAGTTTTAACATCGTTTCGGATTTAAGTTATGATATGTGATAAAATATTTGGAATCCACATTAATTAGTTTTGTGAAAACTAGTTTGTGTTTTGTGAATCTAGCATTTTAGTCTCAATTGATCGATTGCCATGGAGTTTCTATTCGGATCAAAACTCCGTCGCAATCTCGTATAGTACGCGAACACTCGCCGAGAAACACTACTAGATAGCCACACCCCAAGCCCCGACCAAGTGACTATAAGAGAACCCCGTTTCCAAAAGCATCCACTCGGGTGCTCGGGCCACAGTGTTCCGCCTAAGTACACTTTGTCGACGGCATTGGGGGTGCGGCCATCTACTAAAGTTCCCGACGAGCATTCTATCATATAATTGGGAATCTTGTTGAATTACCCGACTGGTTATTGAAAAGTGTTTTCAATTCCAGACTTAAATGCAAGGTTTATAGGGTTAGGCATGAAATCCGGAATATGTGATATTCCGGGTTTATGATGTCTAAGGAATATGCGGATTCTAATTATTGTAGTTTTCATTTCTTTTCTGCGACCGTAAGTATAATATGTGGTGTATCTCCGATCTCATTGCTATACGTCAACGACATTCGAGATACGCATATTTACTTACGTTGATGGCATGTGATGTTATGTGTTTCTATGATATGTTAAATCGGATCGTCGTGATTGAATAGCCGAGGGTTTTTGCGTGAGATGAGAGTTTTTCTTTTTTCATTCATGTAAAAGTAATATTCATTTATTGGGACACATCCGGGTTGAGGATGTTGTCTCCATTGATGTATATTATTTACTTTTCCGCATTAGCATAGACCCAAGGCGGGGAGCACAAGTAACGGGGTTCTAGGGTCTAGTGGGAGACCGTCTCGAGGAGTCGAGACCGGGTGTCCTAACTCTAGAATCGGTAGGGTTGCTCGCCGCTCTCGTAGGGGTCTAGAAGTGTGGAATTGGCAATTCATCACGACCGTGGAATCCGTGTTTTACACAGGCTCAAAATAAAACACGGACAACCTAGTATATCCAATATTTCATATGTTTGCTTCTGCTTGTGTTCTGTGATGTGATCATATAACTGCGTGAGATGAATGCTATATATATATGATATATATAATAAACGTTGCTTATGTTTTGCACCCACGCTAGTCCAACCCCCGCTCTGCCGTTAGTTAAGTAACCTAACAGTGCAAGACGGGGCCCCGTGGCGAATATGGATGGCATAAGCGTATGTTCTATTTTCATTTCTTCTATGATGTTTAGGAAACATAAATGATGAAACTCCATTAATGAGATTAATGAAAAGATAAGAAACCTAAAAATGTTGTAGAATCAAATTTTTCAAAAAGGTAGATCTAGTTCTTGCTTTGCATAGTGGTATTCCTTTATGAATATCCAGCACCTCATTCGATAGGGAAAGAGCCTAGATCCCTTCATCGGGAGTGACCACTTTAGCAAAACTAGTAAATGCTACAACCCACTCGGTTTGTTTTGAAAATTACTCGATTTTAAAAGCGGAGCTTAAACCACTCATTTTCAAATCACTGGATTCTACAACGATATCAAGTTCATTACGATAAAGGTTTTCTTCAAAACCAATCGTAGCCCTCCTTCATTTCAGATAAGGACTACTTTAGTAATCGTGCCGCATTTGTTAGCCTTCGTCAAGGCGTAGTGTACGGTAGCTGATTAGTGCTTATCAGCAGCATATGATGCGATTGGATTAGAGTAGTCGTACGACCTTGTTGGCCTCCGTCAAGGGTCGTGCGGGTGGGTTTAATTCAATCAAGAAATTACGGGTTGAACTTGAGTAGCGGACTATGGTTTGTTGGCCTCCATCAAGGTCATAGGTCGTTAGGGGTAAAAACAGTTATTGGTGTTAGTGTATATGCCCTAGTGGCCATTATTGTATCATACTGGTTTGTATATTACTTAATAGAAGCTTGGGATATTCACAGTTGTATTAACAGTCTTGCTCAAAATGGTAGTATGCTACTTGGTTTGTTTCTACTTTAATATGTGCATGTGTTTCTTTTAGCACACCGCTTATACATATTAGTGGAGCCCTTAAGATCTTTGCTTGATTACCAGCGTTGTGATGGCAGTCACACTAGTGGGGGCTGGGTAATCTACAAGCACATCCTTATACAGGTCCCTAGTTGTAGGATTATCGAGACGGGGCATCGATACTCCGGAGTAGACTAGTGTATACACTTCTCATCCCAGCAGGGGAGATGGTCTTTCCCACATCCATTAGTACGTCGTACTGGAGATAGTATGCAGGTGCTCGTTAGGTTACGAGTACACCGGACAGGACTCGTCGGGAACTTCTGGTTGATATTATACCTATCGTCAGATAGCAGTTCCCAGGTGACATGAGTACAGCTTAGTCCATCGACTTGACACTGCCACTTCGCCTCGAGTGTGTTCCCACTGTACTTTGATTACTACCCTACCACGGCTCAAAAGCGTCGTGCAAACAGGTAGTAGTTGGGTGCAGTCCCGAAGCATTTGGAGGCAGTGGCAGTTAGACAGGATTCGTCTCTCACGGTATTGGGGGTTGATATCGCGCTGTGTCTGTAGAGCCATTATACAAAGTCCCTGGCCAGGGCAAGCGAGATTTACTGGTACGTGTTCCAGTATCTTCTCAGGGTGTTCCGGGCTACACTCCGACACGACTTATACCGCTATTAGGGGTCTGATATTTACCGCCCCCTAGGCCCGATATGCGATACTCTTAGACGAACAGACCGGACTGTACGGAAATTGTCACATTCAGGCTCAGTAGGAGTTCGGATGGGTTTTCCTCATCGGCCTTCTTATTGACATCTACCTGGGGCCCGTTACATACAGCTAGTACCGCTTGCGGGCCGTGGTTAAACCCACTGCCAGCGTAGTGTCGAGTCTTTTGAGTCCCACACATAGAGTTTCCCTGCACTGGGCAAAAGGTGTAGAGGCTGTATGGTTTTACGGCAGGGCTACGATCACTTACGTGCACTTGTGCGCGTATGATGTTCGGGAGGATAATACTAGTGGGCTTTGGTTTAAGCCGGATCCTAGTATTATTTTGATGGACTAGTTTGTCTCTTAACATTCGTGTTCTACGGAATGCGGATGCGGGTGTGTATGCACGGATGTGAGGAGCGAAGAAGGAGATTCCTCATTAGGGTTTTGACCATTGACTTGATTAGAACCATTATGAGGTGGAGGAAATTGTTTTCTAATCCTTTTTATTAATAATTGTGTCATGGCTAATTGGGTTTGACCATTTGACCTTGTTGACTTTTGTTGACTTAGATATTTTGTTAAGCACTAGATATTTTGGCTTAGCATTTATTATCACATGATAATGGTCAAATAAACTTAGCCATCACAATTATAATGATAAAAGTATTAGTTTTCTTTTTCCATGGATCATTATCTCATTCTCTTTCTCTTTCATAAAAAGAGAGCTCTCATACAAGCCCTTCTTCTTCTTCCTCACTAGTAAACTCTTAAGCTCTCATGTGTTGAGAAAATTAGAGTTTAAATAGACAAAAAAATCCATCTTCAAACTCTATATCACCTAGGACATCAAGCTTAGCAAACTTGATGCCCTAGTTACCTCGGTTCTAGAGATGGAGCTCGGACTATAAACTCTTGGGTGGATCGTCTTCGACTCAAGGAGGCCGTGGAGGTGACTACGATCCGGATCGATCCTCGGAGCCCACGTAGACGAGGAGGACAGCGGAGAAGACCCGAAGGACCGATATCATGAGGTATAATCTTCTAGCAGAATAGATAGAACCTCTTGCTTGTTTGTTAGCAATGGTTTGGCAAAGATCCTCAAATATAGTCTATGTTGCCTTGTGATAAAAATTCATTTTTTACTTATTCCGCCTCCCTGTAAGTACCGGGGTGTGTAACATAGACTTACAGTGGTATCAGAGACTAGCTAAACCATTACTAACATGTTAGCAAAGTGTTAGAAATTCGATCGCCGGAAAAATCGCAAAACACGAACTAAAAATGCACTTTTCTGTCGATTTTAAAATCTGTTACAAAAAATTTTCCAGGGACCTTAAAAATACATGCAGGCTTTTTTATGGGCACCCAAGAAAAACGAGGAAGTGAATCGGTCAGACCACCATGAAACCGCGGCAGAACCAAGCGTTCCGCCGCGGATCGGCGGCCGAGTCGACTCCGAGTTAACTCGTTTTTCCTGCAGAGTGTCCAGCATGGTGTTTTGTGATTTCTATGATATTTTGTTTCTGCCTAGATTTGTTGAGTACTGTGTTGTGCTTGGGTATATTCAAATCTGGTAATCGATCGAAATTCTAAGTACTTTATCTAATCGGATCTTCTGTGATGTGATATATGTACTTAACGTCTACTAATCGCTATATGTCGATTAGTGGGGGTTATACATATCTGTGTTCTGTAATGTTGGAATGTGTATATGAACTTGTTGGATCGTTGTGGATGAATAGCTGGGGATATGAGATGAGTGTTTATTTATCTTTCATTTGATGTAAATTGTAAATTAATGTAATATTATTTTATGGTCGCACATCCGGGTTGAGGTTGCAGCCACCATTGTATAGTATTTCTTTTACTGTTTTCTGCTCCTAGGATAGACCCAAGGTGGGGTGCACAAACTACCGGGTACTTTGAAGTGCCGAGTGGCCTACTCACTTTGTTGAGGGAAGCTGCTTCACTTCGGGTATTTGGCGGGTAGTTTGCCGCACCCGTAGGAGTCTAGGGTGGGGTTTGGTTATTTATCACGACGTGTAATCCGTCTTTCGTTGCAGGCTCGAACGAAGTGCGGATTCCTAGTATATCCAATGTGTTCATTTGTGATCTAGAATGAATATCATTGCATCCGACGAATGTATATATCTATATATGATATCTAGTAGATGTTGCTTATGTTTTACATCCACGCTAGTCCAGCCCCGCTCTGTCGTTAGTTAAGTAACCTAACGGGTGATGACGGGGCCCAGTAGCGAATGCGGATGACATAAGCGTACGTTATATTTTCGTTGTTTTCTGCAATGGTAGGATTAAATGATGGGACGCATTATATTAATGCAAAGAAAACAAACCAAAGCCGAATTGTTGGAACAATTTCAAAACCACTCGGTTTTTTCAAAACAACAAAACTTTTAAAATACGGAGCTTAAACCACTCCTTTTAAAAGCTATAAGGTTCCTTCGATTATATCAAGTTCACTACGTCACGGTTTTGCCAAAACAATTCGTAGCCCTCCGTCATTTCATATGAATATTCAATAGTATTCAAGCTATGTTTGTTGGCCTTAGTCAAGGCATAGTGATTGGTAGCTGCTGGGTATTCATATGTTGCATAGATAGATGCGTAGGTTTGGGACGGTCGTATTACTTTGTTGGCCTTAGTCAAGGGTATATACGGGTGGGTTCAAATTAACCTGGACAA
The DNA here is from genome assembly GCA_030015575.1 of Agapanthus africanus. Classification (NCBI taxonomy): domain Eukaryota; kingdom Viridiplantae; phylum Streptophyta; class Magnoliopsida; order Asparagales; family Amaryllidaceae; genus Agapanthus; species Agapanthus africanus. Next base: position 362,292,089 of record JASDDO010000012.1, read on the forward strand.
TGACGGGTAGAACTTGACATGTGACTTATGATTTGTTGGCCTTAGTCAAGGTCAAAAGAGCATGGGGCAAAAATCCACATCGGGAGTTTCTAAAGAAATTGAAACTTGCTAGTATTGCATACCATTTGGAGTTTGATCAGGTTGGTAGGATTCCCTCAGCATTGTCACACAATGATATTTGGATCCCGATCCTACTGTGAGTATCCGCTACTCCTCAAGAGATTCTTTCACTTAACGATCAATGCTATAAACCAAGTAGGTGCCTAGAATAGTGTTAGCGGGGCTACGCCTCCAAGGAAAAGAGGTTATTTAATTAAGGAACTTCTCGAAAGCGTCGTAAAACTTCCCTCGAAGTACCGACACTAGCCTGGCAGAACGGTTAAGCAAGTATTGTACGGTGAGATTAATCATGACTAATTCTTCTTTTATGGTTTGAGGAAGGATTCGAGAAACAGTGGGAGCCATCCTGTTTAGATAAATTACAAACCAATCTAAACTTGCAAAAGTATCATGCTAAGTGTTTTTCTTCTCTCTCTCTTAATTGCAGCGACCCAGTGACTAGACATAGGTTACATCTAGATAATAAAATGACTGAATCTGACTGTATTACTGGCAAAGGTCTGTCAGATGTCCATTACCCATGAAAAGCTGGAACACCTTTTCACTACTCAAACCCCTGCCATCTCAGGACCATTTTTCATCGTCACGGATATTGATATCCGTAAGACAAGGGAAAAGGATAGTGCGAATGCCAAGTGCCTTGTGTTGGACTCAGTTGATGGTGTATACCAAAGGCATCACGAGAAGATGGACTTAGCTTCCATCTTCCTCCATAACAATGTTTTATATGGAGAACAATCTCGTATCGCAAGATATGAGACCTCGAAAGAATTGCTTCAAGCGAGGTTGGCTGTCGGGTCATATGTAGGGGAAAACGTCCCTACGATGACTAGCTATAAGCTCACGGACCTAGAGACCATGTTGGGAAACAGGTCATATGCTGACTTGTTTCTACAGTCCCTACCCTCTACTTACACCCTGAAGGAAACCAGGGAGGTAGAAGAAAAGGAAATGGCAAATGTTTCCGGACTAAAAGTAGAGAAGGAAGGATGTTCCTATTGTTACGGAAAAGGACATTGGCAGAAGGATTGCAGGGCTTTGGAAGCCAGTAGCCAGGATTCGAAGCATGTTGTGGTTTCGTCTTCGGGTGTGTTTGTAATAGAAAACTATATGTCAATTAACTCTACTTTCTAGGTACTAGATACCGGATCAGGATCTCATATCTGCAATTCATTATAGGCTTTGATAAACCGTAGAGTTATCAGGTTAGGTGATACAACTCTCAGAGTTGCAAACGGAATGAGCGTGGACGCTGAATCCGTAGGGGATATCACCTAGGATTGACAAGTGGGCAGATATTGATTCTACGTAACTGTTTATATGTGCCTAGTCTAGCATGTAATATCATATCTGTATCCTTACTTTCTAAGGAAGGATATGATTTTATTTTTGTAAGCGATGTGGTCCACATCCACCTTAATCAGACTCTGATCGGGTCAGGTACATTAGATAACGGTATATACGTATTAAATCAAGCTCAGGTTTTCAGTGTCCAGAACACACTTAAAAGAAAGTCTCCGGAATTAAATCAGGCTTTCTTATGGCATTGTAGACTGGGTCACATCAATGAAACACGGTTGACAAAGTTACATAGAGAGGGATATTTGAATCCGTTCGAATATCAGTATTATGCTACTTGTGAATCTTGTCTCATGGGAAAGATGACAAAGACTCCACTCACTGGACACGGAGTAAGAGCGAGCGAGCTCTTAGGACTTGTACACAGCGATCTATGCGGTCCAATGTCTACACATGCACGAAGTGGTTTTTCCTATTTCATTCCTTTTACGGATGATTTCTCCAGGTATGGACAAGTCTTCTTGATGAAGCATAAATCCAAGGCCTTTGAGAAATTCCGAGAATACAAAAATGAGGTAGAAAAACAAACGGGAAAAAGTATCTAGACGCTAAGATCTGATCGAGGTGGTGAATACTTGAGTGCCGAGTTTCTGGACTACTTAAAAGAGAATGGAATTCTCTTTCAGCTTACTCCTCCATACACACCACAACACAACGAATCGAACCCTATTGGATATGGTTCGTTCCATGATGAGTAAGGCTGAGTTACCGCGATCTTTCTTGGGTTATGCATTAGAATCAGCTGCATATCTTTTGAACCAGGTTCCTACTAAGTCTGTTCCTACCACACCATATCAGATGTGGAGTGGGATGAAACCCTATCTTAAACACTTTAAGACGTAGGGATGTCCAGCTTTTGTTAAAAAGCAGCATGCGGACAAGCTCGAGGCATGCACAGTACAGTGTAAGTTTGTGGGATACCCAAAGAACTCCAAGGGGTATTTTTTCTATTACGCAGAGGAGCAAAAATTCTTTGTTTCTCGTGATGCCCACTTCTTGGAAACTGAATTTTTAGAAAATCAGATAAGTGGGAGCGCAATAGAGCTGGAGGAAATTCCGGAACCACAAGCTATTACTGAAAGCTTGGTAGAACCAGAGGTTTTAGAAGAACCGGACATCCCAGCGCCGCTCTGCAGGAGTAGTAGGCAGTCTCATCCGCCCGAGAGATACTACGGTTTTCTCATAAATGGGGATCGAGAGGATTGCATCATTGACAATGATGAGCCTACTAGCTTCCAGCAAGCCATTCAGAGCGACGACTCGGTAAAATGGCTGGATGCAATGTGGACCGAAATGGATTTCATGTACACCAACAAAGTTTGGACTTTGGACATTGCTCCAGAAGGGTAAAACCCGTAGGCTGCAAATGGATCTTCAGAAAGAAAATTGGTGTAGATGGACAGGTTGAAACCTATAAGGCTAGACTTGTTGCAAAGGGTTTTCGTCAAAGACCTGGTTTGGACTATGACGAAACCTTTTCTCCAGTGGCTATGCTCAAATCCATTCGGGTCCTTCTTGTCATTGCTGCCTTCCACGATTATGAGATCTGGCAGATGGATGTAAAGACGACTTTTCTAAATAGTAATTTGGAAGAGTGCGTCTATATGGATCAGCCAGAGGGTTTCATTCAGAGTGAGAGCAGCGGTAAAGTGTGCAAGTTGCTTAAGTCCATTTATGGACTAAACCAGGCATCATGGAGTTGGAACATCTGCTTTGATGATACTGTCAAAGAATTCGACTTTATCAAAAATCCAGATGAACCATGCATTTACAGTAAGAATGTAGGGAGAACTGTGGTATTTCTCATCTTGTACGTGGACGACATTCTCTTAATAGAAAATGACATTCCTATGCTACAGTTAGTCAAAGGATTCTTGTCACAGAGGTTCTCCATGAAGGACCTGGGTGATGCCTCCTATATTCTGGGGATCCAAATCTATCGTGATAGATCTAAGAGGATGTTGGGACTTTCGCAGTCCAAGTACATTGACACCATACTGAAAAGATTCAGTATGGAAGATTCTAAGCGCGGTAACCTACCGGCTTGTCACGGAATCACCATCACCAAAGAGATGTCTCCCAAGACTGATTTGGAAAGGGCTCGCATGTTATCTATACCCTACGCATCTGCGGTGGGCTCTATAATGTTTGCGATGTTATGTACCAGACCAGATGTAGCATACGCATTGAGCATTGTAAGCCGGTATCAGTCAGACCCAGGGGAGAAGCACTGGATAGCAGTAAAGAACATTCTCAAGTGCCTGAGAAGGACTAAGGAGATATTCTTGGTGTATGGAGAAAAAGACCTCCAGATCGAGGGCTTTGTTGACTCCAGCTTCCTGAGTGACAAGGATGACTCCAAGTCCATGTCGGGTTATGTCTTTACCCTCAATGGAGGGGCGGTCTGCTGGAAGAGCTCCAAGCAGGACACCGTTGCAGACTCGACGATGGAAGCAGAGTACATAGCTGCTTGCGATGCCGCAAAAGAAGCTGTCTGGATGAAGAAGTTTCTCACGGAACTTCAGGTGGTTCCAATACCGCTGTATTGCGATAATAACGGCGCTATAGCTTTAGCGAAGAAACCCAGGTCCCATCAGAAGTCCGGACACATTTTGAGGCAGTATCACCTGATCAGGGAGATCGTAGATCGCCGGGAGATCAAGGTGAAGAGAGTAGATACGGAGAATAACACTGCAGATCCATTCACAAAGGCCATCCCTCAAGCGCAGTTCGAGAGGCTATTCGAGATGATAGGTCTGCGATATGTCAGCACATGGCCCTAGTGCAAGTGGGAGATTGATAGAGTATATGCCCTAGAGGTCATTATTGTATCATACTGGTTTGTATATTACTTAATGGAAGCTTGGGGTATTCACAGTTGTATTAACAGTCTTGCTCAAAATGGTAGTATGCTACTTGGTTTGTTTCTACTTTAATATGTGCATGTGTTTCTTTTAGCACACCGCTTATACATATTAGTGGAGCCCTTAGGATCTTTGCTTGATTATCAGCGTTGGGATGGCAGTCACACTAGTGGGGGCTGGGTAATCTACAAGCACATCATTATACAGGTCCCTAGTCGTAGGATTATCGAGATAGGGCATCGATACTCCGGAGTAGACTAGTGTATACGCTTCTCATCCCAGCAGGTGAGATGGTCTGTCCTGTAGGGTTACCTAGGACGGGAGCAAGGTTTCGGGAGGTATCGTCTGTTGGAGATAGTGCCCTCAGAGTCAATTATTAGGTCACAGGTACGTGATTGCAATGATTGATGGAGGACCTATCCCGGTAGGACAGTCTTACTCGAGATGATAGTATGCTATCTGGTTTACCTTTATCATCGTGTACTGCTTTAGGTGACCTGACAAGTCGCTATTACACGTTGATAGAGCCCCTAGGATTCTTGCTTGACCACCAGCAGTATGAGGGCGATCATATAAGTGGGAGCTGGGGTCTATAAGCATATCCTTAAATGGTCCCTAGTCGTGTGAGTTTCAAGACAGGGCATCGATACTCCAGAGTAGACTAGTGTATACAGTCGAGACCCCGACAAGGGGCGGTGGCCGGTCTCACAAGGCACTGGTGTCAGTTGGATCACCTAAGATGTATACAGGTGCTCATTGGGTTATGAGTACACCGGACAGGACTCGCCGGGAACATGCTAGTTGGTCATATACTAGACGTCAGATGGCAGTTCCCTGGTGACATGTGTGCAGGTTAGTTCATCGATCTGGGGATCGTCATTTGTCTTGTGTGAGTTCCCACTGTACTTTGATTACTACCCTACCACGGCTCAAAGGAGTCGTGCAAACATGTTTTAGTTGGGTACAGTCCCGAGCCACATGGAGGCAGTGAGCGTATCTTCAGGGGTTCGTCTCTCTCGGTATTGGGGGTGAGGTCGTGCTGTGTCTAGGAGAGCCATTACACGAAGCCCTCGGCCAAGGCAAGGAGATTTACTGGTAGGTATTCCAGTAGTATCTCAGGGTGTTCTGGGCTACACTCCGACACGACTTGTACCGCTTTTGGGGGTCTGACTTTTACCAACCCCCTAGGCCCGCCATGCGATACTCATAGACGAACGGACCGGACTGTACGGATATTGTCACTGTCAGGCTCAGTAGGGTTGTCAGGCTGAGTTCGCTCACAGACGTCCCTTTTAGTCAATGCCTGGTAGCCCGTTACGTATTGGCTTATACCTCTGACGTGCTAGTGGTTAAATCCACAACCAAGGTGTTGACGAGTCTTTAGAGTCCCCCACATTCTGTTACTCAGCTTTCGGGCGAAAAGTTGTAGAGGCCGTATGGAGATATGGCAAGGTCCGATCAGATACGTGCGGTATTGCACGGTTCAGGATCGGACAGATTGTACTATAGGCCGTATGGTTATATGGCAGAGTTCGATCAGATACGTGCGGTATTGCACGGATCAGGATCGAACGGATATTACTGGCCGGCTTTGGTTTAAGCCGGATCCTAGTATAGTACAGTGTACACTTTGTCTCATTGCATTTGTATTTCGGTCGGAATACAAATGCGGGTGTATATGCACAGTATCGGGGTTTTCCTGTAATTTATTACGGGACCAGTTTTCTGGAGTTGCCAGTTTGCTTTCCGTTTCGGCCAATTTCCTTTGTATCGTTCATTGGCCGAAGATTGGTGGAGGAGGGCTTATTTGCATTGATGCAAATAAGTATTTGTGGAGGGGGTCTTTGCATTTTGTTGTATCATGATAGCTTTTCCTTGACCTTGAATTCTAGCTTTATCATGATGGCTTGACTTTGTTGACAATCATGGTTGTTGATGATTGTTGGTTGAGTATTGGTTTTGGGAGTGATCATTGTTTCTCATCATCACTTGCTTTTCAACCACCTCTTTGTCTTGACTCTCTCTCTTGCATGATAAATGAGAATGGCTCCCATTACCTTTTGATACACTACACTCTCATTCTCATTCTCTCGACTTCCTCATTGTGGTGGCCGGCCAAGCATTAGAGGGGGGCTGTCCAAAATTTTGAGGGTGGGTATTTGGTCCATTTCATGCTCCCAAATATCCACAAGTTCCATCTCCAAACTCCATAGTTCATCCCTCCACCAAAAGGCAATTCCTACAACCCCAAAGTGAGATTTGAGTACTACACATTCTACAATGAATCTTGGGCACGTCGACTAGCCAGCTTCGTGCCCGAGTTGCCTCGGCATTGAGGTGGGAGCCCGTAAAAGAAGTAGGCAATGTGGTGCACTTCCGGCGACGAGGAGGAGACGGGACATTCCGCAGGAGATCGGGACGACGACGAGAAGACCGGAGGACTCGGATCTGTCGGTATATCTCTCTTCCCTTTCTTGTAGATAGCTAGGACTAGTTAGTGGTTCGATCCGGGTATTAGTGCGCGGCGGTTTGCCAGTTCAAGTAAAATTAAAGTTTTTCACCGCTTCCGCATTTGGCCGTCGGATTGACGGCCGGGGCGCCGCCGTGCACTTACAGTGGTATCAGAGCCTCGCCATTAACTTAGTCTAGCTTGGTTTAATGTGTTTTGCATTTCCGATCAACCAAAACTCCAAAATCTACATTTTTGTTTGCATCAGTTTCTGTTGAAATTTTTTGGTCTCGAAAATTTTTTCAGGGTGTAAAATATTGATGTACTGGAAAATCTAAGAGCTCTGTAAAAATTCGATGAAGTGACTCCACAGTGGGAGAGCGGAACCGCCGCAAATACCCCCTTCCCACCGCTGTTCCGCCGCACACTGTGGGGATCCCTGCACCAATTTTTTACAGAGGCTTTCTGGGGTGAAAAGTGGGGTTTTGGAATAATAACATTGGGCCCAGAATTTCTTGATCTGCTACAGTAATGCTTGGGGGCCCACTTGTTAAAATTTGATTGATCAGATATTTTAAACACATTATTTCACAGTATTTACATTATATCTGCGACCGTGAATGTCACTTGATCGGTAAATCCGGTCTAACTGCTATAGCCCGGTTAGACGGATTTGCGAACGTGACTTTCACGTTGATGTTCTGTTTTTGCTGTGATGTTGCGGATCGGTCGTGGGGGATAGCCTGGTTGCAATGCTAGTACAGTTCTGTTGTATTATGTACATTTGATATTGCGGGGCGAGCGTCCGACATGTGGACTGCCGTCACTGCCTGTTTGTATTATTATTTTGGGGCACGGCCAGGTTGCGGTCGATGCACCCGTTGTATGTATATTTTACTTTCTGTACTAGGATTACCCCGCGGCGGGGTGCACGGATAGCCGGGTTCTAGAGGGCAACAAGCCCGCATCTCATGGCATTGAGACGGAGGGGGCTTCACTCTAGGATTGGCGGGCTATTCACCGCACTCGTAGGGGGTACAGGTTGACCCAGGAGGGGTGCCCAAGTTACCAGATTCCGTGAAGTGCTGGATGGTCCATTCACGGTACTGAAGGGGGCTGCCTCGCTTCAGGTTTTGGCGGGTGACTTGCCGCGCCCGTAGGGGTCTAGGATTTCATTGCACAGGCTATCCACACGACCAGGGGAACGTCGGGTTTCAGTAGTGGCTCTGTGAAACCCGGGGATCCCAGATATCTGTATTGTTTCTGTGATGCTGTACATTTTCTGTGATGTTGCATTTCTTATCACGCCTTGAGCGAAATATAATATATTGGTATATATATTAGTAGATGTTGTATATGTTTTGCATCCGCGCTAGTCCAGTCCCCGCTCTGTCGTTAGTTAGCTAACCTAACGGGTAATGACGGGACCCAGTGGCGAATGCGGATGGCATATACGTACATCAGTATATTTTCGTTCTTTTTGGTGTGATCACTTGATGGGACTGCGTTGATTCGGATCAATGCAAGTTAAAAACAAACCTAATCTGATGTTGTTGGAACACTTTTCAAAAAGCTGTTATTGCAAGGACGTTCACTTTTGTTTTGCATCGTGATATTCAGTTGGAATATCCTGCTCCTCAGTCGACGAGGCAAGGGCCGAGATCCCTTCACCGGGAGTGACCCCTTGGACAAAGAGTTTGCGTCAGGGCATTAACTTCACTATAGCCGATTACTTTTGCTTTGCACCGTGGTATTCAGTTGGAATATCCTGCACCCCATTCTACGGGGAAAGAGCCGAGATCCCTTCACCGGGAGTGACCACTTTAGCAACGGTTTTCGTCACTATAATTTTAAAAAGCTATCAGTTCCTTCAACGATATCAAGTTCTTTACGTTAAAGGTTTTCGCCAGAAACCATTCGTAGCCCTCCGTCGTTTCAGACGGGTAGCACGTAGTATTCATGCTATGTTTGTTGGCCTTCGTCAAGGCATAGTGTATGGTAGCTGCTTGTTGCCTTTCTGCAGCATAGATAGATGCATTGGTTTGGGACAGTCGTATAGCCTTGTTGGCCTTCATCAAGGGCTTGTGCGGGTGGATTCAAATTAACCTGAAGAATGACGGGTAGAACTTGACATGTGACTTATGATTTGTTGGCCTTCGTCAAGGTCATAAGAGCATGGGGCAGAAAACACATCGGGAGTTTCAAAAGAACTGAAACTTGCCAGATATGCGCATACCTTCTGGAGTGTGATGACGTGAGCGGATTCCGTCACGTTATCATGCAATGATAGTTGGATCCCGATTCCCACTGATGAGTTAGTTTACTCCTCGGGTGACCCCGACTAATTCTTCTTTCAGGTTTGGAGGAGAATTTGACGGTACAGTGGGAGTTTTCCAGATTAGATAAATTGGTAACCATTCTGATCTAGGTTAGAGTGCACGCTGAGTGTTTCTTTTCTCTCTCTCTTTGGCAGCGACCATTGACCCGACCCTAAGACTATGACTCAGTGACCAAGTTGACCGAACCTTCTTAACACTGGCTTTTGGATTGTCAGAGTTGCAAACCTCATTGCCACTCCTACTTTTACCCTTTTCTCCAGGACACCCCGTATTGCTACGAACGTCCACTTCCATTGGACAAAACCATCGTATGGTTAGATACGAACTCGAAAGAATTTATTCGAGGATGGTTTCAGGTTCTGGAGAAAACGGATAGGATTATTCAGTTGTCTTTTCCTTTTACCTTCTCTCAAGTTGTGAGTACTCCTTGGTTTAGGAGATAGTACACCTATTACGCAAATTGGATAGTCTTCTTCCAAACCATAGGCAGGTGCCGACCGGTAGGGAATGAAGAAAACCAATTAGCCTAACGATGGTGTACAGAAGGTATTGAGTTAAGACAAAGCAAGGGATTAGTAAGAGGGCAAAGTAAATTGCGACTGCTATTCACGACCAAACCAAGTATTCCTTCGCCAATCCTAAATCACCTATGTATTTCTCCAGGACACTCCGTATCACTACGAAGATCCACAGTTTATTGGATACTCCATCGTATGGTTATATACGAACTCGAAAGGAACTTGTTCCAGTTCGGGGATGGATTCTGGTTCAGGAGAAATAGGAATAAGATTTATTCAGGTGTCTTTTATCTTCACCTTCTCTCGCATTGCGAGTGTTCCTAGGATTGGGACAGTACACCCATTATGCTTATTGGATTGTCTTCTTCCAAACCATAGGCTGGTGCCGAACGGTAGGGAAGGAAGAAAACCATTTGGCCTAAAGGGGTGTGCAGAAGGTAATGACTAAAGACATATGAAGGGATTTGGAGAGGTGGCAAAGAATTATACGGTTACAGTCGTGAATCTGGAAGAGGCATTACTAGGAATACCGGGATACCCCATCGAAACATTTCAATGTTTCAGTCTCACTGTGTACAGTTAAAAGAAAACTGATTTCCCGATTAGATACTTACTCTAGGGTATGTATTTACCAGGTATGATTCTTACATCTGTATGGTTTTACAGATGATGAGTGGGAGTAAGTAATTGGGAATTGGGTGATCATCCTCATTATATCGGGATTCGTTGTAATCGGTGATATTTGAGGAAATCACATGGGCTGTTTGCCGGTCGGCAAATATTTGGTTTTGAATATCCGCTTTTATGCACCAATTTCAAATTGATATATCTGTACGTCTATTTTCATAGAGTGAGATATACCTTTCTGAAATTATGTCTATGACATTTACCTATATCAGTGGATGGTTAGGTAAGGAGCATTAAACAGCGGTGTAATTCTTCTTAACCATGAGTACAGTTCTCAACCTACGACACACAGTGAATGTGTTATCAGACTCAAGGGACTTATACAGAGTATTGTATGTTGTCCAGGGTCCATCAGGACAGAGGGGTTGGTCCTCGTACTATATTCGGTTTACTTATGACTTCTCTAGTTTTTAGACAGGTGTTTCGCGGAAACACAGGATCTGAATTTTGAGAAGTTATAGGTATTTGAATAGAGTAGAGAACCAGGTGTAGCAAGTATCGGGATTCTTCAAAGCAATCGAACATGTAGACACTTGTGCATGGTATTCAGTTGATAGTAATGATAAAGAGATCTTGCTTCTCTTTCAGGTTACTCATGATTGGAAGCATTCCTAAGTTGAGTAACGCTGATCGGCCTCCTTCCATTTTGTTGACATGCACAGGGGACAGCTGCATGATTTGAATCTGGTTCAATTAAATCAGTGCCTCTGGTTCTATATTGGATATAGTACAGTTCATATCTTAACATTGTTAAGGTACGGGGAGTTGTCCGGTTTATGCTTAAAACGAGACATTGGACAACTCAAGGCACGTTTCTGTAATGGCTGTTTGTGGGTTGACCCAGGCTATGACGAGGGTTGACTTTCTACCATCTGGATGAACAATAGCAATATTGTTCTAGACTCGCCACAGTTTTATTAAAAATGGATTTTTTCAGAAAAACAGTAGTGGGAGTATGGTAGAACTGGAAGTGATTCCAGAACCACAAACGATTACTGAAGATTTGATAGGAACCTAAAGATTCAATATGGATTGACATTCCATTGGCCACTCCGCAGATACGGTAGGTAACTTCAGGCACCCGAGAGGTACTCCGGTAGCCTCAAGGACGGTGACAGAGAAGTTCTTGTTTACCCACAATTACCATTGTTGTTGTTCCAGGCTGTGAGACTCGGCAGGTGATCGTTAGGATACGTGCGTGTTCAAGTTCTAGTTTAAATACCGCAATCAAGACGGTTTCGCTTGTAGCTAGCCGGTTGAGTACAGGTCGTCCGCAGGGAGATGGGAGTCTTTTTCAAAGTGTTTTAACGAGTTAAGTCCTATTTTCAGATTTTGTTGTGGTTATCTAAGTGTAAGTTGATATTTAAAGAGAGCTTGTTAGGGTGAGGATTAGGTTAGTTTGAGTTAGGAGTCTCCACATCTTTCGTTGCCCCACTTAATATCGGTGTTACGGTAATCGACAACAACGGGGATTAGCACGACTAGGAAGGTATTTGCGAGTATAAGCTAGGCTTTCCAACGCATAGTCATTCCTTTTGGTGCTTATCCGTCCGTTCTTGGCTCTTATCCATAACCTCCGGTTAATTCAACCACAACCGGTCTCACTACGGAATCACCGCTATCATGTAGGATAGGGTGCCGTGAGGAGCGGATTGTGGTTCAATTAACGGGAGTCGATTTAAGTTGTTGGGCAAGGAAAGAGTGAGAGAGATTTCCTTCTCTCAAACTTCCCTTATCCTACCCTAACAAGTATAAAACTACTCACACTTCATGATAAGGAAAAACAAAACAAAACAAAGAGGAAGATAGAAAGAAGGAGATTAAAAGAATACGACTAACTATTTGCGACCTCACCTTGGCGAGAATCGAGCGTAAGTATCATTGTCATATGAAGGATAAAGGAAAAGAGAGAAGAAAGAAACAATCAAACAAATAACAACAACTACTTAACAATTAAAATTACAATATATTACAACAAGTAAAAGAAAGAGACAAGCATGATAAAAAATTGGTCTTCTTTATTAATCACTCTTCACTCAAAAGCTCACTACAAGTTTGATTGGAGAAGGGGTGAGAAGAGGAAGAAGAACAAGACTAAAACTAGGCAAAAAATGAGAATACAAAAATTGACCCTTCCTTCTCAAAATTCTGGGCTATTTATAGGCCAAGAAATGAAACCCTAGGGCAACCAACAGAACCCAGACGAAATGACCAAACTACCCCTGAAATCTCGTGCTCTGAACAGCCTGTACGGCCGTGGATCCGCCGCCTATAGCCCCCTATGGCCGCGGATCCGCGCCCCTACAGAGGGTTTAGGTTGTGGGCTTCTGAGGTTTTTCCTGGTCTCCTATCCCCTCTTGTCTGGTGTGGGTATTTTCTGATAATTCTTTCCCATTTCTTCCAGAATTTCTATTGAACAAAGGTGGACTTTTTTGTGGATGATTGCCTCGAGCTCCGCGTAGATCTCTTGGATTTTGTGCTACCATTGAGCCTTGTGCATGAGAATGACGTTGATTTGACACTTTGTCTTCCTAAACTGGTAACTGGCAACATACGGATGAAGAGCGGAGACCGTGTTTTTATCTGTGGTTGGCAGGAACCGGATTTTGTCGTGTTTTTCATGAATTTCTCCGTTTGAGAACCGGGAACCTGTATCCTGCAATTGACTAGCAAACACGGCTCAAGAGTATCTACCGATATGCAATGTGATAAAAATTGGGCAGTATGAAAATGCAAAAATCTGATATGAACAAATACCCCCAAACTTATCATTTGCTCGTCCCGAGCAAAGCCCATTTATTCACAAAAAATTTCCTAACCTCACTTTCGCAGGGAACGCGATTGCACTGAGCATGTGCAACAAGCCGTTAAACCTCTAGGTGTCCCTAGTAGGAGGAGTGTTGTCTCCTGAGGGTTTTCAGCGGATACTACCCACAAAATCCGGTCAAGTTGGTTTTGCAAAATAACTAAGATTCAAACCCTAAAGTTTTGTTTTTGAAAATAACAATTCTATAATCCTAAGTCTAGACCATCGAACCTTTATTTTTCACACCTCGCTTCTTATTTAACTACAGATTTTACATGTCTTTACGTGCAGTGCAAATAGTGTCGTTAAGTTCCTGAAAGGTCGAATAAAGTCATCATGTCGCACAATAAAGCCCAGATAACAATTTTAAAAGGATCACATAAGTTTTATAAAGAGTTAAGCATTTTTCAAGTTTCGTTTCCCAGTAAGGTTTCAACTTCAGAATTTCTATCTTCCTTAACAGGAAACTAAATCATATTTTTCACTCCACCATTTTCTTGTTTTCATTTCATACACACCTCTGTGAACGTGCAATAGTCTTTATCAAAGAGTAAAACCTTCATATCTCCGTTAAAAAATTTTTTTTTAAAAGCCTGTCATTTATCAAGATTATTCTCAAACAAAGAACCGTTAGGAATTTTAACTCGGAGAGAACACTTGCTTGACTTTGTTTTAAACTGGACTTTCTAGGCTTCTTAGCGAGCTTTGGGCCAATGCACCCAAACCAGTTGATTTTAGGGCATTAGGTGTAGAAACACCCCAACGGACTTAATTACTCAAGTTACCTAGGTCCAAAAACAAAAGGCAGTTTGGCGTGAAAATCAGATGATTTAATACGAACGGAGATATAACCGGCAGTTCAAATATTTTTTTGGATAAAAGACGTGTCTAGTGGGTTTGGTGTGTAATCATTCCAATCAAGTTTTAGATGGGTTATTTTTCAGACTTAGCTCCAATTACGGCATCAATAACATTCCTTCATATTCGCTTTACTTCATAAACTATTCTTGACATTACTTATTTCAGAACAAACCTATTTGATCCTCAGAAAATCATTTATCTGTTTAAAAGTTTAAACATGAAAGACTTGTCATCTAATTCCCAAAATCTTACGACACGTGTAGTGTGATGTAAAGACGTATATCAGCTATAGTTAACTTCAAAGGAGAGTTATCTTTCAGGTTTTCAAAATCCAAACATAAGATTTAGTTATTCCTATTTTTTCAAACAAAAACCGTCGAAATGTTGAATCAAAGTTCTTCCACAAGCTAACTTGACAAAAAAGTTTTTATATTTTTTAGAAAATTTTCAGATTTTTATGGATTTTATGGAATTTAATATGCAGATGCAAAATATACATATGAATGCGAAGGTAAGAAATGCGTACCGAGCGTACCCCCAAACTTAAACTGGACAGTGTCCTCACTGTCGTAGCATGAAGAGAGCAGTTGGAAGGTTCAAAATTGTCGGTTAGTGATACACAATTTTTATTTGTTTTTTTGTTTTTAAAGAAAAGAAAAAGAATATACACAAATATAAACAAAATGGTTTGTACATACCCCCAAACTTATTTGGAACAGTGTCCACTGTTCTTGGCTGGATAACCGAAGTTTGGAGGTAGGCAGAGGAAGATCATTCAGGGTAAACCGGCTCCTGTAAGAACAGGAGCTCCTCTGTTGGTTCGGCGCTAAGGTACGGTTTGCATCGGTGTCAATTTACCTTGAAGAGTGAACCGTCCTTTGGATTTTCTAAATCCAGAGCGCCCTGTGGATACACATTCTACACAAAATACGGCCCTTTTCTAGCGAGATCTGAGCTTTCCTGGATGGAAATGAAGTCGGGTGTCGTAAAGAAGTACCTGCTGACCAGGTACGAAGGTTTTGCGCAACAGGTGTATATCGTGAAACACCTTCGTTCGATTCTTAACGACAACCGCGTTGTCGTAAGCCTCATCCCTAAGCTCGTTCAGTTCGTTCAACTGCAGCTTCCGATGGCTGCCCGCGTCCTCAAGAGACAGATTCAGCTCCTTAATCGCCCAAAATGCGCGATGCTCGATTTCGACAGGTAGGTGGCAGGCTTTTCGGTATACAAGCCGATAGGGAGACATGCCAAGGTCGGTCTTATAAGCGGTTCTAAATGCCCAAAGGGCATCAGTGAGTTTCAGAGACCAATCCTTACGGTTCTTGGAAACCGTCTTCTCCAATATCTGCTTGATTTGCCGATTTGAAACTTCGGCCTGCCCGCAGGTTTGGGGGTGGTAGGGCGTAGAAAGCTTATGATTAATGGAGTATTTCCGCATCAAGGCTGCAAAAGTTTTATTGCAGAAATGACTTCCATTGTCGCTAATGATCGCTCGGGGGTGCCCAAACCGTGAGAAAATGTTTTCTTTAAGGAACCTAACGAAAACCTTGTTGTCGTTAGTTCGGCTGGGCACAGCCTCGACCCATTTAGAGACGTAATCAACAGCTAGAAGAATGTACAAGTTCCCGAAAGAGCTGGGAAACGGCCCCATGAAGTCTATCCCCCAAACATCGAAAATCTCAACAACCAAAATCGGTTGGAGCGGCATCTCGTTCCTCCGGGATATCCGGCCCAAGTGTTGGCACCGGGAGCAAGTCTTGCAATAGTCATTAGCGTCTTTGAAGAGTTGTGGCCAGTAGAAACCACATTGCAAGATCTTCTCAGCTGTCTTTCTGGGCCCAAAATGCCCGCCACACGCTTGATCGTGGCAAAATGACAGCACACTCTTGAATTCCTCATCGGGGACACACCGACGAATAATCTGGTCGGGACAGTACTTGAACAAGTAGGGTTCGTCCCAGTAAAAGTGTTTTACTTGGGATAAGAAGCGAAGTCTGTCCTGACTCGACCATTCGGTCGGTAATAATCCCGTGGCCAAATAGTTCACAATATCTGCGAACCAGGGTTCGCACGATACTGTCAAGAGTTGTTCATCCGGAAAAACGTCGTTAATTAGGATTGAAAGCGAAGGCGAAGAAGGAAGTCGTGAGAGATGGTCGGCAACTACGTTTTCACATCCTCGTTTGTCCTTAATGACAAGGTCAAACTCTTGAAGCAAGAGGATCCAACGTATTAACCGAGACTTGGCATCTTTCTTCGCAAAAAGATGGCGCAGAGCTGAATGGTCCGTGTAGACAATGACTGGAGAGCCGATTAGGTAGGGCCTGAACTTTTCTAAAGCAAATACAACAGCTAAGAATTCCTTCTCAGTTGTTGTATAGTTCAGTTGGGCGTCGTTCAGGGTCCGGCTCGCGTAATAGATTACGTGCGGCATCTTGTTGATGTGCTGTCCAAGGACAGCACCGATGGCAAAGTCGGATGCATCGCACATAATCTCGAATGGGTGCGTCCAATCAGGAGAAGAGAGAACGGGAGCAGAAGTGAGTGAGCGTTTCAGTGACTCGAATGCAGTCACACAGCTCGAGTCGAAGTCGAAAGGCGTGTCCTTGGCCAGCAAAAGCGTCAAGGGCCTAGCAATCTTGCTAAAGTCCTTGATAAACCGTCTATAGAAACCGGCATGGCCAAGGAAGGCTCGGATATCTCTGACGCATCGGGGAGGAGGCAGATTGGAAATGACCTCAATCTTTGCTTTGTCAACCTCTATGCCATTTTGCGAGATGATATGTCCTAAGACAATACCTTCGCGCACCATGAAGTGGCATTTCTCCCAGTTCAAAGTGAGATTCTTGTCCTTACATCGGGTAAGGACAGCGTCGAGATGCAGCAAACACTCGTCAAAGGAGTCGCCGAAGATGGAGAAGTCATCCATGAAAATCTCCAGAAATTTTTCCACCATGTCCGAGAAAATTCCCATCATACACCGCTGGAAGGTAGCGGGCGCATTGCATAGCCCAAAAGGCATGCGGCGATATGCAAACGTGCCGAAAGGACAAGTGAAAGTGGTCTTGTCCTGGTCTTTTTCGGTGATGGGAATTTGATTATAGCCGGAGTAGCCATCAAGAAAACAATAGTACTCATGTCCGGCCAATCGTTCCAGCATCTGGTCAATGAAAGGTAGCGGAAAGTGGTCTTTCCGCGTTGCGGCGTTGAGTTTTCTGTAATCAATGCAAACTCGCCACCCAGTTTGGGTGCGAGTCGGGATTAACTCATTCGCCTCGTTGGTTATGATCGTGATGCCCGACTTCTTGGGGACAACATGAATGGGGCTAACCCACTGGCTATCAGAGATAGGGTAAATGATACCACTATCTAGACATTTGACGATCTCTTCACAGCCTCCTTCATGACTGGATTAAGACGTCTTTGTGGATCCCGGGCTGGTTTGGCATCATCCATCAGATGAATGTGATGCTCAACGATCAGGGGACTAATCCCCTTGATGTCCGCCATGGACCAGCCAAAAGCTTGCCTGTTGCTGTGCAAGACCGCGAGAAGGGCTTTCTCTTGCTCGGGAGCTAGAGAAGCCGAAATGATGACAAGGAGGGTCTCGTTCTCACCTAAGTAAGCGTACTTAAGGTGAGACGGCAACGGCTTGAGTTCGAGCGTTGGAGGTGAAATGATGGAAGGCAAGACTGGTGCAAAGGTCTCGAACTCAAAGGACTCCAGCAAAGGTTCAAAACGAGTGTAGGCAACCGAGTCGGATGGTTCAGGTAACTCATCCGGAAAGTCGAAAGATTCAAACTCGGGTTGTGCGCGGCTAAGATCATTCGAGAATGTGAAACACTCGTATTCGTTATCGGGCGCAGAAACAGCAGCAGGTTCGAAGAGAAACGCACTAGTGGCGTCAAGATTATCGTGATCAAACAGAAACTCCTCGAATTCACACTCTTCTGGTGTGATCTCCTGGATCGAGCAGACGTCCAGTATATGAGCATTAGGTTCGGCGGGCTGATTCCCCAACCTAAAAATGTTGAGTTCAATCGTCATATTTCCAAAAGAGAGGTTCATTGAACCGTTGCGACAATTGATCACAGCATTTGAGGTTGCGAGAAATGGGCGACCGAGTATCACCGGAATTTGATTCCGGGGGTTTGCTACAGGCTGTGTATCTAATACAATGAAGTCGACGGGGAATATGAAGTCCCCGACTCTTATCAACACATCCTCTAGCTCACCCCTAGGGTGGGTGATCGATCGGTCGGCCATTTGGAGAGTGCAGTGTGTGGGTTTCAACTCTCCGACGCCTAATTGCTCGTATACTGAATACGGAAGCAAGTTAACACTGGCACCAAGATCTAATAGTGCGCGGTTGATGTTCTTATCCCCAATGGTAATTGAAATCGTAGGACAGCCAGGGTCCTTCCGTTTTTGTGGTAAAGATTGGGTAAGGGCATCACTCACAGCACTAGCCAAGAAAACTTTCTTGGGTACCTGAGACTTCCTCTTTTTCGTGCACAAGTCCTTTAAGATTTTCGCGTAGGACGGGACTTGTTGGACAACATCTAAAAGAGGAATATTAATGTTAACCTACTTGAATAACTCCAGAATCTTCTCCATTTGAGGATTTTGTTTGTTAGACCTCAACCGGTTTGGAAATGGAACATTTTGAAAATTGGTTGAGTCTAATGCTGGAGGAGGAGATTTTGGAGTCGGAACGGATCCCAGAATAGGTGTTTTCGTGGAGTGAGAAGTTGGTCCGTTCAGAGCAGAAGAAGAGGAAGGGGAGCCTTGTGAAGAACGGAGAATAAGCTCGGAAGACGAAGAAGAAGGAGAAGAAGAAGAAGCGGCGGCCGGGGTGTCATCGATGATTCGCTTGCCAATGTTGTTTTGCAGCATCCTTCCCGATCTCAGCGTAGTCACGGCACTCACATTATGGTTTTGTTGTTCAAGAGCAACATGTGCATTATGTGGGTGACCGGGATTTGGAAGTGGCTGGGACGGGAGCTTCCCCTTCTCTCGCTCGCTTAAGGCCGCGTTCAGCTGTGCAATCTGGGCCTCAATGGTCTTGATGCTCTGCCCGTGTGCGGCAGTGTGTTGCACTAAAGATTGGATCGAAGACTGGATGTTGGCGGTGGATTGAGTCGATTGTTTAACAAACGCCTCCAGACTTCGCTCGAGCGAGGAAACCTTATCAGTGTTTGACGGAACAAAGTTGTTTGGTGGAAAAGAGTTGTTGGGTGAAAAGTTGTTCGTCTGGTTTTGGTAAGGTTGGGGTTGGAAAGGCTGCTGATACTGAGTTTGTTGTTGCGCTTGTTGTTGCGGCGGAGGGGCCCTTTGGAAGTTGTTGCCCTGGAATTGATTCTGATTCTGATTCCAGGCGAAATTGGGGTGGTTCCTCCAACCGGGATTGTAGGTGGAAGAGTATGGATCATTCCTCGGTCTTTGCTGGAAGGCAGCATTAACCTGATCCTGTCCTTGCGAGGGTGGATTGTAAGGACACTCTTCGGTCAAGTGAGAAGGATCGGAACAACAAGCGCAGATGGTACGAAGTGGGAGAATAGGGGCAGGAGCAGAAAATTTGCTCTCTATTGCTTCAAGCTTTCGTGTTATCGCAGCCATTTCAGCTTTCATCGCAATAGAGACATCGAGTTGGTGGATTCCTACCCTAGACTGACTGGTAGAAGTGGAGGTAGAAGAAGAAGAAGTCGGTCTGGTGCTCTCCCATTGCAGCGTTTGCTCCGCAAGATCGTCAAAGAACTGCCACGCTTCCTCGTCAGATTTCGATAGGAAGTGGCCCTGACAGATGGTTTCCAGCAACTGCTTCGTTGCTGGGTTCTGTCCCTCATATAAGGTTTGGCAGAGTTGCCATTTCTCTATACCGTGGTGAGGACACTGAACAAGAAGGTCTTTGTACCGGTCAAAGCACTTCCAGAAGGGTTCAGAAGGAAGCTGGGAGAATTGGTTGATTTCATTTCGAATTCTTGCGGTCTTATGATTTGGATAGAATTTTTTCAGAAACGCTTTAACAAACTCGTCCCAGCTGGTGATTGAGTGGGAAGCGGTGCTATACAGCCATTTTTCAGCGAGATCGCATAAAGTGAACGGAATGACCCGTAGACGTATAGCATCGTCCGATAGCTGGGTGGTTTTCATCATGGCACAGACATTTTGAAATTTGTTGATGAAGATATAGGCATCTTAAGATTCAAGCCCATGAAAACGTGGAAGCATGTTGATGAAATGGGGCTTAATTTCAAAGTTGTCCCCATTGGCCGGAGGAAGAGAAAGGCAGGTGGGAAGTGCAGAACGGGTGGGGTAGAAACGATCCTGGAGCGCAATTCGCTGCGGCGCTACAACAGGTGGAGGTGGTGGGATATTGGTCTCCGTAGGAGGTGGAGCCAATCCAGCGGTGGTCAAAGAGATGTTCGGATTAAATCTCGACATCGCGGAAGAAGAGGTTGGTGAAGGTGAAGGTGAAGGTGAAGGTGAAGATGTATGAACAGAATTCCGGTCAACGTCGGAGTTGGCCGGCAAAGGAAGGGGTGAAAGAGGAGTGGACGGAGTATCGACTTCGGAGTCGATCGCGTAGTCGGTAGCGACTAACGTAACGCGGACTAGACGGGCGCTAGTGTCCCGAGTCCAAGCGGACATACACTAAACGAGTTTAGTATAGTCAAAGCGGAGAAGGTGAGGGTAAGAAAACGTCAATGAAGAAAGGCGATGGGTGGTGGGTGAAAATGGATTTGGCGACAAAGGGCAAGTTTTTATAAAAGTTTTTGATTTTTTCTTTTTTTTTTTGTTTTTAGAAAGAGATTTACAGAAATATGTACGGAAATACGGCTTAAGCAATCACAAACAAGATATGCACAATCACACCTAGATCTACGGTCGCCTAGGTCCACTAGACCTGCTCCTGAACTTGATTTTCGAAGTTAAACAGTGTCGAGAAACAGGCTTAAAAATACACCGACCACGGGGCCAGGTAAGTGCAGAGATAAGGGGAGGTTTTCCAACGCTTTCGCGAAGTTCCTTAATTAAATAACCCTTTCTTTTTCGGCGGTTGCGCCTTTAACACTTTCCTAGACACCCCGTAATCAATATACGGTTAAGCGAGGTTCTAAACACGGTTTATCTTCTCCTAATGAGCGCGAAGTCCTTAGGGCTGAAGTCTAGTATTTTTTAATTTACAATGGACAATGCATATGCTTTAGTGATTTTTTTGGGGTCCTGGGAAGGGTGATGAAATCCCCACCCAATCTGGATTGGTTTCAAGCCCCTTAAGTCCGTATTAAAGAAATGCAAAGAAATAACAAATCAACTGCAAACAATTTTTATTTGCGGCGCAAAGAATCCTGCACAAGAACAGTTTATTGGAAGGGGGAGAAGAGTTTGCGCAAAGAAGGCTGCAGAAACACAGTTCAGTGGAGTTCAGAGGAGTGGAGAGAGGCAGAGGGACTTACAGAGAAATTTTGGGGCTCTGAAGCCACCAAGTGGCCGCGGATCCGCCGTCTATACCCCTCTATTGCCGCGGATCCGCGGCAGGAAGTGGGTATTGGGCCATCAATTTTCTGGTGTGGGCTCTGTTTGGTGTCCTCTGTTTTTCTGGATGTGTGGAATGCTGAGTTGCTCACTTTATCTACTCCAGATTTTTACCGTAGACCGGATGCTTCGTTTTTTGTCCGTCGCGGTGTAGCCGCGAAAATGTGGGTCTATCTTCCCACGTCTTTGGCACTGTACTTGAACTCCGTATTTCCAACGTCTTTGGCGTCGATCTTGAGTTTCGTATTTCCTGCACACTTGCACAAAAACTAATCAAGAATAACAAGATGGTTTCTTTTACAAAGTATATTTTTTTTCGTTTTTTTTTTATACTTACAAATTAACCCGAAATTACAAAAGGAAATAAACTACCGTCTCCCCGGCAACGGGGCCATTTGATCGTTAGGATACGTGCGTGTTCAAGTTCTAGTTTAAATACCGCAATCAAGACGGTTTCGCTTGTAGCTAGCCGGTTGAGTACGGGTCGTCCGCAGGGAGATGGGAGTCTTTTACAAAGTGTTTTAACGAGTTAAGTCCTGTTTTCAGATTTTGTTGTGGTTATCTAAGTGTAAGTTGATATTTAAAGAGAGCTTGTTAGGGTGAGGATTAGGTTAGTTTGAGTTAGGAGTCTCCACATCTTTCGTTGCCCCACTTAATATCGGTGTTACGGTAATCGACAACAACGGGGATTAGCACGACTAGGAAGGTACTTGCGAGTATAAGCTAGGCTTTCCAACGCATAGTCCTTCCTTTTGGTGCTTGTCCGTCCGTTCTTGGCTCTTATCCATAACCTCCGGTTAATTCAACCACAACCGGTCTCACTACGGAATCACCGCTATCATGTAGGATAGGGTGCCGTAAGGAGCGGATTGTGGTTCAATTAACGGGAGTCGATTTAAGTTGTTGGGCAAGGAAAGAGCGAGAGAGATTTCCTTCTCTCAAACTTCCCTTATCCTACCCTAACAAGTATAAAACTACTCACACTTCATGATAAGGAAAAACAAAACAAAACAAAGAGGAAGATAGAAAGAAGGAGATTAGAAGAATACGACTAACTATTTGCGACCTCACCTTGGCGAGGATCGAGTGTAAGTATCATTGTCATATAAAGGATAAAGGAAAAGAGAGAAGAAAGAAACAATCAAACAAATAACAACAACTACTTAACAATTAAAATTACAATACATTACAACAAGTAAAAGAAAGAGACAAGCATGATAAAAAATTGGTCTTCTTTATTCATCACTCTTCACTCAAAAGCTCACTACAAGTTTGATTGGAGAAGGGGTGAGAAGAGGAAGAAGAACAAGACTAAAACTAGGCAAAAAATGAGAATACAAAAATTGACCCTTCCTTCTCAAAATTCTGGGCTATTTATAGGCCAAGAAATGAAACCCTAGGGCAACCAACAGAACCCAGACGAAATGACCAAACTACCCCTGAAATCTCGTGCTCTGAACAGCCTGTACGGCCGCGGATCCGCCGCCTATAGCCCCCTATGGCCGCGGATCCGCGCCCCTACAGAGGGTTTAGGGTGTGGGCTTCTGAGGTTTTTCCTGGTCTCCTGTCCCCTCTTGTCTGGTGTGGGTATTTTCTGATAATTCTTTCCCATTTCTTCCAGAATTTCTATTGAGCAAAGGTGGACTTTTTTGTGGATGATTGCCTCGAGCTCCGCGTAGATCACTTGGATTTTGTGCTACCATTGAGCCTTGTGCATGAGAATGACGTTGATTTGACACTTTGTCTTCCTAAACTGGTAACTGGCAACATACGGATGAAGAGCGGAGACCGTATTTTTATCTGTGGTTGGCAGGAACCGGATTTTGTCGTGTTTTTCATGAATTTCTCCGTTTGAGAACCGGGAACCTGTATCCTGCAATTGACTAGCAAACACGGCTCAAGAGTATCTACCGATATGCAATGTGATAAAAATTGGGCGGTATGAAAATGCAAAAATCTGATATGAACAGCAGGAGGATGAGTATAGCGTCGTTCTAAACTAGTTTTAGAAGTGTACGTCTATATGACTCTGCCAGAGGGTTGTCGTAGTCAGTGGGAGCAGCGGAAGCATTGGTGGACAGGTAGCTTATGTCTATTTATAGACTAAAGCAGAAGTAGCGGAGAAAGATCATCTATTTCTGACGTGACAGTCATAGGTTTGACTTCATCAGAATAGGGGATGGATCTGTTGAGAAGGTAGTAGGGTGTAATGTCATGGTTTTAGGATGACATACACAGAATAGGAAAAGAAACTCCTATACTAAAATCGGTTATACTTTGGTCGTCACACAGTGGTCTCTCCACAAAGGAAATGGATTTTATATCAGACATACTGGTTACTAGATCTATGGTTTTAGATCTAGATTTGGGTGGTTTCCCAATCAGGGTACTTAGACAGCGTTCTAAGAGTATTTAGAATGGATGACTCCTGGCACGGTAGTGTACCTGCAGGTGATGGAGTCACCCTCTCTAAAGGTGTCTTACAGACTAAAGTAGAGAGAGATGTGCATGATTGGCAGATCACTTGCTCAGGCAATTGAGTCAATCATGAGATGTCAAGTACCACACTAGATGTTGTTCTTGCACTAGATGCAATAAGTTGACATTTGATCCAATCCTGGAGAAACAATCGGAAGCAGTTCTAGAACATAAGTGGATGTTCTACGGATATGATAACGACAGCCTCATTCGGGAGACAGTTATCATTCCAGGCTTCCAAGGTGACATGGACGACAAGGAGGTTGTCAGAGTTATAGTTTTCCCTCCGATGAGGGGCAGTATTTTGGACAGGTGGTCCAAGGCAATACTGAGGGTGGCATGGCGCAGGATACTGATTAAGTTCAGTTGACGATACGGTCTAAGAAGTTTGGATTTGGAGTTCATTTATGAGCTATGTCCCATCAGACATCCAGACACATTCTAAGACAGGTATTACTCATTTCGGGATATGGCTTTCTCCGCGAACTTGAGATTTAGAGAGACATAGAAAGAAACAACAAAGCGGATCTACTCACTAAGGCTATTCCTCGAACGTAATAGTTTCGCAAACGAGCTTTGTGAGACTGACTAGTAGAGGAGTTGGGTGTTCGGTATCACACGGGCTGTGAGTATGCGACATCGCAATAATTAGCCTTGAGTGCAAGTGGGAGATTGTTGGAGATAGTGCCCTCAGAGTCAATTATTAGGTCACAGGTACGTGATTGCAATGATTGATGGAGGACCTATCCCGGTAGGACAGTCTTACTCGAGATGATAGTATGCTATCTGGTTTACCTTTATCATCGTGTACTGCTTTAGGTGACCTGACAAGTCGCTATTACACGTTGATAGAGCCCCTAGGATTCTTGCTTGACCACCAGCAGTATGAGGGCGATCATATAAGTGGGAGCTGGGGTCTATAAGCATATCTTTAAATGGTCCCTAGTCGTGTGAGTTTCGAGACAGGGCATCGATACTCCAGAGTAGACTAGTGTATACAGTCGAGACCCCGATGAGGGGCGGTGGCCGGTCTCACAAGCCACTGGTGTCAGTTGGATCACCTAAGATGTATACAGGTGCTCATTGGGTTATGAGTACACCGGACAGGACTCGCCGGGAACATGCTAGTTGGTCATATACCAGACGTCAGATGGCAGTTCCCTGGTGACATGTGTGCAGGTTAGTTCATCGACCTGGGGATCGTCATTTGTCTTGTGTGAGTTCCCACTGTACTTTGATTACTACCCTACCACGGCTCAAAGGAGTCATGCAAACAGGTTTTAGTTGTGTACAGTCCCGAGCCAAATGGAGGCAGTGAGCGTATCTTCAGGGGTTCGTCTCTCCCGGTATTGGGGGTGAGGTCGTGCAGTGTCTAGGAGAGCCATTACACGAAGCCCTCGGCCGAGGCAAGGAGATTTACTGGTAAGTATTCCAGTAGTATCTCAGGGTGTTCTGGGCTACACTCCGACACGACTTGTACCGCTTTTGAGGGTCTGACTTTTACCAACCCCCTAGGCCCGCCATGCGATACTCATAGACGAACGGACCGGACTGTACGGATATTGTCACTGTCAGGCTCAGTAGGGTTGTCAGGCTGAGTTCGCTCACAGACGTCCCTTTTAGTCAATGCCTGGTAGCCCGTTACGTATTGGCTTATACCTCTGACGTGCTAGTGGTTAAATCGACAACCAAGGTGTTGACGAGTCTTTAGAGTCCCCCACATTCTGTTACTCAGCTTTCGGGCGAAAAGTTGTAGAGGCTGTATGGAGATATGGCAAGGTCCGATCAGATACGTGCGGTATTGCACGGATCAGGATCGGACAGATTGTACTATAGGCCGTATGGTTATATGGCAGAGTTCGATCAGATACGTGCGGTATTGCACGGATCAGGATCGAACGGATATTACTGGCCGGCTTTGGTTTAAGCCGGATCCTAGTATAGTACAGTGTACACTTTGTCTCATTGCATTTGTATTTCGGTCGGAATACAAATGCGGATGTGTATGCACAGTATCGGGGTTTTCCTGTAATTTATTACGGGACCAGTTTTCTGGAGTTTCCAGTTTGCTTTCCGTTTCGGCCAATTTCCTTTGTATCGTTCATTGGCCGAAGATTGGTGGAGGAGGGCTTATTTGCATTGATGCAAATAAGTATTTGTGGAGGGGGTCTTTGCATTTTGTTGTATCATGATAGCTTTTCCTTGACCTTGAATTCTAGCTTTATCATGATGGCTTGACTTTGTTGACAATCATGGTTGTTGATGATTGTTGGTTGAGTATTGGTTTTGGGAGTGATCATTGTTTCTCATCATCACTTGCTTTTCAACCACCTCTTTGTCTTGACTCTCTCTCTTGCATGATAGATGAGAATAGCTCCCATTACCTTTTGATACACTACACTCTCATTCTCATTCTCTCAACTTCCTCATTGTGGTGGCCGGCCAAGCATTAGAGGGGGGCTGTCCAAAATTTTGAGGGTGGGTATTTGGTCCATTTCATGCTCCCAAATATCCACAAGTTCCATCTCCAAACTCCATAGTTCATCCCTCCACCAAAAGGCAATTCCTACAACCCCAAAGTGAGATTTGAGTACTACACATTCTACAACGAATCTTGGGCACGTCGACTAGCCAGCTTCGTGCCCGAGTTGCCTCGGCATTGAGGTGGGAGCCCGTAAAAGAAGTAGGCGATGTGGTGCACTTCCGGCGACGAGGAGGAGACGGGACATTCCGCAGGAGATCGGGACGACGACGAGAAGACCGGAGGACTCGGATCTGTCGGTATATCTCTCTTCCCTTTCTTGTAGATAGCTAGGACTAGTTAGTGGTTCGATCCGGGTATTAGTGCGCGGCGGTTTGCCAGTTCAAGTAAAATTAAAGTTTTTCACCGCTTCCGCATTTGGCCGTCGGATTAACGGCAGGGGCGCCGCCGTGCACTTACATCGTCCATGCCAAATTCAAAAATGTTGGGATACCTACAACGGCAGCAAGGTTTCGGGTGGCATCTCACATGCCATTTTCAAATTTTACCATTATAGATAACCCTAAACCTAGATCATTAACTAGAGAATCAAACCAAAACTAACATGTTAACAACTTAACATCTAAGAGTTAGGGATTATAACCTTTGTAGTTCGTTCCTTCGCTTCATAAGCTCCGAGTTGAGGTCCCTTCACTGCGATCATCAAGTACCCGGACTCTAGAGAGGCTCCATGAAGAGAATGACGCAACCTTGCTTCTAATCATCAAAAACTAAGATGATCTACCTTGAAGAAACACTAACCCAAGCTCTCGCTTCTCTAATGAGGTATTAGTGAAGGGAACACCCTAATCTAAGTGGATAGAATAGATGAGGATGATGAAGTAGGAATTTTGCTCTTTTGTTTTCAATTTCTCACAAAACATCCATCACAAATGAAAAGCTAGAAAGCTTTTGGAGTGAGCAAGAAGAAGATGAAGTTGTGATGAATGAATTATATTTTTAGGTTAGAAATGCAACCATGGTTTAAAATGTGTCATGGCTAACTCATGTAGAGAATAAACCATAGGCTAGGGTTAAACTTAGGTTAACAAATATCAAGGATAAAACAAAGAGGGTGGACAAAGTCAAAGGATCATGAAGCTTCCTCAAAGCTTATCCAAAAGAAAATGAATTATCCATAATAAAATGTTAACCCTAATTTAAAACCCTAGCATGGTTTAAACGCTAAACCCTAGTTGCATTTGTAACCCTAACATGTTACAATTTTATATATCACATATACAATATTTTGTAACAAAAGAAACTAATACAATTAACATATATCACATATATATCAATGTATCATCAAGTGAGAAAAAGAATCTTTAAGTGAGCTTATATTAGTTAATGTAATGTAATATATCAAATATATATTTATACATTAAATTATCGAATCAACACTTGATCTGATAATCCGGCTATTTCATAAATAACCGACTAATATTAAAATGTATCAGTTCATCGAATCAACACTTGATCCGATGACCCGGCTATATCACATATACCCGGCCGATATCACATATCGCTAGAATCGAATACGGTATCACATACATGTATTATTCTTGGTCCCGCAAATATCACATATGTGCTCCTACTCCGTTTTGCCTGAGTCAGGAAAGCTCTCTGTAGGACTCTAAAAAATCTTCAATACACCGACAGTAGGTGATGATCATATCAAACACCCACAGGCTGCAAGCGGTCAGTTAAACGTAACAGCCACCCAGGTATTGATCCATCAGAAGATCAACAAGCAAGCATGTACATTCTCCTGTGAATCCATCAGTAACACTCCCGTACAGTCCAGTCTCTTCGTCTGATATGTCGCATATCTAGTTTAGGGGTGGTAAACGTCAGACCCTAGTAACCGATAAGTCGTGTCGATATGAGGTCCATAATGGTTTGAGAAACTACTGATAACACTTACCAGTAAATCTCAGTAACACAGGCCAGGGATTTCCAGTTATATCCAATCGAACACAGCGCAACATCAACTGTAACGTTTTGAAAATCGTTTCGGTGAAATTTCGAAAAAACGGTAAAATAAGGCGGTTTTCTGTAAAAAGTCAAAATACAAATATCTTTATTATAAAATTAAATATATATATTCTAGCTTTGAAATTGCTAGTATTTAGTGTTTATTGACCCACTGGTGAAATTTCAAATTTTCTGAAAAATTTTCCGAAATTAATTATTTTAATATTATTTTAAGCCGTCACTAATATATTTAATTAGGGAAAATTACAAATTGGAATGAGTTGAAACAAATTTTGTGCATCATAAAACATTAAACAAAATTTTATCATGTGATTTTTGAAACGAAATCGTTTGCCAAAACAGTTTAGAAATTATTGAGGAAAAAAGGCTTTTTTTAGTGTAAATGGATGTTTGGGGTATTGTATTTATCATTTTTCATCACCCCACACCCATACCCACACTCACACACCCCCATTTATTTCCTCTCTTGGCTGAAATTCAGCAGCCCTCCCCCTACTTCCCCACTCCATTTCCACACAAATTAGAACAAGGAAAAGAAAACATTGAAATTAAAGGAAAAGAATAAACATAAAAGTATGCCTTTGACTTTCAACACCTCATTCTCTCTCTCCCATCTCCCACCCACTTGGCCGAAACCACCACTTCTCCCAAATTCAGCAGCAGCCCCATCCATTTCATCTCTCTTTTCTCTTCAAAAAATTTATCAAAAATGCATCAAAATCCCTACAAATTCAAAGCAAACTTAAAATCCAACCCTTACCCATTTTTCCTTGGCCATTCAAGCATTGATCTTGGAGCTTGGAAGCAAGTTTTGGAGGTCATGTTGCATGCTAGATCTCTTGATTTGTGAGGTATAAACCTTCACCTATGTTTTGATTGTTGGTTAATTACTCCAATTTAGTTAAATTTGGTGTTTAATTTTGGTTCTAG
The DNA here is from genome assembly GCA_030015575.1 of Agapanthus africanus. NCBI lineage: Eukaryota > Viridiplantae > Streptophyta > Magnoliopsida > Asparagales > Amaryllidaceae > Agapanthus > Agapanthus africanus. The sequence goes on from JASDDO010000012.1 coordinate 362,321,555, forward strand.
TTGCTAACTTGAAAATTTAAGTTTAGGGTTGGATCTAGTTAGGGTTTTGATCATTTATTTGAGGTGGTGAGTTGTAGTTTAACATGTTAAATCATGAAAAATATAAGCTAGTTGCTAGGTTGCTAATTGTTAAATTAAAATTTTGCTAAATATGCTATTTTTGCTAACTAGGTTTTTGAAATTAAATTACAATGTGGGATTAAAATCTAAATTAAGGTTTCATGTCATTATTAATATTATAATGAGTGGTTTAATGACTTTGGTTCATACAAAACCAAGCTTAATTGATGAATTGTGAATTTTGCTTTAAAAGGTGTTAAAAATTGATATTTTTGCAAACTAGGATTTTGGAAATTATGCAAATTTATGAGATTAAATTATGGAAATGGTTTTTATGACTTATTTAAGATATTTAGTGAATATTGAGGCCGCTAGATTCGTTTATACATCGAGTTTTGTACTAAAACGGTGATTTGTGCTTGCTAGATTTTCGGAAAAATAACTTTTTAAGTGAAATTGGGGTTTTTGTGAATTTTAAGCTATTTTATATTATAATTAGTGCTTGTAATTGTACAAATGAGTGTGTTGGGAGCTTTCTCGATGGTTTGGCGTTTGTACGCCGACGTCGAGGGTTTTTGGGTCGATTTGTGAAAGCAACCATAGGTTTTGACCTATGCGGGATTCGTGCGTCGTTTTGGTCATGAGTCGGATTTTAATGCGATATGGTGCGTTATGATATGTAGGTACCCCATGTGGACATCGAGACGACAAGAAAGCGCGTGGCAACGTCGGCACCGGCGAGCGAGGACCAGGTGAGTAGATTTATATCTACGGGGAGAAGTCGGGTGGACGGCGTATAACACCCCCGCAGTTCGTGGTGATGTATACGAATACGTATACACACATATATATATTGTTTGAGTTATTGATGATAAATATGGATATTTGGTGTTCTTAGATGATTGAGTGCCGTGAAACCCTAGAGTAGCGGTCGCACACACTTGCACACACCTACCCATACTTGCATACTTTCTTATTTCTTTTGTGCTCATACGGGAATATATAGTTATGTGTTCACATACGGATTTGGGGATGATACTTGGGATTGAGATGAGTCGATGAGATTTGTGTTGAGATTGTGATATCGGTGGTATGGCAGGATTCGTACTTGAGGTACGTCCTGGTGTTATAGCGGATCTTGGGGCGATGATACGGGTGAATAGTGTTATAAATAGGTGGTCGACATGTGATCATGATATGAGATATGATATGCTAAGATATTGATCCTAGGCTGTATTGGGCGATGTATACCCCTTGATGATGATATGTGCTGATGATATCGGTTTGTACGAGACTGTCGATCAGTAGTCAGATCATGACTATATTGATGATATTAGTATTGTACTAGAGATAGGTCAGTACCTTAGACTATGATCTTTGATAAAGAGGATACTGGATGAATAGTGTGATGAATATGATTTTGACCCGTACCCAGATTTGGGATGCCGTACGACGGATTTACGTATGAGCTATATATTGGTGATTGATCCGCACTCTTGACTTGGGATGTCTGATTATAGATATGGTATCGGATATGATATTATTGAGGCGGGATCACCGACTATACATATACAGGTATGTATATGTATCGACTAAGATGATAGGCGGTTTCCTTACCTGTAGTTCAGCCATATAGTTTAGTGTAGTTGTTAGATTAGATTAGACTCCTACCTATTTCAAAACTAGCGGATCGTGGGTATTTTAAAAGACAGGTCAAGGGATCTACGGATATTTCAAAAGACGTATCCTTTCTTAAAACTACCGTAGCCCTATTTTCAAAACCCCACGATTCGTGTTATTTCAAATGGCACCATTGTTCAATATTTAGCTCCCGCTCATTTTGGTTGCTCGCTCCGCATCACATACTTACATTGTTATTTCATATTTCATTGTTGACATTATGCTGTTAGGACACCAGCACCATTACCGATGATGCGTATGTACCATATACACTTACTTGCCGGCTCACACACATCTTCATCGGTAATTGCCATGTCACGTACACCTTAGAAAATATTATTGCTTAACTTAGCTTGATAGCCAGTAGTTTGACATAATATTAGTGTACATACTTTATATGCCAGCTTAGATATTGTAGTTATTACTTGTCGCTTCATGCATAACGTTATTCATTGTTATGCCGCATTCATGGATTCTCATGCATATATTCACTATTTTACGTGTTATTGAGGTTTTGGATTCGGATTTCCATGAGATTTTCTGGATTTGGAGGAAAACCGCAAAAACATAAATAAACCTTTTCTCTCTTTTAAAAATAAAAAGTGCGGTTTTTCCATGATGTATGAGTCGTCCACCATGAGTTTGCTGATGGATTTCGAGACCCGATTCGAGGAGTGGAGGAACCGTTTCGGGTACATGGTGGGCCCGGTGCGGTACCCCGGGGCAAGAGGATCGTGTTGTTGACGTTGAGCCTGGCAGGGGAGCACAACCGACCGGTGATATTACCCGACGCGTCGGATATCCGGAGGATACCGTCGTGGTCTTGAGATGGATGGTAGGGGCCGGTCTGGATTGACGGCGCCCTAGATATTGTGATTGAGATATTGAGATTTTGAGATATTGAGGTACAGAGATATCGAGATATTTGGACACTTGTTTTGTGTCGATGCTGGGCACTGTTTTATGCTGATTTCATTTATGGTACCTCACTTTTAAAATACAGAAATCTCACTGATTTATGAAAGCAGTTTTCTTCAGTACATACATTCATACATTGCTACCTGAGGCACTGACACGGGCACATGGATTTACACTTGGGTTAGATATTTGCCCTAACCATTGTTATGGGTTGCTGGTTATATTTTTGAGGATATATTATGATCATTGACCTAGGATTGCGTTATTTATGCGATTTCTTTTCGTAGATGTTTTTTCTATTCACGAGTTCGCAACTCACCCCCGTTGTGCCCCAGTTTCTTGCAGGTTTGCCGTACAGGTTTCATTACGGTTTTGCGGGCATAGTTTCCTTCGAGTGATTTGCTAGTAGGTGGGTTTACTTATATCGTACCCCCATTATATATCTTGTATATCATTATTCTGTTGTATCTAGAAGTTCCATCAACCAAACATGTATTTATTTTGAGATAGAGACCAGTGATGTTATTCCTTCGACCTTAGAGTCGCGTGTTATATTTCCGTGGTTTTCTTGTGGTTTTGAGTTTCCTTCTGAATTTTGATCCTCGCCGTTGGCGTTGTATATTATATTGCTTGTGTGGTTGTGACCGTCGATTGACGAAGAGCTAGCTCCCGCTTGGGGATGCCTTTTTATTGATTTCGTATTCTATTCATGTTGTATCCCGTTTGAGGGCCAGTATTTACAAAGGAGACTCTGCCGAAATTTTAAGGAAATTTTTGATGTTTTTAAAAACCGCATAATTCGGCTTATGCTATTGAAACTACTTGTTTTAAGTTGGTTTTTCCTGCACTCTACATCTTTTCTTGGTTTGGATTTCTGGGTTTTCGGTTTACTTAGATTACGTACGCCTCGAGACGTTCGTTGTTTAAGTGCCGGTCATGTTCCGTACTTTCGGGTCGTGACATCAACTCCTAATACCGGGAGAGACGAAACCCCTCCTATCACTCATTGCCTCCATGTGATTCGGGACTGTACCCAAAAGGCACCGTTTTGCATGTTCTCTTGAACGTGGTAAGGTGGAAATCAAAGCACGGTGGGAATCACACAAGACTCTAAAACGATCTCGGGTCTACAGACTTGTTAGTGTCACGACCCAAAGTTCGGTCCGTGACCGGCACTTAACCACGTAACGTCTACAGGCATAACGCGACTAAGTAAGTCGAAACCCAGAAATCAAAACCATTAAAAGTATTCAGTGTTAAAACATTTTACAGAAACATTTGTTAAAACGTTTAGAAAAACTTAAGTAATTTAGTAAAATTCTTTAAAGTTCAAGTTATAATCTTAAAAATTTTGGCAGCATTTCCTTTGTAAAAACTAGCCCCGAAATCGGGTACAAGGCAATATATTAGTAAAACAATATACAATAAAAAATAAGCATCCCAAACGGGAGCAATCACGCCCAACGGCGGAAACAACCACCACAATGATAATATACAACGCCGTAGCGAAGAATGAGTAAACATAAATGAAGACAACATGAAATATAAAACTGCATAAATAAAGTCGGCTCATAACGAGCTCGACACCAGAGTACAAATAACATACATCGTTCTCACAACTGGTCTCTAAGTCAATACATATGTAGTAGATGGAGAATACTAGATACAATGATGTATACAACTGGAAAAATAAACAGATACCGTACAAAACCCACCTAACAGCAAAAGGGCTAACACGCCAACTGCAGTGGTATCTGTATCAAAAGATGCAAGAAAGCAGCCTGCCGCGACTACTCTGAGGGACAACCTGCAAAAACTGTGGCATAACGGGGGTGAGTTGCTAATTCATGAATAGTAGATAACATATAAAGGTAATCGCGAGTATGCACGTACTGCGATACTCTAACATATGCCAGCAGATAAAATCTATATGATGAACTGGATACGCAATAATCAAGCCTAACAAGTGCAATTTAATAACATCAATATATGATGAGCAGGGTAATGCAATAATCATGCAAAGTACTCTATCAGGTACTATAACTACAGGATGAGATGTAAAATAATGAATGCTGAGCATGTGATAAAATAACATCTACACGGAATGTCAACGTGGAAAAATAACCGGTGTCCATCAATGCACCCAAATCCCAGTAAAACTCAGGCGCCGTCACCCTCATCGGCCCTCAAATCTTGTAAATCTCATAGAATCGTGAGTGCCCAACATCGGCACTAGAAATATCATAAAATAATCGTGTCGAGCATCGACATGCAAATCCTCAAGTATCGGGCTCCGCCAGTCCGGATCGGCCCACGGGCTCCGTCTGCGGAATCGGCCCTCGGCCCCGGCAGTACGGGTCGTCCCGTATCCATCTCTCGACTCTGGTCAGTAAGCTTCGGATAACTGCCAGGTCCAACCAATCACCGGTAAGTAGTGGTCCCTCTGCCAGGCTCACCGTCTGTATACACAGCATCCCTTTCTTGCCCCGGGGTACCATACCGGGTCCACCATGTACCCGCAATCGGCCTCGTCAGCTCCTCGATTCGGGTTCATAAGTCTCACGTCTCAGAACCGAGAAAACGCATGGTGGACGCACTGAAATATCATATCAAGAGAAACCGGGTTTTTAAAACAGTGCGTATTTTCTTAAAATAATACCCCGGTACTCAAATCCAGAAATCACATAAATCCAGATTCAATGCGTAAATCCATGCAATGTGTCGTATGACACTAAGAGTAAAAAGGGAAAACCGCTCCTTTTTTAAAAGATCCAGTTTTGAAAATATCCCATGCGGTCCCTTAGTTTTTAAACCATGCCAATATCATCCATGTATGTAACAGGTATATGTATATAGGTATGGATGTGCAAATGGACGTATACGCGAATGTGAGTGTAGCAATGTATATGTGCACTAATATGGATATATGATGTTTATGTGCACAAGTAGGGATATGTCGAATAATGTGTGCACTACTATGAATATACAGTATGTAAGTGCGCAATTATAGGAATATCAGGTTATGCGTGCACCAATATGAACATATTAATGTAAATATATGCCAATATGCAACAAAGTCATGTCTAATCATCAATGTATGATTCGTAGCAATCCTATAGTGCGAGTGTCATAGCAATCACTAACGGTGTGAGTATAACATACAAATAGTGCTCGTGCAACCTGAACCGTTAGTGACAGTGCAGTGTTATATACTACATTTCTATATGCAACAAGGAAGGTATGATACAATAGTACATATAAACATCTACGACTAAATATCCTATCACGCCCTGACGCTTAACGCCATATGGGCGATTTTCCCGTAGATGTTAAATCTACTAACCTGGTCTCGTGCTAAGTGTAGCCGACTATCTGTTTTCCCTTTTTTGCAGCGTCCGAAGAACCCGCTTGCGAACCTAGAAATTACACATGGAATACACATAAGCTAAAATCCTGCAAAAACGCGATATTAAAACCAAACGAGAAACTCGTGTCGCGAACTAAACGCGCGTGTAAACGTAACGTGCGTGCATATGCCAAAACCCAACGCGACACGCTGTGGCACACGGCGACACGCTGTGACACACAGCAAACCAACTCGACTCGTATCGTACGTGTCGCGCAAGTCCCGCTACGCAAAATATAGGTAAACGGTCCCAGATTTAATCTGGAGCAAAAACAAGAAAATCGAACAAGGCTAAACCATTCACAATACCTACAGACATCTACCTGCCAAAATCCAACACAAATCCCAAAAATTGGGCCGGTGGCTAGGGGGTTGATATCGGCCAAATACCGGTGGAATGGGTCCAGGTTCCTACACTAGGTTCCTAACACAATTCATAGCCTGGTGTATATGTTTGCTTACTAAAATTACTACCCTAGTAACAGAAGATTCTATGTAACATAAGGTTTAGTTTAAATACGTTTCAAAACACTAAGTTTGCAATAATAGGGTGCACAAGTGATATAGGTGAAATTACTAGACTTAAGTGATACCACCAGCACAAATTAGAGAAAATCTAACTATAATCACCCTGAATCATCATATTTTTCAATTAAACTATATGCTTAGCAATAAAACTCACTAAAAACACTAAATTTAGCAAACCAGCCCAGATTTCAACTTGCAAACAAACAAGGAAAAAAAATAATACCAAACACAAAAAAATCCCTACAGACACCCCCCTTCACAAAGCACCAACACCCAGAATAACAGGGGGCCGGCGACGCCGGAATTTGAGGGATGGTCGCCGGATTTTTGGGGAGGTGGTGGGCTCGAATTTCAACACATTAACCTAAAATGCCTGCACACTAATCTGTACATGTTTACTAGGCTAGAAAAGGATTAAAAATGCAACAGACCTCAAATATCATACATTATTCTTCAAAACCGTATTTTAAAGTTTCAAGTTTGCGACTTTAAGGCGATTTAGTGAAATCTAGTGAAACTAATAGGTCTAAACAACAATATTAACACTTAGTTAGGTTCATTAAGCTATAATAAATCTAACCTAGCTAAATCTTCCCATAAAACACAAATCTAGCACTAAAATCACACAAATCACTAACCAATGCTAAAACAACACATAGGCTTAGCAAAAAGGAGTTGGGTTTAAGAAATATACCCCACTGGATCCTAAGAAGCAGGAGAAGGAGAAGATGAGGAGAAGAAGAGCTGTTATTGTTGCTGCTGCCTGCTATGCTGTTGCTGGCTGTGCTGATGCTGCTGTGCTGATGTTGCTGGTGTTGCTGCTGTTGATGCTGGTGCTGCTGTTGGTGTTGTTGGTGCTGCTGCTGCTGTTGTGGTGTTGTTGTGTGTGTGAGAGTGAGAGAGTGAAGTGAGAAAGAGTTAACACAAAAAAGAGAAATGAGAGAACAAAAGTGTCAACACCCTCACTCTCTCTTCATTTAATGCAAGCATGGGCATGGCCATCATGCTCTCTCTCTCTCTCTCTCTCTCTCTTCTCTCTAAGTCAACCAGAAAACAATAATTCATTTTCTTTTTAAAAAAATACCCTTAATTAAAATCAATTTAGCTTAATAAGAAACGGTTAGTCTACCATGGTTGCTAAGCATGGTTTAACCCTAGTTTACATGCACAAGTGTATGCAAGCCTAAATAAATTCTAATAAAATATTCATTAATTTTGATAAAATATTTGAAAATCGTTTTGGTAAGCTTTTTATTAAAAACCATTTATTAAAGTATAATTAGCCACTAATCACATCCTAAGGTGTTACAATCTTCCCCCTTAAAGAAATTCGTCCCCGAATTTAAAAAAAATATATAGCTACGCGTACCTTCAAAAAGATGAGGGAATTTCTTCCGCATCTCGCCCTCGGCCTCCCAAGTGATCTCTTCACCATTCGGGCTGCGCCAAAGCACCTTCACCGATAGCAAGACCTTCGATCAAAGTTTCTTCACCTGCCGGTCCAATATCACGACTGGCTGCTCGGTGAATGAAAGATCGCGCTCGAGCTGAACGGTCTGATGCTGAATCATGTGCGAAGGGTCATGTAGGTATCTGCAAAGCATCGACACGTGGAATACGGGGTGAACATCTGGGAAGTCGGGTGGAAGAGCCAAACGATATGCTACTGCGCCCACACGCTCGAAGATCTCCAAGGGACCTATGAATCTGGGGCTAAGCTTCCCCTTCCGTCCAAATCTCATCACTCCCTTCATCGGAGAGACCCTCAGAAGAACGTGATCGCCAACTGCAAACTCTAATCTGCGGCGACGTCTGTCAGCATACGATTTCTGCCTGCTCTGAGCTGTCCTCATCCTGTCTCGAATCAGCTGTATCTTCTCGGTCGTCTCCTGCACGATCTGTGGCCCCAAAATACTGCTCTTACTGAGCTCTGTCCAACAGACGGGCGATTTACATCTCCTCCCATATAAGGCCTCGAAAGGTGCCATCTGAATAGTATCCTGGAAACTATTGTTGTAGGAGAACTCCACCAAGGGTAAATGATAATCCCAGCTACACCAAAGTCTAAAACGCATGCTCGGAGCATGTCCTCGAGAGTCTGAATAGTCCGCTCTGACTGGCCGTCGGTCTGCGGATGGAATGCTGTGCTGAAACTCAAGTGGGTGCCCAAAGCCTCCTGAAGCCTCTGCCATAGTCGGTTGGTAAACTGGGTGCCTCGGTCGGACACGATACATGTTGGGACTCCGTGCAGTCATACAATCTCGTCGATGTAAATATGGGCATACTGAGCAAATCCGAAAGTAGTCTTCACCGGAAGAAAGTGAGCCGCTTTCGTCAATCGATCCACGATCACCTAAATGGAGTCATACCCTCGTCTAGTCCTTGGTAGACCCACAACAAAATCCATAGAAATTTGCTCCCATTTCCACTCCGGAATGGGTAACGACTGTAGCTCCCACGCTGGCCACTGGTGCTCGGCCTTGACTTGCTGATAAGTCAGGCATCTCGACACGAAGTCTATGATGTCCTTCTTCATTCCGTCCCACCAGTAAACATCTCTCATATCATGGTATATCTTGGTGGAACCCGGATGAACACTATACACTGATCGATGTGCCTCCTCAAGAATCTCGCGCCGCAGTCCATCAGCATCTGGTACGCACAGTCTAGTCCCAAATCGCAGTATCCCCTGATCATCAATCACGAACTCGGAAAATCTGCCCTGTCCAATCTGTGCCATGATCTCTGAGCAACGGTCATCTCTGTACTGTGCCTCATGTATACGGTCAAGCAACTGTGGGCGTGCACGAACATGCGCAAGCTGTACCCCGATCGGCGTGAACTCGAACTGCACTCGGCTGTCGCATAAAATCTGCCAATCTGCCGACAACTGCCTCTGTACTGCGCTCAAACAAGATAGACTACCCCCGAGCCTCCTGCTCAAACCATCCGCCAGTACATTCGCCTTGCCCGGGTGATACAAGATCTTGCAATCGTAGTCCTTTACTAGTTCCATCCAATGGCGCTGTCTAAGGTTCAGGTCTCGCTGCTGAAATATATACTTTAAGCTCTTGTGATCAGTGAATATCTGGCATGACTCGCCGTATAGGTAATGTCGCCAGATCTTGAGTGCAAAGACCACTGCAGCCATCTCCAAAAAGTGAGTGGGGTAGTTCTGTTCATGTTTCTTCAACTGACGTGAAGCATACGTGATCACCCTGTCGTGCTGCATCAATACGCACCCTAGCCCCACTCGAGAAGCGTCACAATAGACCACAAATCCGCCCGATCCCGAAGGCAATGATAACACCGGCGCCGTAGTCAAACGAGTCCGCAACTGCTGAAAGCTATACTCGCACTCCTCCGTCCAATCAAAAGGAACTCCCTTCCGGGTCAACCCGGTCAAAGGTGCTTCAATACGGGAGAAGTCCTGCACAAATCGCCTGTAGTAGCCGGCCAGTCCTAGAAAGCTGCGGATCTCAGTAACTGATGTGGGTCTGGGCCAACGCTGAACGGCCTCGATCTTCTTCGGGTCCACACATATACCATCTCGTGTAATCACGTGACCCAAGAAGTCTACGCTGTCAAGCCAGAATGCGTACTTGGAAAATTTTGCGAATAGCTGGTGCTCCCTCAAAGTCTGCAGTGTGATCCGCAGGTGCTGCTCGTGCTCCTCTCGGCTCCGGGAATACACCAAAATATCGTCAATGAATACAATGAAGAACAAGTCAAGATACAGCCTGAATATACGGTTCATCAAGTCCATGAATGCTGCTGAGGCGTTGGTGAGTCCGAACGATATCACCAATAACTCATAATGGCCGTAGCGCGTGCGGAAAGCTGTCCTCGGTATATCCTCCTGTCGAACCCGCAGCTGATGGTATCCTGATCGCAAGTCGATCCTCGAAAAATATCCTGCCCTCTAAAGCTGGTCGAACAAGTCGTCGATGCGTGGAAAAGGATATCTGTTCCGCACGGTAACCCTGTTCAGCTGGCGGTAGTCGATACACAGACGCAAACTGTCGTCCTTCTTCTTGACAAACAGGACCGGAGCACCTAAGGAGAAACACTGGGTCGAATAAGTACCTTATCCAACAAATCTTCCAGCTGACCCTTCAACTCTCTAAGCTCCGCCGGGGCCATCCGATAAGGCGGTATGGAAATAGGCCCCGTGCCGGGAATCAAGTCAATACAGGAAACAATATCGCGCTCAGGCGGTAGCCCGGGAAGCTCATCAGGGAAAACATCAGGGAACTCACGAACAATCGGAACCTGGTCCAACGGAACATCCGTAGCTCTAGTATCGCAACATAGGCTAGAAATTCCTAACATCCCTTCCTCAACAGCTGTCCAGCACGAAGAGAAGAAATCAAACTGTGAGGGGCGGCACAACAGTCCCCCTGCATAACAAAAGCCGACTCGCCGGGAAAACAAAACCTAACTGTCTTCTCTCGGCAGTCCACAGACGCATAGCACGTGGCTAACCAATCCATGCCCAAAAGAACGTCGAAGTCCAACATCTCAAGAAGGATCAAGTCGACAGGCAAATCTCTCTTGCCAAAATGGACAACACAGGATCGGAACACGTGTCTAGCAACAAACGACTCGCCCACAGGGGTGGTCACAATAAGCGGCTGATCAAGCAAACCGGACTCTCTACCCAAACTCGGCACGAAGTGTATGGAAACGTATGAGTGCATGGATCGCGGATCAAACAACATGTGTGCGTCAACAGAACATACTAAAAGGGTACCTAAGACCACTGCATTGGACGCATGCGCGTCCTGATGCGTCAACGCGAACACCCGTGCATGTCCTCTACCTGCGACTGGTGGTCCCCTACTAGCAACTGGCTATACTCTACCTGCAGCTGGATGTCCTCTGCCTCGACCGTCTCGTCCTCTCTGAGAAAACCCTCCGTGACCACGGCCTCTCTGTACATGAGTCTGACGCGGAGCAACAGTAGGTACTATAGGCAACGCCCTTTGGGGTGGAGAAGGTGGAAACGTGACATGTGGCACGGCTGTCTCGGCCCCACGTGGCTCCTGACAATCTCGCACACGATGATAAGTACTCCCGCATCGGAAACATCGAGTTGGTGCTGGCTGACTCTTCTGGGGATAAGAGCTAAATAGTCTACCTCATCCTGATCCTCCGCTAACCCCCGTGCCTGAACGGAACCTGTCGCGGCGCCTAAAAGGCTGTCTCCGTGCTGACGTATCTGTACGAACTCTCTTCGGCCCTGGAACTACCGAAGTCTCAGCGAGGCGCTCCTCGACTAATAAGGCTGCGTCTACAGCTGCTGCATAAGTCTCGCAATGCTGTGTGCTGATCGCAAAAATAGTGGGGTGAGCAAGCCTCGAACAAATCTCTTGACTCACATCTCCTTAGTAGCCACTAAGTATAGGGCATAAACAGATAACTCGATGAACAGTACGTCGTACTCTGCTACAGTCATCTCCGGAGTCTGACGTAAGGACTCGAACCTGCGGGCTCTCTGACACTCTGTGGAAGGAAATGGGCTAGAAATACCGTCACAAACTCGGTCCAGGTCATAGGAGGAAAACCTGCTGCTCTGCCCTTCTCCATCGACTCGCACCCTTTCTGCGAAGACCTTCCAGGCGAAAGCTCGCGAACTCTACCCATCTCGCATCTGAGCATCTGAGTGAACGACATATCCGGGCCATCCTATCAATAAAAGACTGTGGGTCCTCGGCTGCATCGGTGCCTGTGAAGACCGGAGGGTTCAGCCTCATGAACTCTGATAGCGATACTGTAATAACCTCTGTGGCTGCAGGGGCAACTGCCTGATCTGTAGGTACCATCACGGTCCCCGTAGCGAGTGGAACTACCTCTGGTCGCTGTGCTCGAAGTGTCTCAACTAGCGACCCTATCATCTGTCGCATCTCGTGCATACCGGCCCCTAACATGGCGATCTGGTCTGTCGTAGGAGGAACAGTCTGCTCTGGCACAACGGGTGCACTGCCCGGGTCTATCCTCGTCTCAGACGAGTTAACTCTCATCTCGGCTCTCGCGGCCGCTCTCTGCGCCCTCGTAGTCTTTGGCGGCATAATGGCAGAAAAGAAAGTAGGATTCGATAAGGATACGGAAATCGAATCACATGAATGTATATAATCACGAAGGAATTTTAATCAATAAGTCATAAGGTCACTTAGGCGGAGTACCATGTCGTGAATATGCCGCGGAACATACACACGCTACGCCACTCTGCTTCAGCTACCTACTCCATCAAACCAGGGTCATCCTACACTCCGAAGGTAAAACCTACGCTCTGATACCAACTTTGTCACGACCCAAAGTTCGGTGCGTGACCGGCACTTAACCACGTAACGTCTACAGGCGTAACGCGACTAAGTAAGCCGAAACCAAGATATCAAAACCATTAAAAGTATTGAGTGTTAAAACATTTTATAGAAACATTTGTTAAAACGTTTACAAAACCTTAAGTAATTTAGTAAAATTCTTTAAAGCTCAAGTTATAATCTTAAAAATTTTGGCAGCATTTCCTTTATAAAAACTAGCCCCGAAATTGGGTACAAGGCAATATATGAGTAAAATAATATACAATAAGAAATAAGCATCCCAAACGGAAGCAATCACGCCCAACGGCGGAAACAACAACCACAATGATAATATACGACGCCGTAGCGAAGAATGAGTAAACATAAGTGAAGACAACATGAAATATAAAACTGCATAAATAAAGTCGGCACACAACAAGCTCGACACCAGAGTACAAATAATATACATCGTCCTCACAACTGGTCTCTAAGTCAATACATAAGTAGTAGATGGAGAATACTAGATACAATGATGTATACAACTGGAAAAATAAACAGAAACCGTACAAAACCCACCTAACAGCAAAAGGGCTAACACGCCAACTGCAGTGGTATCTGTATCAAAAGATGCAAGAAAGCAGCCTGCCGCGACTACTCTGAGGGGAAACCTGCAAACACTGTGGCACAACGGGGGTGAGTTGCCAACTCGTGAATAGTAGATAACATATAAAGGTAATCGCGAGTATGCACGTACTGCGATACTCTAACATATGCCAGCAGATAAAATCTATATGATGAACTGGATACGCAATAATCATGCCTAATAAGTGCAATTTAATAACATCAATATATGATGAGCAGGGTATGCAATAGTCATGCAAAGTACTCTATCAGGTACTATAACTACAAGATGAGATGTAAAATAATGAATGCTGAGCATGGGATAAAATAACATCTATACGGAATGTCAACGTGGAAAAATAACCGGTGTCCATCAATGCACCCAAATCCCAGTAAAACTCAGGCGCCGTCACCCTAATCGGCCCTCAAATCCTGTAAATCTCATAGAATCGTGAGTGCCCAACATCGGCACTCGAAATATCATAAAATAATCGTGTCCAGCATCGACACGCAAATCCTCAAGTATCGGGCTCCGCCAGTCCGGATCGGCCCACGGGCTCCGTCTGCGGAATCGGCCCTCGGCCCCGGTAGTACGGGTCGTCCCGTATCCATCTCTCGACTCTGGTCAGTATCCTCCGGATAACCGCCAGGTCCAACCAATCACCGGTAGGTAGTGTTCCCTCTGCCAGGATCACCGTCTGTATACACAGCATCCCTTTCTTGCCCCGGGTACCATACCGGGTCCACCATGTACCCGCAATCGGCCTCGTCAGCTCCTCGATTCGGGTTCATAAGTCTCACGTCTCAGAACCGAGAAAACGCATGGTGGACGCACTGAAATATCATATCAAGAGAAACCGGGTTTTTAAAACAGTGCGTATTTTCTTAAAATAATACCCCGGTACTCAAATCCAGAAATCACATAAATCCATACTCAATGCGTAAATCCATGCAATGTGTCGTATGACACTAAGAGTAAAAAGGGATAACCGCTCCTTTTTTAAAAGATCCAGTTTTGAAAATATCCCATGCTGTCCCTTAGTTTTTAAGTCATACCAATATCATCCATGTATGTGACAGGTATGGATGTGCAAATGGACGTATACGCGAATGTGAGTGTAGCAATGTATATGTGCACTAATATGGATATACGATGTTTATGTGCACAAGTAGGGATATGTCGAATAATGTGTGCACTACTATGAATATACAGTATGCAAGTGCGCAAGTATAGGTATATCGGTTATGCGTGCACCAATATGAACATATCAATGTAAATATATGCCAATATGCGACAAAGTCATGTTTAATCATCAATGTATGATTCGTAGCAATCCTATAGTGCGAGTGTCATGGCAATCACTAATGGTGTGAGTGTAACATACAAATAGTGCTCGTGCAACCTGAACAGTTAGTGACAGTGCAGTGTTATATACTACATTTCTATATGCAACAAGGAAGGTATGCTACAATTGTACATATAAACATCTACGACTAAATATCCTATCACGCCCTGACGCTTAACGCCATACGGGCGATTTCCCCGTAGATGTTAAATCTACTCACCTGGTCTCGTGCTAAGTGTAGCCGACTATCTGTTTTCCTTTCTTTGCGGCGTCCGAAGTACCCGCCTGCGAACCTAGAAATTACACAAGGAATACACATAAGCTAAAATCCTGCAAAAACGCGATATTAAAACCAAACGAGAAACTTGTGTCGCGAACTAAACGCGCGTGTAAACGTAACGTGTGTGCATACGCCAAAACCCAACGTGACACGCTGTGACATACAGCAAACCAACTCGACTCGTATCGTACGTGTCGCGCAAGTCCCGCTACGCAAAATATAGGTAAACGCTCACAGATTTAATCTGGAGCAAAAACAAGAAAATCAAACAAGGCCAAACCATTCACAATACCTACAGACATCTACCTGCCAAAATCCAACACAAATCCCAAAAATTGGGCCGGCGGCTAGGGGGGTTGATATCCGCCAAAAACATGTGGAATGGGTCCAGGTTCCTACACTAGGATCCTAACACAATTCATAGCCTAGTGTATATGTTTGCTTACTAAAATTACTACCCTAGTAACAGCAGATTCTATGTAACATAATATTTAGTTTAAATACGTTTCAAAACACTAAGTTTGCAACAATAGGGTGCACAAGTGATATAGGTGAAATTACTAGACTTAAGTGATACTACCAGCACAAATTAGAGCAAATCTAACTATAATCACCCTGAATCATCATATTTTTCAATTAAACTATATGCTTAGCAATAAAACTCACTAAAATCACTAAATTTAGCTAAACCAACCCAGATTTCAACCTGCAAACAAACAAGGAAAAAAAATAATACCAAACACAGAAAAATCCCCACAGACACCCCCCCTTCACAAAGCACCAACACCCAGAATAACAGGGGGCCGGCGACGCCGGAATTTGGGGGATGGTCGCCGGATTTTTGGGGAGGTGGTGGGCTCGAATTTCAACACATTAGCCTAAAATGCCTGCACACTAATCTGTACATGTTTTCTAGGCTAGAAAAGGATAAAAAATGAAGCAGATCTCAAATATCATACATACATTATTCTTCAAAACCGTCTTTTAAAGTTTCAAGTTTGCGACTTTAAGGCGATTTAGTGAAATCTAGTGAAACTAATAGGTCTAAACAGCAATATTAACACTTAGTTAGGTTCATTAAGCTATAATAAATCTAACCTAGCTAAATCTTCCCATAAAACACAAATCTAGCACTAAAATCACACAAATCACTAACCGAAGCTAAAACAAAACATAAGCTTAGAAAAAGGAGTTGGGTTTAAGAAATATACCCCACTGGATTCTAGGAAGCAGGAGAAGGAGAAGAAAAGGAGAAGAAGAACTGCTGTTGCTGTTGCTGCCTGCTATGTTGTTGCTGTCTGGAGCTGCTGCTGCTGTGCTGATGCTGCTGGTGTTGCTGTTGTTGATGCTGGTGCTGCTGTTGGTGGTGCTGCTGCTCCTTCCGCTGCGGCTGTGGTGTTGTTGTTGTGTGTGTGAGAGTGAGAGAGTGAAGTGAGAAAGAGTTAACACAAAAAAGAGAAATAAGAGAACAAAAGAGTCAACACCCTCACTCTCTCTTCATTTAATGCAAGCATGGCCATGGCCATCATGCACACACACTCTCTCTCTTCTCTCCAAGTCAACCACAAAACAATAATTCATTTTCTTTAAAAAAAATACCCTTAATTAAAATCAATTTAGCTTAATAAGAAAGGGTTAGTCTACCATGGTTGCTAAACATGGTTTTACCCTAGTTTACATGCACAAGTGTGTGCAAGCCTAAATAAATTCTAATAAAATATTCATTAATTTTGATAAAATATTTGAAAATCGTTTTGGTAAGCTTTTTATTAAAAACCATTTATTAAAGTATAATTAGCCACTAATCACATCCTAAGGTGTTACAGTTAGTTATATGTATGCTCTAGAGGCCATTACTGTACATACGATGTATATTGTAGTGGATGCATGGACATATATAGGGAGGACTTTCTTGCTCGACATGATAGTATGCTATCTGGTTGCTCTTTATCTCAACATGTAATCTGATTGTCTCTATGTTACATGTTGATAAAGCCCTTAGCTTGAGTACTTGACTACTAGGACTATGATGCAGATCATACTAGTGGGGACAGTGTAGTCGCTAAGTACATCCTTCAAATGTTCCTAGTCGTAGGTGTATCGAGACAGGGCATCGATATACCAGAGTAGACTAGCGTATACGCTTCTTGACCCATATGATGGACGATGGATGATCCCATATCCATTGGTGTTTGACATCAGAGAAGGTATACGGGTGCTCAGTGGAGACTGGGTACACTGGACGGACTTGATTGGTAGAGATTCTGCGTGTTCAAGTTTAGTTAATTACCGCAATCAAGACGGTTTCGCTTGTAGCTAGCCGGTTGAGTACGGGTCGTCCGCAGGTAGATGGGAATCTTTTTCTAAGTGCTTTAACGAGTTAAGTCCAGTTTTCCAGATTTTGTTGTGATTAATTAAGTGTTAAAATGATATGTAAAGAGAGCTTGTTAGGGTTAGGATTAGGTTAGTTTGAGTTAGGAGTCGCTCACCTCTTTCGTTGCCATTCTTAATATCGGTGTTACGGTAATCGGCAACAACGGGGATTAGCACGACTAGGAAGGAACTTGCGAGTATAAGCTAGGCTTTCCAACGCATAAGTTCTTTCTTTTGGTGCTTGTCCGTCCGTTCTTGGCTCTTAGCCATAACCTCCGGTTAATTCAACCACAACCGGTCTCACTACGGAATCACCGCTATCATGTAGGATAGGGTGCCGTAAGGAGCGGATTGTGGTTCAATTAACGGGAGTCGATTTAAGATGTTGGGCAAGGAAAGAGTGAGAGAGATTTCCTTCTCTCAAACTTCCCTTATCCTACCCTAACAAGTATGAAACTACTCACACATCATAATGAAAAGAAAACAAAACAAAAGAGGAAGATAGAAAGAGAGAGATTAGAAGATAACAACTAGCTATTTGCGACCTCACCTTGGCAAGGATCAAGCGTAAGCATCATGGTTGTTTTAAGGATAAAGGAAAAGAGAAAAGAAAGAAACAACAAGAAATAACAACAACTAAGTTAACAAATGAAAATTACAAGCAATAATAAGAGAACAAGACAAGCATAATAATAAAATGAACTTCTTTATTCATCATTCTTCACTCACAAAAGCTCACTACAAGTTTTCAATGGAGAAGAGATGAGAAGAGGAAGAAGAACAAGTATTCTAAAACCTAGAAAAATACAAGATTATGCACCCCTTGGCTTCACAAGGATCTGGGCTATTTATAGGCAGGGAAATGGAAATCTAGGGCAAAATTCTGCCTGTACATAGAAAGACCAAAATACCCCTGAAAAGTCATCAGCCGACAAGGCCGTACGGCCGCGGTTCCGCGGCCTAAGCCTGCTATTGCCGCGGAACCGCAGCACTTTAGGGAAATTGATTCATTGTATTTGGTGGTTTTTCCTGTTTTGCTGTCCCCTTTTGTCTGGTACATGTTTTTTCTGATAATCTTTCCACATTTCTTCCAGAATTCTAGTGGATCAAAAGGTGATTGGACATGGATCTTTTGTCATGATTTTCTTGAGCTCCGCGTAGATTTCTTGGATCTTGTGTTGCCATTGAGCCTTGTGCATGAAGGTGACAATCGATTTGCCATTTTGTCTCCTAAACTGGTGTGTGGCAACAGACGGATAAAGAGCGGAGACCCGTGTTCTATCTGTGGTTGGCAGGAACCCGGATTTTATTGTGTTTTCCATGAATTTCACCGTTTAGAGCCGAGAACCTGTATCCTGCAATTGACTAGCAAACACGGCTCAAGAGTACCTACCGATAAGCAATGTGATAAAAATTGGGCGGTATAAAAATGCAAAAATCTGATATGAACAAATACCCCCAAACTTATAATTTGCTCGTCCCTAGCAAAGCCAATTTATTCACAAAAAAATTCCTAACCTCACTTTCGCAGGGAACGCGATTGCACTGAGCATGTGCAACAAGCTGTTAAACCTCTAGGTGTCCCTAGTAGGAGGAGTGTTGTCTCCTGAGAGTTTTCAGCGGATACTACCCACAAAATCCGGTCAAGCTAGTTTTGTAAAATAACTAAGATTAAAACCCTAAAGTTTTGTTTCAGAAAATAACAATTCTATTATCCTAAGTCTAGACTATCGAACTTTTATTTTTCACACCTCGGTTCTTATTTAACTACATATTTTATATGTCTTTACGTGCAGTGCAAATAGTGTTGTTAAGTTCCAGAAAGGTCGAATAAAGTCCTCATGTTACACAATAAAGCCCAAATAAAATTTTTTGAAAGGATCACATAAGTTTTATAAAGAGTTAAGCATTTTTCAAGTTTCGTTTTCCAGTAAAGTTTCAACTTTAGAATTTCTATCTTCCTTAACAGGAAACTAGGTCTTATTCTTCACTCCACCTTTTTCTTGTTTTCATTTCATACACACCTCTGTGAACGTGCAATAGTCTTTATCATAGAGTAAAACCTTCATATCTCCGCTAAATTTTTTTTATAAAAGCCTGTCTTTTATCAAGATTATTCTCACACAAAGAACCGTTAGGAATTTTAACTCGGAGAGAACACTTGCTTTACTTTGTTTTAATCTGGACTTTCTAGGCTTCTTAGCGAGCTTTGGGCCAATGCACCCAAACCAGGTGGTTTTAGGGCATTAGGTGTAGAAACACCCCAGCGGACTTAATTACTCAAGTTACCTAGGTCCAAAAATAAAAGACAGTTTGGCGTGAAAATCAGATGATTTAATACGAACGGAGATATAACCAGCAGTTCAATTATTTTTTTGGATAAAAGACGTGTTTAGTGGGTTCGGTGTGTAATCATTCCAATCAAGTTTCAGATGGGTTATTTTTCAGACTTTGTCACGACCCGAAAGTACGGAACATGACCGGCACTTAAACTACGAAACGTCTCGAGGCGTACGTAATCTAAGTAAGCCGAAAACCCAGAAATACAAACCAAGAAAAGTAGTAGAGTGAAGGAAAACCAATTTAAAATCAAGTAGTTTTAATAGCATAAGCCGAGTTATGCGGTTTTTTTTTTAAACATCAAAAATTTCCTGAAAATTTCGGCAGAGTCTCCTTTGTAAATACTGGCTCCCAAACGGGATACAACATGAATAGTATACGAAATCCATAAAAAGGCATCCCCAAGCGGGAGCTAGCTCTTCGTCAATCGACGGTCACAACCACACAAGCAATATAATATACAACGCCAAGGGTGAGGATCAAAACTCAAAAGGAAACTCAAAACCGCAAAAAAACCACAGAAAAATAACACGCGACTCTAAGGTCGAAGGAATAACATCACTGGTCTCTATCTCAAAATAAATACATGTTTGGTTGACGGAACTTCTAGATACAACAGAGTAATAATATACAAGTTATATAATGGGGGGTACGATACCAGTAAACCCACCTACTAGCAAATCACCCGAACGAAACTATGCCCACAAGCCATAATGAAACCTGTACGGCAAACCTGCAAGAAACTGGGGCACAACGGGGGTGAGTTTCCAACTCGTGAATAGAAAAACATTTACGCACAGAAATCGCATAAATAACGCAACCTAGGTCAATGATCATAATATATCCTCAAATATATGTGTAACATGCAGCCTATAACAATGGCTAGGGTAGTATCTAACCCGAGTGTAATCTCATGTGCCCGTGTCAGTGCCTCAGGTAGCAATATATCATATGAATGCGGTATGACTACACAGAACAGAATGCATGTACTGACGAGAACTGCTTTCATAAATCAGTGAGATTTCTGTATTTTTAAAGTGAGGTACCATAAATGAAATCAGCATAAAACAGTGTCCAGCATCGACACAAAACAAGTGTCCAAATATCTCGATATCTCTGTATCACAGTCTGTGTACCTCAATATCTCAAAAATCAATATCTAGGGCGCCGTCAATCCAGACCGGCCCCTACCATCCATCTCAAGACTACGACGGTATCCTCCGGATATCCGACGCGTCGGGTAATATCACCGGTCGGTAGTGCTCCCCTGCCGGGCTCAACGTCAACAACACATTCCTCTTGCCCCGGGGTACCGCACCGGGCCCACCATGTACCCAAAACGGTTCCTCCACTCCTCGAATCGGGTCTCAAAATCCATTAGCAAACTCATGGTGGACGACTCATACATCATGGGAAAACCGCACTTTTTATTTTAAAAGAGAGAAAAGGTTTATTTATGTTTTTGCGGTTTTCCTCCAAATCCAGAAAATCTCATGGAAATCCGAATCCAAAACCTCAATAACATGTAAAATAGTGAATATATGCATGAGAATCCATGAATGCGGCATAACAATGAATAACAGTATGCATGAAGTAGCAGGTAATAACTACAATGTCTAAACTATTAGCTAACAGGCTATGTCAAGCAATAATATTTTCTAAGGTGTACGTGACATGGAAATTACCGATGAAGATGTGTGTGAGCCGGCAAGTAAGTGTACGTGGTACATACGCATCATTGGTAATGGTGCTGGTGTCCTAACAGCATGATATCAATAGTGGAGTATGAAACATAAAATAAGCATGCGATGCGAAGCGAAGCGAACTACAATAATGAGCGGGAGCTGAATACTAGACGCAACTATAACTAATCTGCATTAGTCTAATATAAGTCCTACAAATGGGGCCTTTTGAAATAACACGAATCATGGGGTTTTGAAAATAGGAGCTACAGTGTTTTTATGAAAAGATACATCTTTTGAAATATCCGTAGGATCCCTTGGGATGTCTTTTAAACTACCCACGATTCGTTAGTTTTTGAAATAGGTAAGAATCGAATCTAATCTAACAACTAAACTAAACTAAAGGGCTAAGCTAACAAGCTGGACTACAGGTAAGGAAACCGCCTAACATCTGAGTCGATACATATACATACCTGTATATATATTAGTCGGTGATCCCGCCTCAATAATATCATATCCGATACCATATCTATAATCAGACATCCCAAGTCAAGAGTGCGGATCAATCATCAAAATATAGCTCGTACGTAAATCCGTCGTACGGCATCCCCAAATCTGGGTACGGGTTAATATCATATTCATCACACTATTCATCTGGTATCCTCTTTATCAAATATCATGATCGGGGTACTGATCTGCATCTAGTACAATACTGATACCGCCTAAGTATGCATGCACGTGTGTGAAACACTACGTCAATGACCCGCTACAACGTCATGTCGTATCTCAAATACAAACCCTGCTATATCACCGATCTCACGGCCTCAAAATCAAATCTCATCGACTCATCATAAATCCCAAGTATCATCCTCAAATCCGTATGTGAACACATAGTCCCATACCCATATGAACACATAACTATATATTCCCGTAAGCACAAATGAAAGAAGAAAGTATGCAAGTATGGGTTGGTGTGTGCATGTATAGTGCGACCACTACTCTAGGGTTTCGCGACACTAAATCATCCAAGAATACCAAATATCCATATTATCATCAATGTACTCAAACAATATATATATGTGTGTATACTTATTCGTATACATCACCACGAACTGCGGGGGTGCTATACGCCATCCACCCGACTTCTCCCCGTAGATATAAATCTACTCACCTCGACCTTCGCTTGCCGATGCCGATGTCGACACGCGCTTCCTTGTCTCCTTGAAGTCTTCGTGAGGGTACCTACATATCATAACACATAGCATCGCATTAAAGTCCGACTCATGACCATATCGACACACGAATCTCACATAGGTCAAAACCTATGGTTTGCTTTCACAAATCAACCCAAAAACCCTCGACATCGGCGTACAAACGCCGATTGATCGAGAAAAACACAAAACGTACCAAATCATGGTTTTACAATTCACTAAAAATATATAAAATACGATGCAATTCATCAAAACCAATAAATTGATTAAATCGATTTATTACAAGAAACCTAGTAAGCATCAATTAGCCGTTTCACTTTAAAACTCGATGTTTAAACGAAACTAATGGCCACAATATCCACCAATTATCATAACCAAGTTATAGAAACCATATCAATAATTTATTCTCATCAACTTGTATAAATTCCAAAATTCTAGTTTTGCAAAAATATCCAATTTAACACTTTTTAACGCAAAATTTCACAATTTAACAATTTAGCTTGGCTTTGAATATTTTAAATGGTTAAACCACTAATGGAAACCTTAATGATGTGCTAAAAACCCTAACTAGATTTTAATCCCACATTTTAATAAAATTTCTAAAACCTAGTTAGCAAATTAGCATAATTATCACAATTTGGGCAAATTAAATATAACAATATGCAAATTAGCTACAAGATTTGGTTTTGCATAACTTAAGATGCTAAAATACATCACACTACCATGAACAAATTATCACAACCATAACTTTAATTCAAACCCTTCTCTTGAATTTAAACTTGCAATTTAAAGCCTAAATTAAACACCTAATTAAGTTGATTTAAAGTATTTAACATCAAATTAAGCACAAGGGTAAGAGTTATACCTTCACAAACCATGAGATCAAATATGGAACTTGACCTCCAAATTGAGATCTTTGCACCAAGATCCATGCTATAAGGGCTAAGGAAAAATGGGTAGGGAATGGATTTGGGATTTGTGAGGTTTTGTGTTGATTTGTGAGGCAATTTTGATGAGTTTTTTGAAGAGAAATGTGATGAGAAAAGAGGAGGGGCTGTTGTTGTGCAGGAATTGGGAGGGTCGGCCACTAGTGGGTGATTGGAGAGAGAGTGAGGTGAGGAAAGTCTTGCCAAGTCAAAAAGGTCCAAAGTCAACACAACCCATACCTCTTTTCTTATACTTTTCTTTATGTTTTCTTTTCTTTTATCAAAAGAAATGGGGGAAAACTTTGGAGAGGGGCTGCTGAAAATGGGGAGGAAAATGGGTGTGTGTGAGTGTGGGTGTGTGTGTGGGGTGAGGGAAAATGATAAATGTTATACCCCAATATCTATTTACACTAATTTCACCGAAAAAAGCCTTTTTCTTCGATATTTTCTAAACTGTTTTGGCAAACCATTTCATTTCAAAAGCCACATGATAAAATTTTGTTTAATGTGTTATGATGCACAAAATTTGTTTCAACTCATTCCAATTTGTAATTTTCCCTAATTAAATGTATTAGTGACGGCTTAAAATAATATTAAAATAATATTTTTTTCAGAAAATTTGAAATTTCACCAGTGGCTAAATAAACACCAAACACTAGCAATTACATAGCTAGAATATGTATATTTAATTTTTATAATAAGATATTTGTATTTTGACTTTTTACAGAAAACCCCCTTATTTTACCGTTTTTTTTTCGAAATTTCACCGAAACGATTTTCAAAACGTTACAGACTTAGTTCCAATTAAGGCATCAATAACATTCCTTCATATTCACTCACTTCATAAACTATTCTTGATATTATTTATTTCAGAATAAACCTATTTGATCCTCAGAAATTCATTGATCCATTTAAAAGTTTTTCGACATAAAAGACTTGTCATCTAATTCCCAAAAACTCATGACACGTGTAGTGTGATGTAAAAACGTATATCAGCTATAGTTAACTTCAAAGGAGACTTATCTTTCAGGTTTTCAAAATCTAAACATAAGACTTAGTTATTATTATTTTATCAACCAAAACCATCGAAATGTTGAATCAGAGTTCTCCCACTAGCTAACTTGACAGAAAAGTTTTTATGTTTTTAGAAAAAATTTAGATTTTTATGGATTTTATGGATTTTAATATGCAGATGCAAAATATACATATGAATGCGAAGGTAAGAAATGCGTACCGAGCGTACCCCCAAACTTAAACTGGACAGTGTCCTCACTGTCATCGCATGAAGAGATCATTTGAAGGGTCAAAATAGTCGGTTAGCGATAAAAAAAAATTTTGTTTTTTGTTTTTAAAGAAAAGAAAAAGAATATCCACAAATATATACAGAATGGTACATACCCCCAAACTTATTTGGAACAGTGTCCACTGTTCTTGGCTGGATAATCGAAGTTTGGTGGTAGGCAGAGGAAGATCATGCAGGGTAAACCGGCTCCTGTAAGAACAGGAGCTCCTCTGTTGATTCGGCGCTAAGGTACGGTTTTAGTCGGTGTCCGTTCACTTTGAAAAATGAACCGTCCTTTGGATTTTCCAAATCCACAGCGCCCTGCGGATATACATTCCGCACAAAATACGGCCCTTTCCAGCGAGATCTGAGCTTTCCTGGATGGAAGTGAAGTCGGGTGTCGTAAAGCAGTACATGTTGACCAGGTACGAAGGTTTTGCGCAAAAGGTGTTTATCGTGAAACACCTTCGTTCGATTCTTAACGACAACCGCGTTATCGTAAGCCTCATCCCTAAGCTCGCTCAGTTCGTTCAACTGCAGCTTCCGATGGCTGCCCGCATCCTCGAGAGACAGATTCAGCTCCTTTATCGCCCAAAATGTGCGATGCTCTATTTCGACAGGTAGGTGGCAGGCTTTTCCGTACATAAGCCGATAGGGAGACATGCCAAGGTCGGTCTTATAAGCGGTTCGAAATGCCCAAAGGGCATCAGTGAGTTTCAGCGACCAATCTTTACGGTTCTTGGAAACCGTCTTCCCCAGTATCTGCTTGATTTGACGATTTGAAACTTCGGCCTGCCCGCAGGTTTGGGGGTGGTAGGGCGTGGATAGCTTTTGAGTAATGGAGTATTTCCGCATCAAGGCCTCGAAAGGTTTGTTGCATAAATGACTTCCATTGTCGCTAATGATCGCTCGGGGGTGCCCAAACCGAGAGAAAATGTTTTCTTTAAGGAACCTAATGACAACCTTGTTGTCGTTAGTCCGGCTGGGCACAGCCTCGACACATTTAGAGACGTAATCAACAGCGAGAAGGATGTACAAGTTCCCAAAAGAGCTGGGAAACAGCCCCAAGAAATCAATCCCCCAAACATCGAAAATCTCCACAACCAAGATCGGTTGGAGCGACATCTCGTTCCTCCGGGATATCCGGCCCATGTGTTGGCACCGGGAGCAAGTCTTGCAATAGTCATGAGCGTCTTTAAAAAGTTGTGGCCAGTAGAAACCACATTGCAAGATCTTCTCAGCTGTCTTTCTGGGGCCAAAATGCCCGCCACATGCTTGATCGTGGCAAAAAGACAGCACACTCATAAATTCTCGTCAGGGACACACCGACGAATAATCTGGTCGGGACAATACTTGAACAGATAGGGTTCGTCCCAGTAAAAGTGTTTTACTTGGGATAAGAAGCGAAGTCTGTCCTGACTTGACCATTCAGTCGGTAGTAATCCCGTGGCCAAATAGTTCACAATATCTGCGAACCAGGGTTCGCAAGATACTGTCAAGAGCTGTTCATCCGGGAAAACGTCGTTGATCGGAATTGGAAGCGAAGGCGAAGAAGGAAGTCGTGAGAGATGGTCGGCAACTACGTTTTCACATCCTCGTTTGTCCTTAATGACAAGGTCAAACTCTTGAAGCAAGAGGATCCAACGTATTAACCGAGATTTTGCATCTTTCTTCGCAAAAAGATGGCGCAGAGCAGAATGGTCTGTGTAGACAATGACTGGAGAGCCGATGAGGTAGGGCCTGAACTTTTCTAAAGTAAATACAACAGCCAAGAATTCCTTCTCAGTTGTTGTATAATTGAGTTGGGCGTCGTTCAGGGTTCGGCTCGCATAATAGATTACGTGCGGCATCTTGTTGATGTGTTGTCCAAGGACAGCACCGATGGCAAAGTCGGATGTATCGCACATAATCTCAAATGGGTGCGTCCAGTCAGGTGAAGAAAGAACGGGAGCAGAAGTGAGTGAGCGTTTCAATGACTCGAATGCAGTCACACAGCTCGAGTTGAAGTCGAATGGCGTGTCCTTGGCCAGCAAAAGAGTCAAGGGCCTAGCAATCTTGCTAAAGTCCTTAATGAACCGTCTATAGAAACCGGCATGGCCAAGGAAGGCTCGGATATCTCTGACGCATCGGGGAGGAGGGAGATTGGAAATGACCTCAATCTTCGCTTTGTCAACCTCTATGACATTTTGCGAGATGATATGTCCTAAGACAATACCTTCGCGCACCATGAAGTGGCACTTCTCCCAATTCAAAGTGAGATTCTTGTCCTTACATCGGGTAAGGACAGTGTCAAGATGCAGCAAACACTCGTTGAAGGAATCGCCGAAGATGGAGAAATCATCCATGAAAATCTCCAGAAATTTTTCCACCATGTCTGAGAAGATTCCCATCATATACCGCTGGAAGGTAGCGGGCGCATTGCATAACCCAAAGGGCATGCGACGATATGCGAATGTGCCGAAAGGACAAGTGAAAGTGGTCTTGTCCTGGTCTTTTTCGGTGATGGGAATCTGATTATAGCAGGAGTAGCCATCAAGAAAGCAGTAGTACTCGTGTCCGGCCAATCGTTCAAGCATTTGGTCAATGAAAGGTAGCGGAAAGTGGTCTTTCCGCGTTGCGGCGTTGAGTTTTCTGTAATCAATGCACACTCGCCACCCAGTTTGGGTGCGAGTAGGGATTAACTCGTTCGCCTCGTTAGTGATGACCGTTATACCTGATTTCTTGGGGACAACGTGGATGGGGCTAACCCACTGGCTATCAGAGATAGGGTAAATGATACCACTATCTAGACATTTTACGATCTCCTTCTTCACAGCCTCTTTCATGACTGGATTGAGACGTCTTTGTGGATCCCGGGATGGTTTGGCATCATCCATCAGATGAATGCGATGCTCAACGATCAGGGGACTAATCCCCTTGATGTCCGCCATGGACCAGCCAAAAGCTTGCATGTTGCTGTGCAAGACCGCAAGAAAGGCTTTCTCTTGCTCTGGAGCTAGAGAAGCCGAAATGATGACAGGGAGGGTCTCGTTCTCACCTAAGTAAGCGTACTTAAGGTGAGACGGCAAAGGCTTGAGTTCGAGCGCTGGAGGTGAAACAATTGAAGGCAAGATTGGTGCAGAGGTCTCGAACTCAAAAGATTCCAGCAAAGGTTCAAAACGAGTATAAGCGACCGAGTCGGATGGTTCAGGTAACTCATCCGGAAATTCGAAAGATTCAAACTCGGGTTGTGCGCGGCTAAGATCGTTCGAGAACGTGAAACACTCGTAGTCGTTGTCGGGCGCAGAAATAGCAGCAAGTTCGAGGAGGAACGCACTAGTGGCGTTAAGATTATCGTAATCAAACAGAAACTCCTCGAATTCACATTCTTTTGGGGTGATCTCCTGGATCGAGCAGACGTCCAGTATATGAGCATTAGGTTCGGCGGGCTGATTCCCCAACCTAAAAATGTTGAGTTCAATCGTCATGTTTCCAAAGGAGAGGTTCATCGAACCATTGCGACAATTGATCACAATATTTGAGGTTGTAAGAAATGGGCGACCGAGTATCACCGGAATTTGATTCCGGGGGTTAGCTACATGCTGTGTGTCTAATACAATGAAGTCAACGGGAAATATGAAGTCCCCGACTTTTATTAACACATCCTCTAGCTCACCCCTAGGATGGGTGATCGATCGGTCGGCCATTTGGAGAGTGCAGTATGTGGGTTTCAGCTCTCCTACGCCTAATTGCTCGTATACTGAGTACGGAAGCAGGTTAACACTGGCACCAAGATCTAATAATGCGCGGTTGATGTTCTTATCCCCAATGGTAATTGAAATCGTAGGACAGCCAGGGTCCTTCCGTTTTTGTGGTAAAGATTGGGTAAGGGCATCACTCACAACACTAGCCAAGAAAACTTTCTTGGGTACCTGAGACTTCCTCTTTTTCGTGCACAAGTCCTTTAAGATTTTCGCGTAGGACGGGACTTATTAGACAGCATCTAAAAGAGGAATGTTAATGTTAACCTGCTTAAATAACTCCAGAATCTTCTCCATTTGAGGATTTTGTTTATTAGCCCTCAACCGGTTTGGAAATGGGACGTTTTTAAAATTGGTTGAGTCTAATGCTTGTGGAGGAGATTGTGGAGTTGGAACGGATCCCAGAACAGGTGTTTTCGTGGAGTGAGAAGTGGGTCCGTTGAGAGCAGAAGAAGAAGAAAGAGAGCCTTGTGAAGAACGGAGAATAGGCTCAGAAGACGAAGAAGCAGGAGAAGAAGAAGAAGTAGAAGAAGAAGAAGCGGTCGGGGTGTCATCGTTGATCCGTGTGCCAATGTTGTTTTGCAGCATCCTTCCCGATCTCAATGTGGTCACGGCACTCACATTATGATTCTGTTGTTCAAGAGCAACATGTACATTATGTGGGTGACCGGGATTTGGGAGTGGCTGGGACGGGAGCTTCCCCTTTTCTCGCTCGCTTAAGGCCGCATTCAGCTGTGCAATCTGGGCCTCGATGGTCTTGATGCTTTGCCCGTGTACGGCAGTGTGTTGCACTAAGGACTGAATGGACGACTGGATGTTTGCGGTGGATTGGGTCGATTGTTTAACGAACGCCTCCAGACTTCGTTCGAGAGAGGAAACCTTATCGTTGTTTGACGGAACAAAGTTGTTTGGTGGAAAAGAATTGTTTGGTGCAAAGTTATTCGTCTGATTTTGGAAAGGTTGGGGTTGGAAGGGCTGCTGAAACTGCTGTTGAGTTTGTTGTTGCGCTTGTTGTTGCGGCGCAGGGGCCCTTTGGAAATTGTTGCCTTGGAATTGATTCTGATTCTGATTCCAGGCGAAATTGGGGTGGTTCCTCCAACCGGGATTGTATGTGGAAGAGTATGGATCATTCCTTGGTCTTTGCTGGAATGCAGCATTAACCTGATCCTGTCCTTGCGATGGTGGATTGTAAGGACACTCTTCGGTTAAGTGAGAAGGATCGGAACAACAAGCGCAGATGGTACGAAGGGGAAGAACAGGGGCAGGAGCAGAAAATTTGCTCTCTATTGCTTCAATCTTTCTCGTTATTGCAGCCATTTCAGCTTTCAACGCAATAGACACGTCAAGTTGGTGAATTCCTACCCTAGACTGACCGGTAGAAGTGGAGGTAGAAGAAGAAGAAGTCGGTCTGGTACTCTCCCATTGTAGCGTTTGCTCTGCAAGGTCATCAAAGAATTGCCACGCTTCCTCGTCAGATTTCGATAGGAAGTGGTCCTGACAGATGGTTTCCAACAACTGCTTCGTTGCTGGGTTCAGGCCCTCGTATAAGGTTTGGCAAAGTTGCCATTTCTCTATACCGTGGTGAGGACACTGAACAAGAAGGTCTTTGTACCGGTCAAAGCACTTCCAGAAGGGTTCAGAAGGAAGCTGAGAGAATTGGTTGATTTCGTTTCGAATCCTTGCGGTTTTATGATTCAGATAGAATGTTTTTAGAAACGCTTTAACAAACTCGTCCCAGCTGGTTATTGAGTGGGAAGCGGTGCTATACAGCCATTTTTCAGCAAGATCGCATAAAGTGAACGGAATGACCCGTAGACGTATAGCATCGTCCGACAGCTGGGTGGTTTTCATCATGGCACAGACGTTTTGAAATTTATTGATGAAGATATAGGCATCTTCAGATTCAAGCCCATGAAATCGTGGAAGCATGTTGATGAAGTGGGGCTTAATTTCAAAATTATCCCTATTGGCCGGTGGAAGAGAAAGGCAGGTGGGAAGTGCAGAACGGGTGGGATAGAAACGATCCTGGAGCGCGATTCGCTGCGGCGCTACAACAGGCGGTGGTGGTGGGTTATTGGTCTCCGTAGGAGGTGGAGCCAATCCAGGGGTAGTCAAAGAGATGTTCGGATTAAATCCTGACATCGCGGAAGAAGAGGTTGTTGATGGTGAAGGTGAAGATGTATGAACAGAATTCCGGTCAACGTCGGAGTTGGCCGGCAAAGGAAGGGGTGAAAGAGGAGTGGACGGAGTTTCGACGTCTGAGTCGATCGCGTAGTCGGTAGCGACTAACGTAACGCGGACTAGGCGGGCGCTAGTGTCCCGAGTCCAAGCGGACATACACTAAACGAGTTTAGTATAGTCAAAGCGGAGAAGGTGAGGGTAAGAAAATGTCAATGGAGAAAACGATGGGTGGTGGGTGAAAAATGGATTTGGCGACAAAGGGCAAGTTTTTATAAAAGTTTTTGATTTTTTCCTTTTTTTTAGAAAGAGCTTTACAGAAATATGTACGGACTTACGGCTTTAAGCAATCACAAATAAGATATGCACAATCTCACCTAGATCTAGGGTCACCTAGGTCTGCTAGACAGCTCCTAACTGTTCCAGAGGGCTAGAAATAGGACCTCAAACCGCCTCTTCTCCGTCTAATGCGGCCAGATAAGTGGGAGGTTGTCCAACGCTTTCGCGAAGTTCCTTAATTAAATAACCACTTGCCTTCGTCACACTTGCCTAGGCACCGCAAAAGTCAGATAGGATAAACGGCCGATGCCTGTAACTAGTCCTCTGTCCTATTGAGCGCGAAGTCCTTAGGGCTGAGTCTAGTATTTTTTAATTTAACAATGGTCAATGCATATGCTTTTTGTGATTTTTGGGGTCCTGGGAAGGGTGATGAAATCCCCACCCAATCTGAATTGGTTTCAAACCCCTTAAGTCCGTATTAATGAATGCAAAGCGATAACAAATCAACTGCAAACAATTTTTATTTTTAGCACGGCGCAAAGAATCCTGCACAAGAACAGTTTATTGGAAGGGGGAAGAGAGTTTGCGCAAAGAATTCTGCAGAAAACACAATTTATTGGAGTCCAGAGGAGTGAGGGAGAGGAGAGAGAGAAGTAGCAAAAATTTGGACCACTGAAGCCAACAAATGGCCGCGGTTCCGCGGCCAAACAGGTGCTAAGGCCGCGGTTCCGCGGCTGTATGGAGGGATCGGGCTTCCAAACTTTTTGGGTGTGCTGCTGTGGTTGTACTCTGCTTATCTGGATTTGCGGAATCTTGATTTGCTCACTGTATCTGCTCCAGATTTTTACAGTAGACCGTTTGCTTTGTTTTGATCCGTCGCGGTGTAGCCGCGAAATATGGGTCTATCTTCCCACGTCTTTGGCACTGAACTCGAACTTCGTATTATCCTGCACACTTGCACAAAAACTAATCAAAAATAACAAGATGATTGTTTACAAAGTATATTTTTTTTGTTTTGTTTTTCGGTTATATTCACAAGTTAACCCGAAATTACACAAAGAAATAAACTACCGTCTCCCCGGCAACGGCGCCATTTGATTGGTAGAGATTCTGCGTGTTCAAGTTTAGTTAATTACCACAATCAAGACGGTTTCGCTTGTAGCTAGCCGGTTGAGTACGGGTCGTCCGCAGGGAGATGGGAATCTTTTTCTAAGTGCTTTAACGAGTTAAGTCCAGTTTTCCAGATTTTTTTGTGATTAATTAAGTGTTAAAATGATATGTAAAGAGAGCTTGTTAGGGTTAGGATTAGGTTAGTTTGAGTTAGGAGTCGCTCACCTCTTTCGTTGCCATTCTTAATATCGGTGTTACGGTAATCGGCAACAACGGGGATTAGCACGACTAGGAAGGAACTTGCGAGTATAAGCTAGGCTTTCCAACGCATAAGTTCTTCCTTTTGGTGCTTGTCCGTCCGTTCTTGGCTCTTAGCCATAACCTCCGGTTAATTCAACCACAACCGGTCTCACTACGGAATCACCGCTATCATGTAGGATAGGGTGTCGTAAGGAGCGGATTGTGGTTCAATTAACGGGAGTCGATTTAAGATGTTGGGCAAGGAAAGAGTGAGAGAGATTTCCTTCTCTCAAACTTCCCTTATCCTACCCTAACAAGTATGAAACTACTCACACATCATAATGAAAAGAAAACAAAACAAAAGAGGAAGATAGAAAGAAAGAGATTAGAAGATAACAACTAGCTATTTGCGACCTCACCTTGGCAAGGATCAAGCGTAAGCATCATGGTTGTTTTAAGGATAAAGGAAAAGAGAAAAGAAAGAAACAACAAGAAATAAAAACAACTAAGTTAACAAATGAAAATTACAAGCAATAATAAGAGAACAAGACAAGCATAATAATAAAATGAACTTCTTAATTCATCATTCTTCACTCACAAAAGCTCACTACAAGTTTTTCAATGGAGAAGAGATGAGAAGAGGAAGAAGAACAAGTATTCTAAAACCTAGAAAAATACAAGATTATGCACCCCTTGTCTTCACAAGGATCTGGGCTATTTATAGGCAGGGAAATGGAAATCTAGGGCAAAATTCTGCCTGCACATAGAAAGACCAAAATACCCCTGAAAAGTCATCAGCCGACAAGGCCGTACGGCCGCGGTTCCGCGGCCTAAGCCTGCTATTGCCGCGGAACCGCGGCACTTTAGGGGAATTGATTCATCGTATTTGGTGGTTTTTCCTGTTTTGCTGTCCCCTTTTTCTGGTACATGTTTTTTCTGATAATCTTTCCACATTTCTTCCAGAATTCTAGTGGATCAAAAGGTGATTGGACATGGATCTTTTGTCATGATTTTCTTGAGCTCCGCGTAGATTTCTTGGATCTTGTGTTGCCATTGAGCCTTGTGCATGAAGGTGACAATCGATTTGCCATTTTGTCTCCTAAACTGGTGTGTGGCAACAGACGGATAAAGAGCGGAGACCCGTGTTTTATCTGTGGTTGGCAGGAACCCGGATTTTGTCGTGTTTTCCATGAATTTCACCGTTTAGAGCCGAGAACCTGTATCCTGCAATTGACTAGCAAACACGGCTCAAGAGTACCTACCGATAAGCAATGTGATAAAAATTGGGCGGTATAAAAATGCAAAAATCTAATATGAACAGGACTCGCCGAGAACTCCCAGATGGTATTATACCTCACGTCGGATGACAGTTCTCTAGTGACACTGGTACAGGTTAGTCTGTAGACCCGAGATCGTCATAGAGTCTTGTGTGATTCCCACTGTGCTTTGATTTCCATCACACCACGTCCAAGAGGGCATGCAATGTAGGGCTGCTAGGCACGCTCACAAGGTTCTACGAGACATCAACCATGCTGGATTAAAATTTTTGCCGTGCCGAACAACCCAATGCCGGATCTTTAAACTAGGGTTTAGGCGAAAACTAGC
This sequence comes from Agapanthus africanus, assembly GCA_030015575.1. Taxonomy (NCBI): domain Eukaryota; kingdom Viridiplantae; phylum Streptophyta; class Magnoliopsida; order Asparagales; family Amaryllidaceae; genus Agapanthus; species Agapanthus africanus. The sequence continues at coordinate 362,355,662 of JASDDO010000012.1, forward strand.
ATGTTAAACACTTTAACACTAAGTGAGAGGGATTACAACCTTTGTAGATCAGGTCATTCACTTCTTAAGCTCCGTTTTGATGTCCCTTCGCTGCGATCATCGTGTTCCGAACTCTCGAGAGGCTCCACGAAGAGAAAGATGCAAGCTTGCTTCCGATCTTCGATAACAAAGATGATCTACCTTGAAGTTTCATTAACACAAGCTAACACTCACTAAATGAAGTGAACACTCTCATCTAAAGGGCAAGGGTAGATGAGGATGATGAAGTAGGATTTTTGCTCTCATTTGTTTTCATATTCTCACTCACTTTCATCACTTAGCAAAAAGCTAGAAAGCTTTTTCCAAAAAGGAACTCAAGGAAGAAGATGATAGAATCCTTTTGTGATGAATAATGAATTAAAATGTAGTGGTTACAAATCTAACCAAGGGTTAAGCATGAAGGAATAAACCCTTGTAGAGAATTAACTAGAGTTAATGGTTTGGATTGGGTTAACATAATATCTTCACAAAATATCAAGAAAAACACAAAGTCAAAGCTTCATGAAGCTTCATGGAAGCTTCATTCAAAAGCTAACCCAAATCCAAACCCTAACCAAGTTTAAACCCTAAACCATTGTTAAATTTGTAACCCTAACATGTTACAATATTATATATCACATATACAAAAAATTTTGTAACAATAGAAAATAATACAATTAACATATATCGCATATATATCAATGTATTATCCCGTGAGAAAATGAATCTTTTAGTGAGCTAATATTAGTTAATGTAATTTAATATATCATATATATTATTATACATTAAATTATCGAATCAACACTTGATCCGACAATCCGGTTATATCGCATATAACCGACTAATACGATGACCCGGCTATATCATATATACCCGGCCGATATCTCATATCGCGAGAATCCAATACGGTATCACATACCGCATTATCCTCGATCCCGCACATATCACATATGTGCTCCTACTCCGTTTTTCCTGAGCCAAGAAACCTCTGTGTGGGACTCTAAAGAATCGTCAATACGCCGGCAGTAGGTGATGATCATATCAAACACCCACAAGCTGCAAGCGGTCAGCTAAACGTAACAGCCACCCAGGTATTGAGCGCTCAGAAGATCAACAAAAAAGCATGTACCTTCTCCTGTGAATCCAATCAGTAACACTCCCGTACAGTCCGATCTCGTCGTTTGATATGCCGCATATCTCGCCTAGGGGTGGTAAACGTCAGACCCCAGTAGCTCGATAAGTCGTGTCGATATGAGGTCTATAACAGTTCGAGAAACTACTGATAACACTTACCAGTAAATCTCAGCAAACCTGGCCAGGGATTTCCGGTTATAGCCAATCGAACACAGCACAACATCAACTCCCTATACCGGGAGAGACGAATCCCCTCCTATCGCTCATTGCCTCCATGTGATTCGGGACTGTACCCAAAAGCCACCTTTTTGCACGCCCTCTTGGACGTGGTATGATGGAAATCAAAGCACAGTGGGAATCACACAAGACTCTATGACGATCTCGGGTCAACAGACTACTCTGTACCAGTGTCACCGGAGAACTGCCATCTGACGTAAGGTATAATACCATCTGGGAGTTCTCGGCGAGTCCGTCCAGTGTACCTAGTCTCCACTGAGCACCCATACACCATCCTTGATGTCAAACACCGATGTATATGGGAGCATCCATCGCCCATCATATGGGTCAAGATGCGTATACGCTTGTCTAGTCTACTCTGGTGCATCGATGCCTTGTCTCGATACACCCTCGACTATGATCAATTATAGGATGTACTCGTCGACTACCGTGGCCCCACTAGTATGATCTCATCATAGTCTCAGTAGTCGAGTACATATCCTAAGGGCTTTATCAACATGTAACATAGAGACAATCAGAGTACATGTTAAGATAAAGTACAACCAGATAGAGTACTATCATGTCGAGCAAGAAAGTCCTCCCTATATATGTCCTAGCATCCACTACAATATACATCGTATATACAGTAATGGCCTCTAGGGCATACATATAACTAACAATCTCCCACTTGCACTAGGGCCATCTGTTGTGGTATCACATACCCAACAATTAACTGTGGTTGAAGTATCTCATACTCAAACATCCCATAAAAGTGTCTACTGGGAAAAAGGCCTTTATGAGTGGATCCCCGCTGTTGTCCTCTGTGTCTACTCTCCTAACCTCGATCTCCCTGGAGATCAATCATCTCCATGATCAGGTGATACTGCCTAAGAATTATATCTGGATTTCTGATGGGACGGGGGTTCCTTGGCATAAGCCAACACCATTGTCACACAATGGTAGGAACGAAGTTCATCTCATGAACTTATATATCCAGACTGCCTCTTTGGTAGCATCCTTGGTAACGATGTATCTTGCCTTTAATCGTCTAGTATGTCACGGTATCTAGCTTGGAACTCTTCCAACATACCGTCCCTCCACTCAGGGCAAAGATAATGCCTGCGACTGACATTCAGTCGTCCTTATCACCCTGGAACCTTTCCAGTGATTCTCCCCATGATCGATTGATACCATCTCACTATATCTAGTGAGAATCCTAACATCCAATTAGATCTATCTCATAGATCCAAAATCCAGGATTCAGGAGGTATCACTATGATCCTATATAGAGAATCCTTGTGATAAGAGGAGATTGACCGAGCGTAGCATAGGAAACTCCTTCCCTATCAAGAGAATGACATCCACGTACTCTACGAGGATCACCACCATACTCCCTACTACCTTTTTTATATACAAGGTTCATCTACAATTTGATGAAGTCAAACTCTTTGACTACCACATCAAAACAGATGTTCCAACTCCGCGATGCCTGTTTTATCATATAAAACATCTTGCACACGTTTCCGCTGCTCCCACTGTCTATGAAGCCCTATGGCTTTGTACTTATAGACGCTCTTTTCTAAAACATCATTTAAAAAAGCAGTCATGACACCCAACCGCCAGATATCGTAGTCATGGTATGTAGCCGTGGCAAGTAGGATCTGGATGGACTTAAGCATAGCTTTGAAAGTCTTAACTTTTCCATGTACACCAAGTAATCTTCTCAAGATATACTTGCTCCTAATGGGGATATAACCCTTCAGATAAAGCAACCAAAGTCCATACTTTGTTGGTGTATAAGGATTCCATCTCAGATCGATAAGCATCCAGCCATTCTTACAGAGTCCCACTCCTGATGGCCAGCTCGAAACTAGTTGGGTCATCATCTCATGATACAATCCTCGCTCCTACTGTCATAGAGAAACCAAAGTATCTCTCAGGTGGGTGAGGAACCCTACTAGATCGGCGGAGAGGGTGAGGTTCGTTGGAAACTATTGAATCCTTTGGTTCTACCAAATCATCAGCTGCAGTTTGTATAGCTGGAACCTTTCCAGTTCTACATAACAGACCTTGCCTCGAGCTTTTCCGGATTTTGCGTTTAGACATAGTCCGGACAACCCCAAATCTTAACAAACTTAAGATATGGGCTCTTCCCTTTCCATATCACATATGAAGTGGTAGGCAACTGATTTGATTTGAACCCTATTCAATAGGTATGCAGCTTCTCAAGTGCATAACTCCCAAAAGGAAATAGAAAACTCAGTAGTACTCATCATAGAGCACACCATATCACATAGGGTGCTATTGCTCCACCCCGATATACCATCGTGTTATGGTGTATATGGAGGATTAATGCCGAGAGAGAATCTCATTCTCCTTTAGAATAGCCCAGGAATTCCGTGCTCAAGTATTCTCCTCCTTGATCACATCAAAGGACATAATACTTTTATCCGTATTTTGGTTCTGTACTTCTAACTTATATTCTGTAAATATTTCAAAAGCTTCGGATTTATGTTTCAACAGGAACACATGTTTGAATCTTGAGAGATTATCAGAGAATGTAATGTAGTAGAAAGAACCGGTCTTGGCATATGTAGACAGGGGACCTGGATACATCAGCATGTATCAATCCCAAGAGTTCACTAACTCTTTCTCTGTTTCCAATAAACAGAGCCATGGTCATCTTATCTTTGTGACATGACCGGCAAGTTTCACAAGATGTAAATTCAAACAGATTTAAATATGCATCTAAATGTAACTTCAGCTAGTCGGGTCGCATTGATATGACCTAGTCTACAATGCCTCAAGAAGGATTCGTTCATTTCTGAACTCTTCCTCTTATGTGTGTTCTATATACTAAGAACTGTAGTTTGATTTAGAACGTCAATGCTTTTAGATAACGTGCCTGAACCGATCAACTCTTGATACATGAAATGTTCAAAACATTATCCAACAATACAAAATTATATCCTTTCTTTACTAATAAAGAGACTAATATGATGTTGTACATCAGGTTTGGTATCTAATAACATTCGTTCAGAATCAATGTATTCTGGTAATAAAGGGTGATAGTGACCAACAGACTTGGCTGCAACACTTGCACCGTTTCTATCTCATGAAACCTATCACCCGTTCTCAGTTCTCTACCTATCTGTAGCCCATGTAACAGATTACATATGCGGGATCCTGATCCGGTATCTCATACCCAGGACGTAAAGGATACTGAGAAACAGTTCTATGTTATGAACACACCCGAAGATGATGCATCAGCATGCACTTTCTTCGTTTGGGCAGCACGGGAAATCTGGTATTCCCCAATTTCCTGCTTTGTCTTATAACAGTTATAAGTTGGAGCGGGACCAACGTTCCCCAGCTCAGTATAACAAGCGTGTTCGGTCAATACATCCGTATTATTATCTTGATCAAGGCGTGATATGGTCGCTACCTGGAGAGAGAGAGAAGAAAACACTCAGCGTAAGCTCTTGCAAGATTAGATTGGTTATCTAATATATCTAATCAGGATGTCTCCCACTGTTTTAATCAAATCTTCCTTCAAACCCTAAAACGAAAGACTATCCGAGATTAATTACACGCTACAAGTTCGCCAATTTTCGTCCAGGCCAGTGTCGGTACTTTGAGGGAGGTCCCCCGTGCTTTCGCACGAACCTAATTAAAGTAAACCTCGTTTTCCCAGGGGCGTAACTCCGTTAACACCTTTCTATACATCTACTTGATCGGCTAATTGTAATGTGTAAAACTCTCCCAGGAGTAACTCTTACTCGCAGCGGGTATCGGGATCCAACTATCTCATAGAAGGTATGCAATCTCATTGCAAATTTCAACACTTGAAACTCCCAATAATATTTTACCCCTAGCAGCTATATGACCTTAACATAGTCAACAAATCATAAGTGCTAGTCAAGTTCAACCCGTCATTTCCCGATTGAATTAAACCCACCCGCACGACCCTTAACATAGTCAACAAAGTCACACGACTACCCTAATCCAATCGCATCATATGCTTATACAGATAAGCACTAATCAGCTACCGCACACTACGTCTTAACATAGTCAACAAACGTAGCACGAATACTAGTACTTATCTGAAATGACGGAGGGCTACGACAGGTTTTTAAGAAAACCCTTTGCGTAATGAACTTGATATCGTTGTAGAATAGAGTGATTTTAAATGGAGTGTTTTTTAGGCTTTTCTAGTTTTGCTAAAGTGGTCACTCCCGGTGAAGGGATCGTCGACTCTTTCCTCATCGAATAAGGTGCAGGATATTTCACAAATATCACTATGCAAAGCAAAAACTATAGAAACAATCAAAAGACAAACCGAGTTTGTAGCATCTGCTAGTTTCACTAAAGAGTTCACTCCCGGTGAAGGGATCTCGGCTCTTTCCTTATCGAATAAGGTGCTGGATGTTCTACATGGAACACCGCTATGCAAAGCAAGAACTAGAGCTACCAGTTTTTAAACAAGTTTCTACAACATCATTAGGTTTCTTTTAGTTTCATTAATCTCATTAATGAAGTCCCATTTTAATATGCTTCACAAGCATCACATTTGAAACGAAATCTAAAATATAACATATATCTCATATATATAATATAAACATTCGTCTCAGGCAGTAATATGATCTCATAACAGAACATTGCAGCAGAAGAAACATATATGAAATATTGGATATACGAGGACGTCCGTGTTTTAGTACGAGCCTGTATAAAACACGGATTCCACGGTCGTGATGAATAGCCAAACCCACATCCCTAGACCCCTACAAGAGCGGCAAGTAACACTGCCAATTCTAGGGTTAGGAGACCCGGTCTCGACTCCTCGAGATCTGGACCCTAGAACACGGTTACTTGTGCTCCCCTACTTGGGTCTACCTAATGCGGAAAAGTAAATAATATACAATGGTGACATCATCCTCATCCCGGAAGTGCCCCAATAAAAGAATATTACATACAAATGAATTTTACATGAATGAAAAAGAAAAACTCTCATCTCACATAAAACCCCCGGCTATTCAGAACACGACGATCCAATATAACATATCACAACAACATATAATATCTCATATCATCAACGTAAGCAAGTATGCGTATCCCGATTGTCGTTGATGTATAGCAACGAAGCCGACGATACACCACATACTACGCTTACGGTCACAGAAAAGAAAGTGTAAAACTACAACAGTTGGAATCCGCAACCTCCTTAGACATCGTATGCCTAACCAAATGAATTCCTTAGACATCGCATGCCTAACAATTATAAACCCCGCATTTTAGTCTCATTATCGAAAACACTTTTCAATATCAAGTCGGGCAATTCAACAAGATTCCCGATATTCTGATCGAATGCTCGTCGCAAACTTTAGTAGACGGCCGTACCCCCGGATGCCGTCGACGAAGTGCACTAAGGCGAAACACCGCTGCCGCGAGCACCCGAACGGATGATTTTGGCGATGGGGTTCTCCTATAGTCACTTGGTCGGGGCTATGGGGCGTCGCTGTCTATTAAGTTTACCCGGCGAGTGTTCGCGTACGCTACGTGATTGCGACGGACTTTTGATCGCATCAAAATTCCGTGGCAACCGATCATCTGAGACTGAACTGCTAGATTTATAACATACAAATTAGTTATCTCATAACTACCTGTGGATTCCAATTATTATATCACATTCCAGATAAATAAACAATGTTAAACTTTCCGATCGAATAATCAAAAACCCAAGATTTCCCCAATATATCTCAACACTTGAAATCAGTTTAAAAGCATCCATCACATGCCACAGTGCCGATGGTCCAGCCGTAGAAGGGTAGGGCCAACGCCTCACATGTGGCACGCCGTACTGCCACAAATCCTAAGGTTTAGAGGCAGTTCAAGACGGTCACATAATCGAGTTAAAGTTTGTTGTCTTCTAGAGGGTCCACCGCGTTACTTGCATGACTTTACGAAAGTTTCAAACACGAGAAAAAATCCAACTTTTCCGACAGGGGAAAAAGTGAGTTATTGATATCCGTTCGAACTTTTTAACAGTTTCTAAAAAGTACCTGGACAAACTAAACAAAGTTAAATTATTCAATTGAATCAACGAGTCCCCAATACAACCCTAGAAAACTCAACACTTGAGTGGAATTAAAAAATTCCCAGAAAAAAATAACAAGAAAGGACCTAAGAATAAATATATGAAATACGAGGTACCAAATCATAATTTTGGCCGCGGAACCGCCGCCAAACCCTTGGTTTGGCCGCGGTTCCGCGGTCATTTGAGCGCATTAATGGTTCGTACTTCACAGAAATTCTTAGTTTTTCCTAATTTATTTTCTGAGTATTTTTAATCCATAAAAAATCACATTTTTAGAAAATGTCCAGAGAGGGGTATACTCGGGTGTGTCGGAGTTCGATCGGACTTTAAACTACGTCTAGACTTCGCCTAAAGCTCTAGCTTGGCTCCGATACCACTGTAGGGCTGCTAGGTATGCTCACAAGGTTCTACGAGACATCAACCATGCCGGATTAAAATTTTAGCCGTGCCGAACAACCCAAAGCCGGATCTTTAAACTAGGGTTTAGGCGAAAACTAGCATGTTAAACACTTTAACACTAAGTGAGAGGGATTACAACCTTTGTAGATCAGGTCCTTCACTTCTTAAGCTCCGTGTTGAAGTCCCTTCACTGCGATCATCGTGTTTCGAACTCTCGAGAGGCTCCACGAAGAGAAAGATGCAAGCTTGCTTCCGATCTTCGATAACAAAGATGATCTACCTTGAAGTTTCATTAACACAAGCTAACACTCACTAAATGAAGTGAACACTCTCATCTAAAGGGAAAGGGTAGATGAGGATGATGAAGTAGGATTTTTGCTCTCATTTGTTTTCATATTCTCACTCACTTTCATCACTTAGCAAAAAGCTAGAAAGCTTTTTCCAAGAAGGAACTCAAGGAAGAAGATGATAGAATCCTTTTGTGATGAATAATGAATTAAAATGTAGTGGTTACAAATCTAACCAAGGGTTAAGCATGAAGGAATTAACCCTTGTAGAGAATTAACTAGAGTTAATGGTTTGGATTGGGTTAACATAATATCTTCACAAAATATCAAGCAAAACACAAAGTCAAAGCTTCATGGAAGCTTCATTCAAAAGCTAACCCTAATCCAAACCCTAACCAAATTTAAACCCTACACCATTGTTAAATTTGTAACCCTAACATGTTACAATATTATATATCACATATACAATATATTTTGTAACAATAGAAAATAATACAATTAACATATATCGCATATATATCAATGTATTATCCCGTGAGAAAATGAATCTTTTAGTCAGCTAATATTAGTTAATGTAATTTAATATATCATATATATTATTATACATTAAATTATCGAATCAACACTTGATCCGACAATCCGGTTATATCGCATATAACCGACTAATACGATGACCCGGCTATATCACATATACCCGGCCGATATCTCATATCGCGAGAATCCAATACGGTATCACATACCGCATTATCCTCGGTCCCGCACATATCACATATTTGCTCCTACTCCATTTTGCCTGAGCCAAGAAACCTCTGTGTAGGACTCTAAAGAATCGTCAATACGCCGGCAGTAGGTGATGATCATATCAAACACCCACAAACTGCAAGCGGTCAGCTAAACGTAACAGCCACCCAGGTATTGAGCTCTCAGAAGATCAACAAGCAAGCCTGTACTTTCTCCTGTGAATCCAATCATTAACACTCCCGTACAGTCCAGTCTCGTCGTCCGATATGCCGCATATCTCGCCTAGGGGTGGTAAACGTCAGACCCCAGTAGCTCGATAAGTCGTGTCGATATGAGGTCTATAACAGTTCGAGAAACTACTGATAACACTTACCAGTAAATCTTAGCAACCCTGACCAGGGATTTCCGGTTATAGCCAATCGAACACAGCACAACATCAACTCCCTATACCGGGAGAGACGAATCCCCTCCTATCGCTCATTGCCTCCATGTGATTCGGGACTGTACCCAAAAGCCACCTTTTTGCATGCCCTCTTGGACGTGGTATGATGGAAATCAAAGCACAGTGGGAATCACACAAGACTCTATGACGATCTCGGGTCAACAGACTACTCTGTACCAGTGTCACCGGAGAACTGCCATCTGACGTAAGGTATAATACCATCTGGGAGTTCTCGGCGAGTCTGTCCGGTGTATCCAGTCTCCACTGAGCACCCGTACACCATCCTTGATGTCAAACACCGATGGATATGGCATCATCCATCGCCCATCATATGGGTCAAGATGCGTATAGGCTAGTCTACTCTGGTGCATCGATGCCCTGTCTCGATACACCCTCGACTAGGATCAATTATAGGATGTATTCGTCGACTACCGTGGCCCTACTAGTATGATCTCATCATAGTCTCAGTAGTCGAGTACATATTCTAAGGGCTTTATCAACATGTAACATAGAGACAATCAGAGTACATGTTAAGATAAAGTACAACCAGATAGCGTACTATCATGTCGAGCAAGAAAGTCCTCCCTATATATGTCCTAGCATCCACTACAATATACATCGTATGTACAGTAATGGCCTCTAGGGCATACATATAACTAACATGCAAAACGGTGGCTTTTGGGTACAGTCCGGAATCACATGGAGGCAATGAGCGATAGGAGGGATTTCGTCTCTCCCGGTATAGGGAGTTGATGTTGCGCTATGTTCGATTGGCTGTAACTGGAAATCCCTGGCCAGGGTTGCTGAGATTTACTGGTAAGTGTTATCAGTAGTTTCTCGAACTATTATGGACCTCATATCGATACGACTTATCAAGCTACTGGGGTATGACGTTTACCACCCCTAGGCGAGATATGCGACATATCAGACGAAGAGACCAGACTGTACGGGAGTGTTACAAATTGGATTCACAGGAGAATGTATAGGCTTGCTTGTTGATCTTCTGATCGCTCAATACCTGGGTGGCTGTTACGTTTAGCTGATCGCTTGCAACTTGTGGTTGTTTGATATGATCATCACCTACTGCCGGCCTATTGACGATTCTTTAGAGTCCTACACAGAGGTTTCCTGGCTCAGGCAAAACGGAGTAGGAGCACATATGTGATATGTGCGGGACCGAGAATAATACGTGTATGCGATACCGTATTAGATTCTCGCGATATGTGATATCGGCCGGGTATATGTGATATAGCCGGGTCATCGGATCAAGTGTTGATTCGATAAACTGATACAGATTATATTAGTCAGTTATTTGTGAAATAACCGGATTATCGGATCAAGTGTTGATTCGATAATTTAATGTATAATTATATATTTGATATACTATATTACATTAACTAATATTAGCTCACTTAAAGATTCTTTTTTTCACTTGGATAATACATTAATATATATGTGATATATGTTAATTGTATTATTTTATTTTGTTACAATAAATATTGTATATGTGATATATAATATTGTAACAAGTTAGGGTTGCAAATGCAACATGCTTTGTGGAGTTTAAATATGGTTAGGGTTTGGATTAGGGTTAAGCTTGGATGAAGCTTTCATGAACCTTCTTGAAGCTTTGACTTTGACATTGATATTTTGTGTAGATATTTCTTTAACCCAACCCAAACCTTTTACCCTAGTTAATTCTCTACAAGGGTTAAGTTTTCATTCTTAACCCATGGTTGATTTATAACCACAATAATGATTTCATTTTTCATCACAAATAGATTTCTTCTTCGTCTTCCTCTTGAAAAAACATTCTAGCTTTTTGTGGAGTGATGATAATGAGTGAGAAAATGAAAACAAATGAGAGATAAATTCCTACTACATCCTCCTCATCTATTCTAGCCACTTAGATTAGGGTGTTTGCTTTGCTAATACTTGATTAGTGGAGCAAGAGCTTGGGTTTGAGTTTCTTCAAGGTAGATCATCTTCGAAAAGGAAGACTTCTAGCAAGCATGGATCATTCGACTTGTGGAGCTTCTCTAGAGTCCGGGTACATGATGATCGCGGCGAAGGGACCTCAACATGGAGCTTATAAAGTGAAGAAATGGACTACAGAGGTTGTAATCCCAAACTCTTAAAAGTAAAGTTGTTTACTTGCTCATTGTTTCGCCTAATCTCTAGTTTATGATCTTTCTTGGGTTGTTCGGCACTTGGAAAATTTGATTTTAGCATGGTTGATGCCTTGTAGAACCTTGTTCTAGTGCTTAATAACCCTACAGTGGTATCAGAGCCAAGCTAGAGCTTTAGGCGCTGTCTAGACAAAGTTTGAAGTCCGATCGAACCCCGAAACCCCGATATTTACCCCTTCTCTGGAAATTTTTTCAAAAGTTGAAATTTTTCATATTAAAAATACTCAGAAAATCATGCAGGGAATTCTAAGAATTACTGTGAAGTACGATGCCCTAACTCCCTCAAGAGACCGCGGAACCGCGGCCAAACCATGCGTTTGGCGGCGGTTCCGCGGCCAATCTTGGGAATTAGGGGCTATTACTTCAGGGTATGATTCTTAAGTACTTTTTCATGCTTCTGGGAATTTTTAATTCTACTCAAGTGTTGAGCTTTCTGGGAACTATTGGGAACTCGTTGATTCGATCGGAAAGTTTAAATTCGTTTTGTTTTCCGGGTAATTTAGAACGTGTTAAAAAGTTCGAACGGATATCAATAACTCACTTTTTCCCGACACGGAAAACTTTCAAGTGTTGGATTTTTCCTGAGTTTAAAACTTTCTGGAAATCATGCAAGCGTATCTGTGGACCCTCTAGAAGAACGTAACCTTAACTCGATTATGTGACCGTCAAAACTGCCACTTGAACCCTAGGGTTTGTGGTAGTTTAGCGTTGCCACATGTGAGGCATTGGTTTGACCCTTCTACGGCTGATTCATTGGGGCTGTGACATGTTCTGGGATTTTTGAACTCCGCTCAAGTGTTGAGCTATTTGGGAAATCTTGAGTCTTTGTTTATTCGATCGGAAAGTTTAACATTGTCTATTTATCTGGAGTGTGATACAATATTTGGAATCCACAAGTAGTTATTAGATAACTAATTTGAATGTTATAAATCTAGCAGTTTAGTCTCAGATGATCGGTTGCCACGGGATTTTGATGCGATCAAAAGTCCGTCGCAATCACGTAGCATATGCGGATACCCGCCGGGTAAACATAATAGATAGCCACGCTCCATAGCCCCGACCAAGTGACTGTAGGAGAACCCCGTCGCCAAAAAGCATCCGTTCGGGTGTTCGCGGCAGCGGTGTTCCTCCTTAGTGCACTTCGTCGACGGCTTCGGGGGTGCGGCCGTCTACTAAAGTTTTCGACGAGCATTCGATCAGGATGTCGGGAATCTTGTTGAATTGCCCGACTAGATATTGAAAAGTGTTTTCGAGATCGAGACTAAAATGCGGGGTTTATTATTGTTAAGGATGCGATGTCTAAGGAATTCATCTGGTTAGGCATGCGATGTCTAAGGTGGTTGCGGATTCCAACTGTTGTAGTTTTACACTTTCTTTTCTGCGACTGTAAGTGTAATATGTGGTGTATCGCCGATTTCGTTGCTATACATCAACGACAATTGGGATACACATATTTACTTACGTTGATGACATGTGATGTTATGTGTTGCTGTGATATGTTATATTGGATCGTCGTGTTTTGAATAGCCAGGGGTTTTATGTGAGATGGGAGTTTTTCTTTTTCATTCATGTAAAATTCAATTGTATGTAATATTCTTTTATTGGGACACTTCGAGGTTGAGGATGATGTTACCATTGTATATTATTTACCTTTCCGCATTAGGATAGACCCAATGCGGGAAGCATAAGTAACCGGGTTCTAGGGTCCACTGGGAGACCATCTCGAGGAGTCGAGACCGGGTCTCCTAACTCTAGAACTGGTAGGGTTATTTGCCGCTCTCGTAGGGGTCTAGGGGTATGGGATTGGCTATTCATCGCGACCGTGGAATCCGTGTTTTATACAGGCTCGTATTAAAACACGGACCTCCTAGTATATCCAATATTTCATATATGTTCTTCTGCTGCAATGTTCTGTGATGAGATCATATTACTGCCTGAGACGAATGTTTATATTATATATATGTGATATATATTATATATTGTTGATTCGTTTCATATCTGATGCTTGTGAAGCATAATAAAAGGGGACTTCATTAATGAGATTAATGAACTAAAAGAAACCTAAAGATGTTGTAGAAACTTGTTTAAAAACTGGTAGCTCTAGTTCTTGCTTTGCATAGCGGTATTCCTTATAGAATATCCAGCACCTTATTCGATAAGGAAAGAGCCGAGATCCCTTCACCGGGAGTGACCTCTTTAGCGAAACTAGCAGATGCTACACACTCGGTTTGTCTTTTGATTGCTTTTATAGTTTTTGCTTTGCACAGCGGTATTTGTGAAATATCCTGCACCTTATTCGATAAGGAAAGAGCCGACGATCCCTTCACCGGGAGTGACCACTTTAGCAAAACTAGAAAAGTCTCAAAAACACTCCATTTAAAATCACTCGATTCTACAACAATATCAAGTTCATTACGCAAAGGGTTTTCTTAAAAACCTGTCGTAGCCCTCCGTCATTTCAGATAAGTAATAGTTAGTATTCGTGTTGCGTTTGTTGACCTCTGTCAAGGCGTAGTGTGCAGTAGCTGATTACTACTTATCTGCATAAGCATATGATGCGATTGATTTAGGGTAGTCGTGCGACCTTGTTGACCTCTGTCAAGGGTCGTGCGGGTGGGTTTACTTCAATCAGGAAATGACGGGTTCAACTTGACTAGCTGCCTATGGTTTGTTGACCTCTATCAAGGTCATAGGACGCTTGGGGCAAAACATTATTGGGAATTTCAAGTGTTGGAATTTGCAATGAGATTGCATACCTTCAATGAGATAGTTGGATCCCGATACCCGCTGCGAGTAAGAGTTACTCCTGGGAGAGTTTTACACATTACAATTAACCGTTCGAGTAGGTGTCTAGAAAGGTGTCAACGGGGTTATGCCCCTAGGAAAACGAGGTTTATTTTAATTAGGTCCGTGCAAAAGCACGGGGAACCTCCCTCAATGTACCGGCACTGGCCTGGCTGAAAGATTGGCGAAATTGTAAGGTGTAATTAATCCCGGCTAGTCTTTCTTTTTAGGGTTTGAAGGAAGATTTGACAAAAACAGTGGGAGACATCTTGATTAGATATATTAATAACCAAATCTAATCTTGCAAGAGCATACGCTGAGTGTTTTCTTCTCTCTCTCTCTCTCATGGTAGCGACCATGTCACGCCTTAATCAAGATAATAATACGGATGTATTGACCGAACCCGCTTGTTATATTGCGCTAGGGAACGTTGGTCACACTCCAACTTATAATTGTTATAAGACAGAGTAGGAAATTGGAGATAACCAGAATTCCCGTGCCGCCCAAACGAAGAAAGTGCATGCTGATGCATCTTCTTCGAGTGTGTTCATTACACAGAACTGTTTCTCAGTATCCTTTACGTCCTGGGTATGAGATACCGGATCAAGATCCCACATATGTAATATGTTACGTGGGCTACAGAAAGGTAGAGAACTGAGAACGGGTGATAAGTTTCATGAGATATAAATGGTGCAAGTGTTGCAGCCAAGTATGTTGGCAGTTATCACCCTGTATTACCAAATACATTGATTCTGAACGAATGTTATTAGATACCGAACCTGATATACAACATCATATCAGTCTCTTTATTTATTAAAGAAGGATATAATTTTGTATTGTTGGATAATGTTTTGAACATTTCCTATATCAAGAGTTGATCGGTTCAGGCACGTTATCTAAAAGCATATACGTTCTAAATCAAACCACAGTTCTTAGTGTACAGAACACACACAAGAGGAAGAGTTCAGAAATGAACAAATCCTTCTTGTGGTATTGTAGACTAGATCAATGCGACCCGACTAGCTGAAGTTACATAAAGATTCATATTTAAATATGTTTGAATTTACATCTTGTGAAACTTTCCAGTCATGTCACAAAGATAAAACGACCTCAGCTCTGTTTATTGAAAACAGAGAAAGAGTTAGTGAACTTTTGGGATTGATACATGATGATGTATGTAAGGTCCCAAGTCTACACATACCAGGACCGGTTCTTTGTACTTCATTACATTCACTGATTATCTCTCAAGATTCAGACATATGTTCCTGTTGAAACACAAGTCTGAACCTTTTGAGAAATTCAATGAATATAAGTCAGAAGTAGAGAATCAAAATAGGTATAAGTATTGTGCTTAAGTCCATCCAGATCCTACTTGTCACTGCTACATACCATGACTACGATTTCTCATGGTTGGGTGTCATTACAGCTTTTCTAAATGATGATTTAGAAGAGAGCGTCTATAAGTACACAGCCAGAAGGCTTCGTAGACAGTGGGGGAAGCGGAAACATGTGCAAGTTGCTTTATAGGATATAGCAGGCATCGCGGAGTTGGAACGTCTGTTTTGATGTGGTAGTCAAAGAGTTTGACTTCATCAAAATGGTAGATGAACCTTGTATATACAAAAAGGTAGTAGAGAGTATGGTGATGATCCTCGTATTGTACGTGGATGACATACTCTTGATAGGGAAGGAGTTTCCTATGCTACGCTCGGTCAATCTCCTCTTATCACAAGGATTATCCAAATAAGGCTCAAAGTGATACCTCCTAAATCCTAGGTTTTATATCTATGAGATAGATCTAATTGGATGTTAGGATTCTCACTAGTTGTAGTGAGATGGTATCAATCGATCCTGGGGAGAATCACTGGAAAGGTTCCAGGGTGATAAGGACGACTGAATGTCAGTCACAGGCATTGTCTTTACCCTCAATGGAGGAATGATATGTTGTAAGAGTTCCAAGCTAGATACCTTGACATACTAGACGATAAAGGCATGATAAATCACTACCAAGGATGCTACCAAAGAAATAGTCTGGATGTACACTAGTTCATGAGATGAACTTCGTTCCTGCCATTGTGTGACAATGGAGTTCTGGCTTTTGCCAAGGAACCCCCATCCTATCTGAGATCCAGACATATTCTTAGGAAGTATCACCTGACATGGAGATGGTTGATCTCTACGGAGATCGAGGATAGGAGAGTAGACACAGAGGACAACGGCGCGGATCCACTCACAAAGGCCTATTTACCAGTAGAGACTTTTATGGGATGGTTGAGTATGAGATACTTCAACCACAGCCGATTGTTGGGTATACGATACCACAACAGATGGCCCTAGTGCAAGTGGGAGATTGTTAGTTATATGTATGCCCTAGAGGCCATTACTGTACATACGATGTATATTGTAGTGGATGCTTGGACATATATATGGAGGACTTTCTTGCTCGACATGATAGTATGCTATCTGGTTGCTCTTTATCTTAACATGTACTCTGATTGTCTCTATGTTACATGTTGATAAAGCCCTTAGGATGAGTACTTGACTACCAGGACTATGATGCAGATCATACTAGTGGGGACAGTGTAGTCTCTAAGTACATCCTTCAAATGTTCCTAGTCGTAGGTGTATCGAGACAGGGCATCGATATACCAGAGTAGACTAGCGTATGCGCTTCTTGACCCATATGATGGGCGATAGATGATCCCATATCCATTGGTGTTTGACATCAGAGAAGGTATACGGGTGCTCAGTGGAGACTGGGTACACTGGAAGGGCTCGCCGAGAACTCCAAGATGGTATTATACCACACGTCAGATGGCAGTTCTCTGGTGACACTAGTACAGGTTAGTCTGTAGACCCGAGATCGTCATAGAGTCTTGTGTGATTCCCACTGTGCTTTGATTTCCGTCTTACCACGTCCAAGAGGGCGTGCAAAATAGTGGCTTTTGGGTATAGTCCCGAATCACATGGAGGCAATGAGCGATAGGAGGGGTTTCGTCTCTCCCGGTATAGGGAGTTGATGTTGCGCTGTGTTCGATTGGCTATAACTGGAAATCCCTGGCCAGGGTTGCTGAGATTTACTGGTAAGTGTTATCAGTAGTTTCTTGAACTGTTATGGACCTCATATCGACACGACTTATCAAGCTACTGGGGTCTGACGTTTACCACCCCTAGGCAAGATATGCGACATATCAGACGAAGACACCGGACTGTACGGGAGTGTTACTGATTGGATTTACAGGAGAATGTAAAGGCTTGCTTGTTGATCTTCTGATCGCTCAATACCTGGGTGGCTGTTACGTTTAGCTGACCGCTTGCAGCTTGTGGGTGTTTGATATGATCATCACCTACTGCCGGCGTATTGACGATTCTTTAGAGTCCTACAAGAGGTTTCCTGGCTCAGGCAAAACGGAGTAGGAGCACATATGTGATATGTACGGGACCGAGAATAATACGTGTTGGATATAGTGCCCTCAAATTCAATTATTGGATCGCATGCACGTGATTGCAATGATTGAGGGAGGACCTATGCCGGTAGGACAGTCTTAATCAAGATGATAGTATGCTATCTGGTTTATCTTTATCATCGTGAACTGCTTTAGGCGACATTACAAGGTCGCTATTACACGTTGATAGAGCCCTTAGGATTCTTGCTTGACTGCCAGCAGTATGATGGCGATCATATACGTGAGAGCTAGGGTCTATAAGCACATCCTTAAAAGGTTCCTAGTCGTGGGAGTTTTTGAGACAGGGCATCGATACTCCGGAGTAGACTAATGCAAACAGTCGAGACCCCGACGAGGGGCGGTGGCCGATCTCACAATACATTGGTGTCAGTTGGTTCACCTAAGATGTATACAGGTGCTCATTGGTTTATGAGTACACCGGACAGGACTAGCCGGGAACATGTTAGTTGGTATTATACCTGACGTCAAATAGCAGTTCCCTGGTGACATGTGTACAGGTTAGTTCATCGACCTGAGATCGTCATTTGTCTCGTGTGAGTTCCCACTGTGCTTTGATTACTACCCTACCACGGCTCAATGGAGTCGTGCAAACAGGTTTTAGTTGGGTACAGTCCCGAGCCATAAGGAGGCAGTGAGCGGATCGGCAGGGGTTTCGTCTCTCTAGATATTGGGGGTGAGATCGCGCTGTGTCTAGGAGAGCCATTACACGAAGTCCTTGGCCAAGGCAGGAGATTTACTGGTAGGTATTCCAGTAGTTTCTCAGGGTGTTCTGGGCTATACTCTGACACGACTTGTACCGCTTTTGGGGGTCTGACTTTTACCAACCCCCTAGGCCCGACATGCGATACTCATAGACGAACGGACCGGACTGTACGGATATTGTCACTGACTGGCTCAGTAGGGTGTCAGGATGAGTTCGCTCATCGACCTCCCTTTTGGTTAATACCTGGTAGCCCATTACATACAGCTAGTACCACTGACGTGCTAGTGGTTAAATCCACAGCCAAAGTATTGACGAGTCTTTAGAGTCTCCCACAGACAGTTTCTCAAGTTTCGGGAGAAACGTTGTAGAGGCCGTATGATATATGGCAGGGTTCGATCATATACGTGCAATCGTGCACGGATCATGATCGGACGGATCATACTAGTGGGCTTTGGTTTAAGCCGGATCCTAGTATTAGATTTGTTGGTTTACTTTAGTCTCATCGCATTCGCATTCAGTCGAAATGCAGATGCAGGTATGTATATACAGGTGAGGGGTATCCTTGTGATCCGTCACGAGTTTACTTTAGATGTTGCCATATCTTTTTGTTGTTGTAAACATTTGGATTAATGTTTACAAATGGTGGAAAATGTGAGTGGATTTCATGATGAGGTGCATTTAATGTGATATGGACATGCTTAGTGACTCATGGTCTCTTTACTTGTGCTAATGTTGTAAGTCTACGTTAGCGCCCCGGCAGTCTACAGACGCCAAATGCGGAATAAAACTTTTAAACTTGGCGCTATCGTATACTTTAACCCGGATCTGCCATTATTGCTAAACTAACAAACTGTAAAGAGTGTAGAATGGTTATACCGAACGATCCGAGTCCTTCGTTCTTCAACCATCATCCCACGCTCCGTTGCGGCTGCTCCGATCTCGTCAAACTCCGATGTCCTCGTCGAGGTGGCACCACATGATCGGATCTTTAAACGGGCTCCCGCCTCTGACTCGAGGCAACTCGATCGTCAAGTTTGCCAAAAGAGACGACCAAGATTGATGTAGAGAATGAGTAGATGACTTTGTCTCACTTCGTCCAAATCCGTGGACGATCGGTTAATGAAGTTGCCGTGGAAATTGGGTGATGGAATGAAATGAACTGTGAATTCCATACACCCCAAAACTATCATATCTTTTCTAACCGAAATGAAACCTCAAGTGAGAGTGTGAGTTATGAGAGGGAGAGGGGCCGGCCTCTTTATATGATGGAGGGAGGTGACCGTAGGAGGAGGGAGGTGACCACAAGCATAAGATATTATGAACAAAATATCTTAAGGAAAACAAAAAACCTTAATTACAAAGCATGAGTCATTATGCATTAATTGAACCTTTAAAGCAACCAATGAAAATCCAACACCAATTAATCCTAGTCACTTCATCTAGAAACTTCTAGAAGAATCCACACTCATCTCAAGAAAAGATAAATCCGTCTTTAACCGAATGTTAAAAGACGGCTGATAGAAAACTGGAAACTGGCAACTTCCAAAAGTGATCCTGAAACGAATTTCAGGACAACCCCGAAACTGTATAAGTATACCCGCATTTGTATTACGACCGAATACAAATGCAACTGAGACAAAGATATTATACCTACTCAATATAATACTCGGATCCGGCTTAAACCAAAGCCGACCAGTATTATCTGCCCGAAAAATAACACGTGCGTAAACGCACGTGCATTTTCCGAACCCTGCCATAAAACCATACGGCCTCTACAACGTTTCGCCCGAACTTGGGAAACTGCCTGTGGGGGACTCTAATGACTCGTCAGCACCCTGGCAGTGGGTTTAACCACAAACCGTCAGCGGCACTAGCAATGCGTAACGGCTGCCCACGGACTGACCTCAAGGGTGGCCGAGGAGCGAACTCAAGGGAGACCGATGAGCGAACTCCTCCGAAAACCCTACTGAGCCTGACAGTGACTATGTATATACAGTCCGGTCCGTTCGTCAATGAGTATCGCATATCCGCCTAGAGGGCTAGTGACGTCAGACCCCCAGAAGCAGTATAAGTCGTGTCGGAGTGAAGCCCAATAACACCCTGAGATACTACTGGAGTACTTACCAGTAAATCTCCTGCCATGGCCATGGACTTTGTGTAATGGCTCTCCTAGACACAGCACGACCTCGCCCCCAATACCGGGAGAGACGAATCCCCTGCCGATCCGCTCACGTACCTCCATATGGCTCGGGACTGTACCCAAAAACTACCTGTTTGCACGACTCCTTTGAGCCGTGGTAGGGTAGAAATCAAAGCACAGTGGGAACTCACACGAGACAAATGACGATCTCAGGTCGATGAACTAACCTGTACACATGTCACCAGGGAACTGCTATCTGACGATAGGTATAGTACTAACTAGCAGATTCCCGGCGAGTCCTGTCCGGTGTACTCATAACCCAATGAGCACCTGTATACATCTTAGGTGATCCAACTGACACCAGTGGCTTGTGAGACCGGCCACCGCCCCTCGTCGGGGTCTCGACTGTATACACTAGTCTACTCCGGAGTATCGATGCCCTGTCTCGAAACTCCCACGACTAGGGACCACAATTAAGGATATGCATCTAAACTACCCAACTCTCACGTATATGATCGCCCTCATACAGTTGGTAGTAAAGCAAGATCCTAAGGGCTCTATCAAAGTGTAACATGCAATCAGTCACCTGAACATGTACACAACTGATAAAGGCAAACCAGATAGCATACTATCATTTCGAGTAAGACTGTCCTACCGGGATAGGTCCTCCGCAATCATTGCAATCACGTACCTGCGATCCAATAATTGACTATGAGGGCACTATCTCCAACAAATGTCACATTAGGAATTGTTTATTGTGTTGAATTGATGGATGGAGAGAGAGAGGGCAGCCATATGGCTTGAGGTTAGCTCTTGTATTATGTTTTCTTCCTCTCATTATCATTCAACAGAATAACACAAAAAGGGCTCCTCTTCTTCTTCTTCGTCTAGCTCACCATTTCCACAAATGGCTTCATCTTCCACCTCCATCCATACACTCTCATGCGATGAGAATCAATGGATGCTTGAGACGAAGTGGTCGCACACATTCTCTACTTCACCTTGGACACGTCGGCTAGCAAACTTCGTGTCCGAGTTTCTTCGGATGAAGCTGGAGCCCGTAAAAAGACTCTTTGATGTGGTGCCTTTCCGATGAGGAGACCAGAGATCGGAGTTGCCGCGAGGAGCTTGGGATGGTGGCCAAAGACCGAAGGACACGGATCGATCGGTATAGCCTTTCCAACCCTTCTCTTGTTTGCTAGTTATAGGTTAATGGTTCGATCCGGGTGAAAGTATACGATGGCGCCGGTTTTAAGTTTATGAAAAAGTTTTTGTTTCCGCATTTTGGCCTCGGATGGACGGCCGGGGCGCTACCGTAGACTTACATGGTATCAGAGCCACGCCATTAACCTTTACTATCTTGTTCTAACGTGTTTAAAATATCGATCGATCAAAATTTCCGAAACCGCGTTTTCATTTTCTGAGTTTCTGTCGAATTTTTTTTGTGGTCTAAAAATTATTTTGAGTATGTCAGAAAATCAGGCAGGCGTTTTTAAGACCTCTGTAGAAATTTTGGAGCACGAGTCCACTGTAGCGCCGCGAAACCGTGGCACTAACCACGTTTTGGCCGCGGTTCCGCCGCCGTTATATGGCTTCAGTGCACCATTTTTCTTGTGCTGGTCTTTTGTGTGAAAATGTGGTTTCTGGAATATTTTGTTTGGGCCCAGATTTTGTTTGAGTACTGGGAATTGTACTTGTGGCCCACTTCGGGAAATTTTGTCGATCGAAATTTTAAATAAGTTAGTTCGCAGTACTTACATTATATCTGTGACCGTGAATGTAATTCGAGTGGTAAATCTTGTCTAATTGCTATAGCCCTTTTAGACGGATTTGCGAACGTGACATTCACGTTGATGTTCTGTATTGTGCTGTGATGTTGCGGATTTGTCGTGGTGGATAGCCTGGTGCAATGTTAGTACAGTTTGGTTATATTTGTACATTTGATATTGTGGGGCGAGTGTAACGTTTTAAAAATTAAATAAATAAAATTCTTTAAGTGAATTTTCTGATTTTCGGTAAAATAAAACGTATTTTTCGTAAAACTTAACCATAATTATTTTTCATTATAAATTTAAAAAGATATATTTTAATTATATAATTACTAGTAAATGGTGTTTATTTAGTCACTTATAAATTTTTAGTTTAATTAAATATTTTTCCTAAATTAATTATTTTAAATATTAACATAAGCTTTAATAATACATTAAAGTAGTGTAAATTACAAATTTGAAATGGGTTAATTTTATAAAATGAGCCATGCCATATTAGAATCAAGTGTTTATATGCAAAATTCATTTCCAAATTTTTTCATGGTTCTAGACTTTTCTAGGATTAACTTAGAAAAAGAAAATTTAATAAATAAAGAGAATGTTGAAAAGACATAAAACATGCATCTTTTGAAGAACTTTCTACACAACTCCTCACATATTTTTATTTCTCTCTTTTTCTCATTGCCTTGGCCGGCCTCACATCCATGGGCAGCCCCAAAATTTTCCCCCCATCATTTTTGCATTAAAAATCATCAAAATTCAACAAAAATTCCAAAAATAAACCACAAAATCAATATTCAATCTCTACCATTTTCCTTTGACCTATTTAGCATGGATTTTGGAGTTGGAAACCATTATTTTGGAAGCATATTTTCATGTTTGGATCTCATGTTTTGGAGGTATAATTTTTATTCCTATGATTATTTGTTGTTAAATGCTTTAATCTAGCATATTTAGATTTTCTTAATTAATTCTATTTGCAAGTTTAAAATTCAAGATAGGGTTTCTAAAATCAAGTTAAGGTTTTTATTAATTAAGTGGGGTTATAATAACTAGTTTAACATTTTTAGAAATGGAAAATCTAGTATGGTTGATGTATTGTAAATTGTTCATTCAAAATTGTTTAAATTAAACAATTTTGCAAACTAGATTTTTATAAATTATATATAGTGGTGAGGTAAAATTCTAATTAATGTTTTTATCACTTGATTGTGGTTTTAATGAGAATATTAACATGTTAAAAGAATGAAAACCCTAATTTGGTTAGTAGTTTCATATTGATAATGGAAAATTGTGATAAATGTGTTATTTTTGCTAACTAGGTTTTAGAAATTTCTTAAATAATTGAGATTTAAAATCTAATTATGGTTTCATTACATTATTAACATCATAAATTGTAGTTTAATAAGTTAATTCATGCAAAATCAAGTTTAGTTGTGAAATTGTGAAATTTTGCTTGCAAGGTGTTGAAATTGATAAAATTGCAAACTAGAATTTCCAATTTAATACAAATTAGTGTGATAAAAATATAGTAATGGTTTCTATAATCTAGTTATGTTATTTAATGAATATTATGACCATTAGTTTCATTTAAACATCAAGTTTTGAAGTAAAACGGTAAATTAACATTTTCTAGGTTTTTACGAAATTGGACGATTTGATCGATTTTAAGGTTTCGATGATTTAAACCATGTTTTATATTATAAATAATAAGTTTTGAAACTACGAGTTGTTTGTTGGTTTTTATCTCGATCAATCGGAGTCTGTACACCGATATCGAGATATATTTGGTTCTTTTGCATGAGCGCATCATAGGTTTTAACCTATGCGCGTTTCGTGTGTCGTTTTGGTTTTGTCCATGATTTGGTTTACGATATTATATATGTTTGCGTATAGGTACCCCTCACGTGGACTTCAGACGATGAAGAAGAAGATGGCGGCATCGACTTCGGCAGACAAGGGCCAGGTGAGTAGATGTATATCTACGGCGGAAGTCGGGTGGATGGCGTTTAGCACCCCCGCAAACGTAGAATAGGAATATTACTTATTTTCATTAGGAAGTCGGACGTGACCTTAGATTCTTGGCAAGTAGGACCCTATTAAAGACTTTAGGTTGGACTAGATAGATTTAGAAGGACTTTACCGGAGGATGAATGTCTTGGAGGGGATTCGTAGGTTTCAGGTAGACACACGGACACGCACACACAGAAACTTGACTGGGTGTATATGTGTATGTGTATATATATATATAGGGTTATGTGTAGGTATATATATATACACAGTATGTATATGTGATATAAGGATGTGATATGATACATGGGGATGAAACAATATAACTGGGCTTGATGCCGTGATTCTTGGCTATGCAATCGCGTTATAATGTTAGCGGAACATTAGAAAATGAGATAACGGATATGTATACTTAGACAATAATAGGTGGCGATGATTTTGAGGTACCTGAGACTCTAAAATGGAACCCGGACTGTAACATGTGACTGAATCACGAGATGATGTATGTGTGACTTGGTTACGATGTCATATAGGTGTGACTTGATACGATATGATATAAGTGTGACTTAATCACGATATGATATATGTGACATGATATTTCTGAGGACAAATTGACGATGTATATGTATGCAGGCAATGATATATGATTGATGATATTGGGATGTATGCGATTACAGTACAGTACCTTTGATCAATACATTATTTGATGATGATATTATACGAATGATGATGTACGTAGGTGATACTTTACCTGTACCCCGATATTGGGATGCCGTATGATGGATTTTACCGTATGAGGCATAGATGTGATGATTGATCCGCACTCTTTATTCGAGAAAGTCGTACTACATACGTGACGCTATTGAGGCTGGATCGCCGACTATTAGAGATATGGACTCAGACCCTAGGTGGATTCTTATTTCTGATCGACTAGTTTCTTTAGTATAGTTCTTTATGGGGTTAGATAGATACTAGTTTAGGCTCGAGTCATATAGTTGTACTTAGACATGTATATTACAAATGAGTGGTTAATACACATCCATCTTTACATTCAGATCGTAATCATCATGTTGCATGTTCATGCATATGTTTCTTGTCAATATGAAACTCTTCTTGTTAGGACACCAGCACCATTACCGATGATGCGCATATTCTACGTACACTTATTTGCCGGCTCACATACATCATCATCGGTAATTGCTATGTCACATACACTTTAGAACATATTATCTTTTATTGATAGAATCAGCTAAAGGCTAGATCAATATAATATTGTGATTACTCTCAGGTGTTGCATTTATTACTTAGACATTTCATGCATTCACATTTTCATGTTATCATGCAGTATTGTGGGGCTTATGCCGATACTTATTATTTACTTACTCATGATTTTGGGATTTTGGATTTCTATGAGATTTCTGGATTTTAGGGAAAACAGCAAGAATATATATAAAACTTTTCTCTCTCTCTCTCCCTCTCTTTTTTAAAATATAAGTTGCGGTTTTCTCGTGATGTATGTGTCGTCCACCATGAGATTTCATGTTTTCTGTTGGATTTCGAGACCCGATTCGAGGAGTGGATGAACCGTCTTGGGTACATGGTGGGCCCGGTATGGTACGCGGGGCAAGAAGATCGAGTTGTAGACGATGAGCCTGGCAGGGGAAGACTACCTACCGGTGATGTCTGGCGCGGAGGATATCCGGAGGATACCGACCGTTGTCGTGATATTTGATGATATGGGCCGATCCGGACTGACGGAGCCCGAGATATTGAGACTATGAGGTATTGAGACTTGAGATTTACATGTTTTGTGTCGATGCTTGACATGGATTTCCATGGATTTCTGTTAGTTATATATATGACCTAGAGGCCATTGTTGTACATATGATGTATATTATAATGGATGCTTGGATATATATAGAGAGGACTTTCTTGCTCGTCATGATAGTATGCTATTTGGTTTAACTTTATCTTAACATGTTGACTTATATTGGTTTACTGTTTTTTCTCTCACATGTTGATAAAGCCCTTAGGATCTGTACTCGACTACTGGGACTATGATGAGATCATACTAGTGGGGCCATGGTAGTCGATGAGTACATCCTATAACTGTTCCTAGTCGAGGGTATATCGAGACAGGGCATCGATACACCAGAGTAGACTAGCGTATACGCATCTTGACCCATATGATGGGCGATGGATGATCCCATATCCATCGGTGTTTGACATCAGAGATGGTGTACGGGTGCTCAGTGGAGACTGGGTACACTGGACGGACTCGCCGAGAACTCCCAGATGGTGATATACCACACGTCAGATGGCAGTTCTCTGGTGACACTGGTACAGGGTAGTCTGTAGACCCGAGATCGTCATAGAGTCTTGTGTGATTCCCATTGTGCTTTGATTTCCACCTTACCA
Organism: Agapanthus africanus; assembly: GCA_030015575.1. Taxonomy (NCBI): domain Eukaryota; kingdom Viridiplantae; phylum Streptophyta; class Magnoliopsida; order Asparagales; family Amaryllidaceae; genus Agapanthus; species Agapanthus africanus. The sequence continues at coordinate 362,382,473 of JASDDO010000012.1, forward strand.
CGTCCAAGAGGGCGTGCAAAACGGTGGCTTTTGGGTACAGTCCCGAATCACATGGAGGCAATGAGCGATAGGAGGGGATTCGTCTCTCCCGGTATAGGGAGTTGATGTTGTGCTGTGTTCGATTGGATATAACTGGAAGTCCCTGGCCAGGGCTGATATAGAGATTTACTGGTAAGTGTTACCAGTAGTTTCTCGACCCGTTATGAGCCACACATCGACACGACTTATCGGTTACTGGGGTCTGACGTATACCACCCCTAGACTTGATATGCGACATATCAGACGAAAAGACCGGACTGTACGGGAGTGTTACTGATTGGATTCACAGAAGAACGGACAGGCTAGCTTGTTGATCTTCTGATCGCTCAATACCTGGGTGGCTATTACGTTTAGCTGACCGCTTGCAGCTTGTGGGTGTTTGATATGATCATCACCTGCTACCGGCGTATTGACGATTCTTTAGAGTCCTACACAGAGGTTTCTTGGCTCAGGCAAAACGAAGTAGAGGCACATATGTGATATGTTCAGGACCAAGGATAATGCGATATGAGATACCGTATTATATTCTCGCGATATTTAGATATAAACCGGATCATCGGATCAAGTGTTGATTCGATGAATCGGTACATGATATATTAGTCGGTTATATTCGATATAGCCGGATTGTCGGATCAAGTGTTGATTCGATGATTTAATGTATAATAATATATATATGATATATTGTATTACATTATCTAATATTGGCTCGCTTTATTATTTCATTTTCTCACCGGATAATACATTGATATATATGCGATATATATTAATTGTATTATTTTCTTTTGTTACAAATATATAATATATATGTGATATATATTAAAGTAACATGATATGATTAATAATGAAACATGTTTGGTGATGATAAAAAGAGATTAGGGTTTGATTAGGGTTAGCTTCTTCTTGCACCTTCTAGAAGCATTCCTTTTGTCATGAAGAAGATATTATGATAGATATTTTTTTATGACTCATTTCTTAACCCAACCAAACCCTAGCCTTAGTTAACTCTCTACAAGGGTTATCCTTGTCATCATTAACCATGGTTGCATTATTATTGATATACTCATTTCATTATTCATCACAAAAGGAATTAATCTCATTATTCATCATCTTCTTCTCTCTTGAGCTTTGAGAAAGCTTACTTGATTTTCCTTTTGTGATGTTTTCATGTGAGATTATGATATAAAAAGATAGCACAAATACTACTCCATCATCCTCATCTAATCTAGCCCATTAGATTAGGGTGTTCACCTCATTAGAGTGAGAGAGCTTGAGTTATTGCAACTTCGACGTAGATCGTCGGAGAAAAGGAATACCACAAGCTAGCATGGATCGTTCGAGTCGTGGAGCCTCTCTTGAGTCCGGGAGATCGTGGATCGCAGCGAAGGGACTTCTACTCGGAGTTTATGAAGCGAAGGAGCGGACTACAAAGGTTGTAATCCCTCACACTTAGTAGTAAAGATGTTTACTTGCATGTTAAACCCTAATAATCTAGCAAAGATCCCGGCTTTGGGTTGTTCGGCACGTCTAAATTTTTATCCGGGCATGTTTGATGCCTTATGAACCTTCACAAGAGTGCCTAGGAACACTACAGTGGTATCATAGCCTAGCTAGAGCATTAGGCGACGTGTATACGAAGTTAAAACTCCGAACGAACCCCGAAACTACGAAATGAACCCCTCTCTGGACTTTTTTCAAAAACTGTGATTTTTCAGAATTAAAAATATCTAAAAAATTCAGCAGGTAAATATATATATTACTGTGAAAAACGAGGCTTCAATCCGTACATGCCACCGCGGAACCACGGCCGTACGGCGCTTGGGCCGCGGATCCGCGATGGAAATGTTGAATTGCGCATTAATTTTTCTACAGTAATATCAGTATCTGTATTTTATATTTTTTGGGTGTTTTTAAACTGACTCAAGTGTTGAGTATTCTGGGGTTTATTTTGTAATCGTAGATTCGTTCGGAATATTTAAATTCGTTATTATTTCCGGATATTTAGAAACTGTTAAAAAGTTCGAGCGGATATCATTAACTCACTTTTTCCCGGCACGAAAAACTTTCAAGTGTTGAATTTTTATCCGGTTTAAATCTTTCGAAAATATGTGCAAGTAACGCGGTGGACCCTCTAGAAGACAACAAACCTTAACTTGATTATGTGACCGTCTTGAACTGCCTCTAAACCTTAGGGTTTGGGGCAGTACGGCGTGCCACATGTGAGGCGTTGGCTTGACCCTTCTACGGCTGGATCACCAGTATTGTGACATATTCTGGGATTATTTGAACTCTGCTCAAGTGTTGAGCAATTCAGGAAATTTTGGGTATTTGATTATCTGTTCGGAAAGTTTAATACTATCTATTTATCTGGAATGTGATACAATATGTGGAATTCATAGAGTTAGGCATGAAATGCGAAGTATGTGATATTTCGGATTTACGATGGCTAAAGTGATTGTGGATTCCAAATATTGTAGTTTTACACATTCTTTTCTATGACCGTAAGTGTAATATGTGATATCGCCGGTTTCGTTGCTATATGTCAACGACAATTGGGATGCGCATATTTACATACGTTGATGACATGTGATGTTATGTATTGCTGGATATGTTATATTGGATCGTCGCGTTTTGAATAGCCGGGGTTTTTTTTATGTGAGATGAGAGTTTTTATTTTCATTCATGTAAAATTCTTTTGTATGTAATATTCTTTTATTGGGGCACTTCCGGGTTGAGGTTGATGTCACCAGTGTATATTATTTACTTTTCCGCATTAGGTAGACCCAAGGAGGGGAGCACAAGTAACCGGGTTCTAGGGTCCAGTGGGAAGCCATCTCGAGGAGTCGAGACCGGGTCTCCTAACCCTAGAATTGGCAGTGTTACTTGCCGCTCTCGTAGGGATCTTGGGATGTGGGTTTGGCTATTCGTCGCGACCGTGGAATCCGTGTTTTATACAGGCTCGTATTGAAAACACGGACGTCCTAGTATATCCAATATTTCATATATGTTCTTCTGCTGCAATGTTCTGTGATAAGATCATATTACTGCCTGAGACGAATGCTTATACTAAATATATATATGCTGATATATAAATATTACTGCTTTCGTTTCTTCTGTGATGCTTAAGAAGCATAAGCTGATGGTATTTTATTAATGTGATTAATAAAAAGAAAAGAAACCAAAAAGATGTTGTAGAATCAAAACTTTATAAAAAGGGTAGCTATAGTTTTGCTTTGCACAGCGGTATATATGATATACCCTGCACCTTATTCGATGAGGAAAGAGCCGAGATCCCTTCACCGGGAGTGACCTCTTTAGCGAAACTGGCAGATGCTACAAACTAGCGGTTTAGTTTTTGACAGCTTATATAGTTCTTGCTTTGCACAGCGGTATATATAATATATCATGCACCTTATTCGATAGGGAAAAAGCCGAGATCCCTTCACCGTGAGTGACCTCTTTAGCGAAACTAGAAGCCTCAAAAACACTCCTTTTCAAAAACATTCGATTCTACGACGATATCAAGTTCATTACACAATAGGTTTTCTGAAAAACCTGTCGTTGCCCTCCGTCATTTCAGATAAATCCTACTTAGTATTCGTGCTGTGTTTGTTGACCTTGTTAAGGCACAGTGTACGGTAGCTAATTAGTGTTTATCTGCTAAAACATGAGATGTGATTGAATTAGGGTATTCGTACGGCCTTGTTGACCTTATCAAGGGTCATGCGGGTGGGTTTAATTCAATCAGGAAATGACGGGTTGAACTTGACTTGCGATTTATGGTTTGTTGACCTTGTCAAGGTCATAGATCGCTAGGGGCAAAATATTATCGGAATTTCAAGTGTTGAAATTTGCAATGAGATTGCATACCTCCTATGAGATATTTGGATCCCGATACCCACTGCGAGTAAGAGTTACTCCTGGGAGAGTTTTACACAGGAAAATTAGCCGATCAAGTAGGTGTCTAGAAAAGTGTTAACGAGGTTACGCCTCTGGGAAAACGAGGTTTACTTTAATTAGGTCCGTGCGAAAGCACGGGGAACCTCCCTTAAGTACCGACACTGATCTGGCTGAAAGATTGACGAAATTGTAAGGTGTAATTAATCCCGGCTAATCTTACCTTTTAGGGTTTGAAGAAAGATTTGATAAAAACAGTGGGAGACATCCTGATTAGATAAGATAATAACCAATCTAATCTTGCAAGAGCATACGCTAAAGTGTTTTTCTTCTCTCTCTCTCCAGTTAGCGACCATGTCAGGCCATAATCAAGATAATAATATGGATGTATTGACTGAACCCGCTTATTATACTGAGCAGGGGAACGTTAGACCCGTTCTTTCTTATAAGAGTTATAAGACTGAACAGGAAACAGGAGAATATATGGATTCTCATGCCGCCCAAAAGAACATACATGTTGATGCATCTTCTTCAGGTGTGTTAGTTATTGAGAACTGTTTCTCAGTTCACCCTACGTCCTGGGTATTAGATACCGGATCAGGATCCCATATATGTAAATTGTTACATGGGCTACGGAAAGGTAGAGAACTGAGAAAAGGTGATCATTCCGTTCAATTAGGGAACGGTGCAAATATTGCAGCCAAAGCAGTTGGCAAATATCACCTAGTATTGCCAAATCGTAATACACTGATTCTAAATGAGTGCTATTATATACCGAACATGATGTGCAACATTATATCAGTTTCTTTATTAAGTAAAGAAGGATATAATTTTGTAGTACAGGATAATGTTATGAACATATTCCTAGATCAAAAGTTGATTGCATCAGGCTCGTTACATAATGGCATATTCATTCTAAATCAAAATACAGTCCTCAATATACAAAACACACACAAGAGGAAGAATTCAGAAATGAACGAATCCTACTTGTGGCATTGTAGACTTGGTCATATCAATGCGACACGACTGGCTAAGTTACATAAGGATGGATATTTGAATCCGTTCGAATTATCATCTTATGATACTTGCCATTCATGTCTCAAAGGAAAAATGACCAAAGCTCCGTTTAGTGGACACGGAGAAAGAGTTACGGAACTCTTAGGACTGGTACATAGTGATGTATATGGTCCTATGTCTACACATACCAGGAATGGTTCTTCTTACTTCATTACATTCACTGACGATCTCTCAAGATACGAACATGTGTTCCTGATAAGACACAAGTCTGAAGGTTTTGAGAAATTCAAAGAATATAAGCACGAAGTAGAGAATCAAATGGGCAAAAGTATTAAGATTCTTCGATCTGATCGAGGAGGTGAATACTTAAGCAATGAGTTCTAGATTATCTAAAAGAGAATGGGATTCTCTCTCAGCTTACTCCTCCTTATACACCACAGCAGAACGGTGTATCGGAACGGAGGAATCGCACCCTATTAGATATGGTGCGCTCTATGATGAGCACTGCTGAGTTACCTATTTCCTTCTGGGGTTATGCGCTTGAGACAGCAACATACCTATTGAATCAAGTTCCATCTAAATCTGTACCTACCACACCATATGAGATATGAAGTGGGAAGAGACCGTATCTTAAACGAGTTAAGATATGGGGTTGTCCGGCCTATGTCAAAAGGCAAAATCCGAACAAACTCGAGGCACGGTCAGTTCTTTGCAAGTTTGTAGGATATCCGAAGAATTCTTATGGATATTTTTTCTACCACAGTGAGGAGCAAAAAGTGTTTGTTGCTCAACATGCCACCTTTTTAGAAAAGGAATTTCTTGCAAAAGAGATTAGTGGCTCTGAGGTAGAACTGGAAGAAGTTCCAGCAACACAAACTGCAACTGAAGTTTAATGGAACCAGAGGATTCGGTAGTACCCGACGAACCCTAGCCTCTCCGCCGATCTAGTAGGGTTTCTCGTCCATTCGAGAGATACTACGGTTTTCTCATTGATGGTGGAAGCGAGGATTGCATCATGGAAGATGATGACCCGACTAGTTTCGAGCAGGCCATCACGAGTGGTGACTCTGTGAAATGGCTGGATGCAATGCGATCTGAGATGGAATCCATGTACACCAACAAAGTATGGACTTTGGAAAATGCTCCTTAAGGGGTAAAACCCATTGGGAGCAAGTGGATCTTTAAAAGGAAATTTGGTGTAGATGGAAAAGTTGAGACTTTCAAATCTAGACTGGTAGCAAAAGGTTTTCGTCAACGACCAGGTGTGGATTATGACGAAACCTTTTCTCCAGTAGCTATGCTTCAGTCCATCCGGATCTTACTTGCCATTGCTGCATACCATGACTACGAAATCTGGCAAATGGATGTTAAGACCGCCTTTCTAAACGGTGATTTAGAAGAGTGCGTGTACATGACTCAGCCAGAGGGCTTTGTAGATAGTGGGAGCAGCGGAAAGGTGTGCAAGCTGCTTAAATCTATTTATGGGTTGAAGCAAGCATCGCGGAGTTGGAACATCTGTTTTGATGTTGTAGTCAAAGAGTTTGACTTCATCAAAAATATAGATGAACCTTGTATTTATAAGAAGGTAGCAGAGGGTAAGGTTATCTTCCTCGTATTGTACATGGATGACATACTCTTGATAGGAAATGATATTCCTATGCTGCAATCAGTCCAGCTCTTCTTATCACAAAGATTCTCAATGAAAGATCTAGGTGATGCCTCCTGCATATTGGGAATAATGATCTATAGAGATAGATCTAAACGGATACTGGGATTGTCCCAATCCAGGTACATTGACACCATACTAAAGAGGTTTAGTATGGAAGAATCCAAGCGTGGGAACCAACCCACGATCTTTGGACTCACTCTCTCCAAAGAGATGTCTCCCAAGACTGATTTGGAGAGAGCTCGCATGCAAGGGATACCCTATGCTTCGGCAGTTGGCTCTATCATGTATGCGATGCTATGTACCAGACCCGATGTAGCATACTCACTAAGTGTAGTGAGTCGGTATCAAGCAGATCCTGGAGAGAGTCACTGGACAGCTGTGAAGAGTATTCTCAAGTACTTACTAAGGACTAAGGAGATGTTCTTGGTGTATGGTAATGGAGAACTCTAGGTGGAGTCCTCTACCGATTCCAGCTTCCAAAGTGATAAGGACGACTCTAAGTTGCACTCGGGATTTGTCTTTACCCTCAATAGAGGGGCGGTATGTTGGAAGAGTTCCAAACAGGATACCGTTGCAGACTCGATGATGGAGGCTGAATACATCGCTGCCAACGATGCTGCCAAAGAGGCTGTCTGGATAAAGAAGTTCATTAGTGAACTTGGTGTGGTTCCATCCATTGAACATACAATACCTCTGTATTGCGATAACAATGGAGCTGTGGCGTTGGCCAAGGAACCCAGGTCCCATCAAAAGTCCAGACATATTCTTAGGCGGTATCACCTGATCAGGGAGATAGTTGATCGCCGGGAGATCGAAGTCAGGAGAGTAGATACGAAGGACAACACTGCAGATCCATTCATGAAGGTTATTCCCCAGATACAGTTTGAGAGATTATTCGGGATGCTAGGTATGAGATACTACAGCAGCTGGCCTTAGTGCAAGTGGGAGATTGTTAGTTATGTATATGCCCTAGAGGCCATTGTTGTACATATGATGTATATTATAATGGATGCTTGGATATATATAGAGAGGACTTTCTTGCTCGTCATGATAGTATGCTATTTGATTTAACTTTATCTTAACATGTTGACTTGTATTGGTTTACTGTAAGAATATATAAAACTTCTCTCTCTCTCTCCCTCTCTTTTTTAAAATATAAGTTGCGGTTTTCTCGTGATGTATGTGTCGTCCACCATGAGATTTCATGTTTTCTGTTGGATTTCGAGACCCGATTCGAGGAGTGGATGAACCGTCTCGGGTACATGGTGGGCCCGGTATGGTACCCCGGGGCAAGAAGATCGAGTTGTAGACGATGAGCCTGGCAGGGGAAGACTACCTACCGGTGATGTCTGGCGCGGAGGATATCCGGAGGATACCGACCGTTGTCGTGAGATTTGATGATATGGGCCGATCCGGACTGACGGAGCCCGAGATATTGAGACTATGAGATATTGAGACTTGAGATTTACATGTTTTGTGTCGATGCTTGACACGGATTTTCATGGATTTCATCGATGATGTTTCAGATTTCTATATAAATTTTACTATGATGAAAGTTAAAGACTTCTTATACAGATATATCCAGATTTCAGTGTTGATTGTTTTACATTCATGGTGCATGCATACTCATTCACATGACATATTATTATTTGAGGCACTGACACGAGCACGGAGCATTCGCACTTACGCGTAGTTTATTACCCTGCTATTACTAGATGACTAGTGATATATTAGTATATTATTATGACCTAGGACATCGTCGTGCATTCGATTTCTTTTCGCAGATGTCTTCTACTCACGAGTTGGCAACTCACCCCCGTTGTGCCAAATTTTATTACAGGCTCGATGTACAGGTTTCTTTGGCAGTTTGCTGGCACATCATTTCATTCAGGGTGATTTTCTTAGTAGGTTGGTTCACTTGTATCTGGACCGCCGTTGTACTTTTATTATTTCATTGGTATCTAGTAAGCTCCATCAACCAGACTTGTATTACTTGATAGTTTAGAGGACCAGTTATTTATTTCGACCTTAGAGTCGCGCTTGTATTATTATGGTATCTGGTGGATTTGTTTTCTTTTGAGTTTTGAGCCTCGCCCTTTGGTGTTGTATATTATTATGCTTGGTGTGGTTGTTTCCGCCTGTTGGCGTAGAGCTAGCTCCCGCTTAGGGATGCCTTTTTATTGTTGTATATATATTATTCTTGTTTGTACCTGTTTGGGGCCAGTTTTTACAAAGGATACTCTGCCGAAATTTTTGAGAAAGTTGGATGTTGCTTTTAAACTTGTTTTTCTACATGTTTTCCTTTACTTCTTTTATATGGTTTAGATTTCTGGGCTTCGGCTTACTTAGATTATGTTGCGCCTCTAGACGCTTCGTAATTTAAGTGCCGGTCACGTTCTGTACTTTCGGGTCGTGACAGCGAGCGTCCGACATGTAGACTGTCGTCACTGCCTGTTTGTATATTATTCTTTTGGGGTACGACCGGGCTGAGGTCGATGTACCCGTTGTATATTTTTTTCTTTTCTGTACTAGGATTACCCCGCGGTGGGGTGCATGGATAGCCGGGTTCTAGAGGGAAACGGGCCCGCATCTCATGGCTTTGAGACAGAGGGGGCTTCACTCTAGAATTGGCGGGCTATTCGCCGCACTCGTAGGGGGTATAGGTTGACCCAAGGTGGGGTGCTCAAGTTACCGGATTCCGTGAAGTGCTGGGTGGTCCATTCACTTTGTTGAAGGGGGCTGCCTCGCTTCTGGTTTTGGCGGGTAACTTGCCGCGCCCGTAGAGGTCTAGGATTTTATTGCACAGGCTATCCACACGACCAGGGGAACGTCGGGTTTCATTTGCGGCTCTATGAAACCCGGGGATCCCAGATTATCTATTTTGTTCTGTGATGCTTATTACATTTATGTGATGTTGCATTTTATCATGCCATGAGCGATTATTATATATTGATATATGTACTAATAGATGTTGTATATGTTTTGCATCCACGCTAGTCCATTCCCCGCTCTGTCGTTAGTTAAGTAACCTAACTGGTGATGACGGGACCAAGTGGCGAATGCGGATGGCATATACGTACATCGTATTTTCGTTCTTTATTGGTGTGATCAATTGATGGGACTGCATTGATTCGGATAAATGAAAGCTAAACAAACTTGTTTGATGTTGTTTGAACATTTTTCAAAAAGCTTTTATTACAAGGACGTTCTCTTTTGTTTTGTACAGTGGTATTCGGTTATGAATATCCAGCACATCAGTCGACGGGGCAAGGGCCGAGATCACTTCACCGGGAGTGACCCCTTGGACAGAAGTTTGCATCAGGGCAATAACTGTAAGTCCACGTTAGCTCTCCCGGTTCTTTCGGGCTTGCGGAAATGATGAAAAACGATTTTTTAGGTCATGGCAACATGGACTACAAAACACGGATCTTTGCTAAACTATACACTAGCAACTAACAAGAGCTATTGCTACTCAGTTAGGGGTTATACCTTAACTTGAACTCCTTCTCTTTGACTCTTGATGGTAGTCGGATGGTGCTTTCCTCGTTACCTTCTCTTGTCGAAGATGGATCCACCTAAGGGTTTCTACCTTGAGCTCCTTTCTCGATCTTGAGAGAACTAAAGTGTCCGGCTTGCTAGACCTTCAACCTTAGGATGAGTAGAGAGTGGCTTTGGGTGTTTAATCTCCAAGGAAAGGTTTCTCAACTCATGAGAATGATTCTCCTTGAACTAGAGGAAGAGAAAGAGCAAATGGAGGAGAGAGAGTGGTTATGATAGAATGAGAATGGTTTTTACAACCATAACAATATATGTGAATTGTCTAATTAATAATATTAATCCAAAATGAAAAAGGTGATGGTGGTTTGATAAGACCATTATCATTTCACATTAAATGTTTTTGCAAAGATCAAAGAGCATCTTAGCAAAGAAATGATGATGGTCAAAGTTTCAACCATGGTCAACTAGTCAACCTTGGTCAACAAGTCAACAAACCCAACCTAACATTATCAATTGATATTACACATAATCATTAGGGTTTGGTAAACGACAACCGTCAACTGTGCATACACACCCGTACCAAAACCCTAATGAGAATCCTCTTCCTCTGCCTCAGTCAACTGTGCATACACACCCGCATTCGTGTTCCGAGGAGCACGAATACTATGAGATAAAACTAACTCCAAAGCATATACTAGGATCTGGCTCAAACCAGAGCCCGCTAGTAAAAACTGTTCGGACACCAAACGTGCACAAGTGCGCGGATGTGAACGAACCTTGTCGCAAAACCATGCGACCTCTACTCTGTTTTGCCCAAAAGCGAATAACCCTCTGTGTGGGACTCTAAAGACTCGACACTACGCTGGCAGTGGGTTTAAACACAGACTGCAAGCGGCACTAGCTGTACATAACGGTCCCCAGGTAGATGCCGATAAGAAGATGGACGAGGTGAAACCCATCTGAACTCTTACTGAGCCTGAATGTGACAATCTCCATACAGTCCGGTCTGTTCGTCTGAGAACATCGCATGGCGGGCCTAGGGGGGCGGTAAACGTCAGTCCCCTACTAGCGGTACAAGTCGTGTCGGAGTGTAGCCTAGAACACCTGAGATAACACTGGAAACCTACCAGTCTATCTCGCTTGCCCTGGCCAGGGACTTTGTGTAATGGCTCTCCTAGACACAGCGCGATATCAACCCCCAATACCGGGAGAGACGAATCCTGTCTAACCGTCACTACCTCCAAGTGCTTCGGGACTGCACCTAAAAACTACCTGTTTGCACGACTCCTTTGAGCCGTGGTAGGGTAGTAATCAAAGTACAGTTGGAACACACTTGAGGCGAAGTGACATTGTCAAGTCAACGGACTAAGCTGTACTCATGTCACCTGGGAACTGATAACTGACGATAGGTATAATACCGACCAACAGTTCCCGATGAGTCCTGTCCAGTGTACTCGTAACCTAACGAGCACCCGCATACTATCTCAAGTACGGCGTACTGACGGCTGTGGGACAGACCGTCTCCCAAGCTGGGATGAGAAGCGTATACGCTAGTCTACTCCGGAGTATCGATGCCCTGTCTCGATAGTCCTACGACTAGGGACCTGCATAAGGATGTGGTTGTGGATTACCCAGCCCCCACGAGTGTGACTGCCATCACAACGCTGGTAATCAAGCAAAGATCTTAAGGGCTCCACTAATGTGTAAAGGCGATATGCTAAAAGAAACACATGCACACATTAAAGCAGAAACAAACCAAGTAGCGTACTACTATATTGAGCAAGATTGTCAATACAAGGTGAATGTCCCAAGCTTCCATCAAGTAATATACAAACTAGTATGATACAGTAATGGCCTCTAGGGCATATACACTACCAATCTCCCACTTGCACTAAGGCCATGTACTGGCGTATCGAAGACCTATCATCTTGATCAGCCGCTCAAACTGAGTCTGAGGTAAGGCCTTTGTGAATGGATCATCAGTATTATCTTCCGTAGCAACTCTCCAAATCTCGATCTCCTGGCGACCCACTATCTCCCTGATCAGGTGATACCACCTCAAGATGTGCCTGGACTTCTGATGGGACACGGGTTCCTTCGCTAAAGCTATAGCCCCGTTGTTGTCGCAATACAGAGGTATTGGATCAACAATGGACGGAACCACCTGAAGTTCTATCAAGAACTTCCTCATCCATACGGCTTCTTTTACGGCATCAGATGCAGCGATATATTCCGCTTCCATCGTCGAGTCAGCAACGGTTTCCTGATTGGAACTCTTCCAACACACCGCCCCTCCATTGAGGGTAAAGACATAACCCGATATGGACTTGGAATCATCCTTGTCACTCTGGAAGCTGGAGTCAGCAAAGGCCTCGATCTGGAGGTCTTTTCCGCCATACACCAAGAACATCTCCTTAGTCCTTCTCAGGTGCTTGAGAATGTTCTTTACCGCTATCCAGTGTTTCTCCCCAGGGTTTGACTGATACCTGCTTACTACACTCAGTGCATAAGCTACATCTGGTCTAATACACAACATCGCATACATTATAGAGCCTACCGCAGAAGTGTAGGGTATAATAGACATGCGATCCCTTTCCAAATCAGTCTTGGGAGACATCTCTTTGGAGAGGGTGATCCCATGACAAGCCGGTAGATTACCGCGCTTGGAATCTTCCATACTGAATCTTTTCAGTATGGTGTCGATGTACCTGGACTGTGAAAGTCCTAATATCCTCTTGGATCTGTCACGATAGATCCGGATCCCCAGAATGTAAGAGGCATCACCCAGGTCTTTCATGGAGAACCTGTGTGACAAGAACCCTTTGACAGATTGTAGCATAGGAATGTCATTTCCTATTAAGAGAATGTCATCCACGTATAAAATGAGGAATACGACAGTTCGTGCTACAAATCTACTATAGATGCATGGTTCATCTGGATTTTTGATAAAGCCAAAATCTTTGACCGTCTCATCAAAACAGATGTTCCAACTCCGCGATGCCTGCTTTAGTCCATAGATGGACTTAAGTAACTTGCACACCTTTCCGCTGCTCCCACTCTGAATGAAACCCTCTGGCTGGTCCATATAGACACACTCCTCTAAATTTCCATTTAGAAAAGCGGTCTTTACGTCCATTTGCCAGATCTCATAATCGTGGAAAGCAGCAATGGCAAGAAGGATCCGAATGGATTTCAGCATAGCCACTGGAGAAAAGGTTTCGTCATAGTCCAAGCCAGGTCTTTGACGGAAACCCTTTGCAACAAGTCTAGGTTTATAGGTTTCAACCTGTCCATCTACACCAATCTTCCTTTTGAAGATCCACTTGCATCCTAAGGGTTTTACCCCATCTGGAGCAACGTCCAACGTCCATACTTTGTTGGTGTACATGGACTCCATTTCGGTCCGCATTGCATCCAGCCATTTTACCGAGTCAGTGCTCTGAATGGCCTGCTGGAAGCTAGTCGGCTCATCACTATTAATGATGCAATCCTCTCTATCCCCGTCTATGAGAAAACCGTATCTCTCGGGCGAATGAGACTGCCTACTACTCCTGCAGAGCGGCGTAGGAATGTCCTGATCTTTCGAACCCTCTGGTTCTACTAAGCTTTCAGTAATAGCTCGTGGTTCTAGAATTTCTTCCAGTTCTATTGCGCTCCCACTTATCTGATTTTCCAAAAACTCAGTTTCCAAGAAGTGGGCATGACGAGAAACAAAAACCTTTTGTTCCTCTTCGCAATAGAAGAAATATCCCTTGGAGTTCTTTGGATATCCCACAAACTTGCACTGTACTGAGCGTGCCTCGAGCTTGTCCGCATGCTGCTTTTTGACAAAAGCTGGACATCCCCATGTCTTAATGTGATTAAGATAGGGTCTCTTCCCACACCATATCTGATATGGTGTAGTAGGCACAGTCTTAGTTGGAACTCGGTTCAAAAGGTATGCGGCTGATTCTAGTGCATATCCCCAGAATGATCGCGGTAACTCAGCGTTACTCATCATGGACCGTACCATATCCAATAGGGTCCGGTTCCGTCTCTCCGATACACCGTTATGTTGCGGAGTGTATGGAGGAGTGAGCTGAGAGAGAATTCCATTCTCTTTTAAGTAATCTAGGAACTCGGCACTTAAGTATTCTCCACCTCGATCAGATCTCAGCGTCTTGATACTTTTGCCTGTTTGTTTTTCCACTTCATTCTTATATTCCTGGAATTTTCCAAAGGCTTCGGATTTATGTTTCATTAAGAAGACATATCCGTACCTTGAAAAGTCATCCGTAAAAGTAATGAAGTAAGAATAACCCCTTAGCGCATGTGTAGACATTGGACCGCACACATCGCTGTGTACGAGTCCCAAGAGCTCGCTCGCTCTTACTCCGTGTCCAGTGAACGGAGTCTTTGTCATCTTTCCTTTGAGACAGGATTGACAAGTTGCATATGATTGATATTCGAACAGATCCAAATATCCTTCTGTATGTAACTTCGTCAACCTTCTCTCATTGATGTGACCCAGTCTACAATGCCATAAGAAAGCCTGATTTTTTTCCGGAGACTTTCTTTTGTGTGTATTCTGGACATTGAAAATCTGTGGTTGGTTTAATACGTATATTCCATTGTTTAATATACCTGACCCAATCAGAACTTGATTAAGGTGAATGTTTACAACATTACTTACAAACGCAAATTCATAACCTTCTTTAGAAACTAAAGATACAGAAATGATATTACAAGTTGCATTGGGTACAAAATAACAATTACGCAAAACCAAAACATGTCCATCTGACAACCCAAGGTGATAGTCCCCCACGGACTCAGCATCCATGCCAGCTCCGCTCGCAACTCTGAGGGTCATATCACCTGCCTTCAAAACCCTACGGTTTCTCAACGCCTGCAAAGAATTACAGATATGAGATCCTGATCCGGTATCCAATACCCAGGAAGTAGAGTTTATTGATAGACAGTTTTCAATAACATACACACCTGAAGCTGAAGCCGCAACATGCTTCAGATCCTGTGTTCTGGCCTTCCAAGCCCTGTAATCTTTCTTCCAGTGTCCATTCCTGTGACAGTAAAAGCATTCTTCCTTTCCCACAAGTTTTCCCGCTTCCTTTGTTACTTTTGCCTTTCCCTTCGTATCCACCTTACTAACACCGTCCCTTGGTTTGGCGGGGGTTTTCTTCTTCTTTCCCTTGGCTTTCGCCTTGGACCTAGAAGAGGAAGATCCTCCTACAAACAAAGTGGATGTTTCCCTACCTTTCTGTAGGGTGCCCTCTGCACTCCTCTGCATGTTGAGGAGTTCTGAAAGTTCAACTTCCTTTTCCTGTAAGTTGAAGTTCAGGATGAACTGGGCGTAAGTGGAAGGAAGCGACTGGAGAATCAAGTCCGTATAGAGCTCATTCTCCAACGTGGTCCCAAGATCCACGAGCTCCTCAATGAAGCCAATCATCTTAAGCACGTGTTCCGCTACCGGTGATCCGATGGCCAATCTCGCCGAAAACAGCTTTTTCGAGACTTCGTATCTGGAGATACAGGATTGCTCCCCATACAGTTCTTTTGTATGAAGAAATATGGATTCAAGGTCCATATTCTCGTGCCTCCTCTGGTGTTCATTGTCCATAGAGGCAAGCACGAGGCACTTGGCCTTCGCGCAATCAATCTCCCAAGTCTTATGGATTTCCTTATCCG
Source organism: Agapanthus africanus (assembly GCA_030015575.1). NCBI lineage: Eukaryota > Viridiplantae > Streptophyta > Magnoliopsida > Asparagales > Amaryllidaceae > Agapanthus > Agapanthus africanus. Next base: position 362,398,272 of record JASDDO010000012.1, read on the forward strand.
CGACGCTGGAGGTGGGACCTGGGGCAGGGGGAGCTTTGGTGGTAAGGAGACACCCCAACTTGTCGTAAGTGATTGCCATTTTGACATTCCTGAGCCAATCTTTGTAGTTTGGCCCTGTCGGTATGTTTTTATCTACTAGTAACTTAAGTCCAGTCATGATGTTTGGTCGCTGCAATTAGGAGAGAGAGAAGAAACACTTTAGCATGATGCTCTTGCAAGTTTAGAGTGGTTTTCAGAAAAGGATGGCTCCCACTGTCTCTCGAATCCCTCCTCAAACCAAAAAGGAAGAATTAGTCAGGATCAATCTCACCGTACAATACTTGCTTAACCGTTCAGCCAGACTAGTGCCGGTACTTCGAGGGAGGTTTTCCAACGCTTTCGCAAAGTTCCTTAATTAAATAACCTCTTTTCCCTGGGGGCGCAGACCCGCTAACACCTTGCTAGACACCTACTAGGTTTATAGCATTGATCGTTAAGCGAGAATTTTCCCGAGGAGTAGCATATACTCACAGTAGGATCGGGATCCAAATATCATTGCGTGACAAAACTGAAGGAATCCTACCAGAATTATCACACTCTAAATGGTATGCAGCGCTAGAAAGTTTCAGTTCTTTTGAAACTCCCGATGTGGATTTTTGCCCCATGCTCTTATGACCTTGACTTTGGCCAACAAATCATAAGTCACATGTCAAGTTCTACCCGTCATTCTCAAGGATAATTTGAACCCACCCGTACCTACCCTTGACTTTGGCCAACAAGGCAGTACGACTGTCCCAAACCAACACATCTATCTAAGTTGCACATGAATACCCAATAGCTACCAATCACTATGCCTTGACTTTGGCCAACAAACATAGCTTGAATACTATTGACCATCCATGTGAAACGACGGAGGGCTACGAATGGTTTTGGCGAAACCGTGAACGTAGTGAACTTGATATAATCGATGGAATGAGATAGCTTTAAAAGGAGTGGTTTAAACTCAGCGTTTAAAAGTTATTTTGAAAAGAAACCGAGTGGTTTTCGAAAGTGTTCCAACGACTTTTACTTTGGTTTATTTTTCTTGCATTAATTTTAATGCGTCCCATCAATTAATCCTACCATTGCAGAAAACAACGAAAATATGACGTACGCTTATGCCATCCGCATTCGCCACGGGGTCCCGTCATCACCCGTTAGGTTACTTAACTAACGACAGAGCGGGGGCTGGACTAGCGCGGATGCAAAACATAAGCAACGCCTAAATAGATATCTACATATAGATATATACATTCGTCAGATGCAATGATAGTCATTCCAGATCACAGATGAATACATTGGATATACTAGGAATCCGCAATTCGTACGAGCCTGTAACGAAGAGAGGATTACACGGTCGCGGTGAATAGCCAAACCCCACCCTAGACCCCTACGGGTGCGGCAAACTACCCGCCAAGTATCCGAAGTGAAGCAACCTCCTTAAACGACGTGAGTAGGCCACTCGGCACTTCGAGGTACCCGGTAGTTTGTGCACCCCACCTTGGGTCTATCCTAGGAGCAAAAATAGTAAAAAGAAATTATACAATGACGGCTACAACCCCGACCCAGTTGTGCGGCCATACAAATAATATTACATCAATTTACATATTACAAGAATTGAAAGATAAACAAAACTCTCATCTCACAATTCCTGTAGGGTTCCTAGGCACTCTAGTGAGGTCTCACAAAGCATCAATCATGCCAATTTCAAAAATTACGGTGCCGAGAAACCCTAATACGGATCGTTGGCTAGAAGTTTAGGCGAAAATGAAACTAGTTAACAACTTAACTAAAGTTTAAACGGAAATACAACCTTTGTAGATCCGGTGCTCCACCTCCATAGCTCCGCAACGAAGTCCCCTCGCTTTCCAAATGAATTTCCGGGCTCTAGCGTCGGCTTCGTCGGAGAAATGGCGAGCTAGGTCGTCGATGTCCATGCCGAAGATGATCTACGTCGAGGCATCGCTAGATCAAGCTCCACCTTCACCAAGCCATGAAAACTTGTGAAGGAAACACACTCTACTACTTGGCAAGAGGTAGAGGATGAAGTAATAAGAAGTGGGTAGACTTTAGTTTTGGATTTCTCACTAGTTTTCATCACTTGCCATTAAAGCTTTCAAGCTTTTTCTTGAAGTGAAGAAGAAGAAGAAGTTGAAGAATATGATAAGTGTTAATTGAAAAAGGAAAAGAAAATCAAACCTTATCATATTCAAACCATGGTTTAGTGTAGAGAATGAATCATGGTTAAATGGAATGGTTAGGGTTAAGCATGAGACAAAAATGGTGACTTGGTCAAACCTTCATGAATCTTCATGAAAGAAACAAATGAAAGCCACCATTTTCTCTTTATGCATTTTATTTTCCAAAAAGAATAAATGAAATAAATAAATGAATAAGTAAAAACAAAACCCTAACCATTACACAACCATGGTTTAATCTTTACACTTAGCCAATTTAGCATGCATCATCAAACATGATACAAACTAGTGCACAAAATCATATCACATATATAATGCGCACATCCGAGCGAGAAAATCCATTTAAAGTGAACCGATACTAGTTAATGCAAAGTAATATATCAAATATATAATTATGCATTAAATCATTAAATCAACACTTGATTTAACGATCCGGTCATATCGCATATAACCGACTAATATCCAATGTATCGATTTATCGAATCAATCTTCGATTCGATAACTAGGTTATATCGCATACAACCATTCGACACATTGTTCGCGAGAATGAAATACGGTATCACATACACGTATTATTCTCGGTCCCGCACATATCTCATATGCGCTCCTATTTCATTTCGCTTGAGCCAGGAAACCTCTGTGTAGGACTCTAAAGACTCGTCAATACGCCGGCAGCAGGTGATGATCATATCAAACACCCATAAGCCGTAAGCGGTCTGCTAAACGTAACGGCCACCCGGGTATTGAGCGATCAGAAGATCGACGAGCAAGCCCGCTCATACTCCTGTGAATCCAACCAGTAACACTTACCGTACAGTCCGGTCTGATCGTCTGATATGTCGCATATCTCGCCTAGGGGTGGTAAACGTCAGACCCCAATAGCTCGATAAGTCGTGTTGATATGAGGTCTATAACATTTCGAGAAACTACTGGTAACACTTACCAGTAAATCTCAGCAACCCTGGCCAGGGATTTCCTGTTATAGCCAATCGAACACAGCGCAACATCAACTCCTTATACCGGGAGAGACGAATCCCCTCCTATCGCTCATTGCCTCTATGTTACTCGGGACTGTACCCAAAAAACACCGTTTTGCACGCCCTCTTGGACATGGTAAGATGGAAATCAAAGCACAGTGAGAACCACACAAGACTCTATGACGATCTCAGGTCAACAGACTACTCTGTACCAGTGTCACCAGAGAACTGCCATCTGACGTAAGGTATAATACCATCTGGGAGTTCTCGGCGAGTCCGTCTAGTGTACCCAGTCTCTACTGAGAACCCGTATATCATCTCTGATGTCAAACACCAATGGATATGGGATCATCCATCGCCCATCTGTATGGGTCGAGAAGGTACACGCTAGTCTACTCTGGTATATCGATGCCCCGTCTCGATACACCCACGACTAGGGACTTTGAAGGATGTACTTATGGACTACCATGTCCCCACTAGTATGATCCGCATCATAGTCCAGGTAGTCAAGTACACATCCTAAGGGCTTTACCAACATGTAATAGAGAGACAATCTGTGTACACGTTAAGGTAAAGAGCAACCAGATAGCATACTATCATGTCGAGCAAGAAAGTCCTCCCTATATATGTCCCAGCATCCACTACAATATACATCCAATGTACAGTAATGGCCTCTAGGGCATACATATAACTAACAATCTCCCACTTGCACTAGGGCCATCTGTAGCAGTGGTTGTAGTATCTCATACTCAACCATCCTATAAAAGTCTCTCTCTGGGAACAGGCCTTCGTGAGTGGATCCGCCGTGTTTTCCTCTGAGTCTGCTCTCCTTACCTCGATCACCCTGGAGATCAACCATCTCCATGATCAGGTGATACTGCCTTAGAATAAGTCTGGATCACTGATGGGACCGGCGTTCCTTGGCATAAGCCACAACTCCATTGTCTCACAATGGTAGGAACGTAGTTCATCTCATGAACTAATATACACCCAAACATCCTCTTTGGTAGCATCTTAAGTAGCGATGTATCCAGCCTTTATCGTCTAGTATGTCACGGTATCTAGCTTGGAACTCTTCCAACATACCGTCCCTTTACTGAGGGTAAAGACAATGCCTGCGACTGACATTCAGTCGTCTTTATCACTCTGGAACACTTCCAGTGATTCTCCCCAGGATCGATTGATACCATCTCACTACTACTAGTGAGATTCCTAACATCCAATTAGATATATCTCATAGATCCTAAATCCAGGATTTAGTAGGTATCACTTTGATCCTATTTCGAGAATCTTTGTGATAATCGGAGATTGATCGAGCGTAGCATAGGAAACTCCTTCCCTATCAAGAGTATGTCATCCACGTACTCTACGAGGATCGTCACTATACTCCCTACTACCTTTTTGTTTATACAAGGTTCATCTACCATTTTGATGATGTCAAACTCTTTGATTACTTCACCAAAACAGACGTTCCAACTCCGCGATGCCTGCTTTATCCTATAAAACATCTTGCACACGTTTCCGCTGCTCCCACTGTCTACGATGCCCTCTGGCTGTGTACTTATAGACGCTCTCTTCTAAAACATCATTTAGAAAAGCAGTCATGGCACCCAACCGCCAGATATCGTAGTTATGGTATGTAGCCGTGGCAAGTAGGATCTGGATGGACTTAAGCATAGGTACTGGAAAAGGTTTCATCATTATCCACGCCTGGTCAATGACGAAAACCTTTAACAACTTTGAAAGTCTCAACTTTTCCATCTACACCAAGTAATCTTCTCAAGATATACTTGCTCCTGATGGGGATTTAACCCTTCAGATTTAGCAACCAAAGTCCATACTTTGTTGGTGTATAAGGATTCCATCTCAGATCGCTAAGCATCCAGCCATTCTCACAGAGTCTTACTCCTGATGGCCTGCTCAAAGCTAGTTGGGTCATCATCTCATGATGCAATCCTGGCTCCCACTGTCATAGAGAAACCGAAGTATCTCTCAGGTGGGTGAGGAACCCTACTAGATCGGCGGAGAGGCTGAGGTTTGTTGGAATCTACTGAATCCTTTGGTTGTACCAAATCATCTGCTGTAGTTTGCATAACTGGAACATTTCCAGTTCTATATAACTAACCTTGCCTCGAGCTTGTCCGGATTTTGCTTTTAGACATAGGCCGGACAACCCCAAATCTTAACTAACTTAAGACATGGGCTCTTCCCTTTCCATATCACATATGTAATGGTTGGCAACTGATTTGATTCGAACCCTATTCAATAGGTATGCAGCTTCTCAAGTGCATAACTTCCAAAAAGAAAATAGGTAACTCAGTAGTCCTCATCATATAGCGCACCATATCAAATAGGGTGTATATGCTCCGCCCCGACATATCATCGTTCTATGGTGTATACGGAGGAGTAATGCTGAGAGAGAATCTCATTCCCCTTTGGAATAGTCCAGGTTTTCCGTGCTCAAGTATTCTCCTCCTTGATCACATCAAAGGACATAATACTCATACCCGTATTTTGGTTTTCTACTTCTAACTTATATTCTGTGAATATCTCAAAAGGTTCGGACTTGTGTTTCAACAAGAACATAGGTCTGAAACTCGAAAGATCATCAGAGAATGTAATGAAGTATAAAGAACCAGTCCTGGCATGTGTAGACAGGGGACCTACATACATCATCATGTATCAGTCCCAAGAGTTCACTAACTCTTTCTCTGTTTTCAATAAACAGAGCTGGTGTCATTATATCTTTGTGACATGACTGGCAAGTTTCACAAGATGTAAATTCAAATTGATTTAAATATGCATCTATATGTAACTTCAGCCAGTCGGGTCGCATTGATATGACCTAGTCTACAATACCTCAAGAAGAATTCGTTCATTTCTGAACTCTTCCTCTTGTGTGTGATCCGTATACTAAGAACTGTAGTTTGATTTAGAACATCAATGCTTTTAGATAACGTGCCTGATCCGATCAACTTTTGATATAGGAAATGTTCAAAACATTATCCAACAATACAAAATTTTATCGTTTCTTTACTAATAAAGAGAGTGATATGATTTTGTATATCAGGTTCGGTATCTAATAACATTCGTTCAGAATCAATGTATTGGTAATACAGGGTGACAGTGACCGACAGACTTGGCTGCAACTCTTGCCCCGTTTTCTGCCTCATGAAACTTATTACCCGTTCTCAGTTCTCTACCTATCCGTAGCCCTATGTAACAGATTACATATCTGGGATCCTGATCCGGTATCATATACCGAGGATGCAGAGGATACTGAGAAACAGTTCTTTGCAATGAACACACCCGAAGATGATGCATCAGCATGCACTCTCTTCGTTTGGGCGGCACGGGAAATCTGGTATTCCCCAATTTCCTGCTCGGTCTTATAACAATTATAAGTTGGAGCGGGACCAACGTTCCCCAGCTCAGTATTACAAGCGGGTTCGGTCAATAATCCGTATTATTATTTTGATTAAGGCGTGACATGGTCGCTACCAGGAGAGAGAAAGAGAAGAAAACACTCAGCGTGCGCTCTTGCAAGAATAGATTGGTTATTATTTTATCTAATCAGGATGGCTCCCACTGCTTTTTATCAAATCTTCCTTCAAACCCTAAATGGAAAGACTAGCCGGGATTAATTACACACTACAAGTTCGCTAATCTTTCAGCCAGGACAGTGTCGGTACTTTGAGGGAGGTCCCCCGTGCTTTCGCACGAACCTAATTAATGTAAACCTCGTTTTCCCAGAGGCGTAACCTCGTTAACACCTTTCTAGACACCTACTTGATCGGCTAATTGTAATGTGTAAAACTCTCCCAGGAGTAACTCTTACTCGCAGCGGGTATCGGGATCCAACTATCTCATAGAAGGTATGCAATCTCATTGCAAATTTCAACAATTGAAATTCCCGATAATATTTTGCCCCTAGCAGCTATATGACCTTAACATAGTCAACAAATCATAAGTGCTAGTCAAGTTCAACCCGTCATTTCCCGATTGAATTAAACCCACCCGCACGACCCTTAACATAGTCAACAAAGTCGCACGACTACCCTAATCCAATCACATCATATGCTTATGCAGATAAGCACTAATTAGCTACCGCACACTACGCCTTAACATAGTCAACAAACGTAGCACGAATACTAACTAGAACTTATCTGAAATGACGGAGGGCTACGACAGGTTTTTCTGAAAACCTATTGCGTAATGAACTTGATATCGTTGTAGAATCAAATGAATTTTAAAATGGAGTGCTTTTGAGGCTTTTCTAGTTTTGCTAAAGGAGTCACTCCCGGTGAAGGGATCGTCGGTCCTTTCCTCGTCGAATGAGGTGCGGGATATATCATATATATCACTGTGCAAAGCAAAAACACTTAAAAGCAATCAAAAGACAAACCGAGTGTGTAGCATCTGCCAGTTATTGCTAAAGGAGTCACTCCCGGTGAAGGGATCTCGGTCCTTTCCTTATCGAATAAGGTGCAGGATATATCGTATATATCGCTGTGCAAAGCAAGAACTGTAGCTACCTGTTTTATTTTGAAATTCGATTCTACAACATTTTTAGGTTTCTTTTATTTCATTAATCTCATTAATGAAGTCCCATCATTTAAGTCACCTAAACATCACAGATAAATACGACGTACACTTATGTCATCCGCATTCACCTTGATGTCCCCTCGTGCACCGTTAAGTTAGGTAACTAACGACAGAGCGGGGCAGGGCTAGCGCGGGTGTAAAACATAAGTAACGGCTATATAATATATCATATATACTATATACTGTATCTATCACAGAACATCACATGATCACATCACAGATATCGCAGCAGAAGAATCATATGAAATATTGGATATACTAGGACGTCCGTGTTTTCAATACGAGCCAGTATAAAACACGGATTCCACGGTCGTGATGAATAGCCAAACCCACACCCCTAGACCCCTACGAGAGCGGCAAGTAACCCTACCAATTCTAGAGTTAGGAGACCCGGACTCGACTCCTCGAGTTGGTCTCCCACTGGACTCCAGAACCCGGTTACTTGTGCCCTCCTCCTTGGATCTATCCTAGTGCGGAAAAGTAAATAATATACATCAGGTGACAACTTCCGCAACCTGGAAGTGCCCCAATAAAAGAATATTACATACAAGTTTTTACATGAATGAAAATGAAAAACACTCATCTCACATAAAAAAACCCCCGGCTATTCAAACACGACGATCCAATATTACATATCCAGCAACACATAACATCACATGTCATTAACGTAAGTAAATATGCGCATCCCAATTGTTGTTGACATATAGCAACGAAACCAGCGATATCACATATTACACTTACGGTCACAGAAAAGAAAATGTAAAACTACAACAGTTGGAATCCGCAACTAGCTCAGACATCGCATGCCTGACCAAATGAATTACTTAGACATCGCATGCCTAACAATTATAAACCCCGCATTTTAGTCTCAAAATCGAAAACACTTTTCAATATCAAGTCGGGCAATTCAACAGGATTCCCGACATCCTGATCGAATGCTCGTCGCAACCTTCAGTAGACGGCCGCACCCCCGATACCGTCGACGAAGTGCACCAAGGCGGAACACCGCTGCCGCGAGCACCCGGACGGATGCTTTCGGCGACGGGGTTCTCCTACAGTCACTTGGTCGGGGCTATGGAGTGAGGATGTCTATTAAGTTTACCCGGCGAGTATCCGCGTACGCTACGTGATTGCGACGGACTTTTGAACACATCAAAATTCCGTGGCAACCGATCAAGTGAGACTAAACTGCTATGTTTATAACATTCATTCAGTTATCTCATAACTTCTTGTGAATTCCAATTATTGTATCCCATTCCGGATAAATAGAAAATGTCAAACTTTCCGATCGAACAATCGAACACCCAAGTTTTCCCGAAACAGATCAACACGTGAAACAAGTCTAAAAACATTCAGTTCGTGCCTCAGTACCAACGGTCCAGCCGTAGAAGGGTCAAGCCAACGCCTCACATGTGGCACGCTGTACCGCCCCAAACCCGAAGGTTCAAAGGGCAGTTCAAGACGGTCACATAATCGAGTTAAGGTTTGTTGTCTTCTAGAGGGTCCATCGAGTTACTTGCACTACTTAGAACGTCTTTAAACTACGGAAAAATCCAACACTTGGAAATTTCCCGACAGGGGAAAAATTGGGTATTTATATCTGGTTGAACTTTTTAACATATTCTAAAATTTATCCGGAAAGCCACACAGACAAAATTTGATAATCCGATCGAACAATCGAATCCCCAAAACAACCCAGAAAAATTCAACTCTTGAAAAACAATTAAAAATTCCCAGGAAAACCAGCACTGCATATTATGAATTACTGTGCAAATTTGGATGCCACAAAAGACAAAATGGCCGCGGATCCGCCGCACGAGCCATGCTCGTGCCACGGAACCGCGGCGCATTGATGGAATTAGGCACACGAATTTTACAGTATCCCTTAGAATTTCCAGCTGATTTTTCTGCATATTTTTAATATGGAAAAATCCCAGATTTTGAAAAAAGGACAGAGAGCAATTTTTGAGTTGGGTTTCAGGTTCGTTCGGGTTTCAAATTCCGTCTAGACTTCGCCTAAGGCTCTAGCTAGGCTCTGATACCACTGTAGGGTTCCTAGGCACTCTAGTGAGCTCTCACAAGGCATCAACCATGCCAATTTCAAAAATTACGGTGCCGAGAAACCCTAATACGGATCGATGGCTAGAAGTTTAGGCGAAAATGAAACTAGTTAACAACTTAACTAAAGTTTAAACGGAAATACAACCTTTGTAGATCCGGTGTTCCACCTCCATAGCTCCGCAACGAAGTCCCCTCGCTGTCCAAATGAATTCCCGGGCTCTAGCGTCGGCTTCATCGGAGAAATGGCGAGCTAGGTCGTCGATGTCCATGCCGAAGATGATCTACGTCGAGGCATCGCTAGATCAAGCTCCACCTTCACCAAGCCATGAAAACTTGTGAAGGAAACACACTCGACTACTTGGCAAGAGGTAGAGGATGAAGAAATAAGAAGTGGGTAGACTTTAGTTTTGGATTTCTCACTAGTTTTCATCACTTGCCATTAAAGCTTTCAAGCTTTTTCTTGAAGTGAAGAAGAAGAAGAAGTTGAAGAATATGATAAGTGTTAATTGAAAAAGGAAAAGAAAATCAAACCTTATCATATTCAAACCATGGTTTAGTGTAGAGAATGAATCATGGTTAAATGGAATGGTTAGGGTTAAGCATGAGACAAAAATGGTGACTTGGTCAAACCTTCATGAATCTTCATGAAAGAAACAAATGAAAGCCACCATTTTCACTTTATGCATTTTATTTTCCAAAAAGAATAAATGAAATAAATAAATGAATAAGTAAAAACAAAACCCTAACCATTACACAACCATGGTTTAATCTTTACACTTAGCCAATTTAGCATGCATCATCAAACATGATACAAACTAGTGCACAAAATCATATCACATATATAATACGCACATCCGAGCGAGAAAATCCATTTAAAGTGAACCGATACTAGTTAATGCAAAGTAATATATCAAATATATAATTATACATTAAATCATTAAATCAACACTTGATTTAACGATCCGGTCATATCGCATATAACCGACTAATATCCAATGTATCGATTTATCGAATCAATCTTCGATTCGATAACTAGGTTATATCGCATACAACCATTCGACACATTGTTCGCGAGAATGAAATACGGTATCACATACACGTATTATTCTCGGTCCCGCACATATCTCATATGCGCTCCTATTTCGTTTCGCTTGAGCCAGGAAACCTCTGTGTAGGACTCTAAAGACTCGTCAATACGCCGGCAGCAGGTGATGATCATATCAAATACCCACAAGCCGCAAGCGGTCTGCTAAACGTAACGGCCACCCGGGTATTGAGCGATCAGAAGATCGACGAGCAAGCCCGCTCATACTCCTGTGAATCCAACCAGTAACACTTACCGTACAGTCCGGTCTGATCGTCTGATATGTCGCATATCTCGCCTAGGGGTGGTAAACGTCAGACCCCAATAGCTCGATAAGTCGTGTTGATATGAGGTCTATAACATTTCGAGAAACTACTGGTAACACTTACCAGTAAATCTCAGCAACCCTGGCCAGGGATTTCCTGTTATAGCCAATCGAACACAGCGCAACATCAACTCCCTATACCGGGAGAGACGAATCCCCTCCTATCGCTCATTGCCTCCATATGACTCGGGACTGTACCCAAAAAACACCATTTTGCACGCCCTCTTGGTCGTGGTAAGATGGAAATCAAAGCACAGTGGGAACCACACAAGACTCTATGACGATCTCGGGTCAACAGACTACTCTGTACCAGTGTCACCAGAGAACTGCCATCTGACGTAAGGTATAATACCATCTGGGAGTTCTCGGTGAGTCCGTCCAGTGTACCCAGTCTCTACTGAGCACCCGTATATCATCTCTGATGTCAAACACCAATGGATATGGGATCATCCATCGCCCATCTGTATGGGTCGAGAAGGTACACGCTAGTCTACTCTGGTATATCGATGCCCCGTCTCGATACACCCACGACTAGGGACTTTGAAGGATGTACTTATGGACTACCATGTCCCCACTAGTATGATCCGCATCATAGTCCATGTAGTCAAGTACACATCCTAAGGGCTTTACCAACATGTAATAGAGAGACAATCTATGTACACGTTAAGGTAAAGAGCAACCAGATAGCATACTATCATGTCGAGCAAGAAAGTCCTCCCTATATATGTCCCAGCATCCACTACAATATACATCCAATGTACAGTAATGGCCTCTAGGGCAAACATATAACTAACAATTCCCCCCCGGCTATTCATCCGCGACAATCCAACAAATTCATATACACAATCCATCAACATTACAGATCACAGATATGTATAACCCCCACTAATCGATGTATAGCGATTAGCAGACGTTCAATACATATATAACATTACAGATACAACCCATTAGCCAAAGTCTACAGAAAATTGACCAAAATACGGATTTGTAACCACCCCAAAAACAAACTTGTTCTCTGGAAATTCTGGGCAGAAACAAACCATCTCAAAAATCACAAAATACCACCAGAAACAAACTGCAGGAGAAACGATCCACGGCCGAGTCAACTCGGCCGCGGAACCGCGGTGAGTCGGTCGGTTCGCTGGATCGTTTTTCTTGCCTGTTCATTAAAAAGCCTGAGCTGATTTTTAAGACATGATTTATTAGTTTTGGAGCAGAAATAAAAATCGGCAGAAACTAGGATTTTCCGGGGTGTTTCGCGGTTTTTTTGTCCGGTCGAAATTCTAGATACTTTGCTAACATGCTAGGGTGTGTTTAGTTAGGCTCTGATACCACTGTAAGTCCACGTTAGCTCTCCCGGTTCTTTCGGTCTTGCGGAAATGATGAAAAACGATTTTTCGGGTCATGGCAACAAGGACTACAAAACTCGGATCTTTGCTAAACTACACACTAGCAACTAACAAGAGCTATTGCTACTCGGTTAGGGGTTATACCTCAACTTGAACTTCTTCTCTTTGACTCTTGATGGTGGTCGGATGGTGCTTTCCTCGTTGCCTTCTCTTGTCGAAGATGGATCCACCTGAGGGTTTCTACCTTAAGCTCCTTTCTCGATCTTGAGAGAACTAAAGTGTCCAGCTTGCTAGACCTTCAACCTTAGGATGAGTAGAGAGTGGCATTGGGTGTTTAATCTCCAAGGAAATGTTTCTCAACTCATGAGAATGATTCTCCTTGAACTAGAGGAAGAGGAAGAGCAAATGGAGGAGAGAGAGTGGTTATGATAGAATGAGAATGGTTTTTACAACCATAACAATATATGTGAATTATCTAATTAATAATATTAATCCAAAATGAAAAAGGTGATGGTTGGTTTGAGAAGACCATTATCATTTCACATTAAATGTTTTTGCAAAGATCAAAGAGCATCTTAGCAAAGAAATGATGATGGTCAAAGTTTCAACCATGGTCAACTAGTCAACCTTGGTCAACTAGTCAACAAACCCAACCATGACACAATTTCATTTAAATAACATTATCAATTGATATTACACATAATCATTAGGTCTAGATTTCGCTTTATCTTATGACTTGATCTTAGCAAACACCTGGTTTAGGAAAAGAGAGTCCCACCTTATCACTTTTAGGAGCGGATCAAATGCTAGTCAAATAGACTTTTTTCTGACGAGAAGAATAGATAGAGGTTGTTGTATCGACTGTAAGGTAGTGCCAGGTGAGAGTGTAACTACCCAACATAGACTTTTAGTTCTAGATTTTCGATTTAGAAGAGAACCTAGGAAGATTAGACGTAAGGTAGAGCCTAAAATTAAATGGTGGCGATTGAAAGAAGGTAATCAAAAGGCTTTTATAGATCGTGTAGTACAAGAAGCGGATTGGCAGTCGGAAGATGATCCAGACAAAACATGGAACAAAATGGCTAGTTGTATCAAGAAAGTAGCTAGAGATCTACTTGGTGAGTCGAGAGGTGGTGCTCCACCATCTAAGGACATATCATGGTGGAATGAAGATGTAAAGGCTGCTATTAAAATTAAAAGGGATTCTTATAAAGATTTGAAGAAAAGTAGAGATGTGGAGAGATTTGAGAAGTACAAAATGGCTAAAAAGGAAGTTAAGAAAGCTGTTCGGGAAGCTAAATCTAAGGTCTACAAGGAGGTGTACGAGAAATTAGACACTAAAGAGGCTGCAAATGATATATACCGGATTGCTCGAATGCGGGAAAGGAAGACCAGAGACTTATGTGCGGTGAAGTGTGTCAAAAATGAAAATCAGAAGGTTTTAGTTCGAGATGAGGATATCAAGGAAAGATGGAGAGATTATTTTGACAAATTGTTCAATGAGAGCTTTACTAAGAATTTGGATGGACTTGTCATTCAATCTCAAGATATAAATCGTGATTTCATGCGTAAAATAAGACTTACTGAGGTTAAAGAAGCTTTGAACAGAATGGGTTTAAGAAAAGCGGTTGGTCCTGACGGGATTCCTATCGAGATTTGGAGATGTTTAGGCGAAATAGGCGTTAAATGGCTGACAGATCTGTTTAATAAGATTTGGCAGACAAAAAAGATGCCAAATGAATGGAGGAAAAGTATCCTTGTACCTATCTACAAGAATAAGGGTGACATTCAAAGTTGCTCAAACTACCGTGGAATAAAACTAATGTGTCACACCATGAAACTTTGGGAGAGGGTGATTGAACACAGGCTAAGGAAGGATATTAAGATAACAGAGAACCAATTTGGGTTCATGCCTGGACGATCGACGACAGAGGCGATTCATTTGCTTCGTCAACTTGTCGAGCGCTTTCGAGAGAGGAGAAGAGATTTGCATATGATATTTATTGATTTAGAAAAAGCGTACGACAAGGTACCTAGAGAGGTATTATGGGAGACAATGATGAAAAAGGGGGTCCCCGTCAAGTATATTGACATAATCAAGGATATGTACGACGGAGTAGTGACAAATGTCAGAACTTGCGGTGGCTTAACAAGTGATTTTCCGATTACTATTGGTTTACATCAAGGATCTGCATTAAGTCCTTTCCTGTTTACCATCGTGATGGATGAGCTTACTAGAACTATCCAAGATGAAGTCCCTTGGTGCATGCTATTCGCTGATGATATTGTTCTAGTAAATGAGACGAAAGCAGGGGTTAATGCCAAATTGGAATTATGGAGACAAACATTGGAATCTCGGGGATTCAGATTGAGCAGGTCTAAGACAGCATATATGCACTGCAAATTTAATAGCCAGAGAAATCAAAACCATATTGGTATAACATTGGAAGGGCAAGAGATATCACCGAGCGACCAGTTTAGATATCTAGGTTCCATCATCCAAAGGAATGGGGAGATCGATAATGATGTTAATCAAAGGATCCAAGCTGGTTGGTTGAAATGGAGGAGTGCAACAGGGATTTTGTGTGATCGTAACTTTCCGTTAAAATTGAAAGGGAAGTTTTATCGGAGCGCTATTCGGCCTGCCTTATTATATGGTACAGAATGCTGGGCTCCTAAGAAGCATCATACACAGAAGATGCACGTAGCGGAGATGCGCATGCTTCGTTGGATGTGCGGTAACACTAGAAAAGACAAGGTACGAAATGAGGATATCCGTGCAAAAGTTGGTGTAGCACCCGTGGAGGAGAAGATGCGGGAAAACCGGCTTAGATGGTTTGGTCATGTGCGACGCAGACCTATGGAAGCACCGGTTCGATGAATAGATACTCTCGATATGGGTAATGGCAAAAGGGCAAAAGGGAGACCGAAGAAAACATGGATGGAGGTGATACGAAATGATATGGTTGCCAAAGGAATCAATGAAAGTATATTGTTCGATAGAAGTGAGTGGAGACAGAGGATTCATGTGTTGGACCCGGCGTGATTCTCATGTTGGTTCATGTAGCCTACCCCTTATGCTTGGGATAAAAGGCTCAGTTGTTGTTGTTGTTGTTGTTGTATTACACATAATCATTAGGGTTTGGTAAACGACAATCGTCAACTGTGCATACACACCCGTACCAAAACCCTAATGAGAATCCTCTTCCTCTGCCTCAGCCAACTGTGCATACACACCCGCATTCGTGTTCCGAGGAGCACGAATACTATGAGATAAAACTAACCCCAAAGCATATACTATGATCTGGCTCAAACCAGAGCCCGCTAGTAAAAACTGTCCGGACACCAAACGTGCACAAGTGCGCGGATGTGAACGAACCCTGTCGCAAAACCATGCGACCTCTACTCTGTTTTGCCCAAAAGCGAATAACCCTCTGTGTGGGACTCTAAAGACTCGACACTACGCTGGCAGTGGGTTTAACCACAGAACGCAAGCGGCACTAGCTGTACGTAACGGTCCCCAGGTAGATGACGATAAGAAGACGGACGAGGTGAAACCCATCTGAACTCCTACTGAGCCTGAATGTGACAATCTCCGTACAGTCCGGTCTGTTCGTCTGAGAACATCGCATGGCGGTCCTAGGGGGGCGGTAAACGTCAGTCCCCTACTAGCGGTACAAGTCATGTCGGAGTGTATCCCAGAACACCTGAGATAACACTGGAAACCTACCAGTCTATCTCGCTTGCCCTGGCCAGGGACTTTGTGTAATGGCTCTTCTAGAGACAGCGCGATATCAACCCCCAATACCGGGTGAGACGAATCCTGTCTAACCGTCACTGCCTCCAAGTGCTTCGGGACTGCACCCAAAAACTACCTGTTTGCACGACTCCTTTGAGCCGTGGTAGGGTAGTAATCAAAGTACAGTGGGAACACACTTGAGACGAAGTGACAGTGTCAAGTCAACGGACTAAGCTGTACTCATGTCACCTGGGAACTGATAACTGACGATAGGTATAGTACCAACCAACAGTTCCCGACGAGTCATGTCCAGTGTACTCGTAACCTAACGAGCACCCGCATACTATCTCAAGTACGGCGTACTGACGGCTGTGGGACAAACCGTCTCCCAAACTGGGATGAGAAGCGTATATGCTAGTCTACTCCGGAGTATCGATGCCCTGTCTCGATAGTCCTACGACTAGGGACCTGCATAAGGATGTGGTTGTGGATTACCCAGTCCCCACGAGTGTGACTGCCATCACAACGCTGGTAATCAAGCAAAGATCCTAAGGGCTCCACTAATGTGTAAAGGCGATATGCTAAAAGAAACACATGCACACATTAAAGCAGAAACAAACCAAGTAGCATACTACTATATTGAGCAAGATTGTCAATACAAGGTGAATGTCCAAAGCTTTCATCAAGTAATATACAAACTAGTATGATACAGTAATGGCCTCTAGGGCATATACACTAACAATAACTTCACTATAGTCGATTACTTTTTGCTTTGCATCACGGTATTCAGTTGGAATATCCTGCACCTCATTCTACGGGGAAAGAGCCGAGATCCTTTCACCGGGAGTGACCTCTTTAGCAAAGGTTTTCGCCACTATATATTTGTAAAAGCTATCCGGTTCCTTCAACAATATCAAGTTCATTACGTTAAAGGTCTTTCGCCAAAAACCATTCGTAGCCCTCCGTCATTTCAGACAGGTAGCACTTAGTATTCATGCTATGTATGTTGGCCTTCGTCAAGGCATTGTGTATGGTGGCTATTTGTTACTTTTCTGTTGCATAGATAGATGCGTTGGTTTGGGACAGTCGTACTACCATTTTGGCCTTCGTCAAGGGTATGTACGGGTGGGTTCAAATTAACCTGGATAATGACGGGTAGAACTTGACATGTGATTTATGATATGTTAGCCTTCGTCAAGGTCATAAGAGCATGGGGTAAAAATCACATCGAGAGTTTCTAAAGAAACTGAAACTTGCCAGGCATGCGCATACCTTCTGGAGTGTGATAACGTTAGTGGATTCCATCACATTATCATGCGATGATAGTTGGATCCCGATTCCCACTGATGAGTTGGTTTACTCCTCGGGTGATCCCGACTCATTCTTCTTTCAGGTTTGGAGGAGAATTCGAGGATACAGTGGGAGGCTTCCTGATTATATAAAGTGATAACCATTCTGTTCTAGGTTAGAGTGCACGCAGAGTGTTTCTTTTCTCTCTTTCTTTGGCAGTGACCATGGCCCGACCCTTGACTATGACTCAGTGACCAAGTTGACCGAACCTTCTTAAAACACTGGCTTTTGGATTGTCAGAGTTGCATACCTCATTGTCACTCGTGCTTTTACCCTTTTTCTCCGGAACATTTCGTATCACTACGAACATCCACTTCCATTTGATAAAACCATCGTATGGTTATATACGAACTCGAAGGAACTTATTCGAGGATGGTTTCCGGTTCTGGAGAAAATGAATAGGACTATTCAGTTGTCTTTTCCTTTTACCTTCTCTCAGGTTGCAAGTGTTCCTTGGATTAGGACAGTACACCTATTACTCTAATTGGATAGTCTTCATCCAAACCATAGGCATGTGCCGAATGGTAGGGAATGAAGAAAACCGATTAGCCTAAATATGGTGTACAGAAGGTAATAAGTAAAGACAAATAAAGAGATTATAAAGATAGCAAAGTAAATTGCGAATGCTATTCACGACCAAACCAACTATTTCATCGCCACTCCTGCTTCACCTTTGTATTTCTCCAGAACACCCCGTATCACTACGAACATCCAATTCCATTGGATAAATCCATCGTATGGTTATATACGAACTCGAAAGAACTTTTTCGAGGATGGATTCTGGTTCAGGAGAAATAAGAATAAAGTTTATTCAGTTGTCTTTAATCTTCACCTTCTCTCAGGTTGCGAGTGTTCCTAGGATTAGGACAGTACACTTATTACGCTTATTGGATAGTTTTCTTCCAAACTATAGGCTGGTGCCGAACGGTAGGGAAGGAAGAAAACCATTTAGCCTAAAGATGGTGTACAGAAGGTAATGACTAAAGACAAATAAAGGGATTTGGAGAGATGACAAAGAAATATACGGTTACAGTCATGAGTCTGATAATGGAAGAGGCATTACTAAGAATACCAGGATACCCCTACGAAACATTTTCATGTTTCAGTTTCACTGTGTATTGTTAATAGAAAATTGATTTCCCAATTAGACACTTGCTCCAGGGTATGTATTTACCAAGTATGATTCTCGCATCTGTATGGTTTTACATATGATAAGTGGGAGTAAGTTATTGGGAATTAGGTGATTGTCCTCATTATATCGGGATTCATTGTAATTGGTGATATTTGATGAATTCGCCTGGGTTGTTTGCCGGACGGCAAATATTTGGTTTTGAATATCCATTGTTATGCACCAATTTCAAATTGATATATCTGTACGTTTATTTTTATAAAGTGAGATATAACTTTTTGAAATTATGTCGATGACATTCACCTATATCAGTTGATGGTTAGGTAAGGAGCATTAAACAACAGTGTAATTCTTCATAACCATAGTACAGTTTTCAACCTACGACGCACAGGGTTTGAGTTATTCAACTCAGGGGACTTATACAGAGTATTGTATGTTGTCCAGTATCCATTAAGACGGAGGGGTTGGTCCTCGTACTATATTCTGTTTACTTGTGACTTCTCTAGTTCTTAGACATGTGTTTCGTAGAAAAACAAGGTCCAAGTTTTGAGAAGTTATAGGTATATGAATAAAGTAGAGAACCAGGTGTCGCAAGTATCAGGATTCTTCAAGGTGATCGAAGATGTAGATACTTGTGTATGGTATTCAGTTGATAGTAATGGTTTTGAGAAACTTGTTTCTCTTTCAGGTTACTCATATCTGGATGGATTCGTAAGTTGAGTAACGTTGATCGTCCTCCTTCCATTTAGTTGACATGCACTGGAGACAGCTGCATGATTTGAATCTGGTTCCAATTAAATCTGTGCATCTGTTTCTATATTAGATATAGAATGGCTTATATCTTAACGATGTTAAGGTATATGGAGTTGTTCGGCTTATACTTAAAACCAGACTCTGGATAACTCAAGGCACGTTTCTGTAAAGGCTGTTTGTGGGTTGACCCGGGCTATGACGAGGGTTAACTTTCTACCATTTGGAAGATCAATAATGATATTGTTCTTGACTCGCCACAGTTTTAATAAAATGGACTTTTCAGAAAACAGTAGTGGGAGTATGGTAGAACTGGAAGTGATTCCAGAACCACAAACGATTACTGAAAATTTGATAAGAACCTAAAGATTCAATCAGGTTTGACATTCCATTAGCCACTCCGCAGATATGGTGGGTAACCTTAGGCATCCGAGAGGTACTTCGGTAGCCTCAAGAATGGTGACAGGGAGGTTCTTGTTTACCCAGACTTTACACTACTGTTGTTCCAGGCTATGAGACCCGGCAGGAGGATGAGTATAGCGTCGTTCTGAACTGGCTTTAGAAGTGCACGTGTATATGACTCTGCCAGAGGGTTGTCGTAATCAGTGGGAGCAGCGGAAGCGTAGTAGACAAGTAGTTTATGTCTATTTATAGACTAAAGCAGATATAGCGAAGATAGATCATCTATTTCTGATGTGACAGTTATAGGTTTGACTTCATCAGAATAAGGGAGGGATCTGTTAAGAAGGTAGTACGGTGTGATGTCCTGGTATTTGGATGACATACACAGAGTAGGAAGTAAAATTCCTATACTACGATCGGTTATACTTTGGTTGTCACACAGTGGTTTCTCCACATAGGATATAGATATAATATCAGATATTCTGGTTACTAGATCTATGGTTTTAGATATAGATTTAGGTAGTTTCCCAATCTGGGTAATTAGACAGCATTCTACAGGTGTTTTAGAATGGACGAATCCTGGCACGGTAGTATACCTGCAGATGAAGGAGTCACCCTCTCTAAAGGTGTCTTACAGACTAAAGGGGAGAGGGATGTGCATGATTGACATAATCACTTGCCTAGGCAATTGAGTCAATCATGAGATGTCAAGTACCACACCAGGTGTTGTTTTTTGCACAAGCTGCAACAAGTTGATATTAATCCAATCGTGGAGAAACATCCGGAAGCAGTTTTAGAACATAAGTGGATGTTCTAGGGATATGATAACGACAGCCTCCTTCGGGAAACAGTTATCATTCCAGGCTTCCAAGGTGACCTGGATGACAGAGTGACTGTCAGAGTTATAGTTTTCCCT
Organism: Agapanthus africanus; assembly: GCA_030015575.1. Lineage (NCBI taxonomy): Eukaryota > Viridiplantae > Streptophyta > Magnoliopsida > Asparagales > Amaryllidaceae > Agapanthus > Agapanthus africanus. The sequence continues at coordinate 362,419,175 of JASDDO010000012.1, forward strand.
CTAACGAGGGGCAGTTGTTTGGACAGGAGGCCCAAGCGGATACTGAGGGAGGCATGGCGCAGGATACTGATTAAGTTCAGTTGACGATGCAGTCTAAAAAGTTTGGATTTGGAGTTCATTTATGAAATAGGTCCCATCAGATATCCAGACATATTCTAAGACAGGTATTGCTCATTTCGGGAGATGGCTTTCTCCGCGAACTTGAGATAAAGAGAGACATAGAAAGAAACATCAGAGCGGATCCACTCACTGAGGCTATTCCTCGAACGCAGTAGTTTCACAACCGGGCTTTGTGAGACTGATTAGTAGAGGAGTTGGGTGTTTGGTATCACACGAGCTGTGAGTACGTGACATCGCAATAAAAATCCTTGAGTGCAAGTAGGAGATTGTTGGATATAGTGCCCTCAAAGTCAATTATTGGATCGCAAGCACGTGATTGCAATGATTGAGAGATGACCTATGCCGGTAGGACAGTCATACTCAAGATGATAGTATGCTATCTGGTTTATCTTTATCATCGTGTACTGCTTTAGGCGACCTTACAAGGTCGCTATTACACGTTGATAAAGCCCTCAGGATTCTTGCTTGACTGCCAGCAGTATGATGGCGATCATATACGTGGGAGCTGGGGTCTATAAGCACATCCTTAAAAGGTTCCTAGTCGTGGGAGTTTTCGAGACAGGGCATCGATACTCCGGAGTAGACTAGTGTATACAGTCGAGACCCCGACGAGGGGTGGTATCCGGTCTCACAAGCCATTGGTGTCAGTTGATTCACCTAAGATGTATACAGGTGCTCATTGGGTTATGAGTACACCGGATAGGACTCACCGGGAACATGCTAGTTGGTATTATACCTGACGTCAGATAGCAGTTCCCTGATGACATATGTACATGTTAGTTCATCGACCTAAGATCGTCATTTGTCTCGTGTGAGTTCCCACTGTGCTTTGATTACTACCCTACCACGGCTCAAAAGAGTCATGCAAACAGGTTTTAGTTGGGTACAGTTCCGAGCCACATGGAGGCAGTGAGCGGATCGGCAGGGGTTTCGTCTCTCCAGGTATTGGGGGTGAGATCGCGCTGTGTCTAGGAGAGCCATTACACGAATTCCTTGGCTAAGGCAGGAGATTTACTGGTAGCTATTCCAGTAGTATCTCAGGGTGTTCTGGGCTATACTCCGACACGACTTGTACCGCTTTTGAGGGTCTGACTTTTACCAACCCCCTAGGCCCGACATGCGATACTCATAGACGAACGGACCGGACTGTACGGATATTGTCACTGACTGGCTCAGTAAGGTGTCAGGATGAGTTCGCTCATCGACCTCCCTTTTGGTCAATACCTGGTAGCCCGTTACGTACAGCTAGTACCACTGACGTGCTAGTGGTTAAATCCACAGCCAAAGTATTGACGAGTCTTTAGAGTCCCCCACAAACAGTTTCTCAAGTTTTGGACGAAACGTTGTAGAGGTCGTATGATATATGGAAGGGTTCGATCATATACGTGCAGTCGTGCACGGATCATCATCGGACGGATCATACTAGTGGGCTTTGGTTTAAGTCGGATCCTAGTATTAGATTTGTTGGATTACTTTAGTCTCATCACATTCGCATTCAGTCAGAATGCGGATGTAGGTATGTATATACAGGTGAGGGGAATCCTTGTGGTCCGTCACGAGTTTACTTTAGATGTTGTCATATCTTTTTGTTGTTGTAAACATTTGGATTAATGTTTACAATTGGTGGAAAATGTGAGTGGATTTCATGATGAGGTGCATTTAATGTGACATGGACATGTTTAGTGACTCATGGTCTCTTTACTTGTGCTAATGTCACATTAGGAATTGTTTATTGTGTTGAATTGATGGATGGAGAGAGAGAGGGCAGCCATATGGCTTGAGGTTAGCTCTTGTATTATGTTTTCTTGCTCTCATTATCATTCAACACAATAACACAAAAAGGGCTCCTCTTCTTCTTCTTCCTCTAGCTCACCATTTCCATAAATGGCTTCATCTTCCACCTCCATCCATACACTCTCATGCGATGAGAATCATTGGATGCTTGAGACGAAGTGATCGCACACATTCTCGACTTCACCTTGGACACGTCGGCTAGCAAACTTCATGTCCGAGTTGCTTCGGATGAAGCAGGAGCCCGTAAAAAGACTCTTTGATGTGGTGCCCTTCCGATGAGGAGACCGGAGATCGGAGTTGCCGCGAGGAGCTTGGGATGGTGGCCAAAGACCGAAGGACACGGATCGATCGGTATAGCCTTTCCAACTCTTCTCTTGTTTGCTAGTTATAGGTTAATGGTTCGATCCGGGTGAAAGTATACGATGGCGCCGGTATCAAGTTTATGAAAAAGTTTTTGTTTCCGCATTTTGGCCTCGGATGGACGACCGGGGCGCTACCGTAGACTTACAATACGCGTATGCGATACCGTATTAGATTCTCGCGATATGTGATATCGGCCGGGTATATGTGATATAGCCGGGTCATCGGATCAAGTGTTGATTCGATGAACTGATACAGATTATATTAGTCGGTTATTTGTGAAATAGCCGGATTATCGGATCAAGTGTTGATTCGATAATTTAATGTATAATTATATATTTGATATATTATATTATATTAACTAATATTAGCTTACTTAAAGATTCTTTTTCTCACTTGGATAATATATGTGATATATGTTTTTTGTATTATTTTATTTTGTTACAATAAATATTGTATATGTGATATATAATATTGTAACAAGTTAGGGTTACAAATGCAACATGCTTTGTGGAGTTTAAATATGGTTAGGGTTTGGATTAGGGTTAAGCTTGGATGAAGCTTTCATGAAGTTTCTTGAAGCTTTGATTTTGACTTTGATATTTTGTGTAGATATTTCTTTAACCCAACCCAAACCCTTTACCCTAGTTAATTCTCTACAAGGGTTATGTCTTCATTCTTAACTCATGGTTGATTTGTAACCACAACAATGATTTCATTATTCATCACAAATAGATTTCTTCTTCTTCTTCCTCTTGAAAAAGCTTTCTAGCTTTTTGTGAAGTGATGATAATGAGTGAGAAAATGAAAACAAATGAGAGCTAAATTCCTACTTCATCATCCTCATCTATTCTAGCCACTTAGATTAGGGCGTTTGCTTTGCTAATACTTGATTAGTGGAGCAAGAGCTTGGGTTTGAGTTTCTTCAAGATAGATCATCTTCGAAAAGGAAGACTTCTAGCAAGCTGTAACACTTCAGAAAAATAAAATATTATTTTAGAGAATTTTTATAATTAAATAATATTATATTGAGTATTTTAATATTTCGGTATAATTAAATACCGATAAATTGGGAATTTTTTTTGAAAATTATGGAAAATTCTAAAAGAGGGTGTTTTATGGAATTATGCCATTTTTAATGTTTTTATGACTAATTATATGCTAATGTAGCGCTAATCGCGATTAAAAATCGCTAATCGCGCTTTAAGCGTATTTGGGCAAAACATGCACCGTATCTTTTTCTACACTTGTTACATATTTTCCCATGGCTTTCTTACATGTTTTTATCATGGTTGATGATTTATTAGAAAGGGGAAAAGAAAAGAAAAGGAAAAGAATTTAGGATATAATATTAGGTATGGTGAAGAGAGAGAAAGAGTGGGTGAGAGTCAACAAGGATTTTGAACCATTCCTCCACCATTTTTTTTCCTCATCTTCTCTCCCCTCCTTCTTCTTGCTGCTGCTGCCTCCCCCTCACTCCCTCCCCTCTTCAAGCCTCTCAAACTCCATGAAAAACACTTCAAAACTGAAACCCCATTTCACAAAAAAGATGCACATGCTCACTAGCAACACATTGGACCAAGAAAGCTTGCATTTTGGCCACTTGGGGCAACTCAAGAATTTTCTTGAGTTGCCAAATAAGGTAATTTCTGAACCATAAGCTAAGTGTTTCCATTACTTATACCCCCAAGTTAGATTTGAATCGATATCGAGTGGTTTTGTGGACTTAGGAAAAACCTAGTTAGGGTTAATGGGAATTGAGAGAGGTGATGGGTAATTAAGCTCAGTAGAGGCCACACAAACCCCCCAGTGTTAGAATTAAGACTCAAACCAGAGACTAGAAATCCTAAAACACGGATTTAGAAACCCCGACATCGGATAAATGTATGATTTGAGAGGGTATTTTGGAATCTGGAGCAACCCAGGGGCACTAGAAATGATTTTGCAATTACTGGGAGTCGTGCAGGCACCTAGAAAGCTACCACAGAGACCCGAGCCCCTAACTCTAACCCCATGCCGCAGATATATTTATTCTAGGCGCAATTTGCGGCCAGAGCAGGGAAATAGGGTCCCAGATTTGTTCCATGGCTCCTTTTGCACTAAAATAGACCCCTCCTATATGCAGTTTTGGCTAATTGTCACCTGAGGAAAATCTGGGAGCATTTTGGTGTGTTTTAGGCTATGTTTTCCGTATTTTGAAAATGCAATTTCTTGACAATTGGATTTGTATTTGGTTGTCGGATGTTTGTACATCGACAACAGGGGTTATTTGATTGTTTTGCACGTATAGCCCATAGGTTCTAACCTATGAGCATACCGTGCGCCATATCGGTTTTCCGGATTCGATTTTAATACGTATTGCGGCTGTTGATTATTGTAGGTACCTTCGCATGGATTCCGAGGCGACGGAGCATGGCGTCATCGATTTCAGCAAGCGAAGACCAGGTGAGTGGATCTATATCCACGGGGAAAGTTGGGTGGATGGTGTATAGCACCCCCGCAAAGTATTGATGGGAAAACTGATTATAGAATATGGTTAGGAAACCTAGATTAGGAAACTAGGGTTATAGTATAGGATAGTTAGTGATACTATATTGGGAACTAAGGATAGTTAGAAATGAGATAATACAACTATTATGTGATAACGGGATTCGAAGACGACGTCTGCCGATATTGCCGTTTAGTGTACCGTAGGACTAGATAGTCGATGGAGATTTTTCATCCGAACCATACCTTTTTCTAAACTGGAGAGTCGTATGTATCTTTTAAAAATATACCTTGAGGGAGGTTACGGATTTTCAAATGATATCTTTTTCTTAAAAACACCGTAACCCCTATTTTCAAAACTACGATTCGCTTCTTTAAAAATCTGATTGTATGGTTCGGGTGTGTATGTTAGATTAGATACCTATAATTACAGTAGAGATAGAATGTTTAGGTAAACTCATCTTGATATGAGTTATAAATGCGATGAAAAGATTATAAGACGGATATGATGACCTGATGGTATGTTGGTATACGGAAGCGAGTCGATCGAGATGATTTATACCCTGTCGGTCCCCCTGATGTGAGATTATTGCGGATGTGACCTGGGGCATAGGTATATAGATGTATATATATATATATAGAATGTTGTAAATCATGGATGATAGGTCGTACGTGATTTCGGGCCGTACCCTCATTTGTCGTATAGGATCCCTCTTAGCTTAATGCCGTCGTACGATGATTTTCCATGCGTGATGAGTTTGACTTGATGATTGATCCTTTCCTTTGACTAGAGGTTGCCGCACGATGGATCATACCGTACGCGATGTGGTTAGGATATATGCCGATTGATAGATTCCCTGACTCGGTCATATTAGATACGTATACCCGTCAGCATTTGCATATAATTTCCTTTATGCTGCATTCATATTATTCCCATCGCATTGCTTATACTTGTGCTAGTACACTTGCACTATTATCGATGATGCGTATGTTACACGCACACAGATTTTCCAGCTCACACACTTCATCATCGATAATTGCCATGTCACTACACAGTAGGATTGCTGCATCATGATATACTGTTATGCTTACATTTCCATCACATGTCGCATACATCATGCTTTATGATTTTACGCATTGAGATATGTTGTTTTCATGAGATTTCTGGATTTGAGAACCATGGCTATTTCAAAGAAAGCATGTACTGTTTTGAAAACCCGATTTCTCTTGATATGATATTTCAGTGCGTCCACCATGCGTTTTCTCGGTTCTGAGACGTGTGCTTGAAACCCGATTCAAGGAGTTGGATGATCCATTTGCGGGTTCATGGTGGACCCGGTATGGTTCCCCGAGGCGAGAAATGCTTTTCGTGGAGCAGACGATGAGTCTGGCTGGGTGGCGAGTACCTACCGGTGATAGTATTTGGGCTCGGTGGATATCCGGAGGATACCGACCGGAGTCGAGAGATGAGATGGGCCGATCCGGACTGACGGAGCCCGATATATGAGGATTTATGTGCCGATGCTGGGCACGGTTTTCATGATGTTTTCGAGTGTCGATGATAGGCACTCAGGTTCCATGATTTTGATGTGTCAGGAGGGACACAGCTGATATATATATATATATATATATATATATATATATATATATATATCGTCATACTTTCATGCACACCCTTTATGATATTTATGTGCATGCAGACATTGATTTTGGGTGGACGAGATCCACATGCATACATATCTTGATTATGGTTGGACGAGATCCATATTCAAGCATTGGTTTTTACTGTTGGATCTTATCCACATGCATATAGGTATTGACTACTTTGTTGGCACATATACAGACCCGGTAACCCTAGGTATCATAGTATTACCTTTATGATATAGTTGACCTAGGAGTCGTTGTTTATTCGATTTCTATCTGTTGATATTTTTCTACTCATGAGTTGGCAACTCACCCCCGTTGTGCCACAGTTCTTGCAGGTTGACCGCTTGGATCAGTAGCGGCTTCGCTCGCTCATAGTTGCATTCGGGTGTTTTGCATTGGTAGGTGGGATATTTATATCATTCTCACTCTTGTATCTATATTTCATATTGTATCTAGTTAACTCCATCAATCAAAAGTTGTAAATTGTATAAGTGATGAGACTTAGTGAGACTTGTAGTTGCGAGATGTCACGACCCAAGTTTGGCCCGTAACCGGCACTTAAACTACGTAACGTCAACAGGCGTACGCAACTCAAGTAAGCCGAAAACCCAGAAATCTAAACCACCCAAAACTGGATCAACGGAGAAAACATAGTTTAAAACATTTTGAAAATCACAAGTAAAATTTCTAACTCTAGTTTTCTTTCTTGAAAATTTCGGCAGCACCTGTTCAGTTGATAAAACTTCACATTTGTTATTACAGTTTTCCTACTATTTCTATATTAAAAAAGGTCTTTATTATAATATATCATACATATGAGGGTTTATCTGTAAAAATACTATTTTCTATGTGTTGATATATTATAATTAGCATTTGGTAGGAAAATGTATGCAAATAATATCATTGACTAAATCCTAGTAGAACAAAATCTACTAAATATTATTTGAGTTGTTGTGCAGAATTTTTCCAAGTTGTGCAGGATTTTTCAAGACTAAAATCAAGGAAATCAAGTTGTTAAAGAAAACTTGCCTAATTAAGAAAGCAAAACTTGGAGACCAAGTCTGCCAGCAACTACGAGAATATTTCCATGTTACAAAGGTTCCAAGGATCGCCAAATGTCACGAAGACAGAGCCCCAAGAAAATGATGAACGGCCAAGATCATATGGCCGCGGATCCGCGGCCATACCCCCCCTTAGGCCGCGGATCCGCGGCATGATAGAAGAGATAGAGGCTGCGCTTTTTGGGGGTGAATCTCTACTGTTATCTTCCTAATTTGGAACCTAATTTTCTGGATTTGGGACTATAAATAAAGACCGAGAGCCTCTTGGAAAAGCCATCAAGCCGACGAGATCACGAAGTCCAAGACGGCTCACGCATCCAGGTTGATCATCAACGGTTCATCTACCTCCTTAGAAGAGATCGAGAAGCAAACTACTATTTGTAATCATTTTCTAAGGAAACAAAGTGTAATGAGTTTTGTTGATTAATAAAGGTGGTTCTTTTTCTTATTCTATTTCTTTATAGTTTCATTATGAATTCTCTCTCCGTCTCTTTTTCTCCCAACATGCGCGAGTAATTCTCTGCTTGTTAGGGTTCGTAGGATTAGGGTAGGTTAATGGATGATGAAAATACTTAAACTCTTTTTACGTCCTATAAAGTTTATAAACTTTATCAAAAGAATCATTAACATCCTAATCAGGCGCACTACCAATTCATTGTTAGTCTCGACCGCGATTAGAGATTAGATTAATGATTGTTTTGGTAAAGGCTAGATATGAACGGAGTTCCGTGTCGAGATAGGGGTTAAGAGTGGGATTCCTTTTCCCTCCAGAAACCCTAATCTACATGCATCACTGTCATTCTAGTTTTAAATCTATTAAAGGATAGAAAGAGTAATTTTTAATTAATCATCCATAACTACTAAATCCTAATGAACCCTACAAGCCCTCTTCTTATATAAACTTACATCCGTAGTTAATCTAGATCTATATTTTGCATCCGTGTTTAACGTAGATCTAGATCCTACAACCATTCTACAATATTCTTTATACCTCCTCTCTTTATCAACACATTTAAAGTAAGAATAAAAGATTCAACGTTTCCCTGAGGACGACCCGTACTCACCTCGGTCTAGCTACGCGCGACACCGTTCTGATTGCGGTTATTCTACAAACACTATTTTTCGAACCAATCAAATGGCGTCGTTGCCGGGGAGACGTGCGTAATTTTTTTATTCTTACTATTTGTGTTGAATTCTTAGACTATTCATATCATTATTAACACGAAACTGCAAATTGCATATTTAACGATTTGTGCGTGAATTTTGCAAGGAGATCTGGAGTCACAGAATTGAGGAAAACAGAAGACAGAGACATTCATCGAGATCCAGAGGAGTACAGGAGGCCAAAGAAAAAATTTCATCACCTGATCCCTCCACCCCCCCCCCCCGGCGGAACCGCGGCAAGAAGGGGCTTTAGGCGGCAGAAACACGGCTTAACTAAGGGATCTAGGGATTAAACTTCTCTGGTATCTTTCTTAACTCCTTCTCTCTCCTCTCAAATCCAATAAAATTTATTTTCTGCAGGATTCTTTGCAAAATAGCGCCGCTCAAAAATCTTTTTGCAAAAGTTTTGTGATTGGTTTTGTTTTGCATATTTTAATACGGACTTTAAGGGGCAAAGACCAAATCAAGATTAGGTGGGGATTTCATCACCCTTCCTAAGCCCCACAAATCACAAACCGAGCATCTGCATCAACCCTACATTAATTTAAAAAATATCTAGACCAGTCTCTAAGGAATGTCGCGCTCATTAAGGACAGAGGAAGGTCGTGGGTAATCTATCGCTTATCCGCATTACTTTTATGGTGCCTAGGCAAGTGTGTCTAAGGCAAGTGGTTCACTTAATTAGGCCCGCTATTTTCGGTGATTCTTATAGCGGATACCTCCCACTTACCTGGCACTTACCTGGCCACAAGAGTAGTAAAGAGGTGGTAGAGAATTGATCCTGCGGCTTGTCCTTTGGAAGTCTAGGAGCGGTCTAGAGACTGGACCTACGTGACCTTAGTTCTAGGGTTGCTTGTGCATTTTAGAGTGATTTGTCTTGAGTCCCACTTTTTCAAAAACAAACCAATTTTAAAATCACACACACGCTGCCACTTGCACTAAACCCGCTTAGTGCATGCTCGGCTGGACACGGGATCCTAATGCCCGTCTGGTCCGTGTTCCTGCTATCGACGCCGAAGTCGGTACTTCTTCATCTTCTTTTCCCCCACCACACACCACGACCGAGATGGACGGTACTCCATCAGATTATAACACCACGCTGCCACCGCCCGTAGGTGGGCAGAATCCACCGCGCATCTCTCTCCAAGAGAGATGTTATCCTATCTGTGGTCCTCTTCCCACTTGACTATCTCTTCCACCAGCTAACGGGGATAATTTCGAAATTAAACCCCACTACATCAATCTGCTGCCCAAATTTCACGGGCTTGAGTCGGAAGACGCGTACGTTTTCATCACCAAATTCGAAAACGTATGCGCAATGATGGGTACTTCACAATTGACTGTGGATGCTATGCCCTTGCGTCTTCTCCCATTCACACTGTGCGACTTGGCAGAAAAATAGCTTTATAATACTGCCGCACACTCTATCACAAATTGGGATGAATTTGTCATAGCATTTCTTAAGAAGTTTTACCCAAACCATAAGACCGCCCGTGTTAGAAGCGAGATCAACCAGTTCATCCAGCTTCCCAATGAACCATTTTGGAAGTGCTTTAAACGTTTCAAGGATCTGCTTTTCCAATGTCCTCATCATGGAATCAATAGATGGGATTTATGCCGAATTATATATGAGGGCATTAATCCAGCGACAAAGCAGATGCTTGAAACAATGTGTCAATGCAATTTCATGTCTAAAGATGATGGTGAAGCATGGAAATATCTGGAAGATCTCGCAGAAAACACTTTGCAGTGGGAAATCGTAAGACCACCTTCAACTAAGGGAAGTATTCACCAGCTCGATGTTTCTATCGCAGTAAAAGCCGAAATGGCAGCGATACAGAAGAAACTCGACGCTATTGAAAACAAGTTCTCATCATTCTCCCTAAATCAGGTCACTCTTCCTAAGACCGTCTGTGGTTGCTGTTCGGATCCTTCACACTTAACGGAAGAATGTCCTATGAATGCATCGTTTCAAGCTAATGCTGCTTTTCAGCAGCGACCTAGAAACGACCCCTATTCTTCCACGTACAATCAAGGATGGAGGAATCATCCTAACTTTGCTTGGAACCAAAACCAACAAAGCAATTATCAAATACCTCCTCCATAGCAACCACAACCACAGAATCAGCTCCCCTTTCAGTCTCAGAATTTTCAAAATCCGACCAACACTTCTACACCACAAGTGGCCGGTACTGATAACTCTTCACTCGCACAAACTTTGGATATGTTCATGAAACATTCCATGCAATTGTCGGCTGAGATGAAGTCTTCTATTGATACCATACAGAAAGACTCCGCCTCCCATGGCGAGAGTATTAAATCAATAGAAAACCAACTTGCACAGTTGAACGCCGCAATGAGTGCAAGAGAGAAAGGGAAACTCCCATCTCAACCCATACCTAATCCTGGCCACTCACAAAGTTATAATGTGAGTGCCGTTACTACGTTGAGATCGGGAAAGGTGCTGAATAACCGAGTGGGTGAGCAATGTGATGATGTTAGTGACACCAATGATACCCCAGCTTCTTCTTCTTCCCCTAATTCGTCTAGTCTCCCACCTTCATCCGAGCCTATTCTCCGTTTTCCCCAAGGCTCGAACCCTTCGCCCATTTCCTCGAATCTACCTAAAACGATTCCCACTCCAATTCTGGGATCCGCTCCATCCCCACAATCATCTCCAATGTTGGACCAAACCCTTATTGATAAAGCACCTTATCCAAACAGGTTAAGGGGAAACATACCAAGTCCACAAATGGAGAAGATTGTGGAAATTTTTAAGCAAGTTAACATAAACATTCCTCTCCTAGATTCTATTCAACAAGTTCCGTCATATGCGAAAACCCTAAAGGACTTGTGCACTAGGAAGAGAAAAGTTCAAGTACCTAAAAAAGGTTTTCCTTGCGAGTAATGTGAGCACTGCTTTTACACAACAACTACCGAAGAAACGAAAGGACCCCGGAAGTCCTACAATTTCTATTTCTATTGGGGGTAAAAATATCAATCGTTCTCTACTCGATCTAGGTTCTAGTGTTAACTTGCTTCCGTATTCTGTTTATGAGCAATTAGGGATCGGAGAGTTAAAACCTGCGCATTGCACTCTTCAGATGGCCGATCGATCTATCACCCAACCAAGGGGTGAGCTAGAGGATGTGTTAATCAAATTCGGGGAATTCATATTCCCTGTGGACTTTATCGTTATTGATACACAACCTATGGCGAACCCACGTAATCAAATCCCGGTGATACTCGGTCGACCCTTTTTGGCCACTTCCAACGCAGTAATCAATTGTAGAAACGGCTCTATGACCCTATCCTTTGGGAAAAAAAAGTCAATTGAGCTTAATATTTACAAGTTGGGAAGTGAACCCTCCGAACCCTATGCTCATGTGTGTTCTGTCGAATTAATGGATGTCGACAGCAGCGAACTTGATCAACATCATAATTCTGACTCTTTTCATATGTCCTTGTTTGACACGGACTCTTCCACCGAGTTGTCCGGGTCAACATCTAACGCTGATGAGGAACTTTTTATAGAGTCTGACGATCACCCAATTTTTTCTGATGACATTATTCTTCGGGGTATCGACGAAAGATTTGAGGAAATTTTCGCTGATGAACTCGCATTTTTAAAAGATACGGGTGTTGAGATGAATCAACTCCAGGATGAAGAAATTGAACCTCCACCCCTTCTTCTGGACAATCACGATAATGCGAGTAATCCATCATCACTATCATTGTGTCGTCTCTCCAAATTGAGACGTAATCTTTTTCCATTACACCTCTTATCACCTCCCCACTTCTTCACGTCGAAAGGTGACATATTCTTCCACCAACCTTGGTGCTTCATCGATAAAATTTTTGAATGGTTGATGTTGACTTTCGGTCTTTGCAAAGCTTGGCATTGACCAATAACTTTGACCCCCTTATGTGATTTTAAAAGATTAACATTGTTTAACTCAAGTTTGGGGGGGGTATATTTTGGCTCTTGAAAGAAAATGATTTTTACAAAAATTGTGAGCCAAAAATAAGTTTGGGGGAGGATTTCACTTTCATTATTTCTTGTCCCCTTTTTCCCTCAAAGTCTACAGGTTTTTGAGCTTAACGGATGACATCAGTGAGAACACGGCTGTAAACAGGTTTGGGGAAGGTTTGTGCTTATTTACGCATCAATTTTCATCATACTTTGCATAAGCACAATATTTTTCAAAAAATTTTAAAAAAAAAATTCTTTTATAACAAAAGAGTAGAAAGTGAAAAATTACATCCAAAAGATAGGAATAGTTTAAGAAAACCAAGAAAATTAGAAGTTTTCTTAAACGAACTGGTAATAAGTAGTTATGAGCTGTTGCCCCAAGGGTTAGTAAGATAAAGGAAGTCACTAATCTGAGGATAAAAATAAGTCTGAAAAATAGTTTCTATTCTGAAAGCCAAACATTTGAATGTTGATACCCTACTATATGCACTTACACACGTCTTGAAACTCGGGATAGTAGAGGATACCTTAAAATGCTTTTGTCTAAAAGCCAAAGTATGAAGGAAATGAAAGAAATGAAGAAAATATAAAAATGGTGAAATGAAAAATGAACACTGGTTTTGTTATCGTCAAGGCAGCAATAAAAAAATATAGCGAGGGTGCTTCATCACCTAGTACCTTAGACCAACTGGTCTGGGAGTCACTGCTAAGCCTTATGTGGTGCAAGACGAGGAAAATATTATCACTTAATCAGCAAGCACATGAGTAATCGGTCGGTTAGTACCTCAAGAATTATTAACGGTCGCATGAAAATGTGTGAGCAAATCTAAATATTCATCAAGTTAAAAAGTACTGAGGTAGATGGACAAAAGTATGATAGCTTGAATTGAATTCTCCGAGTGTAGGGATGTCCATTTCACACACGTAGGGGTATATGATCGATGTTTGGATGAAAGGTAGGAATGAAGAATAAAGACGATATTTTATTGAGGGATGATGTGATTTCTAACATTTTTTCATGACTATTAAGATAGGGCTCATGACAACTGAAAAGCTAGTGTAGTTGGAAACTCTTATTTTCAAAGTCTTTCTTTTATAGTTCTTATGTTTATATGTAAATTTCACCGTCTCTCTTTTATTATAGGATTTTGTGGGTGTAATCCGCTGAAAACCCTCAGGAGACAGCACTCCTCCTACTAGGGACACCTAGAGGTTTAACGGCATGTTGCACGTGCTCAGTGCAATCGTGTTTGCCTACGAAAGTGTGCTTAGTTTTCTCCCTTCTTTTCCTTCTCTTGAATAAACTAGTTTGCTCGGGACGATCAAAGATAAGTTTGGGGGTATTTGTTCAGTTGATAAAACTACACATTTTTTATTACAGTTTTCCTACTAATTCTATATTAAAAAAGGTCTTTATTATAATATATCATACATATGAGGGTTTATCTGTAAAAATACTATTTTCCATGTATTGATATATTATAATTAGCATTTGGTAGGAAAATGTATGCAAATAATATCATTGACCAAATCCTAGTAGAACAAAGTCTACTAAATATTATTTGAGTTGTTGTGCAGAATTTTTCCAAGTTGTGCAGGATTTTTCAGGACTAAAATCAAGGAAATCAAGTTGTTAAAGAAAACTTGCCTAATTAAGAAAGCAAAACTTGGAGACCAAGTCTGGCAGCAACCACGAGAATATTTCCATGTTACAAAGGTTCCAAGGATCGCCAAATGTCACGAAGACAGAGCCCCAAGAAAATGATGAACGGCCGAGATCATATGGCCGCGGATCCGCGGCCATACCCCCCTTGGGCCGCGGATCCACGGCATGATAGAAGAGATAGAGGCTGCGCTTTTTGGGGGTGAATCTCTACTGTTATCTTCCTAATTTGGAAGCTAATTTTCTGGCTTTGGGACTATAAATAAAGACCGAGAGCCTCTTGGAAAAACCATCAAGCCGACGAGATCACGAAGTCCAAGACGGCTCACGCATCCAGGCCGATCATCAACGGTTCATCTACCTCCTTAGAAGAGATCGAGAAGCAAACTAGTATTTGTAATCATTTTCTAAGGAAACAAAGTGTAATGAGTTTTGTTGATTAATAAAGGTGGTTCTTTTTCTTATTCTATTTCTTTGTAGTTTCATTATGAATTCTCTCTCCGTCTCTTTTTCTCCCAACATGCGCGAGTAATTCTCCGCTTGTTAGGGTTCATAGGATTAGGGTAGGTTAATGGATGATGAAAATACTTAAACTCTTTTTACGTCCTATAAAGTTTATAAACTTTATCAAAAGAATCATTAACATCCTAATCGGGCGCACTACCAATTCATTGTTAGTCTCGACCGCGATTAGAGATTAGATTAATGATTGTTTTGGTAAAGGCTAGATATGAACGGAGTTCCGTGTCGAGATAGGGGTTAAGAGTGGGATTCCTTTTCCCTCCAGAAACCCTAATCTACATGCATCACTGTCATTCTAGTTTTAAAGCTGTTAAAGGATAGAAAGAGTAATTTTTAATTAATCATCCATAACTACTAAATCCTAATGAACCCTACAAGTCCTCTTCTTATATAAACTTACATCCGTAGTTAATCTAGATCTATATTTTGCATCCGTGTTTAACGTAGATCTAGATCCTACAACCATTCTACAATATTCGTTATCCCTCCTCTCTTTATCAACACATTTAAAGTAAGAATAAAAGATTCAACGTTTTCCTGAGGACGACCCGTACTCACCTCGGTCTAGCTACGCGCGACACCGTTCAGATTGCGGTTATTCTACAAACACTATTTTTCGAACCAATCAGCACCTCCTTTGTAAAAACTAGCCCCGAAAACGAGTACAACACTGATAATAAATAAAGCATCCCAAATGGGAGCAAAAATCACGCCCAACGGCGGAGACAATCACCACAACAAGTATACGATGCCGAAGCGAAGAAATATCAAAGAAACGACTATAATAAGAAGTAAACTTTTCAATACACCGGCTCCCACGAGCATGGTACCTAAAGTCACCAATAATACAACACTGAATCCTCACAAGTCGTCTCTAAGTCATATACAACAGTGGTAGATGGAGAATACTAGATCCAACAAAAAGATATACAATGTATAGGCAGATAACCGCAACCCACCTAAAAGCAAAGGCCTCACTGCCTAACGTAGCGGTATCCGCAAAAGTAGTGATGATAAGATGCCCTGCCGCGACTACTCTGAGGGAAAGTCCTGCAAATCACTGTGGCACAACGGGGGTGAGTTGCCAACTCGTGAATAGTAAATAACATCATACTGTAATCGCAGGTATGCACGAACAACGATCTATCTATCATATGTAATCCGATAGCATAAGTATGATAAGTGAATATGCAACAATCATGTAAAGGTACATCATCAGGGTACTACAACTACATGAAACAATGCATATCAACAAAATCCTGAGTGTGTGGGATGATACAATAAAATCTCATGCAAAATCATCAGCATGGAAAAACACCAGTGTCCCTCACTGACACATCAAATCCCAAATCCTCAGGCACCGCATCCACAGATCGGCCCTCACATCCTGTAAGTTTCATGGAACCTGAGTGTCTAACACCGACACCCGAAACATCATGAAAACATATACCTGTAAGTATATATATATAAGGATATCAACTTCGTATGTCCACCGACAATACGTAAAAATCATGAAAACCTTAGTGTCAAACACCGACACTCGAAACATCATGAAACCGGTGTCTAACATCGACACGTAAATCCTCATAACTCGGGCGCTGTCACCACGACTGGACCTGACGATATGTCATACCTCACTCCAGTCGGTATCCCCACGATAACCGCCGAGTCCAAATACAATCACCGGTAGGTAGTGGTCCCACCGCCAGGCTTATCGTCTACACCACGAAATCACCACTCGCCCCGGGGTACCATACCGGGTCCACCATGTACCCGCAGACGGTGCCTCCCGCTCCTCGAATCGGGTATCACAAGACAAATCTCAGAACCGAGAAATCACATGGTGGACGCACTGAAATATCATATCAAGAGAAACCGGGTTTTCAAACAATACATAGTTTCTTGAAAATACCCCCACGGTTCTCAAATCCATAAATCATATGAAATCCATATCTCAATGCGTAAAATCCATATAAAACTGATATATGCAACATTAAATATCAACACGAGCATATAAAGGGAAAACCGCTTTTTAAATGAATCCAGCTTTTAAAATATATCTTGCGGTTCCCAAAATCCTCTGAAAAACAAGTGCAGCGTCATATGAAGTGTACATGTAAGTGTAGCAAGGTTTAAGTATCTACATGTAAGCAAGTGGGTATGATGCATTTCATAAGCACAATGATCAACAACTCAATATCACATATGAAAACCATACCTCTGAGGGTCTATACAACTATAGCAAGCATATGCGGTATACATGTCAGTATGTGTGCATGGTGTACATGTAGCTGTAATAGACTATGTGGGTGTACATGTCAATATGTATGCATGATGTACAAGTAACTAAAATCGAGTATATGGTGTACATGTCAATATGTATGCATGATGTACAAGTAACTATAGTAAGATATACGTAAACTGGAATAAGGGTCACTACCTCAACTATTCCTGCCCAATGCAATATCACGTATGTATGTGCCCACAATATTTCATATGCACAAGGGAATAAGAGTTACTACTCTAATCATTCCAATCCACTACCATATCACGTATGTAGGTGTCAACAATATATCATATGCATAATGGAATAAGGGCTACTACCTCAACTATCCCTATCCACTACCGTATCACGTATGTAGGTGGTTTGTGCGTGTCATGGAAATTACTGACGATGTGGGTGTAGCATAATATTTAGTGCTCGTGCAACATGAACCGTCAGTAATGTGTTATATCTAAAGGTAAGAGTCAGGTAAAACAGATAATGCTATGCAATGACATTCATATGAAAATAACTAATATGCAAATACTATGCAGCTAACATATCATATTCGCCCCGACGCATAACGCCATACGGGCGATTTCCCCGTAGATGTTAAATCTACTCACCAAAGGTCTCCAGCTATGAAAATCCGACCACCTGCTTCCCCTTGTTCGCAGCGTCCGAAGTCCCCGCTTGCGACGCTTTATTTTCACAAACACAAGAAATAATGCGAACAACTCAGAATCGATCAATATAACGTAAAACTACGTATTCAAAATTCACCAACACACTAAACTAACTCGCGAGTGCGCGTCTAGTGGCTAACGCGCGTTGTGATACCTCAAAACCTAACTGAGTACAGCAGCAACACAAGCTCACGACTTGTGTCGCAAAACGTATCACGCGGACACAAAACACTAGATTATAGGTAATCGATCCCAGATTTTGCATACTGAATTTACTAAAAAAGTAAACAGTACCAAACACACCTAACCAACAGCAGAAAACTACCCACAGAAGACCAACCCCAACCCTCACCTACCTAGCCGGCATTGCCGGATTTTGCCCTATGGTCACCGGCCCCGGCCGGTGAGGTGGTCCCCGTCTCTCAGGTGGTGTCTCAGGTTCACTAGTACATCTCTAAAATTTTGTTTGGTCGAACACTAAAAACTCCAGGTCACAGCAGGTATAGAAGCTCTAAAAGACTTTAAAAACCCGATATCGCACTAATCGATATAAAAAGCGTTCTAAACCATAAACAACGAACAAGCATAAAAACCATAATTTATCAGAGTAGGGGTTATACCTAACAATCTTGTTCACAAGATTCAAGCCTTCCCTAGCTCCAAGTGATCCAAGAAGCAAGAACAAGGATTTTGTGCAAAATTTGTGATATAATTGGAATATTTGGAGATTTTTGAGTTAGGATTGATAAAATAAGAAAAAGAAAAGATCAAGGGCAGTAGGGAAAGAGATAATCTCAGCCAAGGGAGTGAGGTGGGTGTTTGGTGAGGGTTTCCTAGCAATTACCATCATTTAAAGCCATTTATTGCATTCACACACACATAATTACTCATGCATGCATCTAAACTCATTCTCTTTTCTTTTCTTTATCTTTAATCCAATATCACAACAAATATCTAGATATGTGAGAAGGGTTTTGGATTAACTCAACTTAATTTAAAGAAAAGATTGCTTAAAGAGAAATTTCCCAAAAATATGAATACCGCACTAAAATATATTAAAATTGGGAAAAATTCAAATTGAACCAAAACGTCCCATATACCCCCAAAGCTTGCGCACTAGCTTTATTTTAGCCAAAATAGGTGCTGGCAAGTCTATATGATCGTTTGATCACAGTCGGGTCAAAACGGAAAATACCGACAATTTAACCCTAAAACGGACAAATTCGCATAACGATTTCTAAAACGTTACACGAGATTTGAGCGATGAGTTTTATATTCACTTTTGAGGTTATATCTTGCTCATTTCTTTATCTTTTTGTGGTGAACTCCTCTGTTGGGCGTCATTTACTTATTTATATTGCCTTGCGTGGTTGTGATCCGCTGTTTGGCTAAGAGCTAGCTCCCGCTTGGGAATGCCATTATCATTATTATGTATTGTGGTTTTGGATCAAAAAATACAAAGGAGGTGCTGCCAAAATTTTAAAAGACGAAACATGTTTTCAAATTAGCAAATTTCACTTGCATCATTCATGTTCCTTTTCTTTGCATTAAGAAAACTTGATTTCATATACCTTTATTTCAAAAACACACCTCCTTTATTTTCTTAAAAGGTTTAGATTTCTGGGTTTTAGCTTACTCGAATTCCGTTACGCCTTTAGACGTTGCGTGATTCGAGTGCTGGTCACGAGCTAATATTTCGGGTCGTGACAAAGTTGGTATCAGAGCGCTAGGTTTAACCTTGTTCGAGTCTATGTTTGACTATGCGGAGTCTAGGGTGGGAGTGTATTTCGGAACCTAGGCTTGACCTTACGGAACTTAGACTTGGACGGGGGGGTATTAGACCCGAACTTTCGTTTCATAGGCTGACCCTGATTGATGGAGTAGGTAGCTTGAGTAGAGTGACGTTACGTACGTATGTTCCGCGGCATATTTACGATACGATACTCCACTTAAGAAACCTTAGGATGTACATATTTTTAAGACCAGTGATTCTCTTCGTATCCATGGTTATAAATTCATTCGAGATCCTCGATTCTATTTGTTTCCATGATCATACTCCCATTGATGATGTTCCATCTTATGATCATGTATCCATTCTGGATCTGTCGTTTCCTCTCATGCCGTTGATCTGCTTTCTTCGATACTCGATTGAGATTCCTGTCACCATAGTTTGAGCTATTGCTAGTGTTGCGGTCAGGGCAAGCTCGTCTGGTACGAGGGCTGACCATTGTGTTTTCTGGTGACATGGGAACGTCTCGATATAGTGTTGTGTTGTGGCCTCTTGTGCAGGCGAATGCTTGGTTTTACACCGGATGATCGGGCCATTGTTAGAGCTGCCAGTTGCGAGAGGACTGTTGATGTACAGTGCACCTCAGAGATTTTGATGTCGCCTACCGTGCAGACAGGTGACCCAGCTGTCGCTGAGATGATGGGATGTCGCTTCCAGAGCTTACGAGCTAAGATCGCCGGAGCTTGCAGGCAGAAAGGCGACAGATGATAGCTAGTTTACCCTGATTTGAGTGATGAAGGTGATTCCTCAGATTGATGCGCCGACGCAGGCCCAGTTGGGTTGAAGATTTCCAGAGTGGAGAGTCTTACTCAGACCTAGAGAAGACCGATCCAGATATGACCGCCGATGTATCGCCTTTCCTGGAGGATTGAGGCATGGATTAGCATGCGAGCGAAAAATATTCACATGTTGTATAGGCGAAGCAAAAAGGTTTGAACGAGTGTCAGAAACCCATTTTTCCAAGTTTAAAGTGTTCGGAGGAACATGCAGGTAATTCTGTGGACCCTCTAGAAGAATGAAACCCTAACTCGGCATGATGACCATGGAACCGCTTTGAACCTTAGGGTTTGTGGAAGTTTAGCGGTACCATCAGTAAGGCTTGGGTTTGCCCTTCTACGGCTGGTCCAGAGGTGTTGTGGTATGTACCAGATATTTTTAGACTGTGCTCAGGTGCTGAGCCTTCGGGAAATTTTGGGACCTTGATGACTCGATCGAAAAGTTTGACATCGTCTGGATATCATGTGATAAGAGACCAGTGAGCTGACCAGCTTTGGATAGAGGACCTCGCCCAGAGGCGTTGTGAGTTGATCGAGAACGAACGAGTATTGATTATTCCTCTGATGGTTGGGACAAGTTCCCGAGGACGTGTTCGGACAGATATCTTCTACAGAGTGATGAAGCTACAGAGTACGCGATTTCGAGTCCGTGCGAGAGACTTCGGATTGACCGTGGCCGAGAACAGTTGCAGTGCGCAGATAGCGTGGCGTAATGTCATAGTGAGAGATGATAAAGACGAGTGGAACCAGAAGTTCGTGCGAGACGCTGACGAGCTGTTATTACTCCCCGTCGAGATTAGAGACCTGATATGCTTATAGAGGCGTTGGGATACGGCCAGTTTCCGAGGAAATGTGTGCGGAACACGCAGATGTACAGAAAACGAGAAAAGATTATGTGAGAGTACCAGCCTCCGTACAGTTCGGCATAGGCGAGATCGGAAGAGACCTTGAGCAGGATTCCTTCCAGGACACTGCTGCAATGAGATTTGAACCCAGGATCAGATGTGTCGCGTGTATTCAGAGGACCAGAGCCTGACGCTAGTAACGTGCTGCTTTATAAGTGGTCGTGACAAATGACCGGGAGATGACCAGAGAAGTGCTAGAGCGGAATTATTCCCGTTAGCACACCTGACAGGGCCGATGAGCCGATGGATTGCGAGATTGGTAATCCGAGGAGAAGATGAGTACCTGTAAGTCCATGCTACCCTTCCCCGGTGCTTACGGGGTTGCGGAAGTGGTGAAAAACGATTTTCAAGAGGGAGGTAACATTGACTCATAATATGGATGTTTGCTAAACAACTAACTAACAACCTAACTTGAGTTTACCTACTCGGTTAGGGGGTTATACCTTTCTTGAACTCCTTCGTCTTCAACTCCTCCCGGTGTACGGATCGGCCTCACCTCGTCGTCTCCTTGCGCCGAAGATGGATCCACCCGAAAGCTTCTACCTTTGGCTTCTTCTTCGATCTTTGAAGAAACTAGAACACTTGGCTTGCTAGGCCTTGTGAACTAGAATGAGTAGAGGATTGTTTTGGTGTCTTTTTATCTCTAAGGCAATGAGTCTCAACACATGAGAATGGTTTGCCTTGAGCTAGAGAGAGCAAGAGGAAGAAGGAGAGATTGAGAATGAGAGAGCTCAAGAGAGAGAAAGCAAATGAAAGAATGGGCCACTCTTTTCTCATCCAACCTCTCATAATCCAAAAGCCGTCATAACAAAAATAGTAATCAAGTATTGTGTGATGGTTTAAGTCAAAATGGCTATATCATTTCATGCACTCATTTTGCATAAATAAACAAGCAAGCAAAAGTCTTTGCCATGGAATGATAGCCATTGTCATGATGATGGTCAACTAGTCCAACCTAGTCAACCGGTCAACAAAGTCAACAAGTCAACAAAGTCAACCCCTCAACAACCATGTCACTATAATACTTAATTAATATTAATGTTAATCATATATCTTATTCTCATTAGGGTTTAGCCAAAAGTCAATAGTCAACAGTCAACAGTCAACAACCCCAATGAGAATCCTCTGCCTCTGTCTCTCTGTCAACTGTGCATACACACCCGCATCCGCGTTCCGAGGAACACGAATACAAACGAGATAAAACCAATCCCAAAACGTACACTAGGATCTGGCTTAAACCAAAGCCCGCTAGTGTTAACTGTCTGGACACTGTACGTGCACAAGTGCATGGATGTGACCGAACCCTGTCGCAAAACCATGCGACCTCTACTCTTTAGCCTAAAGGCGAATAGCTTTCTGTGTGGGACTCTAAAGACTCGACACTACGCTGGCAGTGGGTTTAACCACAGACCGCAAGCGGCACTAGCTGTGCGTAACGGTCCCCAGGTAGATGCCGACAAGAAGACGGACGAGGTGAAACCTATCTGAACTCCTACTGAGTCTGAATGTGACAATCTCTGTAAAGTCCGGTCTGTTCGTCGGATACATCGCATGGCGGGCCTAGGGGGCGGTAAACGTCAGTCCCCTAATAGCGGTACAAGTCGTGTTGGAGTGAAGCCCAGAACACCCTGAGATAACACTGGAAACCTACCAGTATATCTCGCTTACCCTGGCCAGGGACTACTCGTATAATGGCTCTCCTAGACACAGCGCGATGTCAACCCCCAATACCGGGAGAGACGAATCCTGTCTAACCGTCACTGCCTCCAAGTGCTTCGGGACTGCACCCAACTACTACCTGTTTGCACGACTCCTTTGAGCCGTGGTAGGGTAGTAATCTAAGTACAGTGGGAACACACTCGAGGCGAAGTGACAGTGTCAAGTCAGCGGACTAAGCTGTACTCATGTCACCTGGGAACTGATAACTGACGATAGGTATAGTACCAACCAACAGTTCCCGATGAGTCCTGTCCAGTGTACTCGTAACCCAACAAGCACCCGCATACTATCTCCAGTACGACGTACTGATGGCTGTGGGACAGACCATCTCCCACACTGGGATGAGAAGCGCATACGCTAGTCTACTCCGGAGTATCGATGCCCTGTCTCGATAGTCCTGCGACTAGGGACCTGCATAAGGATGTGCTTATAGATTACCCAGCCCCCACTAGTGTGACTGCCATCACAACGCTGGTAATCAAGCAAAGATCCTAAGGGCTCCACTAATGTGTATAGGTGATATACTAAAATAAACACATGTACACATTGAAGTAGAAACAAACCAAGTAGCATACTACTATATTGAGCAAGATTTTCTATACAAGGTGAATATCCCAAGCTTCTATTAAGTAATATACAAACTAGTATGATACAGTAATGGCCTCTAGAGCATATACACTAACAATCTCCCACTTGCACTAAGGCCATGTACTGGCGTATCGAAGACCTATCATCTCGATCAGCCGCTCGAACTGAGTCTGGGGTAAGGCCTTTGTGAATGGATCAGCAGTGTTATCTTCCGTAGAAACTCTCCGAACCTCGATCTCCTGGCGACCCACGATCTCCCTGATCAGGTGATACCGCCTCAAGATGTGTCTGGACTTCTGATGGGATCTGGGTTCCTTTGCTAAAGCTATAGCCCCGTTGTTGTCCCAATACAGAGGTATTGGATCAACAATTGATGGAACCACCTGAAGTTCAGTTAAGAACTTCCTTATCCAGACAGCTTCTTTTGCGGCATCTGCAGCAGCGATATATTCCGCTTCCATCGTCGAGTCAGCAACGGTTTCCTGTTTGGAACTCTTCCAACACACCGCCACTCCATTGAGGGTAAAGACATAACCCGACATGGACTTGGAATGAAGCTGGAGTGAGCAAAGGCCTCGATCTGGAGGTCTTTTCCGCCATACACCAAGAACATCTCCTTAGTCCTTCTCAGGTAATTGAGAATGTTCTTTACTGCTATCCAGTGTTTCTCCCCAGGGTTTGACTGATACCGGCTTACCACACTCAGTGCATAAGCTGCATCTGGTCTGGTACATAACATCGCATACATTATAGAGCCTACCGCAGAAGCGTAGGGTATAATAGACATGCGATCCCTTTCCAAATCAGTTTTGGGAGACATATCTTTGGAAAGGGTGATCCCGTGACAAGCCGGTAGATTACCGCGCTTGGAATCTTCCATACTGAATCTTTTCAGTATGGTGTCGATGTACCTGGACTGTGAAAGTCCCAGTATCCTCTTGGATCTGTCACGATAGATCCGGATCCCCAGAATGTATGAGGCATCACCCAGGTCTTTCATGGAGAACCTGTGTGACAAGAACCCCTTGACAGATTGTAGCATAGGAATGTCATTTCCTATTAAGAGAATGTCATCCACGTATAAAACGAGGAAAACTACATTTCTCGCTACAAATCTACTATAGATGCATGGTTCATCTGGATTTTTGATAAAGCCAAATTCCTTGACCGTCTCATCAAAACAGATGTTCCAACTCCGCGATGTCTGCTTTAGTCCGTAGATGGACTTAAGCAACTTGCACACCTTTCCGCTGCTCCCACTCTGAATGAAACCCTCTGGCCGGTCCATATAAACACACTCCTCTAAATTTCCATTTAGAAAAGCGGTCTTAACGTCCATCTGCCAAATCTCATAATCGTGGAAGGCAGCAAGGGCAAGAAGGATCCGAATGGATTTAAGCATAGCTACTGGAGAAAAGGTCTCGTCATAGTCCAAACCAGGTCTTTGACGAAAAACCTTTGCAACCAGTCTAGCTTTATAGGTCTCAACCTATCCATCTACACCAATGTTCCTTTTGAAGATCCACTTGCATCCTACGGGTTTTACCCCATCTGGAGCAACGTCCAACATCCATACTTTGTTGGTCTACATGGACTCCATTTCGGTCCGCATTGCATCCAGCCATTTTACCGAGTCAACGCTCTGAATGGCCTGCTGGAAGCTAGTCGGCTCATCATAATCAATGATGCAATCCTCTCTATCCCCATCTATGAGAAAACCGTAGTATCTCTCGGGCGGATGAGACTGCTTACTACTCCTACGGAGTGGCGCAGGAATGTCATGATCTTTCGAACCCTCTGGTTCTACTAAGCTTTCGGTAATAGCTCATGGTTCTGGAATTTCTTCCAGTTCTATTACGCTCCCACTTATCTGATTTTCCAAAAACTCAGTTTCCAAGAAGTGGGCATGACGAGAAACATAAATCTTTTGTTCCTCTTCGCAATAGAAGAAATATCCCTTGGAGTTCTTTGGATATCCCACAAACTTGCACTGTACTGAGCGTGCCTCGAGCTTGTCTGCATGCTGCTTTTAGACAAAAGCTGGACATCCCCATGTCTTAATGTGATTAAGATAGGGTCTCTTCCCACACCACATCTCATATGGTGTAGTAGGCACAGTCTTAGTTGGAACTCGGTTCAAAAGGTATGCAGCTGATTCTAGTGCATATCCCCAGAATGATCGCGGTAACTCGGCGTTACTCATCATGGACCGTACCATATCCAATAGGGTTCGGTTCCGTCTCTCCGATACACCGTTATATTGCGGAGTGTATGGAGGAGTAAGCTGAGAGAGAATTCCATTCTCTTTTAAATAGTCTAGGAACTCGGCACTCAAGTATTCACCACCTCGATCCGATCTTAGTGTCTTGATACTTTTGCCGGTTTGTTTTTCTACTTCATTCTTATATTCCTGGAATTTTCCAAAGGCTTCGGACTTATGTTTCATTAAGAAGACAAACCGTACCTTGAAAAGTCATCCATAAAAGTAATGAAGTAAGAATAACCGCTTCGCGCATGTGTAGAAATTGGACCGCACACGTCGCTGTGTACGAGTCCTAAGAGCTCGCTCGCTCTTACTCCGTGTCCAGTGAACGGAGTCTTTGTCATCTTTCCTTTGAGACAGGATTGACAAGTGGCATACGATTGATATTCGAATGGATTTAAATATCCTTCTGTATGTAACTTCGTCAACCTTCTCTCATTGATGTGACCCAGTCTACAATGCCATAAGAAAGTCTGATTTATTTCCGGAGACTTTCTTTTGTGTGTATTCTGGACATTGAAAATCTGTGGTTGGTTTAGTACGTATATACCATTGCTTAATGTACCTGACCCAATCAGAACTTGATTAAGGTGAATGTTTACAACATTACTTACAAACTCAAATTCATAACCTTCTTTAGAAATCAATGATACAGAAATGATATTACAAGTTGCGTTGGGTACAAAAAAGCAATTACGTAAAACCAAAACATGTCCATCTGACATTCCCAGGTGATAGTCCCCCACGGCCTTAGCATCCATGCTAGCTCCGTTTGCAACTTTGAGGGTCATGTCATCTGCCTTCAAAACCCTACGGTTTCTCAATGCCTGCAAAGAATTACAGATATGAGATCCTGATCCGGTATCCAATACCTAGGAAGTAGAGTTTATTGATAGACAGTTTTCAATAACATACACACCTGAAGCTGAAGCCGCAACTTGCTTTAGTTCCTGTGTTCTGGCTTTCCAAGCCCTGCAATCTTTCTTCCAGTGACCACTCTTATGACAGAAAAAGCACTCTTCCTTCCCTATAAGCTTCCCCGCTATCTTTGTTGCTTTTGCTTTTCCTTCGTATCCACTTTACTAACACCGCCCCTTGGTTTGGCGGAGGCTTTCTTCTTCTTTCCCTTGGCTTTCGCCTTGGACCTAGAAGATGAAGATCCTCCTACAAACAAAGTGGATGTTTTCCTACCTTTCTTTAGGGTGCCCTCTGCACTCCTCAGCATGTTAAGGAGCTCTGAAAGTTCAACTTCTTTTTCTTGTAAGTTGAAGTTCAGGATAAACTGGGCGTAAGTGGAATGAAGGGACTGGAGAATCAAGTCCGTATAGAGCTCGTTCTCTAACGTGGTCCCAAGTTCCGCGAGCTCCTTAATGAAGCCAATCATTTTAAGCACGTGTTCCGCTACCGATGATCCGATGGCCAACCTTGCCGAAAATAGCTTCTTCGACACTTCGTATCTTGCGATACGAGATTGCTCTCCATACAGTTCTTTTGTATGGAGAAATATGGATTCAAGGTCCATATTCTCGTGCCTCCTCTGATGTTCGTTGTCCATAGAGGCAAGCACGAGGCACCTGGCCTTCGCGCAATCGATCTCCCAAGTCTTACGGATTTCCTTATCCGCGACGCTGGAGGTGGGACCTGGGACAGGGGGAGCTTTGGTGGTAAGGAGATACCCAACTTGTCATAAGTGATTGCCATTTTGACATTCCTGACCCAATCTTTGTAGTTTGGCCCTGTCAGTATGTTTTTATCTAGTAATAACTTAAGTCCGGTCATGATGTTTGGTCGCTGCAATTAGGAGAGAGAGAAGAAACACTTTAGCATGATGCTCTTGCAAGTTTAGAGTGGTTTTTAATTTGTCTAAACAGGATGGCTCCCACTGTCTCTCGAATCCCTCCTCAAACCAAAAAGGAAGAATTAGTCAGGATCAATCTCACCGTACAATTCTTGCTTAACCGTTCGGCCAGGCTGGTGTCGGTACTTCGAGGGAGGTTTTCCAACGCTTTCGCGAAGTTCCTTAATTTAAGAACCTCTTTTCCCTGGGGGCGTAGTCCCGCTAACACCTTTCTAGACACCTACTTGGTTTATAGCATTGATCGTTAAGTGAGAAATTTCCCGAGGAGTAGCATATACTCACAGTACGATCGGGATCCAATATCATTGCGTGACAAAACTGAAGGAATCCTACCAGAATCATCACACTCCAAATGGTATGCAGCGCTAGCAAGTTTCAGTTCCTTTGAAACCCCCGATGTGGATTTTTGCCCCATGCTCTTATGACTTTGACTTTGGCCAACAAATCATAAGTCACATGTCAAGTTCTACCCGTCATTCTCCAGGTTAATTTGAGCCCACCCGCACATACCCTTGACTTTGGCCAACAAGGTAGAACGACTGCCCCAAACCAACACATCTATTTATGCTGCACATGAATACCCAATAGCTACCAATCACTATGCCTTGACTTTGGCCAACAAACATAGCTTCAATACTATTGACCATCCATGTGAAACGACGGAAGGCTACGAATGGTTTTGGCGAAACCGTGAACGTAGTGAACTTGATATAATCGATGGAACGAGATAGCTTTTAAAAGGAGTGGCTTAAACTCCGCGTTTAAAAGTTATTTTGAAAAGAAACCGAGTGGTTTTGAAAGTGTTCCAACGACTTTTACTTGGTTTATTTTTCTTGCATTAGTTCTTTTAATGCGTCCCATCATTTAATCCTACCATTGCAGAAAACAACCAAAATATGACGTACGCTCATGCCATTCGTATTCGCTAAGGGGCCCCGTCATTACCCGTTAGGTTACTTAACTAACGACAGAGCGGGAGCTGGGCTAGCGCGGCTGCAAAACATAAGCAACGCCTAAATAATATCATATATAGATATATTGCAATGATAGCCATTTCAGATCACAGATGAACACATTGGATATACTAGGAATCCGCAATTTGTATGAGCCTGTAACGAAAAGCGGATTACACGGTCGCGATGAATAGCCAATACCCCACCTGATTGAAAGATTTAGCGTGCTTGCGCTTTCTAAAAGATAGATCAAAAATATTTGTTAACCGCAATCAAGAACGGCGTCACATTGCAGCTAGCCGGTGAGTACGGGTCGGTCCACAGGGATTTTGTGAATCTCCTATTCGCTCAAGCGAGTTAATTCCGAAGGGTGTTCGGTTGATTATTAAATCTAAAAATCTAATTAACCTAGGGCAATTATCTAGATCTACTCTTGCTAGGGCTAGGTTTAGGGATGGTTTGGAAATGTAATTAAATCTCACCGCTTTCAATACCCGAATGAAGATCTGTGAGGAGTTATGGTAATTATCAATAAAGTGGATTAGATCCGTTCGGAAAGGTGTTCCTTCCTCTAGGTTCTTGTCATTCCTTTAGAGATCCTTACCCTAACCTCCATGGAAAACATCACACCCGGGCCTTTATACTACGGTATCACCGCTACCTCGAGGGATAGAGTGCCGTAGGGAGCAGTATGTGCATGTATGCATGGAGTCCTATTGTAAATATTTGGTGGGTAAGAAAGGGATGAGAGATCTCATCTCTCAAAATCCTTCCCAAAGCTAAACCCTAAACAAGTTTCTAGGGAATGAAATTAAATCTACCTAGGGCAAGGAATTGAAAACTACACTAGGGAAAGAAATTAAATTACTTACAGATGCATCCCTCCAATCATCCATGCAGGGTTGTCAGATCTGAATTTCTGAATGGAGAAGAAACACTGATGCTCTCCAAAAAGGATTTCTGAATTTTTATTAAAAGGAGGCATAAGAAATTACAATGAGTAGAGTTTCTATTTATAGAGAATAGGAAACCCTAGGTTACAATTGATTTGCATGTCTACATTTACTAAAACATCCTTAGGAAGACCTAGTCAAAGTAGGCTTCAAGCTTTGGTAAAATTTTATGTCTCTGTCTCTTTAAAAGAAAGTATTGGGCCTTGGATCTTTGGGCTTCCTTATTATTTGGTTCTTTATTAAAATAGCTTCTATGTTTCTTCCAGATCTCCAGTGAATAATTGCGGTGGACTTTTAACCGTTCGCTTTGTAATCTTGGACCTTGCATTGCCTTGTACTTTGTGAATTTTATCTTTGATGTCAGCTTGATCAAGAGTCTTCTGTTTGTTGGTCAAAGTCCACTTTTGCATCGTCTTTTCATCGTTTTCACTGTTTTCGCTTCAAGAACCTGTAACCTGTAATATGTAGCAGACATGCGTCAAAAGCACCTGTTTATTTATAAAAAGATTAAGAATGGAGAATATAATAATACAATATTATGGTGTGAACAAATACCCCCAAACTTATCTTTTGCTCATTCTCGAGCAAACTTATTTTTTATTCTTGATAAAAACCTAACCGCACTTTCGTAGGGAAACGCGATTGCACTGAGCTCGTGCAACAAGCCGTTAAACCTCTAGGTGTCCTTAGTAGGAGGAGTGTTGTCTCCTGAGGGTTTTCAGCGGATACTACCCACAAAATCCTATCAATTTGGCTTTTTCGACTTTTGTTTTCCAATTAGGTTTTCTAACAAGGAATTCTATTATCTTCGACTCGTAAATTATCCACCCATATTCTTCACACTTCCTCATCATCTAACTTAAGATTATATATATCCTGTAGACTACTTAGCTTTCGGCATCTCTTATGTTTTCCTTCTAGGGTTCCATCTCCATTTAGGAATTTTTATCAACTCTACTAAAGATACAAGTTCTATTCTTCATTCCTTTCTCTCATCTAAACTCCAATCACATATCCCCACGTGTGTGTAAAAATCACCCCTACACTTGGAAATTCAAATCAAGCAATCGTACTCTCGTCCATTGTCCAAAGCACTTATTAATTGTTGAATTTTTAATTGAATTTTGCTTACACATCCTTCATGCGACTGTTAATACTTCTTGAGGTACCAACAACCGATTACAAGATATGTTTGCACTTTAAAGCGTAATTCCTAGTCTTGCAACACCCAAGGCTTTTAGCAGTGACTCCCAAACCAATTGGTCTAAGGCACTAGGTGATGAAGCACCCTCGCTAAATATTTTTCTATTTTTACAGCCTTAAGTAATCACAAAAACCAGTGTTCATTTTTTTCTTTTCTTTATTCACTCTTTTTTTCTTTTATTTTCTTCGTACTAAGGACTTTAGACAAGAGCATTTCAAGGTCTCCTCTACTATTCCAAGTTTCAAGGTGCGTGATTGTGCAGATTGTAGGGTATACATTTTCAGAATCTAGACTTAAACTAGGAACTATTTTTCAAACTTATACTCTAATAAGAACATCAATACTTTTCCTTTGTTTCGACTTAGCCCAAGAAGTGAACCTAAAATTTGCCTATTTCTAAATAAACTACAAAGACATATACTTTCTACCGTTAAACTTTAAGGATTGTTATTTTTAGGGTTTTTAATTTACTACGTCAAAGATCTAGATGTTCCTAACTAGTTAACCTATTTATCAAACTCAAGTCAATTAGGCCAAAATTGAATACATTAATTTTTATAATTTTTGAAATTTTTCAATTTTCATGGGTTTTCAAATAAGTATGCAAATGCAAAAATATGTACAAATGAATGCGAAGGAAAAAGACGTACCAAGTATACCCCCAAACTTAAACTTGACAGTGTCCTCACTGTCATGCTACACCAAGAGGGTCAAAATGCCGGCACTCCCCTGTTTATTTATTTATAATTTTTTTTTCATTTTTTAATGTTTTGAAAATTTTTTTATTTTTTTATAGAAAAATAAAACAAAAAAATATATATACATATATACAAAGGTTCCTCCCAAACTTAAGCTTGGCCTTACACAAGCCAAAGGTTAACACCAACCATTCAAAAATCTTATCGTGGTAATGGTCAAGTTGGTGGAAGAATGGGGTGTAGAAGAAAGAAATGAGAAACACGCGAGACCGTGTGGAAAGAAGATTTTTTTATTTATTTTTTTTTTGCACCAGATCGCGCGGTTGACTTGTTGACTCGGTCCTCTAAATTTTTTTCTGTTCCTCTGTTGTTGTAATCTTCTGTTGATAGGATCGTTTATTTGTTGTTTCGCTTTCTGTAGATTTCCAGATCCGAATTTGTGCGTAGATCCTGCAAAATTCACACAAAGATACCCTTTCCAAAAATAACAGATGATATATTTTTATATTATTTTTGGATTTTCTAAAGATTTTTATGATTTTTTTAATTTAGATTAACCCGAAATTGCAAAAAGGAAAATTCTACGCCATCCCCGGCAACGGCGCCATTTGATTGAATGATTTAGCGTGCTTATGCTTTCTAAAAGATATATCAAAAATATTTGTTAACTGCAATCAAGAACGGCGTCGCATTGCAACTAGCCGGTGAGTACGGGTCGGTCCACAGGGATTTTGTGAATCTCCTATTCGCTCAAGCGAGTTAATTCCGAAGGGTGTTCGGTTGATTATTAAATCTAAAAATCTAATTAACCTAGGGCAATTATCTAGATCTACTCTTGCTAGGGCTAGGTTTAGGGATGGTTTGGAAATGTAATTAAATCTCACCGCTTTCAATACCCGAATGAAGATCTGTGAGGAGTTATGGTAATTATCAATAAAGTGGATTAAATCTGTTCGGGAAGGTGTTCCTTCCTCTAGGTTCTTGTCCTTCCTTTAGAGATCCTTACCCTAACCTCCATGGAAAACATCACACCCGGGCCTTTATACTACGGTATCACCGCTACCTCGAGAGATAGAGTGCCGTAGGGAGAGGTATGTGCATGTATGCATGGAGTCCTATTGTAAATATTTGGTAGGTAAGAAAGGGATGAGAGATCTCATCTCTCAAAATTCTTCCCAAAGCTAAACCCTAAATAAGTTTCTAGGGCATGAAATTAAATCTACCTAGGGCAAGGAATTGAAAACTACACTAGGGCAAGAAATTAAATTACTTACAGATGCATCCCTCCAATCATCCATGCAGGGTTTTCAGATCTGAATTTCTGAATGGAGAAGAAACACTGATGCTCTCCAAAAAGGATTTCTGAATTTTTATTAAAAGGAGGCATAAAAAATTACAATGAGTAGAGTTTCTATTTATAGAGAATAGGAAACCCTAGGCTACAATTGATTTGCATGTCTACATATACCAAAACATCCTTAGGAAGACCTAGTCAAAGTAGACTTCAAGCTTTGGTAAAATTTTATGTCTCTGTCTCTTTAAAAGAAAATATTGGGCCTTGGATCTTTGGGCTTCCTTATTATTTGGTTCTTTATTAAAATAGCTTCTATGTTTCTTCCAGATCTCCAATGAATAATTGCGGTGGACTTTTAACCGTTCGCTTTGTAATCTTGGACCTTGCATTGCCTTGTACTTTGTGAATTTTATCTTTGATGTCGGCTCGATCAAGAGTCTTCTGTTTGTTGGTCAAAGTCCACTTTTGCATCGTCTTTTCATCGTTCTCACTGTTTTCGCTTCAAGAACCTGTAACCTGTAATATGTAGCAGACATGCGTCAAAAGCACCTGTTTATTTATAAAAAGAATAAGAATGGAGAATATAATAATACAATATTATGGTGTGAACACCACCCTAGACCCCTACGGGTGCGGCAAACTACCCGCCAAATATCCGAAGTGGAGCAACCTCCCTCAACGACGTGAGTAGGCCACTCGGCACTTCGAGATACCCGGTAGTTTGTGCACCCCATCTTGGGTCTATCCTAGGAGAAAAAACAGTAAAAAGAAATTATACAATGACGGCTACAACCCCGACCCGGTTGTGCGGCCAAAAATAATATTACATCAATTTACATATTACATGAATTGAAAGATAAAAGAAAACTCTCATCTCACAACCCCCGGCTATTCATCCGCGACAATACAATGAATTCATATACACATACCATCAACATTACAGATCACAGATATGTATAACCCCCACTAATCGACGTATAACGATTAGCGGACGTTCAATACATATAACACGTCACAAATATTTTCCCGTCATCTTAAGTCTTTAGAAGTTCGATAAAAATACGGATTTTCAAGCCCCAAAAACTAATTTTTCTTTCTGGAAATCTGGGCAGAAAAGACATATTGTAAAAATCCCAAAATACCCCCAGAATTACACTGCAAGAAATTTGAGCTACGACCGATTCAACTCGGCCGCGGATCCGCGGCAGGAGCGTGCTCCCGCCGCGGTTCCGCGGCGCTTTGAACGGTTCTCTGGACCAAATTTCTTGAGTGTCTTTTAAAAAGACTGAGTCGATTTTTGGAGTACGATTTATCATTTTTTGAACAGAATACAGAATCGACAGAAACTTGATTTTCCGGGTTCGTTTCGCTACTTTTTCTTCGATCGAACTTCTACTTACTTTGCTAACATGTTAGATAGTGTTTAACTAGGCTCTGATACCACTGTAAGTCCATGCTACCCTTCCCCGGTGCTTACGGGGTTGCGGAAGTGGTGAAAAATGATTTTCAAGAGGGTGGTAACATAGACTCATAATACGGATCTTTGCTAAACAACTAACTAACAACCTAACTTGAGTTTACCTACTCGGTTAAGGGGCTATACCTTTCTTGAACTCCTTCGTCTTCAACTCCTCCCGGTGTACGGATCGGCCTCACCTCGTCGTCTCCTTGCGCCGAAGATGGATCCACCCGAAAGCTTCTACCTTTGGCTTCTTCTTCGATCTTTGAAGAAACTAGAACACTTGGCTTGCTAGGCCTTGTGAACTAGAATGAGTAGAGGATTGTTTTGGTGTCTTTTTATCTCTATGGCAATGAGTCTCAACACATGAGAATGGATTGCCTTGAGCTAGAGAAAGCAAGAGGAAGAGGGAGAGCTTGAGAATGAGAGAGCTCAAGAGAGAGAAAGCAAATGAAAGAATGAGCCACTCTTTTCTCATCCAACCTCTCATAATCCAAAAGCCATCATAACAAAAATAGTAATCAAGTATTGTGTGATGGTTTAAGTCAAAATGGCTATATCATTTCATGCACTCATTTTGCATAAATAAACAAGCAAGCAAAAGTCTTTGCCATGGAATGATAGCCATTGTCATGATGATGGTCAACTAGTCCAACCTAGTCAACCGGTCAACAAAGTCAACAAGTCAACAAAGTCAACCCCTCAACAACCATGTCATTATAATACTTAATTAATATTAATGTTAATCATATATCTTATTCTCATTAGGGTTTAGCCAAAAGTCAATAGTCAACAGTCAACAGTCAACAACCCCAATGAGAATCCTCTGCCCCTGTCTCTCTGTCAACTGTGCATACACACCCGCATCCGCGTTCCGAGGAACACGAATACAAACGAGATAAAACCAATCCCAAAACGTACACTAGGATCTGGCTTAAACCAAAGCCCGCTAGTGTTAACTGTCCGGACACTGTACGTGCACAAGTGCACGGATGTGAACGAACCCTGTCGCAAAACCATGCGACCTGTCACAAAACCATGCGACCTCTACTCTTTTGCCTAAAGGCGAATAGCT
Organism: Agapanthus africanus; assembly: GCA_030015575.1. Classification (NCBI taxonomy): domain Eukaryota; kingdom Viridiplantae; phylum Streptophyta; class Magnoliopsida; order Asparagales; family Amaryllidaceae; genus Agapanthus; species Agapanthus africanus. The sequence continues at coordinate 362,454,449 of JASDDO010000012.1, forward strand.
TTCTGTGTGGGACTCTAAATACTCGACACTACGCTGGCAGTGGGTTTAACCACAGACCGCAAGCGGCACTAGCTGTGCGTAACGGTCCCCAGGTAGATGCCGACAAGAAGACGGACGAGGTGAAACCCATCTGAACTCCTACTGAGTCTGAATGTGATAATCTCTGTAAAGTCCGGTCTGTTCGTCTGATACATCGCATAGCGGGCCTAGGGGGCGGTAAACGTCAGTCCCCTAATAGCGGTACAAGTCGTGTCGGAGTGAAGCCCAGAGCATCCTGAGATAACACTGGAAACCTACCAGTATATCTCGCTTGCCCAAGCCAGGGACTACTTGTGTAATGGCTCTCCTGGACACAGCGCGATGTCAACCCCTAATACCAGGAGAGACGAATCCTGTCTAACCGTCATTGCCTCCAAGTGCTTCAGGACTGCACCCAACTACTACCTGTTTGCACGACTCCTTTGAGCCGTGGTAGGGTAGTAATCTAAGTACTGTGGGAACACACTCGAGGCGAAGTGACAGTGTCAAGTCAGCGGCTAAGCTGTACTCATGTCACCTAGGAACTGATAACTGACGATAGGTATAGTACCAACCAACAGTTCCCGACGAGTCCTGTCCAGTGTACTCGTAACCTAACGAGCACCCGCATACTATCTCCAGTACGACGTACTGATGGCTGTGTGACAGACCATCTCCCACACTGGGATGAGAAGCGCATACGCTAGTCTACTCCGGAGTATCGATGCCCTGTCTCGATAGTCCTGCGACTAGGGACCTGCATAAGGATGTGCTTATAGATTACCCAGCCCCCACTAGTGTGACTGCCATCACAACGCTGGTAATCAAGAAAAGATCCTAAGGCTCCACTAATGTGTATAGGTGATATACTAAAATAAACACATGTACACTTTGAAGTAGAAACAAACCAAGTAGCATACTACTATATTGAGCAAGATTGTCTATACAAGGTGAATATCCCAAGCTTCCATTAAGTAATATACAAACTAGTATGATACAATAATGGCCTCTGGGGCATATACACTAACAGTACCCAGAGACATAGGGGGCCAGACCGTGAACAGGAGGGGAGCGGATGTTCTTGCCTTGTCAGTTTTGGGCGCACCGATATTTTTCCGACATTGTAGGAGGTGTACCTCGATGTCATTTTATTGCGATTTGCGTTTGTGATCCGAGTGTCATGCTTATATCGCTTGGATTTGAGTTTTGATGACGAGTTTCCCGATATTGACTTCGTGCACCATGGCTGCACTTACTGAGTGTTTATGTTTTACGCATAGTTATCGCACCTGATATATATTTTATACACCGCTGTGTTGATTTGCGATTGCGCATGCTTATTGCGTTTGATGTCGATTTTATACCTGCGTAGCATGTGTTTATGATGTCATGATTCCATACGGATGATTTGATTTTTGCACTCGGTATAGCTTATATGTGCTTGCAGTGCATTGATATGTGTTTTGTGCACGCAGTTGCATACGATTTTGATTTATACACCTTGGTATACTCAGTGTTGCTTTTGATGCGTTCGAGTTATTGATTGTATTTCTTGCATTTGATGCACCCGATGTTATTTCGTGCACAATAGGTGCACCAGATATTGTTGTCATGCACACTGTTGCAGTGGACAGATGCTTTCGTGCACACCCGTTGCACGTAGTTTTGGGTTTTTGTGCATATTGTGGCACCTGTATTTGGATTTGATTTCCATGCGCACCAGATGCATGTGATTTTGGATACGCCTTTTAGGCTGATTTTTGCTTTTGAGCACTTTGTTTTCATATTGAGCACTATATTGTGTATTAGCCAACAGGACTGATCTGAGGACAGTACATGAGTACTTTGCATGCATTAATATACTACCAAAAGGGTTTTCAAAAGGAGCTATAGTCTCACTATTTCCTACGTGTCCATGAGCGACACGAACGTTTATAAGGAAAACCTTTTGGGATATTTTGGAAACGACGGAACGTGTATTTAAGAAAACATATATGGACATATATTATTATTTTAAAATGAGCGTCCGTCAGTTATGCCGTGAGTTACGCATTTCCGTGGCGATTTAGAAAAGATTTTGCATGTATTTCATTCAGATTTTGGAGTTTTCAAAGATGCGTACTATACACGTATTATAGTATTTGACTAGTGTATATTGGATTTTAGTAGTGGATTTCGAAATCTGTATCTCCATTGTAACTCCGAGGATATGCGTGCAAAATGAGATGATTTGCGTAACTCTTGACGGAGTTCGATTTTGAGCTTTGTACTCGTTTTCACGCACACTTGGCGCGTTGTGCTATTTCAGCGTTTTCCATGATTTCGGAACCCCGACGACTTGGATTTTTTACTGAAATGTTTTAGTATTGAGGGGTTTAAATTTAAATTCGGGGACCGAATTTCTTTAAACGGGGAAGATTGTAACACTTCAGAAAAAAAAAATATTATTTTTAGGAATTTTTATAATTAAATAATATTATATTGAATATTTTAATATTTCGGTATAATTAAATACCGATAAATTGGGAAAATTTTTGGAAAATTATGGAAAATTCTGAAAGAGGGTGTTTTATGGAATTATGTCATTTTTAATATTTTTATGATTAATTATATGCTAATGTAGCACTAATCGCGATTAAAAATCGCTAATCGCACTTTAAGCGTATTTGGGCAAAACATGCACCGTATCTTTTTCTACACTTGTTATATATTTTCCCATGGCTTTCCTACAAGTTTTTGTCATGGTTGATGATTTATTAGAATGGGGAAAAGAAAAGAAAAGGAAAAGGATTTACGATATAATATTAGGTATGGTGAAGAGAGAGAAAGAGTTGGTGAGAGTCAACAAGGATTTTGAACCATTCCTCCACCATTTTTTTCCTCATCTTCTCTCCCCTCCTTCTTCTTGCTGCTGTTGCCTCCCCCTCACTCCCTCCCCTCTTCAAGCCTCTCAAACTCTATGAAAAACACTTCAAAATTCAAACCCCATTTCACAAAAAAAGATGCACAAGCTCACTAGCAACACATTGGACTAAGAAAGCTTGCATTTTGGTCACTTGGGGCAACTCAAGAATTTTCTTGAGTTGCCAAATAAGGTAATTTCTGAACCATAAGCTTAGTGTTTCCATTACTTATACCCCCAAGTTAGATTTGAATCGATATCGAGTGGTTTTGTGGACTTAGGAAAAACCTAGTTAGGGTTAATGGGAATTGAGAGAGGTGATGGGTAATTAAGCTCAGTAGAGGCCACACAAACCCCTTAGTGTTGGAATTAAGACTCAAACCAGAGACTAGAAACCCCAAAACACGGATTTAGAAACCCCGACATCGGATAAATGTATGATTTTAAAGGGTATTTTGGAATCTGGAGCAACCCGGGGGCACTAGAAATGATTTTGCAATTACTGGGAGTCTTGCAGGCACCTAGGAAGCTACCACAGAGACCCGAGCCCCTAACTCCAACCCCAGGCCGCAGATATATTCATTCTGGCCGCAATTTACGGCCAGAGCAGGGAAATAGGGTCCCAGATTAGTTCCATGGCTCCCTTTGCACTAAAATAGACCCCTCCTATATGCAGTTTTGGCTAATTGTCACCTGGGGAAAATCTGGGAGCATTTTGTTGTGTTTTAGGCTATGTTTTCCGTATTTTGAAAATGCAATTTCTTGACAATTGGATTTGTATTTGGTTGTTGGATGTTTGTACATCGACAACAGGGGTTGTTTGATTGTTTTACACGTATAGGTCATAGGTTCTAACCTATGAGCATACCTTGCGCCATATCGGTTTTTCGGATTTGATTTTAATACGTATTGCGACTATTGATTATTGTAGATACCTTCGCATAGATTCCGACGCGACGGAGCGTGGCGTCATCGATTTCAGTGAGCGAAGACCGGGTGAGTGGATCTATATCCACGGGGGAAGTCGGGTGAATGGCGTATAGCACCCCCGTAAAGTATTGATGGGAAAACTGATTATAGAATATGGTTAGGAAACCTAGATTAGGAAACTAGGGTTATAGTAAAGGATAGTTAGTGATACTATATTGGGAACTAAGGATAGTTAGAAATGAGATAATACGGCTATTATGTGATAATGGGATTCGAGGACGACGTCTGCCGATATTGTCGTTTAGTGTACCGTAGGACTAGATAGTCGATGGAGATGCGTCATACGAACCATACCTTTTTCTAAACCGGAGAGTCACATGTATCTTTTAAAAATATACCTTGAGGGAGGTTACGGATTTTCAAATAATGTCTTTTACTTAAAAACTCCGTAACCCCTATTTTCAAAACTACGATTCGCTTCTTTAAAAATCTGATTGTATGGTTTGGGTGTGTATGTTAGATTTGATACCTATACTTACAGTAGAGATATAATGTTTAGGTAAACTCAGCTTGATATGAGTTATAAATGGGATGAAAAGATTATAAGACGGATGTGATGACCTGATGGTATGTTGGTATACGGATGCGAGTCGATCGAGATGATTTATACCCTGTCGGCCCCCTGATGTGAGATTATTGCGGATGTGACCTGGGACATAGGTATATAGATGTATATATATATATAGAATGTTGTGAATCATGGATGATAGGTCGTACGTGATTTCGGGTCGTACCCTCATTTGTCGTATAAGATCCCTATTAGCTTAATGCCGCCGTATGATGATTTTCCGTGCGTGATGAGTTTAACTTGATGATTGATCCTTACCTTTGACTAGAGGTTGTCGTACCATGGATCATACCGTACGCGATGTGGTTAGGCTGGATGCCGATTGATAGATTCCCTGACTCGGTCATATTAGATACGTATACCCGTCAGCATTTTCATATGATATCCTTTATGCTGCATTCATATTATTCCCATCACATTGCTTATACTTATGCTAGTACACTTGCACTATTATCGATGATGCGTATGTTACACGCACACAGATTTGCCGGCTCACACACTTCATCATCGATAATTGCCATGTCACTACACAGTAGGATTGCTGCATCATGAAATACTGTTATGCTTACATTTCCATCACATGTTGCATACATCATGCTTTATGATTTTATGCATTGAGATATGATGTTTTCATGAGATTTCTGGATTTGAGAACCGTGGCTATTTCAAAGAAAGCATGTACTGTTTTAAAAACCCGGTTTCTCTTGATATGATATTTCAGTGCGTCCACCATGCGTTTTCTCGGTTCTGAGACGTGTGCTTGAAACCCGATTCGAGGAGTTGGATGATCCGTTTGCAGGTTCATGGTGAACCCGGTATGGTTCCCCGGGGCGAGAAATGTTTTTCGTGAAGCAGACGATGAGCCTGGCAGGGTGGAGAGTACCTACCGGTGATAGTATTTGGGCTCGGTGGATATCCGGAGGATACCGACCGGAGTCGAGAAATGAGATGGGCCGATCCGGACTGACAGAGCCCGATATATGAGGATTTATGTGCCAATGCTGGGCACGGTTTTCATGATGTTTTTGAGTGTCGATGATAGGCACTCAGGTTCCATGATTTTGATGTGTCGGGAGGGACACCGCTGATATATATATATATCCTCATACTTTCATGCACACCCTTTATGATATTTATGTGCATGCAGACATTGATTTTGGGTGGATGAGATCCACATGCATACATATCTTGATTATGGTTGGACGAGATCCATATTCATGCATTGGTTTTTACTGTTGGATGTTATCCACATGCATATAGGTATTGACTACCTTGTTGGCACATTTACAGACCCGGTCATCCTAGGTATCATAGTATTACCTTTATGATATAGTTGACCTAGGAGTCGTTGTTTATTCGATTTCTATCTGTTGATATTTTTCTACTCACGAGTTGGCAACTCACCCCCGTTGTGCCACAGTTCTTGCAGGTTGACCGCTTGGATCAGTAGCGGCTTCGCTGGCACACAGTTGCATTCAGGTGTTTTGCATTGGTAGGTAAGATATTTATATCATTCACACTCTTGTATCTATATTTCATATTGTATCTAGTTAACTCCATCAATCAAATGTTGTAAATTGTATAAGTGAGGAGACTTAGTGAGACTTGTAGTTGCGAGATTTGAGCGATGGGTTTTATATTCACTTTTGAGGTTATATCTTGCTCATTTCTTTATCTTTTTGTGGTGAACTTCGCCGTTGGGCGTCGTTTACTTATTTATATTGCCTTGCGTGGTTGTGATCCGCCGTTTGGCGAAGAGCTAGCTCCCGCTTGGGAATGCCATTATCATTATTATGTATTGTGGTTTTGGATCAAAAAATACAAAGGAGGTGCTGCCAAAATTTTAAAAGACGAAACATGTTTTCAAATTAGCAAATTTCACTTGCATCATTCATGTTCCTTTTCTTTGCATTAAGAAAACTTGATTTCATATACCTTTATTTCAAAAACTCACCTCCTTTATTTTCTTAAAAGGTTTAGATTTCTGGGTTTTATCTTACTTGAATTCCGTTACGCCTTTAGACGTTGCGTGATTCGAGTGCTGGTCACGAGCTAATATTTCGGGTCGTGACACAAGCATGGATCATTCGACTTGTGTAGCTTCTCTAGAGCCCGAGTACATGATGACCGCGGCGAAGGGACCTCAACACGGAGTTTATGAAGTGAAGGAACGGAATACAAAGGTTGTAATCCCAAACTCTTAGAAGTAAAGTTGTTTACTTGCTCATTGTTTCACCTAATCTCTAGTTTACGATCTTACTTGGGTTGTTCGGCACTTGGAAAATTTGATTTTGGCATGGTTGATGCCTTGTAGAACCTTGTTCTAATGCCTAATAACCCTATAAGACTAACCTGTACCAGTGTCACCAGAAAACTGCAATCTGACGTGAGGTATAATACCATCTGGGAGTTCTCGGCGAGTCCGTCCAGTGTACCCAGTCTCCACTGAGCACCCGTATACTTTCTCTGATGTCAAACACCAATGGATATGGGATCATCCATCGCCCATCTACATGGGTCGAGAAGCTATACGCTAGTCTACTCTGGTATATCGATGCCCTGTCTCGATACACCTACGACTAGGAACATTTGAAGGATGTACTTAGCGACTATACTATCCCCACTAGTATGATCTACATCATAGTCCTGGTAGTCAAGTACTTATCCTAAGGGCTTTATCAACATGTAACATAGAGACAATCAGAGTACATGTTAAGATAAAGAGCAACCAGATAGCATACTATCATGTCGAGCAAGAAAGTCCTCCATATATATGTCCAAGCATCCACTACAATATACATCGTATGTACAGTAATGGCCTCTAGGGCATACATATCACTAACAATCTCCAACTTGCACTAGGGCCATCTGTTGTGGTATCGCATACCCAACAATCAGCTGTGGTTGAAGTATCTCATACTCAACCATCCCATAAAAGTCTTTACTGGGAAATAGGCCTTTGTGAGTGGATCCGCGCTGTTGTCCTCTGTATCTACTCTCATATCCCCGATCTTCCTGGAGATCAACCATCTCCATGATCAGGTGATACTGCCTAAGAATATGTCTGGATCACTGATGGGACGGGGGTTCCTAGGCTTAAGCCACAGCTCCATTGTCACACAATGGAAGGAACGAAGTTCAAATCATGAACTTATATATATCCAGACTGCCTCTTTGGTATCATCCTTGGTAACGATGTATCTTGCCTTTAATCGTCTAGTTTGCCACGATATCTAACTTGGAACTCTTCCAACATACCGTCCCTCCACTGAGGGCAAAGACAATGCCTGTGACTGACACTCAGTCGACCTTACCACCCTGGAAGCATTCCAGTGATTCTCCTCAGGATCGATTGATACCATCTCACTACACCTAGTGAGAATCCTAACATCCAATTAGATCTATCTCATAGATCCAAAACCCAGGATTTAGGAGGTATCACCTTTATCCTATATGGAGAATCCTTATAATAAGAGGAGATTGACCGAGCGTAGCGTAGGAAACTCCTTCCCTATCAAGAGTATATCTTCCACGTACAATACGAGGAACACCACCATACTCCCTAGTATCTTTTTGTATATACAAGGTTCATCTACCATTTTGATGAAGTAAAACTCTTTGACTACTACATCAAAACAGACGTTCCAACTCCGCGATGCCTGATTTATCCTATAAAACAACTTGCACACGTTTCCGCTACTCCCACTGTCTACGAAGCCCTCTAGCTGTGTACTTATAGACGCTCTCCTCTAAATCACTATTTAGAAAAGCATTCATGGCACCCAACCGCCAGATATCGTAGGCATGGTATAGCAATGGCAAGTAGGATCTGAATAGACTTAAGCATTGCTTTGAAAGTCTCAACTTTTCCATGTACACCAAGTAATCTTCTCAAGATATACTTGCTCCTGATGGGGATTTAAACCTTCAGATAAAGCAACCAAAGTCCATACTTTGTTGGTGTATATGGATTCCATCTCAGATCGCTAAGCATCCAGCCATTCTTATAGAGTCCCCACTCTTGATGGCCTGCTCGAAACTAGTTGGGTCATCATCTCATGATGCAATCCTCGCTCCTACTGTCATAGAGAAACCGAAGCATCTCTCAGGTGGATGAGGAACCCTACCAGATCGGCGGAGAGGCTGAGGTTCGTTGGAAACTATTGAATCCTCCAGGTTTACCAAATCATCAGCTGCAGTTTGTATAGCTGGAACTCCTTCCAGTTCTACCTCTTAACCACTAATTTCTTCATAAGAAATTCCCTTTCCAAAAGGTGGCATGCTAAGAAAACAAAACACCTTTTGTTCCTCGGTGTGGTAGAAGATATTCCCTTGCGAATGCTTGGGATATCCAACAAACTTCCACAGAACTGACCTTGCCTCGAGCTTGTCCGGATCATGCTTTGACATAGGCCGGACAACCCTAAATCTTAACATACTTAAGACATGGGCTCTTCCCATTCCATATCACATATGGAGTGGTAGGCATCTGATTTGATTGGAACCCTATTCAATAGGTATGCAGCTTCTCAAGTGCATATCCCCAAAAGGAAATTGGCAACTCAATAGTACTCATCATAGAGCACACCTTATCACATAGGGTGTGATTTCTCCGTCTCGATGCACCGACGTGCTATGGTGTATACGGAGGAGTAATGCTGAGAGAGAATCTCATTCTCCTTTAGAATAGTCCAGGAATTCCGTGCTCAAGTATTCTCCTCCCTGATCATATCAAAAGACATAATACTTATACCCTCTTTGGTTCTCTACTTCTAACTTATATTCATTGAATTTCTCAAAATCTTCAGACTTGTGTTTCAACAGCAACATATGTTCGAATCTTGAGAGATCATCAGTGAATGTAATGAAGTACAAAGAACCGGTCCTGGCATGTGTAGACAGGGGATGTACATACATCATCATGTATCAATCCCAAGAGTTCACTAACTCTTTCTCTGTTTCCAATAAATGGAGCTATGGTCATCTTATTTTTGTGACATGACTGGCAAGTTTCACAAGATGCAAATTCAAACTGATTTAAATATGCATCTGTATGTAACTTCAGCTAGTCGGGTCATATTGATATGACCTAGTCTACAATACCTCAAGAAGGATTTGTTCATTTCTGAACTCTTCTTTTTGTGTGTGTTCTATACGTTAAGAACTATGGTTTGATTTACAACGTCTATGCTTTTAGATAATGTGCCTGAACCGATCAACTCTTGATATAGGAAATGTTTAAAACATTGTCCAACAATACAAAATTATATCCCTCTTTACTAAATAAAGATATTGATATGATGTTGTATAGTAGGTTCGGTATCTAATAACATTCATCCAGAATCAATGTATTTAGTAATACAGGGTGATAACTGCCAACAGACTTGGCTGCAATACTTGCACCATTTTTAACTCTTAAAACTTATCACCCTTTCTCAGTTCTCTACCTATCTGTAGCCTATGTAACAGATTACATATGCGGGATCCAGATCCGGTATGTCATACCCAGGACGAAAAGGATACTGAGAAACAGTTCTCGGTAATGAGCACACCCAAAGATGATGCATCAACATGCACTTTCTTCGTTTGGGCGGCACGGGAATCCTGGCAATCCCATATTTCCTGTTCTGTCTTATAACAATTATAAGTTAGAGCGGGACCAACGTTCCTTAGCTCAGGATAACAAGCGGGTTCGGTCAATACATCCGTATTATTATCTTGATTAAGGCGTGACATGGTCGCTATTTGGAGAGAGAGAGAAGAAAACACTCAGCGTATGCTCTTGCAGGATTAGATTGCTTATTAATTTATCTAATTAGGATGGCTTCCACTATTTTAGTCAAATCTTCCTTCAAACCCTAAAAGGAAAGACTAGCCGGGATTAATTACACCTTACAAGTTCGCTAATTTTTCAGCCAGGTCAGTGCCGGTATTTTGAGGGAGGTCCCCCGTGCTTTCCCACGGACCAAATTAAAATAAACCGCATTTTCCCAGGGGCATAACCCCGTTGACACCTTTCTAGACACCTACTTGATCGGCTAATTGTAATGTGTAAAACTCTCCCAGGAGTAACTCTTACTCGTAGTGAGTTTCGGGATCCAACTATCTTATAGGAGGTATGCAATCTCATTGCAAATTTCAACACTTGAAATTCCCGATAATATTTTACCCCTAGCATCTATATGACCTTAACATAGTCAACAAATCATAAGTGCTAGTCAAGTTCAACCCGTCATTTCCCAATTGAATTAAACCCACCCGCACGACCCTTAACATAGTCAACAAAGTCGCGCGACTACCCTAACTCAATCGCATCATAAGCTTATGCAGATAAGCATAAATAGCTACCGCACACTACGCCTTGACAAGGTCAACAAACGCAGCACGAATACTATGAAATACTTATCTGAAATGACGGAGGGCTACGACAGGTTTTTAAGAAAACCTTTTGCGTAATAAACATGATATCATTGTAGAATCAAATGATTTAAAATGGAGTGTTTTTTAGGCTTTTACTAGTTTTGCTAAAGAGGTCACTCCCAATGAAGGGATCGTCGGCTCTTTCCTCATCGAATGAGATGCAGGATATTCACAATACCACTATGCAAAGTAAGAACTAGAAAAGCAATCAAAAGACAAAACTGAGGGTTGTAGCATCTTCCAGTTATTGCTAAAGATGTCACTCCTGGTGAAGGGATCTCGGCTCTTTCCTTATCGAATAAGGTGCTGGATGTTCTATAAGGAACACCGCTATGCAAAGCAACAACTAGAGCTATCTGTTTTTGAAAATTCGATTCCACAACATCTTTAGGTTTCTTTTATTTCATTAATCTCATTAATGAAGTCCCATCATTTTAAGTTACCTAAACATCACAGATAAATACAACATACGCTTATGCCATCCGCATTCGCCTCGATGTCCCCTTGTGCACCGTTAGGTTAGGTAACTAACGGCAGAGCGGGGCAGTGCTAGCGCGGGTGTAAAACATAAGTAACGTCTATATAATATATCACATATACTATATAATGTATTCATCTCATCAATATATATATCAAATGATCACATCACAGATATCGCAGCAGAAGAAACATATGAAATATTGGATATACTAGGTTGTCCGTGTTTTATTTTGAGCCTGTGTAAAACACGGATTCCACGGTCGTGATGAATAGCCAATCCCACACCCCTAAACCCCTACGAGAGCGGCAAGCAACCCTACCAATTCTAGAGTTAGGACACCCGGTCTCGACTCCTCGAGACGGTCTCCCACTGGACCCTAGAACCCGGTTACTTGTGCTCCCCACCTTGGGTCTATGCTAATGCGGAAAAGTAAATAATATGCAATGGTGACATCATCCTCAACCCGGAAGTGCCCCAATAAAAGAATATTATATACAATGAATTTTACATTAATGAAAATGAAAAACTCTCATCTCACATAAAAAAAAAAACCCGGCTATTCAAAACACGAAGATCCAATATAACATATCACAGCAACACATAATATCACATGTCATCAACGTAAGTAAATATGCGTATCCCAATTATCGTTGATGTATAGCAACGAAACCGGCGATACACCACATATTACACTTACGGTCGCAGAAAATAAAGTGTAAAACTACAACAATTGGAATCTGCAACCTCCATAGACATCGCATGCCTAACCAAATGAATTCCTTAGACATCGCATGCCTAACATTTATAAACCCCGCATTTTAGTCTCGATCTCGAAAACACTTTTCAATATCATGTCGGGCAATTCAACAAGATTCCCGACATCTAGATCGAATGCTCGTCAGAAACTTTAGTAGATGGCCGCACCCCCGATGCCGTCGACGAAGTGCACTAAGGCGGAACACCGCTGCCGCGAGCACCCGAACGGATGCTTTTGGCGACGGGGTTCTCCTACAGTCACTTGGTCGGAGCTATGGGGAGTGGCTATCTATTAAGTTTACCCGGTGAGTATCCGCGTACGCTACGTGATTACGACGGACTTTTGATCGCATCAAAATCCCGTGGCAACAGATCAACTGAGACTAAAGTGCTAGATTTATAACATTCAAACTAGTTATCTCATAACTACATGTGGATTCCAAATATTGTATCACATTACAGAAAAAGTTAGACGACGTTAAACATTCTGATCGAATTAACAAACACCCAAAATTTCCCTAATTGCTCAACACTTGAACTTAGTTTAAAAGCATCCATCACATGCCACGGTACCAATGGACCAGCCGTAGAAGGGTCAAACCAACGCCTCACATGTGGCAACGCCGAACTACCACAAACCCTAAGGTTTAGAGGTGGTTCTGACGGTCACATAATCGAGTTAAGGTTTTGTTCTTCTAGAGGGTCCACCGTGTTACTTGCACGATATTTGAATGTTCTTTAACTAAGGAAAAATCCAACCCTTGGAAATTTTCCGGCAGGGGAAAAAGTAAGTTATTGATATCCGTTCGAACTTTTTAACACTGTCTAAACAAACCGAAACAAAGCTAGAATTGCGAATACGAAACACTCTGAATTACCTTTATAGTAAATAAACATCTCATGCAAATTTAGAAAAAATAAACAACATCTGAAGTACCAAACCCTAGAGACCAGAGCATGACCAAAACCTGAAGCCTAGAAGCCACATGGGGCCGGCCTCCTCGGAAATTCAAGCCTTTTGCTCGGCCAAATTCCGCGCACAGGGGTCCAAGTTTTGCTCATGTTCACTATTTGTCTCATACATGATTCTGCAGTTGTTTGAAAAAATTTTAGAGCTCATTTTAAAATCGACAGAAACTAGGGTTTTGCATCGGGTGTTTCGGAGTTGTTTCGGTTTCGTAATCCTACACTTAATCCGTCTAATTCTCTAGCTTGGCTCTGATACCACTGTTGGGATACCTACAATGACGGCAAGGTTTCGGGTGGCATCTCACATGCCAATTTCAAATTTTGCCATTATAGATAACCCTAAACCTAGATCATTAACTAGAGAATCAAACCAAAACTAACATGTTAACAACTTAACATCTAAGAGTTAGGGATTACAGCCTTTGTAGTCTGTTCCTTCGCTTCATAAGCTCCGAGTTAAGGTCCCTTCGCTGCGATCATCAAGTACCCGGACTCTAGAGAGGCTCCATGAAGAGAATGATGCAACCTTACTTCTAATCTTCAAAAACTAAGATGATCTACCTTGAAGAAACACTAACCCAAGCTCTCACTTCTCTAATGAGGTATTAGTGAAGTGAACACCCTAATCTAAGTGGCTAGAATAGATGAGGATTATGAAATAGGAATTTTGCTCTCTTTTATTTTCAATTTCTCACAAAACATCTATCACAAATGAAAAGCTAGAAAGCTTTTGGAGTGAGCAAGAAGAAGATGAAGTTGTGATGAATGAATTATATTTTTAGGTTAGAAATGCAACCATGGTTTAAAATGTGTCATGGCTAACTCATGTAGAGAATAAACCATAGGCTAGGGTTAAACTTATGTTAACAAATATCAAAGATAAAACAAAGAGGGTGGACAAAGTCAAAGGATCATGAAGCTTCCTCAAAGCTTATCCAAAAGAAAATGAATTATCCATAATAAAATGTTAACCCTAATTTAAAACCCTAGCATGGTTTAAACTCTAAACCTTAGTTGCATTTGTAACCCTAACATGTTACAATATTATATATCACATATACAATATTTTGTAACAAAAGAAACTAATACAATTAACATATATCACATATATAACAATGTATCATCAAGTGAGAAAAAGAATCTTTAAGTGGGCTTATATTAGTTAATGTAATGTAATATATAAAATATATAATTATACATTAAATTATCGAATCAACAAATGATCCGATAATCCGGCTATTTCACAAATAACCGACTAATATAAAAATGTATCAGTTCATCGATTCAACACTTGATCCGATGACCCGTCTATATCACATATACCCGGCCGATATCACATATCGCGAGAATCGAATACGATATCACATACACGTATTATTCTCGGTCCCGCACATATCACATATGTGTTCCTACTCCGTTTTGCCTGAGCCAGGAAACCTCTGTGTAGGACTCTAAAGAATCGTCAATACGTCGGCAGTAGGTGATGATCATATCAAACACCCACAAGCTGCAAGCGGTCAGCTAAACGTAACAGCCACCCAGGTATTGATCGATCAGAAGATCAACAAGCAAGCCAGTACATTCTCCTGTGAATCCATCAGTAACACTTCTGTACAGTCCGGTCTCTTCGTCTGATATGTCGCATATCTAGTCTAGGGGTGGTAAACGTCAGACCCCAGTAATCGATAAGTCGTGTCGATATGAGGTGCATAACGGTTTGAGAAACTACTGATAACACTTACAAGTAAATCTCAGCAACCCAGGCCAGGGATTTCCAGTTATAGCCAATCGAACACAGCGCAACATCAACTCCCAATACCGGGAGAAACGAAACCCTTCCTATCGCTCATTGCCTCCATGTGATTCAGGACTGTACCCGAAAGCAACCGTTTTGCACGTTCCCTTGAACATGGTAAGGTGGAAATCAAAGCACAGTGGGAATCACACATGACTCTATGACAATCTCGGGTCTACAGACTAACCTGTACCAGTGTCACCAGAGAACTGCCATCTGACGTGAGGTATAATACTATCTGGGAGTTCTCGGCGAGTCCGTCCAGTGTACCCAGTATCCACTGAGCACCCGTATACTTTCTCTGATGTCAAACACCAATGGATATGGGATCATCCATCATGCATCTACATGGGTCGAGAAGCTATACGCTAGTCTACTCTGGTATATCGATGCCCAGTCTCGATACACCTACGACTAGGAACATTTGAAGGATGTACTTAGCGACTACACTGTCCCGACTAGTATGATCTACATCATAGTCCTGGTAGTTAAGTACTTATCCTAAAGGCTTTATCAACATGTAACATAGAGACAATCAGAGTACATGTTAAGATAAAGAGAAACCAGATAGCATATTATCATGTCGAGCAGGAAAGTCCTCCATATATATGTTCAAGCATCCACTACAATATACATCGTATGTACAGTAACGGCCTCTAGGGCATACATATCACTAACAAAAAATTTGCCGTTCTAGCTAACCCTAACTAAGAATCGTAAACTAGAAATCCGACGGAATATATATATATATATATATGTAAACACTTTACTTCCTAAGTGAGCAAGGAATACAACCTTTGTAGACCGGTCCTTCACTTCATTAGCTCCATGTAGTAGGCCCTTCGCTGCGATCATGAATTCTCGGACTCTAGAGAGGCTTCCTTAAAGAAACGAACATGCTTGCTTCGAAGTCTTCGAGGCCGAAGATGATCTACGTCGAGGAGACACTAACCCAAGCTATCTCTTCACTAATTATGAAATTAGTGAAGAAAACACTCTATACTAAATGGCAAGTAGTAGAGGATGATGAAGTAGGAAGTGGGTTCACTTTAGATTTCATTTTCTCACACTTTTTCTCATACCTCCATTGAAGTTAGAAAGCTTTGAGGAAGAAGAAGAAGAAGAAGAATATGAACTCATATGAATTAATTATCCAAATGAATTATTGCAACCATGGGTGAGTTAAGCCCTCATGCCTAACTCATATAGAGAATAAACCAAGGGGTAAGGTTAAGGGTTGGGTTAACAAATAACTTAAGGAATGACAAAAGAGTGGACTTTGTCAATGTTCTACAAGCTTCATCCAAGCTTGAAAACATTGACCGAGTCTTTTCTCTTTTGTGATAACTTAAGCAATAAATAAAACCCTAACTTAACCCTAGCATGGTGTAAATCTCATACACCCATCTTGCATGTATTATCAAGCATGACACAATACATGTACACAAATAAACATATCACATATATACAATGTGCACATCAAGTGAGAAAAGAAATCATAAGTGAGCTTAATATTAGTTAATGTAATATAATATATCAAATATATAATTATACATTAAATTATTAAATCAACTCTTGATTTAATAATCCGGCTATATCACATATAACCGACTAATATCATGTGTAACAACTTATCGAATCAACACTTGATCCAATAACCCGGCTATATCGCATATAACCGACCAATGTCATAAATCGCAAGAATAGAATACGGTATCTCATATCGTATCAATCTCTGTCCCGCACATATCACATATGTTCTCCTACTCCGTTTCGCTTGAGCCAAGAAACCTCTTTGTAGGACTCTAAAGACTCGTCAATACGCCGGCAGTAGGTGATGATCATATCAAACACCCACAAGCCGCAAGCGGTCTGCTAAACGTAACGGCCATCCGGGTATTGAGCGATTAGAAGATCAACAAGCAAGTCTGCTCGTACTCCTACGAATCCAATCAGTAACACTACCGTACAGTCCGGTCTCTTCGTCTGATATGTCGCATATCTCGTCTAGGGGTGGTAAACGTCAGACCCCAGTAACTCGATAAGTCGTGTCGATACGAGGCTCATAACGGGTCGAGAATGATGGAGGGCAGCAAGGGGAATGGAACGGCCGGCCAAGGGGGTAGGGGGTATTTTTGTGAATTTTTGTGAAGAAATTGCTAGGAAAAAGAGTAATAAATGCTTAATAAATGCACTTTGCCACTTTTACACATTTTCTTTTCTTTTTAAAATAAAACCTTTTGCACTCCAAAAAATATCTAGATATTTAAAAAGAAGTTTCCAAAATATTCTAGTGGCAAAAAAAAAATTTATTCTCAAGAGAAGAAATTTCCCGATTTACGTGCACCAAATACCGCTTAAAATAATATTTTATTTGAGAAAATTCTATCTGAACCAAAACCTCCCAAATACCCCTAAAGTTCGCGCACAAGCTTTATTTTAGCTAAAAAAAAAGGTGCCAGAAAGCTTATACGGACGTTTGATCGAAATCCGGTTAAAACGGAAAATACCGACAATTTTGCCCTAAAACGGAAAAAATCGCAAAACGATTTCTGAAACGTTACAAAAGCCATCTCCCGAATTGAGTAATACATGTCTTAGAATATGTCTGGATATCTGATGGGACCTAGTTCATAAATGAACTCCAAATCCAAACTTCTTAGACTGTATTGATAACTGAACCTAATCAGTATCGCGCACCATGCCTCCCACAGTATCCTCTTGGACCACCTGTCCATAATACTGTCCCTCGTCAGAGGGAAAACTATAACTCTGACAATCACTATATCATCCAGGTCACCTTGGAAGCCTAGAATGATAACCGTCTCCTCAAGGAGGCTGCCATTATCAAATCCTTAGAACATCCATTCATGTTCTAAAACTGCTTCCTTATGTTTCTCCAGGATTGGATTAATATAAACTTATCGCATCTAGTGCAAAAACAACATCTGGTGTGGTACTTGACATTTCATGATTGACTCAATTGCCTAAGCAAGTGATCTGCCAATCATGCACATCCCTCTCTTTTCAGTCTGTAAGACACCTTTAGAGAGGGTGACTCCATCATCTGCAGGTACACCACCATATCAGGAGTCATCTATTCTAAAATACTATTAGAATATTTTCAAAGTACCCACATTGGAAAACTACCCAAATCTAGATCTAAAACCATAGATCTAGAAACCAGAATGTCAAATATTATATTCATGTCCCTTGTGGAGAAACAATTGTGTGACGACCAAAGTACAACCGATCGTAGTATAGGAATTTTACTTCCTACTCTGTGTATGTCATCCAAATACCAGGACATCACACCCTACTACCTTCTCAACAGATCCATCCCCTATTCTGATAAAGTCAAAGTCATGACTGTTACATCAAAATTAGATGATCTAATCTCTGTTATATCTGCTTATGCCTATAAATAGACATAAGCTACTTGCCCACTATGCTTCCGCTGCTCCCACTGACCACAACAACCCTCTGGAAGAACAATATATACGTGTACTTCTAAAACTAGTTTAGAACGACGCTATACATATCCTCCTGCCGGGTCTCATAGTCTGGAACAACAGTAGTGTCAAGTCTGGGTAAACAAGAACTTCCCTTTCACCGTCCTTGAGGCTACCGGAGTACCTCTCGGGAGTCTGAGGTTACCCTCCATATCTGCGGAGTGTCTAATGGAATGTCAAACCTGATTGAATATATAGGTCCTATTAAATTTTCCGTAATTGTTTGCGGTTCTGGAATCACTTCCAGTTCTACCATACTCCCACTACTGTTTTTCTGAAGAAAAAAAATCCATTTTACTAAAACTGTGGCGAGTCAAGAAACAATATCACTATTGATCTTCCAGATGGTAGAAAATCAACCCTCGTCAAAGCTAGGGTCAACCCGCAAACTGCCATTACAGAAACGTGCCTTGAGTTATCCAGTGTCTGGTTTTAAGCATAAGCTGGACAACTCCCCTTACCTTAACATCGTTAAGATATGAACCATTCTATATACAATATAGAAATAGAGGCACTAATTTAATTGGAACCAGATTTAAATCATGCAGCTGTCTCCAGTGCATATTATCTTAATGGAGATAGGCTAATCAGCATTACTCAATTTAGGAATCCATCCAATTATGGGTAACCCGAAAGAGAAATAAGTTTCTCAAAACCGTTACTATCAATTGAATACCAATCACAAGAATCTACATCTTCGATTTCTTTGAAGAATCCTGATACTTGCGACACATGGTTCTCTACTTTATTCCTATACTCACAACTTCTCAAAACTTAGAAATTTTAATTCTACGAAACACGTGTCTAAAAACTAAAGAAGTCACAAGTAAATAGAACATAGTACGAGGACCAACCCCTTTGTCCTGATGGACACTGGACAACATACAATACTTTGTATAAGTCCGCTGAGTTTAATAACTCAAAACCTGTGCATCGTAGGTTGAAAACTGTACCCAGGCGATTTCCTCAAATATCACCAATTACAACGAATTCTGATATAATGAGGATGATCACCTAATTCCCAATGACTTACTCCCACTCATCATCTGTAAAACCATACATATTGTAACACCTTAGGTCGTGTTTAGGGGTTAATTATATTTTACTAGATAGCTTTTGGTAAAAGTTTACCAAATTAAGTTTCTGATGTTTTATTCTAATTAATGAATAATTTATTAGGATTTTACTAGGCACACACACACTTGTGCATGTTATCCAGGGTTAGGATTTGGGGTTAAACCATGATTAGCTAGCATGAAGGGTTAACCTATTTGTATTAAGTGTTTTGGGATTTAATTGGGTTTTATTTATTGTGTGTTTGTTATTTGAATTTCTTTTCTTTTGTTGACTTGGTGAGAGAGGGAGTATGGGCATGGCTTGAGCCATGCTCATTAAATGAAGAGAGAGAGAAAGAGAGGGGGGGTTGTTGACTTGGGGCCTCATTCTCTCACCCTCACTTCTCAGTCTCCCAACTCTCTCTCACACACACACACACTGCTGAGAGAGAGAGAGAGAGGCAGCAGCTGCAGAAGCAGCATCATCATCAGCAGCAGCAAGCAGTGGCAGCAGCAGCAACATCAACAGCAGCCCCCAGCAGCTGCAGCAGCACTCCCCATCTTCTCCACCTCCTTTCTCCTTGCACCTAGGGTCTTGTAAGGTATAGAATCCGAGCCCAACTTCTTGTTTGTTTAACGTATGCGTAGTTTAGCTTCGGTTTGTGTAAAAAGTGAGATTTTGTGCTTGAAATGGTGATTTGGGTGGACTTATGGTTTAGTGCGGTTAATATTGGTTAACCTAGCCTAATTAGGTGTTATTAAGGCCATGTAAACCTAGTTAGACCCCAGATTACACCAAAATACCATAGGGTTTCAAATTGTGCAAATTTAGTGTTTTTAAGTGAACTTTTTGGATTTCTGTGATCTGCTATAGGCCCGAGTAGTTCAGGTTGAAATTGAGTTAACTGGAGCTTGTATACAAGGCATAGAAGACACCACCAGAGCCCGAGACCCCCACCCTATAGAGAGGCCGCCAATTTATTCTTTCTGGCCGCAATTTGCGGCCAGATAGGGGAGGTTTTGGTTGGTGTTTGGATTGGTAGGAGTCTGTTGTTATTTCTAGGCCAGTGGTATGTATAGTTTTGTAAGTTGTTAGCCTGGGTAGAATCTGGGACGTTATATCGTATTTCTAGTACGTTTGGTTCGCGCGATACGCGTGATACGCGAGAGGGTTCCATGATTCAGCGTATCGCGGCGTATCGGGGTTAGTTTTAGACGCGTGCACACGTTTAGCGTATCGTACCCACGCGCGTTTAGTTCGCGACGCGAGCGTATCGTTTGACTTCGATATCGCATTTTGCGAGATAGTTGCTTATATATGGATTCTTGTGTAATTCCAGGTTCGCAGGCGGGTACGTTGGACGAAGCTAAGAAAGGGAAGCAGGTGGTCGGCTACGAGTAGCGCACGACCCAGTGAGTAGATTTGACATCTACGGGGAAATCGCCCGTATGGCGTTAAGCGTCAGGGCGAGTCAGGATATTAGATTGTAGATGATCATATGGTCTGTAGTAGCATATCTTATTGTTGCATATAGGAATGATAGCATAGGACACTGCACTGTCACTAACGGTTCAAGTCGCACGAGCACGATTGATATGCTACACTCACACCGTTAGTGATTGCCATGACACTCACACTATAGGATTGCTATAAATCATAAATCATACTGATTTTACCTTATTGATGTTGTCATGATTTGCCGCATAACGTCATATGTTATATCCATATTCGGGCACAGATGCATCACATACCCCTACTGATACCAGTGCACACATATATTGATATCTTTATATCTGCGCACATGCACACTGTATATTCATACCAATGCACACATATATTGATATCTTCATACCAGCGCACATGCACACTGTATATTCATACCAGTGCACACATATATTGATATCTTCATACCTGGGCACATGCACACTGTATATTCATACCAGTGCACACATATATTGATATCTTCATACCTGCGCACATGCACACTGTATATTCATACCAGTGCACACATATATTGATATCTTCATACCTGCGCACATGCACACTGTATATTCATACCAGTGCACACATATATTGATATCTTCATACCTGCGCACATGCACACTGTATATTCATACCAGTGCACACATATATTGATATCTTCATACCTGCACACATGCACACTGTACATTCATGCCTGTGCACACATATATTGATGTCTTCATACTTGCTTAGATTACGCATTGAGATATGTTGTTTCCATGTAAATTCTGGATTTGGGGAACCGTGGATATTTCAAAGAGAATAGTTAATTATTTAAAAACCCGGTTTCCCTTGATATGATATTTCGGTGCGTCCACCATGTGTTTTCTAGGTACTAGAGTGATATATGTGAACCCGAATCGAGGAGTTGGATGAGGCCGATTACGGGTACATGGTGGACCCGGTATGGTACCCCGCGGCGAGAACGGTTTCGCTGTGTAGTAGACGGTGAGCCTGGCAGAGGGACTGCTACCTACCGGTGATTGGTTGAACCTGGCGGTTATCCGGAGGATACCGACCAGGGTTGATGGATGGATACGGGACGACTCGTACTGCCGGGGCCGAGGGCCGATACCGCAGACAGAGCCCGTGGGCTGATCCGGACTGACGGATGCCCTATACAGGAGGATTCGTGTGTCGATGCTTGGCACGAGTATTTCTTGATATTTTGGGTGCCGATGTTGGGCACTCACGGTTATATGAGATCCACGGGATTGGAGGACCGAGGAGGATGACGACGCCTGAGTAGTATTGGGATTTGGGTACATTTATGGGTACCAATTATACTTTCCACGATGACATTCCGTGTAGATGTTATATTTCCCATGCTCAGTATGTAGTAATTGATATCTCATCCTGTATCTACTATGCCTGATATAGTACACATTGCTATACCTGATCATTGCATACCCTGTTCATTCTATATAGGGTTGTTAGATTGCATTGCTATACCTGATCATTGCATACCCTGTTCATTCTATATAGGGTTGTTAGATTGCATTGCTATACCTGATCATCACATGGAGATGTTTTTAGATCGCACTTGTTGCATGATTGAGCATCCAGTTCATCATATAGATGTTATCTATTGATATAGGTTAGAGTATCGTAGCGCGTGCATACTCGCGATTACCTTTATATGTTATCTTCTATTCACGAGTTGGCAACTTACCCCCGTTGTGCCACAGTGTTTGTAGGTTGCCCTTCGGAGTAGTCGCGGCAGGCTGCATTCTTGCATCTTTTGACACAGATACCCCTACAGTTGGTGTACTAGCTCTTTTGGTAATAGGTGGGTTTTGTGCGGTATCTGGTTATCTTTCAGTTATGTACATTGTTGTATCTATTACTCTCCATCTACCACTTATGTATTGACTTAGAGACCAGTTGTGAGGACGATGTATATTATTTGTATTCTGGCGTCGAGCTCGTTGTGAGCCGACTTTACTTATGCAGTTTATTCTATCTGTGATTTTTCCCGCTTGTTGCTCATTTTCTTCGCTACGGCGTCGTATATTGTTATCTTAGTAATTGGTTCTATAAATTGCTTCAATCACTCTATACTTTTACTGGTTTGATTTCTGGGTTTTCGGCTTACTTAGTTGCGTTACGCCTGTAGACGTTACGTGGTTGAGTGTCGGTCACGGGCCAAACTTTGGGTCGTGACAAAGTTGGTATCAGAGCGTAGGTTTACCTTCGGAGTGTAGGATGACCCTGGTATGATGGAGTAGGTAGCTGCAGCAGAGTGGCATAGCGTGCATATGTTCCGCTGCATACTCACGATACGGTACTCCGCCTAAGCGACCTTAGGACTTATTGATTGAATTTCCTTTATGATCGTATATATATCCTTGTGATTCGATTTTCGTATCCTCATCGAATCCTGCCTTCTTTCCAGCCATTATGCCGCCAAGGACTACGAGGGTGCAAAGAGAGGCCGGGAGAGCCGAGGTTTGAGTTGATTTATCTGAGACGAGGACTGATCCAAGTAGTACCCATGTTGTACCAGGACAGATTGTTTCTCCTACGACAGATCAGATCGCTAGACTAGTGGCAGAGATGCAGAGCTTGCGCCAGACGATGAGCTCATTGGTAGAGGTCGTTCGAGCGCAGCGACAGATGGTTGCCACCCCTGTTACACAGTTGTTCCTTGCGATCATCATGCAGTATTCCGTCCCCTACCTAGCACCGGTGGAGGCAGCCCCCGTTTACGAGACACGTCTTCCAGAGACCGTGAGAATTCCGGAACAGTTGTGGAATCGTACTGGTGTACCAGCCCAGAGCAGAGGCTTAGGACGAGGACAGTCATTTGGCTTCCATCCCCAGGCAGGACAGCATTCAGTGCGTAGGTGTTTACGATGCGGAAGCCTTCAACACCTCATCAGGCAGTGTTCCTTCACAGCACGTCAGGGTCGTGTTCTAAGACGTCGTGGACGCGGAGGGTTTGCATAGAGGGGTCAAGTTAGTAGAGGAGGAGTTCGATCAGTCGCAAATGAAGGACAGGCACAAGTTTTCACTTCGACTCATCGGGACGCGCGGGTGTCCAATGCTGTGGTTTCAGGTACTCTTTCAGTATGTCCTTTTGTTGCACTCGTATATTTACACACTTCGTGCCGAGTTTAGGACGAGAGTCGTGCTGGATAGATTAGCCGTTTGTTGTGTTAACTTCCGTCAGCAATCATTTTGTTGTGCAACACGTACTTCGGTCTTGTGCCGATCGGATAGGAGATAGAGATTTACCTGCTATTTTGATCCTCCTAGAGATGTTGGATTTGGCAATTTCCTGGGCATGGACTGGTTAGTTACGTGGTAGGCGTTGTGGGCTACCGTGAGGAAACAGTTAGGTTTTGTTTTTCCGGGCAAGTCAGATCTTGTTGTGCAGGTGGATAGTGGTGCCACCTCTTACCGCTTGAATTCAGCCTTGTTCTCTAGTCGGCACTGAGGAGATGTCGTGGATTCTTGGCGTTTTTCGTGATGCTGTAGCCACAGTTGGGTTGTTGGACCGGTTTTCTTTCGTGCGAGAATTTTTCAGACGTCGTTCCAAGATAAGCCGGCGAAGCTTAAGGAGCTAAGGATCTTCTGCAGAGTAGTTGTTGAGGGAGTTATGCGTCTGAGTGTTTCATATTTAGGAAGCTCCTATTTCTGTTCGTCCAGGAGGAAAACGACAGATTGAGGTTGTGTATTGATGGATCGTCACTTGAATCGGCTTACGGTGCGGATAAGTATCTTGTACCTCGCACTGACGATTTCCTCGATCAGCACCAGAGTACGAGACCTTGTCTAAGTTGGTTAGGGATCAGGTCATCATTGTTGCGGGTCCGGAGTGATGACATTCCGAAGACTGCCTTGTGCGTGCTACGGGCTTTGTGTGTTTTGGGTGTGTCACTGGACTCGCCAATGCTCTAGCAGCATTAGTAGGTGTGATGAACTGGTTTTCTTCGGGCCGTTCCTCGACCAGTTATTATTGTGTTATTTACGACATCCCGGTCTCTTTAGTTTGTCTTGAGGGTTAGGAGTAGCACTCGAGGATCTGTTATACGGATACTGGGAGAGCCCAGTGGTTTACTAGATTCTCGGAGTGTTCCCTTCTGGCTTGTTGTGTTGACTCCTAGGTTGTGCAGTTACGGAGACGATTGGTATGGTTCCGAGGAAGATCGTGGCCGTACAGCTTAGGCCCAAATTTGTGAGCAGGACGAAGGTCCGCAGATTTTTGGCTTAGCAGGTGTTACAACCGTCTCATGCAGGATTGCTAGTGTAATGCTGCCCCGTTGACTAATTTGACTGGAATGGAGGTTTCTTTTCTGTAGACTGAGGCTTGTGTTCGGAGTTTCAGCAGTTGAAGACTAGGTTAACAACTGCATCGGCTCCTTCTTTGCTTTTGGTTCGGGCGACTTTGTGGTTTAACTGTGATGTTTCATGAGTAGGACTTGAATGTGTACTGAGGTGACACAATGGAGTTAATCGTTTTTGCTTCCTTACATTCGGAGGAAGTACGAGATGGATATCCCACTCATGATCTGGAGATGGCCGCGATGGTTTTGCGTTGGAGATCAGAGACACCACTTGTTTGAGAGTCGTGTTAGATTTTCACGGACCACCAGAGTTAAAGGTACATCTTCCTGCGACGGAAATTGATTGTTGTGATAATCCTCCGCAGATTCACAGTTCTTGTGCGATCGTTGAGTACGGCATAAGTTTGTCTCTCTGAGGAGACAGCTTGCTCATGTCCGCGCCCGACCATTTTTTCTTAAATCGCTTTCGCGAGACACTGGCCGCCGACGCTCGTTCGTCAGGGATATTGGAGCCTACCCGGCTGCGTAATGTTTTGGAATCCTTGACTTGTGGCAAGGGTGTGCTAGGCTAGAGAGACACTTGAGTACCTATTATTATAGGGAAGAGACGGGGAATCCTAGGGCAGGCACATCGGTCAACTCTCTGTACTCATTTAAGCCCCACCAACTGTTAACGTGACTTGTAAGGTAATTACGGGTGGGCAGGGATAGAAAGAGGAGTCTTGGGATTCGTTTCAAGGTGTCTGTCTTGTTGTGTGCTTGAGTTGGGAAACTGAGACCGGCTGGAGAGTTGCAACCTTTAACCGTTCCGAAGAGGGAACGAGAGCAGATCTTCCCGAAATTCGTTATTGTGTCCACCCAGGTTTAGTTAAGATGTGACTCCTTTCGGATGTTGTCATCCGGTGATACTCAGTTTGCTCAGTTGTTCTTGTTAAGTTGTGCGTATGTAGAAATTGTTGTCGGCAGTTGGGGATCGTTGTTTGCCATCGATAGGGTTCTCCTTTGATAGCAGTTATCAGGAGACACTCCAATTGGTAACCTTTAGCATTAGAGGTTAGGTCATGTCGATCACCAGTCTGTTTTTCCTAACTCCGTATTATAGGATTATTGGACCTCAGCTAGTTTAGAAATTTCGGAAATGACTCGGTTGTTTTGGGTCAGGATGAGAACGGTATATTGCGGATAGAGATCAGATGCTGACCAAGATGGTCGCAGATTCAAGTTCGCAATGGCAGATCATGTATTCCCACGGAAAATTTCCGATAAATGACATGTTGAGTTTTGGGAAGTTTTCCAGGATAGTAAGTCTTTTTAGGATCCCTAAGGCGAGTTGGTTCGTTGCCTTAAGTTGAGCACTTCCACCCAGATTATTGAATATTCACCCCGAATTTCCTATGTCGATACTTGCAATTACCTTCATGACCTTTCTCATTGGATTCAGCGCCAGACCAATTAAGTTCGAGTGTGATCCTTTGTTCACCCAACAGCCCGCCGTAATTTTGGGCCGGCAGGTGAAGAAACTTCGATCGAAGGTCTTGCCATCAGTGAAGATATTTGGGTGCATCCCAAACAGTAAAGAGGTCGCCTGGGAGGCTGAGGGCGAGGTGCGGCAGAAGTTCCCTCATCCCTCTGAAGGTATGCGTAGCTTTGTATTTTAAAAATTCGGGGACGAATTTTCTTTAAGGGGGGAAGATTGTAACACCTTAGGTCGTGTTTAGGGGTTAATTATATTTTACTAGATAGCTTTTGGTAAAAGTTTACCAAATTAAGTTTCTGATGTTTTATTCTAATTAATGAATATTTTATTAGGATTTTACTAGCTACACACACACTTGTGCATGTTAACTAGGGTTAGGATTTGGGGTTAAACCATGATTAGCTAGCATGAAGGGTTAACCTATTTGTATTAAGTGTTTTGGGATTTAATTGGGTTTTATTTATTGTGTGTTTGTTATTTGAATTTCTTTTCTTTTGTTGACTTGGTGAGAGAGGGAGTATGGGCATGGCTTGAGCCATGCTCATTAAATGAAGAGAGAGAGAAAGAGAGAGGGGGGTTGTTGACGTGGGGCCTCATTCTCTCACCCTCACTTCTCATTCTCCTAACTCTCACACACACACACACACACACACACACTGCTGAGAGAGAGAGAGAGGCAACAGCTGCAGAAGCAGCATCATCAGCAGCAGCAGCAAGCAGTGGCAGCAGCAGAACCAAGCAGTGGCAGCAGCAGCAACATCAACAGCAGCCCCCAGCAGCTGCAGCAGCACTCCCCATCTTCTCCACCTCCTTTCTCCTTGCACCTAGGGTCTTGTAAGGTATAAAATCCGAGCCCAACTTCTTGTTTGTTTAACGTATGCGTAGTTTAGCTTTGGTTTGTGTAAAAAGTGAGATTTTGTGCTTGAAATGGTGATTTGGGTGGACTTATGGTTTAGTGCTGTTAATATTGGTTAACCTAGCCTAATTAGGGGTTATTAAGGCCATGTAAACCTAGTTAGACCCCAGATTATACCAAAATACCATAGGGTTCCAAATTGTGCAAATTTAGTGTTTTTAAGTGAACTTTTTGGATTTCTGTGATCTGCTATAGGCCCGAGTAGTTTAGGTTGAAATTGAGTTAACTGGAGCTTGTATACAAGGCATAGAACACACCACCAGAGCCCGAGACCCCCACCCTATAGAGAGGCCGCCAATTTATTCTTTCTGGCCGCAATTTGCGGCCAGATAGGGGAGGTTTTTTTTGGTGTTTGGATGGGTAGGTGTCTGTTGTTATTTCTAGGCCAGTGGTATGTATAGTTTTGTAAGTTGTTAGCCTGGGTAGAATCTGGGACGTTATATCGTATTTCTAGTACGTTTGGTTCGCGCGATACGCGCGATACGCGAGAGGGTTCCATGATTCAGCGTATCGCGGCGTATCGGGGTTAGTTTTAGACGCGTGCACACGTTTAGCGTATCGTACCCACGCGCGTTTAGTTCACGACGCGAGCGTATCGTTTGACTTCGATATCGCATTTTGCGAGATAGTTGCTTATATATGGATTCTTGTGTAATTCCAGGTTCGCAGACGGGTACGTCGGACGAAGCTAAGAAAGGGAAGCAGGTGGTCGGCTATGAGTAGCGCACGACCAAGTGAGTAGATTTGACATCTACGGAGAAATCGCCCGTATGGCGTTAAGCGTCAGGGCGAGTCAGGATATTAGATTGTAGATGTTCATATGGTCTGTAGTAGCATACCTTATTGTTGCATATAGGAATGATAGCATAGGACACTGCACTGTCACTAACGGTTCAAGTCGCACGAGCACGATTGATATGCTACACTCACACCGTTAGTGATTGCCATGACACTCACACTATAGGATTGCTATAAATCATATATCATACTGATTCTACCTTATTGATGTTGTCATGATTTGCCGCATAACGTCATATGTTATATCCATATTTGGGCACAGATGCATCACATACCCCTACTGATACCAGTGCACACATATATTGATATCTTCATACCTGCGCACATGCACACTGTATATTCATACCAGTGCACACATATATTGATATCTTCATACCTGCGCACATGCACACTGTATATTCATACCAGTGCACACATATATTGATATCTTCATACCTGCGCACATGCACACTGTATATTCATACCAGTGCACACATATATTGATATCTTCATACCTGCGCACATGCATACTGTATATTCATACCAGTGCACACATATATTGATATCTTCATACCTGCGCACATGCATACTGTATATTCATACCAGTGCACACATATATTTATATCTTCATACCTGCGCACATGCACACTGTATATTCATACCAGTGCACACATATATTGATATCTTCATACCTGCGCACATGCACACTGTACATTCATGCCAGTGCACACATATATTGATGTCTTCATACTTGCTTAGATTACGCATTGAGATATGTTGTTTCCATGTAAATTCTGGATTTGGGGAACCGTGGATATTTCAAAGAGAATAGTTAATTATTTAAAAACCCAGTTTCCCTTGATATGATATTTCGGTGCGTCCACCATGTGTTTTCTCGGTACTAGAGTGATATATGTGAACCCGAATCGAGGAGTTGGATGAAGCCGATTACGGGTACATGGTGGACCCGGTATGGTACCCCGGGGCGAGAACGGTTTCGCTGTGTAGTAGACGGTGAGCCTGGCAGAGGGACTACTACCTACCGGTGATTGGTTGAACCTGGCGGTTATCCGGAGGATACCGACCAGGGTTGATGGATGGATACGGGACGACTCGTACTGCCGGGGCCGAGGGCCGATACCGCAGAAAGAGCCCGTGGGCTGATCCGGACTTACGGATGCCCTATACAGGAGGATTTGCGTGTCGATGCTTGGCACGAGTATTTCTTGATATTTTGGGTGCCGATGTTGGGCACTCACGGTTATATGAGATCCACAGGATTGGAGGACCGAGGAGGATGACGACGCCTGAGTAGTATTGGGATTTGGGTACATTGATGGGTACCGATTATACTTTCCACGATGACATTCCGTGTAGATGTTATATTTCCCATGCTCAGTATGTAGTAATTGATATCTCATCCTGTATCTACTATGCCTGATATAGTACACATTGCTATACCTGATCATTGCATACCCTGTTCATTCTATATAGGGTTGTTAGATTGCATTGCTATTACTGATCATTGCATACCCTGTTCATTCTATATAGGTTTGTTAGATTGCATTGCTATACCTGATCATCACATGGAGATGTTATTAGATCGCACTTGTTGCATGATTGAGCATCCAGTTCATCATATAGATGTTATCTGTTGATATAGGTTAGAGTATCGTAGCGCGTGCATACTCGCGATTACCTTTATATGTTATCTTCTATTCACGAGTTGGCAACTCACCCCCGTTGTGCCACAGTGTTTGTAGGTTGCCCTTCGAAGTAGTCGCGGCAGGCTGCATTCTTGCATCTTTTGACACAGATACCCCTACAGTTGGTGTACTAGCTCTTTTGCTAATAGGTGGGTTTTGTGCGGTATCTGGTTATCTTTCAGTTATGTACATTGTTGTATCTAGTACTCTCCATGTACCACTTATGTATTGACTTAGAGACCATTTGTGAGGACGATGTATATTATTTGTATTCTGGCGTCGAGCTCGTTGTGAGCCGACTTTACTTTTGCAGTTTATTCTATCTGTGATGTTTCCCGCTTGTTGCTCATTTTCTTCGCTACGGCGTCGTATATTGTTATCTTAGTAATTGGTTCTATAAATTGCTTCAATCACTCTATACTTTTACTGGTTTGATTTCTGGGTTTTCGGCTTACTTAGTTGCATTACGCCTGTAGACGTTACGTGGTTGAGTGCCGGTCACGGGCCAAACTTTGGGTCGTGACACATATGTGAGAATTATACCTGGTAAATACATACCTTGGAGCAAGGGTCTAATTGGGAAATCAGTTTTCTATTAACAATACACAGTGAAAATGAAACACGAATATGTTTCGAAAGGGTATCCGGGTATTCATAGTAATGCTTTTTCCATTATTCAGATTCATGACTGTAACCGTATATTTCCTTGTCATCTCTCCAATTCCCTTTATTTTTCTTTTGTCGTTACCTTCTGTACACCATTGTTAGGCTAAAATGGTTTTCTTCCTTCCCTACCGTTCGGCACCAGCCTATGGTTTGGAAGAAGAATGTCCAGTAAGCATAATAGGTGTACCCTCCTAATCTAGGAGTACTCGCAACTTGAGAGAAGGTGATGATAAAAGACAACTTAATAAACCTTATTCCTATTTCTCCTGAACCAGAATCCATCCTCGAAAAAATGTCCTTCGAGTTCGTATATAACCATACGATGGATTTATCCAATGGAATTGGATGTTCGTAGTGATACGGGTTGTTCTAGAGAAATTAAAGGTGAAGTAGGAGTGGCGATGAAATACGTGGTTTGGTTGTGAATGTTAATAGTCGCAATTTACTTTGCCCTCTTTCTAATCCCTTTATTTTGTCTTTAGTTATTACCTTATGTACACCCTACTTAGGCTAATTGGTTTTCTTCATTCCCTGCCTTTCGGCACCTGCCTATGGTTTGGAAGAAGACTATCTAATAAGCGTAATAGATGTACTCTCCTAAACCAAGGAGCCCTCGCATCCTGAGAGAAGGTGATAATAAAAGACAACTGAATAAACCAATTCTATTTCTCCTGAACCTGGATCCATCCTCGAAGAAGTCCCTTCGAGTTCGTATATAACCATACGATGGATCTATCCAATGGAAGTGGATGTCCATAGTAATAATGGGTGTTCTGAGAAATACAAAGGGTAAAAGAAAGAGCGGCAATGACTTATGCAACTATAGACAATCCAAAAGCCAGTATTTAAAGAAGGTTCGGTCAACTTGGTCACTGAGTTATAGTCTAGGGTCGGTCAAAGGTCGCTGCCAAAGAAAGAGAGAAAAGAAACACTCTGCGTGCACTCTAACCTAGATCAGAATGGTTATCATTTTATCTAATCAGGAAACATCCCACTGTTATCTCAAATTCTCCTCCAAACCTGAAAGAAGAATTAGTCGGGATCACCCGAGGACTAAACTAACTCATCAGTGGGAATCGGGATCCAACTCTCATCGCATGATAACGTGACGGTATCCACTCACGTTATCACACTCTAGAAGGTATGCTCAAGTTTTACAAGTTTCCTGTATGTTTGAAACTCCCGATATAATTTTTATCCCATGCTCGTATGGCCTTGACGTAGGCCAACAAATCATAAGTCACATGTCAAGTTCTACCCGTCGTTGTCCTGATTAATTTAGGTCATCGTACATGCCCTTGACGTAGGCCAACAAGGCTGTACGTCTGTCCTAAACTAATGTATCTATCTATGCAACAAATGAATACCCCAGCAGCTACCAAACACTATGCCTTGACGTAGGCCAACAAACATAGCTTGAATACTACTGACCATCCATAAGAAATGACGGAGGGTTACGGCTGGTTTTTAGCGAAAAACCTTTAACGTAATGAACTTGATCTCGTTGAAGGAACCTGATAGCTTTTTATAAAAATATAGTGGCGAAAACCTTTGCTAAAGAGGTCACTCCCGGTGAAGGGATCTCGTCTCTTTCCTCGTGGAATGAGGTGCAGGATATTCTAACTGAATACCGCGATGCAAAGCAACTTGTAATCGACTATATTGAAGTTATTACCCTGACGTAAACTTCTGCCCAAGGGGTCATTCCCGGTGAAGGGATCTCGGCCCTTGCCTCGTCGAATGAGGTGCAGGATATTCTAACTGCCGCGATGCAAAGCAAAAAGAAACGTCTTTGTAATAACTCCTTTTAAAATTTGTTCCAACAACATCAAATATAGGTTTGTTTTATCCTTGTATTGATAAGAATCAATGCAATCCCATCGATTAATCACACCAGAAAAGAACGAAAAATAAAATGTACGTATATGCCATCCGCATTCGCCACTGGGTCCCGTCATCACCCGTTAGGTTACTTAACTAACGACAGAACGGGGAATGGACTAGCGCGGGTGTAAAACATATACAACATCTAATAGTATATATACCAATATACAATAATCGCTCCAGGCGTGATAATATGCAACATTACAGAAAAAGTAATAAGCATCACAGAACAATACAGATAATCTGGGATCCCCGGTTTTCACAGAGCCGCTACTGAAACCCGACGTTCCCCTGGTCGTGTGGATAGCCTGTGCAATGAAACCTAGACCCCTACGGGTGCGGCAAGTTACCCGCCAAGACCTGAAGAGAGGCGGCCCCCTACAGCATAGTGAATGGACCACCCGACACTTCACGGAATCCGGTAACTGTAGCTCCCCTCCTTGGGTCAACCTGTATCCCCTACGAGTGCGGCGAATAGTCTGCCAATTCTAGAGTGAGGCCCCTCTGCCTCTCAAAGCCATGAGATACGGACCCGTTGCCCTCCAGAACCCGGCTATCCGTGCACTCCGTCGCGGGGTAAACCTAGTACATAAATAAAAATATGTACAACGGGTACATCGACCTCAGCCCGGTCGTGCCCCAAAAAGAATATTATACAAACAGGCAGTGACGGCAGTCCATATGTTAGACGCTCGCCCCGCAATATCAAATGTACAAATAAATCCAAATTGCACTACCATTGCATACTGCTATCCACCATGACAAATCCGCAACATCACAGCACAACACAGAACATCAATGCGAATGTCACGTTCGCAAATCCGTCTAAAAAGACTATAGTAATTAGACGCAATTTACCGCTCGAATGACATTCCCGGTCGGAGATATAATATAAGTACTGCATACTAACAAGTTTAAAATTTCGATCGACAAAACTTCCCGAAGTGGGCCCCAAAAACATCTGCAGTACAGTAACAAAATTTGGGCCGAAAAGAAATATACCAAACACCACAATTTCCCATGGCAAACTTACTGGAAAAATTTGGCGCACTGTTCCCACAAAAGCGCGGCGGATCAACGACCAAACCCTGGTTTGGGCCGCGGATCCGCGGCCGTTCTGTGGGATCACGTGACCAAATTTCACCAGTTTGCTTATAATTGCCTGCACAATTTTCTGGGATGCTCAAAATAATTTTTAGGCCTGATTTAAAATCGACAGAAACTTTGAACAGAAAATTGTAGTTTTGCGAAAATCCGTTCGATCGATGTTTTAAACGCGTTAGCACAAGTTAGTAAAGCTTAATAGTGTGGCTCTAATACCAATGTAAGTCTACAGTAGCGCCCCGGCCGTCTTTTAGACGCCAAATGCGGAACAAAAACTTTTATAAACTGGCGCTATCGTATACTATATCGCAGGATCTGCCATTAAAGCTAAACTAACAAACTATAAAGTGGGTAGAAATGTTATACCGAACAATCTGAGTCCTTCGGTCTTCAACCATCATCCCACGCTTTGTTGCGGCTGCTCCGATCTCCTCGATCTCCGGTCTCGTCGTCCAGGTGGCACCACGTCGACGGATCTTTAAACGGGCTCCCGCCTCTGAACCGAGGCAACTCGATCATCAAGTTTGCCAAAAGAGATGACCAAGATTGATGTAGAGAATGAGTAGAACACTTTGTCTCGATACGTCCAAAGCTATGGACGAACGGTTAATGAAGTTACCTTTTTGGAATCGGGTAAATGGAAATTGAGCTATATGAAATTTCCATTAACTAAACTATCATAACCTTTTTGCCAAATGAATCAATCACACTTCCCACAAGAGGGGCCGGCCACTTTAAGAAGAGGGAGAGGTGAGTGTAGGAGAGGGGAAGGTGACCACAACAATAAATGAGTGAGAATGAGTCATTATCCACCTTGCATTATCATTAATGCACTAATGAATCATCTAACCTAGTCATGCTATCATTAAATGAACAATTAATGCAACCAATGAATCAAGAACACCTCACTAACCTAGTCACCACTTCTAGAATCTTCTAGAACCTTCCACACTCATCAAGAAAAGATAAATCCGCATTTAACCGAATGTTAAAGACGGGTGATAGAAAACTGGAAACTGGCAACTTCCAAAAGTGATCCTGAAACGAATTTCAGGATAACCCCGTAACAGTATAAACATACCCGCATTTGTATTACGACTGAATACAAATGCAAATGAGACAAAGATATTATATCTATACAGTATAATACTCGGATCCGGCTTAAACCAAAGCCTACTAGTATTATCTGCCCGAAATATGACACGTGCGTAAACGCACGTGCATTTTCCGAAACCCTGCCATAAATCCATACGGCCTCTACAACGTTTCGCCCGAACTTGTGAAACTGTCTGTGGGGGACTCTAATGACTCATCAATACACAGGCACTGGGTATATCCACTAGCACGTCAGAGGTACTATCTGTACGTAATGGTTGCCTATGTATTGATTGGAAGGGAAGATGACGAGCAAACTCATCCAAAAACCCTACTGAGCCTGACAGTGACAATATCCGTACAGTCCGGTCCATTCGTCTATGAGTATCGCATATAGGGCCTAGGGGGCTTATAAATGTCAGACCCCCAATAGCTGTATAAGTCGTGTCAGAGAGCAGCCCAGAACACCCTGAGATACTACTGGAATACCTTCCAGTAAATCTCGATTACCCTGGCCAGGGATTTCGTGTAATGGCTCTCCTAAACAGCGCGATCTCACCCCCAATACCGGGAGAGACGAATCTCCGATAATCTGCTCACTGCCTCCATGTGGCTCGGGACTGTACCCAAAAAATACCTGTTTGCACGACTCCTTTGACCCGTGGTAGGGTATAAATCAAAGTACAGTGGGAACTCACACGAGACAAATGACGACCTCAGGCCGATGAACTAACCTGTACACATGTCACCTGGGAACTGCTATCTGACGATAGGTATAATACCAACCAGCAAGTTCCCGGCGAGTCCTGTCCGGTGTACTCATAACTCAATGAGCACCTGTATACATCTTAGGTGAACCAACTGACACCAATGGCTTGTGAGACCGGCCACCGCCCCTCGTCGGGGTCTCGACTGTATACACTAGTCTACTCTGGAGTATCGATGCCATGTCTCGAAACTCCCACGACTAGGGACACTTTAAGGATGTGCTTATAGACCCCATCTCTCACGTATATGATCGCCATCATACTGCCGGCAGTCAAGCAAGAATCCTATGGGTTCTATTAACATGCAATAGTGAACTAAAACATGTATACGATGATAAAGACAAACCAGATAGCATACTATCATCTCGAGCAAGACTTCTATATCGGTATAGGTCCTCCCTCAATCATTGCAATCACGTACCTGCGATCCAATAATTGACTTAGAGGGCACTATATCCAACATGGCTATCTATTAAGTTTACCCGGAGAGTATCTGCGTACACTACATGATTGCGACGGACTTTTGATCACATCAAAATCCCATGGCAACCGATCAAATGAGACTAAACTGCTAGATTTATAACATTCAAATTAGTTATCTCATAACTACTTGTGGATTCCAAATATTGTATCCCATCACATGATATCCGAACGACGTTAAACTTTTCGATCGATTCATCAAAGTGCTACGATTTCCCGACAGCTCAACACTTGAGCACAGTTTTAATAATACCCAGAAGATACCACAGTACCTATGAACCAGCCGTAGAAGGGTCAAACCAACGCCTCACATGTGACAACGCTGAACTACCACAAACCGTAGGGTTTAGTGGAGGTTCTGACGGTCACATAATCGAGTTAAGGTTTCGTTCTTCTAGAGGGTCCACAGAATCACTTGCATATTTTTCCGAATACGTTAAACTTGGAAAAATGGGTTTTTGACAATCGTTCGAACTTTCTAACTTCGTCTAGACAACATGCGAATAACCCGAAACAATGTTAAAACTACGAATACGAAACACTCCGAATTGATTATAGTGTAAGATTACATCACATGCAAAATTAGCAAAAATAAACAACACCTGAAACATCAAAACCAAGTCACTGGAACACACAAAAAATTTCAGGGGGAGGGGCTCGGATTTGGCCGAGATGGGGGGTATGTGGCCGGCCAAAAGTCTCAGAAATGCCTCAAATTTCTTGTGTGTTCATGTCATATCCCATATAACACTCTGTACTTATTTTAAAAAAAATTTGACAATTATTTAAAATCGACAGAAACCTCATTTTGGCGTTTTAAGTTTCGGAGTATTTCGGTTTCGTAATCTTAACAAAATACGTATAAATTTCTAGCATGGCTCTGATACCACTGCAGGGTTACCTAGGACGGCAGCGAGGTTTCGGGAGGCATCGTCCATGCCAAATTCAAATATTTGCCGTTCAAACTAACCCTAACTAAGAATCGTAAACTAGAAATCCGACGGAATATATATATGTAAACACTTTACATCCTAAGTGAGCAAGGAATACAACCTTTGTAGACCGGTCCTTCACTTCATTAGCTCCGTATAGTAGTCCCTTCGCTGCGATCATGAATTCTCGAACTCTAGAGGGGCGTCCTTAAAGAAACGAACATGCTTGTTTCGAAGTCTTCGAGGTCGAAGATGATCTACGTCGAAGAGGCACTAACCCAAGCTATCTCTTCACTAATTATGAAATTAGTGAAGCAAACACCCTATACTAAATGGAAAGTAGTAGAGGATGATGAAGTAGGAAGTGGGCTCACTTTAGATTTCATTTTCTCACACTTTTTCTCATACCTCCATTGAAGCTAGAAAGCTTTGAGGAAGAAGAAGAAGAATATGAACCCATATGAATTAATCATCCAAATGAATTATTGCAACCATGGGTGAGTTAAACCATCATGCCTAACTCATGTAGAGAATAAACCAAGGGGTAAGGTTAAGGGTTGGGTTAACAAATATCCTAAGGAATGACAAAAGAGTGGACTTTGTCATTGTTCTACAAGCTTCATCCAAGCTTGAAAACATTGACCAAGTCTTTTCTCTTTTGTGATAACTTAAGAAATAAATAAAACCCTAACTTAACCCTAGCATGGTGTAAATCTCATACACCCATCTTGCATGTATCATCAAGTATGACACAATACATGTACACAAATAAACATATCACATATATACAATGTGCACATCAAGTGAGAAAAGAAATCTTAAGTGAGCTTAATATTAGTTAAAGTAATATAATATATCAAATATATAATTATACATTAAATTATTAAATCATATATAACCGACTAATATCATGTGTAACAACTTATCAAATCAACACTTGATCCGATAACTCGGCTATATCGCATATAACTGACCAATGTCACAAATCGCGAGAATAGAATACGGTATCTCATATCGTATCAATCTCTGTCCCGCACATATCACATACGTGCTCCTACTCCGTTTCGCTTGAACCAGGAAACCCCTGTGTAGGACTATAAAGACTCGTCAATACGCCGGCAGTAGGTGATGATCATATCAAACACCCACAAGCCGCAAGCGGTCTGCTAAACGTAACGGCCATCCGGGTATTGAGCGATCGGAAGATCAACAAGTAAGCCTGCTCATACTCGTGTGAATCCAATCAGTAACACTACCGTACAGTCCGGTCTCTTCGTCTGATATGTCGCATATCTCGTCTAGGGGTGGTAAACGTCAGACCCAGTAACTCGATAAGTCGTGTCGATATGAGGCTCATAACGGGTCGAGAAACTACTGATAACACTTACCAATATATCTCTGAAGCAGCCTTGGCCAAGGAATTCCTGTTATAGCCAATCGAGCACAGCTCAACATCAACTCCCTATACCGGGAGAGCCGAAACCCCTCCTATCGCTCATTGCCTCCATGTGACTCGGGACTGTACCCAAAAGCCACCGTTTTGCACGTTCTCTTGAACGTGGTAAGGTGGAAATCAAAGCACAGTGGGAATCACACAAGACTCTATGACGATCTCGGGTCTACGGACTAACCTGTACCAGTGTCACCAGAGAACTGCCATCTGACGTGAGGTATAATACCATCTGGGAGTTCTCGGCGAGTCCATCCAGTGTACCCAATCCCCACTGAGCACCCGTTTACTGTCTCTGATCTCAAACACCAATGGATATGGGATCATCCATCGCCCATCTACATGGGTCGAGAAGCTATACGCTAGTCTACTCTGGTATATCGATGCCCTGTCTCGATACACCTACGACTAGGAACATTTGATGGATGTACTTAGCGGCTACTCTGTCCCCACTAGTATGATCCGCATCATAGTCCTGGTAGTCAAGTACTCATCCTAAGGGCTTTATCAACATGTAACATAGAGACAATCAATGTACATGTTAAGATAAAGAGCAACCAGATAGCATACTATCATATCGAGCAAGAAAGTCCTCCATATATATGTCCAAGCATCCACTACAATATACATCGTATGTATAGTAATGGCCTCTGTGGCATACATATCAATAACATGTTCCACAGCCATTAGTACGTCGTACTGGAGATAGTATGCAGGTGCTCGTTAGGTTACGAGTACACCGGACAGGACTCGTCGGGAACTGCTGGTTGGTACTATACCTATCGTCAGATAGCAGTTCCCAGGTGACATGAGTACAGCTTAGTCCGTCGACTTGACACTGCCACTTCGCCTCGAGTGTGTTCCCACTATACTTTGATTACTACCCTACCACAGCTCAAAGGAGTCGTGCAAACAGGTAGTAGTTGGGTACAGTCCCGAAGCATTTGGATGCAGTGGCAGTTAGACAGGATTCGTCTCTCCCGGTATTGGGGGTTGATATCGCGCTGTGTCTGGAGAGCCATTACACAAAGTTCCTGGCCAGGGCAAGCGAGATTTACTGGTAGGTGTTCCAGTAGCTTCTCAGAGTGTTCTGGGCTACACTCCGACACGACTTATACCGCTATTAGGGGTCTGACGTTTACCGCCCCCCTAAGCCCGATATGCGATACTCTTAGACGAACAGACCGGACTGTACGGAGATTGTCACATTCAGGCTCGGTAGGAGTTCGGATGGGTTTTCCTCATCGGCCTTCTTATCGACATCTACCTAAGGACCGTTACGTACAGCTAGTACCGCTTGCGGCCTGTGGTTAAACCCACTTCCAGCGTAGTGTCGAGTCTTTAGAGTCCCACACAGAGAGTTTCCCTGCACTGGGCAAAAGGTGTAGGGGCCGTATGGTTTTACGGCAGGGCTACGATCACTTACGTGCACTTGTGCGCGTATGATGTTCGGACGGATAATACTAGTGGGCTTTGGTTTAAGCTGGATCCTAGTATTATATTAATGGACTAGTTTTTCTCTTAGCATTTGTGTTCTACGGAATGCGGATGCGGGTGTGTATGCACGGATGTGAGGAGCGAAGAAGGAGATGCCTCATTAGGGTTTTGACCATTGACTTGATTAGAACCATTATGAGGTGGAGGAAATTGTTTTCTAATCCTTTTTATTAATAATTGTGTCATGGCTAATTGGGTTTGACTATTTGATCTTGTTGACTTAGATATTTTGTTAAGCACTAGATATTTTGGCTTAGCATTTATTATGACATGATAATGGTCAAATCAACTTAGCCATCACAATTATAATGATAAAAGTATTAGTTTTCTTTTTCCATGGCTTATTATCTCATTCTCTTTC
The DNA here is from genome assembly GCA_030015575.1 of Agapanthus africanus. NCBI lineage: Eukaryota > Viridiplantae > Streptophyta > Magnoliopsida > Asparagales > Amaryllidaceae > Agapanthus > Agapanthus africanus. The sequence continues at coordinate 362,494,838 of JASDDO010000012.1, forward strand.
TCTTTCATAAAAAGAGAGCTCTCATACAAGCTCTTCTTCTTCTTCCTCACTAGTAAACTCTTAAGCTCTCATGTGTTGAGAAAATTAGAGTTTAAATATACAAACAAATCCATCTTCAAACTCTACATTACCTAGGACATCAAGCTTAGCAAACTTGTTGCCCTAGTTACCTCGGTTCTTGAGGTGGAGCTCGGACTATAGACTCTCGGGTGGATCGTCTTCGACTCAAGGAGGTCGTGGAGGTGACTACGATCCGGATCGATCCTCGGAGCCCACGTAGACGAGGAGGACAGCGGAGAAGACCCGAAGGACCGGTATCATGAGGTATAATCTTCTAGCAGAATAGATAAAACCTATTGCTTGTTTGTTAGCAATAGTTTGGCAAAGATCCTCAAACATAGTCTATGTTGCCTTGTGATAAAATTTTATTTTTTACCTATTCCGCCTCCCCGTAAGTACCGGGGTGTGTAACATAGACTTACAATTGGGAATTTCAAGTGTTGAAATTTGCAATGAGATTGCATACCTTTTATGAGATAGTTGGATCCCGATACCCACTGCGAGTAAGTGTTACTCCTGAAAGAGTTTTCCACTTTATAATTAGCTAATCCAGTAGGTGTCTAAGAAAGGTGTTAACGGGGTTATGTCCCTTCGGAAACGAGGTTATTTAATTAGTTCCATACAAAAGCATAGGGAGACTCCCTCAGAGTATCAATACCTGCCTGGCTGACCGATTGGTGAACTTGTAGGATGTAATTAATCCCTGCTAATCTTACCTTTTAGGGTTTGAAGAAAGATTTGATAAAAACAGTAGGAGCCATCCTGATTAGATAAGATAATAACCAATCTAATCTTGCAAGAGCGCACGCTAAAGTGTTTTCCTCTCTCTCTCTCTCTCCAGGTAGCGACCATGGCACGCCTTCATCAAGATAATAATATGGATGTATTGACTGAACCCGCTTAGTATACTGAGCTGGGGAACGTTGGTTCCGCTCCATCTTATGACTGTCATAAGTTTGACCAAGGAATAGGGAAATACCCGGATTCCCATGGAACCCGAACGAAGAAAGAGCATACCGATGCATCTTTTTCGGGTGTGTTGGTTACTCAGAACTATTTCTCAGTTTGCTCTATATCCTGGGTATTAGATACCGGATCAAGATCCCACATTTGTAATTTGTTACATGGGTTAAAAAGAAGTAGAGAACTGAGAAATGGTGATAAGTCTCTCGTAGTAGAGAATGGTGCAATTATTGTTGCCAAAGCAGTTGGCGAATATCACCTAGTATTACCAAATGGTATTATATTGATTCTGAAAGACTATTGTTTCGTACCAAAAATGATGTGCAACATTATATCAGTTTCTTTATTACATAAAGAAGGATATAACTTTGTATTTGAGGAAAATGTTATGAACATTTTCCTAAATCAAGTGTTGATTGGGTTTGGTACGTTGTGTAACGGTATATACATTCTAAATCAAACTACAGTTCTAAATATACAGAACACTCACAAGAGGAAAAGTTCAAAAATGAACGAAACCTACTTGTGGCATTATAGATTTAGTCATATCAATGCGACAAGACTAGCTAAGTTGCATAAAAATAGATATTTGAATCCGTTCAAATTTACATCTTATGAAACTTGCGAGTCATGTCTCAAAGGCAAAATGACCAAAACTCCATTTACGGAACACGGAGAAAGAGCTACTGAACTCCTGGGACTGATACATAGTGATGTATGCGGTCCTATGTATACACGTGCCAAGAATGGTTTCTCGTACTTCATTCACCGATGATCTCTCAATATTCGGACATGTGTTCCCGATGAAACACAAATCTGAAACTTTTTAGAAATTCAAGGAATATAAGTACGAACTAGAGAACCAGACGGGTAAAAGTATTAAAGTCCTTCGATCTGATCGCGGAAGAGAATACTTGAGTATGGAATTCTGAGACTATTTAAGAGAGAATGAGATTCTCTCTCAGCTTACTCCTCCGTATACACCACAGCACAATGGAGTATCGGAGCGGAGGATTCACACTCTATTAGATATGGTGCGCTCTATGATGAGTGTTGCTGAGTTGCCTATTTCCTTTTGCGGTTATGCACTTGAGACAGCTGCATACCTATTGAATAGGGTTCCAACCAAATCCGTGCCTACCACTTCATATGAGATATGGAAAGGGAAGAGACCATATCTTAATTTTATTAAGATATAGAGTTGTCCGGCTTACGTTAAAACGCAAAATCCGGACAAGCTCGAGGCAAGGTCAGTTCTGTGCAAGTTTGTAGGATATCCCAAACATTCGCGAGGGTATATCTTCTACCACACCGAGGAACAAAAGGTGTTTGTTTCTCGACATGCCACCATTTTAGAAAAGGAATTTCTTCTGAAAGAAATTAGTGGTAATGAGATAGAACTGGAAGAAGTTCCATCTACACAAACTATAACTGATAATTTGGTAGAACCAGAAGATTCAATAGTTTTTGACGAACCTCAGCCACTCCGCAGATCTAGTAGGGTTCCTCATCCACATGAAAGATACTACGGTTTTCTCATAGACGGTGAGAGTGAGGATTGCATCATGGAAGATGATGACCCAACTATTTTTGAGCAGGCCATCATAAGTGGGGACTCTGTGAAATGGCTGGATGCTATGCGATCTGAGATGGAATCCATGTACACCAACAAAGTATGGACTTTGGAAATTGCTCCTGAAGGGGTAAAACCCATTGGGTGCAAGTGGATCTTTAAAAAGAAAATTGGTGTAGATGGAAAGGTTAATATCTTCAAAGCTAGACTTGTGGCAAATGGTTTTCGTCAACGACCAGGTGTCGATTATGATAAAACCTTTTCTCCAGGGGCTATGCTTAAGTCCATCAGGATTCTACTTGCCATTGCTGCATACCATGACTACGAAATCTGACAGATGGACATCAAGACCGCTTTTCTAAATGGTGATTTAGAAGAGAGCGTGTACATGACACAACTAGAGGGTTCGTAGACAGTAGGAGCAGCGGAAAGGTGTGCAAGCTGCTGAAATCAATCTACGGATTAAACCAGGAATCACAGAGCTGGAATATCTGTTTTGATGTAGCAGTCAAAGAGTTCGACTTCATCAAAAATGTAGATGAACCTTGTATATACAAAAAGGTTGTAGAGGGTAAGGTTGTCTTTCTCGTATTGTACGTGGATGACATACTCTTGATAGGAAATAATGTTCCTATGCTACACTCGATCAATCTCTTCTTGTCACACAAGTTCTCCATGAAAGATCTGGGTGATGCCTCCTACATCCTGGGGATTAAGATCTATAGAGATAAATCTAAGAGAATGTTGGAATTGTCCCAATCCAGATACATAGACACCATACTAAAGAGGTTTAGTATGGAAGATTCAAAGCGTGGTAATTTACCCGCTTGTTCAGGAATCACTCTCTCCAAAGAGATGTCTCCCAAGACTGATTTAGAGAGGGCTCGCATGACAGTGATACCCTATGCTTCTGCAGTTGGGTCTATCATGTATGCGATGTTATGTATCAGACCGGATGTAGCTTACACACTAGGTGCAGTGAGCAGGTATCAATCAGATCCTGGGGAAAAGCACTGGACAGCTGTGAAGAACATTCTTAAGTACTTGAGAATGACTAAAGAAATGTTCTTGGTGTATGGTAACGGTGAACTTCAGGTGGAGTCCTTTACCGATTCGAGCTTCCAGAGTGATAAGGACGACAGCAAGTCGGTCTCGGGTTTTGTCACCACCCTTAATGGAGGGGCGGTATGTTGGAACAGTTCCAAGCAAGATATCGCAGCAGACTCGACGATGGAGGCTGAATACATCGCTGCCAAAGAGGCTGTCTGAATGAAGAAGTTCATTGCTGAACTTGGTGTGGTTTCATCCATTAAGCATCCAATACCTTTGTATTTTGATAACAATGGAGCTGTGGCTTTGGCCAAGGAACCCCGGTCCCATCAGCGATCTAGACATATTCTAAAGCGGTGTCACCTGATCTGGGAGATAGTTGATCACAAGGAGAACGTGATCAGGAGAGTTGACGCGAAGAACTACACAGCAGATCCACTCATGAAGGCCCTCCCCCAGACACAGCAGTTTGAGAGACTTTTTGGGATATTGGGTATGAGATACTATAACAACTGACCTTAGTGCAAGTGGGAGATTGTTAGGAATATGTATGCCATAGAGGCCATTATTGTATATTATAGTGGATGCTTGAACATATATATAGAGGACTTTCTTGCTCGACATGATTGTATGCTATCTGGTTGCTCTTTATCTTAACATGTACACTTGTATTATTATACCGACTCTCTGATATATGTTGATAAAGCCCTAAGGATGTGGAATTGACTACCAGGACTATGATGCAGATCATACTAGTAGGGCCTGGATAGTCCACAAGCACATCCTTTAATAGTTCCTAGTCGAGGGGATATCGAGACAGGGCATCGATATTCCAGAGTAGACTAGTGTGTACATTTCTTGACCCTGTATGGGCGATGGTTGATCCCACAACCATTGATGTTCAAAATCAAAGATTGTACACAGGTGCTCATTAGAGAATGGGTACACCGAACAGGACTCGCCGAGAACTCCTAAATGGTACCATACCTATCGTCAGATAGCGGTTCTCTGGTGACACTGGTACAGGTTAGTCTGTAGACTCGAGATCGTTATAGTGTCTTGTGTGGTTCCTACTTTGCTTTGATTTCCTCCCTACCACGGTTCAAAGGAGTCGTGCAAAAAGGTGGATTTTGGGTACAGTCCCGAGTCACATGGAGGCAGTGAGCGATAGGAGGGGTTTTGTCTCTCCCGATATAGGGAGTTGATGTTGCGCTATGCTCGATTGGCTATAACAGCAAGTCCCTATCCAGGGCTGATGAGATTTACTGGTAAGTGTTATCAGTAGTTTCTCGAACCTTTATGAGCCACACATCGGCATGACTTATCAAGTTACTGGGTCTGACGATTCCACCCCTAAACTCGATATACGACATATCAAACGAAGAGACCGGACTGTACGGTAAGTGTTACTTATAGGCTTCACGGGAGTTTGGACAAGTTTGCTTATAGATCTTTTATTCTCTCAATACCTGGGTAGTCATTACGTCCATCTAGTACCGCTGACGACTTATGGGTAACTGATGTGATCATTACCTACTGCTGGCGTATTGATGAGTCTTTAGAGTCCCACACAGAAGTTTCCTAGTTCAAGCGAAACGAAGTAGGGCACATATGCTGATATGTGCGGGAGCCTGATTAAATACGAGTATGTGATACCGTATTCTAATCTGGCGATATTTGATATCAGTTAGGTTATATGTGATATAACCGGATTATTGAATCAAGTGTTGTTTTGATAATATGATATACAGATAAATGATATTAGTCGGTTATATATGATATAACCGGATTATTAAATCAAGTGTTGATTCAATATTTTGATATATATTTATATTTGATATATTTATATATTAACTAATATTAGTGCTCACTAATTATTTTCTTCTCTACTTTATATATATATATATATATATATATATATATATATATATATATTGTATCATGATTGATGATACATGGAACATGGATTATCTATTTTCATAAATATATAAATGAGGTGGAAAAATGGAGAGATATTTTAGGCATGGGTGAAGCATGGCTTTTTTCATTTCTTTATTGGTTTGAGAACACTATTGAAGTATGGTTGAAGTTTTATTATTGGAAAAATCCATGCTTCAATAAGTGAGATGTATGAGCCATTCTTCACTTGCTCACAACCTTAGTTCATTTGCTTCACTCTCTCTTTTTTCATCTTCCATGTTCATCTTCCTCCTTCACTAGTTTTTTCTTGAGTTGAAGGAAATGAGAGGAAAAGATTTCTAAGTGAACCAAAACATCTACTTCATCAACCTACTCTAAACTAGCCTTTTAGATTATGTTGTTTCCTTCACTAATACTTGATTAGTGAAGAGGTAGCTTGACCTAGAGAAACTTCAAGGTGGATCAGCTTCGGCCTCGAAGATTGCAAAGCAAGCTCCTAGAGAAACTTCAAGGTGGATCATCTTCGGCCTCGAAGATTGCAAAGCAAGCTCGATCCTTTCTTCAAGTGGAGCCAAAAGGAGTCAAAGGACTACTACTCGAAGCTTTAGAAGAGAAGGACTTGGTCTACAAAGGTTGTAAGCTCTTTCACTTAGAGTAGAACTTGCTTTATTATCACTTAAACCCTAATACTCTAATTAGATTCTAGGTTAGTGTAGCTAAACACCCCAAGATTTTTTAAAATTGCATACTTGATGCTGGTATTAACCTAGTGGAGGTGTTAAGACACACTTTCAATACCTATCAAAATAGCATGAAACTTTCCCATAAGACAGAGGCTGCAGAGGCTATTCAGGTGCAAGAAAACAACCGAGGCAATGATTTGGTATCACCATGCTACTCCAAGCGAAGATGGAAAAATGAGACATCCAAGAGATTCACCGGCATAGAAGGATTTCGATAGGAGGCACCAAATATTCAGTAGTGATCCTCGCAATGTCTACCCATTCAACTATATGGCTGGAGGCCACAACACATGGCCCGTTATAATGATGGTTTATAATATGTCGTCTTGGTTGGTTATGGATCATCCCTACTTAATAATGCCTCTTCTTATTGACGAACCAAACTCACCGGGAAACAATATCGACGTCTATCTCCGACCTCTGATCGATGAGTTAAAATCTTTATTCATTGATGGTGTAAAGACTTACGATGCAAACATAGATACAATCTTCACAATGTGTGTGGCTTTAATGTGGACAATTAATGAATTTTCTACGTATGGAATGCTATCAGGTTGGTCCGTACATGGTTACAAAGCATGATCTTATTTCCATCAAGATACAACATCGAAATGGTTGAATTTTAGCAGGACAATTTGTTATTGCGATCATCAGCGTTTCCTGCCACCAGACCATCCATACAGGTTAGACGTTGCTCAATTTAATAGTCATCAGGAGCTTCTTGGGCCTCCAGCCTCATTTTTAAGAGTTGACGTGATTGCTCAGTAGGATGGTTACAATAATGTGACCTTCGGGATAGATCTGGCAAAACAGGTCAAACCACCATACTGGAACAAGTTAAGCATTTTCTACGAGCTTCCGCACTGGTCAATAAATTTAGTGCGCCATTGTCTGGACGTCAAGCACATAGAGAAGGGAGTATCCGAGCACGCACTTAACTTATTTCTTTGTAAAGACGGAAAATCGAAAGACAACCTCCGTACTCAGATGGATTTTCAGGAGTGGAAAATTAGAAGTGAATTGCATCCTAAACCGATAGCAGGTAAACCAGGCAAGTTTGTACTTCCCAATACCGCGTATCATATGTCACAACCGGAGAAGAAAATGTTTCTGCAGGTGTTGCATGATTTGAAAGTTCCCACAGGTTTTTCAGAATCATTTAGCAAGAAGATAAAAATTGTGAAAGGAAAGATCGATGGGCTGAAAAGTCATGATCACCATGTTATTATGGAGCACATTCTCCCATTAGCCCTCGGGACTTTCCTTCCTGAATCGGTTGGTCTAGTAATCAATGACCTTTGTTTCTTTTATGGAGGATTGTGCGCTAAAACCTTAAATGTTGTGACGCTGGAGAAGCTAGAAAATTCTATTTCATTGATACTTTGCAAGCTTGAGTGTATTTTCCCGTCGTCGTTCTTCGATATCATAATACACCTGATGGTTTATCTTGCAACCAAGGCTAAGTTTGCCGGACCGGTACAATATCGATGGATATATCCCGTCGAATGGTACATTGAATTTTTCGTTTCACTCATTTTGTAAAATTATTGTTGTCCTATATACCCATATTTATTTATTTAATATATTTTTCTTTAGGTGTCTCTACACTCTAAAAAAGTATATACGCAATATAAATCGACCAGAGGGTTCTATCATGCAAGATTATTTTCTAGATGAAATAACCACATTTTGTTCCCGCTATCTGGACGAGAACATTGAGACGAAGCTTAACCGGCCTCGGAGAATTCAAGACGGGCCATATAGTAAAGCTAATTATAATAGAGTAGACAATATGTTTATCAATAAAATATATCGGTTTATCTTTCTCAATAGCGTATGTTTTGAAGAAATTAGAGAGTAAGTTTTTTGGATTAATTATTATATTTGTGTTTGTGTGTGTATGAAATGGTATAATATTAATGTCATAATTTATTGTTGAGAACAAAATTCATATTGATGAGGTATGTGAGGGGTATCCTGAGTAGAATGATGAACGATTAGAAAAATATCATCAGGATAATTTTTGCGATTGGGTTGCAGATCATGTAAGTTGTTCGAATAACATATTATTGCTACCAGTCTTAATATAAACTTATATCGTTATGTATTTGTTGTAAAATTTGTTTTGTCAGATCCATGATCCGAACTTATTTGCGTCATTAGAGAGAGATTCAAGATGTTTAACTCAGTTTCCTAACATGGAGGTTGCATATTATAAAGGATTCAGTGTTTTTGATACAAATTTGAAGTTAAGGACATAGAACATCTCGAACCACTCAGAATAGTGGGATTGCGACCGTAGGATCAGATGGTGTGATTTATTATAGACACTTAAATTGCATACTTGGCATCCTATATCCCGGACGATCAGAACCGTTTTATATATTTCAGTGTATTTGGTACGATACACGAACCGATACGGATAAGTGGAGAAACAATATCGGGACTTGGAAAGATGAATATGGATTGACTACTGTGAACACACTTCGATTTTACGGTCAGGACGATCCATTTATCTTTCCATAATAAGCGTTTCAAGTATACTACTCACAGTGCTTGAAGCATCCGGGATAGAGTGTCGTATGCCGTTGGAAATCCAGGGATGTTTACGATATCCCAGAATTCGAGGATTGTATGGAGGAAAGCGATGAGAATGAAGAAGAGAGAAGACTTAGAGTGCTCCTACCGTCTTTTTCCAAAGACGGGTTGTCTTCGGCTGATCGTGAAGTTGTGTGGGTTAGAAATGATATCGATGATGAAATTCAAGTAGATATGTCTAATGCGTCTACGAAACGAAAAAGGTTATCAGTAATGTTATATTATTATTTCACATTTCTACGATATATACATATATTGCATGCATATGTAATGATTGTACTCTTATCTAGGTCTGATGACGACGCCCGGAGCAGCGAAGGGCGGCAGGAGCACCAGCCGCGGCAGAGGCAGAATGGTTCTGCCATCCGGGGAGCTGCGTAGGGAGCTCCAGAGGGCTGGTCTTGCACCCCGATTCGTATCCCATTCGGATGACTCCTTCCTTATGGACTTTGCTACACCTCAAGGTATATTGTACGTATATTCATTTTGAATGTAATATTATAGATATACATGCGTATTTATTTTAAAATTATTTATATAGTCAATGTTTAATTGTTTGGCTATAGGTGGTGCGTCTACATCAGAGGCAGATGCCACTACCGCACATGTAGGTATGTTTATATATTCTATAGTGCATGCATATTTATTTAGAATGTTATATAATAAATATACACACATTCTTTTTGCTCTTACTTAGATAATCAATTATTGGTGCTTCCACATCCCGGGTAGCATCCACCACCGCACCTGCGGGTATGTTTATATATCCTATATTGCATGCATATTGATTTAGAATGTTATATTATAGATATACACATTCTTTTTGCAATTACTTATATAATCTATTTTTAATTGTCTAATTGTAGGTGGTGCATCCATATCTGGCGCAGAGGCCACTCGTGCTGTTAGTTATATGTATGCCCAAGAGGCCATTACTGTACATAGGATGTATATTGTAGTGGATGCTGGGACATATATAGATAGGACTTTCTTGCTCGACATGATAGTACGCTATCTGGTTGCTGTTTATCTTAACATGTATACTTTCTGTCTCTCTGATTACATGTTGATAAAGCCCTTAGGATGTGTACTCGACTTCCAGGACTGTGATGAAGATCATACTAGTGGGGCCTGGGTAGTCAATGAGTACATCCTTCATTGTTCCTAGTCGTGGGAATATCGAGACGGGGCATCGATATTCCAGAGTAGACTAGCGTATATCTTCTCGACCCATGTGATGGGCGATGGATGATCCCATATCCATTGGTGTTTGACATCAGAGATGGTATGCGGGTGCTCAGTGGAGACTGGGTACACTGAACGGACTCGCCGAGAACTCCCAGATGGTATTATACCTCACGTCAGATGGCAGTTCTCTGGTGACACTGGTACAGCTTAGTCTGTTGACCCGAGATCGTCATAGAGTCTTGTGTGTCTCCCACTGTGCTTTGATTTCCACCCTACCACGGCTCTACTGAGTCGCACAAACAGGTGGTTTTTGGGTAGAGTCCCGATTCACATGGAGGCAATGAGCGATAGGAGGGGATTCGTCTCTCCCGGTATTGGGGGTTGATGTTGTGCTATGCTCGACTGGCCATAACAGGAAATCCCTGGCCAGGGTTGCAGTGATATACTGGTAAGAGTTATCAGTAGTTTCACGAATGTTATGGACCTTACGTCGGCATGACTTATCAAGCTACTGGGGTCTGACGTTTACCACCCCTAGGCGAGATATGCGACATATCAGACGAACAGACCGGACTATACGGTAAGTGTTACTGGTTGAATTCATAGAAGTGTGAGCGGGCTTGCTCGTCGATCTTCTGATCGCTCAATACCCGGGTGGCCGTTACGTTTAGCAGACCGCTTGCGGCTTGTGGGTGTTTGATATGATCATCACCTGCTGCCGGCGTATTGACGAGTCTTTAGAGTCCTACACAGAGGTTTCCTGGCTCAAGCGAAACGAAATAGGAGCGCATATGAGATATGTGTGGGACCGAGAATAATGCATGTATGTGATACCGCATTCCATTCTCGTGATGAATGTATCGATTGGTTGTATGCGATATAACCTAGTTATCGAATCGAAGATTGATTCGATAAGTCGATACATTGGATACTAGTTGGTTATATGCGACATGACCGGATCATTGAATCAAGTGTTGATTTAATGATTTAATGTATAATTATATATTTGATATATTACTTTGCATTAACTTGTATTGGTTCACTTTAAAAGGATTTTCTCACTTGATGTGCACATTGTATATGTGATATATTTTTAATGTGCACTTGATTGTATCATGTTTGATGATACATGCTAACTTGGTTAAGTGTATGATTAAACCATGGTTGTGTAATGGTTAGGGTTTTGATTTTATTTATTTATTTGTTTGTTTATTTAATCATTTTTGGCAAAATAAAATGGTGGATTTATTTGTTCTTTGCTAAAAGCTTCTTGAAGCTTCAAAGCATCTTTGAAAAGTCTTCCATTTTGTTTTTACCACTAAACCTAACCATTCACCTAACCCTAGTTTATTCTCTACACTTTACCATGGTTACATTATGATAACCATCACTTGATTATTCAATTAGAATTAATTCTTTTTCCATTTTCTTTCTTCTTCTTCTTCTTGATGAAGAAAGAAAAGCTTTCTTGAAATTTATCAAGTGTTGATTCCAAGTGAGAAATCCAAATCCAAAGAGAACCCACTTCCTATTTCTTCATCCTCTACCTCTTGCCAAGTAGTATAGGGTGTTTTCTTCACAAGTTTCATGACTTGGTGAAGTGGGAGCTTGATCTTGTGATGCCACGACGTAGATCATGTTCGGCATCATAGTCGATGACCTAGACCGTCCATTTCTCCGATGAAACCGACACAAGAGTTCAAGATCTGATTTGTACAGCGGAGGGACGTCTACGTGGAGTTAAGGAAGTGGAGAATCGGATCTACAAAGGTTGTAGCCTCTTTCTTTTAAGCTAAAGTTGTTTACTTGCTTCGCATCACCTATAAATCTAGTCAACGATCCGGATTAGGGTTTGTAGGCACATGAAAACTTGAATTGAGCATGTTTTGATCACTTGTGAGACTTCATTAGTGTGCCTAGGAACCGTACAGTGGTATCAGAGCCTAGCTAGAGCCTTAGGCGATGCGTAGACGGAGTTTGAAGTCCGATCGAACCGAAACCCTAACTCCAAACTTGCTCTCTGTACATTTTTGAAAATTGAGGAATTTTTAGAATTAAAAATATGCAAAAAAATGTGCAGGAAATTCTAAGAAAAACTGCAGAAAACGACAGCCTAATTCTACAGTACGGCCGCGGAACCTCGGCTTTGACCCTCCTTTTGCGGCGGTTCCGCGGCCGTCTGTGATGATCAGGCTGTGAGTTTTCTTCAGTTGTTTCTGTTGGTGTTTCTTATGTATTCTGGATACTTTTAATTTTTACTCAAGAGTTGTGTTTTCTGGGTTGTATTAGGAGTTCGTAGATTCGATCGGATTATCAAATTTTGTCTATGTGTTTTTCCGGGTAATTTTAGAATATGTTAAAAAGTTCGACCGGATATAAATACCCACTTTTTCCCCTGCCGGGAAATTTCCAATTGTTGGATTTTTCCGTAGTTTAACGACGTTCTAAGTAGTGCAAGTAACGCGATGGACCCTCTAGAAGACAACAAACCTTAACTCGATTATGTGACCGTCTTGAACTGCCCTTTGAACCTCAGGGTTTGGGGCAGTACGGCGTGCCACATGTGAGGCGTTGGCTTGACCCTTCTACGGCTGGACCGTTGGTACTGAGGCACGAAGTGAATGTTTTTAAACTTATTTCATGTGTTGAGCTGTTTCGGGAAAACTTGGGTGTTCGATTGTTCGATCGGAAAGTTTAACATTTTCTATTTACCCGGAATGTGATACAATACTTGGAATTCGCAAATAGTTATGAGATGACTGGATGAATGTTATAAACATAGCAGTTTAGTCTCACTTGATCGGTTGCCACGGAATTTTGATGCGATCAAAAGTCCGTCGCAATCACGTAGTGTACGCGGATACTCGCCGGGTAAACTTAATAGACAGCCTCGCCCCATAGCCCCGACCAAGTGACTGTAGGAGAACCCCGTCGCCGAAAGCATCCGTTCGGGTGCTCGCGGCAGCGGTGTTCCGCCTTGGTGCACTTCGTCGACGGCGTCGGGGGTGCGGCCGCCTACTAAAGTTTGCGACGAGCATTCGATCAGAATGTCGGGAATCCTGTTGAATTTCCCGACTTGATATTAAAAAGTGTTTTCGATAATGAGACTAAAATGCGGGGTTTATAATGTTAGGCATGTGATGTCTAAGGAATTCATTGGTTTAGGAATGCGATGTCTAACGAGGTTGCGGATTCCAACTGTTGTAGTTTTACACTTTCTTTTCTGTGACCGTAAGTGTAATATGTGATATCGCCGGTTTCGTTGCTATATGTCAACGACAATTGGGATGCGCATATTTACTTACGTTGATGACATGTGATGTTATGTGTTGCTGGATATGTTATATTGGATCGTCGTGTTCGAATAGCCGGGGGGTTTTTATGTGAGATGAGTGTTTTTCATTTTCATTCATGTAAAAACTTGTATGTAATATTCTTTTATTGGGGCACTTCCAGGTTGCGGATGTTGTCACCATTTGTATATTATTTACTTTTCCGCATTAGGATAGACCCATGGAGAGGAGCACAAGTAACCGGGTTCTGGGGTCCAATGGGAGACCAACTCGAGGAGTCGAGTCCGGGTCTCCAAACCCTAGAATTGGTAGGGTTGCTTGCCGCTCTCGTAGGGGTCTAGGGGTGTGGGATTGGCTATTCATCACGACCGTGGAATCCGTGTTTTATACTGGCTCGTATTGAAAATACGGGCGTCCTAGTATATCCAATATTTCATATGATATTTTCTGCTGCGTTATCTGTGATGTGATCATGTGATGTTCTGTGATAGATATAATATATAGTATATATGATATATTATATATACGTTACTTATGTTTTACACCCGCGCTAGCCCTGCCCCGCTCTGCCGTTAGTTACCTAACCTAACGGTGCACGAGGGGACATCGAGGCGAATGCGGATGGCATAAGTGTACGTCATATTTATCTGTGATGTTTAGGTAATTTAAATGTTGGGATATTCATTAATGAGATTAATGAAAGAAAATAAACCTAATTGATGTTGTGGAATCGAATTTCAAAATAAACAGGTAGCTACAGTTCTTGCTTTGCATCGCGGTGTTCCTTGTAGAACATCCTGCACCTTATTCGATGAGGAAAGGACCGAGATCCCTTCACCGGGAGTGACTCCTTTAGCAATAACTGGCAGATGCTACAACTCTCGGTTTGTATTTTGATTGCTTCTATAGTTTCTGCTTTGCACAGTGATATATATGATATATCCCGCACCTCATTCGACGAGGAAAGGGCCGACGATCCCTTCACCGGGAGTGACCCCTTTAGCAAAACTAGAAAAGCCTCAAAAACATTCCATTTAAAAACCACTTGATTCTGCAACGAGATCAAGTTCAAAGCGTTAAAGGTTTTCATAAAAACCAGCCGCAACCCTCCATCATTTTAGGAAGTAGAGTACTTCGTATTCGTGCTGTGTTTGTTGACCATAGTCAAGGCACGGTGTACGGTAGCTAAGTGATGTCTTCCTACACTGCATATGATGCGATTAGTTAGGACAGTCGCATGACTTTGTTGACCTTAGTTAAGGGTCATGTGGGTGGGTCTAATTAATCACGAAATGACGGGTAGAACTTGACTAGTGCTTATGATTTGTTGACCATAGTTAAGGTCATAGGTGCTAGGGGTAAAAACCTTTATCGGGAGTTTCAAGCGTTGAAATTTGCAATGAGATTGCATACCTTCTATATGATAGTTGGATCCCGATACCCACTGCGAGTAATTGTTACTCCTGGGAGAGTGTTGCACTTTGCAATTAGCCGATCAAGTAGGTGTCAACGGGGTTACGCCTCTGGGAAAACGAGGTTTACTGTAATTGGGTCCATGCGAAAGCACGGGGAACCTCCCTCAAAGTACCGACACTGGCCTGGCTGAAAGATTGGCGAACTTGTAGAGTGTAATTAATCCCGGCTAGTCTTTCCTTTTAGGGTTTGAAGGAAGATTTGATAAAAACAGTGGGAGCCATCCTGATTAGATAAAATAAATAACCAATCTGATCTTGCAAGAGCGCACGCAGAGTGTTTTCTTCTCTCTCTCTCCAGGTAGCGACCATATCACGCCTTAATCAAGATAATAATATGGATGTATTGACCGAACTCGCTTGTTATACTGAGCTGGGGAACGTTGGTCCCGCTCCAACTTATAATTGTTATAAGACAGAGCAGGAAATAGGGGAATACCAGAATTCCTATGCCGCCCAAACGAAGAAAGTGCATATGATGCATCTCCATCGGGTATGTTCATTATAAAGAACTGTTTCTCAGTATTCTCTGCATCCTGAGTATTTGATACCGGATCAGGATCCCAGATATGTAATCTGTTACATAGGGCTACCGAAAGGTAGAAAGACCGAGAACGGGTGATAAGTTTCATGAGACAGAAAACGGGGCAAGTGTTGCAGCCAAGTCTGTTGGTCACTGTCACCCTGTATTACCAATACATTGATTCTGAACAAATGCTATTAGATACCGAACCTGATATACAAAATCATATCAGTCTCTTTATTAGTAAAGAAATGATAAAATTTTGTATTGATGGATAATGTTTTGAACATTTCCTATATCAAAAGTTGATCGGTTCAGGCACGTTATCTAAAAGCATTGACGTTCTAAATCAAACTATAGTTCCTAGTATACAGAACACATACAAGAGGAAGAGTTCAGAAATGAACGAATCCTTCTTGAGGCATTGTAGACTAGGTCACATCAATGCGACCCGACTGGCTGAAGTTAAATTTTAGATGCATATTTAAATCAGTTTGAATTTACATCTTGTGAAACTTGCCAGTCATGTCACAAAGATTAGATGACCATAGCCCTGTTTATTGGAAACAGAGAAAGAGTTAATGAACTCTTGGGACTGACACATGATGATGTATGTAAGGTCTCCTGTCTACAAATGCCAGGACTGGTTCTTTATACTTCATTATATTCTCTGATAATCTCTCAAGATTCAGTCATATGTTCCTGTTGAAACATAAGTCCGAAGCTTTTGAGGTATTCACAGAATATAATTTGGAAGTAGAGAACCAAAATACGGGTATAAGTATTATGTCCTATGATAAGATCAGGGAGGAGAATACTTGTGCATAGAATTCCTGGACTATTCTAAAGGAGAATAAGATTCTCTCTCAGTATTACTCCTCTGAATACACCACAGCACAACGGTGTATCGGGGTGGAGCAATCGCACAATATTAGATATGATGTGCTCTATGATGAGTACTACTGAGTTTCCTATTTCCTTTTGGGAGTTATGCGCTTGAGAAGCTGCATACCTATTGAATTAGGTTCGAATCAGATCACTGCCTACCATTCCATATGAGATATGGTATGGGAAGAGCATATCTCTTAAGCGAGTTAAGATTTGGGATTGTCCGGCCTATATCTAAAGCAAAATCCGGACAAGATCGAAGCAAGGTCAGTTCTGTAGAACTGGAAAGGTTCCAGATATACAAAACTGCAGCTGATGATTTGACAGAACCAAAGGATTCAATAGTCCCTGACGAACCTCAGCCTCTCCGCCGATCTAGTAGGGTTCCTCACCTGCCTGAGAGATACTTCGGTTTCTCGATGACAGTGGGAGCGAGGATTGCATCATGAGATGATAACCCAACTAGTTTCGAGCAGGTCATCAAGAGTAGGGACTCTGTAAGAATGGCTGGATGCTTAGCGATCTGAGATGGAATCCATGTACACCAGCAAAGTATGGACTTTGGTTGCGATATCTGAAGGGTTAAATCCCCATCAGGAGCAAGTATATCTTGAAAAGATTACTTGGTGTAGATGGAAATGTTGAGACTTTCAAAGCTAGACTTGTTAAAGGTTTTCGTCATCGACCAAGAGTGGAAAATGATGAAACCTTTTCCAGGGACTATACTTAAGTCCATCCAGATCCTACTTACCATTGCTACATACGATGACTGCGATATCTGGTGGTTGGGTGTCATGACTGCTTTTCTAAATATTGATTTAGAATAGAAAGTCTATAAGTACACAGCCAGAGGGCTTCGTAAACAGTGGGAGCAGCGGAAACATGTGCAAGTTGCTTTACAGGATAAAGCAGGCATCGCGGAGTTGGAACATCTGTTTTGATGTGGTAGTCAAAGAGTTTGACTTCATCAAAATGGTAGATGAACCTTGTATGTACAAAAGGGTAGTATGGAGTATGGTAATGATCCTCGTAGAGTACGTAGACAACATACTCTTGATAGGAAAATAGTTTCCTACGCTACGATCGGTCGATCTCCTCTTATCACAAGGATTCTCCAATAGGATCAAAGTGATACCTCCTAAATCCTGGGATTTGGGTCTATGAGATAGATCTAAATGGATGTTAGGATTCTCACTAGCTGTAGTAAGATTGTGTCAATCGATCCTAAGGAGAATCACTGGAAAGGTTCCAAGGTGATAAAGAAGACTGAATGTCAGTCGCAGGCATTGTCTTTACCCTCGGTAAAGGGACGGTATGTTGGAAGAATTCCAAGCTAGATACCGTAGCAAACTAAACGATAAAGGCTGGTAACATCGCCATTAAAGATACTACCAAAGAGGCAGTTTGGGTGTATATTGGTTCATAAGATGAACTAGGTTCCCACCATTGTGTGACGATGGGAGTGTGGCTTTGGCCAAGGAACCATGATCCCATCAGTGACCCAGACATATTCTGAGGCAGCATCACCTAATCATGGAGATAGTTGATCTCCAGGGTGATCGAGGTAAGGAGAGTAGACTTAGAGGACAACACAGCGGATCCACTCACGAAGGCATTTTCCCAAAGAGAGACTTTTATGGGATGGTTGAGTATGTGATACTGCAACCACTGCTACAGATGGCCCTAGTGCAAGTGGGAGATTGTTAGTTATATGTATGCCCTAGAGGCCATTACTGTACATAGGATGTATATTGTAGTGGATGCTGGGACATATATAGGTAGGACTTTCTTGCTCGACATGATAGTACTGTTAGTTATATGTATGCCCTAGAGGCCATTACTGTACATTGGATGTATATTGTAGTGGATGCTGGGACATGTGTAGGGAGGACTTTCTTGCTCGACATGATAGTATGCTATCTGGTTACTCTTTACCTTAACGTGTACACTGATTGCCTCTCCGATACATGTTGGTAAAGCCCTTAGGATGTGTACTTGACTACCTGGACTATGATGCGGATCATACTAGTGGGGACATGGTAGTCTATAAGTACATCCTTCAAAGTCCCTAGTTGTGGATGTATCGAGACGGGGCATCGATATACCAGAGTAGACTAGCGTATACTTTCTCGACCCATACAGATAGGCGATGGAAGATCCCATATCCATTGGTGTTTGACATCAGAGATGATATACGGGTGCTCAGTAGAGACTGGGTACACTGGACGGACTCGCCGAGAACTCCCAGATGGTATTATACCTTACGTCAGATGGCAGTTCTCTGGTGACACTGGTACAGAGTAGTCTGTTGACCCGAGATCGTCATAGAGTCTTGTGTGGTTCCCACTGTTCTTTGATTTCCATCTTACCACGTCCAAGAGGGCGTGCAAAACGGTGGTTTTTGGGTACAGTCCTGAGTCACATGGAGGCAATGAGCGATCGGAGGGGATTCGTCTCTCCCGGTATAGGGGGTTGATGTTGCGCTGTGTTCGATTGGCTATAACAGGAAATCCCTGGCCAGGGTTGCTGAGATTTACTGGTAAGTGTTACCAGTAGTTTCTCGAATTGTTATAGACCTCATATCGACACGACTTATCGAGCTATTGGGGTCTGACGTTTACCACCCCTAGGCAAGATATGCGACATATCATACGAACAGACCGGACTGTACGGTAGTGTTACTGGTTGGATTCACTCGAGTGTGAGCGGGCTTGCTCGTCGATCTTCTGATCGCTCAATACCCGGGTGTCCATTACGTTTAGCAGACCGCTTGCGGCTTGTGGGTGTTTGATATGATCATCATCTACTGCCGGCGTATTGACGAGTCTTTAGAGTCCTACACAGAGGTTTCCTGGCTCAAGCGAAACGAAATAGGAGCGCATATGAGATATGTGCGGGACCAAGAATAATGCGTGTATGTGATACCGTATTCCATTCTCGCGATGAATGTGTCGAATGGTTGTATGCGATATAACCTAGTTATCGAATCTAGGATTGATTCGATAAACCGATACATTGCATATTAGTCGGTTGTATGCGATATGACCGGATCGTTAAATCAAGTGTTGATTTAATGATTTGATGCATAATTATATATTTGATATATTACTTTGCATTAACTAGTATTGGTTCACTTTAAATGGATTTTCTCACTTAGATTGTGCACATTGTATATGTGATATACTTTTGTACACAAGATTGTATCATGTTTGATGATACATGCTTTTTAGGTTAAGTGTAAAGAATTAATCATGGTTAAGTTGTTGATTAGGGTTTTTACTTATTCATTTATCTTATTTATTTATTCATTTTGAATAAATTGAAAGATAAATGAATGGTGGCTTCATTTTTTTTTAGTTGAAGCTTCATGAAGCTTTGACTAATTGACCTTTTTGTTCTCATCCTTAACCCTAACCATTCAACCCAACCTTAGTCAATTCTCTACACTTAACTAAGGTTAAGATTATGATAAGTATTCATTTTATTATCTATTTTAAATAACTTATCACAACACTTATCATATTCTTCATCTTCTTCTTCTTCTTCACTTCAAGAAAAAGCTTGAAAGCTTTAATGGCAAAGTGATAAAAAGAGTGAGAAATCCAATTCTAAAGTGAACCCACTTCCTATTTCTTCATCCTCTACCTCTTGCCAAGTAGTATAGGGTGTTTCCTTCACAAGTTTTCTTGACTTGGTGAAGTTGGAGCTTGATCTAGTGATGCCTCGACGTAAATCATCTTCGGCATCGTCGTCGATGACCTAGACCGTTTTTCCTCCGATGAAGCCCATGCAAGAGTCATGGTTCGATTTGGACAGCGGAGAGGACTTCATCATGGAGCTATGGAGGTGGAGAAACGGATCTACAAAGGTTGTATTTCCGTTCCCTTAGTAAAGTAGTTTACTAGTTGCTTCTTTCGCCTAGACATCTAGCCAACGATCCGTAGTCTAGGGTTTCTCGGCACCGTAATTTTTGAAACGGGCATGGTCGATGCCTTGTGAGACCCCTTGAAAGTGCATAGGAACCCTACAAGTACGCTATCTGGTTGCTCTTTATCTTAACATGTATACTTTCTGTCTCTCTGATTACATGTTGATAAAGCCCTTAGGATGTGTACTCGACTTCCAGGACTGTGATGAAGATCATACTAGTGGGGCCTGGGTAGTCAATGAGTACATCCTTCATTGTTCCTAGTCGTGGGAATATCGAGACGGGGCATCGATATTCCAGAGTAGACTAGCGTATATCTTCTCGACCCATGTGATGGGCGATGGATGATCCCATATCCATTGGTGTTTGACATCAGAGATGGTATGCGGGTGCTCAGTGGAGACTGGGTACACTGAACGAACTCGCCGAGAACTCCCAGATGGTATTATACCTCACGTCAGATGGCAGTTCTCTGGTGACACTGGTACAGCTTAGTCTGTTGACCCGAGATCGTCATAGAGTCTTGTGTGTCTCCCACTGTGCTTTGATTTCCACCCTACCACGGCTCTACTGAGTCGTGCAAACAGGTGGTTTTTGGGTACAGTCCCGATTCACATGGAGGCAATGAGCGATAGGAGGGGATTCGTCTCTCCCGGTATTGGGGGTTGATGTTGTGCTATGCTCGACTGGCCATAACAGGAAATCCCTGGCCAGGGTTGCAGTGATATACTGGTAAGAGTTATCAGTAGTTTCACGAATGTTATGGACCTTACGTCGGCATGACTTATCAAGCTACTGGGGTCTGACGTTTACCACCCGTAGGCGAGATATGCGACATATCAGACGAACAGACCGGACTATACGGTAAGTTACTGGTTGGATTCACAGGAGTGTGAGCGGGATTGCTCGTCGATCTTCTGATCGCTCAATACCCGGGTGGCCGTTACGTTTAGCAGACCGCTTGCGGCTTGTGGGTGTTTGATATGATCATCACCTGCTGCCGGCGTATTGACGAGTCTTTAGAGTCCTACACAGAGGTTTCCTGGCTCAAGCGAAACGAAATAGGAGCGCATATGAGATATGTACGGGACCGAGAATAATGCGTGTATGTGATACCGCATTCCATTCTCACGATGAATGTATCGATTGGTTGTATGCGATATAACCTAGTTATCGAATCGAAGATTGATTCGATAAGTCGATACATTGGATACTAGTTGGTTATATGCGACATGACCGGATCATTGAATCAAGTGTTGATTTAATGATTTAATGTATAATTATATATTTGATATATTACTTTGCATTAACTAGTATTGGTTCACTTTAAAAGGATTTTCTCACTTGATGTGCACATTGTATATGTGATATATTTTTAATGTGCACTTGATTGTATCATGTTTGATGATACATGCTAACTTGGTTAAGTGTATGATTAAACCATGGTTGTGTAATGGTTAGGGTTTTGATTTTATTTATTTATTTGTTTATTTATCTAATCATTTTTGGCAAAATAAAATGGTGGATTTATTTGTTCTTTGCTAAAAGCTTCTTGAAGCTTCAAAGCATCTTTGAAAAGTCTTCCATTTTGTTTTTACCACTAAACCTAACCATTCACCTAACCCTAGTTTATTCTCTACACTTTACCATGGTTACATTATGATAACCATCACTTGATTATTCAATTAGAATTAATTCTTTTTCCATTTTCTTTCTTCTTCTTCTTCTTGATGAAGAAAGAAAAGCTTTCTTGAAATTTATCAAGTGTTGATTCCAAGTGAGAAATCCAAATCCAAAGAGAACCCACTTCCTATTTCTTCATCCTCTACCTCTTGCCAAGTAGTATAGGGTGTTTTCTTCACAAGTTTCATGACTTGGTGAAGTGGGAGCTTGATCTTGTGATGCCACGACGTAGATCATCTTCGGCATCGTAGTGATGACCTAGCCCGTCCACTTCTCCGATGAAGCCGACACAAGAGTTCAAGATCCGATTTGTACAGCGGAGGGACGTCTACGTGGAGCTAAGGAAGTGGAGAATCGGATCTACAAAAGTTGTAGCCTCTTTCTTTTAAGCTAAAGTTGTTTACTTGCTTCGCATCACCTATAAATCTAGTCAACGATCCGTATTAGGGTTTGTAGGCACATGAAAATTTGAATTGAGCATGTTTTGATCACTTGTGAGACTTCATTAGTGTGCCTAGGAACCCTACACGTGCCACTTCCGTACGCTCATCTCAGTCTGCAGGTTAGTATTCTTAAATATAAAATATTTATTCATTTTACATATCCTCTAAGAATAACCATGAATTTCATGTAATTTTATCGTCAATGTTTATTTTCTAGTTAGAGGGGATGCGTCCACGTCTGGGTCGCTGGCTGTTCCTCACCGGAGGAACTATCGTCTCGCTTGTGCTGCCGTCCGGGCCCGGGCTCGTGCTACTATCGCCGGAGGTATATATCGCACATCAATTTTCATTAATCCTTGATTTCTAAATACCGTTTTGTCTTGATATTACTTATCTTGATATTTCTTGTAGATGCAGGGCAGCCCCATCCTGAAAGGAGGACTCGAGGCCCGAATCAGTCCCACAGGCTAAGGCCCGATAGAGCTAGGAGGAGGCACCATTCCCCCTCTTCTTTACCCCCGATTATCGCTATACTGGCGATTATATCGAGAAGTTCGGCAGGTATATGGAGGATGGGAGCCACATCCAAAAGAAGTATCCACTTCACGTTGAGTGGGGCGATCAGCACCGGCGCTCATTTGCCCTCTTCTAGGATCAGAAACGGGTATTAATATATATTTTCATTTGACTTATCAAATAAATTTATTATTATTTAACACTTATAATTTAAATACATTATTTTCTTATATTTGCAGTTGGATTACGACTTTCAGCTTGTACCCGACCCTGATCACCCTGACAGAGTGCTCGATCTTTACGCTCTTTACCTAGGCCTCATGAAGAACATGCAATCTAAGGTCCGATATAATAGGAACGAGCTGAAGATCGATTGCTATTTGGTATGGCTGGCGACCCCCGAGGGGAAGAGAGTGACTCTCCTACATTCTCCGTCTTTTGTCAGAGTCAACGTAGATTCATGGCCTCTCTTGTGCCGATATTATGACTCTGAGCGCAAACATGTTTATAATTTAAATGCAATTCATTGTTTAGTATATAATTTATTTTTTTGTGTTGCTTAATTAAAAAAAAATAAATCTGATTGTGTGGTGCAGAAATAGGCCTATCAAAACAAAGAGAATAAGAAGTCGATGAAGAGGGGTCGCCCTACTTACACAGGTGGCTCAAGAAACATTACTCGTGCCATGGAGGTATCGGTAAATTACAATAGATCTATTTTGATATAATGCAATATTAAGAGTTATTTTATAATATATGTAAATTTTTGGCGAATTGCAGAGAGCTCAGACCGCGCAGGGTGGTACACCGAGCGTGTTGACCGCGTATCTTGCCGTCCACGGCACCTCGACAGATTCCGCCACGGGCGAGCTTCGATTCCCCGATACCACTACCCAGGAGTATTGCGTAAGCGTTAATATTTATTCTAATTCGAATAGAATTTTTATTTTGATAAGTTCAAATTTAAATGATATACTTATATTTTAATGGTTAATGTGGGTGTAGGAGCGGGTGATGGAGCAGGCGGGGGCATCGAGAATCGATTTTAGTGGACAGACCGATCCGATACTACTGACCCCAGTCCTAAACGCCGCACACGGAGGGCACCACGAAGGTTGGGTGATAGGCCGGGGATTGGGTCATAGCAGGGCCCATATGAAGTTGGTCTCCACTCCGGCGGTTACTTCCCCTACCCCCGTGAGCGATGTTTGGAGCATGATGTTGCCGTTTTGAAGACCTCCGTCGAAGAGTTGAAGGAGATGTTGGTACGTATATTATTTAATAGTAGAATATTATATCACATTATAGCTAGTAAGATATGCAATAATAGTAGCCTGGGCTTATTTGGTTTTAGACTTAGATTTGATTAATCAGACTTACATAAAACTATCTAATTAAACTGAACTCTATAATCATAACCATGCCACATCTTTCTTCATTTTGGAGTTTAAAAAGTTATGATTATCCAAAATCAAAACTTGAGAAGAAAACATTTCTTTGTAAATTAGATAACTCCAAAACCAAGCATCCAATCAAAACTAAACAATTAAGGAGAGATACGGGCTTACAAGTTAGAGTAAGCATCATTTCTACCTCCACTTAAAATAAACTACGGTTTTCCAAACGAAATACCCAAACTAGGCCTAAGTCCCTATGTATTCTTAGATTGAGGTATAAAAACATAGTCCTGAATATGTGGAATTTCAAGATGTATAAATTCTCATACATAACATATGAATTTCAACAGAACGTGTGGAATCTCAACAAAACATATATAAATTCACGGTTTCGCAATAATCTGATAATGATACGGATTCGACTAAAATCTAAAACACCGTTCTTACTCGTTTATTACACAAACACAAAATTTTACAGATTTGGCAGGCTACTTCGGCTGCGGCTCCATATGCATCTCTTTCGGCTGCGGCTACGCAAGACACTATTTCGGCTGCGGTTGCGCAGACCACTCCTATAGCTCCACAGCCCGCTTAGACTCTCGCACAGTTCGCTCCTTCATTAGTCGAGTTTTTAACGACTCAGGGTTGCACCGAGGAGCAAATGCACCAGATTACGGCGATTATTAGAGGTGGAGGAGCTGGACTGAGCTATGATAGCTTTATTTATATTTTTGAGAATGTATGTACTTATCTAATATATATTGTATATATTTTGAACAATATTGATGGTTGTTTGTATGTTCACGATGATTTTAGATTGATTTCGTATTCTGTTTATCTATTTCTTTTATAAATTATGCGTGAGATGTTGATTATGAATATTTATGTATTTGGCTATATATATATATATATATATATATATATATATATATATATATATATTATTGTGCACATGACAGGGAAAACCCGGGAAGCCCTTTTTAAAAAAAAACCTGATATAATTTTCCTACGGATTACTCCATAGGGGCAATGGTTGCACCTACAGATTAATCCATAGGGGCAAGTTTTGCCCCTACACATTTCTCCGTAGGAACAAAATATCAGAATATCAAATATTTTGTCCCCATGAACTCAGTAATAGAAGCAACTTACGCCTACGGCTTAAGCCGTATGGGAATTTATCAGGCCCTACGGACTGCTTCGTAAGGGTATTTATCAGGCCCTACGGATAAATCCGTAAGGAAAAGCATTTTATTTTATAAACAGATAAATTAAATAAAGATTATGTCCTTACGGAATAATCCGTAAGAATATATCCGTAGGGGCAGTGGTTTGCCCGTACGGCTAAATCCGTAGGGATAAGTGATTATTGTAGTAGTGAGCCATTATTTGATTAATCGTATGCTTGGTCCTATTGTAGATGGTCAGATCTATACTCTTCACTGTTTTCGAAGATGTATGATTCTCCTTTACCTCTACGAATCTTCAGATATATGTATATATTTTGTTCGTGATCATTGTCCTTGAGGGTCTAAGCTGGATCCCAAGTCTATTAGTTGCATCTTTCTTGGAAATTCTCGTACCCATCATGGATATCGTTTATAGTCCTGAATTGAGATGGGGTTTCATTTTAGCACATGTTGCCTTTCATGAGTCCACTCTATTTTTCAGAATCACACACTGCTTCTAGTTTTAATGACCTGTTGAATATGGTTCATCCTCAGATTACTCCAGACTCCCCTTCTCAAGACTCCCCTTCTCAGGAGCATGGAGTTATTACTTATTAGATAGTCATCCTTGATTCACCACTCTCCTACCGGATCCACTTCTAGTTGCACGGATTCTTTGGTTGATATGTTTCCCTCGGACTACCCACTTCAGAGTTATTTAATTACGAGTGTATACACTTGTCGCCAACCACATCCTTTATATTTGCAAGTACTTCAGCTCAGGACCCTCATCACTCTGATCTCGATGTTCACATTGCATTGAGAAAAGTAACTCGTAGTTGTTCCACATCTCATTTGTTGATGCATTTTATTACTTTTACATATTCACATGGGGCTTTTGTCTCATTCTCATCTTCCCCCTAGATCTTTGTCTAAGGCATTGTCTCATTCCGAAAGGAGGGTTTCTATGGCAGAGGAGATGCTAGCGTTAGAGCAAGACATGGGAATTGGTTCGTCTTCCTAAAGGGAAGAGAGGAGTAGAGTGTTAATGGGTGTACAATGTGAAACCAAATCAAACTAGTCAAAGCCCAATTGATGGCTAAAATGTATTCTCATACTCACGACATTGATTATCAGGAAACTTTTTCGCCAGTTGCGAAAATGACTTTTGTTCTGCTTCTTATGTCTATTGCAGCCACCATTGGCCATTATATCAGCTTTGGTGTCAAGAATGTCTTCCTTTCATGGCAACTTAACAGAAAAGGTTTATATGGAGCAGACACCAGGGTTTGTCGCTCGGAGGAAATCGGAGATGGTTTGTCTCTTAAAGATGCCATTTTATGGCTTTAAGCGGGTTCCCTGCCTGGTTTGGAATATTTACTATAGTTTGTGACTGCATTTAAGCTTCATCTTTGTAGCAGCAATCATTGCGTTTATTTACCGATGCCATCTTGATGGAGAATATTATTGGTGGTTTTTGTCATGACATATGACATTGCTTTTACCGGTGATAATAGCACTTGTATTGATGATCCAAAGTTGTATCATCATGATCTTGAAAATCTTTGATATTTTCTATTCATTGAGGTTGCTTGGTACAAGAAGGGTATTTATATGTACTTGACATGGATGTTGAACTGTAAGCCTATTAAGGCCCCCAAGGATCTAATTAGCAAATCACTTCCTAGACAAGGAGATCAGTTGAATAATCCATGGAGATATCGAAGGTTGGTAAAAAAAAATTGTATTTATCTCACAGTTATCCGACCAGACACCGCATACCCAGTTAGTATGATGAGGCAATTATGATTGATCCTTAACGTAACGTGCCATTAGGATGCTATAACTCAGACTCTTTGTTATTTAAAGAGTACTCCAGGCAAAGGATTGTTGTATTTAGATTGTGGGCATTTTTATGTAGCAGGACTTATAGATGTTAATTTGGCAGTATCTCCTTGGTATCGTGGATGTTCCATAGGTTATTCTGTAATTGTTCAAGGAAATCTAATATCCTAGAAGAGCAAAAAGCAGGTACTGTAGGTGTCGAGTCCAAGTATAAGGCTATGTCCAATACCACATGCGAGTTGGTGTGGCATAGCATTTTGCTTAGAGAGCCTTGCTTTAGTTTAATTTCCATTATGAGATTGTATTACGACAATAAGACAACCATTTATATTGCATCCAACCAAATTTTCTTGAAGAGGACCAAACATATAGAGATGGACTGTCATTACCTTCATGATAAAATAGAAGTTGAGACTATTGATACATATTATGTGAAATCGGCTAATTAATTAGCTGATATTTTTACAAAGCCTTTGGAAAGGTTGCAAGTAAATTTCAATTGTACCAAGCTTGGCATGTATGATATGCATACTCCAGCATGATAAGGAGTAATGGAATATGGGATATTTACCAAAAACAACCATGTGGTATCCCCTTTTGCGATAGTGGTTTTTCAATTGCGAAAATGCACCATGCATATGCACTATTAGCGAAAAACCACAATGTATGATGGTTTTCCACTAATACTCTAATAGTGTGTACTTCAAGATGGTTTTCCGCTAAAATCATCAAACTACAAGACGTTGCTTGATCCATATTCCTATTCTAAGTAGTTAATACATGTCATTTAATAACATGCTTCATGGCCGGATGGCGCTGACAATGCATGCTTCAAGATATTTACGCTAATGAAAAAAGCATGATAGTTTCTTATAAAATGGTGAAACCAAATATAAAATGGTGAAACCAAATGGTGGTATTTGGTAAATACCCTTAGAATATCTCTGAATTATATGCTAAAGTGAGTTAGATTAGAGGTGCAAGCATGTAATTGTTGCCCCGCTTTGACTTGATATAAAAAAAGGATGTCGAAAGAAGTAAACCATCAATCCATTTCACCCTACCCTCAAAACTCTATTTCTTCTCTTCACATTCACTCTAATCCTAATCCTAAGTCACTCCATTACTTTAACATAAAGTTTGACACAAAAAAAAAAAATCTATAAGTTACATGCGTAGCACATGCAAGATAGTAGCAATCAATATATGAAACCTAACAAATGCCAACAAATTAATCTCTTTCTTTGTCAGAAAAACAAATATCTCTCTTCCTTTATAAATCACAAACAAGTCCATGGATGTGCGGAACCCATTAGCCCATCTAAACGCAAATGAAAACATGCTAATTGAATACAGACCTTGATGTATATCTCATTTTCCACTTGCCATCCCTTAATTAGTTCATTAGTATATATAACATCCATGGATTAATCCCCAATTGAGATATACAAGGTAAATTTTGTTGAGGCGATAAGCTTGTAATTCAAATACTACCGCGCACTCAAGAGGGTCATCTAAAGACCCCCAACCTTACGTTTGTTCGGGTGTCCCTTAAATTTTATGCAACTTTGGTGGTTTTCAATGTTTATAACGGAATTATAAAGACAAGAAAATTAAGGTTTAAATGACACAGACAAAACAGAGAGATAAATGTCAAAGGCTAAGAACAGGCCCCCAAAATATATTCCTTTGTAAAACCTTATATTATAATAAAGATCTCATCCGCAGGAAGGGGTGCGGAGGGGGGGGGGGGGGGTGGCTTGTCTTGGACCACATTAAGTCTGCTGAACCAGTTGAGAGAGATGATAATCCGTCTTCAAGCTCTATGCTCTACCGCTGAGTCACTCAAAGATATCAGGTTCTCATAAAAAGAGAGGAATTATATGTTTTAGGTGACATATTCGGGGGTTTTCTATGCCGCCGCAAAGTAAACATATACGAGTACGTCTTCCGTGCATATATATATATATATATATATGCAAATTTCAACCAGCTAGACATGTTCCGCATTCATAATTGCAAGATAAGCAACTGGAAGCAATTTGCTCTCCAACCACTGAGTTGCTTTATTGTGCAAGTGATATATCAGCCCTAAACTTCGAAAGGGACACTCTAACAACGAAAAGCTTGGTCAGTAAATAATCAGCAAAGTCACAAGGCATTTATAATTAAATAAGAAGACCAAATATAGATAAGTGAAGGATTTGGTATCACTATCAGCTTAGCACTTTCATTCCAAGCCACTGCAATCTGCAGAGCAGCAATGAAAATTTAGGGCACACTTTCTTCTGTAATTTTCATTCCAGCTATAAGGCAGCTCATGCTCTTCATACTAAATCCACCGCTTTTCGCAGGGTACTAAAACTTCAATTGCAGATAAGAGAACCTTTAAGCATGGTTAATAAATCTCATAAAGTATTCGACAATGGATAAGACCAAACCTTCGTTGGCCTTCGATATAGAGAAAGAAGAAAGTGGACTCCTGTTGCTAAATGTATAAAAGCAATTCCCTGTTCCTAAATTCAAATGCAATGATTTGAGAAACGGCAAAAATTCCGACATATGACCTATTTATGAATTAGATAGTAATTGGAAGCTGATCACCGTATTTCGACTTTATAATTACAACATTTTCATCATTCAGTCGTTTGGGTTCTGACATCATTCCAGATTATTAATAACATAATTGGAGCAAAATAATACCATTAACACAGAAACTAGTTGGGTTCTGCTCTGAGCAAGTATAGGATTGGTTTGGTTGATCACCTAACTAATTTGTTGATCATCTCTAAACTACATGAATCTCATGTATAGATTATTTCACCAAGGCCGCTGCAGACTGGTGTTTCCTCATCACCAGCACCATCAATATCTGCGGTCTTGCGTGAAAAACACTGTTGGAAATAATGCTAAATCTAAATCTAAGTAGAAAAATTATTGGATCTTCAGGATGAAGAATAAAAAGATAAGGTTACAGTAAACAAAATGGGGCCCAATAATCTATAATGCTACTGGAAAGGGATTGTATCAATTTTAACTCATCACTTGAAACAGGTCCTCTTTATAGTTTATTCCAATTTTGACGACTTTATTCTTCTCCCTCCCTACTGCATAATCATTTCTAGTTGAGATGGCATATGCCAATATCACTTTTCGAAATCACAGCTAGATATGCTAGATATGTTGTCGACCATGCCTCCGCATTACTCATCTCTATTACCATTACGGCAATTAATTAATTCATAGTCGATATCAAGAACTGACATCAAGTTGATGTCTCTAATCTGATGCACCTGTTCAGATTATTAAAAGTTGATCAAGTTTTCTAGATATACAAGTTACTCTATTTATTAGATGACCAATCAATTCATGGTAATAGTTGTCCACTATCATGGCTAAGATATACACGTTAAGATACTAACCCTCGACTCTTGAGCACAATCTCCATCCTACCACCATTCCAGATTGGATTCTCGTCTGCTTAACTCTTCGTAAAATAAGCAAAGTAAAAAAAGGTAACTAATACATGTCGTTTAACGTGTGGTATCAACACCAACAATTATATAAGAATATGCCCTAATAATGTCATCTGAAATGTGACTAGTAAACATACCGAATTCTATGAGTTGATGTTACACATAGCGATAAGGAAAGATTATGAAGCTCCGTGCAAACAATTTCTGCATA
Source organism: Agapanthus africanus (assembly GCA_030015575.1). Lineage (NCBI taxonomy): Eukaryota > Viridiplantae > Streptophyta > Magnoliopsida > Asparagales > Amaryllidaceae > Agapanthus > Agapanthus africanus. The sequence goes on from JASDDO010000012.1 coordinate 362,525,777, forward strand.
TGTGACAATTCATTTGATTTGTCCCATAATAATTTGCATCCCTTCCTAATTTGCAAGGTTAAACTTCAAGCAAAGCCCACTTTAAGGAAGTCGAGTTCACTTCAGGTGTGTATACAGCTAATTATATGGGAGTTGTGCAGTTGAAAGCGTCCTCGTGTTATTTATTTAAGGGTAAATTGTGAGAAAAAACCCAAGCACTTTTTTCCGTTGTCAAAAGCCCCCGGTCTCGAAATTATAGTCAAAACCCTCTTTAAAAAAAATTAATTGTCAAAAAAACCCTTACCTGTGATATCCAGTAGTTTCCTGCTATGTAGATGCTATGTAGATACAGGAAAAATTTCCATTAGGGTTTTGACTACCACTTCGAGGCCGGGGGTTTTTACGGCGGAAAAAAGTGCTTGGTTTTTTTTTTTTTGACAATTTACCCTTTATTCAACTATTAAATCACAAAGCAAATTTATTGAATAACAGATGTCAGTATGCAACACAGGCATTAAAGAGAAACAACTTCCAAAATATGCAATAACAATATTATTCCTCCACAAAAATATACGAAAACTTCGTAGTCACAAGAAAACATGAGATCTGATACAACAAAATCAACCCAGCTCAAAGTTTCCATATCTAAGACAACTTTTCAAGAAACCGCTTGAGTTTTTAGCAAGCATTTTATGAATTAAGATCAGAGAGCAATCACTTTGTTGCACACACAACAAGCATCTACTTAGCAAAAGACTTATCTCCTACTCTACAGAAACTTCACTGACCAAGTAAAAACCAATTTACCTTGTTCGACTTAAACCACCACAGAACTCTCAGCTGAAAAGCAACAACAACAACAACTGAGCCTTTTATCCCAACCATATGGGGTAGGCTACATGAACCAACTCTCAGCTGAAAAGCAATTTGTACAAAACATGCACCTTTTTGCTAGACGAGTAGCATAAAAAACACCTTCCTCCTTCATCAACAAATTGATGAAATCTTCACAGCATATTCATTGAAAGGTTTCAAATTAGAATTATCCAACTCAGATTGCAGCAGCTCTTCATGCTTTCCACGATCGCTAACATTAAATTGGCTCAGAAGCAATTTCTTCCGTTTACTCTTGATTTTCTTACCAATAACAATCTTAGATCCATTATATTGCTTTTCTGCTGAGTGATCAATTTTCCTCTTTCTCTGATGAAAGTCGACAACCTTATCATTTAATTCACATACAGAGTCATCACCATTTCTCAATTTCCTTGAACTACCATTCTTTTCCTCCGACTTTGAAATCCTAGGGGAACTATTCATAGATCGATGCAATTTCCGTGCCAACTCCTCATCGGTCTCTAAAGGTACGTCATTTTCATACAAGTCCTTGACCTCAAGACGTCTCTTCTTCGATTTCTTTCTACCAGAGCCACCAATTTTTCGATCTTGACTCTCTCTAATCAAATCCAAGAGCTCAAGTGCACTTTTCGCGTCGGCCTTGGCCTTCGCCGCGACGGCCGCTTTCTCCGCAGCTTTCACTCTTGCAGCCTTAGCGGCCTCAGCGGCATCCGAAGCCACGGAGTCGAACTCTTTAATGATCGCCTCTCGAGACAAAGAGCTTGAATTGATCACTTTGTGAAGCCTATCATAAAGTTCACTAGAAATCAAAGGAATCTGCAGCGATAGATTACAATCCACTGAATCTTTCTTCAATCCAGCGAGCAAGCGCTTTCGAGGAGGCAATCTAGTGTTGAGATCCAATGAATCCATCTCTAAAAACACTACCAAATCTCAACTTTCTTCTATATTTCTATCTTATTAACCCTAAACATCAATCGGTTCGCATCAAAACCAAAAATTTCCTTCAGAATTCGAGATTGCATCATCAAGACTGTATTCAAGAGCAGAGCACGTAACGAAACGTGAATTTCAATCAATCGAAATTGGAAAGATTTGAGAAGAATTCAATTCGCGAAAAGCAATAATTGTTACCTCTTGGCGTCCAATTGAGGATCGATTAGGGTTAGGGTTACGACTTCCATTTGAGAAAATTCGATCGAGGAAATTGCAATGGAAAGAAAATCCTCGAGGAAAAAAATAATAAAACCTAGGAATTGGATCGTTATATATCATCGGAGTGGGGAACTGGTTTACGGAAATAACCCTGATGTGCCACTTGGACAGCCGCCACGTAACCGCCTCGTTGCAAAGAGAAAGCGCGGCGACCGAGATCTAACTTTCTGTGATCAGATCCATCATCTGAATAGAGTATCTTAACTGGGATTTGCATTTTTGGGAAAAGTACCACAAAACCCCGGTAAAGTTTTCCTCCGTCAGAAAACCTCTGATCCAAACAATCTTGTCAGTGCAATTAACTGATATGTCTGTGTAGTTTTCTGCAATATGTATGCGCTAAATAGATATTGCATTCAACTATATAGATGTTGCAAGCATGAGGAATCGCTCAAACCCGCGTCGCGTTTTTTTCGTCGCTAGGAACTTGAGAAGGAATTTCTATCAGGAACCTCATCTGAATCTAAGGCTTGCCTTTTGAATATAGCAGGCGCCATTAAAACAAACGCAATTTCGACTAATTAAGGGTTCATAAAGGTAAATTAGTTGACTTGCCCTTACTTGTTCACAACGCCTTTCTCAAAACAGAAGCAGGAGCCGTGTTGTCAAAAATTTCGGGGGTTACAGATCTATGAGACTACCATCGAAACCCCTGACCCGACATTCATGAGTTTCGAATGAAGAATGAAGAGTGTCCTGATCCTATTTTTTTTTCCGTCATCATCAGATTTTGAAGTTGGTAAGGACCCACCCCATTCGAGCCAATAACTTCACAGGATAGAATAACATGGTTTGGCGGAGTTTTTTAGTCGCCCACACTACAACAAGACAATGCTTTTCTATTTGCGTGTATCGAGTTTCGTAGTCGTTCGGTTTGAATAACGGAAGTGGGAATTCGACGATTGGACCTTTCATTGACTTTATCCAATATGGGATACTACCATATGCCGCGAAAGAAAAGGTAAGTATCCGAAGACGTGGTCCGAGATTCCATCATGAGGTTTTTGACACCGTAAAACCTTTTCAGGGGTTCGATGAGATTCTTTGGACCAAAGTTTTCTTGATAGCCGAAACTTTTCTAGGTTTTTTTGACAGTTTACCTTTGCATTTAAATAAGAGTTAATTTTTTTGGAAAGAAAATTACCAAATTTTTTGTGCAAGTTATTCACAGCTTAAAAGAATCCCAAAATTTATCTGGCTTGCCACAACCTCCTTTAGCGTTAAAGCTGATCATCACCTGATTGAATTACCACTGGTTCTTAAGCGGTTAATATAGAAAGAGAAGGACGATTCGAGGATAAAAGAGGTTGATAATTGTAAAACTAAGTCATGTGTTGTTATTTAACCCAGGTAATTCCAGGTCTTTGGTGATGAGGTTTAAATTCTAAGGGGTTTTGGGAAAGTCCGATAAGCTACAAGATGATTTTGTTGAAATAGCCAATTATTTTTATATTTTTTATCAAAATTAATTCTCGTGTTCATATTTCCACATGAACAGTCCTACATATTTTTCACAACAGATGATATTTATAACGAAAAAGATCACTTTTAAAATATAACAATTTTAAATGTGCATAGTAGCATAGCGTTTATTTATTCCTCATCCCTCGGTTGTGTTGATCTCATTCCATCGTATTTTGATTATTACCAAATGGTTGTTTTGTATTACGGAATTATTTTGCAGATTTATTTATATGGAACATCAAAGGATGCAGGAAGGAACTTTATGTCATCCAAAATGAGGATGGAGGCAAATGTTGCGACTTTACAAACTAATATTTTCAACGTCAAGTTTGAAGTCAACTAGCAATAAGAGTCAGTGATTGACATGTTGGGTTTTATTTTTATTTATTTTATTAAGGATTTAATTGTAAAAGGTTAGGATATAAAGCTTGAGAACATACACACACACTTAACTTTTCATACCGTATTGTGTGATTACAAAACACCTATGGTCTTAAATTATTCATGTTTTAATTTTGTAAAGTGAGTGTAGACATAGATATGTGGCCTATTAAGGTTTTGACATGTGTAGTATAATCTAAGTTTAACATTTATTTTCATACACATGTAAATTATTTTATTATGGCGTCTTTTTTAGCTCAATTAAACGGCCAAGTTTTGAACTTCAATTTTGTAGCCGTCGGCTCTTTATTTGAAACCTACAAATATGATTCTCATTTGATCCTTTGGCCTCTTGATGAGTTTATGGAATGTTTATTTGAAAAATAGAGCTGTTAGTCGTTTTATTTGGAAAAGGAATTTTTACCATGAGAAATTATAGCACAAATATTTTGTTAAGTTTTCTATAACTTAACTATTCATTTTTTGATCATATGAACCTCACTTGCTTAATTTATATTCAAATCTCCTCTCAACCTTATCATTTTCAAAACCCCTATGGAAGAATTGTACAAGCTTCATTGTTTTTCACCTATTTTAGAGAGAAGAACAAAACCATTGTATGGATGATCCACTGTCCGTGAAAAGGAGGTGTAAGGATGTTTCACTATCCGGTGAAACATGGTGTTTGTAAGAATTTCTCCGCCCGGTTGAGGGAGAGTTTTAGTGAAAGGGAAAAGTCCTAAGGACGAGACTTTAGGTAGTGGATTAGACGAAGAGTGTCGAACTATTCTAAATCGACCGAGTCACAGTTTGCACTATTTTTCTCTTTACTTTATTATCTTGTAAATATATTGTGCTGCAATTGTCATTATGTTATTCTTATTTAAATTGGTCAAACAATTTATTGTAAGTATTAAAATGAGAATCTTTAGTCAAACCTAGTCACCCCATTCGAGGGTTATTAGTGCACGTTTATATTCATGATTCTCACAATGCTAGGCAATTTTACACAGACTGGTGTGCTCTTTCCTCTAAATTTTTGTCCAGCTTTTATTCCCATCTTTGGGGGGAGGGTTGGTTTTTTTTTTTGGTGGGTGTCACGCCATACTTTCCAAATAAGATAGAGAGGGCTAGGTCCGTGGTATAATTATACCGAGAAGAAGTTCTTCCCGATATAGTTACACTAAAACGTTTAGTAATACATGGAAGTACACAAAAGCAAGATAAATAAAACATTTAATATTTATAACATTTTAGAAATCGTTTTGCGAATTTTCCCGTTTTAGGGCAAAATTGTCGGTATTTTCCGTTTTAACCCGATTTCGATCAAACGTCCGTATAAACTTGCCGGCACCTATTTTAGCTAAAATAAACCTTGTGCGCGAACTTTGGGGGTATATGGGAGATTTTGGTTCAGATACAATTTTTCCCAAATAAAATATTCTTTTAGCCGGTAAAATATGCAAGTAAATCGGAAAATTTCTTCTAAATGAAAATTCTTGGAAATCATCACTACAATTATTTTAGAACCTTCTTTTTAAATATCTAGATTTTTTGGTCAAAGGATTTAATTTTTTTTTAAAGAAAAAGAAAAGAAATAAAAGGTGGCAAAATGCATTTAATTAAGCATTATTGTATTTTTACTAGAACTTTCTTCACTAAAATTCACAACCCTCCCCCTCCACCCATCTCCTTGGCCGGCCACACTCTTTCCTTGCTGCCCTCTCTCTCTTCTTGCTCCATTTTCATCATTTTGCTACAAATAAATTATCACAAATCCAAATAAATTCACAAAATTCAAATATAATCATTTTCCTTCATTTCCTTAACCCTAAACCATGCTTTGTTCTTCATGAAATCTTGATTTTGGAGGCTAATCTTGGTTTTCTTATTGCAAGTTTTTGAATCATTGGAGGTATAAAATCCTAACCCTAAGCTTAATTGTTAAGTTTAAATTTTTATGCTAGCTTAATTAGATATTAATTTAAGCTTTTAATTTCATGTTTAATTCATTATTCATATTTTTTTTTAAAATTCAAGTTAAGGTTAAATCTTGATTTAAGTGTTTAATGTTTAATTAAAGTGTTAATTTGTGATTAAGGAAAGCTTAACCTCGTAAAAAATGCTAATTATTATTAATGAATATTTTGTTTAATTAAGAATTTTTGATTACTAGGTTTTTACTAAAACTTAATTAGGTAGTGTTAAAAATATAGAAATGGTTTAAATAACTTAGTTAATCTATTATAAGGTGTTTGTAATCGCTAGATATGCGTTAGCTTGAAACTAATACGAATTATTGCGATAAGTTGTTTTCTAGGTTTCGGGGTTTTTCTGACGTGGATTCAATTAGTCGTTGCGAGGTTATATCTATTATATTCCTCGTATTTTAATTTGTTGTGTTGCGCAATCGGGATGATCAGAGTCTAGACTTGGTGTTTCGTAGTTTAGCGACCCTAGTTAGGGTTTTTGACCGATGTCGTTCGCGTTAGATGCGCTAAGTGCGCAGTGTAATTTTCTGGCTGTTTTCTTTGCGTTTCGTTGTCTTTTCGTCGATATAGGATATTTAGCTTATGTGATATGTTTGTGAAATTTTAGGTTCGCAGGTGGGGATTTCGGACGCTACGACAAAGGGAAAACAGCTGGTAGGCTTTACTTAGCCAGGAGCGTTGGTGAGTAGATTTAACATCTACAGGGGAATCGCCCGCATGGCGTTATGCGTCGGGGCTAGAGATGTTAATACTTGTCGCATATTCTATGTCATATTTAGAATTGCGCATTTACCCTAATACTTAGATGTTGTGCTTGGACTAGTAGCCTTAGGACACTGCACATATTATTGACGATTTATGTTGCACGAGCACTGATTGTATGCCACACACACCGTCAATAATTGCCATGTCACCCACAACCCACTTATAGATATGATATTGCTTGGTTAGAGACATTGAGAGATTGATTCAAATTTCTTATCGCATATTACATATAGCATACCTGTATACCCACATGCTTACACATATGCCTTCATATACTTACATGTTAGATACCTGTATACCTATAGAGTATTGTACCATTAGTGATAGATATATACGCACTTTATGACATAGCTACAGGTATACCTTGCACACATATTTCACTTATACCCAGGGGGTATACTACATCATTACTTATAGATAGATACATATACCTTGCTATACCTTTATGTTTACACATATATCTGGTTATAGCTACATGTTTACCTTTACTTGATGTTATTTAGAATTGGAGAAAATAGGAACCACATGATATTTATATTAACTTGTTGCAGTTAATTAGTGGCTTTTCCTTTATATGCTTTCATTACAGTTAAATGTAGCATATATTATATTCATGGATTTTCGCATTGTGATATGGATTTTTTCATGATGTTTTCTGGATTTGGAGAACGTGGGAGTTCATGAAATTATGCATTATTTGAAAAACCCGGTTTCGCTTGATATGATATTTCTGCAGCCACCATGAGATTTATTGGTTCAGATATATATATACCCCACGCGAGGAAAGGAGGGGTCCATGTGAGGGTACATGGTGGGGCCCGGAGGTACCCCGAGGCAAGAATGAGGTCGTGGTGCTAGAAGATGAGTTATAGGGGAACCATACTTTCCGGTAACATTACCAATGACTCAGCAGTTATCATGGGGATACCGACGGGAGTCAGGTACGTATAGATACATGGAAAGACGAGGGTCAGAGTTAGGCACTCGTGCTTTTCGGATAGCGTGTGATACATACCTATCAGGGTGCCAGTCTTGGTGACAGCACCTGATAGATCAGTATTTCTGTGTCGATACTTGACACATTGTTTTCATGATATTCCTTTTTACTTCCTTGTATATATAACAGTGGAATGAGACGCTGTTATATATGCCCTTACACCAATATTAGTGGAATGGGACGCTAATATATGTGTATTGACATTAATTTATATACATCATCATATTATTTCATGCAAATATATTTAGGGTGTTAGAATCTTACTTGATGTTGTATTTGGGATATAGGGGATTTATTTGAGATTTGATACATGATATATATGAGATTTCTGATTTTGTACATTCAGGATATATGAGATTTATTCGATATTGTACATTCAGGATTTGTGAGACTTATATGATATGATGGCCAATTTGGGGGCTGATTTGAGGAAATTGGGATTTGGATTGTCTTAATGGATTGTGATCCTACCACGATATCAGGATTCCGTAGAAATGACATATTTTATTCCACACTCCATATTTATTGTTTATATGCACTGCTTTATGTAGTAGTTGTACCTGTTAGTGCACCTTCCATGATTGTTGCATATATACATTTTCATTTCGTTATTGCATGATTATTGCATATTGCTTGTCATATGTTATTGCTTCATGTATTAGTTGTACCTGCTAGTGTACCTTTCATGATTATTGCATTCATATGACCTTTTATTGCTAATAATCGCACATGTTAGATTCACGCTGTACGTGCATACTTGCGATTACCTGCATATGTTATTTACTATTCATGAGTTGGCAACTCACCTCCGTTGTGCCACAGTTGTTTTGCAGGGTGTTCCCTAGGGTAGTCGAGGCAGGCTATTCATCTATCTATCATCTTTTGCTATGGATACCGCATCGGCTCACAGTGTGCTGTTTTGCTTAGGTAGGTTTGTTGTTATTCGTGTTGTATTGTATATTCGTTGTATCCTTATACTCTCCATTTACTACTTTCATGTTTGACTTAGAGACTTGTGTGAGGACGATATTGTATATTATTTTGTGACTTGTTGTCTTTTATACAGTTTCCTTTCTATCGTCTTTTATTTCTTCACTACGGCGTCGTATATTTGTTGTGGTGGTTGTTTTCCGCCATCGGACGTGTATTTGCTCCCGTTTGTGGATGTTTTATTTATATTTATGTTGTACCCATTTTTGGGGCTAGTTTTTACAAAGGAGGCGCCGCCAAAATTTTAAAGAAAGAAAGTTGGACTTTTAAAGAATTTGGGTTGTGATTTCAAAGACTTTTAAACAATATTTCTTATCTTTTCTTGTCTTTTAATGGTTTAGATTTCTGGGTTTTGGCTTTCTTTTACTACGTTACGCCTGTAGACGTTGCGTAGTATTAGGGCCGTCACATGCCAATTTCGGGTCGTGATAAAGTTGGTATCAGAGCGCTGGGTTTTACCTTTCGGAGTGTAGGATGACCTTGGTATGATGGAGTAGGTAGCTTAAGCAGAGTAACGTAGTGTGTGTATGTCTGCAGCATACTCACGATGCGGTACTCCGCCTAAAGGGACCTAAGTACATTGCTTGAAATTCCTTCCTTGATGATTCATATCTCTGTGATTCGATTTCCGTGTTCTTATCGAATCTTATTTCCATTTATAGCCTTTCCGCCGATGACTATGGGGACTCAGAGTGATGCAGCGATGGCCGAGTGTAAGTCCATGCCACGCACCCCATGAACTTGCGGGGAGGCGGAATATATGAAAAACGATTATCAAAGCTTCGTAACACGGACTTGAGCGCATGAATCGTTTCTAAACCGTTACTAGCAAACTACGAAAGTTTTAACTACTCGGATTCGAAGTTATACCTCACGTTACTTGTCCTTCGGGTCTTCATCGCGGTCCTCCACTCCTCGTCGGCTCCTTGGAACATCGGCACCTCAACGGCCTCCTCGAGTCAAAGACGATCCACCCAAGAGCTCCTACGCCAAGCTTGATCTCTAACTTGAGATAACTAGGTTGCTCAAAGTGCTAATCTAAGCTACCTAGGGGATATAGAGTAAGGTTATGGAAGTATTAGTCTAGCTAACCCTTGATCTCAACACATGAGAGGTTAGGGTTAGGGTTTGAAGAGGGAGAGCTTGAGGAGAGAGAAGGTGAGAATATGAATTACTTTGGATGAATGAAATCATTTGAGTATTTATGAAACATATGATATTATTAAGTAAATAATAAATAAAGCATTATCATCATGTTTCATTAATACCCTAAGTGATTCATCATATGAGTCATATAAATCATTAAATGAATCATTAACTCATTACATGAATCACTACATGACTCACTAATCCAATTAATGCAAATGCCACCTTAGCCTCCAACTCACCATGCTTCTAGAAGCTTCCCGGATAATTACGAGAATGCCCCTCCAATCCGTGAAAACACGGAAAAACTTTAGACTGTATAAATCCAATAACCCGATACTAGAATCTGGCTTAAACTAAAGCCGGCTAGTAAAAACTGTCCGAACGTCGTACGTGCGTAAACACACGTATGCGTCCGAACCCTTGTCGTAAAACCATACGACCTCTATATCGTTTCGCCTAGAGCAGGGAAACTCTCTGTGTAGGACTCTAAAGACTCGACACTACGCTGGCAGTGGGTTTAACCACAGACCGCAAGCGGCACTAGCTGTACGTAACGGTCCCCAGGTAGATGTCGATAAGAAGGCCGATGAGGAAAACCATCCGAACTCCAACTGAGCCTGATGTGACAATCTCCGTACAGTCCGGTCTGTTCGTCTAAGACTATCGTATATCGAGCCTAGGAGGCGGCAAGCGTCAGTCCCCTAATAGCTGTATAAGTCGTGTTGGAGCGAAGCCCATTACACCCTGAGAAAACTACCGGAACCTACCAGTAAATCTCGCTTGCCCTGGCCAGGGACTTTGCGTAATGGCTCTCTGACACAGCGCGATATCAACTCCCAATACCGGGAGAGACGAATCCTTTCTAACCGCCACTGCCTCCAAGTGCTCGGGACTGCACCCAACTGCTACCTGTTTGCACGGCTCCTTTGAGCCATGGTAGGGTAGCAATCTAAGAACAGTGGGACACACTCGAGGCGAAGTAGCAGTATCAAGTCTGCGGACTATGCTGTACTCATGTCACCTGGGAACTGTTAACTGACGATGGGTATAATACCAACCAATCAGTTCCCCTGCGAGTCCTGTCCGGTGTACCCGTAACCTAACGAGCACATGTATACTATCTCCAGTACGACGTACTGATGGCTGTGGGACAGACCATCTCCCCAACTGGGATGAGAAGCGTACACACTTAGTCTACTCCGGAATATCGATACCCTATCTCGATAATCCAATGACCAGGGACCTGTATAGGATGTGTTAGTTATATGTATGCCCTAGAGGCCATTACTGTACATAGGATGTATATTGTAGTGGATGCTGGGACATATATAGGGAGGCCTTTCTTGCTCGACATGATAGTATGCTATCTGGTTACTCTTTACCTTGACGTGTATACTGGTTGTCTCTCTGTTACATGTTGGTAAAGCCCTTAGGATGTGTACTTGACTACCTGGACTATGATGCGGATCATACTAGTGGGGACATGGTAGTCTATAAGCACATCCTTCAAGGTCCCTAGTCGTGGGTGTATCGAGACGGGGCATCGATATACCAGAGTAGACTAGCGTATACCTTCTCGACCCATACAGATGGGCGATGGATGATCCCATATCCATTGGTGTTTGACATCGGAGATGATATACGGGTGCTCAGTAGAGACTGGGTACACTGGACGGACTCGCCGAGAACTCCCAGATGGTATTATACCTCACGTCAGATGGCAGTTCTCTGGTGACACTGGTACAGGTTAGTCTGTAGACCCGAGATCGTCATAGAGTCTTGTGTGATTCCCACTGTGCTTTGATTTCCACCTTACCACGTCCAAGAGGGCGTGCAAAACGGTGGCTTTTGGGTACAGTCCCGAATCACATGGAGGCAATGAGCGATAGGAGGGGATTTGTTTCTCCCGGTATAGGGAGTTGATGTTGCGCTGTGTTCGATTGGCTATAACCGGAAATCCCTGTCCAGGGTTGCTGAGATTTACTAGTAAGTGTTATCAGTAGTATCTCGAACTGTTATAGACCTCATATCGACACGACTTATCGAGCTACTGGGGTCTGACGTTTACCACCCCTAGGCGAGATATGCGATATATCAGACGAACAGACCGGACTGTACGGTAAGTGTTACTGGTTGGATTCACAGGAGTATGAGCGGGCTTGCTCGTCGATCTTCTGATCGCTCAATACCCGGGTGGCCGTTACGTTTAGCAGACCGCTTGCGGCTTGTGGGTGTTTGATATGATCATCACCTGCTGCCGGCGTATTGACGAGTCTTTAGAGTCCTACACAGAGGTTTCCTGGCTCAAGTGAAACGAAATAGGAGCGCATATGAGATATGTGCGGGACCGAGAATAATACCAGTATGTGATACTGTATTTGATTCTCGCGACTTGTGACATTGATCGGTTATATGCGATATAGCCGGGTTATCGGATCAAGTGTTGATTCGATAAGTTGTTACTAATGATATTAGTCGGTTATATGTGATATGACCGGATCATTAAGTCAAGTGTTGATTTAATGATTTAATGTGTAATTATATATTTGATATATCACTTTACATTAACTAATATAGGTTCATTTAAATGGATTTTCTCACTTAATGTGCACATTGTATATGTGATATACTTTTGTACACTAGTTTGTCTCCATCAATGGCAACTTGAGCAAATGAGTGAGAAATCCAATTTTAAAGTGAACCCACCTCCTATTTCTTCATCCTCTACCTCTTGCCAAGTAGTATAGGGTGTTTTCTTCACAAGTTTCATGACTTGGTGAAGTGGGAGCTTGATCTTGTGATGCCTCGACGTTGATCATCTTCGGCATCGTAGTCGATGACCTAGCCCGCCCTTTCTCCGATGAAGCCGACGCTAGAGCCCGGGATCCGATGATCGCAGCGAGGAGACATCATCACGGAGCTATGGAGGTGGAGCACCGGATCTACAAAGGTTGTATTTCCGTTCACTTCTTAGTTAAGTAGTTAACTAGTTTCTAGTTTCGCCTAAAATTCTAGTTAACAATCTAGTCTAGGGTTTCTCGGCACCGTAAAATTTTAGGTTGGCATGGTTGATGTCTTGTGAGACCTCCTTTGAGTGCCTAGGAACCCTACAGTGGTATCAGAGCCTAGCTAGAGCCTTAAGCGAAGGGTAGACGACATTTGAAATCCGAACGAACATCGAAACCATCACTCAAAATGCTCTCTGGACAATTTTTAAAAACTGGGTTTTTCCAAGATTAAAAATTCTTAAAAAATTCAGCAGGAAGATCTAAGAATTATGGTGCAAAACGAGCTCATGATCCCTCTAAAGTGCGGCGGAACCGCGGCACTAGCATGCCTTATGCGGCGGTTCCGCGGCCAAGTTGTCACATCAGCTTTTGAATTTTGCACAGTAATTCCTAATATTTATTGCTGTATTTTATGGGATATTTTAACATTTACTCAACAGTTGAGCATTCTGAGGTTGTTTTGGGAATTCGATTATTCGATCGGATTGTCTAATTTTGTCTGTGTGCTTTTCCGGATAATTTAGAATATGTTAAAAGGTTCCACTGGATATAAATACCCACTTTTTCCCCTGCCAGGAAATTTCCAATTGTTGGACTTTTCCGTAGTTTAATGACGTTCTAAGTAGTGCAAGTAATGCGATGGTCCCTCTAGAAGACAACAAACCTTAACTCGATTATGTGACCGTCTTGAACTGCCCTTTGAACCTTAGGGTTTGGGGCAGTACGACGTGCCACATGTGAGGCGTTGGCTTGACCCTTCTACGGCTGGACCATTGGTACTGAGGCATGAACTGGATGTTTTAAACCTATTTCATGTGTTGATTTGTTTCGGGAAAACTTGGGTGTTTGACTGTTCGATCGGAAAGTTTAACATTTTCTGTTTATCTGGAATGGGATACAATACTTGGAATCCACAAGTAGTTATGAGATAACTGAATGAATGTTATAAATCTAGCGGTTTAGTCTCACTTGATCGGTTGCCACGGAATTTTGATGCGATCAAAAGTCCGTCGCAATCGCGTAGCGTATGCGGATACTCGCCGGGTAAACTTAATAGACAGCCTCACCCCATAGCCCCGACCAAGTGACTGTAGGAGAACCCCGTCGCCGAAAGTATCCGTTCGGGTGCTCGCGGTAGCGGTGTTCCGCCTTGGTGTACTTCGTCGACGGTGTCGGGGGTGCGTCCGTCTACCAAAGTTTGCGACGAGCATTCGATCAGGATGCTGGGAATCTTGTTTAATTGCCCGACTTGATATTGAAAAGTTTTTTCGATAATGAGACTAAAATGCGGGGTTTATAATTGTTAGGCATGCGATGTCTAAGGAATTCATTGGATTAGGCATGCGATGTCTATGCAGGTTGCGGATTCCAACTGTTGTAGTTTTACACTTTCTTTTCTGTGACCGTAAGTATAATATGTGATATCGCCGGATTCGTTGCTATATGTCAACGACAATTGGGATACGCATGTTTACTTACGTTGATGACATGTGATGTTATGTGTTGCTGGATATGTTATATTGGATCGTCGTGTTTGAATAGCCGGGTTTTTTTTATGTGAGATGAGTGTTTTTCATTTTCATTCATGTAAAAACTTGTATGTAATATTCTTTTATTGGGGCACTTCCAGGTTGCGGAAGTTGTCACCGTTGGTGTATATTATTTACTTTTCCGCACTAGGATAGACCCAAGGAGGAGGGCACAAGTAACCGGGTTCTGGAGTCCAGTGGGAGACCAACTCGAGGAGTCGAGTCCAGGTCTCCTAACTCTAGAATTGGTAGGGTTGCTTGCCGCTCTCGTAGGGGTCTAGGGGTGTGGGTTTGGCTATTCATCGCGACCGTGGAATCCGTGTTTTATACTGGCTCATATTAAAAACACGGACGTCCTAGTATATCCAATATTTTATATGTTTCTTCTGCTGCGATATCTGTGATGTGATCATTTGATGTTCTGTGATAAATACTGTATATAGTATATATGATATATTATATAGACGTTACTTATGTTTTACACCCGCGCTAGCCCTGCCCCGCTCTGCCGTTAGTCACCTAACCTAACGGTGCATGAGGGGACATCGAGGCGAATGCGGATGGCATAAGTGTACGTCGTATTTATCTGTGATGTTTAGGTACTTAAATGATGGGACTTCATTAATGTGATTAATGAAATAAAAGAAACCTAAGATGTTGTCGAATCGAATTTCAAAATAAAACAGGTAGCTACAGTTCTTGCTTTGCACAGCGGTATATATGATATATCATGCACCTTATTCGATAAGGAAAGGACCGAGATCCCTTCACCGGGAGTGACTCCTTTAGCAATAACTGGCAGATGCTACACACTCGGTTTGTCTTTTGATTGCTTTTAAGAGTTCTGCTTTGCACAGTGATATATATGATATATCCCGCACCTCATTCGACGAGGAAAGGACCGACGATCCCTTCACCGGGAGTGACTCCTTTAGCAAAACTAGAAAAGCCTCAAAGACACTCCATTTCAAAATTCATTCGATCCTACAACGATATCAAGGTCTTTACGCAATAGGTTTTCAGAAAGACCTGTCGTAGCCCTCCGTCATTTCAGATAAGTAGTAGTTAGTATTCGTGCTGCGTTTGTTGGCCTTTGTCAAGGCGTAGTGTGCGGTAGCTAACTGGTGCTTATCTGCTTATGCATATGATGTAGATTGGGTTAGGGTAGTCGTGCGACCTTGTTGGCCTTTGTCAAGGGTCGTGCGGGTGGGTTTAATTCAATCAGGAAATGACGGGTTGAACTTCACTAGCATCCTATGGTTTGTTGGCCTTTGTCAAGGTCATAGGAGGTTAGGGGCAAAACATTATCGGGAATTTCAAGTGTTGAAATTTTGCAATGAGATTGCATACCTTCTATGAGATAGTTGGATCCCGATACCCGCTGCGAGTAATTGTTACTCCTGGGAGAGTTTTACACATTACAATTAGCCGATCAAGTAGGTGTCTAGAAAGGTGTCAACGAGGTTACGCCTCTGGGAAAACGAGGTTTACATTAATTAGGTCCGTGCGAAAGCACGGGGCACCTCCCTCAAAGTACCGACACTGGCCTGGCTGAAAGATTGGCGAACTTGTAGCGTGTAATTAATCCCGGCTAGTCTTTCCTTTTAGGGTTTGAAAGAAGATTTGATAAAAACAGTGGGAGCCATCCTGATTAGATAAAATAATAACCAATCTGATCTTGCAAGAGCATACGCTGAGTGTTTTCTTCTCTCTCTCTCCTGGTAGCGACCATATCACGCCTTAATCAAGATAATAAAACGGATAAATTGACCGAACCCGCTTGTTATACTGAGCTGGGGAACGTTGGTCCCGCTCCAACTTATAATTGTTATAAGACAGAGCAGGAAATTGGGGATTACCAGAATTCCCGTGCCGCCCAAACGAAGAAAGTGCATATGATGCATCATCTTCGGGTGTGTTCATTACAAAGAACTGTTTCTCTGTATCCTTTACGTCCGGGGTATATGATACCGGATCAGGATCCCGCATATGTAATATGTTACATGGGCTACAGATAGGTAAAGAACTGAGAACGGGTGATAAGTTTTATGAGGCAGAAAACGGGGCAAGAGTTGCAGCCAAGTCTGTCGGTCACTGTCACCCTGTATTACCAATACATTGATTCTGAACGAATGTTATTAGATACCGAACCTGATATACAAAATCATATCAGTCTCTTTATTAGTAAAGAAATGATAAAATTTTGTATTGTTGGATAATGTTTTGAACATTTCCTATATCAAAAGTTGATCGCTTCAGGCACGTTATCTAAAAGCATTGATGTTCTAAATCAAACTACAGTTCTTTAGTATACTGAACACATACAAGAGGAAGAGTTCAGAAATGAACGGATCCTTCTTGAGGTTTGTAGACTAGGTCATATCAATGCGACCCGACTAGCTAAGTTACATTTAGATGCATATTTAAATCAGTTTGAATTTACATCTTGTGAAACTTGCCAGTCATGTCACAGAGATAAGATGACCATAGCTCTGTTTACTGGAAACAGAGAAAGAGTTAGTGAACTCTTGGGATGATACATGTTGATGTATGTAGGTCCCCAGTCTACACATGCCAAGACCGGTTCTTTGTACTTCATTACATTCTCTGATAATCTCTCGAGATTCAGACATATGTTCCTGTTGAAACACAAGTCCGAACCTTTTGAGATATTCATAGAATATAAGTTAGAAGTAGAGAACCAAAATACGGGTATAAGTATTATGTCCTTTGATGTGATCGAGGAGGAGAATACTTGTGCATGGAATTCCTAGACTATTCTAATGGAGAATGAGATTCTCTCTCAGCATTACTCCTCTGTATACACCATAGCACGATGGTATATCGGGGCGGAGCAATCACACCCTCTATGATAATGTGTGCTCTATGATAAGTACTACTGAGTTACCTATTTCCTTTAGGGAGTTATGCACTTATGAAGTTGCATACCTATTGAATAGGGTCCCGATCAAATCAGTTGCCTACCACTTCATATGTGATATGGAAAGGGAAGAGCCCATATCTTAAGTTAGTTAAGATTTGGGGTTGTCCGGCCTATGTCTAAAAGCAAAATCCGGACAAGATCAAGGCAAGGTCAGTTCTGTAAAACTGGAAACGTTCCAGCTATACAAACTTGTAAGTGCACGGCGGCGCCCCGGCCGTCAATCCGACGGCCAAATGCGGAAGCGGTGATAAACTTTAATTTTGCGAACTTAGCAAACCGGCACCACCGCGCACTAAACACCCGGATCGGACCATTAAACTAGTTCTAGCTAACTACAAGACAGGTTAGAGATATACCGAATGATCCGAGTCCTCCGGTCTTCTCGTCGTCGTCCCGATCTCCTGCGGAAACTCCGGTCGTCGCCTTCTCGCCGGAAGGGCACCACATCGCCTGCATCTTTTACGGGCTCCCACCTCAATACCGAGGCAACTCGGGCACGAAGTTGGCTGGCCGACGCGTCCAAGATTTGCTGTAGAATGTGTAGGGTTGAGATTATGTCTCATTTGGGGTTTGTTGCCTTTGAAGATGATGGAGGAATCAAGATAAGAAAAATGGTGCTTGCATTTTTCTTAACATGAAAAGAGATCAAAATGCTACACTCTCAAAAATGAAGCTCTCATCTTCTTCTCTCAAATGTGTTCAACCCTCTCATATGAGAAAAAATGGTAGAGGAAAAGAATACATAAGCAAGAGGGAGGTGAGTGTAGGAAAAGAGAGAGGGTGACCATATCCAAACATCATCATAACTAACTCACATCAACTACTAATCACCTCAAATCAACAAAAAGCAAGTGATGATGATAGATAAGAATGGTATCAAAAGATGCTTTCATAATTAATCCATATGCAAGAAAACCCTCCACAATGTGTTATTTGCAAACTTGCAAATAACACCCTCCATCGAAAAAGTCCGGCCGGGAAAGAACAAAGGAAAACCGGCCGGAACGGAATGCAAACTGGCAACTCCAGAAAACTGGTCCCGTAATAAATTACAGGAAAACCCCGATATTGTGCATACACACCCGCATCTGTATTCCGTCCGGATACAAATGCAATTAGACAAAATCTACACTGTACTAAACTAGGATCCGGCTTAAACTAAAGCCGGCTAGTAATATCCGTCCGATCCTGATCCGTGCAATACCGCACGTATCTGATCGAACCCTGCCATATAACCATACGGCCACTAGTACTAACCGTCCGATCCTGATCCGTGCAATACCGCACGTATCTGATCGGACCCTGCCATATCTCCATACGGCCTCTACAGCGTTTCGCCCGAAAGCTTGAGTAACTGAAAGTGTGGTGGACTCTAAAGACTCGTCAATACTATGGCTGTGGATTTAACCACTAGCACGTCAGAGGTATAAGCCAATACGTGACGGGCCACCAGCTATTGACCAAAAGGGACGTCGATGAGCGAACTCATCCCGACACGCTACTGAGCCTGTCAGTGACAATATCCGTACAGTCCGGTCCGTTCGTCTATGAGCATCGCATGTCGGGCCTAGGGGGTTGGTAAAAGTCAGACCCCCAAAAGCGGTACAAGTCGTGTCGGAGTGTAGCCCAGAACACCCTGAGATACTACTGGAATACCTACCAGTAAATCTCCTGCCTTGGCCAAGGACTTCGTGTAATGGCTCTCCTAGACACAGCGCGACCTCACCCCCAATACCGGGAGAGACGAACCCCTGAAGATACTCTCACTGTCTCCATGTGGCTCGGGACTGTACCCAACTAAAACCTGTTTGCACGACTCCTTTGAGCCGTGGTAGGGTAGTAATCAAAGCACAGTGGGAACTCACACGAGACAAATGACGATCCCCAGGTCGATGAACTAACCTGTACACATGTCACCTGGGAACTGCTATCTGACGTCAGGTATAAGACCAACTAGCATGTTCCCGGCGAGTCCTGTCCGGTGTACTCATAACCTAATGAGCACCTGTATACATCTTAGGTGAACCAACTGACACCAGTGGCTTGTGAGACCGGCCACCGCCCCTCGTCGGGGTCTCGACTGTATACACTTGTCTACTCTGGAGTATCGATGCCCTGTCTCGAAACTCCCACGACTAGGGACCATTTAAGGATATGCTTATAGACTACCAGCTCCCACGTATATGATCGCCCTCATACTGCCGGTAGTCAAGCAAGAATCCTAGGGGCTCTATCAACGTGCAATAGTGACCTGTAAGGTCACCTAAAGCAGTACACGATGATAAAGGTAAATCAGATAGCATACTATCATCTCGAGTAAGACTGTCCTACCGGGATAGGTCCTCCCTCAATCATTGCAATCACGTGCCTGTGATCCAATAATTGACTCTGAGGGCACTATATCCAACAATCTCCCACTTGCACTCAAGGCTAATTATCGTGATGTCGCATACTCACAGCCCGTGTGATACCGAACACCCAACTCCTCTACTAGTCAGTCTCACAAAATCCGTTTGTGAAACTATTGCGTTCGAGGAATAGCCTCAGTGAGTGGATCCGCCTTGATGTTTCTTTCTATGTCTCTCTCTATCTCAAGTTCGCGGAGAAATCCATCTCCCGAAATGAGCAATACCTGTCTTAGAATGTCTGGATGTCTGATGGGACCTAGCTCATAAATGAACTCCAAATCCAAATTTCTTAGACTGTATCGTCAACTGAACTTAATCAGTATCCTGCGCCATGCCACCCTCAGTATTGCCTTGGACCACCTGTCCAAAATACTGCCCCTCGTCAGAAGGAAAACTATAACTCTGACAACCTCCTTGTCGTCCATGTCACCTTGGAAGCCTGGAATGATAACTGTCTCCCAAATGAGGCTGTCGTTATCATATTCCTAGAACATCCACTTATGTTCTAAAACTGCTTCCGACTGTTTCTCCAGGATTGGATCAATATCAACTTACTGCATCTAGTGCAAGAACAACATCTGGTGTAGTACTTGATATCTCATGATTGACTCAATTGCCTAAGCAAGTGATCTGCCAATCATGCACATCCCTCTCTACTTTAGTCTATAAGACACCTTTAGAGAGGGTGACTCCATCACCTGTAGGTACACTACCGTGCCAGGAGTCGTCCATTCTAAATACTCTTAGAATGCTGTCAAGTTACCCTGATTGGGAAACCACCCAAATCTAGATCTAAAACCATAGATCTAGTAACCAGTATGTCTGATATAATGTCCAAGTCCTTCGTGGAGAAACCACTGTGTGACGACCAAAGTATAGCCGATCGTAGTATAGGAATGTCACTTCCTATTTTGTGTATGTCATCCAAATACCAGGATATCACACCCTACTATCTTCTCAACAGATCCATCCCCTATTCTGATGAAGTCAAACCTATGACTGTCACATCAGAAATAGATGATCTATCTCCGCTACATCTGCTTTAGTCTATAAATAGACATAAGCCTGATGTCCACCAATGCTTCCGCTGCTCCCACTGACTACGACAACCCTCTGGCAGAGTCATATAGACATACGCTTCTAAAACCAGTTTAGAACGTCGCTATACTCATCCTCCTGCCGGGTCTCATAGTCTGGAACAACAGCAATGGCAAGTCTGGGTAAACAAGAACCTCTCTGCCACCGTCCTTGAGTATACCGAAGTACCTCTCGGGTGCCTGAGGTTACCCACCTTATCTGCGGAGTGGCCAATGGAATGTCAAATCAGATTGAATCTTTAGGTTCCTTATCAAATCTTCAGTAATCGTTTGCGGTTCTGGAATCACTTCCAGTTCTACCATACTCCCACTACTGTTTTTGAAAAAATCCATTTTTAATAAAACTGTGGCGAGTCTAGAACAATATTTCTATTGATCTGCCAGATGGTAGAAAATCAACCCTCGTCATAGCCTGGGTCAACCCACAAACAGCCATTACAGAAACGTGCCTTGAGTTATCCAGAGTCTGGTTTTAATCATAAGCCGGACAACTCCCCGTACCTTAACATCGTTAAGATATGAACTGTTCTATATTCAATATAGAACCAGATGCACTGATTTAATTGAACCAGATTCAAATCATGCAGCTATCTCCAGTGCATGTCAACTAAATGGAAGGAGGCCGATCAGCGTTACTCAACTTAGGAATGCTTCCAATTATGAGTAACCTGAAAGAGAAGCAATTTCTCTTTATCATTACCATCAACTGAATACCATACATAAGTATCTACATCTTCGATCACTTTGAAGAATCCCGATACTTGCTACACCTGGTTCTCTACTCTATTCAAATACCTATAACTCCTCAAAACTTAGACCCTGTGTTTCTACGAAACACATGTCTAAGAACTAGAGAAGTTAAAAGTAAACAGAATATAGTATGAGGACCAATCCCTCTGTCCTAATGGACACTGGACAACATACAATACTCTGTATAAGTCCGCTGAGTCTAACAACTCTTTCACTGTGTGTCGCAGGTTGAAAACTGTACTTATGGTTAAGAAGAATTACACCGCTGTTTAATGCTCCTTACCTAACCATCCACTGATATAGGTAAATGTCATCGACATAATATCAAAAGGTATATCTCACTCTATGAAAATAGACGTACAGATATATCAATTTGAAATTGGTGCACAACAACGGATATTCAAAACCAAATATTTGCCGACCGGCAAACAACCCAGGTGTAGCGTCTTGAAAAGTCGTTTTGGTGTTTTCCTGAAATTCGGCGAAAATTCGGTATTTTTCCGAAAACCGTCTTTTTTGTTATTTTGCAGTTTAGGGCTAATTATACCTAAAATGGATAGGTAATTGCTTGTTTTTAGTAGCTAATGAGTTACTTATTAAATTCTGGTCATTTAAAAATTTTTCCCTATTTTTCAATTTTTTAATATTATTTTAAGCCGGTAAGAAAATACATTAAATTAGCGATAAATACAAATTTTTCTGGGTTAATTTTAATCTTTAAAATTATGTTAATTAAAATCTAGTTGTAACATAAATTTTTAGTATTTTATTTTGATTTTTAACTAATTTTTATTATAGGAAACGAAATTTATTGAATTTAAGCTTAAACTTGCAATTTTTGACTTGTAGGGGGTCTTTTTGCATAAAATTTTTTTGTAAAACCCCTCTCTCTCTTTCCTCAGCCCTAGGCCAGCCCCACCATCATCAGGTCCAGAAAAAAAATGCCATGCTCTTTGACTTTATTCTTGTGTGGAAATGAGGGTATTTTTAAAGGTTTTTGAATTGTTAATTAGGTATGGTCTTTTGTGGGTTGGTAGGAGTTGACCAAGACATTTCCCACACACCCCACACCATCCCCTTCCCTTGTTCTGGCCGAAATTCCAGCAGCCCCCTTCATCTCCTTGATCTTTTCTTTTTTCTTCAAAAAATTCATTAAGTTGCTTCAAAAATTCAAGCTAAAACTCACAAATTAAAACCCCATTCTTCATCCCTTTTTCCTTCACCTCTCTTGCTTGGAATCATGGTGCTAGGAGGCCATCATTGAGGCAAATTTCTTCTTGCTAGATCCATAGGTTTGAGGTATAATTTCTACTCTTTTAATTTGTTATGGTTAGAATACTTTAATCTAGTTGCTTAGTGTTAATTTTAGTGTTAATCCTAATCTAGTTTTTTTTAGTTAATGATTGAAAATTAAACTAGGGTTTCTTGAAACCATGTTTTAGTCAATTAAGTCTTTTTAATTAACCTAGTTGTTTACTTAACCAATTTATATGGTTACTTTGCTTAAGTGGCTTCATATTAGGCTAATCTATGTTAAAGTTGTGTGAAATTTTTATTAAGGTTGCTAATTATGAAAATAAAGAAAGGTTTTGTTTATGGAAATTAGGTTTTTAAGCATAGTTAATGGTTTAAAATTAGTGTAATGGCTAGCTAGTGGGTTAGTTTGGATTTTTGTGTTGGATTGTGTTAATTTTCTCGCTAATTGTCGATGTTTGCACCAATTTTGCAAACTTCTAGCTTACTAGGTTTTTATTATATTATTGTGGCGATTTAATTGCGATATCTAGAGTATTTTGTTGGCTTATCCTATGACATTTAGGATGCGTGAGTGCGGATTTTTGAGTAATCGGGTTTTAGTTTTGCCGGGCGACCAAATCTGCGATTTTTGCAGTTTTTGCGATTTTCGCGTGTGTTCCGCGCACTTTGTGCACGTTGTACCTAGCTTGTGAACGTTAGTAGTTTCGTTTGGGTTTTGCGTCGTTCTTGATATGTAACCTTATGTTTGGTATTGATGTAAATTCCAGGTTCGGTCGCGGAGGCGTCAGACGCGGCACGAAAGGGGAAAGCGGTGATTGGACGTGACTAGCTAGGGATTCCGGTGAGTAGATGTAACATCTACGGGGGACTATCGTTGGATGGCGCAAGCCGCCTGATAGTTTTAGTAACTTAAAAGATTCTTAGTGATGTTAGTAATTAGGGGTGGAATACTTATATGATTATTTGCTGCATCCATGCATTATATTGACATACATATGCGAACCCATTTTATAGGACACCTGCACCATTGCCAGGGTTTTTATATGCAGCACAAGCACTATTCATGCTTACACACACGCCCTGGTAATTGCCATGCCACCACACTAGATAACCTATAATTTGAAACCTTTTACTAATTGATGCTTAAACCTGTGCTATTGCCTTTAATTCCTTAAAATGAAATCGTAGGATTGCCATTCATGTGCATGTACCTCATCATATTATTTGTTCATGCCTAGTCTATTAATCATACATCGTAGCTTAATTATTGATATCATATCCATTCATCACCATTGATATATGCACTTATGAGGATTTCTTGAGATTTTATGATATTTCTGGATTTAGGGGGAAAGCCGCAAAATTTCTAAACTTATTATGTTTTTAAAATATGTAATTGCGGTTTTCTAGTGATGTAAAGTGTCGTCCACCATGAGTTTGCTGTGGTTTTCGAGATCCGTGTCGAGGAGTGGAGGAACCGTCACGGGTACATGGTGGGCCCGGTATGGTACCCCGGGGCAAGATGAATGTGGTGTTGACGTTGAGCCTGGCACGGGACGGATTACCTACCGGTGACTGTTTGGCACGGCGGATATCCAGAGGATACCGACCGTGGCCGCGGGATGATGAGATTTTGATATTGAGCTGGGTCAGCCGGATGGCTGAGGCCAGAGATACTATGACATGGATATATGAGATTTGAGATAGTTTTGAGGTGTCGTTGCTGGACACAGTTTCTTGTTGATTCTATTGGTATTGTGCTGGTATTTCAAAAGACATTCTTAAAGGGAAAAACATGATTTCTTATACTTACACATTCAGATCACGAGTTGATTCGCATTGCATTCATACCTGCTAGTATATCCATATCGCATACATACTTGCCATTATGTCCTGCCTTACCTGTATTTAGATGCTAGGATGCTTGTGTGCATGCATTCGATAGCCTGTGTAGATATTATTTATTACTCACGAGTTGGAAACTCACCCCCGTTGTGCCATAGCCTTTTGCAGGTCCGCTCCGTCAGTACAGTAGCGGCGGGTGCGCTTGCTTCTCTTGTTTCTTTTGCCTGGACTAGAGGTTTTGCTCTTAGGTGGGTTATATCATTATTTTTGTACCACCTTGTATATTCTTTGTATCTAGTGCACTCCATCTACTGTATCTACCAGTATTATTGTATATTGACCTAGAGATGAGACTGTGAGGTCTGTGGACGTTTATACTGTATTTTGGGGTCGAACTCACTTGAGTCGACATGCTGTTTTTTCTTATGCTTCATTTTGATTATTTCGCATGTTGTTGCTTTATTTTGCGTGGGATTGTGACCGCCTTGTGGCGAAGAGCTAGCTCCCGCTTGGGGATGCCTTATTTGTTGGATTCATATATATTTTTGTTGTACCCATTTTGGGGGCCAGTATTTACAAAGGAGACTCTGCCGAAATTTTCGGAAAAATTGATATTGTTTTCAAAAACGGTTTTATATGACTTATTGATAAACTTGTTTTCAATTGATTGGGTTTTCTTCACTCTTTTGCTTATTTGGTTTTTGGTTTCTAGGCTTTGGCTTACTTATTTTACGGACGTCTTGAGACGTTTCGTAAACTTAAGTGCCAGTCACGTTCCGTACCCTGCGGGTCGTGACACCAGGTGACTTCCTCAAATATCACCAATTCCAACGAATCCCGATATAATGAGGATGGTCACCTAATTCCCAATAACTTACTCCCACTCATCATCTGTAAAACCATGCAGATGTGAGACTCATACTTGGTAAATACATACCCTGGAGCAAGTGTCTAATTGGGAAATCAGTTTTCTATTAACAGTACACAGTGAAAGTGAAACATTGAAATGTTTCGATAGGGTATCGTGATATTCCTAGTAATGCCTCTTCCATTATCCAGATTCACAACTATAACCGTATAATTCTTTGCCACTTCTCCAAATCCCTTTATATGTCTTTAGTCATTACCTTCTGTACACCCCTTTAGGCCAAATGGTTTTCTTCATTCCCTACCGTTCGGCACCAGCCTATGGTTTGGAAGAAGACTATCCAATAAGCATAAAAGGGTGTACTGTCCTAATCCTAGGAGCACTCGCAACGCGAGAGAAGGTGAAGATAAAAGACACCTGAATGTACTTTATTCCTATTTCTCCTGAACCAGGATCCATCCCCGAACTGGAACAAGTTCCTTTCGAGTTCGTATATAACCATACGATGGATTATCCAATAAACTGGGATCTTCGTAGTGATACGGAGTATCCTGGAGAAATACAAAGGTGATTTAGGATAGGAGATGAAATACTTGGTTTGGTCGTGAATAGCAGTCGCACTTTACTTTGCCCTCTTACTAATCCCTTGCTTTGTCTGAACTTAATACCTTCTGTACACCGTTTAGGCTAACTGGTTTTCTTCATTCCCTACCGGTCGGCACCAGCCTATGGTTTGGAAGAAGACTATCCAATTTGCGTAATAGGTGTACTACTCCTAAACCAAGGAGTACTCGCAACCTGAGAGAATGTGAAAAGAAAAGACAACTGAATAGTCCTATCCGTTTTCTCCAGAACCAGAAACCATCCTCGAAGTCCTTCGAGTTCGTATATAGCCATACGATGGTTTTGTCCAATGGAAGTGGACGTTTGTAGCAATACGGGGTGTCCCGGAGAAAAGGGTAAAAGTAGGAGTGGCAATGAGGTTAGCGACTCAGACAATCCAAAAGCCAGTGTTAAGAAGGTTCAGTCAACTTGGTCACTGAGTCATAGTCTTAGGGCCGGGTCAATGGTCGCTGCCGAAGAGAGAGAGAAAAGAAACACTCAGCGTGCACTCTATCCTAGATCAGAATGGTTATCACTTTTTCTAATCAGGAAACCTCCCACTATACCTCAAATTCTCCTCCAAACCTAAAAGAAAAATTAGTCGGGAATACCCGAGGAGTAAACTAACTCATCAGTGGGAATCGGGATCCAACTCTCATCGCATGATAACATGACGGAATCCGCTCACGGTATCACACTCCAGAAGGTATGCGCATATCTGGCAAGTTTCAGTTCTTTTGAAACTCCCGATGTGGATTTTTGCCCCATGCTCTTATGACCTTGACTTTGGCCAACAAATCATAAGTCACATGTCAAGTTCTGCCCGTCATTTTCCAGGTTAATTTGAGTCCACCCGTACGAGCCCTTGACTTTGGCCAACAAGGCTATACGACTGCCCCAAACCAACGCATCTATCTATGCTGCATATGAATAACCAACAGCTACCAAACACTGTGCCTTGACTTTGGCCAACAAACACAGCTTGAATACTATTGACTACCCATATGAAACGACGGAGTGCTACGAATGGTTTCTGGCGAAAACCTTTAACGTAATGAACTTGATATCGTTGAAGGAACGGATAGCTATTTAGAAAATATAGTGACGAAAACCTTTACTAAAGAGGTCACTCCCGGTGAAGGGATCTCGGCTCTTTCCCCGTAGAATGGGGTGCAGGATATTCCAAATGAATACCACGATGCAAAGCAAAAGTAATCGGCTATAGTGAAGTTAATGCCCTGACGCAAACTTCTGTCCAAGGGGTCACTCCCGGTGAAGGGATCTCGGCCCTTGCCTCGTCGACTGAGGAGCAGGATATTCCAAATGAATACCACGATGCAAAACAAAAGTGAACGTCCTTGCAATAACAGCTTTTTGAAAAGTATTCCAACAACATCAGAATAGGTTTGTTTTAACTTGCATTGATCCGAATCAACGCGGTCCCATCATTGATCACACCACAAAGAACGAAAATATACTGACGTACGTATATGCCATCCGCATTCGCCACTGGGTCCCATCATCACCCGTTAGGTTAGCTAACTAACGACAGAGCGGGGACTGGACTAGCGCGGATGAAAAACATATACAACATCTACTAATATATATACCAATATATTATATTTCGCTCAAGACGTGATAAGAAATGCAACATCACAGAAATGTACAGCATCACAGAACAATACAGATATCTGGGATCCCCGGGTTTCACAGAGCCACTACTGAAACCCGACGTTCCCCTGGTCGTGTGGATAGCCTGTGCAATGAAATCCTAGACCCCTACGGGCGCGGAAAGTTACCCGCCAAAACCTGAAGCGAGGCAGCCCCCTTCAGCTCCGTGAATGGACCACCCAACACTTCACGGAATCCGGTAACTTGGGCACTCCTCCTGGGTCAACCTGTACCCCCTACGAGTGCGGCGAATAGCCCGCCAATTCTAGAGTGAAGTCCCCTCCGTCCCAATGCCATGAGATGCGGGCTTGTTTCCCTCTAGAACCCGGCTGTCCGTGCACCCCTCCGCGGGGTAATCCTAGTACAGAAAGTAAAATATACATACAACGGGTACATCGACCGCAACCAGGTCGTGCCCCAAAATAATAATACAAACAGGCAGTGACGGCAGTCCACATGTCGGACGCTCGCCCCGCAATATCAAATGTACATAATACAACAACACTGTACTAACATTGCATCCAGGCTATCCCCCACGACCGATCCGCAACATCACAGCAAAATCACAAAACATCAACGTGAAAGTCACGTTCGCAAATCCGTCTAACCGGGCTATAGCAGTTAGACCGGATTTACCGATCGAGTGACATTCACGGTCGCAGATATAATGTAAATACTGTGAAATAATGTGTTTAAAATATCCGATCGATCAAAAATTAACAAGTGGGCCCCCAAGCAATACTGTAGCACTCACAGAAATTCTGGGCCCAATTTTAATATTCCAAAACCCCTATTTTTAGCCCACAAGCCCACTGGAAAGAAACGACGACATGATCCCACATTCCTGCGGCGGAACCGCGGCCAAAGAGGGGTTATGGCCGCGGTTCCGCGGTCGTACGGAGGGATCGTGTTGTCGAATTTTTCCAGTGTTCTTAGAACTCCATGCACATCATTCTGAGACAACCTGAAAAATTTTTGGACTTCAAAAAATTTCGACAGAAAACTGATGTAAGGAAAAACGCGGGTTTTTGGAATTTGGTCAATCGGAAATGCAAACACATCAAACAAAGCTAGACGAAGTTAATGGCGAGGCTCTGATACCACTGTAAGTGCACGGCGGCGCCCCGGCCGTCAATCCGACGGCCAAATGCGGAAGCGGTGATAAACTTTAATTTTGTGAACTTAGCAAACCGGCACCACCGCGCACTAAACACCCGGATCGGACCATTAAACTAGTTCTAGCTAACTACAAGACGGGTTAGAGATATACCGAATGATCCGAGTCCTCCGGTCTTCTCGTCGTCGTCCCGATCTCCTGCGGAAACTCCGGTCGTCGCCTTCTCGCCGGAAGGGCACCACATCGCCTGCATCTTTTACGGGCTCCCACCTCAATACCGAGGCAACTCGGGCGCGAAGTTGACTGGCCGACGCGTCCAAGATTTGCTGTAGAATGTGTAGGGTTGAGGTTATGTCTCATTTGGGGTTTGTTGCCTTTGAAGATGATGGAGGAATCAAGATAAGAAAAATGGTGCTTGCATTTTTCTTAACATGAAAAGAGATCAAAATGCTACACTCTCAAAAATGAAGCTCTCATCTTCTTTTCTCAAATGTGTTCAACCCTCTCATATGAGAAAAAATGGTGGAGGAAAAGAATACATAAGCAAGAGGGAGGTGAGTGTAGGAAAAGAGAGAGGGTGACCATATCTAAACATCATCATAACTAACTCACATCAACTACTAATCAGCTCAAATCAACAAAAAGCAAGTGATGATGATAGATAAGAATGGTATCAAAAGATACTTTCATAATTAATCTATATGCAAGAAAACCCTCCACAATGTGTTATTTGCAAACTTGCAAATAACACCCTCCATCGGAAAAGTCCGGCCGGGAAAGAACAAAGGAAAACCGGCCGGAACGGAATGCAAACTGGCAACTCCAGAAAACTGGTCCCGTAATAAATTACAGGAAAACCCCGATACTGTGCATACACACCCGCATCTGTATTCCGTCCGGATACAAATGCAATGAGACAAAATCTACACTGTACTAAATTAGGATCCGGCTTAAACTAAAGCCGGCTAGTAATATCCGTCCGATCCTGATCCGTGCACTACCGCACGTATCTGATCGAACCCTTCCATATAACCATACGGCCACTAGTACTAACCGTCCGATCCTGATCCGTGCAATACCGCACGTATCTGATCGGACCCTGCCATATCTCCATACGGCCTCTACAGCGTTTCGCCCGAAAGCTTGAGTAACTGAAAGTGTGGTGGACTCTAAAGACTCGTCAATACTATGGCTGTGGATTTAACCACTAGCACATCAGAGGTATAAGCCAATACGTGACGGGCCACCAGCTATTGACCAAAAGGGACGTTGATGAGCGAACTCATCCTGACACCCTACTGAGCCTGTCAGTGACAATATCCGTACAGTCCGGTCCGTTCGTCTATGAGCATTGCATGTCGGGCCTAGGGGGTTGGTAAAAGTCAGACCCCCAAAAGCGGTACAAGTCGTGTCGGAGTGTAGCCCAGAACACCCTGAGATACTACTGGAATACCTACCAGTAAATCTCCTGCCTTGGCCAAGGACTTCGTGTAATGGCTCTCCTAGACACAGCGCGACCTCACCCCCAATACCGGGAGAGACGAACCCCTGAAGATCCGCTCACTGCCTCCATGTGGCTCGGGACTGTACCCAACTAAAACCTGTTTGCACGACTCCTTTGAGCCGTGGTAGGGTAGTAATCAAAGCACAGTGGGAACTCACACGAGACAAATGACGATCCCCAGGTCGATGAACTAACCTGTACACATGTCACCTGGGAACTGCTATCTGACGTCAGGTATAAGACCAACTAGCATGTTCCCGGCGAGTCCTGTCCGGTGTACTCATAACCCAATGAGCACCTGTATACATCTTAGGTGAACCAACTGACACCAGTGGCTTGTGAGACCGGCCACCGCCCCTCGTCGGGGTCTCGACTGTATATACTAGTCTACTCTGGAGTATCGATGCCCTGTCTCGAAACTCCCACGACTAGGGACCATTTAAGGATGTGCTTATAGACTACCAGCTCCCACGTATATGATCGCCCTCATACTGCCGGTAGTCAAGCAAGAATCCTAGGGGCTCTATCAACGTGCAATAGTGACCTGTAAGGTCACCTAAAGCAGTACACGATGATAAAGGTAAACCAGATAGCATACTATCATCTCGAGTAAGACTGTCCTACCGGGATAGGTCCTCCCTCAATCATTGCAATCACGTGCCTGTGATCCAATAATTGACTCTGAGGGCACTATCTCCAACAAAACTACTGCAGATGATTTGATAGAACCAAAGGATTCAGTAGATTCCAACGAACCTCAGCCTCTCCGCCGATCTAGTAGGGTTCCTCACCCACCTGAGAGATACTTCAGTTTCTCTATGACAGTGGGAGCGAGGATTGCATCATGAGATGATGACCTAACTAGTTTCGAGCTGGCCATAAGGAGTGGGACTCTGTAAGAATGGCTGGATGCTTAGCGATCTGAGATGGAATCCTTATACACCAACAAAGTATGGACTTTAGTTGCTATATCTGAAGGGTTAAATCCCCATCAGGAGCAAGTATATCTTGAGAAGATTACATGGTGTAGATGGAAAAGTTGAGACTTTCAAAGCTAGACTTGTTAAAGGTTTTCGTCATCAACCAGGCGTGGATAATGATGAAACCTTTTTCCAGCGGCTATGCTTAAGTCTATCCAGATCCTACTTTCCACGGTTACATACCATGACTACGATATCTGGTGGTTGGGTGCCATGACTGCTTTTCTAAATAATGATTTAGAAGAGAACGTCTATAAGTACACAGCCAGAGGGCTTCGTAGACAGTGGGAGCAGCGGAAACGTGTGCAAGATGTTTTATATGATAAAGTAGGCATCGCGGAGTTGGAACGTCTGTTTTGATGTAGTAGTCAAACAGTTTGACATCATCAAAATGGTAGATGAACCTTGTATATACAAAAATGTAGTAGGAAGTATGGTTGTGATCCTCGTAGAGTACGTGGATGACATACTCTTGATAGGGAAGGAGTTTCCTATGCTACGCTCGGTCAATCTCTGCTTATCACAATGATTCTCCATATAGGATCAAAATGATACCTCCTAAATCCTGGGTTTTGGATCTATGAGATAGATCTAATTGGATATTAGGATACTCACTAGTTGTAGTGAGATGGTATCAATTGATCCTGGGGAGAATCCCTGGAAGGGTTCCAAGGTGATAAAGAAGACTGAATGTCAGTCACAGGCATTGTCTTTACCCTCAGTAAAGGGATGGTATGTAGGAAGAGTTCCAAGATAGATACCGTGGCATACTAGATGATAAAGGCTGGATACATCGCTACTTAAGATGCTACCAAGGAGGAAGTCTGGGTGTATATTGGTTCATGAGATGAACTTCGTTCCTCCCATTGTGTGACAATGGAGTTGTGGCTTTGGCCCAGGAACCCCGTTCCCATCAGTGACCCAGACGTATTCTGAGGCAGCATCACCTGATCATGGAGATAGTTGATCTCCAGGGTGATCGAGGTTAGGAGAGCAGACTCAGAGGACAACACGGCGGATCCACTCACGAAGGCCTATTCCCAGAGAGAGACTTTTTGGGATGGTTGAGTATGAGATACTACAACCACTGCTACAGATGGCCCTAGTGCAAGTGGGAGATTGTTAGTTATATGTATGCCCTAGAGGCCATTACTGTACATAGGATGTATATTGTAGTGGATGCTGGGACATATATAGGGAGGACTTTCTTGCTCGACATGATAGTATGCTATCTGGTTACTTTTTACCTTGACGTGTATACTGGTTGTCTCTCTGTTACATGTTTGTAAAGCCCTTAGGATGTGTACTTGACTACCTGGACTATGATGCGGATCATACTAGTGGGGACATGGTAGTCTATAAGTACATCCTTCAAGGTCCCTAGTCGTGGGTGTATCGAGACGGGGCATCGATATACCAGAGTAGACTAGCGTATACCTTCTCGACCCATACAGATGGGCGATGGATGATCCCATATCCATTGGTGTTTGACATCAGAGATGATAGACGGGTGCTCAGTAGAGACTGGGTACACTGGACGGACTCGCCGAGAACTCCCAGATGGTATTATACCTCACGTCAGATGGCAGTTCTCTGGTGACACTGGTACAGGTTAGTCTGTAGACCCGAGATCGTCATAGAGTCTTGTGTGATTCCCACTGTGCTTTGATTTCCACCTTACCACGTCCAAGAGGGCGTGCAAAATGGTGGCTTTTGGGTACAGTCCCGAATCACATGGAGGCAATGAGCGATAGGAGGGGATTTGTCTCTCCC
Organism: Agapanthus africanus; assembly: GCA_030015575.1. NCBI lineage: Eukaryota > Viridiplantae > Streptophyta > Magnoliopsida > Asparagales > Amaryllidaceae > Agapanthus > Agapanthus africanus. The sequence continues at coordinate 362,558,920 of JASDDO010000012.1, forward strand.
GGTATAGGGAGTTGATGTTGCGCTGTGTTCGATTGGCTATAACCGGAAATCCCTGTCCAGGGTTGCTGAGATTTACTAGTAAGTGTTATCAGTAGTATCTCGAACTGTTATAGACCTCATATCGACACGACTTATCGAGCTACTGGGGTCTGACGTTTACCACCCCTAGGCGAGATATGCGACATATCAGACGAACAGACCGGACTGTACGGTAAGTGTTACTGGTTGGATTCACAGGAGTATGAGCGGGCTTGCTCGTCGATCTTCTGATCGCTCAATACCCGAGTGGCCGTTACGTTTAGCAGACCGCTTGCGGCTTGTGGGTGTTTGATATGATCATCACCTGCTGCCGGCGTATTGACGAGTCTTTAGAGTCCTACACAGAGGTTTCCTGGCTCAAGCGAAACGAAATAGGAGTGCATATGAGATATGTGCAGGACCGAGAATAATACCAGTATGTGATACTGTATTTGATTCTCGCGACTTGTGACATTGATCGGTTATATGCGATATAGCCGGGTTATCGGATCAAGTGTTGATTCGATAAGTTGTTACTAATGATATTAGTCGGTTATATGTGATATGACCGGATCATTAAGTCAAGTGTTGATTTAATGATTTAATGTGTAATTATATATTTGATATATCACTTTACATTAACTAATATAGGTTCATTTAAATGGATTTTCTCACTTAATGTGCACATTGTATATGTGATATACTTTTGTACACTAGTTTGTATCATATATTCTATCATCTTCTTCTTCTTCTTATTCAAGAAGAAAAGCTTGCCTCCATCAATGGCAACTTGAGAAAATGAGTGAGAAATCCAATTCTAAAGTGAACCCACCTCCTATTTCTTCATCCTCTACCTCTTGCCAAGTAGTATAGGGTGTTTTCTTCACAAGTTTCATGACTTGGTGAAGTGGGAGCTTGATCTTGTGATGCCTCGACGTAGATCATCTTCGGCATCGTAGTCGATGACCTAGCCCGCCCTTTCTCCGATGAAGCCGACGCTAGAGCCCGGGATCCGATGATCGCAGCGAGGAGACATCATCACGGAGCTATGGAGGTGGAGCACCGGATCTACAAAGGTTGTATTTCCGTTCACTTCTTAGTTAAGTAGTTAAGTAGTTTCTAGTTTCGCCTAAAATTCTAGTTAAAGATCTAGTCTAGGGTTTCTCGGCACCGTAAAATTTTAAGTTGGCATGGTTGATGCCTTGTGAGACCTCCTTTGAGTGCCTAGGAACCCTACAGGATGTTGCTTATAGACTACCCAGCCCCCACTAGTGTGACTGCCATCACAATGCTGGTAATCAAGCAAAGATCCTATGGGCTCTACTAATATGTATAAGTGATACGTTACAAGAAACATATGCACATATTAAAGCAGACACAAACCAAGTAGCATACTACCATGTTTAGCAAGATTGTATATACAACTGTGAATATCCCAAGCTTCCATTAAGTAATATACATACAAGTATGATACAATAATGGCCCCTAGGGCATATACACTAACACCGAGGTCAGGATTGACTCGGGTAGGACGAGGACTGACCAGGATGGCACGCTAGTTGCACAGGTGCAGACGGATCCGCCTTCGACAGATAGTATCGCTAGGCTTGTGGCAGAGATGCAGGACATGCGCCAGACTATGAGTTCATTGGTTGAGGTTGTTCGAGCGCAGCGATAGGAGGTTGTCACCCATATTAACCAGTTATTCCTTGCGATCAGCATGCAGCAGTCCGTCACCTATAAGGCACCAGTAGATGCAGCCGCAGTTTACGAGACACGTCTTCCAGAGACTTTGAGAGTTCCGAAACAGTGGAGGACTCGTACCGGTGTGCCAGTCCAGAGACAGAGGCTTAGTCGTCGAGACAGATTTCATGACCGTCGCGGGAGTAGCAGAGGCTTGGGACGAGGTCAGTCGTTCAGCTCTCATCCCCAAGATGGCCAGCAGCCGTCGTATGGATGTTTTCGATGCGGGAGCCTTCATCACTTCATTAGGGATTGTTCCTTAGCACCGCGTCAGACTCGTGTTCAGAGAGGTCATGGACGCGGAAGGTTTGCTCAGAGGGGTCAGGTTGGCAGAGGAAGAGTTCTGACAGTTCCGGGTAGAAGGCAGACACGAGAGTCTTCTTCTACTCATCGGGACGCGAGGGCGTCCGATGCAGGGTTTTCAGGTATTTTAAATTCGTATGTTCTTTTGAGGTACTTGTTGGTTTTTCACACTTGTGCCGTGGTTGGGACGAGAGTCATGTTAGGTAGATCAGCCGTTTGTTGTGTTAATTTCTGTCAGCGATTCTTTTGTTGCGCAACACGTATTTCAGTTGTGTGCCAATCGGGTAGGAGATTCATCCATCACTTGATCCTTCTAGAGATGTTGGATTTGACGTTCTCCTGGGCATGGACTGGTTAGCTACGTTCTAGGCGTCTGTGGACTACCGTGAGAAAACAGTCAGGTGTTGTTTTCCCCGGCGAGTCGGTTCTTGTTGTGCAGGTGGATAGTTGTGCCGCCTCTCACAGTTCGAATTCAGCCTTTTTCGCTAGTCGGCTTTTGAGAAGAGGATGTCGTGGATTCTTGGTGTTCATTCGTGGTACCGGAGCTACAGTTGGTTTGTTGGACTGGGTTCATTTCGTGCGAGAGTTATCCGACATTGTTCCAGATGATCCGGCGAAGCTTATGGAGCTTAAGGATCGGCTGCAGAGTTGTTTGTTGGAGGGCTTGTGCGTCTGAGTGTTTCGCATTAGGGAGCTCCTATTTCTGTTCGTCAAGGAGAAAGACGATAGATTGAGGTTTTGTATTGATGGATCGTCAATTGAACTGGCTTACGGTGCGGATAGGTATCCTTTACCCCGCATTGACGATTTCTTCGATCAGCACCAGAGTGTGAGACATTTTCTAAGTTTGTTCGGGATCAGGTCATCATTGTTGCGGGTTCGGAGTGATTACATTCCGAAGACTGCCTTGTGCGTGCTACGGGCCTTGTGTGTTTTGGTGGTGTCATTGGACTCACCAATGCCCTAGCAGCATTCGTAGATATGGTGAACCAGATTTCTTCAGGCCGTTCCTCGACCAGTTATTTTTGTGTTATTGACGATATTCTGGTCTATTGCAATGTGTTTTGAGGAACAAGAATAGCACTTGAGGATTTGTTTTGCGGGCATTGGGAGAGCCCGGCGGTTCGCTAGATTCTCGGAGTGTTCCTTTAGGCTTGTTTGTGTTGACTCCTAGGTCTTGTAGTTACGGGAGACGGTTTTGTATAGTTCCGAGGAAGATCGATGCCATACAGTTTAGGCCCAGACTTGTGTACGGACGGAGGTCCGCAGATTTTTGGGCTTAGCAGGTTTTTACTGCCGTTTCGTGCAGGATTGCTAGTGTAGTGCTGCACCGTTGACTGAACTGACCAGAAAGGAGGTTTCTTTTCTTTGGACTGAGGCATGTGTGCGGAGTTTCGGCAGTTGAAGACTCGGTTAACAATTGCATCAGTTCTTTCTTTGCTTTCTGGTTCGGGCAACTTCGTTGTTTAACTGTGATGTTTCGCGAGTGGGGCTCGATTTTGCGCTGATGCGGCATTATAGAGTTATCTCTTTTGCTTCCCTACACTTGGAGGAAGTAATAACAGGATATCCCACTCATGATCTGGAGATGGCCGCGGTGGTTTTGCGATGGAGATTTGGAGACACTACTCGTTCGAGAGTCGTGTCAGATTTTCACTGACCATCAGAGCTTAATGTACATCTTCCTGCAGCGGGTGTTGATTGTTGAGATAGTTTTCTGCAGATTTACAGTTCTTTTGCGATCGTTGAGTATAGCTTAAGTTCTCCTCTACAGAGGGGACAGCTTGCTCATGTCCGCGCCCGACCACTTTTCCTTAATCGCTTTCGCGAGGCACTGCCCGCCGATGACTGTTCGTCAAAGATTCTTGAGCATACTTGGCTGGGTAATGATTCGGAGTCCTTGGTTTGTGACAAGGGTGTGCTAAGTTTAGGGACGCGTTTGTGTACCTGATACTATTGGGTAGAGAAGTGAAATCCTAGAGCAGGCACATCTGTCAACTCTCTGTACTCATTCAAGTTCCACCAGCATTTGACGTGACTTGTGAGATAGTTACGGGTAGGCAGGGATGTAAAGAGAAGTTTCGGGTTTCGTTTCAAGGTGTCTGTCTTGTTGTGTGCTAAAGTTGAGCATCTGAGACCGGATGGAGAGTTGCAACCTTTAACCATTCCGGAGTGGGAATGGGAGAAGGTCTCCATGAATATTCATTGTGGCGTCTACCCAGGTTTAGTCTGGGTGTGACTCCATTCGGATGCTAGTTGTCCGGTTATACTCGGGTTGCTCAGTTATCCTTGGTTAAGTTTGTGCGTTGCATGGAGTTCCTTCATGGGTCGTATCCAAATAGGGCACCCTATTCGCTTGCCGTCTTGGGCAGGAACTTCAGGAAGCCTTGGGTACTGGTTGAGCTTTAGCTCCATTTTCCATCCGCAGGATGATGGTTTGGTGAGAGCGGGCTATACCGACTCTGGAGGATATGCTTGTGCGTACGTATTAATTGTTGTCGGCAGTTGAGATCGTCACTTGCCATTGTTAGGGTTCTCCTTCGATAGCAGTTATCAGGAGGCACTCCAATTGGCAACCTTTAAGTTTTGTTGTTTGGTGGTGTCGATCTCCAGTCTGTTTTTCTGACTCTGCAAGATTAGGATTTTTGGACCTCAGCTAGTCTAGAAACTTCGGAAATGATCCAGTTGGTTCAGGTCAGGATGATGACAGCCCAGTGCAGACAGAGGTCTTGTGCCGACCGTTGTGGTCGCAGACTTGAGTTCGCAGTGGGAGCTCATGTATTCCTGCGGATTTTTCCCATGAATGACGTGTTGAGTTTTGGGATGTATCCCAGGATTGTAGGTCCTTGTAAGATCCTCAAGCGAGTTTGTAACGTTTTGAAAATCGTTTCGGTGAAATTTCGAAAAATCGGTAAAATAAGGGGGTTTTCTGTAAAAACTCAAAATACAAATATCTTATTATAAAAATTAAATATACATATTCTAGCTATGTAATTGCTATTATTTGGTGTTTATTGAGCCGCTGGTGAAATTTCAAATTTTCTGAAAAAATATTATTTTATTATTATTTTAAGCCGTCACTAATACATTTAATTAGGGAAAATTACAAATTGCAATGAGTTGAAACAAATTTTGTGCATCATAAACCATTAAATAAAATTTTATCATGTGGTTTTTGGAACGAAATCATTTGCCAAAACGGTTTAGAAATTATTGAAGAAAAAAGGCTTTTTTTTAGCGTAAATGGATACTTGGGGTATTGTATTTATCATTTTTCATCACCCCACACCCGTACCCACACCCACACACCCCCACTTACTCCACCCCATGGCTGAATTCAGCAGCCACCATATTTTTCCCCACTTGATTTTCAAAGGAAAAGATATGAATGAAAAGAAAAGAAAATGGGTGAATTAGGTGGACTTTTGACCTTACCTTGACTTTGACTTCTTCCCCCACTTTCTCTACCTCCCTCTCTCTCCTCTCCCACTCCCATTCCAGCAGCCCCCCTTCCTATAGCAGCAGCAGCCCCCCCAATTCCCTTCTCTTTTCTCTTCAAACTTCATCAAAAATTGCCTCAAATCCATCAAAAAAAATCCCAAAACCCAAATCCGACTCCTATCCATTTTAGCTTAGCCCGTATAGCATGGATCTTTGTGAAAAGAGAGCATTTTGGGAGGCCATGGATGCTTGTGGATCTTCAAATGTTTTTGGATATAATTCCAAACATTTTTGTTGCTTAATTGGTTACTAATTTCTTAAGCTAATTTAATTAAGTGTTAATTTGGATATGTGAGTTTAATTGCAAGTTTTGGAATTCAAGTTATGAATTTGAATGAAAGTTAGGGTTTTGTAAAATTGGTGTATGGTTGTGTGTTATATTTAGGCTTTTTGTCATGTTAATACAAGATTAGTAGCTAGTGCTAATGGTTAGTTTAAAAAAATTGTGTTAATGTGCTAATTTGCCTACTAGATTTTTGAATTTGGTTAAATACTTGGGATTAAAAATGTGTTTAGGTTTTTCATGACTTCATTAACTTTATTAAGTGTGGTTTAATGCTTTAGATCATGAAAATCTAAGCTAGATTGTAGTTTGTGCATTTTTGCTTTGAAATTGTTAAAAAGGGTATTTTTGTAAACTAGAATATTAGGGTTTTTGGAATTTAATGAGATTAAATTCCGGAAATTGTTTCTATGACTTATTTAAGATATTTAATAAGTATATTGGCCACTACATTCATTTAAACATCATGTTTTGTACAAAAACGGCGAATTGTGCTTGCTAGATTTTCGGAAAAATGACTTTTTAAGTGAAATTGGGGTTTTTGTGAGTTTTAACCTAATTTATATTAAAATTAGTGTTCGTGAATGTGCAAATGAGTGTGATTGGATTTTTCTCGATGGTTTGACGTTTGTACATCGACATCGAGGGTTGGTTTGACTATTCTTGCATGCGTAGGCGATAGGTTTGGACCTATGCGTGATACGCGTGCCGATTTGATTTTCGTATGCCGTTTCGATTTCGAATTTAGTTTTAATGCGATATGGTGCGTTATGATATGTAGGTAACCCCATGCGGACTTCGAGACGACAAGTAAGCGCGTGGCGACGTCGGCACCGGCTAGCGAGGACCAGGTGAGTAGATTTATATCTACGGGGAGAAGTTGGGTGGATGGCGTATAGCACCCCCGCAGTCCGTGGTGGTGTATACGGATGCGTATACACACCAACAATTTATTATATGTTATTTGGGATTAATAACGTTGCTTAGGATGGATATTGGTGTGTTGGATTACCTTAGTGTTGCGAACCCTAGGGTAGTGTTGCACTACACATACACACATACATATTTGCATACATTCCTATTGATATGTGCTCATGGGATTCTTTATAGTTATGGGTTCACATGGGTATGCGACTATGTGTTCACATACGGATTTGAGGATGATACTTGGGATTGAGCTGAGTCGATGAGATTTGATTTGAGGCCGTGAGATCGGTGATATAGCAGGGTTCGTATCTTAGATACGACATGACGTTGTAGCGGGTCCTTGACGTAGTTTTTACACACGTGCATGCATACTTAGGCGGTATCAGTATTGCACTAGACGTAGATCAGTACCAGATCATGATATTGATAAAGAGGATACCAGGTGAATAGTATGATGAATGTGATTTTGACCCGTACCCAGAATTGGGGGATGTCGTACGACGGATTTACGTACGAGCTATATCTTGATGATTGATCCGCACTCTTGACTTGGGATGTCTGATTATAGATATGGTATCGGATATGATATTATTGAGGCGGGATCACCGACTAATATATATACAGGTATGTATATGTATCGACTCAGACGCTAGGCGGTTTCCTTACCTGTAGTCCAGCTTGTTAGCTTAGCCCTTTAGTTTAGTTTAGTTGTTAGATTAGATTCGATTCTTACCTATTTCAAAGCTTACGAATCATGCGTATTTTAAAAGATAGGTCAAGGGATTCTACGGATATTTCAAAAACGTATCTTTTCTTAAAAACACCGTAGCCCCTATTTTCAAAACCCCATGATTCGTGTTATTTCAAAAGGCACAATTTGAAGGATTTATATTAGATTAGTGCAGATTAGTTATAGTTGCGTCTGGTATTCAGCTTCCGCTCATTTTTACTGTTCGCTCCGCATCGCATACTTATATTATAATTTCTTATTGCATTATTAATATCATGCTGTTAGGACACCAGCACCATTACCGATGACGCGTATGTACCACGTACACTTATTTGCCGGCTCACACACATCTTCATCGGTAATTGACATGTCACGAACACTTTAGAAAATACTATTTTATTTGACATAGGTTGTTAGCTAATAGTTTAGACATGATATTAGTGTACTTGCCTTATATGCTAGTTAGACATTGTAGTTATTGCCTACTACTTCATGCATGTTATTATTCACTGTTGTGTCGCATTCATGGATTCTCATGCCTATATTCACTGTTTACATGCTATTGATGACTTGGATTCGGATTTCATGAGATTTCTTGGATTTGGAGGAAAACCGCAAAAACATGAATAAACCTGTTCTCCCTTTTAAAATAAAAAGTGCGGTTTTCCCATGATGTATGAGTCGTCCACCATGAGTTTGCTGATGGATTTCGAGACCCGATTCGAGGAGTGGAGGAACCGTTTCGGGTACATGGTGGGCCCGGTATGGTACCCCGGGGCAAGATGAATGTGGTGTTGACGTTGAGCCTGGCAGGGGACAGATTACCTACCGGTGATATTACCCGACGCGTCGGATATCCGGAGGATACCGTCGTGGTCTTGAGATGGATGGTAGGGGCCGGTCTGGACTGACGGCGCCCTAGATATTGAGATTGAGACATTGATATTTCGAGACATTGAGATTTATGTTTTGTGTCGATGCTAGACACTGTTGATACTGATTTCATTTATGATACCTCAGTTTAAAAATACGAAGGAAATCTCACTAAATTATGAAAACAGTTTCTTCATTTACATGTATTCTGTTTTCATGCATTCATACCTCATTCATATGATATATTGCTACCTGAGGCACTGACACGGGCACATGAGATTACACTCGGGTTAGATATTTACCCTAGCCTTGTTATTGGCTACATGTTATATACATTTTTGAGGCTATATTATGATCATTGACCTAGGGTTGCGTTATTTATGCGATTTCTGTGCGTAGATGTTTTTCTATTCACGAGTTGGCAACTCACCCCCGTTGTGCCCAGTTTCTTGCAGGTTTTGCCGTACATGTTTAATTACGGCTTGGCGGGCTCAGTTTCATTCGGGTGACTTGCTAGCAGGTGGGTTTTTCTTGTATCGTACCCATCATTTTAGCTTGTATAATATTATTCCGTTGTATCTAGTTAATTCCATCAACCAAACATGTATTTATTGAGATATAGACTAGTGTTGTTTATTCTTTCGACCGTAGAGTCGCTCGTTATATTTCTGGTGGTTTCGAGTTTCCTTTTGAGTTTTGATCCTCGCCGTTGGCGTTGTATATTATATTGCTTGTGTGGTTGTGACCGTCGATTGACGAAGAGCTAGCTCCCGCTTGGGGATGCCTTTTTCTTGATTTCGTATACTATTCATGTTGTATCTCGTTTGGGGGCCAGTATTTATGTAACACCCGAGCCCAATAATACTATTTATATTACTAGTTGAGGGTTGTATATTGCTCATTCCAATTTTCCTGATTTTCTGGTGTTTATTGCTAAATTTTAACCAGTTAAGTCATTTTGGCACATAACAAATTTTAACTACTAAAATGAAATTTAAGATGTCCATGTTGGCCTACTCGTCGCCACTAGTCGCGTGGTAGCGTCCGCGTGTCGAGATTCCGTCCCGTTCGGCTAAACGGGCAAGTTCGGACGACTACGTGCGCGTGCAAGTGTCCGACTTGGGGGCATGCATTTTAATCATTAAACACCTCCTTTCAAAATTTGGAACCCGCTTAAAATCCTATAATTTGAATTTGGAGCATTTGGGCGCAACCCGGGCGCGATTTGGAAATGTTTCATTTTGCGCCAAAAAGGCCCATTTAATTTAATATCTAAAGTTAATATATTTTACGAATATATATATTCTAACAGTTCAAATCCCTTAAAATCTTTCTTAAAATCTTTCTTATAATTCCTTTACCTTTCCCTCAGCCAATCGCAAGCATACGATTCCCCTCGTGGGCCCCTCTCCCTCTCTCTTTCTCTCCCCCCGTCGTCTAACCTCTCTCTATCTCTCTCTCATCATCAAATCCTTTCTCTTTCCTCCAATCTCTCTCTCTCTTCTCCTGTATATTCCCATGCAGCCGCCCCATTCGCTATTTTTCCTCCACCACGAGAAACTCTCGTAACCCTAACCCTAGCCCTCGTGTTCGCGCCGCCGACCTCCCCGCGACTTCGCCGTCGCCGTCACCACCTCGTCGACCTCACCGCACCTTCATCCCCTCGTTCTCCCGCTCTTTCCCGCAACTGCACCCAACCCCGACGTCGCCACCAACCGTCGCAGGCCTCGTCGTCGACGTCGCCTCCAGCCACCGACGACGCCGCGACTCCCTCTCCTCCTCCTCGTCGCAACCTCGTCGTCGCCTTCCCTCTCCCCTCGCCAGACCACCTTCAAACCCAAACCCGACCCTGTACCAATCTCCAGGTCGCCGGAAATCGCGCCGACGACCCTCATCGACGTCTCCCACGCCACCTCCTTTCCCCCTCGATCACCTGGGCCGACCACCACCCTCCTCCACTCGTCGCACCCCCCTCTCCAGGAAGCCCAGCGGCTGTTCCAGACCTTCGCAGCCGTCGTCGCTGCCTCGCCGGCGTTCCAGCGCCGTCGAGCCCGCCGTGGTCGCCCCCTGGTACCTCTCTGTAAGCACCCTTCATCTTTCCTTTGTGCAAAATTCCCCCGCTGATCTTATTGCCTGTATCATTTGTTGCTAACCTCGTTGCCGATGACTTTGCCGGAATCCGACCATGCCGTCTTTTGAACCCGATGCTCCAGCGAGGTACCCTGGTCCCTGTGATCCCGTTGTTCACTGTTGGGACTCGATCCGAGATCCGTACATCCGTATCGCGTTTTCTGCCGACATCGCATCCGTGTTCCAGTTTGCAGACCGTCGAGGCAAGTATCTGAATACTTGCTCTAACATGCTAGCGTGCGAGATCTAGTCTTGCCACGCATTTTGAATTCATACTATAAAACAACTTAATGATGGTAATGGATATCATATTATTGCAGTTATCTTAACCTGGAATCGTTACAACAGTTCCTCGTAATTAATCAACCCACATCAATCCATATTTCAGCTAGACAAAACGACTGAATCATATCTGCTTAAACTGTTAAATCATTCACGAAACAATTATTATACTTAATGTAAATTCCTGTAGCTTCCTTACTTCAGAATTGTGGATATTGATTTACCTTGTGGCTATTGCACCCTAAAGATGATTGAACCTGTTAATAAGAGAATACAAACATCACTGTGGTTATATGGAATATTATGGTTAATTACTGTTTCCTGCTGCTGTTCATTATTGATTGTATACCTGTTGTGAGCACTTACCCGGTTACACTACCTATTGGCCTGATCCTGCTACACCTGACATATACATACATACCGACTCATCCTGTTGTACCATGACATTACTTGTTTCATGATTTCATGCCTAATGCCGACAAACCTGACCATTCCTGCTGTCGATCCAGACAGACCTACTTTTACTTGATTTTTGTGTTGGCATTAGTCCTTGACTATTGAATACCTGACCTGACATACATAGTTTGGGGGTATGGGGAAATCAAAGGTGAAACCGACTTGTAACTCAACAGTTCGATACATTGTTCTGATCAGTCTTACGGGCTTGGCCAGCTCCGGAGTGTTGATGCTGACATCACTCGTCCATCCTACTACCTTTTACTGCTTAGCGGCACGTCTCGGATTCAGCCCCGAGGGTTATGACCGTGGTCCCGGGCACGCACGGGATACTATTGAGTTACATCGACGATTCATCAATTGGTTTCAAAGACTATAGGGTAGAAAACCTGATAGGACAGTTTAGTCACCATTGCACATTACCCTGCTTGTTATCTCTTATTATTGCTTCATTCATGTTCATACTTGCATTGCTTATTACCATGTTTATACTATATACTTGATATCATGACGCGCTGACGTCTGGGTTTTGCATGGCCCAGATCCTGTACCACTGTCGACGACCGAGCAGGAGTACTTCAGCCAGCAGGCTGAACAGTGAGTCCTTAGGGTTTAGTTTATTTATTTCTTTTCATTTCCAGATGTGAGCCCGCATTATGGGACGTACTGTTTATTCATTGTATTGGATCATTAGCTTCCGCACTTATTGTTTATTGATTCTTGTTATTATGGATTTGGACATGTATTAGATTAGTTTTTATCTTGTTCTTGATATCCTTACAACCGTAATGTGACTGTGGATGGACACTTCCTACCCACAGGTAGCATGGTTGGCTATGTCACGTGCCCAATCTTGCGTACTCTGGGAAGCGGGGCGTGACATGGTTTTATGGTATCAGAGCCATAGGTTAATTGGGTTGATTCTTTGTAGTTGGGTATTGCAACCGATACACGAATCATAATACCCGTGATTAGGAAACATGTCCTGCCACCTTGACCGTTTTACCGTCCTTGAATCATTCTTCCAGATCATGTCGACATGCAAACTTACTGTGCATCGTCAACTCGAAAACCTAACTTCTTGTTATCTCTAGGACTTAGGCGACTTGGGTGGAGTTAAGTAATTGCGGCTATGATACCGCGGTATAGCTACAATGCAGCACTCTATTTAAGTATCTTGGAGTTCTAGCCTTGATCCATATTCAGAATCTATCATCATACTAATATTGGGTGTTTTGAGTTCAGGATTATGACAGGTAAGAGGTTGAAGACGTACCAGAGGCGTGTGAACGAAGCCGCCATGCTTGGAGTGATAAGAGGAATGCTGGAAATCAAAGAGACAGCCTGAGCTGATCCAGCAATAGCAGATTCGCTTCAGGAAGGTTTGCAGATCGTTCAGCAGTCTGTAAACGATGATGGAACTAGACCAGTCGAACGAGTAGGGACTGTAGCAGATTTCAGACTTTTGGGTCCATCTACTTTCACTGGTCTGGAGGAGCCGTTGCCAGCCGAGCAGTGGCTAGTCAGCACGGAGAATTTGCTGATTGCGGCACAGATTCCAGAGGACAAAGGAGTTGATGTGGTGCGCATTCAACTAGTGGATTACGCCGAGAGTGGTGGCTTGTGGAGGAGAACCGCTTGCCCAAGTCATGCAGTGGGCAGATTTCTCTAAGAGTTTACTGGAGAAGTCCTTCCGCGGACTGCGCGGAGGAAATGGAAGAGAAGTTCATCGGACTAAGGCAGAATGGAGCAACCGTGGACGTGCATGCAGCAGAATGGGCGAGACTCAGTAGTCTCGCTGGACCTTTCGCGGCCAACGATGTAGACAGCAGTTGCGGTAAAGAAGCAGTTCTGTCGGGCCAGTCGAGTTCAGGGCTAGGCCGACACACAGTGTTCTTGCAACTATAGAAGTTGATGGTAAAGAAGAGCCGGCAGTTGTTCGCGACTTTATGGATGTGTTTGAAGACATTTCGGGATTATCGCTGAAGCGAGAGGTGGAGTGTGCGATTGACCTTATTCCTGGTGCAGCGCCAGTATCAAAATCTTATTATCCGATGGCACCGGTGGAATTGGAAGAAATTAAGAAACAAGTTGGTGAATTACTCGAGAAAGGAAGGATTCGAAGCAGCAACTCACCTTGGGGAGCTCCAGTTCTTTTAGTGAAGAAGAAGGATGTGTATTGATTATCGAGAATTGAACCGAGTGACTATTAAGAACAAGTACCCGATCCCTCGCATTGGAGAACTCTTTGAGCAGCTTAGTGGCGCGAGGGTATTCTCGAAACTGGACTTGCGATCAGGATATCATCAGGTCCGAGTGAAGGCAGAAGACATTTGCAAGACGGCGTTTCGAACTCGATATGGGCATTTTGAGTATTTAGTGATGCCCTTCGGAGTGACTAATGCACCGGCAATATTTATGGATTTGATGAACAGGATCTTTACACCTTTCTTGGACCAGTTTATCGTGGTGTTCATCGACGATATTCTGGTATACTCGAAGAGTCCGGAGGAGCATGCTGAGCACTTAAGGATCGCACTGCAGACGCTGAGACAAGAGAAGTTATTTGCGAAGATGAGTAAGTGTGAATTCTGGCTGGAAGAAGTGAAGTTTCTGGGGCATGTCGTGTCGGGCGATGGAATCGCCGTTGATCCCGAAAAGATTACAGCAGTTCGGGATTGGCCTGTTCCAAAGAATGTTGCAGAGATAAGAAGTTTTCTTGGACTCGCCGGTTACTACAGAAGATTTGTGGAGAACTTCGCTCGTTTAGCTGAGCCGTTAACCAAGCTTACGCGTAAGGAGGTACCGTTTGTTTGGACGGATGGATGTGCATTGGCTTTCGAGATGTTGAAGCAGAAGTTGATAACCGCCCCGATCCTGACCGTACCGGATAATTCAGGAGGACTGGTGATTCATAGCGACGCATCTGGAAAGGGATTGGGATGTGTTTTAATGCAGAACGGGAAAGTCGTCGCTTACGCATCGAGACAGCTGAAGACTCATGAGGAGAACTATCCGACTCATGACTTAGAGCTTGCAGCCGTGACCTTCGCCCTGAAGATTTGGAGACACTACCTTCTGAGCGAGAGAGTTGAAGTCTTTACAGATCACAAGAGTTTGAAATATGTGTTCACTCAGAAGGAGTTGAACATGAGACAACGCAGATGGTTGGAGCTGATGGCCGACTATGACCTCGATCTTAAGTACCATCCGGGAAAGGTCAACGTCGTGCCGGATGCGCTGAGCCGGTTACCAGCAATTCAGATATTGACTGCACAGAGAGAGATCATTGAGGATTTTCGGAGATTTGACTTGGAGGTTGTGCTACCACATGCTACAGGACAGTTGATGCAGTTGCAAGCACAATCGTCCTTAGTTGAGAAGATTAAAGTGACACAATCGCAGGATCCTAGACTGCAAAAGTTTCGAGAACAGGTTGGAGCCGGACTACGAACCGATTTACTAATCCACAAAGATGGTTCGTTGAGATATGGTAGCCGTGTGTGTGCGCCAAAGGGAGATATGCGTGAAGAGCTCATGAAGGAGGCACACAGTTCAGCTTACTCTGTACATCCAGGAGGGACAAAGATGTACCGAGATATTCGACAGCATTTCTGGTGGGAAAGTATGAAACGGGAAATTGCTCGCTTCGTGGCTAAATTCTTGGTGTGTCAGCAAGTCAAGGCTGAACACCAAAGGGTTGCTGGTTTGTTGCAACCACTTCCGATTCCTCAGTGGAAGTGGGAACATATAACCATGGATTTCGTGACGGCGTTACCACGGAGTCCAAAGGGCAACAATGCTGTATGGGTGATTGTCGATCGGTTGACCAAAGCAGCTCACTTTATTCCTTTTCGGGTTGGTCAATCGACAAAGACTTTGGCAGAGCGGTACATGCAGGAGATTGTCAGATTGCATGGAGTACCGGTAAGCATCGTGTCCGATCGAGACACTCGGTTCTTGTCGCACTTTTGGAGGAGCTTACAAGAAAGTTTGGGGACTCGATTGAAGTTTAGCACAGCTTATCATCCTCAGACTGATGGACAATCAGAGAGAACGATCCAGACCCTTGAAGATATGTTGAGGGCTTGTATGTTGGACTTCAAAGGTTCTTGGGAAGATCATCTACACCTGGTGGAGTTTTCGTACAACAATAGCTTCCAAGCGACAATTCAGATGGCTCCGTTTGAAGCACTGTATGGTCGTAAGTGCCGTTCACCTGTTTGTTGGGATGATGTTGGTGAACGAAGGTTACTAGGACCAGATTTGGTGGTGCAGACAGTCGAGAAGGTGAATATGATCAGGAAGCTTATGAAGGCAGCTCAAGACAGACAGAAGAGTTGGGCCGACACGTCAAGAAGACCTCTAGAGTTCGCCGTGGGTGATTTGGTATTCCTGAAGATATCACCGACTAGAGGGGTGATTCGCTTTGGAAGTCGGGGAAAGCTTAGTCCTCGTTTCGTTGGACCCTTCGAGATATTGGAGCGTGTTGGAGAAGTATCGTACCGGTTGGCGTTACCACAGTCTTTAGCAGGAGTTCACGATGTGTTTCATGTGTCTCAACTACGGAAGTATGTACGTGATGAGACTCATGTCTTGGATCATTCGGAGTTGACCGTTCGGGAGGACCTGACTTTTGAGGAGCGACCAGTTGAAATCAAGGATCGAAGAGAAAAGGTTCTTAAGAACAAGGTTATCCCTCTTGTGCTAGTTTCTTGGGGTAACCGATCGCATGGAGAATCCACTTGGGAGCGAGAAGACGAGATCCGACAGAAATTCCCTCACCTTTTCCAGTAGTTAGCTATCTTGTATTCTTGGAATTTCGAGGACGAAATTCTTTTTGTAGTTGGGTATGATGTAACACCCGAGCCCAATAATACTATTTATATTACTAGTTGAGGGTTGTATATTGCTCATTCCAATTTTCCTGATTTTCTGGTGTTTATTGCTAAATTTTAACCGGTTAAGTCATTTTGGCACATAACAAATTTTAACACCTAAAATGAAATTTAAGATGTCCATGTTGGCCTACTCGTCGCCACTAGTCGCGTGGTAGCGTCCGCGTGTCGAGATTCCGTCCCGTTCGGCTAAACGGGCAAGTTCGGACGACTACGTGCGCGTGCAAGTGTCCGACTTGGGGGCATGCATTTTAATCATTAAACACCTCCTTTCAAAATTTGGAACCCGCTTAAAATCCTATAATTTGAATTTGGAGCATTTGGGCGCAACCCGGGCGCGATTTGGAAATGTTTCATTTTGCGCCAAAAAGGCCCATTTAATTTAATATCTAAAGTTAATATATTTTACGAATATATATATTCTAACAGTTCAAATCCCTTAAAATCTTTCTTAAAATCTTTCTTATAATTCCTTTACCTTTCCCTCAGCCAATCGCAAGCATACGATTCCCCTCGTGGGCCCCCTCTCCCTCTCTCTTTCTCTCTCCCCTTCGTCTAACCTCTCTCTATCTCTCTCTCATCATCAAATCCTTTCTCTTTCCTCCAATCTCTCTCTCTCTCTTCTCCTGTATATTCCCATGCAGCCGCCCCATTCGCTATTTTTCCTCCACCACGAGAAACTCTCGTAACCCTAACCCTAGCCCTCGTGTTCGCGCCGCCGACCTCCCCGCGACTTCGCCGTCGCCGTCACCACCTCATCGACCTCACCGCACCTTCATCCCCTCGTTCTCCCACTCTTTCCCGCAACTGCACCCAACCCCGACGTCGCCACCAACCGTCGCAGGCCTCGTCGTCGACGTCGCCTCCAGCCACCGACGACGCCGCGACTCCCTCTCCTCCTCCTCGTCGCAACCTCGTCGTCGCCTTCCCTCTCCCCTCGCCAGACCACCTTCAAACCCAAACCCGACCCTGTACCAATCTCCAGGTCGCCGGAAATCGCGCCGACGACCCTCATCGACGTCTCCCGCGCCACCTCCTTTCCCCCTCGATCACCTGGGCCGACCACCACCCTCCTCCACTCGTCGCACCCCCCTCTCCAGCAAGCCCAGCGGCTGTTCCAGACCTTCGCAGCCGTCGTCGCTGCCTCGCCGGCGTTCCAACGCCGTCGAGCTCGCCGTGGTCGCCCCCTGGTACCTCTCTGTAAGCACCCTTTATCTTTCCTTTGTGCAAAATTCCCCCGCTGATCTTATTGCCTGTATCATTTGTTGCTAACCTCGTTGCCGATGACTCTGCCGGAATCCGACCGTGCCGTCTTTTGAACCCGATGCTCCAGCGAGGTACCCTGGTCCGTGTGATCCCGTTGTTCGCTGTTGGGACTCGATCCGAGATCCGTACATCCGTATCGCGTTTTCTGCCGACATCGCATCCGTGTTCCAGTTTGCAGACCGTCGAGGCAAGTATCTGAATACTTGCTCTAACATGCTAGCGTGCGAGATCTAGTCTTGCCACGCATTTTGAATTCATACTATAAAACAACTTAATGATGGTAATGGATATCATATTATTGCAGTTATCTTAACCTGGAATCGTTACAACAGTTCCTCGTAATTAATCAACCCACATCAATCCATATTTCAGCTAGACAAAACGACTGAATCATATCTGCTTAAACTGTTAAATCATTCACGAAACAATTATTATACTTAATGTAAATTCCTGTAGCTTCCTTACTTCAGAATTGTGGATATTGATTTACCTTGTGGCTATTGCACCCTAAAGATGATTGAACCTGTTAATAAGAGAATACAAACATCACTGTGGTTATATGGAATATTATGGTTAATTACTGTTTCCTGCTGCTGTTCATTATTGATTGTATACCTGTTGTGAGCACTTACCCGGTTACACTACCTATTGGCCTGACCCTGCTACACCTGACATATACATACATACCGACTCATCCTGTTGTACCATGACATTACTTGTTTCATGATTTCATGCCTAATGCCGACAAACCTGACCATTCCTGCTGTCGATCCAGACAGACCTACTTTTACTTGATTTTTGTGTTGGCATTAGTCCTTGACTACTGAATACCTGACCTGACATACATAGTTTGGGGGTATGGGGAAATCAAAGGTGAAACCGACTTGTAACTCAACAGTTCGATACATTGTTCTGATCAGTCTTACGGGCTTGGCCAGCTCCGGAGTGTTGATGCTGACATCACTCGTCCATCCTACTACCTTTTACTGCTTAGCGGCACGTCTCGGATTCAGCCCCGAGGGTTATGACCGTGGTCCCGGGCACGCACGGGATACTATTGAGTTACATCGACGATTCATCAATTGGTTTCAAAGACTATAGGGTAGAAAACCTGATAGGACAGTTTAGTCACCATTGCACATTACCCTGCTTGTTATCTCTTATTATTGCTTCATTCATGTTCATACTTGCATTGCTTATTACCATGTTTATACTATATACTTGATATCATGACGCGCTGACGTCTGGGTTTTGCATGGCCCAGATCCTGTACCACTGTCGACGACCTAGCAGGAGTACTTCAGCCAGCAGGCTGAACAGTGAGTCCTTAGGGTTTAGTTTATTTATTTCTTTTCATTTCCAGATGTGAGCCCGCATTATGGGACATACTGTTTATTCATTGTATTGGATCATTAGCTTCCGCACTTATTGTTTATTGATTCTTGTTATTATGGATTTGGACATGTATTAGATTAGTTTTTATCTTGTTCTTGATATCCTTACAACCGTAATGTGACTGTGGATGGACACTTCCTACCCACAGGTAGCATGGTTGGCTATGTCACGTGCCCAATCTTGCGTACTCTGGGAAGCGGGGCGTGACAATTTACAAAGGAGACTCTGCCGAAATTTTCAGTAAATTTTTGATGTTTTTAAAAACCGCATAATTCGGCTTATGCTATTGAAATTACTTGCTTTAAGTTGGTTTTTCCTGCACTCTACTACTTTTCTTGGTTTGGATTTCTGGGTTTTCGGTTTACTTAGATTACGTACGTCTCGAGACGTTCGTAGTTTAAGTGCCGGTCATGTTCCGTACTTTCGGGCCATGACAAAGTTGGTATCAGAGCGTTAGGTTTTACCTTCGGAGCGTAGGATGACCCTTGGTTGATGGAATAGGTGACTAAAGTAGAGTGACGTACCGTTGGTATGTTCCGCGGCATATTTACGACACGCCACTCCACTTAAGAAGCCTTAGGATGCACATTTCCTTGTTCAGTATTATATTCCTTCCTGATCTAGCCTCATCGGTACCAGTTTGGTTTTGCTGCTACGGTTACGGCAGGGAGAGCTACGGCTAGAGATGCAGTCAGCACAAGCTCGTCACGAACGAGGACTGACCAGGGCGAAATTCCGGCGACACACGATTGCAGAGATGTATCTTTTTACTGTGTTTCCGTGCCACGAGTATTTGGCGGATCGCCTTTATGAGGTTACTCGGATGTGCTGATCGACATTAGAAGATTGAGCCAATGATAGAGGCCAGCCAGATCTTGATGACCGTTGGTGTGTTGCTTATTCATGATGATCGAGGCACTGTTCAGCGTGCAGACGAGCGAGCCAGTTATTGCTGCGAACGACGAGGTATTGCCCCAGATGCTGGAGTTAGTGCAGAGCGAGTTGTACGAATAGATGATAGAAGGTCGCTAGTCACCCGATGATGAATGATTAGGACAGGTGGTTCGTTCGCTTACCCCGATGCGAGGTCATCAGATAAATTGATTCTAGCTAGAGACGACTTCACGCGGAGACGTTGGGAGTCGACAGAGATGATCGAATGTCAGAAACCTATTATTCCAAGTTTAAAGTATTCGGAAGGACATGCAGGCAATTCTATGGTCCCTCTAGAAGAATGAAACCCTAACTCGACTTAATGACCGTGTGAAAGCCTTTGAACCTTCGGGTTTGCGGCAGTTCTGCGGCGCCATTAGTGAGGCTTGGGTTTGCCCTTCTACGGCTGGACCACCGATGCTGTGGTATATATATTCGATACTATTAAACGGTACCAAGATGTTGAGCTCTTGGGGGATTATGAGGTTTCGACGAATCGATCGAATGGTTCGACTTCAATCGGATGCTAGGTGGTGAGACGCATTCTTGGGAGACTCCAGATACGAGGATAGTCGTTGGAGCTCAGTCCATGCAGCCGCGACGAGACGAGTCCAAAGCAGACGACGTTAGAAAAAAGTAGAGTAAGAGGTTCGCACCAGATCTAGATGAGATGACGTTCCACTCCGCCGACATTAGAGATGCGATGCGCATGCCGAGGCATGGTACTTGGACTTACCTTCCAGAAGGAGTCGCGATGAGTATGCAGTTGTTCCAGAGCAAGATGCAGATATAGGAAAGGACAATGACTTCCGGACAGTTGGCAGAGACGAGACATGGAAGAGACCGTGAGCAGGATTCCTTCCAGGACACTGCTGCAATGATACTTGCACCCAGGATCAGATGTGTCACGTACATTCAGAGAACCAGAGGCCGACGCCAGTAATATGCTGTCTTACGAGTGGTCGCGATGATTGACCAAGAGATGACCAGAGAAATGCCAGAAAGGAATCGTCTCCGTTAGCACACCTGACAGGACCGATGAGCCGATGGACCGAAAGATTTGTAATTTACAGTGAAGACCTTGACCCAGGAGTGGTCATGGTTACGCACGCCAGCAGGACAGATTTCATGATCATCGACGAGACGTCCCACTAGTGACCGCGACAGTTGGCCGAGATTCTTAGAGGATGCGCTTGAGCAGTACTATTCCGCCATTATTGATTTCGATGTTTTGGGTGATTTATTCGTATGATTTGATTTTGATGATTGAGGATTTACGATCTTTGCACAGTGTTGCACTTGATATCGTTTTCGTGCTTCAGTTTCACATGTTTGTGATTTTACGATTTTAAACAGTTGAGTTGGTTTTGTGCGTATGCATGCACACGATTTCGTTCCTGCACTCGGTATAGTTTATATATGCTTGCAGTGCAGTGATACGCCTTTTGTGCACTTAGATGCACTGGACTTCGATTTCGATTGTGATACCCGATATTTGTTTTGTGCACCTTGTGCACCTGATTGATTTTGCGCACGTTCGGCGCTTGATATTAGATTTCATGATTTCGTGCACGATAGATGCACCTGATTTTGCTGTCAGGCACACATGTTGCCTACGACAGATGTTTCGTGCACACCCGATGCACTTAGATCTTGTTTCTGTGCACTTGTATGGCACGTATATGGATTTTGATTTCCGTGCGCACCAGACGCACGTAGTATTCATACGCGTATTTTGCGATTGATTTTTTTCTTATAGAGCAGTACGTTTTTATGATATTGCTATGTATTTTCGTACTGAGCAGGACTAGTCAGAGGACAGTACCTGAATATATTTTGCATGCATTGATAGTTATTGAAGGGATTTCCAAAAAGCGAGCTATAGCCTCAGTATTTACCTACGTGTCTGATATGACGCGAAATGTTTAAAACAAGGAGACCCTTCTAAATTGTTTCCAAAACGGCGGAACGTACATTTCAAACAAAGGTATATGTATATAGTTATTTTCTTATGATAGACGTCCGCCACTGTGCAGTGTTATACGCGTTGCACAGCGACTTAAAGAGATTTGGCATACATTTCCTTCAGATACTTACATATATAGATTCGATATTTACATGTATAGTTTCGAGTTATGTCATATTGGTTTTGATTTGGATTTGGCATTGATGTCTTCTCCATGACTCCGATGATTGCGGCATGCTTGACGGAGTTTCGATTTGAGTTATATTCTCATTTTTCAAGCGCATGCGCTGCGCTACGATTTGTTTTATGTAGTTACAATTTCGGAGCCCCGACGACTTGATGGTTTTTCTTAGATGTTTTAGTATTTGGGGGAGTTTGAATTTAAATTCGGGGACTGAATTTCTTTAAGGGGGGAAGATTGTAATGTTTTGAAAATCGTTTCGGTGAAATTTCGAAAAATCGGTAAAATAAGGGGGTTTTCTGTAAAATGTCAAAATACAAATATCTTATTATAAAAATTAAATATACATATTCTAGCTATGTAATTGCTATTATTTGGTGTTTATTGAGCCGCTGGTGAAATTTCAAATTTTCTGAAAAAATATTATTTTATTATTATTTTAAGCCGTCACTAATACATTTAATTAGGGAAAATTACAAATTGGAATGAGTTGAAACAAATTTTGTGCATCATAAAACATTAAATAAAATTTTATCATGTAGTTTTTGGAACGAAATCATTTGCCAAAACGGTTTAGAAATTATTGAAGAAAAAAGGCTTTTTTTTTAGCGTAAATGGATGCTTGGGGTATTGTATTTATCATTTTTCATCACCCCACACCCGTACCCACACGCACACACCCCCACTTACTCCTCCCCATGGCTGAATTCAGCAGCCACCATATTTTTCCCCACTTGATTTTCAAAGGAAAAGATATGAATGAAAAGAAAAGAAAATGGGTGAATTAGGTGGACTTTTGACCTTACTTTGACTTTGACTTCTTCCCCCACTTTCTCTACCTCCCTCTCTCTCCTCTCCCACTCCCATTCCAGCAGCCCCCCCTTCCTACAGCAGCAGCAGCCCCCCCCAATTCCCTTCTCTTTTCTCTTCAAACTTCATCAAAAATTGCCTCAAATCCATCAAAAAAATCCCAAAACCCAAATCCGACTCCTACCCATTTTAGCTTAGCCCTTATAGCATGGATCTTTGTGAAAAGAGAGCATTTTGGGAGGCCATGGATGCTTGTGGATCTTCAAATGTTTTTGGGTATAATTCTAAACATTTTTGTTGCTTAATTGGTTACTAATTTCTTAAGCTAATTTAATTAAGTGTTAATTTGGATATGTGAGTTTAATTGCAAGTTTTGGAATTCAAGTTATGAATTTGAATGAAAGTTAGGGTTTTATAAAATTGGTGTATGGTTGTGTGTTATATTTAGGCTTTTTGTCATGTTAATACAAGATTAGTAGCTAGTGCTAATGGTTAGTTTAAAAAAATTGTGTTAATGTGCTAATTTGCCTACTAGATTTTTGAATTTGGTTAAATACTTGGGATTAAAAATGTGTTTATCTTTTTCATGACTTCATTAACTTTATTAAGTGTGGTTTAATGCTTTAGATCATGAAAATCTAAGCTAGATTGTAGTTTGTGCATTTTTGCTTTGAAATTGTTAAAAAGGGTATTTTTGTAAACTAGAATATTAGGGTTTTTGGAATTTAATGAGATTAAATTCCGGAAATTGTTTCTATGACTTATTTAAGATATTTAATAAGTATATTGGCCACTACATTCATTTAAACATCATGTTTTGTACAAAAACGGCGAATTGTGCTTGCTAGATTTTCGGAAAAATGACTTTTTAAGTGAAATTGGGGTTTTTGTGAGTTTTAACCTAATTTATATTAAAATTAGTGTTCGTGAATGTGCAAATGAGTGTGATTGGATTTTTCTCGATGGTTTGAGGTTTGTACATCGACATCGAGGGTTGGTTTGACTATTCTTGCATGTGTAGGCGATAGGTTTGGACCTATGCGTGATACGCGTGCCGATTTGATTTTCGTATGCCGTTTCGATTTCGAATTTAGTTTTAATGCGATATGGTGCGTTATGATATGTAGGTAACCCCATGCGGACTTCGAGATGACAAGCAAGCGCGTGGCGACGTCGGCACCGGCTAGCGAGGACCAGGTGAGTAGATTTATATCTACGGGGAGAAGTCGTGTGGATGGCGTATAGCACCCCCGCAGTCCGTGGTGGTGTATACGGATGCGTATACACACCAACAATTTATTATATGTTATTTGGGATTAATAACGTTGCTTAGGATGGATATTGGTGTGTTGGATTACCTTAGTGTTGCGAACCCTAGGGTAGTGTTGCACTACACATACACACATACATACTTGCATACATTCCTATTGATATGTGCTCATGGGATTCTTTATAGTTATGGGTTCACATGGGTATGCGACTATGTGTTCACATACGGATTTGAGGATGATACTTGGGATTGAGCTGAGTCGATGAGATTTGATTTGAGGCCGTGAGATCGGTGATATAGCAGGGTTCGTATCTTAGATACGACATGACGTTGTAGCGGGTCCTTGACGTAGTTTTTACACACGTGCATGCATACTTAGGCGGTATCAGTATTGCACTAGACGTAGATCAGTACCAGATCATGATATTGATAAAGAGGATACCAGGTGAATAGTATGATGAATGTGATTTTGACCCGTACCCAGAATTGGGGGATGCCGTACGACGGATTTACGTACGAGCTATATCTTGATGATTGATCCGCACTCTTGACTTGGGATGTCTGATTATAGATATGGTATCGGATATGATATTATTGAGACGGGATCACCGACTAATATATATACAGGTATGTATATGTATCGACTCAGACGTTAGGCGGTTTCCTTACCTGTAGTCCAGCTTGTTAGCTTAGCCCTTTAGTTTAGTTTAGTTGTTAGATTAGATTCGATTCTTACCTATTTCAAAGCTTACGAATCATGCGTATTTTAAAAGATAGGTCTAGGGATTCTACGGATATTTCAAAAACGTATCTTTTCTTAAAAACACCGTAGCCCCTATTTTCAAAACCCCATGATTCGTGTTATTTCAAAAGGCACCATTTGTAGGATTTATATTAGATTAGTGCAGATTAGTTATAGTTGCGTCTAGTATTCAGCTTCCGCTCATTTTTACTGTTCGCTCCGCATCGCATACTTATATTATAATTTCTTATTGCATTATTAATATCATGTTGTTAGGACACCAGCACCATTACCGATGACGCGTATGTACCACGTACACTTATTTGCCGGCTCACACACATCTTCATCGGTAATTGACATGTCACGAACACTTTAGAAAATACTATTTCATTTGACATAGGGTGTTAGCTAATAGTTTAGACATGATATTAGTGTACTTGCCTTATATGATAGTTAGACATTGTAGTTATTGCCTACTACTTCATGCATGTTATTATTCACTGTTGTGTCGCATTCATGGATTCTCATGCCTATATTCACTGTTTACATGCTATTGATGACTTGGATTCGGATTTCATGAGATTTCTTGGATTTGGAGGAAAACCGCAAAAACATGAATAAACCTGTTCTCCCTTTTAAAATAAAAAGTGCGGTTTTCCCATGATGTATGAGTCGTCCACCATGAGTTTGCTGATGGATTTCGAGACCCGATTCGAGGAGTGGAGGAACCGTTTCGGGTACATGGTGGGCCCGGTATGGTACCCCGGGACAAGATGAATGTGGTGTTGACGTTGAGCCTGGCAGGGGACAGATTACCTACCGGTGATATTACCCGACGCGTCGGATATCCGGAGGATACCGTCGTGGTCTTGAGATGGATGGTAGGGGCCGGTCTGGACTGACGGCGCCCTAGATATTGAGATTGAAACATTGATATTTCGAGACATTGAGATTTATGTTTTGTGTCGATGCTAGACACTGTTGATACTGATTTCATTTATGATACCTCAGTTTAAAAATACGAAGGAAATCTCACTAAATTATGAAAACAGTTTCTTCATTTACATGTATTCTGTTTTCATGCATTCATACCTCATTCATATGATATATTGCTACCTGAGGCACTGACACGGGCACATGAGATTACACTCGGGTTAGATATTTACCCTAGCCTTGTTATAGGCTACATGTTATATACATTTTTGAGGCTATATTATGATCATTGACCTAGGATTGCGTTATTTATGCGATTTCTGTGCGTAGATGTTTTTCTATTCACGAGTTGGCAACTCACCCCCGTTGTGCCCAGTTTCTTGCAGGTTTTGCCGTACATGTTTAATTACGGCTTGGCGGGCTCAGTTTCATTCGGGTGACTTGCTAGCAGGTGGGTTTTTCTTGTATCGTACCCATCATTTTATCTTGTATAATATTATTCCGTTGTATCTAGTAAATTCCATCAACCAAACATGTATTTATTAAGATAGAGACTAGTGTTGTTTATTCTTTCGACCGTAGAGTCGCCCGTTATATTTCTGGTGGTTTCGAGTTTCCTTTTGAGTTTTGATCCTCGCCGTTGGCGTTGTATATTATATTGCTTGTGTGGTTGTGACCGTCGATTGACGAAGAGCTAGCTCCCGCTTGGGGATGCCTTTTTCTTGATTTCGTATACTATTCATGTTGTATCCCGTTTGGGGGCCAGTATTTACAAAGGAGACTCTGCCGAAATTTTCAATAAATTTTTGATGTTTTTAAAAACCGCATAATTCGGCTTATGCTATTGAAATTACTTGCTTTAAGTTGGTTTTTCCTGCACTCTACTACTTTTCTTGGTTTGGATTTCTGGGTTTTCGGTTTACTTAGATTACGTACGCCTCGAGACGTTCGTAGTTTAAGTGCCGGTCATGTTCCGTACTTTCGGGCCGTGACAGAGTTGGTTCCGTTGCCTATAATTTGGCACTTCCGCCCAGATTATTGAGTGTTCACTCCGTATTCCTTGTGTCGGTATTTTGCAATTACCTTCATGTCCTTTCTTACATGATTCATCACCAGACCATTTGGCTTGGACGCGATCGTTTCGTTCACCGGCAGCCAATTGTGTTAATGGCTCGGCAGGTGGAGAAACTTCGGTCAAGGGTCTTGCCATCTGTGAAGGGTTTTCTTGGACGTAGCTGTATAGTGAGGTGCTCACTTGGAAGGCTGCGAGCGAGATTTGGGAGTTTTGTAATCTTCTCTTTGAAGGTATGCTTAGTGAAAATTTTAAATTCGGGGAAGAATTTTTATAAGCGGGGGAGATTGTAACGTTTTAGAAATCGTTTTGCGAATTTTTCCGTTTTAGGGCAAAATTGTCGGTATTTTCCGTTTTAACCCGATTTCGATCAAACGTCCGTAGAAACTTACCGGCACATATTTTAGCTAAAATAAAGCTTGTGCGTGAACTTTGGGGGTATATGGGAGGTTTTGGTTCAGATAGAATTTTCCCAAATAAAATATTATTTTAGCCGGTAAAATAAGCACGTAAATCGGGAAATTTCTTCTAAATGAAAATTCTTGAAAATCATCACTACAATTATTTTAGAACCTTCTTTTTAAATATCTTGATTTTTTTGTCAAAGGATTTAATTTTTTTTTAAAGAAAAAGAAAAGAAATGAAAAGTGGCAAAATGCATTTAATGAAGTATCTATTGTATTTTTACTAGAACTTTCTTCACTAAAATTCACGAAACACCCCCCCTCCTCCTTGGCCGACCACACTCTTTCCTTTCTGCCCTCTCTCTCTTCTTGCTCCACTTTCATCATTTTGCTACAAATAAATTATCACAAATCCAAATAAATTCACAAAAATTCAAATATAATCATTTTCCTTCATTTCCTTAACCCTAAACTATGCTTTGTTCTTCATGAAGTCTTGATTTTGGAGGCTAATTTTGGTTTTCTTGTTGCAAGTTTTTGAATTTTTGGAGGTATAAAATCCTAACCCTAATCCTTAATTGTTAAGTTTAAATCTTTATGCTAGCTTAATTAGATGTTAATTTAAGCTTTTAATTTCATGTTTAATTCATTATTCATATTTTTTTTTAGAAATTCAAGTTAAGATTTAACCTTGATTTAAGTGTTTAATGTTTAATTGAAGTGTTAATTTGTGATTAGGAAAAGCTTAACATAGTAGAAAATGCTAATTATTGTTAATGAATATTTTGTTTAATTAAGAATTTTTGCTTACTAGGTTTTTGCTAAAACTTAATTAGGTAGTGTTAAAAATATAGAAATGGTTTAGATAGATTAGTTAATCTATTATAAGGTGTTTGTAATCACTAAATATGCGTTAGCTTGAAACTAATGCGAATTATTGCGATAAGTTGTTCTCTAGGTTTCGGGGTTTTTCCGACGTGGATTCAATTAGTCGTTGCGAGGTTATATCTATTATATTCCTCGCATTTTAATTTGTTGTGTTGCGCAATTGGGACGATCAGAGTCTAGACTTGGTGTTTCGTAGTTTAGCGACCCTAGTTAAGGTTTTTGACCGATGTCGTGAGCGTTAGATGCGCTAAGTGCACAGTGTAATTTTCTGGCTGTTTTCTTTGCGTTTCGTTGTCTTTTCGTCGATATAGGATATTTAGCTTATGTGATATGTTTGTGAAATTTTAGGTTCGCAGGTGGGGACTTCGGACGCTACGACAAAGGGAAAACAGGTGGTAGGCTTTACTTAGCCAGGAGCGTTGGTGAGTAGATTTAACATCTACAGGGGAATCGCCCACATGGCGTTATGCATCGGGGCTAGAGATGTTAATACTTGTTGCATATTCTATGTCATATTTAGAATTACACATTTACCCTATTACTTAGATGTTGTTGTGCTTGGACTAGTAGCCTTAGGACACTGCACATATTATTGACGATTCATGTTGCATGAGCACTGATTGTATGCCATACACACCGTCAATAATTGCCATGTCACGCACAACCCACTTATAGATATGATATTTCTTGGTTAGGGACATTGAGACATTGATTCATATTTCTTATCGCATATGACATATAGCATACCTGTATACCCACATGCTTACACATAAGCCTTCATATACTTACATGTTAGATACCTGTATACCTATAGAGTATTGTACCATTAGTGATAGATACATACACACTTTATGACATAGCTACAGGTATACCTTGCACACATATTTCACTTATACCCAGGGGGTAAACTACATCATTACTTATAGGTAGATACATATACCTTGCTATACCTTTATGTTTACACATATATCTGGTTATAGCTACATGTTTACCTTTACTTGATATTATTTAGAATTGGAGAAAATATGAACCGCATGATATTTATATTAACTTGTTGCAGTTAATTAGCGGCTTTTCCCTTATATGCTTTTATTACAGTTTTATGTTGCATATATTATATTCATGGATTTTCGCATTGTGATATGGATTTTTTCATGATGTTTTCTGGATTTGGGGAACGTGGGAGTTCATGAAATTATGCATTATTTGAAAAACCCGGTTTCCCTTGATATGATATTTCTGCAGCCACCATGAGATTTATCAGTTCGGATATATATATACCCCACGAGAGGAAATGAGGGGTCCGTGTTGTTAGTTATATGTATGCCCTAGAGGCCATTACTATACATGAGATGTATATTGTAGTGGATGCTTGGACATATATAGGGAGGACTTTCTTGCTCGACATGATAGTATGCTATCTGGTTACTCTTTACCTTAACGTGTACACTGATTGTCTCTCTGTTACATGTTGGTAAAGCCCTCAGGATGTGTACTACCTGGACTATGATGCGGATCATACTAGTGGGGACATGGTAGTCCATAAGTAAATCCTTTAAGGTCCCTAGTCGTGGGTGTTTCGAGACGGGGCATCGATATACCAGAGTAGACTAGCGTATAGCTTCTCGACCTATATAGATGGGCGATGGATGATCCCATATCCATTGGTGTTTGACATCAGAGATGATCTACGGGTGCTCAGTGTAGACTGGGTACACTAGACGGACTCACCGAGAACTCCCAGATGGTATTATACCTTACGTCAGATGGCAGTTCTCTGGTGACATTAGTACAGGTTAGTCTGTAGACCCGAGATCGTCATAGAGTTTTGTGTGATTCCCACTGTGCTTTGATTTCCACCTTACCACGTCCAAGAGGGCGTGCAAAACGGTGGTTTTTGGGTACAGTCCCGAGTCACATGGAGGCAATGAGCGATATGAGGGGTTTCGTCTCTCCCGGTATTGGGGGTTGATGTTGCGCTATGCTCGATTGGCCATAACAGGGAAGTCCCTGGCCAGGGCTGGTTTAGAGATTTACTGGTAAGTGTTACCAATAGTTTCTCGACCCGTTATAAGCCTCATATCGGCATGACTTATCGGTTATTGGGGTCTGACGTTTTACCACCCCTAGACTAGATATGCGACATATCAGACGAGGAGACCGGACTGTACGGTAGTGTCACTGTCAGGCTTTTTGCAGGAGTTGGAGCGGGCTTGCTTGCTGATCTTCTGATCGCTCAATACCCAGGTAGCCGTTACGTCCAGCTAGTACCGCTGACGGCTTGTGGGTGCTTGATATGATCATCACCTACTGCCGGCGTATTAACGAGTCTTTAGAGTCCTACATACAGGTTTTACTGGCTCAGGCAAAACGAAATAGGAGCGCATATGTTATATTTGCGGGACCGAGAATAATGCGAGTATGCGATATCATATTCAATTCTCGCGATGTTTGTATCGATCGGTTATATGCGATATAACCAGGTTATCGAATCAATGGTTGATTCGATAAGTCGATACATTGGATGTTCGTCGGTTATATGTGATATAACCGGATTATTAAGTCAAGTGTTGATTTAATAATTTAGTGTATAATTGTATATGTGATATACTAATTTACATTAACTAACATTGGTTCACTTAAGCATTTGTTTTTCTCACTTATGCACAACTTAATATATATGTGATATATATTTATTTGTGTTCATATTTTTGTATCATGGTTGTTGATACACACTGCATGGGTGTATGAGACATACACCATTATAATTATATTGGTTAGGTTTTTATATTTAAAGTAATTCTAAAACAAATGGATAATGAGCTCACATGCATGAAGCTTCTTGAAGCTTATGGTTGCATTGACTTAGTCCACTAGTTTTGCTTTACTTAAGATATTAATTAACCTAACCACTATAATTAGCCATGGTTATGTCTCACCATGAGTTAGTATATGATACTCACTCACCATGGTTAGCTCTCTCACTCTCTTGATTAGTTTTCATTCTCATTTTGAGCTCATCTTCTTCCTCCTTCAATTTCTTTCTAGGGTTTGATAAAGAGAGAGATACAAAGTGAGAAAAGAAATTCTAAAGTGTACCCATTTCCTATTTCATCATCCTCTACTAGACTAGCACTTTAGTTTAGGGTGTTTACTTCACTAATTCTCAAGTTAGTGAAGTAGAAGCTTGAGTTCGTATTCCCTCGACGTAGATCATCTTCGGCCTCGAAGACTTCAAGCAATACCGTTGCAATTTTCTCATGGAACCGTCCGAGAGTCCGGGAGTTCGATGATCGCAGCGAAGGGACTACAACAAGGAGCTTTAGAAGTGAAGGACCGATCTACAAAGGTTGTATTTCGTATTCACTTAGTGATAACTATTATTTACTAGCATGTGTTACCCTAATTATCTAGCAAAGATCTTGTTTAGAGTTATTCGGCACGGCTAAAATTTTAATCGGGCATGATTGATGCCTTGTAGAACCTTCTTAGAGTGCCTAGTAACCCTACAGTGGTATCAGAGCCAAGCTAGAGCATTAGGCGACGTGTATACGAAGTTAAAACCCCGATCGAACCCGGAAACGACAAAGTAAACCCCTCCCTGGAAAATTTTTCAAAACTGGGATTTTTCTGAATTAAAAATGCCTAAAAAATTCAGCAGAGAAATATAAGCACCACGGTGAAAAATGAGCGCACAATCCGTACAAACCGCCGCGGAACCGCGGCCGTACCATGCTTGGGCCGCGGCTCCGCGGCAGTACAGAGGTTGTTTGTACACGTTTTTACACTGTAATCTCTATTTATGTGAGTTATATTTTCTGGGTATTTTTAAACTGACTCAAGTGTTGTGTGTTCTGGGGATTATTTTGTATTCGTTGATTCGATCGGAAAATTTAATTTCGTTTTGTTTTCGGGATATTTAGAAAGTATTAAAAAGTTCGAACGGATATCAATAACTCACTTTTTCCCGACCCAGGAAATTTCCAAGTGTTGGATTTTTCCCGTAGTTTAAGAACGCCTAAATCGTGCAAGTTACGCAATGGACCCTCTAGAAGAAAACAAACCTTAACTCGATTATGTGACTGTCAAGAACTGCATTTTGAACCTTAGGGTTTGGGGCAGTATGGCGTTGCCACATGTGAGGCGTTGGCTTGACCCTTCTACAGCTGGACCATTGGTACTGTGGCATGTGATGGATGTTTTTTTAAACTCCCCTCAAGTGTTGAGAACTATTTGGGAAAACTTGGGTGTTTGATCATTCGATCGGAAAGTTTAACATTATCTATTTATCTGGAATGTGATACAATATTTGGAATCCACAAGTAGTTATGAGATAACTAATTTGAATGTTATAAACATAGCAGTTTAGTCTCAAATGATCGGTTGCCACGGAATTTTGATGCGATCAAAAGTCCGTCGCAATCACGTAGCGTACGCGGATACTCGCCGGGTAAACTTAATAGACAACCATGCCCCATAGCCCCGACGAAGTGACTGTAGGAGAACCCCATAGCCAAAAGCATCCGTTCGGGTGCTCGCGGCAGCGGTGTTTCGTCTTAGTGCACTTTGTCGACGGCATCCGGGGGTGTGGCCGTCTACTAAAATTTGCGACGAGCATTCGATCTGTATATCGGGAATCTTGTTGAATTGCCCGACTAGATATTGAAAAGTGTTTTCGATATAGAGACTAAAATGTGGGGTTTATAAT
The DNA here is from genome assembly GCA_030015575.1 of Agapanthus africanus. Lineage (NCBI taxonomy): Eukaryota > Viridiplantae > Streptophyta > Magnoliopsida > Asparagales > Amaryllidaceae > Agapanthus > Agapanthus africanus. The sequence continues at coordinate 362,591,632 of JASDDO010000012.1, forward strand.
TGTTAGGCATGCGATGTCTAAGGAGGTTGCGGATTCCAACTGTTGTAGTTTTACACTTTCTTTTCTGCGACCGTAAGTGTAATATGTGAATCGCCGGTTTCGTTACTGTATGTCAACGACAATTGGGATGCGCATATTTACTTACGTTGATGACATGTGATGTTATGTGTTGCTGGATATGTTATATTGGATCGTCGCGTTTTGAATAGCCGGGGGTTTTATGTGAGATGAGGGTTTTTATTTTCATTCATGTAAAATTCAATGTATGTAATATTCTTTTATTGGGGCACTTCCGGGATGAGGTTGATGTCACCATTTGTATATTATTTACTTTTCCGCACTAGGATAGACCCAAGGAGGAGAGCACAAGTAACCGGGTTCTGGAGTCCAGTGGGAAACCAACTCGAGGAGTCGAGTCCGGGTCTCCTAACTATAGAATTGGAAGGGTTGCTTGCCGCTTTCGTAGGGGTCTAGGGGTGTGGGTTTGGCTATTCATCGCGACCGTGGAATCCGTGTTTTATAGAGGCTCAAAATAAAACACGGACGTCCTAGTATATCCAATGTTTCATATGTTTCTTCTGCTGCGATATCTGTGATGTGATCATTTGATATGTTGTGATAGATACTGTATATAGTATATATGATATATTATATAGACGTTACTTATGTTTTACACCCGCGGTAGCCCTGCCCCGCTCTGCCGTTAGTTACCTAACCTAACGGTGCACGAGGGGACATCGAGGCGAATGCGTATGGCATAAGTGTACGTCGTATTTATCTGTGATGTTTAGGTGTTTAAATGATGGGACTTCATTAATATGATTAATGAAAGAAAAGAAACCTAAAAGATGTTGTGGAATCGAATTTTCAAAAACAGGTAGCTACAGTTCTTGCTTTGCATCGCGGTGTTCCTTGTAGAACATCGTGCACCTTATTCGATAAGGAAAGGGCCGAGATCCCTTCTCCGGGAGTGACCCCTTTAGCAATGACTGGCAGATGCTACACCTCTCGGTTTTGTCTTTTGATTGCTTTTCTAGTTCTTGCTTTGCACAGTGATATATATGATATATCCTGCACCTTATTCCATAAGGAAAGAGCCGAGATCCCTTCACCGGGAGTGACCTCTTTAGCGAAACTAGTAAAAGCCTCAAAATCACTCCATTTCAAAATTCACTCGATTCTACAACGGTATCAAGTTCATTACGCAATAGGTTTTCAGAAAAACCTGTCGCAGCCCTCCGTCATTTCAGATAAGTCCTGCTAAGTATTCGTGCTACGTTTGTCGGCCTGCGTCAAGGCGTAGTGTGCGGTAGCTAACTAGTATTTATCTGCTTATGCATATGATGCAGATTGGATTAGGGTAGTCGCGCGACTTTGTTGGCCTGCATCAAGGGTCGTGCGGGTGGGTTTAATTCAATCAAGAAATGATTGGTTGAACTTGACTAGCGCACTATGGTTTGTTGGCCTGCGTCAAGGTCATGGGACGCTAGGGGCAAAATTATCGGGAATTTCAAGTGTTGAAATTTGCAAAATGATTGCATACCTTCTATGAGATAGTTGGATCCCGATACCCGCTGCGAGTAATTGTTACTCCTGGGAGAGTTTTACTGTAAGTCTACGTTAGCGCCCCGGCAGTCTACAGACGCCAAATGCGGAACAAAACTTTTAAACTTGGCGCTATCGTATACTTTAACCCGGATCTGCCATTATTGCTAAACTAACAAACTGTAAAGAGTGTAGAATGGTTATACCGAACGATCCGAGTCCTTCGTTCTTCAACCATCATCCCACGCTCCGTTGCGGCTGCTCCGATCTCGTCGATCTCCGATCTCCTCGTCGAGGTGGCACCACATGATCGGTTCTTTAAACGGGCTCCCGCCTCTGACTCGAGGCAACTCGATCGTCAAGTTTGCTAAAAGAGACGACCAAGATTGATGTAGAGAATGAGTAGATGACTTTGTCTCACTTCGTCCAAATCCGTGGACGATCGGTTAATGAAGTTGCCGAAGGAATCGGGTGATGGAATGAAATGGACTGTGAAATTCCATACACCGATAAAACCTATCATAATCTTTTCTCTCTAAAATGAAACATCAAGTGAGAGTGAGAATGAGGAGAGAGAGAGGGCAAGCCATATATAGCAAGAGGGAGGTGACCGTAGGAGAAGGGGGTGACCTTAAGCAAAAGCTTCTCACTTTAAAAATATCTTTAAGAAAACAAGAAGTTTTAATGATAAAGGATGAATCACTTAAACACCTCATCAAGCATTAATGAACCATTAAATGCAACCAATGAAAACTTAACACCAATTAATCCTAGTCACCTCATCTAGAACCTTCTAGAAGAATCCACACTCATCTCAAAAAAGACAAATCCGTCTTTAACCGAATGTTAAAAGACGGCTGATAGAAAACTGGAAACTGGCAACTTCCAAAAGTGATCACAACCCCGAAACTGTATAAATATACCCGCATTTGTATTACGACCGAATACAAATGCAACTGAGACAAAGATATTATACCTATTCAATATAATACTCGGATCCGGCTTAAACCAAAGCCGACCAGTATCATCTGTCCGAAAATCGACACGTGCGTAAACGCACGTGCATTTTCCGAACCCTGCCATAAAACCATACGGCCTCTACAACGTTTCGCCCGAACTTGGGAAACTGTCTGTGGGGGACTCTAATGACTCGTCAGTACCCTGGCAGTGGGTTTAACCACAAACCGTCAGCGGCACTAGCTATGCGTAACGGCTGCCCATGGACTGACCTCAAGGGATGCCGATGAGCGCACTCATCCGGAAAACCCTACTGAGCCTAACAGTGACAATGTATATACAGTCCGGTCCGTTCGTCTATGAGTATCGCATATCTGCCTAGGGGGCTAGTAACGTCAGACCCCCAATAGCAGTATAAGTCGTGTCCGAGTGAAGCCCAATTACACCTTGAGATACAACTGGAGTACCTACCAGTAAATCTCCTGCCATGGCCATGGACTTTGTGTAATGGCTCTCCTAGACACAGCACGACCTCGCCCCCAATACCGGGAGAGACGAATCCCCTGCCGATCCGCTCACGTGCCTCCATATGGCTCGGGACTGTACCCAAAAGCTACCTGTTTGCACGACTCCTTTGAGCCGTGGTAGGGTAGAAATCAAAGCACAGTGGGAACTCACACGAGACAAATGACGACCTCAGGTCGATGAACTAACCTGTACACATGTCACCAGGGAACTGCTATCTGACGATAGGTATAGTACTAACTAGCAGATTCCCGGCGAGTCCTGTCCGGTGTACTCATAACCCAATGAGCACCTGTATACATCTTAGGTGATCCAACTGACACCAGTGGCTTGTGAGACCGGCCACCGCCCCTCGTCGGGGTCTCGACTGTACACACTAGTCTACTCCGGAGTATCGATGCCCTGTCTCGAAACTCCCACGACTAGGGACTACAATTAAGGATATGCATATAAACTACCCAACTCTCACGTATATGATCGCCATCATACTGTTGGTAGTAAAGCAAGATCCTAAGGGCTCTATCAAAGTGTAACATGCAATCAGTCACCTGAACATGTACACGACTGATAAAGGCAAACCAGATAGCATACTATCATCTCGAGTAAGACTGTGCTACCGGGATAGGTCCTCCGCAATCATTGCAATCACGTACCTGCGATCCAATAATTGACTATGAGGGCACTATCTCCAACAATCTCCCACTTGCACTCAAGGCTAATATTGCGATGTCGACTACTCACAGCCCGTGTGAAACCGAACATCCAACTCCTCTACTAATCAGTTTCACAAAGCCCGTTTGTAAAACTATTGTGTTCGAGAAATAGCCTCGGTGGGTGGATCCGCCTAGAAGTTTCTTTCTGTATCTCTCTTAATCTCAAATTCGCGGAGAAAGCCATCTCCCGAATTGAGTAGTACCTGTCTTAGAATATGTCTGGATATCTGATGGGACCTTAGTTCATAAATGAGCTCCATATCCAAACTTCTTAGACTGAATCGATCACTGAACCTAATCAGTATCGGGCACCATGCCACCCACAGTATCCTCTGGAACCACCTGTCCATAATACTGTCCCTCGTCAGAGGGAAAACTAAAACTCTGACAATCACTCTGTCATCCATGTCACCTTTGAAGCCTAGAATGATAACCGTCTCCCGAAAGAGGCTGCCGTTATCAAATCCATAGAACATGTACTAATGTTCTAAAACCGCTTCCTTATGTTTCTCCAGGATTGGATTAATACAAACTTATTGCATCTAGTGCAAAACCAACATTTGGTGTGGTACTTGACATCTCATGATTGACTCAATTGCCTAAGCAAGTGATCTGCCAATCATGCACATCCCTCTCCCCTTTAGTCTATACGACAGCTTTAGAGAGGGTGACTCCATCACCTGCAGGTACACCACCATGCTAGGAGTCAACTATTCCAAAAACCATTAGAATATCTGTCAGAGCACCCACATTGGGAAACTACCCAAATCCAGATCTAAAACCATAGATCCAGAAACCAGAAATATTATATCCATATCCTGTCTGGAGAAACAACTGTGTGACAACCACAGTTCAACCGATCGTAGTATAGGAATTTTACTTCCTACTCTATGTATGTCATCCAGATACCATGACATCACACCCTACTACCTTCTTAACTGATCCATCCCTTATTCTGATTGAAGTCAAACCCATGACTGTCACATCAAAAATAGATGATCTATCTCCGCTATAACTGCTCAAGTCTATAAATAGACATAAGCTACTTGCCCACTATGCTTCTGCTGCTCCCACTGACTACGACAACCCTCCTACCGGGTCTCATATCCTGGAACAACAGTAGTGTCAAGTCTTGGTAGATAAGAACCTCCCTGTCACCGTCCTTGAGCCTACCGAAGTACCTCTCGGGTGTCTGAGGTTACCTACCATACCTGCGGAGTGGCTATTGGAATGTCAAACCTGATTGAATGTATAGGTCCTATTAAATTTTCCGTAATCGTTCGCGGTTCTGGAATCACTTCCAGTTCTACCATACTCCCACTACTGTTTTCTGAAAAAGATCCATTTTACTAAAACTGTGGAGAGTCAAGAACAATATCACTATTGATCTTCGAAATGGTAGAATATCAACCCTCGTCTTAGCCAGGGTCAACCCACAAACAGCCACTACAGAAACGTGCCCTGAGTTATCCAGTGTCTGGTTTTAATCATAAGCTGGACAACTCCCCGTACCTTAATATCTTTTAAGGTACGAACTATTCTATATCCAATACAGAAACTTTGGCACTTATTTAATTGGAACCATATTCAATCCATGCATCTGTCTCCAGTGCATATCAACTTAATGGAAAGAGGCTAATCAGCATTACTCAACTTAGGAATCCATCCAATTATGAGTAACCTGAAAGAGAAACACGTTTCTCAAAACCATCACTATCATCTGAATACCAATCACAAGAATCTACATCTTCGATCTCTTTGAAGAATCCCGATACTTGTGATACCTGGTTCTGTACTTTATTCTTATACCCACAACTTCTCAAAACTTAGACCTTGTATTTCTACGAAACACTCGTCTAAATACCAGAGAAGTTATAAGTAAACAGAACATAGTACGAGGACCTACCCCTTTGTCCTGAAGGACACTTGGACAACATACAATACTCTGTATAAGTCCGCTGAGTTAAACAACTCAAAACCTGTGCGTTGTAGGTGGAAAACTGTACCCTGGCGATTTCCTCAACTATCACCAATTACAACGAATTCCGATATAATGAGGATGATCACCTAATTCCCAATATCTTACTCCCACTCATCATCTGTAAAACCATACAGATATGAGAATGAAACCTGGTAAATACATACCCTTGGAGTAAGTCTCTAATCGGGAAAACAGTTTTTCCTCTAACAATGCACTGAAACATGAAAATGTTTCGTAGGGGTATCTTGGTATTCATAGCAATGCCTCTTTCATAATCAAATTCATGACTTCAACCGTATATTTTATTGCCATCTCTCCAAATCCCCTTTATTTGTCTTTAGTCGTTACCTTCTGTACACCATCGTTAGGCTAACTGGTTTTCTTCCTTCCCTACCGTTCGGCACCAGCCTATGGTTTGGAAGAAGACTATCCAGTAAGCATAATAGGTGTACCCTCCTAAACCAAGGAGTACTCGCATCTCGAGAGAAGGTGACGATAAAAGACAACTGAATAATACCTTATTCTTTTTAAAGGTGAAATAGGAGCGGCGATGAAGTACGCGGTTTTGGTCGTGAATGATATCAGTCGCAATTTACTTTGCCCTCTTTCTGATCCCTTTATTTTGTCTTTACATATTACCTTCTGCACACCCTACTTAGGCTAATTGGTTTTCTTCATTCCCTACCTTTCGGCACCAGCCTATGGTTTGGAATAAGACTATCCAATAAGCGTAATAGGTGTACTCTCCTAAACCAAGGAGCTCTCGCAACCTGAGAGAAGGTGATAATAAAAGACAACTGAATAAACCAATTCTATTTCTCCTGAACCTGGATCCATCCTCGAAGAAGTCCCTTCGAGTTCGTATATAACCATACGATGGATCTATCTAATGGAAGTGGATATCCGTAGTAATACGGGTGTTCTGAGAAATGCAAAGGGTAAAAGAAGGAGTGGCAATGACTTATGAAACATAGACAATCCAAAAGCCAGTATTTTAAGAAGGTTCGGTCAACCTGGTCACTGAGTCATAGTCTAGGGTCGGTCAAAGGTCGCTGCCAAAGAGAGAGAGAGAAAAGAAACACTCAGCGTGCACTCTAACCTAGATCAGAATGGTCATTATTTTATCTAATCCGGAAACCTCCCACTGTCCTGTCAAATTCTCCTCCAAACCTAAAGAAGAATCAATCGGGATCACCCGAAGATTAAACCAACTCATCAGTGGGAATCAGGATCCAACTCTCATCGTATGATAACGTGATGGAATGCATCCACGTTACTCATACTCCAGAAGGTATGCGCATACTCGGCAAGTTTCAGTTTCTTTAGAAACTCCTGATATCAATTTTGCCCCATGCTCTTATAACCTTGGCGTTGGTCAAAATGTCATAAGTCACATGCCAAGTTCTACCCATCACTATCTTGTCAATTTGAACCCACCCGCACATGCCCCTGACGTTGGCCAATCGGCAGAACGACTGTCCCAAACTAACTCATCTATCTATGCAACAATTGAATACCCAGCAGCTACCAAACACTATGCCTTGGCGTTGGTCAAAATGTGTAGCTTGAATACTACTGAATACCCAAAAGAAGTGACGGAGGGCTACGGCTGGTTTTTGGCGAAAAACCTTTAGCGTAGTGAACTTGATATCGCTGAAGGAACCTGATAGCTTTTTAAAATATAGTGGCGAAAACCTTTTGCTAAAGAGGTCATTCCCGGTAAAGGGATCTCGGCTCTTTCCTCGTGGAATGAGGTGCAGGATATTCCACTGAATACCGCTATGCAAAGCAACATGTAATCGACTATAGTAAAGTTATTTACCCCGACGCAAACTTCTGTCCAAGGGGTCTTTCCCGGTGAAGGGATATCAGCCCTTGCCTCGTCGAATGAGGTGCGGGATATTCACACCGAATACCGCTATGCATAACAAAAATAAAACGTCTTTGTAATAACTCTTTTTAAAATTGTTCCAACAACTCAAACAGGTTTGTTTTAACTTTGCGTTGATCAGAATCAACGCAGTCCCATCATTAATCACACCAGAAAAGAACGAAAATAAAATGTACGTATATGCCATCCGCATTCGTCACTGGGTCCCGTCATCACCCGTTAGGTTACTTAACTAACGACAGAGCGGGGACTGGACTAGCACGGGTGTAAAACATATACAACATCTAATAGTATATAAACCAATATACATAATTGCTCCAGGCATGATAATATGCAACATTACAGAAAAGTAATAAGCATCACAGAACAATACAGATAATCTGGGATCCCCGGGTTTCACAGAGCCGCTGCTGAAACCCGACGTTCCCCTGTCGTGTGGATAGCCTGTGCAATGAAACCTAGACCCCTACGGGTGTGGCAAGTTACCCGCCAAAACCTGAAGCGAGGCAGTCCCCACAGCATAGTGAATGGAACACCCGGCACTTCACGGAATCCGGTAAATTGAGCACCCCTCCTTGGGTCAACCTGTACCCCCTACGAGTGCGGCGAATAGTCTGCCAATTCTGAAGTGGGGACCCTCTGCCTCTCAAAGCCATGAGATGCGGACCCGTTGCTTTCCCGAACCCGGCTATCCGTGCACTCCATCTCGGGGCAAAACCTAGTACAGTAATGAAAAATAGTACAATAGGTACATCGACCGCAACCTGGTCGTGCCCCAAAAGAATATTATACAACAGGCAGTGACGGCTGTCCACAAGTTGGACGCTCGCCCCGCAATATCAAATGTACAAATAAACTCAGCATGTACTACCATTGCACACTGCTAACCACCACGACAAATCCGCAACATCACAGCACAACACAGAACATCAACGCGAATGTCACGTTCGCAAACCCGTCTAAAAGAACTATAGCAATCAGACGCAGTTTACCGATCAAATGACATTCCCGGTCGGAGATATAATGTAAGCACTGTAAACTAACGTGTTTAAATTACGATCGACCAAATATCCAAAAAGTGGGCCCCACTTCTTACTGGTGAACAGTAACAAAACCTGGGCCAAAATGATATATACCAAAAACCCCAATTTCCAATATAGAATGCACTGTAGAAAATTGGCAAACTGATTAGACTTTCCTGCGGCGGATCCGCGGCCAAATCCATGCTTGGGCCGCGGATCCGCGCTGGAACAGTAAAATCAGTTCGTCGAATTTCTGCAGAATTCTTAAAAAACCCTGCACTGATTTTTAAGACATACAGAATTCAATTTTGAGGCCATTTAAAATTAACAGAAACTGTCGTGAGAAGAAATTGCGATTTTTGATTTTCGGTCGGATCGATATTTTAAACGCGTTAGCACAAGTTAGTATAGCAAAATGGTGAGGCTCTGATACCACTGTAAGTCTACGTTAGCGCCCTGGCAGTCTACAGACGCCAAATGCGGAACAAAACTTTTAAACTTGGCGCTATCGTATACTTTAACCCGGATCTGCCATTATTGCTAAACTAACAAACTGTAAAGAGTGTAGAATGGTTATACCGAACGATCCGAGTCCTTCGTTCTTCAACCATCATCCCACGCTCCGTTGCGGCTGCTCCGATCTCGTCGATCTCCGATCTCCTCGTCGAGGTGGCACCACATGATCGGTTCTTTAAACGGGCTCCCGCCTCTGACTCGAGGCAACTCGATCGTCAAGTTTGCTAAAAGAGACGACCAAGATTGATGTAGAGAATGAGTAGATGACTTTGTCTCCCTTCGTCCATATCCGTGGACGATCGGTTAATGAAGTTGCCGAAGGAATCGGGTGATGGAATGAAATGGACTGTGAAATTCCATACACCGATAAAACCTATCATAATCTTTTCTCTCTAAAATGAAACATCAAGTGAGAGTGAGAATGAGGAGAGAGAGAGGGCAAGCCATATATAGCAAGAGGGAGGTGACCGTAGGAGAAGGGGGTGACCTTAAGCAAAAGCTTCTCACTTTAAAAATATCTTTAAGAAAACAAGAAGTTTTAATGATAAAGGATGAATCACTTAAACACCTCATCAAGCATTAATGAACCATTAAATGCAACCAATGAAAACTTAACACCAATTAATCCTAGTCACCTCATCTAGAACCTTCTAGAAGAATCCACACTCATCTCAAGAAAAGACAAATCCGTCTTTAACCGAATGTTAAAAGACGGCTGATAGAAAACTGGAAACTGGCAACTTCCAAAAGTGATCCTGAAACGAATTTCAGGACAACCCCGAAACTGTATAAATATACCCGCATTTGTATTACGACCGAATACAAATGCAACTGAGACAAAGATATTATACCTACTCAATATAATACTCTGATCCGGCTTAAACCAAAGCCGACCAGTATCATCTGTCCGAAAATCGACACGTGCGTAAACGCACGTGCATTTTCCGAACCCTGCCATAAAACCATACGGCCTCTACAACGTTTCGCCCGAACTTGGGAAACTGTCTGTGGGGGACTCTAATGACTCATCAGTACCCTGGCAGTGGGTTTAACCACAAACCGTCAGCGGCACTAGCTATGCGTAACGGCTGCCCATGGACTGACCTCAAGGGATGCCGATGAGCGCACTCATCCGGAAAACCCTACTGAGCCTAACAGTGACAATGTATATACAGTCCGGTCCGTTCGTCTATGAGTATCGCATATCTGCCTAGGGGGCTAGTAACGTCAGACCCCCAATAGCAGTATAAGTCGTGTCCGAGTGAAGCCCAATTACACCCTGAGATACTACTGGAGTACCTACCAGTAAATCTCCTGCCATGGCCATGGACTTTGTGTAATGGCTCTCCTAGACACAGCACGACCTCGCCCCCAATACCGGGAGAGACGAATCCCCTGCCGATCCACTCACGTGCCTCCATATGGCTCGGGACTGTACCCAAAAGCTACCTGTTTGCACGACTCCTTTGAGCCGTGGTAGGGTAGAAATCAAAGCACAGTGGGAACTCACACGAGACAAATGACGACCTCAGGTCGATGAACTAACCTGTACACATGTCACCAGGGAACTGCTATCTGACGATAGGTATAGTACTAACTAGCAGATTCCCGGCGAGTCCTGTCCGGTGTACTCATAACCCAATGAGCACCTGTATACATCTTAGGTGATCCAACTGACACCAGTGGCTTGTGAGACCGGCCACCGCCCCTCGTCGGGGTCTCGACTGTACACACTAGTCTACTCCGGAGTATCGATGCCCTGTCTCGAAACTCCCACGACTAGGGACTACAATTAAGGATATGCATATAAACTACCCAACTCTCACGTATATGATCGCCATCATACTGTTGGTAGTAAAGCAAGATCCTAAGGGCTCTATCAAAGTGTAACATGCAATCAGTCACCTGAACATGTACACGACTGATAAAGGCAAACCAGATAGCATACTATCATCTCGAGTAAGACTGTGCTACCGGGATAGGTCCTCCGCAATCATTGCAATCACGTACCTGCGATCCAATAATTGACTATGAGGGCACTATCTCCAACATTTACACCGTACAATTAGCCGATCAAGTAGGTGTCTAGAAAGGTGTCAACAGGGTTACGCCTCTGGGAAAACGAGGTTTACTTTAATTAGGTCCGTGCGAAAGCACGGGGAACCTCCCTCAAAGTACCGACACTGGCCTGACTGAAAGATTGGCGAAGTTGTAGGGTGTAATTAATCCCGGCTAGTATTTCCTTTTAGGGTTTGAAGGAAGATTTGATAAAAACAGTGGGAGCCATCATGATTAGATAAAATAATAACCAATATGATCTTGCAAGAGCGCACACAGAGTATTTTCTTCTCTCTCTCTCTAGGTAGCGATCATGTCACGCCTTAATCAAGATAATAATACGAATGTATTGACCGAACCCGCTTGTTATACTGAGCCGGGGAACGTTGGTCCCGCTCCAACTTATAATTGTTATAAGACAGAGCAGGAAATTGGGGATTACTAGAATTCCCGTGCCGCCCAAACGAAGAAAGTGCATGCTGATGCATCATATTCGGATGTGTTCATTACAGAGAACTGTTTCTCAGTATCCTTTACGTCCTGGGTATGAGATACCGGATCAGGATCCCACATATGTAATTTGTTGCATGAGCTACAGATAGGTAGAGAACTGAGAACGGGCGATAAGTTTCATGAAATAGAAAACGGTGCAAGTGTTGCAGCCAAGTCTGTTGGTCACTATCACCCTGTATTACCAGAATACATTGATTCTGAACGAATGTTATTAGATACCGAACCTGATATACAACATCATATCAGTCTCTTTATTAGTAAAGAAAGGATATAATTTTGTATTGTTGGATAATGTTTTGAACATTTCCTATATCAAGAGTTGATCAGTTCAGGCACGTTATCTAAAAGCATAGACGTTCTAAATCAAACTACAGTTCTTAGTATACAGAACACACACAAGAGGAAGAGTTCAGAAATGAACGAATCCTTCTTGAGGTATTGTAGACTAGATCATATCAATGCGACCCGACTAGCTGAAGTTACATATAGATGCATATTTAAATTAGTTTGAATTTACATCTTGTGAAACTTGCCGGTCATGTCACAGAGATAAGATGACCATAGCTCTGTTTATTGGAAGTAGAAAAAGAGTTAGTGAACTCTTGGGATGATACATGTTGATGTATGAAGGTCCCCTGTCTACACATTCCAAGACCGGTTCTTTGTACTTCATTACATTCTCTGATGATCTCTCAAGATTCAGACATATGTTCCTGTTGAAACACAAGTCCGAAGATTTTGAGATATTCATAGAATATAAGTTAGAAGTAGAGAACCAAAACGGGTATAAGTATTATGTCCATTGATGTAATCAAGGAGGAGAATACTTGAGCACGGAATTCCTGGATTATTCTAAAGGAGAATGAGATTCTCTCTCAGCATTACTACTCCGTATACACCACAGCACGTCGGTGTATCGGGGCGGAACAATCACACCCTATATGATATGGTGTGCTCTATGATGAGTACTACTGAGTTTCCTATTTCCTTTTAGGGAGTTATGCACTTGTGAAGTTGCATACCTATTGAATAGGGTTCCGATCAAATCAGTTGCCTACCACTTCATATAAGATATGGAAAGGGAAGAGCCCATATCTTAAGTCAGTTAAGATTTGGGGTTGTCCAGCCTATGTCTAAAAGCATAATCCGGACAAGCTCGAGGCAAAGTCAGTTTTATAGAAGTTTGTTGGATATCCCAAGCATTCGCGAGGGAATATCTTCTACCTAACCGAGGAACAAAAGATGTTTTGTTTCTCAGCATGCCACCTTTGTGAAAGGGAATTTCTTGTGAAGAAATTAATGGTCATGGGGTAGAACTGGAAATAGTTCCAGCTATACAAACCGCTGTTAATGATTTGGTAGAACAAAAGGATTCAATAGTAACCAACGAACCTCAGCCTCTCCGCCGATCTAGTAGGGTTCTTCACCCACCTGAGAGATACTTCGGTTTCTCTATGACAGTGGGAGCGAGGATTGCATCATGATTTGATGACCCAACTAGTTTCGAGCAGGCCATCAGGAGTAGGGACTCTGTAAGAATGGTTGGATGCTTAACGATCTGAAATGGAATCCTTATACACCAACAAAGTATGGACTTTGGTTGCTTTATCGGAAGGGTTAAATCCCCATCAGGAGCAAGTATATCTTGAGAAGATTACTTGGTGTACATGGAAAAGTTAAGACTTTCAAAGCTAGACTTGTTAAAGGTTTGCATCATTGACCAGGTATGGATTATGATGAAACCTTTTCTAAGTAGCTATGCTTAAGTCCATCCAGATCCTACTTGCCACGGCTACATACCATGACTACGATATCTGGCGATTGGGTGTCATGACTGCTTTTCTAAATGATATTTTAGAAGAGAGAGTCTATAAGTACACAGTCAGAGGGCTTCGTAGACAATGGGAGCAGCGGAAACGTGTGCAAGATGCTTTATGGGATAAAGCAGGCATCGCGGAGTTGGAACATTTGTTTTGATGTGGTAGTCAAAGAGTTTGAATTCATCAAAATGGTAGATGATCCTTGTATATACAAAAAGGCAGTATGGAGTATGTGGGTGATCCTCGTAGAGTACGTGGATGACATACTCTTGATAGGGAAGGAGTTTCCTATGCTACGCTCGGTCAATCTCCGCTTATCACAATGATTCTCCATATAGGATCAAAATGATACCGACAAAATCCTGGGTTTTGGATCTATGAGATAGATCTAATTGGATGTTAGGATACTCACTAGTTGTAGTGAGATGGTATCAATTGATCCTGGGGAGAATCACTCGAAGGGTTTCAGGGTGATAAGGACGACTGAATGTCAGTCACATGCATTGTCTTTACCCTCAGTAAAGGGACGGTATGTTGGAATAGTTCCAAGACAGATACCGTGGCATACTAGACGATAAAGGCTAGATACATCGCTACCAAAGATACTACCAAAGAGGCAGTCTGGATGTATATTTGTTCATGAGATGAACTTCGTTCCTACCATTGTGTGACAATGGAGTTGTGGCTTATGCCTAGGAACGCCCGTCCCATCAGTGATCCAGACATATTCTAAGGCAGTATCACCTGATCATGGAGATGGTTGATCTTCAGGGGATCGAGGATAGGAGAGTAGACTCAGAGGACAACACGGAGGATCCACTCACAAAGGCCTTTTCCCAGAAAGAGACTATTATGGGATGGTTGAGTATGAGATACTACAACCACTGTTATCAGATGGCCCTAGTGCAAGTGGGAGATTGTTAGTTATATGTATGCCCTAGAGGCCATTACTATATATGAGATGTATATTGTAGTGGATGCTTGGACATATATAGGGAGGACTTTCTTGCTCGACATGATAGTATGCTATCTGGTTACACTTTACCTTAACGTGTACACTGATTGTCTCTCTGTTACATGTTGGTAAAGCCCTTAGGATGTGTACTACTTGGACTATGATGCGGATCATACTAGTAGGGACTGGTAGTCCATAAGTACATCCTTCAAGGTCCCTAGTCGTGGGTGTATCGAGACGGGGCATCGATATACCAGAGTAGACTAGCGTATAGCTTCTCGACCCATATAGATGGGCGATGGATGATCCCATATCCATTGGTGCTTGACATCAGAGATGATATACGGGTGCTCAGTGTAGACTGGGTACACTGGACGGACTCGCCGAGAACTCCCAAATGGTATTATACCTTACGTTAGATGGCAGTTCTCTGGTGACACTGGTACAGGTTAGTCAGTAGACCCGAGATCGTCATAGAGTCTTGTGTGATTCCCACCGTGCTTTGATTTCCACCTTACCACGTCCAAGAGGGCGTGCAAAACGGTGGTTTTTGGGTACAGTCCCGAGTCACATGGAGGCAATGAGCGATATGAGGGGTTTCGTCTCTCCCGGTATTAGGGGTTGATGTTGCTCTATGCTCTATTGGCCATAACAGGGAAGTCCCTGGCCAGGGCTGGTTTAGAGATTTACTGGTAAGTGTTACCAGTAGTTTCTCGACCCGTTATAAGCCTCATATCGGCATGACTTATCGGTTATTGGGGTCTGACGTTTTACCACCCCTAGACTTGATATGCGACATATCAGACGAGGAGACCGGACTGTACGGTAGTGTCACTGTCAGGCTTGTTGCAGGAGTTGGAGCGGGCTTGCTTGCTGATCTTCTAATCGCTCAATACCCGGGTAGCCGTTACGTCCAGCTAGTACCGCTGACGGCTTGTGGGTGCTTGATATGATCATCACCTACTGCCGGCGTATTGACGAGTCTTTAGAGTCCTACATAGAGGTTTTACTGGCTCAGGCAAAACGAAATAGGAGCGCATATGTGATATGTGCGGGACCAAGAATAATGCGAGTATGCGATACCGTATTCAATTCTCGCGATGTTTGTATCGATCGGTTATATGCGATATAACCAAGTTATCGAATCAAGGGTTGATTCGATAAGTCGATACATTGGATGTTGGTCGGTTATATATGATATAACCGGATTATTAAGTCAAGTGTTGATTTAATAATTTAGTGTATAATTGTATATGTGATATACTAATTTATATTAACTAACATTGGTTCACTTAAGCACTTGTTTTTCTCACTTGTGCACAACTTAATATATATGTGATATATATTTATTTGTGTTCATATTTTTGTATCATGGTTGTTGATACACACTACATGGGTGTATGAGACATACACCATTATAATTATATTGGTTAGGTTTTTATATTTAAAGTAATTCTAAAACAAATGGATAATGAGCTCACATGCATGAAGCTTCTTGAAGTTTATGGTTGCATTGACTTAGTCCACTAGTTTTGTTTTACTTAAGATATTAATTAACCTAACCACTATAATTAGCCATAGTTATGTCTCTACATGAGTTAGTATATGATACTCACTCACCATGGTTAGCTCTCTCACTCTCTTGATTAGTTTTCATTCTCATTTTGAGCTCATCTTCTTCCTCCTTCAATTTCTTTCTAGGGTTTGATAAAGAGAGAGATACAAAGCGAGAAAAGAAATTCTAAAGCGTACTCATTTCCTATTTCATCATCCTCTACTAGACTAGCACTTTAGTTTAGGGTGTTTGCTTCACTAATTCTCAAGTTAGTGAAGTAGAAGCTTGAGTTCGTATTCCCTCGACGTAGATCATCTTCGGCCTCGAAGACTTCAAGCAATACCATTGCAATTTTCTCATGGAACCGTCCGAGAGTCCGGGAGTTCGATGATCGCAGCGAAGGGACTACAACAAGGAGCTTTAGAAGTGAAAGACCGATCTACAAAGGTTGTATTTCGTATTCACTTAGTGATAACTGTTATTTACTAGCATGTGTTACCCTAATTATCTAGCAAAGAACTTGTTTAGAGTTATTCGGCACGGCTAAAATTTTAATCGGGCATGATTGATGCCTTGTAGAACCTTCTTAGAGTGCCTAGTAACCCTACACGTGTGCGGGTACATGGTGGGGCCCGGATGTACCCCGAGGCAAGAATGAGGTCGTGGTGCTAGACGATGAGTTATAGGGGAACCATACTTTCCGGTGACATTACCAATGACTCAGCGGTTATCATGGGGATACCGACGGGAGTCAGATACGTATAGATACGTGGAAAGATGAGGGTCAGAGCTAGGCACTCGTGCTTTTCGGATAGCGTGTGATACGTACCTATCAGGGTGCCAGTCTTGGTGACAGCACCTGATAGATCAGTATTTCTGTGTCGATACTTGACACATTGTTTTCATGATATTCCTTTTTACTTCCTTGTATATATAACAGTGGAATGGGTCGCTGTTATATATGCCCTTACACCAATATTAGTGGAATGGGACGCTAATATATGTGTATTGACATTAATTTATATACATCATCATATTATTTCATGCAAATATATTTAGGGTGTTAGAATCTTAGTTGATGTTGGATTTGGGATATAGTGGATTTATTTGAGATTTGATACAGGATATATATGAGATTGCTGATTTTGTACATTCAGGATATATGAGATTTATTCGATATTGTACATTCAGGATTTGTGAGGCTTATATGATATAATGGCCAATTTGGGGGCTGATTTGAGGAAATTGGGATTTGGATTGTCTTGATGGATTGTGATCCTACCACGATGTCAGGATTCCGTGGAAATGACATATTTTATTCCATACTCCATATTTATTGTTTATATGCACTGCTTTATGTAGTAGTTGTACCTGTTAGTGTACCTTCCATGATTGTTGCATATATACATTTTCATTTCGTTATTGCATGATTATTGCATACTGCTTGTCATATGTTATTGCTTCATGTATTAGTTGTACCTGCTAGTGTACCTTTCATGATTATTGCATTCATATGACCTTTTATTGCTAATAATCGCACATGTTAGATTCACGCTGTACGTGCATACTTGCGATTACCTGCATATGTTATTTACTGTTCACGAGTTGGCAACTCACCCCCGTTGTGCCACAGCTGTTTTGCAGGGTGTTCCCCAGGGTAGTCGAGGCAGGCTATTCATCTATCTATCATCTTTTGCTACGGATACCGCATCGGCTCACAGTGTGCTGTTTTGCTTAGGTGGGTTTGTTGTTATTCGTGTTGTATTGTATATTCGTTGTATCCTTGTACTCTCCATCTACTACTTTCATGTTTGACTTAGAGACTTGTGTGAGGATGATATTGTATATTATTTTGTGACTTGTTGTCTTTTATACAGTTTCCTTTCTATCGTCTTTTATTTCTTCGCCACGGCGTCGTATATTTGTTGTGGTGGTTGTTTTCCGCCCTTGGGCGTGTATTTGCTCCCGTTTAGGGATGATTTATTTATATTTAAGTTGTACCCATTTTTGGGGCTAGTTTTTACAAAGGAGGTGCTGCCAAAATTTTAAAGAAAGAAAGTTGAACTTTTAAAGAATTTGGGTTGTGATTTCAAAGACTTTTAAACAATGTTTCTTATCTTTTTTTTGTCTTTTAATGGTTTAGATTTCTGAATTTTGGCTTTTTTTAACTACGTTACGCCTGTAGACGTTGCGTAGTATTAGGGCCGTCACGTGCCAATTTCGGGTCATGACAATATTAAACCAACATTTATTACAATAATAACTTCCAAAAGTTTATTACATCATTATTTGAAAACAACAGGTAGATATAGTGATCCTTAAACAATGAGGCTAGAAAGATACAAGAAAAAGACTAAGGCCTAATGGTCTGTTGCGAAGTGCACGTAGTCTTATGCGGTAGCTTCAACGTCCGCAGCTCCATCTTCGTCCTTTTCTATTCTTGGCAGACATTTCAGAAGGGAAGAAATATTCGTCAGCGAGTTTTCACTCAAGTAGGATTCTCAAGGGTTTAAAGTATCAAAAGTGAACAAAAGATTCTACCGTGTATATGACAGTTAAGCAGCAAATAAGGTTGAGGATCATTCCTAAAGTATGAGTCAAAGGTGTCCCCATTGGCGCGTATTAATGCAAAAATACCGGAAACCTACCCACTTGGTTCCGGTTGAAGTTTAAGATCGCCACTACGTTTCTGATTTGGACCGCTAGCCACCCTTCGATTGATCATTGCTTTTCCTGAGAGATTGTTGTTGTTTCTCTGCCGTGTGAATTGGCGCCAAGCTAATCACAAGCTTTCTTCAGTATGAATCTCCTGCAACATAAAAGTTTCGTTCCTTTAGAGAACGTGCGTGTAGTAATCAATTCTAGAAACAAACATAAAAAGAAGAGAAAAGAAAAAGAGAGAACTCACGAGCCTTTCGGCCGGGAAAATCTATGCCTACCTCTTTTAAAAGAGTTGATTTTTGAAAAAGATTAATTTTATGCTTTTTTTTGGTTTTTTCAGAAAGCGGAAAATAAAAATAAGCTTGATGATTAGAATAAGTGGTTAGAAGTAGCATGATTATGCTTGTGTTGCTACCTACGAAGGGCTCTGAAGCCTCCGCGATCTCCGCCAGCAAGACAACGAAAATTAAGAGAGAGAAAGAAATTTGCTTATAGAACGTTTTGTGAGATTAGGATGAAGAATCTTGTAGAAAGAGGGAAACTTATATAGCCTTTTCACAAATTCTAGGATGAATCTTCGAAATTCGGAAATATCTGACTTGATTGCAAGCAGGAGGATGATCATCGTCCCCATGTGTGTCGAATTGAGTCATTTTTTTTGCAATTTTGCATCATTAAATCTTTGAAAATCTATCGGCGGCGCGCATGCGGACGATGACTGTCCGCATGTGCGTCACAGTCGGCTGTATTTACCAATTTTAAATGCCTAGGAAATCAAGTATAATATTTTTGGCCTTCGGGGTACGCTTGCTAACAATGGGCATCTGCATGTGTGTTGCCGACTGCAAATTTTGAGCATCTTTTAAAAATTTTAAATCTTTCCTTTTAGAAAATTTGATTTGTGTGAAGATTGTTTCTGAAAACCTCGAAATTCATTTTAAAACATGTGCAAAACCTGTAAAAGGATTTTTCCAAATATAAAAATTAAGTTTTGGATTTAAAATAATTTTAAAATCAAATAATACCCAAAAATAGCTCAATTTACCAACTATGACACGTATGCGGATGACATGCGTCCGCAGGTGTGTCACTGTCTTAAATTTTTTGTAAAAATGTTTATATATTTTCTAAAACCATTTTGAAGCTTGTAGCATAACTTTGTGGTGTTTTGAGCTACTTTTACATATACTATATTCGATCGAAATGGCATATCATCCTGCACCGATGTTGCGGAAGGCAATGTCTGTGCAGAAGAAGAAGATGACATTGAATAACGAGAGGACGCAACGAGACCTGAAGAGAAAGATTTGTAGAAAGATAAAGAGGGGATTGATAGAGAAAATGATAGGATGGACGCAATGCAGTTTCGAATGCAATAATAAAAGAACAACTAAGGATTGTTTCCTAGCATCTTATGATTTGCGACAGTTAGCACGAGATTGTAGTGGTGCGAAACGACCGAGTTGAAAAAAACTAAGTGGGAACTTTCTTCCGCTTTAAATTGGCGGGATCAAGTGGCTAAGGAGTTGGATATAGGTGCCCTCAAGGCAATTATTGTAATTGAAGGAGGCCCTATACGGATAGAACAGTCTTACTCGAGATGATAGTATGCTATCTGGTTTGTCTTTATGTTTCTTGTATATACGTTTTACTCGCTATCACGTATCGCTAATACACGATGATAAAGCCCATAAGATCATTTCTTGACTACAAGGAATATGACAAAGATCATACTAATGTGTCCTGGGTAGTCCATAAGCACATTCTTAAATATCCTTAGTCGTAGGAATATCGAGACTGGGCATCAGTACTCCAGTTTAGACTAGTGTATATGTTTCTTGACATTGACCGGGGCGATGGTTGATCCCATATCCATTGGTATTTGACACCAAAGATTGTATGCATGTGCTCATTAGGTTATGAGTTACACTGTGTTGGAGTTTCTTAGCACATCTACTAGGGTTTCAAGGTGTATCAAGTATACAATTTTAAAAATATAGTGTGCTGATGAACTCAAACTTAGAATCGAACTAGAGAATTAGGGTGATGCAACAAGTAAGAAAGCATAAAGATAAGTGAATATGGAATTTGTAGACCGGTCCATCACTTCAAATGCTCCGTGTAGAAGTCCCTTCGCTCCAAGTAGTGGTGATCCAGACTCTCTGTAGACTCCACTAATCGAAATGAACGAGCTTACTTAATGATCTTCGAAGCCAAAGATGATCTACTTTGAGGAGACCCAACTCAATCTACCTCTTCACTAATGTATGAATAAGTAAAGAAAACAACCTACACTATATGGCTAATATGGTATAGATTGATGAAGTAGGAATTTAGCTCACTTTAGAATATTTTTCATCTCATTCTTTTTCACCTCAAGAAAATCAAGTCAAGTATAAATTGAGATGAAGAAGATGAAGCTCATATGAACCATGGGTGGGAAAATATCTAATATGAACTCTTGTAGAGACTTAACTCGAGCTAAGATAATGGTTAGGTTAAATAATATCTAGAGTAAAATAAAAATCAATGGAGTTTAGTCAAGGTTTCTACAAGCTTCACAACCATGCTAATTTCCACCTCATTTTTGGTTTTCTCTTAATAATAAAAACCAAACATTATCTTAACTATCATACACCCAAGTTCCATGTATCATCAAGCATGATACATAAATCAAAATACATTTAAATATATATATATATATATATATCATATATATACATATGTGTTAAAAGTAAATGTAGAAAAGAAATATTTAAGTGAGCATTTATATTAGTTAATATATATTAATATATATATATATATACATATTAAATTATTAAATCAACATTTGATTTAACAATCCGACTATATCACATATACCCGACTAATATCAAATCATTGAATCAACACTTGATCCAATAATCCGGTTATATCATATATATATCTATATCTCGAGATTAGAATACGGTATCATATACACGCATTTATTTCGGTCCCGCACATATCACATATGTGCTCCTACTTCAATTCGCTTGAGCCAAGAAACCTCTATGTAGGACTCTAAAGACTCGTCAATACGCCGGCAGTAGGTGGTGATCATATCAGTCACCCACAAGCCGCAAGCGGTCTGATAAACGTAACGGCCATCCGGGTATTGAACGATCAGAAGATAAACAAGCAAGCCTGCTCATACTCCTGCGAATTCAATCAGTAACACTACAGTATAGTCCGGTCTCGTCGTCTGATATGCTGCATATCGAGTCTAGGGGTGGTAAACGTCAGACCCTAGTAACTTGATAAGTCATACCGATTTGAGGTCCATAACGGTTCGAGAAACTACTGATAACACTTACCAGTAAATCTCAGCAACCTTGGCCAGGGATTTCCTGTTATGGCCAATCGAGCACAGCGCAACATCAACTCCCAATACCGGGAGAGACGAAACCCCTCCTATCGCTCATTGCCTCCATGTGATTCGGGACTGTACCCAAAAGCCACCGGTTTGCATGTTCTCTTGAACGTGGTATGATGGAAATCAAAGCACAGTGGGAATCACACAAGACACTATGATGATCTCGGGACTACAGACTAACCCGTACCAGTGTCACCAGAGAACTGCTATCTGACGTTTGGTATAATACTATCTAGGAGTTCTCGGCGAGTCCTGTTCGGTGTACCCATTCTCCAATGAGCACCTGTGCACATTCTATGATGTCAAACACCAATGGTTGTGGGATCAACCATCGCCCTTGATTCGTTGGAGTTTTTGCGTTCTTAGTTTTAATTACCGCAATCAAGACGGTTTCGCTTGGTAGCTAGCCGGTTGAGTACAGGTCGATCCACAGGGAGATGGAATATTTTTCTTTATGTTTTAACGAGTTAAATCCAAATATGTCCAGATTTGTTTTAAGATCAACTAATGAGATACCGAATGATAAAAGAACTTGCTAGGGTTAGGATTAGGTTAGTTTAAGTTAGGAATTTCTCACTTCTTTCATTGCCACTCTTAATATCGGTGTTAAGGTAATCGGCAACAACGGGGATTAGTACGACTAGGAAGGAACTTGCAAGTATAAGCTCGGCTTTCCATGCTTAGTTTCTTCTTTTTGGTCCTTGTCGGTCGTTCTTGGCTCTTAGCCCTAACCTCCGGTTAATTCAACCACAACCGGTCTAATTAGGAAATCACCGCTATCATGTAGGATAGGGTGCCGTAGTGAGCGGATTGTGGTTCAATTAACGGGAGTTCGAATCTAGATGTTGGGCAAAGAAAAGAGTGAGTGAGATTTCCTTCTCTCAAACTTCGTTTATCCTGCCCTAACAAGTGAGAAACTACTCACCCATTAAAAAGATAAAAAAGAAAACAAAAAGGAAGATAGAGAGAAATGAGGTTAAGAAAAATTACAACTAACTATTTGAGACCTCATTTTGGCAAGGATTATACTCAAGCATCATAGTTGTAAAGGATAAAGAAAAATAGAAGAGAGAAAAAGAAAAAGAAAAACAACAATAAAATAATACGACTAGATTAGCAAATGAAAAATTGCAAACAATAAATAAATAATTGAAAGACAAGCAAGATCATAAAAAGAACTCTTTTTTTTTATTTTTCATTAATCATATGAACTCACTACAATTTTTAATGGAGTAAGATAGAAAGGAAGAAGAACTACAAAATTTAATCTAAAATCTAATAAAGAAAAGCACACACTAGTTTGGATTTGAACTCTGCTATTTATAGTCAAGAGAGTGAAACCCTAGGTATACAATCTGAGCCAATTACGAGATTACAAAACTACCCCAAAAGAGCGAGTCAATGCTGTTCTGACGCGGCCGCGGATCAGCGGCCTAACTGCCATATTGGCCGCGGTTCCATGGCCATTTAGTTGAATTAGGGGCCCATCTTCTCAAGGCTTCTCCATGTTGCTGTTCTCTTCTGTTTGGTATACTTGGTTTCTCAGAAACTCTTCATTTTTCTTCCAGATTTTCAGCAGATCAAAAAGGTGAATTGATGTGGACTTTTTGCCTTGATTTTCTTGAGCTCCGCGTAGAAGTCTTGGATCTTGTGCTGCCCTTGTGCTTTGTGCATGTAAATGACCAATGATTTACCATTTTGTCTCTTGAACTGGTAGGCGGCATTTATATGGATAGTGCGCGGAGACCTGAATTTATCTGTGGTTGGCGGAAGTCCTGAATTTGTTGCGCTTTTTTTTTTATGATTTTCACTGCTTAGAGCTGAGAACTGTAACCTGCAATTATTTAGCAAACACGGATCAAGATTACCTACCTATATGCAATGTGATCAAGAATGGGCGGTATAAAAATGCAAAAATCTGATATGAACAAATACCCCCAAACTTATCTTTTGCTCGTCCCGAGCAAAGCCAATTTATTCAAAAAGACCCAACCTCACTTTCGCAGGGAACGCGATTGCACTGAGCTCGTGCAATAAGCCGTTAAACCTCTAGGAGTTTCTAGTAGCAGGAGTGTTGTCTCCTGAGGGTTTTCAGCGGATACTACCCACAAAATCCCGTCAAGCTAGTGTCATAACTTAACATCGATTCTACTCTTACAGTTTAGTATCTACGTTAGAAACTCTATTATCCTAAGTTAGAAATATCCAACCCTTATGTTTCACACCTCCTATCTATTTAATCTCAGATCCTATACGTTTTTACAGTTTAAAAAGATCTTGGCATTGATTGGTTATAAAACTCTTGTTTGTGTAAATCGAATAAAACGAATAAGTTTCTTTGTGTCGGTATTTAGAAAATGAATAAAGTTCACAATCAAAGAATTATATTTGACCGCAATCAACTACGGTGTCGGATGTAGATTGTAAGTGAGTGCGGATCGTCCACAGGGATTGTGCGATTCGTTTCTATGTTTGATTTGTTTGAATTGAAAAGTTAATCGAAAATAAAAGAAAACATGATTCAAGATTTTATCGATTGATTCAAGTGTCACTAGTTTAATCAAGAATCAAGAAAATGATAAACAATCGAGAATCGGGTTTCGATGATACTTCCAACCGAATGTCAAGAATCTAAATGAGGCTCGCAGGAATCGATTGGATCTATAGACGTGATGTAATCTCAAGATATCGTGTTCTTGTCCTTCGAAGAATTGATACTAGATCGATGATGATCGACAAGAGTTAGGGCTTTCTCGTGAAACTAGGGTTTCATCATTTAACCCTTGTTCTTTCGTCGATATCATTCACATTCTAGCCTCTAGCAATTTCAAGAAATGATCGTAACTCCCCAATTTCGAGCGATAACAATCAAGAAAGCATCGAAACGAAATTAGGTCGTCGATTCTTGAACTTGCTAGGGTTTACAAAACTCGTAGGACTCAAGAATCGATTTAAGATATGTTACATCATCATTCTATTGATCGTCTCGACTCCTCGACGAGCGGAGTATTACTCAAACATCACAACAAGAACTACAACTATAAATTGAGATCGAATCATGATGCAAGAATTTAAAGAAAACAAGATAAAAGAATTTCACCTTTTATTTATATCAACAATTTCATTACAGTCGCTCAAGAACTACAAGAGGAAGAACTAGATTGTCATTTGGCTTCGCTTTTCTCCGTGAGTCGTGGATCGGCTTGGACCACTTGCTCTGTTGAAGATCGCTTCGCTCCTATAAGGTTGAAGAGCTTCTTGCTTGATTTGGTACTCGGGATCTTGGCTTTTGATTGGAATTAGGGTTAGGGTTTCACACAAGTCTTGTCACTAGACTTGTGGAAGAAGAAGATGAAGAAAGAGGTAAGAGATTTAATGGCTCTAGATTGATACTAGATTGGCTCAATATATGGATCCAAGTATATTCTCCCTTTAACCCTAGGTCTAGGCTTCTATTTATAGACTTCCCATAACCTAGGTTTAGGTTTGAAATTACAATTCCCTCCAAAAGTTTGTTGAGGAGCTTCTAGAAATAGTTTGTTAGGAGCTAGCTTAGGCTTTAAGCTAGGATTAATTAAGCTTAGAAACCCTAGTTTGCTGAACTGGCAGAAGCCTCTGGAGTCTTCTAGAACTTGGAGTACATTTCTGAACTGTAGCAGCTGAGGGAAGAGTTATGCACCAAAGTTGGAGTGATGACGTCGACAAGCCGCCGCGGAACCGCGGCTCAAGCCGGCTCCGGCCGCGGTTCCGCGGCCATGTTGGCTCCTTGGGGCTTGGGTCTTCTTCTGTGGTCTTGGGATAATATTTCGGGCTTTATCTGATATGTTGAATTGTGTTTTGCCTTTTGGATTGCTACCAGATCTGAAATCATTGAGTTGGCTTAATGTTTGATCAGCACCATGTAAATTTTTGGCCTTTCTTCTGGATTTTCCTGCAAATTCTTGAAACAAGTGTTGCACAATATAAGGATAATGCGATGCCATGAAATGCAGTCAATTTCCTTTATAGTACCGGTTTTAGAGTCTAACACATGCAATCTGATATTTAACGACTGATTTGCTAATATGTGAAATATGAATACCGTACACTTCTAAATGAGTTCAAATGATAGGAAAATTGCCGGTTAAAAGATGCAGTATTTTCGACTGATCAAATTCCCCCAAACTTATTTTCGATCGTCTCGAGCGAACTGTTTTATTAAAAAGAGAAGGAGAAAATAAAGAAAGAGAAAAAATAACTAGCACAATTTCGTAGGCAACACGATTGCACTGAGCATGTGCAACAAGCCTTTAAACCTCTAGGTGTCCCTAGTAGGAGGAGTGTTGTCTCCTGAGGGTTTTCAGCGGATTGCACCCACAAAATCCAATAATAAAAGAAAGACCATGAATATTACATTTAAAGAAAAGAATTGTAAAATAAAAGCTTTGAAAATTAGGGTTTCCAACTAAGCTAGCTTTTCGGTTGTCATGAGCCCTATCTTAATGGTCATGAAAAGATGTCGGAAATCACGTCCTCCCTCAATAAAACATCGTCTTATTCTTCATTCCTATTTTTCTTCCAAACATCGATCATATCACCCTGCGTGTGTGTAAAGACATCCCTACACCCGGAGAATTCAATTCAAGCTATCATACTCTTGCCCATCAGCCTCGGTACTTTTTTTAATTAATGAATATTAGGATGAGATTGCTTACACACTTTCATGCGACCGTTAATACTTCTTGAGGTACCAACCGACCGATTACTCATGTGCTTGCTTATTTGGTGTATTTTCCTCGTCTTGCACCACCTAAGGCTTAGCAGTGACTCCCAGACCAGTTGGCCTTAGGGCACTAGGTGAAGAAGCACCCTCGCTATATATTTTTTTATTGCCCTTGGTGATAACAAAACCAGTGTTCATTTTTCTCACCACTTTATATTTTCTTTATTTTTTATTTCCTTCATACTTTTGGCTTTAAGACAAGAGCATTTCAAGGTATCCTCTACTATCCCAGGCTTTAAGACGTGTGTAAGTGCGAATAGCAGGGTATCAACGTTCAAAATGTTTGGCTTCCAGAATAGAAACTATTTTTCAGACTTATTTTTATCCTCAGATTAGTGACGTCTTTCATCTTACTAACCCTTGGGACAACGGCTCATAACTACTTATTACTAGTTCGTATAAGAAAACTTTTAATTTTCTTGGTTTTCTTAAATTTTTCTAATCTCATGGATGTGATTTTTCACTATCTAATCTTTCATTATCTTATTTATGTACAAAAAATGTTTTTATATTTTGAAAATTTTAATTTTTTATGGATTTTTTTTTAATTTTTATAAGTTTTTAAAGAAATGTTTTGTGCTTATGCAAATGATATGCAAATGATGCAAAAATAAGCACAAACCTCCTCCAAACTTGTTTTCAACAGTGTCCTCACTGTTGCCAACAACTATATCTACAAAAACCTGTAAGTCTGGGAGGAATTATTAGTGGGGGCAAAAAATATATAAGTGACGAACTTCCCCCAAACTTACTCTTTTCACTCACCTCCATTCAAAAGATGATGCAATGATATACTGGACATGAAGGTGAGACGGAGGAATTTTAATCCAAATAAACTGGCTCCTGTAAGAACAGGAGCTCCTCCGTGGGGTCAGTGGAAAAATACGGCTTTAGTCTATGTCCATTCACTTTGAAAAAGGTGCCGTTTTTAACATTTTCTACTTCTACTGCCCCGTGCGGGTATACAGACCGCACAACAAAAGGTCCCTTCCACCGAGATCGGAGCTTACCCGCGTGAAGGTGTAGTCGTGAATCATAAAGAAGGACTTTTTGACCAGGTGAAAATGTTTTCCTCAAAATGTTTTTATCGTGAAAAACCTTAGTCCTATTCTTTATGATCACAGCGTTATCATAAGCTTCATCGCGGAGTTCGCTTCGCTCATTAAGTTGCAGCTTCCGAAAGTTGCAAGCAAGGTTTAGATCAAAATTTATTTCCTTAATAGCCCACAATGCTTTATGCTCAATTTCGACGGGTAAATGACATGCTTTCCCAAACACTATCCTATATGGAGACATTCCTAGGTCGGTTTTAAATGCAGTTCTGAATGCCCAAAGAGCATCCGTCAGTTTGGTCGACCAGTCTTTTCTATTCTTAGCAACAGTCTTCTCTAGGATAAGTTTGATTTGTCTGTTTGAGATTTCAGCCTGCCCGCTTGTTTGGGGATGATAGGGTAAGAAAGTCGGTGGTTGATTGAGTATTTCCGCATCAGAGTCTCGAAAGACCTGTTGCCGAAATGTGTCCCATTATCGCTAATAATAGCGCGTGGGTGTCCAAATCGCGAAAAGATATTCTCTTTCAAGAACGTAATGACAACTTTCCTGTCATTAGTGCGACATGGAATGGCTTCCACCCACTTTGAGACATAATCAACTGCCAGCAGTATGTACAAATTCCCAAAGGAGTTGGGAAAAGGACCCATAAAATCAATACCCCAGACATCGAATATTTCAACAACCAGAATGAGTTGCTGAGGCATTTCATTTCTCTGGGAGATTCTACCCGTGTACTGACATTGTGTACAGGTTTTGCAATAGTCAAATGCGTCCTTGAATAAGGTCGGCCAATAAAATCCACATTGCAAAACCTTTTCCGCCGTCTTTTTAGGACCGAAGTGACCCCCACGGGCCTGATCATGACAAAAAGAAAGAATACTCTTGAACTCTTCTTTCGGGACACACCGGCGGATGATCTGATCAGGACAATACTTAAACAAGTATGGATCATCCCAGTAAAAGTGTTTTACTTGGGATAGAAAACGGTATTTGTCCTGTTTTGACCAATCGCTGGGTATAAGTCCCGTGATAAGATAGTTCACGATATCCCTGAACCATGGTTCATTGGATACGCTCAAGAGTTGTTCGTCAGGAAACGAATTATTGATTGGCAGGGTCACAGGGGAAGAAGAGATGCGTGAAAGGTGGTCGGCTACTACATTTTCACATCCTTTCTTATCTTTGATAACAAGATCAAATTCTTGTAACAGAAGGATCCAACGTATTAGTCGACCTTTTGCATCTTTCTTCGCCAGAAGATGTTTTAAGGCGGAATTGTCAGTATACACAACTATAGGTGAGCCAATTAAGTAAGGCCTGAATTTTTCTAATGCAAATACAACCGCTAAAAGTTCTTTTTCAGTGGTTGTATAATTGATTTGCGCATCATTCAGGGTCTTACTTGCATAGTTAATCATGTGTGGCATCTTTTCGATGTGCTGTCCTAAGACTGCACCTACTGCAAAATCAGATGCGTCACACATCAGCTCAAAGGGGTAGTCCCAGTTTGGCGATGATAGCATGGGGGCTGAAGTGAGTGTTTAATTGACTCGAAAGCTGTCTCACAGTCCGAGTCAAAATGGAAGGTTGTATCCTTGGCCAGGAGAAGAGTTAAAGGTCTAGCAATTTTGCTAAAGTCCTTAATGAATCTCCTATAAAAACCCGCATGGCCAAGGAAAGATCGAATATCTTTGACGCTTTTGGGATGAGGGAGGTTTTGAATGACATCTATCTTAGTTCTGTCAACCTCAATGCCTTTCTGTGAAATGACATGTCCAAGAACAATTCCTTCTTGGACCATGAAATGGCATTTTTCCCAGTTCAAAGTCAAGTTCTTCTCTTTGCAACGAGTAAGAACAGCGTCAAGATTCGCTAGGCAATCAGAAAAAGAGTCTCCAAAAATCGAGAAATCGTCCATAAAGATCTCCAGAAAATTCTCTACCATATCAGAGAATATCCCCATCATACACCGCTGAAAAGTAGTGGGAGCATTGCATAGCCCAAAGGGCATGCGACTGTAAGCAAAGGTACCAAAAGGACAAGTAAAAGTGGTTTTATCTTGATCCTTTTTGGCGATGGGGACCTGATTATAGCCTGAGTATCCGTCCATAAAACAATAATACTCTCATCCCGCTAAGCTTTCCAGCATTTGATCAATGAATGGTAGAGGAAAGTGGTCTTTCCTCGTGGCAGCATTGAGTTTTCTATAATCGATGCATACACGCCACCCAGTTTGGCCGCGTGTCTGAATCAACTCATTTGCCTCATTGGTTGTAACAGTGATGCCGGATTTCTTAGGAACGACATGTATAGGACTCACCCATTGGCTATCGGAGATGGGGTATATGATACCATTATCTAGGCATTTGACGATCTCTTTCAATACAGCTTCCTTCATGACGGGATTTAACCATCTCTGTGGTTCTCGGGTTGGTCTGGCATCATCCATCACATGTATATGATGTTCAACTATCAAGGGACTAATCCCTTTGATGTCCGCCATACTCCAACCAAACGCCTCTTTGTTAGATCTTAATACCGATAAAAGTGCATTCTCTTGCTCTAAGGCTAGAGAAGCGGATATTATAACCGGTAAAGACTCCTTCTCACCTAAATAAGCATATTTCAGATGAGAAGGTAACATTTTGAGATCTAATTCAGGCGGAGAAATGATAGAAGGAGGGATCATTGAGTGATTTTTGGATTTACAAATAAGCTCAGAGCCTGTGAAAGATACAGACTCGGGTGGAGAAAAGTCAGAAGTGCAGGACTCAAGTGTAGGTAAAGTGTCCTCACTAAGATCTTGTGTAAATTCAAACAGAGATGTGGTAATGTCGTCGAGATCAGTAAAGCAAAGTTCCTCAGCTCCGCAACTATCGCGAGCGATCTCGTGGACAGAGCACACATCTAAAATATGAGCAGAGGGTTCTGATGGTTGACTTCCAACCTTGTAGATGTTTAGTTCAATGGTCATATTTCCAAATGATAAGTTCATTGAACCGTTTCTACAGTTTATAACAGCGTTGGAAGTGGCAAGGAAAGGACGACCCAGAATCACCGGAATTTGGCCCCGGGGGTTTGCTACAGGCTGTGTATCAAGTACAATGAAGTCTACAGGGAAAACAAATTCCCCGACCTTTATCAACACATCCTCTAGTTCACCCCTTGGTTTGGTGATTGAACGGTCTGCCATTTGGAGAGTGCAGTGAGCAGGTTTCAGCTCTCCAATCCCTAATTGCTCATAGACAGAATATGGAAGTAGGTTAACACTTGCGCCAAGGTCTAAAAGAGCACGATTTATGTTTTTACCCCCAATAGAAATCGATATTGTAGGACATCCTGGGTCCCTTCGTTTCTTTGGTAGCTGGGGAATAAAAGCAGTGCTAATATTATTAGACATGAAGACCTTCTTCGACACTTGAGTCTTCCTCTTCCTAGTGCACAAGTCCTTAAGAATTTTCGCATAAGCGGGGACTTGTTGAATCGCATCTAGGAGAGGGATGTTGATGTTAACCTGTTTGAACATTTCCATAATTTTCTCCATATGAGGACTCGTTCTATTACCCCTTAACCGATTCGGGTAAGGAGCTTTCGCAATAAGCGCCGGGTCCATCATAGGAGAAGGAAGAGGGGGTAGACGAGATCCCAAAAGAGGTGTGGGGACCGTCTGTGGAGAACTATAAGGGTTGGGTTGAGGTGTTGAGCCTAGTGGGAAATGGAGAATAGGCTCGCGAGAAAGTGGTAGGGTAGAAGAAGAAGGATCAAAAAATGAGGTGTGTGTGGCGGAGGAAAGGTCTCAGCCGGGGTGTTATTGATAGGATTTTCAATATCATCAATTCCTTCCCCGACATGATTGTTCAGCACTCTTCCCGATCTCAACGTTGTGACGGCATTTACATTGTAATTCCCAGGATTCTGTAGGGGTTGAGAGGGAAGTTTCCCTTTTTCTCTCGCACTCATCTCGGCTTTAAGTCGTGCTATTTCAGCTTCCATCGATCTGATACTCTCAGCTTGAGACGCTGAGTTTTTCTTTATCTCACTGACGGAAGTTCTAACCTCAGCCGAAACCTCTATGAAATTTGACAAGAGTGATTTCATGGTTTGAGTGAATTGAGAAAGTTCGTCAGAACCGGTCAACTGCATAGGATTAGACTGTGCAGGAGTGTTGACATGGTTGTGGAAATTTTGTGACTGGTAGGGGTGCCGAGTGAGTTGAAGTGGTTGCTGTTGTGGTGGAAGAGCCCTTTGAAAATTATTTTGGCTTGGAACCGTGTTTTGAGATTGTTGTTGGTTCCAGACAAAATTCGGGTGATTCCTCCAACCCTGATTATACGTGGAAGAATATGGATCGTTTCTAGGTCTTTGAAATGCGGCATTAGTATGCTCATGACCTTGAAACGGACATTCTCCCGTCAAGTGAGACGGATCAGAACAACAGCCACATACAGTTTTGGGGAGCGACATTGGGTTTAGGAAGGCTGCAGAAAATTTGTGTTCCATAGCGTCAAGCTTCTTTTGCATTGCTGCCATCTCAGCTCGAACGCCTATGGACACATCTATTTAGTGTACGCCACCCCTATTCAATGGTTGGGTTCCACTCTCCCACTGTAGTGATTTTTCAGCGAACTCTTCTAAAAACTTCCAAGCTTCCCCATCATCCTTAGTCATAAAGGTACCATGACACATGTTTTCAAGGTTCTGTTTAGTGTTTGAGTTAATGCCCTTATATATGATTCGGCAAAGATCCCATCTCGGGATGCCGTGATGAGGACATTGAACCAATAGATCCTTGAAACGTTCAAAGCATTTAGAGAATGGTTCAGTAGGGAGTTGGGTAAATTGGTTCAGTTCGCTACGGATTCGAGCTGTCTTTTGCATTGGGTAAAATTTCTTAAGGAATGCCACGACGAATTCTTCCCAATTCGTGATAGAGTGTGCGGTAGTGTTATATAGCCACTTCTCGGCTATATCGCACAAAGTAAATGGAAGAAGTCGTAGACGCATAGCATCCACTGAAAGTTGTGACGTACCCATCATTGCGCATACGTTTTCAAATTTGGTAATGAAAACGTAAGCGTCCTCAGTCTCGAGTCCGTGGAATTTGGGTAAAAGGTTGATGTATTTCAAAGTTATCCCCATTGGCTGGTGGAATGGATAAGCAGGTCGAAAGAGGACCTCGCAGTGGATAACACCTCTCTTGGAGAGAGATGCAGGGTGGATTCTGCGTACCAACGGACGGCGGCAGATTAGGGTTAAAGAAGTTCGATGGAGGTGGATCCATCGATGTGGGTGTGGTAGTGGGTAAAGGAAAGGTAAATGTAGAAATATCGACTTCGAAGTCGATAAAAGGTACGCGGACTAAACGGGCACTAGAATCCCGTGTCCAGCCTATCTTGTACTAAAAAGGGTTAGTACAAGTGGCAGCGTTGACTTATAATTAGGGGTAATGAATGAATGCGGTGTTTGCTTTGAAAAAGGGACGGATTTTTGAAAAAATGATGCGACACAACAAATGCAGCAACACAAAACCCTAATTCTAGTGGTCGCCTAGGTCAGATCTCTAGACCGCTCCTAACTGCCAGAAGACAAGACGCAGGATAAAAATCCTCCACTGCCTCTTTGTCTCTCCTGTGGCCAGGTAAGTGCCAGGTAAGTGGGAGGTTCTCCACTACGTAAGTAGTGGGCCTAATTAAGTAACCACTAGCCTTCGACACACTTGCCTAGACACCACAAGAGAAACGCGGATAAGCAATGAATTACCCACGGCCATCTTCTGTCCTAAGTGAGCGCGACGGTCCTTAGAGTCATCTCTAGATCTTTTTTAGTTAATTGGGGTAAATGCGGATGCAAGTTTTGCGGTTTTCGGGGCCTAGGAAGGGTAATGAACTCCCCACCTAATTTGGATTTGGCCGTGCCCCTTAATATCCGTATTTAGAATGCAAACAACCAAGAAACAAAAACACGCACAAATTTAATTTTGCTATTTGCGAGCTGCGATTATTTGCAAAGAAGCCTGCAGAAATTTGTTAGTTGGAGCAGAGAAAGGAGAATAGAAGAAAGTAAGAAGTTACCTGAGGAAAAATTGCACAGAGATCCCTCTAGAAGGCCGCGGTTCCGCCGCAATTGCAGGCTCCCACCGCGCTTCCGCGGTTGATTCAAAAGATCACTGCACAAAACTTTCAGAGAATGTCCCTGTTCACTTCCCTTGTTCTCTGGAATTCTCCAAAAATTATTCCAATTTTACAGCAAGCTCCAGATTTCCTTGCAATAAACCACAACAAATCGTTTAGGGTTTGTGCGAATTTTGATCTCAAAAATGTAATGGAATAAATCTTTCATTTCAAACTTCAATATAAAACGAATTAGCGCGTAATCCCCGGCAACGACGCCATTTGATTTGTTATAAAACTCTTGTTTGTGTAAATCGAATAAAACGAATAAGTTTCTTTGTGTCGGTATTTAGAAAATGAATAAAGTTCACAATCAATGAATTATATTTGACCGCAATCAACTACGGTGTCGGATGTAGATTGTAAGTGAGTGCGGATCGTCCACAGGGATTGTGCGATTCGTTTCTATGTTTGATTTGTTTGAATTGAAAAGTTAATCGAAAATAAAAGAAAACATGATTCAAGATTTTATCGATTGATTCAAGTGTCACTAGTTTAATCAAGAATCAAGAAAATGATAAACAATCGAGAATCGGGTTTCGATGATACTTCCAACCAAATGTCAAGAATCAAAATGAGGCTCGCAGGAATCGATCGGATCTATAGACGTGATGTAATCTCAAGATATCGTGTTCTTGTCCTTCGAAGAATTGATACTAGATCGATGATGATCGACGAGAGTTAGGGCTTTCTCGTGAAACTAGGGTTTCATCATTTAATCCTTGTTCTTTCGTCGATATCATTCACATTCTAGCCTTTAGCAATTTCAAGAAACGATCGTAACTCCCCAATTTCGAGCGATAACAATCAAGAAAGCATCGAAACGAAATTAGGTCGTCGATTCTTGAACTTGCTAGGGTTTACAAAACTCGTAGGACTCAAGAATCGATTTAAGATATGTTACATCATCATTCTATTGATCGTCTCGACTCCTCGACGAGCGGAGTATTACTCAAAAATCACAACAAAAACTACAACTATAAATTGAGATCGAATCATGATGCAAGAATTTAAAGAAAACAAGATAAAAGAATTTCACATTTTATTTATATCAACAATTTCATTACAGTCGCTCAAGAACTACAAGAGGAAGAACTAGATTGTCGATTTGGCTTCGCTTTTCTCCGTGAGTCGTGGATCGGCTTGGACCACTTGCTCTGTTGAAGATCGCTTCGCTCCTAAAAGGTTGAAGGGCTTCTTGCTTGATTTGGTACTCGGGATCTTGGCTTTTGATTGGAATTAGGGTTAGGGTTTCACACAAGTCTTGTCACTAGACTTGTGGAAGAAGAAGATGAAGAAAGAGGTAAGAGATTTAATGGCTCTAGATTGATACTAGATTGGCTCAATATATGGATCCAAGTATATTCTCCCTTTAACCCTAGGTCTAGGCTTCTATTTATAGACTTCCCATAACCTAGGTTTAGGTTTGAAATTACAATTCCCTCCAAAAGTTTGTTGAGGAGCTTCTAGAAATAGTTTGTTAGGAGCTAGCTTAGGCTTTAAGCTAGGATTAATTAAGCTTAGAAACCCTAGTTTGCTGAACTGGCAGAAGCCTCTGGAGTCTTCTAGAACTTGGAGTATATTTCTAAACTGTAGCAGCTGAGGGAAGAGTTATGCACCAAAGTTGGAGTGATGACGTCGACAAGCCGCCGCGGAACCGCGGCTCAAGCCGGCTCCGGCCGCGGTTCCGCGGCCATGTTGGCTCCTTGGGGCTTGGATCTTCTTCTGGGGTCTTAGGATAATATTTGGGGCTTTATCTGATATGTTGAATTGTGTTTTGCCTTTTGGATTGCTACCAGATCTGAAATCATTGAGTTGGCGTAATGTTTGATCAGCACCATGTAAATTTTTGGCCTTTCTTCTGGATTTTCCTGCAAATTCTTGAGACAAGTGTTGCACAATATAGGGATAATGCGATGCCATGAAATGCAGTCAATTTCCTTTATAGTACCGGTTTTAGAGTCTAACACATGCAATCTGATATTTAACGACTGATTTGCTAATATATGAAATATGAATACCGTACACTTCTAAATGAGTTCAAATGATAGGAAAATTGCCGGTTAAAAGATGCAGTATTTTCGACTGATTCAGGCATCTCCTGAGTTTTCCTTCTAAAGTGCTGTCTCCAATCAGGGATTTTTATCAGTTTTACAGAAAACATAAGTCTTATTCTTTATTTCTGTCTTTTATCCAAACATCGATTGTATACCCCTACGTGTGTGTATTATTTCACCCCTACACTTAAGAATTCAATTCAAGCTATAGTACCCTTGCCTTAATACCTAATACTACTTCTTTTCATTTATGATGAACGGTGTTGCTCACACACCTTTCATGCGACTATTAATGCTTCTTGAGGCACTAACGGCCGATTACTGATTGTGTGAGCTTAAAGCGTAAATAGCAGTCTCCAGGTCTTGACTTTATTTATTTATTTTTCTTTTCTTTATTTTTCTTTTTCTAGACCGGATATATTTTCCAATGATGCTCTTTTGGTGTTTAGCTTTAATTACCGTTTTTTCTTTCATACTAGGTTTTCAAGCAAGAGTATTTCTAGGTATCCTCTACTATCCCAAGTTTCAAGGTGCGTGTAAGTGCAGTTTGTAAGGTATATACTTTCTAAATTTGCACTAAAGAATAGAAACTATTTTTAAGACTTACCCTACAGTAAAGCTTCAATACTTTCCCTTCATTTCGACTTAACTCAAGAACTGAACTTAAGATTACCTATTTCTCAAAAAAAACTGTAAGGACGTATAATCACTAAGATTAAACAGAATGAGGGTTATTTTTAGGGTTTTCAATTCCTAAGCCTGGGATTTAGTTATTTCTAACGTATTGACTAAGCTTTCGGAATAAAAATCTAAGTTACCCTATTAGCTAACTTGACGACAAAGTTTTTATATTTTGGAAAAACTTTCGATTTTTGCTGGTTTTTAAATAAGTATGCAAATGCAAAATATACAAATGAATGCAAAGGAAGAAAGCTTACCGAGCACACCCCCAAACATAAACTTGATAGTGCCCTCACTGTCAGGCTACACCAAGAGGGTCAAAATTATCGGTGCTCCCTAAAAGAAAATTTTACAAAAAACAAAAAGCAAACCAAAAAAAAATATATACACAAAAAAAGGCCCGCCCCTAAACTTAAGTGAAACAGTGTTTCCACTGTTTAAGCATTAAAGTTCAGAGTTAGGGGGGAGAGAACAGTATCAAGCTATACAAGGCCTTACATAGGCCAAAAGTTAGCACCAACCATTCAAAAAATTTATCGTTATAATGGTGTGGTTGGTGAAAGAATGCGGAGAGGAAAGAAATCGAGAATACGCGAGACCGTATGGGGATAGAAGAGGTATACGGTCTCGGTGGAGGAGAAGAATGACGGAAGGGAGAAAGAAGTGGAATACGAACTTGAGGGTGGAAATGAATTGAATAAATTAGTACAATCTGTAATGATCGATATGAAAAGATGGATTGTACTAATCTATCAATATGGCGAGAATTTGGGTCAAATCCCTCAAGATTCGTGAGAAAACATGGGTAAGCCGAACTTGGTAACCCAGACAATGGAAATGAAAGTGATACGGTTTCTTGCAAGGTCGAAACGATGAAGGGAAGTGATCGAGGAAGGGTATCGGTTAAAGGCTCAGGAGGGTGTACACAGTCAGTGGAAGGGACATGATGAATTGGAAAATCCGACACATCAAGTAAAACTAGTTCATCCTCAAAACTATCCTCAATATTCTCCTCAAAACACAGCACATCCATGCAATTCTCATCAGAATCAAGACGCATATGAAGTTCGGGAAAAACGTTTAACGACTCGGGATGATGAATTGGAGAGAAAAACTCAGCCAAATCTGCGGGTTCATCATCTAAAATATTCCCAGCGTCAATATCTTCATTCAAGTGAAAATCAATTTTCTTAGACACCTCATCAAAAGCATGGATATTAATCAATTCAGCTTCTAAGATGAAGGTGTAGAAGTCAAAAGGGTTGGGTGCGGTTTCACTCGAAAGGGAACCTTCACAATCGGGTAAATCAAACACTACAAAGTCGCACAACTCATTAAAAATTCTATCTTCAATTGATAGGTCATTTGGGACACAAGATAGACTTTCAAAACCGGAGTTGTGGGATTCAATTGGGGATGGGTAGGTTTGATTTGGAAGGGTGTACAGCCCACTCTCACCACTCAAATTCTCAGCTTGCCCTGCCGCCGCATCATACATCGGAAAATGTGGAGCTAGTTGGAAACTAGCTACCAGGTCAGTAGGTTGTATGAGGGCGGCCATGGACGCATTCAAATCCACCATCTGTTGGTACGACGCTACTCGAAAGTCTTCCAATGACTGTTCCAGACTAGACATGGGTTGTGAAGGGGTTTCGGTATAAGATTCAAACTCGTTTGGATACTGGAAACTCCCAAAAGGCTGTTCAGAAGCAATGTCTAGGGAAGGTGTAAAAGTCGGGTAGGATGGATAGAAAATGAATGGTTGGACAGGAGTAGTATCAATATTTGGATAAGAAGATGAATGGAATTGTTGATCCAAATAATTCGCAGTGGTGAAAGGAGTGAAAGATCGGTTACGAGATTGTTCAATACGTTCAGCAAGAGACATAGGTCTTGGGGTTACAACCGGACTCTCAAAAGGGGTAATCAACGTAAGAAGGTGGGGTAGGTTGAAATGGTTGATACAAAGTGGATTGCGGAGTCCATTTATTCGTCCTAGATGCATCTATCCGATCTTTCAATGAGATTTTTGGCATGGAGGGATCGTTCGACGTTCGACCAAAGCAAGAACCGTAAGAAGTAATGGTTGGCTGTGGGTACCAAAGTTCGGCAAGAGTTTTTCGAGGAGGGGTACCCATGTTAGAAGAGTGAAAAGGTAGGGAGGGAGGGAGGTAGTATATTTTTTTATTTTTATTTTTTATTTATTTATTTTTTTTAAAAAAAAAGATTGTTTTTACAAAAAAAAGATTGTTTTTGGAGTTTTGAAATTGTTTGTTTTGAAAGAATACGGAATTATGGGACTAACTTTTTACAAGCTCAATCACAATCACAATATGCACAAACACACCTAGAGCTAGGGTCTTTAAAGTCCAACTAGACCGCTCCTAGACTTCCAAGCGACAAGTTGTAGGATAACTCTCGAATCGTCTCTTCACTGCCAATTGTGGCCAGGTAAGCACAAGTGAGGGAAGGAGGGTTCTGCTCACGAATTACCATGAGACGGGCCTTTTAAAATTACCTCCTCACTTGTCTAGCCTAGGCATCACAAAGTCAAGTTTAGATAAACGACCGATTCCCCGCAACCTTCACTTGTCCTAAATGAGCGCGACAGGTCCTTAAAGGTTTGGTCTAGATATTTTTTTATTAGCTCAAGGTAATGCGTATGCAATTAGTGATTTGTGGGGTCTTAGGAAGGGTGATGAAATCCTCACCCAATCTGAATTGGTGTTCAAGCCCCTTAAAGTTCGTATTATTATATGCAAAGCGCGTAAACATACAAAAATCTAAAACAACAAAAAATTTATTTGGCTGCAGCGCA
The DNA here is from genome assembly GCA_030015575.1 of Agapanthus africanus. NCBI lineage: Eukaryota > Viridiplantae > Streptophyta > Magnoliopsida > Asparagales > Amaryllidaceae > Agapanthus > Agapanthus africanus. The sequence continues at coordinate 362,631,279 of JASDDO010000012.1, forward strand.
ATCTGTGCAAAGAAACCTGCAGAAAATACAATTCAGTGGAGTTCACAGAGGAGATAAAAGGAAAGAGAAAGGGTGGAAAAAATTGGGGCTCAAAAGCCTCAATACAACCGCGGAACCGTCACGAATTCCCTACTTTGACCGCGGTTCCGCGGTCAAAATATGGAGTTGGGTCTTCGAAATTTGTTCCTGCACTCCCCTTGGTCTCTTATCTAAAATAAAATCCTCTGTTTTTTTTTTATTACTGTACTTGCTCCAGATAGCCTGCACACCTGCACACAAAAAATATCAAAAATAACAAGATGATTTTTTTATATATATTTTTTTGTTTTTGGTTTTTGATCTATTCACAAATTAACCCGAAATTACACAAAGAAATTAACTACCATCTCCCCGGCAACGGCGCCATTTAATTCGTTGGTGTTTTTGCGTGCTTAGTTTTAATTACCGCAATTAAGACGGTTTCGCTTGGTAGCTAGCCGGTTGAGTACGGGTCGATCCACAGGGAAACGAAATCTTTTTCTTTATGTTTTAACGAGTTAAATCCAAATATGTCCAGATTTATTTTAAGATCAACTAATGACATAACGGATGATAAAAGAACTTGCTATGGTTAGGATTAGGTTAGTTTGAATTAGGAATTTCTCACTTCTTTCATTGCCACTCTTAATATCGGTATTAAGGTAATTGGCAACAATGGGGATTAGTACAACTAGGAAGGAACTTGCAAGTATAAGCTAGGCTTTCCATGCTTAGTTTCTTCCTTTTGGTCCTTGTTCGTCCGTTCTTGGCTCTTAGCCCTAACCTCCGGTTAATTCAACCACAACCGGTCTAACTAGGGAATCACCGCTATCGTGTAGGATAGGGTGCCGTAGTGAGCGGATTGTGGTTCAATTAACGGGAGTCCGAATCAAGATGTTGGTTAAAGAAAAAAGTGAGAGAGATTTCCTTCTCTCAAACTTCCCTTATCCTGCCCTAACAAGTGAGAAACTACCCACCCATTAAAAAGATAAAAAAGAAAACAAAATGGAAGATAGAAAGAAACGAGGTTAAGAAAAATTACAACTAGCTATTTGAGACCTCACTTTGGCAAGGATCATACTCAAGCATCATGGTTGTAAAGGATAAAGAAAAATAGAAGAGAGAAAAAGAAAAAGAAAAAGAAAAAGAAAAAGAAAAACAACAATAAAATAATACGACTAGATTAGCAAATGAAAAATTGCAAACAATAATTGAATGACAAGCAAGATAATAAAAAGAACTCTTTTTTTTCATTAATCATCACTCATTAACTCACTACAATTTTTAATGGAGAAAGATAGAAAGGAAGAAGAACTACAAAATTTAATTTAAAATCTAATAAAGAAAAGCACACCCTAGTTTGGCTTTAAACTCTGCTATTTATAGGCAAGAGAGTGAAACCCTAGGTATACAATCTGAGCCAATTACGAGATTACAAAACTACCCCAAAAGAGTGAGTCAACGCTGTTCTGACGCGGCCGCGGATCAGCGGCCTAACTGCCATATTGATCGCGGTTCCGCGACAATTTAGTTGAATTAGGGGACCATCTTCTCAGGCTTCTCCATGTTGCTGTTCTCTTCTGTTTGGTATACTTGGTTTCTCAGAAACTCTTCATTTTTCTTCCAGATTTTCAGCAGATCAAAAAGGTGAATTGATGTGGACTTTTTGCCTTGATTTTCTTGAGCTCCGCGTAGAAGTCTTGGATCTTGTGCTACCCTTGTGCTTTGTGCATGAAAATGACCAATGATTTGCCATTTTGTCCCTTAAACTGGTAGGAGACATTTATACGGATAGTGCGCGGAGACCCGTATATATCCGTGGTTGGCGGAAGTCTTGAATTTGTTGCGCTTTTTCATGAATTTCACTGCTTAGAGCTGAGAACCTGTAACCTGCAATTATTTAGCAAACACGGATCAAGAGTACCTACCTATATGCAATGTGATCAAGAATGGGCGGTATAAAAATGCAAAAATCTGATATGAACAAATACCCCCAAACTTATTTTTTGCTCGTCCCGAGCAAAACCAATTTATTCAAAAAGTCCTAACCTCACTTTCGCATGGAACACGATTGCACTGAGCTCGTGCAACAAGTCATTAAACCTCTAGGTGTCCCTAGTAGGAGGAGTGTTGTCTCCTGAGGGTTTTCAGCGGATACTACCCACAAAATCCCGTCAAGCTAGTGTCATAAGTTAACATCGATTCTACTCCTACAGTTTAGTATCTACGTTAGAAACTCTATTATCCTAAGTTAGAAATATCCAACCCTTATGTTTCACACCTCCTATCTATTTAACCTCAGATCATATACGTTTTTACAGTTTAAAAAGATCTTGGCATCTCCTGAGTTTTCATTCTAAAGTGCGGTCTCCAATCAGGGATTTTTATCAGTTTTACAGAAAACATAAGTCTTATTATTTATTTCTATCTTTTATCCAAACATCAATTGTATACCCCTACGTGTGTGTATTATTTCACCCCTACACTTGAGAACTCAATTCAAGCTATAGTACCCTTGCCTTAATACCTAATACTATTTCTTTTCATTTATGAAGAACGGTGTTGCTCACACACCTTTCATGCGACTATTAATGCTTCTTGAGGCACTAACGGCTGACTTTATTTATTTATTTTTCTTTTCTTTATTTTTCTTTTTCAAGAACGGATATATTTTTCAATGATGCTCTTTTGGTGTTTAGCTTTAATTACCGTTTTTTCTTTCATACTGGGTTTTCAGGCAAGAGTATTTCTTGGTATCCTCTACTATCCCAAGTTTCAAGGTGCATGTAAATGCAGTTTGTAGGGTATATACTTTCTAAATTTGGACTCAAGAATAGAAACTATTTTTAAGACTTACCCTACAGTAAAGCTTCAATACTTTCCCTTCATTTCGACTTAACTCAAGAACTGAACTTAAGATTACTTATTTCTCAAAATAAACTGTAAGGACGTATAATCACTAAGATTAAACAGAATGAGGGTTATTTTTAGGGTTTTCAATTTCTAAGCCTACGATTTAGTTATTTCTAACGTATCAACTAAGCTTTCGGAATAAAAATCTAAGTTACCCTATTAGCTAACTGGACGACAAAGTTTTATATTTTGGAATTTTTTTTCGATTTTTGTGGGTTTTTAAATAAGTATGCAAATGCAAAATATACAAATGAATGCGAAGGAAGAAAGCTTACCGAGTACACCCCCAAACTTAAACTTGACAGTGCCCTGACTGTCAGGCTACACCAAGAGGGTCAAAATTATCGGCGCTCCCTAAAAGAAAATTTTACACAAAACAAAAAGCAAACCAAAAAAAAATATATACACAAAAAAAAACCCCAAACTTAAGTGAAACAGTGTTTCCACTGTTTAAGCGTTAATGTTCAGAGTTAGGGGGGAGAGAACAGTATCAAGCTATACAAGGTCTTACACAGGCCAAAAGTTAGCACCAACCATTCAAAATTTTTATCGTTATAATGGTGTGGTTGGTGAAAGAATACGGAGAGGAAAGAAATGGAGAATACGCGAGACCGTATGGGGATAGAAGAGGTATACGGTCTCGGTGGAGGAGAAGAATGGCGGAAGGGAGAAAGAAGTGGAATACGAACTTGAGGGTGGAAATGAATTGAATAAATTAGTACAATCTGTAATGATCGATGTGAAAAGATGGATTGTACTAATCTATCAATATGGCGAGAATTTGGGTCAAATCCCTCAAGATTCGTGAGAAAACATGGGTAAGCTGAACTTGGTAACCCAGACACTGGAAATGAAAGTGATACGGTTTCTTGCAAGGTCGAAACGATGAAGGGAAGTGATCGAGGAAGGGTATCGGTTAAAGGCTCAGGAGGGTGTACACAGTCAGTGGAAGGGATTGTATGAATTGGAAAATCCGACTCATCAAGTAAAACTGGTTCATCCTCAAAGTCCAAGACCGACTTACTGTCGTCCTTATCACTCTGGAAGCTCGAATCGGTAAAGGACTCCACCTGGAGTTCACCGTTACCATACACCAAGAACATTTCTTTAGTCCTTCTCAAGTACTTAAGAATGTTCATCACAGCCGTCCTGTGATTCTCCCCAGGATCCGATTGATAGCTGTTCACTACACCTAGTGAATAAGCTACATCTGGTCTGGTACATAGCATCACATACATGATAGATCTTACTGCCGAAGCATAGGGTATCCCTTGCATGCGAGCCCTCTCCAAATTAGTCTTGGGAGACATCTCTTTGGAGAGAGTGATTTCAGAGATTGTGGGTAAACCACCACGCTTGGAATCTTCCATACTAAACCTCTTTAGTATGGTGTCGATGTACCTGGATTGGGACAATCCCAATATCTGTTTAGATCTATCTCTATAGATCTTAATCCCCAGAATGCAGGAGGCATCACCCAGATCTTTCATGGAGAATCTGTGTGATAAGAAGAGCTTGACCGAGTGCAGCATAGGAACCTCATTTCCTATCAAGAGTATATCATCCACGTACAATATGAGGAAGACAATCTTACTCTCTGCAACCTTCTTGTATATACAAGGTTTATCTACGTTTTTGATGAAGTAAAACTCTTTTACTGCAACATCAAAACAGATGTTCCAACTCCGCGATGCCTGATTTAACCCGTTGATTGATTTAAGCAGCTTGCACACCTTTCCACTGCTCCCACTGTCCACGAAGCCCTCTGGCTGAGTCATGTACACCCTCTCTTCTAAATCACCATTTAGAAAAGCGGTCTTGACGTCCATCTGCCAGATTTCGTAGTCATGGTATGCAGCGATGGCAAGTAGGATCCGGATGGACTTAAGCATAGCCACTGAAGAAAAGGTTTTGTCATAATCCACACCTGATCATTGACGGAAACCTTTTGCTACAAGTCTAGCTTTGAAAGTCTCAACTTTTCCATCTACACCAATTTTCTTTTTGAAGATCCACTTGCCCCCAATGGGTTTTACCCCTTCAGGAGCATCTTCCAAAGTCCATACTTTGTTGGTGTACATGGATTCCATCTCAGATCGCATTGCATCCAGCCATTTCACAGAGTCTCCACTCGTGATGGCCTGCTCGAAGCTAGTAGGGTCATCATCTTCCATGATGCAATCCTCGCTCCCACCGTCTATAAGAAAACCGTAGTATCTCTCAGGTGGATGAGGAACCCTACTAGATCGGCAGAGAGGCTGAGGTTCATTGGGAACTATTGAGTCCTCTGGTCTACTAAATCATCAGTCGCAGTTTGTGTAGCTGGAACTTCTTCTTGTTCTACCTCATCTCCACTAATTTCTTTTGCAAGAAATTCCTTTTCTAAAATGGTGGCATTCTGATAAACAAACACCTTTTGCTCCTCGGTGTGGTAGAAGATATACCCTCGCGAATGTTTGGGATATCTAACAAACTTGCACAGAACAGACTTTGCCTCGTGTTTATCCGGATTTTTCTTTTTAACATAGGTCGGACAACCCCACATCTTAATAAAATTAAGATATGGTCTCTTTCCCTCCCATATCTCATATGGAGTGGTAGGCACTGATTTAGTCGGAACCCTATTCAATAGGTATGCAGCTGTCTCATGTGCATAACCCCAAAAGGAGATAGGTAACTCAGCAGTACTCATCATAGAGTGCACCATATCTAACAGGGTGCGATTCCTCCGCTCCGATACACCATTGTGCTGTGGTGTATACGGAGGAGTAAGCTGAGAGAGAATCCCATTTTCTTTTAAATAGTCCAGGAACTCCGTGCTCAAGTATTCTCCTCCCCGATCAGATCGAAGGATTTTAATACTTTTTCCCGTTTGGTTCTCTACTTCGTATTTATATTCCTTGAATTTCTCAAAAGCTTCAGACTTGTGTTTCAACAGGAACACATGTCCGAATCTTGAGAGATCGTCAGTGAATGTAATGAAGTACGATAAACCATTCCTGGCATGTGTAGACATAGGACCGCATACATCACTATGTATCAGTCCCAAGAGTTCAGTAGCTCTATCTCCGTGTCCAGTAAACGGAGTTTTGGTCATTTTTTCTTTGAGACATGACTGGAAAGTTTCATAAGATGAAAGTTTAAACAGATTTAAATATCCATCCTTATGTAACTTAGCTAGTCGTGTCGCATTGATATGACCTAGTCAACAATGCAATAAGAAGGATTCGTTCATTTATGAACTTTTCCTCTTTTGTGTGTTCTGTATATTAAGAACTGTATTCTGATTCAGAACGTACAAACCGTTACATAACGCACCAAACCCAATCAACACTTGATTTAGGAAAATGTTCATAACATTTTTCTCTATTACAAAGTTATATCCTTTTTTATCCAATAAAGAAATTGATATTAAATTGCACATCATAGATGGTACATAGTAACAGTCATTCAAGATCAGTGTATTACCGTTTGGTAACACAAGGTGATATTCGCCAACTGCTTTGGCTGCAACAGTTGCACCATTCCCAACTTTTAGAGAATGTTGACCTTTTCCCTGTTCTCTACCTCTTCTAAGCCCTTGTAATATATTACATATATGGGATCCTGATCCGGTATCTAATACCCAGGACGTAGAGTGAACTGAGAAATAGTTCTCGGTAACGAACACACACGAATAAGACGCATCTATATGCTCATTCCTCATTTAGGTGGCATGGGAATCCTGGTATTCCCCTATTTCCTGCTTAGTCTTATAACCGTTATATGAAAGAGCGGAACCAACATCCCCCAGCTCAGTATAATAAGCAGGTTCAGTCAATACATCCATATTATTATCTTGATTAAGGCATGTCATGGTCGCTACCTGGAGAGAGAGAGAGAGAGAGAAGAAATATACTTTAGCGTATCCTCTTGCAAGATTAGATTGGTGATTATCTTATCTAATCAGGATGGCTCCCGCTGCTTTTTATCAAATCTTCCTTCAAACCCTAAAAGGTAAGATTAGCCGGGATTAATTACACGCTACAAGTTCGTTAACCGGTCAGCCAGGCCAGTGTCGGTACTTTGAGGGAGGTTCCCCGTGCTTTCGCACGGACCTAATTAAAATAAACCTTGTTTTCCCAGAGGCATAACCCCATTGACACTTTTCTAGACACCTAATGGGTTAGCTAATTGTATAGTGTAAAACTCTCCTAGGAGTAACTCTTACTCGCAGCGGGTATCGGGATCCAACTATCTCATAGAAGGTATGCAATCTCATTGCAAATTTCAACACTTGAAATTCCCGATAATATTTTTCCCCTAACGTCCTATGACCTTGACGGAGGCCAACAAACCATAGGACACTAGTCAAGTTTAACCCGAACATTTCTTGATTGAATTAAACCGACCCGTACGACCCTTGACGGAGGCCAACAAAGTCGCACGGCTACCCTAATCCAATCGCATCACATGCTTGCAAATAAGTACTAATCATCTACCGCACACTACGCCTTGTCGGAGGACAACAAATGCAGCACGAATACTAAATAGCACCTAAATGAAATGACGGAGGGCTACGACAGGTTTTTAAGAAAACCTTTTGCGTAATGAACTTGATATCGTTGCAGAATCTAGTGATTTTGAAAAGGAGTGTTTTTGAGGCTTTTACTAGTTTCGCTAAAGAGGTCACTCCCGGTAAAGAGATCTCGGCTCTTTCCTTATCGAATAAGGTGCTGGATATTTTACATGGAATACCACTATGCAAAGCAAGAACTAGAGCTACCCTTTTTTTAAAAGATTTGATTCTACAACATCTTTAGGTCTCCTTGCTTTTCATTAATATCATTAATGAAGTCCCATCATTCATGATTCCTAAGCATCACAGATAAAGAAACGAAAATACAACGTACACTTATGCCATCCGCATTCGCCACTTTGTCCCGTTATGCATCGTTAGGTTACTTAACTAACGGCATAGCAGGGCGGGACTAGCGCGGATGCAAAACATAAGCAACATTTATTATATATCATAGATATATAATAATAAAACATTCGTCTCATGCAGTAATATGATCTCATCACAGAACATTGCAGCATAAGTCAACATATGAAATATTAGATATACTAGGATTTCCGCGTTTTAAATTAAGCCAGTAAAAAACACGGATTCCACGTTCGTTATGAATAGCCAAACCCACATCCCTAGACCCCTACGAGAGCGGCAAGTAACCCTGCCAATTCTAGGGTTAGGACACCCGGTCTCGACTCTTCGAGATGGTCTCCCACTGGACCCTAGTACCCGGTTACTTGTGCTCCCCACCTTGGGTCTATCCTAATGCGGAAAAGTAAATAATATACATCAATGGTGACATCATCATCAACCCGGAAGTGCCCCAATAAAAGAATATTACATACAATGAATTTTACATGAATGAAAAGAAAAACTCTCATCTCACATAACCCCTCCGGCCATTCAATCACGACGATCCAATATATCATATCACAGTAACACATAACAACATATGTCATCAACGTAAGTAAATATGCGTATCCCAATTGTCGTTGTCGTATAGCAACGAAACCGGTGATACACCACATATTACACTTACGGTCGCAGAATAGAAATGTGAACTACAATAATTAGAATCCGTAATCATCCTTAGACATCATAAACCCGAAATATCACATACTTCAGATTTCATGCCTAACAGTAAATTCCTTAGACATCATAAACCCGGAATATCACATATTCCGAATTTCATGCCTAACATTATAAACCCCGCATTTTAGTCTCGATTTGAAAACACTTTTCAATAATTAGTCGGGTAATTCATTAGGATTCCTGACAACGAGATCGAATGCGCGTCGGAAACATTAGTAGACGGCCGTCGACGAAGTGCACATAGGCGGAACACCGTGGCCGCGAGCACCCGAGCGGATTCTTTTAGCAACGGGGTTCTCCTACAGTCACTTGGTCGGGGCTATGGGGCGTGGTTATCTAGTAATGTTACCCAGCGAGTATTCGCGTACATTACGCGATTGCGACGAAGTTTTGATCCAAAACGAAACTTCGTGGCAACCGATGATTCGAGACTAAATTGCAAGATTTATAAGATTTAAACCAGTTTTCACAAAACTTATAATTGTGGATTCCAAATATTGTATCACAAATCACATATAGCTAGGCGACGTTAAATATTTCGATCGAATCAACGAATTCCCAAAATTCAACACTTGAGCACGGTTAAAAAATACCCAAAACATGCCACAGTACCTATGGACTAACCGTTGAAGTGCCAACCCAAGCCTCACACTTGGCGCCGCGGAACTGCCGCAAATACCACTATTTGGCCGCGGTTCCAAGGTCAAGTAATCGAGTTAGGGTTTCGTTCTTCAAGAGGGTCCATAGAATTACCTGCACGATTTTTTGAATATTTTTAATCTCAAAATTTCCAACGTTTGGAAAAATTTCCAGAGAGCAAGGGAAAATGGGGTTTTCGGTGTTCGTTCGGACTTCTAACTTTTCCTAGACGACGCCTAATGCTCTAGCTTGGCTCTGATACCATGTTAGAGTTTCTTAGCACATCTACTAGGGTTTCAAGGTGTATCAAGTATACAATTTTATAAATATAGTATGCTAATGAACTCAAATTTAGAATCGAACTAGAGAATTAGGGTGATACAACAAGTAAGCAAGCATAAAGATAAGTGAATATGGAATACAACCTTTGTAAACCGGTCCATCACTTCAAATGCTCCGTATAGAAGTCTCTTCGCTCCAAGTAGTGGTGTTCCGGACTCTCCATAGGCTCCACTAGTCGAAATGAACAAGATTGCTTAATGATCTTCGAAGCCAAAGATGGTCTACTTTGAGGAGACTCAACTCAAGCTACCTCTTCATTAATGTATGAATAAGTGAAGCAAACAACCTACACTATATTGCTAATATGGTATAGATTGATGAAGTAGGAATTTAGCTCACTTTAGAATATTTTTCCTCTCATACTTTTTCACCTCAAGAAAATCAAGTCAAGTATAGATTGAGATGAAGAAGATGAAGCTCATATGAACCATGGGTAAGAAAATATCTAATATGAACTCTTGTAGAGACTTAACTCAAGCTAAGATAATGGTTATGTTAAATAATATCTAGAGTAAAACAAAAGTCAATGGAGTTTAGTCAGGCTTTCTACAAGCTTCATAACCATGCTAATTTCCACCTCATTTTTGGTTTTCTCTTAATAATAAAAACCATACATTATCTTAACTAAGGTGTGAGTCTCATACACCCAAGTTCCATGTATCATCAAGCATGATACATAAATCAAAATACATTTATATATATATATATATATCATATATATACATATGTGTTAAATGTAAATGTAGAAAAAGAAATATTTAAGTGAGCATTTATATTAGTTAATATATATTAATATATCAAATATATATATACATATTAAATTATTAAATCAACATTTGATTTAACAATCCGGCTATATCACATATACCCGACTAATATCAAATCATCGAATCAACACTTGATCCAATAATCCGGTTATATCATATATATATATCTATATCTCGAGATTAGAATACGGTATCATATACACGCATTTATCTCGGTCCCGCACATATCACATATGTGCTCCTACTTCGTTTCGCTTGAGCCAGGAAACCTCTGTGTAGGACTTTAAAGACTCGTCAATACGCCAGCAGTAGGTGGTGATCATATCAGTCACCCACAAGCCGCAAGCGGTTTGCTAAACGTAACGGCCACTCGGGTATTGAACGATTAGAAGATCAACAAGCAAGCCCGCTCATACTCCTGCGAATCCAATCAGTAACACTACCGTACAGTCCGGTCTCTTCATCCGATATGTCGCATATCGAGTCTAGGGGTGGTGAACGTCAGACCCCAGTAACTTGATAAGTCATGCCGATTTGAGGTCCATAACGGTTCGAGAAACTACTGATAACACTTACCAGTAAATCTCAGCAACCGTGGCCAGGGATTTCCTTTTATGGCCAATCGAGCACAGCGCAACATCAAACCCCAATACCGGGAGAGATTGTCACGACCCGAAAAGTACGGAGCGTGACTGGCACTTAAATTACGAAACGTCTCGAGGCGTACGTAATCTAATTAATCCAAACCCCAGAAATCAAAACCAATAAGAGCAGTAGAGTGAAGGAATACCAAAAATATAGAAAGCGATTTTCAAATAAATAAGTCACATCAAGCTTTTAAAAGCAACATCCATTTTTCCGAAAAATTCGGCAGAGTCTCCTTTGTAAATACTGGCCCCCAAACGGGTACAAAACAGGAATATATATACAACATGAAATAAGGCACCCCCAAGCGGGAGATAGCTCTTCGCCAAAAGCGGATTCACAATCCCACGCAATATATATCATGACTGTGCAAAATAAGCAAATGAAGCACAAGTAAATAAAGTAACATGTCGGCTCAAGTGAGCTCGACCCAGAGAAATAACATATAAATACACAAATCTCACTGTCTCGTCTCTAGGTCACAAAATACAACAGTAAAAGTGGTAGGTAAGGTAGCTATAGTAGATAGAGTACACTAGATACAATAATGATACAAGTGGCAACAAAATAACCCCGCAACCCACCTACGACCAAGCTGCGAGTCCAAGCAAAAGGATGCAATAGAGGATGTACGCCCGCCGCTACTGTGCTGACGGGTCAGACTTGCAAAACACTGTGGCACAACGGGGGTGAGTTGCCAACTCATGAGTAAAAGTAACATCCAATAAGGCTATCGTAAGCATGTACACAATGATGTCACAAGCTACATATACTAATATGATGCGATGTAATAATATGCATGCAGCATGAATGCAATAAATAACGCGAGATCAAAATATAATTGACATGGGAAATCTGTATTTTTATCTTAATAAAACTGTTGGGCTTCCTTTGCACCCAGTCTAGGTTTGGTAGTATCACTCATGCCATTTTAAAATTTAGAGAGGTGCAAAGCAAACAAACCATGAATCTTTGCTAGAAATATTATGGTAACAAACTTTTGTATCACATACAAAGAAGTTCTACTTCTAAGAGTTTGGGATTACAACCTTTGTAGTCCGTTCTTTCGCTTCATAAGCTCCGTGTTGAGGTCCCTTCGCCGCGATCATCAAGAACTCCGACTCTAGAGAGGCTCCATGAGGTAAATGAGGCATCTTTCTTATAGTCTTCATGATATAAGATGATCTACCTTGAAGAATCTCAAACCCAAGCTTGCACTTTTCTAATCAAGTATTAGTGAAGTGAACACCCTAATCTAAGTGGCTAGAATAGATGAGCATGATGAAGTAGGAATTATTCTCTCTTTTGTTTTCAATTTCTCACACTTAATCATCACAACACAAAAAGCTAGCAAGCTTTTTTCAAGGAGGAGGAAGAAGAAGAAAGCTTTTGTGATGAATAATGAAAAATTGTTTTTTGGTTACAATTGCAACCATAGTTAGATATCTATCATGTCTAACTCATGTAGAGAATAAACCATAGGCTAGGGTTAAAGTATGGTTAACAAAATATCAAGGACAAAACAAAGAGGGTGGACTTTGTCAAAAGGTTCATGAAGCATCTTCAAAGCTCATCCAAAAGATAATCCATCCAAATAGAATTAATCCAAAAGATAATGTTAACCCAAGTTTAAACCCTAGCATGGTTTTAACCCTAGTTGCATTTATAACCCTAACATATTACAATATTATATATCACATATATAATATATAATGTAACAAAAGAAAATAATACAATTAACATATATCGCATATACATCAATGTATTACCCGGTGAGAAAAAGAATCAATAAAGTGAGCTTATATTAGTTAATGTAACGTAATATATCACATATATAATTATACATTAAATTATCGAATCAACACTTGATCCGAAAAACCGGCTATAGTACATATGACCGACTAACATAACATGTACCGATTCATCGAATCAACACTTGATCCAATGACCCAGCTATATCACATATACCCGGCCGATGTCACATATCGCGAGAATAGAATACGGTATCTCATATCGTATTATTCTCGGTCCCGCACATATCACATATGTGCTCCTACTCCGTTTTGCCTGAGCCAGGAAACCTCTGTGTAGGACTCTAAAGAATCGTCAATACGCCGGCAGTAGGTGATGATCATATCAAACACCCACAAGCTGCAAGCGGTCAGCTAAACGTAACAGCCACCCAGGTATTGAGCGATCAGAAGATCAACAAGCAAGCCTGTACATTCTCCTGTGAATCCAATCAGTAACACTACCGTACAGTCCGGTCTCTTCGTCTGATATGTCGCATATCCAGTCTAGGGGTGGTAAACGTCAGACCCCAGTAACTGATAAGTCGTGTCGATGTGAGGATCACAACGGGTCGAGAAACTACTGATAACACTTACCAGTAAATCTCCATAACAGCCCTGGCCAGGGACTTCCAGTTATAGCCAATCGAACACAGCGCAACATCAACTCCCAATACCGAGAGAGACGAAATCCCTCCTATCGCTCATTGCCTCCATGTGATTCGGGACTGTACCCAAAAGCCACCGCTTTGCACGCCCTCTTGGACGTGGTAAGGTGGAAATCAAAGCACAATGGGAATCACACAAGTCTCTATGACGATTTCGGGTCTACAGACTAACCTGTACCTGTGTCACTGGAGAACTGCTATCTGACGATAGGTATAATACCATTTAGGAGTTCTCGGCGAGTCCGTTCAGTGTACCCAGTCTCCACTGAGCACCCGTACACCATCTTTGATGTCAAACACCGATGGATATGGGATCATCCATCGCCCATCATATGGGTCAAGATGCGTACACGCTAGTTTACTCTGGTGTATCGATGCCTTGTCTCGATACACCCTCGACTAGGAACAGTTATAGGATGTACTCGTTGAGTACCATGGCCCCACTAGTATGATCTCATCATAGTCTTCGTAGTCAAGTACATATTCTAAGGGCTTTATCAACATGTGAGAGCAAGACAGTAAACCAATACAAGTCAACATGTTAAGACAAAGTGAAACCAAATAGCATACTATCATGTCGAGCAAGAAAGTCCTCTCTATATATATCCAAGCATCCACTATAATATACATCATATGTACAACAATGGCCTCTAGGGCATATATATAACTAACAATCTCCCACTTGCACTAAAGCCAGCTGCTGTAGTATCTCATACCCAACATCCCGAAGAGTCTCTCAAATTGTATCTGGGGAATAACCTTCGTGATTGGATCCGCAGTATTGTCCTTTGTGTCAACTCTCCTGACCTCGATCTCGCGGCGATCAACTATCTTCCGGATCTGGTGATACCGCCTCAGAATATGTCTGGACTTCTGATGGGACCTAGGTTTCTTGGCCAAAGCCACAGCTCCATTGTTATCACAATACAAAGGTATTGGATGCTCAATGGACGGAACCACACCAAGTTCAGTGATGAACTTCTTTATCCAGACAGCCTCTTTGGCAGCATTGTTGGCAGCGATGTATTCAGCTTCCATCGTCGAGTCTGCCACGGTTTCTTGCTTGGAACTCTTCCAACAAACTGCCCTTCCATTTAGGGTAAAGACAAATCCCGAGTGCGACTTAGAGTCATCCTTATCACTTTGGAAGCTCGAATCGGTAAAGGACTCCACCTGGAGTTCTCCGTTACCATACACCAAGAACATCTCTTTAGTCCTTCTCAAATACTTGAGAATGTTCTTCACAGATGTCCAGTGATTCTCTCCTGGATCTACTTGATACCTACTCACTACACTTAGTGAGTATGCCACATCGGGTCTGGTACATAGCATCGCGTACATGATAGAGCCTACTGCCGAAGCATAGGGTATCCCTTGCATGCGAGCTCTTTCCAAATCAGTCTTGGGAGACATCTCTTTGGAGAGAGTGAGTCCAGAGATCGTGGGTTGGTTACCATGCTTGGATTCTTCCATACTAAACCTCTTTAGTATGGTGTCAATGTACCTGGATTGGGACAATCCCAGTATCCGTTTAGATCTATCTCTATAGATCTTAATCACCAAAATGCAGGAGGCATCACCTAGATCTTTCATTGAGAATCTATGTGATAAGAAGAGCTTGATCGAGTGCAGCATAGGAACATCATTTCCTATCAAGAGTATGTCATCCACGTACAATACGAGGAAGACAACCTTACTCTCTGCAACCTTCTTGTATATACATGGTTCATCTACGTTCTTGATGAAGTCAAACTCTTTGACTACTACATCAAAGCAGATGTTCCAACTTCGCGATGCTTGCTTTAACCCGTAGATGGATTTAAGTAGCTTGCATACCTTTCCGCTGCTCCCACTATCTACGAAGCCCTCTGGCAGAGTCATGTACACGCACTCCTCTAAATCACCATTTAGAAAGGCGGTCTTAACATCTATCTGCCAGATTTCGTAGTCATGGTATGCAACAATGGCAAGCAGGATCCGGATGGACTTAAGCATAACCACTGGAGAAAAGGTTTCGTCATAATCCACACCTGGTCGTTGACGAAAACCCTTTGCAACAAGTCTAGCTTTGAAAGTCTCAACTTTTCCATCTACACCAAGTTTCTTCTTAAAAATCCATTTGCTCCCAATGGGTTTTACCCCTTCAGGAGCAACTTCCAAAGTCCATACTTTGTTGGTGTACATGGATTCCATCTCAGATCACATTGCATCCAGCCATTTCACAGAGTCTCCACTCATGATGGCCTACTCGAATCTAGTCGGGTCATCATCTTCCATGATGCAATCCTCGCTCCCACCATCAATGAGAAAACCGTAGTATTTCTCAGGTGGATGAGGAACCCTACTAGATCGGCGGAGAGGCTGGGGTTCGTCGAGAACTATCGAATCCTCTGGTTCCACTAAATCTTCAGTTGTAGTTTGTGGTGCCGGAACTTCTTCCAGGTCTACCTCTTTGCCTCTAATTTCCTTTGCAAGAAATTCCTTTTCTAAAAGGGTGGCATATTGAGAAACAAACACTTTTTGCTCCTCAGCGTGGTAGAAAATATATCCTTGGGAATTCTTAGGATATCCCACAAACTTGCAAAGAACTGATCATGCCTCGAGTTTGTTCGGATTTTGCCTTTTGAAATAGACCGGACAACCCCATATCTTAACTCGTTTAAAATATGGTCTCTTCCCACTCCATATCTCATATGGTGTGGTAGGTACAGATTTAGACGGAACTTGATTCAATAGGTATGCTGTTGTCTCAAGCGCATAATCCCAAAAGGAAATAGGTAACTCAACGGTGCTTATCATAGAGCGTACCATATCTAATAAGGTGCGATTCCTCCGCTCCGATACACCATTGTGCTGTGGTGTATAGGGAGGAGTAAGCTGAGAGAGAATTCCATTCTCTTTTAGATAGTTCAGGAACTCATTGCTTAAGTATTCTCCTCCTCGATCTGATCGAAGGATCTTAATACTTTTGCCCGTTTGGTTCTCTACTTCGTTCTTATATTCTCTGAATTTCTCAAAAGCTTCAGACTTGTGTTTCAACAGGAACACATGTCCGTATCTTGAGAGATCGTCAGTGAATGTAATGAAGTATGAGGAACCATTCCTAGCATGTGTAGACATGGGACCACATATATCACTATGTATCAGTCCCAAGAGTTCCGTAACTCTTTCTCCGTGTCCACTAAACGGAGTTTTGGTCATCTTGCCTTTGAGACATGACTGACAAGTGTCATAAGATGAAAATTCAAACGGATTCAAATATCCATCCTTATGTAACTTAGCTAGTCGTGTCGCATTGATATGACCTAGTCTACAATGCCACAAGAAGGATTTGTTCATTTCTGAACTCTTCCTTTTGTGTGTGTTTTGCACATTAAGTACTGTAGTTTGATTGAGAACGTATATGCCATTATTTAACGAGCCTGACCCAATCAACTTTTGATTCAGGAAGATGTTCATAACATTATCCTGTACTAAAAAATTATATCCCTCTTTACTCAATAAAGAAACTGATATAAGATTGCATATCAGGGTTGGAATGTAATAGCATTCGTTCAGAATCAATGTATTACCATTTGGTAATACAAGGTGATATTCACCAACTGCTTTGGCCGCAACATTTGCACCATTCTCTACTCTTACAGAATGATCACCCTCTCCCAGTTCACTACCTTTACGTAGCCCATGTAACATATTACATATGTGGGATCCTGATCTGGTATCTAATACCCAGGACGTAGAGTGAACTGAAAAACAGTTCTCGATAACAAACACACCCGAAGAAGATGCATCAGCATGCTTAATCTTCGTTTGGGCGGCGTGAGAATCCGGATATTCTCCTGTTCCCTGCTCGGACTTATAACAATTATAAGTGGGAGCGGGACCAACGCTCCCCTGCTCAGTATAATAAGCGGGTTCAGTCAATACATCCATATTATTATCTTGATTAAGGCCTGAAAAGGTCGCTACCTGGAGAAAGAGAGAAGAAAACACTTTAGCTTACGCTCTTACAAGATTAGATTGGTTATTATCTTATTTAATCAGGATGGCTCCCACTGCTTTTTATCAAATCTTCTTTAAAACCCTAAAAGGTAAGACTAGCCGGGATTAATTACACCTTACAAGTTCGCAATTCGTTCGGCCAGGCTAGTTGATTGTTAGAGATTTTCTGTGTTTAAATTTACCGCAATCAAGACGGGGTCGCTTGGTAGCTAGCCGGTTGAGTACGGGTCGACCCACAGGGAGATGAAATCCTTTTCTTTATGTTTTAACGAGTTAAATCCGATTAAGTCGGGTTTTGTTTTAAGATCTAAGAATGAGAATAAATTGATATAAAGGCTTGCTAGGATTAGGTTAGTTCAAAATAGGGATTCTTCTCACTTCTTTCAATGCCCTAGTTAAGAATATAGGTGTTAGGGTAATAGTCAACAACGGGGATTAGCATGACTAGGAAGAAACATAGTTTCTTCCTTTTGGTTCTTGTCCGTCCGTTCTTGGCTCTTAGCGCTAACCTCCGGTTAATTCAACCACAACCGGTCTAACTAGGGAATCACCGCTATCATGTAGGATAGGGTGCCGTAGTGAGCGGATTATGGTTCATTTAAAGGGACTTCGTGTTTTAAAATTATTTAGGCAAAGAAAGGAGTGAGAGAGATTTCCTTTTCTCAAACCTTCCCTCTCCTATCCCTAACAAGTGAGGAATTACTCACTCATTAGGAAGATAACAATAAAATTCATTTTTTTAAATTTTAATTGATGAACTAATTTGCAAATAATAAAAGAACAGATAAGAAATTGCTGGAATTACAATTTTGATAAAAAGAATGCGAGATAAAAAAATAAAACTTACTTTATTGATGACCTTTCAACAATGCATTACAATTGAATTTAAATTTAAATCTAAGAATTAAAAAGATGCATCCTCCAAAAGAGGCACACTTAATTTGGCTTTGAGCCCTCCTATTTATAGATAGGAAAACCCTAGGTTTACATTCTGATCCACACATGAATTTACAAAACAACCCTAAGAAAGCCGGGTCAAAGCACCGACACCCACCGACACGTGCATAACACGGCCGCGGAACCGCGGCAGAAAGGCCTGTTTGGCTGCGGTTCCGCGTCCATTTTGTGGGATCTTGGGCCCATCTCTTCAGGGTTTCTCTTTGTTGCTTTTATCTTCTGTTTTCTTTACTTGGTTTCTCAGAATCTCTTCTATTTCCTTCCAGATTTCCAACAGTGCAGAATGATGTGGACTTTTGCCTTGAGCTTCGCGTTGAAATCTTGGATCTTGTACTTCACCTGTGCTTTATGCATTGAACCGTCTAATGATTTTCCATTTGTTCCTTAAACTGGTAGGCGGCATCATACGGATTCATCTATTGTTGGTCGTAGTCTCACATTTGTAGCGACTTTTCATGAATTTCATTGTAACGAGCTGAGAACCTGTAACCTGCAACTATTTAGCAGACATGGATCAAAAGTACCTATTTATATGCAATGTGATTAAGAATGGGCGATATAAAATTGCAAAAATCTGATATGAACAAATACCCCCAAACTTATCTTTTGCTCGTCCCGAGCAAAGCCAATTTTATTCTCGAAAAATCCTAACATCACTTTTGCAGGGAACGCGATTACACTAAGCTCGTGCAACAAGCCGTTAAACCTCTAGGTGTCCTTAGTAGGATGAGTGTTGTCTCCTGAGGGTTTTCAACGGATACTACCCACAAAATCCGATCAATTTGGCCTGTTGACTCTAATTCTTCATTTCAGTATTCTAGCAAGAAATTCTATTATCTTCAACTTAGAAATCATCAACCCGTATTTTTCACACTCACTTTTCATTTAACTTAAGATCGTATATTTTCTGCAAATTTATTAAGTTTTCAGTATCTTTTGAATTTTCCTTCTAAGGTGCAATCTCAACTCAAGAATTTTTATCATTTTTATTGAAGATATAAGGCCTATCTTTCCTTCCTATCTCTCATCCAAACCCCAATCATATACCCCTACGTGTGTGTAATTATCACCCCTACACTTGGAAATTTAATTCAAGCTATCATACTCTTGTCCATCTTCCAAAATACTTTTAGTTGGTGAATTTTAGATGAAATTGCTCATACATCCTTCATGCGACCGTTAATATTTCTTGAGGTACTAAACGACCGATTAAAAAATGTGCTCGCGTATTTAAGCGTAATTCCTCGTCTTGCAATATCTAAGGCTTAGCAGTGACTCCCAAACCAGTTGGTCTAAGGCACTAGGTGATAAAGCACCCTCGCTATAGTTTTTATTTATGCTGCCTTAAGTAATTACAAAACCAGTGTTCATTTTTTTATCTCTTTATTCACCACTTATACTTTTATTTTATTTTCCTTCATACTAAGGATTTTAGACAAGAGCATTTCAAGGTATCCTCTACTATCCCAAGTTTCAAGGTGGGTGTATGTGCAAGTTGTAGGGTATATATTTTCAGAATTTAGACTTAAGCTTCAGAATTATTTTTCAGACTTACACTTCAAATAAAAATTTCAATACTCTTCCCTTATTTTGACTTAGCCCAAGAACTGAACTCAAAATTTGCCTATTTCTAAATAAACTGCAAGGACATATATTTTCTATAATTAAACTTTAAGAGAGGTTATTTTTAGGGTTTTTAATTTACTAAGTTTAGGATCTAGTTTTTCCTAACTAGTCAACCATCATGTTGAACTTGAGTCAAATATGGCCAAAATTGAACTTTTCAATTTTTATAATTTTTTAAATTTTTTGATTTTTATGGGTTTTAAAATAAGTATGCAAATGCAAAAATATACATATGAATGCGAAGGAAGAAAGCTTACCGAGCACACCCCCAAACTTAAACTTGACAGTGCCCTCACTGTCAGGCTACACCAAGAGGGTCAAAATTGTCGGCACTCCCCTGTTTGTTTATTTATTAATTTTTTTATTTATTAACAGAAAAAGAAAACAAAATATATATACACAAAAAGGTCCCCCCCAAAACTTAAG
Source organism: Agapanthus africanus (assembly GCA_030015575.1). Lineage (NCBI taxonomy): Eukaryota > Viridiplantae > Streptophyta > Magnoliopsida > Asparagales > Amaryllidaceae > Agapanthus > Agapanthus africanus. The sequence goes on from JASDDO010000012.1 coordinate 362,651,716, forward strand.
TGAAACAGTGTTTCCACTGTTGCCAATTTTTTTTTTAAATCTCATAAACCTGTAAAATTGGGAGGAAAAATTTATTAACAGGGACATGAAATATAATTGTGAAAATCTCCCCAAAACTTATTTTTGGATCACCATTTTGAGTTAAAAAAAATATTTTCAAGAGCCAAATTATACCCCCAAACTTAAGTTAAACAATGTTAAGCCTTTAAAGAGGGGGGTCAAAGTTACCGGTCAATGCCAAGCTTTGCAAAGACCAAAAGTCAACACCAACCATTCGAAGAATTTATCAGTGAAACACACCGGTTGGTGGAAGAACATGTTGTATGGAGCCAGGAAGAAGTGGGGAAGAGATAAGTGGTGTAAAAGAAAAGGTTTACGTCTCGATTTGTAGAGACGAAACAAAAATGGTGAACGGAAACGAGAATGTGGATGATTAGGAATGGGAAGAATGGTCACATTCTCGTATGGGATAAGAAGAAATAGTGGTGGTTCGACTTCTTCAGGTGGAGGTTGATTAATCACAAAATCCGTGTCATTTAGGAATGCGAGTTCGTCGGTGAAAATATCTTCGAAACTTTCATCGATGGTCTGATTGAACGTTTCAATGTCAATAAGTGTCGCGCCAGAATTCAAAACACTTGATTTTTCAAAAATTATGGAGGTAGGAGACTCGGAAGGCTCATCTACCTTATTCTCAAAAGAGTTAAATCAAGTTGTTTTTCTAGAATTATCGAACTCAAAATATCGGATTGTGATTCATTAACACTCGCTATCATTAAAGGAAGATTAGAAGAAGAACCAGAGAAAGTGGGAAAAAGAAGTGGAATAAGAACTTGAGGGTGGAAATGGAGTGTGTAAATTAGCACAATTTGTAATGACCGATGTGTAAAAAGCGATTGTGCTAATCTATTAACCTACTGAGAAATGAGGTCAAATCCCTCAAGATTCGTGGGAAAATATGGGTACGTCGAACTTGATAAACCAGACATTGAAAATGAAAGTGTAACAGTTTCTTGCAAAGTCAGAACAAGGATGGAGGGAAGTGATTGAGGAAGGGTATCAGTTAAAGATTCAAGAGGGTGTGCGCAGTCAGTGAAAGGGATAAAATGAATTGGAAAATCCGACTCCTCAAGTAAAACTGCTTCATCCTCAATAATTTCCTCAATACTCTCCTCAAAATTTAGCTTATCCATGCAATTCTCATCAAAATCATGACGCATATGAAGTACGGGAGAAACATTTAATGTCTTGGGATGATGAATTGGAAAGAAAAACTCATCCAAAACTGCTGGTTCATCATCCAAAATATTCCCTGCGTCAATATCCTTGATCAAGTGAAAATCAAGTTTCTCAGACACCTCATCAAAAGCATGGGTATCAATTAATTCATGTTCTAGAGTGGATGTGTAGAGGTCAAAAGGATTGATGATGGTTTCACTCGAAAGGGACCCTTCACAATCAGGTAAATCAAACACTACAAAGTCGCACAACTGATTAATCGTTTTATCTTCAACTGGTGAATCATTTGGAACACTTGATAGACATTCAAAACCGGAGTTGTGGGATTCAATTGGAGACTGGTAGGTTTGATTTGGAAGGGTGTACAACACACTTTCTCCGCTCAAATTCTCAACCTGTCCTACCATCTCATCATAAATCGGGAAATGTGGAGCTAGTTGGAAACTAGCTGCCGGTTCGTTAGGTTGTTTGAGGGCGGCTATGGATGCATTCAAATCCATCATCTGTTGGTACGACGCTACCCGGAAGTCTTCTAACAACTGTTCCAGACTAGACATGGGTTGTGACGGGGTTTCAGTAAAAGATTCAAAGTTGTTTGGATGCGTGAAACTCCCAAATGGCTGTATAGAAGCAATGTCTAGGGAAGGTACAAAAGTCGGGTAGGACTGGTAGGAATTGAATGGTTGGACAGGAGTAGGATCAACATTTGGATAAGAAAGTGAATGGAATTGTTGATCCAAAGAATTCGCAGTGGTGAAAGGAGTGAAAGATCGGTTACGAGATTGTTCAATATGTTCAGCAATAGACATGGGTTTTGGAGTTATAACAGAACTCGAAAAAGGAGTATCAACGTAAGAAGGTGGTGAAGGTTGAAATGGTTGATACAAGGTGGATTGCGGAGTCCAATTGGTTGTCCTAGATGCGTCTATTCGATCTTTCAAAGAAATTTTGGGCATGGAGGGGTCGTTCGAAATTCGACCAAAACAAGAAGCGTAGGAAGTAATGTCTGGTTATGGGTACCAAAGTTCGGCAAGAGTTTTTCGAGGTGGGGTACCCATGATATGATGAGAGAAAGAAGAAAAAGAATGTGATTTTTTTAAAAATATTTTTATAAAAAAATTGTTTGTTTTTGGAGTTTTGAAATTTTTGAAAGTTTTTTTTTTAGAAAGAGTTTTTGCAAGAATGTGTACGGCAAAATTTCAAACAATCACAGTTAAAACATGCACAATCATACCTAGAGCTATGGTCCTCAAAGTCCACTAGACTGCTCCTAACTGTTCCAAAGTGACAAGTTGTGAGATATCCCTCAAATCGCCTCTTCACTGCCAATTGTGGCCAGGTAAGCACAAATGAAGAAAGGAGGGTTCCGCTCACAAATCACCGTGAGACGGGCCTTTTAAAGTTATCTTTCTCACTTGTCTAGCCTATGCACCACAAAGTCAAGTTTAGATAAACGATTGAATGCCCACAACCTTCCTCTGTCCTAATGAGCACGACAGTCCTTAGTTGGCTAAGTCTAGATATTTTTTAATTAACTCAAGGGTGATGCATATGCTTTTAGTGATTTTTGGGGTCTTAGGAAGGGTAATGAAATCCCCACCCAATCTTAATTGGTGTTATAGCCCCTTAGATTCCGTATTAATTATGCAAAGCAGTAACACACCAATTTTTTTTATTTGCGGCGCAAAGAATCCTGCACAAAAATAATTTATTGGATAGGAGGAAAAGATTCTGTGCAAAGAAGCCTGCAGGAAAATTATTTCAGTGGAGTTCAGAGGGTAGGAGAGAAGAAAAAAGATACTCACAGAGAAAATGAGGTGCTGACATCACCCTTTGACTGCGGTTCCACGGTCAAACCATCGATTCTGCCGCGGTTCCGCGGCGGATCAGTAAGTTTGGATTTTCAGAATTTTTCTCTGTGCTGAGTTGGTTCTCCTCTTCCTGTTTAGATCCCCTGATTCTGGAATTGTTCACTGTGTTTGCACCAGAACTGAATCAGAATTTGCTCCAAGCCTGCACACTCGCACAAAAACCTTTCAAAAATAACAAGATGATTTTTATTTTTTTATTATTTTTTTTTGTTTTAAAATTTTTCAATTTTTATCATTTTTAATTTTTTTAACCCGAAATTACACAAAGAAAGAAATTACCGTCTCCCCGGCAACGGCGCCATTTGATTGTTAGAGATTTTCTGTGTTTAAATTTACCGCAATCAAGACGGTGTCGCTTGGTAGCTAGCCGGTTGAGTACGGGTCGATCCACAGGGAGAAGGAATCCTTTTCTTTATGTTTTAACGAGTTAAATCCGATTAAGTCGGGTTTTGTTTTAAGATCTAAGAATGAGAATAAATTGATATAAAGGCTTGCTAGGGTTAGGATTAGGTTAGTTCAAAATAGGGATTATTCTCACTTCTTTCAATGCCCTAGTTAAGAATATAGGTGTTAGGGTAATAGTCAACAACGGGGATTAGCATGACTAGGAAGAAACATAGTTTCTTCCTTTTGGTCCTTGTCCGTCCGTTCTTGGCTCTTAGCCCTAACTTCCGGTTAATTCAACCACAACCGGTCTAACTAGGGAATCACCGCTATCATGTAGGATATGTTGGATATATGTATGCCCTAGAGGCCATTATGTGATAGTGTATGTACTGATGTGTATATATATATATTCAGAGAACAGTCTTGCGCGACATGATAGTATGCTATCTGGTTTCACTTTATCATATGTTCACTTGATCATGTTTTTACTCATTTGGTACATGATGATAAAGCCCTAAGCATATTGGCTTGACTACTGGGATTATGATGTGGATCATACTAGTGGGACACCTGTAGTTTATAAGCATATCCTTGAAATGTTCCTAGTCGTGGGTATATCGAGACAAGGCATCGATATTCCAGTGTAGACTAGCGTATACCATTCTTGTTCCATATGATGGGCGATGGATGATCCCATATCCGTCTGGTGTGGTGACACCAAAGATTGTATACGGGTGCTCAGTGAGAATGGGTACACTGAACGGACTCACCGAGAACTCCTATGTGGTATTATATCATACGTCGGATAGCAGTTCTCAGGTGACACTGGTACAGGTTAGTCTGTAGACCCGAGATCGCTATAGTCTTGTGTGTCCTCCCACTGTACTTTGATCTCCACCCTACTACGTCTCTACTGAGTCGTACAAACAGGTGGATTTTGGGTACAGTCCTGAGGCATATGGAGGCAGTGAGCGATAAGAGGGGTTTCGTCTCTCCCGGTATTGGGGGTTGATGCTGTGCTGTGCACGATTGGCTATAACAGGAAGTCCCTGGCCAGGGCTGCTGAGATATTACTGATAAGTGTTATCAGTAGTTTCTCGATCTGTTGTAGACCATATACCGGCATGACTTATTGAGTTATTAGGGTCGACGATTCCATCCCTAGACTTGATATGCAGCATATCTGACGAAGAGACCGGACTGTACGGTAAGTGTTGCCAGTTGGATTGACGGGAGTTTTGACAGGTTCGCTTGTTCTTCTTCTGATCGTTCAATACCCGTGTAGCCGTTACGTTTAGCTGACCGCTTGCGGCTTGTAGGTGTTTGATGTGATCATCACCTACTGCCGGCGTATTGACGAGTCTTGAGTCCCACATAGGAGTTTCCTGGCTCAGGCGAAACGATGTGGCGTACATATGAGATATGTGAAGGAGCTCGATTAAATACGTGTATATGATGCCGTATTTTAATCGGGTGTTTTATATTGGTCGGGTCGTATGAGATATGACCGGTTTATTAAATCAAGTGTTGATTTAATATTGACTTTTATCTCATTTAAATAAACCTTTTCTTTATGATGGATGCATGCATGTATGTGTACATGTTGATGTGCATACATACATACATACATGCATTAGTATCATGGTTGATGATACATCAAAGATGGCAATATAAGAAATACATGGAAAGTAAATATATTTGTATATATTAGAATGAGAAAAAGAAAATTGATTATTCATCATTGTTGACTTTTCTTTACTTGACCAAAATTAAACTATGGTTTCTTTTTCCTTTGTTATTTTTCTCATTCTAAAATATCTAGATATTTTTATTAACCATGGTTTGAGTTTAGATATTTATGCTTGATATTTATCTCTTCCTCATTATCTTTATCATTATCTTTTTCATCCAAAAGAAAATGGTTTCCATCTTCATCTTCCTCTCTCTAGCTCTCTCTTGAGTTTTATAAATTGAGTGAGGTTAAAAGAAAGAAAGGTTTTTTATATGAGAACATAACCATATCATCACATTACACTTCTTTAGCCCCTTGGTGTAGTTTGTTTGCTTCATCTTCTTTGTGATCTATTGGAGCTAGGAGCTTTGAGCAAAGGAACTCCGGGTGGATCGTCGTAGACGTGGAGGAGGTTTAAGCTAGCTCATTCAAACCTTAGGAGGTCTACAAAGGTTGTAGTCTCTCCACTTAGTTATAGATTAACTTTAGTATGTGATACTATAAGTGTTACCCTATATTTCTAGTTCGATTCCTAGTTAAGTTTGCTTAGCACCTCTTAAAAATTAATTTGTGGCATGTATGATGCTTCCAAACCCTATATGAGGTGATAAGGAAACCCTACAGTGGTATCCGAGCCAAGCTTGAGCTTTAGAGTAACCTAGACGGCGTTAAAAACCTCGAACGAATGAAATACGACGCCCCGAGGGTGCTCTCTGGATTTTTTTCAAAAACGTGGATTTTTTCACATAAAAAATACTCAAATAATCGTGCAGGGTATTTTATGGGCCTACAAGAAGTACGAAGCCCTAACTCCACTAAAGGACCGCGGAACCGCGACATGAATGGTCATTCTGCGGCGGTTCCGCGGTGCCGTTGGTGAAGCTTGGACTGTTCCTTCTTGCGCTGGCCCGTATGTACTTGTTGCAGTTTCTGGTAAATTTTAAAGCTGCTCAAGTGTTGAGCTTTCTGAGAAGTCTTTGGGTGTTCAATCGTTTGATCGAATGTTTTAACTGCGCCTAGTTTATTGGTATGTGATACAATAATTGGAATCTACAAATTTGTTTGTTGTGTGTAAATCTAGCATTTTGGTCTCATGTGTAATCGGAAATCTTGTTGAATTATCCGAATTATTTTGAAAAGGTGTTTTCATGGGTGAGACCAAAATGCGAGCTTTACATTGTTAGGCGTGAAATCTTGGATATGTGATATTCCGGGTTTGCGTTGTCTAAAGGCAGTTACGATTCCAATTGCTGTAGTTTTTCATTTTATTTCTCTGTGACCGTAAGTGTAGTATGTGGTGTATCGCCGGTTTCGTTGCTATACATCAACGACAATCAGGGTACACATACTTACTTACGTTGATGATATATGATATTATGTGTTGCTGAGATATGATGTGCAGGATTGTCGTGATTGAATAGCCGGGGGGGGGGGTTTTATATGAGATGAGAGTTTTCTTTTCATTCATGTAAAATTAAATTGTATGTAATATTCTTTTATTTGGGGCACTTCCGGGTTGAGGATGATGTCACCAGTGTTGTATATTATTTACTTTTCCGCACTACGATAGACCCAAGGAGGAGGGCACAAGTGACCGGGTTCAAGGGTTCAGTGGGAGGCCATATCGAGGAGTCGAGACCGGGTCTCCTAAACTCCAGAATTGGTAGGGTCGCTTGCCGCTCTCGTAGGGGTCTAGGGGTGTGGGCTTGGCTATTCATCGCGATCGTGGAATCCGTATTTTCTATTGCTGGCTAAATACAAAATACGGACCTCCTAGATATCCTATATTAAATGTGCTTCTGCTGCTTTTATTATGTGATGTGATCATTTAATACATATCTGAGATGAATGGAATATTATATATATGATATATAATAGACGTTGCTTATGTTTTGCACCCGCGCTAGCCCCGTCCCGGTATGCCGTTAGTTAAGTAACCTAACGGTGCATAACAGGACATTGTGGCGAATGCGAGTGGCATAAGCGTACGTTATATTTTCGTTTCTTTCTGTGATGGCTTTAGGACTTAAATGATGGGACTACATTAATGAGATTAATGTAAAGAAAAATGAACCTAAAAAGATGTTGTAGAATCGGATTTGAAACACACTCGGCCTTTTTATGAAAAAGCAAGTTTCAAAATGCGGAGCTTAAGCCACTCCTTTTAAACCCATTGGATTCTACAATGATATCAAGTTCAAAGCGTTAAAAGTTTTCTTAAAAACTATCCGCAGCCCTCCGTCATTTTATGAAGTAGAGTACTTAGTATTCGTGCTGCGTATTTTGACTTTAGTTAAGGCGCAATGTACGGTAGCTAAGTGATGTCTTCCTACACTGCATATGATGCGGATTAGTTAGGACATTCGTGTGATTATGTTGACTTTAGTTAAGGGTCATGTGGGTGGGTCTAGTTAATCACGAAATGACGGGAAGAACTTGACTAGTACTTATGATATGTTGACTATAGTTAATGTCATGAGTACTAGGGGTAAAAATAATATCGGGAATTTCAAGAGTTGAAATTTGCAATGAGATTGCATACCTTCTATATGATAGTAGGATCCCGATCCCACTGTGAGCAAAAGTTGCTCCCGGGAGAGTTTTGCACTTTACAATTAGTTAACCCATTAGGTGTCTAGAAAGGTGTCAAACGAGGCTACGCCTCTGGGAAGACGAGGTTTATTTTAATTAGGTCCGTGCGAAAGCACGGGGAACCTCCCTCAAGTACCGGCACTGGCCTGGCTGAACGGTTAACGAAGTTGTAGAATGTAATTAATCCCGGCTAGTTTTCTTTTTAAAGGTTTTAAAGAAAATTTGATAAAAACAGTGGGAGACATCGATTAAACAAGATAATAACCAATCTAAGCTTTGCAAGAGCTTTCGCTGAGTGTATTCTTTTCTCTCTCTTAAAGGCAGATACCTATGACAGGACTTAAGCTTCTATTATATAAAAACAAGCTGAATGAGACCAATTATAAAGACTGGCTGAGGAATCTCAACATTGCCTTGACTTATGATAAGGTATCATATGTCCTCACGGCTTCAACCCCGCCCATCCTAGGTCCTAAACCTTCAGTTATGGATAAGGAAATCCGCAAGACATGGGACGCTGACTGTGCCACGGCTAAATACCTCGTGCTTGCATCGATGGATAACACACATCAGAAGCAGCATGAGAATATGGACGTACAAGCCATATTCTTCCATACAAAGGAGTTGTATGGAGAGCAATCTCGCGTATTACGATACGAAGCATCAAGAAAGCTGTTTCAGATGCGAATGGCCCCTGGCACACCAGTAGGAGACCATGTTCTGAAGATGATAGCTCTCATAGAAGAGCTTGAGGACCTTGGGTGGACAATGGACAATGAGCAATATACGGATATTATTCTGCAGTCTCTCCCCTCCACCTTTGCTCAATTTATAGTTAACTTCAACATGCACAACATGGAGAAGGAACTACCTGAACTCCTTAATATGTTAAGGAGTGCAGAGAGCACACTGAAGTCAGTGAAGACTCCCGTTTCGTATGTTGGGCCATCATCCTCCTCTCGCCCGAAGGCTAAGGCCAAGGGAAAGATGAAGAAGAAACCCACCAAACCTAAGGGTGGAGTCAAAAAGGTTAAGGGGAAAGACAAGTCCAAGGTTGGGGAATCGGGGAAAGGAGAATGTTTCCACTGCAAAATGACGGGACACTAGAAGCGGAACTGTGCTGAGTACCTTGAACTCAAGAAGAAGCATGGTGATGCTTCAGCTTCAGGTGTGTTCGTAATTGAAAACTGTTTTTCTATTAACTCTGCTTCTTGGGTATTAGGTACCGGTTCAGGTTCTCATATTTGCAATTCTGTGCAGGCGTTGAGAAATAGTAGAGTTTTGAACACAGGTGATCATACTCTCCAGGTTGGAAATGGTTCCAATGTAAATGCAGTTTCAGTGGGAGAGTATCACCTAGGGTTGCCGTCGGGTTGTATATTAGTTTTGAACCCATGTTATTTTGTGCCAAGTATGCTTTTTAATATTATATCCGTTTCTTTGTTAGACAATGAAGGATATCATTTTGCTGTGTAACACAATGTTATGAACATTAGGCTTAATCAAGAGTTGATTGGTTATGGTACACTTAATAACGGGATATACGTCTTTAATCAACACACAGTTTTCAACATTCAACACACAAGAAAAAGAAAATTTTCAGATATAAATGAAGCTTTTCTTTGGCATTGTAGACTTGGTCATATTAATGAAACAAGACTAAACAAGCTTCATAAAGATGGATATTTAAATTCTTTTGAATCTTATGCAACTTGCCAGTCTTGTATCAAAGGTAAAATGACCAAAACTCCGTTTACTGGACACGGAGAAAGAGCTACTGAGCTCCTAGGCCTCATACATAGTGATGTATGTGGACCAATGTCTACACATGCAAGAGGCGGTTTTTCTTACTTCATAACTTTCACTGATGATTTCTCAAGATTCGGTCATGTGTTTTTGATAAAGCATAAGTCTGAAGCTTTCGAGAAATTCAGGGAGTAGAAACTTGAAGTAGAAAACCAAACAGGAATGAGAATCAAGATACTTCGATCAGATCGAGGTGGAGAGTACTTAAGTACTGAGTTCTTGGATTTCCTAAAAGAGAATAGGATTCACTCTCAGCTCACTCCCCCTTACACACCACAGCACAACGGTGTGTCAGAACGGCGGAATCGTACCCTATTAGATATGGTACGATCCATGATGAGTGATTCTGAGTTACCCCTCTCGTTTTAGGGGCATGCATTGGAAACTGCAGCTTTTCTGTTAAACAAAGTTCCAACCAAGACCGTATCTACCACTCCATATGAGATATGGCATGGGAAGAGACCATCTCTTAAAAGAGTTAAGATTTGGGGTTGTCCGGCTTTTGTCAAAAAGCAGAATCCAGACAAACTTGAGACACGATCAGTCAAATGTATATTTGTGGGATATCCAAAACATTCGTTTGGGTATCTTTTCTACCACAAGGAGGAACAAAAGGTGTTTGTTTCTCAGTATGCCACATTTTTAGAAAATGAGATTTTTCCAAATGATACTGATGGCAATGTGGTAGATCTAGAAGAGGTTCTAGAAACACAAGTTACAAATGACGACTTGGCTGAAACTGATGTTGCAACAGAAACTAATGAACCTCAGCCACTCCGAAGATCTGGTAGGACTTCTCACCCACTGGAGAGATAATACGGTTTTCTCATTGATGGTGATAGAGAAGATTGCATCATGGATGATGATGATCCTGCCAGTTTTCATCAAGCTATCATGAGTGGTGACTCTGTGAAATGGCTGGATGCCATGAGATCCGAAATGGAGTCCATGTACACTAACAAAGTATGGACTTTGGAGGATGTACCCTCTGGGATAAAACTGTTGGATATAGTGCCCTCAAAGTCAATTATTGGATCGCAGGTTCGTGATTGCAATGATTGAGGGAGGACCTATACCGGTAGGACAGTCTTACTCGAGATGATAGTATGCTATCTGGTTTGCCTTTATCAGTCATGTACAACTTTAGGTGACATTACTGTTCACTATTATACGTTGATAGAGCCCTTAGGATCCTGCTTGACTACCAACAGTATGATGGCGATCATATACGTGAGAGTTGGGTAGTCTATAAGCACATCCTTAAAAGTGGTCCCTAGTCGTGGGAGTTTCGAGACAGGGTATCGATACTCCGGAGTAGACTAGTGTATACAGTCGAGACCCCAACGAGGGGCGGTAGCCGGTCTCACAAGCCATTGGTGTCAGTTGGATCACCTAAGATGTATACAGGTGCTCATTGGGTTATGAGTACACCGGACAGGACTCGCCGGGAACCTGCTAGTTAGTTTTATACCTAGCGTCAGATAGCAGTTCCCTGGTGACATGTGTACAGGTTAGTTCATCGACCTAAGGTCGTCATTTGTCTCGTGTGAGTTCCCACTGTGCTTTGATTATTACCCTACCACGGCTCAAAGGAGTCGTGCAAACAGGTTTTAGTTGGCTACAGTCCCGAGCCACATGGAGGCAAGTGAGCGGATCGGCAGGGGATTTGTCTCTCCCGGTATTGGGGGTGAGATCGTGCTGTGTCTAGGAGAGCCATTACTCTAAGTCCTTGGCCAAGATAGGTGATAATTACTGCTAGATATTCCAGTAGTTACTCAGGTTGTTCAGGGCTATTCTCCGACACGACTTATACCGCTATTGGGGGTCTGACGTTACCAGCACCCTAGGCCCGATATGCGATGCTCATAGACGAACAGACCGGACTGTACGTATATTGTCACTGATAGGCCCAGTTGGGTTTCAGGATGAGTTCGCTCATCAGCTTCCCTTTCGGTCAGTACATGGGCAGCCGTTACGCACAGCTAGTGCCGCTGACGTGCTTGTGGTTAAACCCACTGCCAGGGTACTGACGAGTCTTTAGAGTCCCCCCATAGATAGTTTTCCCAGTATTTGGCGAAACGTTGTAGAGGCCGTATGGTTTTATGGCAGGGTTCGAAAATGCACGTGCACTTGTGCACGTGTCATATTTCGGACAGATAATACTGGTGGGCTTGATTTAAGCCGGATCCAAGTATTATATTGAGTCGGAATATTTTAGTCTCTCGTATTCGTATTCGTCGGAATACGGATACAGGTAAGTATATACAGGTGAGGGGTATTCTCGTAATCCGTTACGAGAATATTTTAGAAGATGCATTTCTTTTGGTTAATCATTTTGTTTAAATGATTAAAACGGATTTTGGAAAGTGTGACTCATTCTTAGTGACACATTTCTTCTAGCATTTTCATTAGTGACTCATGCTAAAGAGTCACTAAGTGAGTCATGATAGAATTAATGATAGTTTGTTTTGTGTATAGATATTTTAGGGTTTGTGGAGATATTTTTGGGGAGATTTTTTTTGAGATATTTTCTTTACACAAACCATATATATCTACTCACAAAACAAATAATCACAAGGGATTATGCTTGAGTTCTTTCTCTCTTGATAGTTTTTCTTGAGTTCACAATTTCCATCTCTAAGCATCTTCTTCAACATCCACCCTAACCCTCTCATGTGATGAGAACCCTAGGGTGTTTGAGACAAAGTATTCTACTCATTCTCTACTTCATCTTGGTCATCTCTTTTAGCAGACTTGATGTACGAGTTGCCTCGGTATAGAGACGGGAGCCCGTTTAATGATCCGTTGACGTGGTGTCACCTCGATGAGGAGACAAGAGATCGTAGTTGCCGCGAGAGCGTGGGATGATGGCTAAAGACGAAGGACTCGGATCGATCGGTATAGCCTTTCTACCTCTTTACAGTTTGTTAGTTTAGCGTTAATGGCAAGATCCGGGTTATAGTATGCGATAGCGCCAGTTATAAAAGTTTTTGTTCCGCGTTTGGCGTCAGAATGACGGCCGGGGCGCTACCGTAGACTTACATGGTATCAGAGCCACGCCATTAACCTTTACTAGGTTGTTCTAAGCTTTTTAAAATATAGATCGAACGAAATTTCCAAAACGCATTTTTCGTGTCAAAGTTTTGTCGGAATTTTTAAACTGTCTAAAAATTATTTTGGGTATGTCAGAAAATCGTTTGCAGGCTTTTTTAAGACTCTGGAAAAAATTTGGTCCACTGATTCCACAATACTGCCGCGGAACCGCCGCACAAACCATGGTGTTTGGCCGCGGTTCCGCCGCCGATTTGTGGCAAGAGTACACCATTTTTCTTCTGGGTGTTTTTCATGTGGAATTTTGGTTTCTGGAATATTTTGTTTGGGCCCAGATTTTGTTTGAGTACCGGAGTTGTACTTGGGGCCCACTTCGGGAAGTTTTGTCGATCGAAATTTTAAATATGTTAGTTTACAGTACTTACATTATATCTCCGACCGTGAATGTCTTTCGAGCGGTAAATCGTGTCTAATTGCTATAGTCCTTTTAGACGGGTTTGCGAACATGACATTCGCGTTGATGTTCTGTGTTGTGTTGTGATGTTGCGGTTTTGTCGTGGTGGATAATTGTGTGCAATGGTAGTGCAGTTTGGATTTATTTGTACATTTGATATTGTGGGGCCAGCATCCAACATGTGGACTGCCGTCACTGCCTGTTTGTATAATATTTTTTTGGCACACGACCGGGCTGAGGTCGATGTACCCGTTGTACATATTTTCATTTCTGTACTAGGTTTACCCCGCGACGGAGTGCACGGATAGCCGGGTTCTGGAGGGCAACGGGTCCGCATCTCATGGCTTTGAGAGGCAAAGGGCCTCACTCTAGAATTGGCAGACTATTCGCCGCACTCGTAGGGGGTACAGGTTGACCCAAGGAGGGGTGCTCAAGTTACCGGATTCCATGAAGTGCAGGGTTGTCCATTCACTTTGCTGTAGGGGGCTGCCTTGCTTCAGGTTTTGGCGGGTAACTTGACGTACCCGTAGAGGTCTAGGTTTCATTGCACAGGTTATCCACACGACCAGGGGAACGTCGGGTTTCAGTAGCGGCTCTGTGAAACCCGGGGATCCCAGATTATCTGTATTGTTCTGTGATGCTTATTACTTTTCTGTAATGTTGCATTTATTACGCCTGGAGCGATTATTGTATATTGGTATATATACTAGTAGATGTTGTATATGTTTTACACCCGCGCTAGTCCAGTCCCCGCTCTGTCGTTAGTTAAGTAACCTAACGGGTGATGACGGGACCCAGTGACGAATGCGGATGGCATATACGTACATTTTATTTTCGTTCTTTTCTGGTGTGATTATTTGGGACTGCGTTGATTCTGATCAATGCAAAGGAAAACAAACCTGTTTGGACGTTTTTGGAACAGTTTTAAAAAGTGTTATTACAAGGACGTTTTCTTTTGTTTTGCATAATGGTATTCAGTTGGAATATCCTGCACCTCATTCGACGAGGCAAGGGCCGAGATCCCTTCACCGGGAGTGACCCCTTGGGCAGAAATTTGCATCAGGGTAATAACTTCACTATAGTCGATTACTTGTTGCTTTGCATCGCGGTATTCAGATGGAATATCCTGCACCTCATTCCACGAGGAAAAAGCCGAGATCCCTTCACCAGGAGTGACCACTTTAGCGAAGGTTTTCGCCACTATGTTTTCTAAAAAGCTATCAGGTTCCTTCAGTGATATAAAGTTCGTTACGTTAAAGGTTTTTCGCCAAAAACCAGCCGTAGCCCTCCGTCATTTCAGTTGGGTATTCAGTAGTATTTAAGCTATGTATTTTGACCAACGCCAAGGCATAGTGTTTGGTAGCTGCTTGGTATTCATCTGTTGCATAGATAGATGAGTTGGTTCGGGACAGTCGTTCTGCCATTTGGCCAACGTCAGGGGCATGTACGGATGGGTTCAAATTGACTAGATAATGATGGGTAGAACTTGGCATGTGACTTATGGCATTTGTCCAATGTCAGGGTCATAAGAGCATGGGGCAAAAATCCACATCGGGAGTTTCTAAAGAAATTGAAACTTGCCAGGCGTGCGCATACCTTCTGGAGTGTGATAACATGAGTGGATTCCTTCACGTTATCATACGATGATAGTTGGATCCCGATTCCCACTGATGAGTTGGTTTACGCTTCGGGTAATCCCGATTGATTCTTCTTACAGGTTTGGAGGAAAATTTGACAGTACAGTGGGAGGTTTCCTGATTAGATATAGTGACAACCATTCTAATCTAGGTTAGAGTGCACGCAGAGTGTTTCTTTTCTCGCTCTCTTTAGCAGCAACCATTGACCGACCCTTGACTTTGACTCAGTGACCAAGTTGACCAAACCTTCTTAAAATACTGGCTTTTGGATTGTCTAAAGTTGCATAAGTCATTGCCGCTCCTTCTTTTACCCTTTGCATTTCTCATAACACCTCGTATCACTACGAACATCCACTTCCATTGGATAGATTCATCGTATGGTTATATACGAACTCGAAGGGGCTTCTTCGAGAATGGATTCAGGTTCAGGAGAAATTGAATTGGTTTATTCAGTTGTCTTTTATCATCACCTTCTCTCACGTTGCGAGGGCTCCTTGGTTTAGGAGAGTACACCTATTACGCTTATTGGATTGTCTTCTTCCAAACCATAGGCAGGTGTCGAAAGGTAGGGAATGAAGAAAACCAATTAGCCTAAGTAGGGTGTACAGAAGGTAATAAATAAATACAAAATAAAGGGATTAGAAAGAGGGCAAAGTAAATTGCGACTGCTATCATTCACGACCAAAACCGCGTAGTTCATCGCCACTCCTATTTCACCTTTGCTTTTCTCCAGTTGAGGAGGAATAGAATAAGATTTATTCAAGTTGTCTTTTTATCATCACCTTCTCTCAAGTTACGAGTACTTCTAGGATTAGGAGAGTACACCTATTATGCTTACTGGATAGTCTTCTTCCAAACCATAGGCTGGTGCTGAACGGTAGGGAAGGAAGAAAACCACTTAGCCTAAAGGGGGTGTACAGAAGGTAATGAATAAAGACAAATAAAAGGATTTGTGGAGATGGCAAAGAAATATACGGTTAAAGTCATGAATTGGATTATGGAAGAGGCATTACGAGGAATACCAGGATACCCCTACGAAACATTTTCATGTTTCAGTTTCACTGTGCATTGTTAAAGGAAAACTGATTTCCCGATTAGATACTTACTCCAGGGTATGTGTCACGTCCCGAAAGTACGGAACATGACCGACACTTAAACTACGAAACGTCTCGAGGCGTACGTAATCTAAGTAAACCGAAAACCCAGAAATCCAAACCAAGAAAAGTAGTAGAGTGAAGGAAAACCAATTTAAAACAAGTAGTTTTAATAGCATAAGTCGAATTATGCGGTTTTTAAGAACATCAAAATTTACTGAAAATTTCGGCAGAGTCTCCTTTGTAAATACTGGCCCGCAAACGGGATACAACATGAATAGTATACGGAATCAATAAAAAGGCATCCCCAAGCGGGAGCTAGCTCTTCGTCAATCGACGGTCACAACCACACAAGAAATATAATATACAACGCCAAGGGCGAGGACCAAAACTCAAAAGGAAAACTCAAAATAACAAGAAATCCACAGGAATATAACGCGCGACTCTAAGTCGAAAGAATAACATCACTGGTCTCTATCTCAAAATAAATACATGTTTGGTTGATGGAACTTCTAGATACAACAGAGTAATAATATACAAGTTAAATAATAGGGGGTACGATACAAGTAAACCCACCTACTAGCAAATCACTCGAAGGAAACTATGCCCGCAAGCCGTAAAGAAACCTGTACGGCAAACCTGCAAGAAACTGGGGCACAACGGGGGTGAGTTGCCAACTCGTGAATAGAAAAACATCTACTAATAGAAATCGCATAAATAACGCAACCTAGGTCAATGATCATAATATATCCTCAAAATATATAACATGCAACCTATAACAAGGCTAGGGTAAATATCTAACCCGAGTGTAATCTCATGTGCCCGTGTCAGTGCCTCAGGTAGCAATATATCATATGAATGAGGTATGAATGCATGAAAATAGAATACATGTAAATGAAGAACTGTTTTCATAATTTAGTGAGATTTCCTTTGTATTTTTTAAAATGAGGTATCATAATGAAATCAACATAAAACAGTGCCTAGCATCGGCACAAAACGTAATCCCAATATCTCGATATCTCTGTATCGCAGTCTCTGTACCTCAGTCTCTCAAAATCTCAATGTCTCAATCACAATATCTAGGACGCCGTCAGTCCAGATCGACCCCTACCATCCATCTCAAGACCACGACGGTATCCTCCGGATATCCGACGCGTCGGGTAAAATCACCAGTAGGTAGTGCTCCCCTGCCAGGCTCACATCGTCATCATCACGCGCTTCTTGCCCCGGGGTACCTTACCGGGTCCACCATGTACCCGAAACGGTTCATCCGTCTCCTCGAATCGGGTCTCGAAATCCATCAGCAAACTCATGGTGAACGACTCATACATCATGGGAAAAACCGCACTTTTTATTTAAAAAGAGAGAAATCAGTTTATATAAGTTTTGCGGTTTTCCCCCCAAATCCAGAAAATTTCATGGAAATCTGAATCCAAATCATCAATAGCATGAAAAACCATGAATATAGGCATAACAATGAATAACAGTATGCATGAAGTGACAAGTAATAACTACAATGTTAAGCTGGCATATAAGGCAGGTACACTAATATCATGTCAAATTACTAACTAACAAGCTAAGTCAAGCAATAATATTTTCTAAGGTGTACGTGACATGGCAATTACCGATGAAGATGTGTGTGAGCCGGCAAGTAAGTGTACGTGGTACATACGCATCATCGGTAATGGTGCTGGTGTCCTAACAATATGATATCAACATTGCAATAAGAAATTATAACATAAGTATGCGATGCGAAGCGAACCACAATAATAAGCGGGAGCTGAATACTAGACGCAACTGTAACTAACCTGCATTAATCTAATATAAGTCCTACAAATGGTGCCTTTTGAAATAACACGAATCATGGGGTTTGAAAATAGGGGCTACGGTGTTTTTATGAAAAGATACGTCTTTTGAAATATCCGTAGGATCCCTTGGGCTGTCTTTTAAAATACCCACGATTCGTTAGTTTTTGAAATAGGTAAGAATCGAATCTAATCTAACAACTAAACTAAACTAAAGGGCTAAGCTAACAAGCTAGACTACAGGTAAGGAAACCGCCTAACATCTGAGTCGATACATATACATACCTGTATATATATTAGTCGGTGATCCCGCCTCAATAATATCATATCCGATACCATATCTATAATCAGACATCCCAAGTCAAGAGTGCGGGTCAATCATCAAGATATAGCTCGTACGTAAATCCGTCGTACGGCATCCCCAAATCTGGGTACGGGTCAATATCATATTCCTCACACTATTCCTCTGGTATCCTCTTTATTCAAGATCATAGTCTAGGGTACTGACCTATGTCTAGTACACTACTAATATCCTCAATATACTCATGATCTGACTACAGATCGACAATCTCGTACAAACCGATATCATTAGCACATATCATCATCAAGGGGTATACATCGCCCAATACGGCCTAGTATCAATATCGTAGCATATCATATCTTATATCACGATCACATGTCGACCATTTTATTAATAACACTATTCACCCGTATCGTCGTCCCAAGATCCGCTATAACACCAGGACGTACCTCAAGTACGAATCTTGCCATATCACCGATATCACAATCTCAATACAAAACTCATCGACTCAGCTCAAACCCAAGTATCATCCTCAAATCCGTATGTGAACACATAGCCCATACCCATGTGAACGCATAACTATAAAGAATCCCATGAGCACATATAAATAGGAATGTATGCAAGTATGTATGTGTGTATGTGTAGTGCAACACTACCCTAGGGTTCGCAACACTAAAATAACCCAACACACCAAATATCCATATCATCGATAATATCAAACAAAATATAGCCAATATATATATGTGTGTGTATACGTATTCATATACATCACCACGAACTGCGGGGGTGCTATACGCCATCCACCCGACTTCTCCCCGTAGATATAAATCTACTCACCTGGTCCTCGCTCGCCGGTGCCGACGTCGCCACGCGCTCGCTTGTCGTCTTGAAGTCCACATGGGTACCTACATATCATAACGCACCGTATCGCATTATAATCCGACTCATGAACAAAACGACACATGAAACCCATATAGGTCAAAACCTATGGTTGCTTTCACAAATCAACCCAAAAAAAACCCTCGACGTCGGCGTACCAACGTCAAACCATCGAGAAAACCCAAACACACCAATCGTGATTTCAAAACTCACTAATTATATAATAAATAGGGTTTAGTTCATCAAAACCATAAAATTAAACAATTCGTTTTATTTTCCAAAAACCTAGTTAGCACAAATTCCCATTTCGGTTCAAAACTTGATGTTTTACCCAAACTAAATATTTTGACGATTCTAATGGCCAAAATGCTCACTTAATATCATAATTAGGTCATACAAATCCCTCCATATTTTTAATCTCACGAATTAGCATTAACTAAAAATTCAAGTTTGCAACAAATATCGATTTTAACACTTTTCAAAGTAAAATTCACAATTTATCAATTAAGCATGGTTTTGCATGATCAAAGTCGCTAACAACAAATTAAAATGCTAATAAAGTCATCAAAACCTTAATTACATTTTAAATCTCAATTTTATATGTATTTCACTAAAACCTAGTTTGCAAATTACATAATTAATACAAATTTAAATTTAACAAAAATATAAACTACCAACTAGATTAGTTTTAGCATAATAACAACATGTTAAACTACACAATTATCCCATGATCAATTATAAGAACCCCAACTTAATTTCACAACCCTAATCTAGAATTTTCCAAACCCTCACTTAATAATTTCAACTTGAAATTAGAAACCAAATTAACATTTAACTACTTTAGCTTATGAAAAAATACTAACAAACTAACCATTAGATAAGCTTATACCTCCAAGACTTGTAGATTTACATGCATCACAGCCTCCCAAATTAGCTCCTATGCCCCAAGATCCATGCTAGATGGGCTAAAGAATAATGGGTAAGTGTTGGATTTGAATTTAGCTTGGATTTTGTGTTAATTTTTGAAGCATTTTGTGGATTTTTTTGTGATGACATGAGAGGGAGAAGAGGGGGGGAAAGTTGCTGCAGTGGGAAGAGGTAGTTTCGGCCAAATGGGGGGGATGAGGAGAGAGAGAGAGAGAGGTGTTGAATGAAAGGGTCAAAGAAAGCCATACTTCAAGTCAACACTTAACATCTTTTCCTTTATTTTTTCCTTTTCTTTTCTTTGTTTGTTTTAATCTTTAAGTGGGGAGATGAGTGGAGGGCTGCTGAATTCAGCCAAGGGGAAGAGGGAATGGGTGTGTGTAAGTGTGGGTATGGGTGTGGGGTAATAGAAAATGATAAATACTATACCCCAAACTCCATTAACACTAATAAAAAGCCTTTTTTCTTCAATAATTTCTAAACCGTTTTGGCAAACGATTTCGTTTCAAAAACCATATGATAAAATTTTATTTAATGTTTTATGATGCACAAAATTTGTTTCAACTCATTCCAATTTGTAATTTTCCCTAATTAAATATATTAGTGACGGCTTAAAATAATATTAAAATAATTAATTTCGGAAAAATTTTCAGAAAATTTGAAATTTCACCAGTGGCTCAATAAACACCAAATACTAGCAATTACATAGCTAGAATATGTATATTTAATTTTATAATAAAGATATTTACATTTTGACTTTTTACAGAAAACCCCCTTATTTTACCGTTTTTTCGAAATTTCACCGAAACGATTTTCAAAACGTTACAGTATGTATTTACCAGGTATGATTCTCACATCTGTATGGTTTTATAGATGATGAATAAGAGTAAGTTATTGGGAATAAGGTGATCATCCTCATTATATCAGAATTCGCTGTAATTGGTGATATTTGAGGAATCGCCTGGGTTTTTGCCGGACGACAAGTATTTGGTTTTGAGTATCCGTTGTTGTGCACCAATTTCAAACCGATATATCTGTATGTTTATTTTTATAAAGTGAGATATAACTTTTGAAATTATGTCCGTGACATTTACCTATATCAGTTGACGATTGGGTAAGGAGCATTGAACAGCGGAGTAGTTCTTAACCATAAGTACAGTTTTCAACCTACGATTCACAGGTTTTAAGTTATTCAACTCAGGGTACTCATACAGAGTATTGTATGCTGTCCAGTGTCCATCAGGACAAAGGGGTTGGTCCTCGTACTATGTTCTGTTTACTTGTGACTTCTCTAGTATTATAGACAAGTGTTTCGTAGAAATACAAGGTCTATGTTTTGAGAAGTTATGGGTATAGGAATAAAGTAGAGAACCATACGTCGCAAGTATCGGGATTCTTCAAAGAGATCGAAGATGTAGATACATATGAATGGTATTCAGTTGATAGTAATGGTTTTGAGAAACTTGTTTCTCTTTCAGGTTACTCATAATTGGATGTATTCCTAACTTGAGTAATGCTGATTAGCCTCTCTCCATTAAGTTGATATGCACTGGAGACAGCTGCATGATTTGAATCTGGTTCCAATTAAATAAGTGCCAAAGTTTCTATATTGGATATAGAATGGTTCATATCTTAATGATGTTAAGGTACGGGGAGTTGTCCGGCTTATGCTTAAAACCAAACTCTGGATAACTCAAGGCACGTTTCTGTAATGGCAGTTTGCGGGTTGGCCCATGCTATGACGAGGGTTGATTTTCTACCATCTAGAAGATCAATGGTGATATTGTTCTTGACTCGCCACAGTTTTAGTAAAATGGATTTTTTCAGAAAACAGTAGTGGGAGTATGGTAGAACTGGAAGAGATTCCAGAACCGCAAACGATTACGGAAAATTTAATAGGACCTATAGATTCAATCAGGTTTGACATTCCATTAGCCACTCTGCAGATATGGTGGATAACCTCAGGCACCCGAGAGGTACTCTGGTAGCCTCAAGGACGGTGACAGGGAGGTTCTTGTTTACCCAGACTTGACACTACTGTTGTTCCAGGCTATGAGACCCGGCAGGAGGTTATATATAGCGTCGTTCTAAACTAGCTTTAGAAGTGCACGTATATATTATTCTGCCAGAGGGTTGTTGTGGTCAGTGGGAGCAGCGGAAGCATAGTGGACAAGTTTCTTATGTCTATTTATAGACTAGAGTAGATATAGCGGAAATAGATCATCTATTTTTGATGTGACAGTCATGGGTTTGACTTCATCAGAATAGGGGATGGATCTGTTAAGAAGGTAGTAGGGTGTGATGTCCTGGTATTTGGATGACATACACAGAGTAGGAAGTAAAATTCCTATACTACAATCAGTTATACTGTGGTTGTCACACAGTTGTTTCTCTTTACAGGATATGGATATAATATCAGACATTCTGGTTACTAGATCTATGGTTTTAGATCTAGATTTGGGTAGTTTCCCAATCTGGGTACTTTGACAGTATTCTAAAGGTATTTTAGAATGGACGACTCCTGGCATGGTGGTGTACCTGCAGGTGATGGAGTCACCCTCTCTAAAGGTGTCTTACAGACTAAAGAGGAGAGGGATGTGCGTGATTGGCAGATCACTTGCTTAGGCAATTGAGTTGATCATGAGATGTCAAGTACCACACCAGATGTTGTTTTTGCACTAGATGCGATAAGTTTATATTAGTCCAATCCTGGAGAAACATACGGAAGCAGTTTTAGAACATAAGTGAATGTTCTAGGAATTTGATGACGGCAGCCTCCTTCGGGAGACGGTTATCATTCCAGGCTTCCAAAGGTGACATGGATGACAGAGTGATTGTCAGAGTTATTGTTTTCCCTCTGACAAAACGGGCAGTATTATGGACAGGTGGACCAAGAGGATACTGTGGGAGGCATGGTGCTGGATACTGATTAGTTTCAGTTATCTATACAGTCTAAGAAGTTTGGATTTGGAGTTCATTTATGAACTAGTTCCCATCAGATATCCAGACATGTTCTAAGACAGGTATTACTCAATTAGGGAGATGGCTTTCTCCGCGAACTTGAGATTAAGAGAGACATAGAAAGAAACATCAGGGCGGATCCACTCACTGAGGCTATTTCTCGAACATAAGAGTTTTACAAACGGGCTTTGTGATACTGATTAGTAGAGGAGTTGGATATTCGGTATCACACGGGCTGTGAGTATGCGACATCACAATAATTAGCCTTAAGTGCAAGTGGGAGATTGTTGGATATAGTGCCCTCAAATTCAATTATTGGATCCCAGGTTCGTGATTGCAATGATTGAGGGAGGACCTATACCAGTAGGACAGTCTTACTCGAGATAATAGTATGCTATCTGGTTTGCCTTTATCAGTCGTGTACAACTTTAGGTGACATTACTGTTCACTATTACACGTTGATAGAGCCCTTAGGATCCTGCTTGACTACCAACAATATGATGGCTATCATATACGTGAGAGTTGGGTAGTCTATAAGCACATCCTTAAAAGTGGTCCCTAGTCGTGGGAGTTTCGAGACAGGGCATCGATACTCCGGAGTAGACTAGTGTATACAGTCGAGACCTCGACGAGGGACGGTGGCCGGTCTCACAAGCCATTGGTGTCAGTTGGATCACCTAAGATGTATACAGGTGCTCATTGGGTTATGAGTACACCGGACAGGACTCGCCGGGAACCTGCTAGTTGGTTTTATACCTAGCGTCAGATAGCAGTTCCCTGGTGACATGTGTACAGGTTAGTTCATCGAGGGGTCGTCATTTGTCTCGTGTGAGTTCCCACTGTACTTTGATTACTACCCTACCACGGCTCAAAGGAGTCATGCAAATAGGTTTTAGTTGGGTACAGTCCCGAGCCACTTGGAGGCAAGTGAGCGGATCAGCAGGGGATTCGTCTCTCCCGGTATTGGGGGTGAGATCGTGCTGTGTCTAGGTGAGCCATTACACCAAGTCCTTGGACAAGGCAGGTGAGAATTACTGCTATATATTCCAGTAGTTTCTCAGGGTGTTCAGGGCTACTCTCCGACATGACTTATACCGCTATTGGGGGTCTGACGTTACCGGCCCCCTAGGCCTGATATGCGATGCTCAAAGACGAACGGACCGGACTGTACGTATATTGTCACTGATAGGCTCAGTAGGGTTTCAGGATGAGTTCGCTCATCAGCTTCCCTTTCGGTCAGTACATGGGTAGCCGTTACGCACAGCTAGTGCCGCTGACGTGCTTGTGGTTAAACCCACTGCCAGGGTACTGACGAGTCTTTAGAGTCCCCCACAGATAGGTTTCCAAGTTCGGGCGAAACGTTGTAGAGGCCGTATTGTTTTATGGCAGGGTTCGAAAATGCACGTGCACTTGTGCACGTGTCATATTTCGGACAGATAATACCGGTGGGCTTTGGTTTAAGCCGGATCCAAGTATTATATTGAGTCGGAATATTTTAGTCTCTAGTATTCGTATTCGGTCGGAATACGGATACATGTATGTATATACAGGTGAGGGGTATTCTTGTAATCCGTTACGAGAATATTTTAGAAGATGCATTTCCTTTGGTCAATCATTTTGGTTTAAATGATTAAATGGATTTTGGAAAGTTTGACTCATTCTTGGTGACACATTTCTTCTAGCATGTTCATTAGTGACTCATGCTAATGAGTCACTAAGTGAGTCATGATAGAATTAATGATAGTTTGTTTTGTGTATAGATATTTTAGGGTTTGTGGAGATATTTTTAGGGAGATATTTTTTGAGATATTTTCTTCACACAAACCATATATATCTGCTCACAAAACAAATAATCACAAGGGATTATGCTTGAGTTCTTTCTCTCTTGATAGTTTTCTTGAGTTCACAATTTCCATCTCTAAGCATCTTCTTCAACCTCCACCCTAACCCTCTCATGTGATGAGAACCCTAGGGTGTTTGAGACAAAGTATTCTACTCTTTCTCTACTTCATCTTTGTCATCTCTTTTAGCAGACTTTTTGTCCGAGTTGCCTCGGTATAGAGGCGGGAGCCCGTTTAAAGATCCGTTGACGTGGTGCCACCTCGATGAGGAGACAAGAGATCGTAGTTGCCGCGAGGAGCGTGGGATGATGGCTAAAGACCGAAGGACTCGGATCGATTGGTATAGCCTTTCTACCTCTTTACAGTTTGTTAGTTTAGCGTTAATGGCAAGATCCGGGTTATAGTATGCGATAGCGCCAGTTATAAAAGTTTTTGTTCCGCGTTTGGCGTCAGAATGACGGCCGGGGCGCTATAGTAGACTTACAAAAACCTGTAGGCTGCAAATGGATCTTTAAAAGAAAGATCGGTGTAAATGGACAGGTAGAGACCTATAAGGCAAGGTTGGTAGCGAAAGGTTTTCGTCAAAGACCAGGTTTGGACTATGACGAGACTTTCTCTCCGGTAGCCATGCTTAAATCCATTCGGATCCTAATTGCTATTGCTGCTCACTACGACTATGAAATCTGGCAGATGGACGTTAAAACTGCATTTCTAAATGGCGATTTAGATGAATGCGTTTATTGTAAGTGCACGGCGGCGCCCCGGCCGTCAATCCGACGGCCAAACGCGGAAACGGTGATAAACTTAAATTTTGCGGACTTAGCAAACCGGCACCACCGCGCACTAAACACCCGGATCGTAACCATTAACAAGTCTAAGCTAACTAGAAGATGGGTTAGAGATATACCGACTGATTCGAGTCCTCCGGTCTTCATCTCCACTCCGATCTCCTCGCGGGATCTCCGGTCGTCGCCTCCTCACCGGAAGGGCACCACGTCGCCTGCATCTTTTACGGGCTCCCGCCTCTATACCGAGGCAACTCGGGCATGAAGCCGGCAACTCGACATGCCCAAGATATGCTGTAGAATGTAGTGTAGAGTGTATGTCTCACTTTGGGGTATTGGTTGCCTTTTGAAGATGGAGGAATGAAGGTATGAAAAATGGTGCTTTCATTTTTCCTTGTATCAAAAATGAGATGAATGAATGCTACTCTCTCAAAGATGAAGATGAAGCTCTCTCATTTTCTTCTCTTTTCTTCTTCTCTCTTTCTTTTCTTTTCTTAACCATGAATAATAATCTCTCTTCTTTAGAAATGGTGGAGGAAAACCATATGAAGCAAGAGGGAGGTGAGTGTAGGAAGCATAAGTGGTGACCACATCAAGAGACAATAAAACATCAACCATGCTTCTCACTTTAATCAACCCATACCCATTCAAATCATAATTAATGCAAGTGATGGATGAAAGATATCATAATCAACACAATAGCAAGAAACCCCCTCCACAACATGTTATTTGCACAATTGCAAATAACCCCCTCCATCGGAAAAGTCCGGCCGGGAAAGAACAAAGGAAAACCGGCCGGAATGTAAAGTAAACTGGCAACTCCAGAAAACTGGTCCCGTAATAAATTACAGGAAAACTCCCATACTGTGCATACACACCCGCATCTGTATTCCGTCCGGATACAAATGCAATGAGACAAAATCTACACTGTACTATACTAGGATCCGGCTTAAACCAAAACCGGCTAGTAATATCCGTCCGATCCTGATCCGTGCAATACCGCACGTATCTGATCGAACGCTGCCATATAACCATACGGCCACTAGTACAAAACTGTCCGATCCTGATCCGTGCAATACCGCACGTATCTGATCGGACCCTGCCATATCTCCATACGGCCTCTACAGCGTTTCGCCCGAAAGCCTGAGTAACTGAAAGTGTGGTGGACTCTAAAGACTCGTCAATACTATGGTTGTGGATTTAACCACTAGCACGTCAGAGGTATAAGCCAATACGTGACGGGCCACCAGCTATTGACTAAAAGGGACGTCGATGAGCGAACTCATCCTGACACCCTACTGAGCCTGTCAGTGACAATATCCGTACAGTCCGGTCCGTTCGTCTATGAGCATCGCATGTCGGGCCTAGGGGGTTGGTAAAAGTCAGACCCCCAAAAGCGGTACAAGTCGTGTCGGAGTGTAGCCCAGAACACCCTGAGATACTACTGGAATACCTACCAGTAAATCTCCTGCCTTGGCCAAGGTCTTCGTGTAATGGCTCTCCTAGACACAGCGCGACCTCACCCATAATACCGGGAGAGACGAAACCCCCGAAGATCCGCTCACTGCCTCCATGTGGCTCGGGACTGTACCCAACTAAAACCTGTTTGCACGACTCCTTTGAGCCGTGGTAGGGTAGTAATCAAAGTACAATGGGAACTCACACGAGACAAATGACGATCCCCAGGTCGATGAACTAACCTGTACACATGTCACCAGGGAACTGCTATCTGACGTCAGGTATAAGACCAACTAGCATGTTTCCGGCGAGTCCTGTCCGGTGTACTCATAACCCAATGAGCACCTGTACACATCTTAGGTGAACCAACTAACACCAGTGGCTTGTGAGACCGGCCACCGCCCCTCGTCGGGGTCTCGACTGTATACACTAGTCTACTCTGGAGAAACGATGCCCTGTCTCGAATCTCCCACGAGTAGGGACCTTTTAAGGATGTGCTTGTAGACCCCCAGCTCCCACTTATATGATCGCCCTCATACTGCTGGTGGTCAAGCAAGAATCCAAGGGGCTTTATCAACATGTAATAGCGACTCGAAAGGTCACTTAAAGCAGTACACGATAATAAAGATAAACCAGATAGCAAACTATCATCTCGAGTAAGACTGTCCTACCGGGATAGGTCCTCCCTCAATCATTGCAATCACGTGCCTGTGATCCAATAATCGACTCTGAGGGCACTATCTCCAACAATCTCCCACTTGCACTCAAGGCTAATTATTGCGATGTCGCATACTCACAGCCCGTGTGATACCGTACACCCAACTCCTCTACTAGTCAGTCTCACAAAAAAAAACGTTTGTGAAACTATTGCGTTCGAGGAATAGCCTCAGTGAGTGGATCCGCCTTGATGTTTCATTCTATGTCTCTCTATATCTCAAGTTCGCGGAGAAAGCCATCTCCCGAAATGAGCAAAACCTGTCTTAGAGTGTCTGGATGTCTGATGGGACCGAGCTCATAAATGAACTCCAAATTCAAACTTCTTAGACTGTATCGTCAACTGAACCTAATCAGTATCCTGCGCCATGCCACCCTCAGTATTGCCTTGGACCACCTGTCCAAAATACTGCCCCTCGTCAGAAGGAAAACTATAACTCTGACAACCTCCTTGTCGTCCATGTCACCTTGGAAGCCTGGAATGATAATTGTCTCCCGAAAGAGGCTTTCGTTATCATATCCCTAGAACAGCCACTTATGTTCTAAAACTGCTTCCGACTGTTTCTCCAGGATTGGATCAATATCAACTTATTGCATCTAGTGCAAGAACAACATCTGGTGTGGTACTTGACATCTCATGATTGACTCGATTGCCTAAGCAAGTGATCTGCCAATCATGCACATCCCTCTCTACTTTAGTCTATAAGACACCTTTAGAGAGGGTGACTCCATTACCTGCAGGTATACTACCGTGCCAGGAGTCGTCCATTCTAAATACTCTTAGAATGCTGTCTAAGTACCCAGATTGGGAAACCACCCAAATCTAGATCTAAAACCATAGATCTAGTAACCAGTATGTCTGATATAATGTCCAAGTCCTTTGTGGAGAAAACACTTTATGACGACCAAAGTATAACCGATCGTAGTATAAGAATATCACTTCCTACTACCTTCTCAACAGATCCATCCCCTATTCTGATGACGTCAAACCTATGACTGTCACATCAGAAATAGATGACCTATTTCCGCTATATCTGCTATAGTCTATAAATAGACATAAGCCTGATGTCCACCAATGCTTCCGCTGCTCCCACTGACTACGACAACCCTCTGGCAGAGTCATATAGACGTGCACTTCTAAAGCTAGTTTAGAACGACGCTATACTCATCCTCCCACCGGGTCTCGCAGCCTGGAACAACAGCAATGGCAAGTGTGGGTAAACAAGAACTTCCCTGTCACCGTCCTTGAGGCTACCGGAGTACCTCTCGGGTGCCTGAAGTTATCCACCTTATCTGCGGAGTGGCCAATGGAATGTCAAATCAGATTGAATCTTTAGGTTCGTTATCAAATCTTCAGTAATCGTTTGCGGTTCTGGAATCACTTCCAGTTCTACCATACTCCCACTACTGTTTTCTGAAAAAATCCATTTTTAATAAAACTGTGGCGAGTCTTGAACAATATTTCTATTGATCTCCCAGATGGTAGAAAATCAACCCTCGTCATAGCCTGGGTCAACCCACAAATAGCCATTACAGAAACGTGCCTTGAGTTATCCAGAGTCTGGTTTTAATCATAAGCCGGACAACTCCCCGTACCTTAACAATGTTAAGATATGAACTGTACTATATCCAATATAGAACCAGAGGCACTGATTTAATTGAACCAGATTCAAATCATGCAGCTATCTCCAGTGCATGTCAACTAAATGGAGAGAGGCCGATCAGCGTTACTCAACTTAGGAATACTTCCAATTATGAGTAACCCGAAAGAGAAGCAAGTTCTCTTAATCATTACTATCAACTGAATACCATACACAAGTATGTACATCTTCGATCACTTTGAAGAATCCCGATACTTGCAATACCTGGTTCTCTACTTTATTCAAATACCTATAACTTCTCAAAATTCAGACACTGTGTTTCCACGAAAACACCTGTCTAAGAACTAGAGAAGTTATAAGTAAACCGAATGTAGTACGAGGACCAACCCCTCTGTCCTTATGGACCCTGGACAACATACAATACTCTGTATAAGTCCCTTGAATCTAGTGACTCATTCACTGTGTGTTGTAGGTTGAAAACTATACTTTTGGTTAAGAAGAATTACACCGCTGTTCAATGCTCCTTACCAAACCATCCACTGATATAGGTAAATCTCATCGACATAATATCAAAAGGTATATCTCACTCTATGAAAATAGACGTACAGATATATCAATTTGAAATTGGTGCTCAACAGCGGATATTCAAAACCAAATATTTGCCGACCGGCAAACAGGCCAGATGATCCCCTCAAATATCACCGATTACAACGAATCCCGATATAATGAGGATGATCACCCTATTCCCAATAACTTACTCCCACTCATCATCTGTAAAACCATACAGATGTAAGAATCAAACCTGGTAAATACATACCCTGGAGTAAGTGTCTAATCGGGAAATCAGTTTTCCATTAACAGTACACAGTGAAACTGAAACATTGAAATGTTTCGTTGGGGTATCCTGGTACTCTTAGTAATGCCTCATCCATTATCCAGATTCACAACTATAACCGTATAATTCTTTGCCACCTCTCCAAATCTCTTTATATGTCTTTAGTCATTACCTTCTGCACACCCCTTACGCCAAATGGTTTTCTTCCTTCCCTACCGTTCGGCACCAGCCTATGGTTTGGAAGAAGACTATCCAATAAGCATAATGGGTGTACTGTCCTAATCCTAGGAGCAATCGCAACGCGAGAGAAGGTGAAGATAAAAGACACCTCAATGTACTTTATTCCTATTTCTCCTGAACCAGGATCCATCCCCGAACTGGAACAAGTTCCTTTCGAGTTCGTATATAACCATACGATGGATTATCCAATAAAATGGGATCTTCGTAGTGATACGGAGTGTCCTGGAGAAATACAAAGGTGATTTAGGATTGGCGAAGAAAAACTTGGTTTGGTCGCGAATAGCAGTCGCAACTTACTTTGCCCTCTTACTAATCCCTTGCTTTGTCTGAACTTAATACCTTCTGTACACCGTTTTAGGCTAACTGGTTTTCTTCATTCCCTACCGGTCGGCACCAGCCTATGGTTTGGAAGAAGACTATCCAATTTGCGTAATAGGTGTACTACTCCTAACCCAAGGAGTACTCGCAGCCTGAGAGAAGGTGAAAAGAAAAGACAACTGAATAGTCCTATCCGTTTTCTCCAGAACCAGAAACCATCCTCGAATCCCTTCGAGTTCGTATATAACCATACGATGGTTTTGTCCAATGGAAGTGGACGTTCGTAGTAATACGGGGTGTCCCGGAGAAAAGGGTAAAAGTAGGAGTGGCAAAGAGGTCTGCAACTCTGACAATCCAAAAGCCAGTGTTAAGTAGGTTCGGTCAACTTGGTCACTGAGTCAAAATCTAGGGTCGGGTCAATGGTCGCTGCCAGAGAGAGAGAGAAAAGAAACACTCAGCGTGCACTCTATCCTAGATCAGAATGGTTACCAATTTATCTAATCTAGAAACCTCCCACTGTACCTCAAAATCTCCTCCAAACCTGAAAGAAGATTTAGTCGGGGTCACCCGAGGAGTAAACTAACTCATCAGTGGGAATCGGGATCCAACTCTCATCGCATGATAACGTGACGGAATCCGCTCACGTCATCACCCTCCAGAAGGTATGCGCATATCTGGCAAGTTTCAGTTCTTTTGAAACTCCCGATGTGATTTTTTTTTTTACCCCATGCTCTTATGACCTTGACTTTGGCCAACAAATCATAAGTCACATGTCAAGTTCTGCCCGTCATTCTCCAGGTTAATTTGAGCCCACCCGTACAAGCCCTTGACTTTGGCCAACAAGGCTATACGACTGTCCCAAACCAACGCATCTATCTATGCTGCATATGAATAACCAACAGCTACCAAACACTGTGCCTTGACTTTGGCCAACAAACGCAGCTTGAATACTATTGACTACCCATATGAAACGACGGAGGGCTATGAATGGTTTCTGGCGAAAACCTTTAACGTAATGAACTTGATATCGTTGAAGGAACGGATAGCTTTTTAGAAAATATAGTGACGAAAACCTTTACTAAAGAGGTCACTCCCGGTGAAGAGATCTCGGCTCTTTCCCCGTAGAATGAGGTGCAGGATATTCCAACTGAATACCACGGTGCAAAGCAAAAGTAATCGGCTATAGTGAAGTTAATGCCCTGACGCAAAATTCTGTCCAAGGGGTCACTCCCGGTGAAGGGATCTCGGCCCTTGCCTCGTCGACTGAGGAGCAGGATATTCCAAATGAATACCACGATGCAAAACAAAAGTGAACGTCCTTGCAATAACAGCTTTTTAGAAAGTGTTCCAACAACATCAGAATAGGTTTGTTTAACTTGCATTGATCCGAATCAACGCAGTCCCATCAATTAATCACACCACAAAGAACGAAAATATACTGACGTACGTATATGCCATCCGCATTCGCCACTGGGTCCCGTCATCACCCGTTAGGTTAGCTTACTAACGGCAGAGCGGGGACTGGACTAGCGCGGATGAAAAACATATACAACATCTACTAATATATATACCAATATATTATATTTCGCTCAAGGCGTGAAAAGAAATGCAACATCACAGAAATGTACAGCATCACAGAACAATA
The DNA here is from genome assembly GCA_030015575.1 of Agapanthus africanus. Taxonomy (NCBI): domain Eukaryota; kingdom Viridiplantae; phylum Streptophyta; class Magnoliopsida; order Asparagales; family Amaryllidaceae; genus Agapanthus; species Agapanthus africanus. The sequence goes on from JASDDO010000012.1 coordinate 362,683,886, forward strand.
CAGATATCTGGGATCCCCGGGTTTCACAGAGCCACTACTGAAACCCGACGTTCCCCTGGTCGTGTGGATAGCCTGTGCAATGAAATCCTAGACCCCTACGGGCGCGGCAAGTTACCCGCCAAAACCTGAAGCGAGGCAGCCCCCTTCAGCACCGTGAATGGACCACCCAGCACTTCACGGAATCCGGTAACTTGGGCACCCCTCCTGGGTCAACCTGTACCCCCTACGAGTGCGGCGAATAGCCCGCCAATCCCAGAGTGAAGCCCCCTCCGTCTCAATGCCATGAGATGCGGGCTTGTTGCCTTCCAGAACCCGGCTATCCGTGCACCCCTCCGCGGGGTAATCCTAGTACAGAATGTAAAATATACATACACCGGGTACATCGACCGCAACCAGGTCGTGCCCCAAAAGAATAATACAAACAGGCAGTGACGGCAGTCCACAAGTCGGACGCTCGTCCCGCAATATCAAATGTACATAATACAACAGCACTGTACTAGCATTGCATCCAGGCTATCCCCACGACCGATCCGCAACATCACAGCATAAACATAGAACATCAACGCGAAAGTCACGTTCGCAAATCCGTCTAACCGGGCTATAGCAGCTAGACAGGATTTACCGATCGAGTGACATTCACGGTCGCAGATATAATGTAAATACTGTGAAAAATGTGTTTAAAATTTTCCGATTGACCAAAAAATAACAAGTGGGCCCCCAATCAAAACTGTAGCACTCACAGAAAACCTGGGCCCAATTTTAATATTCCAAAACCCATATTTCAAGCCCAGAAGGCCTCTGTAAAAATTTGGTGAAGTGATCTCCACAGTGCGCGGCGGAAGGGCGGCGGAAAGGGGGTTTTCGCGGCGGTTCCGCGCTCCCACTGTGGAGTTGCTTCGTCGAATTTTTACAGAGCTCTTAGATTTTCTAGTACATCAATATTTTACAACCTGAAAAATTTTTAGACTTCAAAAAATTTCAACAGAAACTGATGTGAAGGAAAAATACGGTTTTTGGAATTTTGGTCGATCGGAACTGAAAAACACATTAAACAAAGCTAGACGAAGTTAATGGCCAGGCTCTGATACCACTGTAAGTGCACGGCGGCGCCCCGGCCGTCAATCCGACGGCCAAACGCGGAAACGGTGATAAACTTAAATTTTGCGGACTTAGCAAACCGGCACCACCGCGCACTAAACACCCGGATCGTAACCATTAACAAGTCTAAGCTAACTAGAAGATGGGTTAGAGATATACCGACTGATCCGAGTCCTCCGGTCTTCATCTCCACTCCGATCTCCTCGCGGGATCTCCGGTTGTCGCCTCCTCGCCGGAAGGGCACCACGTCGCCTGCATCTTTTACGGGCTCCCGCCTCTATACCGAGGCAACTCGGGCATGAAGCCGGCAACTCGACATGCCCAAGATATGCTGTAGAATGTAGTGTAGAGTGTACGTCTCACTTTGGGGTATTGGTTGCCTTTTGAAGATGGAGGAATGAAGGTATGAAAAATGGTGCTTTCATTTTTCCTTGTATCAAAAATGAGATGAATGAATGCTACTCTCTCAAAGATGAAGATGAAGCTCTCTCATTTTCTTCTCTTTTCTTCTTCTCTCTTTCTTTTCTTTTCTTAACCATGAATAATAATCTCTCTTCTTTAGAAATGGTGGAGGAAAACCATATGAAGCAAGAGGGAGGTGAGTGTAGGAAGCATAAGTGGTGACCACATCAAGAGACAATAAAACATCAACCATGCTTCTCACTTTAATCAACCCATACCCATTCAAATCATAATTAATGCAAGTGATGGATGAAAGATATCATAATCAACACAATAGCAAGAAACCCCCTCCACAACATGTTATTTGCACAATTGCAAATAACCCCCTCCATCGGAAAAGTCCGGCCGGGAAAGAACAAAGGAAAACCGGCCGGAATGGAAAGTAAACTGGCAACTCCAGAAAACTGGTCCCGTAATAAATTACAGGAAAACCCCCATACTGTGCATACACACCCGCATCTGTATTCCGTCCGGATACAAATGCAATGAGACAAAATCTACACTGTACTATACTAGGATCCGGCTTAAACCAAAACCGGCAAGTAATATCCGTCCGATCCTGATCCGTGCAATACCGCACGTATCTGATCGAACGCTGCCATATAACCATACGGCCACTAGTACAAAACTGTCCGATCCTGATCCGTGCAATACCGCACGTATCTGATCGGACCCTGCCATATCTCCATACGGCCTCTACAGCGTTTCGCCCGAAAGCCTGAGTAACTAAAAGTGTGGTGGACTCTAAAGACTCGTCAATACTATGGTTGTGGATTTAACCACTAGCACGTCAGAGGTATAAGCCAATACGTGACGGGCCACCAGCTATTGACTAAAAGGGACGTCGATGAGCGAACTCATCCTGACACCCTACTGAGCCTGTCAGTGACAATATCCGTACAGTCCGGTCCGTTCGTCTATGAGCATCGCATGTCGGGCCTAGGGGGTTGGTAAAAGTCAGACCCCCAAAAGCGGTACAAGTCGTGTCGGAGTGTAGCCCAGAACACCCTGAGATACTACTGGAATACCTACCAGTAAATCTCCTGCCTTGGCCAAGGTCTTCGTGTAATGGCTCTCCTAGACACAGCGCGACCTCACCCCCAATACCGGGAGAGACGAAACCCCCGAAGATCCGCTCACTGCCTCCATGTGGCTCGGGACTGTACCCAACTAAAACCTGTTTGCACGACTCCTTTGAGCCGTGGTAGGGTAGTAATCAAAGTACAGTGGGAACTCACACGAGACAAATGACGATCCCCAGGTCGATGAACTAACCTGTACACATGTCACCAGGGAACTGCTATCTGACGTCAGGTATAAGACCAACTAGCATGTTCCCGGCGAGTCCTGTCCGGTGTACTCATAACCCAATGAGCACCTGTACACATCTTAGGTGAACCAACTAACACCAGTGGCTTGTGAGACCGGCCACCGCCCCTCGTCGGGGTCTCGACTGTATACACTAGTCTACTCTGGAGAAACGATGCCCTGTCTCGAATCTCCCACGACTAGGGACCTTTTAAGGATGTGCTTGTAGACCCCCAGCTCCCACTTATATGATCGCCCTCATACTGCTGGTGGTCAAGCAAGAATCCAAGGGGCTTTATCAACGTGTAATAGCGACTCGAAAGGTCACCTAAAGCAGTACACGATAATAAAGATAAACCAGATAGCAAACTATCATCTCGAGTAAGACTGTCCTACCGGGATAGGTCCTCCCTCAATCATTGCAATCACGTGCCTGTGATCCAATAATCGACTCTGAGGGCACTATCTCCAACATTTATATGGATCAGCCAGAGGGCTTCATTGACAGTGGGAGCAGCGGAAAAGCATGTAAGTTGCTTAAATCCATTTATGGATTAAAGCAGGCATCCCGGAGTTGGAACATCTGTTTTGATGATGTTATTGATCAGTTGAAAATAATGTATTTTTAACACGGCAATTTCCCTATCATTTGCACTCATTTAGAAGTGTTCTCATTTAGAAGTGTTCGGCATTCATATTTCACATATTTGCAAATCAGTCATAAAATATCAGATTGCATGTGTTAGACTTTTAAACCGGCACTTTAAGGGAAATTGACCGCATTTCATGGCATCGCATCATCTCTGTATTTGCGCAACACTTGTCTTGAGAAATTGTGCAGGAAAATCCGGAAGAAAAGCCAAAATTGTCATTTGCTGATCAAACTTTACGCCAACTCAAAGACCAGAGCACTGGTAGCAATACAGAAGGCCAAATGAAATTCAACACATCAAAACAAGGCCCAAATATTATATAGGGAATTACCAGAAAAGATCAAAGCCCAAGGCCCACAAAGTGCCGCGGAACCGCGGCGGGAGCCAGCTTATTCCGCGGAACCGCGGCTCTTTCGCCACATCATCATCCCATTTTTGGTGCATAACTCCTCTCTCAGGGACCACATTCATTTAAGATGCCTCAAATTCCAGAAGGACCTCGAAGCTACTGTCAGATCAGCAAAGATCATTAAGTAAGGCTAATCTTAATTAAGCTCCTAACAATCTATTTCTAGAAGCTCCCTCCTAACTAATCACATCTAGAAGCTTCTCCTCAACAAACTTTTGGAGGGAAATTCAAATCTTGCTAACAAACTTTTGGAGGGAAATTCAAATTTAAATTCCTAGATCTAGGGTTTTGAGATCTATAAATAGGAGCCTAGATCTAAGGGTTGAGGTTGTTCAATCTTTAGTTAGTTCATTAATTCTTTACCTCTACTTTCTTCATCTTCTTCCACAAGTCTAGTGACAAGGCTTGTGCGAAACCCTAGCCTTAATTCCACTCCAAATTCAAGATCTTGAGTACCAATCAAGCAAGAAGCCCTTCAACCTTTTAGGAGCGGAGCCGATCTTCAATCGGGCAAGTGATCCAAGCCGATCCGCGACTCACGGAGACGAGCGAAGCCAAATCGACGATCGAGTTCTTCCTCTTGTAGTTCTTGAGCGATTGTAATGAAATTGTTGATATAAATAAAAGGTGAAATTCTTTAATCTTGCTTTCTTTTAATTCTTGCATCATGATTAGATCTCAATTTGTAATTGTGGTTCTTGTTGTGATGTTTGAGTAAAACTCCGCTCGTAAAGGAGTCGAGACGATCAATAGAATGATGATGTAACAAATCTTAATACGATTCTTAAGTCCTACGAGTTTTGTAAACCCTAGCAAATTGAAGAATCGACGACCTAGTTTCATTGCGATGCTTTCTTGATTGTGATCGCTCGAAATTAGGGATCTACGATCGTTTCTTGAATTTACTAGAGGCTAGAATGTGAATGATATCGACGAATGAACAAGGGATAAATGATGAAACCCTAGTTTCACTAGAAATCCCTAATTCTCGTCGATCATCATCGATCTAGTATCAATCCATCGAAGGATGAGAATACGTCATCGTGAGATTGCATCACATCTATAGATCCGATCGATTCCTACGAGCCTCATTTCGATTCTTGATATTTGGTTTGAAAAAAAATCAACAAACTATCAATTCTTGATTCTATCTTTTTCTTGTTATTAGATCTAGATTTTTCTAATTCTTGAACTTCAATTCTTTAAATCATGAATTGTTTTGTTTTCTTTTCATTAAACTTTCGACTCATCTAATTCAAAAGACGAACGATTACACTGTCCCTGTGGACGATCCGCACTCACTTACAATCTACATCCGACACCGTAGTTGATTGCGGTCAAATAAATTTTTGGTTGTGATTTCTTTACAATTTCATACTACACAATCCGAAATCCTTTTCAATCAAATGGCGCCGTTGCCGGGGATAGTGCGCTAATTGTTCGTATTTTGAAATTTGAGTTGAAAAATTTATTCCATTATAATTTTTAGATCTAAACTCGCACAAACCCTAATACGTGTGTTGTGATTTGATTGCGAGGGAATCTGGAATCATTGGAGCTTGGATAAAATTTTTCTGAATATTCCAGAGAGCTAGGGGAGTTAATAGGAGCCCTCTGTAGAATGTTCATTCAGTGAACAGTGAAATTGGCCGCCTCTCCGCGGCATTTGGGGGCTATTGCGGCGGATCCGCCGCAGTTTAACTTGATCACTGCTTCAAATTTTCAGGTATACTTCCAGACTTTCTTATCTCATCCCAAATCTGCTCCAATTAATATTTTGTACAGGTTTCTTTGCAAATAATCGCAGCGCCGCAAAAGCAAAATAAAAATTTGTGCGTGTTTTGATTTTTGGTTGTTTGCATATTAATACGGATATTAAGGGGCACGACCAAATCCATATTAGGTGGGGAGTTCATTACCCTTCGTAAGCCCCAAAAATCACAAACTTGCATCCGCATTTACCCTCATTAATTAAAAAATATCTAGAGATGACTCTAAGGACCGTCGCGCTCACTTAGGACAAGAGATGGCCGTGGGTAATTCATTGCTTATCCGCGTTTTCTTGTGGTGTCTAAGGAAAGTGTGACTAAGGCTAGTGGTTATTAATTAGGCCCACTACTTACGTAGTGGAGTACCTTCCCACTTATCTGGCACTTACCTGGCCACAGGGGGACAAAGAGGCAGTGGAGGATTTATCCTGCGACTTGTCTTTTGGCAGTTAGGAGCGGTCTAGAGTTTGACCTAAGTGACCATTAGAATTAGGGTTTTGTGTGTTGCATCTGTTGTGATTGCATCATATTTTCAAAACTCCGTTTCTTTTTCAAACAAACCAATTAATTTCTTCCCCCCCTTTTTTTTCTTTTTACCCTTTTACCCTTTCTCCCTCCTCCCTTCTTACAATGGGTGACCCAAATAGAAAATATTTTGCCGAGCATTGGTGTCCAGAACCAGATATTAAATGTTTTCGTAATCTCTTCGGTATACCGTCCGGATCTTCCATGTCCATAAAAGATCATATAGAACAGGCAGGAAGAAACAGTTGGCCACCTCAGTCTAGGTCCTATCAACCGTATCCCAATTTCACATCCGTTCCCGTTGATATCCCGAGGAAGCCCCGAGACGAATTTCCATTGCTGAACATATAGCTAGGGCTAGAGGCCAAAGTTTCAACCCGGACTAATATCAACCATCACCTCCACTTTCCAAAGAAGAGTTTGATAGGCGGTTTGAGGCATGTATGATGTCCAATAACCAACCGACGAACCAATATCAAAATTCTTCTTATCATAATGCTGACCCTACTGCTACCCAATTTTCACAACCATTCTGTTCCTATCAATCAAATCCGATTTTTCCACCTTCTCTAAACAGTCCTTCTGATCAGTCATTTGGAAGTTTTAACTGTCCACAAGAATTTCAATCTTATCCCGAAACTCCTTATCGACCGAAGTCTAATCTTGAGGAGACATTAGAGCAATATGTGGAATTGAAGAACCAATTTAGGAAGTTAACAGCATGGATACAAGCAAATAATCCCGAACCAGCCCAAAATTTTCCAGTATATAATTCGGGTATGGGACAAAATGAGAATTTGGGTAGTGAGAGAGAGATGTACACCTTTCCCAATCAAACATTCCCTTTCCAAACTGAAATCCACAACTCCAGTTTCACAGATTCATCGAGTGCACCAAGGGATACACCAATTGACGATAGAATGTATGACAAGTTGTGTAATAATGCGATGTTTGATTTACCCGACTGTGATGGGTCCATTCCAAGTGAAACCATGCCAAAACCTTGTGATCTCTACACCTCCACTCTTGAACCAAAACTGATTGAAAACTGTGCTTTTGATGAGGTGTTTGAGGATTTTAACCTTCACTTGAATGAGGTGATTGACGTTGGGGATATATTAATTGATGAACCCGAAATTTTGGATGATTTTGTCCCACCAATTTATCAAATCCTTTCACTTCCTTGTGGTCAGCATCTTGAGCCTTTAATTCTTCCCGAACTCCAAATACGTCTTGAAATTCGTATACCTGAAGATCAGACCGAAACTCAACCTTCATCTCCCACATCTGGTTTACCGACACTCGACACATCGATACGTTCACCCATTTCATCTTCCACTCCCTCTGGTTCTTCTTCTGTCCCTGAAATGATAGTGAGTGTTGATGAATCACAATCCGATAGTTCAAGTTCGACAAGGCCAGAAAGCCAACTTTATTTGGATATTTTTGAAAATGAGGTAGATGAGTTTTTCACCTCCACATATATTGACAAATCAAGTAAGATAAATTCTGGCACAAAACTTTTTGACAGCGAAATGTTTGATCACACCATTGATAAAAGTTTTGAAGAACTTTTTGCTGACGAACTTGAATTTTTAAACAACACGGATTTTGTGATTGATCAACCTCAACCTATAGAAGATGAACCAGCACCATTCCTTCTTCCTAATCATTCATATTCATCCTCATTCTTTCTTTTCTCTAATTTAAAATTCAAAACCTTTACAGACCATCTCTTATCCCTTCCCCACTTTTTCTTGACACGATACAACACATTCTTCCACCAACCTATACGCTTTACCGATAAAATCTTTGAATGGTTGGTGTTAACTTTTGGTCTTTGTAAAGTCTTATTTTGACCAAATGACTCACCCCCTCTTAAAATGCTTCTAATTGTCTAACTCATGTTTGAGGGGGGGGGGTGTATTTTTGGCTCTTGAAATAACTGTTGTCCTCAATATTGAGAGTCAAAAATAAGTTTTGGGGAGGATCTTCACTTAAATATTTTGCCCCCTTTAATAAATGTCCTCCCAAGCTTACAGTTTTTTTTGGAGGTTTAGCAGATAGCAACAGTGAGGACACTGTTGAAAACAAGTTTGGGGGAGGTTTGTGCTTATTTTCGCATCATTTGCATCATTCTCTGCATAAGCACAAAACATTTTTTTTTAAAACCTATAAAAATTTAAAAATTTTCAAAATCTAAAAATATTTTTGTACATAAATAAGATAATAAAAGTTTAGATAGTGAAAAATTACATCCATGAGATTAGAAAATTTTAAGAAAACCAAGAAAATTAGAAGTTTTCTTATACGAACTAGTAATAAGTAGTTATGAGCCGTTGTCCCAAGGGTTAGTAAGATGAAAGACACCACTAATCTGAGGATAAAAATAAGTCTGAAAAATAGTTTCTATTCTGGAAGCCAAACATTTTGAACGTTGATACCCTGCTATTCGCATTTACACACGTCTTAAAGCATGGGATAGTAGAGGATACCTTGAAATGCTCTTGTCTTAAAGCCGATGTATGAAGGAAATAAAAAAAAAATGACGAAAATATAAAGTGGTGAGAAAAAATTATTACTGGTTTTGATATCGCCAAGGTAGCAATAAAAAAATATAGCAAGAGTGCCTCTTCACCTAGTGCCCTAAGGCCAACTGGTCTGGGAGTCACTGCTAAGCCTTAGGTGGTGCAAGACGAGGAAAATACACCAAATAAGCAAGCACATGAGTAATCGGTCGGTTAGTACCTCAAGAAGTATTAACGGTCGCATGAAAGTGTGTGAGCAATCTCATATAAATATTCATTAATTAAAAAGTACTGAGGCTGATGGGCAAGAGTATGATAGCTTGAATTGAATTCTCCGGGTGTAGGGATGTCCTTTACACACACGCGGAGTGATATGATCGATGTTTGGAAGAAAGATAGGAATGAAGAATAAGATGATGTTTTATTGAGGGAGGACGTGATTTCTGACATCTTTTCATGACCATTAAGATAGGGCTCATGACAACCGAAAAGCTAGCTTAGTTAGAAACCCTAATTTTCAAGGCTTTTCTTTTATAATTCTTGTCTTTAAATGTAATATTCATGATCTTTCTTTTATTATTGGATTTTGTGGGTGCAATCCGCTGAAAACCCTCAGGAGACAACACTCCTCCTACTAGGGACACCTAGAGGTTTAAAGGCTTGTTGCATGTGCTCAGTGCAATCGTGTTACCTACGAAAGTGTGCTAATTAGTTTTTCTCTTTCTTTATTTTCTCCTTTTTAATAAAACAATTCGCTCGAGACGATCGAAAATAAGTTTGGGGGAATTTGATCAGTCAAAAATAATGTATTTTTAACACGGCAATTTCCCTATCATTTGCACTCATTTAGAAGTGTTCGGCATTCATATTTCACATATTAGCAAATCAGTCATAAAATATCAGATTGCATGTGTTAGACTTTTAAACCGGCACTTTAAGGGAAATTGACCGCATTTCATGGCATCGCATCATCTCTGTATTTGCGCAACACTTGTCTTGAGAAATTGTGCAGGAAAATCCGGAAGAAAAGCCAAAATTACCATTTTGCTGATCAAACATTACGCCAACTCAAAGACCTGAGCACTGGTAGCAATACAGAAGGCCAAATGAAATTCAACACATCAAAACAAGGCCCAAATATTATATAGGGAATTACCAGAAAAGATCAAAGCCCAAGGCCCACAAAGGGCCGCGGAACCGCGGCGCTTTCGCCCCATCATCATCTTATTTTTGGTGCATAACTCCTCTCTCAGGGCCCACATTCATTTAAGATGCCTCAAATTCCAGAAGGACCTCGAAGCTACTGCCAGATCAGTAAAGATCATTAAGCAAGGCTAATCTTAATTAAGCTCCTAACAAACTATTTCTAGAAGCTCCCTCCTAACTAATCACATCTAGAAGCTTCTCCTCAACAAACTTTTTGAGGGAAATTCAAATCTTGCTAACAAACTTTTGGAGGGAAATTCAAATTTAAATTCCTAGATCTAGGGTTTTGAGATCTATAAATAGGAGCCTAGATCTAAGGGTTGAGGTTGTTCAATCTTTAGTTAGTTCATTAATTCTTTACCTCTACTTTCTTCATCTTCTTTCACAAGTCTAGTAACAAGGCTTGTGCGAAACCCTAGCCCTAATTCCACTCCAAATTCAAGATCTTGAGTACCAATCAAGTAAGAAGCCCTTCAACCTTTTAGGAGCGGAGCCGATCTTCAATCGGGCAAGTGATCCAAGCCGATCCGCGACTCACGGAGACGAGTGAAGCCAAATCGACGATCGAGTTCTTCCTCTTGTATTTCTTGAGCGATTGTAATGAAATTGTTGATATAAATAAAAGGTGAAATTCTTTAATCTTGCTTTCTTTTAATTCTTGCATCATGATTAGATCTCAATTTGTAATTGTGGTTTTGGTTGTGATGTTTGAGTAAAACTCCGCTCGTAAAGGAGTCGAGACGATCAATAGAATGATGATGTAACAAATCTTAATACGATTCTTAAGTCCTACGAGTTTTGTAAACCCTAGCAAATTGAAGAATCGACGACCTAGTTTCATTGCGATGCTTTCTTGATTGTGATCGCTCGAAATTAGGGATCTACGATCGTTTCTTGAATTTACTAGAGGCTAGAATGTGAATGATATCGACGAATGAACAAGGGATAAATGATGAAACCCTAGTTTCACTAGAAATCCCTAATTCTCGTCGATCATCATCGATCTAGTATCACTCCATCGAAGGATGAGAATACGTCATCGTGAGATTGCATTACATCTATAGATCCGATCGATTCCTACGAGCCTCATTTCGATTCTTGATATTTGGTTTGAAAAAAAATCAACAAACTATCAATTCTTGATTCTATCTTTTTCTTGTTATTAGATCTAGATTTTTCTAATTCTTGAACTTCAATTCTTTAAATCATGAATTGTTTTATTTTCTTTTCATTAAAGTTTCGACTCATCTAATTCAAAAGACGAACGATTACACTATCCCTGTGGACGATCCGCACTCACTTACAATCTACATCCGACACCGTAGTTGATTGCGGTCAAATAAATTTTTGGTTGTGATTTCTTTACAATTTCATACTACACAATCCGAAATCCTTTTCAATCAGTTATCAAAGAGTTTGATTTCATCAAAAATCCAGATGAACCTTGTGTTTATAAGAAGACTGTAGGGAGAAATGTCGCATTCCTCGTATTGTACGTGGATGACATACTTCTGATGGGAAATGATATTCCTATGCTACAGTCGGTCAAATCGTTCTTATCACAAAGGTTCTCCATGAAGGACCTGGGTGATGCCACGTACATATTGGGCATACGGATCTATAGGGATAGATCCAAACGGTTGTTGGGATTGTCCCAAACCAAGTACACCAACACCATCCTAAAGAGGTTTAGTATGGAAGACTCCAAGCGGGGTGCCTTACCCGCTTGCCACGGAGTCACTCTCTCCAAGGACGATTGCCCAAAGTCTGATAAAGAGAGAGCTCGGATGAGCATTATTCCCTATGCTTCGGCAGTAGAATCGATAATGTATGCGATGTTATGTACACGCCCTGATGTTGCTTATGCACTTAGTGTAGTAAGCAGGTATCAGTCAAACCCAGGGGAGAATCACTCTACTGCTGTGAAGAAGATTCTTAAGTACATGCGAAGGACTAAAGAATTGTTCTTGGTGTATGGTAACGGGGATCTCCAAATGGAGGCCTTTACTGATTCAAGCTTCCAGAGTGACAAGGATGACAACAAGTCTATCTCAGGGTTTGCATTTACCCTCAATGGAGAGACGGTAAGTTGGAAGAGTTCCAAACAGGATACCGTTGCAGACTCAACGATGGAAGCTGAGTATATTGCTGCAAATGATGCTGCCAAGGAAGCCATCTGGATGAGGAAGTTCATTACGGAGCTAGGAGTAGTTCCAACCATTATTGATCCAATACCTTTGTATTGTGACAATAATGGGGCTATGGCATTGGCCAAAGAGCCCAGGTCCCATCAGAAGTCCAGACACATCCTGAGGCGATATCATGTGATCCGGGAGATAGTTGATCGGGACAAGAACGAGATTAAGAGAGTAGATACAAAGAACAACACTGCGGATCCATTCACCAAGGCCCTCCCTCAGCCGCAGCATGAGCGACTTTTTGAGATGTTGGGTATGAGATACGCCAATAATTGGCCTTAGTGCAAGTGGGAGATTGTTGGATATATGTATACCCTAGAGGCCATTATGTGATAGTGTATGTACTGATGTATGTATATATATATATATTCAGAGAACAGTCTTGCACGACATGACAGTATGGTATCTGGTTTCACTTTATCATATGTTCACTTGATCATGTTTTTACTCATTTGGTACATGTTGATAAAGCCTTAAGGATATTGGCTTGACTACTGGGATTATGATGTGGATCATACTAGTGGGACACCTGTAGTTTATAAACATATCCTTAAAATGTTCCTAGTCGTGGGTATATCGAGACAGGGCATCGATATTCCAGTGTAGACTAGCGTATACCATTCTTGTTCCATATGATGGGCGATGGATGATCCCATATCCGTCTGGTGTGGTGACACCAAAGATTGTATACGGGTGCTCAGTGAGAATGGGTACACTGAACGGACTCACCGAGAACTCCTATGTGGTATTATATCATACGTCGGATAGCAGTTCTCAGGTGACACTGGTATAGGTTAGTCTGTAGACCCGAGATCGCCATAGAATCTTGTGTGTCCTCCCACTGTACTTTGATCTCCACCTTACTACGGCTCTACTGAGTCGTACAAACAGATGGATTTTTGGTACAGTCCTGAGGCATATGGAGGTAGTGAGCGATAGGAGGGGTTTCGTCTCTCCCGGTATTGGGGGTTGATGTTGTGCTGTGCACGATTGGCTATAAAAGGAAGTCCCTGGCCAGGGCTGCTGAGATATTACTGATAAGTGTTATCAGTAGTTTCTCGATCTATTGTAGACCATATACCGGCATGACTTATTGAGTTATTAGGGTCGACGATTCCATCCCTAGACTTGATATGCAGCATATCTGACGAAGAGACCGGACTGTACGGTAAGTATTGCCAGTTGGATTGACGGGAGTTTTGACAGGTTCGCTTGTTCTTCTTCTGATCGCTCAATACCCGGGTAGCCGTTACGTTTAGCTGACCGCTTGCGGCTTGTAGGTGTTTGATGTGATCATCACCTACTGCCGGCGTATTGACGAGTCTTGAGTCCTACATAGGAGTTTCCTGGCTCAGGCGAAACGATGTGGCGTACATATGAGATATGTGAAGGAGCTCGATTAAATAGGTGTATATGATGCCGTATTTTAATCGGGTGTTTTATATTGGTCGGGTCGTATGAGATATGACCTGTTTATTAAATCAAGTGTTGATTTAATATTGACTTTTATCTCATTTAAATAAACCTTTTCTTATGATGGATGCATGCATGTATATGTACATGTTGATGTGCATACACACATACATACATGCATTAGTATCATGGTTGATGATACATCAAAGATGGCAATATAAGAAATACATGGAAAGTAAATATATTTGTATATATTAGAATGAGAAAAAGAAAATTTATTATTCATCATTGTTGACTTTTCTTTACTTGACCAAAATTAAACTATTGTTTCTTTTTCCTTTGTTATTTTTCTTATTCTAAAATATCTAGATATTTTTATTAACCATGGTTTGAGTTTAGATATTTATGCTTGATATTTATCTCTCTCTCACATTATCTTTATCATTATCTTTTTAATCCAAAAGAAAATGGTTGCCATCTTCATCTTCCTCTCTCTAGCTCTCTCTTGAGTTTTATAAATTGAGTGAGGTTAAAAGAAAGAAAAGGGTTTTTATATGAGAACATAACCATATCATCACACTACACTTCTTTAGCCCCTTGGTGTAGTTTGGTTGCTTCATCTTCTTTGTGATCTATTGGAGCTAGGAGCTTTGAGCAAAGGAACTCCGAGTGGATCGTCGTGGACGCGGAGGAGGTTTAATCTAGCTCATTCAAACCCTAGGAGGTCTACAAAGGTTGTAGTCTCTCCACTTAGTTATAGATTAACTTTAGTATGTGATACTATAAGTGTTACCCTATATTTCTAGTTCGATTCCTAGTTAAGTTTGCTTAGCACCTCTTAAAAATTAATTTGTTGCATGTATGATGCTTCCAAACCCTATATGAGGTGATAAGGAAACCCTACAGGATAGGGTGCCGTAGTGAGCGGATTATGGTTGATTTATAGGGAGTCTGTGTTTTAAAATTATTTGGGCAAAGAAAGGAGTGAGAGAGATTTCCTTCTCTCAAAACTTCCCTCTCCTATCCCTAACAAGTGAGAAATTACTCACTCATTAGGATGATAACAATAAAATTCATTTTTTTTTATTTTAATTGATGAACTAATTTGCAAATAATAAAAGAACAGATAAGAAATTGCTGGAATTAAAATTCAGATAAAAAGAATGCGAGATAAAAAAAATAAAACTTACTTTATTGATGACCTCTCAACAATGCATTACGATTGAATTTAAATTTAAATCTAAGAATTAAAAAGAGGCATCCTCCAAAAGAGGCACACTTAATTTGGTTTTGAGCCCTCCTATTTATAGATAGGAAAACCCTAGGTTTACATTCTGATCCACACATGAATTTACAAAACTACCCTAGGAAAACCGGGTCAAAGCATCGACACCCACCGACACGTGCAAAACACGGCCGCGGAACCGCGGCAGAAAGGCCTGTTAGGCCTCGGTTCCGCGGCCATTTGGTGGGATCTTGGGCACATCTCTTCTGGGTTTCTCTGTGTTTCTTTTATCTTCTGTTTTCTTTACTTGGTTTCTCAGAATCTCTTCTATTTCCTTCCAGGTTTCCAACAGTGCAGAATGATGTGGACTTTTGCCTTAAGCTTCGCGTTGAAGTCTTGGATCTTGTGCTGCCCTTGTGCTTTGTACATTGAATTGTCTAATGATTTTCCATTTGTTCCTTGAACTGGTAGGCGGCATCATACGGATTCATCTGTTGTTGGTCGTAGTCTCACATTTGTAGCGACTTTTCACGAATTTCACTATAACGAGCTGAGAACCTGTAACCTGCAACTATTTAGCAGACATGGATCAAAAGTACCTATTTATATGCAATGTGATTAAGAATGGGCGATATAAAAATGCAAAAATATGATATGAACACTAGTGTTGGTACTTTGAGGGAGGTTCCCCGTGCTTTCGCACGGACCTAATTAGAATAAACCTCGTTTTCCTAGAGGCATAACCCCGTTAACACCTTTCTAGACACCTACTTGATCGTCTAATTGTCCTGTGTAAAATTCTCCCAGGAGTTACTCTTACTCACAGTGGGTATCGGGATCCAACTATCTCATAGAAGGTATGTAATCTCATTGCAAATTTCAACACTTGAAATTCCCGACAATGCTTTTACCCCTAGCAACTTATGACCTTAACATAGTCAAAAAATCATAATTGCTAGCCGAGCTCAACCCGTCATTTCCCGATTGAATTAAACCCACTCGCACGACCCTTAACATAGTCAACAAAGTCGTACGACTACCCTAATCCAATCACATCTCATGTTTTAGCAGATAAGTACTAATTAGCTACCGCACACTACGCCTTAACATAGTCAACAAACGTAGCACGAATACTAAGTGGTACTTATCTGAAATGTCGGAGGGCTACGCAGGTTTTTCAGAAACCATGAGCGTAATGAACTTGATATCGTTGTAGAAATAAGTGATTTTGAAAAGGAGTGTTTTTGAGGCTTTTCTAGCTTCGCTAAAGAGGTCACTCCCGGTGAAGGGATCTCGGCTCTTTCCTTATCGAATAAGGTGCAGGATATTTCACAAATACCGCTGTGCAAAGCAAGAACTATAGAAGCATTCAAAAACTAAACCGTGAGTTTGTAGCGTATGCTAGTATTGCTAAAGAGGTCACTCCCGGTGAAGGGATCTCGGCTCTTTCCTTATCGATTAAGGTGCAGGATATTTCACAAATACCGCTGTGCAAAGAAAAACTAGAGCTACCCTTTTTATAAATTTAATTCTATTTTTCTTTTTCTTTCATTAATCTCATTAATGAATCCCATCATTTATGCTTCCTAAGCATCACAGAAGAAATGAAAATACAACGTACGCTTATGCCATCCGCATTCGCCACAGTGTCCCGTTATGCACCGTTAGGTTACTTAACTAACGGCATACCGGGACGGGACTAGCGCGGGTGTAAAACATAAGCAACATTTCTTATATTATATATACAATAATAAAGCATTCGTCTCATGCATATAATATGATCACATCACAGTATATCAGCAGCAGAAGAAACATATGAAATATTGGATATACTAGGAGGTCCGGGTTTTATTTCGAGCCTGTATAAAACACGGATTCCACGGTCGCGATGAATAGTCTGTTGGATATATGTATTCCCTAGAGGCCATTATAAGTATAGTGGATGCTTGGACATGTATATATGTATATTTGATATATGACTTTCTTGCTCGACATGATAGTATGCTATCTGGTTTTACTTTATCTGACATGTTTACTTAATACTGTTCATTTGATACATGTTGATAAAGACATGAGGATATTTGCTTGACTTCCATGGCTATGATGCAGATCATACTAGTGGGGCATGTGTAGTCTATAGGCATATCCTTAAATGTTCCTAGTCGTAGATATATCGAGATAGGGCATCGATATTCCAGAGTAGACTAGCGTATACGTTTCTTGACCCATATGATGGGTGATGGATGATCTCATATCCATTGGTGTTGTGACATCGAAGATTGTGTACGGGTGCTCAGTGGAGACTGGGTATACTGAACGGACTCACAGAGAATTCCTATATGGTATTATATCTATCGTCGAATAGCAGTTCTCTGGTGACACTGCTACAGGTTAGTCTGTAGACCCGAGATCGTCATAGAATCTTGTGTGTTCTCCAACTGTACTTTGATTTCCACCCTACCACGGCTGTACCGAGTCGTGCAAACAGGTGTATTTTGGGTATAGTCTCGAGATACATGGAGACAATGAGCGATAGGAGGGGTTTCGTCTCTCCCGGTATTGGGAGTTGATGTTGTGCTATGTGCGATTGGCTCTGACTTCAATTCCCTGGCCAGGGCTGATGAGATTTACTAATAAGTGTTCTCAGTAGTTTCTCGACCGGTCATAGTTCATATCGACTTAACTTATTGAGTTATTAGGGCTCGACGATTCCATCCCTAGACTTGATATGCAGCATATCAGACGAAGAGACCGGACTGTACGGTAAGTGTTGCCAATGGCTTGACGGGAGTTTTGACGGGTTCGCTTGTTTTTCTTCTGATCGTTCAATACCCGGGTGGCCATTACGTTTAGCTGACCGCTTGCGGCTTGTAGGTGTTTTGATATGATCATCACCCACTGCCGGCGTATTGACGAGTCTTAGAGTCCCACACAGGATTTTTCTAGCTCAGGCGAAATGTTGTGGTGTGCATATGATATATGCGCAGGAGCTCGATTAAATACGAATATGTGATACTGTATTTTAATCGGACGTTCGATATTAGTCGGGTCGCATTTGATGTGACTGATTTATTAAATCAAGTGTTGATTTAATATTATCTATAAGCTCATTTTTAATTAACACTTTTTTCTTTTGGATGTATGCATGTATGTTCACACATACACATGATGATGTGCATGCACACATACACACATACATATGTGTCATGGTTGATGATACAAAGGAGATGGAAATATAAGACTCACATGGTAACTAAATATCTAGATTTTTGTTAATGGATTAAAGGATAAAGGAAATTGGATTAATGACCCATTTTCTACACACTTCTCATTTGACCATTGACTTTAACCATGGTTTAATTTCCTTTTGATCTTTAACCCATCCAAATAATATCTAGATATTTAATGAACCATGGTTATATGTGAGAGTGTCTCATATATAATATTTTCATTTTCATTTTTGAAAATAAGTTTTTCATTATTCACACAAAAGCTTTTGCCATCTTCACCTTCCTCCTTTTTCAAGCTCTCTTGTGTTTTGTTTTGAGTGAGGAAATTAAAAAGAAAGGGTTTTTAAGTGAGTTTACATACCACACAACCATTCTACACTACCCTAGCCCTTTAGTGTAGAGTGCTTGCTTCATTTTGTGAAGCTAAGAGCTTGTTCTAGGAATCTCCGGGTGGATCATCGTTGACGAAGAAGGACCTCGAGCGGAGCCGTTCCAAACCTTGTGCAAAGCCGTATGAGTCCTAAAGACCGAAGGAGTTGGCTACAAAGGTTGTATTTCCTTTTCCTTTAGTATAGACTTCACATAATGATGTTTTTACCCTAATCTCTAGTTACGATTCGTAGTTCGTTTGTAATAGCCCTCTTTAAAAATGAAAGTTCACTACTTTATGATGTGGAATCCTTACTAGAGGCGCTACTACACACTATCATGGTATCAGAGACTAGCTAGAGCTTTAGGGTAAGCCGGACGACGTTTAAAAACTCAATCGAACATGAAAAATGCGATTTTTACATGCTCACTGGAATTTTTTACAAAATTTGGAATTTTTGTAATTAAAAATATGCAGAAAATAGAGCAGGGTTTTCTATGGATCCCCAAGAAAAACGAGCGCCTAACTCGACTCAACGACCGCGGAACCGCGGCCAAATAGGTGTATTTGCTGCGGTTCCGCGGCGCCGTTGGTGAGGCTTGGACCGTGCACTCTTGCGTTGATCCGTAGGTACCATATATGCTCTCTGGGAATTTTTTTTATGCAGGTTCAAGTGTTGAGATCTATTACTACAGTGGGTATGTTGATGTGTTGATTGGCATATTTTAACGCCGTCTATGCTTTTCAATTGTTGATGTGATACGATGTATAGGATCGTCGTGATTGAATGGCCGGGGGTTTTATGTGGGACGAGAGTTTATCTTTTCATTCATGTAAAATTCATTGTATATATTATTCTTTTATTGGGGCACACCCGGGTTGAGGATGATGTCTCCATTGATGTATATTTTACTTATCCGCATTAGGATAGACCCAAGGAGGGGAGCATGAGTGACCGGGTTCTGGAGTTTAGTGGGAGGCCATCTCGAGGAGTCAAGACCGGGTCTCCTAAACTCCAGAATTGGAAGGGTCACTTGCCGCTCTCGTAGGGGTCTAAGGGTGTGGGCTTGGCTCATCACGGCCGTGGAATCCGTATTTTCTATCGCAGGCTAAATAGAAAATACGGAGTTCCTAGTATATCCTATATTTTCATATATGTGTTTCTGCTGCTAATTATTCTGTGATGTGATTGCTTAATATTTGAGACGAATGTGATATTGTTATATATGTGATATGTAATACTATTTTTCGTTTCTTTATGTAATGGCTTAGGAACTTAAATGATGGGAATACATTAATAAGATTAATGTAAAAGAAAAGAAACCTAAAGATGTTGTAGAATCGGATTTGAAACCCACTCGGCTTCTTTTTTTTTTATATAAAAAAGCAAGTTTCAAAAGATACGGAGCTTAAGCCACTCCTTTTCTTAAAAACAATTTAGATTCTACAACGAAATCAAGTTCAAAGCGTTAAAGGTTTTCATAAAAACCATCCGCAGCCCTCCGTCATTTTAGGAAGCAGGGTACTTAGTATTCGTGCTGCGTATTTTGACCATAGTCAAGGCGCAGTGTACGGTAGCTAAGTGATGTCTTCCTACAGAGCATATGATGCGATCAGTTAGGACATTCATATGATTATGTTGATCATAGTCAAGGGTCATATGGGTGGGTCTAGTTAATCTCGAAATGATGGGTAGAACTTGACTAGCACTTATGATATTTTGACCATAGCCAAGGTCATAAGTGACTAGGGGTAAAAACTGTATCGGGAATTTCAAGAGTTGAAATTTGCAATGAGATTGCATACCTTCTATATGATAGTTGGATCCCGATCCCACTGTGAGTAAGAGTTACTCCCAGGAGAGTTTTACACTTTACAATTAGCTAATCCAGTAGGTGTCTAGAAAGGTGTTAAACGGGGTTTGACTTCTGGGAAAACGAGGTTTATTTTAATTAGGTTCGTGCGAAAGAACGGGGAATCTCCCTCAAAGTACCGACACTGGCCTGGCTGACCGATTGGCGAAACTGTAGAATGTAATTAATCCTGGCTAGTTTTCTTTTCAGGTTTTGAAAGAAAATTTGATAAAAGCTGTGGGAGACATCGATTAGATAAGATAATAACCAATCTGATCTTTGCAAGAGCATTTCGCTGAGTGTATTCTTTTCTCTCTCCTAATGGCAGATACTGATGACGGGACTTAAGCTTCTTTTAGAGAAAAACAAACTGACTGGACCAAATTATAAAGAATGGTTGAGGAACTTGAACATTGCACTCACATATGATAAAGTGTCATATGTCCTCACTACCAAAGCCCCACCCGTCTCAGGACCTGAATAATCTGTTTCGGATAAGGAGATCCGAAAAACATGGGATATTGATTGAAACACGGCCACGTGCCTTGCGCTTGCTTCTATGGACAGTATCCATCAGAAACAGCATGAGAAGATGGATATACAATCCATATTTCTTCATACAAAGGAGTTGTATGAAGAGCAATCTCGTACTTTACGCTACGACGCATCTCGAAAGCTGTTTCAGATGCGGTTGGCCCCCGGTGCATCAGTAGGTGACCATGTTTTAAAGATGATTGGTCTTATTGAAGAACTTGAGGAACTGGGATGGACTATGGATAATGAGAAATATACAGATATTGTTCTACAGTCTCCCTCCCCCGCCTTTGCTCCGTTCATAGTGAATTTCAATATGAACGATTTGGAGAAATCATCGCCTGAACTTCTCAATATGTTGAGAAATGCAGAGAGCACATTTAAGACAACGAAAACTGCCGCTCTGTTTTATGGGTCATCTTCCTCTTCAGTCCCGAAAGCCATGGCCAAGGGAAAGAAGAAGAAGAATCCTACTAAGCCGAGAGGTGGAGTTCAAAAGGCGAAGGGAAAGACAAATCTGGGACCGCGGGAAGTGGAAAAGGAGAATGTTTTTACTGCCACAAGTCAGGACACTGGAAACGCAATTGTGCTTTGTACCTTGCAGATCTCAAGAAGAAGAAGCATGATGATGCTTCCGCTTCAAGTGTGTTTATAACTGAAAACTGTTTTTCATTGAACTCTACGTCTTAGGTATTAGATACCGGTTCTGGTTCTCACATCTGTAATTGTATGCAGGGATTGAGAAACAGTAGAGTTTTGAAGACTGGGGACCAGACTCTACGGGTTGGAAATGGTTCCAATATACATGCTGTATCCGTAGGAGAGTATCATCTGGGGTTGCTTTCAAGATGTATTTTGGTTTTGAACCCTTGTTATTTTGTACCTGGTATGCTATGTAATATAATATACGTATTTTTGTTGGACAATGAAGGATATCATTTTGTGTTGCAAAATAATGTTATGAACATTAAATCAACAGTTGATTGGGTATGGTATATTAAGTAATGGAATTTACGTCCTAAACCAACACGCAGTTTTCAATATACAACATACAAATAAAAGAAATATTTCAGATATAAATGAATCTTTTCTTTAGAATTGTAGACTTGGTCATATTAATGAAACAAGACTAAACAAGCTACATAAAGATGGATATTTAAATTCTTTTGAATATAAATCTTATGCAAGTATCAAAGGTAAAATGACCGAAACTCCGTTTACTGAACACGGAGAAAGAGCTGTGGAACTCTTAAGCCTCATACATAGTGATGTATGCAGACCAATGTCTACACATGCACGAGGTGGTTTTTCATACTTCATCAATTTTACTGATGATTTCTCAAGATTCGGACACGTGTTTTTGATAAAGCACAAATCCGAAGCTTTCGAGAAATTCAAGGAGTACAAACTTGAAGTAGAAATACAAACATGCTTGAGCATCAAGAAACTTCGATCGGATCGAGGTGGAGAGTACTTAAGTACAGAGTTTTTAGACTTCTTAAAAGAGGATGGGATTCTCTCTCAGCTCACTCCTCCTTACACACCACAGCACAACGGTGTGTCAGAACGGAGGAATCGTACCCTATTAGATATGGTACGATCCATGATGTGTGATGCTGAGTTACCGCTTTCCTTTTGGGGGAATGCATTGGAGACAACAATGTATCTGTTAAACAGGGTTTCAACCAAGACCGTGTCTACCACTCCATATGAGATATGGAGTGGAAAGAGACCATCTCTTAAAAGAGTTAGGATTTGGGGTTGTCCGGCTTTTGTTAAAAAACAGAATCCGGATAAACTCGAGACACGATCGGTCATGTGTAAATTTATGGGATATCCAAAACACTCGTATGGATATCTATTCTACTATAAAGAGGAACAAAAGGTGTTTGTTTCTCAACATGCCACTTTTTGGAAAATGAAATCTTTACAGACAGTACTGATGGCAAAGTGGTAGAACTAGTAGAGGTTCTAGAGACACAAATTACTCAGGACGAATTGGTTGAAACTGATGTTGTAGTAGAACTTCAAGAACCTCAGCCGCTCCAGAGATCTAGTAGAACTTCTCGCCCGCCGGAGAGATACTATGGGTTTCTCATTGATGGTGATAGAGAAGATTGCATCGTAGATGATGATGACCCTACTAGTTTTCAGCAAGCTATCACGAGTGGTGACTCAGTGAAGTGGCTGGATGCCATGAGATCCGAAATGGAGTCCATGTACACCAACAAAGTATGGACTTTGGACGCTGCACCTCCTGGGATAAAACCCTTTGGGTGCAAATGAATCTTCAAGAGAAAGATTGTTGTAGATGGACAGGTAGAGACCTATAAAGTAAGGCTTGTAGGGAAAGGTTTTCGTCAAAGACAAGGATTGGATTATGATGAAACTTTCTCTCCAGTAGTAATGCTTAAATCCATTCGGATCCTACTCGCTATTTCTGCTCACTATGACTATGAAATCTGGCAGATGGATGTTAAAACTGCATTTCTAAATGGTGATTTAGAAGAGTGCGTTTTTATGGATCAGCCAGAGGGCTTCATTGACAGTGGGAGCAGCGGAAAAGCATGTAGGTTGCTTAAATCCATTTATGGATTAAAGCAGGCATCTCGGAGCTGGAACATCTGTTTTGATGATACAATCAAAGAGTTTGATTTTATCAAAAATATAGATGAACCATGCATTTATAAGAAGATTGTAGGGAGTACTGTCACTTTTTTCGTATTGTACGTAGATGACATTCTCTTGATAGGAAATGATATTCCTATGCTACAATCGGTCCAATTATTCTTATCACAAAGGTTCTCCATGAAGGACCTGGGTGATGCCTCGTGCATTTTGGGCATAAGGATCTATAGAGATAGATCCAAAAGGTTATTGGGATTGTCCCAATCAAAGTACATTGATACCATCCTGAAAAGGTTTAGTATGGAAGATTCCAAGCGTGGTGCCTTGCCCGCTTGCCATGGAATCACTCTCTCTAAGGACTTCTATCCGAAGACTGATGAAGAGAGAGAGAGAGCTCGCATAAGCATTATACCCTACGCTTCAGCCGTATGATCTATAATGTATGCGATGATATGTACTCGCTTTGATGTAGCTTATGCATTAGCTGTAGTAAGCAGGTACCAATCCAACCCAGGGGAGAAACACTGGATAGCCGTGAAGAACATTCTTAAGTATTTACGAAGGACTAAAGAATTGTTCTTGGTGTATGGTAATAGGGATCTCCAAATGGAGGCCTTTACCGATTCCAGCTTCCAAAGTGATAAGGATGACAATAAATCTATCTCAGGGTTTGTATTTACCCTCAATGGAGGGGCGGTATGTTGGAAGACTTCCAAACAGGATACCGTTGCAGATTCCACGATGGAAGCTGAGTATATTGCTGCAAATGATGCTGCCAAGGAAACCGTTTGGATGAGGAAGTTCGTTGCGGAGCTAGGAGTAGTTCCAACCATTATTAATCCAATACCTTTGTATTGTGATAATAATGGAGCTATGGCGTTGGCCAAAGAACCAATATCCCATCAAAAGTCCAGACACATCCTCAGGCGATATCATTTGATCCGGGAGATAGTTGATCACCGAGAGATCGAGATTCGGAGAGTAGATACAAAGGATAACATCGCGGATCCACTCACCAAGGCCCTTCCACAGCCGCAAAATGAGGGACTTTTTGAGATGTTGGGTATGAGATACGCCAATAATT
The DNA here is from genome assembly GCA_030015575.1 of Agapanthus africanus. NCBI lineage: Eukaryota > Viridiplantae > Streptophyta > Magnoliopsida > Asparagales > Amaryllidaceae > Agapanthus > Agapanthus africanus. The sequence goes on from JASDDO010000012.1 coordinate 362,708,379, forward strand.
GGCCTTAGTGCAAGTGGGAGATTGTTGGATATATGTATGGCCTAGAGGCCATTATATATATAGTGGATGCTTGGACATGTATATATGTATATTTGATATATGACTTTTTTGCTCGACATAATAGTATGCTATCTGTTTTTACTTTATCTGACATGTTTACTTGATACTGTTCATTTGATACATGTTGATAAAGCCCTGAGGATATTTGCTTGACTTCCATGGCTATGATGCAGATCATACTAGTGGGGCATGTGTAGTCTATAGGCATATCCTTAAATGTTCCTAGTCGTAGGTATATCGAGATAGGGCATCGATATTCCAGAGTAGACTAGCGTATACGTTTCTTGACCCATATGATGGGCGATGGATGATCCCATATCCATTGGTGTTGTGACATCGAAGATTGTGTACGGGTGCTCAGTGGAGACTGGGTACACTGAACGGACTCACGAAGAATTCCTATATGGTATTATATCTATCTTCGGATAGCAGTTCTCCGGTGACACTGGTACAGGTTAGTCTGTAGACCTGAGATCGTCATAGAGTCTTATGTGTTCTCCAACTGTACTTTGATTTCTACCCTACCACGGCTCTACCGAGTCGTGCAAACAGGTGGCTTTTGGGTATAGTCTCGAGACACATGGAGACAATGAGCGATAAGAGGGGTTTCGTCTCTCCCGGTATTGGGAGTTGATGTTGTGCTATGTGCGATTGGCTCTGACTTCAAGTCCCTGGCCAGGGCTGATGAGATTTAGTGATAAGTATTATCAGTAGTTTCTCGACCGGTCATAGTTCATATCGACATAACTTATTGAGTTATTAGGGCTCGACGATTCCATCCCTAGACTTGATATGCAGCATATCATACGAAGTGACCGGACTGTACGGTAAGTGTTGTCAATGGCTCGACGGGAGTTTTGACGGGTTTGCTTGTTTTTCTTCTGATCGCTCAATACCCGGGTGGCCGTTACGTTTAGATGACCGCTTGCAGCTTGTAAGTGTTTTGATATGATCATCACCTACTGCCGGCGTATTGACGAGTCTTAGAGTCCCACACGGGATTTTTCTAGCTCAGGCGAAATGTTGTGGTGTGCATATGAGATATGCGCAGGTGCTCGATTAAATACGAATATATGATACCGTATTTTAATTGGACGTTCGATATTAGTCGGGTCGCATTTGATGTGACCGATTTATTAAATCAAGTGTTGATTTAATATTATCTTTAAGCTCATTTTTAATTAACCCTTTTTTTCTTTTGGATGTATGCATGTATGTTAACACATACACATGATGATGTGCATGCACACATACACACTTACATATGTTTCATGGTTGATGATATAAAGGAGATGGCAATATAAGACTCACATGGTTACTAAATATCTAGATTTTTGTTAATGGATTAAAGGATAAAGGAAATTGGATTAATGACTCATTTTCTACACACTTCTCATTTGACCATTGACTTTAACCATGGTTTAATTTCCTTTTATTCTTTAACCCATCCAAATAATATCTAGATATTTAATCAACCATGGTTATATGTGAGAGTGTCTCATATATAATATTTTCATTTTTGAAAATAAGTTTTTCATTATTCACACAAAAGCTTTTGCCATCTTCATCTTCCTCCTTTTTCAAGCTCTCTTGAGTTTTGTTTTGAGTGAGGAAATTAAAAAGAAAAGGTTTTTAAGTGAGTTTACATACCACACAACCATTCTACACTACCCTATCTCTTTAGTGTAGAGTGCTTGCTTTATTTTGTGAAGCTAAGAGCTTGTTCTAGGAATCTCCGGGTGGATCATCGTAGACGACGAAGGACCTCGAGCGGAGCCGTTCCAAACCTTGTGCAAAGCCGTAGGAGTCCTAAAGACCGTAGGAGTTGGCTACAAAGGTTGTATTTCCTTTTCCTTTAGTATAGACTTCACATAATGATGTTTTTACCCTAATCTCTAGTTACGATTCGTAGTTCATTTGTAATAGCCCTCTTTAAAAATGAAAGTGCACCACTTTATGATGTGGAATCCTTACTGGAGGCGCTACTACACACTAACATAGCCAAACCCACATCTCTAGACCCCTACGAGAGCGGCAAGCAACCCTACCAATTCTAGGGTTAGGAGACCCGGTCTCGACTCCTCGAGATGGCCTCCCATTGGACCCTAGAACCCGGCTACTTGTGCTCTCCGCCTTGGGTCTATCCTAATGCGGAAAAGTAAATAATATACAATGGTGACATCATCCTCAACCCGGAAGTGCCCTAATAAAAGAATATTACATACAATGAATGAAAATATAAACCGTCATCTCACATAAAAACCCCGGCTATTCAAAACACGACGATCCAATATAACATATCACAGCAACACATAATATCTCATATCATCAACGTAAGCAAGTATGCGTATCCCGATTGTCGTTGATGTATAGCACGAAGCCGGCAATACCCCACATACTACACTTACGGTCGCAGAAAAGAAAAGTGAAAAACTACAATATTTGGAATCCATCACCTTAGACATCGTAAACCCGAAATATCACATATTACGGATTTCATGCCTAACTATATGAATTCCACATATTTATCACAATCAAAGAAATTCAAGCGATGTTTAACGTTTCGATTGAATCAACGTACACTCACAAATTACCCCCGTGAGCTCAACACTTGAGCAAAGTCAAAACACTCAAAAACCGTGCCACAGTGTCTATGGTTCGGCCATAGAAGGAGTTAACCAACGCCTCACCTATGACACCACGGAAGTACGACAAACCCTAGGGTTCGATCGCGGTTCCGTGGGCATAGAATCGAGTTAAGATTATTATGTTCTTCTAGAGGGTCCATAGGGGTACATGCACGATTTTACGAGTACAATCAACTTCGGAAAATTACAACACTTGGAAATTTCAGCGGGGTACAAAATGTGGTGTTCGGTGTTCGATTGAACTGCTAAATATAGTCAAGGTTACCAGTACAGTGTTAAATTATACAACTACGAAGCACTACGAATTAGCCCCAGGTCAAACTAATCATCAAATGAAAATTGGGCTAAATAAACAATACTAGGAAACCCAAAATGAAGACACCAGAGCACAGGAGGAATACGAGGGGCAGAGAAGCCTAGGGGGCTGGCCAGGCCGGAATTATTGGCCTGGGGCTCGGCCAAATTCCGAGCCCCTCCCTCCGTATTTCACCCATGTTCTTAGGATCTCCCAAATATCATTCTGCACCTGTTTGAAAATTTTTTAAAGGACTTTTTAGAAAATTTACAGAGAGCATTCTAAGGGTTTCATAATACCGTATTTCAGAGTCAATTTCGTTTTCGTAATTGTTTTAACACCGTGTCTAAAATTCTAGCTTGACTCTAATACCACTGTTGGGCTTCCTTTGCACCTTGTCTAGGGTTTGGTAGCATCACTCATGCCATTTTAAAATTTAGAGAGGTGCAAAGAAAACAATCCATGAATCTTTGCTAGAAATATTAGGGTAACAAACTTTGTATCACATACAAAGAAGTTCTACTTCTAAGAGTTCGGGATTACAACCTTTGTAGTCCGTTCTTTCGCTTCATAAGCTCCGTGTTGAGGTCCCTTCGCTGCGATCATCAAGAACTCCGACTCTAGAGAGGCTCCATGAGGTAAATGAGGCATCTTGCTTGTAGTCTTCATGATCTAAGATGATCTACCTTGAAGAATCTCAAACCCAAGCTTGCACTTCTCTAATCAAGTATTAGTGAAGCGAACACCCTAATCTAAGTGGCTAGAATAGATGAGGATGATGAAGTAGGAATTATGCTCTCTTTTGTTTTCAATTTCTCACACTTAATCATCACAACACAAAAAGCCAGCAAGCTTTTTTCAAGGAGGAAGAAGAAGAAGAAAGCTTTTGTGATGAATAAGGAAAAATTGTTTTTTGGTTACAATTGCAACCATAGTTAGATATCTATCATGTCTAACTCATGTAGAGAATAAACCATAGGTTAGGGTTAAAGTATGGTTAACAAAATATCAAGGATAAAACAAAGAGGGTGGACTTTGTCAAAGCTTCATGAAGCATCTTCAAAGCTCATCCAAAAGATAATCCATCCAAATAGAATTAATCCAAAAGATAATGTTAACCCAAGTTTAAACCCTAGCATGGTTTTAAGCCTAGTTGCATTTGTAACCCTAACATGTTACAATATTATATATCACATATATAATATATAATGTAACAAAAGAAAATAATACAATTAACATATATCGCATATACATCAATGTATTACCTGGTGAGAAAAAGAATCAATAAAGCGAGCTTATATTAGTTAATATAACGTAATATATCTCATATATAATTATACATTAAATTATCGAATCAACACTTGATCCGAAAATCCGGCTATAGTACATATAACCGACTAATATAACATGTACCGATTCATCGAATCAACACTTGATCCGATGACCCGACTATATCACATATACCCGGCCGATGTCACATATCGCGAGAATAGAATACGGTATCTCATATCGTATTATTCTCGGTCCCGCACATATCACATATGTGCTCCTACTCCGTTTTTCCTGAGCCAGGAAACCTCTGTGTAGGACTCTAAAGAATCATCAATACGCCGGCAGTAGGTGATGATCATATCAAACACCCACAAGCTGCAAGCGGTCAGCTAAACGTAACAGCCACCCAGGTATTGAGAGATCAGAAGATCAACAAGCAAGCCTGTACATTCTCCTGTGAATCCAATCAGTAACACTACCGTACAGTCCGGTCTCTTCGTCTGATATGTCGCATATCCAGTCTAGGAGTGGTAAACGTGAGACCCCAGTAATTGATAAGTCGTGTCGATGTGATGCTCATAACGGGTCGAGAAATGACTGATAACACTTACCTGTAAATCTCCATAACAGCCTTGGCCAAGGACTTCCAGTTATAGCCAATCGAACACAGTGCAACATCAACTCCCAATACCGGGAGAGACGAAACCCCTCTTATCGCTCATTGCCTCCATGTGATTCGGGACTGTACCCAAAATCCACCGCTTTGCACGCCCTCTTGGACGTGGTAAGGTGGAAATCAAAGCACAGTGGGAATCACACAAGACTCTATGACGATCTCGGGTCTACAGACTAACCTATACCAGTGTCACCGGAGAACTGCTATCTGAAGATAGGTATAATACCATCTAGGAGTTCTCGGTGAGTCCGTTCAGTGTACCCAGTCTCTTCTGAGCACCCGGACACCATCTTTGATGTCAAACACCGATGGATATGGGATCATCCATCGCCCATCATATGGGTCAAGATGCGTATACGCTAGTCTACTCTGGTGTATCGATGCCCTCTCTCGATACACCCTCGACTAGGAACAGTTATAGGATGTACTCGTTGACTACCATGGCCCCACTAGTATGATCTCATCATAGTCCACGTAGTCAAGTACATATCCTAAGGGCTTTATCAACATGTGAGAGTAAGACAGTAAACCAATACAGGTCAACATGTTAAGACAAAGTGAAACCAAATAGCATACTATCATGTCGAGCAAGAAAGTCCTCTCTATATATATCCAAGCATCCACTATAATATACATCATATGTATAATAATGGCCTCTAGGGCATATATATAACTAACAAAAACTTCTGTAATCTTGTTGTAGTTTCATCAATGAAATCAATATAAATCTGTGTCAGTATCGACACCAAATATGAATATCTCACTAAATCCGGGCTCCGGCAATCCGGACTGACCCATATATCTAAATCTCAGGCTCCAGCAATCCAGACTGGCCTATATCTTAAAACTCAAGACTACGTCGGTATCCTTTGGATATCCGCCGCGTCACAAATAACCGGTCGGTAGTACTCCCCTGCCGGGCTCAACGCCATCATCTGCGACCATCTTACCCCGGGGTATCGCATCGGGTCCACCATGCACCCACAAATGGTTCCGCCTCCTCCTCCTCGAATCGGGTGTAGGATATTGCTCAAGCACCGAGAAATCTCATGGTGGACGATAGATGCATCATATCATGAGAAAACCGCAACTTACATTTTTAAAATGGTAATATGTTTTCAAATCCTTGCGGTTTCTCCAAATCCATAAATATCATAAATACAGAAATCCTCGAGAGAATCATGATACATGAATGACTATGATATTAACAATATGAAATGCAATGCGGAAACTAGAAAGCTATGCATGAACAATGATGCAATAAGATGTGTGCATGTGTCTAGCAATCCTACATATTCATATTAATGAATTAAATATATCAATTGCAGGTTTATTAAACAAAATGGCGCAAGTGATAAGATTTGGATTTAACAAGTTAAGTGTTCGTGGCATAGCAATTACCAAGGCGTGTGTGTCCCCATGAATAGTGCCCGTGCATCATAAATCAATGGTAATAGTGCGAGTGTCCTATGAGGTACTAGCACAGTATATATACATATGACAAATGATGCAATGCAACGGGATAATGAATTAGGAACTACGCATTTAATTATAGCTTTAAACTACATTCTAACTATCGGGCGTCAAGCTCCATCCAAACGATTTCCCCCGTAGATGTGTACATCTACTCACCGGAACGCCTCCGCTAGCCTGATCCGATCACCGCCTTTCCTTTCCGCGCAGCGACCGATGTCTCCACGACCGATCCTAGAATTTACACAAAACAACACACACAAGGCTAAATCCTGCAAAAATGCGATATCAAGACCATACGAGAAACTAGCGTTGCAAGCTAACGCGTGTGCAATCGTGACACCAAAACGTGTGTACATTCGTCTGAAACCACCCCGACATGTCGTGATACACAGCAACACCAAACGCAACTCGGAGCGTACGTGTCACGCAAGACCCACTACACTAATTATAGGTAAAGTGGTCCCAGATTTTACCTGGAGCAAAAACAAGAAAAATAAACAAGACCAAAGCTCTTATAATACCTACAGACAACTACCTGCAAAGTTTCAACGTGTTTCTCCAAAATTGGGCCGAGCACGAGGGGTGTGATCTCGGTTCAAAACAGGCGAAAAAGGTCCAGGTTTTTACACTACACTCCTAACATAAAGTATAGTCTAATGTATATGTTTGCTTACCCAGAAAATAACCCCAGAAACAGCAGATACTCCGTATCCTAAACTTGGTTTTAAAAAGGTTTTAAAACACTAATTTGCGACATTTAGGCGTTTTAGTGAAAACTGGTGCAAGGACTTGGATTAGGCGACACTAATAGCATTTAATTAAGTTAATCAAGCCCTAAAAACCCTAACTTAACCTAATCTCCACCTAAACCACATAATTAGCATAAAAACCCATATAAACACTAAATTAAGCTAATTAAACTACAAGTTTAGCAAAAAGGTGAGTAGGCTAGGCTTAATACCTCACTATGTTCTAGTAGTGGTACAAACATGCTGGCCTTTCCTCCTAGAGCTCAGATTAGGCTCACGAACCAACAAAGGAGTGATTTTGAGTGATAAATGTGAGGTTGGTGTGATAAATTATGGATTTTAATGGAGATTTGAGGCATGGAAATGATGAGAAGAAGAAGAGAATGAAGTGGAGGCTGCAGGAGCTGCTGCTGCTGCTGTGGTGCAAGGAAATGAGAGTGAGAGAGAGAGAGAAAGCCCCCAAGTCAAAGCCCTCCATGCTCATTAAATGCACCATGCCTCTCTTTTCTTTTCTTTCTTTTCTTCTTATTTTCTTAATTTGATTTGTTTTGTTATGGTTTTAAAAGGATAAGAGGAAATATGAAGAATGTGTTACATTATGTGTTAAGTTGTTATGGTTGCTAAGCACCAATTAACATAGGGGGAAAATTGTGCATGCATGCTACACTAAATTTTGCTTAGGAAAATATAGTTAAGAAAATTTGCTAACTAAGAGAACACTAAACTAATTAATAATTATAAAACACAATTATATAGATATTTACATATTTTCCCTATTAAAATTTGATTTATTCCAGTTTATGTGAAAATTTATAAATTATGAGATTTTATGAAAAACACGCATTATCGCTAATTAACACGAAATTAATCTAAATGAATTTCAAAGTGTTACAATCTTCCCCCCTTAAAGAAATTCGGTCCCCGAATTTAAAAATCTAGCTACGCGTACCCTCAAAGAGATGGGGATATTTCTTCCTCATCTCGTCCTCGGTCTCCCAGGTGACCTCCTCGCTGCTCGGGCCAAGCCAAAGGACCTTCACGGACGGTATAACCTTTGATCTCAATTTCTTCACCTGCCGATCCAGGATGACCACCGGCTGCTCTGCAAAAGAAAGGTCGCACTCTAGCTGGATCGTCCGGTGCTGAATCGCATAGAAGGGTCATGAAGATACTTGCGGAGTATCGAAACGTGGAATACGGGATGAACGTCTGGGAAACTGGGCGGAAGAGCTAACCGATACGCAACTGCACAAACACGCTCGAGGATCTCGAAGGGGCTCACATATCTGGGACTAAGTTTCCCCTTTTTCCCAAATCTCATCACACCCTTCATTGGGGAGACCCTCAAGAAAACATGATCGCCAACAGAAAACTCAAGTCTGCGCCGACGACGGTCCGCATAAGATCTCTGCCTACTCTGGGCTGCTCTCATCCTATCATGAATCAACTGGATCTTCGCGGTCGTCTCCTCAACAATCTGCGGCCCCAAAATACTGCTCTCGCTGAGCTCTGTCCAACAGACGGGCGATCTGCAACTCCTCCCATATATAGCCTCGAATGGTGTCATCTGAATGGTCTCCTGGAAGCTTGTAACGCCTTAGATTTCGGTTAGTGTTCGTTTAGACGTTAATGCGGGTTTACTGTAAAAGTTTACCAATTCGGGTTCCTCGCATTTTGTAACATTTATTTAATAATTTATTATTATTTGTTATATGCATGCACGCAAGTGTGCACGTAAATGCGAGGATTTGTTTGTGCTAATTTTGTTCTTAGCAACCATGACACTTAACCCTAATCTAATCTCTTTGCTTTAATCCTAGTTAATCCAATCCTTAACCCTAATCCCTAGATCTTTTGTGAGATGAGAGAAAGATATTTTGTTTGAGTGATGAGGTGTATGGGAATGCATTAATGGTTAATTAATGCATTGGATACACTCACTCTCTTTTCTCCCCTACACTCACCTCCCTCTCTCTTTAATATCACACCCTCACTCATTTCTCTATCTCTTTTCATTTCCTCTTCTCACTCTCTCTCTCAACTGAACACTCTCCCATTTCCAACACAAATCCATCACAAATCACCAAAATCATCACACAAATCACATCTTTTTCCATCACTTGCCTCTTGGATGCCTTGGTGTGCACAAAGCTAGGATCTTTGTGTTCTTTTGGTTAGGTATTGTTTCTTTTCTGTTGTTTAAGTTATTTTTGTGTAGCTTAGCTTTAAAGTTTCTATTTTTATCGCGTATCGTATCGTTTCGGGTAAATATCGTATTTTTAGTGTCGTTTTATGGTCCCGAAAGATCTGCTGTTAAACTAAAGGAGAGTGGCAAAAATTGACTTGACAGTAACCCATATAGAGACCTAGAACCTACCCACAAAATACGAGCCCATTTCCCCATACTTCGGCCGCAGATTTATTCGATCTGGCCGCAATTTGCGGCCAGAGTAGGGACCTGGGTGTTGGTTTTTGGTGCAGGGGGTCTCTGGTGTTATCTGTAGGCTCATGGTACTTGCAATTTTTACAATTAGTTAGCACAGAAAAATCTGGGATCATTTGCCTATTTCTAGTGTATCGTTTCGTGCGATACGTTATCCGATACGGTGTGTGTTCTGTGTTGCTGTTGGTCTGAGTTGGTTTCGTAGTGTAGCTATACGCGTTAGCTACAATACGAATACTTTAGTGTACGTTTGTGTGTCGTGTTGGTCTGTATAGATTGTTTGTATTTTAGGTTATTATTGATATATATTTGCTTTATCGTATCTTGTTGCAGGTTCGCAGGCGGGAACTTCGGACGCTGCTACAAAAGGAAAACAGGTGGTAGACTTCACCTAGCCAGGAGCGTTGGTGAGTAGATTTAACATCTACAGGGGAATCGCCCGCATGGCGTTATGCATCTGGGCTAGAGATATTACTTTTGTCGCATATTCTATGTCAGATTTAGGATTTGCGCATTTACTTTATTGCTTAGATATTGTTGTGCTTGGACTAGTACCCTTAGGACACTGCACATATTATTGACGATTCATGTTGCACGAGCACTGATTGTATGCTACACACACCGTCAATAATTGCCATGTCACACACAAACCACTTATAGTTAGGATATGGTTTGGTTAGGGACATATTGACTTTGATTCATATTTCTTATCGCATATGACATATAGCATACCTGTATATCCACATGCTTACACACATATGCCTTCACATACTTACATGCTAGTTATCTGTATACCTATAGGGTATCGTACCTTTAGTGATAGGTACATACATACCTCATGACATAGCTACAGGTATACCTTGCACTCATATTTCACTTATACCCAGGGGGGTATACTACCTCATTACTTATAGGTAGATACATTATCTTGCTATACCTTCATGTTTTCATAAACATCTGGTTATAGCTACATGTTTACCTTTACTAGATGTTATTTTAGAATTGGAGAAATTTAGGAACTACATGATTTCTATATTAACTGGTTGCAGTTAATTAATGGCTTTTCCTTTATGCGCTTTAATTACAGTTTTATGTTGCATATATTATATTCATGGATTTTTGCATGGTTATATGGATTTTTCATGATGTTTTCTGGATTTGGGGACCGCGGGAGTTCATGAAATTATGCATTATTTGAAAAACCCGGTTTCCTTGATATGATATTTCAGCAACCACCATGAGATTTGTCGTTTACGATGTATATACCCCACGCGAGGAAAGGAGGGGTCCGTGTGCGGGTACATGGTGGGGCCCGGAGGTACCCCGAAGCAAGAACGATGTCGTGGTGTCAGGCGATGAGGCTTAGGGGAACCATACTTTCCGGTGATAGGACCAATGACTCAGCGGATATCATGTAGATACCGACGGGAGTCATGTACGTATGGATACGTCGAGAGGCGAGGGTCAGAGCTAGGCACTCGAGCTTTCGGGATAGCGTATGATACGTACCTATCAGGATGTTAGTCTGGGCGACGGCATATGATAGATCAGTATTTCTGTGTCGATGCTTGGCACATTGGTTTCATGATATTTCTAATTACTTTGTATATATAATAGGGGATTTAGCCGCTGTTATATATACCCTTACACCAATATTAGTGGAATGGGACGCTAATATATGTGTATTGACCTCATTATATTTAGATATGCAAATATAATTAGGATGTTAGAATGTTACTTGAGATCTGGTACTTGGGATATAGGAGATTCATTTGAGATTGGATATTGGATATATATACGGGACTCACTTGATTTTGTACATTCGGGATATAGGAGATCTATTCGATATTGTACATTGAGGAGATGTGAGACTTATATGATACGAGAGCCCAACTTGGGGGCTGATTTGAGGAATTTGGTTTTGAACTTGTCTTGATGGATTGTGATCCTACCACGAGGTCAGGATTCCGTAGAAATGACATACTTCTTTCCATACTCCACATTTATTGTTTATGCACTGCTTCATGTATTAGTAGTACCTGTTAGTGTACCTTTCATGATTGTTGCATATTTATATCCTCATATCATTATTGCATGATTATTGCATACTGTTGTCATATCTTTACTGTTAAATATATTGGTTGTACCTGCTACTGTACTTTCCATTATTCTGCATGCATATGACCTGTTCTAGCAGTTAATTGCATATGTTAGATTCACGCTATACGTGCATACTTGCGATTACTTGCATATGTTATTTACTATTCACGAGTTGGCAACTCACCCCCGTTGTGCCACAGGTGTTGCAGGTGTTTCCCAGAGTAGTCGAGACAGGCTATTCATCCATCATCTTTTGCTACAGATACCGTATCGGCTCACAGCGTGCCGTTTTTCTTAGGTGGGTTTAGGGTGGTTATCTGTATTTTTTATTGTATACTCGTTGTATTTTGTACTCTCCATCTACTGTTACTTGATGACTTAGAGACTTGGTGAAGACGATATTGTATATTATTGTGGATTTGTTCTCTTTTATACAGTTTCCTTTTTATTGTCTCTTATTTCTTCGCTTTGGCGTCGTATATTTGTGGTGGTGGTTGTTTTCCGCCTTTGGGCGTGTATTTGATCCCGTTTGGGGATGCTTTACTTTATATTTATGTTGTACCCATTTTTGGGGCTAGCTTTTAGAAGGGAGGTGCTGCCAAATTTTTAAAGGAAATAAAGTTGGAATTTTAAAGAATTTGGGTTGTGATTTCAAATGTTTCAAAACTCATATTAGCTTTTTCTTGTCTTTTTAATGGTTTAGATTTCTGGGATTTGGCTTTCTTTTACTGCGTTACGTCTGTAGGCGTTGCGTAGTATTAGGGCCGTCACGTGCCAATTTTGGGTCGTGACAAAGCTGTTGTTGTAGGAGAACTCTACTAAGGGCAAATGGTGATCCCAGCTACCTCCGAAATCTAAAACGTACGCTCGGAGCATGTTCTCAAGAGTCTGAATAGTCCGCTCTGACTGGCCGTCGGTCTGCGGATGAAATGCTGTGCTGAAACTCAAGCGGGTGCCCAAAGCCTCCTGAAGCCTCTGTCATAGTCGGCTGGTAAAATGGGTGCCTCGGTCGGACACAATACATATCGGGACGCCAAGAAATCGTACGATCTTGTTGATGTAAATCTGGGCATACCGAGAAAATCCGAAAGTGGTCTTCACTGACAGAAAATGAGCCGTTTTCGTCAATCGATCCACGATCACCCAAATGGAGTCATACCCTCGACTGGTCCTAGGTAGACCCACGATGAAGTCCATAGAAATCTTCTCCCATTTCCACTCCGGAATAGGCAAAGGCTGCAACTCTCCCGCTGGCTTCTGGTGCTCGGCCTTGACTTGCTGACAAGTCAGGCATCTCGATACGAAGTCTGTGACGCCCCTCTTCACCCCGTCCTACCAGTAAACATCTCTCAAGTAATGGTATATCTTGGTGGAACCCGGATGAACACTGTACACCGATCGATGTGCCTCCTCAAGAATCTCACGCCTCAGTCCCTCAGCATATGGTACGCACAGTCTAGTCCCAAATCGTAGTATCTCCTGATCATCGATCACGAACTCGGAAAATCTGCCCTGTCCAATCTGTGACATGATCTCTGAACAACGGTCGTCACTGTACTGTGCCTCATGTATATGGTCAAGCAACTGTGGACATGCACGAATATGTGCAAGTTGTCCCCTGATCGGAGTGAACTCGAACTGCACTCGGCTGTCGCCTAAAATCTGCCAATCTGCCGACGACTGACTCTGCACTGCGCTCAAACAAGATAGACTACTCCCGGGCCTCCGACTCAAAGCATCCGCCACTACATTCGCCTTGCCCGGGTGATAAAGGATCTCGCAATCGTAGTCCTTCACTAACTCCATCCAACGACGCTGTCTAAGATTCAGGTCTCACTGCGGAAATATATACTTCAAGCTCTTGTGGTCAGTGAATATCTGGCATGACGCACCGTATAGGTAATGTCTCCAGATCTTGAGTGCAAAAACCACTGCAACTATCTCCAAATCATGAGTGGGGTAGTTCTGTTCATGGTTCTTCAGCTGCCAAGAAGCATACGTGATAACCCTGCCGTGCTGCATCAATACACAGCCTAGCCCCCCCTCGAGAAGCGTCACAATAAACCACCAATCCGCCCGATCCCGAAGGCAAAGATAACACCGGTGCCGTATTCAAACGAGTCTGCAACTGCTGAAAGCTATGCTCGCACGCCTCTGTCCAAACAAAAGGAACTCCCTTCCGGGTCAACCCGGTCAACGGTGCAGCAATACGGGAGAAGTCCTGTACAAATCGTCGTTAGTAGCCGGCCACTCCTAGGAAGCTGCGGATCTCTGTAACTGATGCTGGTCTAGGCCAATGTTGAATGACCTCGATCTTCATCGGGTCCACACGTATACCGTCACTCGTAACCACGTGACCCAAGAAATCAATGTTGCCAATCCAGAATGCGCACTTGGAGAATTTTGCGAACAACTGGTGCTCTCTCGAGGTCTGCAATGTGATCCGCAAGTGCTGCTCGTGCTCCTCTCGGCTCCGGGAATACACTAAGATGTCGTCAATGAATACGATGATGAACTGATCAAGTTACGGCCGGAAAACGCGGTTCATCAAGTCTATAAACGCTGCTGGGGCGTTGGTGAGTCCGAACGACATCACCAAAAACTCATAGTGTTCGTAACGCGTGCGAAAAGCCGTCCTCGGAATATCATCCTGCCGAACCCGCAACTGATGGTAGCCTGATCGCAAATCAATCTTCGAGAAGTGTCCCGCACCCTTAAGCTGGTCGAACAAATCATCGATACGTGGTAAGGGATATCTGTTCCGCACAGTAACCCGGTTCAGCTGACGGTAATCGATACACAAGCGCAAGCTTCCGTCCTTCTTCTTGACGAACAGGACAGGAGCACCCCAAGGAGATACACTAGGTAGAATAAGCCCTTTATCTAACAAATCCTGCAACTGACCCTTCAGCTCTCTAAGCTCCTCTGGGGCCATCCGATAAGGCGGTATGCCCCGTGCCGGGAATCAAGTCAATGCAGAACACAATATCGCGCTCAGGCGGGTAGCCCAGGCAGCTCGTCAGGGAAAACATCAGGAAACTCTCTAACAATCGGGACCTGGTCCAACGGGACCTCTGCAGCTCTAGTATCACAAACATACGCTAGGAATCCCTGACATCCCTTCCTCAAGAGCTGTCCAGCGTGAAGAGACGAAATCAAGCGGGGAAGGGTGACGCTACGGTCTCCCTGAATAACAAGAACTGGCTCTCCCGGAAAACTAAAACTAACTGCCTTCTCATGGCAGCCCACGGATGCATAACATGTGGATAGCCAGTCCATGCCCAGAAGAACATAAGAGTCCAACATATCGAGGAGAATTAAATCAACCGAAGAATCCCTCTCCCCGATACGAACAGAACACAATCGATATACAAATCGAGCGACAAACGATCCGCCTACCGGAGTACTAACAACAAGCGGCTGATCCAACGACGAGGACTTTCGGCCCAACCTTGGTACGAAGTGCGTAGATACATATGAATGTGTGGAACCTGGGTCGAATAACACCCGTGCGTCGAAAGAACATACTGGCAAGGTACCTGTCACTACGTCATTGGATGCCTGCGCATCCTGCGGAGTCAAAGCGAACACTCGGGCCTGTCCCCCACCAATAGCTGGCTGTCCTCTGCCTCGGCCTCTGCCTCCATGTCCTCTCTGAACAGGAATGCCACGTCCACGGCCTCTGGGAATGTCTGCCTGGTGTGGAGCACCACCAGGGGTAGGAAGTAGAGCTCTTTGTGTAGGGGTGAGGGTGGAAGTGTCACATAAGGAACTGTCGGCTCGCCCTGACGCCTCGCGTTACAATTCTTGAAAAGGTGACCTGGACTCCCACACCAATAACATACTGGCGGTGGCCTCAGACCTGGTGAATAGGAACTGAACAGCTGGCCTCGCGCCATGCGTCGGCCATCACTACGTCTTGGGAAGGATCCGCCATGACATGCCTCTGCCATGCCTCTGCCAAACTATACTGGAGCTGATATATTTGTACGAATCCTCTTCGGCCCCGAAACGACCGAAGTCTCGGAAATGCGCTCCTCCAAAAGTAAGGTTGCATCCACTGCGACTTCATAGGTGTCGAAGTGCTGGGCGCCAATAGCAAGAAATAACTGCGTGTCTAACCCACGTACGAACCTCTTCATGCGTTTCTCTTTGGTGTCCACCAGGTATGGAGCATATCTGGACAACTGAGTAAACTGGATATCATACGCGGACACTGTCATCCCTGGAGTCTTGCGCAAAAGCTCGAAACTATGAGCTCGAGCATCACGGACGCTCTCTGGAAGGAAACAGTCAAGAAACACTGCTGTGAACTCGTCCCACGTCATAGGAGGTAAACCTGTAGCTCGGCCTCTCTCGACTGACTCGCATCACGTCTGAGCAAGGCCCTCCATACGAAAACTCGCAAGCTCCACCCATCTATCATCAGAACATCTCAGCGAACGACAAATCCTAGCCAATCTGTCGAGGAATGTCTGCGGATCCTCCGCTGCATCTGTGCCGGTAAAGACTGGAGGTCACAGCCTCATAAACTCCAGCAATGATACGGGAATGGTCTCGGTAGTAGCAGGAACAACTGTCTGGGCAGCAAGTACAATCGGTGTCTGTGCAGTGGAAGGTATATCCTCAGACCTCTGTGCCCGATTGGCCTCGACTAAAGATCCCATCATCTGACGTAACTCCTGCATACCTGACTGTAGCCTGTCAATGCGGCCTGGGGAAGGCGGATCAATCTGTCCCTTAGGGGTAGGCACGCCGTCCTGATCGGTCCTCATCTCGGACGAGCTCGCTCGAATCTCATCTCTGGCGGCAGCCCTCTGAGCCCTCGTAGCCTTCGGCGGCATAATGGCTGGTACAGGAAACAAGATGATAAGAATAGTGCAACAGATTCATGGGATATAAAGAGTCGAAAAAAGGATTTGCAAGCAATTATATCTTAAGGTCACTTAGGCGGAATACCGTATCGTAAGTATGCCGCGGAACATACCTACGTTACGTCACTCTGCTTAAGTCACCTACTCCATCTACCAAGGGTCATCCTACGCTCAGAAAGGTAAAACCTAACGCTCTGATACCAACTTTGTCATGACCCAAAAAGTACGGAGCGTGACTGACACTTAAATTACGAAACGTCTCGAGGCGTACATAATCTAAGTAAGCTAAAACCTAGAAATCAAAACCAATAAGAGTAGTAGAGTGAAGGAAAACCAAAAATATAGAAAGCGATTTTCAAATAAATAAGTCGCATCAAGCTTTTAAAAGCAACATCCATTTTTCCGAAAAATTCGGCAGAGTCTCCTTTGTAAATACTGTCCCCCAAACGGGTACAAAACAGGAATATATATACAGCATGAAATAAGGAATCCCCAAGCGGGAGCTAGCTCTTCGCCAAAAGCGAATTCACAACCCCACACAATATATATTATAACTATGCAAAATAAGCAAATAAAGCATAAGTAAATAAAGCAACATGTCGGCTCAAGTGAGCTCGACCCAGAGAAATAACATATAAATACAAAAATCTCACTGTCTCGTCTCTAGGTCACAAAATACAACAGTACAAGTGGTAGGTAAGGTAGCTACAGTAGATGGAGTACACTAGATACAATAATGATACAAGTGGCAACAAAATAACCCCGCACCCTACTTACGAACAAGCTGCGAGTCCTAGCAAAAGGATGCAAAAAAGGTGGTACGCCCGCCATTACTGTGCTGACGGGTCAGACCTGCAAAACACCGTGGCACAACGGGGGTGAGTTGCCAACTCGTGAATAAAAGTAACATCTAATAAGGCTATCGTAAGCATGTACACAATGATGTCACAACCTACATATACTAATATGATGCGATGTAATAATATGCATACAGCATGAATGCAATAAATAACATGAGATCTAAATATAATTAACATGGGAAATCTGTATTTTTATCTTAATAAAACTTCTGTAATCTTGTTGTAGTTTCATCAATGAAATCAATATAAATCTGTGTCAGTATTAACACCAAACATGAATATCTCAGTAAATCCGGGCTCCGGCAATCTGGACTGACCCATATATCTAAATCTCAGGCTCCGGCAATCCGGACTGGCCTATATCTTAAAACTCAAGACTACGTCATGATCCTCCGGATATCCGACGTGTCACAAATAACCGGTCGGTAGTGCTCCCCTGCCGGGCTCAACGCCATCATCTGCGACCATCATGCCCCGGGGTACCGAACCGGGTCCACCATGCACCCACAAACAGTTCCTCCTCCTCCTCGAATCGGGTGTAGGATACTGCTCAAGCACCGAGAAATCTCATGGTGGACGATAGATGCATCATATCATGAGAAAACCACAACTTGCATTTTTTAAATGGTAATATATTTTCAAATCCTTGCGGTTTCTCCAAATCCATAAATATCATAAATATAGAAATCCTCGAGAGAATCATGATACATGAATGTCTATGATATTAACAATATGAAATGCAATGCGGAAACTAGAAAGCTATGCATGAACAATGATGCAATAAGATGTGTGCATGTGTCTAGCAATCCTACATATTCATATTAATGAATTAAATATATCAATTGCAGGTTTATTAAACATAATGGCGCAAGTGATAAGATTTGGATTTAACAAGTTAAGTGTTCGTGGCAGAGCAATTACCAAGGCGTGTGTGTCCCCATGAATAGTGCCCGTGCAGCATAAACCAATGGTAATAGTGCGAGTGTCCTATGAGGTACTAGCACAGTATATATACATATAACAAATGATGCAATGCAACGTGATAATGAATTAGGAACTATGAATATAATTATAGCTTTAAACTACATTCTAACTATCGGGCGTCAAGCGCCATCCAAACGATTTCCCCCGTAGATGTGTACATCTACTCACCGGAACGCCTCCGCTAGCCTGATTCGATCACCGCCTTTCCTTTCCGCGCCGCGTCCGATGTCTCCGCGACCGATCCTAGAATTTACACAAAACAACATACGTAAGGCTAAATCCTGCAAAAACGCGATATCAAGACCATACGAGAAACTAGCGTTGCAAGCTAACGCGTGTGCAATCGTGACACCAAACGTGTGTGCATTCGTCTGAAACCACCCCGACATGCCGTGATACACAGCAACACCAAACCCAACTCGGAGCGTACGTGTCGCCCAAGACCCACTACACTAATTATAGGTAAAGTGGTCCCAGATTTTACCTGGAGCAAAAACAAGAAAAATAAACAAGACCAAAGCTCTTATAATACCTACAGACAACTACCTGCAAAGTTTCAACGTGTTTCTCCAAAATTGGGCCGAGCACGAGGGGTGTGATCTCGGGTCAAAACAGGCGAAAAAGGTCCAGGTTTTTACACTACACTCCTAACATAAAATATAGTCTAATATATATGTTTTCTTACCCAGAAAATAACCCCAGAAACAGTAGATACTCCGTATCCTAAACTTGGTTTTAAAAACGTTTTAAAACACTAATTTGCGACATTTATGCGTTTTAGAGAAAACAGGTGCAAGGATTTGGATTAGGCAACACTAATAGCACTTAATTAAGTTAATCAAGCCCTAAAAACCCTAACTTAACCTAATCTCCACCTAAACCACATAATTAGCATAAAAACCCATATAAACATTAAATTAATCTAATTAAACTACAAGTTTAGAAAAAATGTGAGTAGGGTAGGCTTAATACCTCACTATGGTCTAGTAGTGGTACAAACTTGCTGGCCTTTCCTCCTAGAGCTCAGATTAGGCTCAAGAACCAACAAAGGAGTGATTTGGAGTGATAAATGTGAGGTTGGTGTGATAAATGATGGATTTTAATGGAGATTTGAGGCATGGAAATGATGAGAAGAAGAAAAGAATGAGGGGGAGGCTGTAGGAGCTGCTGCTGCTGCTGCTGAGGTGCAAGGAAATGAGAGAGAGAGAGAGAAAGCCGCAAAGTCAAAGCCCCCCATGCTCATTAAATGCACCATGCCTCTCTTTTCTTTTCTTTTTTTCTTCTTATTTTCTTAATTTGATTTGTTTTGTTATGGTTTTAAAAGGATAAGAGGAAATATGAAGAATGTGTTACATTATGTGTTAAGTTGTTATGGTTGCTAAGCACCAATTAACCTAGGGTAAAAATTGTGCATGCATGCTACACTAAATTTTGCTTAGGAAAATATAGTTAAGAAAATTTGCTATCTAAGAGAACACTAAACTAATTAATAATTAATAAAACACTATTATATAGATATTTACATATTTTCACTATTAAAATTTGCTTTATTCCAGTTTATTTGGAAATTTATAAATTATGAGATTTTATGAAAAACACGCATTATCGCTAATTAACACGAAATCAATCTAAATGAATTTCAAAGTGTTAAAGAGAGGAAACCCCTCTTATCGCTCATTGCCTCCATGTGATTCGGGCCTGTACCCAAAAGCCACCGGTTTGCACGTTCTCTTGAACGTGGTATGATGGAAATCAAAGCACAGTGGGAATCATACAAGACTCTATGACGATCTCGGGTCTACAGTCTAACCTGTACCGGTGTCACCAGTGAACTGCTATCTGACGTTAGGTATAATACCATCTAGGAGTTCTCGGCGAGTCCTGTTCGGTGTACCCATTCTCCAATGAGCACCTGTGCACATTCTCTGATGTCAAACACCAATGGTTGTGGGATCAACTATCGCCCCATACAGGGTCAAGAATCGTACACACTAGTCTATACTGGAATATCGATGCCCCGTCTCGATACTCTCTTGACAAGGAACAATTAAAGGATGTACTTGTGGAGTACCCTGGCCTTACTAGTATGATCTTCATCATAGTCCTGGTAGTCAAGTCTACATCTTAATGGCTTTATCAACATGTAAGATAGAGACAATATAAAGATAAATAAGCGTACATGTTAAGATAAAAAGCAACGAGATAGCATACTATCATGTCGATCAAGAAAGCCCTCTCTATATATGTCCAAGCATCCACTATAATATACAACCATATACAATAATGGCCTCTAGGGCATACATATAACTAACACACTGGACGAACTCACCAAGAACTCTTAGATGGTATTAAACTTATTGTCAGATAGTAGTTCTCTAGTGACATGAGTATGGGATAGTCTCTAGACCTGAGATCGCCATGGTGTTTTTTGTGTGTTCCTACTGTACTTTTATTACTACCACAACTTTAAAGAGTTTTGCAAACAGGTTTTAGTTGGGTACAGTCCCGAAGCACATGGAGGTAGTGAGCGGTCGAGGGGATTCGTCACTCTCGGTATAGGAAGTCGATGTCGCGCTGTGTAGGACATGACTATAACCAGATGTTAGTAGACGCTCATGCTCGTACCACAAAATTGCAGCCAATGCGGAATACAAAACGAAAATTTTCAAAACAAGAGCATGAACTATTACGACCTAGAATCGAATCTAAACACTAAACTAGTAACACAAGAAGGAGTTTAACTACTCGGTTAGTAATTACAACTTTTGTAGTCTTGTCCTTCGTCTTCTATGCCACTTATTTAGCTCTTAAGTCCACCGGGAACGAGATTGGGAGGCGGTCTTCCTTGTCGAAGATGATCCACCCGAAAGAAGCCTAACCTAAGCTCTAGCTTCACACTAAAACACAAAATGAAGCAACTAGTGAATAAGACTTGCTAAGAATTGATCACTAGGATATGGTAGTGGATAATCTCTATGTTTTCTCTCTTTTTCTTTTTTCTTTTTCCTTTCTCAAGTTTCAAAAAATCAAGAGAGGAGGAAGAATATGCTAAGGGTGAAGATGAAGAAAGCATAGCCATTAAAATTCTCATGTCATTTTCGTTTCTCTTTCTTTCATTTAAGTGTGGAGTGGGTGGAAATCTGACTCACTAGTGTGGGTCATATGTCCACACACTTCCACTCAACACAAGAATGAATGACAAGAAAAGAACAAGCCATGTCATATGTACATACACACATACACTAATACAAGTATATGCTACAAAAAAATACACCAGTATTCGTATCAAAATGCGAATACCGTATTCGTATCAAATACGAATACCGTATTCGTATCAAATACGAATACACGTATTTGTATCAAGACACGAATACACATATTTATACAAATACCCGTATTCGTATAAATACCGTATTTTGTCAAAATACAAATACCGAAAAGAGAGATACCAAATGAGTTATATAATACTAGCTCACAATTCATCCAAATGTGATAATCTGGATATCTTTCAAACCGGCTAGTATTAACAAAATGTCCGATTAAAAGTACGTGTACAAAAACACGTATTTAATCGAATCTAAGTACGTATCAAAATAGGTACCCTGCATCGTTTGACCTGAGTTGGGAAACCCTCTGTGTGGGACTCTAAAGACTCGACAATACATTGGCAGTGGGTTTAGCCACAAGCACGTCAGTGGCACTAGCTCTAAGTAACGACTACCCAGATATTGAATAAAAGGAAGGTCGACAAGCAAACTCGTCCGTATCCCTACTGAGCTTGAAAGGAACAGTCTACGTATTGTCCGGTCTGTTCGTCTAAGAGTATCGCAAACCGGTCTAGGTGTTGGATGTACATGCCCTAGAGGACATTATTGTATAGTACATGATTGTATATTACATATGGATGCTTGGGATATACGTACCATACAATCTTGCTCGATATGATAGTACGCTATCTGGTTTGTCTTTACCTCAACATGTGTATATGTTCTATTTTACATTATGTATCTCGATTACATGTTGGTAAATCCTATAGGGATTTTGCTTGACCACTAGAGTTGTGATGGCGATCATACTCGTGGGGTCTAGGTATTCTATAAGCACATCCTTAAATTATCCTTAGTCATTGGTGTTTCTAGTTAGGGCATCGATACACTAGAGTAGAATAGTGTATACGTTTCTTATTCCCGTAAGGAAGGTGGGCTATCCCATAACCATTAGTGTACGACACCAAAGATAGCATACAGGTGCTCATTAGGTTATGAGTTACACTGGATGGACTCGCCGAGAACTTCTAGATGGTTATATACTTATCGTCAGATAGTAGTTCTCTTATGACATAGGTATATGTTAGTCTTTAGACCAGACATTGTCATTCGTCTCGAGTGTGTTCCCACTGAACTTAGATTACTACCCTACCATGACTTTAAAGAGTCGTGCAAACATGATTTAGTTGGGTACAGTCCCGAAGAACTTGGGCGGAGTGAGCGATATGAGGGATTCATCTCTCCTGGTATAGGAAGTTGATGTTGAGCTGTGTTCGATTGGTCATCAAAATAAGACCTTGGCCAAGATAGTTGAGATTTACTGATTGTGAGATCAATAGTTTCTTAGGTTGGTTTTGAGCCATAGTGACACGACTTATTAGTTTATTAGGGCTCTGACGTTTTCCACCTCCCTAGACCCAGTATGTAATACTCTCAGATGAAGAGACCGGACTGTACGGAGATTGTCATTTTCAGGCTCAGTAGGGATACAAACAAGTTTTCTTGTCGGCCTTCTTTTCATTCAATACCTGGGTAGCCGTTACGTACAGCTAGAGCCGCTGACGTGCTTGTGGTTAAACCCACTGCCAGCATATTGTCGAGTTTTTAGAATCCCACATGGAGGGTTTCCCAGCTTAGACGAAATGATGTAGTGTATTTATTTTGATACGTACTTGGATTCGATTAAATACGTGTTTTTGTACACGTACTTTTAATCGGACATTTTTTTGGTACTAGCAGGTTTAAAAGATAGCCAGTTTATCACATTTGGATGAAATGTGAGCTAGTATTATATATATCTCTTTCTAGTATCTCTCTTTTCATATTCGTATTTTGACAGAATACGATATTTATACAAATAGGGTATTTGTATAAATATGTGTATTTGTGTCTTGATATAAATACGGGTATTTGTATCTTGATATAAATATGGGTATTTGTATCTTAATACAAATACGGGTATTCGTATCTTAATACAAATACGGGTATTCGTATTTTATATGAATACAGGTATATGTATTTTGATACGAATACAGATGTATGTATGTGTGTGTGTATATATATATGTGTGTGTGTGTGTGTGTGTGTGTGTACAATGAGGTGGCTCTCTCTTCTCTTCTAAACTCTTCTTGTATGTGATGGATGTTGTAGGCTTGTGACTCACCATGGTGAGTCACATCCCTACTCATTCTCACATTAAAGAAAAAGGAGAAAAAGAAAACAGAGAGAAGATTTATCTTCTAGTAGCCATGCTTGATATTATCACTATCACCATTATCTTCTTCTTCCTCTCTTCTTGAGTTTTCTTTAGTTGAGAAAGGAAAAAGAAAAGAGAGAAAAACATAGACATTAGCCACTACATTTTCTAGTGATCAAATCCTGGCAAGCTTTATTCACTAGTTGTTTCACTTAGATATTTAGAGTTGTTGGCTAGAGTGCCCTCAAGGCAATTACATAGTCGCAGGCAGGTGATTATGATGATTGAGGGAGGACCTATACCGGTAGAACAGTCTTACTTGAGATGATAGTATGCTATCTAGTTTGTCTTTATCATCATGTACAGAATTAGGTGGCCTTACAGATCACTATTACATGTTGATAGAGCCCATAGGATTCTTGCTTGACTACCAGCATTATGATGACGATCATATACATGGGAGCTGGGTGGTCTATAGGCACGTCCTTAAATGTCCCTAGTCATGGGAGTTTCGAGACTGAGCATCGATACTCTAGAGTAGACTAGTGTATACTGATCGAGACCCCGACGAGGGCGGTGGCCAGTCTCACAAGCCATTGGTGTAAGTTTGTTCACCTAAGATAGTATACATGTGCTCATTGGGTTATGAGTACATCGGATGGACTCGCCGGAAACATACTAATTAGTATTATACCTATTGTCAGATAGCAGTTCCCTGGTGACATGTGTACAGGTTAGTCTATCGACCTGAGATCGTCATTTGTCTCGTGTGAGTTCCTACTGTGCTTTGATTACTACCTTACCACGGCTCAAAGGAGTCATGCAAATAGGTTTTAGTTGGGTACAGTCCTGAGCCACATGGAGGCAGTGAGCGGATCGTCAGGGGATTCGTCTTTCCCGGTATTGGGGGTTGATATTGTAGGGTTACTTAGCGCGGCAGCAAGGTTTCGGGAGGCATCGTCCATGCCGTTTTCAAAATTTTGCCATTCTAAAGAACCCTAATCCTAGAATATTAACTAGAGATTTAAACAAAATATCATGCAAACAACTTTGCAAGTATAGTGAATGAGGAATACAACCTTTGTAGACCGTTCCTTCACTTATAAAGCTCCGTGTAGTAGTCCCTTCGCTCCAAGTGGTGAACTCCCGAACTCTAGTAAGGGTTTACATGAAGAAATGAACAACCTTACTCAATGTCTTCGAGGCCGAAGATGATATATGTCGAGGAGACTCAAGCTCATGCTACCTCTTCACTAATAGTAGATTAGTGAAGCAAACAGCCTAAACTAAATGGCTAATTGTAGAGGATGATGAAGTAGGAATTGGGCTCTCTTTAGATTTCTTTTTCTCACAATATTTCATCACTTAGAAAAAAGCTAGTAAGCTTTTTCTCATGAGGAAGAAGATGAAGCGATGAGATGAAGAATGAACTCATGAAGTGAGAATAGCAACCATGGGTGAGTTAGTGTCATACATTAACTCATGTAGAGAATAAACCATGGCTAACAATAATGGTTAGGTTAATAAATATCTACAAGTAAAACAAAACTGGTGGACTAAGTCAAAGATGATTCAAGCTTCTCCAAGCTTCCAAGCATGAAAATTTCCAACTAATATTGAATTACTTTAAATAAATAAAACCTCACATTATTATAAGCATGGTGTAAGTCTCATACACCCATGTAACATGTGGCATCTAGCATGACATAAAAGATACACATTAATATATATCACATATATACTAAGTGTACATAAGTGAGAAAAAGAAATGTTTAAGTGAGCTAATATTAGTTAATGTAATTCAATATATCACATATATAATTATACTTTAAATTATTAAATCAACACTTTATTTAATAATCCGGCTATATTATATACAACCGACTAATATCAAATGTAACAACTTATCGAATCAACACTTGATCTGAACCCGGCTATATCTCATATAACCGACCGATATCACATATCACGAGAATAGAATACGGTATCACATATCGTATTAATCTCGGTCTCTCACATATCACATATGTGCTCCTACTTCGTTTCGCATGAACCAGGAAACCTCTGTGTAGGACTTTAAAGACTCGTCAATATGCCGGCAGTAGGTGATGATCATATCAAACACCCATAAGCCGCAAGCGGTCTGCTAAACGTAACGACCACCCGGGTATTGAGCGATCAGAAGATCAACAAGAAAGTCTGCTCATACTCCTGCGAATCCAATTAGTAACACTACCGTACAGTCCGGTCTCTTCGTCAGATATGTCGCATATCAACAGCCTGGGGGTGGTATAACGTCAGACCCCAATAGCCTGATAAGTCATGCCGATGCAAGGTCCATAACCGTTCGAGAAACTACTGATAACACTTACCAGTAGATCTCAGCAACCCTGGCCAGGGATTTCCTGTTATGGCCAATCGAGCATAGCGCAACATCAACTCCCAATACCGGGAGAGACGAATCCTCTCCTATCGCTCATTGCCTCCCTGTGACTCGGGACTGTACCCCAAAACCACCTTTTTGCACGATCTCTTGACCGTGGTATGGTGGAAATCAAAGCACAGTAGGAATCACTCAAGTCTCTATGACGATCTCGGGTCGATATACTAACCTGTACCAGTGTCACCAGAGAACTGCTATCTGACGATAGGTATAATACCATCTAGGAGTTCTCGGCGAGTCCGTTCAATTTACCCAGTCTCCACTGAGCACCCGTGTACCTTCTCTGATGTCAAACACCAATAGATGTAGGATCATCCATCACCCATCATATGGGTCAAGAAGCGTATACGCTAGTCTACTCTGGAGTATCGATGTCCTGTCTCGATACTCCTACGACTAGGAACAATTATAGGGTGTACTTGTGGACTACCCTTGGCTCCACTAGTATGATCTCCATCATAGTCCTGGTAGTCAAGTACACATCCTAAGGGCTTTATCAACCTATGAGAGCAAGACAACATCACTTATACAAGTCAATATGTTAAGACAAAGAGCGACCGAATAGCATACTATCATGTCGAGCAAGAAAGTCCTCCCTATATATGTCCAAGCATCTATTATAATATACATCTCATGTACAATAATGGCCTCTAGGGCATACATATAACTAAAAATCTTCCACTTGCACTAAGGCCATCTGTTGCAGTATCCAATACCCAACAATTTAGCAGTGGTTGTAGTATCCCATACTCAACCATCCCAAAATCTCTCAAATAGTATTTGGGGAAGCAGGCCTTGGTGAGTGGATCCACCGTGTTAACCTCAAAATCTACTCTCCTTACCTTAATCCCTTGGAGATCAGCCATCTCCCTGATCAGGTGATACTTGCCTCAGAATTTGTCTGGATCGCTGATGGGACCAGCGTTCCTAGGCCAAAGCCACGACTCCATTGAAGTTATAATAACAGTTATTGGATGCTGTCGCGCCTTTCTTCCCAGAGTGCGCTAAGATCGGCACGTGACAGAGCCAACCATGCTACCAGTGGTTAGGAAACATCCCTCCACAGTCACATTATGGCTGTCTATAAGATATCAAGAACAGTAAAATAAATAATCTATCTAGTACATGTCCATCTGCCAGAATAAACGAGTCAAGAAATAATATGCGGAAGCAATAAATCCAATAAACAATAACATCTGGAAAGTACGTCCCAAATACGGGCTCACATCAGGAAATGAAAGTACGGAAATAAAACTAAACTAAACTAGATACTAACAGGATTCTCACTGCTCGGCCTGATGGTGGAAATATTCCTGATCAGCCTGCGACAAAGGTAGAGGATATGGGCCATGCAAAACCCAGACGTCAGTGCGTCATAATATCAAGCAATAATATTATCATGAGGTAACAAGTCATGCAGGAATGAGTATGAACATCAATAAAAGTATAACAGTAACACGAATAAGAAACAGTGAAGGGTATAAGCACATGTGACGTGCGGTGAGTAATCTGAACTAAACTACTGTGTTAACTACTCTCAAGTCTTTGAAATCAATTTAATGAATCGTCGATGTAACTCAATAGTATCCCGTGCATGCCCGGGACCACGGTCCGGATTCTCGGGCTGAAACCGAGACATGCCGCTAGGCACTAAACAGGAAACATGTACAGATGAATGATGTCAGCATCATCATCCCAGGGCTGGCCTAGCCCCTAAAACTGATCAGTATAAGAATCGAACCGTCGAGTTACAAGTCAGGTTTCATCATTGATTTCCCCATACCCCCAAGTTATGTGTTCAAGTCAGGTATTGATAAATCTGAGGCTAATGCCAAAACAGGATCAAGCAAGAACATGTTTGTCTATACAGACAACAGGATATGTCCATCGGGACAACATGTCAGGATTGTCGGCATTAGAAACAGGATCAGGTAACATGTCACGTAGTGATATATCAGGTCATGTTAGGTAGTGTACATATATCAAGTCATGTCAAGTAGTGGTGTATCAGGTTATGTCAATAGTGCACAGTGTATCAAATGGGTGCCCAACAGTAAAATGTAGCAAGTATTGGATCAGGGTAAAAGTACGGATGCACGATAAAAGCATGGATGCACAATATCTATCAGGGGTTACATCATGACTATGTAGGATGTACATTATCAAGCATGGGGTGTTAATGTAACAATAATATGAATTAATATAATATGGCATGCAACTGGATATGCAGAATTAATGGTATGGATACACAATAAAACATGGATGCTTAAATATCTATCATGGGTCACATTTACAGCTCCAAGATTATATAAATAATGATATGGATGCATACGGATGTCCGAAGACAGTAAAATAGTAAAATGGTAATGTGGGATGTATAACTTAAACAATATGTAATGTTATAATTCAAATGGGTGCAATATATTGTAGTATAGCATGTAGCAAGATAAACTTGCCTGAGCGGATCGCACGACGGGTGCGTACGGCACGTCCGACGTCGGGTATTTGTCGCAACGCACACACGGCATGCGGGACGGGTCCATACAAGGCAAGAGGGTAAACACGCAAGCCAGGGATATTCACTGGATCGCCTGGATCGGCAGCGACGAGCACGGCTCAGGCGGGAGACCGGAAAAATACGAGATCAAGAAAGCACGAGAAGAAGAAAGAAGAAGATGAAAGATGTGGGTTTGGGGTTCTGGGCCGAGGTGGCGAGGGTGACGATGAGGTTTGCCAGCATGGGGTTTACCGGCGAGGTGCATTGGGTGTGCAGGGGGTTGCAGGAGGTGTTCGGGTTCGGGAAAAGAGAGGTTGAGAAGTGGAGTGGAGGAAGGTGGAGAGGAGGTGACGACGAGGCCGTCGACGGCGAGAGCGAGGTGAGGAGCTAGGGTTCTTGGTTGTCGGGGTTAGGTCATCGGGGTTCTTGGGTTCTTATGGAAGAATGATAGGAGGAGAAGAGAAGGTGGAGGCGGTGGAGGTTGTGAGGATGAAGATGGTGACGACGATGATGAAGATGGTGTCGAGGAGAAGGGGAGGCGACGAGAATGGGTTAGGGTTAGGGTTCTCGTGGTCGGCAGTCTGCATGGGTTTAAAAAGAAAAGAAACGAAGGAGGAAAGAAAGAGGGAGGTATCTCTAGTGCAATAGGGAGGTGACGAGATTCGAGAAGGAAACAGTGTATGCGAGAGGAGAGAGAGAGAGGGAGAGAGAGAGACAGAGTCTGTGCATGAGATTGTAATCAAATAAAAAATAGTAAAATATAATATTTATATATATATATATATAAGGATATATGCAGAGGAGAGAGAGGGATACAGGTTAGTTAAAGAAAATATATTTTGTTGTTAAAAAAATATATATATAACGTACAGTATATATACAAAGAATTATAATATTGAATTTATTTGAAATTTAGGCTAATACAAAAATAGTCCAAAACATGCCCGGGTCGGGTCTAAAAATCCAGTTTTAAAATACGGAAAATATACGTGTCAACCAAAACCAAAATTGGATATCCGGGTAACGAAAATGCATACCCCCAAGAACGAATGCACGTACGTGCGCGCAGCCATCCAAACGAGTCCGTTACACTGAACGGGACGAGAACAAGGTCCGCGGATGCTACGACGGGGCTAGGGGTATCATGCAGGCTATGCAATATACTTTTAAAATATTTTTCTTGAATTTAAATGTTATATTAAAAAAATGCAAATGCCAGATAAAATACCAGTATGCAGTATATAAAATAATGAAAGTGCACGGATCCAAATAATAAGCCAGGATAAATCATAAACAGGAATCAAGATGGGTTTCCAGCAAGCGGGTCGGGTCGGATGCAAATACAGATGTCAAATGCACTATTCGCACCCAAAACACAGTAAATCAGGAAAATGCCATAAATAAAGAAATACTCAAAAAGAACTGGTATAAATGAACTAGGGTGTTACATTATACCCAACTACAAAAAGAATTTCGTCCTCGAAATTCCCAAAACAAGAAAAGATAAACAAACATGAAACTAAAGGAAAAAATCTGGAAACTTCTGTCGAATTTCGTCTTCTCGTTCCCAAGTCGATTCTCCATACGAGCGATTTCCCCAAGAAACAAGTACGAGAGGGATAACCTTGTTCTTAAGGATCTTTTCTCTTCGATCAACAATCGACATAGGTCGTTCCTCAAAGGTCAAATCCTCTCTTACAGTCAGCTCCGAATGATCCAGCACGTTTGTTTCATCTCGAACATACTTACGGAGTTGAGATACATGAAACACATCATGAACATTCGCCAAAGATGGTGGTAAAGCCAATCGATAAGCCACTTCTCCAACACGCTCAATAATCTCGAAAGGCCCCACAAATCGAGG
The DNA here is from genome assembly GCA_030015575.1 of Agapanthus africanus. NCBI lineage: Eukaryota > Viridiplantae > Streptophyta > Magnoliopsida > Asparagales > Amaryllidaceae > Agapanthus > Agapanthus africanus. Next base: position 362,739,083 of record JASDDO010000012.1, read on the forward strand.
ACTAAGCTTGCCTCGACTCCCAAAATGAATCACTCCTCTAGTCGGTGATATCTTTGAAGGGTTACCCTAGCGCCCCGGCCAACTTCCGTGGCCAAATGCGGAACAAAAACTATATAGCAAAAGAGGAAGTGCTATCTACTATGATAGAAACCTCACCAAAAGAATCGAGTCCTTCGGTCTTCGTTCTTCATCCTTAGCTCCTTGCATCCACCTTGAACATGCTTGAACTCTAACTCCGGCTCCAACGGTCCTCCGGGATCGAGCTTGTTCTCCGGCCTCCTTTTTTCGTAGATGATCCACCCGGGGAGTATGATCCATGGCTCTAGCTCCTAACTATGTAACTAAAGGAGCAACTAGAGAACTTGGTTTGCTAATCCAAGTAGTCTAGGATGTAGTAGAGGGTGTCTAAGTGTTTTCTATCTCTTTTCTAACCTCTTCACTTGTTTCTCAACACATGAGAATGTTAGTGAAGAGGAAGAAGATGAAGATGGAAGAAAGCAAGAGGAGGGAGGAACTCAAGAGAAAATGAGAGCTCAAAGAAAAATGAAGCATGAAGTGAGAGAAAATCACACACCTTGGTTTTGTGTGTGAATTCTTTCAATAAACAATTAACAACCATGCTTCAATAGTAACTCCAAATGAATTATAAATTCATTTGTGAATTATTAAAGCTTGGTCATCACCATTCCTCCCATACCTTTTACTTTACACCTCATTTCCAATTATCAAATAAAAGGAAAATACATAATGAGGTGGCCACCTTCTAGAAGGAAATCTGTAGTAAATACGGATTTCAGTCTACTGTACAAATATACCGGCAATCAGATAAAAATCCGAACGCCCAAAAGAGATAGAATAACACGAAGAACGTAATACTAGAATATATATATATCGAAATACATATATGTAAATTATTAAATCAATACCTGATTTAATAATCCGGCTCAAACCCGAGCCGGCTAGTATTACAAACTGTCCGATCGAAAATCCGAGTACTAAGTACATCAATCGATCGAACCCTGCACGTATCCAATACAGCTACTACATCGTTTTTCCTGGATCAGGGAAACCCTCTGTGTGGGACTCTAAAGACTCGACAGTACTCTGGCAGTGGGTTTAACCACAAGCATGTCAGCGGCACTAGCTGTACGTAACGGCTACCCAGGTACCTGTCGAAAAGAAGGCCGACGAGCAAACTCATCAGGATATCCTACTGAGCCTATCCGTGACAATATCCGCACAGACCGGTTTCTTCGTCAAAGAGTATCGCATATCGGGTCTAGGGGATGGTAAACGTCAGACCCTAATAACCTGATATGTCATGCCGATGTGGCTCAGGACTAATCCGGGAAACTACTGATCAACCTATCAGTAAATCCCAAGTGGCTTGGCCAAGGTCTTATGGTCCTGACCAATCGAATCACAGTGCGATATCGACTCCCTATACCGGGAGAGACGAATCCTCGACAATCGCTCACTGCCTCTATGTGGCTCGGGACTGAACCCAACCAAAACCTGTTTGCACGACTCAGTAGAGCCATGGTAGGGTAGTGATCAAAGTTCAGTAGGAACTCACACGAGACAAATGCCGATCTCGGGTCCAAGGACTAACCTGTACACATGTCACCTGAGAACTTCCATCTGACGATATGTATATATAGGGTTCCTAGGCACACTTATGAAGGTTCATAAAGTATCAAACATGCCCGAATAAAATTTTACATGTGTCGAACAACCCAAAGACGGGATTTTTGCTAGATTATTAGGGTTTAGCATGCAAGATGACATCTTTAAAGCTAAGTGTGAGGGATTACAACCTTTGTAGTCCGCTCCTTCGCTTCACAAGCTCCGAGTAGAAGTCCCTTCGCCGCGATCCACGATCTCCCAGACTCAAGAGAGGTCCACGACTTGAACGATCCATGCTAGCTTGAAGTGTTCCGCTTCTCCGATGATCTACGTCGAAGTTGCTATAACCCAAGCTTTCTCACTCTAAAGAGATGAACACCCTAATCTTGTAAGTGCACGGCGGCGCCCCGGCCGTCAATCCGACGGCCAAACGCGGAAACGGTGATAAACTTTAATTTTGCGGACTTTGCAAACCGGCACCACCGCGCACTAAACACCCGGATCGTAACCATTAACAAGTCTAAGCTAGCAACAAGACGGGTTAGAGATTTACCGAGTGATCCGAGTCCTCCGGTCTTCTCGTCGTCGTCCCGATCTCCCGCGGAATGTCCGGTCTCCACCTAGTCGCCGGAAGGGCACCACGTAGCCGGATTCTTTTACGGGCTCCCACCTCAATACCGAGGCAACTCGGGCGCGAAGTTGGCTAGCCGACGCGTCCAAGATTAGCTGTAGAATAATGTAGGAAACTCGTCTCTTGGGGTTTATGATATAGTTGCCATGATGGAGGAATTTGCACAAAGATATTCATGGATCAAAACTTGATGAAGAATGGAGCCTCCTAGCAAATGAGCTCGGCCAAGCCATTTTATGCTCACTGGAAAAAATGAAGTGAGGAGTATATTTGGTGCTCTGTTGAATTCTATATATGGGTGAACTCTTTAATTAAAAACCATGCAAAATGAAAACCATTCTTCACAGCACACACACACACATAGAAGAGGGGCCCACGAAATTAGCAAGGAAAATGCCACACAAAGAAATAAATCCATTTGCATATCATCCTCCAGCACACCATTAATTAATCCACTAAAATTAAAAAAAACCCCACTCCAATTATCCACAGTGGCCGGCCCATCACTAACCCATACCCAATCATGTCAAAATAAAATGCAAGGGATGGAGCAAAGGATAATGATGCTATCATATCAATCTTTTACATAAAACCCCTCCACAAATGTGTTATTTGCAAACTTGCAAATAACACCCTCCATCGGAAAAGTCCGGCCGGGAAAGAACAAAGGAAAACCGGCCGGAACGGAATGCAAACTGGCAACTCCAGAAAACTGGTCCCGTAATAAATTACAGGAAATCCCCCATACTGTGCATACACACCCGCATCTGTATTCCGTCCGAATACAAATGAAAAGAGACAAAATCTACACTGTACTAAACTAGGACCGGCTTAAACCAAAGCCGGCTAGTAATATCCGTTCGATCCTGATCCGTGCAATACCGCACGTATCTGATCGAACCCTGCCATATACCTATACGGCTACTAGTACAAACCGTCCAATCCTGATCCGTGCAATACCGCACGTATCTGATCGGACCCTGCCATATCTCCATACGGCCTCTACAGCGTTTCGCCCGAAAGCTTGAGTAACTGAAAGTGTGGTGGACTCTAAAGACTCGTCAATACTATGGCTGTGGATTTAACCACTAGCACGTCAGAGGTATAAGCCAATACGTAACGGGTCACCAGCTATTGACTAAAAGGGACGTCGATGAGAAAGCTCACCCCGACACCCAACTGAGCCTGTCAGTGACAATATCCGTACAGTCCGGTCCGTTCGTCTATGAGCATCGCATGGCGGGCCTAGGGGGTTGGTAAAAGTCAGACCCCCAAAAGCGGTACAAGTCGTGTCGGAGTGTAGCCCAGAACACCCTGAGATACTACTGGAATACCTACCAGTAAATCTCCTGCCTTGGCCAAGGTCTTTGTGTAATGGCTCTCCTAGACACAGCGCGACCTCACCCCCAATACCGGGAGAGACGAAACCCCTGAAGATCCGCTCACTGCCTCCATGTGGCTCGGGACTGTACCCAACTAAAACCTGTTTGCACGACTCCTTTGAGCCGTGGTAGGGTAGTAATCAAAGTACAGTGGGAACTCACACGAGACAAACGACGATCCCCAGGTCGATGAACTAACCTGTACACATGTCACCTGGGAACTGCTATCTGACGTCAGGTATAAGACCAACTAGCATGTTCCCGGCGAGTCCTGTCCGGTGTACTCATAACCCAATGAGCACCTGTATACATCTTAGGTGAACCTACTGACACCAGTGGCTTGTGAGACCGGCCACCGCCCCTCGTCGGGGTCTCGACTGTATACACTAGTCTACTCTGGAGAATCGATGCCCTGTCTCGAAACTCCCACGACTAGGGACCTTTTAAGGATGTGCTTATAGACTCCAGCTCTCACTTATATGATCGCCCTCATACTGCCGGCAGTCAAGCAAGAATCCTAGGGGCTCTATCAACGTGCAATAGCGACATGTCAGGTCGCCTAAAGCAGTACACGATGATAAAGGTAAACCAGATAGCAAACTATCATCTCGAGTAAGACTGTTCTACCGGGATAGGTCCTCCCTCAATCATCGCAATCACGTGCCTGTGATCCAATAATCGACTCTGAGGGCACTATCTCCAACAATCTCCCACTTGCACTCAAGGCTAATTATTGCGATGTCGCATACTCACAGCCCGTGTGATACCGAACACCCAACTCCTCTACTAGTCAGTCTCACAAATCCCGTTTGTGAAACTATTGCGGTCGAGGAATAGCCTCAGTGAGTGGATCCGCCTTGATGTTTCTTTCTATGTCTCTCTATATCTCAAGTTCGCGGAGAAAACTATCTCCCGAAATGAGCAATACCTGTCTTAGTATGTCTGGATGTCTGATGGGACCGAGCTCATAAATGAACTCGAAATCCAAACTTCTTAGACTGTATCGTCAACTGAACTTAATCAGTATCCTGCGCCATGCCACCCTCAGTATTGCCTTGGACCATCTGTCCAAAATACTGCCCTTCGTCAGAAGGAAAACTATAACTCTGACAACCTCCTTGTCGTCTATGTCACCTTGGAAGCCTGGAGTGATAACCGTCTCCTAAAGGAGGCAGCCGTTATCATATCCCTAGAACAGCCACTTATGTTCTAAAACTGCTTCCGACTGTTTCTCCAGGATTGGATCAATATCAACTTATTGCATCTAGTGCAAGAACAACATCTGGTGTGGTACTTGACATCTCATGATTGACTCAATTGCCTAAGCAAGTGATCTGCCAATCATGCACATCCCTCTCTACTTTAGTCTAAAAGACACCTTTAGAGAGGGCAACTCCATTACTTGCAGGTACACTACCGTGCCAGGAGTCGTCCATTCTAAATACTCATAGAATGCTGTCAAGGTACCCAGATTAGGAAACCACCCAAATCTAGATCTAAAACCATAGATCTAGTAACCAGTATGTCTGATATAATGTCCAAGTCCTTTGTGGAGAAACCACTGTGTGACGACCAAAGTATAACCGATCGTAGTAAAGGAATATCACTTCCTACTACCTTCTCAACAGATCCATCCCCTATTCTGATGACGTCAAACCTATGACTGTCACATCAGAAACAGATGATCTATCTCTGCTACATCTGCTTTAGTCTATAAATAGACATAAGCCTGATGTCCACCAATGCTTCCGCTGCTCCCACTGACTACGACAACCCTCTGGCAGAGTCATATACACGTACACTTCTGAAGCTAGTTCAGAACGACGCTATACTCATCCTCCTGCCGGGTCTCGCAGCCTGGAACAACAACAATGGCAAGTGTGGGTAAACAAGAACTTCCCTGTCACCGTCCTTGAGGCTACCGAAGTACCTCTCGGGTGCCTGAAGTTACCCACCTTATCTGTGGAGTGGCCAATGGAATGTCAAAACAGATTGAATCTTTAGGTTCCTTATCAAATCTTCAGTAATCGTTTGCGGTTCTGGAATTACTTCCAGTTCTACCATACTCCCACTGCTGTTTTTGAAAAAATCCATTTTTAATAAAACTGTGGCGAGTCTAGAACAATATTGCTATTGTTCATTCAGATGGTAGAAAATCAACCCGCGTCATAGCCTGGGTCAACCCACAAACAGCCATTACAGAAACGTGCCTTGAGTTATCCAGAGTCTGGTTTTAATCATAAGCCGGACAACTCCCCGTACCTTAACATCGTTAAGATATGAACTGTTCTATATCCAATATAGAACCAGAGGCACTGATTTAATTGAACCAGATTCAAATCATGCAGCTATCTCCAGTGCATGTCAACTAAATGGAAGGAGGCCGATCAGCGTTACTCAACTTAGGAATGCTTCCAATTATGAGTAACCTGAAAGAGAAGCAATTTCTCTTTATCATTACTATCAACTGAATACCATACACAAGTATCTACATCTTCGATCACTTTGAAGAATCCCGATACTTGCTACACCTGGTTCTCTACTCTATTCAAATACCTATAACTCCTCAAAACTTAGACCCTGTGTTTCTACGAAACACATGTCTAAGAACTAGAGAAGTTAAAAGTAAACAGAATATAGTATGAGGACCAACCCCTCTGTCCTAGTGGACACTGGACAATATACAACACTCTGTATAAGTCCCCTGAGTCTTGCGACTCAATCACTGTGTGTCGTAGGTTGAAAACTGTACTTTTGGTTAAGAAGAATTACACCGCTGTTCAATGCTCCTTACCTAACCATCCACTGATATAGGTAAATGTCATCGACATAATATCAAAAGGTATATCTCACTCTATGAAAATAGACGTACAGATATATCAATTTGAAATTGGTGCACATCAACGGATATTCAAAACCAAATAATTGCTAACTTGCAAACAACCCAGGTGACTTCCTCAAAAATGAGGATGATCACCCAATTCCCAATAACTCACTCCCACTCATCATCTGTAAAACCATACAGATGTGAGAATCATACCTGGTAAATACATACCCTGGAGTAAGTGTCTAATCGGGAAATCAGTTTTCCATTAACAGTACACAGTAAGACTGAAACATTGAAATGTTTCGATGGGGTATCCCGGTATTCCTAGTAATGCCTCTTCCAGATTCACGACTGTAACCGTATAGTTCTTTGCCACCTCTCCAAATCCCTTCATATGTCTTTAGTCTTTACCTTCTGTACACCCCTTTAGGCCAAATGGTTTTCTTCCTTCCCTACCGTTCGGCACCAGCCTATGGTTTGGAAGAAGACTATCCAAAAAGCATAAAGGGTGTACTGTCCTAATCCTAGGAGCACTCGCATCGCGAGAGAAGGTGAAGATAAAAGACACCTGAATGTACTTTATTCCTATTTCTCCTGAACCAGGATCCATCCCCGAACTGGAACAAGTTCCTTTCGAGTTCGTATATAACCATACGATGGAGTATCCAATAAACTGTGGATTTCGTAGTGATACGGAGTGTCCTGGAGAAATACAAAGGTGATTTAGGATTGGCGAAGAAATACTTGGTTTGGTCGTGAATAGCAGTCGCAATTTACTTTGCCCTCTTACTAATCCCTTGCTTTGTCTTAATCTTAATACCTTCTGTACACCGTTTAGGCTAACTGGTTTTCTTCATTCCCTACCGGTCAGCACCAGCCTATGGTTTGGAAGAAGACTATCCAATTTGCGTAATAGGTGTACTACTCCTAAACCAAGGAGTACTCATAACCTGAGAGAGGGTAAAAGGAAAAGACAACTGAATAATCCTATCCGTTTTCTCCAGAACCTGAAACCATCCTCGAATAAATTCTTTCGAGTTCGTATCTAACCATACGATGGTTTTTTCCAATGGAAGTGGACGTTCGTAGTAAAACGGGGTGTCCTGGAGAAAAGGGTAAAAGTAGGAGTGGCAATGAGGTTTGCAACTCTGACAATCCAAAAGCCAGTGTTAAGTAGGTTCGGTCAACTTGGTCACTGAGTTATAATCTTAGGGTCGGGTCAATGGTCGCTGCCAGAGAGAGAGAGAAAAGAAACACTCAGCGTGCACTCTAACCTAGATCAGAATGGTTACCAATTTATCTAATCTGGAATCCTCCCACTGTACCTCAAATTCTCCTCCAAACCTGAAAGAAGAATCAGTCGGGGTCACCCGAGGAGTATACTAACTCATCAGTGGGAATCGGGATCCAACTCTCATCGCATGACAACGTGACGGAATCCGCTCACGGTATCACACTCCAGAAGGTATGCGCATATCTGGCAAGTTTCAGTACTTTTGAAACTCCCGATGTAATTTCTGCCCCATGCTCTTATGACCTTGACTTTGGCCAACATATCATAAGTCACATGTCAAGTTCTACCCGTCATTCTCCAGGTTAATTTGAATCCACCCGTACATACCCTTGACTTTGGCCAAAATGGCAGTACGACTGTCCCAAACCAACGCATCTATCTATGCTGCATATGAATACCCCAATAGCTACCAATCACTGTGCCTTGACTTTGGCCAACATACACAGCTTGAATACTATTGACCACCCATATGAAACGACGGAGGGCTACGAATGGTTTCTGGCGAAAACCTTTAACGTAAAGAACTTGATATCGTCGAAGGAACGGATAGCTTTTTAGAAAATATAGTGACGAAAACCTTTACTAAAGAGGTCACTCCCGGTGAAGGGATCTCGGCTCTTTCCCCGTAGAATGGGGTGCAGGATATTCCAACTGAATACCACGGTGCAAAGCAAAAGTAATCGGCTATAGTGAAGTTAATGCCCTGACGCAAACTTCTGTCCAAGGGGTCACTCCCGGTGAAGGGATCTCGGCCCTTGCCTCGTCGACTGAGGAGCAGGATATTCCAAATGAATACCACGATGCAAAACAAAAGTGAACGTCCTTGCAATAACAGCTTTTTGAAAAGTGTTCCAACAACATCAGAATAGGTTTGTTTAACTTGCATTGATCCGAATCAACGCAGTCCCATCAATTGATCACACCAATAAAGAACGAAAATATACTGACGTACGTATATGCCATCCGCATTCGCCACTGGGTCCCGTCATCACCCGTTAGGTTAGCTTACTAACGGCAGAGCGGGGACTGGACTAGCGCGGGTGAAAAACATATACAACATCTACTAATATATATACCAATATATTATATTTCGCTCAAGGCGTGAAAAGAAATGCAACATCACAGAAATGTACAGCATCACAGAACAAAACAGATATCTGGGATCCCCGGGTTTCACAGAGCCACTACTGAAACCCGACGTTCCCCTGGTCGTGTGGATAGCCTGTGCAATGAAATCCTAGACCCCTACGGGCGCGGCAAGTCACCCGCCAAAACCTGAAGCGAGGCAGCCCCCTTCAGCTCCGTGAATGGACCACCCAGCACTCCACGGAATCCGGCAACTTGGGCACCCCTCCTGGGTCAACCTGTACCCCCTACGAGTGCGGCGAATAGCCCGCCAATCCTAGAGTGAAGCCCCCTCCGTCTCAATGCCATGAGATGCGGGCTTGTTGCCCTCTAGAACCCGGCTATCCGTGCACCCCACCGCGGGGTAATCCTAGTACATAATGTAAAATATACATACAACGGGTACATCGACCGCAACCAGGTCGTGCCCCAAAAGAATAATACAATCAGGCAGTGACGGCAGTCCACATGTCGGACGCTCGCCCCGCAATATCAAATGTACATAATACAACAATACAGTACTAGCATTGCATCCAGGCTATCCCCCACGACCGATCCGCAACATCACAGCATAAACATAGAACATCAACGTGAAAGTCACGTTCGCAAATCCGTCTAACCGGGCTATAGCAGTTAGACAGGATTTACCGATCGAGTGACATTCACGGTCGCATATATAATGTAAATACTGTGAAAAATGTGTTTTAAAATATTCCGATTGATCAAACAATTAACAACTGGGCCCCAAAGAAAACTGTAGCACACACAGAAATAATTGGCCCAACTTTAATATCCCAAAAGCCCTATTTTCAGCCCAGAAAACAACTGAAGAAAAACGACGAAGTGGACCCACCATAGTGCGGCGGAACCGCGGCCCAAAGGGGGTTTTGGCCGCGCTTCCGCGCTCCAAACAGGGAATCATTTTGTCGTTTTTCTACAGTGGCGTTATCTTTTCCTGCACATCATTTTTCTGCAACCTGAAAAATATTTAGAGACCAAAAAATTTCAACAGAAAACTGTCGTGCTTGAAATACGAGTTTTCGGGATTTTGTTCGATCGGAAACGTAAAACACATTTCACCAAGCTAGACTATGTTAATGGCGAGGCTCTGATACCACTGTAAGTGCACGGCGGCGCCCCGGCCGTCAATCCGACGGCCAAACGCGGAAACGGTGATAAACTTTAATTTTGCGGACTTTGCAAACCGGCACCACCGCGCACTAAACACCCGGATCGTAACCATTAACAAGTCTAAGCTAGCAACAAGACGGGTTAGAGATTTACCGAGTGATCCGAGTCCTCCGGTCTTCTCGTCGTCGTCCCGATCTCCCGCGGAATGTCCGGTCTCCACCTAGTCGCCGGAAGGGCACCACGTAGCCGGATTCTTTTACGGGCTCCCACCTCAATACCGAGGCAACTCGGGCGCGAAGTTGGCTAGCCGACGCGTCCAAGATTAGCTGTAGAATAATGTAGGAAACTCGTCTCTTGGGGTTTATGATATAGTTGCCATGATGGAGGAATTTGCACAAAGATATTCATGGATCAAAACTTGATGAAGAATGGAGCCTCCTAGCAAATGAGCTCGGCCAAGCCATTTTATGCTCACTGGAAAAAATGAAGTGAGGAGTATATTTGGTGCTCTGTTGAATTCTATATATGGGTGAACTCTTTAATTAAAAACCATGCAAAATGAAAACCATTCTTCACAGCACACACACACACATAGAAGAGGGGCCCACGAAATTAGCAAGGAAAATGCCACACAAAGAAATAAATCCATTTGCATATCATCCTCCAGCACACCATTAATTAATCCACTAAAATTAAAAAAAACCCCACTCCAATTATCCACAGTGGCCGGCCCATCACTAACCCATACCCAATCATGTCAAAATAAAATGCAAGGGATGGAGCAAAGGATAATGATGCTATCATATCAATCTTTTACATAAAACCCCTCCACAAATGTGTTATTTGCAAACTTGCAAATAACACCCTCCATCGGAAAAGTCCGGCCGGGAAAGAACAAAGGAAAACCGGCCGGAACGGAATGCAAACTGGCAACTCCAGAAAACTGGTCCCGTAATAAATTACAGGAAATCCCCCATACTGTGCATACACACCGGCATCTGTATTCCGTCCGAATACAAATGAAAAGAGACAAAATCTACACTGTACTAAACTAGGACCGGCTTAAACCAAAGCCGGCTAGTAATATCCGTTCGATCCTGATCCGTGCAATACCGCACGTATCTGATCGAACCCTGCCATATACCTATACGGCTACTAGTACAAACCGTCCAATCCTGATCCGTGCAATACCGCACGTATCTGATCGGACCCTGCCATATCTCCATACGGCCTCTACAGCGTTTCGCCCGAAAGCTTGAGTAACTGAAAGTGTGGTGGACTCTAAAGACTCGTCAATACTATGGCTGTGGATTTAACCACTAGCACGTCAGAGGTATAAGCCAATACGTAACGGGTCACCAGCTATTGACTAAAAGGGACGTCGATGAGAAAGCTCACCCCGACACCCAACTGAGCCTGTCAGTGACAATATCCGTACAGTCCGGTCCGTTCGTCTATGAGCATCGCATGGCGGGCCTAGGGGGTTGGTAAAAGTCAGACCCCCAAAAGCGGTACAAGTCGTGTCGGAGTGTAGCCCAGAACACCCTGAGATACTACTGGAATACCTACCAGTAAATCTCCTGCCTTGGCCAAGGTCTTTGTGTAATGGCTCTCCTAGACACAGCGCGACCTCACCCCCAATACCGGGAGAGACGAAACCCCTGAAGATCCGCTCACTGCCTCCATGTGGCTCGGGACTGTACCCAACTAAAACCTGTTTGCACGACTCCTTTGAGCCGTGGTAGGGTAGTAATCAAAGTACAGTGGGAACTCACACGAGACAAACGACGATCCCCAGGTCGATGAACTAACCTGTACACATGTCACCTGGGAACTGCTATCTGACGTCAGGTATAAGACCAACTAGCATGTTCCCGGCGAGTCCTGTCCGGTGTACTCATAACCCAATGAGCACCTGTATACATCTTAGGTGAACCTACTGACACCAGTGGCTTGTGAGACCGGCCACCGCCCCTCGTCGGGGTCTCGACTGTATACACTAGTCTACTCTGGAGAATCGATGCCCTGTCTCGAAACTCCCACGACTAGGGACCTTTTAAGGATGTGCTTATAGACTCCAGCTCTCACTTATATGATCGCCCTCATACTGCCGGCAGTCAAGCAAGAATCCTAGGGGCTCTATCAACGTGCAATAGCGACATGTCAGGTCGCCTAAAGCAGTACACGATGATAAAGGTAAACCAGATAGCAAACTATCATCTCGAGTAAGACTGTTCTACCGGGATAGGTCCTCCCTCAATCATCGCAATCACGTGCCTGTGATCCAATAATCGACTCTGAGGGCACTATCTCCAACAAATCTAATGGGCTAGATTAGATGAGGATGATGGCGTAGTATTTATGCTTTCTTTTTATATCATTTTCTCACAATAACTCATCACAAATGAAAACTCAAGAGAGCTCCCTCTCTCAAACTCAAGAGAGAAGAAGATAAAGAATGAAAAGAATAATCCTTTTGTGATGAATAGTAATCAAGAGTATATGATTGATTATAGAACCATGGTCAAGGATGAGAGGCTAAAACTTGTAGAGAATAAACTAGAGTTAGGGTTTGGTTAGGTTAAGGATAAGGATCAACCATAATATCTTAACCAAGACAAAAGAGAATCCTTCTAGAAAGTGCAAGAAAGAGCTAACCCTAATCAAACCCTAATCCCTTTTTATCATCCTTAAACATGTTTCATAATAAATCATATCATGTCACAATAATATATATCACATATATATTATATATTTGCAACAAAAGAAAATAATACAATTAACATATATCGCATATATATCAATGTATTAATCCGGTGAGAAAATGAAATAATAAAGCGAGCCAATATTAGATAATGTAATACAATATATCATATATATCATTATACATTAAATCATCGAATCAACACTTGATCCGACGATCCGGCTATAATGAATATAACCGACTAATATATCATGTACCGATTCATCGAATCAACACTTGATCCGATGTCCTGATTCATATATAAATATCGCGAGAATATAATATGGTATCTCATATCGCATTATCCTCGGTCCTGCACATATCACATATGTGTCTCTACTCCGTTTTGCCCGTGCCAAGAAACCTCTGTGTAGGAATCTAAAGAATCGTCAATACGCCGCTAGCAGGTGATGATCATATCAAACACCCATAAGCTGCAAGCGGTCAGCTAAACATAACAGCCACCCAGGTATTGAGCGATCAGAAGATCAACAAGCTAGCCTGTCCGTTCTCCTGTGAATCCAATCAGTAACACTCCCGTACAGTCCGGTATGTTCATCTGATATGTCGCATATCAAGTCTAGGGGTGGTATACGTCAGACCCCAGTAACCGATAAGTCGTGTCGATGTGAGGCTCATAACAGGTCGAGAAACTACTAGTAACACTTACCAGTATATCTCTATATCAGCCCTGGCCAGGGACTTCCAGTTATAGCCAATCGAACAGAGCACAACATCAACTCCCTATACCGGGAGAGACGAATCCCCTCCTATCGCTCATTGACTCTATGTGATTCGGGACTGTACCCAAAAGCCACCGTTTTGCACGCCCTCTTGTACGTGGTAAGGTGGAAATCAAAGCACAGTGGGAATCACACAAGACTCTATGACGATCTCGGGTCTACAGACCACCCTGTACCAGTGTCACCGGAGAACTGCCATCTGACGTGTGGTATATCACCATCTGGGAGTTCTCGGCGAGTCCGTCCAGTGTACCCAGTCTCCACTGAGCACCCGTACACCATCTCTGATGTCAAACACCGATGGATATGGGATCATCCATCGCCCATTATATGGGTCAAGATGCGTATACGCTATTCTACTCTGGTGTATCGATGCCTTATCTCGATATACCCTCGACTAGGAACAGTTATAGGATGTACTCATCGACTACTATGGCCCCACTAGTATGATCTCATCATAGTCCCAGTAGTCGAGTACAGATCCTAAGGGCTTTATCAACATGTGAGAGTAAGACAGTAAACCAATACAAGTCAACATGTTAAGATAAAGTGAAACCAAATAGCATACTATCATGACGAGCAAGAAAGTCCTTTCTGTATATATCCAAGCATCCATTATAATATACATCATATGTACAACAATGGCCTCTAGGGCATATACATTAATAACAATCTCCCACTTGCACTAAGGCCAGCTGCTGTAGTATCTCATACCTAGCATCATGAATAATCTCTCAAACTGTATCTGGGGAATGGCCTTCGTGAGTGGATCCGCAGTGTTATCTTTCGTATCTACTCTCCTGACCTCGATTTCCCGGCGATCAACTATCTCCCTGATCAGGTGATACCGCCTTAGAATATGTCTGGACTTCTGATGGGACCTGGGTTCCTTGGCCAAAGCCACAGCTCCATTGTTATCGCAATACAAAGGTATTGTATGTTCAATGGATGGAACCACACCAAGTTCAGTGATGAACTTCTTCATCCAGACAGCCTCTTTGGCAGCATCGTTGGCAGCGATGTATTCAGTCTCTATCGTCGAGTCTGCAACGGTATCCTGTTTGAAACTCTTCCAACATACCGCCCCTCCATTGAGGGTAAAGACAAATCCCGAGTGCGACTTGGAGTCGTCCTTATCACTTTGGAAGCTAGAATCGGTAAAGGACTCTACCCGGAGTTCTCCGTTACCATACACCAAGAACATGTCTCTAGTCCGTCGCAAGTACTTGAGAATGTTCTTCACAGCTGTCCAGTGACTCTCTCCAGGATCTGCTTGATACCGACTCACTACACTTAGTGTGTATGCTACATCGGGTCTGGTACATAGCATCGCATACATGATAGAGCCTACTGCCGAAGCATAGGTTATCCCTTGCATGCGAGCTCTCTCCAAATCAGTCTTGGGAGACATCTCTTTGGAGAGAGTGAGTCCAGAGATCATGGGTTGGTTTCCACGCTTGGATTCTTCCATACTAAACCTCTTTAGTATGGTGTCAATGTACCTGGATTGGGACAATCCCAGTATCCTTTTGGATCTATCTCTATAGATCCTAATCCCCAATATGCAGGAGGCATCACCAAGATCTTTCATTGAGAATCTTTGTGATAAGAAGAGCTTGACTGATTGCAGCATAGGAATATCATTTCCTATCAAGAGTATGCCATCCACGTACAATACAAGGAAGACAACCTTACTCTCTTCTACCTTCTTATAGATACATGGTTCATCTATGTTTTTGATGAAGTCAAACTCTTTGACTACTACATCAAAACAGATGTTCCAACTCCGCGATGCTTGCTTTAACCCATAAATGAATTTAAGCAGTATGCACACCTTTCCGCTGCTCCCACTATCTACGAAGCCCTCTGGCTGAGTCATGTACACGCACTCTTCTAAATCACCGTTTAGAAAGGCGGTCTTAACATCCATTTGCCTGATTTCGTAGTCATGGTATGCAGCAATGGCAAGTAAGATCCGGATGGACTTAAGCATAGCCACTGGAGAAAAGGTTTCGTCATAATCCACACCTGGTCGTTGACGAAAACCCTTTGCTACAAGTCTAGCTTTGAAAGTCTCAACTTTTCCATGTACACCAAATTTCTTTTTAAAAATCCACTTGCTCCCAATGGGTTTTACCCCTTCAGGAGCATTTTCCAAAAACCATACTTTATTGGTGTACATGGATTCCATCTCAGATCGCATTGCATCCAGCCAGTTCACAGAGTCACCACTCATGATGGCCTGCTCGAAACTAGTCGGGTCATCATCTTCCATGATGCAATCCTCGCTTCCACCATCAATGAGAAAACCGTAGTATCTCTCAGGTGGACGAGAAACCCTACTAGATCGGCGGAGAGACTGGGGTTCGTTGGGTACTACTGAATCCTCTGGTTCTACTAAATCTTCAGTTGCAATTTGTGTTTCTGAAACCTCTTCCAGCTCTACCTCTTTGCCACTAATTTCTTTTGCAAGAAATTCCTTTTCCAAAAAGGTGGCATATTGAGAAACAAACACTTTTTGTTCTTCAGCGAGGTAGAAAAAATATCCTTGGGAATTCGTAGGATATCCCACAAACTTGCAAAGAACTGACCGTGCCTCGAGTTTGTCTGGATTTTGCCTTTTGACATAGGCCGGACAACCCCATATCTTAACTCGTTTAAAATATAGTCTCTTCCCACTCCATATCTCATATGGTGTGGTAGGCACAGATTTAGACGGAACTTGATTCAATAGGTATGCTGCTGTCTCAAGCTCATAACCCCAGAAGGAAATAGGCAACTCAGCCTCGCTCATCATAGAGAGCACCATATCTAATAGGGTGCGATTCCTTCGTTCCGATACACCATTGTGCTGTGGTGTATAAGGAGGAGTAAGCTGAGAGAGAATCCCATTCACTTTTAGATAATCTAGGAACTCATTGCTTAAGTATTCACCTCGTCGATCAAATCGAAGAATCTTAATACTTTTGCCCGTGTTATTCTCTACTTCATGCTTATATTCTCTGAATTTCTCAAAAGCTTCAGACTTGTGTTTCATTAAGAACACATGTCCGAATCTAAAGAGATCGTCAGTGAATATAATGAAGTAGGAAGAACCGTTCCTGGCATGCGTAGACAAGGGACCGCATACATCACTATGTACCAGTCCTAAGAGTTCAGTAACTCTTTCTCCGTGTCCACTAAACGGAGCTTTGGTCATTTTTCCTTTGAGACATGAATGGCAAGTATCATAAGATGATAATTCGAACAGATTCAAATAACCATCCTTATGTAACTTAGCCAGTCGTGTCGCATTGATATGACCAAGTCTACAATGCCACAAGTAGGATTCGTTCATTTCTGAACTTTTCCTCTTGTGTGTATTTTGTATATTGAGGACTGTATTCTGATTTAGAATGAATATGCCATTATGTAACGAGCCTGGTGCAATCAACTTTTGATCTAGGAATATGTTCATAACATTATCCTTTACTACAAAAATATATCCTTCTTTACTTAATAAAGAAACTGATATAATGTTGCACATCATGTTCGGTATATAATAGCACTCATTTAGAATCAGTGTATTACGAATTGGCAATACTAGGTGATATTCGCCAACTGCTTTGGCTGCAATACTTGCACCGTTCCCTACTTGAATGGAATGATCACCTTTTCCCAGTTCTCTACCTTTACGTAGCCCATGTAACAATTTACATATGTGGGATCCTGATCCGGTATCAAATACCCAGGACGTAGGGTGAACTGAGAAACAGTTCTCAATAACTAACACACCTGAAGAAGATGCATCAACATGCATGTTCTTTTGGGCGGCTTGAGAATCCAGATATTCTTCTATTCCCTGTTCAGTCTTATAACTCTTATAAGAAAGAACGGGTCCAACGTTCCCCTGCTCAGTATAATAAGCGGGTTCAGTCAATACATTCATATTATTATCTTGATTATGGCCTGACATGGTCGCTACCTGGAGAGAGAGAGAGAAGAAAACACTTTAGCGTATGCTTTTGCAAGATTAGATTGGTTATTATCTTATCTAATCAGGATGTCTCCCACTGTTTTTATCAAATCTACCTTCAAACCCTAAAAGGTAAGATTAGCCGGGATTAATTACACCCTACAATTTCGTCAATCTTTCAGCCAGATCAGTGTCGGTACTTTGAGGGAGGTTCCCCGTGCTTTCGCACGGACCTAATTAAAGTAAACCTCGTTTTCGCAGAGGCGTAACCTCGTTAACACTTTTCTAGACACCTACTTGATCGGCTAATTGTCCTGTGTAAAACTCTCCCAGGAGTAACTCTTACTCGCAGCGGGTATCGGGATCCAACTATCTCGTAGAAGGTATGTAATCTCATTGCAAATTTCAACACTTGAAATTCCCGATAATATTTTTCCCCTAGCAATTTATGACCTTAACATAGTCAAAAAATCATAATTGCTAGCCAAGTTCAACCCGTCATTTCCCGATTGAATTAAACCCACCTGCACGACCCTTAACATAGTCAACAAAGTCGTACAACTACCCTAATCCAATCACAACTCATGTTTTAACAGATAAGTACTAATTAGCTACCGCACACTACGCCTTAACATAGTCAACAAACGTAGCACGAATACTAACTAGTCTTTATCTGAAATGACGGAGGGCTACACAGGTTTTTCAGAAAACCATGAGCGTAATGAACTTGATATCGTCGTAGAATCATGTGAAATTTTGAAATGGAGTGTTTTTGAGGCTTTCATTAGTTTTGCTAAAGAGGTCACTCCCGGTGAAGGGATCTCAGCTCTTTCCTCATCGAATAAAGTGCAGGACATATCATATATATCACTGTGCAAAGCAAAATTCTAAAAGCAGTCAAAAGACAAACCGAGGTTTGTAGCATCTGCCAGTTTCGCTAAAGAGGTCACTCCCGGTGAAGGGATCTCGGCTCTTTCCTCATCGAATAAGGTGCAGGGTATATCATATATACCTTTATGCAAAGCAAAACTGTAGCTACCCTTTTTATAAAGTTTTGATTCTACAACATCTTTTAGGTTTCTTTTCTTTTTATTAATCTCATTAATAAAAAATCCCATCAGCTTATGCTTCCTAAGCATCACAGATAAATACGACGTACACTTATGCCATCCGCATTCGCCTCGATGTCCCCTCGTGCACCGTTAGGTTAGGTAACTAACGACAGAGCAGGGCAGGGCTAGTGCGGGTGTAAAACATAAGTAACGTCTATATAATATATCATATATACTATATACTGTATCCATCACAACATATCAAATGATCACATCACAGATATCGCAGCAGAAACATGGATATAATGTGGGATATACGAGGACGTCCGTATTTAGTATTTAGCCAACAATAGAAAATACGGATTCCATAGTCGCGATGAATAGCCAAGCCCACACCGTGGACTCCTACGAGAGCGGCAAGCGACCCTACCAATTCTGGAGTTTAGGAGACCCGGTCTCGACTCCTCGAGATGGCCTCCCACTGAACCCCAGAACCCGGTCACCTGTGCTCCCCTCCTTGGGTCCATCCTAATGCGGAAAAGTAAATAATATACAACACTGGTGGCATCAACCTCAACCCGGAAGTGCCCCAAATAAAAGAATATTACATTACATTTGAATTTACATGAATGAAAATATAAAACTCTCATCTCACATAAAACCCCCGGCTATTCAATCGCGACAATCCTGCACATTATATCTCAGCAACACATAATATCTCATATCATCAACGTAAGTAAGTATGCATACACCGATCGTCGTCGATGTATAGCAACGACAACCGGCAATACAACTACATACTACACTTACGGTCACAGAAAAGAAATTGTAAAACTACAATATTTGGAATCCATAATCACTTTAGACATCGTAAATCCGAAATATCACATACTTCGCATTTCATGCATAACTCTATGAATTCAACATATTGTATCGTATTCCAGATAAATAGACAATATTAAACTTTTCGAACAGATAATCAAATACCCAAAATTTCCCAAATAGCTCAACACTTGAGCGGAGTTCAAATAATCCCAGAATATGTCACAGTAGTAGCGGTCCAGCCGTAGAAGGGTCAAGCCAACGCCTCACATGTGGCATGCCATACTGTCCCAAACCCGAAGGTTCAAAAGGCAGTTCAAGACGGTCACATAATCGAGTTAAGGTTTGTTGTCTTCTAAAGGGTCCACCACAAAACTTGCACGCATTTGCGAAAGATTTAAACTCGAGAAAAGATTCAACACTTGAAAATTTTTCGTGTCGGGAAAAATTGAGTTAATGATATCCGTTCGAACATTTTAACAGATTCTAAATATCCGGAAAAAATAACGAATTTAAATTTTCCGATCGAATCTACGATTACAAAATAAACCCCAGAATTCTCAACACTTGAGTCAGATTAAAAATACCCATAAAAATTAAATCACAGAAAGAGGAATAACTGTGCAAAAACTAATCCTTGATTCCTCAATACTGCCGCGGTTCCGCGGCCCAAGCGAGGTACGGCCGCGGTTCCGCGGCGGTTTGTACGGAACAGGGGCTCGTTTTTCACAGAAGTGCTTATATTTCCCTGCTGATATTTTAAGGTATTTTTAATTCAGAAAAATCCCAGATTTTGAAAAATATCCAGAGAGGGGGTTAACTTTGTCGGTTCGGGTTCGATCGGAGTTTTAACTTCGTAAACACATCGCCTAATGCTCTAGCTAGGCTCTGATACCACTGTAGGGTTCCTAGGCACACTTGTGAAGGTTCATAAAGTATCAAACATGCCCGAATAAAATTTTACATGTGCCGAACAACCCAAAGACGGGATCTTTGCTAGATTATTAGGGTTTAGCATGCAAGATGACATCTTTAAAGCTAAGTGTGAGGGATTACAACCTTTGTAGTCCGCTCCTTCGCTTCACAAGCTCCGAGTAGAAGTCCCTTCGCCGCGACCCACGATCTCCCGGACTCAAAAGAGGCTCCACGACTCGAACGATCCATGCTAGCTTGAAGTGTTCCGCTTCTCCGATGATCTACGTCGAAATTGCTATAACCCAAGCTTTCTCACTCTAAAGAGATGAACACCCTAATCTAATGGGCTAGATTAGATGAGGATGATGGAGTAGTATTTATGCTTTCTTTTTATATCATTTTCTCACAATAACTCATCACAAATGAAAACTCAAGAGAGCTCCCTCTCTCAAACTCAAGAGAGAAGAAGATGAAGAATGAAAAGAATAATCCTTTTGTGATGAATAGTAATCAAGAGTATATGATTGATTATAGAACCATGGTCAAGGATGAGAGGCTAAAACTTGTAGAGAATAAACTAGAGTTAGGGTTTGGTTAGGTTAAGGATAAGGATCAACCATAATATCTTAACCAAGACAAAAGAGAATCCTTCTAGAAAGTGCAAGAAAGAGCTAACCCTAATCAAACCCTAATCACTTTTTATCATCCTTAAACATGTTTCATAATAAATCATATCATGTCACAATAATATATATCACATATATATTATATATTTGCAACAAAAGAAAATAATACAATTAACATATATCGCATATATATCAATGTATTAATCCGGTGAGAAAATGAAATAATAAAGCGAGCCAATATTAGATAATGTAATACAATATATCATATATATCATTATACATTAAATCATCGAATCAACACTTGATCCGACGTTCCGGCTATATCGAATATAACCGACTAATATATCATGTACCGATTCATCGAATCAACACTTGATCCGATGTCCCGATTCATATATAAATATCGCGAGAATATAATACGGTATCTCATATCGCATTATCCTCGGTCCTGGACATATCACATATGTGTCTCTACTCCGTTTTGCCTGAGCCAAGAAACCTCTGTGTAGGACTCTAAAGAATCGTCAATACGCCGGTAGCAGGTGATGATCATATCAAACACCCACAAGCTGCAAGCGGTCAGCTAAACGTAACAGCCACCCAGGTATTGAGCGATCAGAAGATCAACAAGCTAGCCTGTCCGTTCTCCTGTGAATCCAATCAGTAACACTCCCGTACAGTCCGGTCTGTTCGTCTGATATGTCGCATATCAAGTCTAGGGGTGGTATACGTCAGACCCCAGTAACCGATAAGTCGTGTCGATGTGAGGCTCATAACAGGTCGAGAAACTACTAGTAACACTTACCAGTATATCTCTATATCAGCCCTGGCCAGGGACTTCCAGTTATAGCCAATCGAACAAAGCACAACATCAACTCCCTATACCGGGAGAGACGAATCCCCTCCTATCGCTCATTGCCTCGATGTGATTCGTGACTGTACCCAAAAGCCACCATTTTGCACGCCCTCTTGGACGTGGTAAGGTAGAAATCAAAGCACAGTAGGAATCACACAAGACTCTATGACGATCTCGAGTCTACAGACGACCCTGTACCAGTGTCACCGGAGAACTGCCATCTGACATGTGGTATATCACCATCTGGGTGTTCTCGGCGAGTCCGTCCAGTGTACCCTGTCTCCACTGAGCACCCGTACACCATCTCTGATGTCAAACACCGATGGATATGGGATCATCCATCGCCCATCATATGGGTCAAGATGCGTATACGCTAGTCTACTCTGGTGTATCGATGCCCTGTCTCGATATACCCTCGACTAGGAACAGTTATAGGATGTACTCATCGACTACTATGGCCCCACTAGTATGATCTCATCATAGTCCCAGTAGTCGAGTACAGATCCTAAGGGTTTTATCAACATGTGAGAGTAAGACAGTAAACCAATACAAGTCAACATGTTAAGATAAAGTGAAACCAAATAGCATACTATCATGACGAGCAAGAAAGTCCTTTCTGTATATATCCAAGCATCCATTATAATATACATCATATGTACAACAATGGCCTCTAGGGCATATACATAACTAACAGTATAGTACCACATGGAAGTTCTCGGTGAGTCCGTCCAGTGTACTCACCCCAGCGAGAACCTGTATACGATCTTCGGTACATCAGACCAATGGATGCGGGACCAACCATCCTCCGACGGGGGTAGAAACGTATACACTAGTCTACTCTGGAGTATCAGTGCCCAGTCTCGATACTCACGTGACTAGGGACCATTTAAGGATGTGCTTATGGACTACCCTGCTCCCACAAGTATGATCGCCATCACAACGCAGGTAGTCAAGCAAGATCCTAGGGGCTTTATCAACATGTAACCGCAATATGTAATAACGAGTATGACATATGCCATGTTAAGATAAAGACAAACCAAAATAGTATACTACCGTATCGAGTCTTTATCAATATGTGTAAACCAGATATAACTACAAAACAAATAAAAGCACATATCCCGATAAAGACAAGTCAAATAATATACTATAAAACTGAGGAAGATTGTTCTGTACATACATATCCCTAGTATCCTATATGTATACATATACAATACTGGCCTCTATGGCATATACATCCAACAATCTCCCAATTGCACTAAAGGCCAGTGATTGGCGTACCGAATACCCAACGTCTGCTCTAATGCCAGCTGCTGGCGTACCGCATACCCAACATCCCAAAAAGTCGCTAGAACTGTGCTTGAGGGAGGGCCTTTGTGAATGGATCCTCCGTGTTGTCTTTCGTATCCACTCTCCGGACCTCGATCTCCTGGCGATCTACGATCTCCCTGATCAGGTGATACCGCCTTAAGATGTGCCTAGATTTCTGATGGGACCGTGGTTCCTTCGCTAAAGCTATAACCCCATTGTTATCGCAATACACAGGTATTGGATCAACAATGGACGGAACTACCTGATGTTCAACTATGAACTACTTCATCCAGACCGCCTCTTTTGCGTGATCGCTTGCAGCAATGTATTCAGCCTCCATCGTCGAGTCTGCAACGGTATCCTGTTTGGAGATCTTCTAACATACCGCCCCTCCGTTGAGGGTAAATACAAAACCCGAGACAGACTTTCTGTCATCCTTGTCACTCTGGAAGCTTGAGTCGGTAAAGGACTCGACCTTGAGATCTCCATTACCGTAAACCAGGAACATCTCCTTAGTCCTTATCAGGTACTTGAGAATGTTCTTTACTGCTGTCCAGTGGTTCTCACCTGGGTCTGACTGATACCGGCTCACCACGCTCAGCGCGTAAGCTACATCTGGTCTTGTACATAGCATCGCATACATTATAGATCCTACCGCCGAAGCGTAGGGTATAGTGCTCATGCGAACCCTCTCCTCGTCAGTCTTGGGAGACATCTCCTTGGAGAGGGTGATTCCGTGCAATGCGGGTATGTTACCGCCCTTGGAGTCTTCCATACTAAATCTCTTTAGTAGGGTCTCTATGTACCTGGACTGCGAAAATCCCAGTAATCTTTTGGATCTATCTCTGTAGATCTTGATCCCCAGAATGTACGAGGCATCACCTAGGTCTTTCATAGAGAATCTTTGTGATAAGAATAGCTTGACCGATTGTAGCATAGGAATATCATTTCCTATTAAGAGAATGCCGTCCACGTACAAGACTAGGAAAACGACAGTTCGTCCTACAATCTTCTTATAAATACATGGCTCATCTTCGTTCTTGATGAAGTCAAAGTCCTTGACTGTCTCATCAAAACAGATGGTCCAGCTCCGCGATGCTTGCTTAAATCCATAAATGGATTTAAGCAGCTTGCACACCTTTCCGCTGCTCCCACTGTCTACAAAACCTTCCGCCTGATCCATATAAACACACTCTTCTAAACATCCGTCTAGAAAAGTCGTTTTTACGTCCATCTGCCAGATCTCATAGTCATGGAAGGCAGCAATGGCAAGCAGGATCCTAATGGATTTGAGCATAGCCACTGGAGAAAAAGTTTCATCATAGTCCACTCCTGGTCTTTGACGAAAACCTTTTGCAACGAGTCTAGCCTTATAGGTTTCCACCTGCCCATCTACACCAAATTTCTTCTTGTAGATCCATTTGCATCCAACGGGTTTTACCCCAGGTGGAGCAACTTCCAGGGTCCACACTTTATTGGTGTACATGGACTCCATTTCTGATTGCATAGCATCCAGCCACTTATCAGAGTCCTTACTGATAATGGACTTCCTGAAACTAGTAGGATCATCTTCTTCCAAGATGCAATCCTCTCGATCCCCGTCTATGAGAAAATCGTAGTATCTCTCGGGCGGATGAGAAATCCTACTAGATCTGCGCAGTGGCCGAGGTTCGTCCGGGGTTATTGAATCCTGAGGTTCCACCAAATCTTCAGTTGCAGTTTGTCCCTCTGGAATTTCCTCCAGTTGTACCGTGCTCCCACTAATTTATTTTGCAAGAAATTCCTTTTCTAAGAAGACAGCGTGGCGAGCAACAAACACCTTCTATTCCTCGGTGTGGTAGAACTGATATCCTTGCGAATGCTTAGGATATCCTACAAACTTACACAAAACTGTCCGTGCCTCGAGTTTATCCGGGTTCTGCTTCTTTACATAAGCTGGACAACCCCATATCTTAATAAAATTAAGGTATGGTCTCTTTCGCTCCCACAGTTCATATGGGGTGGTAGGCACGGATTTGGTCGGAACCCTATTCAATAGATAGGCTGCTGTGTCAAGCTAAAGTCGCCAAAATGAAAGAGGTAACTCAGCAATACTCATCATAGAGCGAACCATATCCAATAGGGTACAATTCTTCCGCTCCGATACACCGTTGTGCTGTGGTGTATAAGGAAGAGTAAGCTGAGAGAGAATTCCATTCTCTTTTAAGTATTCTAGAAATTCCGTGCTTAAGTACTCCCCTCCTCTATCAGATCTGAGGATCTTAATACTTTTTCCAGTCTGGTTCTCTACTTCGTTTCTGAATTCTTTGAATTTCTCAAAAGCTTCAGATTTGTGTTTCATAAGATACACATATCCGAACCTAGAGAGATCGTCAGTGAATGTGATGAAGTATGAGAACCCTCCCCTTGCATGTATAGACATTGGACCACATACATCGCTGTGTATGTGTCCTAAGAGCTCCGATGCTCTTTTTCATTGTCCGGTGAAAGGAGATTTGGTCATCTTTCCTTTGAGACAAGACTGAAAAGTTTCATAAGATGAAAATTTGAACGTATTCAAGAATCCATCTTTATGTAACTTACTTAGTCTTTTCTCTCCGATGTGACCAAGTCTGCAATGCCACAAGTAGGATACGTTCGTATCTGAACTCTTCCTCTTGCGTGTGTTTTGTATATTGAGAACTGTGTTTTGATTTAGAACATAGATACCATTACACAGTGTACCTTCTGCAACTAGTACCTTATCAAGGTAAATGTTCATGATATTTCTATCAAGAACAAAGTTATATCCATCTTTATTAAGTAAAGAAACTGATATGATGTTGCAAAGCATGGAAGGCACATAGTAGCAATTGTTCAAAATCATTGTACTGCCATTTGGCAACACTAGGTGATAATCACCGACGGCTGCAGCATTAACTTGTGCTCCGTTCCCTACTCTGAGGGACATATCACCAGGTCCAACTATCCTACTTTTTCTCAGACCCTGTAATAAATTACAGATATGAGATCCTGATCCGGTATCGAGTACCCAGGAGGTAGGACTGACCGAAAAACAGTTCTCAATAACAAGAACGGCTGAAGAAGATGCAACAGTATGTTTCTTCTTCGATGGGGTTATCAAGGAATTAAAACTTTCCTCTTTCCCTTGCTCATACTCATGACCGTTGTCATAAGTTAGAGCTGAACCGACGTTCCCCAGCCCCGAATAAGAATTCGGATCGGTCAAGCGATACATTTTATTATCTTGATTAGGGCGTGAAATGGTTCCTACCTGGAGAGAGAGGGAAAACACTCAGCGTGTGCTCTTGCAAGATTAGATTGGTTATTGATTTATCTAACCAGGATGGCTCCCACTGTTTCCTCAAATTCTTCTTCAAACCTTAAAAGAAGAACTAGTCAGGATTAATCGCACGTCACAATACTTGCTTAACCTTTCAGCCAGGCCGGTGTTGGTACTTCGAGGGAGGTTTTCCAACGCTTTCGCGAAGTTCCTTAATTACATAACCTCTTTTCCCTGGAGGCGTAGCCCCGCTAACACCGTTCTAGACACCTACTTGGTTTATAACATTGATTGTTAAGTGAAAAAATCTCCCAAGAGTAATCCTACTCATCAGTAGGATCGGGATCCAACTATCATTGTGTGATGCACTAGATGGAATCCACTCTAGTCACCACACTCCAGAAGGTATGCTAAATCTGCAAGTTTCCTGTATGTTTGAAACTCCCGATGTGGTTTTTGCCCCAAGCGTCCTATGATCTTGACAGATGCCAACAAATCATAAAGCGCAAGTCAAGTTCTACTCGTCATTGTCCTGATTAATTTAGACCCACCCATACATACCCTTGACGGATGCCAACAATGCTGCATGACTATCCTAAATTAATGCATATCTATGCAACAAATAAGTATCATTCAGCTACCGCACACTATGCCTTGACAGATGCCAACAAACACAGCACGAATACTAAATGCTATTTATCTGAAATGATGGAGGGCTACGGCTGGGTTTTTGGCGAAAAACCCGTTAACGTAATGAACTTGATATCGTTGAAGGAACTGAGTAGTTTTTTTGAAAAATATATAGTGGCGAAAACCTTTGCTAAAGAAGTCACTCCCTGTGAAGGGATCTCGGCTCTTTCCTCGTCGAATGAGGTGCAGGATATTCCAAACTGAATACCACGATGCAAAGCAAAAATAGCCGACTATATTAAAGTTATTACCCTGACGCAAACTTTTACTCAAGGGGTCACTCCCGGTGAAGGGATCTCGGCCCTTGCCTCATCGAATGAGGTGCAGGATATTCTAAACTGAATACCATTATGCAAAGCAAAAGAGAACGTCTGTAATGTCAGTTTTTAAAGCTTGGTTCCAACAACATCTTTTAGGTTTATTATCTTGCATTAATTAAAATTAATGCGGTCCCATCAATTTGTAACCTATCACACCAGAAAAGAACGAAAATAAAATGTACGTATATGCCATCCGCATTTGCCACGGGGCCCCATCATCACCCGTTAGGTTACTTAACTAATGACAGAGCGGGGGCTGGACTAGCGCGGGTGCAAAACATATACAACATCTACTAGTATATATATAAGTATATATAACATTCGTCCCAGGCATGATAATAAACAACATCACAGATAACATTACAGAATGGAGGATAATCTTGGAGCCCCGGGTTTCATTTGAGCCACAAATAAAACCCGACGTTCCGGTCCTGTGGATAGCATGTGCAATGAAAACCTGTACCCCTTACGAGTGCGGCGAATAGCCCGCCAGTTCTTCAATGAAGCCCCCTCCGTCTCAGCGCCATGAGAATGAAGCCTCCTCCGTCTCGATGCCATGAGATGCGGGCTTGTTGCCTTCTAGAACCCGGCTATCCGTGCACTCCGCCGTGGGGTAATCCTAGTACAAAATATTAAAAAAATATATAAAACCGGTGACATCGACCTCAGCCCGGTCGTGCCCCAAAATAATATACAAACGGCAAAGACGGCAGTCCACATTTCGGACGCTCTCCCTGCAATAACAAATGTACAAATGAATTATAAACTGTATTTCTAACATTGCACCGCATGCTATCCACCACAACAATCCAACCACAATCACAGCACAAGCACACAACATCAACGCGAATGTCACGTTCGCAAAACCCGTCTAAAGGAACATATAGCAATCAGACGAGTTTTACCGATCGAGTGACATTCCCGGTCGCAGATAAAAGTGAATGTACTGAAAATAAAATACGTATTTTAAAATTACGATCGACCAAACTTTCCAAGTGGGCCCCAAGTATTGAACCAACACTGTAACAAATCTGGGCCCAAAAATAATTATCCCAGAAACCACAATTCCAAAAATAAGAGGCCCAGAAGAAATTTTGTTCACGTGGGCCCCAAAACGGCCGCGGAATCGCCGCCAATAGGAGGTTTGCACGGCGGTTTAGAAGGATCACGTGACCAATTTTCTTCTGTAGCCAAAAAAAGCCTGCATGATTTTCTGGGACCATAAAATTGATTTTTCGAGCACGTTTAAAAATCGACAGAAACTGCATGAAATGAAATGTGGTTTTTGGAATTTTCGGTCGATCGTTATTCTAAACACGTTTGAACTAGCTAGTATAGGTTTTATGGGATGGCTCTGATACCATGAAGGGTTACCCTAGCGCCCCGGCCAACTCCCGTGGCCAAATACGGAACAAAAATTTTCTTACAAACAAAAACTTTGCGCTAGACTAAACCCTAACCGGATCTTTCCATAAAAACTACATAGCAAAAGAGGAAGTGCTATCTACTATGATAGAAACCTCACCAAAAGAATCGAGTCCTTCGGTCTTCGTTCTTCATCCTTAGCTCCTTGCATCCACTTTGAACATGCTTGAACTCCAACTCTGGCTCCATCAGTCCTCCGGGATCGAGTTTGTTCTCCGGCCTCCTTTTGTCGTAGATGATCCACCAGGGGAGTATGATCCATGGCTCTAGCTCCTAACTATGTAACTGAAGGAGCAACTAGAGAACTTTGTTTGCTAAACCAAGTAGTCTAGCATGTATTGGAGGGTGTCTAAGTGTTTGCTATCTATTTTCTAACCTCTTCACTTGTTTCTCAACACATGAGAATGTTAGTGAAGAGGAAGAAGATGAAGATGGAAGAAAGCAAGAGGAGGGAGGAACTCAAGAGAAAATGAGAGCTCAAAGAAAAATGAAGCATGAAGTGAGAGAAAATCACACACCTTGGTTTTGTGTGTGAATTATTTCAATAAAAAATTAACAACCATGCTTCAAAAGTAACTCCAAATGAATTATAAATTCATTTGTGAATTATTAAAGCATGGTCATCACCATTCCTCCCATACCTTTTACTTTACACCTCATTTCCAATTATCAAATAAAAGGAAAATACAAAATGAGGTGGCCAGCTTCTAGAAGGAAATCAGTAGTAAATATGGATTTCAGTCTACTGTACAAATATATAGGCAATCAGATAAAAATCCGAACGCCCAAAAGAGATAGAATAACACGAAGAACGTAATACTAGAATATATATATCGAAATACATATATGTAAATTATTAAATCAATACCTGATTTAATAATCCGGCTCAAACCCGAGCCGGCTAGTATTACAAACTGTCCGATCGAAAATCCGAGTACTAAGTACATCAATCGATCGAACCCTGCACGTATCCAATACGGCTACTACATCGTTTTGCCTGGATCAGGGAAACCCTCTGTGTGGGACTCTAAAGACTCGACAGTACTCTGGCAGTGGGTTTGTTAGTGTATATGTCCTAGAGGCCATTACTGTATCATACTAGCTTGTATATTACTTAATGGAAGCTTGGGATATTGACAGTTGTATAGACAATCTTGCTCAAAATGGTAGTATGCTACTTGGTTTGTCTCTATTTCAATATGTGCATGTGTTTCTTTTAGCATATCGCTTATATACATATTAGTGGAGCCCTTAGGATCATTGCTTGATTACCAGCGTTGTGATGGCAGTCACACTTGTGGGGGCTGGGTAATCTATAAGCACATCCTTATACAGGTCCCTAGTCGTAGGACTATCGAGACAGGGCATCGATACTCCGGAGTAGACTAGCGTATACGCTTCTCATCTCAGCAAGGGAGATGGTCTGTCCCACAGCCATCAGTACGTCGTACTGGAGATAGTTTGCGGGTGCTCGTTAGGTTACGAGTACACTGGACAGGACTCGTTGGGGACTGTTGGTTGGTATTATACCTATCGTCAGTTAACAGTTCTCAGGTGACATGAGTACAGCTTAGTCCGTTGACTTGACACTGTCACTTCGCCTCAAGTGTGTTCCCACTGTTCTTTGATTACTACCCTACCACGGCTCAAAGGAGTCGTGCAAACAGGTAGTAGT
This sequence comes from Agapanthus africanus, assembly GCA_030015575.1. Lineage (NCBI taxonomy): Eukaryota > Viridiplantae > Streptophyta > Magnoliopsida > Asparagales > Amaryllidaceae > Agapanthus > Agapanthus africanus. Next base: position 362,769,512 of record JASDDO010000012.1, read on the forward strand.
TGGGTGCAGTCCCGAAGCACTTGGAGGCAGTGACGGTTAGACAGGATTTGTCTCTCCCGGTATTGGGGATTGATATCGCGCTGTGTCTAGGAGAGCCATTACACAAAGTCCCTGGCCATGGCAAGAGAGATATACTGGTAGGTTTCCAGTGTTATCTCAGGGTGTTCCAGAGTTTCCCTGAACTGAGCGAAAAGTGTAGAGGCCGTATGGTTTTACGGCAGGGCTACGATCACTTACGTACACTTGTGTGCGTATGCTGTTCGGGCAGGCAATACTAGTGGGCTTTGGTTTAAGCCGGATCCTAGTATTGCATGGATGGATTTTGTTTTGTCTTCTATGCATTCGCATTCTACAGAATGCGAATGCGGGTGTGTATGCACAGTTGTGAGGAGCGAAGAGGAAGGAGGTGCCTCATTAGGGTTTTGACAGATGATTCGGTCGAAACCATAATGAGGCGGACTCATTAGGGTTTTGACAGTTCGTTCGGTCAAAACCATTATGAGCTGGGGACATTATTTACTAATCTTTTTAGTGATTATTATGTGATGGCTAATTGCTTTGACCATTTGACCATACTTGACTTTGTTGACCATTTGACCAAAGTTAACTTGGACCTTCATGAGAGGTCTAGAGTTTTCTTTGGTTTTCTTTTTATTTTTGGATTATGATAATGGTCAAGTCAATTGTTGCCATCAACTTAATCTTGAAAAGATTAGTAATGATGATAGTGGTGTATTATTGCAACCATGGTTCATTCTCTCTAGCACAATAATTCATTTCTCATTCTCTCTCTAGAAAAGAAATGAGAAAGCTCCATGGTTGTTCTCCTTCTTCTTCCTCCTCTTGATTCTTCCTTTGATCTCATGTGTTGAGAGAAAAGGGATCCAAATAGACAAACACTTCCATCTATCTCTTCTACACATCCTAGGACATCAAGACTAGCGATCTTGTTGCCCTAGTTGCCTTGGCTCGAGGTGGAGCTCGGAGTACATCTTTCGGGTGGATCGTCTTCGACTCAAGAAGGCCGTGGAGGTGATCAAGATCCGGATCGACCCTCGGAGCGTGGATGGACAAGCCGGACAGCGGAATGGAGATCCGAAGGACAGGTATCGTGAGGTATAATCTCTACGGCATAGTAGATAGAACCTCAAGTAGTTTGCTAGTTTGTAGTTTAGCAAAGATCCTTCTTTTAGTCCATGTTGCCTTTGCACTAAAAAATTGATTTTTTACCGTTTCCGCCTCCCCGTAAGAACCGGGGTGATCAACGTGGACTTACAGGGTTTAACCACAAGCACGTCAGCGGCACTAGCTGTACGTAACGGCTACCCAGGTACCTGTCGAAAAGAAGGCCGACGAGCAAACTCATCCAGATATCCTACCGAGTCTATCCGTGACAATATCCGCATAGTTCGGTCTCTTTATCAAAGAGTATCGCATATCGGGTCTAGGGGATGGTAAACGTTGCGCCACGGCAGCGCCCCGGCCTCGTACTCAAGGCCAAAATGCGGAATCAAAATTTTTTCCTTACTCGGAAACCGGCGCTACCGCGGACAAAGAAAACCCGGATCGTAACCATTAACCTAATGCTAGCAATCAAGAGATAGGGTGAGAAGTATACCGAGTCCTCCGGTCTTCTCGTCATCGTCCCGATCTCCCGCGGAAAGTGTAGTCTCCATATCGTCGCCTCCTCGCCGGAAAGGGCACCACATCACCTGCGTCTTTTACGGGCTCCCGCCTCAATACCGAGGCAACTCGGGCATGAAGCCGGCAACTCGACATGCCCAAGAAATGCTGTAGAATGTAGTGTAGATAATGCTTGTCTCATTTGGGGTTTGTAGTTGCCTTGATGGAGGAATGGGGTTAGGAAAAATGGTGCTTTCATTTTTCCAAAACAAGAAGAAGAAGGAGATGAAGAATTCCTCACAAAACCAAGATGAACTCTCTCATTCTCTTCTTTCTCTCAAGTGTTCTACCATTTTCATCAAGTGAGAAGAAGAATGGTGGAGGAATGAAAATGAAAACATATATCATGAAGGGAGGTGAGTGTAGGAGAAGAAGAATGGTGACCATATCCTAAACCATCATCACAACCTCACATCAACTCAAAATCAATCTTAATCCTATCTCATCAACAAAAAGCAAATGATAATGATGGATAAGAAAGGTATCAAAAGATGCTTTCATAATAAATATATTTGCAAGAAAAACCTCCACAAAATGTAATTTGCAAAACTGCAAATTACCCCCTCCATCAGAAAAGTCCGGCCGGGAAAGAACAAAGGAAAACCGGCCGGAACGGAATGCAAAATGGCAACTCCAGAAAACTGGTCCCGTAATAAATTACAGGAAAACCCCGATACTGTGCATACACACCCGCATCTGTATTCCGTCCGGATACAAATGCAATGAGACAAAATCTACACTGTACTAAACTAGTACCGGCTTAAACCAAAGCCGGCTAGTAAAAACCGTTCGATCGTGATCCGTGCAATACCGCACGTATCTGATCGAACCGTGCCATATAACTATACGGCCACTAGTACAAAACTGTCCGGTCCTGATCCGTGCAATACCGCACGTATCTGATCGGACCCTGCCACATCTCCATACGGCCTCTACAGCGTTTCGCCCGAAAGCTTGAGTAACTGTAAGTGTGGTGGACTCTAAAGACTCGTCAATACTATGGTTGTGGATTTAACCACTAGCACGTCAGAGGTATAAGCCAATACGTGACGGGCCACCAGCTATTGACCAAAAGGGAGGTCGATGAGCGAACTCATCCTGACACGCTACTGAGCCTGTCAGTGACAATATCCGTACAGTCCGGTCCGTTCGTCTATGAGCATCGCATGTCGGGCCTAGGGGGTTGGTAAAAGTCAGACCCCCAAAAGCGGTACAAGTCGTGTCGGAGTGTAACCCAGAACGCCCTGAGATACTACTGGAATACCTACCAGTAAATCTCCTGCCTCGGCCGAGGGCTTTGCGTAATGGCTCTCCTAGACACAGCGCGACCTCACCCCCAATACCGGGAGAGACGAACCCCTGCATATCCGCTCACTGCCTCCATGTGGCTCGGGACTGTACCCAACTAAAACCTGTTTGCACGACTCATTTGAGCCGTGGTAGGGTAGTAATCAAAGCACAGTGGGAACTCACACGAGACAAATGACGATCCTCAGGTCGATGAACTAACCTGTACACATGTCACCAGGGAACTGCCATCTGACATCAGGTATAATCCCAACTGGCAGGTTCCCGGCGAGTCCTGTCCGGTGTACTCATAACCCAATGAGCACCTGTATACATCTTAGGTGAACCAACTGACACCAGTGGCTTGTGAGACCGGCCACCGCCCCTCGTCGGGGTCTCGACTGTATACACTAGTCTACTCTGGAGAATCGATGCCCTGTCTCGAAACTCCTACGACTAGGGACCTTTTAAGGATGTGCTTATAGACTACCAGCTCCCACGTATATGATCGCCATCATACTGCCGGCAGTCAAGCAAGAATCCTAGGGGCTCTATCAACGTGTAATAGCGACATGCCAGGTCACCTAAAGCAGTACACGACGATAAAGGTAAACCAGATAGCATACTATCATCTCGAGTAAGACTGTCCTACCGGGATAGGTCCTCCCTCAATCATTGCAATCACGTGCCTGTGATCCAATAATTGACTCTGAGGGCACTATCTCCAACAATCTCCCACTTGCACTCAAGGCTAATTATTGCGATGCCGCATACTCACAGCCCGTGTGATACCGAACACCTAACTCCTCTACTAGTCAGTCTCACAAAGCTCGTTTACGAAACTATTGCGTTCGAGGAATAGCCTCAGTGAGTGGATCCGCTGTGATGTTTCTTTCTATGTCTCTCTATATCTCAAGTTCGCGAAGAAAGCCATCTCCCGAAATGAGCAATACCTGTCTTAGAACGTCTGGATGTCTGATGGGACCTAGCTCATAAATGAACTCCTAATCCAAACTTCTTAGACTGTATCGTCCACCGAACTTAATCAGTATCCTGCGCCATGCCTCCCTCAGTATTGCCTTGGACCACCTGTCCAAAATACTGCCCCTCGTCAGAAGGGAAAACTATAACTCTGACAACCTCCTTGTCGTCCATGTCACCTTGGAAGCCTGGAATGATAACTGTCTCCCAAATGAGGCTGTCGTTATCATATCCCTAGAACATCCACTTATGTTCTAAAACTGCTTCCGACTGTTTCTCCAGGATTGGATCAATATCAACTTATTGCATCTAGTGCAAGAACAATCATCTGGTGTGGTACTTGACATCTCATGATTGACTCAATTGCCTAAGCAAGTGATCTGCCAATCATGAGTATCCCTCTCCCCTTTAGTCTATAAGACACCTTTAGAGAGGGTGACTCCATCAACTGCAGGTACACTACCGTGTCAGGAGTCGTCCATTCTAAATACTCATAGAATGCTGTCAAGGTACCCAGATTGGGAAACCACCCAAATCTAGATCTAAAACCATAGATCTAGTAACCAGTATGTCTGATATAATCTCCAAATCCTATGTGGAGAAAACACTGTGTGACGACCAAAGTATAACCGATCGTAGTATAGGAATATCACTTCCTACTACCTTCTCAACAGATCCACCCCCTATTCTGATGACGTCAAACCTATGACTGTCACATCAGAAATAGATGATCTATCTCCGCTACATCTGCTTTAGTCTATAAATAGACATAAGCCTGATGTCCACCAATGCTTCCGTTGCTCCCACTGACTACGACAACCCTCTGGCAGAGTCATATAGACGTGCACTTCCAAAGCTAGTTTAGAACGACGCTATACTCATCCTCCTGCCGGGTCTCGCAGCCTGGAACAACAGCAATGGCAAGTGTGGGTAAACAAGAACTTCCCTGTCACCGTCCTTGAGGCTACCGGAGTACCTCTCGGGTGCCTGAAGTTACCCACCGTATCTGCGGAGTGGCCAATGGAATGTCAAACCAGATTGAATCTTTAGGTTGCTTATCAAATCTTCAGTAATCGTTTGCGGTTCTGGAATCACTTCCAGTTCTACCATAGTCCCACTACTTTTTCTGAAAAAATCTATTTTTAATAAAAACTGTGGCGAGTCTAGAACAATATTGCTATTGTTCATCCAGATGGTAGAAAATCAACCCTCGTCATAGCCTGGGTCAACCCACAAACAGCCATTACAGAAACGTGCCTTGAGTTGTCCTCTGGTTTTAATCATAAGCCGGACAACTCCCCGTACCTTAACATCGTTAAGATATGAACTGTTCTATATCCGATATAGAACCAGAGGCACTGATTTAATTGAACCAGATTCAAATCATGCAGCTGTCTCCAGTGCATGTCAACTAAATGGAAGGAGGCCGATCAGCGTTACTCAACTTAGGAATGCTTCCAATTATGAGTAACCTGAAAGAGAAGCAATTTCTCTTTATCATTACTATCAACTGAATACCATACACAAGTATCTACATCTTCGATCTCTTTGAAGAATCCCGATACTTGCTACACCTGGTTCTCTACTCTATTCAAATACCTATAACTCCTCAAAACTTAGACCCTGTGTTTCTACGAAACACATGTCTAAGAACTAGAGAAGTTAAAAGTAAACAGAATATAGTATGAGGACCAACCCCTCTGTCCTAATGGACACTGGACAACATACAATACTCTGTATAAGTCCGCTGAGTCTTACAACTCTTTCACTGTGTGTCGTAGGTTGAAAACTGTACTTATGGTTAAGAAGAATTACACCGCTGTTTAATGCTCCTTACCTAACCATCCACTGATATAGGTAAATGTCATCGACATAATATCAAAAGGTATATCTCACTCTATGAAAATAGACGTACAGATATATCAATTTGAAATTGGTGCATAACCGCGGATATTCAAAACCAAATAATTGCCGTCCGGCAAACAACCCAGGTGACTTCCTCAAATAATGAGGATGATCACCTAATTCCCAATAACTTACTCCCACTCATCATCTGTAAAACCATACAGATGTGAGAATCATACCTGGTAAATACATACCCTGGAGTAAGTGTCTAATCGGGAAATCAGTTTTCCATTAACAGTACACAGTGAAACTGAAATATTGAAATGTTTCGTTGGGGTATCCTGGTATTCCTAATAATGCCTCTTCCATCATCCAGATTCACAACTATAACCGTATAATTCTTTGCCACCTCTCCAAATCCCTTTATATGTCTTTAGTCATTACCTTCTGTACACCCCTTTAAGCCAAATGGTTTTCTTCCTTCCCTACCGTTCGGCACCAGCCTATGGTTTGGAAGAAGACTATCCAAAAAGCATAAGGGGTGTACTGTCCTAATCCTAGGAGCACTCGCAATGCGAGAGAAGGTGAAGATAAAAGACACCTGAATGTACTTTATTGCTATTTCTCCTGAACCAGGATCCATCCCCGAACTGGAATAAGTTCCTTTCGAGTTCGTATATAACCATACGATGGATTATCCAATAAACTGTGGATCTTCGTAGTGATACGGAGTGTCCTGGAGAAATACAAAGGTGATTTAGGATTGGCGAAGAAATACTTGGTTTGGTCGTGAATATCAGTCGCAATTTACTTTGCCCTCCTACTAATCCCTTGCTTTGTCTTAACTTAATACCTCCTGCACACCATCGTTATGCTAATTGGTTTTCTTCATTCCCTACCGGTCGGCACCAGCCTAAGGTTTGGAAGAAGACTATCCAATTTGCATAATAGGTGTACTATCTTCTAAACCAAGGAGTACTCACAACTTGAGAGAAGGTGAAAAGAAAAGACAACTGAATAATCCTATTCGTTTTCTCCAAAACCGGAAACCATCCTCGAAGTCCTTCGAGTTCGTATATAACCATACGATGGTTTTGTCCAATGGAAGTGGACGTTCGTAGTAATACGGGGTGTCCTGGAGGAAAGGGTAAAAGTAGGAGTGGCAATGAGGTCTGCAACTCTGACAATCCAAAAGCCAGTGTTAAGAAGGTTCGGTCAACTTGGTCACTGAGTCATAGTCCAGGGTCGGGTCAATGGTCGCTGCCATAGAGAGAGAGAAAAGAAACACTCAGCGTGCACTCTAACCTAGATCAGAATGGTTATCACTTTGTCTAATCTGGAAACCTCCCACTGTACCTCAAATTCTCCTCCAAACCTGAAAGAAGAATTAGTCGGGGTCACCCGAGGAGTAAAATAACTCATCAGTGGGAATCGGGATCCAACTATCATCGCATGATAACTTGACGGAATCCACTGAAGTCACCACACTCCAGAAGGTATGCGCATGCCTGGCAAGTTTCAGTTCTTTTGAAACTCCCGATGTGATTTTTACCCCAAGCGGTTTATGACCTTGACTAGGTCAACAAACCATAAACCGCCAGTCAAGTTCAACCCATCATTATTCTGGATTACATTAAACCCACCCGTACGTGCCCTTGACTAGGTCAACAAGGCCGCACGACTGTCCTAACCAATCCCACTTATGCAACAAACAAGTACCACTCAGCTACCGAACACTACGTCTTGACTAGGTCAACAAACGCAGCACGAATACTAAATAATACCTGTAGGAAATGACGGAGGGCTACGAATGGTTTTTGGCGAAAAACCTTTAACGTAATGAACTTGATATCGTTGAAGGAACTGCATAGCCTTTTATAAAAATATAGTGACGAAAACCTTTACTAAAGAGGTCACTCCTGGTGAAGGGATCTCGGCTCTTTCCCCGTAGAATGAGGTGCAGGATATTCCAAATGAATACCACGGTGCAAAGCAAAAGTAATCGGCTATAGTGAAGTTAATGCCCTGACGCAAACTTCTGTCCAAGGGGTCACTCCCGGTGAAGGGATCTCGGCCCTTGCCTCGTCGACTGAGGAGCAGGATATTCCAAATGAATACCACAATGCAAAACAAAAGTGAACGTCCTTGCAATAACAGCTTCTTGAAAAATGTTCCAACAACATTAGAATAGGTTTGTTTATCTTGCATTGATCCGAATCAACGCAGTCCCATCAATTAATCACACCACAAAGAACGAAAATATACTGACGTACGTATATGCCATCCGCATTCGCCACTGGGTCCCGTCATCACCCGTTAGGTTAGCTAACTAACGGCAGAGCGGGGACTGGACTAGCGCGGATGTAAAATATATACAACATCTACTAATATATATACCAATATATTATATTTCGCTCAAGGCGTGATAAGAAATGCAACATCACAGAAATGTACAGCATCACAGAACAATACAGATATCTGGAAGCCCCGGGTTTCACAGAGCCGCTGCTGAAACCCGACGTTCCCCTGGTCGTGTGGATAGCCTGTGCAATGAAATCCTAGACCCCTACGGGCGCGGCAAGTCACCCGCCAAAACCTGAAGCGAGGCAGCCCCCTCCAGCACCGTGAATGGACCACCCAGCACTTCACGGAATCCGGTAACTTGGGCACCCCTCCTGGGTCAACCTGTACCCCCTACGAGTGCGGCGAATAGCCCGCCAATCCTAGAGTGAAGCCGCCTCCGTCTCAATGCCATGAGATGCGGGCCCGTTGCCCTCTAGAACCCGGCTATCCGTGCACCCCTCCGCGGGGTAATCCTAGTACAGAAAGTAAAAATATACATACACCGGGTACATCGACCGCAACCAGGTCATGCCCCAAAAGAATAATACAAACAGGCAGTGACGGCAGTCCACATGTCGGACGCTCGCCCCGCAATATCAAATGTACATAATACAACAAAACTATACTAGCATTGCATCCAGGCTATCCCCCACGACCGATCCGCAACAACACAGCATAAACATAGAACATCAACGTGAAAGTCACGTTCGCAAATCCGTCTAACCGGGCTATAGCAGTTAGACCGGATTTACCGATCAAGTGACATTCACGGTCGCAGATATAATGTAAATACTGTGAAATAATGTGTTTAAAAATATCCGATTGATCAAACAATTAACAAGTGGGCCTCCAAGTAAAACTGTAGCAGTCACAGAAGATCTGGACCCAAATTTAATATCCCAAAAGCCCTATTTTCAGCCCAGAAAGCAACTGGAGAAAAACGACCAAGTGAACTCACCATAGTGCGGCGGAACCGCGGCCCCAAGGGGGTTTTGGCCGCGGTTCCGCGCTCCAACTATTGAATCACTTTATCGTTTTTCTACAGTATCCTTATATTTTCCTGCACATCATTTTGCTGCAACCTGAAAAATTTTTAGACACCAAAAAATTCCAACAGAAAACTGATGTGAACAAAAATGATGTTTTTGGAATTTTGGTTGATCGGATAAGCAAAACGCATTAGAACAAGCTAGGTAAGGTTAATGGCGTGGCTCTGATACCATGTTGCGCCACGGCAGCGCCCCGGCCTCGTACTCGAGGCCAAAATGCGGAATCAAAATTTTTTCCTTACTCGGAAACCGGCGCTACCGCGGACAAAGAAAACCCGGATCGTAACCATTAACCTAATGCTAGCAATCAAGAGATAGGGTGAGAAGTATACCGAGTGATCCGAGTCCTCCGGTCTTCTCGTCATCGTCCCGATCTCCCGCGGAAAGTGTAGTCGCCATATCGTCGCCTCCTCGCCGGAAAGGGCAACACATCGCCTGCGTCTTTTACGGGCTCCCGCCTCAATACCGAGGCAACTCGGGCATGAAGCCGGCAACTCGACATGCCCAAGAAATGCTGTAGAATGTAGTGTAGATAATGCTTGTCTCATTTGGGGTTTGTAGTTGCCTTGATGGAGGAATGGGGTTAGGAAAAATGGTGCTTTCATTTTTCCAAAACAAGAAGAAGAAGGAGATGAAGAATTCCTCACAAAACCAAGATGAACTCTCTCATTCTCTTCTTTCTCTCAAGTGTTCTACCATTTTCATCAAGTGAGAAGAAGAATGGTGGAGGAATGAAAATGAAAACATATATCATGAAGGGAGGTGAGTGTAGGAGAAGAAGAATGGTGACCATATCCTAAACCATCATCACAACCTCACATCAACTCAAAATCAATCTTAATCCTATCTCATCAACAAAAAGCAAATGGTAATGATGGATAAGAAAGGTATCAAAAGATGCTTTCATAATAAATATATTTGCAAGAAAAACCTGCACAAAATGTAATTTGCAAAACTGCAAATTACCCCCTCCATCAGAAAAGTTCGGCCGGGAAAGAACAAAGGAAAAACGGCCGGAACGGAATGCAAACTGGCAACTCCAGAAAAATGGTCCCGTAATAAATTACAGGAAAACCCCGATACTGTGCATACACACCCGCATCTGTATTCCGTCCGGATACAAATGCAATGAGACAAAATCTACACTGTACTAAACTAGTACCGGCTTAAACCAAAGCCGGCTAGTAAAAACCGTTCGATCCTGATCCGTGCAATACCGCACGTATCTGATCGAACCGTGCCATATAAATATACGGCCACTAGTACAAAACTGTCCGGTCCTGATCCGTGCAATACCGCACGTATCTGATCGGACCCTGCCACATCTCCATACGGCCTCTACAGCGTTTCGCCCGAAAGCTTGAGTAACTGTAAGTGTGGTGGACTCTAAAGACTCGTCAATACTATTGCTGTGGATTTAACCACTAGCACGTCAGAGGTATAAGCCAATACGTGACGGGCCACCAGCTATTGACCAAAAGGGACGTCGATGAGCGAACTCATCCTGACACGCTACTGAGCCTGTCAGTGATAATATCCGTACAGTCCGGTCCGTTCGTCTATGAGCATCGCATGTCGGGCCTAGGGGGTTGGTAAAAGTCAGACCCCCAAAAGCGGTACAAGTCGTGTCGGAGTGTAACCCAGAACGCCCTGAGATACTATTGGAATACCTACCAGTAAATCTCCTGCCTCGGCCGAGGGCTTTGCGTAATGGCTCTCCTAGACACAGCGCGATCTCACCCCCAATACCGGGAGAGACGAACCCCTGCAGATCCGCTCACTGCCTCCATGTGGCTCGGGACTGTACCCAACTAAAACCTGTTTGCACGACTCATTTGAGCCGTGGTAGGGTAGTAATCAAAGCACAGTGGGAACTCACACGAGACAAATGACGATCCTCAGGTCGATGAACTAACCTGTACACATGTCACCAGGGAACTGCCATCTGACATCAGGTATAATCCCAACTGGCAGGTTCCCGGCGAGTCCTGTCCGGTGTACTCATAACCCAATGAGCACCTGTATACATCTTAGGTGAACCAACTGACACCAGTGGCTTGTGAGACCGGCCACCGCCCCTCGTCGGGGTCTCGACTGTATACACTAGTCTACTCTGGAGAATCGATGTCCTGTCTCGAAACTCCTACGACTAGGGACCTTTTAAGGATGTGCTTATAGACTACCAGCTCCCACGTATATGATCGCCATCATACTGCCGGCAGTCAAGCAAGAATCCTAGGGGCTCTATCAACGTGTAATGGCGACATGCCAGGTCACCTAAAGCAGTACACGATGATAAAGGTAAACCAAATAGCATACTATCATCTCGAGTAAGACTGTCCTACCGGGATAGGTCCTCCCTCAATCATTGCAATCACGTGCCTGTGGTCCAATAATTGACTCTGAGGGCACTATCTCCAACAAACGTCAGACCCTAATAACCTGATAAGTCGTGCCGATATGGCTCAGGACCAATCCGGAAAACTACTGATCAATCTATCAGTAAATCCCAAGTGCCTTGGCCAAGGTCTTATGGTCCTGACCAATCGAATCACAGTGCGATATCGACTCCTTATACCGGGAGAGACGAATCCCCGACAATCGCTCACTGCCTCCATGTGGCTCGGGACTGAACCCAACCAAAACCTGTTTGCACGACTCAGTAGAGCCGTGGTAAGGTAGTGATCAAAGTTCAGTGGGAACTCACACGAGAAAAATGCCGATCTCGGGTCCAAGGACAAACCTGTACACATGTCACCTGAGAACTTCCATCTGACGATAGGTATAGTACCACATGGAAGTTCTCGGCGAGTCCGTCCAGTGTAATCACCCCAGTGATCACCTGTATACGATCTTGGGTACATCAGACCAATGGCTGCGGGACCAACCATCCCCCGAAGGGGGTAGAAACGTATACACTAGTCTACTCTGGAGTATCAGTGCCCAGTCTCGATACTCACGCGACTATGGACCATTTAAGGATGTGCTTATGGACTACCCTACTCCCACAAGTATGTTCGCCATCATAACGCAAGTAGTCAAGCAAGATCCTAGGGGCTTTATCAACATGTAATAACGAGTATGACATATGCCATGTTAAGATAAAGACAAACCAAAATAGTATACTACCGTATCGAGCCTTTATCAATATGTGTAAACCAGATATAACTACAATACAAATAAAAACACATATCCCGATAAAGACAAGTCAAATAATATACTATAAAACTGAGCAAGATTGTTCTGTACATACATATCCCTAGTATCCTATATGTATACATATACAATACTGGCCTCTAGGGCATATACATCCAACAATCTTCAAGAATACCAGATCACCAACAGCGAACTCTAGAGGTCTTCTCGATGTGTCGGCCCAACTCTTCAACCGATCTTGTGCTGTCTTCATGTGATTCCGGATAGTATTAACTTTCTCCACGGTTTGCACGATCAAATCCGGTCCCAACAATCTTCGTTCTCCAACATCGTCCTAACAAACAGGTGAACGACACTTGCGATTATACAATGCTTCGAATGGAGCCATATGAATAGTCGCCTGAAAGCTGTTATTGTACGAAAACTCCACCAAATGTAGATGATCCTCCCACGAACCCTTGAAGTCTAACATGCAAGCTCTCAACATGTCTTCAAGAGTTTGGATCGTTCTCTCCGATTGTCCATCTGTCTGAGGATGATAAGCTGTGCTAAACTTCAATCCCGTCCCCAAACTTTCCTGTAAACTCCTCCAGAAGTGCGATAAGAATCGGGTGTCACGGTCGGACACGATGCTCACAGGTACTCCATGCAATCTTACAATCTTCTGCATGTACCATTCCGCTAACGCTTCCGTTGATTGACCAACTCGAAATGGTATGAAATGAGCTGCCTTGGTCAATCGATCAACAATCACCCAAACTGCATTGTTGCCCTTTGGGCTCGGCGGTAAAGCTGTCATGAAATCCATGGTTATATGTTCCCACGTCTATTGAGGAATCGGAAGTGGTTGCAATAAACCAGCAACCCTTTGATGTTCAGCCTTAACATGCTGACACAACAAGAACTTCTCTACAAAGCGAGCAATCTCTCTTTTCATGCCTTCCCACTAGAAATGCTGTCGTAGATCACGGTATATCTTCGTGCCTCCTGGATGTACGGAATATACGGAACTGTGTGCCTCCATCATAACTTCTTCGCGAATATCTCCTTTCGGCACACACAAACGGCTACCATAACGCAACGAACCATCTGTTAGTTGTATGTATGCCCTAGAGGCCAGTATTGTACAGATGATGTATATTATATTGGATGCTTGGACATATATAGAGAGGACTTTCTTGCTCGATATGATAGTATGCTATCTGGTTGCTCTTTATCTTAACATGTATACATGTCTCTTGATACTGTCTTATAGTTACATGTTGGTAAAGCCCTTAGGATGTGTACTTGACTACCTGGACTATGATACAGATCATACTAGTAGGGACAGTGTAGTCCATAAGTACATCCTTCAAGGTCCCTAGTCGTGGGTGTATCGAGACGGGGCATCGATATACCAGTGTAGACTAGCGTATACGCTTCTCGACCCATGAGATGGGCGATGGATGATCCCATATCCATTAGTGTTTGACATCAGAGATGGTATAAGGGTGCTCAGTGGAGACTGGGTACACTGGACGGACTCGACGAGAACTCCCAGATGGTATTATACCTCACGTCAGATGGCAGTTCTCTGGTGACACTTGTGCAGGTTAGTCTGTAGACCCGAGATCGTCATAGAGTCTTGTGTGATTCCCACTGTGCTTTGATTTCCACCTTACCACATCCATGAGGGCGTGCAAAATGGTGGTTTTTGGGTACAGTCCCGAGTCACATGGAGGCAATGAGCGATAGGAGGGGTTTCGTCTCTCCCGGTATTGGGGGTTGATGTTGCGCTGTGCTCGATTGGCCGTAACAGGGAAGTCCCTGGCCAGGGCTGATTTAGAGATTTACTGGTAAGTGTTACCAGTAGTTTCTCGACCCGTTATGAGCCTCACATCGGCACGACTTATCTATTATTGGGGTCTGACGTTTACCACCCCTAGACTTGATATGCGACATATCAGACGAGGAGACCGGACTGTACGGGAAGTGTTACCGGCAGGCTTTTACAGGAATTGGAGCGGGCTTTCTTGCTGATCTTCTGATCGCTCAATACCCGGGTAGTCGTTACGTCCATCTAGTACCGCTGACGGCTTGTGGGTGCGTGATGTGATCATCACCTACTGCCAGCGTATTGACGAGTCTTTAGAGTCCTACATAGAGGTTTTACTGGCTCAGGCAAAATAAAATAGCAGCACGTATGTGATATGTGCGAAACCGAGAATAAATACGTGTATGTGATACCGTATTCTATTATCGCGACTTTTTGTATCGGTCGGTTATATATGATATGACCGGTTTATCGAATCAAGTGTTGATTCGATAAGTCGATACAATGGATGTTAGCCGGTTATATGAGATATGAACGGATTATTAAGTCAAGTGTTGATTTAATAATTAAGTGTATAATTGTATATTAGATATACTAATTTACACTTGCTAACACTTGTTCACTTAAGGTTTTTTTCTCACCTGTACACTACTTTAACATATATATGATACATGTTAAAATGTGTTATCATATTGTATCATGGTTGATGATACAACATTCATGTGTGTATGAGACATACACCATCCTATTTTTTATGATTGGGTTTAATGTTTAAAAGTAATTACAAAATTAGTGGAAAATTAGAAAATGCATGAAGCTTGTGGAAGCTTGTGGATGCATTGACTAAAGTCTACTAGGTTTGTTTTTACTTTGGACTTTAACCTAACCATCACACAATTAGCTATGGTTATGTCTCTACATGAGTTAGTATATGATACTCACTCACCATGGTTAGCACACTCACTTGATCATTATCCTCATTCTTTTCTTTTGTTCATCTTCTTCTTCATCGAGCAAGAGAAAAAGCTTGCTAGGGTTTTGAAAAAAGAGTGAAACTTTGTGAGAAATAAAAATTCAAAGAGAACCCACTTCCTATTTCTCCATCCTCTACTAGATTAGCACTTTAGTATAGGGTGTTTGCTTCACTAATTCTCAAATTAGTGAAGTAGTAGCTTGAGTCGGAATTCCCTCGACGTAGATCATCTTCGGCCTCGGAGACTTCAAGCAAGGTCGCACCTTTCGCCTCATGAAGCCATGAAAGGGTCCGGGAGAACCACGATCGCAGCGAAGGGACTTCATCAAGGAGCTAAAGAAGTGAAGGACCGATCTACAAAGGTTGTATTTCGTATCCCTTTAGAATAAAGTTGTTTACTTGCTATTTTCTTCGCCTAATCTCTAGTATACGATCTAGCTTAGGGTTGTTCGGCACATAAAATTTTTATTTTGGCATGGTCGATGCCTTGTAGAGCCTTGTTAGTGTGCCTAGTAACCCTACAGTGGTATCAGAGCCTAGCTAGAGCTTTAGACGATGTGTTAACGAAGTTAAAACTCCGAACGAACCATGAAACCACAAAGTAAACCCCTATCTGGACAATTTATAAAAATGTGGATTTTTCTGTATTAAAAATGCATAAAAAATTCAGCAGGGAAATATAAGACTTTTTGTGAAAAACGAGGGAATACACTATTCATACCGCCGCGGAACCGTGGCCGTACCGCGCTTGGTCCGCGGATCCACGGCAGAAAAGATGACGTATGCCTTAGTTTTTACACTATAATTTCTTTGTCTGTGATTGATATTTTCTGGGTATTTTTAATCTGACTCAAGTGTTGAGTATTTTGGGGTTTATTTTGTAATCGTCGATTCGATCGGAGAATTTAATTTTGTTATGTTATTCCGGATAATTTAGAAAGTATTAAAATGTTCGAACGGATATCATTAACTCAATTTTTCCCGGCACGAAAAACATTCAAGTGTTGAATTTTTCTAGGGTTTAAATCTTTCGGAAAAACGTGCATGTGATGCGATGGACCCTCTAGAAGACAACAAACCTTAACTTGATTATGTGACCGTCTTGAACTGCCCTTTGAACCTTAGAGTTTGGGGCAGTACGGCGTGCCACATGTGAGGCGTTGGCTTGACCCTTCTACGGCTGGACCGTTGCTACTGTTACGTATTCTAGAATTTTTGAACTCCGCTCAAGTGTTGAGCTATTATGGAAATCTTGGGTATTTGATTATTCGATCGGAAAGTTTAATACTGTCTATATATCTGGAATGTGATACAATATGTGGAATTCAAACAGTTAGGCATGAAATGCGAAGTATGTGATATTTCGGATTTACGATGTCTAAAGAGATTGTGGATTCCAAATGTTGTAGTTTTACACTTTCTTTTCTGTGACCGTAAGTGTAATATGTGATATCGCCGGTTTCATTGCTATATATCAACGACAATTGGGATGCGCATATTTACTTACGTTGATGACATGTGATGTTATGTGTTGCTGGATATGTTATATTGGTTCGTCGCGTTTTGAATAGCCGGTTTTTTTTTATGTGAGATGAGAGTTTTTATTTTCATTCATGTAAAATAAAATGTATGTAATATTCTTTTATTGGGGCACTTCCGGGATGAGGTTGATGTCACCTTTTGTATATTATTTACTTTTCCGCACTAGGATAGACCCAAGGAGGAGTGCACAAGTAACTGGGTTCTGGAGTCCAGTAGGAGACCAACTCGAGGAGTCGAGTCCGGGTCTCCTAACTCTAGAATTGGTAGGGTTGCTTTCCGCTCTCGTAGGGGTCTAGGGGTGTGGGTTTGGCTATTCGTCACGACCGTGGAATCCGTGTTTTATACGGGCTCAAAATAAAACACAGACGTCCTAGTATATCCAATGTTTCATATATTTCTTCTTCTGCGATATCTGTGATGTGATCATGTGATGAGATGTGATAAATACTGTATATAGTATATATGATATATTATATAGGCGTTACTTATGTTTTACACCCGCGCTAGCCCTTCCCTGCTCTTCCGTTAGTTACCTAACCTAACGGTGCATGAGGGGACAACGAGGTGAATGCGGATGGCATAAGTGTACGTCGTATTTATTTATGATGTTTAGGTGACTTAAATGATGAGACTTCATTAATGTGATTAATGAAATAAAAGAAACCTAAAAGATGTTGTAGAATCAAATTTTTCAAAATGGGTAGCTACAGTTTTGCTTTGCATAGCGATATATATGATAGATCCCGCACTTTATTCGATGAGGAAAGAGCCGAGATCCCTTCACCGGGAGCGACCTCTTTAGCAAAACTGGCAGATGCTACAACACTCGGTTTGCTTTTGATTGCTTTTGGAGTTTTGCTTTGCATAGCGATATATATGATATATCCCGCACCTTATTCGATGAGGAAAGAGTCGAATCCCTTCACCGGGAGTGACCTCTTTAGCAAAACTAATGAAAGCCTCAAAATCACTCCATTTCAAAATTCACTTGATTCTACAACGATATCAAGTTCATTACGCAATAGGTTTTCAGAAAAACCTGTCGTAGCCCTCCGTCATTTCAGATAAGAACTATTTAGTATTCGTGCTGCGTTTGTTGGCCTTTGTCAAGGCATAGTGTGCGGTAGCTAAATGGTGCTTATCTGTCCTTGCATATGATGCAGATTGTTTTGGGGTAGTCGTAAGACCTTGTTGGCCTTTGTCAAGGGTCGTGCGGGTGGGTTTGATTCAATCAAGAAATGACGGGTTGAACTTGACTAACATCCTATGATTTGTTGGCCTTTGTCAACGTCATAGGGGTTAGGGGCAAAATATTATCGGGAATTTCAAGTGTTGAGATTTGCAATGAAATTGCATACTTTCTATGAGATAGTTGGATCCCAATACCCACTGCGAGTAATTGTTACTCCCGGGAGAGTTTTACACAGGACAATTAGCCGATCAAGTAGGTGTCTAGAAAGGTGTCAACGGGGTTACGCCTCTGGGAAAACGAGGTTTACATTAATTAGGTCCGTGCGAAAGCACGGGGAACCTCCCTCAAAGTACCGACACTGGCCTGGCTGAAAGATTGGCGAAGTTGTAGGGTGTAATTAATCCCGGCTAGTCTTTCCTTTTAGGGTTTGAAGGAAGATTTGATAAAAATAGTGGGAGCCATCCTGATTAGATAAAATAATAACCAATCTGATCTTGCAAGAGCATACGCTAACGTGTTTTCTTCTCTCTCTCTCCAGGTAGCGACCATATCATGCCTTAATAAAGATAATAATATGGATGTATTGACCGAACCCGCATATTATACTGTGCGGGGGAACGTTGGTTCCGTTCTTTCTTATAAGAGTTATAAGACTGAACAGGATATAGGGGAATACCAGGATTCTCATGCCAACCGAATGAAGAAAGTCCATGTTGATGCATTTTCTTCGGGTGTGTTCGTTACAGAGAACTGTTTCTCCATTTCCTCTACGTCCTGGGTATTAGATACCGGGTCAGGATCCCATGTATGTAATCAGTTACATGGGCTTAGGAAAGGTAGAGAACTTGGAGAAGGTGATAAAGACATAAGGGTTGGAAGTGGTGCAATTGTTGCAGCTAAAACCGTCGGGGAATATCACCTTGTATTGCCAACTGGTAATACATTGATTCTGAACGAATGCTATTTCATGCCGAACCTGATATGCAACATTATATCGGTTTCTTTGTTGAGTAAATAGGGATATAATTTTGTATTACAAGATAATGTTATGAACATTTTTCTAAACCAAAAGTTGGTTGGATCAGGCACGATGTGCAATGGCATTTATGTTCTAAATCAATCAACAGTTCTAAGCATAACAAACACACACAAGAGGAAGAGTTCAGAAATGAACGAATCCTTCTTATGGCATTGTAGATTGGGTCACATCAATGCGACATGACTAGCTAAGTTGCATAAAGATGGATATTTGAATCCGTTTGAATTTTCATCTTATGACACTTGCCAGTCATGTCTTAAAGGCAAGATGACCAAAACTCCGTTTACGGGACACGGAGAGAGAGTTACGGAACTCTTGGGACTGGTACATAGTGATGTATGCGGCCCCATGTCTATACATGCCATGAATGGTTCTGCGTACTTCATTACATTCACTGACTATCTCTCTAGATTCGGATATGTGTTCCTGATGAAACACAAATCAGAAGCTTTTGAGAAATTTAGAGAATATAAACAAGAACTCGAGAACCAAACCGGGAAAAGTATTAAAATCCTTCGATCTGATCGAGGAGGTGAATACTTGAGCAATGAATTCCTGGACTTCCTAAGAGAGAATGGGATTCTCTCTCAGCTGACTCCTCCATATACACCACAGCACAACGGTGTATCTGAACGGAGGAACCGCACCCTATTAGATATGGTGCGCTCTATGATGAGCACAGCTGAGTTACCTATTTCCTTCTGGGGGTATGCGCTGAAGACAGCGGCATACCTATTGAATCAAGTTCCATCTAATCTGTACCTACCACACCATATGAGATATGTAGTGGGAAGAGACCATGTCTTAAATGTGTTAAGATATGGGGTTGTCCGGCCTATGTTAAAACGCAAAATCCGGACAAACTCGAGGCACGGTCAGTTCTATGCAAGTTTGTGGGATATCCCAGACATTCACATGGATATCTTTTCTACCATACTGAGGAACAAAAAGTGTTTGTTTCTCGACATGCGACCTTTTTAGAAAAGGAATTTCTTACAAAAGAAATTAGTGTCGACCTGGTAGAACTGGAAGAAATTCCGGCTACACAAACTCAAATTGAAGATTTAGTGGAACCAGAGGATTCGGCAGTTCTTAACGAACCCCGGTTCCTCACCCACCTGAGAGATACTACGGTTTTCTCATGGATGGTGGGAGCGAGGATTGCATCATGGTTGATGATGACCCAACTAGCTTCGAGCAGGCCATCACGAGTGGGGACTCAGTGAAATGGCTGGATGCAATGCGGTCCGAGATGGAATCCATGTACACCAACAAAGTGTGGACTTTGGAAGTTGCTCCTGAAGGGGTAAAACCCATTGGGAGCAAGTGGATCTTCAAGAAAAAACTTGGTGTAAATGGGAAAGTGGAGACTTTCAAAGCTAGACTTGTTGCAAAAGGTATTCATCAAAGATCAGGTGTGGACTATGACGAAACCTTTTCTTCAGTGGCTATGCTTAAATCCATACGGATCATGCTTGCCATCGCTGCATATCATGACTACGAAATCTGGCAAATGGATGTTAAGACCGCCTTTCTAAATGGTGATTTAGAAGAGTGCGTGTACATGACTCAACCAGAGGGCTTCGTAGATAGTGGGAGCAGCGGGAAGGTGTGCAAGCTGCTTAAATCCATTTATGGATTAAAACAAGCATCGCTGAGTTGGAACATCTGCTTTGATGTCGTTATCAAAGAGTTTGATTTCGTCAAAAACGTAGATGAACCTTGTATCTACAAGAAGGTGGCAGAGAGTAAGGTTGTCTTCTTCGTATTGTACGTGGACGACATACTCTTGATAGGAAATGACATTCCTATGCTGCAATCGGTGAAGCTCTTCTTATCACAAAGATTCTCAATGAAAGATCTTGGTGATGCCTCCTGCATATTGGGAATTATGATCTATAAAGATGGATCTAAAAGGATATTGGGATTGTCTCAGTCCAGGTACATTGACACCATACTAAAGAAGTTTAGTATGGAAGAGTGCAAACGTGGGTTTTTACCCACGATCTCAGGGCTCACTCTCTCCAAAGAGATGTCTCCCAAGACTGATTTGGAGAGAGCTCGCTTGCAAGGGATACCCTATGCTTCGGCTGTAGGCTCTATCATGTACGCGATGCTGTGTACCAGACCCGATGTTGCATACTCACTAAGTGTAGTGTGTAGGTATCAAGCTGATCCGGGAAAGAGTCACTGGACAGCTGTGAAGAGCATTCTCAAGTACTTACGAAGGACTAAAGAGATGCTCTTGGTGTATGGTAATGGAGAACTCCAAGTGGAGTCCTTTACCGATTCAAGCTTCCAGAGTGATAATGACGACTCTAAGTCGCAGTCGGGATTTGTCTTTACCCTTTACGGAGGGGCAGTTAGCTGGAAGAGTTCCAAGCAGGAAACCGTGGCAGACTCGACGATGGAGGCTGCATACATCACTGCCAACGATGCTGCCAAAGAGGCTGTCTGGATCAAGAAGTTCATTACTGAACTTGGAGTGGTTCCATCCATTGAGCATCCAATACCTTTGTATTGCGATAACAATGGAGCGGTAGCTTTGACCAAGGAACCCAGGTCCCATCAGCGATCCAGGCATATTCTGAGGCGGTATCACCTGATCCGGGAGATAGTTGATCGCCGGGATATCGAGGTCAGGAGGGTTGACACGAAGAACAACATAGCGGATCCACTCACGAAGGCCATTCCCCAGATACAGTTTGAGAGACTCTTCGGAATGCTCGGTCTGCGATACTACAGCAGCTGGCCCTAGAGCAAGTGGGAGATTGTTAGTTGTATGTATGCCCTAGAGGCCAGTATTGTACAGATGATGTATATTATATTGGATAGGTGGACATATATAGAGAGGACTTTCTTTCTCGATATGATAGTATGCTATCTGGTTGCTCTTTATCTTAACATATATACTTGTCTCTTGATACTGTCTTATAGTTACATGTTGGTAAAGCCCTTAGGATGTGTACTTGACTACCTGGACTATGATACAGATCATACTAGTGGTGACAGTGTAGTCCATAAGTACATCCTTCAAGGTCCCTAGTCGTGGGTGTATCGAGACGGGGCATCGATATACCAGTGTAGACTAGCGTATACGCTTCTCGACCCATGAGATGGGCGATGGATGATCCCATATCCATTAGTGTTTGACATCAGAGATGGTATACGGGTGCTCAGTGGAGACTGGGTACACTGGACGGACTCGACGAGAACTCCCAGATGGTATTATACCTCACGTCAGATGGCAGTTCTCTGGTGACACTTGTGCAGGTTAGTCTGTAGACCCGAGATCGTCATAGAGTCTTGTGTGATTCCCACTGTGCTTTGATTTCCACCTTACCACGTCCATGAGGGCATGCAAAACGGTGGTTTTTGGGTACAGTCCCGAGTCACATGGAGGCAATGAGCGATAGGAGGGGTTTCGTCTCTCCCGGTATTGAGGGTTGATGTTGAGCTGTGCTCGATTGGCCGTAACAGGGAAGTCCCTGGCCAGGGCTGATTTAGAGATTTACTGGTAAGTGTTACCAATAGTTTCTCGACCCGTTATGAGCCTCACATCGGCACGACTTATCGGTTATTGGGGTCTGACGTTTACCACCCCTAAACTTGATATGCGACATATCAGACGAGGAGACCGGACTGTACGGGAAGTGTTACCGGTAGGCTTTTACAGGAGTTGGAGCGGGCTTACTTGCTGATCTTCTGATCGCTCAATACCCAGGTAGCCGTTACGTCCAGCTAGTACCGCTGACGGCTTGTGGGTGCGTGATGTGATCATCATCTACTGCCGGCGTATTGATGAGTCTTTAGAGTCCTACATAGAGGTTTAACTGGCTCAGGCAAAACGAAATAGGAGCACGTATGTGATATGTGTGAAACCGAGAATAAATACGTGTATGTGAAACCGTATTCTATTCTCGCGACTTTTTGTATCGGTCGGTTATATATGATATGACCGGGTTACGAATCAAGTGTTGATTCGATAAGTCGATACAATGGATGTTAGCCGGTTATATGAGATATGACCGGATTATTAAGTCAAGTGTTGATTTAATAATTAAGTGTATAATTGTATATTAGATATACTAATTTACACTTGCTAACACTTGTTCACTTAGGGTTTTTCTCTCACATGTACACTACTTTAACATATATATGATATATGTTAAAATGTGTTATCATATTGTATCATGGTTGATGATACAACATTCATGTGTGTATTAGACATACACCATCCTATTTGTTATGATTGGGTTTAATGTTTAAAAGTAATTACAAAATTAGTGGAAAATTAGAAAATGCATGAAGCTTGTGGAAGCTTGTGGATGCATTGACTAAAGTCCACTAGGTTTGTTTTTACTTTGGACTTTAACCTAACCATCACACAATTAGCTATGGTTATGTCTCTACATGAGTTAGTATATGATACTCACTCACCATGGTTAACACACTCACTTGATCATTATCCTCATTCTTTTCTTTTGTTCATCTTCTTCTTCATGGAGCAAGAGAAAAAAGCTTGCTAGGGTTTTGAAAAAAGTGTGAAACTTTGTGAGAAATAAAAATTCAAAGAGAACCCACTTCCTATTTCTCCATCCTCTACTAGATTAGCACTTTATTATAGGGTGTTTGCTTCACTAATTCTCAAATTAATGAAGTAGTAGCTTGAGTCGGAATTCCCTCGACGTAGATCATCTTCGGCCTCGGAGACTTCAAGCTAGGTCGCACCTTTCGCCTCGTGAACCTATGCAAGGGTCCGGGAGAACCACGATCGCAGCGAAGGGACTTCATCAAGGAGCTAAAGAAGTGAAGGACCGATCTACAATGGTTGTATCTCGTATCCCTTTAGAGTAAAGTTGTTTACTTGCTATTTTCTTCGCCTAATCTCTAGTATACGATCTAGCTTAGGGTTGTTCGGCATATAAAAATTTTATTTTGGCATGTTCGATGCCTTGTAGAGCCTTGTTAGTGTGCCTAGTAACCCTACACCATCTTCATGAATCAACAAGTCTATTCGAAGTCCTGCTTCAACCTGTTCTCGAAACTTCTGCAATCTTGGGTCCTGTGACTGCGCTGCTTTAATATTATCGATCAACGATGACTGTACTTGCAGCTGCATCAACTGTCCCAAAGAATGCGGTAGCACGATCTCCAATTCGAATCTCCGAAAATCTTCGATAAGCTTCTTCTGTGCAGTCAACATCCGAATTGCTGGCAACCGACTAATTGCATCCGGCACAACATTAACTTTCCCCGGATTGTACTTGAGATCAAGATCATATTCAGCCATCAGCTCCAACCATCTACGCTGCCTCATGTTAATCTCTTTCTGCGTGAACACATACTTTAGGCTTTTGTGATCGGTGAATACTTCAACCCTTTCGCCCAATAAGTAGTGTCTCCAAATCTTCAAAGCGAAAATTACTGCTGCAAGATCCAAATCATGAGTTGGGTAATTCTTCTCATGGGTTTTCAACTGTCTCGATGCGTAAGCTATAACTTTCCCATGCTGCATCAGAACACATCCCAAACCTTTCCCAGATGCGTCGCTGTGAATCACCAATCCTCCAGAACCATCTGGTACGGTCAAAATAGGAACGGTTGTCAATCTTTACTTCAACGCCTCAAAAGCCGACGCACATTTATCCGTCCATATGAATGGTACTTCCTTCCGAGTAAGCTTGGTCAAAGGTTCAGCCAAATGAGCAAAATTCTCCACGAATCTTCTGTAGTATCCTGCAAGTTCAAGAAAACTTCTGATCTCTCCTACGTTTTTCGGAATCGGCCAATCTTGAACTGCTGCAATCTTCTCAGGGTAAACGGCGATTCCATCTCCAGATACAACATGCCCCAAAAAACTTCACTTCTTCAAGCCGAACTCGCACTTGCTCATCTTTGCATACAATCTTTCTTGCCTCAATGTCTGCAGTGCGATCTTCAAGTGTTCAGCATGCTCTTCAATGCTCCTCGAGTAGAACAGAATATCATCGATGAACACCACTATAAACTGGTCTAAGATCGGTGAAAATATTCGGTTCATCAAGTCCATAAATATCGCCAGTGCATTCGTGAATCCGAATGGCATCACTAAATACTCGTAATGTCCATACCGAGTTCGGAACGCAGTCTTGCAAATATCTTCTGATTTAACTCGGACCTGATGATATCCGGATCGCAAATCTAGCTTCGAGAATACCCTCGCGCCACTAAGTTGCTCGAATAATTCGCCAATGCGAGGGATCAGGTACTTGTTCTTAATAGTCACCCGGTTTAGTTCTCGATAATCGATGCACATCCTCCTTGTGCCATCTTTCTTCTTGACTAGAAGAACTGGAGCTCCCCAAGATGAATTGCTGCTACGAATCCAACCCTTCTCAAGTAATTCGGTAACCTGCTTCTTGACTTTTTCCAACTCCACTGGTGCCATTGGATAGTATGCCTTTGAGATTGGCGCTGCACCAGTAACAAGATCGATCGCGAACTCCACATCTCGTTTTGGCGGTAAACCCGAGATGTCCTCGAACACGTTCATGAACTCTCGAACCATAGCTGGCGCTTCCTCCATATCAACTTCCATCGACGAAAGAACATTGCTTGTCGGCCTAGCCCTAAACTCGACTGGCCCGACAGAACTGCTTCCTCCAGCAAAAACAAACTCCGGATGTCCGGGAATCTGGAAAATCACTTTCTTTGCCCTACAATCAATGTGAGCATGGAAAGTGCCGAGAAAATCCATTCCCAAGACAACTTCATAACAATGGGATACACCAGAATTGAATAATTCTAATGCCTGGGAAAACATGAACAAGTAGGATACCGAAAGCGTCTTCACCTGAAGCCAAGACACTGAAGAAGATAAGCACGGTAAACAGGAATCAAGCTTGCGAAGAATAATGACCATAAATCAAGGATATGAATCAAGACTAGGACTCCAAGTTACTTAAATAGAGTACCGCATTGTAACCATGCTGCAGTTCATAGTTACAATCACATAACTTTGTTCAAGTTGCCCAAATCCAAGTGTCAAAAAAGAGAGAAACAAAAGGGAACCAAAAGGATTTCGAGTCGAGATGCAAGGTCATTTGCATATCGTCAAGAGAAAAATAAGATTCAAGAATCACGATAACAATGTGGCAGGACATGTTCCTAATTACAGGTTTTTTGATTAATGTATTGGGTCCAATACCCAACTACAAAAGAATCAAACCCGATTAACCTAAATCCTATGTCTCTGATACCAAACAAACCCTGTCATGCCCTGCTTCCCAGAGTGCGCTAAGATCGGCACGTGACAGAGCCAACCATGCTACCTGTGGTTAGGAAACATCCCTCCACAGTCACATTACGGCTGTCTATAAGATATTAAGAATAGTAAAATAAATAATCTATCTAGTACATGTCCATCTGCCAGAATAAACGAGTCAAGAAATAATATGCGGAAGCAATAAATCCAATAAACAATAACATCTGGAAAGTACTTCCCAAATACGGGCTCACATCAGGAAATGAAAGTACGGAAATAAAACTAAACTAAACTAGATACTAAAAGGATCCTTACTGCTCGACCTGATGGTGGAAATACTCCTGATCAGCCTGCGACAAAGGTAGAGGATCTGGGCCATGCAAAACCCATACGTCAGTGCGTCATAATATCAAGCAATAATATTATCAGGAGCTAACAAGTCATGCAGGCATGAGTATGAACAATAATAAAAGTATAACAGTAACACGAATAAGAAGCAGTGAAGGGTATAAGCACATGTGACGTGCGGTGAGTAATCTGAACTAAACTACTGGGTTAACTACTCTCAAGTCTTTGAAATCAATTTAATGAATCGTCGATGTAACTCAATAGTATCCCATGCGTTCCCGGGACCACGGTCCAAATTCTCGGGCTAAAACCGAGACATGCCGCTAGGCACTAAACAGGAAACATGTACAGATGAATGATGTCAGCAGCATCATCCCAGGGCTGGCCTAGCCCTTAAAACTGATCAGTATAAGCATCGAACCGTCGAGTTACAAGTCAGGTTTCATCATTGATTTCCCCATACCCCCAAGTTATGTGTTCAAGTCAGGTATTGATAAATCTGAGGCTAATGCCAACACATGATCAAGAAGGAACAGGTTTTTCTATACAGACAACAAGATATGTCCATCGGGACAACATGTCAGGATTGCCGGCATTAGAAACAGGATCAGGTAACATGTCACGTAGTGATATATCAGGTCATGTCATATATCAAGTCATGTCAAGTAGTGGTGTATCAGGTCATGTTAATAGTGCACAGTGTATCAAATGGGTGCCCAACAGTAAAATGTAGCAAGTATTGGATCAGGGTAAAAGTAAGGATGTATGATAAAAGCATGAATGCACAATATCTATCAGGGGTTACATCACGACTTTGTATGATGCACATTATCAAGCATGGGGTGTTAATGTAACAATAATATGAATTAATATAATATGACATGCAACTGGATATGAAGAATTAATGGTATGGATACACAATAAAATATGGATGCTCAAATATCTATCAGGGGTCACATTTACAGCTCCAAGATTATGTAAATAATGATATGGATGCATACGGATGTCCGAAGACAGTAAACTAGTAAAATGGTATTGTGGGATGTATAACTTAAACAATATGTAATGTTATAATTCAAATGGGTGCAATATATTGTAGTATAGCATGTAGCATGATAAACTTGCCTCAGCGGATCGCACGATGGGTGCGTACGGCACGTCCGACGTCGGGTATTTGTCGCAACGCACACACGGCACGCGGGACGGGTCCAGGCAAGGTAAGAGGGTAAACACGCAAGCCAGGGACGTTCACTGGATCGCCTGGATCGGCAGCGACGAGCACGGCTCCGGCGGGAGACCGGAAAAATACGAGATCAAGAAAGCACGAGAAGAAGAAAGAAGAAGAAGAAGAAGAAAAGGAGGAAGAAGAAGAAAGATGTGGGTTTGGGGTTCTGGGCCGAGGTGGCGAGGGTGACGATGAGGTTTGCCGGCGTGGGGTTTGCCGGCGTGGGGTTTTCCGGCGAGGTGCAGTGGGTGTGCAGGGGGTTGCAGGAGGTGTTCGGGTTCGGGAAAAGAGAGGTTGAGAAGTGGAGTGGAGGAAGGTGGAGAGGAGGTGATGACGAGGTCGTCGACGGCGAGAGCGAGGTGAGGAGCTAGGGTTCTTGGTTGTCGGGGTTAGGTCGTCGGGGTTCTTGGGTTCTCGTGGAAGAATGAGAGGAGGAGAAGAGAAGGTGGAGGCGGTGGAGGTTGTAAGGATGAAGATGGTGACGACGGTGATGAAGAGGTGATGAAGATGGTGTCGAGGAGAAGGGGAGGCGACGAGAACGGGTTAGGGTTAGGGTTCTCGTGGTCGGCAGTCTGCATGGGTTTAAAAAGAAAAGAAACGAAGGAGGAAGGCAACTCTTGTGCAATAGGGAGGTGACGAGATTCAAGAAGGAAACAGTGTATGCGAGAGGAGAGATAGAGAGAGAGAGAGAAAGAAGAGAGAGAGAAAGAAAGAGAAAGAGATAGAGAGAGAAAGAAAGAGAGAGAGAGTCTGTGCATGAGATTGTAATCAAATAAAAAATAATAAAATATAATATAAATATATATAAGGATATATGCAGAGGAGAGAGAGGGACACAGGTTAGTTAAAGAAAATATATTTTGTTGTTAAAAAAAATATATAACGTTAATATATAATAGCATATATACAAAGAATTGTAATATTGAATTTATTTGAAATTTAGGCTAATACAAAAATAGTCCAAAACATACCCGGGTCGGGTCTAAAAATCCAGTTTTAAAATACGGAAAATATACGTATCAACCAAACCCAAAATTGGATATCCGGGTAACGAAAATGCATATCCCTAAGAACGGATGCACGTACGTGCGCGCAACCATCCAAACTAGTCCGTTACACTGAACGGGACGAGAACAAGGTGCGCGGATGCTACGACGGGGCTAGGGGTATCATGCAGGCCATGCAATATACTTTTACAATATTTTTCTTGACTTTAAATGTTATATTAAAAAAAATGCAGATGCCAGATAAAATGCCTGTATGCAGTATATAAAATAATGAAAGTGCACGGATCCACATAACAAGCCAGGATAAATCATAAACAGGAATCAAGACGGGTTTCCAGCAAGCGGGTCGGGTTGGATGCAAATACAGATGTCAAATGCACTATTCGCACCCAAAACACAGTAAATCAAGAAAATGCTATAAATAAAGAAATACTCAAAAAGAACTGGTATAAATGAATTATGGTGTTACAGACGCTCAATGGTAGGAACCATGTTCATCTCATGAACAAGAAATGCCCAGACAACCACTTTGGCAGCATCGTTGGCAGCAATGTATTCAGCCTTTATCGTCTACTATGCCACGATATCTAGCTTGGAACTCTTCCAACATACCGTCCCTCCACTGAGGGTAAAGACAATGCCTGTGACTGACTTTCAGTTGACCTTATCACTCTGGAAGCTCAAACCAAGAACATTCATTTAGTGCTTCTCAAGTACTTAAGAATGTGCTCCACAGCTTTCCAGTGATTCTCCCAAGATCCGATTGATTCCTGATCACTACACCTAGTGAGTCATCTATATCTGGTCTGGTACATAACATCACATACATGATAGAGCCTACCTCCGAAGCATAGGGTATCCCTTGCACGCGAGCTCTCTCCAAATTAGTCTTGGAAGATATCTTTTTGGGGAGAGTGATTCCTGAGGTAGTGGACGAACCACCACGCTTAGAATCCTCCATACTAAACACCTTTAGTATGGTGTTAATGTACCTGGATTTGGGACACTCCCAACACCCACTTAGATCTATCACCATAGATCATAATCCACAAGATGTAGTAGATATCATCCAGATCTTCTATGGAGAATCCTCGTAATAAAAGGAGCTTGACCGAGTGTAGCATAGGAAACCATTTCCTGTCAAGAGTATGTTATCTATGTACATTACGTGTAAGACAACCTCACTCTCTACTACCTTCTTGTATATACAAGGTTCATCTATCTTTTTAATAAAGTCAAACTCTTTGACTCCTACATCAAAACAGATGTTCCAACTCCGCGATGCACCCATTGATCCTGATGGACTTAAGCATAACTTTGAAAGTCTCAACTTTTCCATCTATACCAAGAATCTTCTCAAGATCTATTTGCTACCAGTGGGTTTTACCCCTTCAGGTCCAACATGCAAAGTCATACTTTGTTGGTGTACATAGATTCCATCTTTGATCACATAGCATCCAACCTTTTCACAGAGTCGCCACTCGTAATGGCCTGCCTGAACCTAGTTGGGCCATCATCTACCATGATGCAATCCTCGCTCCCACTGTCACCGAGAATACCGTAGTATCTCTTAAGTGGATGAGAAACCCTACTAGATTCGCGGAAAGGCTGAGGCTCGTTGGAGACTATTGAATTCTTTGGTTTCACCAAATCATCAGCTGTTAGTTTGTCTAGCTGGAACTCCTTCCAGTTCTACCTCATGTCCACTAATTTCTTCACAAGAAATTCCTTTTCTAAAAAAGGTGGCATGCTGATAAACAAAATACCTTTTGCTCCTATGTGTCGTGGAAGATATTCCCTCACGAATGTTCGGAATATCCAACAAACTTATACAGAACTGACCTTGCCTCGAGCTTGTCCGGATTTTGCTTTTCAACATAGGCCGGACAACCCCATATCTTAACTCATTTAAGACATGGTCTCTTCTCATTCTATATCTCATATGGAGTGGTAGGCACTGATTTGGATGGAACCCCATTCAATAGGTATACAGCTTCTCAAGTGCATAACACCCAAAAGGAAACAGGTAACTCAGCAGCACTCATCATAGAGCGCGCCATATCTCATAGGATGCGATACCTCCGCCCCGATACACCGTTGTGCTGTAGTGTACTCGAAGAAGTAAGCTGAGAGAGAATCACATTCTCCTTTTAGAAACTCCAGAAACTCCATGCCCAAGTATTCTCCTTCTTCGATCACATCGAAGGACTTAATACTTATACCCATCTGGTTCTCAACTTCAATCTTATATTCCATGAATTTCTCAAAAGTTTCCGACTTGTGTTTCAACAGGAACATATGTTCGAATCCTGAGAGAAGATCGGTGAATATAAAGAAGTACAAAGAACTAGCCCTGGCATTTGTAGACATAGGACCGTATACATCATCATGTATCCATCCAAAAGTTCAGTAACTCTTTCTCTGTTTCTAGTAAACGGAGTATTGGTCATTTTACCTTTGAGGCAAGACTAACAAGTATCATAAGATGAAAATTTGAACAGATTCTCATATTCATCCTTATATATCTTAGCTGGTTGTGTCGCATTGATATGACCTAGTCTACAATGACACAAGAAGGATTCGTTCATTTCTGAACTACTCCTCTTGTGTGTGTTCTAGATTCTTTGAACTGTGGTTTCATTTAGAACGTATATGCTATTATATAACGTGCTTGATCCAATCAACTCTTGATTCAGGAAAACTGTTCACAATATTGTCCTCCAATACAGAATTATATCATTCTTTAACTTAATAAAGAAACCGATGTAATATTGTATATCAGGTTCGGTATGTAATGACATTCGTTCAGAATCAATGTTTTAATACAAGGTGATATTTGCCAATTGACTTGACTGCAATAATTGCACCATTCTCTACACTTAGAGACATATCACACATTCCCAATTCTCAACTTATCTGTAGCCCATGTAACATATTACATATATGGGATCCTGATCCGGTATCACATACCCAGGACGTAAAGGATACTGAAAAACAGTTCTTGGTAATGAATACACCCGAAGAATATGCATCAACATGCTCATTCCTCGATTGGGTGGCATAGGAATCCGGATATTCCCTTATTTTCTGCTCAGACATATAACAATTATAAGAAAGAACGGAACCAACGTTCCCTAGCACAGTATAATTAGCAGGTTCGGTCAATGCATCCATATTATTATCTTGATTAAGGCGTGACATGGTTGCTACCAAGAGAGAGGGAGAGAAGAAAACACTCAGTGTATGCTCTTGCAAGATCAGATTGGTTATTATTTTATCTAATCAGGATGGCTCGCACTATTTTTATCAAATCTTCCTTCAAACCCTAAAAGGTAAGACTAGCCGGGATTAATTACACCCTACAAGTTCGCCAATCTTTCGGCCAGGCCAGTGACGGTAGTTTGAGGGAGGTTCCCCGTGCTTTCGCACGGACCTAATAAAAATAAACCACGTTTTTCCTGGGGCGTAACCCCGTTAACACCTTTCTAGACACCTACTTGATCGACTAATTGTAATGTGCAAAACTCTCCCAGGAGTAACTCTTACTCGCAGTGGGTATCGGGATCCAACTATCTCATAGAAGGTATGCAATTTTATTGCAAATTTCAACACTTGAAATTCCTGATAATCTTCTGCCTCAAGCGATCTATGACCTTGACAAGGTCAACAAAGCATAGACCGCAAGTCAAGTTCAACCGGTCATTTCCTGATTGAATTAAACCCACCCGCACGACCCTTGACAAGGTCAACAAGGCCGCACGACTACCCTAATCCATATAAGTCGACGTTAGACATCCCACATGATGCAGGGAGGCGGAATAGGTAAAACAATCATTTTGTTTGAGTTAACATCGACTAACTTTATGGATCTTTGCTAAACCCTAACTAACAACTATATATAAGTGATTAGCTACTATGATAGATGATTATACCTAATGATTCAAGTCCTTCTTGTCCTTGTAGTTCACCTCCTCGTCGGCCTCCTCGATATGATAGAAGATCCACCCGAGAGCTCCTTCTCCAAGGTTTAACCTCTCACTTGAGGTAACTAGGTGGCTATGAGTGCTAATCAAAGTAACCTAGAGGATATAGAAGAGGATTAAGGATCTATTAGTCTTGCTAACCCTTGGATCTTATCACATGAGAGGATTAGGGTTAGTTCTTTGAAGAGAGAGAGCTTGAGGAGAGAGAATGTGAAAGTAATTATGAAATGAAAATTAACTCATTTGTGTATATATTATGAAGCATAAAATATCTTGCACAAATATCTTGCACAAATATCTTCATGCTTCATTTAATACAAATGAATCATCTAATGAGTCATTAAAACCATTAATGCTTCATTAACTCATTTGATGAATCATCTCCATGAGTCACAAATCCATTTAATGCAATTCCACCTAAGCTCTCCACCTCATCTATCTTCTAGAAGCTTCTCGACTAATTACGAGAATACCCCTCCCATCCGTGAAAACACGGAAATACTGAGACTGTATAAATCCAATAATCCAATACTAGAATCTGGCTTAAACTAAAGACCGCTAGTATAAACTGTCCGAACATCGTACGTGCAGAAATACACGTATGTGTCCGAACCCTGTCGTAAAACCATACGACCTCTATATCGTTTCACCTGAAGCAGGGAAACTCTCTGTGTGGAACTCTATAGACTCGACTACTAAGCTGGCAGTGGGTTTAACCACAGGCCGCAAGCGGTACTAGCTGTACGTAACGGTCCCCAGGTAGATGTCGATATGACGGCCGATGAGGAAACCCATCCGAACTCCTACTGAGCCTGCTGTGACAATCTCCGTACAGTCCGGTCTGTTTGTCTAGGACTATCGCATATCGGGCCTAGGGGGACGGCAAGCGTCAGTCCCAAAAAAGCGGTATAAGTCGTGTTGGAGTGAAGCCCATTACACCTTGAGAAGCTACTGGAAAACCTACCAGTAAATCTCGCTTTCCCTGGCCAGGGACTTTGTGTAATGGCTCTCCAAACACAGCGCGATATCAACTCCCAATACCGGGAGAGACGAATCCTGTCTAACCGCCACTGCCTCCATGTGCTTCGGGACTGCACCCAACTGCTACCTGTTTGCATGACTCCTTTGAGCCGTGGTAGGGTAGCAATCTAAGAACAGTGGGAACACACTCGAGACGAAGCAGCAGTGTCAAGTCTGCGGACTATGCTGTACTCATGTCACCTTGGAACTGTTAACTGACGACGGGTATAATACCAACCAATAGTTCCCTGCGAGTCCTGTCCGGTGTACCCGTAACCTAACGAGCACCTGTATACTATCTCCAGTACAACGTACTGATGGTTGTGGGATAGACCATCTCTCCAACTGGGATGAGAAGCGTACATACTATTCTACTCCGGAGTATCGATGCCCTGTCTCGATAATCCTACAACTAAGGACCTGAAAAAGGATGTGCTTGTAGACTACCCAGCTCCCACTAGTGTGACCGCCATCACAACGCTGGTAGTTAAGCAAGATCGTAAGGGCTCTATCAATATGTATTCGCGTCATGCTAACATATACACATATTAAGATAGACATAAACTAAGTAGCATACTACTATGTTGAGCGAGACTGTTAATATAAATGTGAATATCCCAAACTTCTATTAAGTAATATACAAACTAGTATGATACAATAATGGCCCCTAGGGCATATACACCTACAATCTCCAACTTGCACTAGGGCCATGTACTGGCATATCGAAGACCTATCATCTCGAGTAGCCTCTCGAACTGAATCTGAGGTAAGGTCTTTGTGAATGGATCTGCAGTGTTCTCCTCTGTAGCAACTCTCCGGACCTCGATCTCCTAGCGATCAATGATCTCCCTGATCAGGTGATACCACCTTAAGATGTGTCTGTACTTCTGATGGGACCTTGGTTCCTTCGCTAAAGCTATAGCGCCGTTGTTGTCACAATACAACGGTATTAGATCAACAATAGTAGGAACCACCTGAAGTTCTGTTAGGAACTTCTTCATCCAGACTGCTTCTTTTGCGGCATCGCAAGCAGCGATATACTCCGCTTCCATCGTCGAGTCAGCAACGGTGTCCTGCTTGGAACTCTTCCAGCACACCGCCCCTCCATTGAGGGTAAAGACATAACCTGACATGGACTTGGAGTCATCCTTGTCACTCTGGAAGCTGGAGTCAGCAAAAGCCTCGATCTGGAGGTCTCTTCCGCCGTAAACCAAGAACATATCCTTAGTCCTTCTCAAGTACTTGAGAATGTTCTTTACTGCTATCCAGTGCTTTTCCCCTCAGTCTGACTGATACCGGCTTACCACGCTCAGTGCGTAAGCTACATCTGGTCTGGCGCACAACATCGCAAAGATTATAGAGCCTACCACAGAAGCGTAGGGTATAACTGAAATGTGATCCCTTTCCAAATCAGTCTTGGGAGACATCTCTTTGGATAGGGTGATTCCGTGACAAGCCGGTAAATTACCGCGCTTAGAATCTTCCATACTGAATCTTTTAAGTATAGTGTTGATATACCTGGACTGCGAAAGTCCCAACTTCCACTTAGATCTATCACGATAGATCTGGATCCCCAGAATGTAAGAGGCATCACCCAGGTCTTTCATGGAGAACCTGTGTGACAAGAATCCTTTGACAGAATGTAGCATAGGAATGTCATTTCCTATCAAGAGAATGTCATCCACGTACAAGACGAGGAATACGACAGTTCGTGCTACAACCTTACTATATATACATGGTTCATCTGGATTTTTGATAAAGTCATATTCTTTAACTGTTTCATCAAAACAGATGTTCCAACTCCATGATGCCTGCTTTAGTCCATAAATGGACTTAAGCAACTTGCACACTTTCCCGCTGCTCCCACTCTGATTGAAACCTTCTGGCTGATCCATATAGACGCATTCTTCCAAATTACCATTTAGAAAAGCCGTCTTTACGTTCATCTGCCAGATCTCATAATCATGGAAGGCAGCAATGGCAAGAAGGATCCGAATGGATTTGAGCATAGCCACTGGAGAAAAAGTTTCGTCATAGTCCAAACCAGGTCTTTGACGAAAACCCTTTACAACAAGTCTAGCTTTATAGGTTTCCACCTGACCATCTACACTAATCTTCTTTATGAAGATCCACTTGCATCCTATGGGTTTTACCCCATTTGGAGCAAAGTCCAAAGTCCATACTTTGTTGGTGTGCATGGACTCCATCTCGGTCCGCATTGCATCCAGCCATCTTACTGAGTCGCCGCTCTGGATGGCTTGCTGGAAGCTAGTAGGTTCATCATTATTAATGACACAATCTGTTAGTGTATATGCCCTAGAGGCCATTACTGTATCATACTAGTTTGTATATTACTTAATGGAAGCTTGGGATATTCACCTTGTATAGACAATCTTGCTCAATATAGTAGTATGCTACTTGGTTTGTTTCTACTTCAATGTGTACATGTGTTTATTTTAATATATCACCTATACACATTAGTGGAGCCCTTAGGATCTTTGCTTGATTACCAGCGTTGTGATGGCAGTCACACTAGTGGGGGCTGGGTAATCTATAAGCACATCCTTATGCAGGTCCCTAGTCGCAGGACTATCGAGACAGGGCATCGATACTCCGGAGTAGACTAGCGTATGCGCTTCTCATCCCAGTATGGGAGATGGTCTGTCCCACAGCCATCAGTACGTCGTACTGGAGATAGTATGCGGGTGCTCGTTGGGTTACGAGTACACTGGACAGGACTCGTCGGGAATGTTGGTTGGTACTATACCTATCTTCAGTTATCAGTTCCCAGGTGACATGAGTACAGCTTAGTCCGCTGACTTGACACTGTCACTTCGCCTCGAGTGTGTTCCCACTGCACTTAGATTACTACCCTACCACGGCTCAAAGGAGTCGTGCAAACAGGTAGTTGTTGGGTGCAGTTCGAAGCACTTGGAGGCAGTGACAGTTAGACATGATTCGTCTCTCCCGGTATTAGGGGTTGACATCGCGCTGTGTCTAGGAGAGCCATTACACGAGTAGTCCCTGGCCAGGGAAAGCGAGATATACTGGTAGGTTTCCAGTGTTATCTCAGGGTGTTCTGGGCTTCACTCCGACACGACTTGAACCGCTATTGGGGGACTGACGTTTACCGTCCCCTAGGCCCGCCATGCGATGTATCAGACGAACAGACCGGACTGTATGGAGATTGTCACATTCAGACTCAGTAGGAGTTCAGATGGGTTTCTCCTCGTCAGTCTTCTTGTCGGCATCTACCTGGGGACCGTTACGCACAGCTAGTGCCGCTTGCGGTCTGTGGTTAAACCCACTGCCAGCGTAGTGTCGAGTCTTTAGAGTCCCACACAGAAAGCTATTCGCCTTTAGGAAAAAGGGTAGGGGTCGCATGGTTTTGCGACAGGGTTCGGTCACATCCGTGCACTTGTGCACGTACAGTGTCCGGACAGTTAACACTAGCGGGCTTTGGTTTAAGCCAGATCCTAGTGTACGTTTTGGGATTGCTTTTATCTCATTTTTATTCGTGTTCCTCGGAACGCGGATGCGGGTGTGTATGCACAGTTGACAGAGAGACAGAGGCAGAGTATTCTCATTGGGGTTTGTTGACTGCTGACTGTTGACCATTGACTTTTGCTTAACCCTAATGAGAATAAGATATATGATTAACATTAATATTAATTAAGTATTATAGTGACATGGTTGTTGAGGGGTTGACTTTTTTGACTTGTTGACTTTGTTGACAGGTTGACTAGGTTGGACTAGTTGACCATCATCATGACAATGGCTATCATTCCATGGCAAAGACTTTTGCTTGCTTGTTTATTCATGCAAAATGAGTGCATGAAATGATATAGCCATTTTGACTTAAATCATCACACAATACTTGATTATTATTTTTCTTATGATGGCTTTTGGATTATGAGAGGTGAGAATGAGAAAAGAATGGCTCATTCTTTCATTTGCTTTCTCTCTTTTGAGCTCTCTTATTCTCAAGCTCTCCCTCTTCCTTCTGCTCTCTCTAGCTCAAGGCAAACCATTCTCATGTGTTGAGACTCATTGCTTTAGAGATAAAAAGACACCAAAACATTCCTCTACTCATTCTAGTTCACAAGGCCTAGCAAGCCAAGTGATCTAGTTTCATCAAAGTTCGAAGAAGAAGCCAAAGGTAGAAGCTTTCGGGTGGATCCATCTTCGGCGCAAGGAGACGACGAGGTGAGGTCGATCCGTACACCGGGAGGAGTCAAAGATGAAGGAGTTCAAGTAAGGTATAGCCCCTAACCGAGTAGGTAAACTCTTGTTAGGTTGTTAGTTAGTCGTTTAACAAAGATCTGTATTGGTAGTCCATGTTACCACCCTCTTGAAAATCGTTTTTCACCACTTGCGCATCCCCGTAAGAACCGGCGAAGGGTAGCATGGACTTACAGCGGTATCAGAGCCTAGTTAAACACTATCTAACATGTTAGCAAAGTAAATAGAAGTTCGATCAAAGAAAAAGTCACGAAACGAACCCGGAAAATGAAGTTTCTGCCGATTTTTTTTCTGTCCAAAATTGATAAATCTTATCTTAAAAATCGGCTCAGGCTTTTTGTTAAACACCCAAGAAATTTCGTCCACCGAATCGGTCAAGGCGCCGCGGAAACGCAGCGGGAGCATGCTCCCGCCGTGGTTCCGCGGCCGAGTTAACTCGGTCGGGGAAAAAGTTTCTTGCAGAGTGATTCTGGGGGTATTTTGGGATTTTTACAATATTTCTTTTCTGCCCAGATTTTCCAGAAAGAAAAATTTGTTTTTGGGGCTTGAAAATCCGTATTTTTGTCGAACTTCTAAAGACTAAGGCTAACAGGTTTATATCTGTGATGTGATATTTGTATTGAACGTCCGCTAATCGCTATACGTCGATTAGTGGGGGTTATACATATCTGTGATCTGTAATGATTGATAGTATGTGTATATGAATTGTTTGGATTATCGCGGATGAATAACCGGGGGTTGTGAGATGAGAGTTTTTCCTTTTATCTTTCAATTCATGTAATATGTAAATTGATGTAATATTATTTTTGGCCGCACAACCGGGTCGGGGTTGTAGCCGTCATTGTATAATTTCATTTTACTGTTTTTGCTCCTAGGATAGACCCAAGGTGGGGTGCACAAGCTACCGGGTATCTTGAAGTGCCGAGTGGCCTACTCACGTCGTTGAGGGAGGTTGCTCCACTTCGGATGTTTGGCGGGTAGTTTGCCGCACCCGTAGGGGTCTAGGGTGGGGTATTGGCTATTCATCGCGACCGTGTAATCCGCTTTTCGTTACAGGCTCGTACGAATTGCGGATTCCTAGTATATCCAATGTGTTCATCTGTGATCTGAAATGGCTATCATTGCAATATATCTATATATGGTATTATTTAGGCGTTGCTTATGTTTTGCAGCCGCGCTAGCCCAGTCCCCGCTCTGTCGTTAGTTAAGTAACCTAACGGGTAATGACGGGGCCCCGTGGCGAATGCGAATGGCATAAGCGTACGTCATATTTTGGTTGTTTTCTGCAATGGTAGGATTAAATGATGGGACGCATTAAAAGAACTAATGCAAGAAAAATACGCATTAAAAGAACTAATGCAAGAAAAAATAAACCAAGTAAAAGTCGTTGGAACACTTTCAAAAACCACTCGGTTTCTTTTCAAAAGAACTTTTAAACGCGGAGCTTAAGCCACTCCTTTTAAAAGCTATCTCGTTCCATCGATCATATCAAGTTCACTACGTTCAAGGTTTTACCAAAACCATCCATAGCCCTCCATCATTTCAGTTAAATATTCGGTAGTATTCAAGCTATGTATTTTGACCTCACGCCAAGGCATACTGATTGGTAGCTGCCGGATATTTATCTGTTGCATAGATAGAATGCGTTGGTTTGAGACAGTCGTACTGCTATTTTGGCCTACGTCAAGGGTACGTACAGGTGGGTTCAAATTAACCTGGATAATGATGGGAATAACTTGACATGTGACTTATGACATTTTGACCCCACACCAAGGTCATAAGAGCATGGGGCAAAAATCGACATCGGGAGTTTCAAAAGAACTGAAACTTGCTAGCACTGCATACCATTTGGAGTATGATGATTCTGGTAGGATTCCTTCAGTTTTGTCACGCGATGATATTTGGATCCCGATCCTACTGTGAGTATATGCTACTCCTCGGGAAATTTCTCACATAACGATCAATGCTATAAACCAAGTAGGTGTCTAGAAAGGTGTTAGCGGGGCTATGCCCCCAGGGAAAAGAGGTTCTTAAATTAAGGAACATCGCGAAAGCGTTGGAAAACCTCCCTCAAAATACCGACACCAGCCTGGCCGAACGGTTAAGCAAGTATTGTACGGTGAGATTGATCCTGACTAATTCATCCTTTTTGGTTTGAGGAGGGATTCGAGAGACAGTGGGAGCCATCCTGTTTAGACAAATTAAAAACCACTCTAAACTTGCAAGAGCATCATGCTAAAGTGTTTCTTCTCTCTCTCCTAATTGCAGCGACCAAACATCATGACCGGACTTAAGTTATTACTAGATAAAAACATACTGACAGGGCCAAACTACAAAGATTGGGTCAGGAATGTCAAAATGGAAATCACTTATGACAAGTTGGGGTATCTCCTTACCACCAAAGCTCCCCCTGTTCCAGGTCCCACCTCCAGCGTCGCGGATAAGGAAATCCGTAAGACTTGGGAGATCAATTGCGCGAAGGCCAGGTGCCTCGTGCTTGCCTCTATGGACAACGAACATCAGAGGAGGCACGAGAATATGGACCTTGAATCCATATTTCTCCATACAAAAGAACTGTATGGAGAGCAATCTCGTATCGCAAGATACGAAGTGTCGATGAAGTTATTTTCGGCAAGGTTGGCCATCGGATCATCGGTAGCGGAACACGTGCTTAAGATGATTGGCTTCATTGAGGAGCTCGCAGACCTTGGGACCACGTTAGAGAACGAGCTCTATACGGACTTGATTCTCCAGTCCCTTCCTTCCACTTACGCCCAGTTTATCCTGAACTTCAACTTACAAGAAAAAGAAGTTGAACTTTCAGAGCTCCTCAACATGCTGAGGAGTGCAGAGGGCACCCTACAGAAGGGTAGGGAAACATCCACTTTGTTTGTAGGAGGATCTTCATCTTCTAGGTCCAAGGCGAAAGCCAAGGGAAAGAAGAAGAAAGCCTCCGCCAAACCAAGGGGCGGTGTTAGTAAAGTGGATACGAAGGGAAAAGCAAAAGCAACAAAGATTGCGGGGATGCTTATAGGGAAGGAAGAGTGCTTTTTCTGTCATAAGAGTGGTCACTGGAAGAAAGATTGCAGGGCTTGGAAAGCCAGAACACAGGATCTGAAGCAAGTTGCGGCTTCAGCTTCAGGTGTGTATGTTATTGAAAACTGTCTATCAATAAACTCTACTTCCTGGGTATTAGATACCGGATCAGGATCTCATATCTGTAATTCTTTGCAGGCGTTGAGAAACCGTAGGGTTTTGAAGGCAGGTGACATGACCCTCAAAGTTGTAAACGGAGCTAGCATGGACGCTAAGGCCGTGGGGGACTATCACCTGGGGTTGTCAGATGGACACGTTTTGGTTTTGCGTAATTGCTATTTTGTACCCAACGCAACTTGTAATATCATTTCTGTATCTTTGACTTCTAAAGAAGGTTATGAATTTGCGTTTGTAAGTAATGTTGTAAACATTCACCTTAATCAAGTTCTGATTGGGTCAGGTACATTAAGCAATGGTACATACGTATTAAACCAACCACAGATTTTCAATGTCCAGAATACACACAAAAGAAAATCTCCGGAAATAAATCAGTCTTTCTTATGGCATTGTAGACTGGGTCACATCAATGAGAGAAGGTTGACGAAGTTACATACAGAAGGATATTTGAATCCATTCGAATATCAATCATATGCCACTTGTAAATCCTGTCTCAAAGGAAAGATGACAAAGACTCCGTTCACTGGACACGGAGTAAGAGCGAGCGAGCTCTTAGGACTCGTACACAGCGACGTGTGCGGTCCAATGTCTACACATGCACGAAGCGGTTATTCTTACTTCATTACTTTTACGGATGACTTTTCAAGGTACGGTTATGTCTTCTTAATGAAACATAAATCCGAAGCCTTTGGAAAATTCCAGGAATATAAGAATGAAGTAGAAAAACAAACCGGCAAAAGTATCAAGACACTAAGATCGGATCGAGGTGGTGAATACTTGAGTGCCGAGTTCCTGGACTATTTAAAATAGAATGGAATTCTCTCTCAGCTTACTCCTCCATACACTCCGCAACATAATGGTGTATCGGAGAGACGGAACCGGACCCTATTGAATATGGTACGTTCCATGATGAGTAACACTGAGTTACCGCGATCATTCTGGGGATATGCACTAGAATCAGCTGCATACCTTTTGAACCGAGTTCCAACTAAGACTGTTCCTACCACACCATATGAGATATGGAGTGGGAAGAAACCCTATCTTCAATATCTGAAGATCTGGGGATGTCCGGCTTTTGTCAAAAAGCAGCATGCGGACAATCTCGAGGCACGCTCAGTACTGTGCAAGTTTGTGGGATACCCAAAGAACTCTAGGGGGTATCTCTTCAATTACGCAGAGGAACAAAAGATCATTGTTTCTTGTAATGCCCATTTTCTGGAACACCAGTTCTTAGAAAAAGAAACAAGTGGGAGCGAAATAGAACTGGAAGAAATTCCAGAACCATAGACTATTACTGAAAGCTTAATAGAACCAGAGGGTTCAAAAGAAAATGACATTCCTACGCCGCTCCGCAGGAGTAGTAGGCAGTCTCATCCGCCCGAGAGATACTACGGTTTTCTCATAGACGGGGATAGAGAGGATTGCATCATAGATTATGATGAGCCAACTAGCTTCCAGCAGGACATTCAGAGCGTTGACTCGGTAAAATGGCCGGATGCGATGCGGACCAAAATGGAGTCCATGTACACCAACAAAGAATGGACGTTGGACGTTGCTCCAGATGGGGTAAATCCCGTAGGATGCAAGTGGATCTTCAAAAGGAAGATTGGTGTAGATGGATAGGTTGAGACCTATAAAGCTAGACTAGTTGCAAAGGGTTTTCGTCAAAGACCTGGTTTGGACTATGACGAGACCTTTTCTCCAGTAGCTATACTGAAATCCATTCGGATCCTTCTTTCCATTGCTGCCTTCCACGATTATGAGATTTGGCAGATGGACGTAAAGACCGCTTTTCTAAATGGAAATTTAGAGGAGTGTGTTTATATTGACCAGCCAGAGGGTTTCATTCTGAGTGAGAGCAGCGGAAAGGTGTGCAAGTTGCTTAAGTCCATCTATGGACTGAAGCAGGCATCGCGGAGTTGGAACATCTGTTTTGATGAGACGATCAAGGAATTTGGCTTTATCAAAAATCCAGATGAACCATGCATCTATAGTAGATTTGTAGCGAGAACTGTAGTATTCCTCGTTTTATACGTGGATGACATTCTCTTAATAGGAAATGACATTCCTATGCTACAATCTGTCAAGGGATTCTTGTCACACAGGTTCTCCATGAAAGACCTGGGTGATGCCTCATACATTCTGGGGATCCGGATCTATCGTGACAGATCCAAGAGGATACTGGGACTCTCACAGTCCAGGTACATCGACACCATACTGAAAAGATTCAGTATGGAAGATTCCAATCGCGGTAATCTACCGGCTCGTCATGGGATCACCCTCTCCAAAGAGATGTCTCCCAAGACTGATTTGGAAAGGGATCGCATGTCTATTATACCCTACGCTTCTGCGGTAGGTTCTATAATGTATGCGATGTTGTGTACCAGACCATATGTAGCTTATGCACTTAGTGTGGAAAGCCGGTATCAGTCAAACCCTGGGGAGAAACAATGGATAGCGGTAAAGAACATTCTCAAGTACCTAAGAAGGACTAAGGAGATGTTCTTGGTGTATGGCGGAAAAGACCTCCAGATCGAGGCCTTTGCTGACTCCAGCTTCCAGAGTGATAAGGATGATTCCAAGTCCATGTCGGGTTATGTCTTTACCCTCAATGGAGGGGCGGTGTGTTGGAAGAGTTCCAAACAGGAAACCGTTGCTGACTCGACGATGGAAGTGGAATATATCGCTGCTGCAGATGCCGCAAAAGAAGCTGTCTGGGTAAGGAAGTTCTTAACTGAACTTCAGGTGGTTCCCTCCATTGTTGATCCAAATACCTCTGTATTGCGACAACAACGGGGCTATAGCTTTAGCAAAGGAACCAAGGTCCCATCAGAAGTCCAGACACATCTTGAGGCGGTATCACCTGATCAGGGAGATCGTGGGTTGCCAGGAGATCGAGGTTCGGAGAGTTTCTACGGAAGACAACACTGCTGATCCACTCACAAAGGCCTTACCCCAGACTCAGTTCGAGCGGTTGATCGAGATGATAGGTCTTCGATACGCCAGTACATGGCCTTAGTGCAAGTGGGAGATTGTTAGTGTATATGCCCTAGAGGCCATTATTGTATCATACTAGTTTGTATATTACTTAATGGAAGCTTGGGATATTCACCTTGTATAGACAATCTTGCTCAATATAGTAGTATGCTACTTGGTTTGTTTCTACTTCAATGTATACATGTGTTTATTTTAGTATATCACCTATACACATTAGTGGAGCCCTTAGGATCTTTGCTTGATTACCAACGTTGTGATAGCAGTCACACTAGTGGGGGCTGGGTAATCTATAAGCACATCCTTATGCAGGTCCTTAGTCGCAGGACTATCGAGACAGGGCATCGATACTCCGGAGTAGACTAGCATATGCGCTTCTCATACCAGTGTGGGAGATGGTCTATCC
This sequence comes from Agapanthus africanus, assembly GCA_030015575.1. Lineage (NCBI taxonomy): Eukaryota > Viridiplantae > Streptophyta > Magnoliopsida > Asparagales > Amaryllidaceae > Agapanthus > Agapanthus africanus. Next base: position 362,814,099 of record JASDDO010000012.1, read on the forward strand.
CACAGCCATCAGTACGTCATACTGGAGATAGTATGCGGGTGCTCGTTGGGTTACGAGTACACTGGACAGGACTCGTCAGGAACTGTTGGTTGGTACTATACCTATCGTCAGTTATCAGTTCCCAGGTGACATGAGTACAGCTTAGTCCACTGATTTGACACTGTCACTTCGCCTCGAGTGTGTTCCCACTGCACTCAGATTACTACCCTACCACGGCTCAAAAGTGTCGTGCAAACAGGTAGTAGTTGGGTGCAGTCCCGAAGCACTTGGAGGCAGTGACGGTTAGACAGGATTTGTCTCTCCCGGTATTGGGGGTTGACATCGCGCTGTGTCTAGGAGAGCCATTACACGAGTAGTCCCTGGCCAGGGCAAGCGAGATATACTGGTAGGTTTCCAGTGTTATCTCAGGATGTTCTGGGCTTCACTCCGACACGACTTGTACCGCTATTGGGGGACTGACGTTTACCGCCCCCTAGGCCCGCCATGCGATGTATCAGACGAACAGACCGGACTGTATGGAGATTGTCACATTCAGACTCAGTAGGAGTTCAGATGGGTTTCACCTCGTCAGTCTTCTTGTCGGCATCTACCTGGGGACCGTTACGCACAGCTAGTGCCGCTTGCGGTCTGTGGTTAAACCCACTGCCAGCGTAGTGTCGAGTCTTTAGAGTCCCACACAGAAAGTTATTCGCCTTTAGGCAAAAGAGTAGGGGTCGCATGGTTTTGCGACAGGTCGCATTGTTTTGCGACAGGGTTCGGTCACATCCGTGCACTTGTGCACGTACAGTGTCCGGACAGTTAACACTAGCGGGCTTTGGTTTAAGCCAGATCCTAGTGTATGTTTTGGGATTGCTTTTATCTCGTTTGTATTCGTGTTCCTCGGAACGCGGATGCGGGTGTGTATGCACAGTTGACAGAGAGACAGAGGCAGAGTATTCTCATTGGGGTTTGTTGACTGTTGACTGTTGACAGTTGACTGTTGACCATTGACTTTTGCTTAACCCTAATGAGAATAATATATATGATTAATATTAGTATTAATTAAGTATTATAGTGACTTGGTTGTTGAGGGGTTGACTTTGTTGACTTGTTGACTTTGTTGACCGGTTGACTAGGTTGGACTAGTTGACCATCATCATGACAATGCCTATCATTCCATGGCAAAGACTTTTGCTTGCTTGTTTATTTATGCAAAATGAGTGCATGAAATGATATAGCCATTTTGACTTAAACCATCACACAATACTTGATTATTATTTTTCTTATAATGGCTTTTGGATTATGAGAGGTGAGAATGAGAAAATAATGGCTCATTCTTTCATTTGCTTTCTCTCTCTTGAGCTCTCTCATTCTCAAGCTCTCCCTCTTTCTCTTGCTCTCTCAAGCTCAAGGCAAACCATTCTCATGTGTTGAGACTCATTGCTTTAGAGATAATAAGACACCAAAACATTCCTCTACTCATTCAAGTTCATAAGGCCTAGCAAGCCAAGTGATCTAGTTTCTTCAAAGTTCGAAGAAGAAGCCAAAGGTAGAAGCTTTCGGGTGGATCCATCTTCGGCGCAAGGAGACGACGAGGTGAGGCCGATCCGTACACTGGGAGGAGTCGAAGACGAAGGAGTTCAAGTAAGGTATATCCCCCTAACCCAGTAGGTAAACTCTTGTTAGGTTGTTAGTTAGTCGTTTAACAAAGATCCGTATTGGTAGTCCATGTTACCACCATCTTGAAAATCGTTTTTCACCACTTCCGCAAACCCGTAAGAACCGGGGAAGGGTAGCATGGACTTACACAATCATCTCTATTCCCGTCTATGAGAAAACCGTAGTATCTCTCAGGCGGATGAGACGTCCTACTACTCCTGTGGAGGGGTGCGGGAATGTCCTGTTCTTCTGGAACTTCTGGTTCTACCAAACTTTCAGTAGTAGTTTGTGGTTCTGGAATTTCTTCCAGTTCTATTGCGCTCCTACTTGTTTCCTTTTCTAAAAACTGTTATTCTAGAAAATGGGCATTACGAGAAACAAAAACCTTTTGTTCCTATGCGTAATAAAAAAAATACCCCTTGGAGTTCTTTGGATATCCCACAAACCTACACTGTACTGATCGTGCCTCGAGTTTGTCTGCATGCTGCTTTTTAACAAAAGCCGGACATCCCCATATCTTCAGATACTGAAGATAGGGTTTCTTCCCACTCCACATCTGATATGGTGTGGTAGGCACAGTCTTGGTAGGAGCCCTGTTCAAAGGATATGCAGCTGATTCTTGTGCATAATCCCAGAAAGATCGCGGTAACTCAGCATTACTCATCATGGAGCGTACCATATCCAATAGGGTTCGGTTCCGTCTCTCCGGTACACCGTTATGTTGTGGAGTGTATGGAGGAGTAAGCTGAGAGAGAATTCCATTCTCTTTTAGCTAACCCAGGAACTCGGCACTTAAGTATTCACTACCTCGATCAGATCTCAGTGTCTTGATACTTTTGCCGGTTTGGTTTTCTACTTCATTCTTATATTCTCGGAATTTCTCAAAGGCCTCGGATTTATGTTTCATCAAGAAAATGAATCCATACCTAGATAAATCATCCGTAAAAGTAATGAAATATGAAAAACCGCCTCTTGCATGTGTAGACATTGGACAACATACATCGCTGTGTATGAGTCCTAAGAGCTCGCTCGCTCTTACTCCATGTCCAGTGAATGGAGTCTTTGTCATCTTTCCTTTGAGACATGATTGACAAGTGGCATAAAATTGATATTCGAACGGATCCAAATATCCTTCTCTATGTAACTTTGTTAACCTTGTCTCATTGATGTGGCCTAGTCTACAATGCCATAAGAAAGCCTGATTTATATCTGGAGACTCTCTTTTTAGTGTGTTCTGGACATTGAAAATCTGTAATTGGTTTAATACGTATATACCGTTATCTAGTATACCGGACCCAATCAAACCATGATTAAGGTGGATGTTAACAACATTGCTTACAAACGTGAAATCATAACCTTCCTTTGATAACAACGATACTGATATGATATTACACGTTAAACTAGGCACACAAAAACAGTTGCGCAAAACCAAAATATGTCCACTCGTCAATCCAAGGTGATAATCCCGTACGGACACAGCACCCATGCTAGCTCCGTTAGCAACCTGGAGGGTCATATCACTAACCTTCAGCACTCTACGGTTTCTCAGTGCCTACAATGAATTGCATATATGAGATCCTGATCCGGTATCCAATACCCAGGAAGTAGAGTTGATTGACAGACAATTTTCAATTACAAACACACCTGAAGCCGAAGCCACAACTTGCCTCGGGTCCTGGTTCTTGGCAATCCAAGCTTTGCAATCTTTCTTCCAATGGCCTTTCCTACGACAGTGGAAGCACTCGTCCTTTGCCACTACTGGCACTGCAACCTTTGCCTTTCCCTTAACTCCCACCTAACCAACAACACCTCTTGGTTTGGTAGCGGCCTTCTTCTTCCTTCCTTTGTCCCTTGCCTTGGACCCGGAAGAGGAAGCACCGCGAATAAACATAGTGGGTGTTTCCCTTGCTTTCTGCAAGGTGCCCTCTGCACTGCTCAACATGTTAAGGAGTTCTGGAAGTTCAACTTCTTTTCCTTGAATGTTGAAATTCAGAATAAACTGGGCGTAGGTGGAAGGAAGGGACTGGAGAATCAAGTCTGTATACAGCTCATTCTCTAAAGTTTTCCCGAGGTCCGTAAGCTCTTCTATATTGCTAATCATCTTAAGGACATGTTTCCCTACAGATGATCCGACGGCCAGCCTCGACTGAAAAAAGTTCTTCGAGGTCTCGTATCTAGCTATACGAGATTGCTCTCCATACAGTTCCTTGGTGTGTAGAAATATGGATTCAAGATCCATATTCTCGTGCCTCCTCTGATGTTCATTATTCATAGAGGCAAGCACGATGCATTTGGCCTTCGCGCAGTCTAACTCCCAGGTCTTATGGATTTCCTTATCCACGACACTAGATTTTGGACCTGGGACGGCAATGGCCTTAGTATTAAGGACATACCCCAATTTGTCATAAGTAATTGCCATCTTGACATTCCGGAACCAGTCTTTATAGTTTGGCCCTGTCAAAATATTTTTATCTAATAGTAACTTAAGGCCTGTCATGTTCTGGGTCGCTGCAATTAGGAAGAGAGAGGAAACACTTTAGCATGATGCTCTTGCAAGTTTAGAGTGGTTTTTAGTTTATCTAAACAGGATGTCTCCCACTGTTTCTTGAATCCCTCCTCAAACCAAAAAGGAAGAACTAGTCAGGACTATTCTCACAGTACTATACTTGCTTAACCGTTCAGCCAGGCCGGTGTCGGTACTTCGAGGGAGGTTTTACGATGCTTTCGCGAAGTTTCTTAATTAAATAACCTCTTTTCTCTGGGGGCGTAGCCTCGCTGACACCTTTCTCGACACCTACTTGGTTTCTAGGATTGATCGTTAAGTGACGAATCTCCTGATGAGTAGCGGATACTCACAGTAAGATCGGGATCCAAATATCATCGTGTGATAAAGCTGAAGGAATCCTACCAAAATTATCACACTCCAAATGGTATGTAACTGTTAGCAAATTTCATTTTCTTTAGAAATTCCCGATATAAATTTCTGCCCCATGCTCTTATGACCTTGGCGTTGGTCAAAATGTCATAAGTCACATGTCAAGTTCTACCCATCATTATCTTGTTAATTTGAACCGATTCATACATACCCCTGACGTTGGCCAAATGATAGTACGACTGTCCCAAACCAACTCATCTAATTATGCAACAAATGAATACCCAACAGCTACCAAATACTATGCTTTGACGTTGGTCAAAATACATAGCTTGAATACTGCTGAATACCCAAATGAAATGACGGAGGGCTACGAATGGTTTTGGTGAAACCGTGAACATAGTGAACTTGATATGATCGAAGGAACCTGATAGCTTTTAAAAGGAGTGGTTAAGCTCCGCAATTAAAAATCTGCTGTTTTTAAAAATAACCGAGTGGTTTCTTTTAAACTGTTCCAACGATTCAACTTTGGTTTATTTTCTTTGCATTAAAATAATGCATCCCATCAATTAACCAATCATTGCAGAAAACAACGAAAATACAATATCCTCTTATGCCATCCGCATTCGCCACTGGTCCCCGTCATTCACCCGTTAGGTTACTTAACTAACGACAGAGCGGGGGCTGGGCTAGCGTGGGTGTAAAACATAAGTGACGCCTAATAGATATCATATATAGATATTGTACATTCGTCAGATGCAATAATAGGCATTCCAGATCACAGATGAACATATTGGATTTTCTACGAATCCGCATTTCTTTTGAGCCTACAAAGAAAGACGGATTACACAGTCACGATGAATAGCCAAAACCCCACCCTAGACCCATACGGGTATGGCAAACTACCCGCCAAGTACCCGAAGTGAAGCGGTCCCCCTCAACGACGTGAGTAGGCCACTAAGCACTTCAAAATACCCAGTAGTTTGTGCACCCCACCTTGGGTCTATCCTAGGAGCAGAAAACAGTAAATGAAATAATACAACGGTGGCTACAACCTCAACCCGGATGTGTCCCGCAAAAGAATATTACAACAAATTACAATTTACATTTGAATGAAAGAAACACTCGTCTCACATCCCCGGCTATCCATTCACGACAATCCAACAAGTTCACATACACAAACCAGTAAAAACCATTACAGAAATGTGCAACCCCCTGCTAACAGACATACTAGCAGTTAGGGGAGGTTTACGAACACATTATACACAACACAGATATAATCAAGTTAGCCAAACATCTTAGAATTTCGATCATGCAAGATAAATGAATCTACTCCAAACAATTCTCTGTGCACATAAAACCTGAGCAGAAACAAATCATTCCAGAAAACACAACATCAACACAGAAGAATAACCGAGCAAATTTGGGTTGACTCAGAGTTAATTCGGCCGCAGATCCGCGGCGGATCGCTTGGATCGGCGGTGGTTCCACGGCGGTATGGCCGATTCACAGTCCCAAATTTCTTCACAATTCTTAAAATTCCCTGCTTGTATTTTTAAGGGTCCCTGAAAAATTTTTAGACCCCGTTTTAAAATCGGCAGAAACATGGTGAAAATGATGTTTTTTCGGGTTCGTTTTGCGATCGAATTTCTAATGAATTTGCTAACATGTTAGTTATGGTTTATCGAGGCTCTGATACCACTGTAAGTCGACATTAGACACCCCACATGATGCGGGGAGGCGGAATAGGTAAAACAATCATTTTGTTTGAGTTAATATCGACTAACTTTACGGATCTTTGCTAAACCCTAACTAACAACTATATAGAAGTGATTAGCTACTATGATAGATGATTATACCTAATGATTCAAGTCCTTCTTGTCCTTGTTGTTCACCTCCTCGTCGTCCTCCTCGATGTGATAGAAGATCCACCCGAGAGCTTCTTCTCCAAGCTTTAACCTCTCACTTGAGATAACTAGGTGGCTATGAGTGCTAATCAAAGTAACCTAGAGGATATAGAAGAGGATTAGGGATCTATTAGTCTTGCTAACCCTTGGATCTCATCACATGAGAGGATTAGGGTTAGTTCTTTGAAAAGAGAGAGCTTGAGGAGAGAGAATGTGAAAGTAATTATGAAATGAAAATTAATTCATTTGTGTATATATTATGAAGCATAAAATATCTTGCACAAATATCTTGCACAAATATCTTCATGCTTCATTTAATACAAATGAATCATCTAATGAGTCATTAAAACAATTAATACTTCATTAACTCATTTGATGAATCATCTCCATGAGTCACAAATCCATTTAATGCAATTCCACGTAAGCTCTCCACCTCATCTATCTTCTAGAAGCTTTTCGACTAATTACGAGAATGCCCCTCCCATCCGTGAAAACACGAAAATACTGAGACTATATAAATCCAATAATCCAATACTAGAATCTGGCTTAATCTAAAGACCGCTAGTATAAACTGTCCGAACATCGTACGTGCAGAAATACACGTATGTATCCAAACCTTGTCGTAAAACCATACGACCTCTATATAGTTTCTCCTGAAGCAGGGAAACTCTCTGTATGGAACTCTAAAGACTCGAATACTACGCTGGCAGTGGGTTTAACCGCAGGCCGCAAGCGGTACTATCTGTACAAAACGGTCCCCAGGTAGATGTCGATAAGAAGGCCGATGAGGAAACCCATCCGAACTCCTACTGAGCCTGCTGTGACAATCTCCGTACAGTCCGGTCTGTTCGTGTAGGACTATCGCATATCGGGACTAGGGGGCGGCAAGCGTCAGTCCCCTAAAAGCGGTATAAGTCGTGTTGGAGTGAAGCCCATTACACCTTAAGAAGCTACCGGAAAACCTACCAGTAAATCTCGCTTTCCCTGGCCAGGGACTTTGCGTAATGGCTCTCCAAACACAGCGCGATATCAACTTCCAATACCGGGAGAGACGAATCCTGTCTAACCGCCACTGCCTCCAAGTGCTTTGGGACTGCACCCAACTGCTACCTGTTTGCACGACTCCTTTGAGCCGTGGTAGGGTAGCATTCTAAGAACAGTGGGAACTCACTCGAGATGAAGCAGCAGTGTCAAGTCTGCGGACTATGCTGTACACATGTCACCTGGGAACTGTTAACTAACGACGGGTATAATACCAACCAACGGTTCCCTGCGAGGACTGTCCGGTGTACCCGTAACCCTACGAGCACCTTTATACTATCTCCAGTACAACGTACTGATGGCTGTCGGACAGACCATCTTCCCAACTGGGATGAGAAGCGTACACAGTAGTCTACTCCGGAGTATCGATGCCCTGTCTCGATAATCCTACGACTAGGGACCTGAAAAAGGATGTGCTTGTAGACTACCTAGCCCCTAGTAGTATGACTGCCATCACAACGCTGGTAGTCAAGCAATATCCTAAGGGTATTCGCGATATGCTAACATATACACATATTAAGATAGACATAGACCAAGTAGCATACTACTATATTGAGCGAGACTGTTAATATAACTGTGAATATCCCAACCTTCCATTAAGTAATATACAAACTAGTATGATACAATAATGGCCCCTAGGGCATATACACTAACAATCCAATCGCATCATATGCTAGCAGATAAGCACTAATCAGCTACCACACACTACGCCTTGACAAGGTCAACAAACGCAGCACGAATACTAAATACTACTTATCTGAAATGACGGAGGGCTACGACAGGTTTTTATGAAAACCTTTTGCGTAATGAACGTGATATCGTTGTAAATCGAGTGATTTTGAAACGGAGTGTTTTTTAGGCTTTTACTAGTTTTGCTAAAGAGGTCACTCCCGGTGAAGGGATCTTGGCCCTTTCCTTATCGAATAAGGTGCAAGATATTTTATAAATACCACTATGCAAAGCAAGAACTAAAAAAGCAATCAAAAGACAAACCTAGTGGGTTGTAGCATCTTCCAGTTTCGCTAAAGAGGTCACTCCCGGTGGAGGGATCTCGGCTCTTTCCTTATCGAATAAGGTGCTGGTTATTCTACAAGGAATACCGCTATGCAAAGAAAGAACTAGAGCTACCAGTTTTTAAAACAAGATGTTCACGGCCGAAAGACGCGACCGGGACGTTGGGACGTTCGGCCTAAATTTTGGGGGCAGATGCTATTTGGATTTATCCGTCCACCTCTCCGAAGATGCCAAGATGATTTATGGCACCATGTATCGGAGGTTTAGACCGATGCAGCCGTTGTAGCAGACTTCGTCAGATTCCTCCTCATTGTGAGGGGTTTTTGATTGTGGGGACGCTCTTCCCTGCAGGAGCAAGCCCCTGCAGTTAATTACGCTACCGCATCACGGTAACCGCTTTCTCCTTCTCCAGATGGCCACTTCGTGTCGTGTGTGTTTGTTTTATTTTTGGTTGCCCGTGGATTGTATACGGAGACTAATTTATGTTGTCGCCCGTAGGGCGGGGATTAGTCCAAATCCGTATTTTCTTAGATTTGGGTTTGGATTGGTTTAAAGATCGTTAATCTCATTTGAGATTAAGATCAACTTAAATGTTTGTTAAGGATACGTTAATCTAATTTTAGACTAAGATCTACTCAACAAGGTTTTGGGATCATTTAGATCCAACGAAAGAGTATTTGGACTCTATCATTTTAGTTTAGGGACGTCATGGTCCATTGGGTTTAAGGACATCATAGTCTCTAGGGTTTAAAGACATTATAGTCTATGAGTTTAAGGACCTCATAGTCCATAAAGTTTAAGGACATCATAGTCCATGAGTTTAAGGACCTCGTAGTACGTAGGGTTTAAAGACATCATAGTCTGGGTTTAAAGACATCGTAGTCTGGTTTAAAGACATCGTAGTCTGTGGTATTTTGGGTTCACAGTTTGGGGATGCACCAAAAGTTATTGGCTATTGGGACCCTCCATCTCTCTGAAGACGTTGAAGAATTACAACGGCATGTATCAGAGGTATGAAGAGATGTACCCTTAAACCAATATTGGTTGGGAGATCCATAGTCAAATTTGGGACTAAGACCAATTAAAAAGATTGTGAGAACATGAGATCAGTTGATCTGAATTAGGGATTTGTGGCCAACTTGGGCTCAGCCCACACATTTTTGAATAAAATGTTGAACATTTGTTCGGGCTCGGTCCCCTTTTATTCAACAATGCTGAGCATTGATTTGAGTTCTGATACCCCTTTTTCTTTTTGTCTTTTATTAAGTGTTGAACACTTTTTATTATGGCGCAGGGTTCTGTGTAATGAGTGTAGAGCACTCTATGTCAAGAAGCGCCCACGTGAGGAGCACGTGGCGCGCTTGGACCCAATCAATGAATGCAGAGCGCTCCTTATAAAAACATCGCCCACGTGAGGAGCACATGGCGCGCTTGGCGCCAACTAATGAGTGCAGAGCGCTCCTTATAAAAACAGCGCCCACGTGAGGAGCACGTGGCGTGCTTGGCGCCAACCAATGAGTGCAGAGTGCTCCTTATAAAAACAACGCCCATGTGAGGAGCACGTGGAGCGCTTGGTGCTGAGCGCCATACTTGGAGCGCCGAAGCGCTTCTTTGGCAGTTCTGGTTAATTCTGAGCTCTGAGAATTAAATTCTCATTTATAAGAGACTTTGTCTCATGGATTTAAGAACCGAGTTCTTCTTTATGTGGAGATACAATGATCTCTTTTGTTTTTCTTTATGAGAGACTTTGTCTCATGGACCAAAGAACTAAGTTCTTCTTTTTATGAAGAGAGACTTTGTCTCATGGATCTAAGAACTAAGTTCTTCTTTTGTGAGAGTTAAACTCTCAAATATGGAGGAGATGTTATGATCTCTCTTCTTTTTATTTACCCTGAAGAAGGTTCTTCTTCTTAGAGCTTGCTCTCGTTTTTTTTGAAGTTTCTTCAAGTTTATGGGGGGGGGGGTTCCTCTGTACAAGACTTGAAGTCTTGGGTCCTTTATATAGGGGAGGCTGATTTGTTGAATCAGTTAAAGAAATCTCTCGTTGAGAGATCTCTGATTGATTTGTGGATTTTATCCACCGTTGGATATTTGATCTAAGGACTTCTGTTTTACAGAAGAGATCCTTCTTGTTTTTAACAAGATTGGGAAAATATTTTCCCACACATAACTTATTCTGTATCTTGGTGATTTTTAATCACTATTGGATCTTTGATCCAACGGTGCTCTGATTTACAGAGCACAATCTTTCTTGTTTGGAAAGATTTGAGGAGTATTTCCTCAACAGAATTTTAATTCTGTAATTTGATGATTTATTCATCTTCGTTGGATCTTTGATCCAAGGGTGGAGAACATTTAGTTCTAGCGCCGGCGCTCTCGTGCATTGCACGTGAGGCGCTGCCTCAGAGTATTTGACTCTTGGCACCGACGCTTTTAGTGCTGGCGCTCTCGTGCTTTGCACGTGAGGCGCTGCCTCAGAGTCTTTGACTCTTGGCGCTGGCGCTCTTGGCGCGAGCGCTCTCGTGCTTTGCATGTGAGGTGCTGCCTCAATTCAAATTTCAAATTTTGAACAGAGCTTTGCTCTGATTGGGGAAAACAAATGCCCCCCCACCGCTGCGCTCACGTGGCTCATACGTGAGTGCAGTGGTGAAAGCGTTTCCACCGTTGGATTGTCTTGGAAGTCGGATCGACTTCCAATGCCGATAAAAAGGGACTTTGGCCCTTTGAGATGACCTCTGTTCATCTTCTTGTTTTCTTATTCTTGAGAATTTTATTTTCTCTTCAGAGCTACGCTCTTTGCCTTAAGAACTCTCTTAGAGTCGGAACCTTGCCAAAAATTTAGGTAAAGATCAAATCATTGAAGGGATTACATCATAATCTAGGGTTTCACCCATTAACAGAGCTTTGCTCTTCTCAAATCATAGAGATTTTTAGGGTTTCTCAACAGAGCTTTGTTCTTCTTAGATCATAGATCTAAAGAGATCTTTTTTAGGGTTTCCTAACCCATTAATAAAGAACTCTTAGAGTTCATTTTGCAGATCTTAAATATCTCGGAGTTTTTAACTAAGTAAAAGCTTTGCTTTTTAGGGTTTTGATGGATTATTCCATCGTTCTCACAGAGCATAGCTCTTAAAATTTTTAGGGAATTTTATTCCTCTCACGATTAGAGTTGACAGATGTCACTCTTGTCCTGCAGAGCGTTGCTCTCGAGGGAGTTCAACTCCTTGGCCCGAGGGGACTCTCATTAAATGAGAATCCTTTTAGGATTCCCTATATAATGAGCGACTGTCTCATTAATGATGAGCCGTCATCTTGATTTTGTGGGTCCCTTTTGGTCCCTTTTCCACTGCATTGCTGTGTGGTACCAATTTAAAGTACCAAGCGTCAGAATTTTGACTATAGCATTGACAGCTAACCCTTGTTATTTTTCGCGCAGGTACTATGCCTTTTGACACTTCTTTCCTATTTGTTCGTCCGGAGAGCGCATTCCCTGACGTGCCAGTAGACCGGGAAGTCTTCGTGCTGATCAAAGATCACGACCCAGAGCGGAAATCTGTTCATCTATGGGGGACGTGGTACAATCAAATTATCCAGGGTCGGTATAGCTTTTCTTGTGATGCACCTTTGGAGGTGATCTCCGCCATTCACTACGCCGACTTACCCCTAGTGAACTATGCCGTAGAGGAGGTCAACTGGACTTCCGAGGGTTGCCTTCAGCCCTCTATGGCCGCGATACCCGTATAGCCTCCAATGGCATTGGATATCTTGGGGCGACGTATATGTCAAATCGAGTCGCGTCCTTAGGGATAGCCGTACATGATAGGCTTGACTCCTGGTCATTCAGCCGAGTACTTGCAGTGGGCTCGATACATCCTGTCGGCCAAGAAATCAGTGCTGCTGCAGCTAGGGTTGTGCTCCGCAGTTTATGCTTCCTTCTCCCAGCGTTCCACGCCACCTGTATGGTGGGTCAAAGCTTTTTTGGAACAATGGAATGTCCCGACTCATACCTTTCTCCTATTAGATCGGGAAGTTTCAATCTCTTTAGAGGAGTTCGCGGAGATCTCCGGCTTGCCTGTCAGAGGGGACCATTATGAGGAGATATTTCCCCCTGACGAGTACATTTTCGCCACTCGATCAGTAGTGATGGGTCTGACCCCGGAGAATGCCATTCAGCACCGATTCCCAAGCTTGATCAAGGTGTTAAATATTTATGAGAGCCTGTTTCTCGAATCCGGAAGCCACGGGGTCAGCTTTACGGATTTCATCGCCCGTTTTCTTCGTCCGGAAGTCTTGTCGAAACAAGGTGCGAAGTTTTCCAAGCTCGAAGATCCTTTCGGTTTTGGCTTGGATAGCCAGCCGACAACGGAAGCAGATCAAAAGAATTTCTTCCTCCCAAATGCCGTGGTCGTCTCCTTTGCAGAACTCGCTGCTCAAGACATCGACGAAGAGGCGTTCTTTTTAGGGTACCTTGGCTTATAGTTAAGCTGGTTTGCGCTCCCCATGCACCCTCGTTACATGAGGCCGTCTATTTTCTACCCGGCTCACCGAATGGTTGAAGGGACGCGGGTTGCCGTCGGCATTGCTGGGCTGGCTCATTTGTACCATGGCTTGAGCTTGGCGGCAGACACCACTCAACCGGGGGTGCATCCCGTAAACCCCCCGATGCATTATTTCACTTCATGGCTCGAGCTGCATGTGCTCGGCGCTTTTGGAGTCCACAAGCGGCCCCGTTTCTACGAAAGTTATAACTTTCCTCGGGTTATGCGGCTAGTTGACGCTTCCGCTTTGGAACTGACTCAGCGAGAGGCTCGGGGTCTGATTCTTCGCCCGCGTACAGTCGGGGAAGGCATGACCTTCGTCGATAAGGTCATGAATATCGGCAAGGAGTCCAGTCAGGTGGTGTAACCGCTGCGAGATACCCTTAAAGACGGGGCTCCCGTGTTGAAGGCTCGTGAGATCTTGCATTTATATTCGATTAGGCCGGGCTACTTCATGTTCAAGAAAAATGACTCGGCGCTTTTGATGAGGTACAACCCGCACCGTTTTTCCCAGAAGTCGGGTTACAATCAGGGTGTTCCCCTCGAGGCCTTCTTGGCAGAACCAGTCGCTACTGAAGAGGGTATCCGCAGCACGTTGCACCACTTCATGCGCCTAAACACCGAGTCCAACTTTTTGATCAGTGAGCCAAGCTGCGTTCCAAAAGCCTTGAACGTATATGTGGCGTGGTACCAGCACGCGATGGGTGCTGTTATCAGGGAAGAAAAGCGATTATTGCTTGATCGCAAGGTTGCTGTCCCAGCTGGTAATCCAGCCGTCCGCTTGAAGAGACGGACCATCGTTCGTCCTCCCGTAAGAGAAGCTGCTGCGGCTGTGGTCCCGCGTGTTTTTCCCGATAAGTCTCTACCTCGTGTTTTTCCCGCGCGTTTCTCTGGGTCCTCATTTCTCTGTGGATTACCAATCTCGCAATCCATCAGCTCATCGGCATGGTCAGGTATACTAACGGAAACGATTCTGCTCTGGCACTCCTCTGGTCATCTCTCGGCCAATTAGTACGACCACTCGTAAGAAGCACGTCATTGGCGTCGGCCTCTGGCCCTCTGAACACATGACACAACTGATCCTCGGTGCAACTCTTAACGTAGCAACGTCCTGGAAAGAACCTGCTCAAGGTCTCTTCCGATCTCGCCTATGCTGAACTATACGGAGGCTGGTACTCTTGCAAAATCTCTTCTCGTTTTCTGGACATCTGCGTTCTAAGCACAGCATTTCCTCGGGAACTGGACGTATCCCAATGCCTCTGTATACATATCAGATCTCTAATCTCGATGGGGAGTAACAACAGCTCGTCAGCATCTCGCACGAACCTATGGTTCCACTCGTCTTTATCATCGTCCACTTCGAAGTCACGTCATGCTATCTGCGTACTGCAAATTTTCTCAGCTACAGTCAATCTGGAATCTCTCACACGGACTCGAAATCATAAACTCGGTATCTTCATCACTCTGTAGAATATATCTAGCCGAACACGTCCTCGGGAACTCTTCCGTTCTCGATCGACTCACCATGCATCTAGGTGAGGTCCTTTATCCGAAGCTGGTCCACTTACTGATCTCCTATCGGATCATCCAACGGACAACGTCCTCTATGGATCAATCTACTCTAGATCTGAGTAAGACTCTCCACACTGGAAATATTCAACTCAACTGGGCCTGCGTCGGCGCATCAACCATACGAATCATCTCGGTCGCTCAACTCAAATCAACTCAAGATAGACTAGCCATCCTCTGTCGCATCTCTGCCTGAACGCTCCAACGATCTCAGCTCGTAAGCTCTGGAAGCGACATCTCATCAATCTCAGCAATAGCTGGGTCATCTTTCCGTAAGGTAGACGACATCACGATCTCTGAGGTAGGCTGTACATCAACAGTCCTCTCACAATCTGGCAGCCTCTATCAATGGCCTGATCATCCGGCGCAAAACCGAACACTCGCATCAACAAGAGGTCACAACAAAAATTCTAAATCGATACGTTCCCATGTCACCAGAAAACACAATGGTCAGTCCTAGTCCATGACGAGCTCGCCCTGACCGTATCATTAGCAGCAGCTCAATCTGCGCTCAAACCATGGTGACAGGAACCTCAATCAAGTATCGACGAAAATAGATCAAATGGATAAAAAGAATCAACAGATCCCAAAATGGATACATGATCATAAGGAGGAACGGAATCAGTGAGAGTATGATCATGGAAACGAATAGAATCAAGGATCTCAAATGGATGTATGATCAAGGGGACGATGAGAATCACAGATCTCAAAATATGTACATCCTAAGATTTCTTAAGTGGAGTATCGTATCGTAAATATGCTGTGGAACATACGTACGGTACGTCACTCTACTCAATCAACCTACTCCATCAATCAGGGTCAACCTATTTAACGAAAGTTCGGGTCTAATACCCCCATGTTCAAGTCTAAGTTTCGTAAGGTCAAGCCTAGGTTCCGAAATATATACATGCCCTAGACTCCGCATAGTCAAATATAGACTCGAACCAAGGTTAAACCTAGCGCTTTGATACCAACTTTGTCATGACCCGAAAACTTAGTTCGTGACCGGCACTTAAATCACGCAACATCTAAAGGCGTAACGTAATTCAAGTAAGCCGAAGCTCAGAAATCTAAACCTTTTTAAGAAAATAAAAGAGGTGAAGTTTTCAAATAAAGGTATGATGAAATCAAACGTTTTATTAAATGCATAAATAATGTAACATGAATAATGCAAGTGGATTTTACTAGTTGAAAAACATGTTTCGTCTTTTAAAAATTTGGGCAGCACCTCCTTTGTATATTTTGATCCAAAACCACATATACATAATAACAATAAAGGCATCCCCAAGTGGGAGCTAGCTCTTCGCCAATCGGCGGAGTCACAACCACACAAGACAGAAATATATGTATACGACGCCCAACGGCGAAGATCAAGACAAAAGGATAATTTAAAGCAAGACATTAACCACAAGAAGCAAACATTAACCCTCGCTCTAAGTCTCGCAACCACAAGTATTTCTATGTCTTACTATTTATAAAAATACTAGTTTCTGATTGATGGAGTTAACTAGATACAATAGGAATAATAAATACAAGAGTGGAACGATCCAACATGTACCACCTACCAAAGCAAAACGCCCGAATGCAGCTGTGTGCCAGCGATGCCGCTACTGATCCATGCGGTCAACCTGCAAGAACTGTGGCACAACGGGGGTGAGTTTCTAACTCGTGAGTAGAAAACATCATTAGGTAGAAATCGAATAAACAACGAATCCTAGGTCAACTATATCATAAAGGCAATACTATGATATCTAGGATGACCGTATCTACCTATGTGCCAACAGTATACTCAATGCCTGTATGCATGTGGATATCATTCAACCATATAATCAATGCCTGTATGCATGTGAATCTCATCCACGTGTCAACCAATGACACAACAACATCATGCATGCAAATATCATGAAAGCATATGTATGTAAATATGAGGATATCAATCCGTGTGTCCATCAACGACACATCAAAATCATGGAACCTGAGTGTCCAACATTGACACTCGAAACATCATGAAACCCGTGTCCAACATCGACACATAAATCCTCTTATCTCGGGCTCCGTCAGTCCGGATCGGCTCACGGGCTCCGTCTGTCTGGATCGACCCTCGGGCTCTGTTCATACCAGAATATTGCATTTTGTACCGCCCATTCTTATGCTCGTTTGTTTATAGGTAGGTGCTTTTAATCCGTGTTTGCTACATATTTACAGATTACAGGTTTCCAGTAAAAATATTGCAAATCAACACAAAATCTCTACAGTTACGCCAAAATCCAGAACATCTGTCACAGACAGATAAAAGCCGGGTTTCTGTCATCCGCATCCGTCTAGTACCGCTTACCAGTTCAAAAGGGCAGGACGAAAACAGTCGTCATTTCTGGTCAAGCGTGGGGCCCACTGAAGATATTCAAAGATGCGTGGGGCCCACTGAAGATATTCAAAGATGTGTGGGACCCGAGGGAGTTGAATTTCAAAGGTGTTGAAAAGTAAAGCCAACATTGTTGACTATTGGAACCTGAAGCAATTATAGAAGAATTCTGCAATTCTGTACATATTTACCAGAAGGACATGCAAACACCAAGCCACCAGAGAAACACGACCACCTAAGCCCACCACATGGCCGCGGATCCGCGGCCAATATGGGGTATTGGCCGCGGATCCGCGGCCATTATGACTCCTCTCTGCATCAACTTTCAGGGGTAGGTGGCACATGGTATTTGGGCACACAATATTGCCCTATGTCTTCAAAACTCCTCCTATAAATACCCCAGTTCGAAGCTCAATCAAGGGAGCTTTTCTTTAGTCTCTTTTTTGTAGTTTTGTTCTTCTTTCTTCTTCTTCTTCATTCTTCCTCCATGAAATTGTAGTGAGGGCTTTTGAGTGGATGTTAATGAAGATGAGGGTTTTTTATCTTTCTTGTTAGTTTGCTCCCCCTTGAGATTTTTGCTTTCTCTTGCTCATTCAACCTCTTCATTGAGCTTGAATGTTTAAGGGTTAGTTATTGATCTCAAGGGTCGTATTTTCTCATGGGACTAGCACTTCATTTCACATGCGTTCTCTACCCTTCCCTTGATCTTGCAACCTTTTCATTGAGCTTGCAAGATTAAGGGTTGGCTATTGATCATATGCTTGTCTTGAGTCCTAGTTTCGTATTCTTTTTATCGCTTTTTATTACTTGCTTTTTATTACCCTGTCTTTAATTACTTGCATTTTATTCCATGTACTTTAATTACTTGTATCTTTTCTTTTCTTTGTTCTTTTCTTTTTGTTCTCTTTTGTTCATTTTTGTGAATGTTGTAATTATTGTTGTTGTTAAGAATCCATATGATATTGTAAGTTAACATTTCCTTCTCATTTCCTTTTCCCGTTATTTTCCATTTGAACTCCGCCCAAACGTTACGCAAGCGCTCCGTTAGGCACCCTACCCTGACAAAGTAACGGTGATTCCTAACCGCGACCGGTTGCGTTCGGTTTGGCCGGTGGCGAAAGCAAGAGACAAGAACGGAAGGACAAGGGTAAATAAGCCGGATTTCACGAATACCGCGCTTAAATCCCCTAATCCACGTTGTTGCCAATTGCTTAGCTTCAATTGGTCAAGACTCGGCTCAAAGGTTTTCAGTACGGATTTCTTTAGCTTACAATCTCGTATTTTCTTCTTAACAACTTTATACTTGCAAATAAACACATAGGTTAGATCAAACAACATATACATTCTTTATTGACTCGTCTAAGACAAGAAGGTAAGATAACACCATCTCCCTGTGGACCGACCCGTGCTCAACCGGCTAGCTGCAAAGCGACACCGTCCTGATCGCGGTTACACTTTAATTCTTTGAACATCTGACACGCCAAAAGCGTGCGATCAAATGGCGCCGTTGCCGGGGAGACGGTAGCGTATTTTCTTTCTTGTTATTCGGGTTAATATTCTTTTTGTATATATATTTATAAAAAAAAATAAAAAATTATCATTTTTGTGGGCAAGTGTGCAGATTTTTGCAGATTTGCAAACTGCATTTGTGGGAGCAAAGTGTACGTTCAAAGCTAAGGTGATTGCAAAGTACAGTGCCAAAGATCCGGGTAGTTTGACCCGCGCAAGCGAACCTTTCAAGCTTACCGGATTTGATTCAACGGGGGTTTCCTAACCCAAAAACTTAACGGTACGTACTTTACTAACACCTTCTTCTCAAATCCGACGCATCCAATATACTATTCTTTGCAGGATTCTTTGCAAGTTCGCTAGCAAACGCCAAAATTGACTAACCCGTATTTGTTGCAGTGCTGTGCTAAAATAAAAAAAAAACAATTTTTTGATTCTTTATAGAATTTTTATTGAATTGCGCATTGCATCAATTAATACGGACTTAAGGGCAAGCGAACCCCACAACATACGGTAAAGGATTTCATCACCTTTTCCGTGGCCCACAAATCACGAACCTGAGCATAACGTTTACCCGCACAAAATTTAAAAGAAACTAGACTTTAAGCCTTAAGGACTTCGCGCTCACTATGAGAAGTTAACTGTATTTAGAAGCTTGCTTAACGGTATATTGTTTACGGGGTGTCTAGGAAAGTGTTAACGGCGAAACCGCCAAAAGAGAAAGGGTTATTTAATTAAGGAACTTCGCGAAAGCGTTGGAAAACCTCCCCTTATCTCTGCACTTACCTGGCCTCGTGATCAGTGTATCTTGAGCCTGTTTCTCGACACAGTTTTACTTCGACAATCAAGTTCTCGAGCAGGTCTAGTTGACCTAGGTGAACCCTAGAACGATTAGGTGTGTGGTATTTTTGTGTCGTGATTATTTTTGTCCATATTTTTTTTTGTATATTTCATTCTTTTGCTAACAACTAACAAAAAAAAAATCACATTCTTTTCCCCCTCCTTTTCTCTTCCTTTCTTTCCTTCTCTCTTCAGATCATGGGTACCCCACCTCGCAAAACTCTTGCCGAACTTTGGTACCCACAACCAGACATTACTTCATACGGGTCTTGCTTTGGCCGAACATCGAACGACCCATCCATGCCCAAAATTTCGTTGAGAGATCGGATAGACGGGTCTAGGACGAACAACTGGACCCCGCAATCCACTTCGTATCAACCATTTCAAACATTCACCCCTTCTTGCGTTGATACCCCTTTTGAAAATCCAGTTGTAACCCCGAGACCTATGTCTATTGCTGAACATATTGAACAATCTCGTAGCCGATCTTTCACTCCTTTCACCACTTCAAATTCTTTTGATCAACAATTCCTTTCACCTTCTTATCCAACTGTTGATCCTACTCCTGTCCAACCATTAAATTCCTATCCATCCTACCCGACTTTTACGTCTTCCCTAGACATTGCTTCCGAACCGCCATTTGGGAATTTTCAGTATTCAAACAACTTTGAATCTTTTACTGAAACCCCTTCACAACCCATGTCTAGTCTTGAGAAAACTTTGAAAGAATTTCGGGTAGCTTCACGCCAAATGGAGGAAGTAAATGCATCCATGGCCGCCCTCCTACAATCTTATGAACCGGAAGCTAGTTTTCAACTAGCTCCATATTATCCAATGTATGATGAGGCGGCAGGACAGGCTGTGAATTTGAGTGGAGAGAGTGAGATGTACCCCCTTCCAAATCAAACCTACCCGTCTCAAATTGAATCCCACAACTCCTGTGTTGAAAGTCTATCAAATGTGCCAAGTGAATTATCAGTTGAAGATAGAATGTTTAATGAGTTGTGAGACTTTGTAGTGTTTGATTTGCCCGATTGTGAAGGGTCTCTTCCAAGTGAAACCGATCCTAAACCTTTTGATCTTTACACCTCCACTCTAGAACCTGAATTGATTGAAATCCATGCTTTTGATGAGGTGTCTGAAAATATTGATTTTCACTTGATCGAGAATATTGACGCTGGGAACATTTTGGATGATGAA
This sequence comes from Agapanthus africanus, assembly GCA_030015575.1. Lineage (NCBI taxonomy): Eukaryota > Viridiplantae > Streptophyta > Magnoliopsida > Asparagales > Amaryllidaceae > Agapanthus > Agapanthus africanus. The sequence continues at coordinate 362,834,589 of JASDDO010000012.1, forward strand.
CCAGTAGATTTGGCTAAGATTGTCTCTTCCAATCATCATCCCGAGTCATTAAATGTTTTTCCCGAACCCCATATGCGTCTGGATTTTGATGAAATATGCATGGATGAGCTTAACTTTGAGGAGAATTTTGAGGATATTTTTGAGGATGAAACAGTTCTAGATGATGAGTCGGATTTTCCAATTCATCCTGTTCCTTTCACTGACTGTGTACACCCTCCTGAACCCCTAACCGATACCCCTCCTCAACACATCCCTCCACCCTTTCCATCGTTCCGACCTTGCAAGAACCCGTCTCACTTACATTTCATATGTCTGGTTTACCAAGTTCGGCATACCCATGGTTTCTTACGAATCTTGAGGGATTTGACCCACTCTCTCGACGGGTTGATAGATTAGCACAATCGCTTTTTACACATCGCTCATCACAAATTGTGCTAATCTATTTAATCCATTTCCACCCTCAAGTTCGTATTCCATTTCTTTCTCCCTTCCGCCATTCTTCTTCCTCTCATCTACCGAGACCGCATTCCACTTCTCTCCACATACGGTCTCGCGTATTCTCCATCTCTTTTCTCTACGCCTTCTTTCACCAGCCACTGCTTTATCACGATAAAATTTTTGAATGGTTGGTGTTAACTTTTGGCCTGTGTAAGGCCTTGTATAGCTTGATACTGTTCTTTCCCCCCAGATCCTGAACTTCACCGCTTAAACAGTGGAAACACTGTTTCACTTAAGTTTGGGGGGAACCTTTTTTGTATATATCTTTTCGGTTTTCTTTTTGTTTTGTATATAATTTGTTTTTAGGGAGCGCCGACAATTTTGACCCTCTTGGTATAGCCTGACAGTGAGGGCACTGTAAAGTTTAAGTTTAGGGGTCTGCTCGGTAAGCTTTCTTCCTTCGCATTCATTTGTATATTTTGCATTTGCATACCTTATTTAAAAACCCATAAAAATCGAAAAATGTTCCAAAAATATAAAAACTTTGTCGTCAAGTTGGCTAATATGGTAACTTAGATCTTTATTCCGAAAGATTAGTTGATATGATAGAAATAACTAAATTCTAGGGTTAGGAATTGAAAACCCTAAAAATAACCCTCATTCTGTTTAAACTTGGTAAGTATACGTCCTTACAGTTTTTGAGAAATACGTAATCTTGAGTTCAGTTTTTTGAGTTAAGTCAAGATGAAGGGAAAGTATTGAATCTTTACCGGAGGATAAGTCTGAAAAATAGTTTTTTTTTCTTGAGTTCAAATTTAGAGAGTATATACCCTACAAACTGCACATACACGCACCTTGAAACTTGGGATAGTAGGGGATACCTAGAAGTACTCTTGCCTGAAAGCCTAGTATGAAAGAAAAAACGGTATTTAAAGCTAAACACCAAAAGAGCATGTGAAAAATATATCCGGTCTTGAAAAAGAAAAAAAAGAAAAAGAAAAAAAATAGAATAAAGTCAAGACCTGGAAACTGCTATTTACGCTTTAAGCTCACACATTCAGTAATCGGTCGTTAGTGCCTCAAGAAGCATTAATAGTCGCATGAAAGGTGTGTGAGCAAATCCGTCCATCCTTAATGAAAAGAAGTAGTATTAGGTATTAAGTCAAGGGTATTATAGCTTGAATTGAATTCTCAAGTGTATGGGTGCAAATATACACACACGTAGGGGTATACAATCGATGTTTGGATAAAAGATTGAAATGAAGAATAAGACTTGTGTTTTCTGTAAAGGTGATAAAAATCCCTGATTTGAGGCCGCGCTTTAGAAGGAAAACTCAGGAGAACCGACATCTTTTTAAACTTTTTTGGAACGTATATAACCTAAGGTTAAATAGATAGGAGGTGTGAAAAATAAGGGGTGGATATTTCTAACTTAGGATGATAGAGTTTCTAACGTAAATACTAAACTGTAGGAGTAGAATCGACGTTAACTTATGACACTAGCTTGACGGGATTTTGTGGGTATTATCCGCTGAAAACCCTCAGGAGACAACACTCCTCCTACTAGGGACACCTAGAGGTTTAACGGCTTGTTGCACGCGCTCAGTGCAATCGCGCTCCCTGCGAAAGTGCGGTTATCATTTAATTTTTGTGAATAATTGGTTTTGCTCGGGACGAGCAAAAGTTAAGTTTGGGGGTATTTGTTCATACCAGAATATTGCATTTTGTACCGCCCATTCTTATGCTCGTTTGTTTATAGGTAGGTTCTTTTAATCCGTGTTTGCTACATATTTACAGATTACAGGTTTCCAGTACAAATATTGCAAATCAACACAAAATCTCTACAGTTACGCCAAAATCCAGAATATCTGTCACAGACAGATAAAAGCCGGATTTCTGTCATCCGCATCCGTCTAGTACCGCTTACCAGTTCAAAAGGGCAGGACGAAAACAGTCGTCATTTCTGGTCAACCGTGGGGCCCACTGAAGATATTCAAAGATGCGTGGGGCCAACTGAAGATATTCAAAGATGTGTGGGACCCGAGGGAGTTGAATTTCAAAGGTGTTGAAAAGTAAAGCCAACATTGTTGACTATTGGAACCTGAAGCAATTATAGAAGAATTCTGCAATTCTGTACATATTTACCAGAAGGACATGCAAACACCAAGCCACCAGAGAAACACGACCACCTAAGCCCACCACATGGCCGCGGATCCGCGGCCAATAGGGGGTATTGGCCGCGGATCCGCGGCCATTATGACTCCTCTCTGCATCAACTTTCAGGGGTAGGTGGCACATGGTATTTGGGCACACAATATTGCCCTAGGTCTTCAGAACTCCTCCTATAAATACCCCAGTTCGAAGCTCAACCAAGGGAGCTTTTCTTTAGCCTCTTTTTTGTAGTTTTGTTCTTCTTTCTTCTTCTTCTTTATTCTTCCTCCATGAAATTGTAGTGAGAGCTTTTGAGTGGATGTTAATGAAGATGAGGGTTTTTTTTATCTTTCTTGTTAGTTTGCTCCCCCTTGAGATTTTTGCTTTCTCTTGCTCATTCAACCTCTTCATTGAGCTTGAATGGTTAAGGGTTAGTTATTGATCTCAAGGGTCGTATTTTCTCACGGGACTAGCACTTCATTTCACATGCGTTCTCTACCCTTCCCTTGATCTTGCAACCTCTTCATTGAGCTTGCAAGATTAAGGGTTGGCTATTGATCACATGCTTGTCTTGAGTCCTAATTTCGTATTCTTTTTATCGCTTTTTATTACTTGCTTTTTATTACCTTGTCTTTAATTACTTGCATTTTATTCCATGTACTTTAATTACTTGTATCTTTTCTTTTCTTTGTTCTTTTCTTTTTGTTCTCTTTTGTTCATTTTTGTGAATGTTGTAATTATTGTTGTTGTTAAGAATCCATATGATATTGTAAGTTAACATTTCCTTCTCATTTCCTTTTCCCGTTATTTTCCATTTGAACTCCGCCCAAACGTTACGCAAGCGCTCCGTTAGGCACCCTACCCTGACAAAGTAACGGTGATTCCTAACCGCGACCGGTTGCGTTCGGTTTGGCCGGAGGTGAAAGCAAGAGACAAGAACGGAAGGACAAGGGTAAATAAGCCGGATTTCACGAATACCGCGCTTAAATCCCCTAATCCACGTTGTTGCCAATTGCTTAGCTTCAATTGGTCAAGACTCGGCTCAAAGTTTTTGAGTACGGATTTCTTTAGCTTACAATCTCGTATTTTCTTCTTAACAACTTTATACTTGCAAATAAAAACATAGGTTAGATCAAACAACATATACATTCTTTATTGACTCGTCTAATACAAGAAGGTAAGATAACACCATCTCCCTGTGGACCGACCCGTGCTCAACCGGCTAGCTGCAAAGCGACACCGTCCTGATCGCGGTTACACTTTAATTCTTTGAACATCTGACACGCCAAAAGCGTGCGATCAGGCTCAAGCAGAACGGATCGGCCCATATCCATCTCTCGACTCTGGTCGGTATCCTCCGGATAACCGCCAGGTCCAACCAATCACCGGTAGGTAGTAGTCCCTCTGCCAGGCTCATCGTCTACTACGCGACATCCCTTTCTTGCCCCGGGGTACCATACCAGGTCCACTATGAACCCGCAAACGGATCATCCAACTCCCGAATCGGGTTTCACATATCGCACGTCTCAGAACCGAGAAAACGCATGGTGGACGCATTGAAATATCATATCAAGAGAAACCGGGTTTTTAAAACAATACATACTTTCTTTTGAAACATAACCACGATTCTCAAATCCAGAATCTCATGAAAACAGCATCTCAGTGCGTATAATCGTAAAGCATGATGTATGCGACATATAACAGAAATGTAAGCATATCCGTATATCATGCAACATGAAACAGTGATGTGAACATAGCAAGTAAATCATGCAAGGAGTCATATCATGATGCAACAATTCTACTGTGTAGTGACATAGCAATTATCGATGATGAAAGTGTGTGAGCCGGCCAATCTATGTAAGTGTAACATACGCATCATCTATAATGGTGTAGGTGTACTAGCACAGGTATATGTAATGCAATGAGAATGACATGAACGTAGCATAAAGTACATCGTCAACTAAATGCTATAAGGTATACGTGTCTAACACGACCGAGTCGGTGAATCTATTAATCGGCATCCAGCCTCACAACATCACGTACGGTATAATCCATCGTACGGCATCCTCTAGTCAAGGGTATGGATCAATCATCATAAAACTCATCACGTACGGTAAATCATCGTACGGCGGCATTAAACCATTAGGGATCCTATCAACCTATATGACGCTGACGGTACGGACCTAACGTCTCGTACGGCATATCACTCATGATTCACAACATTATATATATCTATATACCTATATCCCAGGTCGCATCCATAACAATCTTATATCAGGGGACCGACAAAGGTATCAATCCTCTCATATCGACTCGCATCCGTATACCGACATATCAATCAAGTCATCATATCACATCGTATATTCTTTTCATCACATTTATATCCCACATCGAGTCATTTACATATATATATCCTATCTTATAAATCTCATGTCATGCTACTCTAAATCTCATACTTATTCTCGTGCACTACCTATCTATATATCGTGATTCACGTTCACTTATCATATCCTTATATATGTATCAATACGAGACATCATTTCTTTCATATCATGTCACACTAAACCTTTAATCACATCCATAGGTTCCTAGAATAGGTTTCTTTAACCATATCCTATATATCGGTTTCCATCAAAATTTGCGGGGGTGTTATACGCCATCCACCCGACTTCCCCCGTAGATATAAATCTACTCACCTGTGGAACTCCTTGTTCAGCCGTAGTCGATGTGCTTCGTCTTCTTGGAATCCACGCGAAAGTACTTACAATAAATACACAGTTGTAATGCTATTAAAATCAAGTCCTGAAAACCAATACGGCACATGGTACGCTCATAGGTTAGAACCTATAGCCTACGCATGCAAAAACAACCAAACAACCTTCGTCGTTGACGTACAAACATCCAACGACCCAATACAATAACAAATACCAAATCCCAAATTCAAATCTAGAAACCAAGTTTCAGAAATCGCATAACACAAATAAGCAACCTAGGAAAACCACTCCCAGATTTCATCTCAGGTACAATTAGCCAATTTTGCATATATAGGAGGTCTAATTATCAGATATAGGAGCTACAGACCAAGAATGAACCCATTATCTCACATCAAGGCCGACATTTGCGGCCAGAAGGGAATTATTTGCAGCCAGGACAATGAATTTGGGGCTTGGGGCTCTAGGGTAGCTTCAAGGTTGCCTGCACGACTCACTGTAATCGCTATAAAAATTTTGGGGTCTCAGGGTAGTAGCAGATCTCTAAATACCATCACTAATTCCACAAAAACCCGATATCGGCAAATCTAAAATTCGTATCTTTGTTTCTAGTCTCTAGTTTTGTCCAGAATTCTAATACTAAGGTCTTGTAACAGCCACTACACATTACCACAACACAACTAAAACCTTAATCCTTCTCTTGGAATTTCCAAACATCACAATCTAAATCGATTTAACTCTAAACTACCATAGGATGCTAAGAAACTAAAAACTAAACTAAATGAAAGGAATTATACCTCATTTGGGCAACTCAAGAAAAATCATAGCTTCCCAAAGTCTCCAAAATCCAACTTTGAAAGGTCCAATATGTTGAGGAAGAGGTGGGGATCAACTTTAATGAAGGGAGTTTAGGGTTTTGATGAAGATTTTGAGATGATATTTGGAGATGGAGGTGGAGGGAATATGAGTTGAAGAAGATGGAGGAAAACAAGTGGAGAAAACAATAGGGGTGAGGAATGGGTCGCCCTCTCTCTCTCTCTCTTTCTTATTCTCACCCTCTCACATTCATGTCTCACACACACTCTCTCTCTCCCTCTCCAATAATTCACCCTTTAACCCTTTTCTCTTTTTCTTTTCTCTAAAAGCCAAATATCATCAAAAACAACACAAGGAAACAACATGTAACCAAAATGCAACATGACATGGTGCACTAGCCATGGAAAACTGTAAAAACACGGATTTGGCTTAATCGCGATTATTAGTGCCCTAATCGGTTTTAATTTTAAACTTGCATATAATAAATTATAAAAATGCCAAATCTGATAAATATATATTTTTAAATGAATAAATCATTTTAATCTCCAACTATTTCACAATTATTGGTATATATTTATACCATTTTACGAAAACCCAAATTTCGCAAATCGGGTAGTTTTCGCGAAATATATTATTTAATATTAAATTCCAAAAATAATATTTTATATTTTCTGAAATGTTACAGTACAAGTTTTGCCCAGACCTGTATCAGTGACAGAGGTCCGCAGCTTTTTGGGCTTAGCCGGATATTACCGCCGTTTCTTGCAGGATTTCTCGAGTATCGCTGCACCACTGACCGGACTGACCAGGAAGGGAGTTCCTTTTCTATGGACTGAGGCATGCGAGCTTAGTTTTCAGCAGTTGAAGACTAAGTTGACGACTGCACCAGTTTTATCGTTGCCTTCTGGATCGGGCGGCTACGTCATTTACTGTGATGCTTCTCGAGTGGGGCTCGGTTGTGTATTGATGCAGCATGATAGAGTTATCGCTTATGCTTCCCGGCAGTTGAAGAAGCATGGGTAGAATTATCCCACTCATGATCTTGAGATGTCCGCGGTGGTCATTGCGCTTAAGATTTGGAGACACTATTTGTACGGGGAGTCGTGTCAGATTTTCACAGACCACCAGAGCTTGAAGTACAACTTCCAGCAGCGGGATCTGAATTTGAGACAACGCCGTTAGATGGAGCTCGTGAAGGATTATGATTGTGAGATCCTTTATCACCCGGGCAATGCGAATATGGTAGCTGATGCTTTGAGTCGTAGGTCCGGAGGTAGCTTGTCCCAGTTAAGCGCTGTTTAGAGACAGTCTTCTGCAGATTGGAAGATCTTGTGCGACCGTAGAGTACAGTTTGAGTTCACTTGCACCGGGGGACAACCTTTTCATGTCCGCGCCTGTCTGCTTCTACTTGATCATATCCGTGAGGCGCAGCTCGGCGATACCTGTTTGTCTGAGATTCTTGAGTATGTTCGGCAGTGTAGAGATTCGGAGTTCATGATTGATGACCAGGGTGTGCTACGTTTCGGGACTCGTTTATGTATACCAGATACTGAGAGGCTGAAGCACGAGATCCTAGAGCAGGCACATCAGTCAGGTTATAGTGTTCACCCAGGATCCACCAAGATGTACCGTGATTTGAAAGACATCTACAGGTGGGAAGGGATGAAGAGGGATGTTTCGGACTTCGTTTCGAGGTGCCTGACTTGTCAGCAAGTCAAGGCTGATCATTAGAGACCGGCAGGAGAGTTGCAGCCTTTACCCATTTCGGAGTGGAAATAGGAATATATCTTCATGGATTTCGTTGTGGGTCTACCCAGGTCCAGTTGATGGTATGACTCCATTTGGGTGATTGTTGACCGGTCGACGAAAGCGGCTCACTTACTTCCAGTGAAGACCACTTTCGGTTATGCTCAGTATGCTCAGTTGTACATTGATGAGATTGTACGTTTGCACGGCGTTCCTACATGCATCATATCCGATAGGGTGTTCATATCAGATTTTTGCATTTTCATACCGCCCAATTTTTATCACATTGCATATCGGTAGGTACTCTTGAGCCGTGTTTGCTAGTCAATTGCAGGATACAGGTTCTCGGCTCTGAACAGTGAAATTCATGGAAAAAAACACGACAAAATCCGGGTTCCTGCCATTCACAGATAAAACACGGATCTCCGCTCTTTATCCGTCTGTTGCCGCACACCAGTTTAAGAGACAAAATGGCAAATCAATGTCATTTTCATGCACAAGGCTCAATGGAAACACAAGATCCAAGAAATCTACGCGGAGCTCGAGACAATCATGGCAAAAGATCCACATCAAATCATCTTTTTGATCAACAGAAATTCTGGAAGAAATGTGGAAAGATTATCAGAAAAGACATATGCCAAACTATAGACAAAAGAGGACCAGGGAAGCACAAAAAACTGGAGGGCCTAACTCTCCTATATGGCCGCGGAACCGCGGCCAATAGGGGGTCAAGGCCGCGGTTCCGCTGCCGTTTAGGCTTGTCAGAAGAAAAGTTTTTAGGGGCTCTTTGGTCTTTTTATTTTTGTTCTGATGGTTGCCCTAGATTTCCTTTTCCCTGCCTATAAATAGTCCAGAACCTTGTGAAGCCAAGGGGTGCATAATCTTGTATTTTTCTAGGTTTAAGAATACATGTTCTTCTTCCTCTTCTCATCTCTTCTCCATTAAAACTTGTAGTGAGCTTTTGTGAGTGAAGAATGGTGAATAAAGAAGTTCATTTTATTATTATACTTGTCTTGTTCTCTTATTATTTCTTGTAATTTTCATTTGTTAACTTAGTTGTTGTTATTTCTTGTTGTTTCTTTCTTTTCTCTTTTCCTTTATCCTTAAAACAACCATGATGCTTACGCTTGATCCTTGCCAAGGTGAGGTCGCAAATAGCTAGTTGTTATCTTCTAATCTCTTTCTTTCTATCTTCCTCTTTTGTTTTGTTTTCTTTTAATTATGATGTGTGAGTAGTTTCATACTTGTTAGGGTAGGATAAGAGAAGTTTGAGAGAAGGAAATCTCTCTCACTCTTTCCTTGCCCAACATCTTAAATCGACTCCCGTTAATTGAACCACAATCCGCTCCTTACGGCACCCTATCCTACATGATAGCGGTGATTCCGTAGTGAGACCGGTTGTGGTTGAATTAACCGGAGGTTATGGCTAAGAGCCAAGAACGGACGGACAAGCACCAAAAGGAAGAACTTATGCGTTGGAAAGCCTAGCTTATACTCGCAAGTTCCTTCCTAGTCGTGCTAATCCCCGTTGTTGCCGATTACTGTAACACCGATATTAAGAGTGGCAACGAAAGAGGTGAGCGACTCCTAACTCAAACTAACCTAATCCTAACCCTAACAAGCTCTCTTTACATATCATTTTAACACTTAATTAATCACAACAAAATCTGGAAAACTGGACTTAACTCGTTAAAACACTTAGAAAAAGATTCCCATCTCCTTGCGGACGATCCGTACTTAACCGGCTACCTACAAGCGAAACCGTTTTGAATGCGGTAATTAACTAAACTTGAACACGCAGAATCTCTAACAATCAAATGGCGCCGTTGCCGGGGAGACGGTAGTTTATTTCTTTGTGTAATTTCGGGTTAACTTATGAATATAAATATAACCGAAAAAACAAAAAAAAATATACTTTGTAAAAAATCATTTTGTTATTTTTGATTAGTTTTTGTGCAAGTGTGCAGGATAATACGGAGTTCGAGTTCAGTGCCAAAGACGTGGGAAGATAGACCCACATTTCGCGGCTACACCGCGACGGATCAAAACGGACCAAACGGTCTACTGTCAAGATCTGGAGCAGGTACAGTAAGCAAATAAAAATTCAGAAAATCCAGACAAGCAGAGGAAAACCACAGGAGCTCACACCAGAAATCAAGAAGCCCAAGTCTCTGTTCCCGCCGCGGAACCGCGGCATAAGAAGGCTTAGGCCGCGGAACCGCGGCCACTGGTGGCCTCGTCAACTCAAAATTTCTGTGAGTCTTACTTCTCTTCTCCCCACTCCTCTGGACTCCAATAAATTGTGTTTTCTGCAGCATTCTTTGCGCAAACTCTCTTCCCCCTTCCAATAAACTGTTTTTGTGCAGGATTCTTTGCGCCGCGCTAAAAATAAAAATTGTTTGCAGTTGATTTGTTATCGCTTTGCATTCATTAATACAGACTTAAGGGGCTTGAAACCAATTCAGATTGGGTGGGGATTTCATCACCCTTCCCAGGACCCCAGAAATCACAAAAAGCATATTCATTGACCATTGTTAAAATTAAAAAATACTAGACTCAGCCCTAAGGACTTCGCGCTCAATAGGACAGAGGACTAGTTACAGGCATCGGCCGTTTATCCTATCTGACTTTTGCGGTGCCTAGGCAAGTGTGACGAAGGCAAGTGGTTATTTAATTAAGGAACTTCGCGAAAGCGTTGGACAACCTCCCACTTACCTGGCACTTATCTGGCCGCATTAGACGGAGAAGAGGCGGTTTGAGGTCCTATTTCTAGCCCTCTGGAACAGTTAGGAGCTGTCTAGCAGACCTAGGTGACCCTAGATCTAGGTGAGATTGTGCATATCTTATTTGTGATTGCTTAAAGCCGTAAGTCCGTACATATTTCTGTAAAGCTCTTTCTAAAAAAAACAGGAAAAAATCAAAAACTTTTATAAAACTTGCCCTTTGTCGCCAAATCCATTTTTCACCCTCCACCCATCGTTTTCTCCATTGACGTTTTCTTACCCTCACCTTCTCCGCTTTGACTATACTAAAATCGTTTAGTGTATGTCCGCTTGGATTCGGGACACTAGCGCCTGTCTAGTCCGCGTTACGTTAGTCGCTACCGACTACGCGATCGACTCAGACGTCGAAACTCCGCCCACTCCTCTTTCACCCCTTCCTTTGCCGGCCAACTCCGACGTTGACCGGAATTCTGTTCATACATCTTCACCTTCACCATCACCAACCTCTTCTTCCGCGATGTCGGGATTTAATCCGAACATCTCTTTGACTACCCCTGGATTGGCTCCACCTCCTACGGAAACCAATAACCCACCACCACCGCCTGTTGTAGCGCCGCAGCGAATCGCGCTCCAGGATCGTTTCTATCCCATCCGTTCTGCACTTCCCACCTGCCTTTCTCTTCCACCGGCCAATGGGGATAATTTTGAAATTAAGCCCCACTTCATCAACATGCTTCCACGATTTCATGGGCTTGAATCTGAAGATGCCTATATCTTCATCAATAAATTTCAAAACGTGTGTGCCATGATGAAAACTACTCAACTGTCAGACGATGCTATACGTCTACGGGTCATTCCGTTCACTTTATGCGATCTTGCTGAAAAATGACTGTATAGCACCGCTTCCCACTCCATAACCAGCTGGGACGAGTTTGTTAAAGCATTTCTAAAAAAATTCTATCCGAATCATAAAACCGCAAGGATCCGCAATGAAATCAACCAATTCTCTCAGCTTCCTTCTGAACCCTTCTGGAAGTGCTTTGACCGGTACAAAGACCTTCTTGTTCAGTGTCCTCACCACGGTATAGAGAAATGGCAACTTTGCCAAACCTTATACGAGGGCCTGAACCCAGCAACGAAGCAGTTGTTGGAAACCATCTGTCAGGGCCACTTCCTATCGAAATCTGACGAGGAAGCGTGGCAGTTCTTTGACGACCTTGCGGAGCAAACGCTACAATGGGAGAGCACCGGACCGACTTCTTCTTCTTCTACCTCCACTTCTACCGGTCAGTCTAGGGTAGGAATTCACCAACTTGATGTCTCTATTGCGATGAAAGCTGAAATGGCTGCAATAACAAGAAAGCTTGAAGCGATAGAGAGCAAATTTTCTTCTCCTGCTCCTGCCCCTGTTCTCCCCCTTCGTACCATTTGCGCTTGTTGTTCCGATCCTTCTCACTTGACCGAAGAGTGTCCTTACAATCCGCCATCGCAAGGACAGGATCAGGTTAATGCTGCATTTCAGCAAAGACCGAGGAATGATCCATACTCTTCCACCCACAATCCCGGTTGGAGGAACCACCCCAATTTCGCCTGGAATCAGAATCAGAATCAATTCCAAGGCAACAATTTCCAAAGGGCCCCTCCGCCGCAACAACAAGCGCAACAACAAACTCAACAGCAGTTTCAGCAGCCCTTCCAACCCCAACCTTTCCAAAATCAGACGAACAACTTTGCACCCAACAATTCTTTTCCACCAAACAACTTTGTTCCGTCAAACAACGATAAGGTTTCCTCGCTCGAACGAAGTCTGGAGGCGTTCGTTAAACAATCGACTCAGTCCACCGCCAACATCCAGTCTTCCATTCAGTCCTTAGTGCAACACACTGCCGCTCACGGGCAAAGCATCAAGACCATCGAGGCCCAGATTGCACAGCTGAATGCGGCCTTAAGCGAGCGAGAGAAGGGGAAGCTCCCATCCCAGCCACTCCCAAATCCCGGTCACCCACATAATGTACATGTTGCTCTTGAACAACAGAATCATAATGTGAGTGCCGTGACCACATTGAGATCGGGAAGGATGCTGCAAAACAACATTGGCACACGGATCAACGATGACACCCCGGCCGCTTCTTCTTCTACTTCTTTTTCTTCTCCTGCTTCTTCGTCTTCTGAGCCTATTCTCCGTTCTTCACAAGGCTCTCCTTCCTCTTCTTCTGCTCTGAACGGACCCACTTCTCACTCCACGAAAACACCTGTTCTGGGATCCGTTCCAACTCCACAATCTCCTCCTCCAACATTAGACTCAACCAATTTTAAAAATATTCCATTTCCAAACCGGTTGAGGTCTAATAAACAAAATCCTCAGATGGAGAAGATTCTGGAGTTATTTAAGCAGGTTAACATTAACATTCCTCTTTTAGATGCTGTCCAACAAGTCCCGTCCTACGCGAAAATCTTAAAGGACTTGTGCACGAAAAAGAGGAAGTCTCAGGTACCCAAGAAAGTTTTCTTGGCTAGTGCTGTGAGTGATGCCCTTACCCAATCTTTACCATAAAAACGGAAGGACCCTGGCTGTCCTACGATTTCTATTACTATTGGGGATAAGAACATCAACCGCGCACTATTAGATCTTGGTGCCAGTGTTAACCTGCTTCCGTACTCTGTATACGAGCAATTAGGCGTCGGAAAGCTGAAACCCACGCACTGCACTCTCCAAATGGCGGACCGATCAATCACCCATCTTAGGGGTGAGCTAGAGGATGTGTTAATAAAAGTCGGGGACTTCATATTCCCCGTTGACTTAATTGTATTAGACACACATCTTGTAGCTAACCCCCGGAATCAAATTCCGGTGATACTCGGTCGCCCATTCCTTGCAACCTCAAATGCTGTGATCAATTGTCGCAATGGTTCGATGAACCTCTCTTTTGGAAACATGACGATTGAACTCAACATTTCTAGGTTTGGGAATCAGCCCGCCGAACCTAATGCTCATATACTGGACGTCTGCTCGATCCAGGAGATCACCCCAGAAGAATGTGAATTCGAGGAGTTTCTGTTTGATCATGATAATCTTAACTCTACTAGTGCGTTCCTCCTCGAACCTGCTGCTGTTTCTGCGCCCGACAACGACTACGAGTGTTTCACGTTCTCGAACGGTCTTAGCCACGCACAACCCGAGTTTGAATCTTTCGAATTTCCAGATGAGTTACCTGAACCATCCAACTCGGTCGCGTACACTCATTTTGAACCTTTGCTGGAGTCCTTTGAGTTCGAGACCTCTGCCCCAATCTTGCCTTCAATCGTTTCACCTCCAGTGCTCGAACTCATGCCCTTGCCGTCTCACCTTAAGTACGCTTACTTAGGTGAGAACGAGACCTTCCTTGTCATCATTTCGGCTTCTCTAGCTCCAGAGCAAGAGAAAGCCCTTATCGCGGTCTTGCACAGCAACATGCAAGCTTTTGGCTGGTCCATGGCGGACATCAAGGGGATTAGTCCCCTTATCGTTGAGCATCACATTCATCTGATGGATGATGCCAAACCAGCCCGGGATCCACAAAGACGTCTCAATCCAGTCATGAAAGAGGATGTGAAGAAGGAGATCGTAAAATGTCTAGATAGTGGTATCATTTACCCTATCTCTGATAGCCAGTGGGTTAGCCCTATTCACGTTGTCCCCAAGAAATCAGGTATCACGGTCATAACCAACGAGGCGAACGAGTTAATCCCTACTCGCACCCAAACTGGGTGGCGAGTATGCATCGATTACAGAAAACTCAACGCCGCAACGCGGAAAGACCACTTTCCGCTACCTTTCATTGACCAGATGCTTGAACGATTGGCCGGACACGAGTACTACTGCTTTCTTGATGGCTACTCCGGCTATAATCAGATTCCCATCGCCGAAAAAGACCAGGACAAGACCACATTCACTTGTCCTTTCGGCACGTTTGCATATCGACGCATGCCCTTTGGGTTATGCAATGCGCCCGCTACCTTCCAGCGGTGTATGATGGGAATCTTCTCAGACATGGCGGAAAAATTTCTGGAGATTTTCATGGATGATTTCTCCATCTTCGGCGATTCCTTCAACGAGTGTTTGCTGCATCTTGACGCTGTCCTTACCCGATGTAAGGACAAGAATCTCACTTTGAATTGGGAGAAGTGCCACTTCATGGTGCGCGAAGGTATTGTCTTAGGACATATCATCTCGCAAAATGGCATAGAGGTTGACAAAGAAAAGATTGAGGTCATTTCCAATCTGCCGCCTCCCCGATGCGTCAGAGATATCCGAGCCTTCCTTGGCCATGCCGGTTTCTATAGACGGTTTATCAAGGACTTTAGCAAGATTGCTAGGCCCTTGACTCTTTTGCTGGCCAAGGACACGCCATTCGACTTCAACACGCGCTGTGTGACTGCATTCGAGTCACTAAAACGCTCACTCATTTCTGCTCCCGTTCTTTCTTCACCTGACTGGACGCACCCATTTGAGATTATGTGCGATGCATCCGACTTTGCCATTGGTGATGTCCTTGGACAACACATCAATAAGATGCCACACATAATCTGTTATGCGAGCCGAACCCTGAACGACGCCCAACTCAATTATACAACAACTGAGAAGGAATTCTTAGCTGTTGTATTTGCTTTAGAAAAGTTCAGGCCCTACCTCATCGGCTCTCCAGTCATTGTCTACACAGACCATTCTGCTCTGCGCCATCTTTTTGCGAAGAAAGATGCAAAATCTCGGCTAATACGTTGGATCCTCTTGCTTCAAGAGTTTGACCTTGTCATTAAGGACAAACGAGGATGTGAAAACGTAGTTGCCGACCATCTCTCACGACTTCCTTCTTCGCCTTCGCTTCCAATTCCGATCAACGACGTTTTCCCGGATGAACAGCTCTTGACAGTATCTTGCGAACCCTGGTTCGCAGATATTGTGAACTATTTGGCCACGGGATTACTACCGACTGAATGGTCAAGTCCGGACAGACTTCGCTTCTTATCCCAAGTAAAACACTTTTACTGGGACGAACCCTATCTGTTCAAGTACTGTCCCGACCAGATTATTCGTCGGTGTGTCCCTGACGAGGAATTCAAGAGTGTGCTGTCATTTTTCCACGATCAAGCATGTGGCGGGCATTTTGGCCCCAGAAAGACAGATGAGAAGATCTTGCAATGTGGTTTCTACTGGCCACAACTCTTCAAAGACGCTCATGACTATTGCAAGACTTGCTACCGGTGCCAACACATGGGCCGGATATCCCGGAGGAACGAGATGCCGCTCCAACCGATCTTGGTTGTGGAGATTTTCGATGTTTGGGGGATAGATTTCATGGGGCCGTTTCCCAGCTCTTTTGGGAACTTGTACATCCTTCTCGCTGTTGATTACGTCTCTAAATGGGTCGAGGCTGTGCCCAGCCGGACTAATGACAACAAGGTTGTTGTTAGGTTCCTTAAAGAAAACATTTTCTCCCGTTTTGGGCACCCCCGAGCGATCATTAGCGACAATGGAAGTCATTTCTGCAACAAGACTTTCGAGGCCTTGATGTGGAAATACTCTATTAATCATAAGCTATCCACGCCCTACCACCCCCAAACCTGCGGGCAGACCGAAGTTTCAAATCGGCAAATCAAGCAGATACTGGAGAAGACGGTTTCCAAGAACTGTAAGGATTGGTCGCTGAAACTCACTGATGCCCTTTGGGCATTTCGAACCGCTTATAAGACCGACCTTGGCATGTCTCCCTATCGGCTTGTGTACGGAAAAGCCCGCCACCTACCCGTCGAAATAGAGCATCGCGCATTTTGGGCGATAAAAGAGTTGAATCTGTCTCTCGAAGATGCGGGCAGCCATCGGAAGCTGCAGTTGAACGAATTAAGCGAGCTTAGGGATGAGGCTTACGATAACGCGGTTGTCGTTAAGAATCGAACGAAGCTGTTTCATGATAAACACCTTTTGCGCAAAACCTTCGTACCTGGCCAACAGGTACTGTTTACGACACCAGACTTCACTTCCATCCAGGAAAGCTCAGATCTCGCTGGAAAGGGCCGTATTTTGTGCGGAATGTATATCCGCATGGCGCTGTGGATTTGGAAAATCCGAAGGACGGTTCATTTTTTAAAGTGAATGGACACCGACTCAAACCGTACCTTAGCGCCGAACCAACAGAGGAGCTCCTGGTCTTACAGGAGCCGGTTTACCCTGCATAATCTTCCTCTGCCTACCTCCAAACTTCGGTTATCCAGCCAAGAACAGTGGAAACTGTTCCAAATAAGTTTGGGGGTATGTATAAACCATTTTGTATATATTTGTGGATATTCTTTTTCTTTTTCTTTTCTTTAAAAACAAAAACATAAAAAAATTGTGTATCGCTAACCGACAATTTTGACCCTTCAAATGATCTCTTCATGCAATGACAGTGAGGACACTGTCCAGTTTAAGTTTGGGGGTACGCTCGGTACGCATTTCTTACCTTCGCATTCATATGTATATTTTGCATCTGCATATTTAAATCCATAAAATCCATAAAAATCTGAAAATTTTCAAAAAACATAAAAACTTTTCTGTCAAGTTAGCTAGTGGGAGGACTCTGATTCAACATTTCGACGGTTTTGTTTGATAAAATAAGAATAACTAAATTTTATGTTTAGATTTTGAAAACCTGAAAGATAACTCTCCTTTGAAGATAACTATAGCTGATATACGTCTTTACATCACACTACACGTGTCGTGAGTTTTTGGAAATTAGATGACAAGTCTTTTATGTTTAAAAACTTTTAAACAGATAAATGATTTTCTGAGGATCAAATAGGTTTGTTCCGAAATAAGTAATGTCAAGAATAGTTTATGAAGTAAAAGCGAATATGAAGGAATGTTATTGATGCCGTAATTGGAACTAAGTCTGAAAAATAACCCATCTGGAACTTGATTGGAATGATTACACACCAAACCCACTAAACACGTCTTTTATCCAAAAAAATAACTGAACTGCCGGTTATATCTCCGTTCGTATTAAATCATCTGATTTTCATGCCAAACTGTCTTTTGTTTTTGGACCTAGGTAACTTGAGTAATTAAGTCCGCTGGGTGTTTCTACACCTAATGCCCTAAAACCAACTGGTTTGGGAGCATTGGCCCAAAGCTCGCTAAGAAGCCTAGAAAGTCCAGATTAAAACTAAATCAAGCAAGTGTTCTCTCCGAGTTAAAATTCCTAACGGTTCTTTGTGTGAGAATAATCTTGATAAAAGACAGGCTTTTATAAAAAATTTAGCGGAGATATGAAGGTTTTATTCTATGATAAAGACTATTGCACGTTCACAGAGGTGTGTATGAAATGAAAACAAGAAAAAGGTGGAGTGAAAAATAAGACATAGTTTCCTGTTAAGGAAGATAGAAATTCTGATGTTGAAACCTTACTAGAAAACGAAGCTTGAAAAATGCTTAACTCTTTATAAAACTTATGTGATCCTTTCAAAATTCTTATCTGGGCTTTATTGTGTGACATAATGACTTTATTCGACCTTTCGGGAACTTAACGACACTATTTGCACTGCACGTAAAGACATATAAAATCTGTAGTTAAATAAGAAGCGAGGTGTGAAAAATAAAGGTTCGATAGTCTAGACTTAGGATAATAGAATTGTTATTTTCTGAAACAAAACTTTAGGGTTTGAATCTTAGTTATTTTACAAAACTAGCTTGACCGGATTTTGTGGGTAGTATCCGCTGAAAAACCTCAGGAGACAACACTCCTCCTACTAGGGACACCTAGAGGTTTAACGGCTTGTTGCACATGCTCAGTGCAATCGCGTTCCCTGCGAAAGTGAGGTTAGGAAATTTTTTGTGAATAAATTGGCTTTGCTCGGGACGAGCAAATGATAAGTTTGGGGGTATTTGTTCATATCAGATTTTTGCATTTTCATACTGCCCAATTTTTATCACATTGCATCTCGGTAGGTACTCTTGAGCCGTGTTTGCTAGTCAATTGCAGGATACAGGTTCTCGGCACTGAACAGTGAAATTCATGGAAAAAAACACGACAAAATCCGGGTTCCTGCCATTCACAGATAAAACACGGATCTCTGCTCTTTATCCGTCTGTTACCACACACCAGTTTAAGAGACAAAATGGCAAATCAATGTCATTTTCATGCACAAGGCTCAATGGAAACACAAGATCCAAGAAATCTACGTGGAGCTCGAGACAATCATGGCAAAAGATCCACATCAAATCATCTTTTTGATCAACCGAAATTCTGGAAGAAATGTGGAAAGATTATCAGAAAAGACATATGCCAAACTACAGACAAAAGAGGACCAGGGAAGCACAGAAAACCGGAGGGCCTAACTCTCCTATATGGCCGCGGAACCGCGGCCAATAGGGGGTCTAGGCCGCGGTTCCGCGGCCGTTTAGGCTTGTCAGAAGAAAAGTTTTTAGGGGCTCTTTGGTCTTTTTATTTTTGTTCTGATGGTTGCCCTAGATTTCCTTTTCCCTGCCTATAAATAGTCCAGAACCTTGTGAAGCCAAGGGGTGCATAATCTTGTATTTTTCTAGGTTTTAGAATACTTGTTCTTCTTCCTATTCTCATTTCTTCTCCATTAAAACTTGTAGTGAGCTTTTGTGAGTGAAGAATGGTGAATAAAGAAGTTCATTTTATTATTATACTTGTCTTGTTCTCTTATTATTGCTTGTAATTTTAATTTGTTAACTTAGTTGTTGTTATTTCTTGTTGTTTCTTTCTTTTCTCTTTTCCTTTATCCTTAAAACAACCATGATGCTTACGCTTGATCCTTGCCAAGGTGAGGTCGCAAATAGCTAGTTGTTATCTTCTAATCTCTTTCTTTCAATCTTCCTCTTTTCTTTTTTTTCTTTTCATTATGATGTGTGAGTAGTTTCATACTTGTTAGGGTAGGATAAGGGAAGTTTGAGAGAAGGAAATCTCTCTCACTCTTTCCTTGCCCAACATCTTAAATCGACTCCCGTTAATTGAACCACAATCCGCTCCTTACGGCACCATATCCGACATGATAGCGGTGATTCCGTAGTGAGACCGGTTGTGGTTGAATTAACCGGAGGTTATGGCTAAGAGCCAAGAACGAACGGACAAGCACCAAAAGGAAGTACTTATGCATTGGAAAGCCTAGCTTATACTCGCAAGTTCCTTCCTAGTCATGCTAATCCCCGTTGTTGCCAATTACCGTAACACCGATATTAAGAGTGGCAACGAAAGAGGTGAGCGACTCCTAACTCAAACTAACCTAATCCTAACCCTAACAAGCTCTCTTTACATATCATTTTAACACTTAATTAATCACAACAAAATCTGGAAAACTGGACTTAACTCGTTAAAATACTTAGAAAAAGATTCCCATCTCCTTGCGGACGACCCGTACTCAACCGGCTAGCTACAAGCGAAACCGTTTTGATTGCGGTAATTAGCTAAACTTGAACACGCAGAATCTCTAACAATCATAGGGGCACCAAGTTTACCGGTCGTCTCTGGCAGAAACTTCAGGAAGCTTTGGGTACCCGATTGAGTTTTAGCACCGCTTTCCATTCGGAGACCGATGGTCAGTCAGAGCGGACTATACAGACTCTGGAGGATATGCTTCGTGCGTGCGTTCTTGATTCTGGTGGCAGTTGGGATCGTCACTTGCCGTTGATAGAGTTCTCCTACAATAACAGTTATCAGGAGACGATTCAGATAGCACCTTTTGAGGCTTTGTATGGTAGAAAGTGTCGATCTCCTGTCTGTTGGACCGAACTCAGCGAGAGCAGGAATTTAGGACCCCAGCTAGTTCAAGAGACTGCGGAGAAAATCCAGTTAATTCAGGATAGGATGAGAGCAGCCCAGTGTAGACAGAAGACTTATGCCGACCGTCATCGTCGCAGGCTTTAGTTCGCAGTGGGGGATTATGTATTCCTACGGATTTATCCGATGAAGGGCGTGCTGAGATTTGGGAAGAAAGGGAAGCTTAGTCCCAGGTTTGTGGGTTCTTTTGAGATCCTTGAGCGAGTTGGTATCGTTGCCTATCGTTTGGTACTTCCGCCCAGTTTTCCGGATGTTCACTCCGTGTTTCATGTATCGATGCTTTGCAAGTACCTTCATGACCCTTCTCACATGATTCAACACCAAACCGTCCAGCTGGAGCGCGATCTTTCGTTCACCGAGCAGCGGTAGTTATATTGGATCGGCTGGTGAAGAAACTTCGGTCAAAGGTCTTGCCATCCGTGAAGGTTCTTTGGCGTGGCCTGAATAGAGAAGAGGTCACGTGGGAAGCCGAGAGTGAGATGCGGAAGAAATTCCCTCATCTCTTCGAAGGTACGCATAGTAAGATTTTTAAATTCGGGGACCGAATTTCTTTAAGGCGGAAGATTGTAACACCTTAGAATGCGGTTAGTGTTAATTAAGCAATAATGCGGATTTTTAATGAAAAGTTAATCAAAATAGTTTTCACATATTGTATAAAAATTAATTAATATTTTATTATTACTTGTTTTAAGCTTGCACACACTTGTGCATGTTAACCTAGGGTTAATATGTGTTAATCTTGTCTTGTAGCATGGCATACTTGACCATTTCCTTAATATGCCATGTTACATTTTTGGCTATCTTATTTATTTTTTAGTAAAGAGTTTATCTTTTATTAAGGGAGAGAGTGAGAGTTGACAAATGAATAATGATGAGGCATGGGGCAAGCATGGGTGCAATTAATGAGGAGAGAGAAGGGGCATGGTGCATTCCTAACCTTACACCCTCATTTTCCCTCATCACTCTCACACTCTCATTTTCCCTCATCACTCACACTCTCTCATTTGTTTGTTCTCATTCTCCTTCCCTTCCTCAAACTGAAACCTATCTTGCTTCATCACAAACCAAGCCTAATCTTCACTAAACCTCATTAAACCCCTCACAAAAATCAAGCTAAGCCTCTTGAGATGACTTGGAACTTGGAAAGCTAGGGTTTTCAAGAAAGCTTGGTGAGGTAGTGATCTCTAACCGTTATCTAGGCTTTATAGATGCAGTGTTGCTTTTTAGTTGCTATTTTAAACACTAAAGTTACAGTTTTTATGCAAATGTCGTATTTTGGTTGAGTTTTGTGTCTCGGGTGAATCTGCTATCGAACCAGGTTGTTGGTTGAGAAGTTGCCATCACAGAGACCTAGTTTGGAGACCTAGGAGCTACCCTAAAAACCTGACACCACCCCCTCCACCTTTGGCCGCAAATATATTCGTTCTGGCCGCAAATTGCGGCCAGATTGGGGACTGGGGTGCCGTGTCTTGGTCGTAGGGTCTCTGGGGTTGTTTTTAGTCTCGTGGAACTTGCAACTTTCATTAATTCTTTGTGTGGGAAAATTTGGGACTACTTAGCTAATTTTTAGTGTTTCGGCAACGTGCGATACGATTAATCCGACTTAGTTTAAGAGTTTCTGGTAGCTTGCCATCGTGGATTTATTTTGAGATGCCGCTGTACGCGTTTAGCCGCTAAGTGAAAACCTTGTATCTTGAGGGAAACCGATTTGTTAATTGGCGTTGTGTTCGTATATTATTGAGTAGTTTGCTAAATCCACGCGTTATTGTGTTGTGTGATAATAGGATCGCAGGAGGGGACTTCGGACGCTGCGAGGAGGGGAAAACAGGTGGTTGGATTTACCTAGCTCGAGATCATCGGTGAGTAGATTTAACATCTATGGGGGAATCGCCCGTATGGCGTTAAGCGTTGAGGGCTAGATTCGGTGTTATAGCCACATGTTTATATGCATATACGTTGATTGTGCATGAGCATCATTTGCATACCATTACTTGTTGTACATTGACTTAGTACCTATTGGACACTGCACCATTACTGACGGTTCATGTTGCACGAGCACTGAATTGTATGCCACACACACACCGTTGGTAATTATCATGACACGCACACCATATACATATATGTTGTACTGCATTCGTTATTGACATTGAGGCAGTTGTTCTTGTACCACTTTACTAAGGGTATATGTATTATACCGCTTTCATTATTATCAATAGTTAGACGTTGATTCTTGTTTTATTGCGCATATGAATTGCATCATGCATACATACATACATGCATACATACATACCTTGCTATAGCTACGTATACACTTTTATATGTGGTTGCATTTGATTTCGGGAAAATTGGGAACCGCAAGACACCCTTAAAAACACGATACAATTGAAAGAGCGGTTTTCCCTTGATATGCTCATATTACTGTTTTATGTTGCATACATCGTATTTCATGGATTTATGTATTTGGATACTGATTTCATGTGATCTCTGAATTTGAGAACCATGATTATATTTCAAAGAAAGTGTGCATTGTTTTGAAAACCCGGTTTCTATTGATATGATATTTCGATGCGTCCACCATGAGTTTTCTCGGTTCTGAGATTGGTTTTTAAAACCCGATTCGAGGAGATGGACGATCCATTTGTGGGTTCATGGTGGACCCAGTATGGTACCCCGGGGCAAGAAAGGTATGTTGTGTAGTAGACGATGAGCTTGGCAGAGGGACTTCTACCTACCAGTGATAGTTTGGTCCCGGCGGTTATCCGGAGGATACCGACCGGAGTCGTGAGATGTATATGGGCCGATCCGGACTGACGGAGCCCGAGTTATATAGATTTACGTGTCGATGTTGGACACAGGTTTTCATGATATTTCGAGTGTCGATGTTGGACACTCAGGTTCCATGAGATTGACGGATATGAGGGCCGATCAGAGTGACGGCGCCTGAGATATTAGGATTTGGGGTGTCGTTGATGGACACCGGTTTTTCCACGATGATGATTCATTGATGATGATTATGTTTTATCCCCCACTCAGGATTTATTTGACATGCATTGTTTCATGTAGATGTAGTACCCTGATGGTGTACCTTGATCATGATTTGTTGCATATCCATATTGCCATACTTAGGCTATCAGAGTGCATGTTTTAGATTATCGCTGTTCGTGCATACTTACGATTATCTTTATGATGTTATTTACTATTCACAAGTTGGCAACTCACCCCTGTTGTGCCACAGTGTTTTGCAGGCTTGACCCTCAGAGCAGTCGCGGCAGGGCTCCTTATTCTATCTACTTCTGCGGATACCTCTATGGTTGGCTATGAGGCCGTTCGGTGTAGGTGGGTTTGCGGTTATCCGAACACATCTATTGTATATCTCATTGCATATAGTACTCTCCATCTACCACTTTCATGTTTTGACTTAGACACGAGTTTGTGAGGATCAATATTGTGTTATATGAGACTCTGGGTGTCGTGCTCGTATGAGTCGGCTTTTCTTATATTGCTTTACCTATTTTATGTTGTTTTCATTTTTATTGTCTATTTCTTCGCTACGGCGTCGTATATATGCTTGTGGTGGTTGTGTTCCGCCTTTGGGCATGATTTGCTCCCGTTTGGGGATGCTTTATTTATATCCTGTGTTTGTACCTATTTCGGGGCTAGATTTACAAAGGAGGCGTTGCCAAAATTTTTAAGAAAATGATTTTAAGTCTGAGGTTTTAACTTGGGATTTCCAAAGGTTTTTAGGAAGTGTTTTATTACTTTACTTCTTCTCTTGGTTTAGATTTCTGGGTTTTTCGGCTTACTTGAATTGCGTTAGGCCTGATGACGTCACGTGGTTTAAGTGCCAGTCACGTTCCTAAATTGGGTCGTGACAATACGTGTATTGAATACATGTATGTTAATCGGACGTTTTTAATACTAACCGGTTTAGGTTTAAACCGGATTATTAAATCAAGTGGTGATTTAATAAGAATAATTATATATATGTATATTGGATATATATAATTCTAGTATTATATTCACTTTATATTTCTCTCTCATACGTATTTTGTATTTGATATAAATACAGGTTTGTGTATATACACATTAGATGTTTAAGTATTGTGTGTGTGTGTGTGTAAATGAACATCTAGAAGTAAACCCCTCATTTCTAATTAAAGAAAAAGAAAAAGAAACGAGAAGATAGCATGGAAGAATAGTGCAGAGAGTATGGCTACTACTCCCTCCGTCATTTTTTACTTGTCATTTTTGAGAGAAAAAATATCCCATTTTACTTGACATTTTTGGAATAATGAGAAAATCATTAATGATAAAAATATCAATAAATGATACAATACCAAAAATAGCCTAGAAAATTAATTGTTGTTATTTAAAAAGTGATGATACTTTCCTTAATAGTTGAGGACAGAAATGATATGATTTTTTTAGTGGTGATGTGGCAGTAGATTAATTGTTGATATTAAGAAAGTGATAATACTTTCCTTAATTGGTGTGTATTACTCTAAAATGACAAGTAAAAAGAGCCGGAGGGAGTAATTTTTAAATATAAAATTCTTTTAAATGATTTGTACCCTTCTCTCTCTTCTCTCATTCCAAGCATGACACTCACTCTCTTCTTTTTCTTCAACTTCTTGAAATTGAGAGTTCCATGAGAGAGAGAAAGAATGTGAGGCTACTACATCACTTCATGGTAATCACTAGCAAAGATTAAGATAAAGTTACTTCACTAGATGATTTCATTATTGGAGTTGAAGCTTGATTTGGGATTCCCTCGATGTGGATCATATTCCGCAAGGGAGATTGGCTTGCAAGCTCGATCCGGAGGTGACAGAGTCTAGCTCGGGTCTTCCATGATTAGGTGGACACACTACAAAGGTTTTATCCCCTAAACTCTCCTCTTTTACTTACTTGTTTTGTTGCAACTTTAGTATTTGACTTGATCTTGTGACTGAAATTGGTGCTATGTTTTCATAATTTTTGTAATGCTTTTTCGCCGCGGTCTGCTATCTTAGAGACCCTAGCACCATTTCCTACAGTGGCATCAGAGCTAATTCAAATACTAGTCGTTTTTTTTTTGCAGCAAATTGATTTCTATAACCCATTTTCAAAACTGTTTTTTTAATAATTTGTTGGTTGTCCAAAATTCAGCAGCCCCGAAATCCATGCATTTTGCTTGTAATCGAGCCCCGAGAGTCTTTGGTTCATACCAAGACTTCGTGAGGGTTCGGGGCAACCCCGAGGTTTTCCTCGTGGGCTTGGGTTGGCCCCCACACCCGAGACCACCACAAAATGGTCTCCATTGTGGGGTTGGACCAGCAAACACCCGGCTGGGTGTTCGCTTTTCCAGCAGCCAACCCATGGGCATAATTTTGAGGCCATGGGTTAGGGCCCCACCTATAGCCCTTAGGGACCCCGTAGGTCATTCCCAGGGTCCCCTCGGGGTCTCAGGTACTTTTCAGCTCTTTCGGGATTCAAAAATATGCAAAATCAGTGGATTTTGGACGACCGGAGTGGATTTGAAATTCGGTTTTTGGAATTTTGAGTTTACGACTCCACGGGTTTTGAAATATTTTTTCGTGGCTTCAAATTAATTCGATGAAGTGTTGCCATCGTTTGATTGCATATGTTGATATATCTTGGTAAACGTCGACACATTGATGTGTAACTAACTCGACGGAGTTGCACATAGTGAGTCTGCTATGTTGGCGTGTTTGGATTGGTTTGGATTGTCGCGATAAATAGCCCCTTATGTTATTTGTATGTAATTCATTTATTCATGTATATTGCTAGATGTATATTTCTTTATTGGGACTAGCTGTCGGCTTGCGGCCGTCGTTGCCAGTGTATTTATATTCTTTTATCGGGACGTAGTCGGGTTGAGATCTTTGTTTCCATTGTATGTATGTTACATAGGTTTTACGCCGCAGAGAAGCTCTCGAGCCTCCGTGTTCTAAAATGCGGTAAGTGGCCATCTCAAGGAATTGAGAATGGGCTGCCTCGTTATATAATTGGCAGGTTGCTCGCTGTTGGCTATAGTGCCCCCAAGGCAATTATTATAATTGCAAATAGGCGAATATGAAAATTGAAGGAGGACATATATCGGTAGAACAATATTTCTTGATATGATAGTATGCTATCTGAGTTGTCATTATCATGTATGAGTACGTTTTATTACATAGTGATAAAGTCCATATGATCTTTACTTGACTACAAGAGTTATGATGGCGATCATACTTATGAGATTTGGGTAGTCCATAAGCACATCCTTAAATGTCCTTAGTCGTAGGAGTATCGAGATTGTGCATAGATATTCCAGAGTAGACTAGTGTATACGTTTTTAGATCCCGACAAGGGGCGGTGGTAGGTCCCATAGCTATTGGTGTGTTGCACCTAATGTTGTATACTGGTGCTCAATGAAGATGAGTACACCGGACGGACCCGCCGAGAACTTCTAGATGACACCATACCTATCGTCAGATAGCAGTTCTCGGGTGTCACGGGTACATGTAGTCTGTTGACCTAAAATCGTCATTTGTCTCGTATGAGTTCCAATTGTACTTAGATTACTACCCTACCACGGCTCTACCGATTCGTGCAAAAAGTTTTTGGTTAGGTACAATCCCGAGTCAGTGAGCGATCGTTAGGTATTCATCTCTCCCGGTATAGGGAGTCGATCTCGTGCTATGTTCGGTTGGCTATCACCATAAATCTCTGGTCAGGATGGATGAGATTTACTGATTATAGATCAGTTGTTTCTTGGTGGATGATAAGCTTGACCACGACATGACTTATCAAGTTATTAGGAGTCTGACCTTATCCATCGCCTAAACCCGGTATTTGATACTCTTAGATGAAGAGACCAGATGTCACATCCCGAAAGTACGGAATATGACCGGCACTTAAACTACGAACGTCTCGAGGCGTACGTAACCTAAATAAGCCGAAAACCCAGAAACCCAAACCAAGAAAAGTAGTAGAGTGAAGGAAAACCAATTTAAAACAAGTAGTTTTAATAGCATAAGCCGAATTATGAGGTTCTTTAAAAAAAACATCAAATATTTCCCGAAAATTTCGGCAGAGTCTCCTTTGTAAATACATGCCACCAAACGGGATACAATATGAATAGTATACAAAAACAATAAAAGGGCATCCCCAAGCGGGAGCTAGCTCTTCGTCAATCGACGGTCACAACCACACAAGCAATATAATATACAACGCCAACGGCGAGAATCAAAATTCAAAAGGAAAGTCAAAACCACAAGAAATAAAACGCGCGACTCTAAGGTCGAAGGAATAACCTCACTGGTCTCTATCTCAAAAATAATACATGTTTGGTTGATGGAACTTCTAGATACAACAGAGTAATAATATAAAAGTTATATCATGGGGGGTACGATACAATTAAACCCACCTACTAGCAAATCACCCGAAGGAAACTATGCCCGCAAGCCGTAATGAAACCTGTACGGCAAACCTGCAAGAAACTGGGGCACAACGGGGGTGAGTTGCCAACTCGTGAATAGAAAAACATCTACGCACAGAAATCGCATAAATAACGCAACCTAGGTCAATGATCATAATATATCCTCAAATATATGAATAGCTTGCAGCCTATTACAATGGCTATGGTAAATATCTAATCCAAGTGTAATCTCATATGCCCGTGTCAGTGCCTCAGGAAGCAATATATCATATGAATGATGTATGAATGCATTGAACAGAATGCATGTACTGAAGAAGACTGCTTTCATAAATCAGTGAGATTTCTGTATTTTAAAAGTGAGGTACCACAAATGAAATCAACATAAAACAGTGCCCAGCATCGACACAAAACAAGTGTCCAAATATCTCGATATCTCTGTATCACAATCTCTGTACCTCAATATCTCAAAATCTCGATATCTCAATCACAATATCTAGGGCGCTGTCAATCCAGACCGGCCCCTACCATCTATCTCAAGACCACGACGGTATCCTCCGGATATCCGACGCGTCGGGTAATATCACCGGTAGGTAGTGCTCCTCTGCTAGGCTCACATTGTCATCATCACGCGCTTCTTGCCCCGGGGTACCTTACCGGGTCCACCATGTACTCGAAACGGTTCGTCCGTCTCCTTGAATCGGGTCTCGAAATCGATCAGCAAACTCATGGTGGACGACTCGTACATCATGGGAAAAACCGCGCTTTTCATTTAAAAAGTGAAAGAAGAAGTTTGTATATGTTTTGCGGTTTTCCCCAAATCCAGAAAATCTCATGGAAATCCGAATCCAAAACCTCAATAACACGTAAAATAATGAATATATGCATGAGAATCCATGAATGCGGCATAACAATGAATAACAGTATGCATGAAGTAGCAGGTAATAACTACAATGTCCAAACTAACATATAAGGCAAGTACGCTAATATCATGTCTAAACTATTAGCTAACAGTCTATGCCAAGCAATAATATTTTCTAAGGTGTACGTGACATGGCAATTACCGATGAAGATGTGTGTGAGCCGGCAAGTAAGTGTACGTGGTACATACGCATCATCGGTAATGGTGCTGGTGTCCTAACAGCATGATATCAATAATGGAGTATGAAACATAATATAAGCATGCGATGCGAAGCGAACCTCAATAATGAGCGGAAGCTGAATACTAGATGCAACTATAACTAATCTGCATTAATCTAATATAAGTCCTACAAATGGTGCCATTTGAAATAACACGAATCATGGGGTTTTGAAAATAGGGGCTACGGTGTTTTTATGAAAAGATACATCCTTTGAAATATCCGTAGGATCCCTTGGGTTGTCTTTTAAAATACCCACGATTCGTTAGTTTTGAAATAGGTAAGAATCGAATCTAATCTAACAACTAAACTAAACTAAAGGGCTAAGCTAACAAGCTGGACTGCAGGTAAGGAAACCGCCTAACATCTGAGTCGATCCATATACATACATGTATATATATTAGTCGGTGATCCCGCCTCAATAATATCATATCTGATACCATATCTATAATCAGACATCCCAAGTCAAGAGTGCAGATCAATCATCAAGATATAGCTCGTACGTAAATCCGTCGTACGGCATCCCCAGAACTGGGTACGGGTCAATATCATATTCCTCACCCTATTCCTCTGGTATCCTCTTTATCCAAGATCATAGTCTAGGGTACTGATCTATGTCTAGTACAATACTAATATCCTCAATATACTCATAATTTGACTACTGATCGACAATCTCGTACAAACCGATATCGTCAGCACATATCATCATCAAGGGTATACATCGCCCGATACGGCCTAATATCAATATCCTAGCATATCATGCCTCATATCACGATCACATGTCGACCACTTTATTTATAACACTATTCACCCGTATCGTCGCCCCAAGATCCGCTATATCACCAGGACGTACCTCAAGTACGAATCCTGCCATATCACCAATATCACAATCTCAACACAAATCTCATCGACTCATCTCAAACCGTATGTGAACAAATAGTCCCATACCCATGTGAACACATAACAATATATTCCCGTAAGCACAAATGAAAGAAGAAAGTATGCAAGTATGGGTGGGTGTGTGCAAGTATGGTACGACCGCTACTCTAGGGTTTCGCGATACTATAACATCCAAGAAAACCAAATATCCATATTTATCATCAATAACCGAACAAAATAAACAATATATATATGTGTGTATACGTATTCGTATACATCACCACGAACTGTGGGGGTGCTATACGCCATCCACCCGACTTCTCCCCGTAGATATAAATCTACTCACCTGGTCCTCGCTCGCCGGTGCCGACGTCGCCACACGCTTGCTTGTCGTCTCGAAGTCCACATGGGGTACCTACATATCATAACGCACCGTGTCGTATTAAAATCCGACTCATGACCCAAAACTACTCACGAATCCCACATAGGTCAAAACCTATGGTTTGCTTTCTCAAATCAACCCAAAAACCCTCGACATCGGTGTACACACGCCGATTGATCGAGAAAAACACCAAACGTACCAATCGTTGTTTTTTAAGTCACTAAAAATATATGAAATAGGATGCAAATCATCAAAACCAATAAATTGATCAAATCGGTTTATTTCCAAAAAGCCTAGTAAAGGGGTCGTTAACCGTTTTATTACAAGTCTTGATGTTTTAGCAAACTAGTGGTCACAATACTCACTAATTATCTTAATTAGGCCACATAAACATTTACTAGATTTTTAATCTTGCTAAATTACATTAAACCAAAATCTAGTTAGCAAAAGTTAACTTTTTTGTTCAAAACTTGGTGTTTTAACCAATCTAAATATTTTAACAATTCTAGTGGCTATAATGTTCATTAAACATCTTAATTATGTCATACCAATGTTAATTATATTTTAAAATCACTCATTTCCATCAATTCTAAAAAACCTAGTTTGCAATATTTGTACAATTATTAAAATTTTAAACTAACAATTTGCAAACTAGCAATTAGATTAGTTTTAACAAGTTTTAAGATGCTAGACCATATCACACAACCATGCACAATTTATCATAACCCATTTCCACAACAAAACCCTAACTTGAAATCTTTAATCATGCAATTAAACTTATCAAAACCTAATTAAGCATTTAGTTAACTTAGATTAAAGCAACTAGATAACATATTTTAGCAAAAGCATGAGATTATACCTCCCATGATGAGATCAAGCTCAAGATCTAGCCTCCTAAAATGCCATTTTGATCCCTAGATCCGTGCTAGAATGGCTAATGAGAAATGGGTAGGAGTTGGATTTTGATTTGGATTTTTGCTTGATTTTTAGTGAATTTTTCTTTGGATTTTCTTTGATGGAACAAAGAGAGGAGAAGAGGGGAAAGGGGCTGTTGGGGGGTTTCTGGTTTCGGCCAGAAGTGTGGGGGGTTGGGTGAGGGAGGAGAGAGAGTGAGGTGGAGAAAGTTAGATCAAGTCAAAGTCCACTCAAATTCTATCATTTTCTACTCTTTTCTTTTCTTTTCTTTTCTTTTGACAAAAGAAGTGATTGGAGAGAGGGAGAGGGGGAGGGCTGTCATGGTGGGGCTGGCCACATGGGGAGGGGAAGAGAGGGTGAGGTGTGGGTGTGTGGGTTAGGGAAAAAGATAAATGTATTACCCCAATTCCCATTAACACTAAATTCACCGAAAAAGCCTTTTTCTTCGATATTTTCTAAACCGTTTTGGCAAACGATTTCATTTCAAAAACCACATGATAAAATTTTATTTAATGTTTTATGATGCACAAAATTTGTTTCAACTCATTCCAATTTGTAATTTTCCCTAATTAAATGTATTAGGGACGGCTTAAAATAATATTAAAATAATTAATTTCGGAAAAATTTTCAGAAAATTTGAAATTTCACCAGTGGCTCAATAAACACCAAATACTAGCAATTACATAGCTAGAATATGTATATTTAATTTTATAATAAAGATATTTGCATTTTGACTTTTTACAGAAAACACCCTTATTTTACCGATTTTTCCGAAATTTCACCGAAACGATTTTCAAAACGTTACAATCTTCCCCCCTTAAAGAAATTCAGTCCCCGAATTTAAATTAAAACTCCCCCCAAATACTAAAACATCTAAGCAAAACCATCAAGTCGTCGGGGCTCCGAGATCGTAAATAAATAAAACAATCGTAGCGCAACGCATGCGCATGAAAAATGAGCATAAAACTCGAAATCAAAACTCCGTCATGCATCCCGCAATCATCGGAGTCATGGGCAAGACATCAATGTCAAGATCCAATACGAAAACCAACATGATATACATCATTAAAGCATCTAGAAGCAATGCATGACAAACCTTTTTCAAATCGCTGTGCGATGCTCGCAGCACTGCACAGTGGCGGACGTCTATTGTAAGAAAATAACTACATATATATATATATATATATATATATCCTTTGTTTAAAATGTACGTTCCGCCGTTTCGGAAACAATTTAGAAGGGTCTCCTTGTTTAAAACATTTCGTGTCATATCAGACACGTAGGTAAAGACTGAGACTATAGCTTGCTTTTTGGAAATCCCTTCAATAACTATCAATGCATGCAAAATATATTCAGGTACTGTCCTCTGACTAGTCCTGCTCAGTACAAAAACTCATAGCAATCATCATAAAAACGTACTGCTCCATAAGAAATCAATCCCAAAATACGCGTATGAATACTACGTGCGTCTGGTGCGCACGAAAATTAAAATCCATATATGTGCCATACATATGCACAGAAACAAGATCTAAGTGCATCGGGTGTGCGCAAAGCATCTGTCGTAGGCAACGTGTGTGCCTGACAGCAAAATCAGGTGCATCTGACATGCACGAAAAAAAATCTCGATTTAGTGCATCTGGTGTGCACCGAAATCGCATCTCAAGACATGCGCTCAACATGCGCGAAAACCCAAAACCAGGGGCATCCATCATGCACGAAATCATGAAATTCAATATCAAGCGCCGAACATGCGCAAAATCAAATCAGGTGCACAAGGTGCACAAAACAAATATCGAGTATCACAATCGAAATCGAAGTCCAGTGCATCTAAGTGCACAAAAAGCGTATCACTGCAAGAATATATAAACTATACAGAGTGCAGGAACCAAATCGTGTGCGTGCATACGCACAAAATCAACTCAAATGTCTAAAACTTTAAAATCACAAACATGTGAAACCAAAGCACGAAAACGATATCAAGTGCAACGACTGTGCGAAAATCGTAAATCCTCAATCATCAAAACCAAATCATGCGAATAATTCACCCAAAACATCGAAATCTAGTATGGCAGAATAGTCCCGCTCAGCACATACTCAAGAATCTCTGGCCAGCTGTCGTGGTCACTCATAGCATGCCTCGTCGACGATCCTGAACTCTGGCCTGCCGGTGTGCATAACATGACCACTACTGGGTCCAAGTCTTCTCGTAATTTATTCCAGAAAGGTCCTATCGAGATCTCTCCCAAATCTCGTCTCTGCCGAACTGTCCGGAAGTCATCGTCCTTTACTAGATCTGTTCTCGTTCTGGAACGGCTGCATACTCAACGCGACTCCTTCTGGAAGGTAAATCCAAGTACAATGCCTCGGCATACGTATCGTATCTCTGATGTCGGCCGAGTGGAACGTCGTTTCATCTAGATCTGGTACGAACCACTTACTTCACCTTTCTCTAATGTCGACCGCTTCGGACTCGTCTCGTCGTGGCTGCATGGACTGAGCCCTAACGGCTATCCTCATATCGGGAGTCTCCCACGAAATGCATCTCACCACCTAGCATCCGAATTAAGTCGAACCATCCAATCAAGTCGTCAAAACTTTATAATCCCCCAAGAGCTCAACCTCTTGGGCACAGTTTAATAGTATCGAGTACATACCACAGCATCGGTGGTCCAGCCGTAGAAGGGCAAACCCAAGCCTCACTAATGGCGCCGTAGAACTGCCGCAAACCCGATGGTTCAAAGGCTTTGACACGGTCATTAAGTCGAGTTAGGGTTTCATTCTTCTAGAGGGACCATAGAATTGCCTGCATGTCTTTCCGACTACTTTAAACTTGGAATAATAGGTTTCTGACATTCGATCGTCTCTGTCGACTCCCAACGTCTCCGCGTGAAGTCGTCTCTAGCTGGAATCAATCTATGTGATGACCTCGCATCGGGGTAGGCGAACGATCCACATGTCCTAGTCATTAATCCTCGATGACTAGCGACCTTCTATCATCTCTCAGTACAACTCATTCTGCACTAACTCCAGCATCTAGGGCAATATCTCGTCGTTCGTAGCAATAACTGGCTCGCTCGTCTGCACGCTGAACGGTGCCTCAATCATCAGGAGTAAGCAATACTTCAATGGTCATCAAAATCTGGCTGGCCTCTATCATTGGCTCAATCCTCTAGTGTCGATCAGCACATCTGAGTAACCTCATAAAGGCAATCCGCCAAACGCTCGTGGCGCGAAAACACAGTAAAAAGATACATCTTCGCAATCGTGTGTCGCCGGAATTCCGCCATGGTCAGTCCTCGTTCGTGACGAGCACGTGATGACCACAACTCTAGCTGTAGCTCTCCCTGCCCGTAATCGTGGCAGCAAAACCATAACTGGTATTGATGAGGCTAGATCGGAATGAATATAATACTGAGCAAAGAAATGTACATCTTAAGGCTTCTTAAGTGGAGTAGCGTATCGTAAATATGCCGCGGAACATACCTACGGTACGTCACTCTACTTTAGTCACCTATTCCATCAACCAAGGGTCATCCTACGCTCCGAGGGTAAAACCTAACGCTCTGATACCAACTTTGTCACGTCCCGAAAGTACGGAATATGACCGGCACTTAAACTACGAACGTCTCGAGGCGTACGTAACCTAAGTAAGCCGAAAACCTAGAAACCCAAACCAAGAAAAGTAGTAGAGTGAAGGAAAACCAATTTAAAACAAGTAGTTTTAATAGCATAAGCCGAATTATGAGGTTCTTTAAAAAAAACATCAAATATTTCCCGAAAATTTCGGCAGAGTCTCCTTTGTAAATACTGGCCCCCAAACGGGATACAACATGAATAGTATACGAAAACAATAAAAGGGCATCCCCAAGCGGGAGCTAGCTCTTCGTCAATCGACGGTCACAACCACGCAAGCAATATAATATACAACGCCAACGGCGAGGATCAAAATTCAAAAGGAAACTCAAAACCACAAGAAATAAAACGCGCGACTCTAAGGTCGAAGGAATAACCTCACTGGTCTCTATCTCAAAAATAATACATGTTTGGTTGATGGAACTTCTAGATACAACAGAGTAATAATTTACAAGTTATATCATGGGGGGTACGATACAAGTAAACCAACCTACTAGCAAATCACCCGAAGGAAACTATGCCCGCAAGCCGTAATGAAACCTATACGGCAAACATGCAAGAAACTGGGGCACAACGGGGGTGAGTTGCCAACTCGTGAATAGAAAAACATCTACGCACAGAAATCGCATAAATAATGCAACCTAGGTCAATGATCATAATATATCCTCAAATATATGAATAGCATGCAGCATATTACAATGGCTAGGGTAAATATCTAACCCAAGTGTAATCTCATATGCCCGTGTCAGTGTCTCAGGTAGCAATATATCATATGGATGATGTATGAATGCATGGAACAGAATGCATGTACTGAAGAAGACTGCTTTCATAAATCAGTGAGATTTCTGTATTTTAAAAGTGAGGTACCACAAATGAAATCAACATAAAACAGTGCCCAGCATCGACACAAAACAAGTGTCCAAATATCTCGATATCTCTGTATCACAATCTCTGTACCTCAATATCTCAAAATCTCAATATCTCAATCACAATATCTAGGGCGCCGTCAATCCAGACCGGCCCCTACCATCTATCTCAAGACCACGACGGTATCCT
The DNA here is from genome assembly GCA_030015575.1 of Agapanthus africanus. NCBI lineage: Eukaryota > Viridiplantae > Streptophyta > Magnoliopsida > Asparagales > Amaryllidaceae > Agapanthus > Agapanthus africanus. The sequence goes on from JASDDO010000012.1 coordinate 362,870,413, forward strand.
CCGGATATCCGACGCGTCGGGTAATATCACCGGTAGGTAGTGCTCCCCTGCCAGGCTCACATCGTCATCATCACGCGCTTCTTGCCCCGGGTTACCTTACCGGGTCCACCATGTACCCGAAACGGTTCGTCCGTCTCCTCGAATCGGGTCTCGAAATCCATCAGCAAACTCATGGTGGACGACTCGTAAATCATGGGAAAAACCGCGCTTTTCATTTAAAAAGAGAAAGAAGAAGTTTGTATATGTTTTGCGGTTTTCCCCAAATCCAGAAAATCTCATAGAAATCCGAATCCAAAACCTCAATAACACGTAAAATAGTGAATATATGCATGAGAATCCATGAATGCGGCATAAAAATGAATAACAGTATGCATGAAGTAGCAGGTAATAACTACAATGTCTAAACTAACATATAAGGCAAGTACGCTAATATCATGTCTAAACTATTAGCTAACAGGCTATGCCAAGCAATAATATTTTCTAAGGTGTACGTGACATGGCAATTACCGATGAAGATGTGTGTGAGCCGGCAAGTAAGTGTACGTGGTACATACGCATCATCGGTAATGGTGCTGGTGTCCTAACAGCATGATATCAATAATGGAGTATGAAACATAATATAAGCATGCGATGTGAAGCGAACCTCAATAATGAGCGGAAGCTGAATACTAGACGCAACTATAACTAATCTGCATTAATCTAATACAAGTCCTACAAATGGTGCCTTTTGAAATAACACGAATCATGGGGTTTTGAAAATAGGGGCTACGGTGTTTTTATGAAAAGATACGTCCTTTGAAATATCCGTAAGATCCCTTGGGTTGTCTTTTAAAATACCCACGATTCGTTAGTTTTGAAATAGGTAAGAATCGAATCTAATCTAACAACTAAACTAAACTAAAGGGCTATGCTAACAAGCTGGACTGCAGGTAAGGAAACCGCCTAACATCTGAGTCGATCCATATACATACATGTATATATATTAGTCGGTGATCCCGCCTCAATAATATCATATCTGATACCATATCTATAATCAGACATCACAAGAGAAGTGTGCGGATCAATCATCAAGATATAGCTCGTACGTAAATCCGTCGTACGGCATCCCCAGATCTGGATACGGGTCAATATCATATTCCTCACCCTATTCCTCTGGTATCCTCTTTATCCAAGATCATAGTCTAGGGTACTGACCTATGTCTAGTACAATTCTAATATCCTCAATATACTCATGATCTGACTACTGATCGACAATCTCGTACAAACCGATATCGTCAGCACATATCATCATCAAGGGTATACATCGCCCGATACGGCCTAATATCGATATCCTAGCATATCATGCCTCATATCACGATCACATGTCGACCACTTTATTTATAACACTATTCACCCGTATCGTCGCCCCAAGATCCGCTATATCACCAGGACGTACCTCAAGTACGAATCCTGCCATATCACCGATATCACAATCTCAACACAAATCTCATCGACTCATCTCAAACCGTATGTGAACACATAGTCCCATACCTATGTGAACACATAACAATATATTCCCGTAAGCACAAATGAAAGAAGAAAGTATGCAAGTATGGGTTGGTGTGTGCAAGTGTGGTGCGACCACTACTCTAGGGTTTCGCGACACTATAACATCCAAGAACACCAAATATCCATATTTATCATCAATAACCCAACAAAATAAACAATATATATATGTGTGTATACGTATTCGTATACATCACCACGAACTGCGGGGGTGCTATACGCCATCCACCCGACTTCTCCCCGTAGATATAAATCTACTCACCTGGTCCTCGCTCGCCGGTGCCGACGTCGCTACGCGCTTGCTTGTCCTCTCGAAGTCCACATGGGGTACCTACATATCATAACGCACCGTGTCGTATTAAAATCCGACTCATGACCCAAAACTACTCACGAATCCCACATAGGTCAAAACCTATGGTTTGCTTTCTCAAATCAACCCAAAAACCCTCGACATCGGTGTACACACGCCGATTTATCGAGAAAAACACCAAACGTACCAATTGTTGTTTTATAAGTCACTAAAGATATATGAAATAGGATGCAAATCATCAAAACCAATAAATTGATCAAATCGGTTTATTTCCAAAAAGCCTAGTAAAGGGGTCGTTAACCGTTTTACTACAAGTCTTGATGTTTTAGCAAACTAGTGGTCACAATACTCACTAATTATCTTAATTAGGCCACATAAACATTTACTAGATTTTTAATCTTACTAAATTACATTAAACCAAAATCTAGTTAGCAAAAGTTAACTTTTTAGTTCAAAACTTGGTGTTTTAACCAATCTAAATATTTTAACAATTCTAGTGGCTATAATGTTCATTAAACATCTTAATTATGTCATACCAATGTTAATTAGATTTTAAAATCACTCATTTCCATCAATTCTAAAAAACCTAGTTTGCAATATTTGTACAATTATTAAAATTTTAAACTAACAATTTGCAAATTAGCAATTAGATTAGTTTTAACAAGTTTTAAGATGCTAGCCCATATCACACAACCATGCACAATTTATCATAACCCATTTCCACAACAAAACCCTAACTTGAAATCTTTAATCATGCAATTAAACTCATCAAAACCTAATTAAGCACTTAGTTAACTTAGATTAAAGCAACTAGATAACAAATTTTAGCAAAAGCATGAGATTATACCTCCCATGATGAGATCAAGCTCAAGATCTAGCCTCCTAAAATGCCATTTTGATCCCTAGATCCGTGCTAGAATGGCTAATGAGAAATGGGTAGGAGTTGAATTTTGATTTGGATTTTTGCTTGATTTTTAGTGGATTTTTCTTTGGATTTTCTTTGATGGAACAAAGAGAGGAGAAGAGGGGAAAGGGGCTGTTGGGGGGTTGCTTGTTTCGGCCAGAAGTGTGGGGGGGTGGGTGAGGGAGGAGAGAGAGTGAGGTGGAGAAAATTAGATCAAGTCAAAGTCCACTCAAATTCTATCATTTTCTACACTTTTCTTTTCTTTTCTTTTGACAAAAGCAGTGATTGGACAGAGGGAGAGGGGGAGGGCTGTCATGGTGGGGCCGGCCACATGGTGAGGGGAAGAGAGGGTGAGGTGTGGGTCTGTGGGTTAGGAAAAAAGATAAATGTATTACCCCAATTCCCATTAACACTAAATTCACCGAAAAAAGCCTTTTTCTTCGATATTTTCTAAACCGTTTTGGCAAACGATTTCATTTCAAAAATCACATGATAAAATTTTATTTAATGTTTTATGATGCACAAAATTTGTTTCAACTCATTCCAATTTGTAATTTTCCCTAATTAAATGTATTAGGGACGGCTTAAAATAATATTAAAATAATTAATTTCGGAAAAATTTTCAGAAAATTTGAAATTTCACCAGTGGCTCAATAAACACCAAATACTAGCAATTACATAGCTAGAATATGTATATTTAATTTTATAATAAAGATATTTGCATTTTGACTTTTTATAGAAAACCCCCTTATTTTACCGATTTTTCCGAAATTTCACCGAAACGATTTTCAAAACGTTACACTAGACTGTACGAAGATTGTCACTTACATGCTCTGTAGAAATATGGATGAGTTTGCTCGTCGACCATCCTTTAGTTCAATACCTGGATAGCCATTACATACAGCTAGTGCCACTGACATGCTTGTGGTTAAACCTGTAAGTATACGCTTGTTCTCGTGCCGCTAGTTATAGGCCAAGGAGGAAAGCAAAACAAAATTTTTAATAACAAGAGCACGAAATACTACGTCCTAGAATCGAATCCAAACACTAAACTAGTAAACTAGAAGGAGTTAGCTACTCGGTTGGTGTTAGCTACCTTTGAAGTCGTGTTCTTTGTCTTCTTTCCACTTCTTAAGCTCCTCGGTCCACCGGGAATAAGCTTGGGAGTCGGTCTTCCTTGTCGAAGATGATCCATCCGAAGGAACCCTAACAAAGACTCTATCTTCACAATAAAAAGCTAAGTGAAGCAACTAGTGAAACAAAATTGCTAAGAATTGATCACGGATGTAGTATTGGTTATACTCCAGTGTTTCTCTTTTTTTCTTTTTCTCACCTCAATATTGAAAACTCAAAAGAAATGAAGAGAAGCCAAAGGTGAAGATGAAGCAAGCGTGGCTACTAAAAACTTATCATCTTTTCCTTTTTCTTCTCTTCATCTCTTTTAAGAAAAACATGAGTGGAATTGTGACACACAAGGTGAGTCACAAGCCCACACCCTTCATAAGAGATCATGAAGAAATGAGAAAGAAAAAAAGGACACCTCATATGTGCACATATACATACATATGTGTGTGTATATAAATATACATACACACACAAATATAAGTATATGCTACAAATACATACACCCGTATTCGTATTAAAATACATACACCCGTATTCGTATAAAATATGAATACATGTATTTATTTTAAGATACAAATAATCGTATTTATACAAATACTCGTTGTTTACCGCCGAAAACCGGGAAAGACAAACGTCTTGCCTGCATTTGGGGGGAGATGCTATTTGGGTTTATCCGTTCACCTCTCCGAAGATGCCAAGTTGATTTATGACACCGTGCATCGGAGGTTTGGACGGATGCGGCCGTTGTAGCAGACTTCGTCAGATTCCCCCTATTTTGCGAGGGGTTTTTGATTATAGGGACGCTCTTCCCTGCAGACGCAAGCCCCTGCAGATAATTACGTTACCGCATCGCGGTAACCCTTTATCCTGCTCCAGAAGGTCATTTCATGTCGTGTGTGTTTGTGTTCTTTTTGGTTACCCGTGGATTTTATATGGAGACTAATTTGTGTTGTCACCAGTAGGGCGTGGATTAGTCCAAATCCGTATTTTCTTAGATTTGGGTTTGGGTTAATTTAAGGATTGTTAATCTCGTTTGAGATTAAGATCAACTTAAATGTTTTTCGAGGTTACGTTAGTCTAATTTTAGAATAAGATCCACTCAACAGGATTTTTGGGATCATTCAGACCCAACAGAAGAGCATTTGGACTCTATATTGTTTTACTTTAAGGACGTTGCGGTCCATTGTTAGTTTAAGGACGTTTCGGTCCATGGAGTTGTTTGTTGTCGGGACCCGCCACCTCTCTGAAGACGTTGAAGAATTACAACGACATATATTAGAGGTGTGGGGAGATGTACCCTGGAACCAATGAATATTCGTTAGAAGCCCGGTAGTCTTGTTTGGGACTAAGACCACTCTGGAAAATAAAGAGCCCATGTGCTCGGTTGATTAGGAGTATGGCCAAACTTGGGCTCAGCCCAGTCATTTCATTTCTGAATAAAGTGTTAAACACTCTCTTGGGCTTGGTCCCTTTTCTGTACCAACGATTCTGAGCATCCATATGGGTTCTGACGCCCACACTTTATCTTGCCTTTTCCCTTTTTTTTGTTTTTTATGGGGTGTTAAACACCCTTTATGGCGCTCGCGTGTGGAGCACGTGAGGCGCTTGGCGCTAGGCGCTGTTTGATGAGGGCAGAGCACTTCATGTTAAGCAGCGCCCACGTGATTGGCACGTGAGGCACTTGGCGCTGAGCGACAACTACTGAGTGCTAAGCACTCTTTTTTTAGCAGTGCCCACGTGAGGGGCACGTGAGACGCTTGACGCCGAGCGCCAACTATTCAGTGGGAAGCACTCTTTATCTGAACAGCGCCGATGTAAAGGGCACGCGAGGCGTTGTTTCTTTCTTTTTGCATTTTTCTGAAGATGTTCAATTTTCTGTTCTACCTTGGATCTTCGATCCCCAAGAACAAATTCATCCCACAAGAATTAAATTCTCATTTGTGGGAGCCTTGTCTCATGGGTCTCGGATCCACGGGAAAGAACTATGTTCTTTATGAGGGTTAAACCCTTGGATATGCAGATGAGATACTATGATCTCTATTATCTTTATTTACCTTGAAGAAAGTTCTTCTTCCTTCTTCTCTCTTAAAGCTTTCTTGTTTACTTTCTATTCTTTTTTGAACTTGAAGTTTATGGGGGGGGGGGGTTCCTCTGTACAAGACTTGAAGTCTTGGGGCCTTTATATAGTATAGGCCGACTTGTTGATTTAGTTAAAGACATTTCTCATTGAGAGATCCTTAATTGATTTGGGGATTTTATCCACCGTTGGATCTTTTATCCAAGGACTTCTGTTTTACAGAATATATCTTTCTTGTTTTTAACAAGATTGGGAAATATTTTACCATACAGAGTTTATTCTGTAGCTTGGTGATTTTTAATCACCATTGGATTTTTATCCAACGGTGCTCTGTTTTACAGAGAGTAATCTTTCTCGTTTAGAAAGATTGGGGAAATATTTTCCCATACAGAGCTTATTCTGTAACTTGGTGATTTTTAATCACCATTGGATTTTTAATCCAACGGTGTTCTGTAGTACAGAGAGTAATCTTTCTTGTTTAGAAAAATTGGGGAAATATTTTCACATACAGAGCTTATTCTGTAGCTTGGTGATTTTTAATCCAACGGTGCTCTGTAGTACAGAGAGTAATCTTTCTTGTTTAAAAAGATTTGAGGAATATTTTCTCAACAAAATTTAATTCTACATTTTGATGATTTGTCATCCTTGTTGGATCTTTGATCTAATGGCAGAGAACTTTTAGTTCTGGCGCCGGCGCCCTCGTGCAAGGCACGTGAGGCTCTGCCTTAGAGTTTTTAACTCCTAGCGCTGGCGCCCTCGTGCAAGGCATGTGAGGCGCTGCCTCAGAGTTTTTTTAACTCTTGGCGCTGGCACCCTCGTGCAAGGCACATGAGGCGCTGCCTCAGAGTTTTTAACTCTTGGCGTGTGCGCCCTCGTGCAAGGCACGTGAGGCGCTGGCGCCCTCGTGCAAGGCACATGAGGCGCTTCCTTTTTACTGATGGTGTCTTTTCGCCTTCTTTCTTTGGTTTGTCATGAGTCAAACTTTTCTTTTCCAACGCTTGGAAATAGTTCCATCATGCACAACATTTTCTGCGCCTAGACTTAAATGTCTCCCTTCATAATCTGAGGCAATGCTTCTCTTCTCTTTCACTTTCAGAGAATTAATTTAACTGAGAAGAACTATGGCTTGTAATCGTCCACATGCTCGCCGACAGCCATGGGAGGTGCCTATTGAGGAAATTGTTTCTCGTTTTGCTGCCCGCTTGGCGAACCCTGCTCTTACGAATGACCAATGCGATAAGGTGCTGCACGTGCTCTTGACTCGTAGAGGATCTCCTCTCCCCATCGGCTCCATTTGGCTCCGGATGGTCTTCTTGTCCGTGCTCGATGATATTCCCCCTCATCCAGCGGAAATGACTCCGGCGATACTCGACGCAGCGAAGGACAAGATCGAGTGCATTCATGAGGTACTTTTGATTACAACGGCTCTGAGGGATCGCTCTGTTCAGCTGCTAATCGAGATACGGGCTTAGCGGGCCATCATGTCTGCCTTCGCTGATGGGCATGGTACTGACCGTTGGGGAGAGACTCTTCGTGAAGATCGCCGCTTTGGCATAGTGGAGAAGGCAGAGAGGGAGTTAGAGAATTTTATCCATAGTTTTGTGAATCCCTGTACTTTCGATCCCATCTATGGGGATCTATTTCCTGTAGAATAAAATGTTCAATTAAATACTTTCTTTTTGTCGTTGACCACCAAGTGCTCCCTTTCTAACACCTGTTCTTCCTCTGATGTGTGTATGTGCGTATATGAATGAGCCCGATTTCACACATATCTATAAACAAAACTTAAACCGGTGTAAACTGGAACAAATACCTCTTGTCCGAAGATTTCGGTGGGAACACTCGTATTTGTACAAATACCCGTATTCATATCAAAATATAAATACCGTAAAAGAGAGATACTAAAAGAGATATATAATACCAGCTCACATTTTATCCAAATGTGATAATCCGGTTATCTTTCAAACGAGCTAGTATTAACAAAATGCCCGATTAAAAGTACATGTACAAAAACACGAATTTAATCGAACCTAAGTACGTAACAAAATACGCACACTACATCAATTTGCTTGAGCTGGGAATGTTGGATATGTATGCTCTAGAGGCCTTCATTGTATAGGATGCTAGGGATATGTATGTACAGGACAATCTTGCTCAATATGATAGTATGCTATTTGGTTTGACTTTATCTTAACATGTGATATGTTTTAGTTGTTATTTCATATCGCTTATACATGTTGATAAAGCCTTTAGGATTCTTGCTTGACTACCAGCGTTATGATGGCAATCATACTTGTGGGAGCTGGGTAGTCGATAAGCACATCCTTAAATGTCCATAGTCGTGGGAGTATCGAGATTGGGCATCGATTCTCCAGTGTAGACTAGTGTATACATTTCTATAAGGGTCGATGTGATCTCACCTGCAGGGCATGTGAGGTGCCTATTGAGGAAATTGTTCCTCGTTTTGCTGCTCGCTTGGTGAACCCTGCTCTTACGGATGACCAATGCGATACGGTGCTGCACAAGCTTTTGACTCTTAGAGGACCTTCTCTCCTCATCGGCTCCATTTGGCTCCGGATGGTCTTCTTGTCCGTGCTCGATGATATTCCCCCTCATCCAGCAGAGATGACTCTGGCGATACTCAACGCAGCGGAGGACAGGATCGAGTGCCTTCATGAGGCATTTTTGACTACCACGTCTCTGAGGGATTGCTCTGTTCAGCTGCTAAGCCAGATACGGGCTCAGCGGGCCATCATGTTTGCCTTCGCTGATGGGCACAGTGCTGACCGTTGGGGAGCGACTCTTGATGTGATCTCACCTGCAGGGCAAAAGTTTCTTTTTTTTTATTTCTTTCCTTGATGCTCTACCATTTCAGCTTTTTATATCGCGAAAGTCTCGATTGCCCAATCATTTCGGCTGTTTTTCCGCGATCCCCAATCATTTCGGCTGTTTTTCTTTTTCTTTACTCGCTGCTTTTTATTGCGATTTGCCTAATCATTTCGGCTATTTTTTTATACATATATTTTACTCGCCGATTTTTATTGCAAGTTGCCCTATCATTTCGGCTATTTCATATGCATTTTTGGCTTTCTTATTTTTATTGCGAGTATGCAACCCGTGGTCTGATACTAATCTTAGCATCAGCATCGCTGCGACTGGAATATTGCCAGGAGCGAATCATCATTTGCTGTAAAATGGCTCGGAATTTGATACCAATCCTAGACATCAGCATTCCTACTACTGGGGCATTGCCAGGAGAGAATCATCATTTGCCTTTTTCGATTCGAACAAAGGTGGCTTAGAAAATAGGGTTAGGATCCTGTTGACTAAGGTTTTTGACTTCATGAGCCGTAAGGGTCTCATAAAGGTGTTTCTCCCTACGAGTCATAAGGATCTTGTAGGTGTGTTTTCTACTTAGGAGTCATGAGGATTCCTAAGTGTGTGTTCTCTTATAAGTCGTAAGGATCTTACAAGAGTTTTTTCTCCTTATAAGTCGAGAGGACTTACAAGCGCCATTTACCTCATGAGGACATTCCTCGTCGTTGGTGCGACATGGTGGGGGAAACGTTTATTTGTGCCCGTGGATTGTATACAAGAGCCAATATTGACCACCTGTAGGGAAATCTGGGGAATGTGATGGCTTAAGAACAGGTTCAGATCCCTGTAACTTAAGGCTTTCGAATCCTATGAGCCGTGAGGGTCTCATAAGGGGGATTCTCCTTACGAGTCATGAAGATCTCATAAGTGTAATTTCTCCTTAGGAATCGTGGGGATCCCTAAGTGTGTTGCTCCCTTATGAGTCGTAAGGATCTCACGCAGGTATTTTCTTCCTACAAGGTCGAGAGGACCTTGCAAGTATGCATGAATTTTTTTTATGAGTCTGCACCCTTTCGAGTTTTCACGAACTCGCCGGCAGTCCTGCCGTTTTTACTCACGAAGCCCTTTTGGGTTTTCATCCACGCCCATTTCTCTTGTGGACGTACCTTTTTTTTATTTATGGTGGGACATCGCCAACTGGGGTAGCTGTAGAGCAAGAGGGACTTAAGTTGAAATCCTCGCTACTAGGACTTGTGGACCTGGATTCCACTGTCGCCAAGTTTTGAGGCGGCGTATTTAGTTTAAGGACATCACGGTCCATCGTTAGTTTAACGACATCTCGGTCTATAGCTAGTTTAAGGATGTTGCGGTCCGTTGGGATTTTGAGGCGAGGTTTCGCTGGATACTATTCATAGAGTTTGGACTCAGGAAGACAGCGAGAGGACACGAACGTCGTGATCCATCATTAACCTGAGCTGTGACTTGTCAAGCGTAGTATTTATTAAGGAACCGGCCGTTTATTGGCCGGAAGGGTCTTTCGCAATGCATATCCAAGACCAAGTAGGCCCCACCTTGGTAGACCTTGTCTATGATGTACGGTCCCTCATAGTTCAGCTCGAATTTCCCCCGTTTAGCACGATTGGGGATCATAGGTCTTTTTTCGACCAGCACGAGTTCTCCTTGGCGGAATGTTCTCGTCCAAGTCAATCTTTCGTATGAGTGTGTCATCCTTGCTTTGTAAGCTTCTTGGTTTCGTTGTGCCATGAGACGAGTATCATCGAGGGCGTCAAGCCCCTCAAGTCGAAGATGGGCATTTTCTTCATCCGTCAGCTCGTATCGAACCGCTACTCGTAGAGAGGGTAGATCTATCTCTAAGGGAAGTACTGCTTCCGTGCCGAATACCAACACGAATGGCGTTCTATTTGTGGCCGTCTTGAAAGTGGTCCGATAAGCCCAAAGAGCTTCATGCAATCTCTCGTGCCAGTCCTTCTTATTTCTGGACACCGTTTTCTTTATGATCTTCATCAAGATTTTGTTGAAAGCCTCAGCTAGACTGTTAGCTCGGGGGTTATAGACTGAAGAATATCTCCAATCTATTTTATGCTGCTGTGCGAAACGACTGATCTTGTGGCCTCTGTAGGCCGGCCCATTATCCGAGATGATCCGTAGCGGAGTGCCGAATCGGTAGATGACACGTGTCTTGAAGAAATGGAGGATGTTCTCCATCTTCATGTCTCTTAACGGTATTGCTTCTTCCCATTTAGAGAAGTAATCGGTTGTTGCTAGTATGAACCGATGTCCCCTGGACGATGCTGGCTCGATGGGCCCGATTATATCGGTTCCCTACATTTTGAACAACCAACTAGCCAATGTCGGATGTATCGGATTTGGATGCTGATGGATGAAGTCCCCGTGAATCTGGCACAAGTGACACTGCTTCGCGTATTCGAGGTAGTCCTGAATCATCGTATGCCAATAGTAGCTCATCCTTTTGATTTTCAGCTTCTTCTTTGGCAAAGTTTGATGAGAACCGCAGAGTTCGTCATGAGTTTCTTGGACGACTTTCCTTGCTTCTTCCGATCCTAAGCATCTTAGCCACAAACTGTCAAACGATCTCTTATATAGAGTATCATTGACGAAGGCGAAGGATAAAGCTCGTTCCATGAGCCGTCTTCGGGCGTATGATGAGATTTGAAGTAGTCTACAAAGTCTTCTCTCCAATCCTTCGCCTTTTCTTCATCCTCTAATTGGAATGCTGCTTGTTTGGCCGCTTCCTTTTCTTTAGACGACTCCGTAGATATTTCTGCTGGCGCGAGAATCCGCCGGCTTTGCACAATGATCCTTACGTCATCGAGGTTTTCGTCAGCCATTTCTTTAGCGAGTTTGGCTAGTGCAAGAGCCTTGCTATTTTCCACTCATGATATGCTTTCCAGGACGTAGGAGGGAATTTGAGATAGCAGTTGCTGCACTCTTTCGCCGTATTTCACCAATTCTGGCTTACACGTCCGATAGTCGCCCTTTACTTGGCTAACGACCAGCTGGGAATCTCCATATATTAGGAGGTTCTTGATTCCCATGTCAATGGCGATCTTGAGACCTGCTATCAAAGCTTCATATTCCTTTTTGTTGTTTATTCTTGGCTCCGTTAAGGAAAGGGCAAAACGCATTATCCCTCCTTGTGGAGTCACAAAGATAAGGCCTACTCCGGCTTTGATAATGGGGGTGCTTTGCTTCCACCTCTTCATAGACGATGCCCCATCGAAGTAGAGTTCCCATCGGATATCACTCCCTTCTTTCTCCACGTCGATTGTTTCGAACTCATATTCATCTGGCAATTCGCAATTTAAGGAAGAATCAGCTGGTATCGGATGCTCAGCGAGAAAGTCGGCGATGGCCTGGCCTTTTATTTCCTTGAGGGGTCGATATACTATCGAGAACTCCATCAAGAGAAGGGCCCATTTGGCAAGCCTTCCCGTTAGCTGGGATCCTCCTGTAAGGAAATGTGGGGGATATGACGGCTTAAGAACAGGTCCAGATCCCTGTAACTTAAGGCTTTTGAATCCTATGAGCCGTGAAGGTCTCACAAGGGGGATTCTCCTTACGAGTCGTGAGGATCTTGTAAGTGTATTTATTTTAACGAGGTTGCGCCCTTCCGGGTTTTCACAAGCTTGCCGGCAGTCCTGTTGTTTTTACTCACGACGCCCTTTCGGGTTTTCATCCGTGCCTATTTTGCTTGTGGACGTATCGTTTTTTTTACACAATGAGATTGCGCCATTTCAGGTTTTCACAAGCTCGCCGGTAGCCCAGTTGTTTTTACACACGGAGCCCTTTCGGGTTTTCATCTGTGCCCATTTCGCTTGTGGACATACCATTTTTTTTAGCGGGGTATTCCACTAGATTGTAGGACCTGTTTGTAGGCCCCTTGATATCCTTCCTATCCTTTGAGAAGAAAGGACCATTCTACATAGAGATTTTTCCGCCAGTGAGAAATATGCCCTTTGTGTATATCTCGGGGGGAACGAATACCCACGTCGTCACTATATTGGCGACATGTTGCTTCAGAGCCTCTTATTTTTTTTGAGTGTAGGCGACAAACGCCATCTTGCCTCCGCTTTTCAGTCTTCATCATCGGATGAGAAAGAGTATTGACCCATTAGATCCAATTGAGCTATTTTATCCATGAGTTCTTGGATGGTTGTCGGCTTGAAAAGGGCCGTAAATAGGAACACCTTTTGAATTTAGGTCAAGGGTGGCTCTGAACATTCCTACAGCTGCAGCTTCGTCGATACGTTGCTCGCATTTTGACCAAAGATTTCGCCATCGGGTAACATATTGAACTCAGGTCTCATTCGGTATAACCCTTTCATTGACCAACGTCGTTACGGTAGTGCGTTTATTCACACTAGAGAATTTCTAATAGAAGAGCATCTCCATCTCGTCGAAGGTATTCACGGAGTCATTCGGGAGTTCCGCATACCATTCGAAGGCAATGCCCATCAGACAGATGACGAACTGTCAGAGGAGAAGTATATCGTTCTCTCCAGTGTTACCGCACATGGATTTAAATCGCACGATGTGCTGATGAGGATTCCCGGTTCCTTTGTATATGTGCAGTCAGAAGTATGTATTCTGGCGGGTACTGTATTTGATCGTAGCACGCCGGATACAGTCGACCAGTCTTGATTGGCCTATTTGATGCTTCCCCGGCATAGTGAGTTTTGACATGCTGAGCGATATATGTGTCCAGCTTTTCTTTTAGGAATCATTTCCTCATCAGTCGTTGATGAGGTTTGCAGAGAATTTGAAATGTCATCCTTATCTTTAAGACTGACTACCGACGGTTCATCTGCCAGTGGTTCCGATTGAACCATCATTCCAGCCATATTCTGAATCAGAAGGGCCATCTGGTTCATTTTAGTGGACATTTCTGCCGCTGCTGCGTCTCCTTTTTTCAGAGAGCGCTTTAGGAAATCAATATCCGACTCCTTCTCTATTCTTTCTTTGGGTGCGTCCTCGGGATTTTCCTTAGGCGATGGATTACCGCTTGCTGCCGCCTGAGCGAGCATCTTCTGCAGCTTTCCATGTTGCAGTTGAACCTTTGTCAAGGACCGAGTTGGAGGTCGGTGACTATTAGAAGCTCGAACTTCGTCTTTGGATTTCACCATATGGATTGTATAAACTGTCATGCCCCCAGGATTGGGGTGTTTGGAGTTTTGGCCTTTGGAGTTTGCTTCGGGCACTTGAGCTTTATTAGGCATCTCTTTTCTTGTGAAAAGCCGCTTTGGTTTTGGGAGGAACCGCTGTATCAGTTTTCGTCTTGGGATGAATCCCCTTGTATTTGAAAGGGGATTTGTCAGAATTTGGCTGACGTCTAGGGGAAGAGCCGCGGTTGACGATAGAGACCTTCACCTGCTTCCACACCATATATATAGATGAGAAAGTTGTTTTATGGAACGAATTGGTTTCTTCTCTCGTGGGATCTCCATGGGTTGCGTAGATTCCTTCAATATTGCGGTGGGAGAATTTTGTCTGACCCTTCGCAACAGTTTGAAGTTGTTCCCGGTAGGAACAACAACATTCACCACTGGGGTTGAAACAGGACCATACGGAGAACTGCCCCCAGCTCATTTTGTATTATGCCGATATCGACGTCGACCGTTTCTCACGGTCGGGATTTGATTAGCCTCAGGATTTTGCTGAGCCTGCCCCCTGTTTCCTTTGAGAACTTGAATATTCTGCCACCTGCAACAACCTTGGTCTTCGGCAGGTGCCAGTTGTTTGAGGACTGATTCCGTCGGCAAAGCTACAGCTTGGGGAACCAGCTTGTGGAAGACCGACTTCCTCTAGTCTTCCTCCATCGACATTTTTGCACCGAGGGTGGTAGGTGAGAGTATCGACCCAAAGAGAAGCCCGTTGATTTCTTGAAGAGCCGGATTGCAGAGATTTGAGGCTGCAAGTGGCCCATACTTGACTCCACCGGATATGACGGAGCCTGAGTTGCTGGGGTGGGAGGCAAACGCCATTCTTCATAGAGACGGAACGCCAGCTTCGCTATCCCATCACCCAAGGGAAACCAAAAACATATATACCGTGATTATTTGATTGCGGAAAAACACGACACAGGAAGTGTGGAGTGGAAAGAGGAAAAGGTCCCACCGGGCGTGCCAAAATCTGTTAACCGCCGAAAACCGGGAAAGACAAACGTCTTGCCAGCATTTGGGGGCAGATGCTATTTGGGTTTATCTGTTCACGTCTCCGAAGATGCCAAGTTGATTTATGACACCGTGCATCGTAGGTTTGGACGGATGCGGCCGTTGTAGTAGACTTCGTCAGATTCCTCCTCTTTTGCAAGGGGTTTTTGATTGTGGGGATGCTCTTCCCAGCAGGCGCAAGCCCCATCAGTTAATTACGTTACCGCGTCGCGGTAACCACTTTCTCCTTCTCCAGAAGGTCAATTCATGTCATGTGTGTTTGTGTTATTTTTGGTTGCCCGTGGATTGTATACGGAGACTAATTTGTGTTGTCGCCCGTAGGGCGTGGATTAGAACAAATCCGTATTTTCTTAGAATTGGGTTTGGGTTAATTTAAGGATCGTTAATCTCGTTTGAGATTAAGATCAACTTAAATGTTTGTCGAAGATACGTTATTCTAATTTTAGACTAAGATCCACTCAACAGGATTTTTGGGATCATTCAGACCCAACAGAAGTGCATTAGGACTCTATATTGTTTTAGTTTAAGGACGTTGCGGTTCATTGTTAGTTTAAGAACGTTTCGGTTCATGGATTTGTTGGTT
This sequence comes from Agapanthus africanus, assembly GCA_030015575.1. Taxonomy (NCBI): domain Eukaryota; kingdom Viridiplantae; phylum Streptophyta; class Magnoliopsida; order Asparagales; family Amaryllidaceae; genus Agapanthus; species Agapanthus africanus. The sequence goes on from JASDDO010000012.1 coordinate 362,885,986, forward strand.
ATCGGGACCCGCCACCTCTCTGAAGACGTTAAAGAATTACAACGACATATATTAGAGGTATGGGGAGATGTACCCTGGAACCAATGAATATTCGTCAGAAGCTCGGTAGTCTTGTTTGGTACTAAGACCACTCTGGAAAATAAAGAGCCCATGTGCTCGGTTGATTAGGAGTTTGGCCAAACTTGGGCTCAGCCCAGTCATTTCATTTCTGAATAAAGTGTTAAACACTCGCTTGGGCTTGGTCCCCTTTCTGTACTAACGATGCTGAGCATCCATATGGGTTCTGACGCCCACACTTTATCTTGCCTTTTACCATTTTTTTTGTTTTTTATGGGGTGTTAAACACCCTTTATGGCGCCCGCGTGTGGAGCACGTGAGGCTCTTGGCGCTGTTTGATGAGTGCAGAGCACTTCATGTTAAGCAGCGCCCACGTGATTGGCATGTGAGGTGCTTGGCGCTGAGCGACAACTACTGAGTTCTAAGCACTCTTTTTTTTTTAGCAGCGCCCACATGAGGGGCACGTGAGGCGCTTGGCACTGAGCGCCAACTATTGAGTGTGAAGCACTCTTTATCTGAACAACGCCCACGTAAGGGCCACGTGAGGCGCTTGGCGCTGTTTCTTTTTTTATGCATTTTTCTGAAGATGTTCAATTCTCTGTTCTACCTTGGATCTTCGATCCCCAAGCAAAAATTCGTCCCCACAAGAATTAAATTCTCATTTGTGGGAGACTTGTCTCGTGGGTCTCGGATCCAGGGAAAAGAACTATGTTCTTTATGAGAGTTAAACCCTTGGATATGCAGATGAGATACTATGATCTCTATTATCTTTATTTACCTTGAAGAAAGTTCTTCTTCCTTCTTCTCTCTTAAAGCTTTCTTGTTTGCTTTCTCTTCTTTTTTGAACTTGAAGTTTATGGGGGGAGTTCCTCTGTACAAGACTTGAAGTCTTGTGGCCTTTATATAGTAGAGGCCGACTTGTTGATTTAGTTAAAGAAATCTCTCATTGAGAGATCCTTAATTGATTTGGGGATTTTATCCACCGTTGGATCTTTGATCCAATGACTTCTGTTTTACAGAAGATATCTTTCTTGTTTTTAACAAGATTGGGAAATATTTTCCCATACAGAGCTTATTCTGTAGCTTGGTGATTTTTAATCACCATTTGATTTTTAATCTAACGGTGCTATGTTTTACAGAGAGTAATCTTTCTCGTTTAGAAAGATTGGGGAAATATTTTCCCATACAGAGCTTATTCTGTAGCTTAGTGATTTTTAATCACCGTTGGATTTTTAATCCAATGGTGCTCTGTAGTACAGAGAGTAATCTTTCTCGTTTAGAAAGATTGGGGAAATATTTTCCCATACAGAGCTTATTCTGTAGCTTGGTGATTTTTAATCACCATTGGATTTTTAATCCAACGGTGCTCTGTAGTACAGAGAGTAATCTTTCTTGTTTAGAAGGATTTGAGGAATGTTTCTTCAACAGAATTTAATTTTTCATTTTGATGATTTGTCATCCCCGTTGGATCTTTGATCTAATGGCACAGAACTTTTAGTTCTGGCGCCGGCGCCCTCATGCAAGGTACGTGAGGCGCTGCCTTAGAGTTTGTAACTCCTGGCGCCCTCGTGCAAGGCACGTGAGGCTCTGCCTCATAGTTTTTTTTAACTCTTGGCGTTGGCGCCCTCATGCAAGGCACGTGAGGCGCTGCCTCAGAGTTTTTAACTCTTGGCGCTGGCGCCCTCATGCAAGGCACGTGCGGCGCTGCCCCTTTACTGAAGGCGTCTTTTCGCTATCTTTCTTTGCTTTTTCTTGAGTCAAACTTTTCTTTTCCAACGCTTGGAAATAGTTCCATGAAGCACAACATTTTCTGTGCCTAAACTTAAATGTCTCCCTTCATAATCTGAGGTAATGCTTCTCTTCTCTTTCACTTTCAGAGAATTATTTTAACAGAGAAGAGCTATGGTTTGTAATCGTCCACATTCTCGCCGACAGCCATGGGAGGTGCCTATTGAGGAAATTGTTCATCATTTTGCTGCCCGCTTGGCGAACCCTGCTCTTACGGATGACCAATGCGATACGGTGCTGCACGAGCTCTTGACTCGTAGAGGATCTCCACTCCCCATCGGCTCCATTTGGCTCCGGATGGTCTTCTTGTCCGTGCTCGATGATATTCCCCCTCATCCAGCGGAGATGACACCGGCGATACTCGACGCAGCGGAGGAAAAGATCGAGTGCTTTCATGAGGCACTTTTGATTATCACGGCTCTAAGGGATCGCTCTGTTCAGCTGCTAAGCCAGATACGGGCTCAGCGGGCCATCATGTCTGCTTTCGCTGATGGGCACGGTGCTGACCGATGGGGTGCGACTTTTCGTGAAGATCGCCGCTTTGCCATAGTGGAGAAGGCAGAGAGGGAGTTGGAGAATTTTATCCATAGTTTTGTGAATCCATGTACTTTCGATCCCATGTACGGTGATCTATTTCCTGTAGAATAAAATGTTCAATTAAATGTTTTCTTTTTGTCGTTGACCACCAAGTGCTCCCTTTCTAACACCTGTTCTTCCTCTGATGTGTGTATGTGCGTATATAAATGTGCCCGATTTCGCACATATCGGTAAACGAAACTTAAACCGGTGTAAACAGGAACAAATAGCTCTTGGCCGAAGATTTCGGCGTGAACACTCGTATTTGTATAAATACCCGTATTCATATCAAAATATAAATACCGTAAAAGAGAGATACTAAAAGAGATATATAATACCAGCTCATATTTTATCCAAATGTGATAATCTGGTTATCTTTCTAACCAGCTAGTATTAACAAAATGTCCGATTAAAAGTACATGTACAAAAACACGAATTTAATCGAACCTAAGTACGTAACAAAATATGCACACTACATCATTTTGCCTGAGCTGGGAATGTTGGATATGTATGCTCTAGAGGCCTTCATTGTATAGGATGCTAGGGATATGTATGTACATGACAATCTTGCTCAATATGATAGTATGCTATTTGGTTTGCCTTTATCTTAACATGTGATGTGTTTTAGTTGTTATTTCATATCGCTTATACATATTGATAAAGCCCTTAGGATCCTTGCTTGACTGCCAGCGTTATGGTGGTAATGATACTTGTGGGAGCTGGGTAGTCGATAAGTACATCCTTAAATGTCCATAGTCATGGGAGTATCGAGACTGGGAATTGATACTCCAGTGTAGACTAGTGTATACATTTCTAGACCCTAACGAGGGGCGATGGTTGGTCCCGCAGCCATTGATGTGAAGCACCTAAGATTGTATACATGTGCTCACTGGGGATGAGTGCACTGGAAGGACTCGCCGAGAACTGGCTAGATGGTATTATACCTATCATTAGATAGAAATTCTTAGGTGACATGAGTACAGATAGTCTGTCGACCTGAGGTCATCATTTGTCTCGTGTGAGTTCCCACTGTGCTTTGATTACTACCCTACCATGGCTCTACTGAGTCGTGCAAACATGTTTTAGTTGGGTACAGTCCCGAGCCACATAGAGACAGTGAGCGATTGTTGGGGATTCTTCTCTCCCGGTATAGGAAGTCGAAGTCGCGCTGTGTTCGGTTGGCCAACACCATAAGTCCCTAGCCAGGGTGGATTGAGAATTACTGATAGTTAGATCAGTAGATTCTCATATGGTCTTGAGCCATATCGGCACGACTTGTCAGGTTATTAGGGGTCTGACGTTTTCCACCCCCTAGACCCGGCATACAATACTCTCAGACGAACAGACCGGACTGTACGGAGTTTGTCACAGACAGGCTCAGTAAGAGTTCGGACGAGTTTGCTCGTCGGCCTTCTTTTCGACAGGTACCTGGGTTGCCGTTACGTACAGCTAGTGCCACTAATGTGCTTGTGGTTAAACTCACTGCCAGCATACTATCGAGTCTTTAGAGTCCCACATAGAGGGTTTCCCTTGTTCAGGCAAAATGATGTAGAGGCCGTATGGTTTTACGTGCAGGGTTTCGATCATATACGTGTACTAGCTATACGTATTTTTAATTGGACGGATAATACTTGCGGGCTTAGGATTAAGCCGCATTCTAGTATTATAATATTGGATTATTTTCATCTTTTGGTATTCTTGGTACGAATATGGGTATGTATATACGGTGAGGGGTATTCTTGTATTTTCACAAGAGTGTTTCTAAAAGAAGACACCTCATTTGTGATTAATCTATTTATTCAAATGGAAAATGAGGTGGAGAGATGAGGTGTTATTAGAGCATGGTTGAAGCATGGTTACTTTGATGACTCATTCACTTTGGATGACTATTGAAGTATGGTTGTATTTTTTTTTATTATTATTCAAAAGACATGCTTCATAGTTATCAACACTTAGCCATTCTTCATCTCATTCTTCACTTTGACACTCTCTTTCTTTCTTTGCTCTCTTCTTCTTTCTCAAACACTAAACACTCTTATGAGTTGAGAAACCTAGGGTTTTTGAGACAAATTAATCCAATAAACATTCTCTACATCTCCTAAGCTAACTAGATTAGCAAACTAGGTACTTTAGTTACCACATTCTAGAGGTTAGAGCATGAACCATAGACTCTCGGGTGGATCGTCTTCGACACGAGGAGGACGATAACCCAGCTTGATCCGTTCAAAAGAGGAGCTTAAGAAAAGGATATGAAGACCCGAAGGACTTGAACACAAAGATATAAATCACTTCATAGTAGATTAGAACCTTTGTTATATTTGCTAGCTAAGGCTTATGGTCGATCTTGGAAATTTAGTCGATGCTGCTTGCAATAAAATTATTTTTTGTTAATTCCGCCTCTCTACAAACCCTGTGGAGTGTGCGACATTGACTTACATGGTATCAGAGCCACTCCATAAGCCTTAGATAGCTAGAAACGACGTTTGAAATCTACCGTTTTTGTCGCGCACGAACTGTCGACAAAAACAGTCCGTAAAAATGAAATTATGAGATGTTTGCATACCCCGCGGGCTCATGGTTTAAACCGAGAAGCAGCGGGGTGAAGCATGGGCACCCTAGGGATACCCTGGGGGGACCAAGGCCAGGCACACCCACTAAGACCACCAAAAAGCGGCCTTGGGGGTGGTGACCCAAGAGCACCCCAATAAGGTGCTCTCGGGTCTGCCTACCTTTCGGGGTCACCTTTTGGTGGCCCTCGGGGGTGGGTACCCTTCTGAGGCCCCTAGATCAATAGTTAATTTTAGCCCCTTCACCTCCGGGAAGATTCAAATGGGTTTCGAGTTCGTTTCGACTCCCAGATTGGCTTAAAACGAAATTTTTGGTGACTTTAGTGGACAGTTTTTCAAGTCTTGAAAAATTAGTTTCGTTCGCTAATTGTACGCGGAATTCTAACGTCGTAGTTTTCTTTACTTTCTTTATTGATGTGTATATGTGTTCATAAACGTCTTCTAATCGCTATATGTCGATTTGAAGGGGTTGCACATATCTTGTGATGTTCGAATGGGAATGGTTTCATGGATCGTTGTGTGAATGGCCCGGTGTTAATATAGATGTGAGATGTGAGTAGATTCTTTGTAATTCATTTAATAATTCATGGATATTCTTTTATTAGGGTACATCCGGGTTGAGGATGTAGTCACCGGCTGTATATTACTTTTCATTTCCGTATCTAGGTTTGACCCACAGAGGAGTGCGCAGGCTACCGGGTTCTAGGATTCAGTGGGTGGCTATCTCTAGGAGTCGAGACCCGGGTCACCCAATTCTAGTATTGGCGGATAGCTTGCCGCACTCGTAGGGTCTAGGATTGTCACGGCCCAAAATTGGCATGTGACGGCCCTAATACTACGCAACGTCTACAGGCGTAACGCAGTTAAAGAAAGCCAAAACCCAGAAATCTAAACCATCAAAAATAATAAGAAAGTGATAATAGTATTTTCAAAAATTTTGAAATCACAACCCAAATTCTTTAAAGTCTCACTTTTATTCCTTAAAATTTTGGCAGCACCTCCTTTGTAAAAACCAGCCCCAAAAATGGGTACAACATAAATATACATAAAGCATCCCAAACGGGAGCAAAATCCACGCCCAACGGCGGAAAACAAACACCACAACAGATATACGATGCCGTAGCGAAGAAGTAGAAAACGATAGAAAGGAAACTGTATAAAAGACATCAAGTCACAACAATATACAACATCATCCTCACACCAAGTCACTAAGTCATACATAATACTGGTAGATGGAGAGTACATGGATACAACGAATATACAATACAACATCGGATAATCACAAAACCCACCTGGGAAAAACTGCACACTGTCAGGCGAAGTGGTATCCGCAGCAAAAGATGATACGATGGATGAAAATAGCCAGCCTCTAACTATCCTGAGGAACACCTGCAAACACTGTGGCACAACAGGGATGAGTTGCCAACTCGTGAATAGTAAATAACATATGCAGGTAATCGCGAGTATGCACGTACAACGCTAATCTAACATAAGCATTTAATATCAATAAATGGTCATATGTAATGCAATAATCATGAAGAGTACACTAGCAGGTACAATTAATACATGAAACAATAATATGCGATCGATATGTAGTAATCATGTAAGGTACTATATCAGTACTACTAATACATGAAGAAATGATATGAATAATGGTATGTAAATGCAACAGTCATGGAAGTTACTCTAACAGGTACACTAATGCATGAAGTGTAAGTCGATGTGCAACACCCCACGAGTTGCGGGGAGGCGGAAATATGAAAAATGATCTTGTTTTGTAGCATACATCGACTAATCGAAGATCTTTTCTAAATGATAATTAACAATAAGCATAGAGTTCTAAGCTACTATGTGAAGAGATTATACCAAACGATTCTAGTCCTTCGTCTTTGTGATCTCTACGTCCTCCTCGGCCTCCTATCCGTGATAGATGATCCACCCGAGTACCCTAATCCAAGCTACACCTCAAGACTTGAGGTAACTTTGTTTCTCTAGTTGCTAACCAAAGTAACTAAGATGATGTAGAGTTAGGTTATGGAGTGTTTAGTCTTTACTAATCCTTGTACTCAACTCATGAGTGGTAGGATTAGGGTTTGGAGAAGGAGAGAGAGCTTGAGGAGAGAGAAGGTGGAGATGATAATTAGAAGAGAAAAGCTTCTCACTTGAATATATCAATCATAATGAATTATCAAATAATATCAATTAAATGATTATTGACCATGCTTCATTTATTCAAGAAGAGTGATTCATTATGTGAGTCATTAGATCATTAATGAAGCATTTAATGATATGATGAATCATATAAATGAGTCACAAAAGCAATTAATGAAAATACCACCTTAACCTCCTTATTCACCCTCTTTCTAGAAGCTTCTCGGATAAATACGAGAACGCCATTCCCATCCGTGAAAATACGGAAAAACTTTAGACTGTATAAATCCAATAACCCGATACTAGAATCTGGCTTAAACCAAAGCCGTCTAGTAAAAACTGTCCGAATGTCGTACGTGCGTTTAAACACGTATTCGTCCGAACCCTTGTCGTAAAACCGTACGACCTCTATATCATTTCGCCTGGAGTTGGGAAAACTCTGTGTGGGACTCTAAAGACTCGACTACTACGCTGGCTGTGGGTTTAACCACAGACCGCAAGCGGCACTAGCTGTACGTAACGGTCCCCAGGTAGATGTCGATAAGAAGGCCGGTGAGGATACCCATCCGAACTCCAACTGAGCCTGTGCGTGACAATATCCGTGCAGTCCGGTCTGTTCGTCTAAGAGTATCGCATGTATGGTCTAGGGAGGTGGTGAACGTCAGACCCCTAATAACCGTACAAGTCGTATCGGTTTGGCTCTATCACCATCCGAGAATCTACTGATCAACCTATCAGTAATTCTCAATCAGCCCTGGCCAGGGACTTATGGTAATGACCAACCGATCACCGTGCGATATCAACTCCCTATACCGGGAGAAACGAATCCCTAACAGTCACTCACCGCCTCCACGTGGCTCGGGACTGTGCCCAACTAAAACCTGTTTGCACGACTCCTTTGAACCGTGTGTAGGGTTCCTAGGCACTCTTGTGAAGGTTCTTAAGGCATCAAACATGCCCGAATTAAATTTTAGACGTGCCGAACAACCCAAAGCCGGGATCTTTGCTAGATTATTAGGGTTTAATATGCAAGATGATAAATTTTATCTAAGTGTGAGGGATTAGAACCTTTGTAGTCCGCTTCTTCACTTCACAAGCTCCGAGTAGAAGTCCCTTTGCCGCGATCCACGATCTCCCGGACTCATGAGAGGCTCCACGACTCGAACGATCCATTCTAGCTTGTCGTAATCCAAATCTCCGATGATCTACCTTGAAGTTGCTTCGACTCAAGCTTTCTCACTCAAAAGAGAAGAACACCCTAATCCCAAGGGCTAGATGAGATGAGGATGAGAGAGTAGTGATTTTGCTTTCTTTTTATATCATTTTCTCATAATCTTTCATCACATAAGAATTTTCAAGAGAGCTTCTTCAAGAGAGAAGAAGAAGAAGATAATGGATAATCAAAATATATTCATAACCTTTTTCTTTTGTGATGAATAGAATAAAACATATGATTGAATTATTAACCATGGTCAAGGATGATTGGATGAAAATGAGTAGAGAAACAACTAGGGTTAGGGTTTGGTTTGGTTTAGAATGTGTCATCACAAAAGATCTTTGTAATGACAAAAGAAGAAACCTTCTAGAAAGTGCATGAAGCAACTAAACCAAATTAAACCTTAACCTCAATTAATCATCCTTAAACACGTTTAACAATTAATCATATCATGTCACAATAATATATATCACATATATATTATATATTTGCAACAAAAGAAAATAATACAATTAACATATATCGCATATATATCAATGTATCATCTACTGAGAAAATGAAATAATAAAGTAAGCCAATATTAGTTAATATAATAATATATCATATATATTATTATATATTAAATCATCGAATCAACACTTGATCCGACGATCCGGCTATATCGAATATAACCGGCTAATATATCATGTACTGATTCATCGAATCAACACTTGATCCGATGACCCGATTCATATCCATAAATCGCGAGAATATAATACGGTATCCCATATCGCATTATTCTCGCTCCTGCGCATATCACATATGTGCCACTACTCTGTTTCGCCTGAGCCATGAAACCTCTGTGTAGGACTCTAAAGAATCGTCAATACGCCGGTAGCAGGTGATGATCATATCAAACACCCACAAGCTGCAAGCGGTCAGCTAAACGTAACAGCCACCCAGGTATTGAGCGATCAGAAGATTAACAAGCTAGCCTATGCGTTCTCCTGTGAATCCAACCAGTAACACTCCAGTACAGTCCGGTCTGTTCGTCTGATATGTCGCATATCAAGTCTAGGGGTGGTATACGTCAGACCCCCGTAACCGATAAGTCGTGTCGATGTGTGGCTCATAACGGGTCGAGAAACTACTATTAACACTTACCAGTAAATCTCCATATCAGCCCTGGCCAGGGACTTCCAGTTATAGCCAATCGAACACAGCACAACATCAACTCCCTATACCGGGAGAGACGAATCCCCTCCTATCGCTCATTGCCTCCATGTGATTCGGGACTGTACCCAAAAGCCACCGTTTTGCACGCCCTCTTGGACGTGGTAAGGTGGAAATCAAAGCACAGTGGGAATCACACAAGACTCCATGACGATCTCGGGTCTACAGACTACCCTGTACCTGTGTCACCGGAGAACTGCCATCTGATGTGTGGTATATCACCATCTGGGAGTTCTCGGCGAGTCCGTCCAGTGTACCCAGTCTCCACTGAGCACCCGTACACCATCTCTGATGTCAAACACCGATGGATATGGGATCATCCATCACCCATCATATGGGTCAAGATGCGTATACGCTAGTCTACTCTGGTGTATCGATGCCCTGTCTCGATATACCCTCGACTAGGAACAGTTATAGGATGTACTCATCGACTACCGCGGCCCAACTAGTATGATCTCATCATAGTCCCAGTAGTCGAGTACAGATCCTAAGGGCTTTATCAACATGTGAGAGTAAAACAGTAAACCAATACAAGTCAACATGTTAAGATAAAGTGAAACCAAATAGCATACTATCATGACGAGCAAGAAAGTCTTCTCTATATATAACCAAGCATCCATTATAATATACATCAAATGTACAACAATGGCCTCTAGGGCATATACATAACTAACAATCTCCCACTTGCACTAAGGACAGCTGCTGTATTATCTCATACCCAGCATCCCGAATAATCTCTCAAACTGTATCTGGGGAATAGCCTTCGTGAATGGATCCGCAGTGTTGTCCTTCGTATCTACTCTCCTGACCTCGATCTCCCAGCGATCAACTATCTCCCTGATCAGGTGATACCGCCTCAGAATATGTCTGGACTTCTGATGGGACCTGGGTTCCTTGGCCAAAGCCACAGCTCCATTGTTATCGCAATACAGAGGTATTGGATGCTCAATGGATGGAACCACACCAAGTTCACTAATGAACTTCTTGATCCAGACAGCCTCTTTGGCAGCATTGTTGGCAGCGATGTATTCAGCCTCCATCGTTGAGTCTGCAACGGTATCCTGTTTGGAACTCTTCCAACATACCGCCCCTCCATTGAGGGTAAAGACAAAACCCGAATGCGACTTAGAGTCGTCCTTATCACTTTAGAAGCTGGAATCGGTAAAGGACTCCACTTGGAGTTCTCCATTACCATACACCAAGAACATCTCTTTAGTCCTTCGCAAGTACTTGAGAATGTTCTTCACTGCTGTCCAATGACTCTCTCCTGGATCTGCTTGATACCGACTCACTACACTTAGTGAGTATGCTATATCGGGTCTGGTACATAGCATCGCATACATGATAGAGCCTACTGCCGAAGCATAGGGTATCCCTTGCATGCGAGCTCTCTCCAAATCAGTCTTGGGAGACATCTCTTTGGAGAGAGTGAGTCCAGAGATCGTGGGCTGATTCCCACGCTTGGATTCTTCCATACTAAACCTCTTTAGTATGGTGTCAATGTACTTGGATTGGGACAATCCCAGTATCCGTTTAGATCTATCTCTATAGATCATGATTCCCAATATGCAGGAGGCATCACCTAGATCTTTCATTGAGAATCTCTGTGATAAGAAGAGCTTGACTGATTGCAGCATAGGAATATCATTTCCTATCAAGAGTATGTCATCCACGTATAATACGAGGAAGACAACCTTACCCTCTGCTACCTTCTTATAGATACAAGGTTCATCTATATTTTTGATGAAGTCAAACTCTTTGACTACAACATCAAAACAGATGTTCCAACTCCGCGATGCTTGCTTTAACCCATAAATGGATTTAAGCAGCTTGCACACCTTTCCGCTGCTCCCACTATCTACGAAGCCCTCTGGCTGAGTCATGTACACGCACTCTTCTAAATCACCGTTTAGAAAGGCGGTCTTAACATCCATTTGCCAGATTTCGTAGTCTTGGTATGCAGCAATGGCAAGTAAGATCCGGATGGACTTAAGCATAACCACTGGAGAAAAGGTTTCGTCATAATCCACACCTGGTCGTTGACGAAATCCCTTTGCTACCAGTCTAGCTTTGAAAGTCTCAACTTTTCCATCTACACCAAATTTCTTTTTAAAAATCCACTTGCTCCCAATGGGTTTTACCCCTTCAGGAGCATTTTCTAAAATCCATACTTTATTGGTGTACATGGATTCCATCTCAGATCCCATTGCATCCAGCCATTTCACAGAGTCACCACTCGTGATGGCCTGCTCGAAACTAGTTGGTTCATCATCATCCATGATGCAATCCTCGCTTCCACCATCAATGAGAAAACCGTAGTATCTCTCAGGTGGATGAGAAACCCTACTAGATCGGCGGAGAGGCTGGGGTTCGTCGGGTACTACTGAATCCTCTGGTTCAACCAAGTCTTCTGTTATAGTTTGTGTTGCTGGAACCTCTTCCAGTTCTACCTCATTTCCATCAATTTCTTTCATAAGAAAACCTTTTTCTAAGAAAGTAGCATGTCGAGAAACAAACACCTTTTGTTCCTCGGGGTGGTAGAAGATATACCCTTGTGAATTTCTGGGATATCCTACAAACTTACATAAGACTGATCTTGCCTCGAGTTTGTCCGGATTTTGTCTTTTGACATAGGCTGGACAACCCCATATCTTAACATACTTAAGAGATGGTCTCTTCCCTTTCCATATCTCATATGGAGTGGTAGGCACTGATTTGGTAGAAACCATATTCAATAGATGTATCGCTGTTTCAAGCGCATACCCCCAAAAGGAAACAGGTAACTCAGCCTCGCTCATCGTAGATCGTACCATATCTAATAGGGTCCGATTCCTTCGTTCCGATACACCGTTGTGCTGTGGTGTATAAGGAGGAGTAAGCTGAGAGAGAATCCCATTCTCTTTTAGATAATCTAGGAACTCGCCGCTCAAGTATTCACCTCCTCGATCAGATCGAAGAATCTTAATACTTTTGCCCGTTTGGTTCTCTACTTCGTGCTTATATTCTCTGAATTTCTCAAAAGCTTCAGACTTGTGTTTCATCAGAAACACATGTCCGTATCTAGAGAGATCGTCAGTGAATGTAATGAAGTAGGAAGAACCGTTCCTGGCATGCGTAGACATGGGACCGCATACATCACTATGTATCAGTCCTAAGAGTTCGGTAACTCTTTCTCCGTGTCCACTAAACGGAGCTTTGGCCATTTTTCCTTTGAGACATGACTGGCAAGTATCATAAGATGATAATTCGAACGAATTCAAATAACCATCTCTATGCAACTTAGCCAGTCGTGTCGCATTGATATGACCAAGTCTATAATGCCACAAGTAGGATTCGTTCATATCTGAACTTTTCCTCTTGTGTGTGTTTTGTACATTTAGGACTGTATTCTGATTTAGAATGAATATGCCATTATGTAACGAGCCTGATGCAATCAACTTTTGATCTAGGAATATGTTCATAACATTTTCCTGTACTACAAAATTATATCCCTCTTTACTCAATAAAGAAACTGATATAATGTTGCACATCATGTTCGGTATATAATAGCACTCATTTAGAATCAGTGTATTACGACTTGGTAATACAAGGTGATATTCGCCAACTGCTTTGGCTACAATACTTGCACCGTTCCCTACTTGAACGGAATGATCACCTTTTCCCAGTTCTCTACCTTTACATAGCCCATGTAACTGTTTACATATGTGGGATCCTGATCCGGTATCTAATACCCAGGACGTAGGGTGAACTGAGAAACAGTTCTCAATAACTAACACACCCGAAGAAGATGCATCAACATGCATGTTCTTTTGGGCGGCGTGAGAATCTAGATATTCTCCTGTTTCCTGTTCAGTCTTATAACTCTTATAAGAAAGAACGGGTCCAACGTTCCCTTGCTGAGTACAATAATCAGGTTTAGTCAATACATCCATATTATTATCTTGATTATGGCCTGAAATGGTCGCTACCTGGAGAGAGAGAGAAGAAAACACTTTAGCGTATGCTCTTGCAAGATTAGATTGGTTATTATCTTATCTAATCAGGATGTCTCCCACTGTTTTTATCAAATCTACCTTAAAACCCTAAAAGGTAGGATTAGTCGGGATTAATTACACCCTACAATTTCGTCAATCTTTCAGCCAGATCAGTGTCGGTACTTTGAGGGAGGTTCCCCGTGCTTTCGCACGGACCTAATTAGTAAACCTCGTTTTCCCAGAGGCGTAACCTCGTTAACACTTTTCTAGACACCTACTTGAATGACCAATTGTCCTGTGTAAAACTCTCCCAGGAGTAACTCTTACTCGCAGTGGGTATCGTGATCCAACTATCTCATAGGAGGTATGCAATCTCATTGCAAATTTCAACACTTGAAATTCCCGATAATGCTTTTACCCCTAGTGTTCTATGACCTTGACGAATGCCAAACAACCCATAGTCCACTAGTCAAGTTCAACCCGTACATTTCTTGATTGAATTAAACCCACCCGTACGACCCTTGACGAATGCCAAACTACGCCGTACGAATACCCTAATCCAATCTGCATCATATGCATAAGCAGATAAATACTAGTTAGCTACCGTACACTTCGCCTTGACGAATGCCAAACTACCGTAGCACGAATACTAAGTAGTACTTATCTGAAATGACGGAGGGCTACGCAGGTTTTTTCAGAAAACCCTGAGCGTAAAGAACTTGATATCGTCGTAGAATCATATAGTTTTTGAAAAGGAGTGTTTTTGAGGCTTTTCTTAATTTCTCTAAAGGGGTCACTCCCGGTGAAGGGATCGTCGGCCCTTTCCTCATCGAATAAGGTGCAGGATATATCATATATACCGCTGTGCAAAGCAAAATACTAAAAGCAATCAAAAGACAAACCGCGTTTTGTAGCATCTGCCAGTTTCGCTAAAGGAGTCACTCCCGGTGAAGGGTTCTCGGTCCTTTCCTCATCGAATAAGGTGCAGGATATATCGTATATATCACTGTGCAAAGCAAAACTGTAGCTACCCTTTTTATTAAGTTTTGATTCTACAACAACTTTAGGTTTCTTTTCTTTTATTAATCTCATTAATAAAAATCCCATCAGCTTATGCTTCCTAAGCATCACAGAAGAAACGAAAGCAGTAATATTTATATATCAGCATATATATATAGTATAAGCATTCGTCTCAGGCAGTAATATGATCTCATCACAGAACATTGCAGCAGAAGAACATATATGAAATATTGGATATACTAGGACGTCCGTGTTTTCAATACGAGCCTGTATAAAACACGGATTCCACGGTCGCGACGAATAGCCAAACCCACATCCCAAGACCCCTACGAGAGCGGCAAGTAACACTGCCAATTCTAGGGTTAGGAGACCCGGTCTCGACTCCTCGAGATGGCCTCCCACTGGACCCTAGAACCCGGTTACTTGTGCTCCCCTCCTTGGGTCTACCTAATGCGGAAAAGTAAATAATATACACTGGTGACAGCAACCGCAACCTGGAAGTGCCCCAAATAAAAGAATATTACATTACAAATGAATTTTACATGAATGAAAATAAAAACCCTCATCTCACATAAAACCCCCGGCTATTCTGATCGCGACGATCCAATATAACATATCACAGCAACACATAATATCTCATATCATCAACGTAAGCAAGTATGCGTATCCCGATTGTCGTTGATGTATAGCAACGAAGCCGGCGATACACCACATACTACGCTTACGGTCACAGAAAAGAAAGTGTAAAACTACAATATTTGGAATCCACAATCACTTTAGACATCGTAAATCCGAAATATCACATACTTCGTATTTCATGCCTAACTCTATGAATTCCACATATTGTATCACATTCCAGATAAATATACGGTATTAAACTATTTGAACAGATAATCAAACACCCAAAATTTCCCGAAGTGCTCAACTCTTGAGCGGAGTTCAAATAATCCCAGAATATGTCACAGTACCAGTGATCCAGCCGTAGAAGGGCCAAGCCAACGCCTCACATGTGGCACGTCGTACTGCCTCAAACCCGAAGGTTCAAAAGGCAGTTCAAGACGGTCACATAATCGAGTTAAGGTTTGTTGTCTTCTAGAGGGTCCACCGCTTAACTTGTACAATTTTCCGAAATATTTAAACCCAACAAAAATTCAACGCTTGAAAGTTTGCCATGCCGGAATAAAGTGGGTTAATGATATTCGTTCAACCAGTTTAACAGTTTCTAAATATTCGGAAAGAAATACGAATTTAAATATTCCGATCGAATCTACGATTACAAAATAAACCCCAGATTTTATAAACACCTGAGACAGATTAAAAATATCCAGAATACTCAGCAAGTAACTACGAGCAATACCATGAAGCCACGTGTCCCAATTCAACAGTGCCGCCGCGCAAGCGCCGCTCGACCCCCCTTTCTGCCGCGAATCCGCGCTCAGTTGGTCGAATTGTGGGCACGTGTTTCATGGTAATTCTTAGAATTACCTGCTGATTTTTTTACACATTTTTAATTCTGAAAAATCCCAAAATTTAAAAAATTTCCAGAGAGGGGTCCATTTTGTCCGTTTCGGGTTCGATCGGAGTTTTAACTTCGTAAACACATCGCCTAATGCTCTAGCTAGGCTCTGATACCACTGTAGGGTTCCTAGGCACTCTTGTGAAGGTTCTTAAGGCATCAAACATGCCCGGATTAAATTTTAGACGTGCCGAACAACCCAAAGCCGGGATCTTTGCTAGATTATTAGGGTTTAATATGCAAGATGATAACTTTTATCTAAGTGTGAGGGATTACAACCTTTGTAGTCCGCTCCTTCACTTCACAAGCTCCGAGTAGAAGTCCCTTTGCCGCGATCCACGATCTCCCGGACTCATGAGAGGCTCCACGACTCGAACGATCCATTCTAGCTTGTCGTAATCCAAATCTCCGATGATCTACCTTGAAGTTGCTTCGACTCAAGCTTTCTCACTCAAAAGAGAAGAACACCATAATCCCAAGGGCTAGATGAGATGAGGATGAGAGAGTAGTGATTTTTCTTTCTTTTTATATCATTTTCTCATAATCTTTCATCACATAAGAATTTTCAAGAGAGCTTCTTCAAGAGAGAAGAAGAAGAAGATAATGGATAATCAAAATATATTCATAACCTTTTTCTTTTGTGATGAATAGAATAAAACATATGATTGAATTATTAACCATGGTCAAGGATGATTGGATGAAAATGAGTAGAGAAACAACTAGGGTTAGGGTTTGGTTTGGTTTAGAATGTGTCATCACAAAAGATCTTTGTAATGACAAAAGAAGAAACCTTCTAGAAAGTGCATGAAGCAACTAAACCAAATTAAACCTTAACCTCAATTAAACATCCTTAAACACGTTTAACAATTAATCATATCATGTCACAATAATATATATCACATATATATTATATATTTGCAACAAAAGAAAATAATACAATTAACATATATCGCATATATATCAATGTATCATCTACTGAGAAAATGAAATAATAAAGTAAGCCAATATTAGTTAATATAATAATATATCATATATATTATTATATATTAAATCATCGAATCAACACTTGATCCGACGATCCGGCTATATCGAATATAACCGGCTAATATATCATGTACCGATTCATCGAATCAACACTTGATCCGATGACCCGATTCATATCCATAAATCGCGAGAATATAATACGGTATCCCATATCGCATTATTCTCCCTCCTGCGCATATCACATATGTGCCACTACTCTGTTTCGCCTGAGCCAAGAAACCTCTGTGTAGGACTCTAAAGAATCGTCAATACGCCGGTAGCAGGTGATGATCATATCAAACACCCACAAGCTGCAAGCGGTCAGCTAAACGTAACAGCCACCCAGGTATTGAGCGATCAGAAGATCAACAAGCTAGCCTATGCGTTCTCCTGTGAATCCAACCAGTAACACTCCCGTACAGTCCGGTCTGTTCGTCTGATATGTCGCATATCAAGTCTAGGGGTGGTATACGTCAGACCCCCGTAACCGATAAGTCGTGTCGATGTGTGGCTCATAACGGGTCGAGAAACTACTAGTAACACTTACCAGTAAATCTCCATATCAGCCCTGGCCAGGGACTTCCAGTTATAGCCAATCGAATACAGCACAACATCAACTCCCTATACCGGGAGAGACGAATCCCCTCCTATCGCTCATTGCCTCCATGTGATTCGGGACTGTACCCAAAAGCCACCGTTTTGCACGCCCACTTGGACGTGGTAAGGTGGAAATCAAAGCACAGTGGGAATCACACAAGACTCCATGACGATCTCGGGTCTACAGACTACCCTGTACCTGTGTCACCGGAGAACTGCCATCTGACTTGTGGTATATCACCATCTGGGAGTTCTCGGCGAGTCCGTCCAGTGTACCCAGTCTCCACTGAGCACCCGTACACCATCTCTGATGTCAAACACCGATGGATATGGGATCATCCATCAACCATCATATGGGTCAAGATGCGTATACGCTAGTCTACTCTGGTGTATCGATGCCCTGTCTCGATATACCCTCGACTAGGAACAGTTATAGGATGTACTCATCGACTACCGCGGCCCCACTAGTATGATCTCATCATAGTCCCAGTAGTCGAGTATAGATCCTAAGGGCTTTATCAACATGTGAGAGTAAAACAGTAAACCAATACAAGTCAACATGTTAAGATAAAGTGAAACCAAATAGCATACTATCATGACGAGCAAGAAAGTCTTCTCTATATATAACCAAGCATCCATTATAATATACATCAAATGTACAACAATGGCCTCTAGGGCATATACATAACTAACACCGTGGTAGGGTAGTAATCAAAGCACAGTGGGAACTCACACGAGACAAATGACGACTTTAAGTCAACGGACTATCTGCACACATGTCACCTGAGAACTGCTATCTGACGTTAGGTATAAATACCATCCAGTCAGTTCTTGGCGAGTCCTGTCCGGTGTACTCACACCCAGTGAGCATCTGTATACAATCTTAGGTGCACTCCACCAATGGCTGCGGGACCAATCCATCGCCCCTCCTCGGGGGTCTAGATATGTATACACCAGTCTACTCCGGAGTATCGATGTCCAGTCTCGATACTCTTGCGACCAGGGACTTCTAAGGATGTGCCTATTGACTATCCAGCTCCCACTAGTATGACTGCCATCATAACGCCAGAAGTCAGGCATACACCCTATGGGCTTCATCAACACGTATATAAATACCAAGTAAAACATATCATACGTTAAGATAAAGACAAACCAAATAGCGTACTATCATATTAAGCAAGACTGTTATGTACATACATATCCCCAGTATCCTTTACAATGAAGGCCTCTAGGGCATATATATCCAACAATCTCCCACTTGCATTAGGGCCTATAATTGGCGCAATGAGTACCCACTGTCTTCACTATATCCAGTTGCTGGAGTACCGCATGCCCAACATCTCAAATAGCCTCTCGAACTGAACTTGAGGAATGGCCTTTGTGTATGGATCTGCCGTGTTGTCTTTTGTATCCACTCTCCGTACCTCGATCTCCCGATGATCAACGATCTCCCTGATCAGGTGAAAACGCCTTAAGATATGCCTGGATTTATGATGGGACCTGGGTTCCTTTGCCAATGCTACGGCCCCATTGTTATCACAATACAAAGGTATTGGATTGGCAATGGACGGAACTACCTGAAGTTCAGAAATGAACTTCCTCATCCAGACAGCCTTTTTTGCGGCTTCACTAGCAGATATATACTCAGCCTCCATAGTTGAGTCTGCGACGGTATCCCGTTTGGAACTCTTCCAACATACCGCCCCTCCATTGAGGGTAAACACAAAACCCGAAATGGATTTAGAATCATCTTTGTCACTTTGGAAGCCGGAGTCGGTAAAAGCCTCTACCTGGAGGTCTCCATTACCGTAAATCAAGAACATCTCCTTAGTCCTTCTCAGGTACTTGAGAATGTTCTTTACCGCTATCCAATGTTTCTCACCTGGGTCAGACTGATACCTGCTTACCACACCAAGTGCGTAAGCTACACCCGGTCTTCTACATAACATCGCATACATTATAGATCCTACTGCCGAAGCGTAGGGTAAAATGCTCATGCGATCCCTCTCTTCATCAGTCTTTGGAGACATCTCTTTGGAGAGGGTGATCCCGTGACAAGCGGGCATGTTACCGCGCTTGGAATCTTCCATACTAAATCTCTTTAGTATAGTGTCGATATACCTGGACTGTGAAAGTCCCAACATTCTATTAGATCTATCACGATAGATCTTAATGCCCAAAATGTAGGTTGCATCACCCAAGTCTTTCATGGAGAATTTCTGTGACAAGAAGAGCTTTACTGATTGTAGCATAGGGACATCATTCACTATCAGTAGTATTCTGTCGACGTACAAAACGAGGAAGACTACTGCTCTTTCTACAATCTTCCTATAAATACATGGTTCATCTACATTTTTGATAAAGTAAAACTCTTTGACTGTCTCATCAAAGAAGATGTTCCAACTTTGCAATGCTTGCTTTAATCCATAAATGGATTTAAGCAACCTGCACACCCTTCCGCTGCTCCCACTGTCTAAGAAACCTTCTGGTTGATCCATGTAAACACTCTCTTCTAAATGTCCATTTAGAAAAGCTGTTTTTACGTCCATCTGCCAGATTTCATAGTCATGGAAGGCAGCAATGGCAAGCAGGATCCGAATGGATTTAAGCATAGCTACAGGTGAAAAGGTTTCATCATAGTCCAGTCTTGGTCTTTGACAAAAACCTTTTGCAACGAGTCTAGCTTTGTAGGTTTCCACTTGTCCAAGTGCACCAATCTTCTTTTTGAAGATCCATTTGCATCCAACTGGTTTAACCCCAGGAGGAGCAACTTCTAAAGTCTATACTTTATTGGTGTACATGGATTCTATTTCGGATCTCATAGCATCCAGCCACTTCATTGAGTCAATACTCGTGATAGCCTGCTAAAAAATAGTAGGCTCATCAACATCGATGATGCAATCCTCTCGATCCCCATCTAGAAGAAAACCATAGGATCTCTCTGGAGGATGAGAAAGCCTACTAGATCCGCGGAGTGGCGTTGGTTCGTCATGTTCTATTGAAATCTGAGGTTCTTCTAAGTCTTCAGTAGCAGTTTGAGGTTCTGGAATTTCTTCCAGCTCTACCGCGCTCCCACTAATTTCTTTTGCAAGAAATTCGCTCTCTAAGAAGACAATGCGGCGAGCGACAAACACCTTTTGTTCTTCAGTGTGGTAGACCAAGTACCCCTTTGAATGTTTGGGGTATCCTACAAACTTGCATAAAACCGATCGTGACTCGAGCTTGTCCGGTTTATACTTTTTAACATATGCCGGACATCCCCATATCTTGATGTACTTAAGATATGGTCTCTTCCTGCTCCACATTTCATATGGAGTGGTAGGCACAGACTTAGTTGGAACTCTATTCAATAAGTATGCTGCTGATTCTAGAGCAAATCCCCAGAAGGAAAGTGGTAACTCAGTACTACTCATCATTGAACGCATCATATCTAATAGCGTGCGATTCCTCCTTTCTGATACACCATTATGCTGAGGTGTATAAGGCGGAGTAAGCTGAGAGAGAATTCCATTCTCTTTTAAGTATTCAAGGAAACTGGTACTTAAGTATTCCCCACCTCGATCAGATCGAAGTGTCTTAATGCTCTTACCAGTTTGTTTCTCTACTTCATTTTTATACTCTTTAAACTTCTCAAAGGTCTCTGATTTATGTTTTATTAAGAACACATGTCCATACCTAGAGAAGTCATCAGTAAAAGTGATGAAGTAGGAGTGACCGCTTCGTGCATGTATAGACATTGGACCATATACATCACTGTGTAGAAGTCCCAAGAGTTCAGTAGCTCTTGCTTCGTGTCCGGAGAACGGAGATTTGGTCATTTTTCCTTTGATACATGATTGACAAGTTGCATATGATGAATATTCAAACGGATCTAGATATCCATCTTTATGTAACTTAGTCAACCTTGTTTCGTTTATATGACCAAGTCTACAATGCCATAAGAAGGCTTGATTTGAATCTGGAGCCTTTCTTTTATGTGTGTTTTGAATATTGAAAATTCGAGGTTGATTAAGTATGTATATGCCGTTTTCCAGTGTGCCATACCCAATCAGTTCTTGATTTAGGAGAATGTTCATGACATTACTTTCAAGCGCAAAATTATATCCTTTATTAGACAACAAAGATACTGATATAATATTACACAGCATACTGGGAATACAAAAACAGCTGTACAACACCAAAACATGCCCACTAGTCAACCCTAGGTGATACTCCCCTATTGCAACAGCATCTACATGCATTCCATTGCCCATCCGGAGAGTCATATCACCTGCCCCCAGTACTCTACTATTTCTCAGATCCTGCAATGAATTACAGATGTGAGAACCAGAACCGGTATCAAGTACCCATGATGTAGAGTTTATTGAAAGACAATTTTCGATTACGAACACACCTGAAGCTGAAGCAACCGCTTGCTTCGTGTCCTTTGCCTTGAAGGTCATACAGTCCTTCTTCCAGTGCCCTTGCTTGTGACAATAAAAGCATTCGTTTATATCCGCTTTCACCCTTCCTGCCTTGTTCTTTCCCTGTACCTTCTTAACCCCACCTTTCGGTTTGGTGGCTTTCATCTTCTTCTTCCCTTTAGCTTTCGCTTTAGATTTAGAAGAGGATGATTGGCCAACATACAGAACGGGGGTCTTCTCCTTTTTCAAGGAGGTCTCTGCTACCCTCAACATGTTGAGGAGCTTTGGAAGATCAGCTTCCATTTCGTGCATGTTGAACCTAAGCACGAACTGAGAGAAGGTATGGGAAAGGGACTGCAAAATCAAGTCGATATACAAATCATTCTCTAGCACGCATCCCAGGTTTGCGAGTTCCTCAATGAGGCTGATCATTTTGAGGACGTGCTCTCCTACAGGCGATCCTGGAGCTAACCTCATCTGGAAGAGTTTTCTTGAGGTCTCGTACCTTGCGATACGGGAGTGTTCTCCATATAAATCCTTTACATGGAGGAAGATGGATACAACATCCATACTCTCGTGCTGTTTCTAGAGTTCATTGTTCATGGACGCCAGCACGATACACTTAGCTCGCTCACAATCCAGATCCCAAGTTTTGCGAACTTCCTTGTCCACAACTGAGGAATCTGGTTCAGGGATAAGGGGAGGAACAGCGGTGGTAACATATGCTACTTTGTCATAAGTCAGCGCAATGTTGACGTTCCTTAGCCAATCTTTATAGTTCTGTCCGGTCAGTATATTTTTCTCAAGTAATAGTTTTAATCCTGTCATGGTAGCTGCTAGAGAGAGAGAAAAGAAAACAATTAGCATATGCTTCTTGCAAGTTTAGATTGGTTATTAGTTTATCTAAACAGGATGGCTCCCACTGTTTCCTCAAATCCTTCTTCAAAACCTAAAAGAAGAACTAGTCAGGATTTAATCACACGTCATAATACTTGCTTAACCTTTTAGCCAGGCTGGTGTTGGTACTTCGAGGGAGGTTTTCCAACGATTTCGCGAAGTTCCTTAATTAAATAACCTTTTTTCCCTGGATGCGTAGCCCCTCTAACACCTTTCTGGACACCTACTTGGTTTATAGCATTGATTGTTAAGTGAGAATGTTTCCCGAGAGTAATCCTACTCATCAGTGGGATCGGGATCCAACTATCATTGCATGATGCACTAGATGGAAGCCACTTTAGTCACCACACTCCAGAAGGTATGCTTAATCTGCAAGTTTCCTTTATGTTTGAAACTCCCGATGTGATTTTTACCCCAAGCACTTATTGACCTTGACGTAGGCCAACAAGTCGTAAGACGCAAGTCAAGTTCTACCTGTCGTTGTCCTTATCAATTTAAGTACATCGTACAAGCCCTTGACGTAGGCCAACAAGGTGTACGTCTGTCTTGAACTAATGCATCTATCTATGCAACAAATAGGCACACACACTGCTACCATACACTATGCCTTGACGTAGGCCAACAAGCATAGCATGAATACGATGTGCTGTCTATTTGAAACGACGGAGGGTTACGGATGGTTTTTGGCAAAAAACCGTTAATGTAGTGAACTTGATTTGATCGAAGGAACCAAGATAGCTTTTATAAAAAGGAGTGGTTTAAGCTCCACATTTAAAGTTTTGCTTTTTCAAGAAAACCGAGTGATTTTTTAGAAATTGTTCCAACGATTCAGTTTAGGTTTTATTTTTCTTTGCATTAAAAATAATGCGTCCCATCTTTAACCTATCATTATAGATAACAACGAAAATACAACGTCCTCTTATGCCATCCGCATTCCCCACGGGGTCCCTCATCACCCGTTAGGTTACTTAACTAATGGCAGAGCGGGGGCTGGGCTAGCGCGGGTGTAAAACATAAGTGACGTCTAAATAGCTATCATATATAGATATTGTACATTCGTCAGACGCAATAATAGGCATTCCAGATCATAGATAAACAATATTGGATTTGCAAGCAATCCGCGTTTCTTTTGAGCCTGTAAGAAAAGACGGATTACACAGTTGTGATGAATAGTCATTACCCCACCCTAGACCCTTACGGGTACGACAAACTACCCGCCAAGTACCCGAAGTGAAGCGGTCTCCCTCAATGACGTGAGTAGGCCACTAAATACTTCGAAATACCCGGTAGTTTGTGCACCCCACCTTGGGTCTATCCTAGGAGCAAAAACAGTAAAAAGAAATAATACAATGGTGGCTACAACCGCAACCTGGATGTGCCCCACAAAATAATATTACAACTTATTACAATTACATCGAATGAATTAATACAATAACCCATCACAAAACCTGGCTAATCATCACAACAGTCCAATACAGTTTATATACACAAACAGTTATAAATAACATCACAGATATGTGCAACCCCTACCAACCGACATACTAGCAGTTAGGGGAGGTTTACGAACACATAATACAAAACAGATATAATCAAACAAGCAAACATCGTATAATTTCGATCGATTAAACACTTTAAATTCTACTCCAAATCTTCTCTGTAAATTTGAAACCTGAGCAGAAAATAAAAATACGAGAAAATACAAAATATCACAACAGATGCACAGAAGATAACTGGGTTGAATCGGCCCCAGCTCGGCCGCGGATCCGCGGCGGATCGGTGGGCACTTTGGCCGATTCAGGAGCCCATTTTTCTTGTGTGTTCTTATATTTTCATGATGGTGATTCTGGAGGTCCCTGAAAAATTTTTGGACCTCATTTTAAAAACGACAGAAACTATGCAATATCGGTGTATTTTCCGGTTTGTTTTCCGTTCAAAATTCATACGACTTTGCAAGTGAGTTAATAATTGTTTAGTGAGGCTCTGATACGACTGTAAGTCGATGTGCAATACCCCACGAGTTGCGGGGAGGCGGAAATATGAAAAACAATCTTGTTTTGTAGCATACATCGACTAACCGAAGATCTTTTCTAAACGATAATTAACAATAAGAATAGAGTTCTAAGCTACTATGTGAAGAGATTATACCAAACGATTCTAGTCCTTCGTCTTTGTGATCTCTACGTCCTCCTCGGCCTCCTATCCATGTTAGATGATCCATCCGAGTACCCTAATCCAAGCTACATCTCAAGACTCGAGGTAACTTTGTTTCTCTAGTTGCTAACCAAAGTAACTAAGATGATGTAGAGTTAGGTTATGGAGTGTTTAGTCTTTACTAATCCTTGTACTCAACTCATGAGTGGTAGGATTAGGGTTTGGAGAAGGAGAGAGAGCTTGAGGAGAGAGAAGGTGGAGATGATAATTAGAAGAGAAAAGCTTATCACTTGAATATATCAAACATAATGAATTATCAAATAATATCAATTAAATGATTATTCACCATGCTTCATTTATTCAAGAAGAGTGATTCATTATGTGAGTCATTAGATCATTAATGAAGCATTTAATGATATGATGAATCATATAAATGAGTCACAAAAGCAATTAATGAAAATGCCACCTTAACCTCCTTAATCACCCTCCTTCTAGAAGCTTCTCGGATAATTAACAGAACGCCCTTCCCATCCGTGAAAACACAGAAAAACTTTAGACTGTATTTATCCAATAACCCGATACTAGAATCTGGCTTAAACCAAAGCCGTCTAGTAAAAACAGTCCGAATGTCGTACGTGCGTTTATACACGTATTCGTCCGAACCCTTGTCGTAAAACCGTACGACCTCTATATCATTTCGCCTGGAGTTGGGAAAACTCTGTGTGGGACTCTAAAGACTCGACTACTATGCTGGCAGTGGGTTTAACCACAGACCGCAAGAGGCACTAGCTGTACGTAACGGTCCCCAGGTAGATGTCGATAAGAAGGCCAGTGAGGATACCCATCCGAACTCCTACTGAGCCTGTGCGTGACAATATCCGTGCAGTCCGGTCTGTTCATCTAATAGTATCGCATGTATGGTCTAGGGAGGTGGTGAACGTCAGACCCCTAATAACCGTACAAGTCGTATCGGTATGGCTCTATCACCATCCAAGAATTTACTGATCAATCTATCTGTAATTCTCAATCAGCCCTGGCCAGGGACTTATGGTAATGACCAACCGATCACCGTGCGATATCAACTCCCTATACCGGGAGAGACAAATCCCTAACAGTCACTCACGGCCTCCACGTGGCTCGGGACTGTGCCCAACTAAAACCTGTTTGCACGACTCCTTTGAACCGTGGTAGGGTAGTAATCAAAGCACAGTGGGAACTCACATGAGACAAATGACGACTTTAAGTCAACGGACTATCTGCACACATGTCACCTGAGAACTGCTATCTGACGTTAGGTATAAATACCATCCAGTCAGTTCTCGGCGAGTCCTGTCCGGTGTACTCACACCCAGTGAGCATCTGTATACAATCTTAGGTGCACTCCACCAATGGCTGTGGGACCAATCCATCGCCCCTCCTCAGGGTCTAGATATGTATACACCAGTCTACTCCGGAGTATCGATGCCCAGTCTCGATACTCCTATGACCAGGGACTTCTAAGGATGTGCCTATTGACTATCCAGCTCCCACTAGTATTACTGCCATCATAACGCCGGAAGTCAGGCATACACCCTATGGGCTTCATCAACACGTATATATATAAATACCAAGTAAAACATATCATACGTTAAGATAAAGACAAACCAAATAGCGTACTATCATATTAAGCAAGACTGTTATGTACATACATATCCCCAGTATCCTATACAATGAAGGCCTCTAGGGCATATATATCCAACATGAAGCAGTGCATAAATGTAAATGTAGAGTATGGAATGAAACATGTCATTTCCACGGAATCCTGACATCGTGGTCGGATCAAAATCCATCAAGACAATCCGAATCCCAATTCCTCAAATCAGTCGCCAAATTGGCTCTTATATCATATAAGTCTCACAAATCCTGAATGTACACTATCAAGTAGATCTCACATATCCAGTATGTACAATATCAAGTGTATCTCGTATACCCCGAATGTACAATATCAAGTAGATCTCACATATCTCGAGTGTACAAAATCAGCAATCTCATATATATCCTGTAATCAATATCAAATGAATTCTTAAATGTCCTAAATCCAATGTCAATGAGTCCTTTACATTCTAGGTATATTTGCATGAATAAATATGATGATGTATATAATTTAATGTCAATACACATATATTAGCGTCCCATTCCACTAATATTGGTGTAAGGGCATATATAACAGCGGCCTAATCCCCTGTTATATATACAAAGGAGTAAAAAGAAATATTATGAAACCAATGTGTCAAGCATCGACACAGAAATGCTGATCTATCAGGTGCTGTCTCCATGACTGGCACCCTGATAGGTACGTATCATACGCTATCCCGAAAGCACGAGTGCATAGCTCTGACCCTCGCCTCTCGACGTATCAATACGTACATGACTCCCGTCGGTATCCCCATGATAATCGTTGATTCATTGGTAATCTCACCGGCAGGTATTTGCCTACCTTCCAGGCTCCATCGGCATGGACCATCGATTATCTTGCCGAGGGGAACCGTACCGGGACACACCATGTACCCTCATACGGCACCACTCCTCGTATGGAGTATATAATCAGAACCGATAAATCTCATGGTGGATGCTGAAATATCATATCCAGGGAAACCGGGTTTTTCAAATAATGCATAATTTCATGAACTCCCACGGTCCCCAAATCCAGAAAACATCATGAAAAATCCATATCTCATTGCGAAAATCCATGAATAAAGTATACGCAACATAAAACTGTAATGTAAGCGTATAAAGGAAAAGCCGCTAATTAACTGCAACCAGTTAATATAAATATCATACGGTTCCTAATATCTCCAATTCTTAATAATACATCAATAAGGGTAAATACGTAGCTATAGCCAGATATATGTGCAACAGAAAGGTATAGCAAGATATGTATGTCCATATGTAAGTATGTATGATGTCAAAGTAGTTGTAGCAAGGTATGTGTCTATACCTATTCATAATTCCCTCCAGGTATATGTATGTATGTATGCCAGATGTATAGGTAGCTATGTCGCATATGTGTATATACCTATCACAATGGTACAATACCATTTAGGTATAGGGTTAACTAGCATGTAAGTGTACAGGTATGCTATATGTCATAAGCACAATAAAAATATGAATAATGTCTCAATGTCCCTAACCAGACAATATCATTTCTATATGTGGGTTGTGCGTGACATGGCAATTATTGACGGTGTGTGTGGCATACAATCAGTGCTCGTGCAACATGAGCCGTCAATAATAGTGCAGTGTCCTAAGGATACTAGTCCAGGCACAACAATTTACTAAGCAGTAGGGTAAGTGCGCAATTCTAAATATAACATAGAATATGCGACAAGTTAAGTCATTTCTAGCCCAGACGCATAACGCCATGCGGGTGATTCCCCTGTAGATGTTAAATCTACTCACCAACACTCCTGGCTAAGTGTAGCCAACCACCTGTTTTCCCTTTGTAGATGTGTCCGTAGTCCCCGCCTGTGATCCTACAATATTAAGACAATAAAACAAGTGTATATTAATAATAACCCTAAAACACGTACGCTCTATATTTAACCGACACAACAACACAAAACATACTCTCAAGTGTTCGTATTGTGGCTAACGTGCGTAGCGACACGACGAAAACAACTTAAGAGCAAAACCAAACAAAGTGCACGATCCGTGTCGTATAACGTATCGCGCGAACACAAAACACTAAAACATACCTAAGTGATCCCAGATTTTGCATACTCAGAAAACTAAACAAACAAACAGAACCAAATACATCCAAACCCCTGCATAGACCTACCCTCAAAAACCCGCACCCCAACTCCAAACCCTAGCCGATCTCACCGGAATCCTCTTCAGATGTCGCCGGCCCTGGCCGGTGGGATGGGTCTCGTGTCTCAGGTGAAAGCCTATGGTCACAGGTACAACACAACTAAAATGTTTGGTTTTCTAGTATTTTCTCGAGATCACAGCAGGTCACAGATATCGCAAATCGACACTAAAATACGATATTATGCATCAAACAAAACATTAACCATTCTAAACTGAGACTAACAAGCTAAGTTACACTAAAAACACTAAAACAACAGCAAAGGAACATTACCTACATAAAAGAACTCAAAGATCCAAGCTTTGCATGCTCCTAGGCATCCAAGAGGAAAACGTGATCAAAGATGTGATTTTTGTGATATATTTTGGGATTTTGGGGATTTAATGAGCTTTGAATTGATGCAAATGGAGAAAGAATTAGTCAAGGGCAGAAGAGAGAGGGAGGGCTCGGCCAAGGAGGAAAGGGAAGGGTTTTGTGTAGAGTTTTCTAGCTCAAATCAGCAATAAATGCACACTTTATGCATTCATACACACATGCATGCACCTCTTCTCAAATCTTTTCTTTTCTTTTAAATTAAAATCTAGAACCCATTCAAATATCTAGATGCTATGTGAAGGGTTTTATTAACTCAAACTTAATTGTTGAAAAGAAGACTTAACAGAAATTTTCCCAAAATGTGAATACCGCATTAAAATAATATTAAAATTGGGAAAAATTCAAATTGGACCAAAACGTCCCATATAACCCCAAAGCTTGCGCATTAGCTTTATTTTAGCTAAACCAGGTGCTGGCAAGTCTATATGGCCGTTTGATCACAGTCGGGTTAAAACAGAAAATACCGACAATTTTACCCAAAAACGGAAACATTCACATAACGATTTCTAAAACGTTACAATCTCCCCTCTTATAAAAATTCGTCCCCGAATTTAAAATTCTCACTAAGCGTACCTTCAGAGAGAAGATTACAAAGTCTCATATCTCGCTCGCAGCCTTCTAAGTGATCACCTCACTATACGGCTATGTCCAAGAAAACTCTCTACAGATGGCAAGACTCTTGACCAAAATTTCTCCACCTGCCGAGCCACTAACACAAATGGCTGCCGGTGAACGAAAAGATCGAGTCCAAACTAAATGGTCTGATGCTGAATCATGTGAAAAAGTCATGAAGGTAATTGCAAAGTATCAACACAAAGAATACGGGATGAATACTCAATAATCTGGGCGGAAGTGCCAAGTTATAGGAAACAGAACTAACTCGCTAAAAGATCTCAAAAGGACCCAAAAACCTGGGGTAAGCTTCCCAAAACTCAACACGTCATTTATCGGAACAATCTATAGGAATACATGATCTCCCACTGCGAACTCAAGCCTGCGACCACCATGGACGGCATAAGACCTCTGTCCGCACAGGACTGTCATCATCCTGACCTGAACCAACTGGATCGTTTCCGAAGTCTCTAGACTAGCTGGGGTCTAAAAATCCTACTACGCAGAGTCAGAAAAATAGATTGGTGATCGACACGACCTAACAACTAACCTAAAGGTTGCCAATTGGAGTGTTTCCAGATAATAGCTATCGAAGGAGAACTCTAACACTGGCGAGTGACGATACCAACTGCCGACAACAACAAGTACGTACGCACAAGCATAACAAAGAACAACTGAGCAAACTGAGAATAACCGGACAACAAACACCCGAATAGAGTCACACCCTTACTAAACCTGGGTAGACACCATAACGAAATTCATGGAGATCTTCTCCCATTCCCATTTCGGAACGGTTAAAGATTGCAACTCTCCTGCAGGTCTCAGATGCTCAACCCAAACTCACAACAAGACAGACACCTTGAAACGAAATCCAAAACATCACTCTTCATCCCGGTCCACCAGTAACTATCTCACAAGTCACGCCAAATGTTGGTGAAACTTGAATGAACACCGAAGCTGACTGATGTGCCTATGCTAGGATTTCGTGTCTCTTCCCATCAGCAACAGGTACACAAACGCGTCCCTAAACGTAGCACACCCTGGTCACAAATCAAGGACTCCGAATTATTAACCAGCCGAGTATGCTCAAGTATCTCTAACGAACGAGTGTCGGCAGGCAGTGCCTTGCGAAAGCGATTAAAGAAGAGTTGTCGGGCGCGGACATGAGCAAGCTGTCCCCTCAGAAGTGGCGAACCTAAGCTGTACTCCACGATCACCCAAGAACTGTAAATCTGCAGAAGACTGTCTCAACAATCAAAACCCGCTGCAGGAAGATGTACATTAATCTCTGGTGATTCGTGAAAATCTGACACGACTATGCGAACAAGTAGTGTCCTCAGATCTTCAACGCACGATCACAGCGGCCATCTCCAGATCATGAGTGGGATATCCTGCTCGTACTTCCTCCAACTGTCGGGAATCAAAAACGATAACTATATAGTGTCACCTCAGTACACAATCGAGCCCCACTCGTGAAACATTACAGTTAAACAACAAAGTCGCCCTAACCAGAAAGCAAGAAGAATTAGTGCAGTTGTCAACCGAATCTCCAACTGCTGGAAAACTCTGCACGCATGCCTCAGTCCAACGAAAAGAACCTCCTTTCAGGTCAGTCCAGTCAACGGTGCAGCAATACGCTAGTAATCCTGCACGAAACGGTGGTAAAAAACCTGCTAAGCCCAAAAATCAACGGACCTCCGTCTGTACTCAAGTCTGGGCCAAAGCTGTATGGTCTCGATCTCCCTCGGAACCTTACGACACCGTCTCCCGTAACTACAAGACCTAGGAGTCAACACAAACAAGCCTGAAGGAACACTCCGAGAATCTAGCAAACTGCTGGCACTCTCCCAATGTCTGCAAAACAAATCCTCAAGTGTTGCTCATGTTCCTCATGACACATTGAATAGACCAGAATGTCATCAATGACACAACAATAAACTGGTAGAGGAACGGCCTGAAGAAATCTGGTTCATCACATCAACGAATGCTGCTAGGGCATTGGTGAGTCCAATGACACCACTAAACACATATTGCCCGTAGCACGCACAAAAGCAGTCTTCAGAATGTCGTCACTACGAACCCGCAACAATGATGACCTGATCCCCAAACAAACTTAGAAAATGTTTCGCACTGTGGAGCTGATCGAAGAAATCGTCAATGCAAGGGAATGGATACCTATCCGCACCGTAATCCGGTTAAATTGACGATAAATCGGTACACAACCTCAAACTTCCGTCTCTCTTCTTGATGAACAGAAATAGGAGTTCCTCAAAGCGAAACACGCAGACGCACAAGCCTCCTAACAACAACTCTGCAGCTGATCCTTAAGCTCCCTAAGCTTCGCCGGCTCATCTGGAACAACATCGGAAAACTCTCGCACGAAAGGAAACCCGGTCTAACAAACCCACTGTGGCTCCGGTATTCCGAATGAATGCCAAGAATCCATGACATTCTCTCCTCAAAAGCCGACTTGCGAAAAGGCTAAATTCAAGATGTGAGAGGCGGCACCACTGTCCCCCTACACAACGAGAACTGACTTGCAGAGAAAACATACCTGACTGTTTTCTCACGGTAGTCCACAGATGCCTAGCACGTAGCTAACCAATCCGTGCCTAGGAGAACGTCAAATCCAACATCTCTAGAAGGATCAAAATGACGGACGAATCTCTATCTCCTAACCGATTGGCACACGACTGAAATACGTATTACGTAACAAAAGAATCGCTGACGGAAGTTAATACAACAAACGGCTGATCTAGCTAACACGGCTCTCCTCGTCCCAAACCTCTACTACTCCCACGACGGTCACGAGAGCTGTCTCGACAACTAAGCCTCTGTCTCTAGGCTGGTACACCGGTACGAGTCCTCCACGGTTCCGGAACTCCCAAAGTCTCTGGAATACATGCTTTGTCAACTGGGGTTGCATCCACTGGTGCTATGTAGGTGACGGAATACTGTATGCTGATCGTAAGGAACAACTGGGTAACATGGGTGACAACCTCCTGTCGCTGCGTTCGAATGGCCTCAACCAAAGAACTCATCGTCTGGCGCATGTCCTGCATCTCTGCCACAAGCTTAGTGATACTATCTGTCGAAGGCGGATCCGTCTGTTCCTGTACAACGAGCGTGCCATCCTGGTCAGTCCTCGTCCCACCCGAGTTTACTCTGACCTCGGCCCTCGCCGCACCTCTCTAAGTCCCCACAGTCGTCGGCGGCAAAGGTTATAAATAGAGATAGGATTCGATATGAACACGGAAATCGAATCACGAGGATATGAATCATCAAGAAAGGAATTTCAAGCAATTTGTACTTAGGTCACTTTAGGCGGAGTACCGCATCGTGAGTATGCTGCCAACATACACACACCACGTTACTCTGCTTAAACTACCTACTCCATCATACCAAGGTCATCCTACACTCCGAAAGGTAAAACCTAGCGCTCTGATACCAACTATGTCACGACCCGAAATTGGCACGTGACGGCCTTAATACTACGCAACGTCTACAGGCATAAAGCAGTAAAAGAAAGCCAAAACCCAGAAATCTAAACTATCAAAAATAATAAGAAGTGATAATAGTATTTTCAAAACCTTTGAAATCACAATCCAAATTCTTTAAAGTCTCACTTTTATTCCTTAAAATTTTGGCAGCACCTCCTTTGTAAAAACCAGCCCCAAAAATGGGTACAACATAAATATATATAAAGCATCCTAAACGGGAGCAAAATCCACGCCCAACGGCGGAAAACAAACACCACAACAGATATACAATGCCGTAGCGAAGAAGTAGAAAACGATAGAAAGGAAACTGTATAAAAGACATCAAGTCACAACAATATACAACATCGTCCTCACACCAAGTCACTAAGTCATACATAATACTGGTAGATGGAGAGTACATGGATACAACGAATATACAATACAACATCGGATAATCACAAAACCCACCTGGGCAAAACTGCACACTGTCAGGCGAAGTGGTATCCGCAGCAAAAGATGATACGATGGATGAAAATAGCCTGCCTCTAACTATCCTAAGGAACACCTGCAAACACTGTGGCACAACGGGGGTGAGTAGCCAACTACTGAATAGTAAATAACATATGCAGGTAATCGCAAGTATGCACGTACAACGCGAATCTAACATAAGCATTTAATATCAATAAATGGTCATATGTAATGCAATAATCATGAAGAGTACACTAGCAGGTACAATTAATACATAAAGCAATAATATGACGATCGGTATGTAGTAATCATGTAAGGTACTATATCAGTACTACTAATACATGAAGAAATGATATGAATAAAGGTATGTAAATGCAACAGTCATGGAAGGTACTCTAACAGGTACACTAATGCATGAAGCAGTGCATAAACAGTAAATGTAGAGTATGGAATGAAACATGTCATTTCCATGGAATCCTGACATCGTGATAGGATCAAAATCCATCAAGACAATCCAAATCCCAATTCCTCAAATCAGCCCCCAAATTGGCTCTCATATCATATAAGTCTCACAAATCCTGAATGTACACTATCAAGTAGATCTCACATATCCCGCATGTACAATATCAAGTGTATCTCGTATACCCTGAAAGTACAATATTAAGTAGATATCACATATCCCGAGTGTACAAAATCAGCAATCTCATATATATCCTGTAATCAATATCAAATGAATTCTCAAATGTTCTAAATCCAATGTCAAAGAGTCCTTTACATTCTAGGTATATTTGCATGATTAAATATGATGATGGATATAATTTAATGTCAATACACAAATATTAGCGTCCCATTCCACTAATATTGGTGTAATGGCATATATAACTACGGCCTAATTGTTAGTGTATATGCCCTAGGGGCCATTATTGTATCATACTTTTATGTATATTACTTAATGGAAGCTTGGGATATTCACAGTTGTATATACAGTCTTGCTAAAAATGGTAGTATGCTACTTGGTTTGTGTCTACTTTAATATGTGCATATGTTTCTTGTAACGTATCACTTATACATATAAGTAGAGCCCATAGGATCTTTGCTTGATTACAAGCATTGTGATGGCAGTCACACTAGTGGGGGCTGGGTAGTCTATAAGCAACATCCTATACTTGTCCCTAGACATAGGATTATCGAGACAGGGCATCGATATTCCGGAGTAGACAAAGTGTGTACGCTTCTCATCCCAGTTGGGAAGATGGTCTATCCCACAGCCATCAGTACGTCGTACTGGCGATAGTATACAGGTGCTCGTTAGGTTACGGGTACACCGGACAGGACTCGCAGGGGAACTAATTGGTTGGTATTATACCCGTCGTCAGTTAATAGTTCCCAGGGGACATGAGTACAGCATAGTCCGCAGACATGACACTGCTACTTCGCCACGAGTGTGTCCCACTGTTCTTAGATTGTTACCCTACCACGGCTCAAAGGAGTCTTGCAAACAGGTAGCAGTTGGGTGCAGTCCCGAGCACTTGGAGGCAGTGGCGGTTAGACAGGATTCGTCTCTCCCGGTATTGGGAGTTGATATCGCGCTGTGTCAGAGAGCCATTACGCAAAGTCCCTGGCCAGGGCAAGCGAGATTTACTGGTAGGTTCCAGTAGTTTTCTCAGGGTGTAATGGGCTATGCTCCGACACGACTTATACCGCTATTAGGGGACTGACGCTTGCCACCCCCTATGCTCGATATGCGATAGTCTTAGACGAACAGACCGGACTGTATGGAGATTATTACATCAGGCTCAGTAGGAGTTCGGATGGGTTTCCTCATCGGCCTTCTTATCGACATCTACCTGGGGACCGTTACGTACAGCTAATACCGCTTGTGGTCTATGGATAAACCCACTGCCAGCGTAGTGTCGAGTCTTTAGAGTCCCATACAGAGAGTTTCCCTGCTCCAGGTGAAACGATATAGAGGTCGTATGGTTTTACGACAAGGGTTCGGACGCATACGTGTGTTTACGCACGTACGACGTTCGGACAGTTTTTACTAGTCGGCTTTGGTTTAAGCCAGTTTTTAGTATCAGGTTATTGGATTTATACAGTCTAAAGTTTTTCCGTGTTTTCACGGATTGGAGGGGCGTTCTCGTAATTTTCCGGGAAGCTTCTAGAAGCATGGTGACTTAGGGGTTAAGGCGGCATATGCATTAATTGGATTAATGAGTCATGTAGTGATTCATACATTGAGTTAATGATTCATTTAATGTTTTATATGACTCATGTGATGAATCACTTAGTGCATTAATGAAACATGGTGATAATTCATTGTTTATTATTTACTAAATATTATCATATGTTTCGTATATACACAAATGACTTCATTCATCCAAAGGAATTCTCATTCTCACCTTCTCTCTCCTCAAGATCTCCCTCTTCAAACCCTAACCCTAACCTCTCATATGTTGAGATCAAGGGTTAGCAAGACTAATACATCCATAACCCCACTCTATATCCCCTAGGTATCTTAGATTAGCACTTTGAGCAACCTAGTTATCTCAAGTTAGAGATCAAGCTTGGCGTAGGAGCTCTCGGGTGGATCGTCTTTGAGTCCAGGAGGCCGTTGAGGTGCCGATGTTCCAAGGAGCCTACGAGGAGTGGAGGACAGCGATGAAGACCCGAAGGACAAGTAACGTGAGGTATAACTTCGAATCCGAGTAGTTAAACCTCTCGTAGTTTGCTAGTAACGGTTTGGAAAAGATTCATGCGCTCAAGTCCGTATTACGAAGCTTTGATAATCGTTTTTCATATATTCCGCCTCCCCACAAATTCGTGGGGTGCGTGACATGGACTTACAGTGGTATCAGAGCCAACTAAACCATTACTAGCTTGTTAGCAACTAATTAGAATTTCGATCGACGGAAAACACGAAAACGAAACCCCGGAACCCTGACAGTTCTGTTAATTTTAAACATGTCTAAAAAACTTTTTGATATGCCTTAAAATTCACAGCAGGGAAATATAGGAATACTGGGAAAATACGATGTTCCAACTCAGCTATATGGCCGCGGATCCGCGGCAATAGAGTGCTTTTGGCCACGGATCCGCCGCCGAGTCAACTCCGAGTTGACTCGGATTTGCTCTCTTATTCATGTTTTCTGGTTTTTTTTTTCATGTATGTTCTGTTTCTACCCAGGTTACTTCAGTGCAGGTTTGCTTTTGGGGTAGAGACGGATAAAGGTTGTCGATCGATGTTCTAAGTTATTTGCTAATTGGGTTTTTATCTGTAATGTTTAATGTGTTCGTAAACCTCCCCTAACTGCTAGTATGTCGGTTGGCAGGGGGTTGCACATTTCTGTAATGTTTACTGTTTGTGTATATGGACTTGATTGGAGTGTTGTGATGATTAGCCGGGGTTTGAGATCGGTTTAATATTCATTCATTCGATGTAAATGTAATATGATGTAATATTCTTTTGCGGGGCACATCCAGGTTGCGGTTGTAGCCACCGTTGTATTATTTCTTTTTTCTATTTTTGCTCCTAGGATAGACCCAAGGCGGGGTACACAAACTACCGGGTACGTCGAAGTGTTAAGTGGCCTACTCACGTTGTTGAGGGAGACCGCTTCACTTCGGGTACTTGGCGGGTAGTTTTCCGTACCCATAGGGGTCTAAGGTTGGGGTAATGGCTATTCATCACAACTGTGTAATCCGTCTTTTATTGCAGACTCAAAGCAAATGCGGATTGCTATTATATCCAATAAAGTTCATCTGTGATCTGGAATGTTTATTATTGCGTCTGAAAAATGTACAATATCTATATATGATAGCTATTAGACGTCACTTATGTTTTACACCCGTGCTAGCCCAGCCCCGCTCTGTCGTTAGTTAAGTAACCTAACGGGTGATGACGGGACCCCGTGGCGAATGCGGATGGCATAAGAGGACGTGGTATTTTCGTTGTTTTCTGCAATGATAGGATAAATGATGGGACGCATTATTATAATGCAAAGAAAATAAACCATAGTTTAATCATTGGAACAAATTTAAAAGAAACCACTCGGTTATTTTAAAAGAGCAGAATTTTTAATTATGGAGCTTTAACCACTCCTTTTAAAAAAAGCTATCAGGTTCCTTCGATTATATCAAATTCACTACGTTCACGGTTTTACCAAAACCAGTCGTAGCCCTCCGTCATTTCTTATGGATTGTCAGTAGTATTCAAGCTATGTTTGTTGGCTTTCGTCAAGGCATAGTGCTTGGTAGCTGCTGGGGTATTCATTTGTTGCATAGATAGATAGGTTGGTTCGGGACAGTCATATTACCTTGTTGGCTTTTGTCAAGGGTATGTACGGGTGGGTTCAAATTAACAAGACAATGATGGGCAGAACTTGACATGTGACTTATGATTTGTTGGCTTTCGCCAAGGTCAAAAGAGCATGGGGCAAAAATCCACATCGGGAGTTTCTAAAGAAATTGAAACTTGCTAGTATTGCATACCATTTGGAGTTTGATGAATGCTGGTAGGATTTCTTCAACATAATCATACGATGATATTTGGATCCCGATCCTACTGTGAGTACATGCTACTTATCAGGAGATTCGTCACTTAACGATCAATGCTATAAACCAAGTAGGTGCATAGAAAGGTGTCAGTGGGGCCACGCCCCCAGAGAAAAGAGGTTATTTAATTAAGTAACTTCGCGAAAGCGTTGGAAAACCTCCTTCGAAGTATCGACACTGACCTGGCTGAACGGTTAAGCAAGAACTGTACGGTGAGAATAGTCCTGGCTAATTCTTCTTTTATGGTTTGAGGAGGGATTCGAGAAACAGTGGGAGCCATCCTGTTTAGATAAATTAAAAACCACTCTAAACTTGCAAAAGCATCATGCTAATTCTTCTCTTTCTCTCTTAAAATTGCAGCGACCTTGTGACCACACATAGGTTACATCTAGATAACAATTTGACTGAATCTGACTTATTTGGCTCACAAAGGTCTGTCCAGATGTCCATTGCCTATGACAAGCTGGACCACCCTATTACTACTCAAGATCCCACCGTCCCAGGTCCAGTTTCCACCGTCACGGATATGGATATCCGCCAGACAAGGGAAAAGGATAAAGCGAAAACCAAATGCCTCGTGTTAGCTTCAGTTGATGGTGTATACCAGAAGCAGCACGAGAAGATGGACTCAGTTTCCATTTTTCTCCATAACAAAGATTTATATGGAGAGCAATCTCATATCGCAAGATATGAGACCTCGAACGAATTAATTCAAGCGAGGTTGACTTTTGGGTCATCTGTAGAGGACAACGTCCTT
The DNA here is from genome assembly GCA_030015575.1 of Agapanthus africanus. Taxonomy (NCBI): domain Eukaryota; kingdom Viridiplantae; phylum Streptophyta; class Magnoliopsida; order Asparagales; family Amaryllidaceae; genus Agapanthus; species Agapanthus africanus. The sequence continues at coordinate 362,925,226 of JASDDO010000012.1, forward strand.
ACAATGACCAGCTGTATTGATGAGCTCCAAGACGTGGAGACCACGTTGGGAAAAGAGTCAGATACTGACTTGATTCTAAAGTCTCTACCTTCTACCCTGAAGGAAACAAGGGAAGTAGAAGGAAAGAGAAGGGCAAATGTTTCGGGACTGAATGTAGTGAAAGAGGAACGTTCCTATTGTTATAGGATTGGGCATAGGCAAAAAGATTGCAGGGCTTTAGAAGCCAGTAGCCAGGATACGAAGCATGTTATGGCTTCAGCCGCAAGTATATTTGTTATTGAGAACTGTTTGTCAATTAACTCTACTTCCTGGGTACTCGATACCGGAGCAGGATCTCATATCTGTAATTCATTACATGCTTTGAGAAACCGTAGAGTTATGAAGGTAGGTGATTTGTCTCTCAGAGTTGCAAACGGAATGAGCGTGGACGCTGAATCCGTGGGAGAATATCGCCTAGGATTGACAAGTGGGCATATATTGATTTTACGTAACTGTTTGTATATACCTTGTATGATTTGTAATATCATATCAGTGTCCTCACTTTCGAGAGAGGGATATGATTTTACATTCATAAGCGATGTAGTTAACATCCACCTAAATCAAGTTCTGATTGGGTCAGGTACATTAGATAACGGTATATATGTTAGTGTATATGACCTAGGGGCTATTATTGTATCATACTAGTTTGTATATTACTTAATCGAAGCTTGGGATATTCACATGTATATAACAGTCTTGCTAAACATGGTAGTATGCTACTTGGTTTTTCTATCTTAATATATGACTATATGTATTGATAGAGCTCTTAGAATCTTGCTTGACTACCAGCGTTGTGATGGCAGTCACACTAGTGGGGGCTGGGTAGTCTATAAGCACATCCTTATTCAGGTCCCTAGTCGTAGGATTATCGAGACAGGGCATCGATACTCCGGAGTAGACTAGTGTGTACGCTTCTCATCCAAGTTGGGGAGATGGTCTGTCCCACAGCCGTCAGTACGTCGTACTGGAGATAGTATACATGTGCTCGTTAGGTTACGGGTACACCGGACAGGACTCACAGGGAACTGTTGGTTAGTTTTATACCAGTCGTCAGTGAACAGTTCCCAGGTGACATGAGTACAGCATAGTCCGCAGACTTGACACTGCTACTTCGCCTCGAGTGTGTCCCACTGTTCTTAGATTTCTACCCTACCACGGATCAAAGGAGTCGTGCACACAGGTAGCAGTTGGGTGCAGTCCCGAGCACTTGGAGGCAGTGGCGGTTAGAAAGGATTCGTCTCTCCCGGTATTAGGGGTTGATATCGCGCTGTGTCAGAGAGCCATTACGCAAAGTCCCTGGCCAGGGCAAGCGAGATTTACTGGTAGGTTCCAGTAGTTTTTCAGGGTGTAATGGGCTTCACTCCGACAAGACTTATACCGCTATTAGGAGACTGACGCTTGCCGCCCCCTAGGCCCGATATTCGATAGTCTTAGACGAACAGACCGGACTGTACGGAGATTGTCACATCAGACTCAGTAGGAGTTCGGATGGGTTTCCTCATCGGCCTTCTTATCGACATCTACCTGGGGACCGTTACGTACAGCTAGTGCCGCTTGCGGTCTGTGGTTAAACCCACTGCCAGCGTAGTAGTCGAGTCTCTAGAGTCCCACACAGAGAGTTTCCCTACTCCAGGCGAAACGATATAGAGGTCGTATGGTTTTACGACAAGGGTTCGGACGCATACGTGTGTTTACGCACGTACGACATCCGGACAGTTTTTACTAGTCGGCTTTAGTTTAAGCTAGTTTCTAGTATCCGGTTATTGGATTTATACAGTCTAAAGTTTTTCCGTGTTTTCACGGATAGGAGGGGCGTTCTCGTAATTGCGCGAGAAGCTTTTAGAAGATGGTGACTTGGGGGTTAAGGTGGCATATGCATTAAATGAGATTAGTGGGTCATTTGAGTGATTCATCCAAGTCATTAATGCATCATAAATGCTTAATGACTCATGGAGATGAATCACCCTCTTATATTTATTAAGCATGGTGATTAATCATTTATTTCTTTTATTTGGATAAATCATAATGCTTGATATATATTATGATAGCTCATTTTCTTATCTCATTCTCTTGCTCACTTTCTCTCTCCTCAAGCTCTCCCTCTTCAAACCCTAATCCTCCCCTCTCATGTGTTGAGTACAAGGATTAGATTAGACTACTTAATCCTTAACCATTCTCTATATCACCTAGGTTGCTTAGATTAGCGATTTAAGAAACCTAGTTACCTCTAGTTTGAGGTGAAGCTTGTAATAAAGCTCTCGGATGGATCTTCTACTACTTGGAGAAGGCCGGAGAGGACGTGGAGAACGACCAAAAGAAGGACTCGGTTCTACAAGTATAATCACTTTTCATTGTAGTTGTTAACTCTTATGTTTGTTGTTAGTTATTGTTTATGCAAAGATTCTCGGTTAGTCGATGTTTACGCTTTAAACAAGATCGTTTTTCATTATTCCGCCTCCCCGCATGTCGTGGGGTGTTGTACATCGACTTACAGTGGTATCAGAGCCTCGCTAAACAATAATTAACTCATTAGCAAAGTCGTAAGTATTTCGAACGCAAAAAGAACCGGAAAGATTATCGTTTTAACACAGTTTCTGTCGAATTTAAAACAGGCCGTAAAAATTTTTCAGGGACCTGCAGAATAACAAGCATGAAATTATAGGGCTACTGAAGAAATTTAGACCCCCCAACTCGGCTAACTCACCGCGGAACCGCGGCGGATCCATGCGATCCGCCGCGGATCCGCGGCCGAGTTATGGCCGAGTCGGCCCAAATTTTTCCAGTAACCCCTTTGTGTTAACAGTGATATTTCTGGATATTTTATTTTCTGCTAAGATCTCAGGTGCACAGAGAAGTTTTGCAGTAGAATCTAAAGTGTTTTGCTTGATCGAAATTTTACGATTATTGCTAATATGATTATATCTGTGATTGTATAATGTGTTCGTAAACCTCCCCTAACTACTAGTATGTCGGTCTACAAGGGGTTGCATATTTCTGTAATGGTTTTTACTGTTTGTGTATGTGAACTGTATTGGACTGTTGTGATGATTAGCCGGGTTTTGTGAAGGGTTATTATTTTAATTCATTCAATGTAATTGTAATATGTTGTAATATTATTTTGCGGGGCGCATCCAGGTTGCGGTTGTAGCCACCGTTGAATTATTTCATTTTACTGTTTTTGCTCCTAGGATAGACCCAAGATGGGGTGCAGAAACTACCGGGTACTTTGAAGTGTTTAGTGGCCTACTCACTTTGTTGAGGGAGACCGCTTCACTACGGGTATTTGGCGGGTAGTTTGTCGTACCCGTAGGGGTCTACGGTGGGGTAATGGCTATTCATCACAACTGTGTAATCCGTCTTTTGTTGCAGGCTCTAAACAAACACGGATTGCTTGCAAACCCAATAAAGTTTATATGAGATCTGGAATGCCTATTATTGCGTCTGACGAATGTACAATATCTATATATGATAGCTATTTAGACGTCACTTATGTTTTACACCCGCGCTAGCCCAGCCCCCGCTCTGTCGTTAGTTAAGTAACCTAACGGGTGATGACGGGACCCCGTGGCGAATGCGGATGGCATAAGAGGACGTTGTATTTTCGTTGTTTTCTGCAATGATAGGTTAATGATGGGACGCATTATTTATAATTCAAAGAAAATAAACCAAAAGTTGAATCGTTGGAACAATTTAAAAGAAACCAATCGGTTATTTTAAAACAGATGATATTTTTAATTGCGGAGCTTTAACCACTCCTTTTAAAAGCTATCTGGTTCCTTCGGTCATATCAAGTTCACTACGTTCACGGTTTCGCCAAAACCATTAGTAGCCCTCCGTCATTTCATTTGGGTATTCAGTAGTATTCAAGCTATGCATTTTGGCCAAAGTCCTGGCATAGTGTTTGGTAGCTGCTGGGTATTCATTTATAGCATAGATAGATGAGTTAGTTTGGGACAGTCGTATTATCATTTGACCAAAGTCAGGGGTATGTACGGATGGGTTCAAATTGACAAGATAATGACGGGTAGAACTTGACATGTGACTTATGACATTTTGACCAAAGCCAAGGTCATAAGAGCATGGGGCAAAAACTTATATAGGGAATTTCTAAAGAAACTGAAATTTGCAAAGAGATGCATACCATTTGGAGTTTGATGAATGTTGGTAGCATTCCTTCAACATTATCATACGATGATATTTGGATCTCGATCCTACTATGAGTATATGCTACTCATCAGGATATTCGTCACTTAACGATCAATGCTATAAACCAAGTAGGTGTCAAGAAAGGTGTCAGCGGGGTTACGCCCCCAGAGAAAAGAGGTTATTTAATTAAGGAACTTCGTGAAAGCGTTGGAAAACCTCCCTCGAAGTACTGACACCAGCCTGGCTGAACGGTTAAGCAAGTATTGTACAGTGAGAATAGTCCTGGCTAATTCTTCTTTTATGGTTTGAGGAAGGATTCGAGAAACAGTGGGAGCCATCCGGTTTAGATAAATTAAAAACCATTCTAAACTTGCAAGAGCATCATGCTAAAGAGTTTTCTTCTCTCTCTCCTAATTGCAGCGATCCTGAAAATGACTTGACTTAAGTTACTTTTAGAGAAAAATATACTGGCAGGGCCAAACTATAAAGATTGGCTGCGGAATGTCAAAATGGCTTTGACCTATGACAAATTGGGGTACGTCCTCACCGCTAAGGCACCTGCTGTCCCTGGTCCCAAATCCAGTAATGCGGATAAGGAAATCCGCAAAACCTGGGATTTCGATTGCGCGAAAGCCAAGTGCATCGTGCTTGCCTCGATGAACAATGAACATCAGAGGAAGCACGAGGATATGGAACTTGATGCCATATTTCTCCATACAAAGGAACTTTATGAAGAGCAATCTCGTATAGCAAGATACGAGACCTCTAAGAACTTGTTTCGAGCGAGGTTGGCTGTCGGGTCATCGGTAGAAGAACATGTCCTAAAGATGATCGGCTATATAGAAGAGCTCGCAGACCTAGGGACGACTTTGGATAATGAGCTCTATACAGACCTTATTCTCCAGTCCCTTCCTTCCACCTACGCCCAGTTTATCCTGAACTTCAACATTTAAAGAAAAGAAGTTGAACTTCCGGAACTCCTGAACATGTTAAGGAGTGCAGAGGGCACCTTGCAGAAGGAAAGGGAAACACCCGCTATGTTTGTTAGCGGTGCTTCTTCTTCCGGGTCCAAGGCTAGGGCCAAAGGAAGGAAAAAGAAGGCCGCCCCCAGACCTAGAGGAGGTGTAAGTAAGGTGGGAGGGAAGGGAAAGAAAAAGTTTGCGGTACCGGTAGTGGGCCAGGATGAGTGCTTCCATTGTCACAGGAAAGGGCACTGGAAGAAGGATTGCAAGGCGTGGAACGCCAAGAACCAGGAACCGAAGCAAGCTGTGGCTTCGACTTTAGGAGTGTTTGTAATTGAGAATTTTCTGTCAATCAACTCTACTTCCTGGGTATTGGATACCGGATCAGGATCTCATATTTTCAATTCATTGCAGGCACTGAGAAACCGTAGAGTGCTGAAGGAAGGTGATATGACCCTGATGGTAGCTAACGGAGCTAGCGTGGGAGCTGTGTCCGTAGGGGATTATCATATGGGATTGACGAGTGGACACATTTTGGTTTTACATAACTGTTTTTGTGTACCCAGCTTAACGTGTAATATCATATCTGTTTTCTTGTTATCAAATAAAGGTTATGATTTCACGTTTGGAAGTGGTGTTGTTAACATCCACCTTAATCATGGTTTGATTGGGTCAGATACACTGGATAACGGTATATATGTGTTAAACCAACTCCAAATTTTCAATGTCCAGAACACACTAAAAAGAAAGTCTCCAGATTTAAATAAAGCTTTCTTATGGCATTGTAGACTGGGTCACATCAATGAGAGAAGGTTGACTAAGTTGCATAGAGAAGGATATTTGGACTCGTTCGAATATCAAACTTATGACACTTGTCAATCTTGTCTCAAAGGAAAGATGACAAAGACTCCATTTACTGGACATGGAGTAAGAGCGAGCGAGCTCTTAGGACTCATACACAGCGATGTATGTGGTCCAATGTCTACACATGCAAGAGGTGGTTTTTCCTATTTCATTACTTTCACGGATGATTACTCAAGGTACGGATTCATTTATCTGATGAAACATAAATCCGAGGCTTTTAAGAAATTCCAAGAGTATAAGAATGAAGTAGAAAACCAAACCGGAAAAAGTATCAAGACACTAAGATCTGATCGAGGTGGTGAATACTTGAGTGCCGAGTTCCTAGGTTACCTAAAAGAGAAAGGAATTCTCTCTCAGCTTACTCCTCCATACACTCCACAGCATAACGGTGTATCGGAGAGACGGAATCGAACCCTATTGGATATGGTACGATCCATGATGAGTAATGCTGAGTTACTGCGATCTTTTTGGGGTTATGCGCTTGAATCAGCGGCATATCTTTTGAACATGGTAGCTACCAAGACTGTGCCTACAACGCCATATCTGATGTGGAGTGGGAAGAAACCCCATCTACAGTATATAAAGATTTGGGGATGTCCAGCTTTTGTTAAAAAGCAGCATGTGGACAAGCTCGAGGCACGATCAGTAAAGTGTAAGTTTGTAGGATATCCAAAGAACTCCAGGGGATATCTATTCTATTACGCAGAGGAACAAAAGGTATTTGTTTCTCGAAATGCCCATTTTCTAGAACATCAGTTTTTAGAAAAGGAAACAAGTGGGAGCGAAATAGAACTGGAAGAAATTCCAGAACCACAAACTAATACTGAAAGTTTGGTAGAACAAGTAGTTCAAGAAGAACAGGACATTCCCGCACCCCTCCGCATGAGTAGTAGGCCGTCTCATCCGTCTGAGAGATACTACGGTTTTCTCATATATGGGGATAGAGAGGATTGCATCATAGATGATGATGAACCTACTGCTTCCAGCAGGCCATCCAGAGCGGCGACCCAGTACGATGGCTAGATGCAATGCGGACCAAAATGGAGTCCATGTACACCAACAAAGTATGGACTTTGGACTTTTCTACAGATAGGGTAAAGCCCATAGGATGCAAATGGATCTTCAAGAAAAAGATTGGTGTAGATGGACAGGTGGAACCCTATAAGGCTAGACTTGTTGCAAAGGGTTTTCGTCAAAGACCTGGTTTGGACTATGACGAAACTTTTTCTCCAGTGTCTATGCTCAAATCCATTCGGGTCCTTCTTGCTATTGCTGCCTTCCATGATTATGAAATCTGGTAGATGGATGTAAAGACGGCTTTTCTGAATGGTAATTTAGAAGAGTGCGTCTATATGGATCAGCCAGAGGGATTCAATCAGAGTGGGAGCAGCGGGAAAGTATGCAAGTTGCTTAAGTCCTTTTATGGACTAAAGCAGGCATCGCGGAGTTGGAACATCTGTTTTGATGAAACAGTCAAAGAATATGACTTTATCAAAAATCCAGATGAACCGTGCATATATAGTAAAGTTGTAGCAAGAACTGTCGTATTCCTCGTCTTGTACGTGGATGACATTCTATTGATAGGAAATGACATTCCTATACTACAATCTGTCAAAGGATTCTTGTCACACAGGTTCTCCATGAAAGACCTGGATGATGCCTCTTACATTCTGGGGATCAAGATCTATCGTGATAGATCCAAGAGGATGTTGGGACTTTCGCAGTCCAGGTATATCGACACTGTACTGAAAAGATTCAGTATGGAAGATTCTAAGCGCGGTAATCTACCGGCTTGTCACGGAATCACCCTATCCAAAGAGATGTCTCCCAAGACTGATTTGGAAAAGGAACGCATGTCTATTATACCCTACGCTTCTGCGGTAGGCTCTATAATGTATGCGATGTTGTGCACCAGACCATATGTAGCTTACGCACTGAGCGTGGTAAGCCGGTATCAGTCAGACCCAGGGGAGAAGCACTGGATAGCAGTAAAGAACATTTTCAAGTACCTGAGGAGGACTAAGGAGATGTTCTTGGTTTACGGCGGAAAAGACCTCAGGATGGAGGCCTATGCTGATTCCGGCTTCCAGAGTGATAAGGACGATTCCAAGTCCATGTCAGGTTATGTCTTTACCCTCAATGGAAGGGCGGTGTGCTGGAAGAGCCCCAAGCAGGACACCGTTGCTGACTCGACGATGGAAGCGGAGTATATAGCTGCTTGCGATGCCGCAAAAGAAGCAGTCTGGATGAAGAAGTTCCTAACAGAACTTCAGGTGGTTCCTACCATTGTTGATCCAATACCTCTGTATTGCGACAACAACGGAGCTATAGCTTTAGCGAAGGAGCCAAGGTCCCATCAGAAATCCAGACACATCTTAAGGCGGTATCACCTCATCAGGGAGATCATTGATCGTCGGGAATCGAGGTTCGGAAAGTTGCTACTGAAGAGAACATTGCTGATCCATTCACAAAGGCCCTACCTCAGATTCAGTTCGAGAGGCTACTCGAGATCATCGGTCTTCGATACGCCAGTACATGGCCTTAGTGCAAGTGGGAGATTTTTAGTGTATATGCCCTAGGGGCCATTATTGTATCATACTAGTTTGTATATTACTTAATGGAAGCTTGGGATATTCACATGTATATAACAGTCTTTCTAAACATGGTAGTATGCTACTTGGTTTTTCTATCTTAATATGTGAGTATACGTATTGATAGAGCTCTTAGGATCTTGCTTGACTACCAGCGTTGTGATGGCAGTCACACTAGTGGGGGCTGGGTAGTCTACAAGCACATCCTTATTCAGGTCCCTAGTCGTAGGATTATCGAGACAGGGCATCGATACTCCGGAATAGACTAGTGTGTACGCTTCTCATCCCAGTTGGGGAGATGGTCTGTCCCACAGCCGTCAGTACGTCGTACTGGAGATAGTATGCAGGTGCTCGTTAGGTTACGGTTACACCGGACAGGACTCACAGGGAACTGTTGGTTGGTTTTATACCAGTCGTCAGTGAAAAGTTCCCAGGTGACATGAGTACAGCATAGTCCGCAGACTTGACACTGCTACTTCGCCTCGAGTGTGTCCCACTGTTCTTAGATTGCTATCCTACCACGGCTCAAAGGAGTCGTGCAAACAGGTAGCAGTTGGGTGCAGTCCCGAGCACTTGGAGGCAGTGGCGGTTAGACAGGATTCGTCTCTCACGATATTGGGGGTTGATATCGCGCTGTGTCAGAGAGCCATTACGCAAAGTCCCTGGCCAGGGCAAGCGAGATTTGCTGGTAGGTTCCAGTAGTTTCTCAGGGTGTAATGGGCTTCACTCCGACACGACTTATACCACTATTAGGGGACTGTCGCTTGCCGCCCCCTAGGCCCGATATGCGATAGTCTTAGACGAACAGACCGGACTGTACGGAGATTGTCACATAAGACTCAGTAGGAGTTCGGATGGGTTTCCTCATCGGCCTTCTTATCGACATCTACCTGGGGACCGTTACGTACAGCTAGTGCCGCTTGCGGTCTGTGGTTAAACCCACTGCCAGCATAGTAGTCAAGTCTGTAGAGTCCCACACAGAGAGTTTTCCTACTCCAGGCGAAACGATATAGAGGTCGTATGGTTTTACGACAAAGGTTCTGACGCATAGGTGTGTTTACGCACGTACGACATCCGGACAGTTTTTACTAGTCGGCTTTAGTTTAAGCCAGTTTCTAGTATCCGGTTATTGGATTTATACAGTCCAAAGTTTTTCCGTGTTTTCACGGATAGGAGGGGCATTCTAGTAATTGCGCGAGAAGCTTCTAGAAGATGGTGACTTGGGGGTTAAGGTGGCATATGCATTAAATGAGATTAGTGAGTTATTTGAGTGATTCATCCAAGTCATTAATGCATCATAAATGCTTAATGACTCATGGAGATGAATCACCCTCTTATATTTATTAAGCATGGTGATTAATCATTTATTTCTTTTATTTGGATAAATCATAATGCTTGATATATATTATGATAGCTCATTTTCTCATCTCATTCTCTTGCTCACTTTCTCTCTCCTCAAGCTCTCCCTCTTCAAACCCTAATCCTCCCCTCTCATGTGTTGAGTACAAGGATTAGATTAGACTACTTAATCCTTAACCATTCTCTATATCACCTAGGTTGCTTAGATTAGCGATTTAAGAAACCTAGTTACCTCTAGTTTGAGGTGAAGCTTTTAGTAAAGCTCTCGGGTGGATCTTCTACTACTTTGAGAAGGCCGGAGAGGACGTGGAGAACGACCAGACGAAGGACTCGGTTCTACAGGTATAATCACTTTTCATAATAGTTGTTAACTCTTATGTTTGTTGTTAGTTATTGTTTATGCAAAGATTCTCGGTTAGTCGATGTTTACGCTTTAAACAAGATCGTTTTTCATTATTCCGCCTCCCCGCAAGTCGTGGGGTTTTGTACATCGACTTACAATATATGTATTAAGTCAAGTTCAGGTTTTCAATATCCAAAATAAACTTAAAAGAAAGTCTCCGGAATTAAATCAGGCTTTCTTATGGCATTGTAGACTAGGTCACATCAATGAGAGAAGGTTGACTAAGTTACATAGAGAAGGATATTTGAATCCGTTCGAATATAATTCTTGTGCTACTTGCCAATCTTGTCGCAAAGGAAAGATGACAAAGACTCCGTTTACTGGATACGGAGTAAGAGCAAGCGAGCTCTTGGGACTCGTACACAGTAACGTGTGCGGTCCATTGTCTACGCATGCGAGAGGTGGTTATTCCTACTTCATTACTTTTACGGATGATTTCTCTAGGTATGGACATGTCTTCTTAATAAAGCATAAATCGGAGGCCTTTGAGAAATTCCAAGAATACAAGAATGAAGTAGAAAACCAAACAGGCAACAGTATAAAGACACTGAGATCTGATCGAGGTGGTGAGTACTTAAGTGTCGAGTTCCTGGGTTACTTAAAAGAGAATGGAATTCTCTCTCAGCTTACTCCTCCATACACACCACAACACAACGGTGTATCAAAAAGGAGGAATCGAACCCTATTGGATATGGTTCGTTCCATGATGAGTAAGGCTGAGTTACCGCGATCTTTCTGGGGTTATGCGCTAGAATCAGCTGCATATCTTTTGAACAAGGTTCCAACCAAAACGGTGCCTACCACACCATATCAGATGTGGAGTGGGAAGAAACCCTGTCTTCAGTATCTGAAAGCCTAGGGATGTCCAGCTTTTGTAAAAAGGCAGCATGCGGACAAGCTCGAGGCACGCTCAGTACAATGTATGTTTGTAGGATATCCAAAGAACTCCATAGGATATTGTTTCTATTTTGAAGAGGAACCAAAGGTTTTTGTTTCTCGCCATGCCCACTTCTTAGAAGCTGAATTTTTAGAAAATCAGAAGAGTGGGAGCGCAGTAGAACTGGAAGAAATTCCAGAACCACAAGCTGTTACTGAAAGTATAGTAGAACCAGAGGTTTCAGAAGAAAGGGACATCCCGACGCCACTCTGCAGGAGTAGTAGGCAATCTCATCCGCCCGAGAGATACTACGGTTTTCTCATAGACGGGGATAGAGAGGATTGCACTATTGACTATGATGAGCCTACTAGCTTCCAGCAAGCCATTCAGAGCGGTGACTCAGTAAAATGGTTGAATGCAATGCAGACCGAAATGGAGTCCATGTACACTAACAAAGTATGGACTTTGGACATTGCTCCAGATGGGGTAAAACCCGTAGGATGCAAATGGATCTTCAAAAAGATGATTGGTGTAGATAGACAGGTTGAAACCTACAAGGATAGACTGGTTGCAAAGGGTTTCCGTCAAAGACCTGGTTTGGACTATGACGAAACTTTTTCTCCAGTAGCTATGCTTAAATCCATTCGGGTCCTTCTTGCTATTGCTGCCTTCCACGATTATGAAATCTGGAAGATGGACATAAAGACGGCATTTCTAAATGGTAATTTAGAAGAGTGCGTCTATATGGATCAACCAGAGGGATTCATTCAGAGTGGGAGCAGCGGTAATGTATGCAAGTTGCTTAAGTCCATTTATGGACTGAAGTAAGCATCGCGGAGTTGGAACATCTGTTTTGATGATGCTGTCAAAGAATTTGACTTTATCAAAAATCCAGATGAACCTTGCATATACAGTAAGATTGTAGGGAGAACTGTAGTATTCCTCGTCTTGTACGTGGATGACATTCTCCTAATAGGAAATGATATTCCTATGTTACAGTCAGTCAAAAGATTCTTGTCACATAAATTCTCCATGAAAGACCTGGGTGATGCCACCTACATTCTGGGGATCCGGATCTATCGTGATAGATCAAAGAGGATGTTGGGACTTTCGCAGTCCAGGTACATAGACATCATAGTGAAGAGATTCAGTATGGATGATTCTAAGCGCGGTAATCTACCGGCTTGTCACGGAATCACCCTCTCCAAAGAGATGTCTCCCAAGACTGATTTGGAAAGGGATCGCATGTCGATTATACCCTACGCTTCTGCGGTAGGCTCTATAATGTATGCGATGTTATGTACCATACCAGATGTAGCATTCGTATTGAGCGTTGTAAGCTGGTATCAGGCAAACCCAGGGGAGAATCACTGATAGCAGTAAAGAATATTCTCAAGGACCTAAGGAGGACTAAAGATATGTTCATGGTGTATGGCGGAAAAGACCTCCAGATTGAGGCCTTTGCCGACTTCGGCTTCCAGAGTGACAAAGATGACTCCAAGTCCATATCGGGTCATGTCTTTACCCTCAATGGGGGGCGGTCTGTTGGAAGAGTTCCAAACAGGAGACTGTTGCTGACTCAACGATGGAAGCGGAGTACATAGCTGCTTGCGATGCCGCAAAAGAAGCTGTCTGGATGAAGAAGTTCCTCACAGAACTTCAGGTGGTTCCTACCAGTGTTGATCCAATACCTCTGTATTGTGATAACAACGGCGCTATAGCTTTAGCGAAGGAACCCAGGTCCCATCAGAAGTCCAGACACATCTTAAGGCGGTATCACCTAATCAAGGAGATCGTAGATCCCCGGGAGATCGAGATAAAGAGAGTAGAGATGGAGAATAACATTGTTGATCCATTCACAAAGTCCCTTCCTCAGACGCAGTTCGAGAGGCTATTCGAGATGATTGGTCAATGATATGCCAGCTCATGGCCCTAGTGCAAGTGGGAGATTGTTAGTGTATATTCCCTAGGGGCCATTATTGTATCATACTTGTATGTATATTACTTAATGGAAGCTTGGGATATTCACAATTGTATATACAGTCTTGCTAAAAATGGTAGTATGCTACTTGGTTTGTGTCTACTTTAATATGTGCATATGTTTCTTGTAACGTATCACTTATACATATTAGTAGAGCCCATAGGATCTTTGCTTGATTACCAGCGTTGTGATGGCGGTCACACTAGTGGGGGCTGGGTAGTCTATAAGCAACATCCTATACTTGTCCCTAGTCGTAGGATTATCGAGACAGGGCATCGATATACCGGAGTAGACTAAGTGTGTACGGTTCTCATCCCAGTTGGGGAGATGGTCTGTCCCACAGCCATCAGTACGTCGTACTGGAGATAGTATACAGGTACTCGTTAGGTTACGGGTACACCGGACAGGACTCGCAGGGGAACTGATTGGTTGGTATTATACTCGTTGTCAGTTAACAGTTCCCAGGTGACATGAGTACAGCATAGTCCGCAGACTTGACACTGCTACTTCGCCTCGAGTGTGTCCCACTGTTCTTAGATTGCTACCCTACCACGGCTCAAAGGAGTCGTGCAAACAGGTAGCAGTTAGGTGCAGTCCCGAGCTCTTGGAGGCAGTGGCGGTTAGACAGGATTCGTCTCTCCCGGTATTGGGAGTTGATATCGCGCTGTGTCAGAGATCCATTACGCAAAGTCCCTGGCCAGGGCAAGCGAGATTTACTGGTAGGTTCCAGTAGTTTTCTTAGGGTGTAGTGGGCTACGCTCCGACACGACTTAGACCGCTATTAGGGGACTGACGATTGCCGCCCCCTAGGCTCGATATGCGATAGTCTTAGACGAACAGACCGGACTGTACGGAGATTATCACATCATGCTCAGTAGGAGTTCGGATGGGTTTCCTCATTGGCCTTCTTATCGACATCTACCTGGGGACCGTTACGTACAGCTAGTGCCGCTTGCGGTCTGTGGATAAACCCAATGCCAGCGTAGTGTCGAGTCTTTAGAGTCCTACACAGAGTGTTTCCCAGCTCCAGGCGAAACGATATCGAGGTCGTATGGTTTTACGACAAGGGTTCGGACGCATACGTGTGTTTACGCACGTACGACGTTCGGACAGTTTTTACTAGTCGGCTTTGGTTTAAGCCAATTTCTAGTATTAGGTTATTGGATTTATACAGTCAAAAGTTTTTCCGTGTTTTCACGGATTGGAGGGGCGTTCTCGTAATTTTCCGGGAAGCTTCTAGAAGCATGGTGACTTAGGGGTTAAGGCGGCATATGCATTAATTGGATTAATGAGTCATGTAGTGATTCATACATTGAGTTAATGATTCATTTAATGTTTTATATGACTCATGTAATGAATCACTTAGTGCATTAATGAAACATGGTGATAATTCATTGTTTGTTATTTACTAAATATTATCATATGTTTCATATATACACAAATGACTTCATTCATCCAAAAGAATTCTCATTCTCACCTTCTCTCTCCTCAAGCTCTCCCTCTTCAAACCCTAACCCTAACCTCTCATGTGTTGAGATAATGGGTTAGCTAGACTAATACATCCATAACCTCACTCTATATCCCCTAGGTATCTTAAATTAGCACTTTGAGCAACCTAGTTATCTCAAGTTAGAGATCATGCTTGGCGTAGGAGCTCTCGGGTGGATCATCTTTGACTCGAGGAGGCTGTTGAGTTGCCGATGTTCCAAGGAGCCTACGAGGAGTGGAGGACATCGATGAAGACTCGAAGGACAAGTAACGTGAGGTATAACTTCGAATCCGAGTAGTTAAACCTCTCGTAGTTTGCTAGTAACGGTATAGATACGATTCATGCGCTCAAGTCCGTGTTACGAAGCTTTGATAATCGTTTTTCATATATTCCGCCTCCCCGCAAATTCGTGGGGTGCATGACATGGACTTACACTAATCCCCTGTTATATATACAAAGGAGTAAAAAGAAATATCATGAAACCAATGTGTCAAGCATCGACACAGAAATGCTGATCTATCAGGTGCTGTCACCATGACTGGCACCCTGATAGGTACGTATCATACGCTATCCCGAAAGCACGAGTGCCTAGCTCTGACCCTCGCCTCTTGACGTATCAATACGTACATGACTCCCGTCGGTATCCCCATGATAATCGCTGAGTCATTGGTAATCTCACCGGCAGGTATTTGCCTACCTTCCAGGCTCAATCGGCATGGACCATCGATCATCTTGCCGAGGGGAACCGTACCGGGACACACCATGTACCCTCATACGGCACCACTCCTCGTATGGAGTATATAATCAGAACCGATAAATCTCATGGTGGATGCTGAAATATCATATCCAGGGAAACCGGGTTTTTCAAATAATGCATAATTTCATGAACTCCCACGGTCCCCAAATCCAGAAAAAATCATGAAAAATCCATATCTCAATGCGAAAATCCTTAAATAAAGTATACGCAACATAAAACTGTAATGTAAGCGTATAAAGGAAAAGCCGCTAATTAACTGCAACCAGTTAATATAAATATCATGTGGTTCCTAATATCTCCAATTCTTAATAATACATCAATAAGGGTAAATACGTAGCTATAGCCAGATATATGTGCAACATAAAGGTATAGCAAGATATGTGTGTCCATATGTAAGTATGTATGATGTCAAAGTAGCTGTAGCAAGGTATGTGTCTATACCTATCCATAATACCCTCCAGGTATATGTATGTATGTATGCCAGATGTATAGGTAGCTATGTCTCATATGTGTATATACCTATCACAATGGTACAATACCATTTAGGTATAGGGGTAACTAGCATGTAAGTGTACATGTATGCTATATGTCATAAGCACAATAAAAATATGAATCAATGTCTCAATGTCCCTAACCAGACAATATCATTTCTATATGTGGGTTGTGCGTGACATGGCAATTATTGACGGTGTGTGTGGCATACAATCAGTGCTCGTGCAACATGAGCCGTCAATAATAGTGCAGTGTCCTAAGGATACTAGTCCAAGCACAACAATTTACTAAGCAGTAGGGTAAGTGCGCAATTCTAAATATAACATAGAATATGCAACAAGTTAAGTCATTTCTAGCCCAGACGCATAACGCCATGCGGGCGATTCCCCTGTAGATGTTAAATCTACTCATCAACACTCCTAGCTAAGTGTAGCCAACCACCTGTTTTCTCTTTTGTAGCTGTGTTCGTAGTCCCCGCCTGCGAACCTACAATATTAAGACAATAAAACAAGTGTATATTAATAATAACCCTAAAACACGTACGCACTACATTTAACCGACACAACAACACAAAACATACTCTCAAGTGTTTGTATTGTAGCTAACGTGCGTAGCGACACGACGAAAACAACTTAAGAGCAAAACCACACAAAGTGCACGATCCGTGTCGTATAACGTATCTCGCGAACACAAAACACTAAAACTTACCTAAGTGATCCTAGATTTTGCATACTCTGAAAACTAAACAAACAAATAGAACAAAATACATCCAAACCCCTGCATAGACCTACCCTCAAAAACCCACACCCCAACTCCAAACCCTAGCCGATCTCGCCGGAATCCTCTTCAGATGTCGCCGGCCCTTGCCGGTGGGATGGGTCTCGTATCTCAGGTGAAAGCCTATGGTCACAGGTACAACAAAACTAAAATGTTTGGTTTTCTAGTATTTTCTCGGGAACACAGCAGGTCACAGATATCGCAAATCGACACTAAAATACGATATTATAAATCAAACAAAACTTTAACCATTCTAAACTGAGACTAACAAGCTAAGTTACAATAAAAACACTAAAACAACAGCAAAGGAACATTACCTACACAAAAGAACTCAAAGATCCAAGCTTTGCATGCTCCTAGGCATCCAAGAGGCAAAAGTGATCAAAGATGTGATTTTTGTGATATATTTTTGGATTTTGGGGATTTAATGAGCTTTGAATTGATGCAAATGGAGAAATAATTAGTCTAGGACAGAAGAGAGAGGGAGGGCTCGGCCAAGGAGGAAAGGGAAGGATTTTGTGTAGAGTTTTCTAGCTCAAATCAACAATAAATGCACACTTAATGCATTCACACACACATGCATGCACCTCTTCTCAAATCTATTCTTTTCTTTTAAATTTAAATCTAAAACCCAAACAAATATCTAGATGCTATGCGAAGGGTTTTATTAACTCAAACTTAATTGTTGAAAAGAAGACTTAACAGAAATTTTCCCAAACTGTGAATACCGCATTAAAATAATATTAATATTGGGAAAAATTCAAATTGGACCAAAACGTCCCATATAACCCCAAAGCTTGCGCACTAGCTTTATTTTAGCTAAACTATGTGCTGGCAAGTCTATATGGTCGTTTGATCACAGTCGGGTTAAAACAGAAAATACCGACAATTTTACCCAAAAACGGAAACATTCACATAACGATTTCTAAAACGTTACAAGGATGATTCACACTCAGTTATTCATATGACCGTGGAGGACTGTGTTTCATAGGTGGCTCATTGAAATGCAAACGTTCCTAGTTGATCCATTTTTCCATTCTCTGTGTTGATTATCATGCCTGTGATGGATATATATATATATCTATGTATAAATAAATGTTGTATATGTTTTGCATCCACGTTAGTCCTGCCCCCGCTCTGCCGTTAGTTAAGTAACCTAACGGTGCATGATAGGGCCCCGTGGCGAATGCGAGTGGCATATACGTACATTCTATTTTCGTTCTTTTTGTGGTGTGGTAAGGTTAATTGATGGGACCGCATTAATCTCACTTAATGTAAAGTAATAAACATAATATCTGACGTCGTTGGAACAATTACAAAACCACTCGGTTTTCTTCAAAAAAAACTTTTAAAAGCGGAGCTTAAACCACTCCTTTTCAAAAGCTATCCGGTTCCTTCGACTATATCAAGTTCATTATGTTAACGGTCTTCGCCAAATCCAGCCGTAGCCCTACGTCATTTCAGATAGATATCTACTAGTATTCATGCTATGTGTTTTGACCTTCGCCAAGGCATAGTGTTCGGTAGCTAGTGGGTGCTTAACTGTAGCATTGATAGATGCATTAATCTAGGACAGGCGTACAGCTGTTTTGGCCTTCATCAAGGGCTTGTACGAATGGGTCTAGATTAAACTAAATAATGATGGGTTGAACTTGACTTGCAACTTATAATGTATTGACCTTTGTCGAGGTTATAAGCGCTCGGGGAAAAAACCACATCGGGAGTTTCAAACATACAGGAAACTTGCTAGTGTTGCATACCTTCTGGAGTGTGGTAGTTTTGGTAGGCTTCCTTTAAAATTATCACACAATGATAGTTGGGTCCTGATCCTACTGTGAGTATCCGCTACTCTTCGGGAGAATTTTTCACTTTGCAATTAGCTAATCAAGTAGGTGTTTAGAAAGGTGTTAACGGGGCTACGCCTCTAGGAAAATGATCTTATTTAATTGGGTCCGTGCGAATGCACGGGGGGCCTCCCTCCAAAGTATCAACATTGGCCTGGCCGAAAGGTAAGCGAACTTATAGGGTGCGATTAATCCTGAATAATTCTTCTTTTAGGGTTTGAAGGAGAATTCGAGGAAACAGTGGGAGCCATCATGTTTAGATAAATTAATAACCAATCTAAACTTTCAAGAGCATATACTGAGTGTTTCTTTTCTCTCTCTCTTAATTGCAGGGACCATGACAGGGCTTAAGCTTATACTAGATAAATACAAACTGACTGGGCCAAACTATAAAGACTGGCTGAGGAACGTCCAAATGGCCTTTACTTATGATAAGGTTGCATACGTCCTCACGGCTAAAGCGCCGCTGTTCCAGGTTCGACGTCCTCGGTCACGGATATTGAGGTCCGTAAGACTTGGGATCTGGATTACGCGAAAGCCAAGTGCCTCGTGCTGGCCTCCATGAATAATGAACATCAGAGGCGACACGAGAAGATGGACCTTGCTTCCATCTTCCACCATACCAAACATTTATATGGAGAGCAATCTCATATCACAAGATATGAGACCTCGAAGAAATTGTTTCAAGCAAGGTTGGCTGTTAGATCATCTATTGGGGACCACGTCCTGAAGATGATTACTCTCATTGAAGAGCTCGCGGACCTGGGAACTACGTTGGAGAACGAGTTGTATACCGACTTAATTTTGCAAAAGCTGTAAGTTTCACTTCCTGAGCTCGTCAACATGTTGAGGGTAGCAGAGGGCACCTTGAAGAAATCCAAGGAAACACCCGCTCTATTTATTTAGGAATCTTCTTTTGCTAAATCCAAGGCTAAGGCCAAGAGGAAGAAGAAGAAGGCCTCCACCAAACCGAGAGGAGGTGTGCAAAAGGTGCAGGGCAAAGGAAAGGAAAAGATTGGGGGAGCAGCCACAAAGGAAGAGTGCTTCTACTATCATAAGAAAGGATATTTGAAGAAGGATTGCCGGGATTTAAAAGCCAAGAATCAAGACACGAAGCAAGTTATGGCTTCGGCTTCAGGTGTGATCGTGATTGAAAACTATTTCTCTATTAACTCTACTTCCTGGGTATTGGATACCGAATCAAGATCTCACATCTGTAATTCTTTACAGGTGCTGAGAAGCCGTAAAGTTTTGAGGAAATGTGATATGACCCTCAGGGTTGGTAACGGAACTAGTGTGGATGCTATTGCAGTAGGAGAATATCCCCTTGAATTGACGAGTGGGCATATTTTGTTGTTACATAACTGCTTTTGTATACCCAGTATGATGTGTAATATTATATTTGTATCTTTGTTATTTAATGAAGGATATAATTTTGCACTTGAAATCAATGTCATAAACATTCACCTAAATTATGAAATGATTGGGTCGGGTACTCTGAATAACGGAATATACGTTCTCAATCAACATCAAGTTTTCAATGTCCAAACCACGCTAAAAAGAAAGGCTCCAGAATCAAATCAAGATTTCTTATAGCATTGTAGACTTGGACAGATCAATGAAACACGATTAACTAAGTTATATAAACATGGATATTTAGATCCATTTGAATATCAATCATATGCAACTTGTCAATCTTGTATTAGAGGAAAGATGACCAAAACTCCGTTCACTGGACACGGAGAAAGAGCCACTAAGCTCCTGGAACTCATACACAGCGACATATGTGGGCCAATGTCTACGCATGCAAGAAGTGGCTATTCCTACTTTATTACTTTTACCAATGATTTCTCAAAGTATGGACATGTATTCTTGATGAAGCATAAATCCGAGGCCTTTGAGAAATTCCAGGAGTATGAGAATGTAAGTTGATATCACAAACCCTATGCACTTATGGGGAGGCGAAATACATAAAAAACGATTTTTATACTTGCAACATCGACCTATCTACGGGATCTTTTCGGAAACCTTAACTAGCTAAACTACATAGAGTTCTAAACTACTATGTAAGTGCTTTATACCTCCTTGAAACTAGTCCTTCGGGTCTTCTTCTCCTTTCCTTAAGCTCCTCCAAAGTGCGGATCTAGTTCGGTCGTCGGCCTCCTCATGTCGAAGACGATCCACGCGAGAGTCTATGGTTCAAGCTCCAACCTCTAAACCGAGGTAACTAAAGTACCTAGTTTGCTAAACTAGGTAGCTTAGGAGATGTGGAGTGTTAATTGGAGTATTTAATCTTAAGTGACCATAGGATTCAGAACACATGTGAGGGTTAGGGTCTTGAGAAAGAAGGAGAGGAAAAATGGAAAGAGAAAGGAAATCAATAAAAGAGATAAGTGTTGAGGCTTGTGAAGAATGGCTCATTGTTTTTCTTACATGAAGCATGGATTATTTTTAATAAAAAATATCAACCATGCTTCAATAGTAAGTCCAAATCAATAAGCCATGCTTCACCATGCCACAAATATCTCCATTTTCCACCTCATTAATCTATTTCCAAAATAGATAAATCCAATAATAAGGTGTCCCCTTCTAGAAGCATCTCTTGTAAAATTACAAGAATGCCCTCACGGTATATACATACATGTGTTTGTACTGCAAAAATACGAATACGATGAGATAATAATAATCCAATAATATAATACTAGAATATGGCTTAAACCAAAGCCCACTAGTATTATCAGTCTAAACAACATCCGTGTAGCCAGTACACGTATATGATCGGAACTCTACACGTAAAACCATACGGTCTCTACATTGTTTCGCCTGAACCAGGGAAACCCTCTGTATGTGACTCTAAAGACTCGACAGTACGCAGACAGTGGGTTTAACCATAAGTCCGTCAGCGGTACTAGCTGTACGTAACGGCTACCTAGGTATCTGTCGAAAAGAAGGCTGACAAGCGAACTCATCCGAACCCCTACTGAGCTTATCCATGACAATCTCCGTACAGTCCGGTCTGTTTGTCTAAGAGTATCGCATATCAGGCCTAGGGGGTATGGTAAACGTCAAACCCCTAATAGCGCAATAAGTCATGTCGGTGTAGAGCCCAATACACCCTGAGAAACTACTATTGTACCTACCAGTAAATCTCACTTGCCCTGGCCATGGAATTTATGTTTTGGCTATCCGAACATAGAGCGATATTAACTCCCAATACCGGGAGAGATGAATCCTTTCTATCCACTACTGCCTCCAAGTGCTTCGGGACTGCACCCAACCACTACCTGTTTGCACGACTCATTTAAGCCGTGGTAAGATAGTAATCTAAGTACAGTGGGAACACACTCGAGACGAATAGTGATGTCAAGTCAACGGACTAACTTGTACTCATGTCACCCGGAAACTGCTAACTGACGATATGTATAATACCAACCAGCAGTTCCCATCGAGTCCATCCAGTGTAACTCATAACCCAATGAGCACCTGTATACTATCTCTGGTACCGTATGCCAATGGCTGCGGGACAGGCCATCTCCCCTGACTGGGATGAGAAGCGTATACACTAGTCTACTCTGGAGTATCGATGCCCTGTCTCAATAATCCTACGACTAGGGACAAGCTTAAAGATGTTCTTATAGACTACCCAGCCCCCATTAGTGTGACTGCCATCACAACGCTGGTAGCCAAGCAAAGATCCTAAGAGCTCTATCAATATGTATTAGCGATATACTAAAAGAAACATATAGACATATTAAGATAGAATCAAACCAGATAGCATACTATCATATTGAGCAAGACTGTTATTATATCTATGTATATCCCAAGCTTCCAAAATGTAATATACAATCCAATACTATACAATAATGGCCTTTAGGGCATATATCACTAACAAAGAATGAAGCGGAAAAGTAAACCGACAAAAGTATCAAGATGCTCCGATCTGATCGGGGTAGTGAATAATTAACTGCCGAGTTCTTGGAATATCTAAAAGAGAATGGAATTCTCTCTCAGTTTACTCCTCCATACACACCACAACACAACGGTGTATCAGAAAGACAGAATCACACCTTGCTTGATATGGTGCGTTCCATGATAAGTAATGCTGAGTTGTCGCCATCCTTCTAGGGTTATGCACTAGAATCTGCTGCATACCTATTGAATAAGGTTCCAACTAAGTCTGTGTCTATCACTCCATATGAAATGTGGAGTGGGAAGAAACCCTATCTTAAGTATCTTAAGATATGGGGTTGTCCTGCTTTTGTAAAAAAAGTTCATCCGGACAAGCTCGAGGCACGTTCAGTATTGTGTAAGTTCATGGGATATCCTAAGAACTCAAGGGAGTATTATTTCTATTACGCTGAAGGTCTTTGTTTCTCATTATGCCCGCTTTATGGAAACTCAATCTCTTGAAAAAGAAATTAGTGTGAGAGCAAAAGAGCTGGAAGAAATTTCAGAACCACAAACTATTACTGAAGACTTAGTAGAACCTGAGATTTCAATGGAACCGAACGTACCTACACCACTCCGCAGATCTAGTAGGCAGTCTCATCCACTCAAAAGATACTATGGTTTTATCATAGACGGGGATCGAGAGGATTGCATCATTGATGATGATGAGCCGACTAGTTTTTAGCAAGCAATCACGAGTAGAGACTCGGTGAAGTGGCTGGATGCTATGCGATCCGAGATGGAATCCATGTACACCAATAAAGTATGGACTTTGGATGTTGCTCCTCCTAGGGTAAAACCTGTTGGATGCAAATGGATCTTCAAAAGAAGATTGGTGTAGATAGACAGGTAAAAACCTACAAAGCTAGACTTTTTGCTAAAGATTTTCTCAAAGACCAGGATTGGACTATGACGAAACTTTTCCACCAGTGGCTATGCTTAAATCTATTCGGATCCTACTTGCCATTGCTGCCTTCCATGACTATGACATCTTGCAGATGGATGTTAAAACCGCTTTTCTAAATGTAAGTTTAGAAGAGTGTGTTTACATGGATCAACCAGAGGGTTTCATAGACAGTGGGAGCAGCGGAAATGTGTGCAAGTTGCTTAAACTCATTTATGGATTAAAACAGGTATCGCGCAGTTGGAACATCTGTTTTGATGAGACGGTCAAGGAATTCGACTTTATCAAAAATGCAAATAAACCTTATATTTATAAGAAGATTTTAGGGGGAACTGTGGTATTCCTTGTTTTATACGTAGATGACATTCTCCTGATAGGAAATGGTATTCCTAGACTACAATCGGCCAAGCTGTTCTTGTCACAGAAGTTCTCTATGAAAGACCTGGGTGATGCCTCGTACATTCTGGAGATTAACATCTATCATGACATATCTAAAAGAATGTTGGGACTTTCACAATCAAGGTATATAAACTCCGTACTAAAGAGGATTAGTATGGAAGATTCCAAGCATGGTAATTTACTCGCTTGTCACGGAATCACCCTCTCTAAAGAGATGTCTCCCAAGACTGATGAGGAGAGGGCTCGCATGAGTATTGCACCCTATGCCTCGGCAGTGTGGTCGATAATGTATGCGATGTTGTGTACCAGACCAAATGTAGCTTACGCACTCAGCGTCGTAAGTAGGTATCAGTCCAACCCAGGTGAGAGACATTGGATAGCAGTAAAGAACATTCTTAAGTACCTAAGAAGGACTAAGGAGATGTTCTTGGTGTATAGTAATAGGGACCCCCAGATCGAGGATTTTATCGACTCTGGCTTCCAAAGTGACAAGGATGACTCTAAATCCGTCTCGGGTTATGTGTTTACCCTTATTGGAGGGGCGGTTTATTGGAAGAGCTCCAAACAGGACACTGTAGCAGACTCGATGATGGAGGCTGAGTACATCGCTGCTAACGATACCGCAAAAGAGGCAGTCTGGATGAGGAAGTTCATTTTTGAACTTCAGGTGGTTCCATCCTTTGCTGATCCAATACCTTTGTATTGCGATAACGATGGAGCTATGACTTTGGCAAAGGAACCACGGTCCCATCAGAAATCCAGACATATCTTGAGGTAGTATCACCTGATTAGGGAGATCGTGGATCGCCGGGAGATCAAGGTGTGGAGAGTAGATACAAATGACAACACGGAAGATCCATTCACCAAGGCCATCCCTCAATTCAAGTTCGAGAGACTGTTCGAGATGTTGGGTATGCGGTACGCCGGCAACTGGCTCTAGTGCAGACGTTGGGTACTCAATACGCCAATAACAGGCCTTAGTGCAAGTGGGAGATTGTTGGATATGTATGCCCTAGAGGCCTTCATTGTATAGGATACTAGGGATATATATGTACAGGACAATCTTGCTCAATATGATTGTATGCTATTTGGTTTTCCTTTATCTTAACATGTGATATGTTTTAATTATTATTTCATATCGCTTATACATGTTGATAAAGCTCTTAGGATCCTTGCTTGACTACCAGCGTTATGATGGCAATCGTACTTGTGGGAGCAGGGTAGTCGATAAGCACATCCTTAAATGTCCCGAGTTATGGGAGTATAGAGACTAGGCATCGATACTCCGGTGTAGACTAGTGTATACATTTGTAGACCCTGACGAGGGGTGATGGTTGGTCCTGCAGCAATTGGTGTGATGCACCAAAGATTGTATACAGGTGCTCACTGGGGGTGAGTGCACTAGACGGACTCGCCGAGAACTGGCTAGATGGTATTATACCTATCGTCAGATAGCAGTTCTCAGGTGACATGAGTACAGATAGTCTGTTGACCTGAGGTCGCCATTTTTCTTGTGTGAGTTCATACCATGCTTTGATTACTACCCGACCACGGCTCTTCTGAGTTGTGCAAACAGGTTTTAGTTGGGTATAGTCCCGAACCACTAAAGACAGTGAGCGATTGTTGGGGATTCGTCTATCTCGGTATAGGGAGTCGATGTCGCGCTGTGTTCAGTTAGCCAACACCATAAGTCCTTGGCAAGGGCGGATTGAGAATTACTGATAGTTAGATCAATAGATTCTCATATGGTCTTGAGCTACATCGGCACGACTTGTCAGGTTATTAGGGGTCTGACGTTTTCCAACCTATAGACCCGGCATGCGATACTCTCAGATGAACAGACCAGACTGTACGGAGGTTGTCACGGACATGCTCGGTCGGAGTTCAGACGAGTTTGCTCGTCGGCCTTCTTTTCGACGGGTACCTGGGTAGCCTTTACGTACATCTAGTGCCAGTAACATGCTTGTGGTTAAACCCACTGCCAGCATACTTTCGAGTCTTTAGAGTCCTACAGAGAGGGTTTCCCTGGTTCAGGCAAAATGATGTAGAGGCCGTATGGTTTTACGTGCAGAGTTTCGATCATATACGTGTACTAGCTACACGTATTTTTAATTGGACGGATAATACTTGCGGGCTTAGGATTAAGCCGCATTCTAGTATTATAATATTGGATTATTTTCATCTCTTGGTATTCGGGTACGAATACCGGTATGTATATACGGTGAGGGGTATTCTTGTATTTTCACAAGAGTGCTTCTAGATGAAGACACCTCATTTGTGATTAATCCATTTATTCAAATGGATAATGAGGTGGAGAAATGAGGTGTTATTAGAGCATGGTTGAAGCATGGCTACTTTGATGACTCATTCACTTTAGATGACTATTGAAGCATGGTTGTATTATTGTTATTATTATTATTATTCAAAAGATATGCTTCATATTTATCAACACTCGGCCATTCTTCATCTCATTCTTCACTTTGACACTCTCTTTCCTCCTTTGCTCTCTTCTTCTTCTTCAAACCATAAACACCCTCATGAGTTGAGAAACCTAGGGTTATTGAGACAAATTAATCCAATAAATATTCTCTACATCTCTTAAGCTACCTAGATTAGCAAACTAGGTACTTTAGTTACCTCATTCTAAAGTTTAGAGCTTGAACCATAGGCTCTCGGGTGGATCTTCTTCGACATGAGGAGGCCGATAACCAAGCTCGATCCGTACAAACGAGGAGCTTAAGAAGAGGAGAAGATGACCCGAAAGACTTGAACACAAAGGTATAAATCACTTCATAGTAGATTAGACCCTTTGTTAGATTTTCTATCTAGGGCTTTGTTAGTGATATATGCCCCAGAGACCATTATTGTATTGTACTAGATTGTATATTACATTTTAGAAGCTTGGGATGCACAAAGATATAATAACAGTCTTGCTCAATATGATAGTATGCTATCTGGTTTGATTCTATCTTAATATGTGTATATATGTTTTTTAGCATATCGCTAATACATATTGATAGATCCCTTAAGAGCTTTGGTTGACTACCAGCGTTGTGATGGAAGTCACACTAGTAGGGGCTGGATAGTCTATAAGTACATCCTTATGCTTGTCCCTAGTCATAGGATTATCGAAACAGGGCATCGATACTCTAGGGTAGACTAGTGTATACGCTTCTCATCCCAGTCAAGGGAGATGGCCTGTCCCGCAGCCATTGGTATGCTATACCAGAGATAGTATACAGGTGCTCATTGGGTTATGAGTTACACTGGACAAACTCGATGGGAACTACTGGTTGATATTATACCTATCATCAGTTAGCTATTCCCGGGTGACATGAGTACAGGTTAGTCCATTGACTTGACATCACTATTCATCTCGAGTGTGTTCCCTCTGTACTTAGATTACTACCCAACCACGGCTTAAATGAGTCGTGTAAACAGGTAGTAGTTGGGTGCAGTCCTGAAGCTCTTGGAGGCAGTAGTGGATAGAAAGGATTCGTCTCTCCCGGTATTGGGAGTTGATATCGCGCTGTGTTCGGATAGCCAATACTTATAGTCCCTGGCCAGGGCAAGTGAGATTTACTGGTAGGTACATCAGTAGTTTCTCAGGGTGTATTGGTCTCAACACCGACACGAATTATTGCGCTATTAGGGGTCTGACGTTTACCACCCCTAGGCCCGATATGCAATACTCTTAGACAAACAGACTGGACTGTACGGAGATTGTCATGGATAGGCTCAGTAGGGGTTCGGATGAGTTTGCTCGTCGGCTTTCTTTTTGACAGGTACCTGGGTAGCCGTTATGTATAGCTAGTGCCGCTGACGGACTTGTGGTTAAACCCACTGCCAGCGTACTGTCGATTCTTTAGAGTCCCACACAGAGGATTTCCCTAGTTCAGGAGAAACGATATAGAGGCCGTGTAGTTTTACGTGCAGGGTTCCGATCATATACGTGGACTGGCTATATGGATGTTGTTCGGACGGATAATACTAACGGGCTTTGGATTAAACCAGGTTATAGTATTATATTATTGGATTATTATTATCTCATCGTATTCGTAATTTTGCAGTACGAATACAGGTATGTATATACGGTGAGGGCATTCTTATAATTTTACAAGTGATGCTTCTAGAAGGGGACACCTCATTATTGGATTTATTTATTTTTGGAAAATAGATTAATGAGGTGGAAAATTAAGATATTTGTGGCATGGTGAAGCATGGCATATTCCTTTAGTTTATTGGTTTGCCTTTAATATTCAAGCATGGTTGTTATTTGTTTATGGAAAATATTACATGCTTGATCATTGAGATAGAATGAGCTATTCTTCACTTGCACAAGTCATTGCTCATTTGCATTTTTTCTTCTCTCTCCATTGTTCTTCTCCATCTTCCTCAAGACCCTAACCCTCACATGTATTGTGAATACTAGGATAATTTGAGGTAGAATACTCCAATTAACACTCTACATCTCTTAAGCTCCTTAGATTAGCGAACTAGGTACTTTAGTTATCTCGGTTTAGAGGTTGGAGCTTGAACCATAGACTCTCGGGTGGATTGTCTTCGACACGAGAAGGCCGACGACCGAGCTAGATCCGTACTTCCTAGGAGCTCAAGGAAAGGAGAAGAAGACCCGAAGGACTTGTAATCAAGGAGGTATAAACCTCTTTCATAGTAGTTTAGAACCTCCAAGTGTTTAGCTAGTTAAGGTTTCCGAAAAGATCCTGTATGATAGGTCGGTGTTGCAAGTTATAAAATCATTTTTTGTAAATTCCGCCTCCCCATAAGTGTGGGGGTGTGCGACATCGACTTACAGTGGTATCAGAGCCTATTTATACCTTAACTTGCTAGTTAGCAAGTAGTTAGAACTTCGATCGACAGAAAATATCCGAAATTGCATTTCCAAGACATGCTTGTTGTCGGATTTTCAAAGCTGTTCAAAAAATTATTTTAGTGACCTTAAAATTACATGCAGGCTTTTATAAGACGAAGAAAAAAATTCGAGCATTTAAGCTCATAACTCGTCCGCTAATCCGCGGCCAAATAGGTCATTTGGCCGCTGATCCGCGGCCGAGTTATGGCCAAAGTGCTCCCATTTTTTTCTGTGGTTCAGGTTCTTGGAAATATGATTTTTAATACATTTGGTTTTTCCCCAGATTTGTTTGTGCATTGGGTAAAAAAGGATAGTTATATTCGATCGAAATTTTAAATTTTTGCTTAACGGTGTATTTGTGTTTGTATATGTGTTTCTAAACGTCTACTAATTGCTATATGTCAATTAATGGGGGTTGCACATATCTTGTATCTTTTTGATGGTTTGTGTATATGAAGTATTGGATCATCGTGAATGAATAGCAGGGGGATGTGAGAAGAGTGTTCTTGTAACGACTCTGAAATCACTGTACAGAAAATTCTTGTTATTGTACAGAAAAGGGTATTAAAGCCTGTGTAAGAGTTATAAGTTAGATTTGTTTAATAAAAGCAAGAAGCAACTTGTAGCTTACTGGTAAAGCCTCTACACTGCTATGACGTAGCATGTATGTTCGATTTCAATCAGACACAATTATTTTTATGATTTTTTCTTTTTAATTTTTGGAAGCACAAGAGTTGTACGTGAAATACACGAAGAAATGAAAAGTTTCAGAAAAATCAAACATGCACAAAATGGAGTAAACACAGAAAAACCCACGTGGCTCGATTCTCGAGGCAAGACCTCGAGATCTGACCGGCCAAAATGCCCCTAGGGCCGGCGCCGACGGTCCTAATAAGCCTAATTTGATTCGTGCTTTGCACACTCGTCTCTTCAACTCCCCTCAACTGTTTGATTTCCCTGCAATCAAACAGAGACCCTTTAATCCACCATTTAACATCTTTTTAATGTATTTTAATCTACAATTTTAATTCCCAAACCCTAATTATTTACTATAAATACCACCCCATGCCATAGCTCTCTTCCCTTCTGAAATTCTAGCAAAAATTCTCTAAAAACTTCTAAGTGCCAAGTGGTGTAGCGAGCCAAACTCGACGACCGGAGCACCTCCGACGAAACCACGACCACCAAGAGTTTCTTCACCCACTTCTTAGTCATATAAGAACATTAAGCCCCTTCACTCCTCTCTCTTTCTATCTCAAACCACTTTTTAAAACAAACCGACAAAAGAGGAGTTATCTCCGATATCGCTTTCTTTTTAACTTTTGCAGGCCATGTGATAAGCAAACAAGATCAACTAACATGCTACAATAATCCTAACCTTTTTCACAACATTTTGTTTTAGTTTAACCAAATTTTCATATGTAACGAACATATAACAAACTTTTTCAGTAAAATACCATCAACTTTAGTATCACCCTCTCATCGATAATTAGTTTAAATACCCTTAGAAAAACTTCACGGGTTAACGACCTACCACACACGCACACCATGGTTTCATAGCACGGTATTCTAGATCTATAGCTAAGTTAAAGAAATAATCTTTTCATTAAAATACCACACCGTTCCAAAACGGGTTTCTTTAAATCGGTATTTCGAATCCCTGGCAATTACGCCTCTACAACCATCGTTAGGAGACCCTCTAATGGATGTTGCGGATTATCGTATCCTTGGGACAGTAGAGCGAGATGCAAAACTCCTCACGGAGTATTCGTTCTCTAAAGGAATAAAAATACGGTTTTTAAGAAACGCGACTTTTTCTAATAAAAACTAATTTTTGGAAAAGTTGTATAAAAATATTGTAATGTTTTTGAAATCGTTTTGTGAATTTTCCGTTTTTAGGGTAAAATAGTCGGTGTTTTCCGTTTTAACCCGATTGTGATCAAACTTCTGTATAGACTTGTCGGCACCTAGTTTAGCTAGAATGAAGCTAGTGCGGAGGCTTTGGGGGTCAATGGAAAGTTTTGGTTCACAAAGAATTTTTCCCTAATTAAATTATTATTTTAAGTTGTTATTTATGCATTTAATTAGTGGTTTCTTTTGTGCCATCATTTTTGGGCCAAAATTCCATTCTCATCAATGTGTCCGAAATCTAGTGGGATTAATTAGGTTTCATTTGGATAAGAATAGTGAGATGTTCTTTTGTGACTCGTCCTTTTGTTTTAATGCTTTTTGTTTCCTTAAGGATATTTGTGGAGATATTTATGCTATCCTTATTCTCACCACTTATGTTCATATGGTCACCCCCCTTTCTATCAATTCCCAGTGAACTCTTTTGGTTGTGGCCGGCCCCACTTGGTAAGGATTTTTGCTTTTGGCCGAGCACATTTTGGGCTGCCAAATGTAGTGCAAGATAATTTGTTTGCTTGATTTTTCAAGCAAAAATTCCTTTGCTCATCAAAACTCCTTAAGGCAACTTCTTTAACTTTCGCCCGATTCGTTGGGTGCCTTGAGGCGAAATATTCTACACTCTCTCTACTTCAATCTTGAACATGTCGGTTAGTAAACTGGATGTCTGAGTTGCCTCGGTTTGAAGCGGGAGCCCGTATAAAGATTCGTTGACGTGTTGCCACTTCGACGAGGAGTCCGGAGATCGGAGATGCCGCGAGGAGCGTGGATTGATAGCTAATGACCGAAGGACACGGATCGATCGGTATAAATTCTTAAACTACTTTACAGTTTACTAGTTAGGGTTTTGATTAATGAAATGGTTAATTGTTATTTGAAGATTATGAAAACTTAACCAAGTTGCTAATTTGTTAAATGATATTTTCCTAATCGGATAATTAAGCTAATTAGCAAACTAAAATTTTACTAATCCTATTTGAGTGAAATCTAAAATTCTAGTAAGGGTTTGTATGGTTAAATCATGCTATATTGTGATGTTTGTAATTCTAGTTTTGGTAAAAACTTGTAATTTTGTGCTAAAATGATATATGTTGCATACTAGATTTCGGTAAATTTAGGCGTGGGTTTCTTTTGACGTTGCGACATTAATTATATTGATTCCACGTTTATTATTGTGTTGTGAATGTGCGATCGGTACGATCAGGGTCTAGGCTTGGTATTTGTGTCGCTTTGAGTTTCTAGTTAGGGTCGTGCCGATGTCGTTCGTGTCTTTGTGTAGCTTTTGCACTTAAGTTGGTTTCATAGTGTCGCTACGCGCGTTAGCCACTTAACGAACACTTGAGAGTATGTATGGAGTTGGTGCGTCGGTCAAACGTAGTTTGTACGTATTATTAGTCGATTGCTAATATAGACTTGTTAAATTGTTATATGCTTTCAGGATCGCAGGTGTAGCGTCTTGAAAAGTCGTTTTGGTGTTTTCCTGAAATTCGGTGAAAATTCGGTATTTTTCCGAAAACCGTCTTTCTCGTTATTTTGCAGTTTAGGGCTAATTATACCAAAAATGGATAGGTAATTGCTTGTTTTTAGTATCTAATGAGTTACTTATGAAATTCTGGTCGTTTAAAATTTTTTCCCTATTTTTCAATTTTTTTATATTATTTTAAGCCGGTAAGAAAATACATTAAATTAGCGATAAATACAAATTTTTCCGGGCTAATTTTAATCTTTAAAATTATGATAATTAAAATCTAGTTGTAACATAAATTTTTAGTATTTTATTTTGATTTTTAACAAATTTTTATGATAGGAAACGAATTTATTGACTTTTAAGCTAAAACATGCACTTTTTGACTTGTAGGGGGTCTTTTTGCATAAAATTTCTTTTGTAAAACCCCTCTCTCTCTTCCCTCAGCCTTAGGACAGCCCCACCTTGACCAGGTCCAGAAATTTCTGGCCTCATTTTAGTTTCCTTTCTTGTGTTGAAATGGGGTTGTTTATGAATTTATTTTAAATATAGTTGATGAGGTATGGTGCATTGACTTTTGGGGAGTTGACTCTTGACCTTTCCCACACACCCACACCCCTCCCCTTACCTCCCTCTGGCCGAAACCTGCACCCCCCTCTTCTTCATCTCTTTTCTTTTCATTTTCTTCAAATTTCTTCAAAAAAACACATCAAAATCCACAATTTATTCAAAAATCCAAACAAAATCCTTATGCTATCATTTATCCTTAGCCATTCTTGCTTGAATCTTAGAGCTAGGAAGCCATCCTTAGAGGCAAATCACATGCTTGATCCATAGATCTTGAGGTATAATTTCCATCAAGTTAATTTCTTTTGGCTAAATTCCTTTAATTATTTGGTTTTAGTGTTAAAAGTTTAGTTAATTTCTAATCTAGTTTATAAAAGAGTAGTTTGTTTTAAACTAGGGTTTGTTAGCACACTATTATGTGGTTAATTAAATTTATTTTGCTTGCTAGTTCCTACACAACCAAATCAAGAAGTTACCTTGTTTATGTGGTCTTCAAATTATGCTAATTTAGTTAATTTTAAAAGTTTGATTTTGGTTGTAAATTGTTGTTTTAGGAAATTCAAGAGAGGGTTTATGTATGGAAAATGGGTTGTGAAGCATGATAAATGAGTTGAATTAGGGTTTAGGAACCATTATTTAGTTGATTAAATCTAAATTGTTATCTAGTTGTTTTGCTAACCTAATCTAGAAGGTTAACTTGCTAATTTAGTTATAAATTAGTGTTAATTTAAGGTTTTCATATATAGTTTGGATTAAGAATTGCTAGGTTATATAATTCAAGTAATGGTTGTTTATGGAAAATAGGTTTTGAATCTTTGCTAATGTGTTGTAATTATAGTGTTTGTAGATTGCTTGTTGTGTGGTTGGATTGTGATAACCGTATCGCTAAGTTTCGATTTTTGCACCAAAATTGCTAGTTTGTGCTTACTAGGTTTTTATTTAAATTATTTGGTGAATTATTTGTGATACCTTGGGGATATTTTTAGCATCTCCTATGACGTTTAGGATGCGTGAGTGCGGATTTTTGGGTAGTCGGGTTTTAGTTTTGCCGGGCGACCAAATCGGCGTTTTTTGGCAGTTTTTGCGATTTTCGCGTGTGTTCCGCGCACTTTGTGCACGTTGTACCTAGCTAGCGAACATTAGTAATTTCGTTGGGGTTTTGCGTCGTTCTTGATATGTAACCTTATGTTTGGTATTGATGTAAATTCCAGGTTCGGTCGCGGAGACGTCAGACGCGGCATGAAAGGGGAAAGCGGTGATCGGACACAGCTAGCCAGGGATTCCGGTGAGTAGATGTAACATCTACGGGGGACTATCGTTGGATGGCGCAAGCCGCCCGATAGTTTTAGTAACTTACAAGATCCTTAGTGATGTTAGTAATTAGGGGTGAAATACTTATTTGACTATTTGTTGCATCCATGTATTATATTGACATACCTATACGAAACCATTTTATAGGACACCTGCACCATTGCCAGGGTTTTTATATGCAGCACGAGCACTATTCATGCTTACACACACACCCTGGTAATTGCCATGCCACCACACTAAATAACCTCTAAATTTAAACCTTTTACTAATTGATACTTAAACTTGTGCTATTGCCTTTAATTCCTTAAAATGAAACCGTAGGATTGCTATTCATGTGCATGTACTTCATCATATTAATTGTTCATGCTTAATCCATTAATCACACATCGCAACTTGATTATTGATACCATATGCATTCATTATCACTGATATATGCACTTATGAGGATTTCTTGAGATTTTATGATATTGCTGGATTTCGGGGGAAAGCCGCAAAATTTCTAAACTTATTATATTTTTAAAATATGTAAATTGCGGTTTTCTAGTGATGTAAGTGTCGTCCACCATGAGTTTGCTGTGGTTTTGGAAATCCGTGTCGAGGAGTGGAGGAACCGGCACGGGTACATGGTGGGCCCGGTAAGGTACCCCGGGGCAAGAGGAATGTGGTGTTGACGTTGAGCCTGGCAGGGGACGGATTACCTACCGGTGACTGTTTGGGACGGCGGATATCCAGAGGATACCGACCGTGGCCGCTAGATGATGAGATATTGATATTTGAGATGGGTCAGCCGGACGGCTGAGGCCAGAGATACATTTATGAGATTTGAGACAGCTTTTGGGTGTCGTTGCTGGACACCGGTTCTCGTCGATTCTTTGAGTATTATGCTGGCATTCTAAAAGAGTTTCAAAAACAAAAAGAGATAAATGTTTCTTATATATACCTTTTGAGACCTTAGATATTCATGTTGCATAAATATTCGTACACTGATGTTGTATACACACCTGCTAGTGCATCCAGTCATACCTGTATTTTAGATGCTAGGATGCTTGTGTGCATGCTTTCGATAGCCTGTGTAGATGTTATTTATTACTCACGAGTTGGCAACTCACCCCTGTTGTGCCATAGCCTCTTGCAGGTCCGCTCCGTCAGTACAGTAGCGGCGGGGGCGCTTGCTTCTTTTGCCTCTTTTGCCTGGACTCGAGGTTTTGCTCATAGGTGGGTTATGTTATTATTTTTGTACCACCTTGTATATTCTTTGTATCTAGTGTACTCCATCTACTGTTTCTACCAGTATTATTGTATATTGACCTAGAGATGAGACTGTGAGGTTTGTGGACTTTTATGCTGTATTTTGGGGTCGAGCTCACTTGAGTCGACATGATGTTTTCTTATGCTTCATTATGATTATTTCGCATGTTGTTGCTTTACATTGCGTGGGATTTGTGACCGCCTTGTGGCGAAGAGCTAGCTCCCGCTTGGGGATGCCCTATTTTGTTGGATTCATATATATTCTTGTTGTACCCATTTTGGGGGCCAGTATTTACAAAGGAGACTCTGCCGAAATTTTCGGAAAAATTGGTATTGTTTTTAAAAAGGGTTTTACTTGACTTATTTGATAAACTCGCTTTCAATGGATTGGTTTTCCTTCATTCTTTTGCTTAATTGGTTTTGTTTTCTGGGCTTTGGCTTACTTATTTTACGGACATCTTTAGACGTTTCGTAAACTTAAGTGCCAGTCACGTTCCGTACCCTGCGGGTCGTGACAAAGTTGGTATCAGAGCGATAGGTTTTACCTTTTTGAGTATAGGATGACCCTTGGTAGATGGAGTAAGTGACTTAAGCAGGGTAACGTAGCGTGCGTATGTCCGCGGCATACTTGCGATACGGTACTCCGCCTAAGTGACTTTAGTTTACTTGCTTGGAAATCCCTTCGTCAATTCCGTGTATCCTATGATCCTATTGCACTGTTCTTACTACCCATTTTCCTGTAACAGCCACTATGCCGCCGAAGGCTACGAGGGCACAGAGGGCTGCCACCAGAGACGAGATTCGAGCTGGCTCGTCCGAGACTAGGACTGAGCAGGGCGGTATGCCTACGCCGCAGGGACAGACCGATCCACCTTCCCCAGGCCGTATGGATAGGCTCGAGACTGGTATGGAGGAGTTGCGACAGATGATGGGAGGCATGCAGGAGCTACGTCAGATGGTAGGATCCCTAGTTGCAGCCAGTCGTACACCGAGGCCGGATGACGTACCTACTACATCACAGACGACCATGATACCTGCTCCTACTACTACCACCGTGGCCATTCCGGTTTCGCTACAGGATTTCATGAGGCTGAGACCTCCAGTATTCACCGGCACCGAGGCAGCGGAGGACCCACAGACGTTCCTTGACAGTTTAGCCAGGATCTGCCGTTCGCTGAGATGTTCGGATGATCGATGGGTAGAGCTTGCGAGTTTCCGACTAGAGGGACTCGCGCAGACATGGTGGGAGTCAGTCTTGAGAGGTCGAGCTGCAGGTCTACCGCCTATGACTTGGGTCGAGTTTACAGCGGTCTTTCTAGCCCGTTTCCTTCCAGAGAGAGTTCGTGACGCCAGAGCTCGCAGCTTCGAGGCCTTAGTCAAGACACCTGGGATGACGGTGTCTGAGTATGACATCCAGTTTACATAGTTATCCCGATATGCTCAATATTTGGTGGATACTGAGGAGAAGATGGTGAAAAGGTTTGTACAGGGACTTGATGCCCAGCTATATCTTGCCATTGGCGCCCAGCACTACGACACTTATTCAGCTGCTATGGATACGGAATTGCGGATGGAGGCACGCATATCACGGACTTCGGCCGTTTCTGGGCCGAAGAGGATTCGCACCGATGTGCCGTCTCAGAGGCAGCGCGCCAGATTCTTTCCGAGAGATAGGCCTGGCAGAGGATTTGGGAGGGGACAGTTATATGGTTCTTATCCCCAGGGGCAGCAGCCGTCGCCAGGGTGTTTTGGGTGCTGGAGTCTGCACCATCTTGTCAGAGACTGTCCGGTGAGACGACAGGGAGCAGCGACAGTTCCGCATGTGACCCTACCACCATCACCACCCCCTCCTCAGAGAACCCTACTTCCTACCCCAGGCGATGCTCTACGCCAGTTAGGTGCACCGAGAGGCCGTGGACGCGGCGGTCCTGTTCAGAGAGGACGAGGAGGCAGAGGCCGAGGTTGAGGTCAGCCCGCTATCGGTGGAGGACAGGCCCGAGTTTTTGCTTTGACACCGCAGGATGCGCAGGCATCCAATGCCGTTGTGACAGGTACCTTGCCAGTTTGTTCTTTCGACGCACGGGAATTATTCGACCCAGGTTCCACACATTCGTACGTATCTACACACTTTGCACCGATGTTGGGCCGTGAGTCGTCGTCGTTAGATCAGCCGCTTGTTGTTGTTACTCCGGTAGGCGAGTCGTTTGTCGCTCGTTTTGTTTCTCGATTGTGTTCCATTCGTATCGGGGAGAGGGATTCATCGGTTGATTTGATTCTCCTCGATATGTTGGACTTTGATGTGCTTCTGGGCATGGATTGGCTAGCCACTTGTTATGCTTCGGTGGACTGCCGTGAGAAGGCAGTCAGATTTAGCTTTCCGGGAGAGCCAGTCCTTGTTATTCTAGGAGACCGCAGTGTCACCCTTCCCAGCTTAATTTCGTCTCTTCGCGCTGGTCAGCTCTTGCGGAAGGGATGTCAGGGATTCTTAGCGTGTATTTGTGATACTCGAGCTGCAGAGGTTCCGTTAGACCGGGTCCCGGTAGTTTGTGAGTTCCCTGATGTTTTCCCTGATGAGCTACCTGGGCTACCGCCTGAGCGCGATGTTGAGTTCTGCATTGATTTGATTCCCGGTTCGGGGCCTATTTCTATACCGCCTTATCGGATGGCCCCGGCAGAGCTTCGAGAGCTGAAGGATCAGTTGCAGGATTTGTTAGATAAGGGGCTTATTCGACCGAGTGTTTCTCCGTAGGGTGCTCCGGTCCTGTTTGTCAAGAAGAAGGATGGAAGTTTGCGCTTATGTATCGACTACCGCCAGCTGAACAAAGTTACCGTTCAGAACAGATATCCGTTGCCGCGCATTGATGATTTGTTCGACCAGCTTCAGGGTGCGGGGTATTTTTCGAGGATCGACTTGCGATCAGGATACCATCAGCTGCGAGTTCGACAGGAGGATATACCGAGGACAGCTTTCCACACGCGCTACGGCCACTATGAGTTTTTGGTGATGTCGTTCGGACTCACCAGCGCCCCAGCAGCATTCATGGA
The DNA here is from genome assembly GCA_030015575.1 of Agapanthus africanus. Taxonomy (NCBI): domain Eukaryota; kingdom Viridiplantae; phylum Streptophyta; class Magnoliopsida; order Asparagales; family Amaryllidaceae; genus Agapanthus; species Agapanthus africanus. The sequence continues at coordinate 362,963,472 of JASDDO010000012.1, forward strand.
TTTGATGAACCGTACATTCAGGCCGTATCATGACTTGTTCATCATCGTGTTTATCGACGATATCTTGGTGTACTCCCGGAGAAGAGAGGAGCACGAGCAGCACTTGCGGATTACGTTACAGACTCTGAGGGAGCACCAGCTGTTCGCGAAGTTCTCCAAGTGTGCATTCTGGCTGGACAGCGTCGGATTCTTGGGTCACGTGGTTACGAGAGACGGCATTTGTGTGGACCCGAAGAAGATTGAGCCTGTTCAGCAGTGGCCCCGACCTACATCGGTTACTGAGATCCGTAGTTTTCTAGGCTTGGCGGGCTACTACAGGCGTTTTGTTCAGGACTTCTCCCGTATAGCTGCACCGTTGACCGGTTTGACCCGGAAGGGAGTTCCTTTCGTTTGGACAGAGGAGTGCGAGCGCAGTTTTCAGCAGCTACGGACTTGTTTGACTACGGAGCCGGTATTATCTTTGCCTTCGGGATCAGGCGGATTTGTTGTCTACTTTGATGCTTCGCGAGTGGGATTAGGATGCGTATTGATGCAGCATGGCCGGGTGATCGCTTATGCTTCTCGGCAGTTGAAGAAGCATGAACAGAACTACCCCACTCATGATTTGGAGATGGCTGCAGTGGTCTTTGCACTGAAGATTTGGCGACATTACCTGTACGGCGAGTCGTGTCAGATATTCACCGATCACAAGAGTTTAAAGTACATATTTCAGCAGCGAGACCTGAACCTCAGACAGCGTCGTTGGATGGAGTTGGTGAAAGACTACGACTGCGAGATCTTATATCACCCAGGCAAGACGAATGTGGTGGCAGATGCGTTGAGTAGGAGGCCCGGGGGTAGTCTATCCTTTTTGCGCGCAGTGCAGAGGCAGTCGTCAGCAGATTGGCAGATATTATGCGACAGCCGAGTTGAGTTCGAGTTCACTAAGACAGGGGGACAGCTCGCGCATGTTCATGCACGCCCACAGTTGCTTGACCGTATATGTGAGGCACAGCGCAGTGACGACCGTTGCTCAGAGATCATGGCACAGATGGGACAGGGCAGATTTTCCGAGTTCGTGGTTGACGATCAGGGGATTTTACGATATGGATCTAGACTGTGCGTACCAGATGCTGATGGATTGCGGCGCGACATTCTTGAGGAGGCACACCGATCAGTGTATAGTGTCCACCCCGGTTCCACCAAGATGTACCATGATATGAGAGAGACCTACTGGTGGGACGGGATGAAGAGGGACATTGCGGAGTTCGTTTCGAGATGCCTGACTTGTCAGCAAGTCAAGGCCGAGCACCAGAGGCCTGCAGGAGAGCTACAGCCGTTACCCATTCCAGAGTGGAAATGGGAACAGATTTCGATGGACTTCGTTGTGGGTCTACCCAGGACCAGTCGAGGGTACGACTCTATCTGGGTGATCGTGGATAGATTGACGAAAGCGGCTCACTTCCTGCCAGTGAAGACGATTTTCAGCTTCGCTCAGTATGCTCAGCTCTATATTGGCGAGATCGTGCGACTACATGGCGTACCGACTTGTATCGTGTCAGATCGAGGCACTCAGTTCACCAGCCGACTTTGGCAGAGACTTCAGGAGGCTTTGGGCACCCATTTGAGCTTCAGCACAACGTTTCATTCGCAGACAGACGGACAGTCAGAGCGGACCATTCAGACTCTCGAGGACATGCTCAAAGCGTGTGTTTTAGACTTTGGTGGTAGCTGGGATCGTCATTTACCTCTAGTGGAGTTCTCCTACAACAACAGCTTCCAGGATACTATTCAGATGGTACCTTTCGAGGCATTGTATGGGAGGAGATGCAGATCGCCCGTCTGTTGGATAGAGCTCAGCGAGAGCAGCATTTTGGGGCCGCAGCTTGTTGAGGTGACGACAGCGAAGATACAGTTGATCTGAGACCGGATGAGAGCGGCTCAGAGCAGGCAGAAATCGTTTGCGGACAGGCGCCGTCGCAGATTAGAGTTCGCAGTTGGCGACCATGTTTTTCTGAAAGTCTCTCCGATGAAGGGCGTGATGCGTTTTGGGCGAAAGGCGAAGCTTAGCCCTAGATTCGTAGGTCCCTTCGAGATCCTCGAGCGTGTCGGCGCTGTTGTATATCGTTTGGCTCTTCCTCCCAGCTTTCCCGATGTTCACCCCGTCTTCCATGTTTCGATGCTCCGCAAGTACCTTCACGACCCTTCGCATGCGATTCAGCACCCGACAGTCCAGCTAGAGCGCGACCTTTCTTTTGCAGAGCAGCCGATGGCCATCCTGGATCGGCAGGTGAAGAAGTTGAGGTCGAAGATTATACCAACCGTCAAGGTCCTTTGGCGTAGCCCGAGTAGCGAGGAGGTTACCTGGGAGACCGAGGGCGAGATGAGGAAGAAATATCCCCATCTCTTCGAAGGTACGCGTAGCTATATTTTTAAATTCGGGGACCGAATTTCTTTAAGGGGGGAAGATTGTAGCGTCTTGAAAAGTCGTTTTGGTGTTTTCCTGAAATTCGGTGAAAATTCGGTATTTTTCCGAAAACCGTCTTTCTCGTTATTTTGCAGTTTAGGGCTAATTATACCTAAAATGGATAGGTAATTGCTAGTTTTTAGTAGCTAATGAGTTACTTATGAAATTCTGGTCGTTTAAAAATTTTTCCCTATTTTTCAATTTTTTTATATTATTTTAAGCCGGTAAGAAAATACATTAAATTAGCTATAAATACAAATTTTTCCGGGCTAATTTTAATCTTTAAAATTATGATAATTAAAATCTAGTTGTAACATAAATTTTTAGTATTTTATTTTGATTTTTAACAAATTTTTATGATAGGAAACGAATTTATTGACTTTTAAGCTAAAACTTGCACTTTTTGACTTGTAGGGGGTCTTTTTGCATAAAATTTCTTTTGTAAAACCCCTCTCTCTCTTCCCTCAGCCCTAGGATAGACCCACCTTGACCAGGTCCAGAAATTTCTGGCCTCATTTTAGTTTCCTTTCTTGTGTTGAAATGGGGTTGTTTATGAATTTATTTTAAATATAGTTGATGAGGTATGGTGCATTGACTTTTGGGGAGTTGACTCTTGACCTTTCCCACACACCCACACCCCTCCCCTTACCTCTCTCTGGCCGAAACCTGCACCCCCCTCTTCTTCATCTCTTTTCTTTTCATTTTCTTCAAATTTCTTCAAAAAAACACATCAAAATCCACAATTTATTCAAAAATCCAAACAAAATCCTTATGCTATCATTTATCCTTAGCCATTCTTGCTTGAATCTTGGAGCTAGGAAGCCATCCTTAGAGGCAAATCACATGCTTGATCCATAGATTTTGAGGTATAATTTCCATCAAGTTAATTTCTTTTGGCTAAATTCCTTTAATTATATGGTTTTAGTGTTAAAAGGTTAGTTAATTTCTAATCTAGTTTATAAAAGAGTAGTTTGTTTTAAACTAGGATTTGTTAGCACACCATTATGTGGTTAATTAAATTTATTTTGCTTGCTAGTTCCTACACAACCAAATCAAGAAGTTACCTTGTTTATGTGGTCTTCAAATTATGCTAATTTAGTTAATTTTAAAAGTTTGATTTTGGTTGTAAATTGTTGTTTTAGGAAATTCAAGAGAGGGTTTATGTATGGAAAATGGGTTGTGAAGCATGATAAATGAGTTGAATTAGGGTTTAGGAACCATTATTTAGTTGATTAAATCTAAATTGTTATCTAGTTGTTTTGCTAACCTAATCTAGATGGTTAACTTGCTAATTGAGTTATAAATTAGTGTTAATTTAAGGTTTTCATATATAGTTTGGATTAAGAATTGCTAGGTTATATAATTCAAGTAATGGTTGTTTATGGAAAATAGGTTTTGAATCTTTGCTAATGTGTTGTAATTATAGTGTTTGTAGATTGCTTGTTGTATGGTTGGATTGTGATAACCGTATCGCTAAGTTTCGATTTTTGCACCAAAATTGCTAGTTTGTGCTTTCTAGGTTTTTATTTAAATTATTTGGTGAATTGTTTGTGATAACTTGGGGATATTTTTAGCATCTCCTATGACGTTTAGGATGCGTGAGTGCGGATTTTTGGGTAGTCGGGTTTTAGTTTTGCCGGGCGACCAAATCGGCGTTTTTTGGCAGTTTTTGCGATTTTCGCGTGTGTTCCGCGCACTTTGTGTACGTTGTACCTAGCTAGCGAACATTAGTAGTTTCGTTGGGGTTTTGCGTCGTTCTTGATATGTAACCTTATGTTTGGTATTGATGTAAATTCCAGGTTCGGTCGCGGAGACGTCAGACGCGGCACGAAAGGGGAAAGCGGTGATCGGGCACAGCTAGCCAGGGATTCCGGTGAGTAGATGTAACATCTACGGGGGACTATCGTTGGATGGCGCAAGCCGCCCGATAGTTTTAGTAACTTACAAGATCCTTAGTGATGTTAGTAATTAGGGGTGAAATACTTATTTGACTATTTGCTGCATCCATGCATTATATTGACATACCTATACGAAACCATTTTATAGGACACCTGCACCATTGCCAGGGTTTTTATATGCAGCACGAGCACTATTCATGCTTACATACACACCCTGGTAATTGCCATGCCACCACACTAGATAACCTTTAAATTTAAACCTTTTACTAATTGATACTTAAACTTGTGCTATTGCCTTTAATTCCATAAAATGAAACCGTAGGATTGCTATTCATGTGCATGTACTTCATCATATTAATTGTTCATGCTTAATCCATTAATCACACATCGCAACTTGATTATTGATACCATATGCATTCATTATCACTGATATATGCACTTATGAGGATTTCTTGAGATTTTATGATATTGCTGGATTTCGGGGGAAAGCCGCAAAATTTCTAAACTTATTATATTTTTAAAATATGTAAATTGTGGTTTTCTAGTGATGTAAGTGTCGTCCACCATGAGTTTGCTGTGGTTTTGGAAATCCGTGTCGAGGAGTGGAGGAACCGGCACGGGTACATGGTGGGCCCGGTAAGGTACCCCGGGGCAAGAGGAATGTGGTGTTGACGTTGAGCCTGGCAGGGGACGGATTACCTACCGGTGACTATTTGGGACGGCGAATATCCAGAGGATACCGACCGTGGCCGCTAGATGAGGAGATATTGATATTTGAGATGGGTCAGCCAGACGGCTAAGGCCAGAGATACATTTATGAGATTTGAGACAGCTTTTGGGTGTCGTTGCTGGACACCGGTTCTCGTCGATTCTTTGAGTATTATGCTGGCATTCTAAAAGAGTTTCAAAAACAAAAAGAGATAAATGTTTCTTATATATACCTTTTGAGACCTCAGATATTCATGTTGCATACATATTCGTACACTGATGTTGTATACACACCTGCTAGTGCATCCAGTCATACCTGTATTTTAGATGCTAGGATGCTAGGATGCTTGTGTGCATGCTTTCGATAGCCTGTGCAGATGTTATTTATTACTCACGAGTTGGCAACTCACCCCCGTTGTGCCATAGCCTCTTGCAGGTCCGCTCCGTCAGTACAGTAGCGGCGGGGGCGCTTGCTTCTTTTGCCTCTTTTTCCTGGACTCGAGGTTTTGCTCATAGGTGGGTTATGTTATTATTTTTGTACCACCTTGTATATTCTTTGTATCTAGTGTACTCCATCTACTGTTTCTACCAGTATTATTTTATATTGACCTAGAGATGAGACTGTGAGGTTTGTGGACTTTTATGCTGTATTTTGGGGTCGAGCTCACTTGAGTCGACATGATGTTTTCTTATGCTTCATTATGATTATTTCGCATGTTGTTGCTTTACATTGCGTGGGATTTGTGACCGCCTTGTGGCGAAGAGCTAGCTCCCGCTTGGGGATGCCCTATTTTGTTGGATTCATATATATTCTTGTTGTACCCATTTTGGGGGCCAGTATTTACAAAGGAGACTCTGCCGAAATTTTCGGAAAAATTGGTATTGTTTTTAAAAAGGGTTTTACATGACTTATTTGATAAACTCGCTTTCAATGGATTGGTTTTCCTTCATTCTTTTGCTTAATTGGTTTTGTTTTCTGGGCTTTGGCTTACTTATTTTACGGACGTCTTTAGACGTTTCGTAAACTTAAGTGCCAGTCACGTTCCGTACCCTGCGGGTCGTGACAGCAGGAGGGGACTTCGGGCGCTGCAAACAGGGGAAAGCGAGTGGTAGGCTTTACTTAGCCAGGAGCGTTGGTGAGTAGATTTAACATCTATAGGGGAATCGCCCGCATGGCATTATGCGTCTGGGCTAGAGATGACTTGGCTTTATCGCATATTCTATTTCATATATAGAGTTGCGCATTCACCTTATTATTTAGTTACTTGTTGTGCTTGAACTAGTGCCCTTAGGACACTGCACATATTATTGACGGCTCATGTTGCACGAGCACTGATTTTATGCCACACACACCGTCAATAATTATATTTATTTATGCATATGACATATAGCATACCTGTATACCTACATGCTTACACATATGCCTTGACATGCTTACATACTAGTTACCTGTATACCTATAGGGTATTGTACCATTAGCGATAGGTACATACACACATAATGACATAGCTATATGTATACCTTGCATACATACTTCACTTATACCCGGAGGGTATATTACATCATTAATGATAGGTAGATACCTATATCTTGCTATACCTTTATGTTTACACACATATCTGGCTATAGCTACATGTTTACATTTACTTGATGTTATTTAGAATTAGAGAAATTAGGAACCGCATATATATATTCTAACTTGTTGCAGTTAAATAGCGGCTTTTCCTTTATATGCTTACATTGCTGTTTTATGTTGCACATATTATATTCATGGATTTTCGCATTGAGATTATGGATTTTTCATGATTTTTTCTGGATTTGAGGACCGTGGTAGTTTCATGAAATTATGCATTATTTGAAAAATCCGGTTTCTCTTGATATGATATTTCAGCAGCCACCATGAGTTTTATCGGTTCTGATATATATGCCCCATGTTAGGAGCGTCGTGGGCCGTATGAGGGTACATGGTGGGGCCCGCAGGTATCCCGGGGCAAGAAAGGGATGTCGATGTACCACGCCGATGAGCCTGGCAGGGGAATCTTACCTACCGGTGACAGTACCAATGACTCGGCGGTTATCGTGGGGATACCGACGGGACTCATGTACGTATGGATACGTCGAGAGACGAGGGTCAGAGCTAGGCACTCGAACTTTCGGTATAGCGTATGATACATACCTATCAGGGTGCCAGTCGTGGTGAGAGCACCTGATAGATCAGCATTTTTGTGTCGATGCTTGATACATTGGGTTCATGATCTTTTTACTCCTAAGTATATATAACAGTGGAATGGGACGCTGTTATATATGCATATATATATATATATATTAGTGGAATGGGACGCTAATATATATGTATATATATAAATTCATATACTTCATCATAATTATTCATGCAAATATACTTAAGATATATATGAGATTCACTTGATATTGGATTTGGGATTTAGGAGATTCATTTGAGATTGGATACAGGATATATATATGAGGTTGACTTGATATTGGATACAGGATATATATGAGATTTACTTGATTTTGTACATTCAGGATTTATGAGACATACATGATATGAGAGCCAATTTGGGGGCTGATTTAAGGAATTGGGATTTGGATTATCTTGATGGACTTTGGTCCTACCACGATGTCAGGATTCCGTGGGAATGACATGTTTTATTCCATACTCCACATTTATTGTTTATGCACCGCTTCATGTATTAGTTGTACCTGATAGAGTACCTTCCATGACTGTTGCATTTACATACTTATTTTATATGCATTGCTTCATGTATTAATTGTACCTGCTAGCATACCTTTCATGACTGTTGTATATATACATTGTCATATCATCGCTTCATGTATTAGTTGTACCTGATAGAGTACCTTACATGACTGTTGCATACAGATTGTCATATTATTGCTTCATGTATTAAATGTACCTGCTAGAGTATCTTTCATGACTATTGCATTCATATGACCATTTATTTCTTAGCTTACATATGTTAGATTCACGCTGTACGTGCATACTTATGATTACCTGCATATGTTATTTACTATTCACGAGTTGGAAACTCACTCCCCGTTGTGCCACAGTGTTTTGCAGGTCGTTCCTCACAGTAGCCAAAGGCAGGGCTATTATCATCTTTCATAGTATCTTTTGCTGCGGATACCGCTTCGGCTCCCAGTGTGCAGTTTTTGCTTTAGATGGGTTTTGTGGTTATCCGTTCATGTTTATTGTATATTCATTGTATCCTGTACTCTCCATCTACCATTATCTTTTATGACTTAGAGACTTGATGTGATGACGATTTTGTATATTATTTTGTGACTTGGAGGTATTTTATGTAGTTTTACTTCTATCGTCTTTTATTTCTTCGCTACGACGTCGTATATCTGTTGTGGTGGTTGTTTTCCGCCGTTGGGCGTGGATTTGCTTCCGTTGGGGATGCTTTACTTATATTTATATTGTACCCATTTTTTGGGGTTAGTTTTTACAAAAGAGGTGCTGTCAAAATATTCAAGAAAATAAAGTTGGATTTTAAAGAATTTGGGTTGAGATTTCAAATGTTTTAAAACTTCTATTATCACTTACTACTTTTGATGGTTTAGATTGCTGGGTTTTCGGCTTACTTAAATTGCGTTACCCCTGTAGACGTTACGTACTTTAAGGGCCGTCACGTGCCAATTTCGGGTCGTGACAAAGTTGGTATCAGAGCGCTAGGTTTTACCTTTCGGAGTGTAGGATGACCTGGTATGATGGAGTAGGTAGCTTAAGCAGAGTAACGTAGTGTGTGTATGTCCGCGGCATACTCACGACGCGGTACTCCACCTAAAGTGACCTTAGTACTAATTGCTTGAAATTCCTTCCTTGATGATATATATCCTTGTGATTCGATTTTCGTGTTCCTATCAAATCCTATTTCCATTTATAGCCTTTGCCGCCGATGACTATGGGGACTCAGAGTGATGCAGCGAGGGCCGAGGTCAGAGTTGACTCGGGTAAGACAAGGACTGATCCGGATGGCACGCTCGTTGTACAGGAGCAGATGGATCCGCCTTCGACAAATCGTATCGATAGGCTTGTGGCAGAGATGCAGGATTTGCGCCAGACGATGAGGTCTTTGGTTGAGGCCAGTAGAGTGCAGCGACAGGAGGTTGTCACCCCTGTTACCCAGTTCTTCCTTGCGATCAGCACTCAGCATAGTGTTACGTATACAGCACCAGTGGATGCAGCCGTAGTTGACGAGACACGTATTCTAGAGAGTTTAGGAGTTCTGGAACAGTGGAGGACTCGTACCGGTGTACCAGCCCAGAGACAGAGGCGTAGTCGTCGAGACAGATTTCGTGACCGTCACGGGAGTAGCGGAGCCTTGGGACGAGGAGTGACATGTTAGCTAGATCAGCCGTTTGTTGTGTTAATTTCTGTCAGCGATTCTTTTGTTGCGTGACACGTGTTCCTGTCGTGTGCCAATCGTATAGGAGATAGAGATTCGTCCGTCGTTTTGATCCTTCTAGAAATGTTGGATTTGACGTTCTCCTAGGCACGGACTGGTTAGCTACGTGCTATGTGTCTGTGGACTGCTGTGAGTAAACAGTCAGGTTTTGTTTTCCTGGCGATTCAGTTCTTGTTGTGTAGGGGGACAGTGGTGCCGCCCATCACAGCTTGAATTCAGCCTTTTTCGCTAGTCGGCTTTTGAGGAGAGGATGTCATGGATTCTTGTCTTCCATTCGTGATACCGGAGCTACAGTGGGATTGTTGGACCGGGTTCCTATCGTGCGAGAGTTTTCCGACGTTGTTCCAGATGAGCCGGCGAAGCTTAGGGAGCTTAAGGATCTGCTGCAGAGTTGCTAGATAGGAGGGGCTTGTGCGTCTGATTGTTTCGCTTTGGGGAGCTCCTATTCTGTTCGCCAAGAGAAGGACGGCAGATTGAGGTTGTGTATTGGTGGATCGTCATTTGAACCGGGTTACGGTGCGGATAGGTATCCTTTACCTCACATTGACGATTTCTTCGATCAGCTCCAGAGTGCGAGACATTTTTCTAAGTTGTTTGGGATCAGGTCATCATTGTTGCGGGTTCGGAGTGATGTCATTCCGAAGTCTGCTTTTGTGCGTGCTACGGGCTTTGTGTGTTTTGGTGGTGTCATTGGACTCACCAATGCCCTAGCAGCATTCATGGATATGATGAACCAGATTTCTTCAGGCCCTTCCTCGACCAGTTTATTGTTGTGTCATTGATGACATTCTGGTCTATTCCAAGAGTCGTGAGGGACGTGAGCAACACTTGAGGATTTGTTTTGCAGATACTGGAAGAGCCCCGGCGGTTTGCTAAATTCTCGGAGTGTTCCTTCAGGCTTGATTGTGTTGCCTCATTGGTCTTGTAGTTACGGGAGACGGTTTTCATATGGAACCGAGGAAGATCAAGGCCGTAGATTTTTGGCCCATACTTATATCAGGGACAGAGGTCCGGAGATTTTTGGGCTTAGCAGGTTTTACAGCCGTTTCGTGCAGGATTGCTAGTGTATTGCAGCACCGTTGACTGAACTGACCGGAAAGGAGGTTCTTTTCATTGGACTGAGGCATGTGTGCGGAATTTTCAGCAGTTGGAGATTCGGTTGACAACTGCACCGGTTCCTTCTTTGCTTTTTGGTTCGGGCGACTTTGTTGTTTAACTGTGATGTTTCGCGAGTGGGGATCGATTTTGCGCTGATGTGGCACTATAGAGTTATCGCTTATGCTTCTCGACAGTTGGAGGAAGTACGACCAGGATATCCCACTCACGATCTGGAGATGGCCGCGGTGGTCGTGCGTTGAAGATCTGAGGACACTTCTTGTTCGCAGAGTCGTGTCAGATTTTCACGGACCACCAGAGCTTAATGTACATCTTCCTGCAGCAGGTTTTGATTGTTGAGACAGTCTTCTGCAGATTTACAGTTCTTGTGCGAACGTTGAGTACAGCTTAATGTTCGCCTCTACTGAGGGGACAACTTGCTCATGTCCCCTCCCGACCATTCTTCCGTAATCGCTTTCGTGAAGCACAGCCCGCCGATGCTCGTTCGTCAGAGATTCTTGAGCATACTCGGCAGGGTAAAGATTCGGAGTCCTTGATTTGTGACCAGGGTATGCTACGTTTAGGGACGCGTTAGTGTTTACCTGATACTGTTGGGTAGAGACGCGAAATTCTAGAGCAGGCACATCAGTCAGCTTTCGATGTTAATTCAAGTTCCACCAATTTGTAGCGTGAATTGTGAGATAGTTACGGGTGGGCAGGGATGAAGAGTGAAGTTTTGGATTTCGTTTCGAGGTGTCTGTGTTGTTTTGAGCTAAGGTTGAGCATCTGAGACCGGCGGGAGAGTTTCAATCTTTAACTGTTCCGGAGTGGGAATGGGGGCAGATCTCCATGAATTTCGTTGCGGTGTATACCCAGGGTTAGACAGGGTGTGACTCCATTTGGGTGTTTATTGTCCGGTTATGCTCAGTTTGCTCAGTTGTTCTTTGTTAAGTTTATGTGTTTGCACGGAGTTCCTTCATGCGTTGTATCCAATAGAGGCACTCCGTTCGCTAGCCGTCTTTGGCAGAAGCTTCGGGAAGCCTTAGGTACTGGTTGAGCTTTAGCTCCGCTTTTCCATCTGTGGGACGATGGTCACTTAGAGCGTACTATACAGACTCTGGAGGTTATGCTTGTGCGTACGTACTAGTTGTTTGTTGGCAGTTGGGATCGTCACTTGCCATTGATGGGGTTCTCCTTCGATAGCTGTTATCAGGTGACGTTCCAATGGGCAACCTTTAGGTTTTGTTTGGTAGGTCGTGTCGATCGCCAGTCTGTTTTTCTGACTCTGCGAGAGTAGGATTTGGCTAGTCATGAGGCTTCGGAGATGGTCCAGTTTGTTCAGGTCAGGATGAGAGCAGCCCAGTGCAGACAGAAGCCTTATGCCGACCGTGGTGGTTGCAGACTTGAGTTCGCAGAGGGAGATCATGTATTCCTACGGGTTTTTGCGATGAAATGGTGTGTTGAGTTTTGGGAAGCTTAGTCCCAGGATTGTTGGTCCTTTTGAGATTCTCGAGCGAGTTAGTTCCGTTGCCTATAATTTGGCACTTCCGCCCAGATTTTTGATTATTCACCCCGTATTCCTTGTATCGATACTTCGCAATTACCTTCATGACCTTTCTCACATGATTCAGCATCAGACATTTAGCTTGGACGCGATCTTTTCATTTACCAGCGGCCGATAGTGTTAGTGGATCGGCAGGTGGAGAAACTTCGGTCAAGGGTCTTGCCATCTGTGGAGGGTTTTCTTTGGCATAGCCGTATAGCGAGGTGATCACTTGGGAGGCTGCGAGTGAGATTTGGGAGTTTTTGTACTCATCTCTTTGAAGGTACGCTTAGTAAGAATTTTAAATTCGGGGGCCGAATTTCTTTAAGGGGGAAAGATTGTAACGTTTTAGCAATCGTTTTGCGAATTTTCCGTTTTTAGGGTAAAATAGTCGGTGTTTTCCGTTTTAACCCGATTGTGATCAAACTTCTGTATAGACTTGTCGGCACCTAGTTTAGCTAGAATGAAGCTAGTGCACGGGCTTTGGTGGTCAATGGGAATCTTTGGTTCACATAGAATTTTTCCCTAATTAAATTATTATTTTAAGTTGTTATTTATGAATTTAATTAATGGTTTCTTTTGTGCTATCATTTTTGGGCCAAAATTCCATTCTCATCAATATGGCCGAAATCTAGTGGGATTGATTGGGTTTCATTTGGATAAGAATGGTGAGGTGTTCTTTTGTGACTCATCCTTTTGTTTTAATGCTTTTTGTTTCCTTAAGGATAATTGTGGAGATATTTATGCTATCCTTATTCTCACATCTTGTGTTCATATGCTCACCCCCCTTTCTATCGATTCCCAGTGAACTCTTTTGGTTGTGGCCGGCCCCACTTGGTGAGGATTTTTGCTTTTGGCCGAGCACAATTTTTGGCTGCCAAATGTAGTGCAAGCTAATTTGTTTGCTTGATTTTTCAAGCTAAAATTCATTTGCTCATCAAAACTCCTTAAGGCAACTTCTTTAACCTTCGCCCGATTCGTTGGGTGACTTGAGGCGAAGTATTCTACACTCTCTCTACTTCAATCTTGGACATGTCGGTTAGCAAACTGGATGTCCGAGTTGTCTCGGTTTGAAGCGGGAGCCCGTATAAAAATTCGTTGACGTGGTGCCACTTCGACGAGGAGACCGGAGATCGAAGATGCCGTGAGGAGCGTGGAATGATAGCTAATGACTGAAGGACACGGATCGATCGGTATAAATTCTTAAACCACTTTACAGTTTACTAGTTAGGGTTTTGATTAATGAAATGGTTAATTGTAATTTGAAGATTATGAAAACTTAACCAAGTTGCTAATTGTTAAATGATATTTTCCTAATCGGATAATTAAGCTAATTAGCAAACTAAACTTTTACTAATCCTATTTGAGTGAAATCTAAAATTCTAGTAAGGGTTTGTATGGTTAAATCATGCTATATTGTGATGTTTGTAATTCAAGTTTTGGTAAAAACTTGTAGTTTTGTGCTAAAATGATATATGTTGCTTACTAGATTTCGGTAAGTTTAGGCGTGGGTTTCTTTTGACGTTGCGACGTTAATTATATTGATTCCACATTTATTATTGTGTTGTGAATGCGCGATCGGTATGATCAGGGTCTAGGCTTGGTATTTGTGTCGCTTTACGTTCCTAGTTAGGGTCTTGCCAATATCGTTCGTGTCTTTGTGTAGCTTTTGCTCTTAAGTTGGTTTCGTAGTGTCGCTACGCGCGTTATCCACTTAACGAACACTTGAGAGAGTGTTTAGAGTTGGTGTGTCGGTCAAACATAGTTTGTACGTGTTATCGGTCGATTGCTAATATAGACTTATTAAATTGTTATATGCTTTCAGGATCGCAGGCGGGGACTTCGGGCGCTGTGAACAGGGGAAAGCGAGTGGTAGGCTTTACTTAGCCAGGAGCGTTGGTGAGTAGATTTAACATCTACAGGGGAATCGCCCGCATGGCGTTATGCGTCTGGGCTAGAGATGATTTGGCTTTGTCGCTTATTCTATTTCATAAATAGAGTTGCGCATTCACCTTATTGCTTAGTTACATGTTGTACTTGGACTAGTGCCCTTAGGACACTGCACATTTTATTGACGGCTCATGTTGCACGAGCACTGATTGTATGCCATACACACCGTTAATAATTGTCATGACACGCACAACACACATACCTATATGATATTGTTTGGTTAGGGACATTGAGACATTGATTCATATTTCTTTATGCATATGACATATAGCATACCTGTATACCTACATGCTTACACATATGCCTTGACATGCTTACATACTAGTTACCTGTATACCTATAGCGTATCGTACCATTAGCGATAGGTACATACACACATAATGACATAGCTACATGTATACCTTGCATACATACTTCACTTATACCCGGAGGGTATATTACATCATTACTGATAGGTAGATACCTATATCTTGCTATACCTTTATATTTACACACATATCTGGCTATAGCTACATGTTTACATTTACTTGATGTTATTTAGAATTGGAGAAATTAGGAACCACATATATATATTTTAACTTGTTGCAGTTAAATAGTGGCTTTTCCTTTATATGCTTACATTGTAGTTTTATGTTAAATGTATTATATTCATGGATTTTCGCATTGAGATATGGATTTTTCATGATGTTTTCTGGATTTGAGGACCGTGGTAGTTTCATGAAATTATGCATTATTTGGAAAACCCGGTTTCTCTTAATATGATATTTCAGCAGCCACCATGAGTTTTATCGGTTCTGATATATATACCCCATGCGAGGAGCGTCGTGGGCCGTATGAGGGTACATGGTGGGGCCCGGAGGTACCCCGGGGCAAGAAAAGGATGTCGATGTACCACGCCGATGAGCCCGGCAGGGGAACCATACCTACCGGGGACAGTACCTATGACTCGGTGGTTATCATGGGGATACCGACTGGAGTCATGTATGTATGGATACGTCGAGAGGTGAGGGTCAGAGCTAGGCACTCGAGCTTTCGGTATAGCGTATGATATGTACCTATCAGGGTGCCATTCGTAGTGACAGCACCTGATAGATCAACATTTTTGTGTCGATGCTTGACACATTGGGTTCTTGATATTTTTACTCCTAAGTATATATAACAGTGGAATGTGACGCTGTTATATATGCATATATATATATATATATATATATATATATATTAGTGGAATGGAACGGTAATATATATGTATACATATAAATTCATATACTTCATCATAATTATTCATGCAAATATACTTAGGATATATATATGAGATTCACTTGATATTGGATTTGGGATTTAGGAGATTCATTTGAGATTGGATACAGGATATATATATATGAGGTTGACTTGATATTGGACACAAGATATATATGAGATTTACTTGATTTTCTACATTCAGGATTTGTGAGACTTACATAATATGAGAGCCAATTTGGGGGCTGATTTGAGAAATTGGGATTTTGATTGGCTTGATAGACTTTGGTCCTACCACGATATCAGGATTCTATGGGAATGACATGTTTTATCCCATACTCCACATTTATTGTTTATGCACTACTTCATGTATTAGTTGTACCTGATAGAGTACCTTCCATGACTGTTGCATTTACATACTTATTTTATATGCATTGCTTTATGTATTAGTTGTACCTGCTAGCGTACCTTTCATGACTTTTGCATATATACATTGTCATATCATCGCTTCATGTATTAGTTGTACCTGATAGAGTACCTTACATGACTGTTGCATACAGATTGTCATAATATTGCTTCATATATTAAATGTACCTGCTAGAGTATCTTTCATGACTGTTGCATTCATATGACCATTTATTGCTTAGCTTACATATGTTAGATTCGCGCTGTACGTGCATACTTGCGATTACCTGCATATGTTATTTACTATTCATGAGTTGGCAACTCACCCCCCGTTGTGCCACAGTATTTTGCAGGTCGTTCCTCACAGTACTCAGAGGCAGGGCTATTATTATCTATCATAGTATCTCTTGCTGCGGATACCACTTCGGCTCATAGTGTGCTTTTTTGATTTAGGTGGGTTTTGTGGTTATCCGTTCATGTTTATTGTATATTCGTTGTATCCTGTACTCTCCATCTACCATTATCTTGTATGACTTAGAGACTTGATGTGATGACGATATTGTATATTATTTTGTGACTTGGAGGTCTTTTATGCAGTTTACTTCTATCGTCTTTTATTTCTTCGCTACGGCGTCGTATATCTGTTGTGGTGGTTGTTTTCCGCCGTTGGGCGTGGATTTGCTCCCGTTGGGGATGCTTTACTTATATTTATGTTGTACCCATTTTTGGGGTTAGTTTTTTCAAAGAAGGTGCTGTCAAAATTTTCAAGAAAATAAAGTTGGACCTTTAAAAAATTTGGGTTGAGAATTCAAATGTTTTAAAACTTCTATTATCACTTACTACTTTTGATCGTTTAGATTGTTGGGTTTTCAGCTTACTTAAATTGTGTTACTCCTATAGACGTTGCGTAGTTTAAGGGCCGTCACGTGCCAATTTCGGGTCCTGACAAATATAAACCCGTATTTTCAATAAAAGCATATTAAGAAACCATATTTTTAAAATGAAATATTGAAAATTGTAAATAAAATACCACCAACTTTTCAAAAGTTGTAGTTTTCATAAAAATACCAGAAACTTTCAAAAAATCTAGGTTGTATCATTAAAATACCCCAATAATTAAAATACATGCTCATGTAAACCCTATTTGTTATAAATCATCCTCGAGGTTTATTTTGAAACTATATTAAAATATTTTCCATAAAACCCCCTCGAGATATGCAAACAATATTTTAAGGACCTTAGATAAATATAGGTTTAAGCGGGATCAATTCTCTTGAGCTCCATGGAGCCGGAGAAAGTGAGTGCTTGCCTATTCAGGTTAGGCATTTTAGGCATTTTCTTTATTGTATTGAGCCCCAGGGATCAATTCTCCTTCATTTTATGTATGCCACTTGTTTAGGCATTTTCTTTCTTGTATTTACTTTCAAGCATAAACTCTTGTATTTGTAAATATTGGAAGTTGAATATAAATAAAGATGTTTATTGAAAATTTTTAGAGTCTCAATTTATTCTTGCATTTTATATTATTGTTTCAATACGCTTAATATATTTATTTAGGAAATGACCTTCTATAGATAAATATATCGCAGTCTTGCCACGTCACTGTTTCCGTCTATTAGGAAGCGGGGCGTGACAGGTTTTAATCATGGCCCATGCAGGTCAGTTCTGCATGAAGTCGTAAAAAATATACCACAAGAATTAATGAGCTCTACAAACATTTACATTCCTTGAATTTCAAATTCCTTGAATCTATCCTAACCTATCTTTTATATCAAGGTGACGGACTCTCCGAACAACACCGCACGAACGTCAACGGCAATACTCCACCGCCTACTCTACCACCACCACGTACCATTGCAGCTCCTATCAATGAGAAAACGGTAATGATTGAGGCTATCAAGAGCCTATTGGAGGGTCAGCAGCAGCAGACTGCTATCCTCATGCACCGCCTCGAAGCTGAGACACCTGGAGTTAAGCAGTTTTGGGCACTGCACCCAAAACACTTCTCGGGAAAAGAGAGCCCACTTGTGGCAGAAGAATGGGCTCAAGCCATCGATGATGATCTGGCGGCAGCTTAAGTGCCAGATATTGCCTGGGTGAGAGTTGCTAAGTTGCAACTGACCGATAATGCCAGAGTTTGGTGGAAGGCTGAGGGGAGACGTCTCACACAACCGATAGAATGGAGAACATTTCGAGACCTCTTCGATGCCAAGTACTTCCCTGAGACTGCCCGTTTTGACATGGAGCAGCAGTTCATCCATCTACAGCAGGGCTCGTTGTGGGTCAAGTCTATGGATGAATATGATTCTGATTTTACCATGCTCAATAGGTAAGATATTGTCTCAAATTCAATTTTCTGATCTCAATCATTACACCATTAAAACAAGGTCATAACAGGTTTGTTGGACACCTTATTCCCACTGCTGAGATCTGGGCACGATGATTTCAGCAAGGGTTGGACCCTGAAATCCAAGCTGCACTCGCTAGAGGGGATTTCCCAACCCAAGAACTTGCTTTGAAGGCTACCCGATGCTATGAGGCAGTTGTGAAGAAGAAGGGCAGGCCGCAGACTGCCAGTGTGAAACGCCCTATGCACCAGATCACAGGAGGGGCCTCTTCCAAGCCAGCTTATAGCGGACCATCTCGGAGGCCATTAGGTTCGTTCACCAACAACAGGACAGCCTTTTGCATCTACTGCAATAGAACGGGGCATTTTATGAAGAACTGTCGCAGAGAGAACAACCTGTGCCTGATCTGTGGGTCTTCTACTCATGCCATTGGAGCATGCCCCCAGAACCGAGGACCCAACAACCCTTCAGCTAGATCGACGAGCCAAGCTCCTCCTACCCGGTTAGCGCTACCAGCTCCAGCTCCCCTCACCCAGACCACTCAACCCCAACGACGAGTGTTTAACCAGGCACAGAGAAAAGTGCCACGATGCCAAGCATTTACCATGTCGGTCGAAGAGGCTGAAGCTACGGGTCAGGTTATCACTGCTAAATCCCTTCCCTATTCTCTATCAAGTCCTTTCAATTCATAATCATCTTATATCTGTTATATCTAAAACTATCTCACACAACTTAGGTACAATCTTAGTAGCCTCCTTACCTTCTCTAGCACTCTTCGACACTGGGGAATCACATTGCTTTATGTCGCAACGGTTCGTCCAAACTCATGCGATCCCAGTTAAACTGCTCGTATCCAGCTGGAATGTCAGTTCAGGGAACGACATTCTAAAAGAAACTTTAGGATACGATCTTTGTCTGTTAGTCGTCTACAGTCGAGAATTTTTTACGGACTTCAAGGTGCTGGACATACTAAACTTCGACGTAGTCTTGGAAATGGACTGGATGGGAACTTTCTTCGCTACCATCGATTGTCGCCAAAGGAGGGTAGTGTTCGAAATACCAGATCATCCAGTGTTCTATTTCAAGAGTGGAGACCGTACCTTGGAACCAAGCGTCTAAAAAGCAAAACCAAAGAAGGCAGAGGTTGCAGCATTGCAAACGGAAGAATCGAAGCCAGAGGTAGTTTGAGAGTTCAAGGATGTATTTCCGGAAGATATATCAGGTTTGCGTCTCGATCGAGCTCTTGAATTTAGCATCGATTTACAACCTGGCGAAAAACCAGTAATAAAAGCTCTGTTCCGATTAAGTCCGGAGGGATTGAAAGAGATCCGCATTCAGTTGGACGAACTCCTTAAGAAAGGTTGGATTCATCCCAGTAGTTCAAGCAGGGGATCTCCGGTGCTACTGGTGAATCTCCGGTGCTACTGGTGAAGAAGAAGGAAGGTTTATACAGGATGTGTGTGGATTATCGAGCTCTGAACGAAATGACGATTAAGAACAAGTATCCACTACCCCGTATCGATGACATTTTTGATCAGTTAAGTGGGTCCTGTGTCTTTTCAAAGCAAGATCTTAGTTCGGGTTACCATCAGGTGAAGGTCAAAGAGTCCGACATTCCGAAGACGGCGTTTAGGACTCGTTATGGTCATTATGAATATCTTGTAATGCCATTCGGAGTGACCAATGCACCTGCCATCTTTATGAACCTGATAAACCAAGTTTTCTGAGAGTACCTAGACAGGTTTGTTGTTATATTCATCGACGACATCTTGGTGTATTCAAAGAAACGGAAAGAACACGCCGATCACTTACGAATTATCCTGGAGACATTACGACAACATCAGCTCTACGCCAAGTACAGAAAGTGTGAATTCCGGCTACATCAAGTTGGATTTCTCAGACATAGTGTTTCAGGAGAAGGAATCTCTATAGATCTAGCTAAGATGTCAGCTGTTAGCGAGTGGCCGACACCAAAGACGGTGAAAGATATACGAAGTTTCTTGGGAATAGCAGGATACTACCGACGATTCATTGAAGGATTCTCAAAAATTGCATCACCCCTGGCCAAGCTCACACGTAAAGACGAAGCATTCGTGTGGTCAGAAGCATGCGAAAAAGCTTTTGTAGAACTCAAGTCAAGGTTAACCTCTGCACCAATTCTTGTAATACCGGAACAATCTGGAGGATTCATGGTGAATTATGATGCATCCGGTAAAGGATTAGGATGTGTTCTACACCAGCATGGAAAAGTTGTGGCTTTTGCATCAAGACAGTTAAAGGTACATGAACGCAACTATCCAACACATGATCTAGAATTGGCAGCCGTCATCTTCGCACTCAAGATTTGGCGCCACTATCTCTTGGGAGAATGAGTGGATATATATACTGACCACAAGAGTCTGAAGTATGTATTTACTCAGAAGGAACTAAACATGCGGCAGAGAAGATGGCTAGAACTCATGGCAGACTTCGACATCAACCTACCATATCATCCTGGGAAGGTGAACGTAGTTCCTGATGCACTTAGTCGCTAACCATTAGCAATGAACCTCACCGCTCAGTGGAAATTACAGCAAGAACTATATGGATTGGAGATTGAAGTAGTTGTGCCAAGTAACGCTTTATCCTTGATGAACTTACAAGTCCAGTCCACTCTTGTAAATCAGATCAAGATAGCTTAAGAAAATGAGGCCAAGCTACAAAGGATCCGAGAATAAGTATAAAGTGGACTACGAACTGACTTCATCATCCACGAAGATAGATCCTTGTGATATGGAAATCGTTTATGCGTGCCAGTCGGACCTATTCGAGAAGAGTTGATGAAAGAAGCTCACGGGTTTCTTTATTCGATACACCCCGGTGGCACGAAGATGTACATGGATCTACGGCAACACTACTGGTGGCATAGAATGAAGCGAGAAGTAGAAAGAAGCGTACCCAAGTGTTTGGTGCGTCAGCAAGTGAAGACTGAACATCACAGAACTGCTGGTCTACTTCAGCCGTTACCAATCCCAGAATAGAAATGGCAGCACATTACCATAGACTTCGTGACTGCCCTTCCTCGCAGCACGAAAGGTAACGATGCAATATGGGTTATTGTGGATCGACTCACTAAGTCGGCTCACTTTATTCCATTTCGAGTTGGGCACTCAACCGAGACGTTAGCAAAGAAGTACATGGAGGTGAGCATAAATCTAAAGTAAGATTTAAACCCTTCAAGATGTACCATTTTTGATACCCATAAACTCATGCAGGAGATCGTGAGATTACATGGAGTACCTGTTTGCATCATCTCCGATTGTGATACAAGATTCCGATCACAATTTTGGTAGAGTCTGCAAGCTAGCCTGGGAACGAGTCTGTATTTCAGCATAGCATATCATCCACAAACGGACGGACAGTCCGAGCGAACAATTCAGATTCTGGAAGACATGCTGAGAGCCTATATGTTAGACTTCGGAGGATCGTAGGAAGATCACCTACACCTTGTGGAGTTTTCATACAACAACAGTTATCAGGAAAGCATTGGGATGGCACCTTTCGTAGCACTCTACGGACGGAAGTTTCGTTCCCCGCTGAGTTGGGAAGACGCTGGAGATTGCGAGCTCCTTGGACCAAAGATGATCGCGGCAACTGTGGACGTAGTTCGCACGATCAGGGAAATGATGTGCATAGCCCAAGATCGACAGAAGCATTGGGCAGATGCAAAGCGTCGACATCAGGAGTTCTAACCTGGAGACCATGTATTCCTGAAGATCTCTCCAAACAGAGGAGTGATCTATTTTAGCAAGAGGGGTAAACTCAGTCCAAGATACATAGGACTGTTCAACATACTCGAACGAGTTGGAGAAGCGGAATACCGTTTAGCATTGCCACCCTCATTGGAAGGAGTGCACAACGTGTTCCACATATCCCAACTATGATGATATGTGAGCGACCCCAACCATATACTTGATCACTTAGAGCTCACAGTATAGACGGACGTAACCTGCAAGCAACAACCAGTTGAGATCCTGGACTGAAAGGTGAAGACATTACGGAACAAGGAGGTAAACTTGGTCCGAGTGATGTGGAGAAAGGATTCGCTAGGAGAATCAACTTGGGAAAGAGAAGAGGATATGCGTACACGATACCCTTACCTATTTGAAAATTAGTCCCTATGTAATTGTAAATTTCGAGGACGAAATTTTTATAAGGAGGGTAGAATGTAACGACTCTGAAATCACTGTCTAGAAAATTCTTGTTATTGTACAGAAAAGGGTTTTACAGCCTGTGTAAGAGTTATAAGTTATATTTGTTTAATAAAAGTAAGAAGCAACTTTTAGCTCACTGGTAAAGCCTCCACACTGCTGTGACGTAGTCTGTGTGTTCGATCAGACACAATTATTTTTTCTGATTTTTTCTTTTTAATTTTTGGAAGCCCAAGAGTTGCACGTGCATTACACGGGGAAATGAAAAGTTTCAAAAAAATCAAACATGAGAAAAATGAAGTAAACAAAGAAAAACCCATGCGGCACGAATCTCGAGGCAAGACCTCGAGATCCGACTAGACAAAATGACCCTAGGCCGGCGTGGACGATCCTGATAAGCCCAATTTGATCCATGCTTTGCACACTTGTCTCTTCAACTCCCCTCAACTCCCCTGCACTGTTTGATTTCCCTGCAATCAAACAGAGACTCTTCAATTCACCAATTAACATCTTTTTAATGCATTTTAATTCACAATTTTAATTTCCAAACCCTAATTCTCCACTATAAATACCAACCCATGCCATAGCTCTACTCCCTTCTGAAATTCTAGCAAAAATTCTCTAAAAACTTCTAAGTGCCAAGTGGAGTAGTGAGCCAAACTTGACGACCGGAGCACCTCCGACGAAACCACGACCCCCGAGAGTTTCTTCAACCTCTTCTTAGTCATATAAAAACAGTAAGTCCCTTCATCCTTCTCTCTTTCTATCTCAAACCACTTTTTAAAATAAACCAACAAAAGAAGAGTTATCTCCGATATCGCTTTCTTTTTAACTTTTGCAAGCCATGTAATAAGGAAACGAGATCAACTAACATGTCACAATAATCCTAACCTTTTTAACATCATTTAGTTTTAGTTTAACCAAATTTTCATAAGTAACGATCATATAACAAACTTTTTCAGTAAAATACCATGAACTTTAGTATCACCCTCTCATCGATAATTAGTTTAAATACCTTTAGAAAAACTTCACGGGGTAACGACCTACCCCACACGCACACTATGGTTCCATAGCACGGTATTCTAGATCTATGGTTAAATTAAGGAAATAAGCTTTTCATTAAAATCCCACACTATTCCAAAACGGGTCTTTTAAATCGGTATTTCGAATCCTTGACAATTACGTCTCTACAACCCTCGTTAGGGGACCCGCTAATGGATATTGCAGATTATCGCACATCCTTTGGACAGTAGAGCGAGATGCAGAAGACCTCACGAAGTATTCGGTCTCGAAAGGAATAAAAATACGGTTTTTAAGAAACACGACTTTTTCTAATAAAAACTAATCTTTGGAAAAGTTATATAAAAATATAAACCCGTATTTTCAATAAAAGCATATTAATAAACTATATTTTTAAAATGAAAGATTGAAAATTGAAAATAAAATACCACCAAGTTTCCAAAAGTAGTAGTTTTCATAAAAATACCATAAACTTTCAAAAAATCTAGGTTGTATCATTAAAATACCCCAATAATTAAAATACATGCTCATGAAAACCCTAGATGTTATAAATCACCATTGAGATTTATATTGAAACTATATTAAAATATTTTCCGTAAAACCTCCTCGAGATATGCAAACAATATTTTAAGGACCTTAGATAAATATAGGTTTAAGCGGGATAAATTCTCTTAAACCCCAGGAAGCCGGAGAAAGTGAGTGCTTGCCTATTCAGGTTAGACAATTTAACGGAGTTATCAATGGCAATTGTCTTGGAAAAAGACACAAATCCTGCCGTCCATGTGCAAGAGTTGCCGATATCTCCTGAACATAAGAGTTTAATGATTTACATCTATTCACATGAAAAGACATGAACTCAAATCCAAAATCAAATCTAAACATGAACTCAAACTCGAATACAAACTCGAACTCTAATCTAAACCCGGATATGAACTCGAATCCAATCTACTCGAATCCAATCTACTCGAACCAACTTGACTCGAATCCATATTGCAATTGTCATGACTCGTACATTACTCGACTCACTCGAATACAATTTACACCTTTTTCAATCTAGGGTTTCGATCAAGATATATCAATCAATCAAATAAGATAAGAATATTAACCAATTATAATATATTATACATGGGCTGTTTGTAATAGTTTCTTGTGTGAATCCAACGGAGCTTCAGGAGTCCCGTATTAACCTTTTTTTATTTTACTCGAATATCAGTCGGGTTGACTCATCCACAGCCTAGAGCCCTGATGCTAACACATGAAATGGGCCCGTGTTTCCTTGCTTCTAGGGCCCCACTCTTGATCTCATGAATAATTCTACGGCTGTGTTGACATTCACACTTGGAACTTAACGTTAACATAATGACCATCTAGAAACCTATAGTATATATTTACCCATGATCATATACTCTTACTCGTTATATATATATTCTACTCTTATCATTTTCTATACTCTTACCTATTCTTGGGAATTACCGAGCGCTAGTTCGCTGACGGACATTCCACCCATTTTTTCTTCTCTTGGAATGTTCGTCAGATACTATCGAAAAGGAGGAAGTTGAAGTCACAGAGGAGGACTACGACCAGATAGCTACTCAGGGCTAGCTCAGCTTCTTTTCCTTCAGTTTATGTATGCCACTTGTTTAGGCATTTTCTTTATTATATTTACTTTCCAGCATAACTCTTGTATTTTTAAATATTGGAAGTTGAATGTAAATAAAGATGTTTGTTGAAAATTTTTACAGTCTCAATTTATTCTTACATTGTGTATTATTGTTTCAATACACTTAATATATTTATTTAGGGAATGACCTTCTCTGGATAAATATATCTCGGGCTTGCCACGTCACCGGTTCCGTCTATTGGGAAGCGAGGTGTGATAGTTCTTTTCTTTCATTCATGTATATTTGTAAATTGATGTAATATTCTTTTGTGGGACACATCCGGGTTGTGCTTGTAGACACCGTTGTATTATTTCATTTACTTTTTCTTGCACCGAGGATAGACCCAAGGAGGGGGTGCACAAACTTCCGGGTTCTTGAAGTGCCGAGTGGCCTACTCATTTCATTGAGAGAGGTTGCTTCACTTCGGGAATTTGGCGGGTAGTTTGCCGCACCCATAGAGATCTAGAGTGGGGTTTGGCTATTCATCATGACCGTGGAATCTGTTTTTCGTTCTAGGATAAAACGAAACACGGAAATCCTAGTATATCCAATATGTTCATATGTGTTGCTATGATCTATGATCTGGAATGACTATTATTGTTGTTGGTTATAGTGCCCTAAAGGAAATTATCATAGTCGCAGGCAGGTGATTATGATGATTGAGCGAGGACCTATACCGGTAGAACGGTCTTACTCAAGATGATAGTATGCTATCTGGTTTTTCGTTATCATCATATACATGTTGATAGAGCCCATATGATTCTTACTTGACTACCAGCATTATGATGGCGATCGTATACGTGGGAGCTGGGGGTCTATAAGCACATCCTTAAATGTCCCTAGTCGTGGGAGTATCGAGACTGGGCATCGATACTCCAGTGTAGACTAGTGTATACTGATCGAGACCCCGACGAGGGGCGATGGCCAGGTCTCACAAGCCATTGGTGTTAGTTTGTTCACCTAAGATAAAATACAGGTGCTCATTGGGTTATGAGTACACTGGGCGGACTCGCCGGGAACGTGCTAGTTGGTATTATACCTATTGTCAGATAGCAGTTCCCAGGTGACATGTGTACAGGTTAGTCTGTCGACCTGAGATCATCATTTGTCTCGTGTGAGTTCCCACTGTGCTTTGATTACTACCTTACCACGACTCAAAGTAGTCGTGCAAACAGGTTTTAGTTGGGTACAGTCCCGAGCCACATGGAAGCAGTGATCGGATCGTCAGGGATTCGTCTCTCCCGGTATTGGGGGTTGATGTCGCATTGTGCATGGGTGGCCATCACCAAATGTCACGACCCGAAATAGCAAGTGACTGGCACTTGAATCGTATGAAGTCTATAGGACCACATCTAATTCAAGTAAACCAAAAGCCCAGAAATCTAAAACCATTTTAAATAATAAATGAAGGAAAACCGGTTTTAAAGAAGTGGTTTTAATAGCATAAGCCGAATTATGCGTTGTTAAAACATCAAGTCTTTTCTGAAAATTTCGGCAGAGTTTCCTTGGTAAATACTGGCCCTGAACGGGGTACAACATGAATAATATTTATACATCAATGAAAAAGGCAACCCCAAGCGGGAGCTAGTTCTTCGTCAATTGACGGACACAACCACGCAAGCAATATAATATAAAACGCCAAAGGGCGAGGATCAAAAATGAAAAGGAAACTCACAACAACATGAAATCCACAATAATACAACGCGCGACTCTAAGGTCTAAAGAATAAACATCACTGGTCTGCTAAGTCAATAATATACAAGTTTGGTTGATGGAGTTACTAGATACAACTGAATGTAAATAAAGTACAAGGGTGGTCACGATGCGAGTGAACCCACCTATAAAAAAAAATCACCCGCAATGGAAGCAGTGTGCCAGCAAAGTCGCACGAAACCTGTACGGCAAAACCTGCAAGAAACTGTGGCACAACGGTGGTGAGTTGCCAACCCGTGAGTAGAAAACACCACCGAGCAGAAATCGTATGTATGACTCAATCCTAGGTCAATACGATCAAAATAAATAAATATCCTCAATATGATAAGATCTGAAGCATGAAAAGATGGCAAGGGTAAACATCTATACATAAGTGTAATCCCATGTGCTCGTGTCAGTGCCTCAGGTAGAAATATATCACATGTATGAGGTAGGAAGGTCATAATATGAAAACAGAAGGCATATAAATGATAAAACTGTTTTCTTGTTTTAGGGAGATATCTGTATATAAATCGAAATGTCATCAATGAAATCATCATAAATCAGTGTCTAGCATCGACACAAAATATAACCCAATATCTCAATATCTCAGGCTCCGGCTATCCGGACTGGCCTTTATCATCAAATCTATAATACCTTAAGTATCAATATCTGGGGCTCCGGTTATCCGGACTGGCCCGACTCCGATCAGTATCCTCCGGATATCCGTCGAGTCACAAAACAATCACCGGTCAGCAATGCTCCCCCGTCAGAGGCTCAACGCCGATCAACTGCGATCTTCTTGCCCCGGGGTACCGCACCGGGTCCACCATGCACCCACAAACGGTTCCTACTCCTCCTCGAATTGGGTGTATGATGTAAGGTTACTGGGCACTAGTAAAAGGTTCTACAAGGCATCAACCATGCCAAAATCAAATTATTCAAGTGCCGAACAACCTAAAGCGAGGATCTTTGCTAGAGAATTAGGGTAAACATTGAACAAGTAAACAACTTTACTTCTAAGAGACTAGGATTACAACCATTGTAGTCCGTTCCTTCGCTTCATAAGCTTCGTGTTGAGGTCCCTTCGCTGCGATCATCAAGAAGTCCGACTCTCGGGAGGCTCCATGAGGTGAATGATGCACCTTTCTTGTAGTCTTCATGATCTAAGATGATCTACCTTGAAGGATCTCAAACCGAAGCTAACACTTCACTAAACAACTTATTAGAGAAGTGAACACCCTGATCTAAGTGGCTAGAATAGATGAGGATGATGAAGTAGGAATTTTACTCTCTTTTGTTTTCAATTTCTCACACTATATCATCACAAACACAAAAGCTAGTAAGCTTTTCAAGAAGGAAGAAGAAGATGAAACCTTTTGTGATGAATAATGAATTATTGTAGTGGTTACATATTCAACCATGAGTTAAGCATGAAGGGGTTAACTCATGTAGAGAATAAACTAGAGTTAATGCTTTGGATTGGGTTAAAAAGATATCTTCACAAAATATCAAGCTAAAGACAAAGTCAAAGCTTCATGAAGCTTCATGCAAAAGCTAACCCTAATCCAAACCCTAACCAAGTTTAAACCCTAAACCTTTGTTAAATTTGTAACCCTAACATGTTACAATATTATATATCACATATACAATATATTTTGTAACAAAAGAAAATAATACAATTAACATATATCTCATATATATCAATGTATTATCCCGTGAGAAAATGAATCAATAAAGCGAGCTTATATCAGTTAACGTAACGTAATATATCATATATATATTATACATTAAATTATCGAATCAACACTTGATCCGATAATCCGGCTATATTACATATAACCGACTAATATAACATGTACCAATTCATCGAATCAACACTTGATCCGATGACCTGGCTATATCACATATACCCTGCCGATATCACATGTCGTGAGAATAGAATACGGTATCTCATATCGTAATATTCTCGGTCCCGCACATATCACATATGTGCTCCTACTCCGTTTTTCCTGAGTCAGGAAACCTCTGTGTAGGACTCTAAAGAATCGTCAATACGCCGGCAGTAGGTGATGATCATATCAAACACCCACAAGCTGCAAGCGGTCAGTTAAACGTAACAGCCACCCATGTATTGAGTGATCAGAAGATCAACAAGTAAGCCTATACATTCTCCTGTGAATCCAATCAGTAACACTCCCGTACAGTCCGGTCTCTTCGTCTGATATGTTGCATATCCAGTCTAAGGGTGGTAAACATCACACCCCAGTAACCGATAAGTCGTGTCGATGTGAGGCTCATAACAGGTCGAGAAACTACTGATAACTCTTACCAGTAGCACTCCATATCAGCCCTGGCCAGGGACTTCCAGTTATAGCCAATCGAACACAGCACAACATCAACTCCCTATACCGGGAAAGACGAAACCCCTCCTATCGCTCATTGACTCCATGTGATTCGGGATTGTACCCAAAAGCCACCGTTTTGCACACCCTCTTGGACGTGGTAAGGTGGAAATCAAAGCACAGTGGGAATCACACAAGACTCTATGACGATCTCGGGTCTACAGACTAACCTGTACCAGTGTCACCGGAGAACTGCTATCTGACGATAGGTATAATACCATCTAGGAGTTCTCGGCGAGTCCGTTCAGTGTACCCAGTCTCCACCGAGCACCCGTACACCATCTTTGATGTCAAACACTGATGGATATGGGATCATCCATCGCCCATCATATGGGTCAAGATGCGTATATGCTAGTCTACTTTGGTGTATCGATGCCCTATCTTGATACACCCTCGACTAGGAACAGTTATAGGATGTACTCGTTGACTACCCTGGCCCCACTAGTATGATCTCATCATAGTCCCAGTAGTCAAGTACATATCATAAGGGCTTTATCAACATGTGAGAGTAAGACAGTAAACCAAAACAAGTCAACATGTTAAGACAAAGGGAAACCAAATAGCATACTATCATGTCGAGCAAGAAAGTCCTCTCTATATACATCCAAGCATCCACTATAATATACATCATATGTACAACAATGGCCTCTAGGGCATATATATAACTAACATATGATATTGCTCAAGAGCCGAGAAAACTCATAGTGGACATATCTCAAATCATATCATGAGAAAACCGCAACTTTCATTTTAAAATGATAATCAGTTTTAGAAAATCTTGCGGTTTTCCAAATCCATAAATCTCATGGAAAACCCAAATATCGAGAATAAAAGATAATGAATTTAAAAGTATTGGGCTCCGGCAAATCTGGACTGGCCCTAAATAATAATGCATTACAGTGAATAATAATATGCATGAAATAGAAAGTAATAAATGCAATGTCTAAACTAGCATATAAAAGCAAGTACGCTAATACCATGTCGAAACTATCAGCTAACAAGCTATGTCAATAGAATAATAATCTCTAAAGTGTACGTGACATGGCAATTACCGATGATGATGTGTGTGAGCCGGCAAGTAGGTGTACGTGGAACATACGCACATCGGTAATGGTGCTGGTGTCCTGACAGCATGATTTCATTAATAGCATATGAAAATACAATATAAGCATGCAATGAAATGCGAGCAGCAAAAATATGCGGGAGCTGAATAACAAATACAACAATAATGAATATGAAATAATATAAACGAGTCTACAAATAACTATAGGTCTAACTAACAGACTAATCATAAGGGTAAGGAAAACCACCTAAATCTGAGTCGATTCATATATATATATATATATATATATATATATATATATATATATATATATATAATAGTCGATGATCCCGCTGCAATAGTATCCCATACGATACCCTATATAATATGACATTCTCGAGTCAAGAGTGCGGATCTATCATCAATATAGCTCGTACGGTAAATCCATCATACGGCATCCCAAATCTGGGTACGGGTCAAAAATCACATTTATCTCATTATTCGTCTGGTATCCTTTTCATCAAATATCATGCTCTGGGATACTGATCTAAGTCTAGTACAATAGTGATCCATCTATGTATGCATGCATGTGTATGAAAACACCACGCCCAAAGGACCCGCTAAAAATATCGTGTCGTATCTCATAATACGATCCATGTCATATCACCGATCACCTGGCCTCAAGCCCAATCTCATCGAGTCATCTCCAATCCCAAGTACTATCCTCATAATCCATGTATATGTATACGTATATATATACATCGTCCCATACCCATGCGTATATATATATATACATTTCCCCATATACGCACAAATATAAAAAATAATGCATGTGTGTGTGCGTGTGGGTGTAAACCTTATTCTAGGGTTTCGCAACTAACATTAAACCATAACATTAACTTCTAAAAACACTAAACTATATCATGAACCCTATAACCTATCTTGAAAATCCATGTTCACATAACAAATATCATATATATATCTCATATATAAAGCATACTATACTTCGAACTGCGGGGGTGCTATACGTCATCCACCCGACTTCCCCCGTAGATATATATCTACTCACCTTGATCTTCATTTGCCGATGCCGACGTCGCCACTCGCTTGCTTTTTGTCTCAAAGTCCTCGTAGGGTACCTACACATCTTAACGTATCATGCCGCATAAAAATCCAATTTAAAACCAAAACGACACACGTTTCTCACATAGGTCAAAACCTACGGTCTGCTCTCGCAAATCAACCAAATAACACTCGATTTCGAGGTACAAACGTCAAGTGATCGAGGAAAAACAAAAATACTAAAATCCAGAATCCAAAATACGAATAATATAACCCCGAATCAAAATAGCAACTCATGAATTTAGTCCCAGATTTTGTTTAAGGTGAAAACCAGGTAAGCAAACAACACTAGGGTGATATATAGGGAGTATGCGACCTACAGAAGCAACCTGGACCCATAAGTACACAAAGTGGCCGGCCCCAAGCATGTAAAATCCGGTGTGCTCGGTTGGGGGGGAGTTAGGGTCTCGTATTGCTAGGGTGTCCTCGTAGTGGTCAATCTAGGCGTGTGGTATTGTTTGCTTAACTTGTAAATGTTCTAGGTCATCCCAGATTTTCCTGCACCCACTACTACTTCACAAACTGACATAGAAAGTTTCTTTTTTGGGGTTTCAGGTGTTTGTTTCATGTTAGGTCTGGGTTATAACACCAAGGGGGGTTTAAGGTCACCACTAAGGTCCGTAAACACAACCACAACTCAAAAATCCCTCAAACCCTAACTTAAGATTTTCAAAGTTCACTACACATCGCCTAATCACTTCTAAACATGTATCTAAGCTAAAGTGAATGAAAAACTACACAAATGGTGAAGAGATTACCTCATTTGGCACTCATGAATCCCCCAGTGCATCAAAATCCTATTTTTTTTGTCCAAAGTGTAGCTTGTGAGCTTGTGCATGTTTTTAATGAAGTGGGGATGGACTTTTGGTGTTGTTTTGATGATGATTTAAGGGTTTGAAGTGGAGGGGGAGTGAGGTGCTGCCATGAGAGGAAGAAGAAGAAGAAAAGATGAAGATGATGAAGTGAGAACAATGGGCTATGACTATGGTTGACCCCTCACCCTCTCTCTCTCATGCCCATACCCCTTTCTTTATTCATTTCCATTTTCTTTTCTTTTCTTTTCTTTTCTTTATCTTTTCTTCTCATTTCATTTAAACCAAATCATGCTTGAAAATGATGAAAAGCCATGCTAGGAAAAATGTAAAAATGCCAAAAATGACATGTGCATATCATGTGCATAAAACACGCTTAATGCGCGATTAGCGATATTTAATCGCGATTAGCATTAAAATAGTGTATAATAAATCATAAAATTTCATAATTTGCATAAATCACATAAAGCACCTTCTTTTTAGTAATTTCTATAATTTTCCAAAATTTTCCCAATTTATCGGTATTTAATTATACCGATTTATTAAAATATTCAATATATTATTATTTAATTATAAAAATTCCCAAAAATAATATTTTATTTTTCTGAAATGTTATAATCTTCCCCCTTAAAGAAATTCGGTCCCCGAATTTAAATTTAAACCACTCAAATACTAAAACATTTCAGTAAAAGACTAAGCCGTCGGGGTCCCGAGATCATAAATACATAAAGCACATAGTGGCGCAATGCATGCGCATGAAAAACAAGTATATAATTCAAAATCAAAACTCCGTCAAGTATCTCGCAATCATCGGAGTTATAGTGAAGACACCAATGTTTAAATCCAATACGAAAACCAACATGATATACTCAAAACTCTACATGTAAATATCATTAAAACATCTGAAGAAAATGCATGCCAAAACCTTTTTAACTTGTTGTGCGATGCACGTAACACGACATAGTGGCGGACGTTTATTGTAAGAAAATATCTATATCTATATATATCCTTTGTTTAATATGCACGTCTTGCCGTTTTGAAAATAATTTAGATGGGTTTCCTTGTTTTTAAACGTTTCGTGTCATCTCAGACACGTAGGTAAATACTGAGACTATAACTCCCTTTTTTGGAAATCCATTCGAGATTATCAATGCATGCAAAATGTATCCAGGTACTTTTCTCTGACTAGTCCTGCTTAGTATGAAAACAAATAGTAAATATCATAAAAACCTACTGCTCCATAAGAAACCAAACCCAAAATATGCATAAGAATGTCGCGTGCGTCTGGTGTGCACGGAAATCAAAATCCATGAATGTGCCATACATGTGCACAGAACAAAATCTAAGTGCAACGGGTGTGCACGAAACACCTGTCAGAGGAAACGATGTGCCTGACAGCAATATCAGGTGCATCTGATATGCACAAAGAATCCCGATTTAGTGCATCTGGTGTGCACCAAAATCGTATCTCATATCATGCGCCCAACACGCGCGAAAATCCAAATCAGGTGCATCCATCATCCACGAATAAAATCTAAATCATGTGCATCCAACATGCACGAAATCATGAAATTCAATATCAAGCACCGAACATACGCAAAGTCCAATCCAAACACGTCATATATTCGCAAGAATCACATCAGGTGCACAAGGTGCACAAAACAAATATCGAGTATCACAATCGAAATCGACGGTATACAACACATCTCAATTCCAAATCCAGTATATCGTGGTATATAATCTCATAACCATGTGCAACCACGTGCACAAAATACGTATCAAATGCACTGCAAGCATATGTGAACTATACCGAGTGCGAAAACCAAATCGTGTGCGTACCATATGCACAAAATCAACCTAGTAGGTGCAACCATGGTGCACGAAAACAAATATCATGAAACTCAGTCATCAAAACTCAATCATGCGAATAGATTGCCCAAAATACCGAAATCAAGTATGGAGGAATAGCCCCGCTCAAGCACATCCTCTAAGAATCTCTGGCCAACTGTCGTGGTCACTCATAACATGTCTCATCGACGATGCCGAACTCTGGCCTGCTGGGTGTGCGTAATATGACCGCTCCTGGGTCCATGTCTTCTCGTAAATTATTCCAGAAAGGTCTTGTCGAGGTCTCTCCCAAATCTTGTTTTTGCCGAACTGCCCGGAGGTTATCACCATTTACTATATTTGTTTCTTGTTCCGGAATGGCTGCATACTCATCGCGACTCCTTCTGGAAGATATATCCATATACAACGCCTCTGCATGCGTATCACATCTCTGATGTGGGCGGAGTGGAACGTCATCTCATTAAGATCTCGTACGAACCTCTTACTCCACTTTTCTCTAATGTCGACTGCTTCGGACTCGTCTCTTTGTGGCTGCATGGACTGTGCTCCAACGGCTATACTCGTATCTGTAGGGTTCCTAGGCACACCCATGAGGTTCTACAACAGATCAACCATGGCAAAATCAAAGTTTTTCTTGTGCCGAGAAACCCTAATGTTAGATCGTTGACTAAAGGTAAAGGCGAAACAAGCAAGTAAACAACTTTATTGCTAAATGAAAGGGACTACAACCTTTGTAGATCCGGTCCTCCACTTCTCTAGCTCCGTGATGACGTCCCTCTACTGCGATCATCGGATCCCGGACTCTAGCGTGGGTTTCATCGAAGAAATGGGCCGGCTAGTTCGTCGACTTCGATGCCGAAGATGATCTACGTCGAGGCAACTCAAGATCAAGCTCCATCTTCACTTGGTCATAAAACTTGTGAAGATAACACACTCTACTATATGGCAAGTGGTAGAGGGTGAAGAAATAGGAAGTGGGTTCACTTTGGATTTGGATTTCTCACTCATTTTCTCATGACACCATTGGAGGTGGCAAGGTTTCTTCTTCTTGAAGAAGAAGAAGAAGAAGAAGAAGAAGAAAAGAATATGATAAACATAATAAAATCAATTGATTAATAATAATAAATCAAGTGATCTTATTATATAGCAACCATGGGTTAGTGTAACTAGTGTAGAGACTAAACTAGGGTTTAGGTGAATGGTTAGGGTTAAGGAAAAAACAAAATAGTAGATAAAGCTACGAAGCTTCATGAAGCTTAAGCAAGAAACAAAGTTAGCCACCATTTCATTTTTGCCAAAAGGAATAAAGAAAATAAATAAAATGAATAAGTGAATAATTTAAAACCCTAACCATTAACCCAAACATGGTGTATAGCATACACTCACCCAAGTTTGCATGTATCATTAAACATGATACAAACTAGTGCACAAAACTATATCATATATACAATGTGCATATCAAGTGAGAAAATCCATCTTAAGTGAACTAAAACTAGTTAATGTAAAGTAATATATCAAATATATAATTATACATTAAATCATTAAATCAACACTTGATTTAATGATCCGGTCATACTGCATATAACCGACTAATATCAAGTGTATCATTGTACCGAATCAACACTTGATTCGATAACCCGGCTATATCCTATATAACCGTCCAATGATACATATCGCGAGAATAGAATATAGTATCACATACTGGTATTATTCTCGGTCCCACACAGATCTCATATACGCTCCTATTTCGTTTTGCTTGAGCCAGGAAAGCTCTGTGTAGGACTCTAAAGACTCGTCAATACGCCGGCAGCAGGTGATGATCATATCAAACACCCACAAGCCGCAAGCGGTCTGCTAAACGTAACGGCCACCCGGGTATTGAGCGATCAGAAGATCAACGAGCAAGCCCGCTCACACTCCTGTGAATCCAACCAGTAACACTTACCGTACAGTCCGGTCTGTTCGTCTGATATCTCGCATATCTTGCCTAGGGGTGGTAAACATCAGACCCCAGTAGCTCGATAAGTCATACCGATGTAAGGTCCATAACAAGCATGAAACTACTGATAACACTTACCAGTAAATCAGTGCAACCCAGGCCAGGGATTTTCAGTTATGGCCAGTCGAGCATAGCGCAACATCAACCCCCAATACCGGGAGAGTCGAATCCCCTCCTATCGCTCATTGCCTCCATGTGAATCGGGACTGTACCCAAAAACCACCTGTTTGCACGACTCAATAGAGCCGTGGTAGGGTGGAAATCAAAGCACAGTGGGAGACACACAAGACTCTATGACGATCTCGGGTCAACAGACTAAGCTGTACCAGTATCACCAGAGAACTGCCATCTGACGTGATGTATAATACCATCTGGGAGTTCTCGGCGAGTCCGTTCAGTGTACCCAGTCATCACTGAACACCCGCATACCATCTCTGATGTCAAACACCAATGGATATGGGATCATCCATCGCCCATCACATGGGTCGAGAGGATATACGCTAGTCTACTCTGGAATATCGATGCCCCGTCTCGATATTCCTACGACTAGGAACATTGAAGGATGTACTCATGGACCACCCAGGCCCCACTAGTATGATCTACATCATATTCCTGGAAGTCGAGTACACATCCTAAGGGCTTTATCAACATGTAATAGAGAGACAGAAAGTATACATGTTAAGATAAAGAGCAACCAGATAGCGTACTATCATGTCGAGCAAGAAAGTCCTACCTATATATGTCCCAGCATCCACTACAATATACATCCTATGTACAGTAATGGCCTCTAGGGCATACATATAACTAACAATCTTCCACTTGCACTAGGGCCATCTGTAGCAGTGGTTGCAGTATCACATACTCAACCATCCCATATAAGTCTCTCTTTGGGAAAAAGCCTTTGTGAGTGGATCCGCCGTGTTGTCCTCTAAGTCTACTCTCCTAACATCGATCACCTTGGAGATCAACTATCTCCTTGATCAGGCAATGCTGCCTCAGAATATGTCTGGGTCACTGATGGGATCGGGGTTCCTGGGCCAAAGCCACACTTCTATTGTCACACAATGGTAGGAACCTAGTTCATCTCATGAACCAATACACACCCAAACTGCCTCTTTGGTAGTATCTTTAATAGCGATGTTACCAGCCTTTATCGTCTAGTCTGCCACGGTATCTAGCTTGGAACACTTCCAACATACCGTCCCTCCACTAAGGGTAAAGACAACGCCTGCGACTGACATTCAGTCATCTTTATCACCCTGGAACCTTTCCAGTGATTCTCCCCAGGATCAACTGATACCATCTCACTACAACTAGTGAGAATCCTAACATCCATTTAGATATATCTCATAGATCCAAAACCCAGGATTTAGGAGGTATCAT
Source organism: Agapanthus africanus (assembly GCA_030015575.1). NCBI lineage: Eukaryota > Viridiplantae > Streptophyta > Magnoliopsida > Asparagales > Amaryllidaceae > Agapanthus > Agapanthus africanus. Next base: position 363,000,723 of record JASDDO010000012.1, read on the forward strand.
TTTGATCCTATATGGAGAATCCATGTGATAAGAGGAGATTGACCGATCGTAGTATAGGAAACTCTTTTCCTATCAAGAGTATCTTGTCCACGTACAATACGAGGATGACCACCTTACTCTCTACTACCATTTTATACATACAAGGTTCATCTACTATTTTGATGAAGTCAAACTCTTTGACTACCACATCAAAACAGGCGTTCCAACTCCGCGATGCCTGCTTTATCCTGTAAAGCAACTTGCACATGTTTCCGCTGCTCCCACTGTTTACGAAGCTCTCTTGCTGTGTACTTATAGACGTTCTCTTCTAAATCAGTATTTAGAAAAATAGTCATGACACCCAACCACCGGATATCGTAGTCATGGTATGTAGCAATGTTAAGTAGGATCCGGATGGACTTAAGCTTAGCCACTTGGAAAAGGTTTCATCATTATCCACGCCTGGTCGATGACGAAAACCTTCAACAAGTCTAGGTTTGAAAGTCTCAAATTTTCCATCTACACCAAGTAATCTTCTCAAGATATACTTGCTCCTGATGGGGATTTAACCTTTCAGATATAGTATCCAAAGTCCATACTTTGTTGGTGTACATGGATTCCATCTCAGATCGCTAAGCATCCAGCCATTCTTACAGAGTCCCTACTCTCGATGGCCTGCTCGAAACTAGTTGGGTCATCATCTCATGATGCAATCCTCGCTCCCACTGTCATCGAGAAACCGAAGTATCTCTCAGGCAGGTGAGGAACCCTGCTAGATCGGCAGAGAGGCTGAGGTTCGTCGGGGACTATTGAATCCTCTGGTTCTGTCAAATCAGCTGCAGTTTTGTATGGTTGGAACCTTTCCAGTTCTACAGAACAGACCTTGCCTCGATCTTGTCCGGATTTTGCTTTTGACATAGGCCGGACAATCCCAAATCTTAACTTACTTAAGAGATAGGCTCTTCCCATACAATATCTCATATGGAGTGGTAGGCACTGATTTGATTCGAACCCAATTCAATAGGTGTGCAGCTTCTCAAGTGCACAAACCCAAAAGGAAATAGGTAACTCAGTAGTACTCATCATAGAGCACACCATATCTAATATGGTGTGATTGCTCCGCCCCGATACACCGTTGTGCTGTAGTGTATTCAGAGGAGTAACACCGAGAGAGAATCTCATTCTCCTTTAGAATAGACCAAGAATTCCATGCACAAGTATTCTCCTCCCTAATCTTATCATAGGACATAATACTTATACCCGGTTTTTGGTTCTCTACTTCTAACTTATATTCTGTGAATATCTCAAAAACTTCGGACATATGTTTCAACAGGAACATATGGCTGATTCTTGAGAGATCATCAGAGAATGTAATGAAGTACAAAGAACCGGTCCTGGCATGTGTAGACAGGGGACCTTACATACATCATCATGTATCAGTCCCAAGAGTTTACTAACTCTTTCTCTGTTTCCAATAAACAGAGCTATGGTCATCTAATCTTTATGACACGACTGGCAAGTTTCACAAGATGTAAATTCAAACTGATTTAAACATGCATCTAGAATGTAACTTAAGCTAGTCGGGTCGCATTGATATGACCTAGTCTACAATACCTAAAGAAGAATTCGTTCATTTCTGAACTCTTCCTCTTGTGTGTATTCTGTATACTAGGAACTGTAGTTTGATTTAGAACGTCAATGCTTTTAGATAACGTGCCTGAACCGATCAACTCTTGATATAGGAAATGTTCAAAACATTATCCAACAATACAAAATTATATCCTTCTTTAATAAATAAAGAGATTGATATGATTTTGTATATCAGGTTCGGTATCTAATAGCATTTGTTCAGAATCAATGTATTGGTAATACAGGGTGACAGTGACCAACAGACTTGGCTGCAACACTTGCCCCGTTTTCTGTCTCATGAAACTTATCACCCGTTCTCAGTTCTCTACCTGTCTGTAGCCCATGTAACAGATTACATTTGCGGGATCCTGATCCGGTATCTAATACCTAGGACGTAGAGGACACTGAGAAACAGTCTTTTATAATGAACACACCTGAAGGAGATGCATCATATGCACTTTCTTCGTTTGGGTGGCATAGGAATTCTGGTATTCCCCTATTTCCTGCTCTGTCTTATAACAATTATAAGTTGGAGCGGGACCAACGTTTCCCAGCTCAGTATAACAAGCGGGTTCGGTCAATACATCCATATTATTATCTTGATTAAGGCGTGATATGGTCGCTACCTGGAGAGAGAGAGAAGAAAACACTCTGCGTGCGCTCTTGCAAGACTAGATTGGTTATTTATTTTATCTAATCAGGATGGCTCCCACTGTTTTTATCAAATCTTCTTTCAAACCTTAAAAGGAAATACTAGCCGGGATTAATTACACTCTATAAGTTCGCCAATCTTTCAGCCAGGCCAGTGTCGGTACTTTGAGGGAGGTTTCCCGTGCTTTCGCACGGACCTAATTAAAGTAAACCTCGTTTTCCCAGAGGCGTAACCCCGTTGACACCTTTCTAGACACCTACTTGATCGGCTAATTGTAAAGTGCAAAACTCTCCCAGGAGTAACAATTACTCACAGTGGGTATCGAGATCCAACTATCATATAGAAGGTATGCAATCTCATTGCAAATTTCAACACTTGAAACTCTCGATAGTGGTTTTTACCCCTAGCACTTATGACCTTAACTATGGTCAACAAATCATAAGCACTAGTCAAGTTCTACCCGTCATTTCGTGATTAATTAGACCCACCCATATGACCCTTAACTAAGGTCAACAAAGTCACGCGACTGTCCTAACTAATCGCATCATATGCGGTGTAGGAAGACATCACTTAGCTACCGTACACTGTGCCTTGACTATGGTCAACAAACACAGCACGAATACTAAGTACTCTACTTCCTAAAATGACGGAGGGTTGCGAATGGGTTTTAATAAAACCTTTAACGCTTTGAACTTGATCTCGTTGCGGAATCAAATGGTTTTTAAATGGAGTGTTTTTGAGGCTTTTCTAGTTTTGCTAAAGGGGTCACTCCCGGTGAAGGGATCGTCGGCCCTTTCCTCATCGAATAAGGTGCAGGATATATCATATATACCGCTGTGCAAAGCAAAAACTATAGAAGCAATCAAAAGACAAACCGAGGGTTGTAGCATCTGCTAGTTATTGCTAAAGGAGTCACTCCCGGTGAAGGGATCTCGGTCTTTTCCTTATCGAATAAGGTGCAGGATGTTCTACAAGGAACATCGCGATGCAAAGAAAGAACAGTAGCTACCTGTTTTATTTTTGAAATTCGATTCCACAACATCTTTTAGGTTTATTTTCTTTCATTAATCACATTAATGAATATCCCATCATTTAAGTCCACCTAAACATCACAGATAAATATAACGTACGCTTATGCCATCCGCATTCGCCTCGATATCTCGTCTGCACCGTTAGGTTAGGTAACTAACGGCAGAGCGGGGCAGGGCTAGCGCGGGTGTAAAACATAAGCAACGTCTATATAATATAGCATATATACTATAAACTATATCTATCTGAACACATCACATGATCACATCACATATAACGCAGCAGAAAATATCATATGAAATATTGGATATACTAGGACGTCCGTGTTTTTAATACGAGCCAGTATAAAACACGGATTCCACGGTCGTGATGAATAGCCAATCCCACACCCCTAGACCCCTACGAGAGCGGCAAGCAACCCTACCAATTCTAGAGTTAAGAGACCCGGACTCGACTCCTCGAGATGGTCTCCCACTGGACCCTAGAACCCGGTTACTTGTGCTCCCCTCCTTGGGTCTATCCTAATGCGGAAAAGTAAATAATATACATCAACGGTGACATCTTCCGCAACCTAGAAGTGCCCCAATAAAAGAATATTACATACAAGTTTTTTACATGAATGAAAATGAAAAACACTCATCTCACATAAAAAAAACCCCGGCTATTCAAACACGACGATCCAATATAACATATCCAGCAACACATAACATCACATGTCATCAACGTAAGTAAACATGCGTATCCCAATTGTCGTTGACATATAGCAACGAAACCGACGATATCACATATTACTCTTACGGTCACAGAAAAGAAAGTGTAAAACTACAACAGTTGGAATCCGCAAACTCTTTAGACATCGCATGCCTAATCAAATGAATCCCATAGACATCGCATGCCTAACAATTATAAACCCCGCATTTTAGTCTCAATATCGAAAACACTTTTCAATATAAAGTCGGGCAATTCAACAAGATTCCCGGCATCCAGAACGGATGCTCGTCGCAAACTTTAGTGGACGGCCGCACCCCCGATACCGTCGACGAAGTGCACTGAGGCGGAACACCGCTGCTGCGAGCACCCGAACGGATGCTTTTTGGCGACGGGGTTCTCCTACAGTCACTTGGTCGGGGCTATGGGGTGTAGCTGTCTATTAAGTTTACCGGCGAGTATCCGTGTAATCAACGTGATTGCGACGGACTTTTGATCACATCAAAATCCCGTGGCAACCAATCAAGTGAGACTAAACTGCTATGTTTATAACATCCAAATCAGTTATCTCATAACTACTTGTGGATTTCAAATATTGTATCACATTCCAGATAAACAGAAAATGTTAAACTTTCCGATCGAACAGTCAAACACCCAAGTTTTCCCGAAACAGCTCAACACATGAAATAGGTTTAAAAAACATTCACTTCATGCCTCAGTACCAACGGTCCAGCCGTAGAAGGGTCAAGCCAACGCCTCACATGTGGCACGCCGTACTGCCCCAAACCCTAAGGTTCAAAGGGCAGTTCAAGACGGTCACATAATCGACTTAAGGTTTGTTGTCTTCTAGAAGGTCCATCCCGTTACTTGCACTACTTAAAACGTCATTAAACCACGGAAAAATCCAACACTTGGAAATTTTCCGGCAGGGTAAAAACTGGGTATTTATATCCGGTCGAACTTTTTAACATATTCTAAAATACCCGGAAAAAACACACAGACAAAATTAGACAGTCCGATCGAATCTATGAACTCCCAATACAACCCAGAAAACTCAACTCTTGAGTGCAATTTAAAAATTCTCAGAAAACTCAGCAACTAAAGAAAGAAATTACTGTCCAAAATTCACAACACAATGGTACTGTATGGCCGCGGAACCGCCGCACGAGCCATGCTCGTGCCGCGTTTCCGCGGCGCTTTAGTGGACACAGGCGCACGTGCTTCACAGTTTTTCTTAGAAAACCCTGCTGAATTTTTTGCATATTTTTAATTCACAAAAATCCCCGATTTCAAAAAATGTAAAGAGAATGGTTTTGAATTAGGGTTTCGGGTTCGATCGGGTTTCCAACTTCGTCTACTCATCGCCTAAGGCTCTAGCTAGGCTTTGATACCACTGTAGGGTTCCTAGGCACACCCATGAGGTTCTACAACAGATCAACCATGGCAAAATCAAAGTTTTTCTTGTGCCGAGAAACCCTAATGCTAGATCGTTGACTAAAGGTAAAGGCGAAACAACCAAGTAAACAACTTTATTGCTAAATGAAAGGGACTACAACCTTTGTAGATCCGGTCCTCCACTTCTCTAGCTCCGTGATGACGTCCCTCCGCTGCGATCATCGGATCCCGGACTCTAGCGTGGGTTTCATCGGAGAAATGGGTGGTATAGGTTGTCGACTTCGATGCCGAAGATGATCTACGTCGAGGCAACTCAAGATCAAGCTCCATCTTCACTTGGTCATAGAACATGTGAAGATAACACACTCTACTACATGGCAAGTGGTAGAGGGTGAAGAAATAGGAAGTGGGTTCACTTTGGATTTGGATTTCTCACTCATTTTCTCATGGCACCATTGGAGGTGGCAAGGTTTCTTCTTCTTGAAGAAGAAAAGAATATGATAAGCATAATAAAATCAATTGATTAATAATAATAAATCAAGTGATCTTATCATATAGCAACCATGGGTTAGTGTAACTAGTGTAGAGACTAAACTAGGGTTTAGGTGAATGGTTAGGGTTAAGGAAAAAACAAAATGGTAGATAAAGCTAAGAAGCTTCATGAAGCTTAAGCAAGAAACAAAGTTAGCCACCATTTCATTTTTGCCAAAAGGAATAAAGAAAATAAATAAAAAGAATAAGTGAATAATTTAAAACCATAACCATTAACCCAAACATGGTGTATAGCATACACTCACCCAAGTTTGCAAGTATCATCAAACATGATACAAACTAGTGCACAAAACTATATCATATATACAATGTGCATATCAAGTGAGAAAATCCATCTTAAGTGAACTAATACTAGTTAATGTAAAGTAATATATCAAATATATAATTATACATTAAATCATTAAATCAACACTTGATTTAATGATCCGGTCATACTGCATATAACCGACTAATATCAAGTGTATCATTGTATCGAATCAACACTTGATTCGATAACCTGGCTATATCCTATATAACCGTCCAATGATACATATCGCGAGAATAGAATATAGTATCACATACTGGTATTATTCTCGGTCCCACACATATCTCATATGCGCTCCTATTTCGTTTTTCTTGAGCCAGGAAACCTCTGTGTAGGACTCTAAAGACTCGTCAATACGCCGGCAGCAGGTGATGATCATATCAAACACCCACAAGCCGCAAGCGGTCTGCTAAACGTAACGGCCACCCGGGTATTGAGCGATCAGAAGATCAACGAGCAAGCCCGCTCACACTCCTGTGAATCTAACCAGTAACACTTACCGTACAGTCCGGTCTGTTCGTCTGATATGTCGCATATCTTGACTAGGGGTGGTAAACGTCAGACCCCAGTAGCTCAATAAGTCATATCGATGTAAGGTCCATAACAAGCATGAAACTACCGATAACACTTACCAGTAAATCAGTGCAACCCTTGCCAGGGATTTCCAGTTATGGCCAGTCGAGCATAGCGCAACATCAACCCCCAATACTGGGAGAGTCGAATCCCCTCCTATCGCTCATTGCCTCCATGTGAATCGGGAATGTACCCAGAAACCACCTGTTTGCATGACTCAATAGAGCCGTGGTAGGGTGGAAATCAAAGCACAGTGGGAGACACACAAGAATCTATGACGATCTCGGGTCAACAGACTAAGCTGTACCAGTGTCACCAGAGAGCTGCCATCTGACGTGAGGTATAATACCATCTAGGAGTTCTCGGCGAGTCCGTTCAGTGTACCCAGTCATCACTGAGCACCCGCATACCATCTCTGATGTCAAACACCAATGGATATGGGATCATCCATTGCCCATCACATGGGTCGAGAGGATATACGCTAGTCTACTCTGGAATATCGATGCCCCGTCTCGATATTCCTACGACTAGGAACATTGAAGGATGTACTCATGGACCACCCAGGCCCCACTAGTATGATCTACATCATATTCCTGGAAGTCGAGTACACATCCTAAGGGCTTTATCAATATGTAATAGAGAGACAGAAAGTATACATGTTAAGATAAAGAGCAACCAGATAGCGTACTATCATGTCGAGCAAGAAAGTCCTACCTATATATGTCCCAGCATCCACTACAATATACATCCTATGTACAGTAATGGCCTCTAGGGCATACATATAACTAACAGTATCTAGAGTCTCCCAAGCAATGCTTCCCATCACATGATATCCGAAAGATGTCGAACCATTCGATCGATTCATCAAAACCTCATAATCCCCCAAGAGCTCAACATCTTGAGTACAGTTTAATAATATCGAGTACATGCCACAGCAACTATGGACCAACCGTAGAAGGGCAAACCCAAGCCTCATTAATGGCACCGCTGAACTGCCGCAAACCCTACGGTTTAAAGGCGTTCTCATGGTCATTATGTCGAGTTAGGGTTTCATTCTTCTTGAGGGTCCGTAGAGTTACTTGCATGTTATCTCCAAATACTTTAAACTTGGAAAATGGGTTTCTGACATTCGATCGTCTCTATCGACTCCCAACGTATCTGCGTGAAGTCTTCTCAAACTGGAATCAATCAATCTGATAACCTCGCATCGGGTAAGCGAACGAACCACATGTCATAGTCATTCAGCCTCGGGTGACTAGCGACTTTCCATCATATCTCTAAGTACAACTCGTACAGCAATAGCTCCAACATCTGGGGCGATATCTCGTCGTTCGCTGCAACAACTGGCTCATTCGTCTGCATGCTGAATAGTACCTCAATCATCATGAATAAGCGATACATCAATGGTCATCACATTCTGGCTGGCCTCTATCAGTGGCTCAATGCTCTGGTGCTGATCTGGACGTCTAAGTAATATCGTAAAAGCGATCCATCAAACGCTCCTGGTGCGAAAACACAATAAAACGACGCCTCTATGCAATCTTATGTCCCTGGAATCACACCCTGGTCAGTCCTCGTCCGTGATGAGCTCGTGCTGACCGCAACTCTAGCCGTAGCTCTCTCTTCCTATGTAATGCTGTGCCAGGAAATGTACATCCTAAGGCTTCTTAACCGGAGTAGTGTATCGTAAGTTTTCCCCGGAACATACTCACGGTACATCACTCTCCTTAAGTCACCTACTCCATCAATCAAGGTCAACCTATACGACGAAAGTTCGGGTCTAATACCCCCTCGACTAAGTCTAAGTTCCGTAAGGTCAAGCCTAATTCCGTATATATACAAACTGTTAGTGTATATGCCCTAGGGGCCATTATTGTATCATACTAGCTTGTATATTACTTAATGGAAGCTTGGGATATTAACAGTCTTGCTAAACATGGTAGTACGCTACTTGGTTTGTATCTATCTTAATGTGTGTATATGTTAGCATATCGAGAATACATATTGATAGAGCCCTTAGGATCTTGCTTGACTACCAGCGTTGTGATGGCAGTCACACTAGTGGGGGCTGGGTAGTCTACAAGCACATCCTTTTTCAGGTCCCTAGTCATAGGATTATCGAGATAGGGCATCGATACACCGGAGTAGAATAGTGTGTACGCTTCTCATCCCAGTTGGGGAGATGGTCTGTCCCACAGCCATCAGTACGCCGTACTGGAGATAGTATACAGGTGCTCATTGGGTTACGGGTACACCGGACAGGACTCGCAGGGAACTGTTGGTTGGTATTATACCCGTCGTCAGTTAACAGTTGCCAGGTGACATGAGTACAACATAGTCCGCAGACTTGACACTGCTGCTTCGTCTCGAGTGTGTTCCCACTGTTCTTAGATTGCTACCCTACCACGGCTCAAAGGAGTCGTGCAAACAGGTAGCAGTTGGGTGCAGTCCCAAAGCACTTGGAGGCAGTGGCGGTTAGACAGGATTCGTCTCTCCCGGTATCGGGAGTTGATATCGCGCTGTGTTTGGAGAGCCATTACGCAAAGTCCCTGGCCAGGGCAAGCGAGATTTACTGGTAGGTTTTCCAGTAGCTTCTCAAGGTGTAATGGGCTTCATTCCGACACTACTTATACCGCTTTTAGGGGACTGACGCTTGCCACCCCCTAGGCCCGATATGCGATAGTCCTAGACGAACAGACCGGACTGTACGGAGATTGTCACATCAGGCTCAGTAGGATTTCGGATGGGTTTCCTCATCGGCCTTCTTATCGACATCTACCTGGGGACCGTTACGTACAGCTAGTACCGCTTGCGGCCTGTGGTTAAACCCACTGCCAGTGTAGTAGTCGAGTCTTTAGAGTCCCACACAGAGAGTTTCCCTGCTTCAGGCGAAACGATATAGAGGTCGTATGGTTTTACGACAGGGTTCGGACACATACGTGTTTTTACGCACGTACGATGTTCGGACAGTTTATACTAGCAGGCTTTGGTTTAAGCCAGATTCTAGTATTGGATTATTGGATTTATACAGTTTCAGTATTTCCGTGTTTTCACGGATGGGAGGGGCATTCTCGTAATTAGTCGAGAAGCTTCTAGAAGATTGATGAGTTAGAGGCTTAGGTGGAATTTGCATTAAATGGATTAATGACTCGTGGTGTGATTAATCCAAAGGAGTTAATGATGCATTTATTGCTTAATGACTCATGAGATGAATCACACAAAGTGAATTAATGAAGCATGGTTGATATTATCATTTGATTATTCATTTAATAATTGTTATGCTTCATATATTCTAAATGAGATATTATTTCATTATCATTCTCACTCTCACCTTCTCTCTCCTCAAGCTTTCTCTCTTCAAAGAACTAACCCTAACCTCTCATGTGTTGAGATCCAAGGGTTAGCAAGACTAATAGATCCCTAATCGTCTTTTATATCCTCTATGTTGCTTTGATTAGCACTCATAGTTACCTAGTTACCTCAAGTGTGAGGTTAAAGCTTGGAGAAGTAGCTCTCGGGTGGATCTTCTATCACATCGAGGAGGCCGACGAGGAGGTGATCAAAGAGAACAAGAAGGACTTGATTCATTAGGTATAATCATCTTTCATAGTAGCTAATGACTTCTATGTTGTTGTTAGTTAGGGTTTGGCAAAGATCCGTAAAGTTAGTCGATGTTAGTTTAAACAAAATGATTGTTTTACCTATTCCGCCTCCCCCCATCTTGTGGGGTGTCTAACGTCGACTTACACAAACTCCCTAGGCTCCGCATAGTCAAACCTAGACTCGAACCAAGGTTAACCTAGCGCTCTGATACCAACTTTGTCACGACCCGAAATAGCACGTCACTGGCACTTGAATCGTATGAAGTCTATAGGACCACATCTAATTCAAGTAAGCCAAAAGCCCAGAAATCTAAAACCATTTTAAATAATAAATGAAGGAAATCTGGTTTTAAAGAAGTGGTTTTAATAGCATAAGCCAAATTATGCGTTTTTAAAACATCAAGTCTTTTCTGAAAATTTCGGCAAAGTTTCCTTTGTAAATACTGGCCCCGAACGGGGTACAACATGAATAATATATATACATCAATGAAAAAGGCATCCCCAAGCGGGAGCTAGCTCTTCTTCAATCGACGGACACAACCACGCAAGCAATATAATATACAACGCCGAAGGGCGAGGATCAAAACTGAAAAGGAAACCCACAACAACATGAAATCCACAATAATACAACGCGCGACTCTAAGGTCGAAAGAATAAACATCACTGGTCTGCAAAGTCAATAATATACAAGTTTGGTTGATGGAGTTACTAGATACAACTGAATGTAAATAAAGTACAAGGGTGGTCACGATGCGAGTGAACCCACCTACCAAAGCAAATCACCCGCAATGGAAGCAGTGTGCCAGCAAAGTCGCACGAAACCTGTACGGCAAAACCTGCAAGAAAATGTGGCACAACGGGGGTGAGTTGCCAACTCGTGAGTAGAAAACATCACCGAGCAGAAATCGTATGTATGACTCAATCCTAGGTTAATACGATCAAAATAAATAAATATCCTCAATATGATAAGGTCTGAAGCATGAAAAGGTGGCAAGGGTAAACTTCTATCCATAAGTGTAATCTCATGTGCTCGTGTCAGTACCTCAGGTAACAATATATCACATGTATGAGGTATGAAGGTCATAATATGAAAACAGAAGGCATATAAATGATAAAACTGATTTCTTGTTTTAGGGAGATATCTGTATATAAATCGAAATGTCATCAATGAAATCATCATAAATCAGTGTCTAGCATCGACACAAAATATAACCCAATATCTCAATATCTCATGCTCTGGCTATCCGGACTGGCCTGTATCATCAAATCTCAAATACCTCAAGTATTAATATCTGGGGCTTCGGCTATCCGGAATGGCCCCTGGGCTCCGGCTATCCAGACTGGCCCGACTCCGATCGGTATCCTCCGGATATCTACCGAGTCACAAAACAATCACCGGTCAGCAATGCACCCCTGTCACAGGCTCAACGCCGATCAACTGCGATCTTCTTGTCTCGGGGTACCGCACCGGGTCCACCATGCACCCACAGACGGTTCCTACTCCACCTCGAATTGGGTGTATGATATCGCTCAAGAGCCGAGAAAACTCATGGTGGATATATCTCAAATCATATCATGAGAAAACCGCAACTTTCATTTTAAAATGATAATCAGTTTTATAAAATCTTGCGGTTTTCCAAATCTTTAAATCTCATGGAAAACCCAAATCTCGAGAATAAAAGACAATGAATTTAAAAGTATTGGGCTACGGCAAATCTGGACTGGCCCTAAATAATAATGCATGACAGTGAATAATAATATGCATGAAATAGCAAGTAATAAATGCAATGTCTAAACTAGCATATAAAAGCAAGTACGCTAATACCATGTCGAAACTATCGGCTAACAAGCTATGTCAATGGAATAATATTCTCTAAAGTGTACGTGACATGGCAATTACCGATGATATTGTGTGTGAGCTGGCAAGTAGGTTTACGTGGAATATACGCATCATCGGTAATGGTGCTGGTGTCCTGACAGCATGATTTCATTAATAGCATATGAAAATACAATATAAGCATGCAATGCGATTCGAGCAGCAAGAATATGCGGGAGCAGAATAAAAAATACAACAATAATGAATATGCAATAATATAAATGAGTCTACAAATAACTACAGGTCTAACTAACAGACTAATCATAAGGGTAAGGAAAAACCACCTAAATCTGAGTCGATTCATATATATATATATATATATATATATATAATAATCTGTGATCCCGCCTCAATAGTATCCCATACAATACCCTATATAATATGACATCCTCGAGTCAAGAGTGTGGATCTATCATCAATATAGCTCTTATGGTAAATCCATCGTACGGCATCCCAAATTTGTGTACGGGTCAAAAATCACATTTATCTCATTATTCGTCTGGTATCATTTTCATCATATATAATGATCTAGGGGTACTGATCTAAGTCTAGTACAATACTGATACCATCTATGTATGCATGCGTGTGTATGAAAACACCACACCCAAAGGACCCGCTAAAAATATCGTGTCGTATCTCATAATACGATCCACGTCATATAACCGATCACCTGGCCTCAAGCCCAATCTCATCGACTCATCTCCAATCCCAAGTACTATCCTCATAATCCATGTATATGTATACGTGTGTGTGTGTGTGTATATATATATATATATATATATATAGTCCCATACCCATGCGTATATATATATATACACATATCCCCATATACGCACAAATATAAAAAAGAATGCATGTGTGTGTGCGCGTGTGGGTGTAAACCTTATTCTAGGGTTTCGCAACTAACATTAAACCATAACATTAACTTCTAAAAACACTAAACTATATCATGAACCCTATAACCTATCTTGAAAATCCATGTTCACATAACAAATATCATATATATATATATATAAAGCATACTATGCTTCGAACTGCGGGGGTGCTATACGCCATCCACCCGACTTCCCCCGTAGATATATATCTACTCACCTTGATCTTCGTTTGCCGATGCCGACGTCGCCACTCGCTTGCTTGTCGTCTCGAAGTCCTCATGGGGTACCTACACATTATAACGTATCGTGCCGCATTAAAATCCAATTTAAAACCAAAACGACACACGTTTCTGACATAGGTCAAAACCTATGGTCTGCTCTCGCAAATCAACCAAATAACACTCGATTTCGACGTACAAACGTCAAGTGATCGATGTAAGACACAAATACTAAAATCCAGAATCCAGAATAAGAAAAATATAACCCTGAATCAAAATCGCAACTCATGAATTTAGTCCCAGATTTTGTTTAAGGTGAAAACAAGGTAAGCAAACAACACTAGGGTGATATATAGGAAGTATGTGACCTACAGAAGCAACCTGGACCCATAAGTACACCAAGTGGCCGGCCCCAAGCATGTAAAATCCGGCGAGCTCGGTTGGGGGGGAGTTAGGGTCTCGTATTGGTAGGGTGTCCTCATAGTGGTCAATCTAAGCTTGTGGTATTGTTTGCTTAACTTGTAAATGTTCCAGGTCATCCCAGATTTTCCTGCATCCACTACTAATTCACAAACCGACATGGAAAGTTTCTGTTTTTGGGTTTCAGGTGTTTGTTTCATGTTAGGTCTGGGTTCTAACACCAAGAGGGGTTTAAGGTCACCACTAAGGTCCGTAAACACAACCACAACTCAAAAATCCCTCAAACCTTAACTTAAGATTTTCAAAGTTCACTAAACATCGCCTAGTCACTCCTAAAAATGTATCTAAGCTAAAGTGAATGAAAAACTACACAAATGGTGAAGAGATTAGCTCATTTGGCACTCATGAATCCCCAAGAGCATCAAAATCCCATTTTTTGGTCCAAAGTGTAGCTTGTGAGCTTATGCATGTTTTTAATGAAGTGGGGATGGACTTTTGGTGTTGTTTTGATGATGATTTGAGGGTTTGAAGTGGAGGGCGCAGCCATGAGAGGAAGAAGAAGAAGAAAAGATGAAGATGATGAAGTGAGAACAATAGGCCATGACTATGGTTGACCCCTCACCATCTCTCTCTCTCATGCCCATACCCATTTCTTTATTCATTTCCCTTTTCTTTTCTTTTCTCTATCTTTTCTTTTCTCTATCTTTTCTTCTCATTTCATTTAAACCAAATAATGCTTGAAAATGAAGAAAAGCCATGCTAGGAAAAATGTAAAAATGCCAAAAATGACATGTGCATGTCATGTGCACAAAACACGCTTAATGCGCGATTAGCGATATTTAATCGCGATTAGCATTAAAATAGTGTATAATAAATCTTAAAATTTCATAATATGCATAAATCACATAAAGCACCTTCTTTTTAGTAATTTCTATAATTTTCCAAATTTTCCCAATTTATCGGTATTTAATTATACCGCCTTATTAAAATATTCAATATATTATTATTTAATTATAAAAATTCCCAAAAATAATATTTTATTTTTCTGAAATGTTACACCAGAAATCCATGGCCATGGTGGACGAGAATTACCGATCCAGGATCGATAGTTTCTCAGGAGCTGATGGGTTTCATGCCGACACTAAATGTCGCGTTGTTAGGGGTATGACTTTATCCACCCACTATACTCGATATGCGTTACTCTTAGACGAACAGACCGGACTGTACGGATATTGTCACTGTCAGGCTCAGAAGGGGTTTAGGATGAGTTTTCTCGTCGGCCTCCCTTTCGCTCAATATTTGGGTAGCCGTTACGTACAGCTCGTGCCGCTGACGTGCTTGTGATTAAACCCACTGCCAGCGTATTGACGAGTCTTTATAGTCCCACACAGAGGCTTTTCATGGCTCAGGCGATATGGTGTAGATGACGTATGTTGGTACATGCAGGTGTCCGATTAAATATGTGCACATGCTGCACAGACTTTAATCGGACGGTTGATAATACTAGTGGCTTAGGATTAAGCCGGATTATTAAATCAAGTTTTGATTTAATAATTTATATATATGTGTTTATATATATGTATTCTAGTATTACTGTTCACTATTAATTTTCTCTCTTGGTTATTTGTATTTTTGTACGAATACGTGTATATGTATTTTGATACGTGTACCGGGTTGCATTCCGTATTTATACGGAACGGCTTCTAGAAGATAGCCATCTCATTATTGGATTTTCTTTTTAAAAAATCAAATAAGGAAATGAGGTTGAGGGGTGAGGTGGCATGAGCATGGGTCTTGGACATGTAGAGAGGCATGGGTCTTATTTGTTTATTGCAAATGGAAAAGCGATATTTTTATATGTGGATAATTGAGATGAGACAAATAATATTCAAACTGGCAGTGACGGCAGTCCACATGTCGGACGCTCGCCCCCCAATATCAAATGTAAAAATAAAATAAACTGCACTAACATTGCACCATAGCTATCCACCACGACGATCCAACCATAACACAACACAACACATAACATCAACGTGAATGTCACGTTCGTAAACCCGTCTAAAAGAACATATAGCAATTAGACGAGTTGTACCAATATAGTGACATTCACCGTCACAGATAGTAATGCATGTACCAAGAAACATTTAAATAGTGTTAAAACATCGACTTCGAAACACCCAGAATTTCCACCAAACAACAGATAACAGAATATCAAAAATGGGAAAAACAAACAATACCACTGAACCAAGATTCCATAGACCAGAGCACCCAAAAAATATGAAGCCCAAACTCCTTAACAGGGCTGGCCAGCTCGGTTTTTAGAGCAATGTGCTCGGGTGAAAACAGGTGGAATTGGTTCGTATTTGGTGTGTGCTCTTGTGGTCATTCCAGTTGTCTTCTGCAGTTGTTTAAAATTTTTTTTGAAGATGTTCTCTTTTGCTTTGCACATTGGTATTCGGTTATGAATATCCAGCACCTCAATCGATAAGGCAAGGGCCGAGATCCCTTCACCGGGAGTGACCCCTTGGGCAGAAGTTTGTGTCAACGTAATAACTTTACTATAGTCGATTCGTTTACTTTGCATCGTGGTATTCAGTTTGGAATATCCTGCACCTCATTCGACGAGGAAAGAGCCGAGATCCCTTCACCGGGAGTGACCTCTTTAGCAACAGTTTTTTCGCCACTATACATTTGTAAAACCACTCAGTTCCTTCAACGATATCAAGTTCGTTACGTTAAAGGTTTTTCGCCAAAAACCAGCCGTAGCCCTCCGTCATTTCAAACGAGTATTGCTTAGTATTCGTGCTACGTATGTTGACCTAGTCAAGGCGTAGTGATCGGTAGCTCTGTAGTACTTTTCTGTTGTATGGATATGCGATTGGTTAGGACAGTCGTACGGTCATGTTGACCTAGTCAAGGACTCGTATGGGTGGGTCTAATTAATCCAGGATAATGACGGGTTGAACTTGACTTGCGACTTATGATATGTTGACCTAGTTATGGTCATAAGCCGCTTGGGGTAAAAACACACATCGGGAGTTTCAAACATACATGAAACTTGCCAGGCATGCGCATACCTTCTGGAGTGTGGTGACTTGAGTGGCTTCCATCAAGTTATCATGCGATGGGAGTTGGATCCCGATTCCCACTGATGAGTAGGTTTACTCCTCGGGTGATTTTAGATGATCCCGACTAATTCTTCTTTTAGGTTTGGAGGAGAATTCAAGAAAACAGTGGGAGCCATCCTGATTAGATAAAGTGGTTAACCATTCTGATCTAGGTTAGAGTGCACGCTGAGTGTTTCTTTTCTTTCTTTCTGGTAGCGACCATGGCCCGACCCTTGACTAAAACTCATGAACCAAGTTAACCGAACCTTCTTAAAACACTTTGGCTTTTGGAATGTCACGTTGTCGCATAACTCATTTCCACTTCTATATCACCTTTGCATCTCTCCAGAACACCCCGTATCACTACGAACATCCACATCCATTTGATAAATCCATCGTATAGTTACATACGAACTCGAAGGAACTTGTTCCAGATTCGAGGATGGATTCTGGTTCTGGAGAGATCGAATAAGATAATTCAGATGTCTTTTCCCTTTACCTTCTCTCAGGTTGTGAGGGCTCCTAGGATTAGGAGAGGGTACACCTATTGAGCTTATTGGATAGTCTTCCTCCAGACCATAGGTAGGTGCCGACAGGTAGGGAAGGAAGAAAACCAATTAAGCCTAAGTGTGGTGTACAGAAGGTAATAAGTAAAGACATAAAAAGATATTAGATTAAGGGCAAAGAAAATTGCGGCTGCTATCATTCACGACAAAACCGTGTATACCCCTGCCACTCCCATATCAACTTTGGATTTCTCCAGAACACTCCGTATCACTACGGATATCCACTCCTATTAGATATGCCATCGTATAGTTACATACGAACTCGAAGGAATTCGTTCCAGACTCGAGGATGGTTCCCGGTTCAGGAGAAATTGAATAAGATTATTCAGGTGTCTTTTCCCATTACCTTCTCTCAGGTTGCGAGGGCTCCTAGGATTAGGAGAGTACACCTATTATGCTTATTAGATAGTCTTCTTCCAAACCTTAGGCTGGTGCCGAAGGGTTGGGAAGGAAGAAAACCAATTAGCCTAAAGAAGGTGTACAGAAGGTAATAAGTAAAGACATAATAAAGGGATTGGAGAAAGGGCATGTAAGTGTTGGATATAGTGCCCTCTAAGTCAATTATTGGATCGCAGGTACGTGATTGCAATGATCGAGGGAGGACGTATACGGACATGACTGTCTTACTCGAGATGATAGTATGCTATCTGGTTTGTCTTTATCATAGTATACATGCTTTAGTTCACTATGGCATGTTGATAGAGCCCATAGGATTCTTGCTTGACTGCCAGCAGTATGATGGCGATCATATACGTGGGAGTTGGCGTCTGTAAGCACATCCTTAAAGTGTCCCTAGTCGTAGGAGTTTCGAGACAGGGCATCGATACTCCAGAGTAGACTAGTGTATACAGTCGAGACCCCGACGAGGGGCGGTGGCCGGTCTCACAAGCCATTGGTGTCAGTTGGTTCACCTAAGATGTATACAGGTGCTCATTGAGTGCATCGGACAGGACTCGCCGGGAACATGCTAGTTGGTATTATATATATCGTCAGATAGCAGTTCCTTGGTGACATGTGTACAGGTTAGTCTGTCGACCTGAGATCGTCATTTGTCTCGTGTGAGTTCCCACTGTGCTTTAATTTCTACCTTACCACGCTCAAAGGAGACGTGCAAACAGGTATTTTTTGGGTACAGTCCCGAGCCATATGGAGGCAGTGAGCGTATCGTCAGGGATTCGTCTCTCCCGGTATTGGGGGTAGATGTCGCACAGTGCACGGGTGGCCATCACTAGAAATCCTCGGCCGAGGTAATAGAGAATTACTGATTTGGATCAGTAGTTTCTCAGGTGGTGATGGGCTTCATGCCGACACGATTTATCGCGTTATTAGGGGTCTGACTTTATCCACCCCCTATACTCGATATGCGATACTCTTTAGACGAACGGACCGGACTGTACGGATATTGTCACTGTCAGGCTCAGTAGGGTTTCTGGATGAATTCGCTCGTCAGCTTCCCTTCCAATCAATACATAGGCAACCGTTACTTACAGCTTGTACCTCTGACGTGCTAGAGGTTATACCCAGTGCCAGTGTGTTGATGAGTCATTAGAGTCCCCCATAGACCGTTTCCCAAGTTCGGGCGAAACGTTGTAGAGGCCGTATGGTTTTATTGCAGGATTCGGAAAATGCACGTGCGTTTACGCACGTGTCATATTTCGGGCAGATAATACTAGGAGGCTTTGGTTTAAGCCGGATCCGAGTATTATACTGTGTAGATATAATATCTTTGTCTCGGTTGCATTTGTATTCGGTCGTAATACAAATGCGGGTATGTTTATACTGTTACGGGATTATCCTGAAATTCGTTTCAGGATCACTTTTCGAAGTTGTCAGTTTCCAGTTTTCTATCACCCGTCTTTAACATTCGGTTAAAAGAGGATTTATCTTTTCTTGTGGTGAGTCATGAGTGTTGAAGGTTCTAGATGATGACTAGGATGATGAGGTGGCTTGTGACTCTTCTTGGCATTAATTAGTTGATGACTAGTTAAGGTGACTCATTATTTCATTAATGATTTTATGCAAGGTGTTATATGACTCATGCTTTGTTTGATTGTTATGATAAGCTTAGGTTTATGGTCACCTTCCTTTGCTCTTCCACACTCACCCCCCACCATATATGGCCGGTCCCCTCTTTGGAAATATGAGATGGTTGTTCATTTGGAAAAAAGATTAGGAATTTGTTTAATGGAAATTTCATATGCCCATTTCTCATTTCCCCAATTCAAAAGGAAACTTCATTAACCGTTCGTCCATGACTTTGGACGAAGCGAGACAAAGTGTTCTACTCATTCTTTACATTAATCTTGGTCATCTCTTTTAGCAAACATGATGATCGAGTTGCCTCGGTTCAGAGGCGGGAGCCCGTTTAAAGATCCGTCGACGTGGTGCCACCTGGACGAGAAGAATGGAGATTCAGGAGATCGGAGCAGCCGCAACAAAGCATGGGATGATGGTTGAAGACCGAAGGACTCGGATCGTTCGGTATAACATTTCTACCCACTTTGTAGTTTGTTAGTTTAGCTTTAATGGCAGATCCGGGTTATAGTATGCGACAGCGCCAGTTGTAAAAAGTTTTTGTTCCGCATTTGGCGTCTGTTAGATGGCCGGGGCACTACCGTGGACTTACAGTGGTATTAGAGCCTTACCATTAAGCTATACTAACTTGTGCTAACACATTTAAAACATCGATTGAACCGAATTTCAAAAATCGCAATTTTTCTGTACAATAGTTTCTGTCGATTTTAAACATGATCTAAAAATTATTTTAAGCATCACAGAAATTCGTGCAGGCTTTTAGTAGAACACTGGTGAAATTTGGTCAAGTGATCTTACTATTCCACCGCGGATCCGCGGCCCAAACCAGGGTTTGGCCGCAGATCCGCCGCGAGATTGTAGGATCAATGCTCCAAATTTCTACAGTATGTCCTACACAGTGAATTGTGGTTTCTGGAATATTTCTTTTGGGCCCATAATTTGTTACTGTACAGCAGATGTTCGTGGGGCCTTCTTTGGGAAATTTTGTCGATCGAAATTTAAACGTGTTAGTTTACAGTACTTACTTTATATCTCCGACCGGGAATGTCATTTGTGCGGTAAATTGCGTCTAATTGCTATAGTTCTTTTAGACGGGTTTGCGAACGTGACATTCGCGTTGATGTTCTGTGTTGTGCTGTGATGTTGCGGATATGTCGTGGTGGATAGCAGTGTGCAATGGTAGTGCAGTTTGGATTTATTTGTACATTTGATATTGCGGGGCGAGCGTCCAACATGTGGACTGCCGTCACTGCCTGTTTGTATAATATTCTTTTGGGGCACGACCGGGCAGAGGTCGATGTACCCGTTGTACATATTTTTTTTCTGTACTAGGTTTACTCCACGACGGAGTGCACGGATAGCCGGGTTATGGAGGGCAACAGATCCGTATCTCATGGCTTTGAGAGGCAGAGGGGCCTCACTCTAGAATTGGCAGACTATTCGCCGCACTCGTAGGGGTACAGGTTGACCTAAGGAGGGGTGCTCAATTTATCGGATTCCGTGAAGTGCCGGGTGTTCCATTCACTATGCTGTGGGGGACTACCTCACTTCAGGTTTTGGCGGGTAACTTGCCGCACCCGTAAGGGTCCAGTTTTCATTGCACAGGCTATCCACACGACCAGGGGAACATCGGGTTTCAGTAGCGGCTCTGTGAAACCCGGGGATCCCAGATTATCTGTATTGTTCTGTGATGCTTATTACTTTTCTGTAATGTTGCATATTATCACGCCTGGAGCGATTATTGTATATTGGTATATATACTATTAGATATTGTATATGTTTTTCACCTGCGCTAGTCCAGTCCCCGCTCTGTCATTAGTTAAGTAACCTAACGGGTGATGACGGGACCCTGTGGCAAATGCGGATGGCATATACGTACATTATATTTTCGTTCTTTTCTGGTGTGATTGATTGATGGGACTGCATTGATTCTTATCAATGCAAGGATAAAACAAACCTATATTTGATGTTGTTGGAACAAATTTTAAAACGGTGTTATTACAAAAATATTTCCTTTTGTTTTGCATAGCGTTATTCAGTTGGAATATCCTGCACCTCATTCCACGAGGCAAGGGCCGAGATCCCTTCATCGGGAGTGACCCCTTGGGCAGAAGTTTACGTCAGGGTAGTAACTTCAATATAGTCGATTACAAGTTGCTTTGCATAGCGGTATTCAGTTAGAATATCCTGCACCTCATTCCACGAGGAAAGAGCCGAGATCCCTTTACCGGGAGTGACCTCTTTAGCAAAGGTTTTTGTCACTATATTTTTATAAAAAGCTATCAAGTTCCTTCAACGAGATCAAGTTCATTACGTTAAAGGTTTTTCGCCAAAAACCAGCCGTAGCCCTCCGTCATTTCTTATGGATAGTCAGTAGTATTCAAGCTATGTTTGTTGACTAAAGTCAAGGCATAGTGTTTGGTAGTCGCTGGGTATTCATCTGTTGCAGAGATAGATACGTTGGTTTGGGACAGTCGTATTACCTTGTTGACTAAAGTCAAGGGTATGTACGGGTGGGTTCAAATCAATCTGGATAATGACGGGTAGAACTTGACATGTGACTTATGATTTGTTGACTAAAGTCAAGGTCATAAGAGCATGAGGCAAAAATCACATCGGGAGTTTCAAACATACAGGAAACTTGCCAGGCATGCGCATACCTTCTGGAGTGTGATAACTTAAGTGGCTTCCATCAAGTTATCATGCGATGATAGTTGGATCCCGATTCTCACTGATGAGTTGGTTTACTCTTCGGGTGATCCCGAGTAATTCTTCTTTCAGGTTTGGATGAGAATTTGAGATTACAGTGGGAGGTTTCCTGAATAGATAAAGTGATAACCATTCTGATCTAGGTTAGAGTGCACGCAGAGTGTTTCTTTTCTCTCTCTCCCTTTGGCAGCGACCTTTGACCGACCCTAGACTATGACTCAGTGACCAAGTTGACCGAACCTTCATAAAATACTGGCTTTTGGATTGTATATAGTTGCATAAGTCATTGCCGCTCCTTCTTTTACCCTTTGTATTTCTCAGAACACCCCGTATTACTACGGACATCCACTTCCATTGGATAGATCTGTCATGACCCGAAATTGGCCCGTGACGGCCCTAATACTACGCAACGCCCTAAGACGTAACGTAGTAGAAAAAAGCCAAAACCCAGAAATCTAAACCATAAAAATACGGAAAAGATAATATAAGTTTTTGAAACATTTGAAATCGCAACCCAAATTCTTTAAAAGTCACACTTTCTTTCTTTAAAATTTTGGCAACACCCCCTTTTTGTAAAAACTAGCCAAGATGAATACAACACAAATATACGACGCCGTACCGAAGAAATAAAGACAGTAGAGAGAAAGCTGTATATAAAAGACAAAAAATCCATAAATAATATACAATATCGTCCTCACCAAGTCTCTAGGTCAACAACATGATAGTAGATGGAGAGTACAAATTCAATGAAGGTACAATACAAAATACAGATAACCACCAAAACCCACCTAAGCAAAATAGTACTGTGAGCTGATGCGGCATCTGTAGCAAAAGATGATAGATGAATACTGAATAGCCTGCCTCGACTACTCTGGGAACAACCTGAAACACCTGTGGCACAACGGGGGTGAGTTGCCAACTCGTGAATAGTAGATAACATATGCAGGTAATCGCAGGAATGTACGTACAGCATGAATCTAAGATATGCGATTACAGTAATAATGACATGATAAAAGTATGCAATAACTATGCAATAAGGATATGAGAAAGTAGATATGCAGCAATCATAAGGGTACACTAACAGGTACTACCAATATATGAAACCGTGCATAAGTGAATAGGTATGAGGTATGGAGTGAAATATGTCATTCCTACGGAAACCTGACATCATGGTAGGGTCACAATCTATTAAGACATTCAAATCCCAATTCCTCAAATCAGCCCCCACATTGGGCTCTCACATCATATAAGTCTCACATCTCCTCAATGTACAATATCGAGTAATCTCCTTTATCCCGAATGTACAAATCAGTAATCACATAGGTATGTCCAATATCCAATCTCAATGAATCTCCTAATATCCTAAGTCAAATCTCAAGTAAGAATCTAACATCCTAAAGGTATATATATACAGAAATAAATATGAAGGGAACAATACACATATATTAGCGTCCCATTCCACTAATATTAGTGTAAGGGTATATATAACAACGGCTAAATCCCCTGTTATATATACAAAGGTGTTAAAGAAATATCATGAAAACCATGTGCCAAGCATCGACACAGAAATACTGATCACGTATCATACGCTATCCCGAAAGCACGAGTGCCTAGCTCTGACCCTCACCTTTCGACGTATGCATACGTACATAACTCCCAACGGTGTCTCCGTGTTCCCCGCCGAGTCATGGGTACTGTCACCGGTAGGTACTCGCCCGCTTCCACGCTCAATCGGCAAAGTCCATCGATCTTCTTGCCGAGGGGAACCATACCGGGCCCCACCATGTACCCTCATACGGTAACCACACCTCGTATGGAGTATACAATCAGAACCGATAAATCTCATGGTGGCTGCGCGAATATCATATCAAGGAAACCGGGTTTTTCAATGTATGCATAATTTCATGAACTCCCGCTGTTCCCAAATACAGAATTCATCATGTGAAATCAAAATAACAATTCGCAAATCCAGGAATACATATATGCGATACATCTGAAATGCGAGCATATAAATGAAAATATGTAGCTGAAACCAGATGTATGCGAAATCAATAAGGTACAACTATGTATAGGTGTCTACCTATAAGTAAAAGATGTCGTATACCCCCCTGGGTATAAGTAGAATATGAAGGATACCCCCCTTGGTATAAGTAAAATATGTGCAAGGTATATCTGTAGCTGTATCGCAAGGTGCAGATGTACTTATCACTAATGGTAAGATACACTATAGGTATACCGATAAGCTAGATGTCAAGTATGATAAGCAATATAGTATTTATAAGGGGTTGTGTGTGACATGGCAATTATTGACGGTGTGTGTGTAGCATACAATCCGTGCTCGTGCAACATGAACCGTCAATAATATGTGCAGTGTCCTACGGCTGCTAGTCACAGTACAACTATATCAAGGAAATAAGGTAAAGGCGCAATTCTAACAATGACGTAGAATATGCGACAGGTATTAGAATCCTAGCCCAGACGCATAACGCCATGCGGGCGATTCCCCTGTAGATGTTAAATCTACTCACCTACGCTCCACGCTAGGTGAATCCTACCATCTGCTCCCCTCTGTAGTAGTGTCCGTAGTCCCTGCCTGCAAACCTGCAAAGAAGACATGGAAATCATATATAAGCCAAATATTCCGCAAAACGCGATATCGAACCAAAACGAGAAACTCGCGTCGCGAACTAAACACGCGTGTGCACGATACGCTGAATCGTGTGTATACGCGTCTAAAACTACCGCGACACGCCACGATACGCTGGATCACAGAACCAACTCACGTATCGCGCGTATCGCGCAAACAAACGGACATGCAAAACGGTATATTGTCCCAGATTTTCCTTCAGGTCAAATCTTACAAAACTAGACATGCCAAAACACTATGGAACACAGCAGACTACCCCACACAAAAACCCAACACCTCAGCCCCTAACCTGGCCGCAATTTGCGGCCATAACTAATAAACCGGCGGCCACTGTTTGGAACTAGGGTTTCGAGCTCAGGTGGTGTGGTCTAGACCTAGTGAGCATGCCCCAGTTTCCTCAATTTTGTCCTGAAGGCCCCAGGTCAAAAGCAGATCTCAGAAAGCCATTACATCGCTTTAAAATTACCAATTTGTACAAAACACAAACCCTATGGTATTTTAGTGTAATCCAGGGTTAAACTCAGTTCAAGTGACCCTAATAACACTTAAATAAGTAGGGTTTACCAACACAATCATCAATTAGCCACAACATCTCACAAATCACCATAATCAGCACTAAACTAGCTAATTAACACTAACCGACACCAATTAACACATAAACTAAGCAAAAGAGATATGGGTTCAGAAAATATACCCTATAGAACCCTAAGTAGCAAGTGAAGAAGTGTATGGAGGAGGTAAGAGCTTGCTGCAAGTTGTTGGGGCTGCTACAGTTGCTGCTGCTGATGATGATGATGATGTCTGCTGCTACCGATGGATGCTGGTGTTGGAGCTGCTGCTGCTGCCTTGCTCTGCTGTTGTGTGTGTGTGTTGCTGATGAAGCTGCTGCTGTTGCTAGCTTCTGGTGATGCTCTCTACTGCTGCTGCTGCTAATGGTGCTGATGTTGTTGTTGTTGCTGCCACTACTGCTGCTCCTTCTCTGCAGCTGCTGCTTCAGTTGTTGTTGTTGTTTTTGCTGCTGCTGTGCTGTTGTGTGGGTGTGTGTGTGTGTGTGTGAGTTTGAGAGTGAGAGGATGAGAGAAATGAGTGAGAATGAGAGAACACCAACAAGTCAACCCCCTCCTCTCGCTCTCTCTTCATTAATGAAGGCATTGGCAAAGCCATCATGCCTCATAATGAACTCTCTCTATCTCTCTCACCAAGTCAACACAAAGCAATCATTTAAAAACCCTTTTTAAATTCATTTTATTTTTGAAAAGAACCATATACAAATAAAAACCCAAAAGCACCTAAACAATATTTATTAACTTAAAGAGAATGGGTTAATCCATCATGCTTGCTAATCATGGTGTAACCCCATCTCTAAACCCTAGTTATCATGCACAAGTGTGTCCAAGCCTAGAAAAAATCTAATAAAATATTCATTAAATAGGATAAAATAATTGAAAACTAATTTGGTAAACTTTTATTTAAAAACCATACATTAAAATATAATTAGCTACAAAACACATTCTAAGGTGTTACAATCTCCCCCCCCCCTAAAAGAAATTCGTCCCCGAATTTAAAAATATACTGCTACGCGTACCTTCAAGGAGAAGATTACAACTCCCAAATCTCGTTCGCAGCCTCCCAAGTGATTATCTCACTATACGGCTACGTCCAAGAAAACCCTTCACAGACGGCAAGACCCTTGACCGACGTTTCTCCACCTGCCGAGCCATTAACACACATGGCTGCAGGTGAACGAAAGATCGCGTCCAAGCTAATTGGTCTGGTGCCAAATCATGTGAGAAAGGTCAAGAAGGTAATTGTAAAGTATCATCACAAGGAATACGGGGTGAAAATTCAATAATCTGGGCGGAAGTGCCAAATTAAAGGCAACGAAACTGACTCGCTTATAGGATCTCAAAAGGACCTACAATCCTGGGACAAGCTTCCCAAAATCAAACACGTCATTCATCGGAAAGTCCGTAGGAATAAATGATCTGTCCCTGCGAACTCGAGTCTATAACCAACGCAGTCGGCATAAGACCTCAGTTCGCAATGGACAATTCCCATTCTGACCTAACACAACTGGACCATCTCCGAAGTCTCTAGACATAGCTGGGGTCCAAAATCCTACTTACGCAGAGTCAGAAAAACAACAGACTGGTGATCGACACGACCTAACCCCTAAGCCTAAAGGTTGCCAATTGGAGCGTCTCCCGATAACAGCTATCGAAGAAGAACCCTAACAATGGCGAGTGACGATCCCCAACTGCTGACAACAAACAAAACAAACACACAACTAACCAAGAACAACTGAGCAAACTGAGTAAAACCGGACGACAAGAATCCGAATGGAGTCACACCCTGACTAAACTTGGGTAGAAACCATAACGAAATTCGTGGAGATCTGCTCCCACTCCTACATCGGAACGGTAAAAGGTTGCAACTCTCCAGCCGGCCTCAGATACTCGACCCAAGCACACAACAAGACAGACACCTTGAAACGAAACCTGAAACTTCTCTTTACATCCCTGTCCACCCGTAACTATCTCACAAGTCATGTTAAATGTTGGTGGAACTTGAATGCATATAGAGAGTTGACAGATGTGCATGTGCTAGGATTACACGTCTATACCTGATAACATCAGGTACACCCACGTGTCCCTAACTTAGCACACCGTGTCACAAATCAAGGACTCCGAATCATTACCCAGCCGAGTATGCTCAAGTATCTCCGACGAACGAGCATCGGCGGGCAGTGTCTCGCGAAAACGATTTAAGGAAAGTGGTCGGGCGCGGACATAAGCAAGCTATCCCCTCCGTAGAGACAAACTTAAGCTGTACTCAACGATCACACAAGAACTGTAAATCTGCAGAAGACTATCACAAAAATCAAAATCCGCTGCAGGAAGATGCACATTAGCTCTGCCGGTCCGTGAAAATCTGACACGACTTCCGAACGAGTAGTGTCTCCAAATCTCCAACACAAAACCACCGCAGCCATCTCCAGATCATGTGTGGAATATCCTTCTCGTACTTCCTCCAAATATAGGGAAGCAAAAGCGATAACTCTATAGTGTCACCTCAGTACACACTCGAGCCCCACTCAAGAAACATTACAGTTAAACAACAAGGTCGCCCGAACCAGAAAGCAAAGGAAGAACTGGTGCAGTTGTTAAGGAAATCTCCAACTGCCGAAAACTCTGCACACATTCCTCAGTCCACAGAAAAGAAATCTCCATCTCGGTCAATTCAGTCGACGGTGCAGCACTACTCTAGTAATCCTGCACGAAACGGCGGTAAAACCTGCTAAGCCCAAAAATCTGCGGACCTCCGTCCTGCACACAAGTCTGGGCCTAAGCTGTACGGCCACGATCTCCCTCGGAACCATACGAAACCGTCTCCCGTGACTACAAGACCTAGGAGTCAACACAAAACAAGCCTGAAGAAACACTCCGAGAATTTAGCAAACTGCTGGGGCTCTCCCAGTATCTACATAACAAATCCTCAAGTGCTACTCCTATCCCTCAAGACGCATTAGATAGACCAGAATGTCGTAAATAACACAACAATAACTGGTCGAGGAACGGCCTGCAGAAATCTGGTTCATCATATTTACAAATGCCGCCAGGGCACTGGTGAGTCCAATGACACACCAAAACACACAAAGCCCGTAGCACGCACAAGGCAGTCTTCGGAATGCCGTCACTCCGAACTGCAATAATGATGACCCGATCCTAAACAAACTTAGAAATTCCTCGCACTATGGAGCAGATCGAAGAAATTGCCAATGCGAGGTAAATGATACCTATCCGCACCGTACGCCGGTTCAATTGACGATCAGTCGATACACAACCTCAAACTGTCGTCTTCCTCTACGACGAACAGAAATAGGAGCCTCCTAATGCGAAGCACTCAGACGCACAAAACTCCCCAAATTACAACTCTGCAGCTGATCCTTAAGCTCCCTAAGCTTTGCCGGCTCACCCGGAACAACGTCGGAAAACTCTCGCACGAATGGAACACCGGTCCAACAAACCCTCTGTGGCTATGGCATCACGAATGAACGCCAAGAATCCACGACATCTCCTCAGTAGCCGACTGGCGAAAAGGCTGAATTCAAGCTGTGAGAGGCGGCACAACTATCCACCTGCACAACAAGAACTGACTTGCCGGGAAAACCATTCCTGACTGTTTCCTCACGGTAGTCCACAGACGCCTAGCACGTAATTAACCATTCTATGCCTAGGAGAACGTCAAATCCAACATCTCTAGAAGGATCAAAATGACGGACGAATCTCTATCTCCTATCCGATTGGCACACAACTGAATACGTGTCGCGCAACAAAAGAATCGCTGACAAAAGTTAACACAACTATGACTAATCTACCCAACCACGTCACAAGCATGAAAAACAAACGAATACATCAAAAGAACATGCGAAATAAGGATACCTGAAAACTCCACATTGGACGCCTGCGCGTCTCGATGAGTAGAAGCAAACTCCTGTGTCGGCCCTCTACCCGCAACTGGCTGAACTCCTCTGGTAGACCGAGCCATCTGAGCGAACCTTCCACGTCCACGGCCTCTCTGAAAATGATCCTGACGAGGTGCTAAGGAACAATCCATGACGAAGTGCTGAAGGCTTCCGCATCGAAAACATCCACGTGCTGACTGCTGACCCTCCTGGGAATGAGAGCTGAACGACTGTCCTCGTCCTAAGCCTCTGCTACTCCCGCGACGGCCACGAAATCTGTCTCGATGACCAAACCTCTGTCTCTGGGCTGGTACACTGGTACGAGTCCTCCACAGTCCTGGAATATGTGCCTCGTCAACTGGAGCTGCAACCACTGGTGCTATGTAGGTGACGGACTGCTGCATGCTGATCGTAATTGACAACTGAGTAACAGGGGTGACAACCTCCTGTCGTAGCTCCTGAACGACATCAACCAATGAACTCATAGTCTGGCGGAAGTCCTGCATCTCTGCCAAAAGTCTATCAATAGTATATGTCGTAGGCTGATCCGTCTGCACCTGTGCATCTAGAGTGCCATCCTGGTCAGTACTCGTATCACCCGAGCCAACTCTGACCTCGGCCCTCGTTGCATCACTCTGAGTCCCCATAGTCATCGGCGGCAAGGCTATAAATAGATATAAGATTCGATGAGAAATAGGGATCGAATCTCAAGGATATGAATCATCAAGGAAGAAATTTCAAACAATTTGTACTTAGGTCACTTTAGGCGAAGTATCGCATCATGGTTATGCTGCAGACATACACACACTACGCTACTTTGCTTAAGCTACCTACTCCATCAGACTAAGGTCATCCTACTCTCCGAAAGGTAAAACCTAGCGCTCTGATACTAACTTTGTCACGACCCGAAATTGGCCCGTGACGGCCCTAATACTACGCAACGCCCTAAGACGTAACGTAGTAGAAGAAAGCCAAAACCCAAAAATCTAAACTATAAAAATACGGAAAAGATAATATAAGTTTTTGAAACATTTGAAATCGCAATCCAAATTCTTTAAAAGTCCCACTTTCTTTCTTTAAAATTTTGGCAACACCCACTTTTTGTAAAAACTAGCCAAGATGAATACAACACAAATATACGACGCCGTAGCGAAGAAATAAAGACAGTAGAGAGAAATCTGTATATAAAAGACAACAAATCCATAAATAATATACAATATCGTCCTCACCAAGTCTCTAGGTCAACAACATGATAGTAGATGGAGAGTACAAATACAACGAAGGTACAATACAAAATACAGATAACCACCAAAACCCACCTAAGTAAAATAGTACTGTGAGCTGATGCGGTATCTGTAGCAAAAGATGATAGATGAATACTGAATAGCCTGCCTCGACTACTCTGGGAACAACCTGGAACACCTGTGGCACAACGGGGGTGAGTTGCCAACTCGTGAATAGTAGATAACATATGTAGGTAATCGCAGGAATGTACGTACAGCATGAATCTAAGATATGTGATTACAGTAATAATGACATGATAAAAGTATGCAATAACTATGCAATAGGGATATGAGAAAGTAGATATGCAGCAATCATAAGGGTACACTAACAGGTACTACCAATATATGAAACCGTGCATAAGTGAATAGGTATGAGGTATGGAGTGAATTATGTCATTCCCACGGAAACCTGACATCGTGGTAGGGTCACAATCCATTAAGACATTCATATCCCAATTCCTCAAATCGGCCCCCACATTGGGCTCTCACATCATATAAGTCTCACATCTCCTCAATGTACAATATCGAGTAATCTCCTATATCCCGAATGTACAAATCAGTAATCACATAGGTATGTCCAATATCCAATCTCAATGAAACACCTAATATCCCAAGTCAAATCTCAAGTAAGAATCTAACATCCTAAAGGTATATATATATAGAAATAAATATGATGGGGGCAATACACATATATTAGCGTCCCATTCCACTAATATTGGTGTAAGGGTATATATAACAACGGCTAAATCCCCTGTTATATATACAAAGGTGTTAAAGAAATATCATGAAAACCATGTTCCAAGCATCAACACAGAAATCCTGATCACGTATCATACACTATCCCGAAAGCACGAGTGCCTAGCTCTGACCCACGCCTTTCGACGTATGCATACGTACATGACTCCCAACGGTGTCTCCGTGATCCCCGCCGAGTCATGGATACTGTCACCGGTAGGTACTCGCCCGCCTCTAGGCTCAATCGGCAAAGTCCATCGATCTTCTTGCCGAGGGGAACCATACCGGGCCCCACCATATACCCTCATACGGAAACCACACCTCGTATGGAGTATACAATCAGAACCGATAAATCTCATGGTGGCTGCGCGAATATCATATCAAGGAAACCGGGTTTTTCAATGTATGCATAATTTCATGAACTCCCGCGGTTCCCAAATCCAGAAATCATCATGTGAAATCAAAATAACAATTCGCAAATCCAGGAATACATATATGCGATACATCTGAAATGCGAGCATATAAATGAAAATATGTAGCTGAAACCAGATGTATACGAAATCAATAAGGTACAGCTAAGTATAGGTGTCTACCTATAGTAAAAGATGTCGTATACCCCCTGGGTATAAGTAGAATATGAAGGATACCCCCCTGGGTATAAGTAAAATATGTGCAAGGTATACCTGTAGCTGTATCGCAAGGTGCAGATGTACCTATCACTAATGGTAAGATACACTATAGGTATACCGATAAGCTAGATGTCAAGTATGATAAGCAATATAGTATCTATAAGGGGTTGTGTGTGCCATGGCAATTATTGACGGTGTGTGTGTAGCATACAATCCGTGCTCGTGCAACATGAACCTTTAATAATATGTGCAGTGTCCTACGGCTGCTAGTCACAGTACAACTATATTAAGGAAATAAGGTAAAGGCGCAATTCTAACAACGACGTAGAATATGCGACAGGTATTAGAATCCTAGCCCAGACGCATAACGCCATGCGGGAGATTCCCCTGTAGATGTTAAATCTACACACCTACGCTCCACGCTAGGTGAATCCTACCATCTGCTCCCCCCTGTAGCAGTGTCCGTAGTCCCTGCCTGCAAACCAGCAAATAAGACATGGAAATCATATATAAGCCAAATATTCCGCAAAACGCGATATCGAACCAAAACGAGAAACTCGTGTCGCGAACTAAACGCGCGTGTGCACGATACGCTGAATCGTGTGTATACGCGTATAAAACTACCGCGACACGCCGCGATACGCTGGATCACAGAACCAACTCACGTATCGCGCGTATCGCGCAAACAAACGGACATGAAAAACAGTATATTGTCCCAGATTTTCCTACAGGTCGAATCTTACAAAACTAGACATGCCAAAACACTATAGAACACAGTAGACTACCCCACACAAAAACCCAACACCTCATCCCCTAACCTGGCCGCAATTTGCGGCCATAACTAATAAACCGGCGGCCACTGTTTGGAACTAGGGTTTCGTGCTCAGGTGGTGTGGTCTAGACCTAGTGTGCATGCCCCAGTTTCCTCAATTTTGTCCTGAATGCCCCGGGTCAAAAGCAGATCTTAGAAAGCCAATACATCGCTTTAAAATCATAAATTTGCACAAAACACAAACCTAATGGTATTTTAGTGTAATCCAGGGTTAAACTCAGTTCAAGTGACCCTAATAACACTTAAATAAGTAGGGTTTACCAACACAATCATCAATTAGCCACAACATCTCACAAATCGCCATAATTAGCACTAAACTAGCTAATTAACACTAACCGACACCAATTATCACATAAACTAAGCAAAAGAGATATGGGTTCAGAAAATATACCTTAGAGAACCCTAAGTAGCAAGTGAAGAAGTGTATGGAGGAGGTGAAAGCTTGCTGCAAGTTGCTGGGGCTGCTACAGTTGCTGCTGCTGCTGATGTTGATGATGTCTGCTGCTGCTGATGGATGTTGGTGTTGGAGCTGCTGCTGCTGCTGCCTTGCTCTACTGTTTTGTGTGTGTGTTGCTGATGAAGCTGCTGCTGTTGCTAGCTTCTGGTGATGCTCTCTACTGCTGCTGCTGCTAATGGTGCTGATGTTGTTGTTGTTGCTGCCACTACCGCTGCTCCTTCTCTGCTGCTGCTGCTTCAGTTGTTGTTGTTGTTTTTGCTGCTGCTGTGCTGTTGTGTGGGTGTGTGTGTGTGTGAGTTTGAAAGTTAGAGGATGAGAGAAATGAGTGAGAATGAGAGAAAACCAACAAGTCAACCCCCTCCTCTCTCTCTCTCTCTCTTCATTAATGAAGGCATGGGCAAAGCCATCATGCCTCATAATGCACTCTCTCTCTCTCTCTCTCACCAAGTCAACACAAAGCAATCATTTAGAAACCCTTTTTAAATTCATTTTATATTTGAAAAGAACCATATACAAATAAAAACCCAAAAGCACCTAAACAATATTTATTAACTTAAAGAGAATGGGTTAATCCATCATGCTTGCTAATCATGGTCTAACCCCATCTCTAAACCCTAGTTATCATGCATAAGTATGTGCAAGCCTAGAAAAAATCTAATAAAATATTCATTAAATAGGATAAAATAATTGAAAACTAATTGGGTAAACTTTTATTTAAAAACCATACATTAAAACATAATCAGCTACAAAACACATTCTAAGGTGTTACAAGATCCATCGTATGGTTATATACGAACTCGAAGGGACTTCTTCGAGGATGGATCCAGGTTCAGGATAAATAGAATTGGTTTATTCAGTTGTCTTTTATTATCACCTTCTCTCAGGTTGCGAGGGCTCCTTAGTCTAGGAGAGCACACCTATTACGCTTATTGGATAGTCTTATTCCAAACCATAGGCAGGTGCCAAAAGGTAGGGAATGAAGAAAACCAATTAACCTAAGTAGGGTGTGCAGAAGATAATGAATAAAGACAAAAATAAAGGGATTAGAAAGAGGGAAAAGTAAATTGCGACTGTTATCATTCACGACCAAACCGCGTACTTCATCGCCACTCCTATTTCACCTTTGCTTTTTCCCCAGTTCGGGAGAAATATAATAAGGTATTATTCAGTTGTTTTTTATCATCACCTTCTTTCAAGTTGCGAGTACTCCTAGGATTAGGAGAGTAGACCTATTATGCTTACTGGATAGTCTTCTTCCAAATCATAGGCTGGTGCCGAATGGTAGGGAAGAAAGAAAACCATTTAGCCTAACGAAGGTGTACAGAAGGTAACGACTAAAGACAAATAAAGAGATTTGGAGAGATGGCAAAGAAATATACGGTTACAGTCATGAATTGGATTATGGAAGAGGCTTTACTAAGAATACCAGGATACCCCTACGAAACATTTTCATGTTTCAGTTACACTGTGCATTGTTAAAGGAAAACTGATTTCCCGATTAGATGCTTACTCCAGGGTATGTATTTACCAGGTTTTATTCTCATATCTGTAGGATATTACAGATGATGAGTAGGAGTAGGTTATTGGGAATAAGGTGATCATCCTCATTATATCGGAATTCGTTGTAATTGGTGATATTTGAGGTAGTCGCTTGGGTTTTTGTCGGACGACATGTATTTGGTTTTGAGTATCCATTGATGTGAACCAATTTCAAAATGATATATCTGTACGTTTATTTTTATAAAGTGAGATATAACTTTTTGATATTATGTCAATGACATTTACCTATATCAGTTGGCGATTGGGTAAGGAGCATTGAACAACGGAGTAGTTCTTTACCATAAGTACATTTTTCAACCTACGATGCACAGATTTTGAGTTATTCAACTCAGCGGACTTATACAGAGTATTGTATGTTGTCCAGTGTCCATCAGGACAAAGGGGTTGGTACTCGTACTATGTTCTGTTTACTTATGACTTCTCTAGTTTTTAGATAAGTGTTTCGCAGAAATACAAGGTCTAAGTTTTGAGAAGTTGTGGGTATAAGAATAAAGTAGAGAACCAGATGTCGCAGGTATCGGCATTCTTCAAAGAAATCGAAGATGTAGATACTTGTGAATGGTATTCAGATGATATTAATGGTTTTGAGAAACTTGTTTCTCTTTCAGGTTACACATAATTGGATGGATTCCTAAGTTCAGTAATGTTGATTAGCCTCTTTCCATTAAGTTGATATGCACTGGAGACAGCTGCATGATTTGAATCTGGTTCCTATTAAATTAGTGCCTCTATTTCTATATTGTATATAGAATGGTTCGTATCTTAACGATGTTAAGATACGGGGAGTTGTCCATCTTATGCTTAAAACCAGACACTGGATAAATCTAGCCACGTTTCTGTAATAGCAGTTTGTAGGTTGACCCTGGCTTTGACGAGGGTTAACTTTCTACCATCTGGAAGATCAATAGTGATAATGTTCTTGACTCGCCACAGTTTTAGTAAAATGGATTTTTTCAGAAAACAGTAGTGGGTGTATGGTAGAACAGGAAGTGATTCCAGAACCGCAAACGATTACTGAAAATTTAATAGAACCTATATATTCAATCAGGTTTGGCATTCCAATAGCCACTCCGCAGATATGATGGGTAACCTCAGACACCCGAGAGGTACTCCAGTAGCCTCAAGGACGGTGACAGAGAGGTTCTTGTTTACCCAGACTTGACACTACTGTTGTTCCATACTTTGAGACCCGGCAAGAGGATAAGTATAACGTCGTTCTAAACTAGCTTTAGAAGTGTACGTAGATATTATTCTGCCAGAGGGTTGTCGTAGTCAGTGGGAGCAGCGGAAGCATAGTGAGCAAGTAGCTTATGTCTATTTATAGACTAGAGCATATATAATGGAGATAGATCATCTAATTTTGATGTAACAGTCATGGCTTTGACTTCATCAGAATAGGGATGGATCTGTTAAGAAGGTAGTAGGGTGTGATGTCTAGGTATTTGGATGACATACACAGAGTAGGAAGTAAAATTCCTATACTACGATCGGTTGTATTGTGGTCGTCACACAGTTGTTTCTTCACAAAGGATATGCATATAATATCTGACATTCTGGTTTCTAGATTTATGTTTTTAGATCTAGATTTGGGTAGTTTCCCAATCAGGGCACTTTGACAGTATTCTAATGGTATTTTAGAATAGATGACTCCTGGCATGGTGGTGTACCTGCAGATGATGGAGTCACCCTCTCTAAAGGTGTCTTACAGACTAAAGGGGAGAAGGATGTGCATGATTAGCAGATCACTTGCTTAGGCAATTGAGTCAATCGTGAGATGTCAAGTACCACACCAGATGTTGTTTTTGCACTAGATGCAATAAGTTTATATTAATCCAATCCTGAAGAAACATAAGGAAGCAATTTTAGAACATAAGTGCATGTTCTATGGATTTGATGACGGCAGCCTCCTTCGGGAGACGGTTATCATTCCAGTCTTCAAAGGTGACATGCATGACAGAGTGATTGTCAAAGTTATAATTTACCCTCAGACGAGGGACAGTATTATGGACAGGTGGTCTAAGAGGATACTGTGGGAGGCATGATGCGCGATACTGATTAGGTTCAGTTATCAATACAGTCTAAGAAGTTTGGATTTGGAGTTCATTTATGAACTAGGTCCCATTATATATCCAGACATATTCTAAGACATGTATTACTCGATTCGGGAGATGGCTTTCTCCGCGAACTTGAGATTAAGAGAGACATAGAAAGAAACATCAGGGCAGATCCACTCACTGAGGCTATGAGTATGCGATGTCGCAATAATAGCCTTAAGTGCAAGTGGGAGATTGTTCGATATAGTGCCCTCTAAGTCAATTATTGGATCGCAGGTACGTGATTGCAATGATTGAGGGAGGACCTATACCGACATGACTGTTTTACTCGAGATGATAGTGTCACGACCCGAAAGTACGGAACATGACCGGCACTTAAACTGCGAACGTCTCGAGGCGTACGTAATCTAAGTAAATCGAAAACCCAGAAATCCAAACCAAGAAAAGTAGTAGAGTGAAGGAAAACCAATTTAAAACAAGTAGTTTTAATAGCATAAGCCGAATTATGCGGTTTTGAAGAACATCAAAATTTACTGAAAATTTCGGCAGAGTCTCCTTTGTAAATACTGGCTCCCAAACGGGATACAACATGAATTGTATACGAAATCACTAAAAAGGCATCCCCAAGCGGGAGCTACCTCTTCGTCAATCGACGGTCACAACCACACAAGCAATATAATATACAACGCCAACGCCAAGGATCAAAACTCAAAAGGAAACTCAAAACCACCAGAAATATAACGAGCGACTCTAAGGTCGAAAGAATAAACAACACTGGTCTCTATCTCAAAAATACATGTTTGGTTGATGGAATTTACTAGATACAACGGAATAATATCATACAAGGTAATATGATGGGTACGATACAAGAAAAACCCACCTACTAGCAAGTCACCCGAATGAAACTGAGCACGCAAAGCCGTAATGAAACCTGTACGGCAAACCTGCAAGAAACTGGGGCACAACGGGGGTGAGTTGCCAACTCGTGAATAGAAAAATATCTACGCATAGAAATCGCATAAATAACGCAACCTAGGTCAATGATCATAATATATCCTCAAAAATGTATATAGCATGCAGCCTATAACAAGGCCAGGGTAAATATCTAACCCGAGTGTAATCTCATGTGGCCGTGTCTGTGCCTCAGGTTGCAATATATCATATGAATGTGGTATGCATGCATGAAACAGAATACATGTAAATGAAGAAACTGTTTTCATAAATTAGTGAGATTTCCTTCGTATTTTTAAACTGAGGTATCATAATGAAATCAGTATCAACAGTGTCTAGCATCGACACAAAACATAAATCTCACTGTCTCGAAATATCAATGTCTCAATCTCAATATCTAGGGTGCCGTCAGTCCAGACCGGCCCCTACCATCCATCTCAAGACTACGACGGTATCCTCCGGATATCCGACGCGTCGGGTAATATCACCGGTAGGTAATCTGTCCCCTGCCAGGCTCAACGTCAACACCACATTCATCTTGCCCAGGGGTACCATACCGGGTCCACCATGTACCCGAAACGGTTCCTCCACTCCTCGAATCGGGTCTCGAAATCCATCAGCAAACTCATAGTGGACGATTCATACATCATAGGAAAACCGCACTTTTTATTTTAAAAGAGAGAAAAGGTTTATTTATGTTTTTGCGGTTTTCCTCCAAATCCAGAAAATCTCATGGAAATCCGAATCCAAAACCTCAATAACATGTAAAATAGTGAATATATGCATGAGAATCCATGAATGCGGCATAACGAGGAATAACAGTATGCATGAAGTGACAAGTAATAACTACAATATCTAAGCTGGCATATAAGGTAAGTACACTAATATTATGTCAAACTACTAGCTATCTAGCTAAGTTAAGCAATAATATTTTCTAAGGTGTACTTGACATGGTAATTACCGATGAAGATGTGTGTGAGCCGGCAATTAAGTGTACGTGGTACATACGCATCATCGGTAATGGTGCTGGTGTCCTAACAGCATGATATCACTAATGGAGTATGAAACATAAAAATAAGCATGCGATGCAAAGCGGACCACAAAATGAGCGGGAGTTGAAAACTAGACGCAACTATAACTAATCTGCATTAATCTAATATAAGTCCTACAAATGGTGCCATTTGAAATAACACGAACCGCGAGGTTTTGAAAATAGGGCTACGGTGGTTTTTAATAAAGGATACGTCTTTTGAAATATCCGTAGATCCCTTGACCTGTCTTTTAAAATACCCACGATCCGCTAGTTTTGAAATAGGTAGGAGTCTAATCTAATCTAACAACTACACTAGACTATACGGCTGAACTAACAAGCTGAACTACAGGTAAGGAAACCGCCTATCATCTGAGTCGATACATATACATACCTGTAAATATACAGTCGGTGATCCCGCCTCAATAAATATAATATCCATAACCAGACATCCCAAGTCAAGAGTGCGGATCAATCATCAAAATATAGCTCGTACGTAAATCCGTCGTACGGCATCCCCAAATCTGGGTACGGGTCAATATCACATTCATTATACTATTCGTCTGATATCCTCTTTATCAAATATCATGATCGGGGTACTGATCTACGTCTAGTACAATACTGATACCGCCTACGTATGCATGGACGTGTGTGAAACACTACGTCAAGGACCCGCTACAACGTCATGTCGTATCTCAAATACGAACCCTGCTATATCGCCGATCTCACGGCCTCAAATCAAATCTCATCGACTCAGCTCAATCCCAAGTATCATCCTCAAATCCGTATGTGAACACATAGTCCCATACCCATGTGAACCCATAACTATACGGAATCCCATGAGCACATATCAATAGGAATGTATGCAAGTATGTATGTGTGTATGTGTAGTGCAACACTACCCTAGGGTTCGCAACACTAAAGTAATCCAACACACCAATATCCGTCCTAAGCATCGTTATTAATCCCAAATAACATATAATAAATTTTGGTGTGTATGCGCATCCGTATACACCACCACGGACTGCGGGGGTGCTATACGCCATCCACCCGACTTCTCCCCGTAGATATAAATCTACTCACCTGGTCCTCGCTCGCCGGTGCCGACGTCGCCACGCGCTTGATTGTCGTCTCGAAGTCCGCATGGGGTACCTACATATCATAACGCACCGTATCGCATTAAAACTAAATTCGAAATCGAAACGGCATACGAAAATCAAATCGGCACGCGTATCACGCATAAATCCAAACATATCGCCTACGCATGCAAGAATAGTCAAACCAACCCTCGATGTCGATGTACAAACGTCAAACCATCGAGAAAAATCCAATCACACTCATTTGCACATTCACGAACACTAATTTTAATATAAACTAGGTTAAAACTCACAAAAACCCCAATTGCACTTAAAAAGTCATTTTTCCGAAAATCTAGCAAGCACAATTCGCCGTTTTTGTACAAACCATGATGTTTAAATGAATGTAGCGGCCAATATACTTATTAAATATCTTAAATAAGTCATAGAAACAATTTCCGGAATTTAATCTCATTAACTTCCAAAAACCCTAATATTCTAGTTTACAAAAATACCCTTTTTAACAATTTCAAAGCAAAAATGCACAAACTACAATCTAGCTTAGATTTGCATGATCTAAAGCATTAAACCACACTTAATAAAGTTAATGAAGTAATGAAAAACCTAAACACATTTTTAATCCCAAGTATTTAACCAAATTCAAAAATCTAGTAGGCAAATTAGCACATTAACACAATTTTTTTAAACTAACCATTAGCACTAGCTACTAATCTTGTATTAACATGACAAAAAGCCTAAATAAAACACACAACCATACACCAATTCTACAAAACCCTAACTTGCATTCAAATTCATAACTTGAATTCCAAAACTTGCAATTAAACTCACATATCCAAATTAACACTTAATTAAATTAGCTTAAGAAATTAGTAACAAATTAAGCAACAAAAATGTTTAGAATTATACTCAAAACATATGAAGATCCACAAGCACACATAGCCCTCCAAAATGCTCCCTTGCCACCAAAATCCATGCTATACGGGCTAAGCTAAAATGGGTAGGAGTCGGATTTTGATTTGGATTTTTGCTTGATTTTTTGTGGATTTTTCTTTGATGGAACAAAGATAGGAGAAGAGGAAAATGGGGCTGTTGGGGGGGTTGCTGATTTCGGCCAGGTTGTGGGGGGGTTGGGTGAGGGAGGAGAGAGAGTGAGGTGGAGAAAATAACAAGTAAGGAAGTCCAAGTCAACACAAAGTCAAAAGTCCAACTCATTTATCCATTTTCTTTTCTTTTTTTTCATTTCTTTTCCTTGAAATCCAAGTGGGGACAAAAGAGGGGGCTGCTGAATTCTTCAAGTGGATAAGTGAATGGGGGGGTGTGGGTGTGGGTACGGGTGTGGGGTGATGAAAAATGATAAATACAATACCCCAAACATCCATTTACGCTAAAAAAAAGCCTTTTTTGTATAATAATTTCTAAACCGTTTTGGTAAATGATTTCGTTCCAAAAACCACATGATAAAATTTTATTTAATGTTTTATGATGCACAAAATTTGTTTCAACTCATTCCAATTTGTAATTTTCCCTAATTAAATGTATTAGTGACGGCTTAAAATAATAATAAAATAATATTTTTTCAGAAAATTTGAAATTTCACCAGCAGCTCAATAAACACCAAATAATAGCAATTACATAGCTAGAATATGTATATTTAATTTTTATAATAAGATATTTGCATTTTGACTTTTTTTTTCAGAAAACCCCCTTATCTTACCGATTTTTCGAAATTTCAACGAAACGATTTTCAAAGCGTTACAGATAGTATGCTATCTGGTTTTTCTTTATCATAGTATACATGCTTTATTTCACTATTGCATGTTGATAGAGCCCATAGGAATCTTGCTTGACTTCCAGCTGTATGATGGCGATCATATACGTGGGAGCTGGGGTCTGTAAGCACATCCTTAAAGTGTCCCTAGTCATAGGAGTTTCGAGACAGGGCATCGATACTCCTGAGTAGACTAGTGTATACAGTCGAGACCCCGACAAGGGGCGGTGGCCGGTCTCACAAGCCATTGGTGTTAGTTGGTTCACCTAAGATGTATACAGGTGCTCATTGAGTGCATCGGACAGGACTCGCCGGGAACATGCTAGTTGGTATTATATATATCGTCAGATAGCAGTTCCCCGGTGACATGTGTACAGGTTAGTTTGTCGACCTGAGATCGTCATTTGTCTCGTGTGAGTTCCTACTGTGCTTTGATTTCTACCCTACCACGCTCAAAGGAGACGTGCAAACAAGTATTTTTTGGGTACCATCCCGAGCCAAATGGAGGCAGTGAGCGGATCGTCGGGGATTCGTCTCTCTCGGTATTGGGGGTTGATGTCGCACAGTGCATTGGTGGCCATCACTACAAATCCTCGGCCGAGGTAGTGGAGAATTACTGATTTGGATCAGTAGTTTCTCAGGTGGTGATGGGCTTCATGCCCACACGATTTATCGCGTTATTAGAGGTCTGACTTTATCCACCCCCTAGACTCGATATGCGATACTCTTTAGACGAACGGACCGGACTGTACGGATATTGTCACTGTCAGGCTCAGTAGGGTTTCTGGATGAGTTCGATCGTCAGCTTCCCTTCCAATCAATACATAGGCAACCGTTACGTACAGCTTGTACCTCTGACGTGCTAGAGGTTATACCCAGTGCCAGTGTGTTGATGAGTCATTAGAGTCCCCCAAAGATCGTTTCCTAAGTTCGGGCGAAACGTTGTAGAGGCCGTATGGTTTTATGGAAGGATTCGGAAAATGCACATGCGTTTACGCACGTGTCATATTTCAGGCAGATAATACTGGTAGGCTTTGGTTTAAGCCGGATCCGAGTATTATACTATGTAGATATAATATGTTTGTCTCAGTTGCATTTGTATTCGGTCGTAATACAAATACGGGTATGTTTATACTGTTACGGGGTTATCCTGAAATTCGTTTCTGGATCACTTTTGGAAGTTGCCCGTTTCCAGTTTTCTATCACCCGTCTTTAACATTCGGTTAAAAGCGGATTTATCTTTTCTTGTGGTGAGTCATGTGTGTGGAAGGTTCTAGATGATGACTAGGATGATGAGGTGGCTTGTGACTCATCTTCGCAATAATTAGTTGATGACTAGTTAAGGTTACTCATTGTTTCATTAATGATTTTATGCAAGGTGTTATATGACTCATGCTTTGTTTGATTGTTATGATAAGCTTAGGTTTATGGTCACCTTCCTTTGCTCTCCTACACTCACCCCCCACCATATATGGCCGGCCCCCTCTTTAGAAATATGAGATGGTTGTTCATTTGGAAAAAAGATTAGGAATTTGTTTCATGGAAATTTCATATGCCCATTTCTCATTTTCACAATTCAAAAGGAAACTTCATTAACCGTTCGTCCATGGCTCTGAACGAAGCGAAACAAAGTGT
Source organism: Agapanthus africanus (assembly GCA_030015575.1). Classification (NCBI taxonomy): domain Eukaryota; kingdom Viridiplantae; phylum Streptophyta; class Magnoliopsida; order Asparagales; family Amaryllidaceae; genus Agapanthus; species Agapanthus africanus. The sequence goes on from JASDDO010000012.1 coordinate 363,044,094, forward strand.
TCTACTCATTCTCTACATCAATCTTGGTCATCTCTTTTAGCAAACTTGATGATCGAGTTGCCTCGGTTCAGAGGCGGGAGCCCGTTTAAAGATCCGTCGACGTGGTGCCACCTGGACGAGAACAATGGAGATTCAGGAGATCGGTGAAGCCGCAACAAAGCGTGGGATGATGGTTGAAGACCGAAGGACTCGGATCGTTCGTTATAACATTTCTACCCACTTTTTAGTTTGTTAGTTTAGCTTTAATGGCAGATCCGGGTTATAGTATGCGATAGCGCCGGTTGTAAAAAGTTTTTGTTCCGCATTTGGCGTCTGTTAGACGGCTGGGGCGCTACCGTGGACTTACAGTAAGTATATGGTTACTGTCATGAATCATGATAGTGGAAGAGGCATTACTAGGAGTACCCGGTTATCCCTTCGAAACATTTTCATGTTTCAGTTTCACTGTGCGATGTTAATTGAAAACTGTTTTCCCAATTGGAATCTAACTCCAGGGTATGTGTTTACCAGATCAGTTTCTCACATCTGTATGTTATTACGAATGGTGAGTGGGAGTAAGATATTGGGAATTGGGTGATTAGATCCTCATTATATCAGGATTCGTTGTAATTGGTGATATTTAAGGAAATCACCTGGGTTTTTGCCGGACGACAAATATTTGGTTTTGAATATCCGTTGTTATGCACCAATTTTAAACTGATATATTTGTACGTTTATTTTATAAAGTGAGATATAACTTTTTGATATTATGTCTGTGACATTTACCTATATCAGTTGATGATTGGGTAAGGTGCATTCAACAGCGGTGTAATTTTTCTTAACCATAGTACAGTTTTTCAACCAACGACGCACAGGTTTTGAGTTATTGAACTTAGGAGACTTATACAAAGTATTGTATGTTGTCCAGTGTCCATTAGGAAAATGGGGTTGGTACTCGTGCTATATTCTGTTTACTCATAACTTCTCTAGTTTTAGACAACTATTTCGTTGAAATACAAGATTCAGATTTTGAGAAGGTATATGTATAAGAATAAACTAGAGAACCATTTGTTGGAAGTATTAGGATTCTTCGAGGTATTCGGAGATGTGGATACTTGTGTTTGGTATTCCGTTGATAGTAATGGTTTTAAGAACATGCTTCTTTTTCGGGTTACTCATATATGGATGCACTCCTAGTTGAGTAATGCTGATTGGCCTCATTCTATTTGGTTGATATGCACTGGAGACAGCTGCATGATTTTGAATCTGGTTCCAATTAAATTAGCGCCTTTGTTTCTATATTAGATATATATATATATAATCAATTTATATCTTAACTATGTTAAGGTAATCCGGATAAACTCGAGGCACGTTTCAGTAATGGCTGTTTGTGGGTTATCCCGGGTTTTGACGAGGGTTAACTTTCTACCATCAGGAAGATCAATATTTATACTGTTCTTGACTCGCCACAGTTTTAGTAAAATGGATTTATCCAGAAAACAGAAGTGGGAGTATGGTAGAACTAGAAGTGATTCCAGAACCACAAATGATCACTGAATATTTAATAGAACCTGAGGATTCAATTGGTTTCGACGTTCCGTTAGCCACTCCGCAGATTTGGTGGGTAACCTCAGGGACCCGAGAGGTACTTCGGTCTTCTCAGAGACGGTGAAAGGGAGGTTCTTGTTTACCCAGACTTGCCATTGCTGCTGTTCTAGACTATATGACCCGGCAGGAGGATGAGTATAGCGTCGTTCTAAACTAGCTTTAGAAGTGCACGTGTATATAACCTGCAAGATGGTTGTTCTAATCAGTGGGAGCAGCGGAAGAATAGTGGGCAAGTAGCTTATGTCTATTTATAGACTAAAGCAGGTATAGAGGAAATATATCATCTATTTTTGATGTGACAGTCATAGTTCTTGACCTCATCAGAATAGGAGATGGATCTGGTAAGAAGGTAGTAGAGTGTGATGTCCAGGTATTTAGGATGACATGCACTTGATAGAAAGAGATAATCTTATACTACGATCGGTTATATTATGGTTGTCACAATGTGGTTTCTCTACATAGGATATGGATATAATATCAGGGTTTCTGGTTACTAGATCTTTGGTTTTAGATCTAGATTTGGGAAGTAACCCAATCTGGGTACTTTGACATTATTCTAAAGGGATTTTAGAATGGACGACTCCTGGCATGCTGGTGTACCTGCAGGTGATGGAGTCACCCTCTCTAATGGTGTCTTACATACTAAAGGGGAGAGGGATTTGCATGATTGGCATATCACTTGCTTAGGCAATTGAGTTGATCATGAGATGTCAAGTACGCCACCAGATGTTGTTTTTGTACTAGATACAATAAACATATATTAATCCAATCCTGGAGAAATGTTGGGAAGCAGTTTATGAAAATAAATGGATTTTCTAGGGATATGGTAACGGCAGCCTCCTTCGGGGGACAGTTATCATTTCAGGCTTCCAAGGTGACCTGGATGACAGAGTGACTGTCAGAGTTATAGTTTTCCCTCTTTTGAGGGACAGTATGTTTATACTGAGGAAAGGCATGGCGCAGGACACTGATTAAATTCAGTGGATGATACAGTCTAAGAAGTTTGTTGGATTTGGAGTTCATTTGTGAACTGGGTTCCATCAGAAATCCAGAAAAATTCTATGACATGTATTGCTCATTTCGGGAGATAGTTTTGTTCGCGAATTTGAGATATAGAGAGATACATAAAGAAACATTGGAGCGGATCCACTCACTGAGGCTATTTTTCGAACGCAATAGTTTCGCAAACAGGCTTTGTGAAACTAATTAGTAGAGAAGTTGGGTGTTCGGTATCACACGAGCTCTGAGTATACGACATCGCAATAATTAGCCTTAAGTGCAAGTGCGAGATTGTTGGTTATAGTGCCCTCAAGGCAATTATCATAGTCGCAGGCAGGTGATTATGATGATTGAGGGATGACCTATACCGGTAGAACAGTCTTACTCAAGATGATAGTATGCTATCTAGTTTGTCTTTATCATCATGTACATGTTGATAGAGCCCATAGGATTCTTGCTTGACTACCAAAATTATGATGGCGATCATATACGTGGGAGCTGGGGGTCTATAAGCACATCCTTAAATGTCCCTAGTCGTGAGAGTATCGAGACTGGGCATCGATACACCAGTGTAGACTAGTGTATACTGATCGAGACCCCGACGAGAGGCGGTGGCCAGGTCTCACAAGCCATTGGTGTTAGTTTGTTCACTGAAGATAGTATACATGTGCTCATTGGGTTATGAGTACACTGGAAAGACTCGCCAGGAACGTGCTAGTTGGTATTATACCTATTGTCAGATAGCAGTTACAAGGTGACATGTGTACAGGTTAGTCTGTCGACCTGAGATCATCATTTGTCTCGTGTGAGTTCCTACTGTGCTTTGATTACTACCCAACCACGGCTCAAAGGAGTCGTGCAAACAGGTTTTAGTTGGTTACAGTCCCAAGCCACATGGAGGCAGTGATCGGATCGTCGGGGATTCGTCTCTCCCGGTATTGGGGGTTGATGTCGCATTGTGCATGGGTAGCCATCACCAGAAATCCATGGCCATGGTGGACGAGAATTACCGATCCAGGATCGATAGTTTCTCAGGAGGTGATGGGTTTCATGCCGACACTAAATGTCGCGTTGTTAGGGGTCTGACTTTATACGCCCACCTAGACTCATTATGCGATAATCTTAGACGAACAAAACAGACTATAAGGATATTGTCACTATCAGGCTCGGTAGGGGTTCAGGATGAGTTTCCTCGTCGGCCTCCCTTTCGCTCAATACCTGGGTAGCCGTTACGTACAGCTAGTGCCGCTGACGTGCTTATGGTTAAACCCACTTCCAGCGTATTGAAGAGTCTTTAGAGTCACACACAGATGGTTTTCACGGCTCAGGCGATATGGTGTAGATGACGTATGTTGGTACATACAGGTGTCCGATTAAATATGTGCACATGCTGCACAGAATTTAATCGGACGGTTGATAATACTAGCAGCTTAGGATTAAGCCGGATTATGAAATCAAGTTTTGATTTAATAATTTATATATATGTGTTTATATATATATGTATTCTAGTATTACTGTTCACTATTAATTTTCTCTCTTGGCTATTCGTATTTTTGTATGAATACGTGTATATGTATTTCGATACGCGTACCGGGTTGCATTCCATATTTATACGGAATAGCTTCTAGAAGATATACACCTCATTATTGGATTTTCTTTTTAGAAAATCAAATAAGGAAATGAGGTGGAGGGGTGAGGTGGCATGAGCATGGGTCTTGGACATGTAGAGAGGCATGGGTCTTATTTGTTTATTGCAAATGGAAAAGGGATATTTTTATGTGTGGATAATTGAGATGAGAGAGAGAGGGGGGCCACAATCATTGGTATGGACTTGGTCATTTTTCTTCACTTGCTTCATTACTCACACTCTCATTCTCACTTCAACACTTAGCCATTCTTGAGTTGCTCATGCCATTGTTTCCCCACCTCCTTCTTCATCTTCTATGGTTGTTCATTGAGCACAGGTGATGAGAGAAAATTATAGTGACATATTCCTACACCCCCACACTCTAATGCTAGCAACCTTAGAGCGTCGGTTGCCTCATTTCGCGAGGCTGAAGCTTGCGGCGTTTCCCTCAGGTGGATCATCGTAGATGGAGGAAGACTGGCAACCAAACTCGATCAAGGAACCACTAGGAGCTTGGAATGAAGACCGAAGGACACGGATCAGCTCGGTATAACCATTCCAACTTCTTTTTATAGATTGCTAGTTTAAGGTTTAAGCTAGATCCGGGCATCGGGTAATGGTAGCGCCAGTTTAGTAAATTTTTGTTCCGCATTTGGCCACGGTTTGATGGCCGGAGAGCTGCCGTAACCCAAAAATTGCGTGAGACGAATGGCTATATATATATATATATATGTATAGAGGTTAATGGAGGAAAGGTGCCATATGAGAGAATTTCCTCCTATGGCATCGGAAAAATACACCCTCCATGATTTTTTTCGACGATCGGCATACATCACGTCCATCTTTATCATCTAAGATGTGGATACACCAAATTTCATGTGATTATACCATTTTCTCACCGTTGATTTAGTTGGTGCAAAATTAATGGTTTACCGACAGTAGAACTTTTTACATTGCTAATTCAACGATTAAAAATTGGTGGAATCACATGAAATTTGGTGTATGCACATCTTAGATGATAACGACGATGATGATGGATGCCGATCGTCGGAAAAAATAGTGGAGGTTCTATTTTTTCGACGCCATAGGAGGAAATCCCCTCCTATGGCCACTTTCCTCCATTATTCTAATATGTATATTATATAATAAACGTTGCTTATGTTTTGCACCCGCGCTAGTCCAGCCCCCGCTCTGCTGTTAATTAAGTAACCTAATGCGAATGTAATAAGCGTACATTCTATTTTCGTTTCTTTTTGCAATGACAGGGTTAAATGATGGGACAACATTAATATTGTTTAATGCAAAGAAAACAAACTAAAGTTAAATCGTTGGAACTATTTCAAAACCATTCGGTCTTCTTTAAAAATAACTTTTAAAAGTGGAGCCTAAACCACTCCTTTTAAAAGCTATCATGGTTCCTTCGACTATATCAAATTCATTACGTTCACGGTTTTTCCAAAACCAGTCGTAGCCCTCCGTCATTTCAGATGGGTATTCAGTAGTATTCAAGTTATGTATTTTCACCTTTGCCAAGGCATAGTGATAGGTAGCTGCTGGGTATTAATTTTTAGCATAGATAGATGCGTTAATCTGGGATAGACGTAAAGCTATTTTTTCTTTCATCAAGGGTTTGTACGAATGGGTTTAGATTAACCTGGACAATGACGGGTAGAACTTGACTTGCGTCTTATGATATGTTGGCCTTCGTCAAGGTTATAAGCGCCCGGGGCAAAAATCTACATCGGGAGTTTCAAACGAAAAGGAAACTTGCTAGTTTTGTATGCCATCTTGAGTGTGATGATTTTCGTAGGATTCCTTCAAAGTTGTCACGCAATGAAAGTTGGATCCCGATCCCACCGTGAGTTTTATTACTTCTCGGGAGAGTTTTTCACTTTACAATCAATGCTATAAAACAAGTAGGTGTCTAGAACGGTGTTAGCGGGGCTACGCCTTAAGGTAAAAGAGGTTATGTAATTAATGAACTTCGCGAAAGCGTTGGAAAACCTCCCTCGAAGTACCAACACTAGCCTGGCCGAAAGGTTAAGCAAGAATTGTAGGGTGCGATTAATCTCGACTAATTTTTCTTTTATGGTTTGAAAGTGGATTTGAGGAAACAGTAGGAGCCATCCTGTTTAGATAAACTAATAACCAATCTAAACTTGCAAGAGCATCATGTTGAGTGTTTCTTCTCTCTCTCCTAATTGCAGCGACCAAAATGACCAGGATTAAGTTACTGCTAGATAAAAATATATTGACGGGGCCAAACTATAAAGACTGACTAAGGAATGTCCAGATGGCCATAAGCTATGACAAGCTGGGCTACCTCCTTACTACTAAAGCCGCCGCCGTCCCAGGTATAGATTCCTCTGTCTTGAATATTGAGATCCATAAGACATGGGAAATAGACTGTACGAAAGACAAGTGCCTCGTGCTGGCCTCAATAGATAATGAACACCAGAGGCAACACAAGAAGATGGACTTAGCTTCCATCTTCTTCTATACCAAGGATTTATATGGAGAGAAATCTCGTATCGCAAGATACGAGACCTCAAAGAAATTATTTCAGGCGAGGTTGGCTTTCGGGTCATCTGTAGGGGGCCACGTCCTTAAGATGATTAGCTATATTAAAGAGCTCGCAGACCTTGGAACCACGTTGAAGAACGAGTTATATAAAGACTTGATTCTACTATTTTTCCCCTCTACCTATGCCTAGTTTATCTTCAATTTCAATATTGTCACAGGAAAGGCCATTGGAAGAAGGACTACAGGGCTAGGAAAGCCCAGAACTAGGATTCGAAACAAGTTGTGGCTTCGTCTTTAGGCGTGTTTATGATTGAAAACTGTCTATTAATCAACTCTACTTTCTGGGTATTGGATAACGGATCAGGATCTCATATCTGTAATTCATTATAGGCACTGAGAAACCGTAGAGTTATAAAGGCAGGTGATATGACCCTCTGGGTTGCTAACGGAGCGAGCGTGGATGCTGTGTCTGTAGGGAAATATCACCTAGGATTGACAAGTGGACAAATTTTGGTTTTGCGTAACTGTTTTTGTGTACCTAGTTTGACATGTAATATCATCTTTGTATCTTTACTTTCTAAAGAAGGTTGTGATTTTATATTTGTAAGCGATGTTGTAAACATCCACCTTAATCATGGTTTGATTGAGTCCGGTACACTAGACAACGGTATATACGTATTAAACCAACACCATGTTTTAAATGTCCAGAACACACTTAAAACAAAGTTTCCAGAATTAAATCAAGCTTTCTTATGGCACTGTAGACTAGGTCACATCAATGAAACATGGTTGACGAGGTTACATAAATAGAGATATTTGGATCCATTTGAATATCTGTCTTATGCAACTTTTCAATCATGTCTCAAAAGAAAGATGACAAAAACTCTGTTTACTGGACATAGAGTAAGAGCCACCGAGCTCTTGGGACTCATACACAGCGACGTGTGTGGTCCAATATCTACACATGTAAGAAGTGGTTATTCATACTTCATTACTTTTACGGATGATTTCTCAAGTTATAGACATGTATTCTTGATGAAACATAAATCCGAGACGTTTGAGAAATTCTAAGAATACAAGAATGAAGTGGAAAAACAAATGGGCAAAAGAATCAAGACACTTTGATCTGATCGAGGTGGTGAATACTTAAGTGCCAAGATCCTGGACTATTTAAAAGAGAATGGAATTCTCACTCATCTTACTCCTCTATACACACCTCAACACAACGGTGTATCGGAAAGACGGAACCACACCTTATTTGTAACGTTCTGAAAATTCGATTAGGTAATTATGTATTAATTATTGATAATACGTATTTTTCCGTAAAAACCAAGATAAAATTATTTTTCCACATAGACTTAACTACACTTATTTTAACTATGTAATTGCTAGTATTCGTATTTAAATAGCCACCTATAAATTGCTAGTTTACTTAAATATTTTCCTTAATTATTTAATTTTTAATTATTATTTTAATCATACACTTATACACAAAAATGGTGATAATAACAATTAAAATGTGTTAATACAAGTTTAGTGCACCATGACACATCTAATCATATATTGTAACATGTTCTTTTAAAAAAAAAATTGGATTGTTCTAGTTTTATTTGCATAGAAAAGGTAAAGGGAATATTGAAATAAAATAAAATGAATGGATAATTGAGGTATGGTGCATGTCAATTTGAGGTATGGGTGAAACTTTGACCTTGTCACACTCTTTTTTTCTCTCCCCACTTCCCCACTTGCTCTGGCTGAGCATTCTGCTGCAGCCTTGATTTTTGAGTGTGTTTGTCAATTTGAGGTATGGGTGAAACTTTGAACTTGTCACACTCTTTTTTTCTCTCCCCTCTTCCCCTCCTCTCTCTACTCTTCTTCACTTGATTAAAATCCACAAACTCACTCAAAAATCAAATAAAATCAACACAAGTTTTTAGTTGAATCCTCTACAAAAATTCCTTGTTCAATCTAGCATGGTTCTTTGGATCAAGTCTATATTTTGGTTGCAAGTTTGGATCTTTTCCAAACCTTTGTGAGGTATAAATCTTAATCTAATTATCACTTTGTTAATTATTGCTTTAAATCTAATTTCAATTAGGTGTTAATATAGTTTAATTTCATGTTTTGAATATTAAAGAGAAGGGTTTGGTTTAAATCAAGATTTTATCATCTAATTTTGGTAGCACGTGTAGACTAACATCTAAAAACCTTGCAAAATCTAATCTAGATGTTAACTTGCTAATCTTTACTCTTAAATGTCCAAATTAAATATCTATGCAAACTAATTTCATAATTAGTGTGTAAATAGGTGAGATTAAAATATAGTTAATAATTGTGTAGTCTAATTAAAATAGTAAGTGAAATTTGTGGCCAATAGGTTTGCTAAAACACCTAGTTTTGCACTAAAATCCCTTTTGTTTGCTTACTAGGTTTTTAGAATAATTAGGTTTTATTTAGGTTTGAGGTTGTGATGAGCTACAACTTAATTTCTAAAGTTTTTAATGTATACGCGATCGGTACGATCGGGTTCTAGGCTTGGTGGTTGTCACGTATAGCGACCCCTAGTTGTGGTTTGTTGCGTTGTCGCGAGCGCGTTTTGTACACCAAGTGCGTGCGCGTCTAGTTAGTGCGCGTCGGTTCTCTTGTATCATTTTTGTCCACGACTATTTATATGTCTATCATCTTATTTACTTGTGCGCGATTCTAGGATCGGTTGAGGAGACGTCAGACGCGGCGCGGAAAGGCAAGGCTGTGTTCGGATCAGATTAGCCGAGGCATCCCGGTGAGTAGATGTACACATCTATAGGGGGATTGTCTGGATGGCGCGAGACGCCCGATAGTTAGGATTACTAGTAGTGCTTGTATTTATCTGCATAGTCTCCTAGTCATTCATCTTATTGCATTGCATCATCTTATATATGTGATATTATCTTATAGGACACTTGCACCATTACCATTTGTCCATGCCGCACGTGCACTATTTTATGTGAACACACACGCCATTGGTAATTTCTATGTCACGAACATTATAGAACTTACGTAGAATCGGTATCTGTGCATTTTCATCATATATGATCTGTGGACTTGTACTTGTATATTCTTTTCATCAGGATGGATACGTAGGATTGTTAGTCATATATACATACCTCATTGCATCATGATTCATGCATAGCTTCTGGCCGTACTTCGCATGGTATATACTATCGTATCATAGACATCCATCATCACCGACATGTTTACATATTGTGATTCTTCTCAAGGATTTCAATATTTATGAGATTTCAGGATTTTGGGGAAAACCGCAAGAATTTTATAACCTATTATCATTTTAAAAATAGAAATTTGCGGTTTTTTCGTGATATGATGTGTGTGGCATCCACCATGTGTTTTCTCGGTTCTTGAGCTGTATCATATACCCGATTCGAGGAGGGGGATGCACCGTTTGCGGGTACATGGTGGACCCGGTGAGGTACCCCGGGGAAAGATGGACGTATTGAGAAGGTGTTGAGCCCGGCAGGGGTGCATTACCTACCGGTTATTATTGACTCGGCGGTTTTCCGGAGGATACCGACCGGAGCCGTAGGATGTGACAGATTTGAGAGCCGATCTGAGAGACGGCTATTGAGATATTGTGATACTGAGACATTGAGATATTGAGATATTGAGACATTGGGATATTGAGATATACATATGTTGTGTTGATGCTTGACTCGGATTTCTGTCAATTCCATTGATGATACTCCAATTTTATTATACAAAAGTTTTACCAAGATAAGAATATAGATTTTCCTATACCCAACATATTCAGGTTTCGTGTTTGATTATGCATTCAAGTCTCATTCATACTAGTGCATCGCATTATGATTGTATATATAGGTTGTGACGCATTTGTGTGCATGCTTACGATAGCCTTATTAGATGTTACTTACTACTCACGAGTTGGCAACTCACCCTCGTTATGCCACAGTATCTTGCAGGTCTGACCCGTCAGCACAGTAGTGGCGGGCGTACTTTCTCATTTTGATTATTTTTCTTGGACATGCGGCATTGGTCATGGGTGGGTTGCGAGAATATTTTTGATACCACCTTGTGTATTATTATTGTATCTAGTACACTCCATCTACCTTATCTACCGTTTTCCACTAGTTTTATATTGGACATAGATGGTGTGCTTGTGAGATTTGTATGTATTCTATTTCTGGTGTCGATTCTCACTTAAGCCGACGTGGTGTTTTCTTATTTCTTGTTTTCAGATGCTCATCTCATATTATGATGATATATATTGCTTGTGGTTGTGATTCCGCCTTTGGCGAAGAGCTAGCTCTTGCTTGGGGATGCCTTTATTCATTACTTGTGTATATTCATGTGTTGTATCCGTTTGGGGCCAGTATTTACAAAGGAAACTTTGTCGAAATTTTCGGCAAAACTTGATGTTTTAAATCTTTTAATGTGACCTTATTTTTCTAAAATCACTTTTTAAGTTAATTTTTCCTTCACTCTTTTTCCTTAAATGGTTTAGATTTTTTGGGCTTTGACTTACTTAGATTACGTTACGCCTCTAGATGATGCGTAATTTAAGTGCCGGTCACGTTCCGTACATTCGGGTCGTGATAAAGTTGGTATCAGAGCGTTAGGTTTTACCTTTCTGAGTGTAGGATGACCCTTGGTAGATGAAGTAGGTGACTTAAGCAGAGTGACGTAGCGTGTGTATGTTCCGCGACATACTTACGATACGGTACTCCGCCTAAGTGACCTTAGGATATATATAGTTTGCTTATATTTCTTTCCTTGATTCCATATATCCTCTTGATTCAATTGCAATGTTCCTATCAATCTTGTTTCTTGTTCCAGCCACTACGCCCCCGAAGACTATGAGGGCTCAGATGGCTGCTGCCAAAGATGAGATTAGAGCGGTCTCATTTGAGACGAGGACCGATTAGGGTTGTACGCCTACCCCTCAGGGACAGAGTGATCCGCCTTCTCCAGGCCGGATAGCTAGGCTGGAGTCGAGTATTCAAGACTTATGACAGATGGGTAGATTGTTAGTTGAGGTTAGCCGAGCTCCAAGAGCCGATGATGTCCCTCCTACTGCGGGGACTGTGATTGTGCCTACTGCTTAGGCAGCTGTTCCTGTTGTTACCGAGATTATTTCCATATCTTTGCAGGAGTTTATGAGGCTGAAGCCTCCAGTTTTTATTGGCAAAGATGCAGTGGAGGATCCGCAGACATTCCTCGACAGGATGGCTATGATTTGTCGTTCATAGAGATGTTCTGACAAGAGACGAGTTGAGCTTGCGAGTTTTCGTCTAGAGGGTCTTGCTCAGACGTGGTGCGAGTCAGTTGAGAGAGGCCGAGCTGCAGGTTTACCTCCTATGACCTGAGATGAATTTCACAGCTGTAATTCTTGTTCGTTTCCTTCCGGAGAGCGTTCGAGATGCTCGAGCCTGTAGTTTCGAGTCTTTACGCAAGACTCCAGGGATGACATTGTCCGAGTACGATATTCAGTTTACTCAGCTGTCCCGATATCCTCCTTACCTGGTGGAAACTGAAGAGAAACGCATAAAGAGGTTGTGTGGGGACTGGACTTGCATTTATTTCTTGTTATCGGCGCCCAGCATTTTGACACTTACGCTGCTACTATGAACGCTACCTTACTGTTGGAGGAGCGCATTTCTGAGACTTCGGTCGTTTCTGGACCGAAGCGGATTCATACCGGTATGCCAGCTCAGAGGAGGTGAGGTAGACGTCGTGGCAGGTATTATTTCAGTATTTTCTTTTGATGCGCGTATTTCTTTTGTTGTTTGAACCTGTATCTACGCACTTTGTACCGAGATTGGACCGAGCGCCATCCTTGCTTGATCTGCCGCTGATTTCTATTACTCCAGTAGGCGAGACTATTGTCATTCGATATGTTTTCGATCATGTTTCTTTTGCTCATATCGGAGATAGGGATTCTTTTGTCAATTTTATTCTTCTCGATATGTTTGAATTTGAAGTTTTTCTGGTAATGGATTAGCTAGCCACATGTTATACGTCCCCGGACTGCCGTGAGAAGGCAGTCAGATTTAGTTTTCCGGGTGAGCCAGTTCTTGTTATTCAGGGAGACCGTAGCGTCACCCTTCCCATCTTGATTTCTTCTTTTCGCGCTACTCAGCTCTTGAGGAAAGGGATGTCAGTGATTTTTGGCGTATGTTCGTGATGTTAGAGACGCAGAGGTCCCGTTGGACCAGGTCCCGATTGTGAAGGAACTTCCAGATGTCTTTCCTGACAAGTTGCTTTGTTTATCGCCAGAGCGCGATACTGAGTTCTGCATTGACTTGACCCCCGGCACGGGGCCTATTTCTATACCGCCTTATCGGATGGCCCCGGTGGAGCTTAAAGGAGATGAAGGATCAGTTGCAAGATTTGTTGGATAAAGGGCTTGTTCGTCCGAGTGCGTCACCTTGGGGAGCTCCTGTCCTGATCGTTAAGAAGAAAGACGACAGTTGTGTTTGTGCATTGATTATCGTCAGTTTAATCGAGTGACTGTACGGAACAGATATCCCCTACCTCGTATTGACGATTTGTTAGATTAGCTCTAGGGTGCGGGTCATTTCTCGAAGGTTGACGTGCGGTCGAGTTACCATCAGTTGCGCGTTCGAAAGGAGGATATTCCGAAGACTGCTTTTCACACACGTTACGGGTATTATGAGTTCTTGGTGATGTCGTTCGGGCTCACCAATGCCCCAACAGCATTTAAGAACATGATGAACCGCATATTCAGGACGTTTCTTGATCAGTTATTATCGTGTTCATTGATGACATTTTAGTGTACTTTTGGAGCCTGGGCAACATTTGAGGATTTCGTTGCAGACATTATGGGAGCACCAGCTATTCGCTAAATTATCCAAGTGTGTTTTCTGGCTGGATAGTGTTGACTTCTTGGGTCACGTAGTTACGAGAGATGGTATACGTATGGAACCGAAGACGATTGAGACCGTTCAGCATTGGCCTAGACCGGTATCAGTGACGGAGTTTCACAGCTTTTTGGGTTTGGCCGGATTCTATCGACGTTTTGTACAGGATTTTTCTCGTATAGCTGCACCGTTGACCGGGTTGACCCGAAAGGGAGTTCCTTTTGTTTGGACCGAGGAATGCGAGCAGAGCTTTCAGCAGTTGAAGACTCGTTTGACTACGGCGCCGGTATTATTTTTGCCTTCAGGATCAGGCGGTTTTGTTGTTTATTGCGATGCTTCTCGGCAGTTGAAGAAGCAAGAGCAAAATTATCCCACTTATGACTTAGAGATGGCTGCGGTGGTTTTTGCACTCAAGATCTGGATACACTACCTATACGGCGAGTCGTTCCAGAAATTCACGGACCAGAAGAGTTTAAAGTATATCTTTCAGCAACGAGATTTAAATTTGAGACAGTGTCGTTGGATGGAGCTAGTGAAAGACTATGATTGCGAGATTCTTTATCATCCGGGCAAGGCGAATGTTGTGGCAGATGCTTTGATTCGGAGGCCCGGAGGTAGCTTATCTTGTTTGAGCGCAGTTCAGAGACAGTCGACGGCAGGTTGGCAGATTCTATATGACAGCGGAGTACAGTTCGAGTCTACGTCGACCGGGGGACAACTTGCCCATATCCATGCACATCCACAGTTACTTGATCGCATCAGTGAGGCACAGTCTAATGACGTTCGTTTGTCAAAGACCATGAAGCAGGTTCGATAGGGCAGAGAATTAGAGTTCGTGATTGATGATCAGGGAGCACTACGATTTGGGACTCGACTGTGTGTGCCAGATTCCAAGGGACTGAGACATGAGAATTTTGAGGTGGTGGATCAGTCAGCATATAGTGTTCATCCAGGTTCCACCAAGATGTACCATGACTTGAGAGATGTCTATTGGTGGGAAGGGAAGAAGAGAGATGTCACGGATTTTGTTTCGGGATGCTTGACTTGTCAGCAAGTCAAGACCGAGCATCAGAGGCCAGTAGAAGAGTTACAGCCCTTGCCCATTCCGGAGTGGAAATGGGAGCAGATCTCTATGGATTTATTATGGGTCTACCTAGGACCAGTCGAGAGTATGACTCTATTTGAGTGATCGTAGACCGATTGACGAAAGCAGCTCACTTTCTTCCAGTCAAGACAGCTTTCAGATTCGTTCAGTATGCTCAGATATATGTTGATGAGATTGTGCGACTACACGGCGTTCTGACTTACATTGTTTCCGACAGAGGCACCCAGTTCACCAGCCGACTATGGCAGAACATCAGGAGGCGTTGGGCACCTGATTGAGTTTCAGTACAACTTTTCATCCACAGACCGACGGTCAGTCAGAGCGGACTATACAGACTCTTGAGGACATGCTCCGAGCTTGCGTTCTAGATTTCGTTGGTAGTTGGGATCGTTATTTGCCCTTGATAGAGTTCTCCTACAATAACAGCTTCCACAAAGCGATTCAGATGGCACCCATCGAGGCTTTATATGGAGGAGATGTCGATCGCCCGTTTATTGGACAGAGCTCAGTGGGCGCAGTGTTTTCGGACCGCAGATTGTGCAGGAGACGACCGAGAAGATCCAGTTGATTCGGGATAGTATGAGAGCGGCCCAGAGCAGGCAGAAATATTATGCTTATAAACGTCGTCGCTGACTTGAGTTCGCCGTAGAAGATCATATTTTCCTGAGGGTTTCTCCAATGAAGGGCGTGATGACATTCGGAACGAAAGGAAAGCTTAGTCCCAGATATGTGGGTCCCTTAGAGAATCTCGAGCGTGTCGGCACAATTAATTATCGTTTGGCTCTTCCCACCAGCTTTCCAGATGTTCACCCCGTGTTTCATGTAGCGATACTCCGCAAGTACCTTCATGACCCCTCTCATGCAATTCAGCACCAGGCAATCCAGCTGGAGCGCGACCTTTCTTTCACCGAGCAGCCGGTAGTCATTCTGGATCGGCGGGTGAAGAAGTTGAAGCCAAAGGTTACACCGTCCTTAAGGGTTCTTTGGCGTGGCCCGAACAACGAAAGAGGTCACGTGGGAAGCCGAGGGCGAGATGAGGAAGAAATATCCCCATCTCTTCGGAGGTACGCGTAGTTAGATTTGAAATTCGGGGACCGAATTTGTTTAAGGGGGAAGATTGTAACGTTCTGAAAATTCGATTAGATAATTATGTATTAATTATTGATAATACGTGTTTTTCCGTAAAAACCAAAATATAATTATTTTTCCACAGACTTAAATACACCTATTTTAACGATGTAATTGCTAGTATTGATATTTAATTAGCCACCTATAAATTGCTAGTTTACTTAAATATTTTTCTTAATTATTTTATTTTTAATTATTATTTTAATCATACACTTATACATTAAATTGGTGATAATTACAATTAAAATGGGTTAATACAAGTTTAGTGCACCATGACACATCTAATCACATATTGTAACATGTTCTTTCAAAAAAAAATGGATGGTTTTAGTTTTATTTGCATAGAAAAGGTAAAGGGAATATTGAAATAAAATAAAATGAATGGATAATTGAGGTGTGGTGCATGTCAATTTGAGGTATGGGTGAAACTTTGAACTTGTCATACCCTTTTTTTCTCTCCCCTCTTCCCCACTTGCTCTGGCTGAGCATTCTGCTGCAGCCGTCCTCCTCTCTCTACTCTTCATCACTTGATTAAAATCCACAAACTCACTCAAAAATCAAATAACATCAACATAAGTTTTTAGTTTAATCCTCTACAAAAATTCCTTGTTAAATCTAGCATGGTTCTTTGGATCAAGTTTACATTTTGGTTGCAAGTTTGGATCATTTCCAAACCATTGTGAGGTATAAATCTTAATCTAATTATCACTTTGTTAATTATTGCTTTAAATCTAATTTTAATTATGTGTTAATATAATTTAATTTCATGTTTTGAATATTAAAGAGAAGGGTTTGGTTTAAATCAAGATTTTATCATCTAATTATGGTAGCATGTGTAGATTAACATCTAAAAACCTTGCAAAATCTAATCTAAATGTTAACTTGCTAATCTTTACTCTTAAATGTCCAAATTAAATATCCATGCAAACTGATTTCATAATTAGTGTGTAAATATGTGAGATTAAAATATGGTTAATAATTGTGTAGTCTAATTAAAATAGTAAGTGAAATTTGTGGCCCCTAGGTTTGCTAAAACACCTAGTTTTGCACTAAAATCCCTTTTGTTTGCTTACTAGGTTTTTAGAATAATTAGGTTTTATTTAGGTTTGAGGTTGTGATGAGATACAACTTATTTTCTAAAGTTTTTAATGTATACACGATCGGTACGATCGGTACGATCGGGTTCTAAGCTTGGTGGTTGTCACGTATAGCGACCCCTAGTTGTGGTTTGTGGCGTTGTCGCGAGCGCGTTTTGTGCAACAAGTGCGTGCGCGTCTAGTTAGTGCGAGTCGGTTGTTTTGTATCATTTTTGTGCACGACTATTTATATGTCTATCCTCTTATTTACTTGTGCGTGATTCTAGGATCGGTTGCGGAGACGTAAGACGCGGCGCGGAAAGGCAAGGCTGTGATCGGATCAGATTAGCCGTGGCGTCCCGGTGAGTAGATGTACATATCTATGGGGGGATCGTCTGGATGGCGCGAGGCGCCTGATAGTTAGGATTACCAGTTGTGCTTGTATTTATATGCGTAGTCTCCTAGGATTACCAGTTGGCTCGTAGGCTCGTAGATCCGATCGATTCCTACGAGCCTCATTTAGATTCTTGATATTTGGTTGGAAAAATCATCAAACTCTCAATTCTTGATTTTATCGTTTTCTTGTTATTAGATCTAGATTTTCTAATTCTTGAACTTCAACTATAAATCATGAATTGTTTGTTTTCTTTCTATTAAACTTTCGATTCAAAGAAATCAAAAAACGAACGAATCGCGCAATCCCTGTGGACGATCCGCACTTACTAACGCGCTACATCCGACACCGTTATTGATTGCGGTCAAATATTTTTGGTTGTGATTTCTATATACATTTTCTACATACACACAGAAAATCATTTTAATCAAATGGCGCCGTTGCCGGAGATCGCGCGCTAATTCGTTTTATATTGAAATTTGAATTGAAAGATTTATTCCAATATAATTTTGTGATCAAAATTCGTGCAAACACTAATATGAGTTGTTGTGATTTGTGCGAGGAATTCTGGAACCTGTGGAGCTTGAGAAATTTTTTTCAGATAGTTCCAGAGAGCTTGGGGAGTGAACAGGAGCCTCTGTAGAAAATTGTGTGCAGTAATCCCCTGAAACCACCGCGAAAGCGCGGCAATAGGCGACTTAAACCGCGGTTCCGCGGCGTGATTACCTCATCTCTGCTCAAAAGTTCTCTGGTAACTTCTCAATTTTCTTATCCCTCTCTAAAATCTGCTCAAAATAACATTTTGTGCAGGTTTCTTTGCAAAAATCGCAGCGCCGTGCAAAAAGCAAAATTAAATTGTGCTTATTTTGATCTTTGTGGTTGTTTGCATAATTAATACGGACATTAAGGGGAAAAGACCAAATCCAGATTAGATGGGGAGTTCATTACCCTTCCTAAGCCCCGAAAATCGCAAAATTGCATCCGCATTTACCCTAATTAACTAAAAAATATCTAGAGATGACTCTAAGGACCTTCGCGCTCACTTAGGACAGAAGAAGGCCATGGGTAATTCATTGCTTATCCGCGTTTATCTTGTGGTGTCTAAGGCAAGTGTGTCGAAGGCTAGTGGTTACTTAATTAGGCCCACTACTTACGTAGTAGAGAACCTCCCACTTACCTGGCCACAGGAGAGACAAAGAGGCAGTGGAGGATTTATCCTGCGACTTGTTTTTTGGCAGTTAGGAGCGGTCTAGAGTTGACCTAGGTGACCACTAGAATTAGGGTTTTGTGTGTTGCATTTTGTGATTTGCATCAATTTTTTTCAAAAATCCGTATCAATTTTCAAAACAAACACCTCATTCATATCATTTCCCCTAATTATAAATTCACGCTGCCACTTGTACTAACCCTTTTTAGTGCAAGATATGCTGGACACGGGATTCTAGTGCCCGTTAAGTCCGCGTTTCCCTCATCGACCCAAAAGTCGGTATTTCTACATTTACCCTTTCTTTTACCCACCACCACACCCACATCGATGGATCCGTCTCCATCGAACTTCTTTTCCACTAATCTGCCGCCGTCCGTTGGTGCGCAGAATCCACCTCGCATCTCTCTCCAAGAGAGATGCTATCCTACACGAGGTCCTCTTTCCACCTGTCTTTCCATTCCACCAGCCAACGGGGAAAATTTTCAAATAAAACCCCAATACATCAACCTTCTACCAAAATTTCACGGTCTCGAGACTGAAGACGCATATGCATTTATCACCAAATTTGAAAATGTATGCGCTATGATAGGTACCTCACAACTTTCTATGGATGCTATGCGTGTACGTCTTCTCCCATTTACCTTGTGCGATATAGCCGAGAAGTGGCTGTATAACACTACCGCACATTCCATCTCAAACTGGGAAGAATTCGTCAAAGCATTCCTTAAGAAATTCTACCCACATCATAAAACAGCTCGAGTCCGTAGCGAAATCAATCAATTCACCCAACTTCCATATGAACCATTTTCAAAATGTCTTGAACGCTTCAAGGATCTGTTAATCCAATGTCCTCATCACGGAATCCCCAGATGGGAACTGTGTAGAATCATTTATGAGGGCATTAATCCTAACACAAGACAGACCCTTGAATCCATGTGTCAAGGCAACTTCATGACTAAAGATGATGGGGAAGCCTGGAATTTTCTAGAAAATTTCGCTGAAAAATCTTTACAGTGGGACGGTGTGAGTCAATCGTCTAGAGATGGCAATAATATTTCCATAGGAGTTAGAGCTGACATTTCAGCTATGCAAAAGAAACTCGAGACTATGGAAAACAAATTTTTAGCCGCCCTAAGTCAAATATCACTCTCCAAAATTGTATGTGGATGTTGTTCTGATCCTTCTCATTTTACGGAAGAATGTCCACGAAATTCTCTGTTTCAAGGACACGAGCATACCAATCCCGCATTTCAAAGACCTAGAAACGATCCATTTTCTTCCACATATAATCAGGGTTGGAGGAATCACCCTAACTTTGCTTGGAACCAATCACAATCTCAAAACACGGTTCCAACCCAAAACAATTTCCAAAGGGTCCCTCCACCATAACAACAACCACTTCAATTGAGTCAGCACCCCTACCAATCACAAAACTTCCAAAATCCGGCCAACACTTTTGCACCACATGAAAACTCTTTGCAATTGACCTGTACAGATAATACCTCTGCACTAGCAAAAACCTTGGATACTTTCATGAAACAATCCATCCAAGGGACGGCAAGTTTGCAATCTTCCATCGAGAATGTGATGAAGATCATTGTCTCTCAAAATGAGAATATCAAATCGATGGAAGCACAAATTGCATAACTAAAAGCCGAAATAAGTGCAAGAGAGAAAGGGAAATTTCCAGCTCAACTTTTGCCCAATCCTGGCTATTCACATCATGTGAGTACAATCACGTTGTGATCTGAAAGAGTGCTTGACAATCACCTTGGGGAAGAGTTTGATGATACTGATAAATCAATCAATAATACCCCGGCTGAGACCTTTCCTTCCATTTCTACTTCTAATTCTGACCCCAGTTCTTCTACCCCACCACCGTCTTGCGAGCCTATTCTTCGTTTCCCACAAGGCCCGCCACCTCAGCCCATCTCTTCTAGTCCTCCACCGACGATCCCCACTTCGATTTTGGGATCGAGTCTACACACACTTCCTTCTCCTATGATGGACCCAGCGCTTATTGCTAAAGCACCTTATCCTAATCGGTTAAGGGCTAACACATCGAGTCCATATATAGAGAAGATTATGGACATTTTTAAGCAAGTTAACATCAACATCCCTCTCCTAGATGCCATCCAACAAGTTCCGTCCTATGCGAAAACTCTTAATAACTTGTGCACTAGGAAGAGGAAGACTTAAGTGCCCAAGAAGATTTTTATGGCAAAGACAGTAGACACGGCTTTCCCCCAACAAGTACCACGGAAACGTAAGGACCCTGGCTGTCATACTATTTCCATTTCTTTCGGGGAAAAACACATCAACCGTGCTCTACTAGACCTTGGCGCTAGTGTTAACTTGCTTCCATATTCGGTTTACAAGCAACTAGGTATTGGAGTGTTAAAGCCCTCGAGCATAACTCTCCAGATGGCTGACCGATCAATCACCAAACCTAGGGGTGAACTGGAGAATGTGTTAATAAAAATCGGGGGATTTATCTTCCCTGTGGACTTTATTGTAATTGATACACAGCCTGTAGCGAACCCACGGAATCAAATTCCGGTGATTTTAGGTCGCCACTTTTTGGCCACTTCCAATGCTATCATCAACTGTCGTAACGGTTCTATGACCCTATCTTTCGGGAATAGGTCAATTGAACTGAACATTTACAAGTTGGGAAGTGTACCCTCCGAACCTACTGCTCAGGTCTGTTCTTTCGACTTAATGGATGTCGACAGCAGCGAATTTGATGATCCTCTTGATACTGATCTTGACTCTTTTCATACGTTATTGTTTGACCCAACTATGTATCATACACATACGGACTCTTCCATCGAGATGTCCGGGTTAACAATTAACACTGATTATGAACTGTTTTTAGAATCTGAAGATCACCCCGTACTTTGTGATGACATTATTCATCGGGGTATTGATGGAACTTTTGAGGAGATCTTCGCTGATGAACTCGCATTTTTAAATGACACGGGTGTTGAGATGAATCATCTCCTAATCAATGAAATTGAACCTCCACCCCTTCTTCTGAACTGTAAAAAGAATGCGAGCAATCCACACATTCACTGCATCGTCTCTCCAAAATGAGACGCACACACATTCTATTCCACCACTTACCCTTTCCCCACTTCTTCTTCCACCAACCAGAGCACTGCATTGATAAAATTTTTGAATGGTTGGTGTTGACCTTCGGTCTTTGCAAAGCTTGGCATCGACCAATGATTCTTGACCCCTCATGTGATTTTCAAAAGATTAACATTGCATAACTCAAGTTTGGGGGGGCATATTTTTTTTCTGGCTCTTGAGAAGAAAATTTTACAAAATGATGAGCCAAAAATAAGTTTGGTGGAGGATCTTCACTTAAATATTTTGCCCCCACTAAAAATTCCTCCCAAGCTTACAGGTTTTTCGAGATTTATCTGATGGCAACAGTGAGGACACTGTTGAAAACAAGTTTGGGGGAGGTTTGTGCTTATTTTCGCATCATTTCCATCATACTTTGCATAAGCACAAAACATTTTGAAAACCTATAAAAATTTAAAAATTAAAAAGAAAAAAAATTAATATTTTGTACATAAATAAGATAATAAAAGATTAGATAGTGAAAAATTACATCCATGAGATTAGAAAATTTTAAGAAAACCAAGAAAATTAGAAGTTTTCTTATACGAACTAGTAATAAGTAGTTATGAGCTGTTGTCCGAAAGGTTAGTAAGATGAAAGACGTCACTAATCTGAGGATAAAAATAAGTCTGAAAAATAGTTTCTATTCTGGAAGCCAAACATTTTGAACGTTGATACCCTGCTATTCGCACTTACACACGTCTTAAAGCCTGGGATAGTAGAGGATACCTTGAAATGCTCTTGTCTTAAAGCCAAAGTATGAAGGAAATAAAAAAATAAAGAAAATATAAAATGGTGAGAAAAATGGACACTGGTATTGTTATCGCCAAGGCAGCAATAAAAAAAATATATAGCGAGGGTGCCTTTTCACCTAGTGCCCTAAGGCCAACTGGTCTGGGAGTCACTGCTAAGCCTTAGGAGGTGCAAGATGAGGAAAATACACCAAGTAAGTAAGCACAGGAGTAATCGGTCGGTTAGTACCTCAAGAAGTATTAACGGTCGCATGAAAGTGTGTGAGCAATCTCATCTAAATATTCATTAATTAAAAAGTACTAAGGCTGATGGGCAAGAGTATGATAGCTTGAATTGAATTCTCCGGGTGTAGGGATGTCTTTACACACACACAGGGTTATATGATCGATGTTTGGAAGAAAGATAGGAATGAAGAATAAGACGATGTTTTATTGAGGGAGGACGTGATTTCTAACATCTTTTCATGACCATTAAGATAGGGCTCATGACAACCGAAAAGCTAGCTTAGTTGGAAACCCTAATTTTCAAAGTCTTTCTTTTACAATTCTTTTCTTTAAATGTAAATTTCATGATCTTCCTTTTATTATTGGATTTTGTGGGTGCAATTCGCTGAAAACCCTCAGGAGACAACACTCCTCCTACTGGGGACACCTAGAGGTTTAAAGGCTTGTTGCACGTGCTCAGTGCAATCGTGTTGCCTACGAAAGTGTGCTAGTTAGTTTTTCTCTTTCTTTATTTTCTCCTTCTCTTTTTAATAAAAAGTTCACTCGAGACGATCGAAAATAAGTTTGGGGGAATTTGATCAGTCGAAAATACTGCATCTTTATACCGGCAATTTCCCTATCTATTGCACTCATCTAGAAGTGTTCGGTATTCATATTGCACATATTAGCAGAACAGTCCTGAAATACCAGAATGCATGTGTTAGACTTTTAAACCGGCACTTTAAGGGAAATTGACTGTATTTTATGGCATCGCATCATCCCTATATTGCACAACACTTGTCTCGAGAAATTGTGCAGGAAATTCCAGAAGAAAGGCTAAAATTGTCATTTTTGTTGATCAAACATTACGCCAACTCAAAGACCTGAGAGCTGGTAGCAATACAGAAGGAATTACAATATTCAACATATCATAAAAAGCCCAAAACATCAGCCCAAAGCAGCAGAAGAGAGCCCAAGCCCTAAGGCCCTTGAAGCGCCGCGGATCCGCGGCTGTCTTGACACATCAGCAGTTAATTTTCAGTGCAGATTGTCTCTCTAAAGGCCCACAGTCATTTGACATGCTTCAAATTCCAGAATTCTCTCGAAGCTTCTGCCAGATCAGCAAGGATGATTAATTAAGCTAATCAAACTCCTAACAAACTATTTCTAGAAGCTCCCTCCTAACTAACCTCTTCTAGAAGCCTCTCCAGCTAACTAACTTTTGGAGGGAAATTCAAAATTCAAATCCTAGATCTAGGGTTTTGGGAAGTCTATAAATAGAAGCTAGACCTAGGGTTAAACTTCTTCTAAAATCTTGAGTGGTTCAATTCTTCCCTAATCTCTAATCATTAGTTCAATCATTATTCTCCCATTCTTCCATCTTCTTCCACAAGTTGAATGAAACGACTTGTGCGAAACCCTAACCCTAATTCCAATCCAAATTCAAGATCCCGAGTACCAATCAAGCGAGAAGCCCTTCAACCTTTTAGAAGCGGAGCCAATCTTCAATCGAGCAAGTGATCCAAGCCGATCCGCGACTCACGGAGACGAGCGAAGCCAAATCGACGATAGAGTTCTTCCTCTTGTAGTTCTTGAGCGATTGTAACGGAATTTTTGATATAAATAAAAGGTGAAATTCATTAATCTCGCTTTCTTTAAATTCGTGCATCATGATTCGATCTCAATTTGTAATTTTAGTTCTTGTTGTGATGTTTGAGTAAAACTCCGCTCGTCAAGGAGTCGGGATGATCAATAGAATGATGATGTAACAAATCTTAAAACGATTCTTATGTCCTACGAGTTTTGTAAACCCTAGCAAGTTCAAGAATCGATGACCTAGTTTCGTTGCGATGCTTTCTTGATTGTTATCGCTCGAAATTGGGGATCTACGATCGTTTCTTGAATTTACTAGAGGCTAGAATGTGAATGATATCGACGAAGGAACAAGGGATAAATGATGAAACCCTAGTTTCACTAGAAATCCCTAATTCTCGTCGATCATCATCGATCTAGTATCAATTCATCAAAGGATAAGAATACGTCATCGTGAGATTACATCACATCTATAGATCCGATCGATTCCTACGAGCCTCATTTAGATTCTTGATATTTGGTTGGAAAAATCATCAAACTCTCAATTCTTGATTTTATCGTTTTCTTGTTATTAGATCTAGATTTTCTAATTCTTGAACTTCAACTATAAATCATGAATTGTTTGTTTTCTTTCTATTAAAGTTTCGATTCAAACAAATCAAAAAACGAACGAATCGCGCAATCCCTGTGGACGATCCGCACTTACTAACGCGCTACATCCGGCACCGTTATTGATTGCGGTCAAATATTTTTGGTTGTGATTTCTATATACATTTTCTACATACACAAAGAAAATCGTTTTAATCAGAGGCCTTGAGTGTTCACCTGAAACCCTGACCCCACCATTCTCTGTTCACCTGGTGAGATACAGAGGAATTCCGGCATCGCCGGATTTGTTGGGGACTGGGGGGTTGTGGTTTGGAGGGTAGCTTTCTGTAGGTATTTTGGGGTGTTTGGTACTGCTTGATTTTTAGGTATTGACTGTAGGAAAAATCTGGGAACACTTTGCTAATTTATAGTGTTTCGACTACGCGTGGTAAGTTATCCGACACGGTTCGCGTTCTTGGTGTAGCTTGCTGCACTTAGGTTTGATTTAGAATGTCGCTACACACGTTAGCCACTGCGAACACTTGAGAGTTGTTGGAAACGGTGCGTCGATCTAAACGTAGTTTGTATGTATTATTGAACGGTTTCTAAGTTGCACTTGTTATGTTTTATGTGATATTAGGAGCGAATGCAGGGACTTCAGACGCTACGAAGAAGGGAAAGCTGGCGGTTGGATTTACCAAGCTCGAGATCATTGGTGAGTAGATTTAACATCTACGGGGAAATCTCCCGTATGGCGTTAAGCATCGAGGGCTAGATATGATGTTATAGTCGCATGTTTATATGCATATAAGTCGATTGTGCATGAGCATCATTTCATACCATTACTTTTTGTGCCTTGACTTGGTACCTATTGGACACTGCACCATTACTGACGGTTCATATTGCACGAGCACTAAATTGTATGCTACACCCCCACCATTGGTAATTGCCATGACACACACAACATATACACATATGTGGTATTGTATTCGTTATTGACATTGAGACGTTAATTCTTGTTCTATTGTGTATATGAAATGCATCATGCATACATAGCTACATATACACCTTTATATGATGTTGCATTTGATTTTGGGAGAATGTGGGAACCGCATGATATTATTTAAAAACTGAATTCATTTAAAAGAGCGGTTTTCCCTTGAAATGCTCATATTACTGTTCTATGCTGCATACATCATATTTCATGGATTTACGCATTGAGATATGGATTTCATGTGATTGATGGATTTGAGAACCGTGGGGATATTTCAAGAAAGTATGCATTGTTTTGAAAACTAGATTTCTCTTGATATGATATTTCGATGCGTCCACCATGAGTTTTCTCGGTTCTGAGACCTTTTGTTAGAAACCCGATTCGAGAAGATGGATGATCCGTTTGCGGGTTCATGGTAGACCCGGTATGGTACCCTAGGGCAAGAAAGGTATGTTGTGTAGTAGACGATGAGCCTGGCAGAGGGACTAGTACCTACCGGTGATAGTTTGGACCAGGCGGTTATCCGGAGAATACCGACCGGAGTCGTGAGATGGATATGGGCCGATCCGGACTGACGGAGCCCGAGTTATGTGGATTTACGTGTCAATATTGGACACAGGTTTTCATGATGTTTCGAGTGTCGATGTTAGGCACTCAGGTTCCATGAGATTTACGGATATGAGGGCCGATCAGAGTGACGGCGCCTGAGGTATTGGGATTTGGGGTGTCGTTGATGGACACTGGTTTTTCCACGATGATGATATGTTTTATCCCATACTCAGTAACTATTTGATATGCATTGTTTCATATAATTGTAGTACCCTGATGGCGTACCTTGATCATGATTGTTGCATATCCATATTGCCATACCTATGTTGTTAGATTGCATGTGATAGATTAACGTTGTTCGTGCATACCTACGATTATCTATATGATGTTACTTACTATTCATGAGTTGGCAACTCACCCCCGTTGTGCCACAGTGTTTTGCAGGCTTGACCCTCAGAGTAGTCACGACAGGGCTCCTTATTATCTCTATTATTGCGGATACCGCTACGGTTGCCTGTGTGGCCATTTGGTATAGGTGGGTTTGCGGTTATTCGACTTCATCTATTGTACATCTTATTGTATCTATTATTCTCCATCTACCATTTCCATGTATTGACTTAGAGACGAGTTTGTGAGGATCGATGTTGTATATTATCTGACTCTGGGTGCCGTGCTCATATGAGCCAGCTTTTATTATATTGTTTTACCTCTTTATGTTGTTTTCATTTCTTATTTCCTACTTCTTCGCTACGGCATCGTATATATATGCTTGTGGTGGTTGTTTCCACCTTTGGGCGTGAATTGCTCCCGTTTGGGGATGTTTTATTTATATTCTGTGTTTGTACCCGTTTTGGGGCTAGTTTTTACAAAGGAGGTGCTGCCGAAATTTTTAAGAAAATAAACTTAATCTTTGAGATTTTTACTTGAGATTTCTTTAACAATGTTTTTATCACTTACTTCTTTCGATGGTTTAGATTTCTGGGTTTTCGGCTTACTTAAATTTCATTACGCCTGTTGTCATCACGTGGTTTAAGTGTCGGTCACGTGCCTAAATTTGGGTCGTGACAAATGGTTACCCAGGTACATGTCGAAAAGGTGGCCAACGAGCGAACTCATCCTAACCCCAACGAGCCTATGAGTAACACTTACCGTACAGTCCGGTCTCTTCGTCTGATATGTCGCATATGAAGTTTAAGGGTGGTAAACGTCAGACCCAAGTAACTTGATAAGTCATGCTGATGTGTGGCTCATAACGGTTCGAGAAACTACTGATAACTCTTATCAGTAAATCTCAGCAACCATGACCATGGATTTGCAGTTATAGCCAATCGAGCATAGCGCAACATCAACTCCCTATACCGGGAGAGACGAAACCCCTCCTATCGCTCATCACCTCCATGTGATTCGGGACTGTACCCAAAATCCACCTGTTTGCACGACTCTAAAGAGCGGTGATAGGGAAGAAATCAAAGCACAGTGGGAACCACACAAGACAATATGACGATCTCAGGAATACAGACTAACTTGTACAAGTGTCACCAGGGAACTGCTATCTGACGATAGGTATGATACCATCTAGGAGTTCTCGACGAGTCCTGTTCGGTGTACCCATTCTCCCATGAGCACATGTGTACAATCTTTGTTGTCAAACACCAATGGTTGTGGGATCAACCATCTCCCCCATACAGGATCAAGAAACGTACACACTAGTCTACTCGTGAATATCGATGCCCTGTCTCGATATTCCCTCGACTAGGAACTATTAAAGGATATGCTTGTAGACTACCCAAGCCCCACTAGTATGATCTACATCATAGTCCTGGTAGTCAAGCTAAGATCCTAAGGCCTTTATCAAAATGTATACAAGATATGAAATACCAGGTAAAACACATCACATGTTAAGATAAAGATAAACCAGATAGCATACTATCATATTGAGCAAAGATTGTTTCTATACATACATATCCCTAGCATCCTATACAATAAAGGCCTCTAGGGCATAAATATCCAACATTAGAGTGCGCTCTTTGCAAGATTAAATTGGTTATTATCTTATCCAATCAGGATGGCTCCCACTGTTTTTATCCAATCTTCCTTCAAGCCATAAAAGGTAAGATTAGCCGGGATTAATTACCCCCTATAATTTCTCCAATCGGTCAGCCAGGTAGGTATTGGTACTCCGAGGGAGTCTCCCCATGCTTTCGCATGGAACTAATTAAATAAGCTCATTTCCGCAGGGGCATAACCCCGTTAAAACCTGTCTTAGATGTTGGAGATAGTACCCTCAGAGTCAATTATTAGATCGCAGGTACATGATTGCAATGATTGCGGAGGACCTATACCGGGAGGACAGTCTTACCAGAGATGATAGTATGCTATCTGATTTTCCATTATCAGTCGTGTACAGGTTCAAGTGACTGATCACTGTTACACTTTGATAGATCACTTAGGATCTTGCTTTACTACCAACAGTATGATGGCGATCATATACGTGAGAGTTGGGTGGTTTATAAGCATATCCTTTATTGTGGTCCCTAGTCGTGGGAGTTTCGAGACTGGGAATCGATACTCCGGAGTAGACTAGTGTATACAGTCGAGACCCCGACGAGGGGCGGTGGCCGGTCTCACAAGCCACTGGTGTCGGTTGTATCACCTAAGATGTATACAGGTGCTCATTGGGTTATGAGTACACCGGACAAGACTCGCCGGGAACCAGCTAGTTGGTATTATACATATCGTCAGATAGCAGTTCCCTGGTGACATGTGTACAGGTTAGTTCATCGACCTGAGGTCGTCATTTGTCTCGTTTGATTTCCCACTGTGCTTTGATTTCTACCCTACCACGGCTCAAAGGAGTCGTGCAAACAGGTAGTTTTTGGGTACAGTCCCGAGCCACATGGAGGCACGTGAGCGGATCGGCAGGGGATTCGTCTCTCCCGGTATTGGGGGTGAGATCGCGCTGTGTCTAGGAGAGCCATTACACAAAGCCCACGGCCGTGGCAGGAGATTTACTGGTAGGTACTCCAGTACTATCTCAGGGTGTTTTTAGGCTACACTCCGACACGACTTATACTGCTGTTGGGGGTCTGACGTTACCAGCCCCCTAAGCAGATATGCGATACTCATAGACGAACGGACCGGACTGTATATACATTGTCACTGTTAGGCTCAGTAGGGTTTCTGGATGAGTTCACTCATCGGCCTCCCTTGAGGTCAGTCCATGGGCAGCCGTTACGCACAGCTAGTGCCGCTGACGGCTTGTGGTTAAACCCACTGCCAGGGTACTGACGAGTCATTAGAGTCCCCCACAGACAGTTTCCCAAGTTCGGGCGAAACGTTGTAGAGGTCGTATGGTTTTATGGCAGGGTTCGGAAAATGCACGTGGATTTACGCACGTGTCATATTTCGGGAAGATAATACTGGTAGGCTTTGGTTTAAGCCGGATCCGAGTATTATACTGTGTAGATTTAATATCTTTGTCTCAGTTGCATTTGTATTCGGTCGTAATACAAATGCGGGTATGTTTAGACTGATACGGGGTTATCCTGAAATTCGTTTCAGGATCGCTTTTGAAAGTTGCCAGTTTCTAGTTTCCAGTTTTCTATTGCCCGTCTTTTAACATTCGGTTAAAAATGAATTTATCTTTTCTTGGATGAGGGTGAGTCATGCTTCTAGAAGGTTCTAGAAGTGGTGACAAGGTTAAGTGATTCATTAGTTTCATTTAATGTGTTCCTACTTTGTGTATCATGACTCGTGGTTATGATAAGCTTCATGTTTATTGTCACCCTCCTTCTTTGCTCCTACCCTCACCTCCCTTGCTCCATATATATTGGCCAGCCCCTCCCCTTGAGAAGGAGATTGATTTTGATTAAAAAGACGATGGTTTTGAGTGTATGGAAATTTGATAACTCATTTCTCTTTCCATTTCATTTCGAGTGGCAACTTCATTAACCATTCGTCCACGGCTTTGGACGAAGTGAGACAAAGTATTCTACTCATTCTCTACATCAATCTTGGTCGTCTCTTTTAGCAAACTTGACGACCGAGTTGCCTCGAGTCAGAGGCGGGAGCCCATTTAAATATCCGTTGACGTGGTGCCATCTGGACGAGAAGATCGAAGATCGACGAGATCGGAGCAGCCGCAACAAAGCGTGGGATGATGGTTAAAGAATGAAGGACTCAGATCGTTCGGTATAACCTTTCTACCCTCTTTACAGTTTGTTAGTTTAGCAATAATGGAAGATCCGGGTTATAGTATACGATAGCGCCAGTTAAAAGTTTTTGTTCCGCATTTGGCGTCTGTTAGACGGCCGGGACGCTACCGTAGACTTACAGTGGTATCAGAGCCTCACCATTATGCTTTGCTAACTTGTGCTAACGCGTTTAAAATATCGATCGGACTGAATATCAAAAACTACAACTTTTCAGTTCTGAGTTTCTGTCGATTTTAAAATGGTTCTAAAAATAATTTTACACATCACAGAAAATTCAGCAGGCTTTTATAAGCACATGGTAGAAATTTGGTCACGTGACCCTTCAAGACCGCCGCGGAATCGCGGTCAAACCTAGGGTTTGACCGCGCATCCGTGGCCAATCTGTAGGGTTATTGATCCAAATTTGTACAGTGGCTTCTTTTGGGTAAATTGTGGTTTTTGGTATATATCTTTTGGACCCAGATTTTGTTACTGTACAACAGATGTACGTGGGGCCCACTTCGTGATTTTTAGTCGATCGAAATTTAAACGTGTTAGTTTACAGTACTTACATTATATCTCCGACCGTGAATGTCATTAGATCGGTAAACTGCGTCTGATTGCTATAGTTCTTTTAGACGGGTTTGCGAACGTGACATTCGCGTTGATGTTCTGTGTTGTGCTGTGATGTTGCGGATTTGTCGTGGTGGATAGCAGTGTGTAATGGTAGTGCAGTTTGGATTTATTTGTACATTTGATTTGCGGGGCGAGCGTCCAACATGTGGACAGCCGTCACTGCCTGTTTTATAATATTCTTTTGGGGCGCGACCGGGTTGAGGTCGATGTACCCGTTGTACATATTTTTCATTTCTGTACTAGGTTTACCCCGCGACGGGGTGCACGGATAGCCGGGTTCTGGAAGACAACGGGTCCGCATCTCATGGCTTTGAGAGGCAGAGGGGCCTCACTCTAGAATTGGCAGACTATTCGCCGCACTCGTAGGGGGTACAGGTTGACCCAAGGAGGGGTGCTCAAGCTACCGGATTCCGTGAAGTGCAGGGTGGTCCATTCACTTATGCTGTAGGGGGCTGCCTCACTTCAGGCTTTGGCGGGTAACTTGCCGCACCCGTACGGGTCTAGGTTTCATTGCACAGGCTATCCACACGACCAGGGGAACGTCGGGTTTCAGCAGCGGCTCTGTGAAACCCGGGGATCCCAGATTATCTGTATTGTTCTGTGATGCTTATTACTTTTCTGTAATGTTGCATATTATCACGCCTGGAGCGATTATTGTATATTGGTATATATACTAGTAGATGTTGTA
This sequence comes from Agapanthus africanus, assembly GCA_030015575.1. Classification (NCBI taxonomy): domain Eukaryota; kingdom Viridiplantae; phylum Streptophyta; class Magnoliopsida; order Asparagales; family Amaryllidaceae; genus Agapanthus; species Agapanthus africanus. Next base: position 363,075,965 of record JASDDO010000012.1, read on the forward strand.
TATGTTTTGCACCCGCGCTAGTCCAGTGCCCGCTCCGTCGTTAGTTAAGTAACCTAACGGGTGATGATGGGACCCAGTGACGAATGCGGATGGCATATACGTACATTTTATTTTCGTTCTTTTCTGGTGTGATTAATTGATGGGACTGCGTTGATTCTGATCAATGCAAAGGAAAACAAACCTGTTTGGATGTTGTTGGAACAAATTTAAAAAGTGTTATTACAAAGATGTTTCCTTTTGTTTTGCATAGTGATATTCGGTTGGAATATCCTGCACCTCATTCGACGGGGCAAGGGCCGATATCCCTTCACCGGGACTGACCCCTTGGGCAGAAGTTTGCGTCAGGGTAATAACTTCACTATAGTCGATTACATGTTGCTTTGCATCGCGGTATTCAGTTGGAATATCCGGCACCTCATTCCACGAGGAAAGAGCCGAGATCCCTTCACCGGGAGTGACCTCTTTAGCAAAAGGTTTTCGCCACTATATTTTTATAAAAAGCTATCAGGTTCCTTCAGAGATATCAAGTTCGTTACGTTAAAGGTTTTTCGCCAAAAACCAGCCGTAGCCCTCCGTCATTTCTTTTGGGTATTCAGTAGTATTCAAGCTGTGTATTTTGACCAACGCCAAGGCATAGTGTTTGGTAGCTGCTGGGTATTCATTTGTTGCATAGATAGATGAGTTGGTTTGGGACAGTCGTTCTGCCATTTTGGCCAACGTCAAGGGCATGTGCGGGTGGGTTCAAATTAACAAGATAGTGACGGGTGGAACTTGGCATGTGACTTATGACATTTTAACCAACGCCAAGGTCATAAGAGCATGGGGCAAAAATCATATCGGGAGTTTCTAAAGAAACTAAAACTTGCCAAGTATGCGCATACCTTCTGGAGTGCGAGTAACGTGAGTGGATTCCGTCACGTTATCATGCAATGAGAGTTGGATCCCGATTCCCACTATTGAGTTGGTTTACTCTTCGGGTGATCCCGATTGATTCTTCTTTTAGGTTTGGAAGAGAATTTGACAGTACAGTGGGAGGTTTCCGGATTAGATAAAGTGAAAACCATTCTGATCTAGGTTAGAGTGCACGCAGAGTGTTTCTTTTCTCTCTCTCTCTTTGGCAGCGACCTTCGACCGACCCTAGACTTTGACTCAATGACCAAGTTGACCGAACCTTCTTAAAATACTGGCATTTGGATTGTCCAAGTTGCATAAGTCATTGCCACTCTTTCTTTTACCCTTTGCATTTCTCAGAACACCCCATATTACTACGTACATCCACTTCTATTGAATAGATCCATCGTATGGTTATATACGAACTCGGAGGGATTTCTTCGAGGATGGATCAAGGTTCAGGAGAAATAGAATTGGTTTATTCAGTTGTCTTTTATTATCACCTTCTCTCAGGTTGCGAGGGCTCCTTAGTTTAGGAGAGTACACCTATTACGCTTATTGGATAGTCTTATTCCAAACCATAGGCAGGTGCCGAAAGGTAGGGAATGAAGAAAACCAATTAGCCTAAGTAGGGTGTGTAGAAGGTAATATGTAAAGACAAAATAAAGGGATTAGAAAGAGGGCAAAGTAAATTGTGACTGATAACATTCACGACCAAACTGCGTACTTCATCGCCACTCCTATTTCACCTTTAAAAGAATAAGGTATTATTCAGTTGTCTTTTATCATCACCTTCTCTCAAGATGTGAGTACTCCTTAGTTTAGGAGGGTACACCTATTATGCTTACTGGATAGTCTTCTTCCAAACCATAGGCTGGTGCCGAACGGTAGGGAAGGAAGAAAATCATTTAGCCTAAACAATGGTGTACAGAAGGTAACGACTAAAGACAAATAAAGGGATTTGGAGAGATGGCAATAAAATATACGGTTGAAGTCATGAATTGGATAATGGAAGAGGCATTGCTAGGAATACCAGGATACCCCTACGAAACATTTTCATGTTTCAGTGCATTGTTAAAAGAAAATTGTTTTCCCGATAAGATACTTACTCCAAGGGTATGTATTTACCAGGTTTCATTCTCATATCTGTATGGTTTTACAGATGATGAGTGGGAGTAAGTTATTGGGAATTAGGTGATTATCCTCATTATATTGGAATTCGTTGTAATTGGTGATATTTGAGGAAATCGCCAGGGTACAGTTTTCAACCAACGACGCACAAGTTTTTGAGTTATTCAACTCAGAGGACTTATACAGAGTATTGTATGTTGTCCAAGTGTCCATCCGGACAAAGGGGTAGGTCCTCGTACTATGTTATGTTTACTTATGACTTCTCTAGTTTTTAGACAAGTGTTTCGTAGAAATACAAGGTCTATGTTTTGAGAAGTTGTGGGTATAAGAATAAAGTAGAGAACCAGGTGTCACAAGTATCGGGATTCTTCAAAGATATCGAAGATGTAGATTCTTGTGATTGGTATTCAGATGATAGTAATGGTTTTGAGAAACTTGTTTCTCTTTCAGGTTACTCATAATTGGATGGATTCCTAAGTTGAGTAATGCTGATTAGCCTCTTTTCCATTAAGTTAATAGGCACTGGAGACAGTTGCATGATTTGAATCTGGTTCCAATTAAATAAGTGCCAATGTTTCTATATTGGATATAGAATGGTTCGTATCTTAACGATGTTAAGGTACGGGGAGTTGTCCGGCTTATGCTTAAAACCAGACTCTGGATAACTCAGGGCACGTTTCTGTAATGGCAGTTTGTGGGTTGACCCTGGCTATGACGAGGGTTGATATTCTACCATCTGGAAGATCAATAGCGATATTGTTCTTGACTCGCCACAGTTTTAGTAAAATGGTTTTTTTTTCCAGAAAACAATAGTGGGAGTATGGTAGAACTGGAAGTGATTCCAGAACCGCAAACGATTACGGAAAATTTAATAGAACCTACAGATTCAATCAAGTTTGACATTCCAATAGCCACTCCGCAGATATGGTGGGTAACCTCAGACACCCGAGAGGTACTCCGGTAGCCTCAAGGACGGTGACAGGGAGGTTCTTGTTTACCCAGACTTGACACTACTGTTGTTCCAGACTGTGAGACCTGGCAGGAGATTAATTATAGCGTCGTTCTAAACTAGCTTTAGAAGTGCACGTATATATTATTCTGCCAGAGGGTTGTCGTAGTCAGTGGGAGTAGCGGAAGCATAGTGAGCAAGTAGCTTATGTCTATTTATAGACTTGAGTAGTTATAGCGGAGATAGATCATCTAATTTTGATGTGACAGTCATAGGTTTGACTTCATCAGAATAGGGGATGGATCTGTTAAGAAGATAGTATGGTGTGATGTCATGGTATTTGGATGACTTACAAAGAGTAGGAAGTAAAATTCCTATACTACGATCGGTTGTACTATGGTCGTTACACAGTTGTTTCTCCAGACAGGATATGGATATAATATCAGACATTCTGGTTTCTAGATCTATGGTTTTAGATCTGGATTTGGGTAGTTTCCCAATGTGGGTACTTTGACTGTATTCTAATAGTATTTAGAATACATGACTCCTGGCATGGTGGTGTACCTGCAGGTGATGGAGTCACCCTCTCTAAAGGTGTCTTACAGACTAAAGGGGAGAGGGATGTGCATGATTGACAGATCACTTGCTTAGGCAATTGAGTCAATCGTGAGATGTCAAGTACCACACCAGATGTTGTTTTTGCACTAGATGCAATAAGTTTGTATTAATCCAATCCCGGAGAAACATAAGGAAGCAGTTTTAGAACATAAGTGCATATTCTACGGATTTGATGACGGCAGCCTCCTTCGGGAGACGGTTATCATTCCAGGCTTCAAAGGTGACATGGATGACAGAGTGATTGTCAGAGTTATAGTTTTTCCTCTGACGAAGGGGGCAGTATTATGGACAGGTGGTCCAAGAGGATACTGTGGGTGGCATGGTGCTAAATACTGATTAGGTTCAGTGATCGATACAGTCTAAGATGTTTGGATTTGTAGTTCAATTATGAACTAGGTCCCATCAGATATCCAGACATATTCTAAAGACAGGTATTACTCGATTCTGGAGATGGCTTTCTCCGCGAACTTGAGATTAAGAGAGATATAGAAAGAAACATCAGGGCGGATCCACTCACTGAGGCTATTTCTCGAACACAATAGTTTTACAAACGGGCTTTGTGAAACTGATTTGTAGAGGAGTTGGATGTTCGTTTTCACACGGGCTGTGAGTAGTCGACATCGCAATAATTAGCCTTAAGTGCAAGTGGGAGATTGTTGGAGATAGTGCCCTCAGAGTCAATTATTGGATCGCAGGTACGTGATTGCAATGATTGCGGAGGACCTATACCGGTAGGACAGTCTTACTCGAGATGATAGTATGCTATTTGGTTTTCCTTTATCAGTCGTGTACAGGTTCAGCTGACTGATCACTGTTACACTTTGATAGAGCCCTTAGGATCTTGCTTTACTACCAACAGTATGATGGCGATCATATACGTGAGAGTTGGGGGGTTTATAAGTATATCCTTTATTGTGGTCCCTAGTCGTGGGAGTTTCGAGACTGGGCATCGATACTCCAGAGTAGACTAGTGTATATAGTCGAGACCCCGACAAGGGGCGGTGGCCGGTCTCACAAGCCACTGGTGTCAGTTGGATCACCTAAGATGTATACAGGTGCTCATTGGGTTATGAGTACACCGGACAGGACTCGCCGGGAACCTGCTAGTTGGTATTATACATATCGTCATATAGCAGTTCCCTGGTGACATGTGTACAGGTTAGTTCATCGACCTGAGGTCGTCATTTGTCTCGTGTGAGTTCCCACTGTGCTTTGATTTCTACCCTACCACGGCTCAAAGGAGTCGTGCAAACAGGTAGTTTTTGGGTACAGTCCCGAGCCACATGGAGGCACGTGAGCGGATCGGCAAGTGATTCGTCTCTACCGGTATTGGGGGTGAGATCGCACTGTGTCTAGGAGAGCCATTACACAAAGCCCACGGCTGTGGCAGGAGATTTACTGGTAGGTACTCCAGTAGAATCTCAGGGTGTTTTTAGGCTACACTCCGACACGACTTATACTGCTGTTGGGGGTCTGACGTTACCAGCCCCCTAGGCAGATATGCGATACTCATAGACGAACGGACCGGACTGTATATACATTGTCACTGTTAGGCTCAGTAGGGTTTCCGGATGAGTTCACTCATCGGCCTCCCTTGAGGTCAGTCCATGGGCAGCCGTTACGCATAGCTAGTGCCGCTGACTGCTTGTGGTTAAACCCACTGCCAGGGTACTGACGAGTCATTAGAGTCCCCCACAGAAAGTTTCCTAAGTTCGGGCGAAACATTGTAGAGGCCGTATGGTTTTATGGCAGGGTTCGGAAAATGCACGGGCGTTTACGTACGTGTCATATTTCGGGCAGATAATACTGGTAGGCTTTGGTTTAAGCCGGATCCGAGTATTATACTGTGTAGATATAATATCTTTATCTCAGTTGCATTTGTATTCGGTCGTAATACAAATGCGGGTATGTTTAGACTGATACGGGGTTATCCTGAAATTCGTTTCAGGATCACTTTTGGAAGTTTCCAGTTTCCAGTTTCCAGTTTTCTATCGCCCGTCTTTTAACATTCGGTTAAAGACGGATTTATCTTTTCTTGGATGAGGGTGAGTCATGCTTCTAGAAGGTTCTAGAAGTGGTGACAAGGTTAAGTGATTCATTAGTTTCATTTAATGTGTTCCTACATGGTGTATCATGACTCATGGTTATGATAAGCTTCATGTTTATTGTCACCCTCCTTCTTTGCTCCTTCCCTCACCTTCCTTGCTCCATATATATTGGCCGGCCCCTCCCTTTGAGAAGGAGATTGATTTTCATTAAAAAGACTATGGTTTTGAGTTTATGGAAATTTGATAACTCATTTCTCTTTCCATTTCATTTCGAGTGGCAACTTCATTAACCGTTCGTCCACGGCTTTGGACGAAGTGAGTCAAAGTATTCTACTCATTCTCTACATCAATCTTGGTCGTCTCCTTTAGAAAACTTGACGACCGAGTTGCCTCGAGTCAGAGGCGGGAGCCCCTTTAAAGATCCGTTGACGTGGTGCCACCTGGACGAGAAGATCGAAGATCGACGAGATCGGAGTAGCCGCAACAAAGCGTGGGATGATGGTTAAAGAACGAAGGACTTGGATCGTTCGGTATAACCTTTCTACCCTCTTTACAGTTTGTTAGTTTAGCAATAATGGAAGATCCGGGTTATAGTATACGATAGCGCCAGTTAAAAGTTTTTGTTCCGCATTTGGCGTCTGTTAGACGGCCGGGGCGCTACCGTAGACTTACATTAGACACCTACTGGATCAGCAAATTCTAAGGTGGAAAACTCTCCCAGGAGTAACACTTACTCGCAGTGAATATCGAGATCCAACTATCTCATAGAAGGTATGCAATCTAATTGCAAATTTCAACACTTGAAATTCCCAATATCTGTTTTTACCCCTAGCAACTTAGGACCTTAACTATGGTCAACAAATCATAAGCGCTAGCCAAGTTCAACCCGTCATTTCGTGATTGAATTAAACCCACCCGTACGACCCTTAACAAGGTCCACAAAGCCGTACGACTACGTTAATCCAATCGCATCACATGCGGCAGATAAGTACTAATCAGCTACCGCACACTACGCCTTGACGGAGGTCAACAAACGCAACACAGATACTAAATAGCAGTAATCTGAAATGACGGAGGGCTACGACGAGTTTTGATGAAAACCTTTAACGTAATGAACTTGATATCGTTGTAGAATCTACTGATTTTGAAAAGGAGTGGTTTTGTAGTATTTGCTAAAGAGGTCACTCCCGGTGAAGGGATCTCGGCTCTTTCCTCATCGAATGAGGTGCTGGATATTCATCAAGGAATGCCACTATGCAAAGAAAGAACTAGAGAAGCTATCAAAACAAAACCGAGTGGGTTGTAGCATTTTCTAGTTTTGCTAATGAGGTCACTCCAGGTGAAGGGATCTCGGCTCTTTCCTTATCGAATGAGGTGTTGGATATTCATCGAGGAATACCACTATGCAAAGCAAGAACTAGAGATACCTTTTTAAAAAATTTGATTCTACAACATTTTTATGTTTCTTTTCTTTCCATTCATCTCATTAATGAAGTCCCATCATTTATGTTTCCCTAAACATCACAGAAAAGAAACGAAAATAGAACGTAAGCTTATACCATCCGCATTCGCCACGGGGCCCCGTCATGCACCGTTAGGTTACCGTCACGACCCGAAATGGCACATGATGGCCCTTAAACTACGCAACGTCTACAGGCGTAATGCAATTTAAATAAGCCGAAAACCCAGCAATCTAAACCATCAAAAGTAGTAAGAAATATGAACATTGCTAAAACTTTTGAAATCTCAAACCAAATTCTTTAAAGTCCCACTTTTCTTTCTTTAAAATTTTGACAGCACCTCCTTTGTAAAACAAGCCCCGAAAAATGGGTACAACAATATATAAGTAAAAGTATCCCAAACGGGAGCAAAATCCACGCCCAACGGTGGAAAACAACCACCACAACAGATATACGACGCCGTAGCGAAGAAAGAGACGATATGAATAAAACTGCATAAAAACCTCCAAGTCACAAAATCATATACAATATCGTCCTCACATCAAGTCTCTAAGTCACACAAGATAATGATAGATGGAGAGTACAGGATACAACGAATATACAACAAGCAACGTCGGATAACCGGAAAACCTATCTAAGCAAAACTGCACCCTGTCAGGCGAAGCGTTATCCGCAGCAAAAGATGATACGATGGATGAAAATAGCCCTGCCTCTGACTATCCTGAGGAACACCTGCAAAACACTGTGGCACAACGGGGGTGAGTTGCCAACTCGTGAATAGTAAATAACATATGCAGGTAATCGCGAGTATGCACGTACAACGCGAATCTAACACATTACAACCGTAGCAATGAATGGTCATATGTAATGCAACAGTCATGAAAGGTACACTAGCAGGTTCTACTAATTCATGAAGCAGTAATATGACAATCTGTATACAATAATCATGTAAGGTACTCTATCAGGTACAACTAATACATGAAGCAATGCATATAATAGTATGTAAATGCAACCGTTATGGAAAGTACTCTATCATGTACTACTAATACATGAAACATGCATAAACAATAAATGTGGAGTATGGAATAAAACATGTCATTTCCACAGAAATCCTAACCTCGTGGTAGGACCAAAATCCAACAAGACAATCCAAATCCCATATTCCACAAAATCAGCCCCCAAATTGGCTATCATATCATGTAAGTCTCATATATCCTTAATGTACAACATCAAATAAATCTCATACATCCTGAATGTCAAACATCAAATATATTTCACATATCCTGTATGTACAATATCAGTATATCCCACATATCCTGCGTGTACAATATCAGTATCAAGTAAGTTTCATATAAGGTGAGTGTCTAACATCGACACCCAAAACATCATGAAATAAGTGTCAAGCATCGACACATAAATACTCACATCCATACGTTCTTCGAATCGTAAGTGTCCGGTGTCGAGACCGGTGATCCACGTATCGGTTTTCTGTTATCTATACGTTCCTCGAAACCCAAGTTTCTCACCTCGACACTTGTGTTCCACGTATCGGTATATATGTCCTCCGAATCTTAAGTTCCCCAACATCGACACTCTCGATCCCGTATCGGTTTAAAACAAATCTCTGAATGGATGCATACAAACGTCAAGTAATGAATCAATACATATATATTAGCGTCCCATTCCACTAATATATATATATATATAGGCATATATCAGTAAAAATATCAGAGAACATCATATGAAATCCATGAATGTAATATACGCAACATGAAACTGAAATGCGAGCGTATAAAGGGAAAGCCGCTATTTAACTGCAACCAGTTAAAATATAAATCATGAGGTTCCTAATTCTCCAAGTCCAATATAACATCAAATAAAGGTGAACATGTATCTATAGCCAGATATATGTGTAAACATAAGGGTATAGCAAGATATAGGTATCTACCTATCAGTAATGATGTAATATACCCTCCAGGTATAAGTAAGGTATGCATGCAAGGTATACACGTAGCTATATCATTATGTGTATATGTACCTATCGCTAATGGTACAATACCCTATAGGTACACAGGTAACTAGCCTGTAAGTATGTCAAGGCATATGTGTAAGCATGTAGGTATACAGGTATGCTATAAGTCATATGCATAAAGAAATATGAATCAATGTCTCAATATCCCTAACCAGACAATATCATATCTATCAATGTGTTGTGCGTGACATGGCAATTATTGACGGTGTGGGTGACATACAATCAGTGCTCGTGCAACATAAGACGTCAATAATAGTGCAGTGTTGTTCATATCAGAATATTGCATTTTATACCGCCCATTCTTACGCTCGTGTGTTTATAGGTAGGTACTTTTAATCCGTGTTTGTTACATGTTTGCAGAATACAGGTTTCCAGTACAAATATTGCTAATCAGGATTAATTCTCCACAGTTACGCCAAATGCAGAACATCTGTCCACAGCAGATAAAAGCCGGGTTCCGGTCATCCATATCCGTCCAGTGCCGAGTACCGGTTCCCGATACAAGACATGTGACAGTGGTCATTCATGTCTGGGACAAGCACAGAGCACGAGGTGGGCTGCACAAGAATCAATGGGTGCGCGGAGCTCGAGGGAGAGACAAAGTCAAAAGTAAAAAGATATGCAATCTTGGACTTGGAAATCTGCAATGATTCTGAAGACTTTTGTGCATTTTGAAGATTACAAACACGAGGGCACAGAAAACCAGGAACCCACCAGAAATCCCACTGCCCAATTCATCATTATGGCCGCGCATGCGCGGCCAAAGTAAGGTTTTGGCCGCGCATGCGCGGCAGTATGGGGCCCTCTCTGCAGCGTTTTTCAGGGGCTTTTTGGTAATCTCATTCCTGGTCTGGTGGATGCCCTAGAATTCCATTCTCCAGCCTATAAATACAGCAGTTCAGAGCAAACCAAAGGGAGCATTTTCTTGTTCTTGATTTTTGTTAGTTTCTTTCTTCTTCTTCTTCATTCCTCCATGAAATTGTAGTGAGAGCTTTTGAGTGGATGTTAATGAAGATGATGTTGTTTTATCCTTCTTGTTAGTTTGCTCCCCCTTGAGATTCTTGCTTTCTCTTGCTCATTCAATCTCTTCATTGAGTTTGAATGGTTAAGAGTTAGTTATTGATCTCAAGGGTCGTATTTTCTTCCGGGACTAGCACTTCATTTCACATGTGTTTTCTACCCTTCCCTTGATCTTGCAAGTTCTTCATTGAGCTTGCAAGTTTAAGGGTTGGCTATTGAGCACATGCTTGGCTTGGGTCCTAGTTCCGTATTCTTTTTATTACTCGCTTTTTATTACTTGTCTTTTTATTACTTGCATTTTCTTTCTTGCAATTTATTCCATGTACTTTTATTACTTGTATCCTTTCTTTTCTTTTCTTTGTTCTTTTCTTTTTGTTCTCCTTTTGTTCATTTGTGAATATTGTAATTTTTGTTGTTGTTAAGAATTAATACGGTTTTATAAGTTAACATTTCTTTGCCAATTCCTTTTCCCGTTATTTTCCATTTGAACTTCGCCCAAACCATACGCAAGCGCTCCGTTAGGCACCGTACCCTGACAAGGTAACGGTGATTCCTAACCGCGACCGGTTGCGTTCGGTTTGGCCGGAGGCGAAAGCAAGAGACAAGAACGGAAGGACAAGGGTAAATAAGCCGGATTCCACGAATACCGCTCTTAAATCCCCTAATCCACGTTGTTGCCGATTGTTTAGCTTCAATTGGTCAAGACTCGGCTCAAAGGTTTTGAGTACGGATTCTTAGCTTACAATCTCGTATTTTCTTAACAACTTTATACTTGCAGATAAACACATAGGTTAGTCTGAACAAAACACATACAGATTCTTTATTAACTCGTCTAAGACAAGAAGGAAAAATAACACCATCTCCCTGTGGACCGACCCGTGCTCACCGGCTAGCTGCAAAGCGACACCGTCCTGATCGCGGTTACACTTAAATTCTTTGAACATCCGACACGCCAAAAGCGTGCGATCAAATGGCGCTGTTGCCGGGGAGATGGTAGCGTATTTTCTTTCTTGTTATTCGGGTTAATATTCTTTTTGTATATATATAAAAAAAAAATATTCCTTTTTGTTTTTTTTAGACAATATTTTTGTGGGCAAGAGTGCAGATTTTTGCAAGTTTGCAAACTGCAATTGTGGGGAGCAAAGTGTACATTCAAAGTTAAGGTGATTTCGGAGTACAGTGCCAAAGATCCGGGTAGTTTTACCCGCGCAAGCGAACCTTTCAAGCTTACCGGATTTGATTCAACGGGGGTTTCCTAACCCAAAACTTAAACGGTACGTACTTTCCTAACACCTTCTTCTCAAATCCGACGCTTCCAATATACTATTCTTTTGCAGGATTCTTTGCAAGTTCGCTCGCAAACGCCAAACTTGACATACCCGTATTTGTTGCAGTGCCGCGCTAAAACTAAAAAACGATTGTTTTATTCTTTATAGAATTTTTATTGATTTGCGCATTGCATACATTAATACGGACTTAAGGGCAAGCGAACCCCACAACATACGGTAAAGGATTTCATCACCTTTTCCGTGGCCCACAAATCACGAACTTGCGCATAACGTCTACCCGCACAAATTTTAAAAGAAATTAGACTTTAAGCCTTAAGGACTTCGCGTTCACTAGGAGAAGTTAACTGTATTTAGAAGCTTGCTTAACGGTATATTGTTTACGGGGTGTCTAGGAAAGTGTTAACGGCGAAACCGCCAAAAGAGAAAGGGTTATTTAATTAAGGAACTTCGCGAAAGCGTTGGAAAACCTCCCCTTATCTCTGCACTTACCTGGCCTCGTGATCAGTGTATTTTTAAGCCTGTTTCTCGACACAATTTTACTTCGACAATCAAGTTCTTGAGCAGGTCTAGTTGACCTAGGTGAACCCTAGAATGATTAGGTGTGTGGTATTTTTGTGTCGTGATTATTTTTGTCCATATTCTTTTTTGTGTATATTTCATTCTTTTGCTAACAACTAACAAAAAAAAATCACATTCTTTTTCCCCTCCTTTTTCTCTACCTTTCTTTCCTTCTCTCTTCATATCATGGGTACTCCACCTCGCAAAACTCTTGCCGAACTTTGGTACCCACAACCAGACATTACTTCATACGGTTCTTGTTTTGGTCGAACTTCGAACGACCCCTCCATGCCAAAAATTTCTTTGAAAGATCGGATAGACGCGTCTAGGACAAACAACTGGACCCCGCAATCCACTTCGTATCAACCGTTTCAAACATTCACCCCTTCTTGCGTTGATACACATTTTGAAAATCCAGTTGTAACCCCAAGACCAATGTCTCTTGCTGAACATATCGAACAATCCCGTAGCCGATCTTTCACTCCTGTCACCACTTCAAATTCTTGGGATCAACAATTCCATTCACCTTCTTATCCCAATGTTGATCCCACTCCTGTCCAGCCATTCAATTCCTACCAATCCTACCCTACTTTTGCACCTTCCCTAGACATTGCTTCTACACAGCCATTTGGGGGTTTCCAGTATCCAAACGACTTCGAATCTTTTACTGAAACCCCATCACAACCTATTCTAGTCTGGAACAGTCGTTGGAAGACTTTAGGGTAGCGTCAAGCCAACAGATGATGGATTTGAATGCGTCCTTGGCCGCCCTCATGCAACCTAGTGACCCGGTAGCTAGTTTTCAACTAGCTCCAACTTTTTCAATGTATGATGCGGCGGCAGGACAGGCTGTGAATTTGAGTGGAGAGAGTAAGATGTACCCCCTTCCAAATCAAACCTACCCGTCCCAAATTGAATCCCACAACTCCTGTTTTGAAAATCTATCGAGTATCCTACATGATTTATTAATTGAAGATAGAATGATGAATGAGTTGTGCGACTTCGTAGTGTTTGATTTACCTGATTGTGAAGGGTCTCTTCCAAGTGAAACCAATCTTAAACCTTTTGACCTCTACACCTCCATCTTAGAACCAGAATCGATTAATATCCATGCTTTTGATGAGGTGTCTGAGAAAATAAACTTTCACTTGATTGAGGATATTGACGCAGGGAACATTTTGGATGATGAACCCGTAGATTTGGCTGAGTTTGTCTCTTCAAATCATCATCCCGAGTCATTAAATATTTTTCCCGAACCCCATATGCGTATGGACTTTGAAGAAAAATGCATGGATGAGATAAATTTTGAGGAGAATTTTGAGGATGAAACAGTTCTAGATGATGAGTCGGATTTTCCAATTCATCTTGTTCCTTTCATTGACTGTGTACACCCTCCCGAAACTTTAACCGATACCCTTCCTCAACCACTTCCCTCCATCATGTCCGTCGTTCCGACCTTGCAAGAACCCGTATCATTTTCATTTCATATGTCTGGTTTACCAAGTTCGGCGTACCCATGGTTTCTTACGAATCTTGAGGGATTCGATCCAATTTCTCGACGAGTAAATATATTAGCACAATCACTTTTCACACATCGCTCATCACAAATTGTGCTAATCTATTTACTCCAGTTACACCCTCAAGTTCGTACTCCACTTCTTTTTCCCTTCCGCCATCCTTCTTCTTCTTCTCATCTACCGAGACCGCATTCCACTTCTCTTCACAAGCGGTCTCGCGTAGTCTCTATTTCTTTTCCCTACGCCTTCTTTCACCAGCCACCGCTTTACAGAGATAAGATTTTTGAATGGTTGGTGCTCACATTTGGCCTGTGTAAGGCCTTGTATAGATGGATACTTCTCTTTCCCCCCCTAATCCTGAATTTCAACGCTTAACAGTGGAAACACTGTTTTACTTAAGTTTGGGGGGGCTCCTTTTTTGTATATATTTTTTTGTTTTTCTTTTTTGTTTTGTATATAATTTGTTTTTAGGGGGAGCGCCGACAATTTTGACCCTCTTGGTATGGCCTGACAGTGAGGGCACTGTCAAGTTTAAGTTTGGGGGTGTGCTCGGTAAGCTTTCTTCCTTCGCATTCATATGTATATTTTGCATCTGCATATTAAATCCATAAAATCCATAAAAATCTGAAAAATTTCCAAAAACTATAAAAACTTTTTGTCAAGATTAGCTTGTGGAAGAACTCTGATTCAACATTCGACGGTTTTTGTTTGAAAAAATAGGAATAACTAAATCTTATGTTTAGATTTTGAAAACCTGAAAGATAACTCTCCTTTGAAGTTAACTATGGCTGATATACGTCTTTACATCACACTACACGTGTCGTAAATTTTGGGAATTAGATGACAAGTCTTTTATGTCTAAAAAAAAAACTTTTAAACGGATCAATGATTTTCTGAGGATCAAATAGGTTTGTTCTGAAATAAGTAATATCAAGAATAGTTTATGAAGTGAAGTGAATATGTAGGAACGTTATTGATGCCCTAATTGGAACTAAGTCTGAAAAATAACCCATCTAAAACTTGATTGGAATGATTACACACCGAATCCACTAAACACGTCTTTTATCCAAAAAAAATAATGGAACTACCGGTTATATCTCCGTTCGTATTAAATCATCTGATCTTCACGCCAACTGTCTTTTGTTTTTGGACCTAGGTAACTTGAGTAATTAAGTCCGCTGGGTGTTTCTACACCTAATGCCCTAAAACCAACTGGTTTGGGTGCATTGGCCCAAAGCTCGCTAAGAAGCCTAGAAAGTCCAGATAAAAACAAAGTCAAGCAAGTGTTCTCTCCGAGTTAAAATTCCTAACGGTTCTTTGTGTGAGAATAATCTTGATAAAAGACAAGCTTTTATAAAAAATTTAACGGAGATATGAAGGTTTTACTCTATGATAAAGACTATTGCACGTTCACAGAGGTGTGTATGAAATGAAAACAAGAAAAAGGTGGAGTGAAGAATAAGACCTAGTTTCCTGTTAGGGAAGATAGAAATTCTGAAGTTGAAACTTTACTGGAAAACGAAACTTGAAAAATGCTTAACTCTTTATAAAACTTATGTGATCCTTTTAAAATTGTTATCTGGGCTCTATTGTGTGACATAATGACTTTATTCGACCTTTCAGGAACTTAATGACACTATTTTGCACTGCACGTAAAGACATATAAAATCTGTAGTTGAATAAGAAGCGAGGTGTGAAAAATAAAGGTTCGATGGTCTAGACTTAGGATTATAGAATTGTTATTTTCTAAAACAAAACTTTAGGACTTGAATCTTAGTTATTGTACAAGACTAGTTTGACCGGATTTTGTGGGTAGTATCCGCTGAAAACCCTCAGGAGACAACACTCCTCCTACTAGGGACACCTAGAGGTTTAACGGCTTGTTGCACATGCTCAGTGCAATCGCGTTCCCTGCGAAAGTGCGGTTATCATTTTATTTTTGTGAATAATTGGTTTTGCTCGGGACGAGCAAAAGTTAAGTTTGGGGGTATTTGTTCATATCAGAATATTGCATTTTATACCGCCCATTCTTACGCTCGTGTGTTTATAGGTAGGTAATTTTAATCCGTGTTTGTTACATGTTTGCAGAATACAGGTTTCCAGTACAAATATTGCTAATCAGGATTAATTCTCCACAGTTACGCCAAATGCAGAACATCTGTCCACAGCAGATAAAAGCCGGGTTCCGGTCATCCATATCCGTCCAGTGCCGAGTACCGGTTCCCGATACAAGACATGTGACAGTGGTCATTCATGTCTGGGACAAGCACAGAGCACGAGGTGGGCTGCACAAGAATCAATGGGTGCGCGGAGCTCGAGGGAGAGACAAAGTCAAAAGTAAAAAGATATGCAATCTTGGACTTGGAAATCTGCAATGATTCTGAAGACTTTTGTGCATTTTGAAGATTACAAACACGAGGGCACAGAAAACCAGGAACCCACCAGAAATCCCACTGCCCAATTCATCATTATGGCCGCGCATGCGCGGCCAAAGTAGGGTTTTGGCCGCGCATGCGCGGCAGTATGGGGCCCTCTCTGCAGCGTTTTTCAGGGGCTTTTTGGTAATCTCATTCCTGGTCTGGTGGATGCCCTAGAATTCCATTCTCCAGCCTATAAATACAGCAGTTCAGAGCAAACCAAAGGGAGCTTTTTCTTGTTCTTGATTTTTGTTAGTTTCTTTCTTCTTCTTCTTCATTCCTCCATGAAATTGTAGTGAGAGCTTTTGAGTGGATGTTAATGAAGATGAGGTTGTTTTATCCTTCTTGTTAGTTTGCTCCCCCTTGAGATTCTTGCTTTCTCTTGCTCATTCAATCTCTTCATTGAGTTTGAATGGTTAAGAGTTAGTTATTGATCTCAAGGGTCGTATTTTCTTCCGGGACTAGCACTTCATTTAACATGCGTTTTCTACCCTTCCCTTGATCTTGCAAGTTCTTCATTGAGCTTGCAAGTTTAAGGGTTGGCTATTGAGCACATGCTTGGCTTGGGTCCTAGTTCCGTATTCTTTTTATTACTCGCTTTTTATTACTTGTCTTTTTATTACTTGCATTTTCTTTCTTGCAATTTATTCCATGTACTTTTATTACTTGTATCCTTTCTTTTCTTTTCTTTGTTCTTTTCTTTTTGTTCTCTTTTTGTTCATTTGTGAATGTTGTAATTATTGTTGTTGTTAAGAATTAATACGGTTTTATAAGTTAACATTTCTTTGCCAATTCCTTTTCCCGTTATTTTCCATTTGAACTTCGCCCAAACCATACGCAAGCGCTCCGTTAGGCACCGTACCCTGACAAGGTAACGGTGATTCCTAACCGCGACCGGTTGCGTTCGGTTTGGCCGGAGGCGAAAGCAAGAGACAAGAACGGAAGGACAAGGGTAAATAAGCCGGATTCCACGAATACCGCGCTTAAATCCCCTAATCCATGTTGTTGCCGATTGTTTAGCTTCAATTGGTCAAGACTCGGCTCAAAGGTTTTGAGTACGGATTTCTTAGCTTACAATCTCGTATTTTCTTAACAACTTTATACTTGCAGATAAACACATAGGTTAGTCTGAACAAAACACATACAGATTCTTTATTAACTCGTCTAAGACAAGAAGGAAAAATAACACCATCTCCCTGTGGACCGACCCGTGCTCACCGGCTAGCTGCAAAGCAACACCGTCCTGATCGCGGTTACACTTAAATTCTTTGAACATCCGACACGCCAAAAGCGTGCGATCAAGTGTCTTAAGGATCCTAGTCCAAGCACAACAAGTGACTAAGCAATAGGGTGTATGCGCAATTCTAAATATGCAATAGAATATGCGACAAAACATAACATCTCTAGCCCAGACGCATAACTCCATGCGGGCGATTCCCCTGTAGATGTTAAATCTACTCACCAACCGTCCTGGCTAAGCAAAGCCAACCACCAGGTCCCTTTCGTCGCAGCGTCCGAAGTCCCCGCCTGCGAACCTAAAACAACAAAACGATAACACAAGTATATATTAGCAAACGACCAAAAACACGTACAAACTACGTTTTACCGACACACCAACTCTAAACCTACTCCCAAATGTTCGTATTGTGGCTAAATTACGTAGCGACATGACGAAACCAACTCAAGAGCAAAACTAGCACAAAGTGCACGGACCGTGTCGGATAACGTATCGCGCGTAGTCTTATCACTAGAAACTACCTATGTGATCCCAGATTTTTCATACAAAGAAAACTAAACAATTAAACAGAACCAAACACACCTAAACCAAAGCAGACACCTACCCACAAAAACCCAAACCCAAAACTCCACCCTTCGGCCGATGTCGCTGGAATTCCTTCGAGTCGTCGCCGGCCGAGTCCGAGCTTCATGGGTTCGTGCTCCAGGTGAAGGCCTATGG
This sequence comes from Agapanthus africanus, assembly GCA_030015575.1. NCBI lineage: Eukaryota > Viridiplantae > Streptophyta > Magnoliopsida > Asparagales > Amaryllidaceae > Agapanthus > Agapanthus africanus. The sequence goes on from JASDDO010000012.1 coordinate 363,093,852, forward strand.
TCACTGGTACAAAACAACTACATTGTTTGGTTTTCTAGTAAAATCTCAGGGTCACAACAGGTCACAGATATCACAAATCGACACTAAAATACGATATTCCGCACCAAAATAAACTTTAACCATTCTAAACTGAAACTAAAAGTCTACATATCACAAAAACTATATAAAGAACAGATAGGGATCATTACCTAACCAAAAGAATACAAAGATCCTAGCTATCCAAGCTCCTATGCATCCAAGAGGCAATATCCAAGAAAAAGGTGTGATTTTGGTGAAAAAGTTGTGAATTTGGGATGGATTTTGTGAAAGTTCATGAAGTGTTCAGTTTAGAGTTGAGGAGATAGAGAAATATGAAGAATTTAAGTGAGAAAGAATGAGAGAGTGTGAGGAAATGAGAGAGGGGGGTGAGTGTAGGGTGAGAGTGAGAAGTGAGTGTATCCTTTGCATTAATACACCATTAATGCATTCATACTAAGTCACCATGCCACCTTCTCTCATCCAAAGAAAAATCTCTCTCTCACTCACAAACAAATATCAAGGATTAATAAGGACAAAGGATTAAAGCAAAAGGAATAGATTGGGGTTAAATTGTCATGGTCACTAACATTAGTTTAGCACAAACAACCCCTCACTTTTACGTGCACACGTGTGTGCATGCCTATAACAAATAATATTAAAATAATAATTAAATGTTATAAAAAGTGAGGAACCTGAATTGGTAAACTTTTTACAGTAAACCCGCATTACCGTCTAAACTAACACTAATCGAAATCTAAGGCGTTACAGTTACTTAGCTAACGGCAGAGCGGGGGCTGGACTAGCGTGGGTGCAAAACATAAGCAACGTTTATTATATATATCATATATATATAGCATTCGTCTCACACAGTTATATGATCACATCACAGAACACAAGCAGCCGAAGTCAACATATGAAATATTGAATATACTAGGAGGTCCATGTTTTAAATTCAACCAGTAATGAAAAACATGGATTCCACGGTCGTGATGAATAGCCAAACCCACATCCCTAGTGTAAGTCGATGTACAACACCCCACGAGTTGCGGGGAGGCAGAAATATGAAAAACAATCATTTTGTTTAGATTAACATCGACTAACCGAAGAATCTTTGCTAAAACTATAACTAACATATACATAGGAGTTGTTAACTACTATGAGAAGAGATTATACCTAGTGAACCTTGTCCTTCGTCTTTTCGTTCTCCACCTCCTCCTCGGCCTCCTCTATCTAATAGACGATCCACCCGAGAGCTTCTACTTCAAGCTTCAGCTCTAATCTTGAGGTAACTAGGTTTCTTTAGTTGCTAATCAAAGGCACCTAGGTGATATAGAAAATGGTTATGGATTAATTAGTCTATCTAATCCTTGATGTCAACACATGAGGGCTAGGATTAGGGTTTGAAGAGAGAGTGCTTGAGGAGAGAGAAGGTGAGCATAAGAATAAGAATGAGATAATGATCTCTCTTGAATATATGAAGCATAATGACTTATCAAATAAATAAATAAAATGATTAATCATCGTGCTTCATTAATTCAATATTTGTGATTCACTACATGAGTCATTAACCATTTAATGATGCATTAATGACATGGATGAATCACACAAATGAGTCACTAAAGCAATAAATGCTTATGCCACCTAAACCCTCAAGTCACCATACTTCTAAAAGCTTCCCGCCAAATTACGAGAACGCCCCTCCTATCCGTGAAAACACGGAAAAACTTTAGACAGTATAAATCCAATAACCCGATACTAGAACCCGGCTTAAACAAAACCCGGCTAGTAAAAACTGTCCGAACATCGTACGTGCGTCTAAACACGTATACGTCCGAACCCTTGTCGTAAAACCATACGACCTCTATATCGTTTCGCCTGGAGCAGGGAAACTCTCTATGTGGGACTCTAAAGACTCGACTACTACGCTGGCATTGTGTTTAACCACAGACCGCAAGCGGCACTAGCTGTACGTAATGGTCCCCGGGTAGTTGTCGATAAGAAGGACGATGAGGAAACCCATCCGAACTCCTACTAAGACTGATATGACAATCTCCGTACAGTCCGGTTTGTTCGTCTAGGACTATCGCATATCATGCCTAGGGGGGCGGAAGCGTCAGTCCCCTAAAAGCGGTATAAGTCGTGTCGGAGTGAAGCCCATTACACCTTGAGAAACTACTTGAACCTACCAGTAAATCTCGCTTGCCCTGGCCAGGGACTTTGCATAATGGCTCTCTGACACAGCGCGATATCAACTCCCAATACCGGGAGAGACGAATCCTGTCTAACCGCTACTGCCTCCAAGTGCTCGGGACTGCACCCAACTGCTACCTGTTTGCACGACTCCTTTGAGCCGTGGTAGGATAGCAATCTAAGAACAATGGGACACACTCGATGCGAAGTAGCAGTGTCAAGTCTGCGGACTATGCTGTACTCATGTCACCTAGGAACTGTTAACTGACGTCGGGTATAATACCAACCAACTGTTCCCTACGAGTCCTGTCCGGTGTACCCGTAACCCAACGAGAACCTGTATACTATCTCCAGTACGACGTACTGATGGCTGTGGGACAGACCATCTCCCCAACTAGGATGAGAAGCGTACACACTAGTCTACTTCAGAGTATCGATGCCCTGTCTCGATAATCCTACGACTAGGGACCTGAAAAAGGATGTGCTTGTAGACTACCCAGCCCCCACTAGTGTGACTGCCATCACAACGCAGTGGGACAGACCATCACAACGTACTGATGGATTTGGGATAGACCATCACAACGTACTGATGGCTGTGGGACAGACCATCACAACGCAGGTAGTCAAGCAAGATCCTAAGGGCTCTTTCAATACGTACACACATATTAAAATAGATAAAACCAAGTAGCATACTACCATGTTTAGCAAGAATGTTATATAACTGTGAATATCCCATGGTTCCATTAAAGTAATATACAACCTAGTATGATACAATAATGGCCCCTAGGGCATATACACTAACAATCTCCCACTTGCACTAGGGCCATGTACTGGCATATCGAAGACCGATGATCTCGAGTAGCCTCTTGAACTGAATCTGAGGTAAGGCCTTTGTGAATGGATCAGCCATGTTCTCCTCTGTAGTAACTCTCCGGACCTCGATCTCCCGGCGATCTACGATCTCCCTGATCAGGCGATACCGCCTTAAGATGTGTCTGGATTTCTTATGGGACCTTGGTTCCTTTGCTAAAGCTATAGCTCCATTGTTGTCGCAATACAGCGGTATTGGATCAACAATGGTAGGAACCACCTGAAGTTCTGTTAGGAACTTCTTCATCCAGACCGCTTCTTTTGCGGCATCGCAAAGAGCAATATACTCCGCTTCCATCGTTGAGTCAGCAACGGTGTCCTGCTTGGAGCTCTTCCAGCACACCGCCCTTCCATTGAGGGTAAAGACATAACCCGACATGGACTTGGAGTCATCCTTATCACTCTGGAAGCCGGAATCAGCAAAGGCCTCGATCTTGAGGTCTTTTCCGCCGTAAACTAAGTACATCTCCTTAGTCCTTCTCAGGTACTTGAGAATGTTCTTTACTGCTATCCGGTGCTTCTCCCCTGGGTCTGACTGATACCGGCTTACCATTCTCAGTGCGTAAGCTACATCTGGTCTGGTGCACAACATCGCATACATTATAGAGCCTACCGTAGAAGCGTAGGGTATAATAGACATGCGATCCCTTTCCAAATCAGTCTTGGGAGACATCTCTTTGGATAGGGTGATTCCGTGACAAGCCGGTAGATTACCGCGCTTAGAATCTTCCATACTGAATCTTTTCAGTATAGTGTTGATATACCTGGACTGCGAAAGTCCCAACATCCTCTTGGATCTATCACGATAGATCCGGATCCCCAGAATGTAAGAGGCATCACCCAGGTCTTTCATGGAGAACTGTGTGACAAGAATCTTTTGACGGATTGTAGCATAGGAATGTCATTTCCTATCAATAGAATGTCATCCACGTACAAGACGAGGAATACGACAGTTCGTGCTACAACTTTACTATATATATATGGTTCATCGGATTTTTGATAAAGTCATATTCTTTGACTGTTTCATCAAAACAGATGTTCCAACTCCGTGATGCCTGCTTTAGTCCATAAATGGACTTAAGCAGCTTGCACACTTTCCCGCTGCTCCCACTCTGATTGAAACCTTCTGGCTGATCCATATAGACACACTCTTCCAAATAACCATTTAGAAAAGCCGTCTTTACATCCATCTGCCAGATCTCATAATCATGGAAGGCGGCAATAGCAAGAAGGACCCGAATGGATTTGAGCATAGCCATTGGAGAAAAAGTCTCGTCATAGTCCAAACCAGGTCTTTGACGAAAACCCTTTGCAACAAGTCTAGCCTTATAGGTTTCCACCTGTCCATCTACACCAATCTTTTTCTTGAAGATCCATTTGCATCCTATGGGTTTTACCCCATCTGGAGAAAAGTCCAAAGTCCATACTTTGTTGGTGTACATGGACTCCATTTCGGTTCGCATTGCATCTAGCCATCATACCGAGTCGCCGCTCTGGATGGCCTGCTAGAAGCTAGTAGGTTCATCATCATCAATGACGCAATCCTCTCTATCCCCATCTATGAGAAAACCGTAGTATCTCTCAGGCGGATGAGACGGCCTACTACTCCTGCGGAGGGGTGCGGGAATGTTCTGTTTATCTTGAACTACTGGTTCTACCAAACTTTCAGTAGTAGTTTGTGGTTCTGGAATTTCTTCCAGTTCTATTTCACTCCCACTTATTTCCTTTTCTAAAAACTGATATTCTAGAAAATGGGCATTACGAGAAACAAAATCCTTTTGTTCCTCTGCGTAATAGAATAGATACCCCTTGGAGTTCTTTGGATATCCCACAAACATACACTTTACTGATCGTGCCTCGAGCTTGTCCATATGCTGCTTTTTAACAAAAGCTTGGTATCCCCAAATCTTTAGATACTGAAGATAGGGTTTCTTCCCACTCCACAGCTGATATGGCGTGGTAGGCACAGTCTTGGTATGAACTATGTTCAAAAGATATGCTACTGATTCTAGCGCATAACCCCAGAAAGATCGCGGTAACTCAGCAATACTCATCATGGAACGTACCATATCCAATAGGGTTCGATTCCGTCTCTCTGATACACCGTTATGCTGTGGAGTGTATGGAGGAGTAAGCTGAGAGAGAATTCCTTTTTCTTTTAGGTAACCTAGGAACTCGGCACTTAAGTATTCACCACCTCAATCAGATCTCAGGGTCTTGATACTTTTGCCTGTTTGGTTTTCTACTTCATTCTTATACTCTTGGAATTTCTCAAAAGCCTCGGATTTATGTTTCATCAGAAAAATGAATCTGTACATAGAGTAATCATCCGTAAAAGTAATGAAATAGAAAAAACCACCTCTTACATGTGTAGACATTAGACCACATACATCGCTATGTATGAGTCCTAAGAGCTCGCTCGCTCTTACTCCATGTCCAGTGAATGGAGTCTTTGTCATCTTTCCTTTGAGACATGATTGACAAGTGGCATAAGTTTGATATTCGAACGAGTCCAAATATCCTTCTCTATATAACTTAGTTAACCTTGTCTCATTGATTTGACCTAGTCTACAATGCCATAAGAAAGCATTATTTAAATCTGGAGACTTTCTTTTTAGTGTGTTCTGGACATTGAAAATTTGTAATTGGTTTAAGACATATATACCGTTATCCATTGTACTGGACCCAATCAAACTATGATTAAGGTGGATGTTAACAACACCGCTTACAAACGTGAAATCATAACCTTTATTTGATAACAAGGAAACTGATATGATATTACACGTTAAACTAGGTACACAAAAACAGTTATGCAAAACCAAAATATGTCCACTCGTCAATCCCAGGTGATAATCCCCTACGGACACAGCTCCCACGCTAGCTCCGTTAGCAACCATCAGGGTCATATCACCAACCTTCAGCACTCTACGGTTTCTCAGTGCCTGCAATGAATTGAATATATGAGATCCTGATCCGGTATCCAATACCCAGAAAGTAGAGTTGATTGTGTAAGTGCACGGCGGCGCCCCGGCCGTCAATCCGACGCCGGAATGCGGAAGCGGTGATTAACTTTAACTTTTCAAACCGGCACCACCGCGCACTATAAACACGGATCATGCCATTAATCCAAAGGAGAGAGAGAAAAGGCTATCTGCAAAGAAATGATCACTAGGAAAGTCCAACACTCAAACAACAATCATCACTTCCAAAAGAAATGCCATCATGAAGATAGAAGTCAAGCAATGATGGATTAATCAAGTCAATGGATGGTGCACCCATCATGAAAACCATCATGATGCAACAAAATGCAAAAAACACCCTCCATAAATGCTTATTTGCACAAATGCAAATAAGCCCTCCTCCACCAATCTTCGGCCATTGAAAGATACAAATGAAAATGGCCGAAACGGAAAGCAAACTGGCAACTCCAGAAAACTGGTCCCGTAATAAATTACAGGAAAACCCCGATACTGTGTATACACACCCGCATCTGTATTCCGACCGAAATACAAATGCAAAGAGACAAAATCTACACTGTACTATACTAGGATCCGGCTTAAACCAAAGCCGGCTAGTATTATCCGTCCGATCCTGATCCGTGCAATACCGCACGTATCTGATCGAACCCTGCTATATCTCCATACGGCCTCTGCAGCGAACAGTCCGATCCTGATCCGTGCAATACCGCACGTATCTGATCGAACCCTGCCATATCTCCATACGGCCTCTACAGCGAACCGTCCGATCCTGATCCGTGCAATACCGCACGTATCTGATCGAACCCTGCCATATCTCCATATGCCCTCTACAGCGTTTCGCCCGAAACTTGAGTAACTGAATGTGGGGGACTCTAAAGACTCGTCAATACTATGGCTGTGGATTTAACCACTAGCACGTCAGAGGTATTAGCCATACGTGACGGGCTACCAGCTATTGACCAAAAGGGACGTCGATGAGCGAACTCATCCTGACACCCTACTGAGCCTGTCAGTGATAATATCCGTACAGTCTGGTCCGTTCGTCTATGAGCATCGCATGGCGGGCCTAGGGGGTTGGTAAAAGTCAGACCCCCAAAAGCGGTACAAGTCGTGTCGGAGTGTAGCCCAGAACACCCTGAGATACTACTGGAATACCTACCAGTAAATCTCCTGCCTTGGCCAAGGACTTCATGTAAGGGCTCTCCTAGACATAGCGCGACCTCACCCCCAATACCGGGAGAGACGAACCCCTGAAGATCCGCTCATTGCCTCCATGTGGCTCGGGACTGTACCCAACTAAAACCTGTTTGCACGTCTCCTTTGAGCATGGTAGGGTAGTAATCAAAGCACAGTGGGAACTTACACGAGACAAATGACGATCCTCAGGTCGATGAACTAACCTGTACACATGTCACCAGGGAACTGCTATCTGACGTCAGGTATAAGACCAACTAGCATGTTCCCGGCGAGTCCTGTCCGGTGTACTCATAACCCAATGAGCACCTGTATACATCTTAGGTGAACCAACTGACACCAGTGGATTGTGAGACCGGCCACCGCCCCTCGTCGGGGTCTCGACTGTATACACTAGTCTACTCTGGAGTATCGATGCCCTGTCTCGAAACTCCCACGACTAGGGACCATTTAAGGATGTGCTTATAGAATACCAGTTCCCACGTATATGATCGACCTCATACTGCTGGCAGTCAAGCAAGAATCCTAGGGGCTCTATCAACGTGCAATAGTGACCTGTCAGGTCACCTAAAGCAGTACACGATGATAAAGATAAACCAGATAGCATACTATCATCTTGAGTAAGACTGTCCTACCGGGATAGGTCCTCCCTCAATCATTGCAATCACGTGCCTGTGATCCAATAATTGACTCTGAGGGCACTATCTCCAACAATCTCCCGCTTGCACTCAAGGCTAATTATTGCGATGTCGCATACTCACAGCCCGTGTGATACCGAACACCCAACTCCTCTACTAGTCAGTCTCACAAAACCCATTTGCGAAACTATTGCATTCGAGGAATAGCCTCAGTGAGTGGATCCGCTTAGATGTTTCTTTCTATGTCTCTCTATATCTCATGTTCGCGGAGAAAGCCATCTCCCGAAATGAGCAATACCTGTCTTAGAATGTTTCGGGATGTCTGATGGGACCTAGCTCATAAATGAACTCTAAATCCAAACTTCTTAGACTGTATCATCAACTGAACTTAATCAGTATCCTGCGCCACGCCTCCCTCAGTATTGCCTTGGACCACCTGTCCAAAATACCGCCCCTCGTCAGAGGGAAAAAATATAACTCTGACAACCTCCTTGTCGTCCAGGTCACCTTGGAAGCCTGGAATGATAACTGTCTCCCGAATGATGTTGTCGTTACCATATCCCTAGAACATCAACTCATGTTCTAAAACTGCTTCCTACTGCTTCTCCAGGATTGGATCAATATCAACTTATTGCGTCTACTACAAAAACAATATCTGGTGTGGTACTTGACATCTCATGATTGACTCAATTGCCTAAGCAAGTGATCTGCCAATCATGTACATCCCTCTCCCCTTTAGTCTGTAAGACACCTTTAGACTCCATCACCTGCAGGTACACTACCGTGCCAGGAGTCGTCCATTCTAAATACTCTTAGAACGATGTCTAAGTACCCTGATTGGGAAACCACCAAAATTTAGATCTAAAACCATTGATCTAGTAACCGGTATGTATGATATAATATCCAAGTCCCATGTGGAGAAACCACTATGTGACGACCAAAGTATAACCGATCATAGTATAGGAATATCACTTCCTACTCTGTGTATGTCATCCAAATACCATGACATCACAGCCCACTACCTTCTTAACAGATCCATCCCCTATTCTGATGAAGTCAAACCTATGACTGTCACATCAGAAATAGATGATCTATCTCCGCTACTCTGCATTAGTCTATAAATAGACATAAGCCACCTGTCCACCAATGCTTCCGCTGCTCCCACTGACTACGACAACCCTCTGGCAGAATAATATACACGTACACTTCTGAAACCAGTTCAGAACGACGCTATACTCATCCTCCTGCCGGGTCTCGCAGCCTGGAACAACAACAATGGCAAGTGTGGGTAAACAAGAACCTCCCTGTCACCGTCCTTGAGGCTACCGGAGTACCTCTCGGGTGCCTGAGGTTACCCACCTTATCTGCGGAGTGGCCAATGGAATGTCAAATCAGATTGAATCTTTAGGTTCCTATCAAATCTTCAGTAATCGTTTGTGGTTCTGGAATCACTTCCAGTTCTACCAAACTCCCACTACTGTTTTCTGAAAAAATCCATTTTTATTAAAACTGTGGCGAGTCTAGAACAATATCACTATTGATCTTCCAGATGGTAGAAAATCAACCCTCGTCATAGCCTGGGTCAACCCACAAACAGCCATTATAGAAACATGCCTTGAGTTATCCAGAGTCTGGTTTTAAGCATAAGCCGGACAACTCCCCTTACCTTAACATCGTTAAGATATGAACTGTTCTATATCCAATATAGAACCAGAGGCACTGATTTAATTGAACCAGATTCAAATCATGCAGCTGCCTCCAGTGCATGTCAACTAAATGGAAAGAGGCCGATCAGCTTTACTCAACTTAGGAATGCTTCCAATTATGAGTAACCTGAAAGAGAAGAAAGTTCTCTTAATCATTACTATCAACTTAATAGCATACACAAGTATCTACATCTTCGATCACTTTGAAGAATCCCGATACCTGCAATACCTGGTTTTCTACTTTATTCATATACCTATAACTTCTCAAAATTCGGACCCTGTGTTTCCACGATACACCTGTCTAAAAACTAGAGAAGTCATAAGTAAACCGAATATAGTACGAGGACCAACCCCTCTGTCCTGATGGACCCTGGACAAAATACAACATTCTGTATAAGTCCCTTGAGTCTGATAACTCATTCACTGTGTGTCGTAGGTTGAAAACTGTACTTATTGTTAAGAAGAATTACACCGCTGTTTAATGCTCCTTACCTAACCATCCACTGATATAGGTAAATGTCACAGACATAATTTCAGAAAGGTATATCTCACTCTTTGAAAATAGACGTACATATATATCAATTTGAAATTGGTGCATAACAGCGGATATTCAAAACCAAATATTTGCCGACCGGCAAACAACCCAGGTGACTTCCTCAAATATCACTGATTACAACGAATCCCGATATAATGAGGATGATCACCTAATTCCCAATAACTTACTCCCACTCATCATCTGTAAAACCATACAGATGTGAGAATCATACCTGGTAAATACATACCCTGGAGTAAGTATCTAATCGGGAAATTAGTTTTCCTTTAACAGTACACAGTGAAACTGAAACATTGTAAATGTTTCGATGGGGTATCCTGGTATTCCTAATAATGCTTCTTCCATTATCCAGATTCACAACTGTAACCGTGTAATTCTTTGCCACCTCTCCAAATCCCTTTATATGTCTTTAGTCATTACCTTCTGTACACCCCTTTAGGCCAAATGGTTTTCTTCCTTTCCTACCGTTCGGCACCAGCCTATGGTTTGGAAGAAGACTATCCAATAAGCATAATGGGTGTACTGTCCTAATCCTAGGAGCACTCGCAATGCGAGAGAAGGTGAAGATAAAAGACAACCGAATAAACCTTATTCCTATTTCTCCTGAACCAGAATCCATCCCCGAACTGGAACAAGTTCCTTTCGAGTTCGTATATAACCATATGATGGAGTATCCATTAAACTGTGGATCTTCGTAGTGATACGGAGTGTTCTGGAGAAATACAAAGGTGATTTTAGGATTGGCGAAGAAATACTTGGTTTGGTCGTGAATAGCAGTCGCAGTTTACTTTGCACTTTTACTAATCTCTTGCTTTGTCTTAACTTAATACCTTCTACACACCATCATTATGCTAATTGGTTTTCTTCATTCCCCACCGTTCGGCACCAGCCTATGGTTTAGAAGAAGACTATCCAATTTGCGTAATAGGTGTACTATCTCCTAAACCAAGGAGTACTCGCAACCTGAGAGAAGGTAAAAGGAAAAGACAACTGAATAGTCCTATTCGTTTTCTCCAGAACCAGAAACCATCCTCGAATAAATCCCTTCGAGTTCGTATATAACCATACGATGGTTTTGTCCAATGGAAGTGGACGTTCGTAGTGATACGGGGTGTCCTGAAGAAAAGGGTAAAAGTAGGAGTGGCAATGAGGTTTGCAACTCTGACAATCCAAAAGCCAGGGTTAAGAAGGTTCGGTCAACTTGGTCACTGAGTCATAGTCTTAAGGTCGGGTCAATGGTCGCTGCCAAAGAGAGAGAGAAAAGAAACACTCAGTGTGCACTCTATCCTAGATCAGAATGGTTACCAATTTATCTAATCTGGAAACCTCCCACTGTACCGTCAAATTCTCCTCCAAACCTGAAAGAAGAATTAGTCGGGATCACCCGAGGAGTAAACTAACTCATCAGTAGGAATCGGGATCCAACTATCATCGCATGATAATGTGACGGAATCCGCTCACATCATCACACTCCAGAAGGTATGCGCATATCTGGCAAGTTTCAGTTTCTTTAGAAACTCCCGATGTGATTTCTGCCCCATGCTCTTATGACCTTGACGAAGGCCAACATATCATAAGTCACATGTCAAGTTCTACCCGTCATTGTCCAGGTTAATTTGAACCCACCCGTACATACCCTTGACGAAGGCCAAAATAGTAGTACGACTGTCCCAAATCAACACATCTATCTATGCAGCAGAAAGGTAACAAGCAGCTACCATACACTATGCCTTGACGAAGGCCAACATACATAGCATGAATACTACGTGCTACCCATCTGAAACGACGGAGGGCTACGAATGGTTTCTGGCGAAAAACCTTTAACGTAATTAACTTGATATCGTTGAAGGAACGGATAGCTTTTTAGAAAAATATAGTAACGAAAACCTTTGCTAAAGAGGTCACTCCCGGTGAAGAGATCTCGGCTCTTTCCCCGTAGAATGAGGTGTAGGATATTCCAACTGAATACCACAGTGCAAAGCAAAAGTAATCAGCTATAGTGAAGTTAATGCCCTGACGCAAACTTTTTGTCCAAGGGGTCACTCCCGGTGAAGGGATCTCGGCCCTTGCCTCGTCGACTGAGGAGCAGGATATTCCAACTGAATACCACGATGCAAAACAAAAGAGAACGTCCTTGCAATAACAGCTTTTTGAAAAGTGTTCCAACAACATCAGATTAGGTTTGTTTTTAACTTGCATTGATCCGAATCAACGCAGTCCCATCAATTGATCACACCACAAAGAACGAAAATATATTGACGTACGTATATGCCATCCACATTCGCCACTGGGTCCCGTCATTACCCGTTAGGTTAGCTAACTAACGACAGAGCGGGGACTGGACTAGCGTGGATGCAAAACATATACAACATCTACTAATATATATCAATATATAATTTTCGCTCAAGGCGTGATAAAATGCAACATCACAGAAACGTACAGCATCACAGAACAATACAGATATCTGGGATCCCCGGGTTTCACAGAGCCGCTACTGAAACCCGACGTTCCCCTGGTCGTGTGGATAGCCTGTGCAATGAAATCCTAGACCTCTACGGGCGCGGCAAGTTACCCGCCAAAACCTGAAGCGAGGCAGCCCCCTTCAGCAACGTGAATGGACCACCCGGCACTTCACGGAATCCGGTAACTTGGGCACCCCTCATGGGTCAACCTGTACCCCCTACGAGTGCGGCGAATAGCCCGCCAATTCCAGAGTAAAGCCCCCTCCGTCTCAATGCCATGAGATGCGGGCTTGTTGCCCTCTAGAACCCGGCTATCCGTGCACCCCTCCGCGGGGTAATCCTAGTACAGAAAGTAAAATATACATACAACGGGTACATCGACCGCGACCTGGTCGTGCCCTAAAAGAATAATATACAATCAGGCAGTGACGGCAGTCCACATGTCGGACGCTCGCCCCGCAATATCAAATGTACATAATACAATAAAAACTGTACTAGCATTGCATCCAGGCTATCCCCCACGACCAATCGGCAACATCACAGCATAACACAGAACATCAACGTGAATGTCACGTTCGCAAATCCGTCTAACCGGGCTATAGCAGTTAGACAGGATTTACCGATCAAGTGACATTCACGGTCGCAGATATAATGTAAATACTGTGAACTAATGTGTTTAAAAAATCTGATCGATCAAATTTACCAAGTGGGCCCCAAAGCACTACTGTAGCACATAAAGAAATTCTGGGCCCAAAATGAATATTCCAAAACCCCTATTTTCACTGTAAAAAGATTACTGTGCAAAAATGGTGCACTGAAGACACTGAACTGCGGCGGAACCGCGGCCGGAAGGGGGGTTTGGTCGTGGTTCCGCGGTCATCCTACTGTATCAGTTCACCAAATTTTCACAGATGTCTTATATTTCTCTGCACATCACTCTGCAACATACTGAAAAAATTTTGGAGCCAAAATAATTTCGACAGAAACTGATATACATGAAAACGCGGTTTTGGGATTTTTGTTCGATCGAAAACGTAAACACATCAGACCAAGCTAGACTATGTTAATGGCGAGGCTCTGATACCACTGTAAGTGCACGGCGGCGCCCCGGCCGTCAATCCGACCCCGGAATGCGGAAGCGGTGATTAACTTTAACTTTTCAAACCGGCACCACCGCACACTATAAACCCGGATCGTGCCATTAATCTAAAGGAGAGAGAGAAAAGGCTATCATGCAAAGAAATGATCACTAGGAAAGTCCAACACTCAAACAACAATCATCACTTCCAAAAGTCATGCTATCATGAAGACAGAAGTCAAGCAATGATGGATTAATCAAGTCAATGGATGATGCACCCATCAGGAAAACCATCATGATGCAACAAAATGCAAAGAACACCCTCCACAAATGCTTATTTGCACAAATGAAAATAATCCCTCCTCCACCAATCTTCGGCCATTGAAAAATACAAATGAAAATGGCCGAAACGGAAAGCAAACTGGCAACTCCAGAAAACTGGTCCCGTAATAAATTACAGGAAAACCCCGATACTGTGTATACACACCCGCATCTGTATTCCGACCGAAATACAAATGCAAAGAGACAAAATCTACACTGTACTATACTAGGATCCGGCTTAAACCAAAGCCGGCTAGTATTATCCGTGCAATACCACACGTATCTGATCGAACCCTGCTATATCTCCATACGGCCTTTACAACGAACCGTCCGATCCTGATCCGTGCAATACCGCACGTATCTGATCGAACCCTCCCATATCTCCATACGGCCTCTACAGCGAACCGTCCGATCCTGATCCGTGCAATACCGCACGTATCTGATCGAACCCTGCCATATCTCCATACGGCCTATACAGCGTTTCGCCCGAAACTTGAGTAACTGAATGTGGGGGACTCTAAAGACTCGTCAATACTATGGCTGTGGATTTAACCACTAGCACGTCAGAGGTATTAGCTATACGTTACGGGCTACCATCTATTGACCAAAAGGGACAGGAAGATTTGATAAAAAAAACAGTGGGAGCCATCCTGATTAGATAAGATAATAAAACCAATCTAATCTTGCAAGAGCATACGCTAAGTGTTTTCTTCTCTCTCTCTCCAGGTAGAGACCATGTCAGGCCTTAATCAAGATAATAATATGCATGTATTGACTGAACCCGCTTCTTGTGCTGAGCAGGGGAACGTTGGTTCCGCTCCAACTTATAATTGTTATAAGTCCGAGCAGGAAATAGGAAAATATCCGGATTTCCACGCCATCCAAACGAAGAATGAGCATGTTGATGCATCTTCTTCGGTTGTGTTAGTCACCCAGAACTGTTTCCCAGTACACTCTACGTCCTGGGTATTAGATACTGGATCGGGATCCCACATATTTAATATGTTACACGGGCTAAGGAAAGGTAGAGAACTGGGAATAGGTGATCATTCCATACTAGTAGGGAATGGTGCAAATGTTGCAGCCAAAGCAGTTGGCGAATATCACCTTGTATTACCAAATGGTAATACATTGATTCTGAACGAATGCTATTACATACCGACCCTGATAGGCAATCTTATATCAGTTTCTTTATTAAGTAAAGAATGATATATTTTGTAGTACAAGATAATGTTATGAACATCTTCCGGGATCAAGAGTTGATTGGATCAGGCTCGCTAAATAAAGGCATATACATTCTGAATCAAACCACAGTTCTTAACGTACAAAACACACACAAGAGGTAGAGTTCAGAACTGAACGAATCCTTCTTATGGCATTGTAGACTAGGTCATATCAATGCGACACGACTAGCTAAGTTACATAAAGATGGATATTTGAAACCGTTCGAATTATCATCTTATGAAACTTGCCATTCATGTCTCAAAGGAAAAATGACCAAAACTCCGTTTACTGGACACGGAGAAAGAGTTACGGAACTGTTGCGACTGATACATAGTGATGCATGCGGTCCCATGTCTACACATGCCAGAGATGGCTCCTCATACTTCATTACATTCACTGACGATCTCTCTGTTGCGCCACGGCAGCGCCCCAGCCGTCTATCCGAGGCCATAATGCGGAATCAAAATTTTTCTTAACTTTTAAACTGGCGCTACCGCGGACAATAAACCCGGATCATAACCATTAACCTAATACTAGCTAACAAGAGATGGGAAGAGAAGTATACCAAGCGATCCGTGTCCTTCGGTCTTCGTCTCCACTCCGATCTCCCGCGGAAACTCCGTTCATCTCCTCCTCGTCGGAAAGGGCACCACGTAGCCGGAATCTTTTACGGGATCCCACCTCTGGACCGAAGCAACTCGGGTGCGAAGTAGGCTAGCCGACGCGTCCAAGAAGTGCTGTAGGCTAGTGTAGAATGGTTGTCTCATTTGGGGTAGTGAAGTTGCCATTGGTGATGGTGGAATGAGGTTAAGGAAAAATGGTGCTTTCATTTTTCCAAAACAAGAAGAATGAGATGAAGGAAATATGCCATACCTCTCCCAATGTACCTCTCATTCTCTCTTGAACAAATGGTGGAGGAAGAATCTCAAAAACAAGATGGAAGGTGAGTGTAGGAAAAGCAAGAGGTGATCACATCCAAAGTAAACCTCACATCAACTCCTAATCACCTCATTTCACCAAAAAGCAAGTGATGATGATAGAAAAGAATGGTATCAAAAGATACTTTCATAATTAATACAATTGCAAGAAAACCCCTCCACAAAGTGTTATTTGCAAACTTGCAAATAACCCCCTCCATCGGAAAAGTCCGGCCGGGAAAGAACAAAGGAAAACCGGCCGGAACGGAATGCAAACTGGCAACTCCAGAAAACTGGTCCCGTAATAAATTACAGGAAAACCCCGATACTGTGCATACACACCTGCATCTGTATTCCGACCGGATACAAATGCAATGAGACAAAATCTACACTGTACTAAACTAGGATCCGGCTTAAACCAAAGCCGGCTAGTAAAATCCGTCCGATCACGATCCGTGCAATACCGCACGTATCTGATCGAACCCTGCCATATCTCCATACGGCCTCTACAGCGTTTCGCCTGAAACTTGAGTAACTGAAAATGTGGTGGACTCTAAAGACTCGTCAATACTATGGCTGTGGATTTAACCACTAGCACGTCAGAGGTATAAGCCAAGACGTGACGGGCCACCAGCTATTGAACAAAAGGGACGTCAATGAGCGAACTCATCCTGACACCCTACTGAGCTTGTCAGTGACAATATCCGTACAGTCCGGTTCGTTCGTCTATGAGCATCGCATGTCGGGCCTAGGGGGTTGGTAAAAGTCAGACCCCCAAAAGCGGTACAAGTCGTGTCGGAGTGTAGCCCAGAACGCCCTGAGATACTACTGGAATACCTACCAGTAAATCACCTGCCTCGGCCGAGGGCTTTGCGTAATGGCTCTCCTAGACACAGCGCGACCTCACCCCCAATACCGGGAGAGACGAACCCCTGAAGATCCGCTCACTGCCTCCATGTGGCTCGGGACTGTACCCAACTAAAACCTGTTTGCACGACTCCTTTGAGCCGTGGTAGGGTAGTAATCAAAGTATAGTGGGAACTCACATGAGACAAATGACGATCCCCAGGTCGATGAACTAACCTGTACACATGTCACCAGGGAACTGCTATCTGACGTCAGGTATAAGACCAACTAGAATGTTCCCGGCAAGTCCTGTCCGGTGTACTCATAACCCAATGAGCACCTGTATATATCTTAGGTGAACCAACTGACACCAGTGGCTTGCGAGACCGGCCACCGCCCCTCGTCGGGGTCTCGACTGTATACACTAGTCTACTCTGGAGAATCGATGCCCTGTCTCGAAACTCCCACGACTAGGGACCTTTTAAGGATGTGCTTATGGACCACCAGCTCTCACGTATATGATCGCCATCATACTGCCGGCAGTCAAGCAAGAATCCTAGGGGCTCTATCAGCGTGTAATAGCGACCTGTAAGGTCACCTGAAGCAGTACACGATGATAAAGGTAAACCAGATAGCATACTATCATCTCGAGTAAGACTGTCCTACCGGGATAGGTCCTCCCTCAATCATTGCAATCACGTGCCTGTGATCCAATAATTGACTCTGAGGGCACTATCTCCAACAATCTCCCACTTGCACTCAAGGCTAATTATTGCGATGTCGCATACTCACAGCCCGTGTGATACCGAACACCCAACTCCTCTACTAGTCAGTCTCACAAAGCTCGTTTGCGAAACTATTGCGTTCGAGGAATAGCCTCAGTGAGTGGATCCGCTGTGATGTTTCTTTCTATGTCTCTCTATAACTCAGGTTCGCAGAGAAAACCATCTACCGAAATGAGCAATACCTGTCTTAGAGTATGTCTGGATATCTGATGGGACCTAGCTCATAAATGAACTCCAAATCCAAACTTCTTAGACTGTATCGATGACTGAAATTAATCAGTACCAAGCGCCATGCCTCCCTCAGTATTGCCTTGGACTACCTGTCCAAAATACCGCCCCTTGTCTGAAGGAGAAACTATAACTCTGACAGCCACTCTGCCATCCATGTCACCTTGGAAGCCTGGAATGATAACCGTCTCCTAAAAGAGGCTGTCGTTATCACATCCCTAGAACATTAACTTATGTTCTAAAACTGCTTCCGACTGTTTCTCCAGGATTGGATTAATATCAACTTATTGCATCTACTGCAAGAACAATATCTGGTGTGGTACTTGACATCTCATGATTGACTCAATTGCCTAAGCAAGTGATCTGTCAATCATGCGTATCCCTCTCCCCTTTAGTCTGTAAGACACCTTTAGAGGGGGCGACTCCATTACCTGCAGGTATACTACCGTGCCAGGAGTCGTCCATTCTAAATACTCATAGAATGCTGTCAAGATACCCAGATTAGGAAGTCACCCAAATCTAGATCTAAAACTATAGATCTAGTAACCAGAATGTCTGATATAATATCCAAGTCCTGTGTGGAGAAAACACTGTGTGACAACCAAAGTATAACCGATCGTAGTATAGGAATATCACTTCCTACTCTGTGTATGTCATCCAAATACCATGACATCACACCCTACTACCTTCTTAACAGATCCATCCCTTATTCTGATGAAGTCAAACCTATGACTGTCACATCAGAAACTGATGATCTATCTCCGCTATATCTGCTTTAGTCTATAAATAGACATAAGCTACCTGTCCACCAATGCTTCCGCTGCTCCCACTGACTACGACAACCTTCTGCCAGAGTCATATAGACGTGCACTTCTAAAGCTAGTTTAGAACGACGCTATACTCATCCTCCTGCCGGGTCTCACAGTCTGGAACAACAGCAATGGTAAGTCTGGGTAAATAAGAACCTCCCTGCCACCGTCCTTGAGCATACCGAAATACCTCTCGAGTGCCTGAGGTTACCCACCATATCTGCGGAGTGGCCAATGGAATGTCAAACCAGATTGAATCTTTAGGTTCTTATCAAATCTTCAGAAATCGTTTGCGGTTCTGGAATCACTTCCAGTTCTACCATACTCCCACTACTGTTTTCTGAAAAAATCCATTTTTATTAAAACTGTGGCGAGTCAAGAACAATATCACTATTGATCTTCCAGATGGTAGAAAGTCAACCCTCGTCATAGCCTGGGTCAACCCACAAACAGCCATTACAGAAACGTGTCTTGAGTTATCCGGAGTCTGGTTTTAAGCATAAGCCGGACAACTCCCCGTACCTTAACAATGTCAAGATATGAACTGTTCTATATCCAATATAGAAACAGAGGCACTGATTTAATTTAACCAGATTCAAATCATGCAGCTGTCTCCATTGCATGTCAACTAAATGGAAGGAGGCCGATCAGCGTTACTCAACTTAGGAATGCTTCCAATTATGAGTAACCTGAAAAGAGAAGCAAGTTCTCTTAACCATTACTATCAACTGAATACCATACACAAGTATCTACATCTTCGATTACTTTGAAGAATCCCGATACTTGCAATACCAGTTTCTCTACTTTATTCAAATACCTATAACTTCTCAAAATTTAGACCCTGTGTTTCAATGAAACACCTGTCTAAAAACTAGAGAAGTCATAAGTAAACTGAATATAATACGAGGAACAACCCCTCTGTCCTGATAGACGCTGGACAACATACAATACTCTGTATAAGTCCCTTGAGTCTAGTGACTCATTCACTGTGTGTCGTAGGTTGAAAACTGTACTTATGGTTAAGAAGAATTACACCGTTGTTCAATGCTCCTTACCTAACCATCCACTGATATAGGTAAATGTCAAAGACATAATTTCAAAAAGTATATCTCACTCTATAAAAATAGACGTACAGATATATCAATTTGAAATTGGTGCATAACAACGGATATTCAAAACCAAATAATTGCCGTCCGGCAAACAACCCAGGTGACTTCCTCAAATATCACCGATTACAACGAATCCCGACATAATGAGGATGATCACCCAATTCCCAATAACTTACTCCCACTCATCATCTGTAAAACCATACAGATGTGAGAATCATACCTGGTAAATGCATACCCTGGAGCAAGTGTCTAATTGGGAAATCAGTTTTCTATTAACAGTACACAGTGAAACTGAAACATTGAAATGTTTCGTTGGGGTATCCTGGTATTCCTAGTAATGCCTCTTCCATTATCCAGATTCACAATTGTAACCGTATAATTCTTTGCCACCTCTCCAAATCCCTTTATATGTCTTTAGTCATTACCTTCTGCACACCCCTTTAGGCCAATTGGTTTTCTTCCTTCCCTACCGTTCGGCACCAGCCTATGGTTTGGAAGAAGACTATCCAATAAGCATAATGGGTGTGCTGTCCTAATCCTAGGAGCACTCGCAATGCGAGAGATGGTGAAGAGAAAAGACAACCGAATAAACCGTATTCCTATTTCTCCTGGACCAGAATCCATCCCCGAACTGGAACAAGTTCCTTTCGAGTTCGTATATAACCATACGATGGAGTATCCAATAAACTGTGGATCTTCGTAGTGATACGGAGTGTCCTGGAGAAATACAAAGGTGATTTAGGATTGGCGAAGAAATACTTGGTTTGATTGCGAATAGCAGTCACAATTTACTTTGCCCTCTTACTAATCCCTTGCTTTGTCTTAATCTTAATACCTTATGCACACCGTTTAGGCTAATTGGTTTTCTTCATTCCCTACCGGTCGGCACCAGCCTAAGGTTTGGAAGAAGACTATCCAATTTGCGTAATAGGTGTATTGTCTCCTAAACCAAGGAGTACTCACAACTTGAGAGAAGGTAAAAGGGAAAAGACAACTGAATAAACCTATCCGTTTTCTCCAGAACCGGAAACCATCCTCGAATTCCTTCGAGTTCGTATATAACCATACGATGGTTTTGTCCAATGGAAGTGGACGTTCGCAGTAATACGAGGTGTCCTGGAGAAAAGGGTAAAAGTAGGAGTGGCAATGAGGTCTGCAACTCTGACAATCCAAAAGCCAGTGTTAAGAAGGTTCGGTCAACTTGGTCACTGAGTCATAGTCTAGGGTCGGGTCAATGGTCGCTGCCAAAGAGAGAGAGAAAAGAAACACTCAGCGTGCACTCTAACCTAGATCAGAAAGGTTATCACTTTATCTAATCAGGAAATCTCCCACTGTAACCTCAAATTCTTCCCCAAACCTGATAGAAGAATTAGTCGGGGTCACCCGAGGAGTAAACCAACTCATCAGTGGGAATCGGGATCCAACTATCATCGCATGATAACGTGACGGAATCCACTCACGTCACCACACTCCAGAAGGTATGCGCATGTCTGGCAAGTTTCAGTTCTTTTGAAACTCCCGATGTGATTTTTACCCCAAGCGGTTTATGACCTTGACTAGGTCAACAAACCATAAACCGCCAGTCAAGTTCAACCCGTCATTATTCTGGATTGCATTAAACCCACCCGTACGTGCCCTTGACTAGGTCAACAAGGCCGCACGACTGTCTTAACCAATCCCACTTATGCAACAAACAAGTACCACTTAGCTACCGAACACTACGTCTTGACTAGGTCAACAAACGCGGCACGAATACTAAATAATACCTGTAGGAAATGACGGAGGGCTACGGCTGGTTTTTGGCGAAAAACCTTTAACGTAATGAACTTGGTATCGTTGAAGGAACTGCATAGCCTTTTATAAAAATATAGTGACGAAAACCTTTGCTAAAGAGGTCACTCCCGGTGAAGGGATCTCGGCTCTTTCCCCGTAGAATGAGGTGCAGGATATTCCAACTGAATACCACGATGCTAAGCAAAAGTAATCGGCTATAGTGAAGTTATTGCCCTAACGCAAACTTCTGTCCAAGGGGTCACTCCCGGTGAAGGGATCTCGGCCCTTGCCTCGTCGACTGAGGAGCAGGATATTCCAAATGAATACCACGATGCAAAACAAAAGTGAACGTCCTAGCAATAACAGCTTTTTTGAAAAATTGTTCCAACAACATCAGAATAGGTTTGTTTATAACTTGCGTTGATCCGAATCAACGCAGTCCCATCAATTAATCACACCACAAAGAACGAAAATATACTGATGTACGTATATGCCATCCGCATTCGCCACTGGGTCCCGTCATCACCCGTTAGGTTAGTTAACTAACGACAGAGCGGGGACTGGACTAGCGCGGATGTAAAACATATACAACATCTACTAATATATATACCAATATATTATATTCGCTCAAGGCGTGATAAGAATGCAACATCAAAGAAATGTACAGCATCACAGAACAATACAGATATCTGGAAGCCCCGGGTTTCACAGAGCCGCTGCTGAAACCCGACGTTCCCCTGGTCGTGTGGATATCCTGTGCAATGAAATCCTAGACCCCTACGGGCGCGGCAAGTCACCCTCCAAGACCTGAAGCGAGGCAGTCCCCTCCAGCACCGTGAATGGACCACCCAGCACTTCAGGGAATCCGGCAACTTGGGCACCCCACCTGGGTCAACCTGTACCCCCTACGAGTGCGGCGAATAGCCCGCCAATCCTAGAGTGAAGCCCCCTCCGTCTCAATGCCATGAGATGCGGGCCGGTTACCCTCTAGAACCCGGCTATCCGTGCACCCCTCCGTGGGGTAATCCTAGTACAGAAAGTAAAATATACATACACCGGGTACATCGACCGCAACCAGGTCGTGCCCCAAAAGAATAATACAATCAGGAAGTGACGGCAGTCCACATGTCGGACGCTCGCCCCGCAATATCAAATGTACATATAAAACAAAACTGTACTAACATTGCATCCAGGCTATCCCCCACGACCGATCCGCAACATCACAGCATAAACACAGAACACCAACGTGAAAGTCACGTTCGCAAATCCGTCTAACCGGGCTATAGCAGTTAGACGGGATTTACCGATCAAGTGACATTCACGGTCACAGATATAATATAAATACTGTGAAAAAATGTGTTTAAAATATCCGGTCGATCAAAAATTAACAAGTGGGCCCCAAAGCAATACTGTAGCACTCACAGAAATTCTGGGCACAATATTAATATTCCAAAACCCCTATTTTCAGCCCACAAGCCCATTGCAAAAAAACGATGACATGATCCCTCATTCCTGCGGCGGAACCGCGGCCAAAGAGGGGTTATGGCCGCGGTTCCGCGGTCGTACGGAGGGATCGTGTTGTCGAATTTTTCCAGTGTTCTTAGAACTCCCTGCACATCATTCTGAGACAACCTGAAAAATTTTTGGACTTCAAAAAATTTCGACAGAAAACTGATGTAAAGAAAAACGCGGGTTTTTGGAATTTTGGTCGATCGGAAATGCAAACACATCAAACAAAGCTAGACTAGGTTAATGGCGTGGCTCTGATACCATGTTGCGCCACGGCAGCGCCCCGGCCGTCTATCCGAGGCCATAATGCGGAATCAAAATTTTTCTTAACTTTTAAACTGGCGCTACCGCGGACAATAAACCCGGATCGTAACCATTAACCTAATGCTAGCTAACAAGAGATAGGAAGAGAAGTATACCAAGCGATCCGTGTCCTTCGGTCTTCGTCTCCGCTCCGATCTCCCGCGGAAACTCCGTTCATCTCCTCCTCGTCGGAAAGGGCACCACGTAGCCGGAATCTTTTACGGGCTCCCACCTCTGGACCGAGGCAACTCGGGCGCGAAGTAGGCTAGCCGACGCGTCCAAGAAGTGCTGTAGGCTAGTATAGAATGGTTGTCTCATTTGGGGTAGTGAAGTTGCCATTGGTGATGGTGGAATGAGGTTAAGGAAAAATGGTGCTTTCATTTTTCCAAAACAAGAAGAATGAGATGAAGGAAATATGCCATACCTCTCCCAATGAACCTCTCATTCTCTCTTGAACAAATGGTGGAGGAAGAATCTCAAAAACAAGAAGGAAGGTGAGTGTAGGAAAAGCAAGAGGTGATCACATCCAAAGTAAACCTCACATCAACTCCTAATCACCTCATTTCACCAAAAAGCAAGTGATGATGATAGAAAAGAATGGTATCAAAAGATGCATTCATAATTAATACAATTGCAAGAAAACCCCTCCACAAAGTGTTATTTGCAAACTTGCAAATAACCCCCTCCATCGGAAAAGTCCGGCCGGGAAAGAACAAAGGAAAACCGGCCGGAACGGAATGCAAACTGGCAACTCCAGAAAACTGGTCCCGTAATAAATTACAGGAAAACCCCGATACTGTGCATACACACCTGCATCTGTATTCCGACCGGATACAAATGCAATGAGACAAAATCTACACTGTACTAAACTAGGATACGGCTTAAACCAAAGCCGGCTAGTAAAATCCGTCCGATCACGATCCGTGCAATACCGCACGTATCTGATCGAACCCTGCCATATCTCCATACGGCCTCTACAGCGTTTCGCCCGAAACTTGAGTAACTGAAAATGTGGTGGACTCTAAAGACTCGTCAATACTATGGCTGTGGATTTAACCACTAGCACGTCAGAGGTATAAGCCAATACGTGACGGGCCACCAGCTATTGACCAAAAGGGACGTCGATGAGCGAACTCATCCTGACACCCTACTGAGCCTGTCAGTGACAATATCCGTACAGTCCGGTCCGTTCCTCTATGAGCATCGCATGTCGGGCCTAGGGGGTTGGTAAAAGTCAGACCCCAAAAGCGGTACAAGTCGTGTCGGAGTGTAGCCCAGAACGCCCTGAGATACTACTGGAATACCTACCAGTAAATCTCCTGCCTCGGCCGAGGGCTTTGCGTAATGGCTCTTCTAGACACAGCGCGACCTCACCCCCAATACCGGGAGAGACGAACCCCTGAAGATCCGCTCACTGCCTCCATGTGGCTCGGGACTGTACCCAACTAAAACCTGTTTGCACGACTCCTTTGAGACGTGGTAGGGTAGTAATCAAAGTACAGTGGAAACTCACACGAGACAAATGACGATCCCCAGGTCGATGAACTAACCTGTACACATGTCACCAGGGAACTGCTATCTGACGTCAGGTATAAGACCAACTAGCATGTTCCCGGCGAGTCCTGTCCGGTGTACTCATAACCCAATGAGCACCTGTATACATCTTAGGTGAACCAACTGACACCAGTGGCTTGCGAGACCGGCCACCGCCCCTCGTTGGGGTCTCGACTGTATACACTAGTCTACTCTGGAGAATCGATGCCCTGTCTCGAAACTCCCACGACTAGGGACCTTTTAAGGATGTACTTCTGGACCACCAGCTCTCACGTATATGATCGCCATCATACTGCCGGCAGTCAAGCAAGAATCCTAGGGGCTCTATCAGCGTGTAATAGCGACCTGTAAGGTCACCTGAAGCAGTACACGATGATAAAGGTAAACCAGATAGCATACTATCATCTCGAGTAAGACTGTCCTACCGGGATAGGTCCTCCCTCAATCATTGCAATCACGTGCCTGTGATCCAATAATTGACTCTGAGGGCACTATCTCCAACACTCTCAAGGTACGGACATGTGTTCCTATTGAAACACAAGTCTCAAGCTTTTGAGAAATTCAAAGAATATAAGCATGAAGTCGAGAACCAAATGGGTAAAAGTGTTAAAATCCTTCGATCTGATCGAGGAGGAGAATACATGAGCATTGAGTTCCTGGACTATCTAAAACAGAATGGGATTGTCTCTCAGCTTACTCCTCCGTATACACCACAGCACAACGGTGTATCGTAACGGAGGAATCGCACCCTATTGGATATGGTGCGCTCTATGATGAGCACTGCTGAGTTGCCTATTTCCTTTTGGGGTTATGAACATGAAGCAGCTGCATACCTATTGAATCAAGTTCCATCTAAATAAGTACCTACCACACCATATGAGATATGGAGTAGGAAGAGACCATGTCTTAAACGAGTTAAGATATGGGCTTATCCGGCCTATGTCAAAAGGCAAAATTCGGAGAAACTCGAGGCACGATCAGTTCTTTGTAAGTTTGTTGGATATCCTAAACATTCAAATGGATATCTATTCTACCACAGTGAACAACAAAAGGTGTTTGTTGTTCAACATGCCACCTTTTTAGAAAAGGAATTTCTTGCAAAAGAAATTAGTGGCGGAGAGGTAGAGCTGGAAGAACTTCCAGCAGGACAAACTACAACTAATGATTTAGTGGAACTGGAGGATCCAATAGTACCCAACGAAACCCAGCCTCTTCGCCGATCTAGTAGGGTTCCTCATCCACCTGAGAGATACTATGGTTTTCTCGTTGACGGTGGGAGCGAGGATTGCATCATGGAAGATGATGACCCAACTTACTTCGAGTAGGCCATCACGAGTGGGGACTCTATGAAATGACTGGATGCAATGCGATCTGAAATGGAATCCATATACACCAACAAAGTATGGACTTTGGAAGTTGCTCCTGAATGGGTAAAACCCATCGGGAGCAAATGGATCTATAAGAAGAAACTTGGTGTTGTTGGAAAAGTTGAGACTTTCAAATCTAGACTTGTTGCAAAAGGTTTTCGTCAACGACCAGGTGTAGACTATGATGAAACCTTTTCTCCAGTGGCTATGCTTAAGTCCATCCGGATCCTACTAGCCATTGCTGCATACCATGACTACGAAATCTGGCAAATGGATGTTAAGACCTCCTTTCTAAATGGTGATTTAGAAGAGTGCGTGTACATGACTCAGCCAGAGGGCTTCGTGGACAGTGGGAGTAGCGGGAAGGTGTGCAAGCTACTTAAATCCACCTACCGGTTAAAGAAGGCATCACGGAGTTGGAACATCAGTTTTGATGTGGTAGTCAAAGAGTTTGACTTCATCAAAAACGTAGATGAACCTTGTATATACAAGAAGGTGGCAGAGAGTAAGGTTGTTTTCCGCATATTGTACGTGGATGACATACTCTTGATACGAAATGATGTTCCTATGCTGCACTCGGTCAAGCTCTTCTTATCACAAAGATTCTCAATGAAAGATCTGTTGGATATATGTATGCCCTAGAGGCCATTATATGATAGTGGATGTATTTATACATGTATATATATATATTCAGTGTACATTCTTTCTCGACATGATAGTATGCTATCTGGTTCTTCTTTATCTGACATGTTGATTTGATCATGCTTTTATTCATTCACACAGATAAAGCCCTAAGGATATAGGCTTGACTACTGTGATTATAATGGAGATCATACTAGTGGGACATCTGTAGTTTATAAGCATATCCTGAAATGTCCCTAGTCGTAGGTGTATCGAGACGGGGCATCGATATACCAGAGTAGACTAGCATATATGATACTAGACCCATATGATGGGCGATGGATGTTCCCACATTCATCGATGTTTGACATCGAGATCGTATACGGGTGCTCAGTGGTGACTGGGTACACTGGACGGACTCGCCGAGAACTCCTATATGGAATTATATCTATCGTCGGATAGCAGTTCTCAGGTGACACTGGTGCAGGTTAGTCTGTAGACCCGAGATCGTCATAGAGTCTTGTGTGTTCTCCCACTGTACTTTGATTACCACCCTACCACGGCTCTACTGAGTCGTGCAAACAGGTGGCCGTTGGGTACAGTCCCGAGACACACGAAGGCGATGAGCGATAGGAGGGGTTTCGTCTCTCCCGGTATTGGGAGTTGATGCTGTGTTATGCTCGATTGGCTATATTAGTAAGTCCCTGGCCAGGGCTGTTGAGATTTACTGATAAGTGTTATCAGTATTTTCTCGATCTGTTATAGACTTTTCATCGGCACGACTTATTGATTTATTGGGGTCGACATTACCTTCCCTAGACTCGATATGCAGCATATCTGACGAAGAGACCGGACTGTACGGTAGTGTTGCCGGTTGGCTCGACGGGAGTTGTAACAGGTTCGCTTGTTTTCTTCTAATCGCTCAATACCCGGGTGGCCGTTACGTTTAGCTGACCGCTTGCGGCTTGTAGGTATTTGATATGATCATTACCTGCTGCCGGCGTATTGACGAGTCTTAGAGTCCCACAATGAAGTTTCCTGGCTCAGGTGAAAAGATGTGGTGTGCATATGAGATATGCGCGGAGACCCGATTAAATACGGATATGTGATACCGTATATTAATCGGGCATTTTCTATTGGTCGGGTCGTATGTGATATGACCAGTTTGCAAAATCAAGTGTTGATTTAACAATTGACTTTCAGATTTATTCTTTAATCAAACTCTTTTTCTATTTTTGTTTGCATGCATGTATGCACATGATGATGTGCAAGGATACATACATACATACATTGTATCTTGGTTGTTGATTGTCACGAACCGAAAGTACGGAACATGACCGGCACTTAAACTACGAACGTCCCGAGGCGTACGTAATCTAAGTAAACCGAAAACCCAGAAATCCAAACCAAGAAAAGTAGTAGAGTGAAGGAAAACCAATTTAAATCAAGTAGTTTTAATAGCATAGCCGAATTATGCGTTTAAAAAAAACATTAATATTTCCTGAAAATTTCGGCAGAGTCTCCTTCGTAAATACTGGCCCCCCAAACGGGATACAACATGAATAGTATACGAAATCAATAAAAGGGCATCCCCAAGCGGGAGATAGCTCTTCGTCAATCGACGGTCACAACCACACAAGCAATATAATATACAACGCCAACGACGAGGATCAAAAACTCAAAACCACAAGAAATAAAACGCGCGACTCTAAGGTCGAAAGAAAAGCATCTCTGGTCTCTATCTAAAAAAAAACATTTTTGGTTGATGGAACTTCTAGATACAACAGAGTAATAATATACAAGTTATATAATGGGGGTACGATACAAGTAAACCCACCTACTAGCAAATCACCCGAAGGAAACTATGCCCGCAAAGCCGTAAAGAAACCTGTACGGCAAACCTGCAAGAAACTAGGGCACAACGGGGGTGAGTTGCCAACTCGTGAATAGAAAACATCTACGAAAAGAAATCGCATAAATAACGCAATCCTAGGTCAATGATCATAATATATCCTCAAATATAAGAATAACATGCAACCTATAACAAGGCTAGGGTAAATATCTAACCCGAATGTAATCTCATGTGCCCGTGTCAGTGCCTCAGGTAGCAATATATCATATGAATGAGGTATGAATGCATGGAAACAGAATACATGTAAATGAAGAACTGTTTTCATAATTTAGTGAGATTTCCTTTGTATTTTTAAAATGAGGTATCACAATGAAATCAGCATAAAACAGTGCCTAGCATCGGCACAAAACGTAATCCCAATATCTCGCTATCTCTGTATCACAGTCTCTGTACCTCAATATCTCGAAATCTCAATGTCTCAATCACAATATCTAGGGCGCCGTCAGTCCAGACCGGCCCCTACCATCCATCTCAAGACCACGACGGTATCCTCCGGATATCCGACGCGTCGGGTAAAATCACCGGTAGGTAGTGCTCCCCTGCCAGGCTCACATCGTCATCATCACGCGCTTCTTGCCCCGGGGTACCCTACCGGGTCCACCATGTACCCGAAACGGTTCATCCGTCTCCTCAAATCGGGTCTCGAAATCCATCAGCAAACTCATGGTGGACGACTCATACATCATGGGAAAACCGCACTTTTTATTTTAAAAGAGAGAAAAGGTTTATTTATGTTTTTGCGGTTTTCCTCGAAATCCAGAAAATCTCATGGAAACCCGAATCCAAAACCTCAATAACACGAAAAATAGAGAATATATGCATGAGAATCCATGAATGCGGCATAACAATGAATAACAGTATGCATGAAGTAGCAGGTAATAACTACAATGTCTAAACTAACATATGTGGCAAGTACACTAATATCATGTCTAAACTATTAGCTAACAGGCTATGTCAAGCAATAATATTTTCTAAGGTGTACGTGACATGGTAATTACCGATGAAGATGTGTGTGAGCCGGCAAGTAAGTGTACGTGGTACATACGCATCATCGGTAATGGTGTGGTGTCCTAACAGCATGATATCAATAATGGAGTATAAAACATAATATAAGCATGCGATGCGAAGCGAACCACAATAATGAGCGGGAGCTGAAAACTAGACGGAACTATAACTAATCTGCATTAATATAATATAAGTCCTACAAATGGTGCCTTTTGAAATAACACGAATCATGGGATTTTGAAAATAGGGGCTACGGCGTTTTTATGAAAAGATACGTCTTTTGAAATATCCGTAGGATCCCTTGGGCTGTCTTTTAAAATATCCACGATTCGTTAGCTTTTGAAATAGGTAAGAATCAAATCTAATCTAACAACTAAACTAAACTAGAGGGCTAAACTAACAAGCTGGACTACAGGTAAGGAAACCGCCAAACATCTGAGTCGACCCATATACATACCTGTATATATATTAGTCGGTGATCCCGCCTCAATAATATCATATACGATACCATATCTATAATCAGACATCCCAAGTCAAGAATGCGGATCAATCATCAAGAAATAGCTCGTACGTAAATCCGTCGTACGGCATCCCTAAATCTGGGTACGGGTCAATATCATATTCCTCACACTATTCCTCTGGTATCCTCTTTATCCAAGATCATAGTCTAGGGTACTGACCTATGTCTAGTACAATACTAATATCCTCAATATACTCCTGATCTGACTACAGATCGACAATCTCGTACAAACCGATACCGTCAGCACATAGCATCATCAAGGGTATACATCGCCCAATACGGCCTAATATCAATATCCTAGCATATCATGCCTCATATCATGATCACATGTCAACCATTTTATTTATAACACTATTCACCCGTATCGCCGCCCCAAGATCCACTATAACACCAGGACGTACCTCAAGTACGAATCCTGCCATATCACCGATATCACAACCACAAAACAAATCTCATCGACCCAGCTCAATCCCAAGTATCATCCTCAAATCCGTATGTGAACACATAGTCCCATACCCATGTGAACACATAACTATAAAGAATCCCATGAGCAAATATAAATAGGAATGTATGCAAGTATGTATGTTTAGTGCAATACTACCCTAGGGTTCGCAACACTAGAAAAATCCAACACACCAATATCCATCCTAAACATCGTTATTAATCCCAAATAACATATAATAATTGTTGGTGTGTATACGCATCCGTATATACCACCACGGACTGTGGGGGTGCTATACGCCATCCACCCGACTTCTCCCCGTAGATATAAATCTACTCACCTGGTCCTCGCTCGCCGGTGCCGACGTCGCCACGCGCTTGCTTGTCGTCTAGAAGTCCACATGGGGTACCTACATATCATAACGCATCGTATCGCATTAAAACCAAATTCGAAATCGAAACGGCACACGAAAATCAAATCGGCACGAGTATAATGCATAGGTCAAAACCTATCGCCTACGCATGCCAAAATAGCAAAACCAACCCTCGATGTCGATGTACAAACGTCAATCAATCGAGAAAAACCCAACATACCAATCACGCATTCATAACGCACTAGAATTTAATTGAAAATATGGTGCAATTCATAAAACCTTAAATTTGCTCAAATCGATTTCTTTCACAAAACGTAGAAAACACTTAATTACCGTTTTAATTCGAAACTTGATGTTTTAACCCAACTAATAGCCATAATATTCACTAAGTATCATAACCAGGTCATATAAACCATTTCCATATTTTTAATCTCACTAATTATCATTAACCCAAAATTCAAGTTTGCAAAAACAACCAATTTTAACAATTTTTAAAGCAAAATTCACAATTTAACAATTAAGCTTGGTTTTGCATACTTTAAATGGTTAAACCACATATGGAAACCTTAATGATGTGCTAAAAACCCTAACTAGATTTTAATCCCACATTTTAATTAAATTTCTAAAACCTAGTTAGCAATTTAGCATAATTATTACAATTCTAAACTAACAATTTGCAAACTAGAAATTTGATTAGGTTATCATTTCATAATATGAAGAACTACAATTGCAACCACAATTACATAATAAAAAAACTAACTTGAATTTCATAAACCCTTACTAAATTTTCCAAACATACAATTAAACCCAAATTAATAACTAATAATGCTTGATTTAAGGTATTCAAACAACAATTTAACAAAAGGTCTTGATTTATACCTCACAAAACTTGGATCAAACATCCAACCTAGCCTCCCAAATTAGCTTCTATACCCTAAGAGCCATGCTAGATGAGCTAAAGAATAATGGGTAAGTGTTGGATTTGGATTTAGCTTTGATTTTTGATGGAATTTGGACATTTTTTTGAGGAGAAAAGAGGTGGGGTTTTGTGGGAAATTTCTGGACAGCAGAAGAAGGGAGGTCGGCTGCTTGTGGAGGAAAAAGAGAAGAGAGAGGGAGGTGGAGAAAATGATATGTAGTCAAAGTCCACCTTGGTTTCTACATTTCCTTTTCTTTTCTTTTCTTTTCTTTGTTTTATTGTGTGAAATGGGAGGCCCAAGAATGTTGGGCTGTTCAAGGGGGCCGGCCAAAGCATGTTGGGGGAATTGGTGTGGGTTTTGTTTGGGTGAGAAAAAGAGATAAGTGTAGTAACCCACTTCCATTACACTAATTTCACCGAAAAAGCCTTTTTCTTCGATATTTTCTAAACCGTTTTGGCACACGATTTCATTTCAAAAACCACATGTTAAAATTTTATTTAATGTTTTATGATGCACAAAATTTGTTTCAACTCATTCCAATTTGTAATTTTCCCTAATTAAATGTATTAGTGACGGCTTAAAATAATATTAAAATAATTAATTTCGGAAAAAATTTCGGAAAATTTGAAATTTCACCAGTGGCTCAATAAACACTAAATACTAGCAATTACATAGCTAGAATATGTATATTTAATTTTATAATAAAGATGTTTGTATTTTGACTTTTTACAGAAAACCGCCTTATTTTACCGTTTTTTCGAAATTTCACCGAAACGATTTTCAAAACGTTACAATCTTCCCCCCTTAAAGAAATTCGGTCCACGAATTTAAATTAAAATTTCCCCCAAATACTAAAATATTCAGCCAAAACCATCAAATCGTCGGGGCTCCGAAATCATAAATACATAAAACAAATCGTAGCGCAACGCATGCGCATGAAAAATGAGCATATAACTCAAATCAGAACTCCGTCAAGCATCCCGCAATCATCGGAGTCATGGGGAAGACATCAATACCAAATCCAAAGCAAAACCAATGTGATATAACTCGAAACTCTACATGTAAAATATATTCAGGTACTGTCCTCTGAATAGTCCTGCTCAGTACAAAAACACATAGCAATATCATAAAAACGTACTGCTCTATAAGAAAAATCAATCCCAAAATATGCGTATGAATACTACGCGCGTCTTGTGCGCACGGAAATCAAAATCCAAATATGTGCCATACATATGCACATAAACAACATCTAAGTGCATCGGATGTGCATGAAACATCTGTCGTAGGCAACATGTGTGCCTGACAGCAAAATCAGGTGCATCTGACATGCACGAAAAATCTTGATTTAGTGCATCTGGTGTGCACCAAAATCACACTTCAAAACATGAGCCCAACATGCGCAAAAATCCAATCAGGTGCATCCATCGTGCACGAAATCATGAAATCCAATATCAAGTGCCGAACATGCGCAAAATCAAATCAGGTGCACAAGGTGCACAAAACAAATATCGAACATCACCATCGAAATCAAAGTCCAATGCATCTAAGTGCACAAAAGGCGTATCACTGCAATGTAAGCATATATAAACTATACAGAGTGCAGGAACCAAATCGTGTGCGTATATACGCACAAAATCAACTCAAATGTCTAAAACTGTAAAATCACAAACATGTGAAACCAAGCACGAAAACGATATCAAGTGCAACACTGTGCAAAGATCGTAAATCCTCAATCATCAAAATCAAATCATGCGAATAAATCACCCAAAACATCGAAATCAATAATAGCGGAATAGTACCGCTCAAGCGCATCCTCTAAGAATCTCGGGCCAACTGTCGCGGTCACTAGTGGGACGTCTCGTCGATGATCATGAACTCTGGCCTGCTGGTGTGCGTAACAATGACCACTCCTGGGTCAAGGTCTTCTTGTAATTCATTCCAGAAAGGTCCTGTCGGGATCTCTCCCAAATCTCGTCTCTGCCGAACTGTCCGGGAGTCATCGTCCCTTACTAGATCTGTTCTTGTTCCGGAAGGGCTGCATACTCATCGCGACTCCTTCTGGAAGGTATATCCAAGTACAATGCCTCGGCATACGTATCGCATCCTTGATGTCGGCGGAGGGGAACGTCATCATATCTAGATCTTGTACGAACCTCTTACTCCATTTTTCTAATGTTGACTGCTCTGGACTCATCTCGTCGCGGCTGCATGGACTGAGCTCCAATG
Organism: Agapanthus africanus; assembly: GCA_030015575.1. Classification (NCBI taxonomy): domain Eukaryota; kingdom Viridiplantae; phylum Streptophyta; class Magnoliopsida; order Asparagales; family Amaryllidaceae; genus Agapanthus; species Agapanthus africanus. Next base: position 363,128,303 of record JASDDO010000012.1, read on the forward strand.
GCTATCCTCGTACCTGGAGTCTCCCAAGAAATGCATCTCACCACCTAGCATCCGAATTAAGTCGAGCCATCCGATCGAGTCGTCAAAACCTCATAATCCCCCAAGAGCTCAACATCTTGGGCACAGTTTAATAGTATCGAGTACATACCACAGCATCGGTGGTCCAGCCGTAGAAGGGCAAACCCAAGCCTCACTAATGGCGCCATAGAACTGCCGCAAACCTGAAGGTTCAAAGGCTTTCACACGGTCATTAAGTCGAGTAAGGGTTTCATTCTTCTAGAGGGACAATAGAATTGCCTGCATGTCTTTCCGACTACTTTAAACTTGGAATAATAGGTTTCTGACATTCGATCGTCTCTGTAGACTCCCAACGTCTCCGCGTGAAGTCGTCTCTAGCTGGAATCAATCTATCTGATGACCTCGCATCGGGGTAGGCGAACGATCCACATTTCCTAGTCATTCATCCTCGATGACTAGCGACCTTCTATCATCTCTTAGTACAACTCATTCTGCACTAACTCCAGCATCTGGGGCAATGTCTCGTCGTTCACAGCAATAACTGGCTCGCTCGTCTGCACACTGAACGGTGCCTCAATCATCAGGAGTAAGCAACACACCAACGGTCATCAAAATCTGGCTGGCTTCTATCATTGGTTCAATCCTCTAGTGATGATCGGCATGTCCAAGTAATCTCATACAGCGATCCATCCAACGCTCGGGGTGCGAAATCACAATCAAAAGACACATCTCTACAATCGTGTGTCGCCGGAATTATGTTCTGGTTAGTCCACATTCGTAACGAGCTCGTGCTGACCGCAACTCTAGCCGTTGCTCTCCCTGCTCGTAATCGTGGCAGCAAAACCATAACTGGTACCGATGAGGCTAGATCGGAATGAATATAATACTGAGCAAAGAAATGTACATCCTAAGGCTCCTTAAGTGGAGTGGCGTGTCGTAAGTATGCCGCGGAACATACCCACGGTACGTCACTCTACTTTAGTCACCTATTCCATCAACCAAGGGTCATCCTACGTTCCGAAGGTAAAACCTAACGCTCTGATACCAACTTTGTCACGACCCGAAAGTACAGAACATGACCGGCACTTAAACTACGAACGTCCCGAGGCGTACGTAATCTAAGTAAACCGAAAACCCAGAAATCCAAACCAAGTAGTAGAGTGAAGGAAAACCAATTTAAATCAAGTAGTTTTAATAGCATAGCCGAATTATGCGTTTAAAAAAAAACATCAATATTTCCTGAAAATTTCGGCAGAGACTCCTTTGTAAATACTGGCCCCCCAAACGGGATACAACATGAATAGTATACGAAATCAATAAAAGGGCATCCCCAAGCGGGAGATAGCTCTTCGTCAATCGACGGTCACAACCACACAAGCAATATAATATACAACGCCAACGGCGAGGATCAAATACTCAAAACCACAAGAAATAAAAAGCGCGACTCTAAGGTCGAAAGAAAAGCATCTCTGGTCTCTATCTCAAAAAAAACATTTTTGGTTGATGGAACTTCTAGATACAACAGAGTAATAATATACAAGTTATATAATGGGGGTACGATACAAGTAAACCCACCTACTAGCAAATCACCCGAAGGAAACTATGCCCGCAAAGCCATAAAGAAACCTGTACGGCAAACCTGCAAGAAACTGGGGCACAACAGGGGTGAGTTGCCAACTCGTGAATAGAAAACATCTACGAAAAGAAATCGCATAAATAACGCAATCCTAGGTCAATGATCATAATATATCCTCAAATATAAGAATAACATGCAACCTATAACAAGGATAAGGTAAATATCTAACCCGAGTGTAATCTCATGTGCCCGTGTCAGTGCCTTAGGTAGCAATATATAATATGAATGGGGTATGAATGCATGGAAACAGAATACATGTAAACGAAGAACTGTTTTCATAATTTAGTGAGATTTCCTTTGTATTTTTAAAATGAGGTATCACAATGAAATCAGCATAAAACAGTGCCTAGCATCGGCACAAAACGTAATCCCAATATCTCGCTATCTCTGTATCACAGTCTCTGTACCTCAATATCTCGAAATCTCAATGTCTCAATCATAATATCTAGGGCGCCGTCAGTCCAGACCGGCCCCTACCATCCATCTCAAGACCACGACGGTATCCTCCGGATATCCGACGCGTCGGGTAAAATCACCGGAAGGTAATGCTCCCCTGCCAGGCTCACATCGTCATCATCACGTGCTTCTTGCCCCGGGGTACCTTACCGGGTCCACCATGTACCCGAAACGGTTCATCCGTCTCCTCGAATCGGGTCTCGAAATCCATCAGCAAACTCATGGTGGACGACTCATACATCATGGGAAAACCACACTTTTTATTTTAAAAGAGAGAAAAGATTTATTTATGTTTTTGCGGTTTTCCTCCAAATCCAGAAAATCTCATGGAAATCCGAATCCAAAACCTCAATAACACGAAAAATAGTGAATATATGCATGAGAATCCATGAATGCGGCATAACAATGAATAACAGTATGCATGAAGTAGCAGGTAATAACTACAATGTCTAAACTAACATATGAGGCAAGTACACTAATATCATGTCTAAACTATTAGCTAACAGGCTATGTCAAGCAATAATATTTTCTAAGGTGTACGTGACAAGACAATTACCGATGAAGATGTGTGTGAGCCGGCAAGTAAGTGTACGTGGTACATACGCATCATCGGTAATGGTGCTGGTGTCCTAACAGCATGATATCAATAATGGAGTATAAAACATAATATAAGCATGCGATGCGAAGCGAACCACAATAATAAGCGGGAGCTGAAAACTAGACGCAACTATAACTAATCTGCATTAATCTAATATAAGTCCTACAAATGGTGCCTTTTGAAATAACACGAATCATGGGGTTTTGAAAATAGGGGCTACGGCGTTTTTATGAAAAGATACGTCTTTTGAAATATCCGTAGGATCCCTTGGGCTGTCTTTTAAAATACCCACGATTTGTTAGTTTTTGAAATAGGTAAGAATCGAATCTAATCTAACAACTAAACTAAACTAGAGGGCTAAACTAACAACCTGGACTACAGGTAAGGAAACCGCCTAACATCTGAGTCGACCCATATACATACCTGTATATATATTAGTCGGTGATCCCGCCTCAATAATATCATATCCGATACCATATCTATAATCAGACATCCCAAGTCAAGAGTGCGGATCAATCATCAAGATATAGCTCGCACGTAAATCCGTCGTACGGCATCCCCAAATCTGGGTACGGGTCAATATCATATTCTTCACACTATTCCTCAGGTATCCTCTTTATCCAAGATCATAGTCTAGGGTACTGATCTATGTCTAGTACAATACTAATATCCTCAATATACTCATGATCTGACTACAGATCGACAATCTCGTACAAACCGATACCGTCAGCACATAGCATCATCAAAGGTATACATCGCCCAATACGGCCTAATATCAATATCCTAGCATATCATGCCTCATATCACGATCACATGTCGATCATTTTATTTATAACACTATTCACCCGTATCGCCGCCCCAAGATCCGCTATAACACCAGGACGTACCTCAAGTACGAATCCTGTCATATCACCGATATCACAACCACAAAACAAATCTCATCGACTCAGCTCAATCCCAAGTATCATCCTCAAATCCGTATGTGAACACATAGTCCCATACCCATGTGAACACATAACTATAAAGAATTCCATGAGCATATATAAATAGGAATGTATGCAAGTATGTAAGTGTAGTGCAACACTATCCTAGGGTTCGCAACACTAAAAAAATCCAACACACCAATATACATCATAAACATCGTTATTAATCCAAAATAACAATTAATAATTGTTGGTGTGTATACGCATCCGTATACACCACCACGGACTGCGGGGGTGCTATACGCCATCCACCCGACTTATCCCCGTAGATATAAATCTACTCACCTGTTCCTCGCTCGCCGGTGCCGATGTCGCCACGCGCTTGCTTGTCGTCTCGAAGTCCACATGGGGTACCTACATATCATAACGCATCGTATCGCATTAAAACCAAATTCGAAATCGAAACGGCACACGAAAATCAAATCGACACGCGTATCACGCATAAGTCAAAACCTATCGCCTACGCATGCCAAAATAGCCAAACCAACCCTCGATGTCGATGTACAAACGTCAATCAATCGAGAAAAACCCAACATACCAATCACGCATTCATAACGCACTAGAAATTAATTGAAAATATGGTGCAATTCATAAAACCTTAAATTTGCTCAAATCGATTTATTTCACAAAACCTAGAAAACACTTAATTACCGTTTTAATTCGAAACTTGATGTTTTAACTCAACTAATAGCCATAATATTCACTAAGTATCATAACCAGGTCATATAAACCATTTCCATATTTTTAATCTCACTAATTATCATTAACCAAAAATTCAAGTTTGCAAAAACAACCAATTTTAACAATTTTTAAAGAAAAATTCACAATTTAACAATTAAGCTTGGTTTTGCATACTTTAAATGGTTAAACCACATATGGAAACCTTAATGATGTGCTAAAAACCCTAACTAGATTTTAATCCCACATTTTAATTAAATTTCTAAAACCTAGTTAGCAATTTAGCATAATTATTACAATTCCAAACTAACAATTTGCAAACTAGAAATTTGATTAGTTTATCATTTCACAATATGAAGAACTACAATTGCAACCACAATTACATAATAAAAAAACTAACTTGAATTTCATAAACCCTTACTAAATTTTTCCAAACATACAATTAAACCCAAATTAATAACTAATAATGCTTGATTTAAGGTATTCAAACAACAATTTAACAAAAGGTCTTGATTTATACCTCACAAAACTTGAATCAAACATCCAACCTAGCCTCCCAAATTAGCTTCTATACCCTAAGATCCATGCTAGATGAGCTAAAGAATAATGGGTAAGTGTTGGATTTGGATTTAGCTTTGATTTTTGATGGAATTTGGACATTTTTTTTGAGGAGAAAAGAGGTGGGGTTTTGTGGGAAATTTCTGGACAGCAGAAGAGGGGAGGTCGGCTGCTTGTGGAGGAAAAAGAGGAGAGAGAGGGAGGTGGAGAAAATGATATGTAGTCAAAGTCCACCTTGGTTTCTACATTTCCTTTTCTTTTCTTTGGTTTATTGTGTGAAATGGGAGGCCCAAGAATGTTGGGCTGTTCAAGGGGGCCCGCCAAAGCATGTTGGGGGAATTGGTGTGGGTTTTGTTTGGGTGAGAAAAAGAGATAAGTGTAGTAACCCACTTCCATTACACTAATTTCACCGAAAAAATGCCTTTTTCTTCGATATTTTCTAAACCGTTTTGGCAAACGATTTCATTTCAAAAACCACATGTTAAAATTTTATTTAATGTTTTATGATGCACAAAATTTGTTTCAACTCATTCCAATTTGTAATTTTCCCTAATTAAATGTATTAGTGACGGCTTAAAATAATATTAAAATAATTAATTTCGGAAAAAATTTCGGAAAATTTGAAATTTCACCAGTGGCTCAATAAACACCAAATACTAGCAATTACATAGCTAGAATATGTATATTTAATTTTATAATAAAGATATTTGTATTTTGACTTTTTGCAGAAACCCCCCTTATTTTACCGTTTTTTCGAAATTTCACCGAAACGATTTTCAAAATGTTACATTGATACATGTTTGGTGGCAATGCAAGACTCACATCATAGAATTATCTATTTCATTTATCATTTAGAAAAAGAAAAGGGATAATTCACACAAGGTTTATACTTATCATCTTTGACCATGCTTCAACCACCATTTAACCTTGAGTTAATTATCCTTTCATCTTTAACTCATTTGATAAAAATCTAGATGATTCTAACCATGGTTGAAGTGAGAAAGGATTAAGATATATTATTCTTTTCTCATTTCAATTATTCACTCTCTCATATCATTTCTTGTGTGAAAAAGCTTAGCCACCATCTTCTTCTTCCTCTCTTGATTATTTTCTTAAGTGAGATTATTAAAAAGAAAGAGTTTTGATCAAAGAATACAAACCACATCATCATACTACACACATCTAGCCGGTTTATGTAGGGTGTTTGCTCTACTTCATTGATATGTCGAGTAAAGCAAGGAGCTTTGGGCAAAGGAGCTTCGGGTGGATCGCCGTGGACTTAGAAGACCTCAAGCGAACCTTCTTTCAACCCTCAAGTAGCCATGGAGTCTAGCGTAGGGAGCTACAAAGGTTGTACTCTCAAAACCCTAGCCTTTATTACTTGTGATGTTTTCTTTGTAATGAAACCCTAATTTTCTAGTGATGATTCTTTGTATGTTCACTTAGCACCTTAAAAATCTGATTTTGTGACATGTGATGCTTCCAAACCCTTCATGAGGTGCTAGGTAAACCTAACATTGGTATCAGAGCCGACCTTGAACTTTAGGCGACGCTTTAGCGAAGTTAAAACTCCAATCGAACAAAAAAATACGGATTTTCAACCCTCTATGGACATTTTTTGAAACTGTGTTATTTTCAGAATTAAAAATACGTAAAAAATTCAGCAAGCAAATCTAAGAAATACTGTAAAAGACAAAGTAATGAACCGTACATCCTACCGCGGAATCGCGGCCATAGCTTGCTTGGGCCGCGGCTCCGCGGCCGTACAGAGGAATCATTGGCTCGTGTTTATATAGTAATGTTCCTACCTGCTTGTATACATTTTTTGGTATGTTTAATCTGATTCAAGTCTTGAATGTTCTGGGGATGGTTTTAGATTCGGTGATTCGATCAGAATTTTAATTTCGTGCCTTTTTCGGATAGTTTAGAAAGTATTAAAAAGTTCGAACGGATATCATTAACTCACTTTTTCCCGGCACGAAAAATTTTCAAGTGTTGATTTTTTCTCGGGTTTAAATCTTTCGGAAATAGTGCAAGTTAAGTGGTGAACCCTCTAGAAAGACAACAAACCTTAACTCGATTATGTGACCGTCTTGAACTGCCTTTTGAACCTTAGGGTTTGAGGCAGTACGGCGTGCCACATGTGAGGCGTTGGCTTGACCCTTCTACGGCTGGACCGCTACTACTGTGACACATTCCGGGTTTTTTGAACTCCGCTCAAGTGTAGAGCTTTAGGAAATTTTGGGTATTTGATTATTCTATCGAAATGTTTAATACTGTCTATTTATCTAGAATGTGATACAATATGTGGAATTCATATAGTTAGGCATGAAATGCGAAGTATGTGATATTTCGGATTTACGATGTCTAAAGCTAATGTGGATTCCAAATGTTGTAGTATTACACTTTCTTTTCTGTGACCGTAAGTGTAGTATGTCGCTTATCGCCGGTTTCGTTGCTATACATCAACGAGAATCGGGGTACGCATACTTACTTACGTTGATGATATATGATATTATGTGTTGCTGAGATATGATGTGCAGGATTGTCACGATTGAATAGCAGGGGGTTTTATGTGAGATGGGAGTTTTATTTTCATTCATGTAAAATTCAAATGTAATGTAATATTCTTTTATTTGGGGCACTTCCTGGTTGAGGTTGTTGTCACCAGTGTTGTATATTATTTACTTTTCCGCATTAGGATAGACCCAAGGAGGGGAGCACAAGTGACCGGGTTCTGGGGTTCAGTGGGAGGCCATCTCGAGGAGTCGAGACCGGGTCTCCTAAACTCCAGGATTGGTAGGGTCGCTTGCCGCTCTAGTAGGGGTCTAGGGGTATGGTCTTGGCTATTCATCGCGACTGTGGAATCCGTATTTTCTATTGTTGGCTAAATACTAAATACGAACGTCCTAGTATATCCCACATTATATCTGTGATTCTGCTGCCTGTGTTCTGTGATATCTGAGACGAATGATATATTATATATGAGATATATAGTAGACGTTGCTTATGTTTTACACCCGCGCTAGTCCCGTCCCGGTATGCCGTTAGTTAAGTAACCTAACGGTGCATAACGGAACATTGCGGCGAATGCGGATGGCATAGGCGTACGTTGTATTTTCGTTTCTTTTCTATGATTGGCTTAAGGACTTAAATGATGGGACTACATTAATATGATTAATGTAATGAAAATAAACCTAAAAAGATGTTGTAGAATCGGATTAGAAAACCACTCGGCTCTTTATGAAAAAGCTATATTTCAAAACTGCGGAGCTCAAGCCACTCCTTTTGAAAACCATTTGATTCTACGACGATACCAAGTTCAAAGCGTTAAAGATTTTATTAAAAAACATCCGCAACCCTCCGTCATTTTAGGAAGTAGAGTACTTAGTATTCGTGCTACGTTTGTTGACTATAGTTAAGGCGTAGTGTACGGTAGCTAAGTGATGTCTTCCTACACTGCATATGATGCAGATTAATTAGGACATTCATACGACTTTGTTGATCATAGTTAAGGGTCATATGAGTGGGTCTAATTAATCAAGAAATGACGGGTAGAACTTTACTGGTACTTATGATTTGTTGACCATAGTTATGGTTATGGGTACTAGGGGTAAAAACCGCATCGGGAATTTCAAGTGTTGAGATTTGCAATGAGATTGCATACCTTCTATATGATGGTTGGATCCCGATCCCACCGCGGACAATAGTTGCTTCCAGGAGAGTTTTGCAGTTTACAATTAGCTAACTCATTAGGTGTCTAGAAAGGTGTTAACGGGGCTACGCCTCTGGGAAAACGAGGTTTACTTTAATTAGGTTCGTGCGAAAGCACGGGGAACCTCCCTCAAGTACCGACACTGGCCTGGCTGAACGGTTAGCGAAGTTGTAGACTGTAATTAATCCTGGCTAGTTTTCTTTTTAAGGTTTGAAAGAAAAACATGATTAAAGTAGTGGGAGACATCGATTAGACAAGATAATAATCAATCCGATCTTTGCAAGAGCTTTCGCTGAGTGTATTCTTTTCTCTCTCTTAATGGCAGATACCAATGACTGGAGTCAAGCTTCTACTAGATAAAAATAAACTGAATGGGACCAATTATAAAGACTGGCTGAGGAATCTTAAAATAGCCTTGACTTATGATAAAGTATCATATGTGCTCACGGCTTCAGCCCCGCCCGTCCCAGGTCCAAAATCCTTAGTTGCGGACAAAGAAGTCCACAAGACATTGGACGCTGACTGTGCCACGGCCAAATGCCTCACGCTTGCATCGATGGACAACACACATCAAAAGCAGCATGAGAATATGGAAATTCAAGCCATATTCCTCCATACAAAGGAGTTGTATGGAGATCAATCCCGCGTATTACGATACGAAACATCAAAGAAATTGTTTCAGATGCGAATGGCCCCTGGCACACCGGTAGGAGACCATGTTCTGAAGATTATAGCTCTTATAGAAGAGCTTGAGGACCTTGGATGGACGATGGACAATGAACAATATACGGATATTATTCTGCAGTCCCTCTCCTCCACCTCTGCTCAATTCATAGTTAACTTCAACATGCACAACATGGAGAGGGAACTACCTGAACTCCTTAATATGTTAAGGAGTGCAGAGAGCACACTGAAATCAGTGAAAACTCCCGTTTTGACTGTTGGACAATCTTCCTCTTCTCGCCCAAAGGCTAAGGCCAAGGGAAAGAAAAAGAAGAAGCCCACCAATCCTAAGGGTGGAGTTAAAAAGGTTAAGGGGAAGGAAAAGTCCAAAGCTGGAGAATCGGGGAAAGGGGAATGTTTTCATTGCCACAAAACAGGACATTGGAAGTGCAACTGTACCGAGTACTTAAATCTCAAGAAGAAGCATGGGGATGCTTCCACTTCAGGTGTGTTTATGATAGAAAACTGTTTTTCAATAAACTCTGCTTCCTGGGTATTAGATACCGGTTCAGGTTCTCACATTTGCAATTCTATGCGGGGGCTGAGAAATAGCAAGGTTTTGAAGACAGGTGACCATACTCTCCGCGTTGGAAATGGTTCCAATGTACATACAGTCGCAGTGGGAGAGTATCACTTGGGGTTGCCATCTGGGTGTATATTGGTTTTGAACCCATGTTATTTTGTACCAAGTATGCTATGTAATATAATATCTGTTTCTTTGTTAGACAATGAAGGATATAACTTTATATTGCAGAACAATGTTATGAACATTCACCTGAATCAAATGTTGGTTGGGTATGGTACACTTAATAACGGGATATACGTCCTAAATCAATACACAGTTTTCAGCATACAACACACTAATAAAAGAAAACTTTCAGAAATAAATGAAGCTTTTCTTAGGCACTGTAGACTTGGTCATATTAACGAAACAAAACTAAACAAGTTACACAAAGATGGATATTTAAACCCTTTTGAATATAAATCTTATACGACTTGCCAGTCTTGTATCAAGGGTAAAATGACCAAAACTCCGTTTACCGGACACGGAGAAAGAGCTACTGAGCTCCTAGGCCTCATACATAGTGATGTATGTGGGCCAATGTCTACACAGGCTAGAGGCGGTTTTTCTTACTTCATTACTTTCACTGACGATTTCTCAAGATTCGGTCATGTATTTTTATTAAAGCACAAATCCGAAGCTTTCGAGAAATTCACTGAATATAAACAAGAAGTAGAAAAACAAACCGGCTTATGTATTAAGATGCTTCGATCAGATCGAGGTGGGGAGTACCTCAGTACAGAATTTGCAAACTTCCTAAAAGAGAATGGGATTCTCTCTCAACTCACTCCTCCTTACACACCACAGCACAACGGTGTGTCTGAACGATGGAATAAGACCCTATTAGATATGGTCCGATCCATGATGAGTGATGCTGAGTTACCTGTCTCATTTTGGGGGCATGCATTGGAGACTGCAGCGTTTCTGCTAAACAGGGTTCCAACCAAAACCGTGTCTACCACGCCATATGAGATATGGCATGGGAAGAGACCATCTCTTAAGAGAATTAAGATTTGGGGTTGCCCGGCCTATGTTAAAAAGCAGAATCCGGATAAACTCGAGACACGGTCGGTCATGTGTAAGTTTGTGGGATATCCAAGGAACTCTTATGGATATCTATTCTACCACAAGGAGGAACAAAAGGTGTTTGTTTCTCAGTATGCCACATTCTTAGTAAAAGAGTTTTTCACAGATAAAGATGATGGCAATGTGGTGGATCTAGAAGTGGTTCTAAAGACACAAACTACAAATGACGACTTGGTTGAACCGGCTGTTGCAATAGAAACTGAGGAACATCGGCCACTCCGTAGGTCTGGTAGGACTTCTCGCCCACCGGAGAGGTACTACGGTTTCCTTATTGATGGTGACAGAGAAGACTGCATCATAGAGGAAGATGATCCTACCAGTTTTCAGCAAGCTATCCGAGTGGAAACTTTGTGAAGTGGCTGGATGCCATGAGATCCGAAATGGAGTCTATGTACACCAACAAAGAATGGACTTTGGACGTTGTACCCCCTGGGGTAAAACCTGTGGGGTGCAAATGGATCTTTAAAAGAAAGATTGGTGTAGATGGGCAGGTAGAGACCTATAAGGCAAGACTTGTGGGGAAGGGTTTTCGTCAAAGACCAGGTTTGGACTATGACGAGACTTTTTCGCCCGTAGCCATGCTTAAATCCATTCGGATCCTACTTGCTATTGCTGCTCACTACGACTATGAAATCTGGCAGATGGACGTTAAAATGACATTTCTAAATGGAGATTTAGAAGAATGTGTTTATATGGATCAACCGGAGGGCTTCATTGACAGTGGGAGCAGCGGGAAAGCATGTAGATTGCTTAAATCCATATATGGGTTAAAGCAGGCATCACGGAGTTGGAACATCTGTTTCGATGACGTTATCAAAGAGTTTGATTTCATCAAAAATCCAGATGAACCTTGTGTTTATAAGAAGGCTGTAGGGAGAGCTGTCACATTCCTCGTATTGTACGTGGATGACATTCTTCTGATAGGAAATGATATTCCTATGCTACAGTCGGTCAAATCTTTCTTATCACTAAGGTTCTCCATGAAGGACCTGGGTGATGCCACATACATTCTGGGCATAAGGATCTATAGGGATAGATCCAAGAGGTTATTGGGATTGTCCCAAACCAGGTACATCAACACCATCCTAAAAAGGTTTAGTATGGAAGACTCCAAGCGGGGTGCCTTACCCGCTTGCCATGGAGTCACTCTCTCTAAGGACTCTTGCCCAAAGGCCGATGAAGAGAGAGCTCGCATGAGCATTATACCCTATGCTTCGGCAGTAGGATCTATAATGTATGCGATGTTATGTACACGCCCAGATGTAGCTTATGCACTTAATGTTGTAAGCAGGTATCAATCCAACCCACGGGAGAATCACTGGATAGCTGTGAAGAACATTCTTAAGTACTTGCGAAGGACTAAAGAATTGTTCTTGGTGTATGGTAATGGAGATCTCCAAATGGAGGCCTTTACCGATTCGAGCTTCCAAAGCGATAAGGACGACAACAAATCTATCTCTGGATTTGTATTTACCCTCAATGGAGGGGCGGTAAGTTGGAAGAGTCCCAAACAGGATACCGTTGCAGACTCTACGATAGAGGCTGAGTATATTGCTGCAAATGATGCCGCCAAGGAAGCCGTCTGGATGAGGAAGTTCGTCTCGGAGCTAGGAGTAGTTCCAACCATTATTGATCCAATACCATTGTATTGTGATAATAATGGGGCTATGGCGTTAGCCAAGGAGCCCAGGTCCCATCAGTGATCCAGACACATCCTGAGGCGGTCTCATTTGATCCGGGAGATTGTAGATCGCCGCGAGATCGAGATTAAGAGAGTAGACACAAAGAATAACGCCGCGGATCCACTCACCAAGGCCCTCCCTCAGCCGCAGCATGAGCGACTTTTTGAGATGTTGGGTATGAGATACGCCAATAACTGGCCTTAGTGCAAGTGGGAGATTATTGGATATATGTATGCCCTAGAGGCCATTATATGATAGTGGATGTATTTATACATATATGTATATATATATATATATATATATATATATAGTGTACATTCTTGCTCGACAAGATAGTATGCTATCTGGTTCTTCTTTATCTGACATGTTGATTTGTTCATGCTTTTATTCATTCACACATGTTGATAAAGCCCTAAGGATATAGGCTTGACTACTGTGATTATGATGGAGATCATACTAGTGGGACATCTGTAGTTTATAAGCATATCCTTAAATGTCCCTAGTCGTAGGTGTATCGAGACGGGGCATAGATATACCAGAGTAGACTAGCGTATATGATACTAGACCCATATGATGGGCGATGGATGTTCCCACATTCATCGATGTTTGACATCGAGATCGTATACGGGTGCTTAGTGGTGACTGGGTACACTGGACGGACTCGCCGAGAACTCCTATATGGAATTATATCTATCGTCGGACAGCAGTTCTCAGGTGACACTGGTGCAGGTTAGTCTGTAGACCCGAGATCGTCATAGAGCCTTGTGTGTTCTCCCACTGTACTTTGATTACCACCCTACCACGGCTCTACTGAGTCGTGCAAACAGGTGGCCGTTGGGTACAGTCCCGAGACACATGAAGGCGATGAGCGATAGGAGGGGTTTCGTCTCTCCCGGTATTGGGAGTTGATGCTGTGCTGTGCTCGACTGGCTATATCAGTAAGTCCCTGGCCAGGGCTGTTGAGATTTACTGATAACTGTTATCAGTAGTTTCTCGATCTGTTATAGACCTTTCATCGGCACGACTTATTGAGTTATTGGGGTCGACGTTACCATCCCTAGACTCGATATGCAGCATATCTGACGAAGAGACCGGACTGTACGGTAGTGTTGCCAGTTGGCTCGACGGGAGTTGTAACAGGTTCGCTTGTTTTCTTCTGATCGCTCAATACCCGGGTGGCCGTTACGTTTAGCTGACTGCTTGCGGCTTGTAGGTATTTGATATGATCATTACCTGCTGCCGGCGTATTGACGTGTCTTAGAGTCCCACAATGAAGTTTCCTGGCTGAGGCGAAAAGATGTTGTGTGCATATGAGATATGCGCGGGGACCCGATTAAATACGGATATGTGATACCGTATATTAATCGGGCATTTTCTATTGGTCGGGTCGTATGTGATATGACCGGTTTGCAAAATCAAGTGTTGATTTAACAAATGACTTTTAGATTAATTATTTAATCAAACTCTTTTTCTATTTTTGTATGCATGCATGTATGCACATGATGATGTGCATGGATACATACATACATACATTGTATCATCGTTGTTGATACATGTTTGGTGGAAATGCAAGACTCACATTGTAGAATTATCTATTTCATTTATCATTTAGAAAAAGAAAAGGGATAATTCACACAAGGTTTATACTTATCATCTTTGACCATGCTTCAACCACCATTTAACCTTGAGTTAATTATCCTTTCATCTTTAACTCATTTGATAAAAATCTAGATGATTCTAACCATGGTTGAAGTGAGAAAGGATTAATATATATTATTCTTTTCTCATTTCAATTATTCACTCTCTCATATCTTTTCTTGTGTGAAAAAGCTTACCACCATCTTCTTCTTCCTCTCTTGATTATTTTCTTAAGTGAGGTTAATAAAAAGAAAGAGTTTTGATCAAAGAATACAAACCACATCATCATACTACACACATCTAGCCGGTTTGTGTAGGGTGTTTGCTCTACTTCATTGATATATCGAGTAAAGCAAGGAGCTTTGGGCAAAGGAGTTTCGGGTGGATCGTCGTGGACTTAGAAGACCTCAAGCGAACCTTCTTCCAACCCTCAAGTAGCCAAGGAGTCTAGCGTAGGGAGCTACAAAGGTTGTACTCTCAAAACCCTAGCCTTTATTACTTGTGATGCTGTCTTTGTAATGAAACCCTAATTTTCTAGTGATGATTCTTTGTATGTTCACTTAGCACCTTAAAAATTTGATTTTGTGACATGTGATGCTTCCAAACCATTCCTGAGGTGCTAGGTAAACCTAACAAGATCTAGGTGATGCCTCCTACATCTTGTGGATTAAGATCTATAGAGATAGATCTAAACAGATACTGGGATTATCCCAATCCAGGTACATAGACACCATACTAAAGAGCTTTAGTATGGAAGAATCCAAGCGTGGGAATTTACCCATGATCACATGACTCACTCTCTCCAAAGAGATGTCTCCCAAGACTGATTTGGAGAGAGCTTGTATGCAAGAGATACCCTATGCTTTAGCAGTAGGCTCTATCATGTATGCGATGTTATGTACCAGACCCGATGTAGCGTACTCGCTGAGTGTAGTGAGTAGGTATCAATCAGATCCAGGAGAGAGTCACTGGACAGCTGTGAAGAACATTCTCATGTACTTGAGAAGGACTAAAGAAATGTTCTTAGTGTATGGTAATGGAGAACTCCAAGTGGATTCCTTTACCGATTCGAGTTGTGGCTTAGGCCTAGGAACCCTTGTCCCATCAGTGATCCAGACATATTCTTAGGCAGTATCACCTGATCATGGAGATGGATGATCTCCAGGGAGATCGAGGTCTGGAGAGTAGACACAGAGGACAACAGGGCGGATCCACTCACAAAGGCTTATTCCCAAGAAAGATTTTTATGGGATGGTTGAGTATGAGATACTTCAACCACTGCTGATTGTTGGGTATTGGATACTACAACAGATGGCCCTAGTGCAAGTGGGAGATTGTTAGTTATATGTATGCCCTAGAGGCTATTACTGTACATAAGATGTATATTGTAGTGTATGCTTGGACATATATAGGGAGGACTTTCTTGCTCGACATTATAGTATGCTATCTGGTTGCTCTTTATCTTAACATGTACACTGATTGTCTCTATTTTACATGTTGATAAAGCCCTTAGGATGAGTACTTGACTACCAGGATTATGATGCAGATCATACTAGTGGGGACAGAGTAGTCGTTAAGTACATCCTTCAAATGTTCCTAGTCGAAAGTGTATCGAGATAGGGCATCGATATACCGGAGTAGACTAGCGTATAGATTCTCGACGAATGTAGATGGGCGATGGATGATCCCATATCCATTGGTGTTTGACATCAGAGATGATATACGTGTAAGTCGATGTACAACACCCCACGACTTGCGGGGAGGCGGAATAATGAAAAATGATCTTGTTTTAGGCGTAAACATCGACTAACCGAGAATCTTTGCATAAACAATAACTAAAAAGAAATCATAGAAGAGTTAACTACTATGATAAGTGATTATACCTATAGAACCGAGTCCTTCGTCTTGTCATTCTCCACGTCCACTCCGGCCTTCTCTATGTAGTAGAAGATCCACCCGAGAGCTTAACTACAAGCTTCACCTCTAACTTGAGGTAACTAGGTTTCTTAAATCGCTAATCTAAGTAACCTAGGTGATATAGAGAATGGTTAAGGATTAAGTAGTCTACTCTAATCCATGGTCTCAACACATGAGAGGGGAGGATTAGGGTTTGAAGAGAGAGAGCTTGAGGAGAGAGAAAGTGAGCAAGAGAATGAGATGAGATAATAAGCTATCATAATATATATCAAGCATTATGATTTATCCAACAAAAGAAAATGAATGATTACTCATCATGCTTAATAAATATAAGAGGGTGATTCATCTCCATGAGTCATTAAGCATTTATGATGCATTAATGACTTGGATGAATCACTCAAATGACTCACTAATCTCATTTAATGCATATGCCACCTTAACCCCCAAGTCACCATCTTCTAGAAGCTTCTCGCGCAATTACGAGAACGCCCCTCCTATCCGTGAAAACACGAAAAAACTTTAGACTGTATAAATCCAATAACCGGATACTAGAAACTGGCTTAAACCAAAGCCGACTAGTAAAATCTGTCCGGATGTCGTACGTGCGTAAACACACGTATGCGTCCAAACCCTTGTCGTAAAACCATACGACCTCTATATCGTTTCGCCTGGAGTAGGGAAACTCTTTGTGTGGGACTCTAGAGACTCGACTACTAAGCTGGCAGTGGGTTTAACCACAGACCGCAAGCGGAACTAGCTGTACGTAACGGTCCCCAGGTAGATGTTGATAAGAAGGCCGATGAGGAAACCCATCCGAACTCCTACTGAGTCTGATGTGACAATCTCCGTACAGTCCGGTCTGTTCGTCTAAGACTATCGCATATCGGGCCTAGGGGGCGGCAAGCGTCAGTCCCCTAATAGCGGTATAAGTCATGTCGGAGTGAAGCCTATTACACCCTGAGAAACTACTGGAACCTACCAGCAAATCTCTCTTGCCCTGGCCAGGGACTTTGCGTAATGTCTCTCTGACACAGCGCGATATCAACCCCCAATACTGGGAGAGACGAATCCTGTCTAACCGCCACTGCCTCCAAGTGCTCGGGACTGCACCCAACTGCTACCTGTTTGCACGACTCCTTTGATCCGTGGTAGGGTAGCAATCTAAGAACAGTGGGACACACTCGAGGCGAAGTAGCAGTGTCAAGTCTGTGGACTATGTTGTATTCATGTCACCTGGGAACTGTTCACTGACGACTGGTATAAAACCAACCAACAGTTCCCTATGAGTCCTGTCCGGTGTACCCGTAACCTAACGAGCACCTGCATACTATCTCCAGTACGACGTATTGACGGCTGTGGGACAGACCATCTCCCCAACTGGGATGAGAAGCGTACACACTAGTCTACTCCGGAGTATCGATGCCCTGTCTCGATAATCCTACGACTAGGGACCTGAATACGGATGTGCTTGTAGACTACCCAGCCCCCACTAGTGTGACTGCTATCACAACGCTGATAGTCAAGCAAGATCCTAAGAGCTCTATCAATACGTATACTCACATATTAAGATAGAAAAACCAAGTAGCATACTACCATGTTTAGAAAGACTATTATATACATGTGAATATCCCAAGCTTCCATTAAGTAATATACAAACTAGTATGATACAATAATGGCCCCTAGGGCATATACACTAACAATACGAGTGCTTAGTGGAGACTGGGTACACTGGACGGATTCGCCGTGAACTCCCGGATAGTATTATACCTCACGTCAGATGGTAGTTCTCTAGTGACACCGGTACAGGTTAGTATGTAGACCCGAGATCGTCATAGAGTCTTGTGTGATACCCACAGTTCTTTGATTTCCATCTTACCATGTTCAAGAGAACGTGCAAAACGGTGGCTTTTGGGTACAGTCCCGAATCACATGGAGGCAATGAGCGATAGGAGGGGTTTCGTCTCTCCCGGTATTGGGGGTTGATGTTGCGATGTGCTCGATTGGCTATAACAGGAAGTCCCTGGCCAGGGCTGCTTCAGAGATATTCTGGTAAGTGTTATCAGTAGTTTCTCGACCCGTTATGAGCCTCATATCGACACGATTTATCGAGTTACTGGGGTCTGACGTTTACCACCCCTAGACGAGATATGCGACATATCAGACGAAGAGACCGGACTGTACGGTAGTGTTTTTGATTGGATTCACAGGAGTATTAGCAGGCATTCTTGTTGACCTTCTGATTGCTCAATACCCGGGTGGTCGTTACGTTTAGCAGACCGTTTGCGGCTTGTGGGTGTTTGATATGATCATCACCTACTGCCGGCGTATTGACGAGTTTTTAGAGTCCTACACAGAGGTTTCCTGGCTCAAGCGAAATGGAGTAAGAGAACATATGAGATATGTGCGGGACCGAGATTAATGCGTGTATGTGATACCGCATTCCATTCTCGCGATTTGTGACATTGCTCGGTTATATGTGATATAGCCGGGTTATGGGATCAAGTATTGATTCGATAAGTTGTTACATTTGATATTAGTCGGTTATATATGATTTAGCCGGATTATTAAATCATGTGTTGATTTAATAATTTAATGTATAATTATATATTTGATATATTAATTTACATTATAGTATTTGCTCACTTAAGATTTTTTTTCTCACTTGATATGCACATTGTATATATGTGATATGTATATTTGTGTACATGTTTTGTGTCATGCTTGATGATACATGCAAGATGGGTGTATGAGACACACACACATGCTTATGATAATTGTTAGGGTTTTTAATTATTTTAGTAATTACAAAATGGTGGCATTTTGTCATGGCTAATAGCTTGTAGAAGCTTGTAGTGTTCATTGACCAAGTCCACTATTTTGTTTTGCCTAAGATATTTATTAACCCAACCAATTAACTTAGCCATGGTTATGTCTCTATAAGGGGTAGCATATGATGCTTAACTCATCCATGGTTTCTATTATCCTTTGGATAATTATCATGAGATTTTTCTTCTTCTTCTTCCTCAAGCTTTCTAGCTTCAGTGGAAAATGGAGAAAATATGTGAGAAAATAATTTCTAATGTGAGCAAAATTCCTACTTCATCATCCACTACCACTTGCCATTTAGTATAGGGTGTTTGCTTCACTAATTCCACAATTAGTGAAGAGATAGCTTGGGTTCATCTTCGGCCTCGAAGACTTCGATGCAAGCTTGTTCATTTCTTCATGGGAGCCTCTCAAGAGTCGGGAGTTCATGATCGCAGCGAAGGGACTACTACAAGGAGCTAGTGAAGTGAAGGTCCGGTCTACAAAGGTTGTATTCTTTGTTCACTTTAGTTGCAAAGTTGTTTGCATTTTCATTTCGTCATATTTTCTACTAAACGATTCTATGTTAGGGTTAGCTAGAACGGCTAAAATTTTAATATGGCATGAAGATGCCTCCCGAAACCTTGCTGCCGTGCTAGACAACCCTGCATTGGTATTAGAGTCATGCTAGAAAATTAGACGGATATTGTTAAGATTACGAAACCGAAATACTCCGAACTTGAAAATCCAAAACATAGTTTCTGGCGAATTTTTAAAGTTGTCAAAATTTTGTTTAAACATGTGCAGAATGTTATATGGGATATATCATGAACACAGTAGAAATTTCAAGTGGTATGCTCGGAATTTGGCCGAGCACAAGTGTTAAATATCCGAGGAGGCCGGCCAAAAAATGTTGTTTTTGCTTGAAATTTTCATTGTGTTCCAGTGACTGGGTTATGGTGTTTCAGGTGTTGTTTGTTTTTGCTAATTTTGCATGTGATGTGATCTAACACTATAAGCATTTTGGAGTGTTTCGTATTCTTAGTTTTAACATTTTTTCAGGTATTCACATATTGTCTAGGTGAAGTTAAAAAGTTCGATCAAATGTCAAAAACCTATTTTTCCAAGTTTAACGTATTCGGAAAAGCATGCAAGTAATTCTGTGAACCCTCTAGAAGAATGAAACCCTAACTCGACTTTTTGGATCGCGGAACCACGGTCATTCCTTAGGCTTTGCCGCAGTTCGGTAGCAACTTGAGTGAGGCTTGGGTCTGCCCTTCTACGGATGGTGCATAGGTACTGTGGCATGTTCTGAGTATTACTAAAACTGTGCTCAAGTGTTGAGCTGTCGGGGAATTGTGAGACTTTGATGAATCGATCGAAAAGTTTAACGTCGTCCGGATATCATATGATGGGATACAATATTTGGAATCCACATATCTGGTTATGAGATAACTAGTTTGAATTTTATAAATCTAGCAGTTTAGTCTCATTTGATCGGTTGCCATGGGATTTTGATGCGATCAAAAGTCCGTCGCAATCACGTAGCGTACGCGGATACTCGCCGGGTAACCTTATTAGATAGCCACTCCCCATAGCCCCGACCAAGTAACTGTAGGAGAACCCCATCGCCAAAAGCATCCGTTCGGGTGCTCGCGGCAGCGGTGTTCCGCCTTAGTGCACTTCGTCGACGGCATCGGGGGGTGCGACCGTCTACTAAAGTTTCCGACGAGCATTCGATCAGGTTGTCGGGAATCTTGTTGAATTGCCCGACTTGATATTGAAAAGTGCTTTCGAGATCGAGACTAAAATGCGGGGTTTATAATTGTTAGGCATGCGATGTCTAAGGAATTCATTTGGTTAGGCATGAAATCTAAAGTATGTGATACATTGGGTTTATGATGTCTAAGGTGGTTGCGGATTCCAACTGTTGTAGTTTTTCACTTTCTTTTCTGCGACCGTAAGTGTAATATGTGGTATATCGCTGGTTTCGTTGCTATACGTCAACGACAATTGGGATACGGATATTTACTTACATTGATGACATGTGATGTTATGTGTTGCCGTGATATGTTATATTGGATCGTCGTGTTTTGAATTGCCGGGGTTTTATGTGAGATGTGATTTTTTCATTTTCATTCCTGTAAAAACTTATATGTAATATTCTTTTATTGGGGCACTTCCGGGTTGAGGATGATGTCACTATTGTATATTATTTACTTTTCCGCATTAGGATAGACCCAAGACGGGGAGCACAAGTAACCGGGTTCTAGGGTCCAGTGGGAGACCATCTCGAGGAGTCGAGACCGGGTCTCCTAACTCTAGAATTTGTAGGGTTTCTTACCTCTCTTGTAGGAGTCTAAGGATGTGGGTTTGGCTATTCATCGCGTCCGTGGCATCCGTGTTTCATACAGGCTTAAAATAAAACCCGGAAATCCTAGTATATCCAATATTTCATATGTTGATTTCTGCTGCGATATTCTGTGATGCGATCACTTTATATGATGAGATAGATACTGTATATAGTATATGTGATATATTATATAGACGCTGCTTATGTTTTACACCCGCGCTAGCACTTCCCCGCTCTGCCGTTACTTACCTAACCTAACGGTGCATGAGGGGACATCGAGGCGAATGCGGATGGCATAAGCGTACGTTGTATTTATCTGTGATGGTTAGGTAACCTAAATGATGGGACTTCATTAATGAGATTAATGAAAGAAAATAAACCTAAAGATGTTGTGGAATCGAATTTTCAAAAACAGGTAGCTCTAGTTCTTGCTTTGCATAGCGGTGTTTCTTGTAGAACATCCAGCACCTTATTCGATAAGGAAAGAGCCGAGATCCCTTCACCGGGAGTGACCTCTTTAGCAATAACCGGCAGATGCTACAACCCTTGGTTTCGTCTTTTGATTGCTTTTCTAGTTCTTGCTTTGCATAGTGGTATTTGTGAAATATCCTGGACCTTATTCGATAAGGAAGGAGCCGACAATTCCTTCACCGGGAGTGACCTCTTTAGCGAAACTAGCAAAAGCCTCAAAAACACTCCATTTTTAAATCATTTGATTCTACAACGATATCAAGTTCATTACGCAAAAGGTTTTCTTAAAAACTTGTCGTAGCCCTCCGTCATTTCAGATAAGTACTTCATAGTATTCGTGCTACGTTTGTTGGCCTCCGTCATGGCGTAGTGTGCGGTAGCTATTTATGCTTATCTGCTTAAGCATATGATGCGATTGAGTTAAGGTAGTCATGCGACTTTGTTGGCCACCGTCAAGGGTCGTGCGGGTGGGTTTAATTCAATCATGAAATGTACGGGTTGAACTTGACTAGCGGACTATGGTTTGTTGGCCTCCGTCAATGTCATAGGACACCAGGGGAAAAATGTTATCGGGAATTTCAAGTGTTGAAATTTGCAATGAGATTGCATACCTCCTATGAGATAGTTGGATCCCGATACCCATTGCAAGTAAGAGTTACTCCTGGAAGAGTTTTACACATTACAATTAGTCGATCAAGTAGGTGTCTAGAAAGGTATTAACATGGTTACGCCCCTGGGAAAACGAGGTTTATTTTAATTAGGTCCGTGCGAAAGCACGGGGAACCTCCCTCAAAGTACCGGCACTGGCCTGGCTGAAAGATTGGCGAACTTGTAGTGTGTAATTAATCCCGGCTAGTCTTACCTTTTAGGGTTTGAAGGTAGATTTGACTAAAACAGTGAGAGCCATCCTGATTAGATAAAATTATAACCAATCTAATCTTGCAAGAGCATACGTTGAGTGTTTTCTTCTCTCTTTCTCCAAGTAGCGACCATGTCACGCCTTAATCAAGATAATAATACAGATATATTGACCGACCCCGCATGTTATACTGAGCCGGGGAACGTTGGTCCCGCTCCAACTTATAACTGTTATAAGACCGAGCAGGAAACAGAGGTTACCAGGATTCCCATGCAGCCCAAACGAAGAAAGTGCATGATGATGTATTTTCTTCGAGTGTGTTCTTTACCGAGAACTGTTTCTCAGTTTCCTTTACGTCCTGGGTATGAGATACCAAATCAGGATCCCACATATGTAATCTGTTACATGGCTACAGATAGGTAGAGAACTGAGAATGGGTGATAAGTTTTAAGAGTTAGAAACGGTGCAATTGTTGCAGCCAAGGTGTTGGTAGCTATCACCCAATATTACCAAATACATTGATTCTGAATGAATGTTATTAGATACCGAACCTGATATACAACATCATATCAGTCTCTTTATTTAGTAAAGAAGGATATAATTCTGTATTGTTGGATAATGTTTTGAACATTTCCTATATCAAGAGTTGATCGGTTCAGGTATGTTATCTAAAAGTATATAAGTTCTAAATCAAACCACAGTTCTTAACATACAAAACACACGCAAGAGGAAGAGTTCAGAAATGAACGAATCCTTCTTGAGGCATTGTAAACTAGGTCATATCAATGCGACCCGACTAGCTAAGTTACATTTAGATACATATTTAAATCTGTTTGAATTTACATTTTGTGAAACTTACCAGTCATGTCACAAAAATAACCTGACCATATCTCTGTTTACTGGAAATAGAGAAAGAGTTAGTGAACTCTTGGGATTGAAACATGATGATGTATAAAAGTCCCCTGTCTACACATGCCAGGACCGGTTCTTTGTACTTCATTACATTCACTGATGATCTCTTAAGATTCAAACATATGTTCCTGTTGAAACACAAGTCTGAAGGTTTTGATAAATTCAAAGAATATAAGTTAGAAGTAGAGAACCAAAACGGGTATAAGTATTATGTCCTTTGATATGATCGAGGAGGAGAATACTTGAGCACAGAATTCCTAGACTATTCTAAAGGAGAATGAGATTCTCTCTCAGCATTACTCCTCCGTATACACTACAGCATGGCGGTGTATCGGGACGGAGCAATCACACCCTATGTGATATGGTGTGCTCTATGATGAGTACTACTGAGTCGCCTATTTCCTTTTGGGGGTTATTGTCACGACCAGAAAAGTACGAAACATGACCGGCACTTAAATTACGAAACGTCTTGAGGCGTACATAATCTAAGTAAGCCAAAACCCAGAAATCAAAACCAAGGAAGAGTAGAGTGAAGGAAAGACTAATTTAAAGCAAGTAGTTTTAATCAACATAGGACGAAGTATGTATTTTTTTAAAATCTCAAGTATTTTCTGAAAATTTCGGCAGAGTCTCCTTTGTAAATACTGTCCCCAAAAGGGATACAACATGAATAGTATATGAAATGCAACAAAAAGGCATCCCTAAGCGGGAGCTAGCTCTTCGTCAATCGACGGTCACAACCACGCAAGCAATATAATATACAACGCCAAATGGCGAGGATCAAAACTCAAAAGAAACTCAAAACATCAAGAAAACCCAAGAATAATACAACGAGCGACTCTAAGCTCGAAAGAATAACAAATATGGTCTTCTAACTCTCTCAAATGTACAATCTGGTTGATGGAGCTTACTAGATACAGTGAAATAACATATACAATGGTAGTCCTGATACAAAAGAACCCATCTGACAAAGAAATCACCCTGAATGAAATGATGTTCTAACAACTACCAATGAAACCTGTACATCTAACCTGTAAGAAAATTTTGGCACAACGGGGGTGATTTGCCAACTCGTGAGTAGAAAACATCTACGAGTAGAAATCGCATGAATAACGCTATCCTAGGTCATATCAAGTAATATCCTCAAATAATATCCTGATACATCTACATATAAGTGCAACACTACGTGCGATGTCAGTGCTCCAGATAGCGACATATCATATATGTGATGTATGAATGCATGAATTTGATATTCAATTGCAATAAAAATGAAAGAAGAATACATCATGATGGAAAAACTGTTTTCTTATTTAATGAGATTCCTGTATGTATATAAATCGGGTATCATCAACGAAATCAACAGAGAAATCAGTGTCAAACATCGACACGAAACAAAAATCTCAGTATCAAATCTCAATATATCTGTATCTCAAATCTCGATATCTAGGGCTCCGTCTGTCCAGATCGGCCCATACATCAATCCAACGACCACGAATGGTATTCTACGGATATTCGACGCGCCAGGTTAAATCACCGGTTGGTAGTCTGCCCCTGCCGGGCTCATCGTCTACTACTCGAACTTCTTGCCCCGGGGTACCATACCGGTTCCACCATGTAACCGCAGACGGTTCATCCAACTCCTCGAATCGGGTCTCGAAAACTATCTCAGAACCGAGAAAACATCATGGTGGACACTACTCATCATATCAAGGAAAAAACGAATTTCTCTTTTTCAAATTCATTATCAGTTATAAATCTTTCACATGCGGTTTCCAAATCCAGAAAATCTCAAGACGGATCCGAAAACATCAAATCACCATGTCAATGAAAGTGAAAACCGACATAATGTCCATAATACTGTATAACCAGCGAGTATATGAATGCATCTGATATCATGCAATGAATGCAATAATTAAACTAGCATATGAAAGCGATAACATAGGGCAACTATCAGCTGGCAAACTATGTCAACGAATAATATTTTCTAAAGTGTACGTGACATGGCAATTACCGATGAAGATGTGTGTGAGCCGGAAAGCGAGTGTACGTAGAGCATACGCGTCATCGGTAATTGTGCTGGTGTCCTAACAGCATGATCTCAACAATGGCATATGGATGTACAATATAAACATGCAAATACGATGCGAACAGTAATAATATGCGGAACATGAATAAAAGCGTAATAATAAGGAATCTACCCCACTACACATGTGTTACTGTTTGCCGTTTAAAATAGTACGAGTCGTAATGTTTTGAATATATGGCTACGGTGTTTTTAAGAAATGGTACGTCTTTTGAAATATCCGTAATATCCCTTGGCATGTCTTTAAAATTCTCACGATTCGTCAGTTTTGGAAAAATAGGTATGACTCGGGTCCAGTCTAACCTCTACTAGGTAAACTACAGGTCTAACCAGCAATCAAATCGAAAGGGGTACGGAAACCGCCTAGATCTGAGTCGATATATATCAACATATATATATAGTCGGTGATCCCGCCTCAATAGTACCACGATGATACAATATATATTATGACATCCTCGAGTCAAGAGTGCGGATCTATCATCAATATATAACTCGTGTGGTAAATCCATCGTGCGACATCCTAAACTGGGTACGGGTCAATATCACATTTATCTCATTATACATCTGGTATCCTCTTTATAAAATATCATGATCGGGGTACTGATCTAAGTCTAGTACAAAACTGATACCATCTATCTATATACATGCGTTTGTATGAAAACACCCTGTCGAAAGGACCCGCTAAAACATCATGTCGTATCTCAAATACGAACCCTGTCACATCACCGATCTCACGGCCTCAAGCCCAAACTCATCGACTCATCTCAAATCCCAAGTATTATCCTCATCATCCATGCATGCGTATATGAATTTATATATGCATAGTCCCATACCCATGCGTATATACATATATACACATCCCCCTCTACGCACAAGAAAGTAATGTATGCAAGTGTGTGTGTGTGCGTGTGTGGGTGTAACAACTACTCTAGGGTTTCGCAACTAACCCTAAGCTAATCCATGAACACATAATCATATCATGAATAATCATTCTCGTATCACAAAACACCTATATAAACACACACACACACACACACATATAAACTATACTACGGACTGCGGGGGTGCTATACGCCATCCACCCGACTTCCCCCGTAGATATAATCTACTCACAAATCTTCGCTTGCCGATGCCAAGGTCGCCACGCGCTTGCTTGTCGTCTCGAAGTCTTTGTGAGGGTACCTACAAATCATAACGCACCGTATCGCATTAAAATCCGACTCATGACCAAAACGACATATTAATCTCATATAGGTCAAAACCTATGTTTTGCTCTCTCAAATCAACCCAAAACCCTCAATATCGGCGTACAAACGCCGATTGATCGAGAAAACGGCAAACGTACCAATCATGGTTTCATAAATCACTAAAAATATATGAAATACGATGCAAATCATCAAAACCAATAAATTGATCAAATCGGTTTATTTCACAAAACCTAGAAAACACTTAATTACCGTTTTAATTCGAAACTTGACGTTTTAACAAAACTAATGGCCATAATATCCACTAAATATCATAACTAAGTTATATAAACCATTTCAATAATTTATCCTCATCAATTTGTATAAATTCCAAATTCCTAGTTTGCAAAAATATCCGATTTTAACACTTTTTAAAGCAAATTTCACAATTTAACAATTAAGCTAGATTTTGCATATTTTAAATAGTTAAACCACTCATGGAAACCTTAATGATGTGCTAAAAACCCTAACTAGATTTTAATCTCACATTTTAATTAAATTTCCAAAACCTAGTTAGCAATTTAGCATAATTATCACAATTTTAAACTAACAAATTAGCAACTAGTAACCAACTTAGATTTTGCATTCAATTACATGTTAATATCCTCTTTACAACCATAAGCTAATGATAAAAACCCTAATTAAATTCAAACCCTAGTCTTGAACTTTCCAAACTTGCAATAAAACCCAATTAAACATGTAAATTGTTAACATTGAAGCATTTAAACAACAATATAAACATAAGGTTAAAATTATACCTCATGATCAAGAGATCTAGCATGCAACATGACCTCCAAAATGCAAACTTTTCACCAAGATCCATGCTTGAGAGGCTAAGGAAAAATGGGTAGGAGTTGGATTTGGATTTAGCTTTGATTTTGTATGGATTTTGAGGCATTTTTGATGAATTTTTTAAGAGAAAGGAGAAGGAAAATGGGGGGGGGGCTACTGCTGTTGGAGGAGGGGGAGTTTGGCCAGAAATTGTGCGAGAGAGGAGAGAGAGAGAGAGAGGTGGGGAAAATGATATCTAGTCAACCCAAGGTCAAAGCCCATACTCATTTAACTATTATCTTTGTTTTCTTTTCTTTTCATTTCTTTTCTTTTAGAAAAACAAGTGGGAAAATGAGGGGTCACTTGGGCTATTGATTTGGAGAGAGGAGAGAGGAGAGAGGGTGTGGGTGAGTGTGGGTGAGGGAAAAATGATAAATGTTATACCCTAATATCTATTTACACTAATTTCACTATTTAAGCCTTTTTCTTCAATATTTTCTAAAACCGTTTAACAATTTCATTTCATTTCAAAAACAACATGTTAAAATTTTGTTTAATGTGTTATGATGCACACAATTTATTTCAACCCATTCCAATTTGTAATTTTTCCTAATTAAATGTATTAGTGACGGCTTAAAATAATATTAAAATAATTAATTTCGGAAAAATTTTCAGAAAATTAGAAATTTTACCAGTGGCTCAATAAACACCAAATACTAGTAATTATATAGATAGAATATGTATATTTAATTTTATATTAGAAGATATTTATATTTTGACTTTTTACGGAAAAGCTCCTTATTTTACCGATTTTCCGAAATTTCACCTAAACGATTTTCAAAACGTTACAATCTTCCCCCCTTAAAGAAATTCGATCCCCGAATTTAAATTAAAATTCCCCCCTCCCCAAATACTAAAACATTTCAGCAAACCATCAAGTCATCGGGGCTCCGAAATCATAAATACATAAAACAAATCGTAGCGCAATGCATGCGCATGAAAAATGAGCATATAATTCAAAAATCAAACTCCGTCAAGCATCCCGCAATCATCGGAGTTATGGTGAAGACACAATTCCTAAATCCAAAACGAAAATCAATATAATATGCATCATTAAAACATCTGGAAGCAATGCATGCCGAATCTTCTTCAAATCGCTGTGCGATATGTGTATCACTGCATAGTGGCGGACGTTCATTGTGAGAAAATAACTATATATATATATATATATATATATATCTTTTATTTAACAAACACGTCCCGCCGTTTTGAAAACAATTTAGAAGGGTTTCCCTTGTAAAAAGTTTCGTGCCATCATGGACATGTAGGTTGTTGGAGATAGTGCCCTCAGAGTCGATTATTGGATCACAGGCACGTGATTGCAATGATTGAGGGAGGACCTATCCCGGTAGGACAGTCTTACTCGAGATGATAGTATGCTATCTGGTTTACCTTTATCATCGTGTACTGCTTTAGGTGACGTGACATGTCGCTATTGCACGTTGATAGAGCCCCTAGGATTCTTGCTTGACTGCCAGCAGTATGAGGGCGATCATATACGTGGGAGCTGGTAGTCTATAAGCACATCCTTAAAAGGTCCCTAGTCGTGGGAGTTTCGAGACAGGGCATCGATTCTCCAGAGTAGACTAGTGTATACAGTCGAGACCCCGACGAGGGGCGGTGGCCGGTCTCACAAGCCACTGGTGTCAGTTGGTTCACCTAAGATGTATACAGGTGCTCATTGGGTTATGAGTACACTGGACAGGACTCGCCGGGAACATGCTAGTTGGTCTTATACCTGACGTCAGATAGCAGTTCCCTGGTGACATGTGTACAGGTTAGTTCATCGACCTGGGGATCGTCATTGGTCTCGTGTGAGTTCCCACTGTGCTTTGATTACTACCCTACCACGGCTCAAAGGAGTCATGCAAACAGGTTTTAGTTGGGTACAGTCCCGAGCCACATGGAGGCAGTGAGCGGATCTTCGGGGGTTCGTCTCTCCCGGTATTGGGGGTGAGGTCGCGCTGTGTCTAGGAGAGCCATTACACGAAGTCCTTGGCCAAGGCAGGAGATTTACTGGTAGGTATTCCAGTAGTATCTCAGGGTGTTCTGGGCTACACTCCGACACCACTTGTACCGCTTTTGGGGGTCTGACTTTTACCAACCCCCTAGGCCCGACATGCGATGCTCATAGACGAACGGACCGGACTGTACGGATATTGTCACTGACAGGCTCAGTAGGGTGTCAGGATGAGTTCGCTCATCGACGTCCCTTTTGGTCAATAGCTGGTGGCCCGTCACGTATTGGCTTATACCTCTGACGTGCTAGTGGTTAAATCCACAGCCATAGTATTGACGAGTCTTTAGAGTCCACCACACTTTCAGTTACTCAAGCTTTCGGGCGAAACGCTGTAGAGGCCGTATGGAGATATGGCAGGGTCCGATCAGATACGTGTGGTATTGCACGGATCAGGATCGGACGGTTTGTACTAGTGGCCGTATGGTTATATGGCAGGGTTCGATCAGATACGTGCGGTATTGTACGGATCAGGATCGGACGGATATTACTAGCCGGCTTTGGTTTAAGCCGGATCCTAGTATAGTACAGTGTAGATTTTGTCTCATCGCATTTGTATCCGGACGGAATACAGATGCGGGTGTGTATGCACAGTATCGCGGTTTTCCTGTAATTTATTACGGAACCAGTTTTCTGGAGTTGCCAGTTTGCATTCCGTTCCGGCCGGTTTTTCTTTGTTCTTTCCCGGCCGGACTTTTCCGATGGAGGGTGTTATTTGCAAGTTTGCAAATAACACATTGTGGAGGATTTTCTTGCAAATGTATTTATTATGAAAGCATCTTTTGATACCATTCTTATCCATCATTATCACTTGCTTTTTGTTGATTAGAAGTGATTAGAGTTTGATGTGAGATGGTTATGATGATGTTTTGGATGTGGTCACCACTTGTGCTCCTACCATCACCTCCCTTCATGCTTCATATTCTTTCCTCCACCATTTTCTAAGATGATAGTTTTTTCATGGTTGAGAAAAAGAAAAAGATGAGAGTTTTCATTCTTGAGAGTTTCATTTCTTGATCTCATTTCATGTTAAGAAAAATGCAAGCACCATTTTTCTTACCTTGTTTCCTCCATCATCTTCAAATGGCAACGAACCCAATTGAGACATAGCCTCTACACTACACTTCCTACAGAAAATCTTGGGCGCGACGGCTAGCCAACTTCGCGCCCGAGTTGCCTCGGTATTGAGGTGGGAGCCCGTATAAGTACCCGGCTTCGTGGTGCCCTTTCCGACGAGGAGGAGACGGACGGAGATCCCGCGAGGAGATCGGAGTGGAGATGAAGACCGGAGGACTCGGATCAGTCGGTATATCTCTTCCCCTTCTTATAGTTAGCTTAGATCTAGTTTAATGGCACGATCCGGGGTTTAGTGCGCGATGGTGCCGGTTTGCTAAGTCCGCAAAATTAAAGTTTATCACCGCTTCCGCATTTGGCCGTCGGATTGACGACCGGGGCGCCGCCGTGCACTTACAGTGGTATCAGAGCCTCGCCATTAACTTCGTCTAGCTTCGTTTGATGTGTTTTGCATTTCCGATCGACCAAAATTCCAAAATCTACATTTTTCCTCACATCAGTTTTCTGTTGAATTTTTTCTTGCTCGAAAAATTTTTCAGGTTGAAGAAAACTAATGTACTGGAAATTCTAAGACTACTGGGAAAATTCGACACATTCAGTCGACCATCTAAGCGCGGAACCGCGGCCAAACCACCCCTTGGGCCGCGGTTCCGCCGCACATTGATGTCTTCACTGCGTCGTATTTTTCCAGTGGGCTTCTGGGCTTATTAGGGGTTTTGGAATGTTAAAATTGGGCCCAGATTTTCTGTGAGTGTTACAGTATTGCTTTGGGGCCCACTTGTTAATTTTTGATCGACGGATATTTTAAACACATTTTTCACAGTATTTACATTATATCTGTGACCGTGAATGTCACTCGATCGGTAAATCCGGTCTAACTGCTATAGCCCGGTTAGACGGATTTGCGAACATGACTTTCACGTTGATGTTTTGTGTTTTTGCTGTGATGTTGCGGATCGGTCGGTGGGGATAGCCTGGATGCAATGCTAGTACAGTGTTGTTGTATTATGTACTTTTGATATTGCGGGGCGAGCGTCCGACATGTGGACTACCGTCACTGCCTGATTGTATTATTTTTTTCGGGCACGACCTGGTTGCGGTCGATGTACCCGGTGTATGTATATTTTACTTTCTGTACTAGGATTACCCCGCGGAGGAGTGCACGGATAGCCGGGTTCTGGAAGGCAACAAGCCCGCATCTCATGGTATTGAGACGGAGGGGGCTTCACTCTAGGATTGGCGGGCTATTCGCCGCACTCGTAGGGGGTACAGGTTGACCCAGGAGGGGTGCCCAAGTTGCCGGATTCCGTGAAGTGCTGGGTGGTCCATTCACGGAGCTGAAGGGGGCTGTCTCGCTTCAGGTTTTGGCGGGTAACTTGCCGCGCCCGTAGGGGTCTAGGATTTCATTGCACAGGCTATCCACACGATCAGGGGAACGCCGGGTTTCAGTAGTGGCTCTGTGAAACCCGGGGATCCCAGATATCTGTATTGTTCTGTGATGCTGTACATTTCTGTGATGTTGCATTTTTATCACGCCTTGAGCGAAATATAATATATTGGTATATATATTAGTAGATGTTGTATATGTTTTACATCCGCGCTAGTCCAGTCCCCGCTCTGCCGTTAGTTAGCTAACCTAACGGGTGATGACGGGACCCAGTGGCGAATGCGGATGGCATATACGTACGTCAGTATATTTTCGTTCTTTGTGGTGTGATCAATGATGGGACTGCGTTGATTCGGATCAATGCAAGTTAAACAAACCTATTCTGATGTTGTTGGAACACTTTTCAAAAAGCTGTTATTGCAAGGACGTTCACTTTTGTTTTGCTTCGTGGTATTCATTTGGAATATCCTGCTCATCAGTCGACGAGGCAAGGGCCGAGATCCCTTCACCGGGAGTGACCCCTTGGACAGAAGTTTGCGTCAGGGCATTAACTTCACTATAGCCGATTACTTTTGCTTTGCATCGTGATATTCATTTGGAATATCCTGCACCCCATTCTACGGGGAAAGAGCCGAGATCCCTTCACCGGGAGTGACCTCTTTAGCAACGGTTTTCGTCACTATATTTTCTAAAAAGCTATCCGTTTCTTCAACGATATCAAGTTCATTACGTTAAAAGTTTTCGCCAGAAACCATTCGTAGCCCTCCGTCGTTTCATATGGGTAGTCAATAGTATTCAAGCTGTGTATGTTGGCCAAAGTCAAGGCACAGTGATTGGTAGCTATTGGGTATTCATATGCAGCATAGATAGATGCGTTGGTTTGGGACAGTCGTACTGCCATTTTGGCCAAAGTCAAGGGTAGGTACGGGTGGATTCAAATTAACCTGGAGAATGACGGGTTGAACTTGACATGTGACTTATGATATGTTGGCCAAAGTCAAGGTCATAATAGCATGGGGTAGAAATCACATCGGGAGTTTCAAATGTACTGAAACTTTCCAGATATGCGCATACCTTCTGGAGTGTGATAGCATGAGCGGATTCCGTCACGTTGTCATGCAATGATAGTTGGATCCCGATTCCCACTGATGAGTTAGTTTACTCCTCGGGTGATCCCGACTAGTTCTTCTTTTAGGTTTGGAGGAGAATTTGAGGTACCGTGGGAGGTTTCCTGATTAGATAAATTGGTAACCATTCTGATCTAGGTTAGAGTGCATGCTGAGTGTTTCTTTTCTCTCTCTCTCTGGCAGCGACCATTGACCCGACCCTAAAACTACGACTCAGAGACCAAGTTGACCGAACCTTCTTAAACACTGGCTTTTGGATTGTCAGAGTTGCAGACCTCATTGCCACTCCTACTTTTACCCTTTTCTCCAGGACACCCCGTATTAATACGAACGTCCACTTCCATTGGACAAAACCATCGTATGGTTATATACGAACTCGAAGGACTTCGAGGATGGTTTCTGGTTCTGGAGAAAACGGATAGGATTATTCAGTTGTCTTTTCCTTTTTTGCCTTCTCTCAAGTTACGAGTACTCCTTGGTTTAGGAGATAGTACACCTATTATGCAAATTGGATAGTCTTCTTCCAAATCTTAGGCTGGTGCCGACCGGTAGGGAATGAAGAAAACCAATTAGCCTAAACGGTGTGCAGAAGGTATTAAGATTAAGACAAAGCAAGGGATTAGTAAGAGGGCAAAGTAAATTGCGACTGATATTCATGACCAAACCAAGTATTTCTTCGCCAATCCTAAATCACCTTCGTATTTCTCCAGGACACTCCATATCACTACGAAGATCCACAGTTTATTGGATACTCCATCGTATGGTTATATACGAACTCGAAAGGAACTTGTTCCAGTTCGGGGATGGATTCTGGTCCAGGAGAAATAGGAATAAGGTTTATTCGGTTGTCTTTTATCTTCACCTTCTCTCGCATTACGAGTGCTCCTAGGAATAGGACAGTACACCCATTATGCTTATTGGATAGTCTTCTTCCAAACCATAGGCTGGTGCCGAACGGTAGGGAAGGAAGAAAACCAATTGGCCTAAATGGGTGTGCAGAAGGTAATGACTAAAGACATATAAAGGGATTTGGAGAGGTGGCAAAGAATTATACGGTTATAGTTGTGAATCTGGATAATGGAAGAGGCATTACTAGGAATACCAGGATACCCCAACGAAACATTTCAATGTTTCAGTTTCACTGTGTACTGTTAATGGAAAACTGATTTCCCGATTAGACACTTGCTCTAGGGTATGCATTTACCAGGTTGATTCTCACATCTGTATGGTTTTACAGATGATGAGTGGGAGTAAGTTATTGGGAATTGGGTGATCATCCTCATTATATCTGGATTCGTTGTAATCGGTGATATTTGAGGAGATCACCTGGGCTGTTTGCCGGTCGGCAAATATTTGGTTCTGAATATCCGCTGTTGTGCACCAATTTCAAATTGATATATCTGTACGTCTATTTTCATAGAGTGAGATATACCTTTTGATATTATGTCGATGACATTTACCTATATCAGTGGATGGTTAGGTAAGGAGCATTAAACAGCGGTGTAATTCTTCTTAACCATAAGTACAGTTTTCAACCTACGACACACAGTGAAAGAGTTGTTAGACTCAGCGGACTTATACAGAGTATTGTATGTTGTCCAGTGTCCATTAGGACAGAGGGGTTGGTCCTCATACTATATTCTGTTTACTTTTAACTTCTCTAGTTCTTAGACATGTGTTTCGTAGAAACACAGGGTCTAAGTTTTGAGGAGTCATAGGTATTTGAATAGAGTAGAGAACCAGGTGTAGCAAGTATCGGGATTCTTCAAAGTGATCGAAGATGTAGATACTTGTGTATGGTATTCAGTTGATGGTAATGATAAAGAGAAATTGCTTCTCTTTCAGGTTACTCATAATTGGAAGCATTTCTAAGTTGAGTAACGCTGATCGGCCTCTCTCCATTTAGTTGACATGCACTGGAGACAGCTGCATGATTTGAATCTGGTTAAATTAAATCAGTGCCTCTGGTTCTATATTGGATATAGAACAGTTCATATCTTAACGTTGTTAAAGTAAGGGGAGTTGTCCGGCTTATGATTAAAACCAGACTCTGGATAACTCAAGGCACGTTTCTGTAATGGCTGTTTGTGGGTTGACCCAGGCTATGACGAGGGTTGATTTTCTACCATCTGGCAGATCAATAGAAATATTGTTCTAGACTCGCCATAGTTTTATTAAAAATGGATTTCTTCAAAAACAGTAGTGGGAGTATGGTAGAACTGGAAGTGATTCCAGAACCGCAAACGATTACTGAAGATTTGATACTGAACCTAAAGATTCAATCTGATTTGACATTCCATTGGCCACTCCGCAGATAAGGTGGGTAACTTCAGGCGCCCGAGAGGTACTCCGGTAGCCTCAAGGACGGTGACAGGGAAGTTCTTGTTTACCCACACTTGCCATTGTTGTTGTTCCAGGCTGCGAGACCCGGCAGGAGGATGAGTATAGCGTCGTTCTAAACTAGTTTTAGAAGTGCACGTCTATATGACTCTGGCAGAGGGTTGTCGTAGTCAGTGGGAGCAGCGGAAGCATTGGTGGACATCAGGCTTATGTCTATTTATAGACTAAAGCAGATATAGCGGAGATAGATCATCCATTTCTGATGTGACAGTCATGGGTTTGACGTCATCAGAATAGGGGATGGATCTGTTGAGAAGGTAGTAGGGTGTGATATCCTGGTATTTGGATGACATACACAGAGTAGGAAAAGAAATTCCTATACTACGATCGGTTATACTTTGGTCGTCACACAGTATTTTCTCCATATGGGATTTGGACATTATTTCAGACATACTGGTTACTAGATCTATGTTTTTAGATCTAGATTTGGGTGGTTTCCCAATCTGGGTACCTTGACAGCATTCTAAGAGTATTTAGAATGGACGACTCCTGGCACGGTAGTGTACCTGCAGGTGATGGAGTCACCCTCTCTAAAGGTGTCTTACAGACTAAAGGGGAGAGGGATGTGCATGATTGGCAGATCACTTGCTCAGGCAATTGAGTCAATCATGAGATGTCAAGTACCACACCAGATGTTGTTCTTGCAGTGGGTGCAATAAGTTGATATTGATCCAATCCTAGAGAAACAGTCGGAAGCAGTTTTAGAACATAAGTGAATGTTCTAGGGATATGATAACGGCTGCCTCCTTTAGGAGACGGTTATCATTCCAGGCTTCCAAGGTGACCTGGACGACAAGGAGGTTGTCAGAGTTATAGTTTTTCCCTCTGACGAGGGGCAGTATTTTGGACAGGTGGTCCAAGGCAATACTGAGGGTGGCATGGCGCAGGATACTGATTAAGTTCAGTTGACGATACAGTCTAAGAAGTTTGGATTTGGAGTTCATTTATGAGCTCGGTCCCATCAGACATCCAGACATTCTAAGACAGGTATTGCTCATTTCGGGAGATCGGTTTCTCCGCGAACTTGAGATATAGAGAGACATAGAAAGAAACATCTAGGCGGATCCACTCACTGAGGCTATTCCTCGAACGCAATAGTTTCGCAAACGGATTTTGTGAGACTGACTAGTAGGGGAGTTGGGTGTTCGGTATCACACAGGCTGTGAGTATGCGACATCGCAATAATTAGCCTTGAGTGCAAGTGGGAGATTGTTGGAGATAGTGCCCTCAGAGTCGATTATTGGATCACAGGCACGTGATTGCAATGATTGAGGGAGGACCTATCCCGGTAGGACAGTCTTGCTCGAGATGATAGTATGCTATCTGGTTTACCTTTATCATCGTGTACTGCTTTAGGTGACCTGATATGTCGCTATTGCACGTTGATAGAGCCCCTAGGATTCTTGCTTGACTGCCAGCAGTATGAGGGCGATCATATACGTGGGAGCTGGTAGTCTATGAGCACATCCTTAAAAGGTCCCTAGTCATGGGAGTTTCGAGACAGGGCATCGATTCTCCAGAGTAGACTAGTGTATACAGTCGAGACCCCGACGAGGGGCGGTGGCCGGTCTCACAAGCCACTGGTGTCAGTTGGTTCACCTAAGATGTATACAGGTGCTCATTGGGTTATGAGTACACTGGACAGGACTCGCCGGGAACATGCTAGTTGGTCTTATACCTGACGTCAGATAGCAGTTCCCTGGTGACATGTGTACAGGTTAGTTCATCGACCTGGGTATCGTCATTTGTCTCGTGTGAGTTCCTACTGTGCTTTGATTACTACCCTACCACGGCTCAAAGGAGTCGTGCAAACAGGTTTTAGTTGGGTACAGTCCCGAGCCACATGGAGGCAGTGAGCGGATCTTCGGGGGTTCGTCTCTCCCGGTATTGGGGGTGAGGTCGCGCTGTGTCTAGGAAAGCCATTACACGAAGTCCTTGGCCAAGGCAGGAGATTTACTGGTAGGTATTCCAGTAGTATCTCAGGGTGTTCTGGGCTACACTCCGACACGACTTGTACCGCTTTTGGGGGTCTGACTTTTACCAACCCCCTAGGCCCGACCTGCGATGCTCATAGACGAACGGACTGGACTGTACGGATATTGTCACTGACAGGCTCAGTAGGGTGTCAGGATGAGTTCGCTCATCGACGTCCCTTTTGGTCAATAGCTGGTGGCCTGTCACGTATTGGCTTATTCCTCTGACGTGCTAGTGGTTAAATCCACAGCCATAGTATTGACGAGTCTTTAGAGTCCACCACACTTTCAGTTACTCAAGCTTTCGGGCGAAACGCTGTAGAGGCCGTATGGAGATATGGCAGGGTCCGATCAGATACGTGCGGTATTGCACGGATCAGGATCGGACGGTTTGTACTAGTGGCCGTATGGTTATATGGCAGGGTTCGATCAGATACGTGCGGTATTGTACGGATCAGGATCGGACGGATATTACTAGCCGGCTTTGGTTTAAGCCGGATCCTAGTATAGTACAGTGTAGATTTTGTCTCATCGCATATGTATCCGGACGGAATACAGATGCGGGTGTGTATGCACAGTATCGGGGTTTTCCTGTAATTTATTACGGGACCAGTTTTCTGGAGTTGCCAGTTTGCATTCCGTTCCGGCCGGTTTTTCTTTGTTCTTTCCCGGCCGGACTTTTCCGATGGAGCGTGTTATTTGCAAGTTTGCAAATAACACATTGTGGAGGATTTTCTTGCAAATGTATTTATTATGAAAGCATCTTTTGATACCATTCTTATCCATCATTATCACTTGCTTTTTGTTGATTAGAAGTGATTAGAGTTTGATGTGAGATGGTTATGATGATGTTTTGGATGTGGTCACCACTTGTGCTCCTACCATCACCTCCCTTCATGCTTCATATTCTTTCCTCCACCATTTTCTAAGATGATAGTTTTTTCATGGTTGAGAAAAAGAAAAAGATGAGAGTTTTCATTCTTGAGAGTTTCATTTCTTGATCTCATTTCATGTTAAGAAAAATGCAAGCACCATTTTCTTACCTTGTTTCCTCCATCATCTTCAAATGGAAACGAACCCAATTGAGACATAGCCTCTACACTACACTTCCTACAGCAAATCTTGGGCGCGTCGGCTAGCCAACTTCGCTCCCGAGTTGCCTCGGTATTGAGGTGGGAGCCCGTATAAGTACCCGGCTTCGTGGTGCCCTTTCCGACGAGGAGGAGACGGACGGAGATCCCGCGAGGAGATCGGAGTGGAGATGAAGACCGGAGGACTCGGATCAGTCGGTATATATCTTCCCCTTGTTATAGTTAGCTTAGATCTAGTTTAATGGCACGATCCGGGGTTTAGTGCGCGGTGGTGCCGGTTTGCTAAGTCCGCAAAATTAAAGTTTATCACCGCTTCCGCATTTGGCCGTCGGATTGACGACCGGGGCGCCGCCGTGCACTTACATAGGTAAATACTGAGACTATAGCTCCTCCTTGGAAATCCCTTCGATAACTATCAATGCATGCAAAAATATACTTCTCCAAAAGAAATCAATCCCAAATATATATATGAATAGCATGTGTGTCTGGTGCGCACGGAAATCGAAACCTATGAATGTGCCATACATGTGCACAAAACCCAAATCTATATGCAACGAGTGTGCACGAAAACACCTGTCATGGGCAACATGTGAGCCTGACAGTAAAACCAGGTGCATCTGATATACACGAAGAATCTCGATTTAGTGCATCTGGTGTGCACCTAAATCGCATCAAGCGCCTTAAGTATGCGCAAAATCCAAATCAAGTGCACAGTGTGCAAGAAAAATGAATATCGATCATCACAATCGAAATCGACGGTATACAACACATTTTAATCAAAATCCCAATCAGGTATACCGTGGTATAAAATCTCACCATCCTGTGCATCGGCGTGAACAAAAGCAAATCAAATACTAAAAGTGCATAAAAACTATACCGAAAGCATATGTCAAATCATATACATGCCCTAGGCGTGAAATCAAATATTATGAAACTCGGTCATCAAAACTCAATCAGGAAATTAATCACTCAAAAATACTGAAATCCAAAGTGACGGATACGTGATAGTCAATCACAAAATCACAAATCCTAAATACTGTCGTCGATATGTCCGTCCTTCAAAGTCGAGAAGGT
Organism: Agapanthus africanus; assembly: GCA_030015575.1. Lineage (NCBI taxonomy): Eukaryota > Viridiplantae > Streptophyta > Magnoliopsida > Asparagales > Amaryllidaceae > Agapanthus > Agapanthus africanus. Next base: position 363,168,254 of record JASDDO010000012.1, read on the forward strand.
GTCGGTTCATCCAATGCAAGCAGAGCAAGATATCTACTTGCCTTCTGATCATGGCCTGTCGCCTAGTGCCCTTAGGCTCTCGTCTCTCACTGCAGATTTCTAAGTACATAGCTCCTCGGCTCAACGGTCCAATATGGAAACGATAATAGAAGTAGTCCGCTCTGGAACATCTTCTAAAGATCTCTGGCCCACTGGGTATGCGTCATATGACCGCTCCTGGGTCCAGGTCTTCTCGTTTAGTATTTCCGGAAAGATCTTGTCGGGGTCTCTCCCAATCTCGTTTTTGCCGAACTTCCCGGAAGTTATCATCTCTTACAAAATCTGTATCTTGTTCCGGAACGGCTGCATACTCATCACGACTCCTTCTAGAAGATATATCCATATGCAACACCTCTGCATGTGTATCACATCTCTGATGTCGGCGGAGTGGAACATCATCTCATCAAGATCTCGTACGAACCACTTACTCCACCTTTCTCTAATGTCGACTGCTTCGGACTCGTCTCTTCGTGGCTTCATGGACTGCGCTCCAACGGCTATACTCGTATCTGGAGTCTCCGAAGCAATGCATCCCATCACCTGATATCCGAATGAAGTCGAACCATCCGATCGATTTGTCAAAACCTCATAATCCCCCAAGAGCTCAACATCTTGGGTACAGTTTAATAGTATCGAATATATGCCACAGCACCTATGGACCAACCGTAGAAGGGCAGACCCAAGCCTCATTAATGGCACTGCTAAACTGCAGCAAACCCTAAGGTTCACCGGCGTTCCATGGTCATTAAGTCGAGTTAGGGTTTCATTCTTCTAGAGGGTTTGTAGAATTGCTTGCATTGTTTTCTGAATGCTTTAAACTTGGAAAATAGGTTCCTGACATTTGATCGTCTATATCGACTCTCAACGTATCAGCGTGAGGTCGCCTCTAGCTGGAATCAACCAATCTGATGACCTCACATCGGGGTAGGCAATAAATCATAGGTCCTAGTCCTTCATCTCTGGTGACTAGCGATCTTCTATCATATTTCGAAGTATAACTCATGCGGCGTTAGCTTCAAACATCTGAGGCGATAACTCGTCATTCGCAGCAACAACTGAATCTTCCATCCGCACGCTGAACAGCGCCTCAATCATCAAAATATGGTGCATTAACGGTCATCACATCCTGGCTGGCCTCTATCAGTGGCTTAATCCTCTGGTGCCGATCTGTACGTCCGAGAAATCTCGTAAAAGCGATCCATCAAACACTCGTAGCACGAAAACGCAATAAAACGACGCCTCCCTATGCAATCGTATGTCCCTGGAACCACGCCCTAGTCAGTCCCCGTTCGTGATGAGCTCGTGCTGACCGCAACTCTAGCCGCAGCTCTCTCTGCCCGTGCAACCGTAGTAACAAAACAATAACTGGTACTGATGAGGATAGATCATAGGAATGAATATAATACTGTGGAAGGAAATGTACATCTTAAGGCTTCTTAAGCGGAGTAGCGTATCGTTAGTATGCCGCGGAACATACACACGGTACATCACTCTACTTAAGTTACCTACTCCATCAACCAAGGGTCATCCTACACTCCGAAGTTAAAACCCAACGCTCTGATACCAACTTTGTCACGACCCGAAAAGTACGGAACATGACCGGCACTTAAATTACGAAACGTCTCGAGGCGTACGTAATCTAAGTAAGCCAAAACCCAGAAATCAAAACCAAGGAAGAGTAGAGTGAAGGAAAAACCAATTTAAAGCAAGTAGTTTTAATCAACATAGGCCGAAGTATGTATTTTTTTAAAATCTCAAGTATTTTCTGAAAATTTTGGCAGAGTCTACTTTGTAAATACTGGCCCCAAACGGGATACAACATGAATAGTATACGAAATGCAACAAAAAGGAATCCCCAAGCGGGAGCTAGCTCTTCGTCAATCGACGGTCACAACCACGCAAGCAATATAATATACAACGCCAAATGGAGAGGATCAAAACTCAAAAGAAACTCAAAACATCAAGAAAACCCAAGAATAATACAACGCGTGACTCTATGGTCGAAAGAATAACAAATATGGTCTTCTAACTCTCTCAAATATACAATCTGGTTGTTGGAGCTTACTAGATACAATAAAATAACATATATAATGGTAGTCCTGATACAAAAGAACCCACCTGGCAAAGGAATCACCCTGAATGAAATGATGTGCCAACAACTGCAAATGAAACCTGTACATCTAACCTGTAAGAAAATTTTGGCACAATGGGGGTAAGTTGCCAACTCGTGAGTAGAAAACATCTACGAGTAGAAATCGCATGAATAACGCTATCCTAGGTCATATCAAGTAATATCCTCAAATAATATCCTGATACATCTACATATAAGTGCAACACTACGTGCGGTGTCAGTGCTCCAGATAGCGACATATCATATATGTGATGTATGAATGCATGAATCTGATATGCAATTGCAATACAAATGAAAGAAGAATACATCATGATGGAAAAAATGTTTTCTTATTTAATGAGATTCCTGTATGTATATAAATCGGGTATCATCAACGAAATCAACAGAGAAATCAGTGTCAAGCATCGACACAAAACATAAATCTCAGTATCAAATTTCAATATCTCTGTATCTCAAATCTCGATATCTAGGGCTCCGTCTGTCCAGATCAGCTCATATCATCAATCCAACGACCACGAACGGTATCCTCCGGATATCCGACGCGCCAGGTAAAATCACCGGTAGGTAGTCTACCCCTGCCGGGCTCATCGTCTACTACTCGAACTTCTTGCCCGGGGGTACCATACCGGGTCCACCATGTACCCGCAGACGGTTCATCCAACTCCTTGAATCGGGTGTCGAAAACTATCTCAGAACCGAGAAAACATCATGGTGGACACTACTCATTATATCAAGGAAAAACCACATTTTTCTCTTTAAAATACATTATCGGTTATAAAACTTTCACATGCGGTTTCCAAATCCAGAAAATCTCAAGACGGATCCGAAAACATCAAATCATCATGTCAATGAAAGTGAAAACCGACATAATGTCCATAATACTGTTAGTGTATATGCCCTAGAGGCCATTACTGTATCATACTAGTTTGTATATGACTTAATGGAAGCTTGGGATATTCACAGTTGTATAGACAATCTTGCTCAAAATAGTAGTATGCTACTTGGTTTGTTTCTACTTTAATGTGTACATGTGTTTCTTTTAGTATATCACCTATACACATTAGTGGAGCCCTTAGGACCTTTGCTTGATTACCAGCGTTGTGATGGCAGTCACACTCGTGGGGGCTGGGTAATCCACAAGCACATCCTTATACAGGTCCCTAGTCGTAGGACTATCGAGACAGGGCATCGATACTCCGGAGTAGACTAGCGTATGCGCTTCTCATCCCAGCATGGGAGACGGTCTGTCCCACAGCCGTCAGTACGTCGTACTTGAGATAGTATGTGGGTGCTCGTTAGGTTACGAGTACACTAGACATGACTCATCGGGAACTGTTGGTTGGTACTATACCTATCGTCAGTTATCAGTTCCCAGGTGACATGAGTACAGCTTAGTCTGTTGACTTGACACTGTCACTTCGCCTCGAGTTTGTTCCCACTGTACCTTGATTACTACCCTACCACGGCTCAAAGGAGTCGTGCAAACAGTGTTAGTGTATATGCCCTAGGGGCCATTATTGTATCATACTAGTTTGTATATTACTTAAAGGAAGCTTGGGATCTTCACATGTATATAACAGTCTTACTAAACATGGTAGTATGCTACTTGGTTTTTCTATCTTAATATGTGAGTATACGTATTGATAGAGCTCTTAGGATCTTGCTTGACTACCAGCATTGTGATGGCAGTCACACTAGTGGGGGCTGGGTAGTCGACAAGCACATCCTTATTCAGGTCCCTAGTCGTAGGATTATCGAGACAGGGCATCGATACTCCAGAGTAGACTAGTGTGTACTCTTCTCATCCCAGTTGGGGAGATGGTCTGTCCCACAGCCGTCAGTACGTCGTACTGGAGATAGTATGCAGGTGCTCGTTAGGTTACGGGTACACCGGACAGGACTCACAGGGAACTGTTGGTTGGTTTTATACCAGTCGTCAGTGAACAGTTCCCAGGTGACATGAGTACAGCATAGTCCATAGACTTGACACTGCTGCTTCGCCTCGAGTGTGTCCCGCTGTTCTTAGATTGCTACCCTACCACGGCTCAAAGGAGTCGTGCAAACAGGTAGCAGTTGGGTGCAGTCCCGAGCACTTGGAGGCAGTGGCGGTTAGACAGGATTCGTCTCTCCCGGTATTGGTGGTTGATATCGCGCTGTGTCAGAGAGCCATTACGCAAAGTCCCTGGCCAGGGCAAGCGAGATTTGCTGGTAGGTTCCAGTAGTTTCTCAGGGTGTAATGGGCTTCACTCCGACACGATATATACCGCTATTAGGGGACTGACGCTTGCCGCCCCTAGGCCCGATATGCGATAGTCTTAGACGAACAGACCGGACTATATAGAGATTGTCACATCTGACTTAGTAGGAGTTCGGATGGGTTTCCTCATCGGCCTTCTTATCGACATCTACCTGGGGACCGTTACGTATAGCTAGTGCCGCTTGCGGTCTGTGGTTAAACCCACTGCCAGCGCAGTGGTCGATTCTCTAGAGTCCCACACAGAGAGTTTCCCTACTCCAGGCGAAACGATATAGAGGTCGTATGGTTTTACGACAACGGTTCGGACGCATACGTGTGTTTACGCACGTACGACATCCGGACAGTTTTTACTAGTCGGCTTTGGTTTAAGCCAGTTTCTAGTATCCGGTTATTGGATTTATACAGTCTAAAGTTTTTCCGTGTTTTCGCGGATAGGAGGGGCGTTCTCGTAATTATGGGAGAAGCTTCTAGAAGATGGTGACTTGGGGGTTAAGGTGGCATATGCATTAAATGGGATTAGTGACTCATTTGAGTGATTCATCCATGTCATTAATGCATCATAAATGCTTAATGACTCATGGAGATGAATCACCCATTAGATATTTATGGAGCATGGTTGTTAAATCATTTACTTGATTTATCTTGTTATTATTTATGCTTCAAATATATTATGAGAGATCATTATCTCATTCCATTCTCTTGCTCACTTTCTCTCTCCTCAAGCTCTCCCTCTTCAAACCCTAATCCTCCCCTCTCATGTGTTGAGTACAAGGATTAGATTAGACTACTTAATCCTTAACCATTCTCTATATCACCTAGGTTGCTTAGATTAGCGATTTAAGAAACCTAGTTACCTCTAGTTTGAGGTGAAGCTTGTAGTAAAGCTCTCGGGTGGATCTTCTACTACTTAGAGAAGGCCGAAGAGGACGCGGAGAACGACCAGACGAAGGACTCGGTTCTACAGGTATAATCACTTTTCATAGTAGTTGTAAACTCCTATGTTTGGTTGTTAGTTATTGTTTATGCAAAGATTCTCGGTTAGTCGATGTTTACGCTTTAAACAAGATCGTTTTTCATTATTCCGCCTTCCCGCAAGTCGTGGGGTGTTGTACATCGACTTACAAACAGGTGGTATTGGGTGCAGTCCCGAAGCACTTGGAGGCAGTGACGGTTAGACAGGATTCGTCTCTCCCGGTATTGGCGGTTGATATCGTGCTGTGTCTAGGAGAGCCATTACACAAAGTCACTGGCCAGGGCAAGCGAGATATACTGGTAGGTTTCCAGTGTTATCTCAGGGTGTTCTGGGATACACTCCGACACGACTTGTACCGCTATTAGGGGAATGACGTTTACCGCCCCCTAGGCCCGCCATGCGATATTCTCATACGAACATACCGGACTGTACGGAGATTGTCACATACAGGCTCAGTAGGAGTTCGGATGGGTTCACCTCTTCAGTCTTCTCATCGGCATCTACCTGGGGACCGTTACGTACAGCTAGTGCCGCTTGCGGCCTATGGTTAAACCCACTACCACCGTAGTGTCGAGTCTTTAGAGTCCCACACAGAGGGTTATTCTTCTTTGGGCAAAACAGAGTAGATGTCGCATGGTTTTGCGACACGATTCGTTCACATCCGCGCACTTGTGCACGTTTGGTGTCCGGACAGTCATTACTAGCGGGCTATGGTTTGAGCCAGATCCTAGTATATGCTTTGGGGTTAGTTTTATCTCATTGTATTGGTGCTCCTCGGAACACGAATGCGGGTGTGTATGCACAGTTGACTGAGGCAGAGGAAGAGGATTCTCATTAGGGTTTTGGTACGGGTGTGTATGCACAGTTGACGGTTGTCGTTTACCAAACCCAAATGAATATGTGAAATATCAATTAATAATATTAATTTAAGGAAATTGAGTTATGGTTAGGGTTGTTGACTTGTTGACCAAGGTTTACTTGTTGACCAAGGTTGAAAAGTTGACCATCATCATTTCAAGCAAAGATGCTCATTGATCTTTGCAAAACTCATTTAATGTGAAATGATAATGGTCATTTCAACATACCATCACCTTTTTCATTTTGATTAATTTTGTTAATTGATTAATTCACATATATTTGATATGGTTGCAAAAACTCTCTCATTCTCTCATATTCATTCTCTCTCATCCATTGCTCTTCCTCTTCCTCTAGCTCAAGGAAAATCCTTCTCATGAGTTGAGAACCATTTCCTTTGAGATAAAACACCAAAGCAACTCTCTACTCATCCTAAGGTTGAAGATCTAGCAAGCCTAATACTTTAGTTACCTCAAGTTTGAGGAAGGAGCTCAAGGTAGAGACCCTCAGGTGGATCCATCTTCGGCAAGAGAAGGCGACGAGGAGAGAATCATCCGACCACCACGAGGAGTCCAAGAGAAGGAGTTCAAGTTAAGGTATAACCCCCTAACCGAGTAGGTAAAGCTCTTATTAGTTTCTTATGTGTTGTTTAGCAATGATCCGGGTTTTCTAGTCCATGTTACCATGACCCGAAAAATCGTTTTTCATCGTTTCTGCAAGCCCGAAAGAACCGGGAGAGATAACGTGGACTTACAGTGGTATCAGAGCCTGGCTAAACACACACTAGCATGTTAGCAAAGTATCTAGAATTTCGATCGGACAAAAAACCGCAAAACACGTTAAAAATATCAACTTTCTGCCGATTTTTATTTCTGCTCAAAAAATAATAAATCATATACTAAAAATCGGCTCAGGGTTTTTACAGAACAGGAAAGAAAAACGATCCAGTGAGTCGACCAACTCACCGCGGATCCGCGGCCGAGTTGACTCGGCCGTGGGTCGTTTCTCCTGCAGTGTTCTTATATTGATGTTTTGGGATTTTTAGGATGGTTTGTTTCTGCCCAGATTTTCCAGAGAACAAATTTGATTTTGGGGTGGTTACAAATCCGTATTTTGATCGAACTTCTCTAGACTTTGGCTAATGGGTTGTATCTGTGAAGTGATATATGTATTGAACGTCTGCTAATCGCTATACGTCGATTAGTGGGGGTTATACATATCTGTGATCTGTAATGTTGATGGTTTGTGTATATGAATTCGTTGGATTTTCGCGGATGAATAGCCGGGGGGTTGTGAGATGAGTGTTTTCTTTTTCATTCAATTCATGTAATTTGTAATTGATGTAATATTATTTGTATGGCCGCACAACCGGGATGGGGTTGTAGCCGTCATTGTATAATTTCTTTTACTGTTTTTGCTCCTAGATAGACCCAAGGTGGGGTGCACAAACTACCGGGTACCTCGAAGTGCCGAGTGGCCTACTCACGTTGTTGAGGGAGGTTGCTTCGCTTCGGATACTTGGCGGGTAGTTTGCCACACCTGTAGGGGTCTAGGGTGGGGTATTGGCTATTCATCGCAACCGTGTAATCCGCTTTTCGTTGCAGGCTTGAACGAAACGCGGATTCCTAGTATATCCAATGTATTCATCAGTGATCTGGAATGGCTATCATTGCATTTGACGAATGTACATATCGATATGTAGAAATCTATTTAGGCGTTGCTTATGTTTTGCATCCGCGCTAGTCCAGCCCCCGCTCTGTCGTTAGTTAAGTAACCTAACGGGTGATGATGGGACCCCGTGGAGAATGCGGATGGCATAAGCGTACGTCATATTTTCGTTGTTTTCTGCAATGGTAGGATTAAATGATGGGACGCATTAAATTAATGCAAGAAAATAAACCAAAGTAAAAGTCATTGGAACACTTTAAAAACCACTCGGTTCTTTTCAAAAACCAACTTTTAAATGCGGAGCTTGAACGACTCCTTTTAAAAGCTATCTCGTTCCATCGATTATATCAAGTTCACTACGTTCACGGTTTCCCCAAAACCATTCGTAGCCCTCCATCATTTCAGTTAATTATTCGGTAGTATTCAAGCTATGTATTTTGACCTCACACAAGGCATACTGATTGGTAGCTTCCGGATATTTATCTGTCGCATAGATAGAATGCGTTGGTTTGAGACAGTCGTACTGCCATTTTGGCCTACGTCAAGGGTAGGTACGGGTGGGTTCAAATTAACCTGGATAATGATGGGTAGAACTTGACATGTGACTTATGACATTTTGACCTCACACCAAGGTCATAAGAGCATGGGGCAAAAATACACATCGGGAGTTTCAAAAGAAACTGAAACTTTCTAGCGCTGCATACCATTTGGAGTGTGATGATTCTGTTAGGATTCCTTCAGTTTTGTCACGCGATGATATTTGGATCTCGATTCTACTGTGAGTATATGCTACTCCTCCGGAACTTTCTCACTTAACGATCAATGCTATAAACCAAGTAGGTGTCGAGAAAGGTGTTAGCGGGGCTACGCCCACAGGGAAAAGAGGTTATTTAATTAAGGAACTTCGCGAAAGAGTTGGAAAACCTCCCTTGAAGTACAGACACTGGACTGGCTGAACGGTTAAGCAAGTATTGTACGGTGAGATTGATCCCGACTAATTCTTCCTTTATGGTTTGAAGAGGGATTCGAGAGACAGTAGGAGCCATCCTATTTAGAAAAACTAAAAACCACTCTAAACTTGCAAGAGCATCATGCTAAAAGTGTTTCTTCTCTCTCTCCTAATTGCAGCGACCAAGTATCATGACCGGACTTAAGTTACTACTAGATAAAAACATACTGACAGGGCCAAACTACAAAGATGGCTCAGGAATGTCAAAATGGAAATCACTTATGACAAGTTGGGGGTATCTCCTTACCACCAAAGCTCCCCCTGTCCCAGGTCCCAAAACCAGCGTCGCGGATAAGGAAATCCGTAAGACCTGGGAAATCGACTGCGCGAAGGCCAAGTGCCTCGTGCTTGCCTCTATGGACAATGAACATCAGAGGAGGCACGAGAATATGGACCTTGAATCCATATTTCTCCATACAAAGAACTGTATGGAGAGCAATCCCGTATCGCCAGATACGAAGTCTCCAAAAAGCTGTTTTCGGCGAGATTGGCCGTCGGATCATCGATAGCGGAACACGTGCTTAAGATGATTGGCTTCATTGAGCAGCTCGCGAATCTTGGGACCACGTTAGAGAACGAGCTCTACACGGACTTGATTCTCCAGTCCCTTCCTTCTACTTACGCCCAGTTTATCCTAAACTTCAACTTGCAAGAAAAAGAAGTTGAACTTTCAGAACTCCTCAACATGCTGAGGAGTGCAGAGGGCACCCTACAGAAAGGTAGGGAAACATCCACTTTGTTTTGTAGGAGGATCTTCCTCTTCTAGGTCCAAGGCGAAAGCCAAGGGAAAGAAGAAGAAAACCCCCACCAAACCAAGGGGCGGTGTTAGTAAAGTGGATACGAAGGGAAAGGCAAAGGCAACAAAGGTAGCGGGAAAGCTTGTGGGTAAGGAAGAGTGCTTTTACTGTCACAAGAGTGGACACTGGAAAAAGGATTGCAGGGCTTGGAAGGCCAGAAACCAGGACCCGAAGCAAGTTGCGGCTTCAGCTTCAGGTGTGTATGTTATTGAAAACTGTCTATCAATAAACTCTACTTCCTGGGTATTGGATACCGGATCAGGATCTCATATCTGTAATTCTTTGCAGGCACTGAGAAAGCGTAGGGTTTTGAAGGCAGGTGATATGACCCTCAGAGTTGCAAACGGAGCTGGTATGGATGCTGAGTCCGTGGGGGACTATCACCTGGGATTGTCAGATGGACACGTTTTGGTTTTGCGTGATTGTTATTTTGTACCCAATGCAACCTTTAATATCATATCTGTATCTTTATTTTCTAAAGAAGGTTATGAATTTTCATTTGTAAGTAATGTTGTGAACATTCACCTTAATCAAGTTTTGATTGGGTCGGGTACATTAAACAATGGTATATACGTATTAAACCAACCACAGATTTTCAATGTCCAGAATACACACAAAAGAAAGACTCCGGAAACAAATTTGGCTTTCTTATGGCATTGTAGACTGGGTCATATCAATGAGAGAAGGTTGACAAAGTTACATACAGAAGGATATTTGGATCCTTTCGAATATCAATCATATGCAACTTGTCAATCTGTCTCAAAGGAAAGATGACAAAGACTTTGTTCACTGGACACGGAGTAAGAGCGAGCGAGCTCTTGGGACTCGTACACAGCGACGTGTGCGGTCCAATGTCTACGCATGCGTGAAGCGGTTATTCTTACTTCATTACTTTTACGGATGACTTTTCAAGGTATGGATATGTCTTCTTAATGAAACATAAATCCGAAGCCTTTGGAAAATTCCAGGAATATAAGAATGAAGTAGAAAAACAAACAGGCAAAAGTATCAAGACACTGAGATCTGATCGAGGTGGTGAATACTTAAGTGTCGAGTTCCTGGATTACTTAAAAGAGAATGGAATTCTCTCTCAGCTTACTCCTCCGTACACTCCGCAACATAACGGTGTATCGGAGAGACGGAACCGAACCCTATTGGATATGGTACAGTCCGTGATGAGTAACGCTGAGTTGCCGCGATCATTCTGGGGATATGCGCTAGAATCAGCTGCATACCTTTTGAACCGAGTTCCAACTAAAACGGTGCCTACCACACCATATGAGATATGGAGTGGGAAGAAACCCTATTTTCAATATCTGAAGATCTGGGGATGTCCAGCTTTTGTCAAAAAGCAGCATGCAGACAAACTCGAGGCACGCTCAGTACTGTGCAAGTTTGTGGGATACCCAAAGAACTCCAGGAGGTATCTTTTCTATTACGCAGAGGAACAAAAGGTTTTTGTTTCTCGTAATGCACACTTTCTGGAACACCAGTTCTTAGAAAAGGAAATAAGTGGGAGCGCAATAGAACTGGAAGAAATTCCAGAACCACGGACTATTATTGAAAGCTTAGTAGAACCAGAGGGTTCAAAGGAACAGGACATTCCTACGGCGCTCCGCAGGAGTAGTAGGCAGTCTCCTCCGCCCGAGAGATACTACAGTTTTCTCATAGACGGGGATAGAGAGGATTGCATCATTGATTATGATGAGCCGACTAGCTTCCAGCAGGCCATTCAGAGCGTTGACTCGGTAAAATGGCTGGATGCAATGCGGACCGAAATGGAGTCCATGTACACCAACAAAGTATGGACTTTGGACGTTGCTCCAAATGGGGTAAAACCCATAGGATGCAAATGGATCTTCAAGAGGAAGATTGGTGTAGATGGACAGGTTGAGACCTATAAGGCTAGACTTGTTGCAAAGGGTTTTCGTCAAAGACCTGGTTTGGACTATGACGAAACCATTTCTCCAGAGGCTATGCTAAAATCCATTAGGATCTTTCTTTCTATTGCTGCCTTCCACGATTATGAGATTTGGCAGATGGACGTAAAGGCCGCTTTTCTAAATGGAAATTTAGAGGAGTGTGTCTATATGGACCAGCCAGAGGGTTTCATTCAGAGTGGGAGAAGAGGAAAGGTGTGCAAGTTGCTTAAGTCCATTTATGGACTAAAGCAGGCATCGTAGAGTTGGAACATCTGTTTTGATAAGACGGTCAAAGATTTTGGCTTTATCAAAAATCCAGATGAACCATGCATCTATAGTAGATTTGTAGCACGAACTATCGTATTCCTCGTTTTATACGTGGATGAAATTCTCTTGATAGGAAATGACATTCCTATGCTACAATCTGTCAAAGGGTTCTTGTCACACAGGTTCTCCATGAAAGACCTGGGTGATGCCTCTTACATTCTGGGGATCCGGATCCATCATGATAGATCCAAGAGGATATTAGGACTTTCATAGTCCAGGTACATCGACACCATACTGAAAAGATTCAGTATGGAAGATTCCAAGCGCGGTAATCTATCGGCTTGTTACGAGATCACCCTCTCCAAACAGATGTCTCCCAAGACTGATTTGGAAAGGCATCTCATGTCTATTATACCCTACGCTTCTGCGGTAGGCTCTATAATGCATGCGATGTTGTGTACCAGACCAGATATAGCTTATGCACTGAGTGTGGTAAGCCGGTATCAGTCAAACCCTAGGGAGAAGCACTGGATAGCGGTAAAGAACATTCTCAAGTAATTGAGAAGGACTAAGGAGATGTTCTTGGTGTATGGCAGAAAAGACCTCCAGATCGAGGCCTTTGCTGACTCCAGCTTCCAGAGTGATAAGGATGATTCCAAGTCCATGTCAGGTTATGTCTTTACCCTCAATGGAGGGGCGGTGTGTTGGAAGAGTTCCAAACAGGAAACCGTTGCTGACTCGACGATGGAAGCGGAATATATCGCTGCTGCAGATGCCGCAAAAGAAGCAGTCTGGATAAGGAAGTTCTTGACAGCACTTCAGGTGGTTCCGTCCATTGTTGATCCAATACCTCTGTATTGCGACAACAACGGGGATATAGCTTTAGCGAAGGAACCCAGGTCCCATCAGAAGTCCAGACACATCTTGAGGCGGTATCACCTGATCAAGGAGATCGTAGGTCACCAGGAGATCGAGGTTCGGAGAGTTGCTACGGAAGATAACACTGTTGATCCACTCACGAAGGCCTTACCCCAGACTCAGTTCGAGCGGCTGATTGAGATGATAGGTCTTCGATACGCCAGTACATGGCCTTAGAGCAAGTGGGAGACTGTTAGTGTATATGCCCTAGAGGCCATTACTGTATCATACTAGTTTGTATATTACTTAATGGAAGCTTGAGATATTCACAGTTGTATAGACAATCTTGCTCAAAATAGCATACTTGGTTTGTTTCTACTTTAATGTGTACATATGTTTCTTTTAGTATATCACCTATACACATTAGTGGAGCCCTTAGGATCTTTGCTTGATTACCAGCGTTGTGATGGCAATCACACTCGTGGGGGCTGGGTAATCCACAAGCACATCCTTATACAGGTCCCTAGTCATAGGACTATCGAGACAGGGCATCGATACTCCGGAGTAGACTAGCGTATGCGCTTCTCATCCCAGCATGGAAGACGGTCTGTCCCACAGCCGTCAGTACGTCGTACTTGAGATAGTATGCGGGTGCTCGTTAGGTTATGAGTACACTGGACAGGACTCGTCGGGAACTGTTGGTTGGTACTATACCTATCGTCAGTTATCAGTTCCCAGGTGACATGAGTACAGCTTAGTCCGCTGACTTGACACTGTCACTTCGCCTCGAGTGTGTTCCCACTGTACTTTGATTACTACCCTACCACGGCTCAAAGGAGTCGTGCAAACAGGTAGTAGTTTGGCGCAGTCCCGAAGAACTTGGAGGCAGTGATGGTTAGACAGGATTCGTCTCTCCCGGTATTGGGGGTTGATATCGCGCTGTGTCTAGGAGAGCCATTACACAAAGTCCATGGCCAGGGCAAGCGAGATATACTGGAAGGTTTCCAGTGTTATCTCAGGGTGTTCTGGGCTACACTCCGACACGACTTGTACCGCTATTAGTGGACTGACGTTTACCGCCCCCTAGGCCCGCCATGCGATATTCTCAGACGAACAGACCGGACTGAACGGAGATTGTCACATACAGGCTCAGTAGGAGTTCGGATGGGTTCACCTCATCAGTCTTCTCATCGGCATCTACCTGGGGACTGTTACGTACAGCTAGTGCCGCTTGCGGTCTGTGGTTAAACCTACTGCCAATGTAGTGTCGAGTCTTTAGAGTCCCATACAGAGGGTTATTCGCCTTTGGGCAAAACAGAGTAGAGGTCGCATGGTTTTGCGACAGGGTTCGTTCACATCCGCGCACTTGTGCACGTTTGGTATCCGGACAGTCATTACTAGCGGGCTCTGGTTTGAGCCAGATCCTATTATATGCTTTGGGGTTAGTTTTATCTCTTTGTATTCGTGCTCCTCGGAACACGAATGCGGGTGTGTATGCATAGTTGACTGAGGCAGAGGAAGAGGATTCTCATTAGGGTTTTGGTACGGGTGTGTATGCACAGTTCAAGGTTTTCATTTACCAAACCCTACTGAATATGTGAAATATCAATTAATAATATTAATTAAAGGAAATTGAGTTATGTTTAGGGTTGTTGACTTGTTGACCAAGGTTGACTTGTTGACCAAGGTTGAAAAGTTGACCATCATCATTTCAAGCAAAGATACTCATTGATCTTTGCAAAACTCATTTAATGTGAAATGATAATGGTCATTTCAACATACCATCACCTTTTTCATTTTGATTAATTTTGTTAATTGATTAATTCACATATATTTGATATGGTTGCAAACACTCTCTCATTCTCTCATATTCATTCTCTCTCATCCTTTGCTCTTCCTCTTCCTCTAGCTCAAGGAAAATCCTTCTCATGAGTTGAGAACCATTTCCTTTGAGATAAAACACCAAAGGCACTCTCTACTCATCCAAAGGTTGAAGGTCTAGCAAGCCTAATACTTTAGTTACCTCAAGTTCGAGGAAGGAGCTCAAGGTAGAGACCCTCAGGTGGATCCATCTTCGGCAAGAGAAGGCGACGAGGAGAGAACCATCCGACCACCACGAGGAGTCCAAGAGAAGGAGTTCAAGTTAAGGTACAACCCTCTAACCGAGTAGGTAAAGCTCTTGTTAGTTTCTTGTGTGTTGTTTAGCAAAGATCCGGGTTTTCTAGTCCATTTTATCATGACCCGAAAAATCTTTTTTCACCGTTTCCGCATGCCTGAAAGAACCGGGAGAGGTAACGTGGACTTACAAATACTGTATAACCAGCGAATATATGAATGCATCTGATATCATGCAATGAATGCAATAATTAAACTAGCATATGAAAGCGATAACATAGGGCAACTATCAGCTAGCAAACTATGTCAACGAATAATATTTTCTAAAGTGTACGTGACATGGCAATTACCGATGAAGATGTGTGAGCCGGAAAGCGAGTGTACGTGGAGCATATGCGTAATCGGTAATAGTGCTGGTGTCCTAACTGTAAGTCCACGTTGCGACCCCCGGTGCTTACGGGGAGGCGGAAACGGTATAAAAACAAATTTTTATCGCAAGTGGCAACATGGACTAAACAAGGTCGGGATCGTGTCTAAACTAAACTAGCAAGCATACAAAGGAGCGTTAGCTACTCGGATGAAGAGTTATACCTAACTTGAACTCCTTCTTCTTGAAACCTTGTAGAGGTTGATGGTTCTTGCCCCGTAGCCTTCTTCCGTCGAAGATGGATCCACCTGAGGGTTCAACCTTTGGGCTCTTCCTCGAACTTTGAGTGAACTAGGATCTCCGGCTTGCTAAACCTTGAACCCTAGAGAGAGTAGAGAGTATCTATGGGATGCTTTCTTTTTCAAGGTGAGGGTTTCTCAACACATGAGAAGGAATCACCTTGAGCTTGAGGAAGAAGAAGATGAAATGAGGAGAGAGAAGCTAAATGATAGAATGAGCTATCTTTTTCTTTCTTGCAACCATAATGCCAAAAGAAAAAGAATTATCTAATTAATAATAATAATGAAAATGAAATAGTTGATGGAAGGTTTAGGAATGACCATTATCATTTCAAACATTAAATGGTTTTGCAAGAATCAAAAAGCATCTTGCTTTTGTAATGATGATGGTCAAAACTTCAACCATGGTCAACAAGTCAACCATGGTCAACAAGTCAACATAAAAACCAACCATGACACAATTTCATTTTATTAATATTATTAATTGATATAACATAAATCCATTAGGGTTTGGAAAAAGACGACTGTCAACTGTGCATACGCACCCGTTCCGAAACCCTAATGAAAGTCCTCTTCCTCAAATAACTGTGCATACACACCTGCATCCTTGTTCCGAGGAACATGAATACTGAGAGATAAAAGCAACCCTAAAACGTATACCAGTATCTGACTCAAACCAGAGCCAGCCAGAAATATCCGTCCGGACTTCAAACGTGCACAAGTGCGCGGATGAGAACGAACCCTGTCGCAAAACCATGCGACCTCCACTCTGTTTTGCCCAGAGGCGAGTACCCTCTGTGTGGGACTCTAAAGACTCGACACTACGCTGGCAGTGGGTTTAACCACAGACCGCAAGCGGCACTAGCTGTGCGTAACGGTCCCCAGGTAGATGCCGACAAGAAGGCTGACGAGGTGAAACCCCATCTGTACTCCTACTGAGTCTGAATGTGACAGTCTCCGTACAGTCCGGTCTGTTCGTCTGATACATCGCATGTCGGGCCTAGGGGGCGGTAAAACATCAGTCCCCTAATAGCGGTACAAGTCGTGTCGGAGTGAAGCCCAAAACACCCTGAGATAACACTGGAAGCCTACCAGTATATCTCGCTTGCCCTGGCCAGGGACTACTCGTGTAATGGCTCTCCTAGACACAGCTCGATGTCAACCCCCAATACCGGGAGAGACGAATCCTGTCTAACCGTCACTGCCTCCAAGTGCTTCGGGACTGCACCCAACCACCACCTGTTTGCACGACTCCTTTGAGCCGTGGTAGGGTAGTGATCAAAGTGCAGTGGGAACACACTCGAGGCGAAGTGCCAGTGTCAAGTCAGCGGACTAAGCTGTACTCATGTCACCTGGAAACTGATAACTGACGATAGGTATAATACCAACCTGTCAGTTCCCGACGAGTCCTGTCCAGTGTACTCGTAACCAAACGAGCACCCGTATACTATCTCCAGTACGACGTACTGATGGCTGTGGGACAGACCATCTCCCACACTGGAATGAGAAGCGCATACGCTAGTCTACTCCGGAGTATCGATGCCCTGTCTCGATAGTCCTGTGACTAGGGACCTGTATAAGGATGTGCTTATAGATTACCCAGCCCCCACTAGTGTGACTGCCATCACAACGCTGGTAATCAAGCAAAGATCCTAAGGGCTCCACTAATGCGTATAAGTGATAAACTGAAATAAACATAAGTACACATTGAAGTAGAAACAAACCAAGTAGCATACTACTATATTGAGCAAGATTGTTTATACAAGGTGAATATCCCAAGCTTTCATTAAGTAATATACAATCTAGTATGATACAGTAATGGCCTCTAGGGCATATACACTAACAATCTCCCACTTGCACTAAGGCCATGTACTGGCGTATCGAAGACCTATCATCTCGATCAGCCGCTCGAACCGAGTCTGGGGTAGGGCCTTGGTGAATGGATCTGCAGTGTTCTCTTCTGAAGAAACCCTCCGAACCTCGATCTCCTTGCGATCCACGATCTCCCTGATCAGGTGATACCGCCTCAAGATGTGCCTGGATCTCTGATGGGACCTGGGTTCCTTCGCTAAAGCTATAGCCCCGTTGTTGTCGCAATACAGAGGTATTGGGTCAACAATGGACGGAACCACCTGAAGTTCTTTTAAGAACTTCCTCATCCAGACAGCTTCTTTTGCGGCATCAGATGCAGCGATATATTCCGCTTCCATAGTCGAGTCCGCAACGGTTTCCTGTTTGGAGCTCTTCCAACACACCGCCCCTCCATTGAGGCTAAAGACGAAACCCGACAAGGACTTGGAATCATCCTTGTCACTCTGGAAGCTGGAGTCAGCAAAGGCCTCGATCTGGAGGTCTTTTCCGCCATACACCAAGAACATCTCCTTAGTCCTTCTCAGGTACTTGAGAATGTTCTTTACCGCTATCCAGTGTTTCTCCCCAGGGTTTGACTGATACCGGCTTACCACACTCAGTGCATAAGCTACATCCGGTCTGGTACACAACATCGCATACATTATAGAGCCTACCGCAGAAGCGTAGGGTATAATAGACATGTGATCCCTCTCCAAATCAGTCTTGGGAGACATCTCTTTAGAGAAGGTGATCCCGTGACAAGCCGGTAGGTTACCGCGCTTGGAATCTTCCATACTGAATCTCTTCACTATGGTGTCGATGTACCTGGACTGAGAAAGTCCTAATATCCTCTTGGATCTATCACGATGGATCCGGATCCCCAGGATGTATGAGGCATCACCCAGGTCTTTCATGGAGAACCTGTGCGACAAGAACCCCTTGACAGATTGTAGCATAGGAATGTCATTTCCTATTAAGAGAATGTCATCCACGTATAAAACGAGGAACACTATAGTTCTCGCTACAAATCTACTATAGATGCATGGTTCATCTGGATTTTTGATAAAGCCAAAATCCTTGACCGTCTCATCAAAACAGATGTTCCAACTCCGCGATGCCTGCTTTAGTCCATAGATGGACTTAAGCAACTTGCATACCTTTCCGCTGCTCCCACTCTGAATGAAACCCTCTGGCTGATCCATATGGACACACTCCTCTAAATTTCCATTTAGAAAAGCGGTCTTTACGTCCATCTGCCAAATCTCATAATCGTGGAAGGCAGCAATGGCAAGAAGGATCCGAATGGATTTCAGCATAGCCACTAGAGAAAAGGTTTCGTCATAGTCCAAGCCAGGTCTTTGACGGAAACCCTTTGCTACAAGTCTAGCTTTATAGGTCTCAACCTGTCCATCTACACCAATCTTCCTTTTGAAGATCCACTTGCATCCTACGGGTTTTACCCCGTCTGGAGTAATGTCCAACGTCCATACTTTGTTGGTGTATATGGACTCCATTTCGGTCCGCATTGCATCCAGCCATTTTACCGAGTCAACGCTCTGAACGGCCTGCTGGAAGCTAGTAGGCTCATCATAATCTATGATGCAATCCTCTCGATCCCCGTCTATGAGAAAACCGTAGTATCTCTCGGGCGGATGAGACTGCCTACTACTTCTGCGGAGCGGCATAGGAATGTCCTGTTCTTTTGAACCCTCTGGTTCCACTAAGCTTTCAGTAATAGTTTGTGGTTCTGGAATTTCTTCCAGTTCTACTGTGCTCCCACTTATTTCTTTTTCTAAGAACTGGTGTTCTAGAAAGTGGGCATTACGAGAAACAAGGACTTTTTGTTCCTCTGCGTAGTAGAAAAGATACCCCCTGGTGTTCTTTGGGTATCCCACAAACTTACACAGTACTGATCGTGCCTCGAGTTTGTCCGCATGCTGCTTTTTGAAAAAAGCCGGACATCCCCAGATCTTCAGATATTGAAGATAGGGTTTCTTCCCACTCCATAACTCATATGGTGTGGTAGGCACAGTCTTAGTTGGAACTCGGTTCAAAAGGTACGCAGCTGATTCTAGCGCATACCCCCAGAATGATCGCGGTAACTCAGCGTTATTCATCATGGACCGTACCATATCCAATAGGGTGCGGTTCCGTCTCTCCGATACACCGTTATGTTGCGGAGTGTATGGAGGAGTAAGCTGAGAGAGAATTCCATTCTTTTTTAAATAGTTCAGGAACTCGGCACTCAAGTATTCTCCACCTCGATCCGATCTTATAATCTTGATACTTTTGCCGGTTTGTTTTTCTACCTCATTCTTATATTCCTGGAATTTTCCAAAGGCTTCGGATTTATGTTTCATCAAGAAGACATGTCTGAACCTTGAAAAATCATCCGTAAAAGTAATGAAGTAAGAAAAACCGCTTCGCGCAAGTGTAGACATTGGACCACACACGTCACTGTGTATAAGTCCCAAAAGCTCGCTCGCTCTTACTCCGTGTCCAGTGAACGGAGTCTTTGTCATCTTTCCCATGAGACAGGATTGACAAGTGGCATACGATTGATAT
This sequence comes from Agapanthus africanus, assembly GCA_030015575.1. Lineage (NCBI taxonomy): Eukaryota > Viridiplantae > Streptophyta > Magnoliopsida > Asparagales > Amaryllidaceae > Agapanthus > Agapanthus africanus. Next base: position 363,188,227 of record JASDDO010000012.1, read on the forward strand.
TCGAACGGATTCAAATACCCTTCTGATGTAACTTAGTCAACCTTCTCTCATTGATGTGACCCAGTCTACAATGCCACAAGAAAGCCTGATTGATATTTGGAGACTTTCTTTTGTGTGTATTCTGGACATTAAAAACCTGTGGTTGGTTTAACACGTATATTCCATTGCTCAGTGTACCTGACCCAATCAGAACTTGATTAAGGTGAATGTTTACAACATTACTTACAAACGCAAATTCATAACCTTCTTTAGAAACTAAAGATACAGAAATGATATTACAAGTTGCGTTGGGTACAAAAAAGCAATTACGCAAAACCAAAACATGCCCATCTGACATTCCCAGGTGATAGTCCTCCACGGCCTTAGCATCCATGCTAGCTCCGTTCGCAACTCTGAGGGTCATGTCACCTGCCTTCAAAACCCTACGGTTTCTCAACGCCTGCAAAGAATTACAGATATGAGATCCTGATCCGGTATCCAATACCCAGGAAGTAGAGTTTATTGAAAGACAGTTTTCAATAACATACACACCTGAAGCTGAAGCCGCAACCTGCTTCAATTCCTGTGTCCTGGCCTTCCAAGCCCTGCAATCTTTCTTCCAGTGTCCACTCTTATGACAATAGAAGCATTCCTCCTTTCCCACAAGCTTCCCCGCAATCTTTGTTGCCATTTCTTTTCCCTTCGTACCCACTTTACTAACACCGCCCCTTGGTTTGGCGGGGGCTTTCTTCCTCTTTCCCTTGGCTTTCGCCTTGGACCTAGAGGAAGAAGATCCTCCAACAAACAAAGCGGGTGTTTCCCTACCTTTCTGTAGGGTGCCCTCTGCGCTCCTCAGCATGTTGAGGAGTTCTGAAAGTTCAACTTCCTTTTCTTGCAAGTTGAAGTTCAGTATAAACTGGGCGTAAGTGGATGGAAGGGACTGGAGAATTAAATCCGTATAGAGTTCACTTTCCAACGTGGTCCCAAGTTCCGCGAGCTCCTCAATGTAGCCAATCATCTTAAGCACGTGGTCCGCTACCGATGATCCGACGGCCAACTTTGCCGAAAACAATTTCTTCGACACTTCGTATCTTGCGATACGAGACTGCTCTCCATACAGTTCTTTTGTATGAAGAAATATGGATTCCAAATCCATATTCTCGTGCCTCCTCTGGTGTTCATTGTCCATAGAGGCAAGCACGAGGCACTTGGCCTTCGCGCAATCAATCTCCCAAGTCTTACGGATTTCCTTATCCGCGACGCTGGAGGTGGGACCTGGGATGGGGGGAGCTTTGGTGGTAAGAAGATACCCCAGCTTGTCGTAAGTGATTGCCATTTTGACATTCCTGAGCCAATCTTTGTAGTTTGGCCCTGTCAGTTTGTTTTTATCTAGAAGTAACTTAAGTCCAGTCATGTTGATTGGTCGCTGCAATTAGGAGGGAGAGAAGAAACACTTTAGCACGATGCTCTTGCAAGTTTAGAGTGGTTTTGAATTTGTCTAAACAGGATGGCTCCCACTGTCTCTCGAATCCCTCCTCAAACCATAAAGGAAGAATTAGTCGGGATCAATCCCACCGTACAATACTTGGTTAACCGTTCTGCCAGGCCAGTGTCGGTACTTCGAGGGAGGTTTTCCAACGCTTTCGCGAAGTTCCTTAATTAAATAACCTCTTTTCCCTGGGGGCGTAGCCCCGCCAACACCTTTCTAGGCACCTACTAGGTTTATAGCATTGATCGTTTAGTGAGAAATTTCCCGAGGAGTAGCATATACTCACAGTAGGATCGGGATCCAAATATCATCGCGTGACGAAACTGAAGGAATCCTACCAGAATCACCACACTCCAAATGGTATGCAAATCTAGCAAGTTTCAGTACTTATGAAACTCCCGATGTGGATTTTTGCCCCATGCTCTTATGACCTTGGCGTGAGGTCAAAATGTCATAAGTCACATGTCAAGTTCTTCCCATCATTATCCTGGTTAATTTGAACCCACCCGTACCTACCCTTGACGTAGGCCAAAATGGCAGTACGACTGTCTCAAACCAACGCATTCTATCTGTGCAACAGATAAATATTCGGTAGCTACCAATCACTATGCCTTGGCGTGAGGTCAAAATACATAGCTTGAATACTACCGTACATTTAACTGAAATGATGGAGGGCTACGAATGGTTTTGGCGAAACCGTGAACGTAGTGAACTTGATATAATCGATGGAACGAGATAGCTTTTAGAAGGAGTGGCTCAAGCTCCGCATTTAAAAGTTAGTTTTGAAAAGAACCGAGTGGTTTTTCGAAAGTGTTCCAACGATTTCAACTTAGTTTATTATCTTGCATTAGTTCTTTTAATGCGTGATATTCTTGCATTAGTACTTTTAATGCGTCCCATCATTTAATCCTACCATTGCAGAAAACAACCAAAATATGACGTACGCTTATGCCATATGCATTCGCCACGGGGCCCCGTCATCACCCGTTAGGTTACTTAACTAACGACAGAGCGGGGGCTGGGCTAGCGCGGCTGTAAAACATAAACAACGCCTAAATAGAAAGCAATGATAGACATTACAGATCACAGATGAATACATTGGATATACTAGCAATCCGCAATCCTTTCGAGCCTGCAACGAAAAGCGGATTACACGGTCGCGGTGAATAGCCAATACCCCACCCAAGACCCCTACGGGTGCGGCAAACTACCCGCCAAGTACCCGGCAGTTTGTGCACCCCTCCATGGGTCTATCCTAGGAGCAAAAACAGTAAAAAGAATTATACAATGACGGCTACAACCCCGACCCGGTTGTGCGGCCAAACAAATAATAATATTACATCAATTTACATTTACAATGAATGAAAGAAAAACAAAATCTCACCCCATATCCACCCCGGCTATTCACCCGCGACAGTCCAACACATTCATATACACATTCCAATATCAAACACAGATCATGTATAACCCCGACCAATCGACTTATAGCGATTAGCTGACGTTCAATACATGCAAACATCACAGATATAACCAACATATCCAAAGTGCAGTGAAGTTCGGAAAAAATACGGAATTATAGGACCCCAAAAGTAAATTTCTGTTCTGGAAAATCTGGGTACATATAATATATCTGAAAAATCCCAAAATCCCACCAGAAGAACACTGCACGAAAAACGATGACAAGAGGAAACAAAGCGGCGGCGGTTCCGCGGCCTAAGCCACCTATTACCGCGGAACCGCGGCGCTTTAAGGGAATCATGCTATCGTTTTTCTTGGGTGTTCACACAAAACCCTGAGCCGAATTTAGGTGTATAACAAATCTTGTTTTGACCAGAAAAATTTTTAACAGAAACTAGGGTTTTGTAAAAGTTTGGTTTTTGGATTTTTCGGTTCCGAACTTCGTTACACTTCACTACCAAGCTAGTTTAAGTTTAGTTAGGCTCTGATACCACTGTAAGTCCACGTTGCGACCCCCGGTGCTTACGGGGAGGCGGAAACGGTATAAAAACAAATTTTTATCGCAAGTGGCAACATGGACTAAACAAGGTCGGGATCGTGTCTAAACTAAACTAGCAAGCATACAAAGGAGTGTTAGCTACTCGGATGAAGAGTTATACCTAACTTGAACTCCTTCTTCTTGAAACCTTGTAGAGGTTGATGGTTCTTGCCTCGTAGCCTTCTTCCGTCGAAGATGGATCCACCTGAGGGTTCAACCTTTGGGCTCTTCCTCGAACTTTGAGTGAACTAGGATCTCCGGCTTGCTAAACCTTGAACCCTAGAGAGAGTAGAGAGTATCTATGGGGTGCTTTCTTTTTCAAGGTGAGGGTTTCTCAACACATGAGAAGGAATCACCTTGAGCTTGAGGAAGAAGAAGATGAAATGAGGAGAGAGAAGCTAAATGATAGAATGAGCTATCTTTTTCTTTCTTGCAACCATAATGCCAAAAGAAAAAGAATTATCTAATTAATAATAATAATGAAAATGAAATAGTTGATGGAAGGTTTAGGAATGACCATTATCATTTCAAACATTAAATGGTTTTGCAAGAATCAAAAAGCATCTTACTTTTGTAATGATGATGGTCAAAACTTCAACCATGGTCAACAAGTCAACCATGGTCAACTAGTCAACATAAAAACCACCATGACACAATTTCATTTTATTATTATTATTAATTGATATAACATAAATACATTAGGGTTTGGAAAAAGACGACTGTCAACTGTGCATACGCACCCGTTCCGAAACCCTAATGAAAGTCCTCTTCCTCTTCCTCAAATAACTGTGCATACACACCTGCATCCTTGTTCCGAGGAACATGAATACTGAGAGATAAAAGCAACCCCAAAACATATACCAGTATCTGACTCAAACCAGAGCCAGCCAGTAATATCCGTCCGGACTCCAAACGTGCACAAGTGCGCGGATGAGAACGAACCCTGTCGCAAAACCATGCGACCTCCACTCTGTTTTACCCAGAGGCGAGTACCCTCTGTGTGGGACTCTAAAGACTCGACACTACGCTGGCAGTGGGTTTAACCACAGACCGCAAGCGGCACTAGCTGTGCGTAACGGTCCCCAGGTAGATGCCGACAAGAAGGCTGACGAGGTGAAACCCCATCTGTACTCCTACTGAGTCTGAATGTGACAGTCTCCGTACAGTCCGGTCTGTTCGTCTGATACATCGCATGTCGGGCCTAGGGGGCGGTAAAACGTCAGTCCCCTAATAGCGGTACAAGTCGTGTCGGAGTGAAGCCCAAAACACCCTGAGATAACACTGGAAGCCTACCAGTATATCTCGCTTGCCCTGGCCAGGGACTACTCGTGTAATGGCTCTCCTAGACACAGCGCGATGTCAACCCCCAATACCGGGAGAGACGAATCCTGTCTAACCGTCACTGCCTCCAAGTGCTTCGGGACTGCACCCAACCACCACCTGTTTGCACGACTCCTTTGAGCCGTGGTAGGGTAGTGATCAAAGTGCAGTGGGAACACACTCGAGGCGAAGTGCCAGTGTCAAGTCAGCGGACTAAGCTGTACTCATGTCACCTGGGAACTGATAACTGACGATAGGTATAATACCAACCTGTCAGTTCCCGACGAGTCCTTTCCAGTGTACTCGTAACCAAACGAGCACCCGTATACTATCTCTAGTACGACGTACTGATGGCTGTGGGACAGACCATCTCCTACACTGGGATGAGAAGCGCATACGCTAGTTTACTCCGGAGTATCGATGCCCTGTCTCGATAGTCCTGCGACTAGGGACCTGTATAAGGATGTGCTTATAGATTACCCAGCCCCCACTAGTGTGACTGCCATCACAACGCTGGTAATCAAGCAAAGATCCTAAGGTCTCCACTAATGCGTATAAGTGATATACTGAAATAAACACAAGTACACATTGAAGTAGAAACAAACCAAGTAGCATACTACTATATTGAGCAAGATTATTTATACAAGGTGAATATCCCAAGCTTCCATTAAGTAATATACAATCTAGTATGATACAGTAATGGCCTCTAGGGCATATACACTAACACTAACAGCATGATCTCAATAATGGCATATGGAAGTACAATATAAACATGCAAATACGATGCGAACAGTAATAATATGCGGAACATGAATAAAAGCGTAATAATAAGGAATCTACCCTACTACACATGTGTTACTGTTTGCCATTTAAAATAGTACGAATCGTGGTGTTTTGAAAATATGGGCTACGGTGTTTTTAAGAAAAGGTACGTCTTTTGAAATATCCGTAGTATCCCTTGGCATGTCTTTAAAATTCTCACGATTCGTCAGTTTTGGAAAAATAGGTATGACTCGGGTCCAGTCTAACATCTACTAGGTAAACTATAGGTCTAACCAGCAATCAAATCGAAAGGGTACGGAAACCGCCTAGATCTGAGTCGATATATATCATCATATATATATAGTCGGTGCTCCCGCCTAATAGTACCACATATGATACAATATATCTTATGACATCCTCGAGTCAATAGTGCGGATCTATCATCAATATATAACTCGTACGTTAAATCCATCGTACGGCATCCCAAACTGGGTACGGGTCAATATCATATTTATCTCATTATTCATCTGGTATCCTCTTTATCAAATATCATGATCGGGGTACTGATCAAAGTCTAGTACAAAACTGATACCATCTATCTATATACATGCGTGTGTATGAAAACGCTCTGTCGAAAGGACCCGCTAAAACATCATGTCGTATCTCAAATACGAACCCTGTCACATCACCGATCTCACGGCCTCAAGCCCAAACTCATCGACTCATCTAAAATCCCAAGTACTATCGTCATCATCCATGCATGTGTATATGAATGTATATATGGATAGTCACATACCCATGCGTATATACATATATACACATCCCCCTCTACGCACAAGAAAGTAATGTATGCAAGTGTGTGTGTGTGCGTGTGTGGGTGTAACAACTACTCTAGGGTTTCGCAACTAACCCTAAGCTAATCCATGAACACATAATCATATCATGAATAATCATTCTCGTATCATAAAACACCTATATATATATATATATATATATATATATATATATATATATATAAACTATACTACGGACTGCGGGGGTACTATACGCCATCAACCCGACTTCCCCCGTAGATATAATCTACTCACAGATCTTCGCTTGCCGATGCCAAGGTCGCAACGCGCTTGCTTGTCGTCTCGAAGTCTTCGTGAGGGTACCTACAAATCATAACGCACCGTATCGCATTAAAATCCGACTCAATACCAAAACGACACATTAATCTCACATAGGTCAAAACCTATGTTTTGCTTTCTCAAATCAACCCAAAACCCTCAATATCGGCGTACAAACGCCGATTGATCGAGAAAACCCCAAACGTACCAATCATGGTTTCATAAATCACTAAAAATATATGAAATACGATGCAAATCATCAAAACCAATAAATTGATCAAATCGGTTTATTTCACAAAACCTAGAAAACACTTAATTACCGTTTTAATTCGAAACTTGACGTTTTAACAAAACTAATGGCCATAATATCCACTAAATATCATAACTAAGTTATATAAACCAATTCAATAATTTATTCTCATCAATTTGTATAAATTCTAAATTCCTAGTTTGCAAAAATATCCGATTTTAACACTTTTTAAAGCAAAATTAACAATTTAACAATTAAGCTAGATTTTGCATATTTTAAATGGTTAAACCACTCATGGAAACCTTAATGATGTGCTAAAACCCTAATTAGAGTTTAATCTCACATTTTAATTAAATTTCCAAAACCTAGTTAGCAATTTAGCATAATTATCACAATTTTAAACTAACAAATTAGCAACTAGTAACCAACTTAGATTTTGCATTGAATTACATGTTAATCTCCTCATTACAACCATAAGCTATTGAAAAAAACCCTAATTAAATTCAAACCCTAGTCTTGAATTTTCCAAACTTGCAATAAAACCCAATTAAACATCTAAATTGTTAACATTGAATCATTTAAACAACAATATAAGCATATGGTTAAAATTATACCTCATGATCAAGAGATCTAGCATGCAACATGACCTCCAAAATTCCAACTTTTCACCAAGATCCATGCTTGAGAGGCTAAGGAAAAATGGGTAGGATTTGGATTTGGATTTAGCTTTGATTTTGTATGGATTTTGAGGCATTTTTGATGAATTTTTGAAGAGAAAAGAGAAGGAAAAATGGGGGCGGGGCTGCAGTTGGAGGAGGGGGAGTTTGGCCAGAAATTGTGGGAGAGAGGAGAGAGAGAGAGAGGTGGGGAAAATGATATCTAGTCAACCTAAGGTCAAAGCCCATACTCATTTAACTATTATCTTTGTTTTCTTTTCTTTTCATTTCTTTTCTTTTAGCAAAACAAGTGGGAAAATGAGGGGGCACTTGGGCTGCTGATTTGGAGAGAGGAGAGAGGGTGTGGGTGAGTGTGGGTGAGGGAAAAATGATAAATGTTATACCCCAATATTTGTTTACACTAATTTCACTATTTAAACATTTTTCTTCAATATTTTCTAAAACCGTTTAACAATTTCATTTCATTTCAAAAACAACATGTTAAAATTTTGTTTAATGTGTTATGATGCACAAAATTTATTTCAACCCATTCCAATTTGTAATTTTCCCTAATTAAATGTATTAGTGACGGCTTAAAATAATATTAAAATAATTAATTTCGGAAAAAATTTCAAAAAATTAGAAATTTTACCAGTGGCTCAATAAACACCAAATACTAGTAATTACATAGCTAGAATATGTATATTTAATTTTATATTAGAAGATATTTATATTTTGACTTTTTACGGAAACCCCCCTTATTTTACCGATTTTCCGAAATTTCACCTAAACGATTTTCAAAACGTTACATTTATGAACTTGAGAGGCTGCATACCTATTGAATTAGGTTCCAACCACTCCATATGCGATATGGTATGGGAAGAGCCCATCTCTTAAGCATGTCAAAAGCTCGAGGCAAGGTCAGTTCTGTGAAAGTTTGTTGTGGTTATTCCAAGCATTCGCAAGGGAATATCTTCTACCACACTGAGGAGCAAAAGGTGTTTTATTTCTCAGCATGCCACCTTTTGGAAAAGGAATTTCTTGTGAAGAAATTAGTGATCATGAGGTAGAACTGGAAGGAGTTGTAAGTCCACGTTGCCCACCCCGGTGCTTACGGGGAGGCGGAAACGGTATAAAAATTCGATTTTTACAACTCTAGGCAACATGGACTAAAGAAAGGAGGATCTTTGCTAAACATAAATTAACAACCAAGCTAAAAGAGTTGGCTTCTCGGTTAAAGGGTTATACCTAAGTCTTGAAGTCCTTCTCTTCTTGCTCCTTGGAGTGGGATGAACGGGTCGTCCTCGTCGCCTTCTCTTGCCGAAGAAAGATCCACTCGAGGGCCTCTACCTTTGACTCCTACCTCAAACTAGAAGTAACTAAGGTGCTTGGTGTGCTAAATCGAGAACCATAGAAAGAGTAGAGAGTAATTTTGAAGGTTTTATCTTAAAGCTTAATGGTTCTCAACTCATGAGAGGGAGAGCTTTGAGAGAGAGTAAGAGGATGAGAGAGAATGAGAATGATAGAATGAGAAGATAATATCAACCTTCTCACATATATGTGAATTATGATAATTAAATAATTAATCAAAAGATAATTGTGATGGTTAACATGAAATGACCATTATCATTTCACATTAATGAATTTGGCAAGAATCAAAGAGCATCTTTCATATGAAATGATGATGGTCAATATATCAACATAGGTCAACAAGTCAACCATAGTCAAATGGTCAACATGTCAACCATAGTCAAATGGTCAACAACCCTAACCATAACACAATTATAATTAATTAATATTAATAATCATATTTCATATATAAACATTAGGGTTAAGAAAAAGACAACGGTCATCAACCCTAATGAAAGTCCTCTGCCTCTGCCTCAAACAACAGTGCATACACACCCGTATCCGTGTTCCGAGGAACACGAATACAATGAGATAAAACCAATCCCAAAACATATAATAGAATCTGGCTTAAACCAAAGCCCGCTAGTATAAGCTGTCCGGACACCAAACGTGCACAAGTGCGCGGATGTGAACGAACCCCGTCGCAAAACCATGCGACCTCTACTCGTTTTGCCTAAAGGCGAATAACCCTCTGCGTGGGACTCTAAAGACTCGACACTACACCGGCAGTGGGTTTAACCACAGACCGTAAGCAGCACTAGCTGTACGTAACGGTCCCCTGGTATATACCGATAAGAAGACTAACGAGGTAAACCCATCTGAATTCCTACTGAGCCTGAATGTGACAGTCTCCGTATAGTCTGGTCTGTTCGTCTAAGAGTATCGCATGGCGGGCTTAGGTGGGCGGTAAACGTCAGTCCCCTAATAGCGATGCAAGTCGTGTCGGAGTGTAGCCCAGAACACCCTGAGATAACACTGGAAACCTACCAGTATATCTCGCTTGTCCTGGCCAGGGACTTTGTGTAATGGCTCTCCTAGACACAACGCGATATCAACCCCCAATACCGGGAGAGACGAATCCTGTCTAACCGTCACTGCCTCCAAGTGCTTCGGGACTGCACCCAACTGCTACCTGTTTGCATGACTCCTTTGAGCCGTGGTAGGGTAGCAATCTAAGAACAGTGGGAACAAACTCGAGGAGAAGTGACAGTGTCAAGTCAACTGACTAAGCTGTACTCATGTCACCTGGGAACTGATAACTGACGATAGGTATAAACCAACCAACAGTTCCCGACGAGTCATGTCCAGTGTACTCGTAACCTAACGAGCACCTGCATACTATCTCAAGTACGACGTACTGACGGCTGTGGGACAGACCGTCTCCCAAGCTGGGATGAGAAGCGCATACGCTAGTCTACTCCGGAGTATCGATGCCCTGTCTCGATAGTCCTATGACTAGGGACCTGCATAAGGATGTGCTTGTGGATTATCCAGCCCCCACGAGTGTGACTGCCATCACAACGCTGGTAATCAAGAAAAGATCTTATGGGCTCCACTAATGTGTAAAGGCGATATGCTATAAGAAACACATGCACACATTAAAGTAGAAACAAACTAAGTGGCATACTACTATTTTGAGCAAGATTGTCAATACAAGGTGAATATCCCAAGCTTCCATTAAGTAATATACAAACTAGTATGATACAGTAATGGCCTCTAGGGCATATACACTAACAATCTCCCACTTCCACTAAGGCCATGTACTGGCGTATCGTAGACATATCATCTCGATCAGCCGCTCGAACTGAGTCTTGGGTAAGGCCTTCGTGAATGGATCAGCAGTGTTATCTTCCATAGCAACTCTCCGAACCTCGATCTCCTGGCGACCCACGATCTCCCTGATCAGGTGATACCGCCTCAAGATGTGTCTGGACTTCTGATGGGACCTGGGTTCCTTCGCTAAAACTATAGCCCCGTTGTTGTCTCAATACAGAGGTATTGGATCAACAATGGACGGAACCACCTGAATTTCTGTCAAGAACTTCCTTATCCAGACGGCTTCTTTTGCGGCATCTGCAGCAGCGATATATTCCGATTCCATCGTCGAGTCAGCAACGGTTTCCTGTTTGGAACTCTTCCAACACACCGCCCCTTCATATTGGGTAAAGACATAACCCGACATGGACTTGGAATCATCCTTGTCACTCTGGAAGCTGGAGTCAGCAAAGGCCTCGATCTGGAGGTCTTTTCCGCCATACACCAAGAACATCTCCTTAGTCCTTCTCAGGTAGTTGAGAATGTTCTTTACCGCTATCCAGTGTTTCTCCCCAGTGTTTGACTGATACCGGCTTACCATACTCAGTGCATAAGCTACATCCGGTCTGGTACACAACATCACATACATTATAGAGCCTACTGCAGAAGCGTAGGGTATAATAGATATGCGATCCCTTTCCAAATCAGTCTTGGGAGACATCTCTTTGGAGAGGGTGATCCCGTGACAAGCCGGTAGATTACCGCGCTTGGAATCTTCCATACTGAATCTTTTCAGTATGGTGTCGATGTACCCGGACTGTGAAAGTCCTAATATCCTCTTGGATCTGTTACGATAGATCCAGATCCCCGGAATGTAAGAGGCATCACCCAGGTCTTTCATGGAGAATCTGTGTGACAAGAACCCTTTGACAGATTGTAGCATAAGAATGCCATTTCCTATCAAGAGAATGTCATCCACGTATAAAACGAGGAATACTACAGTTCTTGGTACAAATCTACTATAGATGCATGGTTCATCTGGATTTTTGATAAAGCCAAATTCTTTGACCGTCTTATCAAAACAGATGTTCCAACTCCGTGATGCCTGCTTTAGTCCATATATGGACTTAAGCAACTTGCACACCTTTCCGCCGCTCCCACTCTGAATGAAACCCTCTGGCTGGTCCATATAGACACACTCCTCTAAATTTCCATTTAGAAAAGCGGTCTTTACATCCATCTGCCAAATCTCATAATCGTGGAAGGCAACAATGGCAAGAAGGATCCGAATGGATTTCAACATAGCCACTGGAGAAAAGGTTTCGTCATAGTCCAAACCAGGTCTTTGACGAAAACCCTTTGCAACAAGTCTAGCTTTATAGGTCTCAACCTGTCCATCTACACCAATCTTCCTTTTGAAGATCCACTTGCATCCTACGAGTTTTACCCCATCTGGAGCAACGTCCAACGTCTATACTTTGTTGGTGTACATGGAATCCATTTCGGTCCGCATTGCATCCAGCCATATTACCGAGTCAACGCTCTGAATGACCTGCTGGAAGCTAGTCGGCTCATCACTATCAATGATGCAATCCTCTCTATCCCTGTCTATGAGAAAACCGTAGTATCTCTCGGGCGGATGAGACTGCCTACTACTCCTGCAGAGCGGCGCAGGAATGTCCTGATCTTTCGAACCCTCTGGTTCTACTAAGCTTTCAGTAATAGTCTGTGGTTCTGGAATTTCTTCCAGTTCTATTGCGCTCCCACTTATCTGATTTTCCAAAAACTCAGTTTTTAAGAAGTGGGCATGACGAGAAACAAAAACCTTTTGTTCCTCTTCGCAATAGAAGAAATATCCCTTGGAGTTCTTTAGATATCCCACAAACTTTCACTGTACTGAGCGTGCCTTGAGTTTGTCCGCATGCTGCTTTTTGACAAAAGCTGGACATCCCCATGTCTTAATGTGCTTAAGATAGGGTTTCTTCCCACTCCACATCTGATATGGTGTGGTAGGCACAGTCTTAGTTGGAACTCGGTTCAAAAGATATGCAGCTGATTCTAGTGCATAACCCTAGAATGATCGCAGTAACTCAGCGTTACTCATCATGGAACGTACCATATCCAATAGGGTCCGGTTCCGTCTCTCCGATACACCGTTATGTTGCGGAGTGTATGGAGGAGTAAGCTGAGAGAGAATTCCATTCTCTTTTAAGTAATCCAGGAACTCGGCACTCAAGTATTCACCACCTCGATCAGATCTCAGTGTCTTGATACTTTTTCCTGTTTGTTTTTCTACTTCATTCTTATATTCCTGGAATTTTCCAAAGGCGTCGGATTTATGTTTCATTAAGAAGACATATCCGTACCTTCAAAAGTCATCCGTAAAAGTAATGAAGTAAGAATAACCGCTTCGTGCATGCGTAGACATTGGACCGAACACGTCGCTGTGTACGAGTCCCAAGAGCTCGCTCGCTCTTACTCCGTGTCCAGTGAACGGAGTCTTTGTCATCTTTCCCTTGAGACAGGATTGACAAGTTGCATATGATTGATATTCGAACGAATCCAAATATCCTTCTGTATGTAACTTAGTCAACCTTCTCTCATTGATGTGACCCAGTCTACAATGCTATAAGAAAGCCCGATTTGTCTCCGGAGACTTTCTTTTGTGTGTATTCTGGACATTGAAAATCTGTGGTTGGTTTAATACGTATATATCATTGCTTAATGTACCTGACCCAATCAGAACTTGATTAAGGTGAATGTTTACAACATTACTTACAAATGCAAATTCATAACCTTCTTTAGATATTAAAGATACAGAAATGATATTACAAGTTGCATTGGGTAAAAAATAACAATTACGTAAAACCAAAACATGTCCATCTGACATTCCCAGGTGATAGTCCCCCACGGCCTCAGCATCCATGCTAGCTCCGTTTGCAACTCTGAGGGTCATGTCACCTGCCTTCAAAACCCTACGCTTTCTCAATGCCTACAAAGAATTACAGATATGAGATCCTGATCCGGTATCCAATACCCAGGAAGTAGAGTTTATTGATAGACAGTTTTCAATAACATACACACATGAAGCTGAAGCCGTAACTTGCTTCAGATCCTGGTTTCTGGCCTTCCAAGCCCTACAATCTTTCTTCCAGTGTCCACTCTTGTGACTGTAAGAGCACTCTTCCTTCCCCACAAGCTTTCCCGCTACCTTTGTTGCCTTTGCCTTTCTCTTCGTATCTACTTTACTAACACCGCCCCTTGGTTTGGTGGGGGGTTTTCTTCTTCTTTCCCTTGGCTTTTGCCTTGGACCTAGAAGAGAAAGATCCTCCTACAAACAAAGTGGATGTTTCCCTACCTTTCTGTAGGGTGCCCTCTGCACTCCTCACCATGTTGAGGAGTTCTGAAAGTTCAACTTCTTTTTCTTGCAAGTTGAAGTTCAGGATAAACTGGGCGTAAGTGGAAGGAAGGGACTGGAGAATCAAGTCCGTATAGAGCTCATTCTCCAACGTGGTCCCAAGGTCCGCGAGCTCCTCTATGTAGCCAATCATCTTAAGCATGTGTTCCGCTACCGATGATCCGACGGCCAATCTCGCCGAAAACAACTTTTTCGAGACTTCGTATCTGGCGATACGGGATTTCTCTCCATACAGTTCTTTTGTACGGAGAAATATGGATTCGAGGTCCATATTCTCGTGCCTCCTCTGATGTTCATTGTCCATAGAGGCAAGCACGAGGCACTTGGCCTTCGCGCAGTCGATTTCCCAGGTCTTACGGATTTCCCTATCCGCGACGCTGGTTTTGGGACCTGGGACAGGGGGAGCTTTGGTGGTAAGGAGATACCCCAACTTGTCATAAGTGATTGCCATTTTGACATTCCTGAGCCAATCTTTGTAGTTTGGCTATGTCAGTATGTTTTTATCTAGTAGTAACTTAAGTCCAGTCATGATGTTTGGTCGCTGCAATTAGGAGAGAGAGAAGAAACACTTTAGCATGATACTCTTGCAAGTTTAGATTGGTTTTTAATTTGTCTAAACAGGATGGCTCCCACTGTCTCTCGAATCCCTCCTCAAACCATAAAGGAAGAATTAGTCGGGATCAATCTCACCGTACAATTCTTGCTTAACCGTTCAGCCAGGCCAGTGTCGGTACTTCGTGGGAGGTTTTCCAACGCTTTCGCGAAGTTGCTTAATTAAATAACCTCTTTTCCCTGTGGGCGTAGCCCTGCTAACACCTTTCTAGACACCTACTTGGTTTATAGCATTGATCGTTAAGTGAGAAAGTTCCGGAGGAGTAGCATATACTCACAGTAGGATCGGGATCCAAATATCATCGTGTGACAAAACTGAAGGAATCCTACCAGAATCATCACACTCCAAATGGTATGTAGCACTAGCAAGTTTCAGTTTCTTTAGAAACTCCCGATGTGGATTTTTGCCCCATGCTCTTATGACCTTGACTTTGGCCAACAAATCATAAGTCACATGTCAAGTTCTACCCGTCATTCTCCAAGTTAATTTGAACCTACCCGCACCTACCCTTGACTTTGGCCAACAAGGCAGTACGACTGTCCCAAACCAACACATCTATCTATGCTGCACATGAATACCCAATAGCTACAAATCACTATGCCTTGACTTTGGCCAACAAATATAGCTTGAATACTATTGACCATCCATGTGAAACGACGGAGGGCTACGAATGGTTTTGGCGAAACCGTGAACGTAGTGAACTTGATATAATCGATGGAACGAGATTGCTTTTAAAAGGAGTGGTTCAAGCACCGCATTTAAAAGTTGTTTTTTGAAAAGAACCGAGTGGTTTTGAAAGTGTTCCAACGACTTTTACTTGGTTTATTTTCTTGCATTAATTTTAATGCGTCCCATCAATTAATCCTACTATTGCAGAAAACAATGAATATATGACGTACGCTTATGCCATCCGCATTCGCCACGGGGTCCCGTCATCACCCGTTAGGCTACTTAACTAACGACAGAGCGGGGGATGGACTAGCGCGGATGCAAAACATAAGCAACGCCTAAATAGATATCATATATAGATATATACATTCGTCACATCCATTGATAGCCATTCCAGATCACATATGAACACATTGGATATACTAGGAATCCACATTCCGTACGTGCCTGTAACGAAGAGCGGATTATACGGTCGTGATGAATAGCCAAACCCCACCCTAGACCCCTACGGGTGCGGCAAACTACCCGCCAAGTACCCGAAGCGAAGCAACTTCCCTCAACACCGTGAGTAGGCCACTCGGCACTTCGAGATACCCGGTAGTTTGTGCACCCCACCTTGGGTCTATCCTAGGAGCAAAAACAGTAAAAGAAATTATACAATGACGGCTACAACCCCTTCCCGGTTGTGCGGCCATATAAATAATATTACATCAATTTACATATTACATGAATTGAAAGAATAAGAAAACTCTCATCTCACAACCCCCCGGCTATTCATCCGCGATAATCCAACGAATTCATATACACAAACCATCAACATTACAGATCACAGATATGTATAACCCCCACTAATCGACGTATAGCGATTAGCAGACGTTCAATACATATATCACATCACAGATATAACTCATTAGCCAAAGTCTAGAGAAGTTCGATCAAAATACGGATTTGTAACCACCCCAAAAACAAATTTGTTCTGGAAAATCTGGGCAGAAACAAACCATCCTAAAAATCCCAAAACATCAATATAAGAACACTGCAGGAGAAACGACCCACGGCCGAGTCAACTCGGCCGCGGATCCGCGGCAAGAGCATGCTCTTGCCGCGGTTCCGCGGTGAGTTGGTCGACTCGCTGGTTCGTTTTTCTTGGGTGTTCTTTAAAAACCCTGAGCCATTTTTTAGTGTATGATTTATTATTTTTAAAGCAGGTTTTAAAATCGGCAGAAAGTTAGGTTTTTGAAAACGTGTTTTGCGATTTTTTCCGATCGAAGTTCTGGATACTTTGCTAACTTGCTAGTTTATGTTTAGCCTGGCTCTGATACCACTGTAAGTCCACGTTGCCCACTCCGGTGCTTACGGGGAGGCGGAAACGGTATAAAAATTCGATTTTTACAACTCTAGGCAACATGGACTAAAGAAAGGAGGATCTTTGCTAAACATAAACTAACAACCAAGCTAAAAGAGTTAGCTACTCGGTTAAAGGGTCATACCTAAGTCTTGAAGTCCTTCTCTTCTTGCTCCTTGGAGTGGGATGAACGGGTCGTCCTCGTCGTCTTCTCTTGCCGAAGAAAGATCCACCCGAGGGCCTCTACCTTTGGCTCCTACCTCAAACTAGAAGTAACTAAGGTGCTTGGTGTGCTAAACCTAGAACCTTAGAAAGAGTAGAGAGTAATTTTGAAGGTTTTATCTCAAAGCTTAATGGTTCCCAACTCATGAGAGGGAGAGCTTTGAGAGAGAGGAAGAGGATGGGAGAGAATGAGAATGCTAGAATTAAAAGATAATATCAACCTTCTCGCATATATGTGAATTATGATAATTAAATAATTAATCAAAAGATAATTGTGATGGTTAACTTGAAATGACCATTATCCTTTCACATTAATGAATTTTGCAAGATTCAAAGAGCATCTTTCATATGAAATGATGATGGTCAATATGTCAACATAGGTCAACAAGTCAACCATAGTCAAATGGTCTACATGTCAACCATAGTCAAATGGTCAACAACCCTAACCATAACACAATTATAATTAATTAATATTAATAATCATATTTCAGATATAAACATTAGGGTTAAGAAAAAGACAACGGTCATCAACCCTAATGAAAGTCCTCTGCCTCTGCCTCAAACAACTGTGCATACACACCCGTATCCGTGTTCCAAGGAACACGAATACAATGAGATAAAACCAATCCAAAAATATATACTAGAATCTGGCTTAAACCAAAGCCCGCTAGTATAAGTTGTCCAGACACCAAACGTGCACAAGTGCGTGGATGGCAAAACCATGCGACTTCTACTCGTTTTGCCTAAAGGCGAATAACCCTCTGTGTGGGACTCTAAAGACTCGACACTACGCTGGCAGTGTGTTTAACCACAGACCGCAAGCGGCACTAGCTATACGTAACGGTCCCCAGGTAGATGCCGATAAGAAGACTGACGAGGTAAACCCATCTGAACTCTAACTGAGCCTGAATGTGACAGTCTCCGTACAGTCCGGTCTGTTCGTCTAAGAGTATCGCATGGCGGGCCTAGGGGGCGGTAAACGTCAGTCCCCTAATAGCGGTACAAGTCGTGTCGGAGTGTAGCCCAGAACACCCTAAGATAACACTGGAAACCTACCAGTATATCTCGCTTACCCTGGACAGGGACTTTGTGTAACGGCTCTCCTAGACACAGCGCGATATCAACCCCCAATACCGGGAGAGTCGAATCCTGTCTAACCATCACTGCCTCCAAGTGCTTCGGGACTGCACCCAACTGCTACCTGTTTGCACGACTCCTTTGAGCCGTGGTTGGGTAGCAATCTAAGAACAGTAGGAACACACTCGAGGCGAAGTGACAGTGTCAAGTCAACGGACTAAGCTGAACTCATGTCACCTGGGAACTGATAACTGACGATAGGTATAATACCAACCAACAGTTCCCGACGAGTCTTGTGCAGTGTACTCGTAACCTAACGAGCATCCGCATACTATCTCAAGTACGATGTACTGACGGCTGTGGGACAGACCGTCTCCCAAGCTGGGATGAGAAGCGCATACGCTAGTCTACTTCGGAGTATCGATGCCCTGTCTCGATAGTCCTACGACTAGGGAGCTGCATAAGGATGTGCTTGTGGATTACCCTGTCCCCACGAGTGTGACTGCCATCACAACGCTGGTAATCAAGCAAAGATCCTAAGGGCTCCACTAATGTGTAAAGGCGATATGCTATAAAAAAACACATGCACACATTAAAGTAGAAACAAACCAAGTAGCATACTACTATTTTGAGCAAGATTGTCTATACAACTGTGAATATCCTAAGCTTCCATTAAGTAATATACAAACTAGTATGGTACAGTAATGGCATCTAGGGCATATACACTAACAGGAGTTCCAGCTATACAAACTGCAGCTGATGATTTGGTAGAACCAGAAGATTCGATAGCTCCCGACGAACCTCAGCCTCTCCTCCGTTCTAGTAAGGTTCATCATCCACCTGAGAGACACTTCGGTTTTCTCTATGACAGTGGAAGCGAGAATTGCATTATGAGATGATGACCCAACTAGTTTCGAGCAGGCCATCAAGAGTGGGGACTCTGTAAGAATGGCTGGATGCTAAGCGATCTGAGATGGAATCCATATACACCAATAAAGTATGGACTTTGATTTCTATATCTGAAGGGTTAAATCCCCATCAGGAGCAAGTATATCTTGAGAAGATTACTTGGTGTAGATGGAAATGTTGAGACTTTCAAAGCTAGACTTATTGCAAAAGGTTCTCGTCATCGATCAGGTATGGATAATGATGAAACCTTTTCTAGTACCTATGCTTAAGTCCATCCGGATCCTACTTGCCATTGCTACATACCATGACTACGATATCTGGCGGTTGGGTGTCATGACTGCTTTTCTAAATAGTGATTTAGAAGAGAGCGTTTATAAGTACACAACCAGAGGGCTTCGTAGACAGTGGGAGCAGCGGAAACGTGTGCAAGTTGCTTTATGGGTTAAAGCAGGCATCGTGGAGTTGGAACGTCTGTATTGATATGGTAGTCAAAGTGTTTGACTTCATCAAGATGGTAGATGAACCTTGTATATACAAAAAGGTAGTAGGGAGAATGGTAGTAATCCTCGTATTGTACGTGGATGACATACTCTTGATAGGAAAGGAGTTTCATATGCTACACTCGGTCAATCTCCTCTTATCACAAGGATTCTCCATATAGGATCATGGTGATACCTCCTAAATCCTGGGTTTTGGATCTATGAGATAGATCTAAATGGATGTTAGGATTCTCACTAGGTGTAGTGAGATGGTATCAATCGATCCTGGGGAGAATCACTAGATAGCTTCCAGGGTGGTAAGGTCGACTGAATGTCAGTCACAGGCATTGTCTTTACCCTAAGTGCAGGAAAGGTATGTTGGAAGAGTTCCAAGCTAGATACCGTGGAAAAATAGACGATAAAGGCTTGATAAAATCGCTACCAAAGAGGATGTCTGGGTGAATATTAGTTCATGAGATGAACTTCGTTCCTACCATTGTGTGACAATGGAGTTGTGGCTTAGGCTAAGGAACCCCCGTCCCATCAGTGATCCAGACATATTCTTAGGCAGTATCACCTGATCATGGTGATGGATGATCTCCAGGGAGATCGAGGTCAGGAGAGTAGACACAGAGGACAACAGGGCGGATCCACTCACAAAGGCTTATTCCCAAGAGAAATTTTTATGGGATGGTTGAGTATGAGATACTTCAACCACTGCTGATTGTTGGGTATTGGATACTACAACAGATGGCCCTAGTGCAAGTGGGAGATTGTTAGTTATATGTATGCCCTAGAGGCCATTACTGTACATACGATGTATATTGTAGTGGATGCTTGGACATATATAGAGAGGACTTTCTTGCTCGACATGATAGTATGCTATCTGGTTGCTCTTTATCTTAACATGTACACTGATTGTCTCTATGTTACATGTTGATAAAGCCCTTAAGATGAGTACTTGATTACCAGGATTATGATGCAGATCATACAAGTGGGGACAGAGTAGTCGTTAAGTACATCCTTCAAATGTTCCTAGTCGTAGGTGTATCGAGACAGGGCATCGATATACCAGAGTAGACTAGCGTATAGCTTCTCGACCCATATAGATGGGTGATGGATGATCCCATATCCATTGGTGTATGACATCAGAGATGGTATACGGGTGCTCAGTGGAGACTGGGTACACTGGACGGACTCGCCGAGAACTCCCCAATGGTATTATACCTCACGTCAGATGGCAGTTCTCTGGTGACACTGGTACAAGTTAGTCTGTAGACCCGAGATCGTCATAGAGTCTTGTGTGATTCCCACTTTGCTCTGATTTCCACCTTACCACGTTCAAGAAAACGTGCAAAACGGTGTCTTTTGGGTACAGTCCCGAATCACATGGAGGCAATGAGCGATAGGAAGAGTTTCGTCTCTTCCGGTATTGGGGGTTCATGTTGCGCTGTGCTAGATTGGTTATAACAGGAAGTCCCTGGCCAGGGCTGCTTTAGAGATATACTGGTAAGTGTTATCAGTAGTTTCTCGACCCGTTATGAGCCTCATATCGACACGATTTATCGAGTACTAGGGTCTGACTTTTACCACCCCTAGACGAGATATGCGACATATCAGACGAAGAGACCGGACTGTACGGTAGTGTTACTGATTGGATTCGCAGGAGTATGAGCATGCATACTTTTTTATCTTCTGATCGCTCAATACCTGGATGGCAGTTACGTTTAGCAGACCGCTTCCGGCTTGTGGGTGTTTGATATGATCATCACCTACTGCCGGCGTATTGACGAGTCCTTAGAGTCCTACACAGAGGATTGCTGGCTCAAGCAAAATGGAGTAGGAGCATATATGAGATATGTGCGGGACCGAGATTAATACGTGTATGTGATACCACATTCCATTCTCGCGATTTGTGACATCGCTCGGTTATATATGATATAGCCGGGTTATCGGATCAATTATTGATTCGATAAGTTGTTACATTTGATATTAGTCGGTTATATGTGATATAGCCGAATTATTAAATCAAGTGTTGATTTAATAATTTAATGTATAATTATATATTGGATATATTAATTTACATTAACTAGTAATTGCTCACTTATGATTTTTTTTCTAACTTGATGTGCACATTGTATATATGTGATATGTATATTTGTGTATATGTTTTGTGTTATGCTTGATGATACATACAAGATAGGTGTATGATGTTAGGTTTACCTAGCACCTCATGAAGGGTTTGGAAGCATCACATGTCTCAAAATCAAATTTTTAAGGTGCTAAGTGAACATACAAAGAATCATCACTAGAAATTTAGGGTTTCATTACAAGTACATCATCACAAGTAGAAAAAGCTAGGGTTTTGAGAGTACAACCTTTGTAGCTCCCTACGCTAGACTCCTTGGCTACTTGAGGGTTGGAAAAAGGTTGGCTTGAGATCTTCTAGGTCCACGACGATCCACCCGAAGCTCCTTTGCCCAAAGCTCCTTGCTTTACTCGATATGTGATTGAAGTAGAGCAAACACCCTACACAAATGGGCTAGATGTGTGTAGTATGATGATGTGGTTTGTTTTCTACAATCAAAACTCTTTCTTTTAATCAACCTCACTCAAAGAAATTATCAAGAGAGGAAGAAGAAGATGGTGGCTAAGCTTTCTCACATAAGAAAAGATATGAGAGTGAATAATAATTGAAATGAGAAAAGAATAATATATCTTAATCCCTTCTCACTTCAACCATGGTTAGAATCATCTAGATTTTTATTAAATGGGTTAAATACAAAAGGATAATTAACTCAAGGTTAAATGGTGGTTGAAGCATGGTCAAAGATGATAAGTATAAATCTTGTGTGAATTATCCTTTCTCTTTTTCTAAATGATAAATAAATAGATAAATCTACAATGTAAGTCTTGCATTGCCACCAAACATGTATCAACAACCATGATACTATGTATGTATGTATGTATCCATGTACATCAGCATGTGCATACATGCATGCATACAAAAATAGAAAAAGAGTTTGATTAAAGAATTAATCTAAAAGTCATTTGTTAAATCAACACTTGATTGTTCAAACCGGTCATATCACATACGACCCGACCAATAGAAAATGCCCGATTAATATACGGTATCACATATCCGTATTTAATCGGGTCCCCGCACATATCTCATATGCACACCACATCTTTTCGCCTGAGCCAGGAAACTTCATTTTGGGACTCTAAGACTCGTCAATACGCCGGCAGTAGGTAATGATCATATCAAATACCTACAAGCCGCAAGCGGTCAGCTAAACGTAACGGCCACCCGGGTATTGAGCGATCTGAAGAAAACAAGCGAACCTGTTACAACTCCCGTCGAGCCAACCGGCAACACTACCGTACAGTCCGGTCTCTTCGTCAGATATGCTGCATATCGAGCCTAGGGATGGTAACGTCGACCCCAATAACTCAATAAGTCGTGCCGATGAAAAGTCTATAACAGATCGAGAAATTACTGATAACACTTATCAGAAAATCTCAACAGCTCTGGCCAGGGACTTAATGATATAGCCAGTCGAGCACAACACAGCATCAACTCCCAATACCGGGAGAGACGAAACCCCTCCTATCGCTCATCGCCTTCGTGTGTCTCGGGACTGTACCCAACGGTCACCTGTTTGCATGACTCAGTAGAGCCGTGGTAGGGTGGTAATCAAAGTATAGTGGGAGAACACACAAGACTCTATGACGATCTTGGGTCTATAGACTAACCTGCACCAGTGTCACCTGAGAACTGCTATTCGACGATAGATATAATTCCATATAGGAGTTCTCGGTGAGTCCGTCCAGTGTACCCAGTCATCACTGAGCACCCGTATACGATCTCGATGTCAAACATCGATGAATGTGGGAACATCCATCGCCCATCATATGGGTCTAGTATCATATACGCTAGTCTACTCTGGTATATCGATGCCCCATCTCGATACACCTACGACTAGGGACATTCCAGGATATGCTTATAAACTACAGATGTCCCACTAGTATGATCTCTATCATAATCACAGTTGTCAAGTCTATATCCTCAGGGCTTTATCAACATGTGTGAATGAATAAAAGCATGATCAAATCGACATGTCAGATAAAGAAGAACCAGATCGCATACTATCATGTCGAGCAAGAATGTACACTGAATATATATATATATATATATATATATATACATGTATAAATACATCCATTATCATATAATGGCCTCTAGGGCATACATATATCCAACAATCTCCCAC
This sequence comes from Agapanthus africanus, assembly GCA_030015575.1. Classification (NCBI taxonomy): domain Eukaryota; kingdom Viridiplantae; phylum Streptophyta; class Magnoliopsida; order Asparagales; family Amaryllidaceae; genus Agapanthus; species Agapanthus africanus. The sequence goes on from JASDDO010000012.1 coordinate 363,211,962, forward strand.
TTGCACTAAGGCCAGTTATTGGCGTATCTCATACCCAACATCTCAAAAAGTCGCTCATGCTGCGGCTGAGGGACGGCCTTGGTGAGTGGATCCGCGGCGTTATTCTTTGTGTCTACTCTCTTAATCTCGATCTCGCGGCGATCTACAATCTCCCAGATCAAATGAAAGCGCCTCAGGATGTGTCTGGATCGCTGATGGGACCTGGGCTCCTTGGCTAACGCCATAGCCCCATTATTATCACAATACAATGGTATTGGATCAATAATGGTTGGAACTACTCCTAGCTCCGAGACGAACTTCCTCATCCAGACGGCTTCCGTGGCGGCATCATTCGCAGCAATGTACTCAACCTCCATCGTAGAGTCTGCAACGGTATCCTGTTTGGAACTCTTCCAACTTACCGCCCCTCCATTGAGGGTAAATATAAACCATGAGATAGATTTGCTGTCGTCCTTATCGCTCTGGAAGCTCGAATCGGTAAAGGCATCCATTTGGAGATCTCCATTACTATACACTAAGAACAATTCTTTAGTCCTTCGTAAGTACTTAAGAATGTTCTTCACAGCTATCCAGTGATTCTCCCCTGGGTTGGATTGATACCTGCTTACTACACTAAGTGCATAAGCTGCATCTGGGCGTGTACATAACATCTCATACATTATAGATCCTACTGCTGAAGCATAGGGTATAATGCTCATGCGAGCTCTCTCTTCATCGGTCTTTGGGCAAAAGTCCTTGGAGAGAGTGACCCCATGGCAAGCGGGTAAGGCACCCCGCTTGGAGTCTTCCATACTAAACCTTTTTAGGATGGTGTTGATGTACCTGGTTTGGGACAATCCCAATAACCTTTTGAATCTATCCCTATAGATCCTAATGCCCAGAATGTATGTGGCATCACCCTGGTCATTCATGGAGAACCTTAGTGATAAGAAAGATTTGACCGACTGTAGCATAGGAATGTCATTTCCTATCAGAAGAATGTCATCCACGTACAATACGAGGAATGTGACAGCTCTCCCTACAGCCTTCTTATAAACACAAGGTTCATCTGGATTTTTGATGAAATCAAACTCTTTGATAACATCATTGTCACGACCCGCAGGGTACGGAACGTGACTGGCACTTAAGTTTACGAAACGTCTAAAGACGTTCGTAAAATAAGTAAGCCGAATTTTCACCGATTTTCAGGAAAACACCAAAACGACTTTTCAAGACGCTACAATCTTCCCCTCTTAAAGAAATTCGGTCCCCGAATTTAAAAATATAACTACGCGTACCTTCAAAGAGATGGGGATATTTCTTCCTCATCTCGCCCTCGGTCTCCCAGGTAACCTCTAAGCTGCTCTGGCTACGCCAAAGGATCTTGACGGTTGGTATAATCTTCGACCTTAACTTCTTCACCTGCCGATCCAAGATGGCCACCGGCTGCTCTACAAAAGAAAGGTCGCGCTCTAGCCGGACTGTCGGGTGCTGAATCACATGCGAAGGGTCGTGAAGGTACTTGCGGAGCATCGAAACATGGAAGACGGGGTGAATATCGGGAAAGCTGGGAGGAAGGGCCAAACGATAAGCAACAGCGCCAACCCGCTCGAGGATCTCGAAGGGACCTACGAATCTAGGGCTAAGCTTCCCCTTTCGCCCAAAACGCATCACGCCCTTCATCGGAGAGACTTTCAGAAAAACATGGTCGCCAACTGCGAACTCTAATCTGCGACGGCGCCTGTCCGCATACGATTTCTACCTGCTCTGAGCCACTCTCATCCGGTCTCGGATCAACTGTATCTTCGCTGTCGTCTCCTCCACAAGCTGCGGCCCCAAAATGCTGCTCTCGCTGAGCTCTGTCCAACAGACGGGCGATCTGCATCTCCTCCCATACAATGCCTCGAAAGGCGCCATCTGAATAGTATCCTGGAAGCTGTTGTTGTAGGAGAACTCCACTAGAGGTAAATGACGATCCCAGCTACCACCAAAGTCTAAAACGCATGCTCTGAGCATGTCCTCGAGAGTCTGAATGGTCCGCTCTGACTGTCCGTCGGTCTGCGGATGAAACGCTGTGCTGAAGCTCAAACGAGTGCCCAAAGCCTCCTGAAGTCTCTGCCAAAGTCGGCTGGTGAACTGAGTGCCTCGATCTGACACGATACAAGTCGGTACGCCATGTAGTCGCACGATCTCGTCACTTTCAGCTTCGCTCAGTATGCTCAGCTCTATATTGACGAGATCGTGCGACTACATGGCGTACCGACTTGTATCGTGTCAGATCGAGGCACTCAGTTCACCAGCCGACTTTGGCAGAGACTTCAGGAGGCTTTGGGCACTCGTTTGAGCTTCAGCACGGCGTTTCATCCGCAGACCGACGGACAGTCAGAGCTGACCATTCAGACTCTCGAGGACATGCTCAGAGCATGTGTTTTAGACTTTGGTGGTAGCTGGGATCGTCATTTACCTCTAGTGGAGTTCTCCTACAACAACAGCTTCCAGGATACTATTCAGATGGCACCTTTCGAGGCATTGTATGGGAGGAGATGCAGATCGCCCGTCTGTTGGACAGAGCTCAGCGAGAGCAGCATTTTGGTGCCGCAGCTTGTGGAGGAGACGACAGCGAAGATACAGTTGATCCGAGACCGGATGAGAGCGGCTCAGAGAAGGCAGAAATCGTATGCGGACAGGCGCCGTCGCAGATTAGAGTTCGCAGTTGGCGACCATGTTTTTCTGAAAGTCTCTCCGATGAAGGGCGTGATGCGTTTTGGGCGAAAGGGGAAGCTTAGCCCTAGATTCGTAGGTCCCTTCGAGATCCTCGAGCGGGTTGGCGTTGTTGCTTATCGTTTGGCCCTTCCCCCAGCTTTCCCGATGTTCACCCCGTCTTCCATGTTTCGATGCTCCGCAAGTACCTTCACGACCCTTCGCATGCGATTCAGCACCCGACAGTCCAGCTAGAGCGCGACCTTTCTTTTGCAGAGCAGCCGGTGGCCATCTTGGATCGGCAGGTGAAGAAGTTAAGGTCGAAGATTATACCAACCGTCAAGGTCCTTTGGCGTAGCCCGAGCAGCGAAGAGGTTACCTGGGAGACCGAGGGCGAGATGAGGAAGAAATATCCCCATCTCTTTGAAGGTATGCGTAGTTATATTTTTAAATTCGTGGACCGAATTTCATTAAGGGGGGAAGATTGTAGCGTCTTGAAAAGTCGTTTTGGTGTTTTCCTGAAAATCGGTGAAAATTCGGCATTTTTCCGAAAACCGTCTTTCTCGTTATTTTGCAGTTTAGGGCTAATTATACCTAAAATGGATAGTTAATTGCTTGTTTTTAGTAGCTAATGAGTTAATTATGAAATTCTGGTCGTTTAAAAATTTTCCCTAATTTTTCATTTTTTTAATATTATTTTAAGCCCGTAAGAAAATACATTAATTTAGCGATAAATACAAATTTTTCCGGGCTAATTTTAATCTTTAAAATTATGATAATTAAAATCTAGTTGAAACATAAATTTTTAGTATTTTATTTTGATTTTTAACAAATTTTTATTATAGGAAACGAATTTATTAAATTTTAAGCTAAAACTTGCAATTTTTGACTTGTAGGGGGCCTTTTTGCATAAAATTTCTTTTGTAAAACCCCTCTCTCTTTTCCCTCATCCCTAGGACAGCCCCACCTTGATCAAGTCCAGAAATTTCTGGCCTCTTTTTTTGTTTTCTTTCTTGAGTTGATTTAGTTGGTTTATTGATTTATTTTTAATATAGTTGATAAGGTATGGTGCTTTGACTTTTGGAGAGTTGACTCATGACTTTTTCCCACTCACCCACACCCCTCCCCTTACCTCCCTCTGGCCGAAACCTGCACCCCCTCTTCTTCATCTCTTTTCTTTTCATTTTCTTCAAATTTCTTCAAGAAAACACATCAAAATTTGCAAATTAAAGCTTACAAATTAAACCCATCCTTCATCTTTCTTTTCCTTCACCTCCCTAGCTTGGATCTTGATGCTTGAGGCCATCATTTGGAGCAAATTTATTCTTGCTAGATCTCAAATTGAGGTATAATTTCCATCAAGTTAATTTCTTTTGGCTAAATTCCTTTAACTATATGGTTTTAGTGTTAAAAGTTTAACTAATTTCTAATCTAGTTTATAAAAGAGTAGTTTGTATTAAACTAGGGTTTGTGAAGCCATGATAGTTAATTAAATTGTTTTGTAGTTAATCTAGTTGTTACTTAACTAATCTATATGGTTACCTTGCTTAAGAGGCTTCCTATTAACCTATTCTATGTTAAACTTGTGTGAAATTGCATTAAGTTTGCTAATTTACCAAAATCTAGAAAGGGTTTATGTATGGAAAATGGGTTGTGAAGCATGATAAATGAGTTGAATTAGGGTTTAGAAACCTTTATTTAGTTGATTAAATCTAATTTGTTATCTAGTTGTTTTGCTAACCTAATCTAGAAGGTTAACTTGCTAATTGAGTTATAAATTAGTGTTAATTTAAGGTTTTCATATAAAGTTTGGATTAAGAATTGCTAGGTTATATAATTCAAGTAATGGTTGTTTATGGAAAATAGGTTTTGAATCTTTGCTAATGTGTTGTAATTATAGTGTTTGTAGATTGCTTGTTGTGTGGTTGGATTGTGATAACCGTATCGCTAAGTTTCGATTTTTGCACCAAAATTGCTAGTTTTGTGCTTACTAGGTTTTTGTTAAATTTAATTGGTGAATTATTTGGGATACCTTGGGGATATTTTTAGCATCTCCTATGACGTTTAGGATGCGTGAGTGCGGTTTTTTGTGTATTCGGGTATTAGTTTTGCCGGGCGACCAAATCGGCGTTTTTTGGCAGTTTTTGCGTTTTCGCGTGTGTTCCGCGCACTTTGTGCACGTTATACCTAGCTAGCGAACATTAGTAGTTTCGTTGGGGTTTTCCGTCGTTCTTGATATGTAACCTTATGTTTGGTATTGATGTAAATTCCAGGTTCGGTCGCGGAGACGTCAGACGCGGCGCGAAAGGGGAAAGCGGTGATTGGACACAGCTAGCCAGGGATTCCTGTGAGTAGATGTAACATCTACGGGGGACTATCGTTGGATGGCGCAAGCCGCCCGATAGTTTTACTAACTTACAAGATTCTTAGTGATGTTAGCAATTAGGGGTGAAATACGTATATGATTATTTGCTGCATCCATGCATTATATTGATATACCTATACGAAACCATTTTATAGGACACCTGCACCATTGCCAGGGTTTTATTATGCAGCACGAGCACTATTAATGCTTACACACACACCCAGGTAATTTCCATGCCACCACACTAGATAACCTTTAAATTTAAACCTTTTACTAATTGATACTTAAACTTGTGCTATTGCCTTTAATTCCTTAAAATGAAACCGTAGGATTGCTATTCATGTGCATATACTTCATCATATTAATTGTTCATGCTTAATCCATTAATCACACATCGCAACTTGATTATTGATACTATATGCATTCATTATCACTGATATATGCACTTATGAGGATTTCTTGAGATTTTATGATATTGCTGGATTTGGGGGGAAAGCCGCAAAATTTCTAAACTTATTATATTTTTAAAATATGTAAATTGCGGTTTTCTAGTGATGTAAGTGTCGTCCACCATGAGTTTGCTATGGTTTTGGAAATCCGTGTCGAGGAGTGGAGGAACCGGCACGGGTACATGGTGGGCCCGGTAAGGTACCCCGGGGCAAGAGGAATGTGGTTTTGACGTTGAGCCTGGCAGGGGACGGATTACCTACCGGTGACTGTTTGGGACGGCGGATATCCAGAGGATACCGACCTTGGCCGCTAGATGATGAGATATTGATATTTGAGATGGGTCAGCCGGACGGCTGAGGCCAGAGATACATTTATGAGATTTGAGACAGTTTTTGGGTGTCGTTGCTGGACACCGGTTCTCGTCGATTCTTTGAGTATTATGCTGGCATTCTAAAAGAGTTTCAAAAACAAAAAGAGATAAATGTTTCTTATATATACCTATTGAGACCTCAGATATTCATGTTTCATACATATTCGTACACTGATGTTGTATACACACCTGCTAGTGCACCCATTCATACCTGTATTTTAGATGCTAGGATGCTTGTGTGCATGCATACGATAGCCTTTGTAGGTGTTATTTATTACTCACGAGTTGGCAACTCACCCCCGTTGTGCCACAGTCTTTTGCAGGTCCGCTCCGTCAGTTCAGTAGCGGCGGGCGCACTTGTTCTTTTGCCTCCTTTGCCTGGACTCGAGGTTTTGCTCTTAGGTGGGTTATGTTACTATTTTTGTACCACCTTGTATATTCTTTGTATCTAGTGCACTCCATCTACTGTTTCTACCCTTATTATTGTATATTGACCTAGAGATGAGACTGTGAGGTTGTGGACTTTTATGCTGTATTTTGGGGTCGAGCTCACTTGAGTCGACATGATGTTTTTCTTATGCTTCATTATGATTATTTCGCATGTTGTTGCTTTATATTGCGTGGGATTTCTAACCGCCTTGTGGCGAAGAGCTAGCTCCCGCTTGGGGATGCCTTATTTGTTGGATTCATATATATTTGTTGTACCCATTTTGGGGGCCAGTATTTACAAAGGAGACTCTGCCGAAATTTTCGGAAAAATTGGTATTGTTTTTAAAAAGGGTTTTACATGACTTATTTGATAAACTCTCTTTCAATTGATTGGGTTTTCTTCACTCTTTTGCTTAATTGGTTTTGTTTTCTGGGCTTTGGCTTACTTATTTTACGGACGTCTTTAGACGTTTCATAAACTTAAGTGCCAGTCAAGTTCCGTACCCTGCCAGGCTCAACGTCAACACCACATTCCTCTTGCCCCGGGGTACCTTACCGGGCCCACCATGTACCCGTGCCGGTTCCTCCACTCCTCGACACGGATTTCCAAAACCACAGCAAACTCATGGTGGACGACATTTACATCACTAGAAAACCGCAATTTACATATTTTAAAAATATAATAAGTTTAGAAATTTTGCGGCTTTCCCCCGAAATCCAGCAATATCATAAAATCTCAAGAAATCCTCATAAGTGCATATATCAGTGATAATGAATGCATATGGTATCAATAATCAAGTTGCGATGTGTGATTAATGGATTAAGCATGAACAATTAATATGATGAAGTACATGCACATGAATAGCAATCCTACGGTTTCATTTTAAGGAATTAAAGGCAATAGCACAAGTTTAAGTATCAATTAGTAAAAGGTTTAAATTTAAAGGTTATCTAGTGTGGTGGCATGGCAATTACCAAGGTGTGTGTGTAAGCATGAATAGTGCTCGTGCTGTATAATAAAACCCTGGCAATGGTGCAGGTGTCCTATAAAATGGTTTCGTATAGATATATCAATATAATGCATGGATGCAGCAAATAATCATATACGTATTTCACCCCTAATTGCTAACATCACTAAGAATCTTGTAAGTTAGTAAAACTATCGGGCGGCTTGCGCCATCCAACGATAGTCCCCCGTAGATGTTACATCTACTCACAGGAATCCCTGGCTAGCTGTGTCCAATCACCGCTTTCCCCTTTCGCGCCGCGTCTGACGTCTCCACGACCGAACCTGGAATTTACATCAATACCAAACATAAGGTTACATATCAAGAACGACGAAAAACCCCAATGAAACTACTAATGTTCGCTAGCTAGGTACAACGTGCACAAAGTGCGCGGAACACACGCGAAAACGCAAAAACTGCCAAAAAACGCCGATTTGGTCGCCCGGCAAAACTAATACCCGACTACACAAAAAACCGCACTCACGCATCCTAAACGTCATAGGAGATGCTAAAAACATCCCCAAGGTATCCCAAATAATTCACCAATTAAATTTAACAAAAACCTAGTAAGCACAAAACTAGCAATTTTGGTGCAAAAATCGAAACTTAGCGATACGGTTATCACAATCCAACCACACAACAAGCAATCTACAAACACTATAATTACAACAGATTAGCAAAGATTCAAAACCTATTTTCCATAAACAACCATTACTTGAATTATATAACCTAGCAATTCTTAATCCAAACTTTATATGAAAACCTTAAATTAACACTAATTTATAACTCAATTAGCAAGTTAACCTTCTAGATTAGGTTAGCAAAACAACTAGATAACAAATTAGATTTAATCAACTAAATAATGGTTTCTAAACCCTAATTCAACTCATTTATCATGCTTCACAACCCATTTTCCATACATAAACCCTTTCTAGATTTTGGTAAATTAGCAAACTTAATGCAATTTCACACAAGTTTAACATAGAATAGGTTAATAGGAAGCCGCTTAAGCAAGGTAACCATATAGATTAGTTAAGTAACAACTAGATTAACTACAAAACAATTTAATTAACTATCATGGCTTCACAAACCCTAGTTTAATACAAACTACTCTTTTATAAACTAGATTAGAAATTAGTTAAACTTTTAACACTAAAACCATATAATTAAAAGAAAGATGAAGGATGGGTTTAATTTGTAAGCTTTAATTTGCAAATTTTGATGTGTTTTCTTGAAGAAATTTGAAGAAAATGAAAAGAAAAGAGATGAAGAAGAGGGGGTGCAGGTTTCGGCCAGAGGGAGGTAAGGGGAGGGGTGTGGGTGAGTGGGGAAAAGTCATGAGTCAACTCTCCAAAAGTCAAAGCACCATACCTTATCAACTATATTAAAAATAAATCAATAAACCAACTAAATCAACTCAAGAAAGAAAACAAAAAAAAGAGGCCAGAAATTTCTGGACTTGATCAAGGTGGGGCTGTCCTAGGGCTGAGGGAAAAGAGAGAGGGGTTTTACAAAAGAAATTTTATGCAAAAAGGCCCCCTACAAGTCAAAAATTGCAAGTTTTAGCTTAAAATTCAATAAATTCGTTTCCTATCATAAAAATTTGTTAAAAATCAAAATAAAATACTAAAAATTTATGTTTCAACTAGATTTTAATTATCATAATTTTAAAGATTAAAATTAGCCCGGAAAAATTTGTATTTATCGCTAAATTAATGTATTTTCTTACCGGCTTAAAATAATATTAAAAAAATGAAAAATTATGGAAAATTTTTAAACGACCAGAATTTCATAATTAACTCATTAGCTACTAAAAACAAGCAATTACCTATCCATTTTAGGTATAATTAGCCCTAAACTGCAAAATAACGAGAAAGACGGTTTTCGGAAAAATGCCGAATTTTCACCGATTTTCAGGAAAACACCAAAACGACTTTTCAAGATGCTACAATCTTCGAAACAGATGTTCCAACTCCGTGATGCTTGCTTTAACCCATACATGGATTTAAGCAATCTACATACTTTCCCGCTGCTCCCACTGTCAATGAAGCCCTCTGGCTGATCCATATAAACACATTCATCTAAATCCCCATTTAGAAATGATGTTTTAACGTCCATCTGCCAGATTTCATAGTCGTAGTGAGCAGCAATAGAAAGTAGGATCCGAATGGATTTAAGCATGGTTACGGGCGAAAAAGTCTCGTCATAGTCCAAACTTGGTCTTTGACGAAAACCCTTCGCCAAAAGTCTTGCCTTATAGGTCTCTACCTGCCCATCTACACCAATCTTTCTTTTAAAGATCCATTTTCACCCCACAGGTTTTACCCCAGGGGGTACAACGTCCAAAGTCCATACTTTGGTGGTGTACATAGACTCCATTTCGGATCTCATGGCATCCAGCCACTTCACAGAGTCTCCACTCGTGATAGCTTGCTGAAAACTGGTAGGATCATCATCCTCCATGATGCAGTCTTCTCTGTCACCATCAATGAGGAAACCGTAGTACCTCTCCGGTGGACGAGAAGTCCTACCAGACCTTCGGAGTGGCCGAGGTTCCTTAGTTTCTATTGCAACAGTCGGTTCAACCAAGTTGCCATTTGTAGTTTGTGTCTCTAGAACCTCTTCTAGATCTACCATGTTTCCATCAGTGTCATTTGTGAAAAACTCATTTTCCAAGAATGTGGCATGCTGAAAAACAAACACTTTTTGTTCCTCCTTGTGGTAGAAAAGATATCCATAAGTGTTCTTTGGATATCCCACAAAATTACACATGACCGACCGTGTCTCGAGTTTGTCCGGATTCTGCTTTTTAACATAGGCCGGGCAACCCCAAATCTTAATTCTCTTAAGAGATGGTCTCTTCCCATGCCATATCGGGAATCTTGTTGAATTGCCCAACTTGATATTGAAAAGAGTTTTCGATAATAAGACTAAAATGCGGGGTTTATAATTGTTAGGCATGTGATGTCTAAGGAATTCATTAGTTTAGGCATGCGATGTCTAACGAGGTTGCGGATTCCAACTGTTGTAGTTTTACACTTTCTTTTCTGTGGCCGTAAGTGTAATATGTGATATCGCCGGTTTCGTTGCTATATGTCAACGAAAATTAGGATGCGCATATTTACTTACGTTGATGACATGTGATGTTACGTGTTGCTGGATATGTTATATTGGATCGTCGTGTTTGAAAAGCCGGGGTTTTTTTATGTGAGATGAGTGTTTTTCATTTTCATTCATGTAAAAAACTTGTATGTAATATTCTTTTATTGGGGCACTTCCAGGTTGCGAAAGATGTCACCGTTTGTATATTATTTACTTTTCCGCACTAGGATAGACCCAAGGAGGGGAGCACAAGTAACCGGGTTCTGGAGTCCAGTGGGAGACCAACTCGAGGAGTCGAGTCCGGGTCTCCTAACTCTAGAATTGGTAGGGTTGCTTGCCGCTCTCGTAGGGGTCTAGGGGTGTGGGTTTGGCTATTCATCGCGACCGCGGAATCCGTGTTTTATACTGGCTCCTATTGAAAACATGGACGTCCTAGTATATCCAATGTTTCATATGATTCTTCTGCTGCGATATCTGTGATGTGATCATTTGATATGTTCTGTGATAGATACAGTATATAGTATATATGATATATTATATAGGCGTTACTTATGTTTTACACCCGCGCTAGCCCTGCCCCGCTCTGCCGTTAGTTACCTAACCTAACGGTGCACGAAGGGACATCGAGGCGAATGCGGATGGCATAAGTGTACGTCGTATTTATTTGTGATGTTTAGGTACTTACATGATGGGAATTCATTAATATGATTAATGAAAATAAAAGAAACCTAAAGATGTTGTGGAATCGAATTTCAAAATAAAAACAGGTAGCTACAGTTCTTGCTTTGCACAGTGATGTATATGATATATCCCGCACTTCATTCGACGAGGAAAGGACCAAGATCCCTTCACCGGGAGTGACTCCTTTAGCAATAACTGGCAGATGCTACAACTCTCGGTTTGTCTTTTGATTGCTTCTATAGTTTCTGCTTTGCACAGTGATATATATGATATATCCCGCACCTCATTCGACGAGGAAAGGACCGACGATCCCTACACCGGGAGTGACTCCTTTAGCAAAACTAGAAAAGCCTCAAAAACACTCCATTTCAAAATTCATTCGATCCTACAACGATATCAAGTTCATTACGCAATAGGTTTTCAGCAAAACCTGTCGTAGCCCTCCGTCATTTCAGATAAGTCCTGCTTAGTATTCGTGCTGCGTTTGTTGACCTTGTCAAGGCGCAGTGTGCGGTAGCTAACCAATATTTATCTGCTTATGCATATGATGCAGATTGGGTTAGGGTAGTCATGCGGCCTTGTTGACCTTGTCAAGGGTCGTGCGGGTGGGTTTGATTCAATCAAGAAATGACGGGTTGAACTTGACTTGCGGTCTATGGTTTGTTGACCTTGTCAAGGTCATAGATCGTTCGGGGCAAAATTATCGGGAATTTCAAGTGTTGAAATTTGCAATGAGATTGCATACCTTCTATGAGATAATTGGATCCCGATACCCGCTGCGAGTAATTGTTACTCCTGGGAGAGTTTTACACATTACAATTAGCCGATCAAGTAGGTGTCTAGAAAGGTGTTAACGAGGTTACGCCTCTGGGGAAAACGAGGTTTACATTAATTAGGTTCGTGCGAAAGCACGGGGGACCTCCCTCAAAGTACCGACACTGGCCTGGCTGAAAGATTGGCGAACTTGTAGCGTGTAATTAATCCCGGCTAGTCTTTCCTTTTAGGGTTTGAAGGAAGATTTGATAAAAACAGTGGGAGCCATCCTGATTAGATAAAATAATAACCAATCTGATCTTGCAAGAGCATACGCTGAGTGTTTTCTTCTCTCTCTCTCCAGGTAGCGACCATATCACGCCTTAATCAAGATAATAAAACGGATATATTAACCGAACCCGCTTGTTATACTGAGCTGGGGAACGTTGGTCCTGCTCCAACTTATAATTGTTATAAGACAGAGCAGGAAATTAGGGATTACCAGAATTCCCGTGCCACCCAAACGAAGAAAGTGCATATGATGCATCATCTTCGGGTGTGTTCATTACAAAGAACTGTTTCTCTGTATCCTTTACGTCCTGGGTATATGATACCGAATCAGGATCCCGCATATGTAATATGTTACATGGGCTACAGATAGGTAAAGAACTGAGAACGGGTGATAAGTTTCATGAGGCAGAAAACGGGGCAAGTGTTGCAGCCAAGTCTGTTGGTCACTGTCACCCTGTATTATCTATACATTGATTCTGAACAAATGCTATTAGATACCGAACCTGATATACAAAATCATATCAGTCTCTTTATTTTTTAAAGAAGGATATAATTTTGTATTGTTGGATAATGTTTTGAACATTTCCTATATCAAAAGTTGATCGGTTCAGGCACGTTATCTAAAAGCATTGATGTTCTAAATCAAACTACAGTTCTAAGTATACGGAACACAAACAAGAGGATGAGTTCAGAAATGAACGGATCCTTCTTGAGGCATTGTAGACTAGGTCAGATCAATGTGACCCGACTAGCTAAAGTTACATTTAGATGCATATTTAAATTAGTTTTAATTTACATCTTATGAAACTTTCCAGTCATGTCACAAAGATAAAATGACCATAGCTCCGTTTACTGGAAACAGAGAAAGAGTTAGTAAACTCTTGGGATGATACATGTTGATGTATGAAGGTCCCCTGTCTACACATGCCAAGACCGGTTCTTTATACTTCATTACATTTTCTGATGATCTCTCAAGATTCAGTCATATGTTCCTGTTGAAACATGAGTCCGAACCTTTTGAGATATTCAAAGAATATAAATTAGAAGTAGAGAACCAAATACGGGTATAAGTATTATGTCCTTTGATGAGATCAAGGAGGAGAATACTTGAGCACGGAACTCCTGGACTATTTTAAGAAGAATGAGATTCTCTCTCAGTATTACTCCTCTGAAAATACCACAGCACAACGGTGTATCAGGGCGGAGCAATAACACCCTATATGATATGGTGTGCTCTATGATGAGTATTACTGAGTTACCTATTTCCTTTAGGGAGTTACGCACTTATGAAGTTGCATACCTATTGAATAGGGTTCCAATCAAATCAGCTGCCTACAGCTTCAGATGTGATATGGAAAGGGAAGAGCCCATATCTTAAGTTAGTTAAGATTTGGGGTTGTCCGGCCTATGTCTGAAAAGCAAAATCCGGACAAGCTCGAGGCAAGATCTGTTATGTAGAACTGGAAATGTTCCAGCTATACAAACTGCAGCTGATGATTTGATAGAACCAAAGGATTCAGTAGAATCCAACGAACCTCAGCCTCTTCGCCGATCTAGTAGGGTTCCTCACCCACCTGAGAGATACTTCGATTTCTCTATGACAGTGGGCACGAGGATTGCATCATGAGATGATGACCCAACTAGTTTCGACCTGGCCATCAGGAGTGGGACTCTGTAAGAATGGCTGGATGCTTAGCGATCTGAGATGGAATCCATATACACCAACAAAGTATGGACTTTGGTTGCGATATCTGAAGGGTTAAATCCCCATCAGGAGCAAGTATTGTAAGTGCACGGCGGCGCCCCGGCCTCCATCCCGAGGCCAAAATGCGGAAGCGGTGATATACTTAAATTTTTCTTGAACTGGCACCACCGCGCACTAATACCGGGATCGAACCATTAACTAGTCCTAGCTAACTACAAGATGGGGTAGAGAGATATACCGACTGATCCGAGTCCTCCGGTCTTCTCGTCGTCGTCCCGATCTCCCACGGAAACTCCGGTCGTCACCTCCTTACCGGAAGGGCACCACATCGTCTGCATCTTTTACGGGCTCCCACCTCAATACCTAGGCAACTCGGGCACGAAGCTGGCTAGTCGACGTGCCCAAGATTTGCTGTAGAATATGTTGTAGAACTTGTGTCTCATTTGGGGTTCATGGAAATGCCATTTTTGTAGAGGGATGATACAAGAACTATGTGGAGGAACTTGGGGATATTTTTGGAGCATGAAATGAACCAAATACCCACACTCAAATATTTGGACAGCCACCAAAGGGAGTGGCCGGCCATGCATCTTGTGAGGGGGGAGTGAATGAGAGAGTGAGTCAAAAATGAGGGGAGCCACACACATATCATCCAAGAGAGAGAGAGGAATGGTTATCATATGAAGTAATGATCACAAAGAAAATCCAACACTCATACAACCATCATCAACAACCATGATTGCTCACAAAGTCAAGTAATCATGAACTCTAGAAAGTCCAGGTCAACAAGAGCTATCATGAATCAACAAAATGCAAAGAACCCCCTCCACTAATGCTTATTTGCACAAATGCAAATAAGCCCTCCTCCACCAATCTTCGGCCATTGAAAGATACAAATGAAAATGGCCGAAACGGAAAACAAACTGGCAACTCCAGAAAACTGGTCCCGTAATAAATTACAGGAAAACCCCGCTACTGTGCATACACACCCGCATCTGTATTCCGACCGAAATTCAAATGCAATGAGACAAAGTCTACACTGTACTATACTAGGATCCGGCTTAAACCAAAGGCGGCTAGTAAAATCCGTTCGATCCTGATTCGTGCAATACCGCACGTATCTGATCGAACCCTGCCATATATCCATACGGCCTTTAGTACAAACTGTCCGATCCTGATCCGTACAATACCGCACGTATCTGATCGGACCCTGCCATATCTCTATACGGCCTCTACAGCTTTTCGCCCGAAAGCTGAGTAACTGAATGTGGGGGACTCTAAAGACTCGTCAATACCTTGGTTGTGGATTTTACCACTAGCACGTCAGAGGTATAAGACAATACGTAATGGGCTACCAGGTATTGACTAAAAGGGACGTCTGTGAGCGAACTCAGCCTGACAACCCTACTGAGCTAGTCAGTGACAATATCCGTACAGTCCGGTCCGTTCATCTATGAGCATCGCATGGCGGGCCTAAGGGGTTGGTAAAAGTCAGACCCCCAAATGCGGTACAAGTCGTGTTGGAGTGTAGCCCAGAACATCCTGAGATACTACTGGAATACCTACCAGTAAATCTCCTTGACTCGGCCGAGGGCTTCGTGTAATGGCTCTCTTGGACACAGCGCGACCTCACCCCCAATACCGGGAGAGACGAACCCCTGAAGATGCGCTCACTGCCTCCATGTGGCTCGGGACTGTACCCAACTAAAACCTGTTTGCACGACTCCTTTGAGCCTGGTAGGGTAGTAATCAAAGTACAGTGGGAACTCACACGAGACAAATGACGATCCCCAGGTCGATGAACTAACCTGTACACATGTCACCAGGGAACTGCCATCTGATGTCTGGTATATGACCAACTAGCATGTTCCCGGCGAGTCCTGTCCGGTGTACTCATAACCCAATGAGCACCTGTATACATCTTAGGTGAACCAACTGACACCAGTGGCTTGTGAGACCGGCCACCGCCCCTCGTCGGGGTCTCGAATGTACACACTAGTCTACTCTGGAGTATCGATGCCCTATCTCGAAACTCCCACGACTAGGGACCATTTAAGGATGTGCTTATAGACTACCAGCTCCCACGTATATGATCGCCCTCATACTGCTGGTGGTCAAGGAAGAATCCTAGGGGCTCTATCAACGTACAATAGTGACCTGTCAGGTCACCTAAAGCAGTACACGATGATAAAGATAAACCAGATAGCATACTATCATCTTGAGTAAGACTGTCCTACCGGGATATGTCCTCCATCAATCATTGTAATCACGTGCCTGTGATCCAATAATTGACTCTGAGGGCACTATCTCCAACAATCTCCCACTTGCACTCAAGGCTAATTATTGCGATGTCGCATACTCACAGCACGTGTGATACCGAACACCCAACTCCTCTACTAGTCAGTCTCACAAAGCTCGCTTGCGAAACTATTGCATTCGAGGAATAGCCTTAGTGAGTGGATCCGCCTTGATGTCTCTTTCTATGTCTCTCTATATCTCAAGTTCGCGGAGAAACCCATCTCCCGAAATGAGTAATACCTGTCTTAGAATGTGTCTGGATGTCTGATGGGACCTAGCTCATAAATGAACTCCAAATCCAAACTTCTTAGACTGTATCGTCAACTGAACTTAATCAGTATCCTGCGCCATGCCACCCTCATTATTTCCTTGGACCACCTGTCCAAAATACTGCCCCTCATCAGAAGGAAAACTATAACTCCGACAACCTCCTTGTCGTCCATGTCACCTTGGAAGCCTGGAATGATAACTATCTCCCGAATGAGGCTGTCGTTATCATATCCCTAGAACATTCACTTATGTTCTAAAACTGCTTCCGACTGCTTCTCCAGGATTGGATCAATATCAACTTATTGCATCTAGTACAAGAACAACATCTGGTATGGTACTTGACATCTCATGATTGACTCAATTGCCTAAGCAAGTGATCTGCCAATCATGCACATCCCTCACCTCTTTAGTCTGTAAGACACCTTTAGAGAGGGTGACTCCATCACCTGCAGGTACACCACCATGCCAGGAGCCGTCCATTCTAAATACTCTTAGAATGTTGTCTAAGTACCCTTAATTGGGAAACCACCCAAATCTAGATCTAAAACCATAGATCTAGTAACCAGTATGTCTGATATAATATCCAAGTCCTGTGTGGAGAAACCACTGTGTGACGACCAAAGTATAACCGATTGTAGTGTAGGAATATCACTTCCTACTCTGTGTATGTCATCCAAATACCATGACATCACACCCTACTACCTTCTCAACAGATCCATCCCCTATTCTGATGAAGTCAAACCTATGACTGTCACATCAGAAATTGATGATCTATCTCCACTATATCTGCTTTAGTCTATAAATAGACATAAGCTACCTGTCCACCAATGCTTCCGCTGCTCCCACTGACTACGACAACCCTCTGGCAGAGTCATATACACGTACACTTCTGAAGCCAGTTCAGAACGACGCTATACTCATCCTCCTGCCGGGTTTCGCAGCCTGGAACAGCAGCAATGGCAAGTGTGGGTAAACAAGAACCTCCCTGCCACCGTCCTTGAGGCTACCGGAGTACCTCTCGGGTGCCTGAGGTTACCCACCTTATCTGTGGAGTGGCCAATGGAATGTCAAGCCAGATTGAATCTTTAGGTTTCTATCAAATCTTCAGTAATCGTTTGTGGTTCTGGAATCACTTCCAGTTTTACCATACTCCCACTACTGTTTTCTGAAAAAATACATTTTTATTAAAACTGTGGCGAGTCAAGAACAATATCGCTATTGATCTTCCAGATGGTAGAAAGTCAACCCTCGTCATGGCCCGGGTCAACCCACAAACAGCCATTACAGAAACGTGCCTTGAGTTATCCAGAGTCTGGTTTTAAGCATAAGCCAGACAACTCCCCGTACCTTAACATCGTTAAGATATGAACTGTTCTATATCCAATATAGAACCAGAGGCACTGATTTAATTGAACCAGATTCAAACCATGCAGCTATCTCCAGTGCATGTCAACTAAATGGAAGGAGGCCGATCAGCGTTACTCAACTTAGGAATGCTTCCAATTATGAATAACCTGAAAGAGAAGCAAGATCTCTTAATCATTACTATCATCTGAATACCATACTCAAGTATCTACATCTTCGATCACTTTGAAGAATCCCGATACTTGCAATATCTGGTTCTCTACTTTATTCAAATACCTATAACTTCTCAAAATTCGGACCCTGTGTTTCCACGAAACAGCTGTCTAAAAACTAGAGAAGTCATAAGTAAACCGAATATAGTACGAGGACCTACCCCTCTGTCCTGATGGACCCTGGACAACATACAATACTCTGTATAAGTCCCTTGAGTCTGATAACTCATTCACTGTGTGTCGTTGGTTGAAAAATGTACTTATGGTTAAGAAGAATTACACCGCTGTTTACTGCTCCTTACCTAACCATCCACTGATATAGGTAAATGTTATAGACATAATTTCAAAAAGATATATCTCACTCTATAAAAATAGACGTACAGATTGTATCGATTTGAAATTGGTGCATAACAGCGGATATTCAAAACCAAATATTTGCCGACCGGCAAACTACCCAGGTGACTTCCTCAAATATCACCAATTACAACGAATCCCGATATAATGAGGATGATCACCTAATTCCCACTAACCTACTCCCACTCATCATCTGTAAAACCATACAGATGTGAGAATCATACCTGGTAAATACATACCCTGGAGTAAGGACTAATTGGGAAATCAGTTTTCGTTTAACAGTACACAGTGAAACTGAAACATTGAAATGTTTCGATGGGGTATCCCGGTATTCCTAGCAATGCCTCTTCCAGATTCACGACTGTAACCGTATAGTTCTTTGCCACCTCTCCAAATTCCTTTATATGTCTTTAGTCATTACCTTCTGCACACCTCTTTAGGCCAAATGGTTTTCTTCCTTCCCTACCGTTCGGCACCAGCCTATGGTTTGGAAGAAGACTATCCAATAAGCATAATGGGTGTACTGTCCTAATCCCAGGAACACTCGCAATGCGAGAGAAGGTGAAGATAAAAGACACCTGAATAAATCTTATTCCTATTTCTCCTGAACCAGAATCCATCCCCGAACTGGAACAAGATCCTTTCGAGTTCGTATATAACCATACGATGGAGTATCCAATAAACTGTGGATCTTCGTAGTGATACGGAGTGTCCTGGAGAAATACAAAGGTGATTTAGGATTGGCGAAGGAATACATGGTTTGGTCGTGAATAGCAGTCGCAATTTACTTTGCCCTCTTACTAATCCCTTGCTTTGTCTTAACTCAATACCTTCTGTACACCATCGTTAGGCTAATTGGTTTTCTTCATTCCCTACCGGTCGGCACCAGCCTAAGGTTTGGAAGAAGACTATCCAATTTGCGTAATAGGTGTACTGCTCCTAAACCAAGGAGTACTCGCAACCTGAGAGAAGGTAAAAGGAAAAGACAACTGAATAGTCCTATCCGTTTTCTCCAGAACCGGAAACCATCCTCGAATAAATTCCTTCGAGTTCGTATCTAACCATACGATGGTTTTGTCCAATGGAAGTGGACGTTCGTAGTAATACGGGGTGTCCTGGAGAAAAGGGTAAAAGTAGGAGCGGCAATGAGGTTTGCAACTCTGACAATCCATAAGCCAGTGTTAAAGAAGGTTCGGTCAACTTGGTCACTGAGTCATTGTCTTAGGGTCGGGTCAATGGTCGCTGCCAAAGAGAGAGAGAAAAGAAACACTCAGCGTGCACTCTAACCTAGATCAGAATGGTTACCAATTTATCTAATCTGGAAACCTCCCACTGTACCGTCAAATTCTCCTCCAAACCTGAAAGAAGAATTAGTCGGGATCACCCGAGGAGTAAACCAACTCATCAGTGGGAATCGGGATCCAACTATCATCGCATGATAACGTGACAGAATCCGCTCACGGTATCACACTCCAGAAGGTATGCGCATATCTAGCAAGTTTCAGTTGTTTTGAAACTCCCGATGTGGATTTCTACCCCATGCTCTTATGACCTTGACTTTGGCCAACAAATCATAAGTCACATGTCAAGTTCTGCCCGTCATTCTCTAGGTTGATTTGAATCCACCCGTACATACCATTGACTTTGGCCAACAAGGCAGTACGACTGTTCCAAACCAATGCATCTATCTATGCTGCATATGAATACCCAACAGCTACCAAACACTGTGCCTTGACTTTGGCCAACAAACACAGCTTGAATACTATTGACCACCCATATGAAACAACGGAGGGCTACGAATGGTTTCTGGCGAAAACCTTTAACGTAATGAACTTGATATTGTCGAAGGAACGGATAGCTTTTAAAAATATAGTGACGAAAACCTTTGCTAAAGAGGTCACTCCCGGTGAAGGGATCTCGGCTCTTTCCCCGTAGAATGAGGTGCAGGATATTCCAACTGAATACCACGGTGCAAAGCAAAAGTAATCGGCTATAGTGAAGTCATTTCCCTGACGCAAACTGTTGTCTAAGGGGTCACTCCCGGTGAAGGGATCTCGGCCCTTGCCTCGTCGACTGAGGAGCAGGATATTCCAACTGAATACCACGATGCAAAACAAAAGTGAACGTCCTTGCAATAACAGCTTTTTGAAAAGTGTTCCAACAACATCAGATTAGGTTTGTTTTTAACTTGCATTGATCCGAATCAACGCAGTCCCATCAATTGATCACACCACAAAGAACGAAAATATACTGATGTACGTATATGCCATCCGCATTCGCTACTGGGTCCCGTCATTACCCGTTAGGTTAGCTAACTAACGACAGAGCGGGGACTGGACTAGCGAGGATGTAAAACATATACAACATCTACTAATATATATATATCAATATATTATATTTCGCTCAAAGAGTGATAAAAATGCAACATCACAGAAACATACAGATATCTGGGATCCCCGGGTTTCACAGAGCCACTACTGAAACCCGACGTTCCCCTGGTCGTGTGGATAGCCTGTGCAATGAAATCCTAGACCCCTACAGGCGCGGCAAGTCACCCGCCAAAACCTGAAGCGAGGCAGCCCCCTTCAGTACCGTGAATGGACCACCCAGCACTTCACGGAATCCGGTAACTTGGGCACCACTCTTGGGTCAACCTGTACCCCCTACGAGTGCGGCGAATAGCCCGCCAATCCTAGAGTGAGGCCCCCTCCGTCTCAATGCCATGAGATGCGGGCCCGTTACCCTCTGGAACCCGGCAATCCGTGCACCCCACCTTGGGGTAATCCTAGTACAGAAAGTAAAATATACATACAACGGGTACATCGACCGCAACCTGGTCGTGCCCCAAAATAATAATACAATCAGGCAGTGACGGCAGTCCACATGTCGGACGCTTGCCCCGCAATATCAAATGTACATAATACAACCACAACTGTACTAGCATTGCATCCAGGCTATCCCCCATGACCGATCCGCAACATCACAGCATAACACAGAACATCAACGTGAAAGTCACGTTCGCAAATCCGTCTAACTGGGCTATAGCAGTTAGACTGGATTTACCGATCAAGTGACATTCACGGTCGCAGATATAATGTAAATACTGTGAACTAATGTGTTTAAAATATCCGATCGATCAAATTTACCAAGTGGGCCCCCAAGTACTACTGTAACACATCAAGAAATTCTGGGCCCAAACATAATATTCCAGAAAGCCTATTTTCAACCAAGAGAGCAACTGCAGAAATTTGATGCAGTGATCTCAACATAGTGCGGCGGAACCGCGGTCCAAACGGGGGTTTGGCCGCGGTTCCACGCTCCCACTGTGGAGTCACTGTATCGAATTTCTACAGTGTTCTTAGAATTTCCAGTACATCACTTTTCTACAACCTGAAAAAATTTTCGAGCAAGAAAAAATTCAACAGAAAACTGATGTATGTGAAAACGCGGGTTTTTGGAATTTTGATCGATCGGAAATATAAACACATTAAACAAAGCTAGATTATGTTAATGGCGAGGCTCTGATACCACTGTAAGTGCACGGCGGCGCCCCGGCCTCTATCCCGAGGCCAAAATGCGGAAGCGGTGATATACTTAAATTTTTCTTGAACTGGCACCACCGCGCACTAATACCCGGATCGAACCATTAACTAGTCCTAGCTAACTACAAGATGGGGAAGAGAGATATACCGACTGATCCGAGTCCTCCGGTCTTCTCGTCGTCGTCCCGATCTCCCGCGGAAACTCCGGTCGTCGCCTCCTTACCGGAAGGGCACCACATCGTCTGCATCTTTTACGGGCTCCCACCTCAATACCGAGGCAACTCGGGCACGAAGCTGGCTAGTCGACGCACCCAAGATTTGCTGTAGAATATGTTGTAGAACTTGTGTCTCATTTGGGGTTCATGGAAATGCCATTTTGGTAGAGGGATGATACAAGAACTATATGGAGGAACTTCGGGATATTTTTGGAGCATGAAATGAACCAAATACCCACACTCAAATATTTGGACAGCCCCCAAAGGGAGTGGCCGGCCATGCATCTTGTGAGGGGGGAGTGAATGAGAGAGTGAGTCAAAAATGAGGGGAGCCACACACATATCATCCATGAGAGAGAGAGGAATGGTTATCATATGAAGTAATGATCACAAAGAAAATCCAACACTCATACAACCATCATCAACAACCATGATTGCTCACAAAGTCAAGTAATCATGAACTCTAGAAAGTCAAGGTCACCAAGAGCTATCATGAATCAACAAAATGCAAAGAACCCCCTCCACTAATGCTTATTTGCACAAATGCAAATAAGCCCTCCTCCACCAATCTTCGGCCATTGAAAAATACAAATGAAAATGGCCGAAACGGAAAACAAACTGGCAACTCCAGAAAACTGGTCCCGTAATAAATTACAGGAAAACCCCGCTACTGTGCATACACACCCGCATCTGTTTTCCGACCGAAATACAAATGCAATGAGACAAAGTCTACACTGTACTATACTAGGATCCGGCTTAAACCAAAGCCGGCTAGTAAAATCCGTTCGATCCTGATTCGTGCAATACCGCACGTATCTGATCGAACCCTGCCATATATCCATACGGCCTTTAGTACAAACTGTCCGATCCTGATCCGTACAATACCGCACGTATCTGATCGGACCCTGCCATATCTCCATATGGCCTCTACAGCTTTTCGCCCGAAAGCTGAGTAACTGAATGTGGGGGACTCTAAAGACTCGTCAATACCTTGGTTGTGGATTTAACCACTAGCACGTCAGAGGTATAAGCCAATACGTAACGGGCTACCTGGTATTGACTAAAAGGGATGTCTGTGAGCGAACTCAGCCTGACAACCCTACTGAGCCCGTCAGTGACAATATCCGTACAGTCCGGTCCGTTCGTCTATGAGCATCGCATGGCGGGCCTACGGGGTTCGTAAATGTCAGACCCCCAAAAGCGGTACAAGTCGTGTCGGAGTGTAGCCCAGAACACCCTGAGATACTACTGGAATACCTACCAGTAAATCTCCTTGCCTCGGCCGAGAGCTTCGTGTAATGGCTCTCCTAGACACAGCGCGACCTCACCCCCAATACCGGGAGAGACGAACCCCTGAAGTTGCGCTCACTGCCTCCATGTGTCTCGGGACTGTACCCAACTAAAACCTGTTTGCACGACTCCTTTGAGTCGTGGTAGGGTAGTAATCAAAGTACAGTGGGAACTCACACGAGACAAATGACGATCCCCAGGTCGATGAATTAACCTGTACACATGTCACCAGGGAACTGCCAACTGACGTCTGGTATATGACCAACTAGCATGTTCCCGGCGAGTCCTGTCCGGTGTACTCATAACCCAATGAGCACCTGTATACATCTTAGGTGAACCAACTGATACCAATGGCTTGTGAGACCGGCCACCGCCCCTCGTCGGGGTCTCGAATGTACACACTAGTCTACTCTGGAGTATCGATGCCCTATCTCGAAACTCCCAAGACTAGGGACCATTTATGGATGTGCTTATAGACTACCAGCTCCCACGTATATGATCGCCCTCATACTGCTGGTGGTCAAGCAAGAATCCTAGGGGCTCTATCAATGTGCAATAGTGACCTGTCAGGTCACCTAAAACAGAACACGATGATAAATATAAACCAGATAGCATACTATCATCTTGAGTAAGACTGTCCTACCGGGATAGGTCCTCCATCAATCATTGTAATCACGTGCCTGTGATCCAATAATTGACTCTGAGGGCACTATCTCCAACAAGTATATCTTGAGAAGATTACTTGGTGTAGATGGAAAAGTTGAGACTTTCAAAGCTAGACTTGTTAAAGGTTTTCGTCATCGACCAAGCGTGGATAATGATGAAACCTTTTTCAGGGACGATGCTTAAGTCCATCCTGATACTACTTGCCACTGCTACATACCATGACTGCGATATCTGGTGGTTGGATGCCATGACTACTTTTCTAAATAATGATTTAGAAAAGAACGTCTATAAGTACACAGCCAGAGGGCCTCGTAGATAGTGGGAGCAGCGGAAACGTATGCAAGATGTTTTATGTGATAAAGCAGGCATCGCGGAGTTGGAACGTCTGTTTTGATGTGTTAGTCAAAGAGTTTGACACCATCAAAATGGTAGATGAACCTTGTATATACAAAAAGGTAGTAGGGAGTATGGTGGTGATCCTCGTAGAGTACGTGGATGACATACTCTTGATAGGAAAATAGTTGCCTATACTATGCTCGGTCAATCTCCGCTTATCACAAGGATTCTCCATATAGGATCAAAGCGATACCTTCTAAATCCTGGGTTTTGGATCTATTAGATAGATCTAAATGGATATTAGGATACTCACTAGTTGTAGTGAGATGGTATCAATTGGTCCTGGGGAGAATCACTGGAAGGGTTCCAGGGTGATAAGGACGACTGAATGTCAGTCACAGGCATTGTCTTTACCCTTAGTTAAGGGACGGTATGTTGGAAGAGTTCCAAGGTAGATACCGTGGCATACTAGACGATAAAGGCTGGATACATCGCTACTTAAAATGCTACCAAAGAGGCAGTTTGGGTGTATGTTTGTTCATGAGATGAACTTGGTTCCTACCATTCTGTGACAATGGACGTGTGGCTTTGGCCCAGGAACCCCGTTCCCATCAGTGACCTAGACGTATTCTGAGACAGCATCACCTGATCATGGAGATAGTTGATCACCAGAGTGATCGAGGTTAGGAGAGCAGACTCAGAGGATAACACGGCGGATCCACTCACGAAGGCTTATTCCCAAAGAGAGACTTTTATGGGATGGTTGAGTATGAGATACTACAACCACTGCTATAGATGGCCCTAGTGCAAGTGGGAGATTGTTAGTTATATGTATACCCTAGAGGCAATTACTATACATAGGATGTATATTGTAGTGGATGCTTGGACATATATAGGGAGGACTTTCTTGCTCGACATGATAGTATGCTATCTGGTTACTCTTTACCTTAACGTGTATAATGATTGTCTCTCTGTTACATGTTGGTAAAGCCCTTAGGATGTGTACTTGACTACCTGGACTATGATGCGGATCATACTAGTGGGGACATGGTAGTCCATAAGTACATCCTTCAAGGTCCCTAGTCGTGGGTGTATCGAGACGGGGCATCGATATACCAGAGTAGACTAGCGTATACCTTCTCGACCCATACAGATGGGCGATGGATGATCCCATATACATTGGTGTTTGACATCAGAGATGATATACGGGTGCTCAGTAGAGACCGGGTACACTGGACGGACTCGCCGAGAACTCCCAGATGGTATTATACCTCACGTCAGATGGCAGTTCTCTGGTGACACTGGTACAGGTTAGTCTGTAGACCCAAGATCGTCATAGAGTCTTGTGTGATTCCCACTGTGCTTTGATTTCCACCTTACCACGTCCAAGAGGGCATGCAAAACGGTGGCTTTTGGGTACAGTCCCGAATTACATGGAGGCAATGAGCGATAGGAGGGGATTCGTCTCTCCCGGTATAGGGAGTTGATGTTGCGCAGTGTTCGATTGGCTATAACCGGAAATCCCTGGCCAGGGTTGCTGAGATTTACTGGTAAGTGTTACCAGTAGTTTCTCGAACTGTTATAGACCTCATATCGACACGACTTATCGAGCTATTGGGGTCTGACGTTTACCACCCCTAGGCGAGATATGCGACATATCAGACGACGAGACCGGACTGTACGGTAAGTGTTACTGGTTGGATTCACAGGAGTGTGAGCGGGCTTGCTCGTCGATCTTCTGATCGCTTAATACCCAGGTGGCCGTTACGTTTAGCAGACCGCTTGCGGCTTGTGGGTGTTTGATATGATCATCACCTGCTGCCGGCGTATTGACGAGTCTTTAGAGTCCTATACAGAGGTTTCCTGGCTCAAGCGAAACGAAATAGGAGCGCATATGAGATATGTTCGGGACCGAGAATAATGCGTGTATGTGATACCGTATTCCATTCTCGCGATGAATGTATCTATTGGTTGTATGCGATATAACCTAGTTATCGATTCAAGGATTGATTCGATAAGCCGATACATTGGATATTAGTCGGTTATATGAGATATGACCGGATCGTTAAATCAAGTGTTGATTTAATGATTTAATGCATAATTATATATTTGATATATTACTTTGCATTAACTAGTATTGGTTCACTTTAAATGGATTTTCTCACTTGATGTGCACATTGTATATGCGATATACATTTGTACATTTGATTGTATCATGTTTGATGATACATGAATGTTTGGGTGTATGTTAAGAATTAAACCATGGTTATATGAGTGGTTAGGGTTTTGTTTATTTACTTATTCATTTATTTAATTATTTTGTTTATTTTGGCAAAAGAAAGTGATAAAGAGAGAATGGTGGCTTTCTTTGTTCTTTCCTTGAAGTTTCTTGAAGCTTCAAAGCATCTTTGACTAAAGCAACCATTTTGTCTTCATCTCCTAACCCTAACCATTTAACTAACCTTAGTTTACTCTCTACACCTAACTATGGTTGCCATTATGATAAGTATCATATTATTTTCTATTTTGAAAAAGACTTAAGATATTCTTTTCTTCTTCTTCTTCTTCTTCAAGATGAAGAAGCTTGCCTCCATCAATGGCAACTAGTGAAAAAGAGAGAGAAATCCAATTCTAAAGTGAACCCACTTCCTATTTCTTCATCTTCTACCACTTGCCAAGTAGTATAGGGTGTTTTCTTCACAAGTTTCATGGCTTGGTGAAGTTGGAGCTTGACCTTGTGATGCCTCGACGTAGATCATCTTCGGCATCGAAGTCGATGACCTAGCCCGCCCATTTCTCCGATGAAGCCGATGCTAGAGTCATGGATTCGATTTGGACAGCGAGGAGACATCATCACTGAGCTATGAAGGTGGAGTCTCGGATCTACAAAGGCTGTATTTTCCGTACCCTTTAGTTAAGTTGTTAACTAGCTTCTTGTTTCGCCTAAAATTCTAGTTAACGATCTAGTCTAGGGTTTCTCGGCACCGTAAAAATTTGAAATTGGCATGGTTGATGCCTTGTGAGACCTTATTAGCGTGCCTAGGAGCCCTACATGATTGTCTCTCTGTTACATGTTGGTAAGCCCTTAGGATATGTACTCGATTACTGGGACTATGATGAGATCATACTAGTGGAGCCACGATAGTCAATGAGTACATCCGATAATAGTTCCTAGTCGAGGGTGTATCGAGACAGGGCATCGATGCACCAGAGTAGACTAGCGTATACGCATCTTGACCCATATGATGGGCGATGGATGATCCCATATCCATCGGTGTTTGACATCAAGGATGGTGTACGGGTGCTCAGTGGAGACTGGGTACACTGGACAGACTCGCCGAGAACTCCCAGATGGTATTATACCTTACGTCAGATGGCAGCTCTCTGGTGACACTAGTACAGCTTAGTCTGTTGACCCGAGATCGTCATAGAGTGTTGTGTGATTCCCACTATGCTTTGATTTCCATCATACCACGTCCAAGAGGGCGTGCAAAAATGTGGCTTTTGGGTACAGTCCTGAATCACATGGAGGCAATGAGCGATAGGAGGGGATTCGTCTCTCCCGGTATAGGGAGTTGATGTTGCGCTGTGTTCGATTGGCTAAAACCGGAAATCTCTGGCCAGGGTTGCTGAGATTTACTGGTAAGTGTTACCAGTAGTTTCTCGAACTGTTATAGACCTCATATCGACACGACTTATCGAGTTACTGGGGTCTGACGTTTACCACCCCTAGGCGAGATATGCGGCATATCAGACGAACAGACCGGACTGTACGGTAGTGTTACTGGTTGGATTCACAGAAGTGTGAGCAGGCTTGCTCGTTGATCTTCTGATCGCTCAATACCCGGGTGGCCGTTACGTTTAGCAGACCGCTTGCGGCTTGTGGGTGTTTGATATGATCATCACCTACTGCCGGCGTATTGACGAGTCTTTAGAGTCCTACACAGGGGTTTCCTGGCTCAAGAGAAGCGAAATAGGAGCGCATATGAGATATGTGCGGGACCGAGAATAATACCACTATGTGATACTGTATTCTATTCTCGCGATTTGTATCATCGGCCGGTTATATGAGATATAGCCGGGTTACCGAATTAAGTGTTGATTCGATACATTGATACACTAGATATTAGTCGGTTATATGCAATATGACCGGATCGTTAAATCAATTGTTGATTTAATGATTTAATGTATAATTATATATTTGATATATTACTTTACATTAACTAGTATTAGCTCACTTAAGATTTGTTTTCTCACTACTTTGTGCATAAGTGTATATATGATATATATTTGTGTACATATGTATGTATCATGTTTGATGATACATACAAGTTGTATGTATGAGACTTATACCAAGATTAGGTTTAAGATTAGGGTTATTGATTTATCTTCAGATTTAACAAAAGAATTAAACTTGGTCAAAGTTATCAAGCTTGAAGAAGCTTGGAGAAACTTTGACAAAGTCCACTCTTTTTTCATTTCTCTTTATATTCTTTAACCTAACCCTTAACCTAATACTTTGGCTAATTCTCTACATGAGTTAAGCATGAGGGCTTAACTCAACCATGGTGACATAATTAAATAGATAAGCTTTCTTTTGGATGATATAATTGATTATTCTTTCTTCTTCTTCTTCTTCAGCAAGCTCCATCAAAAAGCTTGCTAGCTCCAATGGTGCCATGAGAAAAAGAGTGAGAAATCCAAATCTAAAGTGAGCCCACTTCCTATTTCTTCATCCTCTACCACTTGCCAAGTAGTATAGGGTGTTCTCTTCACAAAGTTCTTGACCAAGTGAAGGAATAGCTTGAGTTTGAGTCTCCCCGACGCAGATCATCTTCGGCCTCGAAGTCAACGACCTAGCCCGCTCATTTCTTCGAAGAAACCATCGCTAGGGTCCGGGATCCCGATGATCGCAGCGAAGGGACATCAACACGGAGCTTTAGAAGTGGAGGACCGGATCTACAAAGGTTGTAATCCTTTTCACTTAGTAGTAAAGTAGTTTACTAGCTTATAGTTTCGCCTAATCTCTAGTTAACGATCTTGCATAGGGTTGTTAGGCACATAAAAATTTGATTTTGGCATGGTTGATGCCTTGTAGAACCTCATGAGTGTGCCTAGTAACCATACAGTGGTATCAGAGACAAGCTAGAGCTTTAGGCGAAGTGTAGACGAAGTTTAAAGTCTGATCGAAACCCGAAACCCTAATCCAAACCCTTCTCTGGAAATTTTCTAAAATTGTGATTTTTTCTGAATTAAAAATGCTCAAAAAAATCAGCAGGGAAATACAAGAGTTACTGTGAAACACGTGCCTGTAATACGACTAAAGAGCCGCGGAACCGCGGCCGTACCATGGCATTGGCGGCGGTTCCGCGGCCAAAAAGTAGCTTCATGAATTCCTGTTTGCACAGTAATAACCGTTGGTACTTGCTGATTCTTCTGGGAATTTTTATTTTTCACTCAAGTGTTGAGTTTTCTGGGTTGTATTGGGGACTTAATGATTCGATCGGATTATTTAACTTTGTTTAGTTTTTCCGGATAATTTTAGAACGTGTTAAAAAGTTCGACCGGATATCAATAACTCACTTTTTCCCTACCCGGAAAATTTCCAAGTGTTGGATTTTTCCATAGTTTAAGAACGTCTAAGTAGTGCAAGTAACGCGATGGACCCTCTAGAAGACAACAAAGCTTAACTCGATTATGTGACCGTCTTGAACTGCCTTAGAACCTTAGGGTTTGGGGCAGTACGGCGTGCCACATGTGAGGCGTTGGCTTGACCCTTCTAAGGCTGGACCGTTGGTACTGTGGCATGAAGTGGATGTTTTTAAACTTATTTCATGTGTTGAGCTTTTCGGGAAAACTTGGGTGTATGATTGTTCGAGCGGAAAGTTTAACATTGTCTATTTATCTGGAATGTGATACAATATTTGGAATCCACAAGTAGTTATGAGATAACTAATTTGAATGTTATAAATCTAGCACTTTAGTCTCACTTGATCGGTTGCCACGGGATTTTGATGTGATCAAAAGTCCGTCGCAATCACGTAGCGTACGCGGATACTCGCCGGGTAAACTTAACAGACAGCCACGCCCCATAGCCCCGACCAAGTGACTGTAGGAGAACCCCGTTGCCAAAAGCATCCGTTCGGGTGCTCGCGGCAGCGGTGTTCCGCCTTAGTGCACTTTGTCGACGACATCCCGGGGTGCGGCAGTCTACTAAAGTTTGCGACGAGCATTCGATCAGGATGTCGGGAATCTTGTTGAATTGCCCGACTTGATATTGAAAAGAGTTTTCGATGATGAGATTAAAATGCGGAGTTTATAATTGTTAGGCATGCGATGTCTAAGGAATTCATTTGGTTAGGCATGCGATGTCTAAGGAAATTGCGAATTCCAACTGTTGTAGTTTTACACTTTCTTTTCTGCGACCGTAAGTGTAATATGTGATATCGCCGGCTTCGTTGCTATATGTCAACGACAATTGGGATACGCATACTTTCTTACGTTGATGATATGAGATAATATGTGTTGCTATGATATGTTATATTGGATCGTCGCGTTCTGAATAGCCGGGGGTTTTATGTGAGATGAGAGCTTTTATTTTCATTCATGTAAAATTAAATGTATGTAATATTCTTTTATTGGGGCACTTCCGGGTTGAGGTTGATGTCACCATTGTATATTATTTACTTTTCCGCATTAGGTAGACCCAAGGCGGGGAGCACAAGTAATCGGGTTCTAGGGTCCAGTGGGAGACCATCTCGAGGAGTCGAGACCGGGTCTCCTAACCCTAGAATTGGCAGTGTTACTTGCCGCTCTCGTAGGGGTCTAGGGATGTGGGTTTGGCTATTCATCACGACCGTGGAATCCGTGTTTTATACTGGCTCGTATTAAAAACACGGACGCCCTAGTATATCCAATATTTCATATATGTTTCTTCTGCTGCGATATCTGTGATGTGATCATTTGATATGTTGTGATAGATACTGTATATAGTATATATGATATATTATATAGACGTTACTTATGTTTTACACCTGCGCTAGCCCTGCCCCACTCTGCCGTTAGTTATCTAACCTAACGGTGCACGAAGGGACATCGAGGCGAATGCGGATGGCATAAGTGTACGTCGTATTTATCCGTGATGTTTAGGTAACTTAAATGATGGGACTTCATTAATATGATTAATGAAAGAAAAGAAAACAAAAAAATGTTGTGGAATCGAATTTTCAAAAACAGGTAGCTACAGTTCTTGCTTTGCATCGCGGTGTTCCTTGTAGAACATCCTGCACCTTATGTTGGAGATAGTGCCCTCAGAGTCAATTATTGGATCACAGGCACGTGATTGCAATGATTGAGGGAGGACCTATCCCGGTAGGACAGTCTTAGTCGAGATGATAGTATGCTATCTGGTTTATCTTTATCATCGTGTACTGCTTTGGGTGACCTGACATATCGCTATTACACGTTGATAGAGCCCCTAGGATTCTTGCTTGACTGCCAGCAGTATGATGGCGATCATATACGTGAGAGCTGGTGGTCTTTAAGCACATCCTTAAAAGGTCCCTAGTCGTTGGAGTTTCGAGACAGGGCATCGATTCTCCAGAGTAGACTAGTGTATACAGTCGAGACCCCGACGAGGGGCGGTGGCCGGTATCATAAGCCACTGGTGTCAGTTGGTTCACCTAAGATGTATACAGGTGCTCATTGGGTTATGAGTACACCGGACAGGACTCGCCGGGAACATGCTAGTTGGTCTTATACCTGACGTCAGATAGCAGTTCCCTGGTGACATGTGTACAGGTTAGTTCATCGACCTGAGGATCGTCATTTGTCTCGTGTGAGTTCCCACTGTGCTTTGATTACTACCCTACCACGGCTCAAAGGAGTCGTGCAAACAGGTTTTAGTTGGGTACAGTCCCGAGCCACAAGGAGGCAGTGAGCGGATCTTCAGGGGTTCGTCTCTCCCGGTATTGGGGGTGAGGTCGCGCTGTGTCTAGGAGAGCCATTAAAACAAAGCCCTCGGCCGAGGCAGGAGATTTACTGGTAGGTATTCCAGTAGTATCTCAGGGTGTTCTGGGCTACGCTCCGACACGACTTGTACCGCTTTTGGGGGTCTGTCTTTTACCAACCCCCTAGGCCCGCCATGCGATACTCATAGACGAACGGACCGGACTGTACGGATATTGTCACTGACAGGCTCAGTAGGGTGTCAGGATGAGTTCGCTCATCGATGTCCCTTTTGGTCAATAGCTGGTGGCCCGTCACGTATTGGCTTATACCTCTGACGTGCTAGTGGTTAAATCCACAGCCATAGTATTGACGAGTCTTTAGAGTCCACCACACTTTCAGTTACTCAAGCTTTCGGGCGAAACGCTGTAGAGGCCGTATGGAGATATGGCAGGGTCCGATCAGATACGTGCGGTATTGCACGGATCTGGATCGGACAGATATTACTAGCCGGCTTTGGTTTAAGCCGGTCCTAGTTTAGTACAGTGTAGATTTTGTCTCATTGCATTTGTATCCGGATGGAATACAGATGCGGGTGTGTATGCACAGTATCGGGGTTTTCCTGTAATTTATTACGGGACCAGTTTTCTAGAGTTGCCAGTTTGCATTCCGTTCCGGCCGGTTTTCCTTTGTTCTTTCCCGGCCGGACTTTTCCGATGGAGGGGGTTATTTGCAATTGTGCAAATAACATTTGTGGAGGGGGTTTCTTGCAAATGTATTCATTATGATAGGATAAGCATCCTTGCTTTTTCATGATGGTTTTTGCATTAATGAGATTTGATGTGATTAGAAGTGATAAGCATGGTTGATGTTTTCTTTGCTTTATGATGTGGTCACCTCTTGCTTTATCTTACACTCACCTCCCTTCTTGTTATGGTTGGTATTCTCATTCCTCCACCATAATTCTTCTCACTAGATGAAAGAATGCTTCACTTGAGAGAAAGAAAAGAATGAGAGAGTTCATCCTTGTTATGTGAGGAATTCTCCTTCTTCTTCTTGTTTTGGAAAAATGAAAGCACCTTTTTCCTAACCCCATTCCTCCATCAAGGCAACTACAAACCCCAAATGAGACTAGCATGATCTACTACACATTCTACAGCATATCTTGAGCATGTCGAGTTGCCGGCTTCATGCCCGAGTTGCCTCGGTATCGAGGCGGGAGCCCGTAAAAGACGCAGGCGATGTGGTGCCCTTCCGGCGAGGAGGCGACGATGTGGAGACAAGACTTTCCGCGGGAGATCGGGACGATGACGAGAAGACCGGAGGACTCGGATCACTCGGTATACTTCTCTTCACATCTCTTGTTAGCTAGCATTCGGTTAGTGGTTACGATCCGGGTATATTGTCCGCGGTAGCGCCAGTTTAAAAGATAAGAAAATTTTTTGATTCCGCAATTTGGCCTAGGATAGACGGCCGGGGCGCTGCCGTGGCGCAACATGGTATCAGAGCCATGCCATTAACCTTGCCTAGCTTGTTCTAATGCGTTTTACTTATCCGATCGACCGAAATTCCAAAAACCTCATTTTTGTTCACATCAGTTTCTGATGAAAATTTTTTGTCTCAAAAAAATTTTCAGGTTGTAAAAAACTATTGTACTGGAAATTCTAAGACATCTGGAAAAATTCGACATGTTCAGTCGATCACTGTGGCGCGGAACCGCGGCCAAACCCCCCCTTGGGCCGCGGTTCCGCCGCACATTAGTGTCTTCACTCTGTCCAATTTTTCCAGTGGGCTTGTGGGCTAATTTTAGGGGTTTTGGGATATTAAATTTGGGCCCAGATTTTCTGTGACTGCTGCAGTATTGCTTGGGGGCCCACTTGTTATTTGTTTGATCGATCGGATATTTTAAACACATTATTTCACAGTATTTACATTATATCTGCGACCGTGAATGTCACTTGATCGGTAAATCCCGTCTAACTGCTATAGCCCGGTTAGACGGATTTGCGAACGTGACTTTCACGTTGATGTTCTATGTTTATGTTGTGTTGTTGCGGATCGGTCGTGGGGGATAGCCTGGATGCAATGTTAGTACAGTTTTGTTTTATATGTACATTTGATATTGCGGGGCGAGCGTCCGACATGTGGACTGCCGTCACTGCCCGTTTGTATTATTCTTTTGGGGCACGACCTGGTTGCGGTCGATGTACCCGGTGTATGTATATTTTACTTTCTGTACTAGGATTACCCCGCGGAGGGGTGCACGGATAGCCGGGTTCTAGAGGGCAACGGGCCCGCATCTCATGGCATTGAGACGGAGGGGGCTTCACTCTAGGATTGGCGGGCTATTTGCCGCACTCGTAGGGGGTACAGTTTGACCCAGGAGGGGTGCTCAAGTTACCGGATTCCATGAAGTGCTGGGTGGTCCATTCACGGAGCTGAAGGGGGCTGCCTCGCTTCAGGTTTTGGCGGGTGACTTGCCGCGCCCGTAGGGGTCTAGGATTTCATTCCACAGGCTATCCACACGACCAGGGGAACGTCGGGTTTCAGCAGCGGCTCTGTGAAACCCGGGGCTTCCAGATATCTGTATTGTTCTGTGATGCTGTATATTTCTGTGATGTTGCATTATTTTCACGCCTTGAGCGAATATAATATATTGGTATATATATTAGTAGATGTTGTATTTGTTTTGCATCCGCGCTAGTCCAGTCCCCGCTCTGTCGTTAGTTAAGTAACCTAACGGGTGATGATGGGACCCAGTGGCGAATGCGGATGGCATATACGCACATCAGTATATTTTCGTTCTTTGTGGTGTGATCAATTGATGGGACTGCGTTGATTCGGATCAATGCAAGATAAACAAACCTATTCTGATGTTGTTGGAACATTTTTTCAAAAAGCTGTTATTGCAAGGACGTTCACTTTTGTTTTGCATCATGGTATTCATTTGGAATATCCTGCTCCTCAGTCGACGAGGCAAGGGCCGAGATCCCTTCACCGGGAGTGACCCCTTGGACAAAAGTTTGCGTCAGGGCATTAACTTCACTATAGCCGATTACTTTTGCTTTGCATCGTGGTATTCAGTTGGAATATCCTGCACCTCATTCTATGGGGAAAGTGCCGAGATCCCTTCATCGGGAGTGACCTCTTTAGTAAAGGTTTTCGTCACTATATTTTTATAAAAGGCTATGCAGTTCCTTCAACGATATCAAGTTCATTACGTTAAAGGTTTTTCGCCAAAAACCAGCCGTAGCCCTCCGTCATTTCCTACAGGTATTATTTAGTATTCGTGCTGCGTTTGTTGACCTAGTCAAGACGTAGTGTTCGGTAGCTGAGTGGTACTTGTTTGTTGCATAAGTGGGATTGGTTAAGACAGTCGTGCGGCCTTGTTGACCTAGTCAAGGGCACGTACGGGTGGGTTTAATGCAATCCAGAATAATGACGGGTTGAACTTGACTGGCGGTTTATGGTTTGTTGACCTAGTCAAGGTCATAAACCGCCTGGGGTAAAAATCACATCGGGTGTTTCAAAAGAACTGAAACTTGCCAGACATGCGCATACCTTCTGGAGTGTGGTGACTTGAGTGGATTCCGTCAAGTTATCATGCGATGATAGTTGGATCCCGATTCCCACTGATGAGTTGGTTTACTCCTCGGGTGACCCCGACTAATTCTTCTTTCAGGTTTGGGGAAGAATTTGAGGTTACAGTGGGAGGTTTCCTGATTAGATAAAGTGATAACCATTCTGATCTAGGTTAGAGTGCACGCTGAGTGTTTCTTTTCTCTCTCTCTTTGGCAGCGACCATTGACCTGACCCTAAGACTATGACTCAGTGACCAAGTTGACCGAACCTTCTTAACACTGGCTTTTGGATTGTCAGAGTTGCAGACCTCATTGCCACTCCTACTTTTACCCTTTTCTCCAGGACACCCCGTATTGCTACGAACGTCCACTTCCATTGGACAAAACCATCGTATGGTTATATACGAACTCGAAGGACTTCGAGGATGGTTTCTGGTTCTGGAGAAAACGAATAGGATTATTCAGTTGTCTTTTCCTTTTACCTTCTCTCAGGTTGCGAGTACTCCTTGGTTTAGGAGATAGTACACCTATTACGCAAATTGGATAGTCTTCTTCCAAAGCTTAGGCTGGTGCCGACCGGTAGGGAATGAAGAAAACCAATTAGCATAACGATGGTGTGCAGGAGGTATTAAGTTAAGACAAAGCAAGGGATTAGTAAGAGGGCAAAGTAAATTGCGACTGCTATTCACGACCGAACCAAGTATTTCTTCGCCAATCCTAAATCACCTTTGTATTTCTCCAGGACACTCCGTATCACTACGAAGATCCATAGTTTATTTGGATACTCCATCGTATGGTTATATACGAACTCGAAAGGAACTTGTTCCAGTTCGGGGATGGATTCTGGTTCAGGAGAAATAGGAATAAGGTTTATTCGGTTGTCTTTTATCTTCACCTTCTCTCGCTTTGCGAGTGCTCCTAGGATTAGGACAGTACACCTTTTATGCTTATTGGATAGTCTTCTTCCAAACCTTAGGCGGGAGCCGAACGGTAGGGAAGGAAGAAAACCATTTTCCTAAAAGGGTGTGCAGACGGTAATGACTAAAGACATATAAAGGGATTTGGACAGATGGCAAAGAGATATACGGTTACAGTTGTGAATCTGGAAGAGGCATTACATAGAATACCGGAATACCCCGCCGAAACATTTCAATGTTTCAGTTTCACTGTGTAATGTTAAAAGAAAACTGATTTCCCGATTAGACACTTGCTCCAGGGTATGTATTTACCAGGTTGGATTCTCACATCTGTATGGTTTTACAGATGATGAGTGGGAGTAAGTTATTGGGAATTAGGTGACCATCCTCATTATATCGGGATTCGTTGTAATTGGTGATATTTGAGGAAGCCACCTGGGTTGTTTGCCGGTCGGCAAATATTTGGTTTTAAATATCCGCTGTTGTGCACCAATTTCAAATTGATATATCTGTACGTCTATTTTCATAGAGTGAGATATACCTTTTGATATTATGTCGATGACATTTACCTATATCAGTGGATTGTTAGGTAAGGAGCATCAAACAGCGGTGTAATTCTTCTTAGCCATAAGTACAGTTTTCAACCTACGACGCACAGTGAAAGAGTTGTTAGACTCAGCGGACTTATACAGAGTACTGTATGTTGTCCAGTGTCCATTAGGACAGAGGGGTTGGTCCTCATACTATATTCTGTTTACTTTTAACTTCTCTAATTCTTAGACATGTGTTTCGTAGGAACACAGGGTCTAAGTTTTGAGGAGTTATAGGTATTTGAATAGAGTAGAGAACCAGGTGTAGCAAGTATCGGGATTCTTCAAAGTGATCGAAGATGTAGATACTTGTGTATGGTGTTCAGTTGAAAGTAATGATTAAGAGAAATTGCTTCTCTTTCAGGTTACTCATAATTGGAAACATTCCTAAGTTGAGTAACGCTGATCGGCCTCCTTCCATTTAGTTGACATGCACTGGAGACAGCTGCATGATTGGAATCTGGTTCAATTAAATCAGTGCCTCTGGTTCTATATTGGATATAGAACAGTTCATATCTTAACGATGTTAAGGTACGGGGAGTTGTCCGGCTTATGCTTAAAACCAGACACTGGACAACTCAAGGCACGTTTCTGTAATGGCTGTTTGTGGGTTGACCCAGGCTATGACGAGGGTTGACTTTCTACCATCTGGCAGATCAATAGAAATATTGTTCTAGACTCGCCACAGTTTTATTAAAAAAAATGGATTTTTCAAAAACAGTATTGGGAGTATGGTAGAACTGGAAGTGATTCCAGAACCGCAAACGATTACTGAAGATTTGATAAGGAACCTAAAGATTCAATCTGATTTGACATTCCATTGGCCACTCCGCAGATAAGGTGGGTAACCTCAGGCACCCGAAAGGTACTCCGGTAGCCTCAAGGACGGTGGCAGGGAGGTTCTTGTTTACCCACACTTGCCATTGCTGTTGTTCCAGGCTGCGAGACCCGGTGAGAGGATGAGTATAGCGTCGTTCTAAGCTAGCTTTAGAAGTGCACGTCTATATGACTCTGCCAGAGGGTTGTCGTAGTCAGTGGGAGCAGCGGAAGCATTGGTGGACATCAGGCTTATGTCTATTTATAGACTAAAGCAGATGTAGCGGAGATAGATCATCTATTTCTGATGTGACAGTCATAGGTTTGACTTCATCAGAATAGGGGATGGATCCGTTGAGAAGGTAGTAGGGTGTGATATCCTGGTATTTGGATGACATACACAGAGTAGGAAAGGAAACTCCTATACTACGATCGGTTATACTTTGGTCGTCACACAGTGGTTTCTCCACATGGGACTTGGACATTATATCTTACATACTGGTTACTAGATCTATGGTTTTAGATCTAGATTTGGGTGGTTTCCCAATCTGGGTACTTAGACAGCATTCTAAGAGTATTTAGAATGGACGACTCCTGGCATGGTGGTGTACCTGCAGGTAATGGAGTCACCCTCTCTAAAGGTGTCTTACAGACTAAAGGGGAGAGGATGTGCATGATTGGCAGATCACTTGCTTAGGCAATTGAGTCAATCATGAGATGTCAAGTACCGCACCAGATGTTGTTCTTGCACTAGATGCAATAAGTTGACATTGATCCAATCCTGGAGAAACAGTCGGAAGCGTTTTTAGATCATAAGTGAATGTTCTAGGGATATGATAACGGCTGCCTCCTTTAGGAGACGGTTATCATTCCAAGCTTCCAAGGTGACATGGACGACAAGGAGGTTGTCAGAGTTATAGTTTTTCCCACTGACGAGGGGCAGTATTTTGGACAGGTGGTCTAAGGCAATACTGAGGGTGGCATGGCGCAGGATACTGATTAAGTTCAGTTGACGATACAGTCTAAGAAGTTTGGATTTGGAGTTCATTTATGAGCTAGGTCCCATCAGACATCCAGACATTCTAAGACATGTATTGCTCATTTCGGGAGATGGCTTTCTCCGCGAACTTGAGATATAGAGAGACATAGAAAGAAACATCATAGCGGATCCACTCACTGAGGCTATTCCTCGAACGCAATAGTTTCGCAAACGAGCTTTGTGAGACTGACTAGTAGAGGAGTTGGGTGTTCGGTATCACACGGGCTGTGAGTATGCGGCATCGCAATAATTAGCCTTGAGTGCAAGTGGGAGATTGTTGGAGATAGTGCCCTCAGAGTCAATTATTGGATCACAGACACGTGATTGCAATGATTGAGGGAGGACCTATCCCAGTAGGACAGTCTTACTCGAGATGATAGTATGCTATCTGGTTTATCTTTATCATCGTGTACTGCTTTGGGTGACCTGACATGTCGCTATTACACGTTGATAGAGCCCCTAGGATTCTTGCTTGACTGCCAGCAGTATGATGGCGATCATATACGTGAGAGCTGGTGGTCTTTAAGTACATCCTTAAAAGGTCCCTAGTCGTTGGAGTTTCGAGACAGGGCATCGATTCTCCAGAGTAGACTAGTGTATACAATCGAGACCCCGACGAGGGGCGGTGGCCGGTCTCATAAGCCACTGGTGTCAGTTGGTTCACCTAAGATGTATACAGGTGCTCATTGGGTTATGAGTACACCGGACAGGACTCGCCGGGAACATGCTAGTTGGTCTTATACCTGACGTCAGATAGCAGTTCCCTGGTGACATGTGTACAGGTTAGTTCATCGACGTGAGGATCGTCATTTGTCTCGTGTGAGTTCCCACTGTGCTTTGATTACTACCCTACCACGGCTCAAAGGAGTCATGCAAACAGGTTTTAGTTGGGTACAGTCCCGAGCCACATGGAGGCAGTGAGCGGATCTTCAGGGGTTCGTCTCTCCCGGTATTGGGGGTGAGGTCGCGCTGTGTCTAGGAGAGCCATTACAACAAAGCCCTCGGCCGAGGCAGGAGATTTACTGGTAGGTATTCCAGTAGTATCTCAGGGTGTTCTGGGCTACGCTCCGACACGACTTGTACCGCTTTTGGGGGTCTGACTTTTACCAACCCCCTAGGCCCGCCATGCGATACTCATAGACGAACGGACCGGATTGTACGGATATTGTCACTGACAGGCTCAGTAGGGTGTCAGGATGAGTTCGCTCATCGACGTCCCTTTTGGTCAATAGCTGGTGGCCCGTCACGTATTGGCTTATACCTCTGACGTGCTAGTGGTTAAATCCACAGACATAGTATTGACGAGTCTTTAGAGTCCACAACACTTTCAGTTACTCAAGCTTTCGGGCGAAACGCTGTAGAGGCCGTATGGAGATATGGCAGGGTCCGATCAGATACGTGCAGTATTGCACGGATCAGGATCGGACGGATATTACTAGCCGGCTTTGGTTTAAGCCGGTCCTAGTTTAGTACAGTGTAGATTTTGTCTCATTGCATTTGTATCCGGACGGAATACAGATGCGGGTGTGTATGCACAGTATCGGGGTTTTCCTGTAATTTATTACGGGACCAGTTTTCTGGAGTTGCCAGTTTGCATTCCGTTCCGGCCGGTTTTCCTTTGTTCTTTCCCGGCCGGACTTTTCCGATGGAGGGGGTTATTTACAATTGTGCAAATAACATTTGTGGAGGGGGTTTCTTGCAAATGTATTCATTATGATAGGATAAGCATCCTTGCTTTTTCATGATGGTTTTTGCATTAATGAGATTTGATGTGATTAGAAGTGATAAGCATGGTTGATGTTTTCTTTGCTTTATGATGTGGTCACCTCTTGCTTTATCCTACACTCACCTCCCTTCTTGTTATGGTTGGTATTCTCATTCCTCCACCATAATTCTTCTCACTAGATGAAAGAATGCTTCACTTGAGAGAAAGAAAAGAATGAGAGAGTTCATCCTTGTTATGTGAGGAATTCTTCATCTCCTTCTTCTTCTTGTTTTGGAAAAATGAAAGCACCATTTTTCCTAACCCCATTCCTCCATCAAGGCAACTACAAACCCCAAATGAGACTAGCATGATCTACTACACATTCTACAGCATATCTTGAGCATGTCGAGTTGCCGGCTTCATGCCCGAGTTGCCTCGGTATCGAGGCGGGAGCCCGTAAAAGACGCAGGCGATGTGGTGCCCTTCCGGCGAGGAGGCGACGATGTGGAGACAAGACTTTCCGCGGGGGATCGGGACGATGACGAGAAGACCGGAGGACTCGGATCACTCGGTATACTTCTCTTCCCATCTCTTGTTAGCTAGCATTAGGTTAATGGTTACGATCCGGGTATATTGTCCGCGGTAGCGCCAGTTTAAAAGATAAGAAATTTTTTTGATTCCGCAATTTGGCCTCGGATAGACGGCCGGGGCGCTGCCGTGGCGCAACACCTTATTCGATAAGGAAAAGGCCGAGACCCCTTCACCGGGAGTGACCCCTTTAGCGATGACTGGCAGATGCTACACCCCTCGGTTTGTCTTTTGATTGCTTTTGGAGTTTTTGCTTTGCTTAGTGATATATATGATATATCATGCACCTTATTCGATGAGGAAAGGGCCGACGATCCCTTTACCGGGAGTGACCCCTTTAGCAAAACAAGAAAAGCCTAAAAAACACTCCATTTTAAAATCATTTGATTCTACAACGATATCAAGTTCATTACGCAATAGGTTTTCAGAAAAACCTGTCATAGCCCTCCGTCATTTCAGATAAGTTGTATATAGTATTCGTGCTACATTTGTTGGCTTTCGTCAAGGTGTAGTGTGCGGTAGCTATATGCTGCTTATCTACAGCATACGATGCGATTGGATTAGGGTAGTCGTACGGCTTTGTTGGCTTTCGTCAAGGGTCGTGCGGGTGGGTTTAATTCAGTCAAGAAATGTACGGGTTGAACTTGACTAGCGGGCTATGGTTTGTTGGCTTTCATCAAGGTCATAGCACGTTAGGGGTAAAATATTATCAGGAATTTCAAGTGTTGAAATTTGCAATGAGATTGCATACCTTCTATGAGATAGTTGGATCCTGATACCCGCTGCGAGTAAGAGTTACTCCTGGGAGAGTTTTACACATTACAATTAGTCGATCAAGTAGGTGTCTAGAAAGGTGTTAACGGGGTTACGCCCCTGGGAAAACGAGGTTTACTTTAATTAGGTTCGTGCGAAAGCACGGGGGACCTCCCTCAAAGTACCGACACTGGCCTTGCTGAAAGATTGGCAAACTTGTAGCGTGTAATTAATCCCGGCTAGTCTTTCCTTTTAGGGTTTGAAGGAAGATTTGATTAAAACAGTGGGAGACATCCTGATTAGATATATTAGATAACCAATCTAATCTTGCAAGAAGCATACGCTGAGTGTTTTCTTCTCTCTCTCTCCAGGTAGCGACCATATCATGCCTTAATCAAGATAATAAAACGGATATATTTACCGAACCCGCTTGTTATACTGAGCTGGGGATCGTTGGTCCCGCTCCAACTTATAATTGTTATAAGACAGAGCAGGAAATTAGGGAATACCAGATTTCCCGTGCCGCCCAAACGAAGAAAGTGCATTCTGATGCATCATCTTCGGGTGTGTTCATTACATAGAACTGTTTCTCAGTATCCTTTACGTCCTCGGTATGAGATACCGGATAAGGATCCCGCATATGTAATCTTTTACATGGGCTACAGAAAGGTAGAGAACTGAGAACGGGTGATAAGTTTCATGAGACAAAAAACGCTGCAAGTGTTGCAACCAAGTCTGTTGGTCACTATAACCCTGTATTACCAGAATACATTGATTCTGAACGAATGTTATTAGATACCGAACCTGATATACAACATCATATTATTTTCTTTATTAGTAAAGAAAGGATATAATTTTGTATTGTTGGATAATGTTTTGAACATTTCCTATATCAAGAGTTGATCGGTTCAGGCACGTTATCTAAAAGCATTGACGTTCTAAATC
Organism: Agapanthus africanus; assembly: GCA_030015575.1. NCBI lineage: Eukaryota > Viridiplantae > Streptophyta > Magnoliopsida > Asparagales > Amaryllidaceae > Agapanthus > Agapanthus africanus. Next base: position 363,255,223 of record JASDDO010000012.1, read on the forward strand.
AAACTACAGTTCTTAGTATACGGAACAAACACAAGAGGAAGAGTTCAGAAATGAACGAATCTTTCTTGAGGCATTGTAGACTAGGTCATATCAATGCGACCCGACTAGCTAAAGCTACATTAAGATGCATATTTAAATTTGTTTGAATTTACATCTTGTGAAACTTGCCAGTCATGTCACAAAGATAAGATGACCATAGCTCCGTTTATTGGAAACAGAGAAAGTGTTACTGAACTCTTGGGATTGATACATAGAGATGTATGAAGGTCCCCTGTCTACACATGCCAAGACCGGTTCTTTGTACTTCATTACATTCTCTGATGATCTCTCAAGATTCAGACATATGTTCCTGTTGAAACACAAGTCCGAATCTTTTGAGATATTCACAGAATGTAAGTTAGAAGTAGAGAACCACAATACGGGTAAAAGTATTATGTCCTTTGATGTGATCAAGGAGGAGAATACTTGAGCACGGAATTCCTGGACTATTCTAAAGGAGAATGAAATTCTCTCTCAGCATTACTCTTCCGCATACACCACAACACGTTGGTGTATCGGGGCGGAGCAATCACACCCTATGTGATATGGTGTGCTCTATGATGAGTACTACTGAGTTTCCTATTTCTTTTGGGTGTTATGCGCTTGAGAAGCTGCATACCTATTGAATATGGTTCCAATCAAATTAGTTTCCTACCACTTCATATGTGATATGGAATGGGAAGAGCCCATATCTTAAGTTTTTTAGGATTTAGGGTTGTCCGGCCTATGTCTAAAAGCAAAATCCGGACAAGCTCGAGGAAAGGTCTGTTATGTAGAACTGGAAATGTTCCAGCTATACAAACTGCAGATGATGATTTGGTAGAACCAAAGGATTCAATAGTAACCAACGAACCTCAGCCTCTCCGCCGATCTAGTACGGTTCCTCACCCACATGAGAGATACTTCGGTTTCTCTATGACAGTGGGAGCGAGGATTGCACCATGAGATGATGACCCAACTAGTTTCGAGCTGGCCATCAGGAGTGAGACTCTGTAAGAATGGCTGGATGCTTATCGGTCTGAGATGGAATCCTTATACACCAACAAAGTATGGACTTTGGTTGCTTTATCTGAAGGGTTAAATCCCCTTCAGGAACAAGTATATCTTGAGAAGATTACTTGGTGTACATGGAAAAGTTGAGACTTTCAAAGCTATGCTTAAGTCCATCCAGATCCTACTTGCCACGGCTACATACCATGAGTACGATATCTGGCGGTTGGGTGTCATGACTGCTTTTCTAAATGATGTTTTAGAAGAGAGTGTCTATAAGTACACAGTCAGAGGGCTTCGTAGACAGTGGGAGCAGCGGAAACGTGTGCAAGATGTTTTATATGATAAAACAGGCATCGCGGAGTTGGAACATCTGTTTTGATGTGGTATTCAAAGAGTTTGACTTCATCAAAATGGTAGATGAACCTTGTATATACAAAAAGGTAGTATAAAGTATGGTGGTGATCCTTGTAGAGTACGTGGATGACATGCTCTTGATAGGAAAGGAGTTTCCTATGCTACGCGCGGTCAATCTCCGCTTATCACAAGGATTCTCCATATAGGATCAAAATGATACCTCCTAAATCCTGGGTTTTTGGATCTATGAGATAGATCTAATTGGATGTTAGGATTCTCACTAGTTGTAGTTAGATGGTGTCAATCGATCCTGGGGAGAATCACTGGAAAGGTTCCAGGGTGGTAAGGACGACTGAATGTCAGTCCCAGGCATTGTCTTTACCCTCAGTGGAGGGACGGTATGTTGGAAGAGTTCCAAGCTAGATACCGTGACTTACTAGACAATTAAAGGCAAGATACATCGTTACCAAGGATGCTACTAAAGAGGCAGTCTGGATATATATAAGTTCATGAGATGAATTTCGTTCCTACCATTGTGTGACAATGGAGTTGTGGCTTTAGCCTAGGAACTACCGTCCCATCAGAAATCCAGATATAATTCTTAGGCAGTATCACCTGATCATGGAGATGGTTGATCTCCAAGGAGATCAAGGTTAGGAAAGTAGACTCAGAGGACAACACGGCGAATCCACTCACAAAGGCTTTTTCCCAGAGGGAGACTATTATGGGATGGTTGAGTATGAGATACTACAACCACTGTTATCAGATGGCCCTAGTGCAAGTGGGAGATTGTTAGTTATATGTATGCCCTAGAGGCAATTACTATACATGAGATGTATATTGTAGTGGATGCTTGGACATATATAGGGAGGACTTTCTTGCTCGACAAGATAGAATGCTATCTGGTTACTCTTGTAAGTCCACGTTACATCTCCTGGTTCTTTCGGGCTTGCGGAAATGGTGAAAAACGATTCTTAAGACTTAGGTAACATGGACTACAAAAACGGATCTTTGCTAAACTACACACTAGCAACCTAACTAGAGAGTTGTCACTCGGTTAGGGGTTATACCTCAACTTGAACTCCTTCTTCTTGACTCTTGATGGTGGTCGGATGTTGCTTTCCTCGTTGCCTTCTCTTGTCGAAGATGGATCCACCTGAGGGTTTCTACCTTGAGCTCCTTTCTCGAACTTTGAGAAAACTAAAGTCTCCGGCTCGCTAGACCTTCAACCTTAGGAAGAGTAGAGAGTAGCTTTGGGTGTTTTATCTTCAAGGAGATGTTTCTCAACACATGAGAATTATTCTCCTTGAACTAGAGGAGGAAGAAGAAGAATAGAGGAGAGAGAGTGGTTATGATAGATTGAGATAGTTTTTTACAACCATAACAATATAAGTGAATTATCAAATTAATAAAATTAATCAAAATGAAAAAGTTGATGAAAGGTTTGATAAGGCTATTATCATTTCACATTAAATGGTTTTTGCTAGAATCAAAGAGTATCTTTGATGTGTAATGATGATAGTCAATGTTTCAACCATGGTCAACTAGTCAACCTTGGTCAACAAGTCAACAAACCCAACCATGACACAATTTCATTTAATTAATATTATTAATTGATATATCACAAATTCATTAGGGTTTGGAAAAATACGACTGTCAACTGTGCATACGCACCCGTTCCAAAACCCTAATGAAAAACCTCTTCCTCCGCCTCAATCAACTGTGCATACACACCCGGATTCGTGTTCCGAGGAACATGAATACTATAAGATAAAACTAACCCCAAAACATATACTAGGATCTGACTCAAACCAGAGCCCGCTAGTAATGTCTGTCCGGACGCCAAACGTGCACAAGTGCGCGGATGAGAACGAACCCTGTCGCAAAACCATGCGACCTCTACTCTGTTTTGCCCAAAGGCGAATAACCCACTGTGTGGGACTCTAAAGACTCGACACTACGCTGGCAGTGGGTTTAACCACAGACCGCAAGCGGCACTAGCTGTACGTAACGGTCCTCAGGTAGATGCCGATAAGAAGACTGACGAGGTAAACCCATCTGAACTCCTACTGAGCCTGAATATGACAATCTACGTACAGTCCGGTCTGTTCGTCTGATACATCGCATGGCGGGCCTAGGGGGGCGGTAAACTTCAGTCTCCTAATAGCGGTACAAGTCGTGTCGGAGTGTAGCCAAGAACACCCTGAGATAACGCTGGAAACCTACCAGTATATCTCGCTTGCCCTGGCCAGGGACTACTTGTGTAATGGCTCTCCTAGACACAGCGCGATGTCAACCACAAATACCGGGAGAGACGAATCCTATCTAACCGTCACTGCCTCCAAGTGCTTCGGGACTGCACCCAAAAACTACCTGTTTGCACGACTCCTTTGAACCGTGGTAGGGTAGTAATCAAAGTGCAGTGGGAACACACTCGAGGCGAAGTGACAGTGTCAAGTCAGCAGACTAAGCTGTACTCATGTCACCTGGGAACTGATAACTGACGATAGGTATAATACCAACCAACAGTTCCCAACGAGTCCTGTCCAGTGTACTCGTATCGTAACGAGCGCCCGCATACTATCTCAAGTACGACGTACTGACGGCTGTGGGACAGACAGTTTCCCAAGCCGGGATGAGAAGCGTATACGCTAGTCTACTCCGGAGTATCGATGCCCTGTCTCGATAGTCCTACGACTACGGACCTGCATAAGGATGTGCTTGTGGATTACCCAGCCCCCACGAGTGTGACTGCTATCACAACGCTGGTAATCAAGCAAAGATCCTAAGGGCTCCACTAATGTGTAAAGGCGATATGCTAAAAGAAACACATGCACACATTAAAGAAGAAACAAACCAAGTAGCATACTACTATATTGAGCAAGATTGTCTATACAAGGTGAATATCCAAAGCTTCCATCAAGTAATATACAAACTAGTATGATACAGTAATGGCCTCTAGGGCATATACACTAACAATCTCCCACTTGCACTAAGGCCATGTACTGGCGTATCGAAGACCTATCATCTCGATCAGCCGCTCGAACTAAGTCTGGGGTAAGGCCATTGTGAATGGATCAGCAGTGTTATCTTCCGTAGCAACTTTCCGAACCTCGATCTCCTGGCGACCCACGATCTCCCTGATCAGGTGATACCGCCTCAAGATGTGCCTGGACTTCTGATGGGACCTGGGTTCCTTCGCTAAAGCTATAGCCCCGTTGTTGTCGCAATACAGAGGTATTGGATCAACAATGGACGGAACCACCTGAAGTTCTATCAAGAACTTCCTCATCCAGACGGCTTCTTTTGCGTCATCAGATGCAGCGATATATTCCGTTTCCATCGTCGAGTCAGCAACGGTTTCCTGTTTGGATCTCTTCCAACACACCGCCCCTCCATTGAGGGTAAAGACATAGCCCGACATGGACTTGGAATCATCCTTGTCACTCTGGAAGATGGAGTCAGCAAAGGCCTCGATCTGGAGGTCTTTTCCGCCATTCACCAAGAACATCTCCTTAGTCCTTCTCAGGTACTTGAGAATGTTCTTTACCGCTATCCAGTGTTTCTCCCCAGCGTTTGACTGATACCGGCTTACCACACTCAGTGCATAAGCTACATCTGGTCTGGTACACAACATCGCATACATTATAGAGCCTACCGCAGAAGAGTAGGGTATAATAGACATGCGATCCCTTTCCAAATCAGTCTTGGGAGACATCTCTTTGGAGAGGGTGATCCCGTGACCAGCCGGTAGATTACCGCGCTTGGAATCTTCCATACTGAATCTTTTCAGTATGGTGTCGATGTACCTGGACTGTGAGAGTCCCAGTAACCTCTTGGATCTGTCACGATAGATCCGGATCCCCAGAATGTATGAGGCATCACCCAGGTCTTTCATGGAGAACATGTGTGACAAGAACCCTTTGACAGATTGTAGCATAGGAATGTCATTTCCTATCAAGAGAATGTCATCCACGTATAAAACGAGGAATACTACAGTTCTCGCTACAAATCTACTATAGATGCATGGTTCATCTGGATTTTTGATAAAGCCAAATTCTTTGACCGTCTCATCAAAACAGATGTTCTAACTCCACGATGCCTGCTTTAGTCTATAGATGGACTTAAGCAACTTGCACACCTTTCCGCTGCTCCCACTCTGAATGAAACCATCTGGCTGGTCCATATAGACACACTCCTCTAAATTTCCATTCAGAAAAGCGGTCTTTAAGTCCATTTGCCAGATCTCATAATCGTGGAAGGCAGCAATGGTAAGAAGGATCCGAATGGATTTCAGCATAGCCACTGGAGAAAAGGTTTCGTCGTAGTCCAAGCCAGGTCTTTGACGGAAACCCTTTGCAACAAGTCTAGCTTTATAGGTCTCAACCTGTCCATCTACACCAATCTTCCTTTTGAAGATCCAATTGCATCCTACGGGTTTTACCCCATCCGAAGCAATGTACAACGTCCATACTTTGTTGGTGTACATGGACTCCATTTCGGTCCGCATTGCATCCAGCCATTTTACCGAGTCAACGCTCTGAATGGCCTGCTGGAAGCTAGTCGGCTCATCACTATCATTGATGCAATCCTCTCTATCCCTGTCTATGAGAAAACCGTATCTCTCGGGCGGATGAGACTGCCTACTACTCCTGCGGAGCGGCGTAGGAATGTCCTGATCTTTCGAACCCTCTAGTTCTACTAAGCTTTCAGTAATAGCTCGTGGTTCTGGAATTTCTTCCAGTTCTATTGCGCTCCCACTTATCTGATTTTCCAAAAACTCCGTTTCCAAGAAGTGGGCATGACGAGAAACAAAAACCTTTTGTTCCTCTTTGCAATAGAAGAAATATCCCTTGGTGTTCTTTGGATATCCCACAAACTTGCACTGTACTGAGCGTGCCTCGAGTTTGTCCGCATGCTGCTTTTTGACAAAAGCTGAACATCCCCATGTCTTAATGTGCTTAAGATAGGGTTTCTTCCCACACCACATTTGATATGGTGTAGTAGGCACAGTCTTAGTTGGAACTCGGTTCAAAAGGTATACAGCTGATTCTAGTGTATATCCCCAGAATGATCGCGGTAACTCAGCGTTATTCATCATGGAACGTACCATATCCAATAGGGTCCGGTTCCGTCTCTCCGATACACCGTTATGTTGCGGAGTGTATGGAGGAGTAAGCTGAGAGAGAATTCCATTCTCTTTTAAGTAATCCAGGAACTCGGCACTTAAGTATTCACCACCTCGATCAGATCTTAGTGTCTTGATACTTTTGCCTGTTTGTTTTTCCACTTCATTCTTATATTCCTGGAATTTTCCAAAGGCTTCGGATTTATGTTTCATTAAGAAGACTTAACCGTACCTTGAAAAGTCATCCGTAAAAGTAATGAAGTAAGAATAATCGCTTCGTGCATGCATAGACATTGGACCGCACACGTCGCTGTGTACGAGTACCAAGTGCTCGCTCGCTCTTACTCCGTGTCCAGTGAACGGAGTCTTTGTCATCTTTCCTTTGAGACATGATTGACAAGTTGCATATGATTGATATTCGAACGGATCCAAATATCCTTCTGTATGTAACTTCGTCAACCTTCTCTCATTGATGTGACCCAGTCTACAATGACATAAGAAAGCCTGATTTGTTTCCGGAGACTTTATTTTGTGTGTATTCTGGACATTGAAAATCTGTGGTTGGTTTAATACGTATATTCCATTGTTTAATGTACCTGACCCAATCAGAACTTGATTAAGGAGAATGTTTACAACATTACTTACAAACGCAAATTCATAACCTTCTTTAGAAACTAAAGATACAGAAATGATATTACAAGTTGCATTGGGTACAAAATAACAATTACGCAAAACCAAAACGTGTCCATCTGACAACCCCAGGTGATAGTCCCCCACGGACTCAGCATCCATGCCAGCTCCGTTTGCAACTCTGAGGGTCATATCACCTGCCTTCAAAAACCTACGGTTTCTCAACGCCTGCAAAGAATTACAGATATGAGATCCTGATCCGGTATCCAATACCCAGGAAGTAGAGTTTACTGATAGACAGTTTTCAATAACATACACACCTGAAGCTGAAGCCGCAACTCGCTTCAGATCCTGTGTTCTGGCCATCCAGGCCCTGCAATCTTTCTTCCAGTGTCCACTCTTGTGACAGTAAAAGCATTCCTCCTTTCCTACAAGCTTTCCCGCTTCCTTTGTTGCTTTTTCCTTTCCCTTCGTATCCACTTTACTAACACCGCCCCTTGGTTTGGCGGGGGTTTCTTCTTCTTTCCCTTGGCTTTCTCCTTGGACCTAGAAGATGAAGATCCTCCTACAAACAAAGTGGATGTTTTCCTACCTTTCTGTAGGGTGCCCTCTGCACTCCTCAGCATGTTGAGGAGTTCTGAAAGTTCAACTTCCTTTTCTTGCAAGTTGAAATTCAGGATGAACTGGGCGTAAGTGGAAGGAAGGGACTGAAGAATCAAGTCCGTATAGAGCTCATTCTCCAACGTGGTCCCAAGGTCCGCGAGCTCCTCAATGAAGCCAATCATCTTAAGCACGTGTTCCGCTACCGGTGATCCGATGGCCAATCTCGCCGAAAACTGCTTTTTCGAGACTTCGTATCTGGCGATACGAGATTGCTCCCCATACAGTTCTTTTGTATGAAGAAATATGGATTCAAGGTCCATATTCTCGTGCCTCCTCTGGTGTTCATTGTCTATAGAGGCAAGCACGAGGCACTTGGCCTTCGCGCAATCAATCTCCCAAGTCTTACGGATTTCTTTATCCGCGACGCTGGAGGTGGGACCTGGAGCAGGGGGAGCTTTGGTGGTAAGGAGATACCCCAACTTGTCGTAAGTGATTGCCATTTTGACATTCCTGAGCCAATCTTTGTAGTTTGGCCCTGTCAGTATGTTTTTATCTAGTAGTAACTTAAGTCCAGTCATGTTGAATGGTTGCTGCAATTAGAAGAGTGAGAAGAAACACTTTAGCATGATGCTCTTGCAAGTTTAGAGTGGTTTTTAATTTGTCTAAACAGGATGGCTTCCACTGTCTCTCGAATCCCTCCTCAAACCAAAAAAGAAGAATTAGTCAGGATCAATCTCACCGTACAATACTTGCTTAACCGTTCAGCCAGGCTAGTGTCGGTACTTCGAGGGAGGTTTTCCAACGCTTTCGCGAAATTCCTTAATTAAATAACCTCTTTTCCCTGGGGGCACAGCTCCGCTAACACCTTTCTAGACACCTACTAGGTTTATAGCATTGATCGTTAAGTGAGAATTTTCCCGAGGAGTAGCATATACTCACAGTAGGATCGGGATCCAAATATCATTGCGTGACAAAACTGAAGGAATCCTACCAGAATCATCACGCTCCAAATGGTATGCAGCGCTAGCAAGTTTCAGTTCTTTTGAAACTCCCGATGTGGAATTTTGCCCTATGCTCTTATGACCTTGACTTTGGCCAATAAATCATTAGTCACATGTCAAGTTCTACCCGTCATTCTCCAGGTTAATTTGAACCCACCCGCACCTACCCTTGACTTTGGCCAACAAGGCAGTATGACTGTCCCAAACTAACACATCTATCTATGCTGCACATGAATACCCAATAGCTACCAATCGCTATGCCTTGAATTTGGCCAACAAACATAGCTTGAATACTATTGACCATCCATGTGAAACGACGGAGGGCAACGAATGGTTTTGGCGAAACCGTGAACGTAGTGAACTTGATATAATCGATGGAATGAGATAGCTTTTAAAAGGAGTGGTTTAAGCTCCGCGTTTAAAAGTTATTTTGAAAAGAAACCGAGTGGTTTTTGAAAGTGTTCCAACGACTTTTACTTTGGTTTATTTTTCTTGCATTAATTTTAATGCATCCCATCAATTAATCCTACCATTGCAGAAAGCAACGAAAATATGACGTACGCTTATGCCATCCGCATTCGCCACGGGGTCCCGTCATCACCCGTTAGGTTACTTAACTAACGACAGAGCGGGGGCTGGACTAGTGCGAATGCAAAACATAAGCAACGCCTAAATAGATATCATATAGATATATATAAACATTCGTCACATGCAATGATAGCCATTCCAGATCATAGATGAATACATTGGATATACTAGGAATCCGCAATTCGTACGAGCCTGTAACGAAGAGCGGATTACACGGTCGCGATGAATAGCTAAACCCCACCCTAGACCCCTACGTGTACGGCAAACTACCCGCCAAGTACCCGAAGCGAAGCAACCTCCCTCAACTCGTGAGTAGGCCACTCGGCACTTCGAGATACCCGGTAGTTTGTGCACCCCACTTTGGGTGTATCCTAGGAGCAAAAACAGTAAAAAGAAATTATACAATGACGGCTACAACCCCGACCCGGTTGTGCGGCCATACAAATAATATTACATCAATTTATATATTACAAGAATGGAAAGATAAACAAAACTCTCATCTCACAATTCCCCCCGGCTATTCATCCGCGACAATCCAACGAATTCATATACACAATCCATCAACATTACAGATCACAGATATGTTTAACCCCCACTAATCGACGGATAGCGATTAGCAGACGTTCAATACATATAAAAATACAGATATAACCCATTAGCCAAAGTCTACAGAAAATCGACCAAAATACGGATTTGTAACCACCCCAAAAACAAACTTGTTCTCTGGAAAATCTGGGCAGAAACAAACCATCCCAAAAATCACAAAATACCCCCAGAAACAAACTGCAGGAGAAACGATCCACGGCCGAGTCAACTCGGCCGCGGATCCGCGGCAGAAGCAAGCTTCAGCCGCGGAACTGCGGCGCGTTGCTCGGCTCGTGCGATCGTTTTTCTTGCCTGTTTATAGAAAAGCCTGAGCCGATTTTTAAGACATGATTTTTTATTTTTAGAGCAGAAAAAAAAATCGGCAGCAACTAGGGTTTTCCGGGGTGTTTTGCGGTTTTTTCGTTCGGTCGATATTCTAAATACTTTGCTAACATGCTAGGGTGTGTTTATGTAACATCTAAAAATAATAAAATATTATTTTTGGGAATTTTTATAATTTAATATTATTTTATTGATTATTTTAATATTAAATTAATAATTAAATGCAAATAAATGGAGAAAAATTATGGAAAATTCTAAAATAAGTTATTTATTGGAATTGTGCCATTTTTAAGTGTTTGTGATCATTTATATGCTAATTTAGTGCTAATCGCGATTAAAAATCGCTAATCGGATTTTTTTGGCTTTTTGTGCAAAATTGTGCACATATCATTTTTGGACTTGTGTTACATTTTTCTAGCCAAGTTACTTTGGGTTTACTATTGGTGTGAGAAGGAATTGGATTAAAAGAAAAAGGAAAAGAAAAGAAAAAGAAAATGAGAAATGGGTATGGTGTGAGAGTGAGGGTAGGTGAGGGTGTTTGACTTAGCCATTTCCCTTGGTTTTTCTCTCACTTCCTCCCCCTCATCCTTGTGCTGCTGCTGCTGCTCCCTTCTTTCCTCTTCCTCCTTCTTCAAACCCCCCAAAATACACCATTAAAACTAACTCAAAACCTCACACTCATTTCACAAAACATGCACACAAGCCCAAGATCTATGCTTTGGACCAAGAAAGACGGTGTTTTGGTGCTGTTGAGGATTCATGAGGGTCTTGTGAGGTAATTCCTTCACAATTAGAGTGTTAATTCTTATTCTTAAGCTTTAATTCAAGTTTCAAATCGATATCGTGTGAATTGGTGCACTTTGGACAAAATTAGAGAGGATTAGGGTAAAGTTGAGATGTGACTTTGCAATTGGACTCTAATGGTGACCTTAGACCCTATTTTGACCAAGACCCTGACCTAGAACAACCTGAAACCCAAAAATACGGAATTACGGGACTTTCATGTCGGTTTGTGAGTGTTTAGAGTGTGCAGGGAAATCTGGAATATACTGGGACTTTTTCAGGAAAATTAAACAACACCAGGGACCCAATTGAGACCATAGGAGGCCACCCTGACCAGACGGACCCCATTGGACATAGGGGGGCCGGACAGGCCGGTTTTGGGAGGGTTTTGGCCGGCCATGTAGTGGTGAAATATTTCGGGGTTGGTCCAGTAGCTCAAATACATCATATACATCACCCTGGACTTGTTTATTTGGCTAAATTTGACCCGAGATGAAATCTGGGATCGTTTTCTTGGGTTGCTGCCTTACTTTCAGTATTTGGTTTTACGTATTTTGATTTCCATATTTTGGTGTTTGTACGTTATCTCGATCGTGTGACGTTTGTACGACTCCATCGAGTGATTTCGGGTTGTTTTGCGAAGGCTAACCGTAGGTTCTAACCTATAAGCCTTTTAGCGTATCGTATTGGTTTTAGCGTGCCGTTTTAAGTTTTGATTTGATTTTGATGCGATGCGATACGTGTGATATGTGTAGGTACCCCGCGACGATCCGAGGCGATGCAGAAGATGACGGTGATATCGACACCGACACGCAGGATACAGGTGAGTAGATTTATATCTACGGGGAGAAGTCGGGTGGATGGCGTATAGCACCCCCGCAGTCCGTAGTGTTGTATACGAATACGTATACACACGTATATTTATTATGTGTGGTTTAGATTAGTGATGGAAATAATGGTATTTTGATGATAAGAATGTATTGGTTTAGTATAGTGCGAACCCTAGGGTAGTGGTTGCACCCATACATACATTTACACACATTCTTGCATTCATTCTTTCATTTGATGGTGCGTATATCTACACATGGGTATGGGACTATGTGTTCATATACGGGTTGATGATGATACATGGGTTTGAGATGATACTTGATGTGAGGCCGTGAGATCGGCGATGTGACATAGTTGCCTTTGAGGTGCGATATGATAGTTTTAGCGGGCCTTTGGACATGTGCTTTACCCGCATTCAAACTTTGATAGATGGTATCGATTTGTACTAGACTTAGAGTAGTACCCCAGATTGTGCGATCTGATGATAGTGATACCTGATATGTGATGAGATTGGGGGATATTGACCCCTACCCAGCTATTGGCATGCCGTACGACGATCTACCGTACGAGCCGATATTGATGATAGTTCCGCACTCATAACTCGAGGATATCTTACGATATGTTATTGAGGCGAGATCACCGACTATCATATCTATATATATATATATATATATATATACCGACTCAGATTTAGGTGGTTTCATACCCCTCCTGTCTAGATTACTTGGTAGACATTAGACTAGACCGAGTCATACCTATTTCAAAACTAACGAATCGGGGATATTTTAAAGATAAGCAGAAGGGTTATACGGATATTTTCAAAAGACGTATCTTTTCATAAAAACAACGTAGCCCCTATTTTCAAAACCCTATGATTCGTGTTATTTCAAAAGACACCATTTGTAGGACTTATAATAGATTAATGTAGATTAGTTATAGTTGCGTCTAGTATTCAGCTTCCGCTCATTATTGTGGTTCGCTTCGCATCGCATGCTTATATTATGTTTCGTACTACATTATTGATATCATGCTATTAGGACACCAGCACCATTACCGATGATGCGTATGTACCACGTACACTTACTTGCCGGCTCACACACATCTTCATCGGTAATTTCCATGCCACGTACACTTTAGAAATACTATTGCATTGATATAGGTTGTTAGATAATAATTTAGATAGGATGTTAGTGTACTCGCCTTATATGCTAGATTAGACATCGTAGTTATTACCTGCTACTTCATGCATACTGTTATTCATTGTTATGCCGCATTCATGGATTCTCATGCATATATTCACTATTTTACGTGTTATTGAGGTTTTGGATTTGGATTTCCGTGAGATTTTCTGGATTTGGAGGAAAATCGCAAAAACAAAAATAAACATTTTCTCTCTTTTAAAATAAAAGTGCGGTTTTCCCATGATGTATGAGTCGTCCACCATGAGTTTGCTGATGGATTTGGAAACCCGATTCGAGGAGACGGATGAACCGTTTCGGGTACATGGTGGACCCGGTGCGGTACCCCGGGGCAAGAGGAATGTGGTGATGACGTTGAGCCTGGCAGGGGAGTACTACCTACCGGTGATTTTACCCGACGCGTCGGATATCCGGAGGATACCGACGTGGTCTTGAGATTGATGGTAGGGGCCGGTCTGGAGTGACGGTGCCCTAGATTTTGTGGTTGAGACTTTGAGATATCGGGATATTGGGATTTCGTTTGTGCCGATGCTAGGCACAGTTTTATGCTGATTTCATTATGGTACCTCATTTTAAAAATACAAGGGAAATCTCACTAAATTATGAAAACAGTTGCTTCATGTAAATGTATTCTGTTTTCACGCATTCATATCTCATTCATATGCTATATTGTTACCTGAGGCACTAGCATGAGCACTTGGCACTACACTCATGTATAGAGACTACATTGCCAGTTTAGCCTGCTTCAGCTTTATTCATATTGAGGTTTATTTATATCTGATCGTATTGACCTAGGATGGGTCATGCATTCGATTCCTGCTTGTAGATATCTTTCTATTCACGAGTTGGCAACTCACCCCCGTTGTGCCCCAGTTCTTGCAGGTTGCCGTACAGTTCCATAGTGGCATTTCTGGCACACTGCTTCCTTTTGGGTGACTTGCTTGAATAGGTGGGTTCTTTTGTATCAGAACCGCTATTGTATTTGTATTATTCATTGTATCTAGAATTGTCCATCAACCAAAACATGTATATTCTTTCAGACTCAGACTTCGGTGTCGTATTATTTCGACCTTAGAGTCGCGCTTGTAGTATTGCGGTTTTCTTGCTTTTGGAGCTTTCTTTTCAGTTTAGATCCTCGCCCTTTGGCGTTGTATATTGTTGTTGCTTATGTGGTTGTGACCGTCGATTGACGAAGAGCTAGCTCCCGCTTAGGGATGCCTTTTGTCATGTTATATATATTGTTCTTGTTGTACCCCGTTCGGGGCCAGTTTTTACAAAAGAAACTCTGCCGAAATTTTCAGGAAAAAATTGCACATTTTAAAAATTCATATTCGGCTTAGTTATTTAAAACTTGATTTTCAAACATGTTTTCTTTACCTCTTAAAACCAGTTTCTTTACTTATTCCTAAAAATGGTTTTAGATTTCTGGGCTTTTGGCTTACTTGGATCAGATGGAGTCCTATAGACTTCATAGGATTCAAGGGCCAGTCACGTGCTCTTTCGGGTCGTGACAAAGTTGGTATCAGAGCGCTAGGTTGACCTTGGTTCGAGTCTAAGTTTGACTATGTGGAGCCTAGGGCGTTTGTATATATACGGAAGTTAGGCTTGACCTTACGGAACTTAGACTTGGTCGAGGGGGTATTAGACCCGAACTTTCTTCGCGTAGGATGACCCTTGGTTGATGGAACAGGTGACTAAAGTAGAGTGACGTACCGTTGGTATGTTCCACGGCATACTTACGACACGCCACTCCGCTTAAGAAACCTTAGGTTGTACATTTTCTTGCACTGTATTATATTCCTTCCTATGATCTATCCTCATCGATACTGGTTGTGGTTTTGCTGCCGCGATTGCACGGGCAGAGTGAGCTATGGCTCGAGTTGTGTCAGCATGAGCTCGTCGTGGACGAGGACTGACCAGGGCATGATTCCCGATGCATACGATTGCATATTGAGGAGTCGTCTTATTGTGTTTCCGCACTTTGGGCGTTTGACAGATCGCTGTTGCGAGATTTTCCAGTTGTGCTGATCGGCACCAGAGGATTGAGCCACTGATAGAGGCCAGCCAGGTTGTGATGACCGTCGATATTATCACTTATTCAGGATGATTGAGGCGCTGTTCAGCGTACGGACGAATGAGCCAGTTGTTGCTGCGAATGATGAGATATCGCCCAGATGATTGGAGCTACTGCAGCATGAGCATATTCTTGAGATATGATGGTGAGTCGCTAGTCACCGAGGAGGAATGACTAGGACGTGTGGTTCGTTCGCTTACCCCGATGCGAGGTCATCAGGTTGATTGATTCCAGCTAGAGGCGACTTCACGCAGATTCGTTGAGAGTCGATTGAGACGATCGAATGTCAGGAGCCTATTTTCCAAGTTTAAAGTATACGGAAAGACATGCAGGTGATTCTATGGACCCTCTAGAAGAATGAAACCCTAACTCGACTTAATGACCGTGTGAAAGCCTTTGAACCTTAGGGTTTGCGGCGGTTCCTCGGCGCCATTAGTGAGGCTTGGGTTTGCCCTTCTACGGCTGGACCACCGACGCTGTGGCATGTACTCGATACTATTAAACTGTACCCGAGATGTGAGCTCTTGGGGGACTATGAGGTTCTGACGAGTCGATCGGATGGTTCGACATCTTTCGGATATTGTGATGGGACACTGCTTGGGAGACTCCAGATGCGAGCATAGCCGTCGGAGCGCAGTTCGTGTAGCCACGATTAGTTGAGTCCGAATCAGTCGATATTGGAGCAAGGTGGAGTAAAGAGTTCGTACGAGATTTCGACGAGATGACATTCCACTCCGCTGACATCAGAGATGTGATATGCACGCTGAGGACGTGTTCGGCTAGATATCTTCTACTGAGTCAGGAAGATACCGAGTTCGTGATTTCGAGTCCGCGTGAGGGACTTTGGATGGACCGTAGCCGAAGGCATTGCAGCGCGCAGATAGAGACGTGATGTTGAAATGGACGATGATACAGACAAGAAGAACCAGAGGTTCGTGTGAGACACTGACGAGCTGTCATTATTTTCCGTCGAGACCAGAGGTCAGATATGCTTACAGAGGCGCTGGGATGCAACCAATCCCCGAGGAAATGCTGTGCTGAGGACACAGATGTCCATTGGACGAGAAGAGACTATGCAAGAGTACCAGCCTCCGTGCAGATCGGCATAGGCAAGATCGGCAGAGACTTTGAGCAGGATTCCTTCCAGGACACCGCTACAATGACGTTTGCACCCAGGATCAGATATGTGATGTGCATTCAGAGAGCCGGAGGCCGATGCCAGTGACATATAGCTTTACGAGCGGTCGTGAGGATTGACCGAGAGGTGACAAAGAAGTGCCAGAACGGAATCGTTCCTGTCAGCACTCCTGACCGGGCCGGTGAGCCGATGGATTGCGAGATTGGTAATCTACAGGAAAGATCAGGAACCAGAGGTAGAGGACGCCAGCCGCGAGCGAGAGGCAAGTAGAGATCTTGCACCACTAGAGTTTGATGTACCGGCACCTTCTCGACTTCGAAGGAGATATACCGACGACAGTGTTCATGCCTTATGATTTTGTGATTCGATTATTGTGTATCTGTCACTTTGGATGTCGGTATTTTGGCGATCCATTTGCATGATTGGTTTCGATGACTGAGTTCTATGATTTCTGTTTTCGTGCACCATGATTGCACTTATTGGATATTTATACCTTGTGCATAGTTATTATTCTTGAGGTATTGATTGTGATTTCGTGCCTATTATATGCCGGTGATTTGATTTGTGCTTCCAGCATAGTTTTCATGCATTCTAGTGTTTTGATTTGATTTGTGCACGCTGATGCACACGGTTGTGAGATTTTCCTTTGCGGTACACTTGATTTTGGATTGAGCCGCATTATATATCGTCGATTTTGACCCTGATATTGATGACTGATTCTTGCACTCCGTGCTTTTGGTTGGACTTACGTATGTTCGACGTTTGCTATGGGATTTTGTGATTTCGTGCATGTTGAGTGCGCAGGGTTTGGATTTTCATTCGTGCACGATGGATGCACCGATTTGGATTTTCGCGCTTGTCGGGCGCATGTCTTGAGATACGATTTTGGTGCACACCCGATGCACTAAATCGAGGTTCTTCGTGCATGTCAGATGCACCGGATTTGTGGCTGTCAGACATATACGTTGCCTATGACAGATGCTTCGTGCACACCCGTTGCACCTAGATGTTGATTTGTGCACCTTTTTAGCACATATATGGATTTTTGATTTCCGTGCGCACCAGACGCACAGGATTGTGTTATGTGCATTTTTGGGATTTATTCCTTTTGGAGCAGTACATTTTTATGATATTGGATATTTGTTTTCATACTGAGCAGGACTAGTCAGAGGACAGTACCTGGATATATTTTGCATGCATTGATAGTTTGAAGGGATTTCCAAGGAGCGAGCTATAGTCTCGATATGTATATACCTACGTGTCCGATATGACACGAAATGTTTTAAAAACAAGGAAACCCTTCTGATTGTTTTCAAAACGGCGGAACGTGCTTATTAAACAAAGGATATATATACATATATAGTTATTTTCTTATGAAAAACGTCCGCCACTGTGCAGTGTTAGGCGCATCGCACAACGACTTAAAAATATTGGGCATGTTTTTGCATCAGCTATTTACATGTATAGATTGGATGTCTACATGTGTAGTTCTGATCCATATCATATCGGTTTTGTATTGGATTTGACATTGTGTTTTTACCTTGACTCCGATGATTGCGGGATGCTTGACGGAGTTTTGCTTTTGAGTTAGCTGCTCAGTACCTTTGCGCATGCATTGCGCTGTGACGTTCTATGTGTTGATGATTTCGGAACCCCGACGACTTGGAATTTGTATCAAAATGCTTTAGTACTTGGGGGTTTTAAATTTAAATTCGGGGACCGAATTTTTTTAAGGGGGGTAGATTGTAACATCTCAAAATAATAAAATATTATTTTTGGGAATTTTTATAATTTAATATTATTTTATTGATTATTTTAATATTAAATTAATAATTAAATGCAAATAAATGGAGAAAAATTATGGAAAATTATGGAAAATTCTAAAATAGGTTATTTATTGGAATTATGCCATTTTTAAGAGTTTGTGATCATTTATATGCTAATTTAGTGCTAATCGCGATTAAAAATCGCTAATCGGATTTTTTTGGCTTTTTGTGCAAAATTGTGCACATATCATTTTTGGACTTGTGTTACATTTTTCTAGCCATGTTACTTTGGGTTTACTATTGGTGTGAGAAGGAATTGGATTAAAAGAAAAAGGAAAAGAAAAGAAAAAGAAAATGAGAAATGGGTATGGTGTGAGAGTGAGGGTAGGTGAGGGTGTTTGACTTAGCCATTTCCCTTGGTTTTTCTCTCACTTCCTACCCCTCATCCTTGTGCTGCTGCTGCTGCTCCCTTCTTTCCTCTTCCTCCTTCTTCAAACCCCCCAAAATACACCATTAAAACTAACTCAAAACCTCACACTCATTTCACAAAACATGCACACAAGCCCAAGATCTATGCTTTGGACCAAGAAAGACGGTGTTTTGGTGCTGTTGAGGATTCATGAGGGTCTTGTGAGGTAATTCCTTCACAATTAGAGTGTTAATTCTTGTTCTTAAGCTTTAATTCAAGTTTCATATCGATATCGTGTGAATTGGTGCACTTTGGACAAAATTAGAGAGGATTAGGGTAAAGTTGAGATGTGACTTTGCAATTGGACTCTAATGGTGACCTTAGACCCTATTTTGACCAAGACCCTGACCTAGAACAACCTGAAACCCAAAAATACGGAATTACGGGACTTTCATGTCGGTTTGTGAGTGTTTAGAGTGTGCAGGGAAATCTGGAATGTACTGGGACTTTTTCAGGAAAATTAAACAACACCAGGGACCCAATTGAGACCATAGGAGGCCACCCTCACCAGACGGACCCCATTGGACATAGGGGGGCCGGCCAGGCCGGTTTTGGGAGGGTTGTGGCCGGCCATGTAGTGGTGAAATGTTTCGTGGTTGGTCCAGTAGCTTAAATACATCATATACATCACCCTGGACTTGTTTATTTGGCTAAATTTGACCCGAGATGAAATCTGGGATCGTTTTCTTGGGTTGCTGCCTTACTTTCAGTATTTGGTTTTACGTATTTTGATTTCTATATTTTGGTGTTTGTACGTTATCTCGATCGTGTGACGTTTGTACGACTGCATCGAATGATTTCGGGTTGTTTTGCGAAGGCTAACCGTAGGTTCTAACCTATAAGCCTTTTAGCGTATCGTATTGGTTTTAGCGTGCCGTTTTAAGTTTTGATTTGATTTTGATGCGATGCGATACGTGTGATATGTGTAGGTACCCCGCGATGATCCGAGGCGATGCAGAAGATGACGGTGATATCGACACCGACACGCAGGATACAGGTGAGTAGATTTATATCTACGGGGAGAAGTCGGGTGGATGGCGTATAGCACCCCCGCAGTCCGTAGTGTTGTATACGAATACGTACACACACGTATATTTATTATGTGTGGTTTAGATTAGTGATGGAAATAATGGTATTTTGATGATAAGAATGTATTGGTTTAGTATAGTGCGAACCCTAGAGTAGTGGTTGCACCCACACATACATTTACACACATTCTTGCATTCATTCTTTCATTTGATGGTGCGTATATCTACACATGGGTATGGGACTATGTGTTCATATACGGGTTGATGATGATACATGGGTTTGAGATGATACTTGATGTGAGGCCGTGAGATCGACGATGTGACATAGTTGCCTTTGAGGTGCGATATGATAGTTTTAGCGGGCCTTTGGACATGTGCTTTACCCACATTCATACTTTGATAGATGGTATCGATTTGTACTAGACTTAGAGTAGTACCCCAGATTGTGCGATCTGATGATAGTGATACCTGATATGTGATGAGATTGGGGGATATTGACCCCTACCCAGCTATTGGGATGTCGTACGACGATCTACCGTACGAGCCGATATTGATGATAGATCCGCACTCATAACTCGAGGATATCTTACGATATGTTATTGAGGCGAGATCACCGACTATCATATCTATATATATATATATATATACCGACTCAGATTTAGGTGGTTTCATACCCCTCCTGTCTAGATTACTTGGTAGACATTAGACTAGACCGAGTCATACCTATTTCAAAACTAACGAATCGGGGATATTTTAAAGATAAGCAGAAGGGTTATACGGATATTTTCAAAAGACGTATCTTTTCATAAAAACACCGTAGCCCCTATTTTCAAAACCCTATGATTCGTGTTATTTCAAAAGGCACCATTTGTAGGACTTATAATAGATTAATGCAGATTAGTTATAGTTGCGTCTAGTATTCAGCTACCGCTCATTATTGTGGTTCGCTTCGCATCGCATGCTTATATTATGTTTCGTACTACATTATTGATATCATGCTGTTAGGACACCAGCACTATTACCGATGATGCGTATGTACCACGTACACTTACTTGCCGGCTCACACACATCTTCATCGGTAATTGCCATGCCACGTACACTTTAGAAATACTATTGCATTGATATAGGTTGTTAGCTAATAATTTAGACAGGATGTTAGTGTACTCGCCTTATATGCTAGATTAGACATCGTAGTTATTACCTGCTACTTCATGCATACTGTTATTCATTGTTATGCCGCATTCATGGATTCTCATGCATATATTCACTATTTTACGTGTTATTGAGGTTTTGGATTTGAATTTCCGTGAGATTTTCTGGATTTGGAGGAAAACCGCAAAAACACAAATAAACATTTTCTCTCTTTTAAAATAAAAGTGCGGTTTTCCCATGATGTATGAGTCGTCCACCATGAGTTTGCTGATGGATTTGGAAACCTGATTCGAGGAGACGGATGAACCGTTTCGGGTACATGGTGGACCCGGTGCGGTACCCCGGGGCAAGAGGAATGTGATGATGACGTTGAGCCTGGCAGGGGAGTACTACCTACCGGTGATTTTACCCGACGCGTCGGATATCCGGAGAATACCGTCGTGGTCTTGAGATTGATGGTAGGGGCCGGTCTGGACTGACGGCGCCCTAGATTTTGTGGTTGAGACTTTGAGATATCGGGATATTGGGATTTCGTTTGTGCCGATGCTAGGCACAGTTTTATGCTGATTTCATTATGGTACCTCATTTTAAAAATACAAGGGAAATCTCACTAAATTATGAAAACAGTTGCTTCATGTAAACGTATTCTGTTTTCACGCATTCATATTTCATTCATATGCTATATTGTTACCTGAGGCACTAGCACGAGCACTTGGCACTACACTCTTGTATAGAGACTACATTGCCAGTTTAGCCTGCTTCAGCTTTATTCATATTGAGGTTTATTTATATCTGATCGTATTGACCTAGGATGGGTCATGCATTCGATTCTTGCTTATAGATATCTTTCTATTCACGAGTTGGCAACTCACCCCTGTTGTGCCCCAGTTCTTGCAGGTTGCCGTACAGTTCCATAGCGGCATTTCTGGCACACTGCTTCCTTTTGGGTGACTTGCTTGAATAGGTGGGTTCTTTTGTATCAGAACCGCTATTGTATTTGTATTATTCATTGTATCTAGAATTGTCCATCAACCAAAACTTGTATATTCTTTCATACTCAGACTTCAGTGTCGTATTATTTCGACCTTAGAGTCGCGCTTGTAGTATTGCGGTTTTCTTGCTTTTGGAGCTTTCTTTTCAGTTTAGATCCTCGCCCTTTGGCGTTGTATATTGTTGTTGCTTATGTGGTTGTGACCGTCGATTGACGAAGAGCTAGCTCCCGCTTAGGGATGCCTTTTGTCATGTTATATATATTGTTCTTGTTGTACCCCGTTCGGGGCCAGTTTTTACAAAAGAAACTCTACCGAAATTTTCAGGAAAAAAAATGCACATTTTAAAAATTCATATTCGGCTTAGTTATTTAAAACTTGATTTTCAAACATGTTTTCTTTACCTCTTAAAACCAGTTTATTTACTTATTCCTAAAAACGGTTTTAGATTTCTGGGCTTTTGGCTTACTTGGATCAGATGGAGTCCTATAGACTTCATAGGATTCAAGGGCCAGTCACGTGCTCTTTCGGGTCGTGACAGTTTAGTTAGGCTCTGATACCATTGTAAGTCCACGTTACCTCTCTCGGTTCTTTCGGGCTTGTGGAAATGGTGAAAAACGATTCTTAAGACTTAGGTAACATGGACTACGAAAACGGATCTTTGCTAAACTACACACTAGCAACCTAACTAAAGAGTTGTCTACTCGGTTAGGGGTTATACCTCAACTTGAACACCTTCTTCTTGACTCTTAATGGTGGTCGGATGATGCTTTCCTCGTTGCTTTCTCTTGTCGAAGATGGATCCACCTGAGGGTTTCTTCCTTGAGCTCCTTTCTCGAATTTTGAGAAAACTAAAGTCTCCGGCTCGCTAGACCTTCAACCTTAGGAAGAGTAGAGAGTAGCTTTGGGTGTTTTATCTTCAAGGAGATGTTTCTCAACACATGAGAATTGTTCTCCTTGAACTAGAGGAGGAAGAAGAAGAATAGAGGAGAGAGATTGGTTATGATAGAATGAGATGGTTTTTTACAACCATAACAATATAAGTGAATTATCAAATTAATAAAATTAATCAAAATGAAAAAGTTGATGGAAGGTTTGATAAGACTATTATCATTTCACATTAAATGGTTTTTGCTAGAATCAAAGAGCATCTTTGATGTGTAATGATGATAGTCAATGTTTCAACCATGGTCAACTAGTCAACCTTGGTCAACAAGTCAACAAACCCAACCATGACACAATTTCATTTAATTAATATTATTAATTGATATATCACAAATTCATTAGGGTTTGGAAAAAGACGACTGTCAACTGTGCATACGCACCCGTTCCAAAACCCTAATGAAAAAGCTCTTCCTCCGCCTCAATCAACTGTGCATACACACCCGCATTCGTGTTCCGAGGAACATGAATACTATAAGATAAAACTAACCCCAAAACATATACTAGGATCTGGCTCAAACCAGAGCCCGCTAGTAATGTCTGTCCGGACGCCAAACGTGCACAACTGCGCGGATGAGAACGAACCCTGTCGCAAAACCATGCGACCTCTACTCTGTTTTGCCCAAAGGCAAATAACCCTCTGTGTGGGACTCTAAAGACTCAACACTACGCTAGCAATGGTTTAACCACAGACCGCAAGCAGCACTAGCTGTATGTAACGTTCCCCAGGTAGATGCCGATAAGAAGACTGACGAGGTAAACCCATTTGAACTCCTACTGAGCCTGAATGTGACATTCTACGTACAGTCCGGTCTGTTCGTCTGAAACATCGCATGGCAGGCCTAGGAGGGCGGTAAACGTAAGTCCCCTAATAGCGGTACAATTTGTGTCGTAGTGTAGCCCAGAACACCCTGAGAAAACACTGGAAACCTACCAGTATATCTCGCTTGCCCTGGCTAGGGACTACTTGTGTAATGGCTCTCCTAGACACAGCGCGATGTCAACCCCCAATACCGGGAGAGACGAATCCTGTCTAACCGTCACTGCCTCTAAGTGCTTCGGGACTGCACCCAAAAACTACCTGTCTGCACGACTCATTTGAGCCGTGATAGGGTAGTAATCAAAGTGAAGTGGGAACACACTCGAGGCGAAGTGACAGTGTCAAGTCAGCGGACTAAGCTGTACTCATGTCACCTGGGAACTGATAACTGACGATTGGTATAATACCTACCAACAGTTCCCGATGAGTCCTGTCTAGTGTACTCGTATCCTAATAAGCACCCGCATACTATGTCAAGTACGACGTACTGACGGCTGTGGGACAGACCGTTTCCCAAGCCGGGATGAGAAGAGTATACGCTAGTCTACTCCGGAGTATCGATACCCTGTCTCGATAGTCCTATGACTAGGGACCTGCATAAGGATGTGCTTGTGGATTACCCAGCCCCCACGAGAGTGACTGCCATCACAACGCTGGTAATCAAGCAAAGATTCTAAGGGCTCCACTAATGTGTAAAGGCGATATGCTAAAAGAAACACATGCACACATTAAAGCAGAAACAAAACAAGTAGCAAACTACTATATTGAGCAAGATTTTCTATACAAGGTGAATATCCCAAGCTTCCATCAAGTAATATACAAACTAGTATGATACAGTAATGGCCTCTAGGGCATATACACTAACAACTCTTTATCTTAACGTGTACACTGATTGTCTCTCTGTTACATGTTGGTAAAGCCCTTAGGATATGTACTCGACTACTGGGACTATGATGAGATCATACTAGTGGGGCCACGATAGTCAATGAGTACATCCTATAATAGTTCCTAGTCGAGGGTGTATCGAGACAGGGCATCGATGCACCAGAGTAGACTAGCGTATACGCATCCTGATCCATATGATGGGCGATG
Organism: Agapanthus africanus; assembly: GCA_030015575.1. Classification (NCBI taxonomy): domain Eukaryota; kingdom Viridiplantae; phylum Streptophyta; class Magnoliopsida; order Asparagales; family Amaryllidaceae; genus Agapanthus; species Agapanthus africanus. The sequence goes on from JASDDO010000012.1 coordinate 363,279,766, forward strand.
GATGATCCCATATCCATCGGTGTTTGACATCAAGGATGGTGTACGGGTGCTCAGGGGAGACTGGGTACACTGGACGGACTCGCCGAGAACTCCCAGATGGTATTATACCTTACGTCAGATGGCAGTTCTCTGGTGACACTAGTACAGCTTAGTCTGTTGACCCGAGATCGTCATAGAGTTTTGTATGATTCCCACTGTGCTTTGATTTCCATCATACCACGTCCAAGAGGGCATGCAAAAAGGTGGCTTTTGGGTACAATCCCGAATCACATGGAGGCAATGAGCGATAGGAGGGGATTTGTCTCTCCCGGTATAGGGAGTTGATGTTGCGCTGTGTTCGATTGGCTATAACCGGAAATCCCTGGCCAGGGTTGCTGAGATTTACTGGTAAGTGTTACCAGTAGTTTCTCGAACTGTTATAGACCTCATATCGACACGACTTATCGAGCTACTGGGGTCTGACGTTTACCACCCCTAGGCGAGATATGCGGCATATCAGACGAACAGACCGGACTGTACGGTAGTGTTACAGGTTGGATTCACAGAAGTGTGAGCAGGCTTGCTCGTTGATCTTCTGATCGCTCAATACCCGGATGGCCGTTACATTTAGCAGACCGCTTGCGGCTTGTGGGTGTTTGATATGATCATCACCTACTGCCGGCGTATTGACGAGTCTTTAGAGTCCTACACAGGGGTTTCCTGGCTCAAGAGAAACGAAATAGGAGCGCATATGAGATATGTGCGGGACCGAGAATAATTCCAGTATGTGATACTGTATTCTATTCTCGCGATTTGTATCATCGGCCGGTTATATGAGATATAGCCGGGTTACCGAATCAAGTGTTGATTCGATACATTAATACACTAGATATTAGTCGGTTATATGCAATATGACCGGATCGTTAAATCATGTGTTGATTTAATAATTTAATGTATAATTATATATTTGATATATTACTTTACATTAACTAGTATTAGCTCACTTGAGATTTGTTTTCTCACTACTTTGTGCATAAGTGTATATATGATATATATTTGTGTACATATGTATGTATCATGTTTGATGATACATACAAGTTGTATGTATGAGACTTATACCAAGATTAGGTTTAAGATTAGGGTTATTGATTTATCTTAAGATTTAACAAAAGAATTAAACTTGGTCAAAATTATCAAGCTTGAAGAAGCTTGGAGAAACTTTGACAAAGTCCACTCTTTTGTCATTTCTCTTGATATTCATTAACCTTACCCTTAACCTAATACTTTGGTTAATTCTCTACATGAGTTAAGCATGAGGGCTTAACTCAACCATGGTGCCATAATTAAATAGATAAGCTTTCTTTTGGATGAGATAATTGATTATTCTTTCTTCTTCTTCTTCTTCATCAAGCTCCATCAAAAAGCTTGCTAGCTCCAATGGTGCCATGAGAAAAAGAGTGAGAAATCCAAATCTAAAGTGAGTCCACTTTCTATTTCTTCATCCTCTACCATTTGCCAAGTAGTATAGGGTGTTCTCTTCACAAAGTTCTTGACCAAGTGAAGGAATAGCTTGAGTTTGAGTCTCCCCGAAGTAGATCATCTTCGGCCTCGAAGTCAACGACCTAGCCCGCTCATTTCTTCAAAGAAACCATCGCTAGGGTCCGGGATCCCGATGATCGCAGTGAAGGGACGTCAACACGGAGCTTTAGAAGTGGAGGACCGGATCTACAAAGGTTGTAATCCCTTTCACTTAGTAGTAAAGTAGTTTACTAGCTTATAGTTTCACCTAATCTCTAGTTAACGATCTTGCATATGGTTGTTAGGCACATAAAAATTTGATTTTGGCATGGTTGATTCCTTGTAGAACCTCATGAGTGTGCCTAGTAACCCTACACAAAGTTCTCCTGGGCTCTTGCATGGCTTCACGAGGCGAAAGATGAGACCTTTGCTTGAAGTCTCCGAGGCCGAAGATGATCTACGTCGAGGGAATTCCGACTCAAGCTTCTACTTCACTAACTAGAGAATTAGTGAAGTAAACTCCCTAAACTAAAGTGCTAATCTAGTAGAGGATGGAGAAATAGGAAGTGGGTTCTCTTTGGAATTTTATTTCTCACAAAGTTTCACTCTTTTTTCAAAACCCTAGCAAGCTTTTTCTCTTGCTCAATGAAGAAGAAGATGAACAAAAGAAAAGAATGAGGATAATGATCAAGTGAGAAGGCTAACCATGGTGAGTGAGTATCATATACTAACTCCTGTAGAGACATTACCATGGCTAAGTGTGAAGGTTAGGTTAAAACCCAAAGTAAAAACAAATTTAGTGGACTTTAGTCAATGCATCCACAAGCTTCCACAAGCTTCATGCATTTTCTAATTTACCACTAATTTTGTAATTACTTTTAAATGTTAAAACCCAACATAACAAATAGCATGGTGTATGTCTCATACACCCAAGTGTGATGTATCATCAACCATGATACAATAATATAACACATTTTAATATATATCATATATATAGTAAAGATGTGTACATGTGAGAAAAAACCCTAAGTGAACATGTGTTAGTTAATGTAAACTAGTATATCAAATATAAAATTATACAATAAATTATTAAATCAACACTTGACTTAATAATCCGGTCATATCACATATAACCGACTAACATTCAATGTATCGACTTATCGAATCAACACTTGATTCGATAACCCGGCTATATCATATATAACCGACCGATACAAAAAGTCGCCAGAATAGAATACGGTATTACATACACGCATTATTCTCGGTCCCGCACATATCACATATGCGCCCCTATTTCGTTTTGCCTGAGCCAGTAAAACCTCTATGTAGGACTCTAAAGACTCGTCAATACGCCGGCAGTAGGTGATGATCACATTACGCACCCACAAGCCGTCAGCGGTACTATCTGGACGTAACGGCTACCCGGGTATTAAGCGATTAGAAGATCATCAAGCAAGCCCGCTCCAACTCCTGTAAAAGCCTGCCGGTAACATTTCCCGTACAGTCGGGTCTCCTCGTCTGATATGTCGCATATCAAGTCTAGGGGTGGTAAACGTCAGACCCCAATAACAGATAAGTCGTGCCGATGTGAGGCTCATAACGGGTCGAGAAACTACTGGTAACACTTACCAGTAAATCTCTAATCAGCCCTGGCCAGGGACTTCCCTGTTACGGCCAATCGAGCACTGCGCAACATCAACCCCCAATACCGGGAGAGACGAAACCCCTCCTATCGCTCATTGCCTCCATGTGACTCGGGACTGTACCCAAAAACCACCGTTTTGCACGCCCTCATGGACGTGGTAAGCTTGAAATCAAAGCACAGTAGGAATCACACAAGACTCTATGACGATCTCGGGTCTACAGACTAACCTGCACAAGTGTCACCAGAGAACTGCCATCTGACGTGAGGTATAATACCATCTAGGAGTTCTCGGCTAGTCCGTCCAGTGTACCCAGTCTCCTCTGAGCACCCGTATACCATCTCTGATGTCAAACACCAATGGATATGGGATCATCCATCGCCCATCTCATGGGTCGAGAAGCGTATACGCTAGTCTACTCTAATATATCGATGCCCCATCTCGATACACCCACGACTAGGGACCATGAAGAATGTACTTATTATAAGTCTACGTTAGCGCCCCGGCCGTCTACAGACGCCAAAATGCGGAACAAAACTTTTTAACTGGCACTATCGTATACTTTAACCCGGATCTGCCATTATTGCTAAACTAACAAACTGTAAAGAGTGTAGAAAGGTTATACCGAACGATCCGAGTCCTTCGTTCTTCAACCATCATCCCACGCTCCGTTGCGGCTGCTCCGATCTCGTCGATCTCCGATCTCCTCGTCGAGGTGGCACCACATGATCGGTTCTTTAAACGGGCTCCCGTCTCTGACTCGAGGCAACTCGATCGTCAAGTTTGCTAAAAGAGACGACCAAGAATGATGTAGAGAATGAGTAGATGACTTTGTCTCACTTCGTCCAAATCCGTGGTCGATCGGTTAATGAAGTTGCCGTGGAAATCGGGTGATGGAATGAAATGGACTGTGAAATTCCATACATCGATAAAACCTATCATAATCTTTTCTCTCTAAAATGAAATCAACAAGTGAGAGTATGAATGAGAGAGGAGGCCTTCCATTCATATATGAAGGAGGAGAGTGAGTGTAGGAGCAAAGGGTGACTATAAGAAAGCTTCTCACTCAAAAGATCAAGAAGAAATATCCTTAGCTAAACAAAACTCATTAATGAAAACCATGAGTCACTTAAACACCTCATCATGCCTTTAATGAAACCATTAATGCACTAATGAGTCATATGCCTCATCATCACTTCTAGAAGCTTCTAGAATGATGACTCACTCATATCTGAAGAAAAGATAAATCCGTCTTTAACCGAATGTTAAAAGACGGCTGATAGAAAACTGGAAACTGGCAACTTCCAAAAGTGATCCTAAAACGACTTTCAGGATAACCCCGAAACTGTATAAATATACCCGCATTTGTATTACGACCGAATACAAATGCAACTGAGACAAAGATATTATACCTACTCAATATAATACTCGGATCCGGCTTAAACCAAAGCCGACCAGTATTATCTGCCCGAAAAATAACACGTGCGTAAACGCACGTGCATTTTCCGAACCCTGCCATAAAACCATACGGCCTCTACAACGTTTCGCCCGAACTTGGGAAACTGTCTGTGGGGGACTCTAATGACTCGTCAGCACCCTGGCAGTGGGTTTAACCACAAACCGTCAGCGGCACTAGCAATGCGTAACGGCTGCCCATGGACTGACCTCAAGGGATGCCGATGAGCGCACTCATCCGGAAAACCCTACTGAGCCTAACAGTGACAATGTATATACAGTCCGGTCCGTTCGTCAATGAGTATCGCATATCCGCCTAGGGGGCTAGCAACGTCAGACCCCCAATAGCAGTATAAGTCATGTCGGAGTGAAGCCCAATTACACCCTGAGATACTACTGGAGTACCTACCAGTAAATCTCCTGCCACGGCCGTGGGCTTTGTGTAATGGCTCTCCTAGACACAGCACGACCTCGCCCCCAATACCGGGAGAGACGAATCCCCTGCCGATCTGCTCACGTGCCTCCATATGGCTCGGGACTGTACCCAAAAGCTACCTGTTTGCACGACTCCTTTGAGCCGTGGTAGGGTAGAAATCAAAGCACAGTGGGAACTCACACGAGACAAATGACGACCTCAGGTCGATGAACTAACCTGTACACATGTCACCAGGGAACTGCTATCCGACGGTAGATATAATACTAACTAGCAGATTCCCGGCGAGTCCTGTCCGGTGTACTCATAACCCAATGAGCACCTGTATACATCTTAGGTGATCCAACTGACACCAGTGGCTTGTGAGACCGGCCACCGCCCCTCGTCGGGGTCTTGACTGTATACACTAGTCTACTCCGGAGTATCGATGCCCTGTCTCGAAACTCCCACGACTAGGGACCACAGTTAAGGATATGCATATAAACTACCCAACTCTCACGTATATGATCGCCATCATACAGTTGGTAGTAAAGCAAGATCCTAAGGGCTCTATCAAAGTGTAACATGCAATCAGTCACCTGAACTTGTACACGACTGATAAAGGCAAACCAGATAGCATACTATCATCTTGAGTAAGACTGTCCTACCGGGATAGGTCCTCCGCAATCATTGCAATCACGTACCTGCGATCCAATAATTGACTATGAGGGCACTATCTCCAACAATCTCCCACTTGCACTCAAGGCTAATATTGCGATGTCGACTACTCACAGCCCGTGTGAAACCGAACATCCAACTCCTCTTCTAATCAGTTTCACAAAGCCCGTTTGTAAAACTATTGTGTTCGAGAAATAGCCTCGGTGAGTGGATCCGCCTAGAAGTTTCTTTCTGTATCTCTCTTAATCTCAAGTTCGCGGAGAAAGCCATCTCCCGAAATGAGTAGTACCTGTCTTAGAATATGTCAGGATATCTGATGGGACCTTAATTCATAAATGAACTCCATATCCAAACTTCTTAGACTGAATCGATCACTGAACCTAATCAGTATCGGGCACCATGCCACCCACAGTATCCTCTGGAACCACCTGTCCATAATACTGTCCCTCGTCAGAGGGAAAAACTATAACTCTGACAATCACTCTGTCATCCATGTCACCTTTGAAGCCTGGAATGATAACCGTCTCCCGAAAGAGGCTGCCGTTATCAAATCCGTAGAACATGTACCAATGTTCTAAAACTGCTTCCTTATGTTTCTCCAGGATTGGATTAATACAAACTTATTGCATCTAGTGCAAAACAACATCTGGTGTGGTACTTGACATCTCATGATTGACTCAATTGCCTAAGCAAGTGATCTGTCAATCATGCACATCCCTCTCTCCTTTAGTCTATACGACACCTTTAGAGAGGGTGACTCCATCACCTGCAGGTACACCACCATGCTAGGAGTCATCTATTCCAAAAACCATTAGAATATCTGTCAAAGTACCCACATTGGGAAACTACCCAAATCCAGATCTAAAACCATAGATCTAGAAACCAAAATGTCAAATATTATATCCATATCCTGTCTGGAGAAACAACTGTGTGACGACCACAGTACAACCGATCGTAGTATAGGAATTTTACTTCCTACTCTGTGTATGTCATCCAGATACCATGACATCACACCCTACTGCCTTCTTAACTGATCCATCCCCTATTCTGATTGAAGTCAAACCCATGACTGTCACATCAAAATTAGATGATCTATCTCCGCTATAACTGCTCAAATCTATAAATAGATATAAGCATCTTGCCCACTATGCTTCCGTTGCTCCCACTGACTACGACAACCCTCCTACCGGGTCTCATATCCTGGAACAACAGTAGTGTCAAGTCTGGGTAGATAAGAACCTCCCTGTCACCGTCCTTGAGTCTACCGAAGTACCTCTCGGGTGTCTGAGGTTACCTACCAAATCTGCGGAGTGGCTATTCGAATGTCAAACCTGATTGAATGTATAGGTCCTATTAAATTTTCCGTAATCGTTTGCGGTTCTGGAATCACTTCCAGTTCTACCATACTCCCACTTCTGTTTTCTGAAAAAGATCCATTTTTTACTAAAACTGTGGCGAGTCAAGAACAATATCACTATTGATCTTCCAAATGGTAGAATATCAACCCTCGTCATAGCCAGGGTCAACCCACAAACAGCCATTACAGAAACGTGCCCTGAGTTATCCAGTGTCTGGTTTTAATCATAAGCTGGACAACTCCCCGTACCTTATTTTCTTTTAAGGTACGAACTATTCTATATCCAATATAGAAACTTTGGCACTAATTTAATTGGAACCATATTCAATCTATGCAGCTGTCTCCAGTGCATATCAACTCAATGGAAAGAGGCTAATCGGCATTACTCAACTTAGGAATCCATCCAATTATGAGTAACCTGAAAAGAGAAAACTCGTTTCTCAAAACCATCACTATCATTTGAATACCAATCACAAGAATCTACATCTTCGATCTCTTTGAAGAATCCCGATACTTGTGATACTTGGTTCTCTACTTTATTCTTATACCCACAACTTCTCAAAACTTAGACCATGTATTTCTACGAAACACTTGTCTAAATACTAGAGAAGTTATAAGTAAACAGAACATAGTACGAGGACCTACCCCTTTGTCCTGATGGACACTGGACAACATACAATACTCTGTATAAGTCCGCTGAGTTTAACAACTCAAAACCTGTGCGTTGTAGGTGGAAAACTGTACCCTGGCGATTTCCTCAAATATCACCAATTTCAACGAATTCTGATATAATGAGGATGATCACCTAATTCCCAATATCTTACTCCCACTCATCATCTGTAAAACCATACAGATATGAGAATGAAACCTGGTAAATACATACCCTTGGAGTAAGTGTCTAATCAGGAAAACAGGTTTTCCTTTAACAATGCACTGAAACATGAAAATGTTGCGTAGGGGTATCCTGGTATTCATAGCAATGCCTCTTCCATAATCCAATTCATGACTTCAACCGTATATTTTATTGCCATCTCTCCAAATCCCTTTGTTTGTCTTTAGTAGTTACCTTCTGTACACCATCGTTAGGCTAACTGGTTTTCTTCCTTCCCTACCGTTCGGCACCAGCCTATGGTTTGGAAGAAGACTATCCAGTAAGCATAATAGGTGTACCCTCCTAAACCAAGGAGTACTCGCATCTCGAGAGAAGGTGACGATAAAAGACAACTGAATAATACCTTATTCTTTTTAAAGGTGAAATAGGAGCGGCGATGAAGTACGCGGTTTTGGTCGTGAATGATATCAGTCGCAATTTACTTTGCCCTCTTTCTAATCCCTTTATTTTGTCTTTACATATTACCTTCTGCACACCCTACTTAGGCTAATTGGTTTTCTTCATTCCCTACCTTTCGGCACCAGCCTATGGTTTGGAATAAGACTATCCAATAGGCGTAATAGGTGTACTCTCCTAAACCAAGGAGCTCTCGCAACCTGAGAGAAGGTGATAATAAAAGACAACTGAATAAACCAATTCTATTTCTCCTGAACCTGGATCCATCCCCGAAGAAGTCCCTTCGAGTTCGTATATAACCATACGATGGATCTATCCAATGGAAGTGGATATCCGTAGTAATACGGGTGTTCTGAGAAATTCAAAGGGTAAAAGAAGGAGTGGCAATGACTTATGCAACATAGACAATCCAAAAGCCAGTATTTTAAGAAGGTTCGGTCAACCTGGTCACTGAGTCATAGTCTAGGGTCGGTCAAAGGTCGCTGCCAAAGAGAGAGAGAGAAAAGAAACACTCTGCGTGCACTCTAACCTAGATCAGAATGGTCATAATTTTATCTAATCCGGAAACCTCCCACTGTCCTGTCAAATTCTCCTCCAAACCTAAAGAAGAATCAATCGGGATCACCCGAAGAGTAAACCAACTCATTAGTGGGAATCAGGATCCAACTCTCATCGCATGATAACGTGATGGAATGCATCCACGTTACTCATACTCCAGAAGGTATGCGCATACTCGGCAAGTTTCAGTTTCTTTAGAAACTCCTGATATTGTTTTTGCCCCATGCTCTTATAACCTTGGCGTTAGGTCAAAATGTCATAAGTCACATGCCAAGTTATACCCATCACTATCTTGTTAATTTGAACCCACCCGCACATGCCCTTGGCGTTAGGTCAAAATGGCAGAACGGCTGTCCCAAACCAACTCATCTATCTATGCAACAATTGAATACCCAGCAGCTACCAAACACTATGCCTTGGCCTTAGGTCAAAATACATAGCTTGAATACTACTGAATACCCAAAAGAAGTGACGGAGGGCTACGGCTGATTTTTGGCGAAAAACCTTTAGCGTAGTGAACTTGATATCGCTGAAGGAACCTGATAGCTTTTTAAAATATAGTGGCGAAAACCTTTTGCTAAAGAGGTCACTCCCGGTAAAGGGATATCGGCTCTTTCCTCGTGGAATGAGGTGCAGGATATTCCACTGAATACCTCTATGCAAAGCAACTTGTAATCGACTATAGTGAAGTTATTACGCTGACGCAAACTTCTGTCCAAGGGGTCGGTCCCGGTAAAGGGATATCGGCCCTTGCCCCGTCGAATGAGGTGCAGGATATTCCACTGAATACCGCTATGCATAACAAAAGGAAACGTCTTTGTAACAACACTTTTTAAATTGTTCCAACAACTGTAAACAGGTTTGTTTTACTTTGCGTTGATCAAAATCAACACAGTCCCATCATTCAATCACACCAGAAAAGAACGAAAATAAAATGTACGTATATGCCATCCGCATTCGTCACTGGGTCCCGTCATCACCCGTTAGGTTACTTAACTAACGACAGAGCGGGGACTGGACTAGCGCGGGTATAAAACATATACAACATCTAATAGTATATAAACCAATATACATAATCGCTCCAGGCGTGATAGTATGCAACATTACAGAAAAGTAATAAGCATCACAGAACAATACAGATAATCTGGGATCCCCGAGTTTCACAGAGCCGCTGCTGAAACTCGACGTTCCCCTGTCGTGTGGATAGCCTGTGCAATGAAACCTAGACCCCTATGGGTGTGGCAAGTTACCCGCCAAAACCTGAAGCGAGGTAGTCCCCACAGCATAGTGAATGGAACACCCGGCACTTCACGGAATCCGGTAAATTGATCACCCCTCCTTGGGTCAACCTGTACCCCCTACGAGTGCGGCGAATAGTCTGCCAATTCTGAAGTGGGGCCCCTCTGCCTCTCAAAGCCATGAGATGCGAACCCGTTGCTTTCCCGAACCCGGCTATCCGTGCACTCCGTCGCGGGGTAAAACCTAGTACAGGAATGAAAAATAGTACAATAGGTACATCGACCGCAACCTGGTCGTGCCCCAAAAGAATATTATACAACAGGCAGTGACGGCAGTCCACAAGTTGGACGCTCGCCCCGCAATATCAAATGTACAAATAAACACAAACTGTACTACCATTGCACACTGCTATCCACCACGACAAATCCGCAACATCACAGCACAACACAGAACATCAACGCGAATGTCACGTTCGCAAACCCGTCTAAAAGAACTATAGCAATCAGACGCGGTTTACCGATCAAATGACATTCCCGGTCGGAGATATAATGTAAGCACTGTAAACTAACGTGTTTAAATTTCGATCGACCAAAGTCCAAATATCAAAAAGTGGGCCCCACTGCTTACTGGTGAACAGTAACAAAACCTGGGCCAAAACTATAGTTACCAAAAACCCCAAAATCCAACCAAGAACCCACAGACAAAAATTGGGAGCACGTGCTCCTCACGTGGCCGCGGATGCGCGGCCAATACAATAGGGTTGGCCGCGCTTCCGCGCCTCCATGGAGAGATCATGAGCCCAAATTTTGTCGTGATTCTTAGAAAAGCCTGCTCGGATTTTTAAGACATACAGAAATCAATTTTGACACCGTTTAAAATCAACAGAAACTGTCGGCTTGGAAAATGCATTTTTTAGTTTTCCGGTCGGATCGATGTTTTAAACGCGTTAGCACAAGTTATTATAGCAAAATGGTGAGGCTCTGATACCACTGTAAGTCTACGTTAGCGCCCCGGCCGTCTACAGACACCAAAATGCGGAACAAAACTTTTTAACTGGCACTATCGTATACTTTAACCCGGATCTGCCATTATTGCTAAACTAACAAACTGTAAAGAGTGTAGAAAGGTTATACCGAACGATCCGAGTCATTCGTTCTTCAACCATCATCCCACGCTCCGTTGCGGCTGCTCCGATCTCGTCGATCTCCGATCTCCTCGTCGAGGTGGCACCACATGATCGGTTCTTTAAACGGGCTCCCGTCTCTGACTCGAGGCAACTCGATCGTCAAGTTTGCTAAAAGAGACGACCAAGAATGATGTAGAGAATGAGTAGATGACTTTGTCTCACTTCGTCCAAATCCGTGGACGATCGGTTAATGAAGTTGCCGTGGAAATCGGGTGATGGAATGAAATGGACTGTGAAATTCCATACACCGATAAAACCTATCATAATCTTTTCTCTCTAAAATGAAATCAACAAGTGAGAGTATGAATGAGAGAGGAGGCCTTCCATTCATATATGAAGAAGGAGAGTGAGTGTAGGAGCAAAGGGTGACTATAAGAAAGCTTCTCACTCAAAAGATCAAGAAGAAATATCTTTAGCTAAACAAAACTCATTAATGAAAACCATGAGTCACTTAAACACCTCATCATGCCTTTAATGAAACCATTAATGCACTAATGAGTCATATGCCTCATCATCACTTCTAGAAGCTTCTAAAATGATGACTCACTCATATCTGAAGAAAAGATAAATCCGTCTTTAACCGAATGTTAAAAGACGGCTGATAGAAAACTGGAAACTGGCAACTTCCAAAAGTGATCCTGAAACGACTTTCAGGATAACCCCGAAACTGTATAAATATACCCGCATTTTTATTACGACCGAATACAAATGCAACTGAGACAAAGATATTATACCTACTCAATATAATACTCGGATCCGGCTTAAACCAAAGCCGACCAGTATTATCTGCCCGAAAAATAACACGTGCGTAAACGCACGTGCATTTTCCGAACCCTGCCATAAAACCATACGGCCTCTACAACGTTTCGCCCGAACTTAGGAAACTGTCTGTGGGGGACTCTAATGACTCGTCAGTACCCTGGCAGTGGGTTTAACCACAAACCGTCAGCGGCACTAGCAATGCGTAACGGCTGCCCATGGACTGACCTCAAGGGATGCCGATGAGCGCACTCATCCGGAAAACCCTACTGAGCCTAACAGTGACAATGTATATACAGTCCGGTCCATTCGTCAATGAGTATCGCATATCCGCCTAGGGGGCTAGCAACGTCAGACCCCCAATAGCAGTATAAGTCATGTCGGAGTGAAGCCCAATTACACCCTGAGATACTACTGGAGTACCTACCAGTAAATCTCCTGCCACGGCCGTGGGCTTTCTGTAATGGCTCTCCTAGACACAGCACGACCTCGCCCCCAATACCGGGAGAGACGAATCCCCTGCCGATCCGCTCACGTGCCTCCATATGGCTCGGGACTGTACCCAAAAGCTACCTGTTTGCACGACTCCTTTGAGCCGTGGTAGGGTAGAAATCAAAGCACAGTGGGAACTCACACGAGACAAATGACGACCTCAGGTCGATGAACTAACCTGTACACATGTCACCAGGGAACTGCTATCTGACGGTAGATATAATACTAACTAGCAGATTCCCGGCGAGTCCTGTCCGGTGTACTCATAACCCAATGAGCACCTGTATACATCTTAGGTGATCCAACTGACACCAGTGGCTTGTGAGACCGGCCACCGCCCCTCGTCGGGGTCTCGACTGTATACACTAGTCTACTACGGAGTATCGATGCCCTGTCTCGAAACTCCCACGACTAGGGACCACAATTAAGGATATGCATATAAACTACCCAACTCTCACGTATATGATCGCCATCATACAGTTGGTAGTAAAGCAAGATCCTAAGGGCTCTATCAAAGTGTAACATGCAATCAGTCACCTGAACATGTACACGACTGATAAAGGCAAACCAGATAGCATACTATCATCTTGTGTAAGACTGTCCTACCGGGATAGGTCCTCCGCAATCATTGCAATCACGTACCTGCGATCCAATAATTGACTATGAGGGCACTATCTCCAACACTTATGGACTACCTTGTCCCCACTAGTATGATCCGCATCATAGTCCAGGTAGTCAAGTACACATCCTAAGGGCTTTACCAAGATGTAACAATAAGACAGTATAAAGAGACAAGTATACATGTTAAAGTAAAGAGCAACCAGATAGCATACTATAATATCGAGCAAGAAAGTCCTCTCTATATATGTCCAAGCATCCAATATAATATACATCATCTGTATAATACTGGCCTCTAGGGCATATATACAACTAACAGTCCATCCACCAGTAATTCTCAATCAGCCCTGGCTAGGGACTTATTGGAATGAACAACCGATCATTGTGCGATATCGACTCCCTATACCGGGAGAGACGAATCCCTAACAGCCGCTCACTGCCTCCATGTGGCTCGGGACTGTACCCAACTAAAACCTATTTGCACGACTCCTTTGAGCCGTGGTAGGGTAGTAATCAAAGCACAGTAGGAACTCACACGAGACAAATGACGACCTCAAGTCGACAGACTATCTGCACACATGTCACTTGAGAACTGCTATCTGACGCTAGGTATAATACCATCTAGTCAGTCCTCGAAGAGTCATATCCGGTGTACTCACACCCAGTAAGCATCTGTATACAATCTTAGGTGTACATCACCAATGGATGCGGGACCAATCCATCGCCACTTGTGAGGGTCTAGATATGTACACACTGGTATACTCTGGAGTATCGATGCCCAGTCTCAATACTCCTATGACCTGGGACATTTAAGGATATGCCTATTGACCACCCAGCTCCCACAAGTATGACTGCCATCACAACGCTGGTAGTCAGGCAAATATCCTACGGGCTTTATCGACATGTTCACAATATATGAAATACAAAGTATAATATATCATATGTTAAGATAAAGAAAAACCAAATAGCGTACTATCATATCGAGCAAGATTGTCCTGTACATACATATCCTTAGCAACCTATACAACGAAGGCCTCTAGGGCATATTATATCTAACATGATCCGCATCATAATCCAGGTAGTCAAGTACACATCCTAAGGGCTTTACCAACATATAATAGAGAGACAATCAGTGTACATGTTAAGATAAAGAGTAACCAGATAGCAAACTATCTTGTCGAGCAAGAAAGTCCTCCCTATATATGTCCAAGCATCCACTACAATATACATCTCATGTACAGTAATGTCATCTAGGGCAAACATATAACTAACAATCACCCACTTGCACTAGGGCCATCATATAGCAGTGGTTGTAGTATCTCATACTCAACCATCCCATAAAAGTCTCTCTCTGGGAAAAGGCCTTTGTGAGTGGATCCGTCGTGTTGTCCTCTAAGTCTACTCTCCTAACCTCGATCTCCATGGAGATCATCCATCTCCATGATCAGGTGATACTTCGTTAGAATATGTCTGGGTCACTGATTGGACGGGGGTTCCTAGGCATAAGACAAAACTCTATTGGCACACAATGGTAGGAACGAAGTTCATCTCATGAACTAATATATACCCAGACTGCCTCTTTGGTAGCATCTTTGGTATCGATGTATCCAGCCTTTATCATCTAGTTTGCCATGGTATCTAGCTTTGAACTCTTCCAACATACCGTCCCTCCACTGAGGGTAAAGACAATGCCTGTGACTGCCATTCAGTCGACCTTACCACCATGGAAGCTATCAGTGATTCTCCCCAGGATCTACTGATACCATCTCACTACACCTAGTGAGAATCCTAATATCCACTTAGATCTATCTCATAGATCCAAAACCCAGGATTTAGGATGTATCACCTTGATCCTTTATGGAGAATCAATGTGATAAGAGGAGATTGACCGAGTGTAGCATAGGAAACACCTTCCTTATCAAGAGTATGTCATCTATGTACAATACGAGGAAGACCACCATACTCTCTACTACATTTTTGTACATACAAGGTTCATCTACTATTTTGATGAAGTCAAATGCTTTGAATACCACATCAAAACAGATGTTCCAACTCTACGATGCCTGTTTTAACCTGTAAAGCAACTTAAACACGTTTCCGATGCTCCCACTGTCTACGAAGCCATCTGGCTGTGTACTTATAGACGCTCTCTTCTAAATCAGCATTTAGAAAAGCTGTCATGACACCCAACCGCCAGATATTGTAATCATGGTATGTAGTAATGGCAAGTAGGATCCGGATGGACTTAAGCATAGCTATTGGAGAAAAGGTTTCATCAAAATCTACACCTGGTCGATGATGAAAACCTTTTACAACAAGTCTAGCTTTGAAAGTCTCAACTTTTCCATCTATACCAAGTAATCTTCTCAAGATATACTTGCTCCTGATGGGATTTAACCCTTCAGATAAAGCAACCAAAGTCCAGACTTTGTTGGTGTACATAGATTCCATCTCAAATCGCATAGCATCCAGGCATTCTTGTAGAGTCCCTACTCTTGATGGCCTGCTCGAAACTTAGTTGGGTCATCATCTCATGATGCAATCCTCGCTCCCACCGTCATTAAGAAAACCGAAGTATCTCTCAGACGGATGAGGAACCCTACCAGATCGGCGGGGTGGCTGAGGTTCGTCGGGAACTATTGAATCCTCCGGTTCTACCAAATCATCAGCTGTAGTTTGTATAGCTGGAACTCCTTCCATTTCTACCTCATGACTACAAATTTCTTCACAAGAAATTCCTTTTCTAAAAAGGTGGCATGTCAAGAAACAAAACACCTTTTGTTCCTCGGTGCAGTAGAAGATATTCCTTTGCGAATGCTTGGGATATCCAACAAACTTCCACAGAACTGACCTTGCCTCGAGCTTGTCCGGATTTTGCTTTTAGACATAGGCCCGACAACCCTAAATCTTAACTTATTTAACACATGGGCTCTTCCCATACCATGTCTCATATGGAGTGGGAGGCACCTGATTAGGTTAGAACACAATTCAATAGGTATGCAGCTTCTCAAGTGCATAACCCCAAAAGGAAATAGGCAACTCAGTAGTACTCATCATAGAGCGCACCATATCGAATAGGGTGTGATTTCTCCGCCCCGATACACCGATGTGTTGTGGTGTATACGGAGGAGTAATGCTGAGAGAGAATCTCATTCTCCTTTAGAATAGTCCATGAATACCATGCTCAAGTATTCTCCTCCCTCATCACATCAAATGACATAATACTTATACCCTTTTTCGTCTCTACTTCTAACTTATATTCATTGAATTTCTCAAAAGCTTCAGACTTGTGTTTCAACAAGAACATATGTCCGAATCTTGAGAGATCATCAGTTAATGTAATGAAGTACAAAGTACCGGTCGTGGCATGTGTAGACAGGGGACCTACATACATCATCATGTATCAATCCCAAGAGTTCACTAACTCTTTCTCTGTTTCCAGTAAACGGGGCTATGGTCATTTTATCTTTGTGACATGACTGGCAAGTTTCACAAGATGTAAATTCAAACTGATTTAAATTTGCATCTAAATGTAACTTAGCTAGTTGTGTCGCATTGATATGACCTAGTCTACAATGCCTCAAGAAGGATTCGTTCATTTCTGAACTCTTCCTCTTGTGTGTGTTTTGTACGTTAAGAACTGTAGTTTGATTTAGAACGTATATGTCATTAGATAACGTGCCTGATCCGATCAACTCTTGATATAGGAAATGTTCAAAACATTATCCAACAATAAAAAATTATATCCTTCTTTAGTAAAAAAAGAGACTGATATAATGTTGCATATCTGGTTCGGTATCTAATAACATTCGTTCAGAATCAATGTATTTGGTAATACAGGGTGATAACTGCCAACATTTTGGCTGCAATAATTGCACCGTTTCTAACTCTTAAAACTTTATCACCCATTCTCAGTTCTCTACCTATCTGTAGCCCATGTAACAGATTACATATATGGGATCCTGATCCGGTATCCCATACCCAGGACGTAGAGGATACTGAGAAACAGTTCTCGGTAATGAACACACCCGAAGAAGATGCATCATCATGCACTTTCTTCGTTTGGGCGGTACGAGAATCCCGGTATTTCTCTATTTCATGCTCGGTCTTATAACAATTATAAGGTAGAGCAGGACCAACGTTCCCCGGCTCAGTATAACATGCGTGTTCGGTCAATACATTAATATTATTATCTTGATTAAGGCGTGATACGGTCGATACCTGGAGAGAAAGAAGAAAACACTCAGCGTATGCCCTTGCAAGATTATATTGGTTATTATTTTATCTAATCAGGTTAGCTCCCACTGTTTTTATCAAATCTTCCTTCAAAACCTAAAAGGAAAGAATAGCCGGGATTAATTACACTCTACATGTTCGCCAATCTTTCAGCCAAGCCAGTGCCGGTACTTTGAGGGAGGTTCCCCGAGCTGTCGCACGGACCTAATTAAAATAAACCTCATTTTCCCAGGGGCGTAACCCCGTTGACACCTTTCTAGACACCACCTTGATCGGCTAAATGTAAAGTGCAAAACTCTCCCAGGAGTAACAATTATGCGCAGTGGGTATCGGGATCCAACTATCTCATAGAAGGTATGCAGTCTCATTGCAAATTTCAACCCTTGAAATTCCCAATAATTTTGCCCCGAACCTCCTATGACCGTGACAAAGGCCAACAAACCATAAGATGCTAGTTAAGTTCAACCCGTCATTTCCTGATTGAATTAAACTCACCCGCACGACCCTTAACAAAGGCCAAAAAGGTCGCATGACTACCCTAATCCAATCGCATAGTATGCTTAAGCAGATAAGCACTAATCAGCTACCGCACTCTACGCCTTGACAAAGGCCAACAAACGCAGCACGAATACTAACTAGTCCTTATCTGAAATGACGGAGGGCTACGACAGGTTTTTAAGAAATCCTTTTGCATAATGAACTTGATATCGTTGTAGAATCGAGTGATTTTGAAAAGGAGTGTTTTTGAGGCTTTTACTAGTTTCGCTAAAGAGGCCACTCTCGGTGAAGGGATCTCGGCTCTTTCCTTATCGAATAAGGTGCAGGATATTTCAAAAATACCACTATGAAAAGAAAAAACTATAAAAGCAATCAAAAGACAAACCGAGTTTGTAGCATCTGCTAGTTTCGCAAAAGAGGTCACTCCCGGTGAAGGGATCTTGGCACTTTCCTTACTGAATAAGGTGCTGGATATTCTAAAAGGAATACCATTATGCAAAGCAAGAACTAGAGCTACCAGTTTTTAAAATAAGTTTCTACAATATCTTTAGGTTTCTTTTCTTTCATTAATCTCATTAATGAAGTCCCGTCATTTAAATTACCTAAGCATCACAGATAAATACAATTTACGCTTATGCCATCCGCATTCGCCTCGATGTCCCGTCATGCACCGTTAGGGTAGGTAACTAACGGCTGAGCGGGGCAGGGCTAGCGCGGGTGTAAAACATAAGCAACGTCTATATAATATATCATATATACTATATACAGTATCTATCACATCATATCAAGTGATCACATCACAGAATATCGCAGCAGAAATTAACATATGAAATATTGGATATACTAGGATTTCCGGGTTTTATATTAAGCCTGTATAAAACACGGATTCCATATTCGTGATGAATACCCAAACCTACATCCCTAGACCCCTACGAGAGCAACAAGCAACCCTACCAATTCTAGAGTTAGGAGACCCGGACTCGACTCCTCGAGATGGTCTCCCACTGGACTCTAGAACCCGGTTACTTGTGCTACCCTCCTTGCGTCTATCCTAATGCGGAAAAGTAAATAATATATATCAACGGTGACATCTTCCTCAACCCGGAAGTGCCCCAATAAAAGAATACTACATACATGTTTTTACATGAATGAAAATGAAAAACTCTCATCTCACATAAAAAAAAACTGTCTATTCAAACACGACGATCCAATATAACATTCCCAGCAACACATAACATCACATGTCATCAACGTAAGTTAATATGCGTATCCTAATTGTCGTTGACATATAGCACCGAAACCGGCGATACACCACATATTACACTTATGGTCGCAGAAAAGAAAGTGAAAAACTACAACAATTAGAATCGTCATTTCCCTTAGACATCATAAAACCGGAATATCACATATTCTGGATTTCATGCCTAACAATGCAAATCTTACATTTAGGTCTCAACTATGAAAACACTTTTCAAAGGAAGTCGGGTAATTCAACAGGATTCCTGATTTCACCCGACACCGAAATGTTAAACTTGCACGCAACTAAAAATATTCTAATTCTTGTATCGCAATCACAGATAGCTAGACGAAGTTAAACTTTTCTACCGAATAATCAAGCACCCAAAATTTCCTAACAAGCTCAACACTTGAACGAGTTCAAAAAGTACCCAGAAACTGCCACAGCTCCTGTGAACCATCCATAGAAGGGCCGACCCATGCCTCACTCATGTCGCCACGGAACTGCGGCAAACCATAGGGTATACCGTGGTTCCGCAATCCAAAAAGTCAAATTTGGGTATCGTTCTTCTAGAGGGTCCACACGATCGCTTGTACGATTTTCTGAAAATTTTAAACTCGGAAAAATCCAACTCTTGGAAAATTTCAGTGAGGGAAAATATGGGTTATTGATATCCGATCAAACTTTTTAACATCGTATAAATAACCTGAATAAATGTTAGAATTACGACTGCGAAACACTCCGAGTTGCTTTTGCAGAAAGTAAACATCACATGCAAAATTAGCAAAAACAAACAACACCTGAAACCCTAAAACCCAGAGAATGGAACACCATCAAAATTTGAAGCCAAATCTCCAAAAAAGACCCGAGCTCGCCGGATTTGAAGCCAATGTGGCCGGCCATCTTGAGGCAAAAATTCATCAAATTTTTTCAGTGTTCATGTTATATCACATATAACATTCTGGAGTTGTTTAAAAAAAATTTAGAGTCCTTTAAAATTTCGATAGAAACTAGCTATTAGGATTTCAAGTTTCGGAGTAATTTCGGTTTCGTAATCTAACACCTTTCTAACTGAAGCTTATCGATTTGATGACCTCGCATCGAAGCATCCAAACGAACAAAAGGTCTTAGTCTTATCCAAGGGTGACTAGTATCCTTGAGTATAACCTCATAATACATCAGCTTCAACGGTCTGTGGATGATATCTCATCAATTGCAACAGCAATTGGCTCATCTGTCCGCACGGTAGACAACGCCTCAATCATCTGTAGTAGACGGTACATCAACATTCTTCGCATTCTGGCTGTTCTATAGCAGTGGCCCAATCATCTGGTGTGGATGGTACCTCAATAGTCGTCGCAAAGTGACTGGATTCTAGCAATGGCCCGATCATCTGGTGCAGATCTGATCGTCCGCGTCAACGAGAAATCTTTGCAAAACAACACATCGAAACGCTCGTGTCAACGGAAAACATCGTAAAACAATATGTCAAACGTTCGTGTGTCACGGGGATACGCCCTGATCAGTCCTCGTCCATGACGTGCTCGCTCTGACCGCATCTCTGGCCACAACTATCTCTTCTTATGTAGTCATGGTAACAGAAACCATGATCAAACATCGATGATGATAGATCATAGGAATGAATAGAATGAGGTGCATAAGAAATGTACATCTTAAGGCTTCTTAACCGGAGTAGTCTATCGTAAGTATGCCGCGGAACATACACACAGTACGTCACTCTACTTAAGTCATATACTCCATCAACCAAAGTCAACCTACGCAACGAAAGTTCGGGTCTAATACCCTCTCGGCCAAGTCTAAGTTCCGTAAGGTCAAGCCTAGTTTCCGAATATATATATACGCCTTAGACACCGCATAGTCAAACCTAGACTCGAACCAAGGTTAAACCTAACGCTCTGATACCAACTTTGTCACGACCCGGAAAAGGCACGTGACAGGCACTTAAATCAACTGAAGCCTATAGGACCCCACCTAATTCAAGTAAGCCAAAAGCCCAGAAATCTAAAACTTTTTAGGGAAAATAGTGGAGGTGAAGTTTTGAAATAAGGTTTAATGAAATCAGGTTCTTTTTTTAAGGACATAGGTAATATAATATGAAAACAATGTTTTCTATCTATCTTGAAAACATGTTTCGTCATTGAAAATTTCGGCAGCATCTCCTTCATTTATTTTGTCCAAAACCTGTCATGACCCGAAGGTACGGAATGTGACCGGCACTTAAATTACATAACGTCTAAAGGAGTAACACAATATAAGTAATCCAAATACCGAAAATCTAAACCGTTAAACAATTAGAGTGAAGGAAAACTTGTTTTAAATAAAGTGATTTAAACAAAATAAGTCGCATTAAACATTTTAAAAACATTAAATTTTCCCGAAAATTTCGGCAGAGTTTCCTTTGTAAATACTGACCCCCAAACGGGTACAAAACAATAATATATATATAAGTAATGAATAATGGCATCCCCAAGCAGGAGCTAGCTCTTCGCCAATGGCGGAATCATAACCACACGCAATATATATATGATCACCGTGCAAAATAAGCATATAAAACACGAAAATAAGAAAGCATCACCTCGGCTCAAGTGAGCACGACACCATAGAACAACATATATACAAATCTCACGGTCACACCTCTAAGTCGCATATACAATGGTAGAAGCGGTAGATGCGGTAGTTGGATTATACTAGATACAATAATAATACAAAGTGGAAACAAAATATCCTCACAACCCACCTACGAGCAATGCCGCAAGTCCAAGCAAAAGGAACAAAATGAGGAAGTGCGCCCGCCGCTACTGTGCTGACGGATCGGACCTGGAAGATATTGTGGCACAACGGGGGTGAGTTGCCAACTCAAGAGTAGTAAGTAACATCTAATAAGGCTATCATAAACATGCATGCAAATGCGTCACAACCTACATATATCAATATAATACTATGTACTAGGATGAATGCAACATGAATGCATAATCAAACACGAAACCTGAACATGTCTGGTATTAGAAAATCTTTATTCTTATCTTAGAAAAACCATCTGTGCAATAAACTGGAGTATCATCAATGAAATCAACAGAAAATCTGTGTCAAGTATCGACACAATATATCTATATCCCAATATCTCAAAGTCTCAATATCTTAATGTCTCAACATCTCAATATCTCGGGCTCCATCAGTCCGGATCGGCCCATATCATCAAATCTCATGACTACGTCTGTATCCTCTGGATATCCGCCGCATCAGACATCACCGGTAGGTAGTCTGCCCCTGCCAGGCTCATCGTCTACAACTTGAGCTTCTTGCTCCAGGGTACCATACCGGACCCACCATGTACCCGAGACGGTTCATCCTACTCCTCAAATCGGGTCTCGAAAACCAACAGAAATCAGGAAAACTCATGGTGGACGACACATACATCATATCACGAGGAAACCGCAACTTGCATTTTTAAAAGGATAATAAGTTAATAAAATTCTTGCGGTTTTCCCCAAAATCCAGAAATCTCACAAGAACTGAAATCCTCAAGAAGAATCACAATATGTAAACATGTCGGTGATGGTAGATGTCTATGATATCGATAACATGCGATGTGATGCATGACTAGAAAACTATGTATGAATGATGTTCCAATGAGTTACATACAAATGACTAGCAATCCTACGTATCCATCATGATGAAATGAATATACAACTACCAGTTTACATATCATATATGATGCAGATGTTTTAGATACTGATTTTAAGCAAGTTCAAAAGTGTTCATGGCATAGCAATTACCAAAGGCGTGTGTGTTCACATGAATAGTGCACGTGCAGCATGAACCAATGGTAATGGTGCAAGTTTCCTATGAAATGATATCACACATATATATATATATATATACATATATATATAAGATGATGTGTTGCAATGAGATGAATAACTAGGAAACTACGCATATAAATGCAAGTACTACAAGTAATCCTAAACTATCGGGCGCCTCGCGCCATCCAGACGATCCCCCCCATAGATGTGTACATCTACTCATCCGGACGCCTCAACTAATCTGATCCGATCACAGCCTTGCCTTTCCGCACCGCATCCGACGCCTCTGCAACCGATCCTAGAATTGCACAAATACAATACATGAGGCTAAAACTCTGAGAAGATACGAGGACAACGATACGAAAGAATAAACGTCCTCAAGCTAGAATTGTGTGCACTTGGTGCACAAAACGCGCACGACATCGCCACAACCACAACTAGGGGTCGCTAAACATGACAACCACCAAACCTAGAACCCGATCGTACTGATCGCATATTCACAACACATTATAGATCATAGAAAATGGATTGTAGATCACCACAACCTTAAAATAAACCAACATCTATTTATACCAAAACCTAGTAAGCAACCCAATGGGATTTTGGCGCAAAACTTCACGGATTAGCGGACTAATGGCTACACTCACAAGTAAACATCCTAATAAGCCATGCTTCACTAATTAATATAATCTCACACAAACCCACAATAATCATGCAATTTGCTAGCATAATCACTCAATTAGAATAATTTGAAGCCATTTAGCAAGATAACCACTTAGATTAGGTTTGTAAAGTCACTAGATAGAAAACTACACTCAACTAACCTAGAAATGATGGTTGAAACCCTAGCTTAAACTCAAACCCTTTTCTTCAAAATCCCAAACTTGCAATTAGAACCATGTTAACACTTAAATAATTTAGATTAAAGTAATTAACCAACAAAGTAACTATTGGGTTAAGATTAATGCCTCAAAATTTTAGAGATCTAACTTGCAACATAGCCTCCCAAAATGGTTTCTTGCTTCAAGATCCAAGCTAGATTAGGCCAAGGAAATTTGGGTGAAGAATTTGACTATGAATTTGTGAGATTTTTGTATGGATTTTTGATGGAAATTTGAAGATTTTAGAGATAAGATGAAGTGGAGAAAAATGGGGAGTTGCTGAAGTTTGAGGCTCGGCCAGGTGAGGAAAATGAGAGGTGAGTGAGTGTGGGTATGTGTGTAGAAAATTCCAAGTTAAGAAAATCCCCCCATACCTCATTAATGCACCTTACTTCTTAATTCTATTTTTATTTTATTTTCTAATTTATTTTATTTTAGAATTAACTAGAACCTTGGAGACAAGTTTTAGAAAAAGGAAAATGTTAAAAACTAGGATTTTAAATTGTCACGGTTCACTAATGTATACTTAACCCATTCTAATTTGTGATTTACAGTAATTAAATGTATAAGTGAAAAATTATAATAATATTTAAAATAATTAATTAAGGAAAAATATTTATGTATACTAGCAACTTATAAGTGACTAATTAAATACCAAATACTAGCAATTACATAGCTAAAATAGGTATAATCAAGTCTATGTTGAAAAATAATTATAACTGAGTTTTACGGAAAACACAAGTTATATTACCGATTATCGGACAATTAACCTAAACGATTTTTAAAACGTTAAAAAAACAGATACATGTAATAATAATAAAAGGCATCCCTAAGCGGGACCTAGCTGTTGGCCAATTGGTGAAAACAACCACGCAAGTAATAAATATACAACGCCGAAGGCGAGAATCAAAAACTCAGAAAAGGAATAAAGAAAAATAAAAACATTATCAATGAAACCAGCATAAAGAATAAGAATACATGAGCGTGACTCTAAGGAAGAAAGAATATACACACAGTGTTTCTAAGTCTACAAAATAATACATAGTCTGGTTAATGGAGATTTTAACTAGATACAACTAAAATGAAATATACAATATACATAAGAGTGGTCACGATGCAATGTATCCCACCTATCAATGCAATCACCCAGAAGGAAGGTAGTGTGCCAGCAAACCGCTACGGAACCTGTACGGCTAAACCTGTAAGAAACTATGGCATAACGGGGGTGAGTTGCCAACTCGTGAGTAAAAGACATCACCGAGAAGAAACCGAAAGTATGACTATCTCCTAGGTCATACAATAAAAAATAACAAAATATATAAACATCGACTAATAACATGGGTAACAGTTAGCGTAAGTACAACCTAAGGTACACGTGACAGTGTCATAAAGTGGTAACAAGACTTATGTAAAAATATGCATGAGTATAAATGCATCAATCAATGTGTGTCCAGCAACGACACACTAAATCAAGATAAAACCTGGGTGCCCAGCATCGACACTCAATATATATATCAATATCCCGGGTGCCATCTCTCAGATCGGCCACAAACTGTCTAAATCATACGACTCCGGTCGGTATCCTCTAGATTTCTGCCGGGTCAATAATAACCGGTAGGTAGTGCTCCCCTGCCGAGCTCAACGAATTCTCAATACGATCTTTTGCCCTGGGTACCTCACCGGGCCCACCATGTACCCGCAGATGGTGCATCCCTCTCCTCGAATCGGGTATGTGTACACACGTGGCTCAAGAACCGAGAAAACTCATGGTGGACGCCACACACATCATATCACGAGAAAACTGCACTTTGCATTTTTAAAATGATAATAAGTTTAGAAATTCCTTTGCTGTTTTTCCCAAATCCAGAAAATCTCATGAATACAGAAATCACAAAATCATGAGCTAAATAATGAATAATGAATATCGGCATAGAGCCCAACTGCAGTATATAATTAGAATGCATGTATGTGAATGCATGTGGCAACTAAGTAAGGAATCCAAAGTCAAAACTAGCATATAATATCCTGGATGCAAAACGGTACTACTTAGCTACAATTATCAGTGTACACAATGGAATAACGGTTACTACAGTGTAGGTGACTTGGCAAATACCGATGCTGATGTGTGTGAGCCGACAAGCAAGTATATGTGCAACATACGCATCATCGGGAATAGTGCAGGTGTCCTAGCAGACGGGATCATCATAGAAAGTAAACAGTAAAAGCAATAATAAGGTATATAAAACAATATATACGAGTCATACCGTTTATCGTGTTAAATAGCACGAATCGTTGTTTTTAGAAAAGTAGGGACTACGGTGTTTTTTAGAAAAGAGACGTCTTTTGAAAATCCGTAGCGCCCATCGGTTTATCTTTTAAAAATGCCTATGATTCGTCAGTTTTGAAGATAGGTATTACTCGAGCCTAAGCTAACATTTTTCTAAGCAACTAAAGACTAAACTAAGAACCAAATCGAAAGTAACAAGGAATTCGGAAGCATAACCGAGTCGATATATCTAGTAGTCGGCGATCCAGCCTCATAGCATCACGTACGGTAATATCTAACGTATAGCTTCCTCAAATCAAGAGTGCGGATCAATCATCATATATCCATCTCGTACGGTATAGTCTGTCATACGACATCCTCAAAAGTGAGGGTACGGGTCAATATCATATATATCATACCATATAGTTCGTACGGTATCAATCGTCATACAATATCATAATCAGGGGTATGGATCTAAGGTCTTGCACAATCTATATTTCATCAAATCACATGTTACCGCATGTATTGTATACATCGCCCAACGATCCTTTAATATATCAACTCATATACGTGGTCTCGCTCGATCAAATATCATTACCTCACGACATCAAGTCCGATCATATCGACTCATATCCATATTGTAAGGTTCCTATCGACGGCAGCGAGGTTTCGGGAGGCATCGTCCATGCCATTTTTAAAAATTGCTGTTAAAAGGAACTCTAAAATAGAATCGTTAGCTAGAATACAATACGGAAACAAATAGTAAACCTTTTACCATCTAAGTGAAATAGAAATACAACCTTTGTAGATCGGTCCTTCACTTTAATAGCTCCTTGTTGTAGTCCCTTCGCTGCGATCATGGTTCTCCCGGACTCTTGCATGGCTTCGCGAGGCGAAAAGAGCGACCTTGCTCGAAGTCTTCGAGGCCGAAGAAGATCTACGTCGAGGGGATTCCAACTCAAGCTACTACTTCACTAACTAAAGGATTAGTGAAGCAAACACCCTATACTAAAGTTCTAATCTAGTAGAGGATGGAGAAATGGGAAGTGGGCTCACTTTATAATTTCTTTTATCACTTTACTTTCTCACTTAATCAAAACCTAGCAAGCTTTTTGAGCTTGAGGAAGAAGATGAACAAAATGAAATGAGAATGAAAATGAATAAGTGAGTGAGTGAACCATGGTGAGTGAGTATCATATACTAACTCATGTAGAGACATAACCATGGCTAATCCAAATGGTTAGGTTAACAAATATCTAAAATAAAAACAAAGTTAGTGGACTTTGTCAAAGCAAAACAAGCTTCTACAAGCTTCATGCTCTTTCCAATATCCACTAATTTTGTAATTACCTTAAATAATTATAACCCACCATTATAAATAGAATGGTGTGTGTCTCATACACCCATGTATGATGTATCAACAACCATGATACAAAAAGAAAACACAAATAAATATATATCACATATATATTAAGTTGCGCACAAGTGAGAAAAACAAATACTTAAGTGAATCAATGTTAGTTAATGTAAATTAGTATATCTCATATATAATTATACACTAAATTATTAAATCAACACTTGACTTAATAATCCGGTTATATCACATATAACCGACTAACATCCAATGTATCGACTTATCGAATCAACCCTTGATTTGATAACCCGGCTATATCGCATATAACCGACATATACAAAAGAGGCGAGAATAGAATACGGTATCACATACACGCATTATTTTCGGTCCCGCACATGTCACATATGTGCTCCTATTTCGTTCTGCCTGAGCTAGTAAAACCTCTATGTAGGACTCTAAAGACTCGTCAATACGCCGGCAGTAGGTGATGATCACATCAAGCACCCACAAGCCGTCAGCGGTACTAGCTGGACGTAACGGCTACCCGGGTATTGAGCGATCAGAAGATCAGCAAGCAAGCCCGCTCCAGCTCCTGCAAAATCCTGACGGTAACATTTGTCGTACAGTCCGGTCTCCTCGTCTGATATGTCGCATATCAAGTCTAGGGGTGGTAAACGTCAGACCACAATAACCGATAAGTCATGCCGATGTGAGGCTCATAACAGGTTGAGAAACTACTGGTAACACTTACCAGTAAATCTCTAAATCAGCCCTGGCCAGGGACTTCCCTGTTATGGCCAATCGAGCACAGCGCAACATCAACTCCCAATACCCGAAGAGATGAAACCCCTCCTATCGCTCATTGCCTCCATGTGACTTGGAACTGTACCCAAAAACCACCGCTTTGCATGCCCTCTTGGACATGGTAAGGTGGAAATCAAAGCACAGTGGGAATCACACAAGACTCTATGACGATCTCGGGTCTACAGATTAACCTGTACAAGTGTCACCAGAGAACTGCCATCTGACGTGAGGTATAATACCATCTGGGAGTACTCGGCAAGTCCGTCCAGTGTACCCAGTCTCCACTGAGCACCCGTATACCATCTCTGATGTCAAACACCAATGGATATGGGATCATCCATCGCCCATCTCATGGGTCGAGAAGCGTATACGCTAGTCTACTATGGTATATCGATGCCCTGTCTCGATACACCCACGACTAGGAACGTTAAAGGATGAACTTATGGACTACCATGGCCCTACTAGTATGATCTGCATCATAGTCCTGGTAGTCAAGTACACATCCTAAGGGCTTTACCAACATGTAACCATTAGACAATATCAAGAGACAAGTATACATGTTAAGATAAAGAGAAACTAGATAGCATACTATCATATCGAGCAAGAAAGTCCTCTCTATATATGTCCAAGCATCCAATATAATATACATCATATGTACAATACTGGCCTCTAGGGCATACATACAACTAACAATCTCCCACTTGCACTAGGGCCAGCTGTTGTAGTATCGCATACCGAGCATCCCGAAGAATCAATCGAACTGTATCTGGGGAATGGCCTTCGTGAGTGGATCCGCTGTGTTGTTCTTCGTGTCAACCCTCCAGACCTAGATCTCCCGGCGATCAACTATCTCCTGTATCAGGTGATACCACCTCAGAATATGTTTGGATCGCTAATGGGACCTGGGTTCCTTGGCCAAAGCCACTGCTCCATTGTTATCATAATACAAAGGTATTGGATGCTCAATGGATGGAACCACTCCAAGTTCAGTAATGAACTTCTTGATCCAGACAGCCTCTTTGGCAGCATCGTTGGCAGTGATGTATTCAGCCTCCATCGTCGAGTCTGCCACGGTTTCCTGCTTGGAACTCTTCCAGCATACTGCCCCTCCGAAGAGGGTAAAGAAAAATCCCGAGTGCGACTTAGAGTCGTCCATATCACTCTGGAATCTCGAATCGGTAAAGAACTCTACTTGGAGTTCTCCGTTACCATACACCAAGAGTATCTCTTTAGTCCTTCGTAAGTACTTGAGAATGCTCTTCACAGCTGTCCGGTGACACTCTCCAGGATCTGCTTGAAGGGTCCCGGCAGCGCCCCGGCCATCGAAACGCGGCCAAAATGTGGAACAAAAATTTCTAAACCGGCTACCGCTGCCCGAATCCCGGATCGACCTTAAACCCTAAACTAACAAGCTAAACTAAGAGTTAGAATTGTTATACCGAGTTGATCCGTGTCCTTCGGTCTTCATTCCAAGCTCTTAGCGGTTCCTTGATGTGGTTTGGTCACCGGTCTTCCTCCATCACCGATGATCCACCCGAGGGATGTAACTCCGGCTCTAGCTTTATGATATGATTCTTATATAGCAACTAGGGTCTCTAGGATGCTACCCTGGAGAGCCTAGGATGTAGTGTGAATGTTTCTTAGTGTTAGCTATCTCAAAAACTTGAAGGTGGAAGCAAAGCATGAAAGCTAGTGGAGGTGAAACACAAATGGTGAAGGAGGAGCTCAAGAAGAAAAACAATGAACAAAACCTTCATGCTTCAAAAATGAGCTTCACTTGGAAAGAGAAAATAGCATGCAAGGCTTTGTAAAATGCATTTTTTTCAATTTTAAAATCCTACCATACTTGAATAGTGAACACAAATGAATTAACAATTCATTTGTGTGCACTATTGCAAGCATGGTTGTCTCCACACCTCATCATGCTAATATCCACCTCATTTACCATTTTAATAAAATGGTCAAATCAAGAAATGAGGTGGCACCTTCTAGATTGTTATCCGGTAAAAATTACGG
This sequence comes from Agapanthus africanus, assembly GCA_030015575.1. Classification (NCBI taxonomy): domain Eukaryota; kingdom Viridiplantae; phylum Streptophyta; class Magnoliopsida; order Asparagales; family Amaryllidaceae; genus Agapanthus; species Agapanthus africanus. The sequence continues at coordinate 363,310,064 of JASDDO010000012.1, forward strand.
ATTACATTCAACTGTAAATATATCTGCATTCGTACTGAAATACGAATACCCAAAAAGATAGCATAACACAAATAATATAATACTAGAATATACGTATCGAAATACATATATGTAAATTATTAAATCAATACCTGATTTAATAATCCGGCTCAAACCCGAGTCGGCTAGTACTATCAATTGTCCGATCGAAAGTCCTGATACAAAGTACACCAATCGATCGGAACCCTGCACGTATCCAATACGGCTACTACATCATTTTGCCAGAACCAGGGAAACGCTCTGTGTGGGACTCTAAAGACTCGTCAATACGCTGGCAGTGAGTTTAACCACAAGCACGTCAGCGGCACTAGCTGTACGTAACGGCTACCCAGGTATTGAGCGAAAAGGTGGCCGACGAGCAAACTCATGCAGAACCCATACTGAGCCTGACAGTGACAATATCCGTACAGTCCGGTATGTTCGTCTAAGAGTATCGCATATCGAGTCTAAGGGAGTGGATAAAGTCAGACCCCTAACAACGCGACATTTAGTGTCGGTATGAAACCCATCACCACCTGAGAAACTATCGATCCTGGATCGATAATTCTCGTCCACCGTGGCCACGGATTTATAGTGATGGCCATCCGTACACAACGCAACATCAACCCCCAATACCGGGAGAGATGAATCCCCAATGATCCGATCACTGCCTCCATATGGCTCGGGACTGTACCCAACTAAAACCTGTTTGCAAGACTCCTTTGAGCCGTGGTAGGGTAGTAATCAAAGCATAGTAGGAACTTACACGAGACAAATAACGATCTCAGGTCGACAGACTAACCTTTACATATATCACCTGGGAACTGCTATCTGACAATAGGTATAATACCAACTAGCAGGTTCCCGGCGAGTCCGTCCAGTGTACTCATAACCCAATGAGCACCTGTATACTATCTTAGGTGAACAAACTAACACCAATGGCTTGTGAGACCTGGACATCGCCCATCGTCGGTGTCTCGATCAGTATACACTAGTCTACACTGGAGTATCGATGCCCGGTCTCGATACTCCCACGACTAGGGACATTTAAGGATGTGCTTATAGACCCCCAGCTCCCACGTATGTGATCGCCATCACAATGCTGGCAGTCAAGCAAGAATCCTATGGGCTCTATCAATATGTATATGGTGATAAAGACAAACCAGATAGCATACTATCATCTTGAGTAAGACTGTTTCATTGGTATAGGTCTTGCCTCAATCATCATAATCACAAGCCCACGACTATGATAATTCCCTTGAGGGCACTATAGCCAACAATCTCCAACTTGCACTTAAGGCCAACTATTGCGATGTCGCATACTCACAGCCCGTGTGATTCCGAACACCTAACTTCTCTACTAATCAGTTTCGCAAAGCCTGTTTGCGAAAATGATTGCGTTCGAGAAATAGCCTCAGTGAGTGGATCCGCTCCAATGTTTCTTTCTGTATCTCTTTTAATCTCAACTTCGCGGAGAAAACTATCTCCCAAAATGAGCAATACTTGTCTTAGAATTTGTCTGGATATCTGATGGGACCCAGTTCACAAATGAACTCCAAATCCAGCAAACTACTTAGAATGTATCGTCCACTGAATTTAATCAGTATCCTGCGCCTTGCCTTTCCTCAGTATCCGCTTAGACCACCTGTCCAACATACTGTCCCTCAAAAGAGGAAAAAACTATAACTCTGACAGTCACTCTGTCATCCAGGTCACCTTGGAAGCCTGAAATGATAACCGTCTCCTGAAGGAGGCTGCCGTTACCAAATCCCACAAACATTCACTTATGTTCATAAACTGATTCTCGATGTTTCTCCAGGATTGGATTAATATATGTTTATTGCATCTAGTGCAAAAACAATATCTGGTGTGGTACTTAACATTTTATGATTAACTCAATTGCCTAAGCAAGTGATATGCTAATCATGTAGATCCCTCTCCCCTTTAGTCTGTAAGACACCTTTAGAGAGGTTGACCCCATCACCTGCAGGTAGACCACCATGCCAGGAGTCGTCCATTTAATGTCAAAATACCCAGATTAGGATACTTCCCAAATCTAGATCTAAAACCGTAGATCAAGTAACCAGAAACCCTGATATTACATCCATATCCTGTGTGGAGAAACAACTTTGTGACGGCCATAGTACAACCGATCGTAGTATAGGAATATCTCTTCCTATCAAGTGCATGTCATTCCAATACCTGGACATCATTCTCTACTACCTTCTTACCAGATCCATCTCCTATTCTGATTAGGTCAAATCCTATGACTGTCACATCAAAAAATAGATGATCTATTTCCGCAATACCTTCTTTAGTCTATAAATAGACATAAGCTACTTGCCTACTATGCGTCCGCTGCTCCCACTGACTACAACAACCCTCTGGCAGAGTCATATACACGTGTACTTCTAAAGCTAGTTTAGAATGACGGTATACTCATCCTCCTGCCGGGTCTTATAGTCTAGAATAGCAGCAATAGCAAGTCTGGGTAAACAAGAACCTCCCTGTCACCGTCTCTGAGAAGACCGAAGTACCTCTCGGGTGCCTGAGGTTACCCACCAAATCTGCGGAGTGGCTAATAGAACATCAAATCCAATTGAATCCTTAGGTTTTATTAAATTTCCAGTAATCGTTTGTGGTTCTGGAATAACTTCCAGTTCTACCATACCCCCACTTTGTTTTCCTGAAAAATCCATTTTACTAAAACCGTGGCGAGTCAAGAACAATATAAATATTGATCTTCCTGATGATAGAAAGATAACCCTCGTCAAAGCCCGGGATAACCCACAAACTGCCATTACTGAAACGTGCCTTGAGTTTATCCGGATTCTGATTTTAAGCATCAGCCGGACAACTCCCTATACATTAACATCGTTAAGATATAAATTGATTCTATTTAAATCTAATATAGAAACAAAAGCACTAATCTAATTTGAACCAGATTCAAAATCATGCAGCTGTCTCTAGTGCATATCAACCAAATGGAAAAGAGGATAATCAGCATTACTCATCTAGGAGTGCATCCATATATGAGTAACCCGAAAGAGAAGCAAGTTCTCAAAACCATTACTATTAACTGAATACCAAACACAAGTATCTACATCTTCGACTTCCTCGAAGAATCCTGATACTTACAACAAATGGTTCTCTACTTTATTCTTATACCTATAACTTCTGAATATCTAGACCTTGCATTTCAACGAAATACATGTCCAGAACTGGATAAGTCATAAGTAAACAGAATATAGTATGAGTACCAACCCCATTGTCCTAACGGACACTGGACAACATACAATACTTTGTATAAGTCCCCTGAGTGCAACAACTCAAACCCTGTGCGTCGTAGGTAGATAGTGCCCTCAGAGTCAATTATTGGATCGCAGGTACGTGATTGCAATGATTGCGGAGGACCTATACCGGTAGGACAGTCTTACTCGAGATGATAGTATGCTATCTGGTTTGCCTTTATCAGTCGTGTACAGGTTCAGGTGACTGATCACTGTTACACTTTGATAGAGCTCTTAGGATCTTGCTTTACTACCACGGAACATGACCGGCACTTAAACTACGAACGTCTCGAGGCGTACGTAATCTAAGTAAACCGAAAACCCAGAAATCCAAACCAAGAAAAGTAGTAGAGTGCAGGAAAAACCAAATTAAAGCAAGTAGTTTCAATAGCATAAGCCGAATTATGCGGTTTTTAAAAGCATCAAAAATTTACTGAAAATTTCGGCAGAGTCTCCTTTGTAAATACTGGCTCCCAAACGGGATACAACATGAATAGTATACGAAATCACTAAAAAGGCATCCCCAAGCGGGAGCTAGCTCTTCATCAATCGACGGTCACAACCACACAAGCAATATAATATACAACGCCAACGGCGAGGATCAAAACTCAAAAGGAAACTCAAAACCACCAGAAATATAATGAGCGACTCTAAGGTCGAAAGAATAAATAACACTGGTCTCTATCTCAATAAATGCATGTTTGGTTGATGGAACTTCTAGATACAACAGAATAATGATATACAAGATATATAATGGGGGTATGATACAAGTAAACCCACCTACTAGCAAATCACCCGAAAGAAATTGAGCCCGCAAGCCGTAATGAAACCTGTACGGCAAATCCTGCAAGAAACTGGGGCACAACGGGGGTGAGTTGCCAACTCGTGAATAGAAAAACATCTACGCACAGAAATCGCATAAATAACGCAACCTAGGTCAATGATCATAATATATCCTCAAATATAAGTATAACAGGCAGCCTATAACAATGACTAGGGTAATATCTAACCCGAGTATAATTTCATGTGCCCGTGTCAGTGCCTCAGGTAGCAAATATATCATATGAATGAGGTATGAATGCATGAAACAGAATACATATAAATGAAGAAACTGCTTTCATAAATTAGTGAGATTTCCTTCGTATTTTTAAACTGAGGTATCATAATGAAATCAGTATCAACAGAGTCTAGCATCGACACAAAACATAAATCTCACTGTCTCGAAATATCAATGTCTCAAGCTCAATATCTAGGGCGCCGTCAGTCCGGACCGGCCCCTACCATCCATCTCAAGACCACGACGGTATCCTCCGGATATCCGACGCGTCGGGTAATATCACCGGTAGGTAGTGCTCCCCAGCCAGGCTCAACGTCAACACCACATTCCTCTTGCCCCGGGGTACCATACCGGGCCCACCATGTACCCGTGACGGTTCCTCCATTCCTCGACACGGATCTCCAAAACCACAACAAACTCATGGTGGACGACACTTTACATCACTAGAAAACCGCAACATTTTATATTTTAAAAGATCATAAGTTGTAAATTTTGCGGCTTTCCCCGAAATCCAGAAATATCATAAATCTCAAGAAATCATCACAAGTGCATATGTCAATGATAATGAACTAGGCATGAACAACTGAATAACAGTATGCACGAAGTGGTAGGTAATAACTACAATGTCTAATATGGCATATAAGGGAAGTACACTAATATCATGTCAAAACTACCAGCTAACAATCTAAGTCAAGCAATTATATTCTCTAAAGTGTACGTGACATGGCAATTACCGATGAAGATGTGTGTGAGCCGGCAAGTAGGTGTACGTGGTACATACGCATCATCGGTAATGGTGCTGGTGTCCTAACAGCATGATATCAATAATGGAATATGCAGCAAAATAAATATGCGAGGCAGAGCGAACAGCAATAATGTGCGGGAGCTGAATACTAGACACAACGATAACTAATCTGCAATAATCTAATATAAGTCCTACGAATGGTGCCTTTTGAAATAACACGAATCATGGGGTTTTGAAAATAGGGCTACGGTGTTTTTATGAAAAGATACGTCGTTTTTGAAATATCCGTAGATTCCCTTGAGCTGTCTTTAAAAATGCCCACGATTCGTTAGTTTTTGAAATAGGTAAGAAGTCTAATCTAATCTAACAACTACACTAAACTATACGGCTGAACTAACAAGCTGAACTACAGGTAAGGAAACCGCCTATCATCTGAGTCGATACATATACATACCTGTATATGTATAGTCGGTGATCCCGCCTCAATAATATCATATCCGATACCATATCTATAATCAGGCATCCCAAGTCAAGAGTGCGGATCAATCATCAATATAGCTCGTACGTAAATCCGTCGTACGGCATCCCAATCTGGGTACGGGTCAATATCACATTCATCATACTATTCACCTGGTATCCTCTTTATCAAATATCATGATCGGGGTACTGATCTACGTCTAGTACCATACTGATACCGCCTACGTATGCATGGACGTGTGTGAAACACTACGTCAAGGACCCGCTACAACGTCATGTCGTATCTAAGATACGAACCCTGCTATATCACCGATCTCACGGCCTCAAATCAAATCTCATCGACACAGCTCAATCCCAAGTATCATCCTCAATCCGTATGTGAACACATAGTCCCATACCCATGTGAACACATAACTATAAGGAATCCCATGAGCACATATCAATAGGAATGTATGCAAGTATGTATGCGTGTATGTGTGTGTAACACTACCCTAGGGTTCGCAACACTAAAGTAATCCAACACACAAATATCCATCCTAAGCATCGTTATTAATCCCAAATAACATATAATAATTGTTGGTGTGTATACGCATCCATATACACCACCACGGACTGCGGGGGTGCTATACGCCATCCATCCGACTTCTCCCCGTAGATATAAATCTACTCACCTGGTCCTCGCTAGCCGGTGCCGACGTCGCCACGCGCTTGCTTGTCGTCTCGAAGTCCACATGGGGGTACCTACATATCATAACGTACCATATCGTATTAAAACTAAATTCGAAATCGAAACGGCATACGAAAATCAAATCGGCACGCGTATCACGCATAGGTCCAAACCTATCGCCCACGCATGCAGGAATAGTCAAACCAACCCTCGATGTCGATGTACGAACGTCAAACCATCGAGAAAATCCAATCACACTCATTTTCACATTCACGAACACTAATTTTAATATAAACTAGGTTAAAACTCACAAAAACGCCAATTTCACTTAAAAAGTCATTTTTCCGAAAATCTAGCAAGCACAATTCGCCGTTTTTGTACAAAACACGATGTTTAAATGAATGTAGCGGCCAATATATTTATTAAATATCTTAAATAAGTCGTATAAACAATTTCCGGAATTTAATCTCATTAAATTCCAAAAATCCTAATATTCTAGTTTACAAAAATACCCTTTTTAACAATTTCAAAGCAAAATGCACAAACTACAATCTAGCTTAGAATTGCATGATCCAAAGCATTAAACCACACTTAATAAAGTTAATGAAGCCAAGAAAAACCTAATCACATTTTTAATCCCAAGAATTTAACAAATTTCAAAAAACCTAGTAAGCAAATTAGCAAAATAACAAAATTTTTAAGCTAGCCATTAGCGCTAGCTAATAAACTTGTATTAACATGACAACAAAGCCTAATTATAACACACAACCATACACCAATTTATAAACCCTAATTTGCATTCAATTTCACAACTTGAATTCCAAAACTTGCAATTAAACTCACATATCCAAATAACACTTAATTAAATTAGCTTAAGAAATTAGTAACAATTTAAGCAACAAAAAGTTTTAGAATTATACCCAAAAATATATGAAGGTCCACAAGACTCCATAGCCTCCCAAAATGCTCTCTTTTCACAAGGATCCATGCTATACGGGCAAAGCTAAAATGGGTAGGAGTCGGATTTGGGTTTTGGGATTTTTTTTGATGGATTTGAGGCAATTTTTGATGAAGTTTGAAGAGAAAAGAGAAGGGAATTGGGGGGGGCTGCTGCTGCTGCTGTAGGAGGGGGGGCTGCTGGAATGGGAGTGGGAGAGGAGAGAGAGGGAGGTAGAGAAAGTGGGGGAAGAAGTCAAAGTCAATTCAAGGTCAAAGGTCCACCTCATTTCTCCATTTTCTTTTCTTTTCTTTCATTTCTTTCCTTTGAAATTCAAGTGGGGAAAATAAATGGGGGCTGCTGAATTCAGCCATGGGGAGGAGTAAGTGGGGGTGTGTGGGTGTGGGTACGGGTGTGGGGTGATGAAAAATGATAAATACAATACCCCAAACATCCATTTACGCTAAAAAAAGCCTTTTTCCCTCAATAATTTCTAAACCGTTTTGGCAAATGATTTCGTTCCAAAAACCACATGATAAAATTTTATTTAATGTTTTATGATGCACAAAATTTGTTTCAACTCATTCCAATTTGTAATTTTCCCTAATTAAATTTATTAGTGACGGCTTAAAATAATAATAAAATAATATTTTTTCAGAAAATTTGAAATTTCACCAGCGGCTCAATAAACACCAGATAATAGCAATTACATAGCTAGAATATGTATATTAAATTTTTATAATAAGATATTTGTATTTTGACTTTTTACAGAAAACCCCCTTATTTTACCGATTTTTCGAAATTTCACCGAAACGATTTTCAAAACGTTACACTGGGCAACATACAATACTTTGTATAAGTCCCCTGAGTGCAACAACTCAAACCCTGTGCATCGTAGGTAGATAGTGCCCTCAGAGTCAATTATTGGATCGCAGCTACGTGATTGCAATCATTGCGGAGGACCTATACCGGTAGGACAGTCTTACTCGAGATGATAGTATGCTATCTGGTTTTCCTTTATCAGTCGTGTACAGGTTCAGGTGACTGATCACTGTTACACTTTGATAGAGCCCTTAGGATCTTGCTTTACTACCAACAGTATGATGGCGATCATATACGTGAGAGTTGGGTGGTTTATAAGCATATCCTTAATTGTGGTCCCTAGTCGTGGGAGTTTCGAGACAGGTCATCGATACTCTGGAGTAGACTAGTGTATAAAGTCGAGACCCCGACGAGGGGCGGTGGCCGGTCTCACAAGCCACTGGTGTCAGTTGGATCACATAAGATGTATACAGGTGCTCATTGGGTTATGAGTACACCGGACAGGACTCGCCGGGAACCTGCTAGTTGGTATTATACATATCGTCAGATAGCAGTTCCCTGGTGACATGTGTACAGGTTAGTTCATCGACCTGAGGTCGTCATTTGTCTCGTGTGAGTTCCCACTGTGCTTTGATTTCTACCCTACCACGGCTCAAAGGAGTCGTGCAAACAGGTAGTTTTTGTGTACAGTCCCGAGCCACATGGAGGCACGTGAGCGGATCGGCAGGGGATTCGTCTCTCCCGGTATTGGGGGTGAGATCGTGCTGTGTCTAGGAGAGCTATTACACAAAGCCCACGGCCGTGGCAGGAGATTTACTGGTAGGTACTTCAGTAGTATCTCATGGTGTTTTTAGGCTACACTCCGACACGACTTATACTGTTATTGGGGGTCTGACGTTACTAGCCCCCTAGGCAGATATGCGATACTCATAGACGAACGGACCGGACTGTATATACATTGTCACTGTTAGGCTCAGTAGGGTTTCCGGATGAGTTCTCTCATCGGCCTCCCTTGAGGTCAGTCAATGGGCAGCCGTTACGCACAGCTAGTGCCACTGACGGCTTGTGGTTAAACCCACTGCCAGGGTACTGACGAGTCATTAGAGTTCCCCACAGACAGTTTCCCAAGTTAGGGCGAAACGTTGTAGAGGCCGTATGGTTTTATGGCAGGGTTCGGAAAATGCACGTGCGTTTATGCACGTGTCATATTTCAGGCAGATAATACTGGTGGGCTTTGGTTTAAGCCGGATATGAGTATTATATTGAGTAGATATAATATCTTTGTCTTAGTTGCATTTGTATTCGGTCGTAATACAAATGCGGGTATATTTATACAGTTTCGGGGTTATCCTGAAATTCGTTTCAGGATCACTTTTGGAAGTTGCCAGTTTCCAGTTTTCTTTCGGCCGTATTTAACATTCAGTTAAAAACGGATTTATCTTTTCTTGAGATGAGTGTGGAAGCTTCTAGAGGCTTCTAGAAGGTGGTGACTAGGTTCATGCATCTTTGTGACTCATTAGTGCATTTAATGATGTTTGATGACTAGGGTTAATGATTCATCACTTGCATTAATAGTGTTCATAGAAGGTGTTATGATAAGCTTCTTTGTTGTGGTCACCCCCTTGCTCCTACACTCACCCCCTCCTCTTTATATGGCCGGCCACCCCTTGGTGGAGGATGATGGTTATTGTTTTAAAAGATGATAGTTTATGTTGTATGGAAATTTCATAGCTTCTTTCGTTCCATCACCCGCTTCAAATGGCAACTTCATTAACCGTTCGTCCACGGCTTTGGACAAAGTGGGACAAAGTATTCTACTCATTCTCTACATCAATCTTGGTCGTCTCTTTTGGCAAACTTGACGACCGAGTTGCCTCAAGTCAGTGGCGGGAGCCCGTTTAAAGATCCGTTGACGTGGTGTCACCTGGACGAGGAGATCCGAGATCGACGAGATCGGAGCAGACGCAACAAAGCGTGGGATTATGGTTAAAGAACGAAGGACTCGGATCATTCGGTATAACCTTTCTACCCTCTTTACAGTTTGTTAGTTTAGCAATAATGGCAGATCTGGGTTATAGTATACGATAGCGCCAGTTAAAAGTTTTTGTTCCGTATTTGGCGTCTGTAGACGGCCGGGGCGCTACCGTAGACTTACATTGGTATCAGAGCCTCACCATTTTGCTTTACTAACTTGTGCTAACGCGTTTAAAACATCGATCGGACTGAATATCAAAAACTACAACTTTTCAGTTCTGAGTTTCTGTCGATTTTTAAATGGTTCTAAAAATAATTTTACACATCACAGAAAATTCAGCAGGCTTTTATAAGCACATGGTACAAATTTAGGCACGTGACCGTACAAGACCGTCGCGGAATCGCGGTCAAACCTAAGGTTTAACCGCGCATCCGCGGCCTGTCTATGTGATCATTGCTCCAAATTTGCACAGTGGCTTCTTATGTGGAAATTGTGGTTTTTGGTATATTTCTTTTTGGGCCAAATTTTTTTACTGTACAGCAGATGTACGTGGGGCCCACTTCGTGATATTTAGTCGATCGAAATTTAAACATGTTAGTTTACAGTAATTACATTATATCTCCGACCGTGAATGCCATTCGAGCGGTAAACCGCGTCTGATTGCTATAGTTCTTTTAGACGTGTTTGCGAACGTGACATTCGCGTTGATGTTCTGTGTTGTGCTATGATGTTGCGGATTTGTCGTGGTGGATAGCAGGGTGCAATGGTAGTGCAGTTTGGATTTATTTGTACATTTGATATTGCGGGGCGAGCGTCCAACATGTGGACTGCCGTCACTGCCTGTTGTATAATATTCTTTTGGGGCACAACCGGGTTGAGGTCGATGTACCCGTTGTACATATTTTTCATTTCTGTACTAGGTTTACCCCGCGACGGGGTGCACGGATAGCCGGGTTCTGGAAGACAACGGGTCCGCATCTCATGGCTTTGAGAGGTAGAAGGGCCTCACTCTAGAATTGGCAGACTATTCGCCGCACTCGTAGAGGATACAGGTTGACCCAAGGAGGGGTGCTCAAGCTACCGGATTCCGTGAAGTGCAGGGTGGTCTATTCACTTATGCTGTAGGGGGCTGCCTCGCTTCAGGTTTTGGCGGGTAACTTGCCGCACCCGTAGGGGTCTAGGTTTCATTGCACAGGCTATCCACACGACCAGGGGAACGTCGGGTTTCAGCAGCGGCTCTGTGAAACCCGGGGATCCCAGATTATCTGTATTGTTCTGTAATGCTTATTACTTTTCTGTAATGTTTCATATTATCACGCCTGGAGCGATTATTGTATATTGGTATATATACTAGTAGATGTTGTATATGTTTTGCACTCGCGCTAGTCCAGTCCCCGCTCTGTCGTTAGTTAAGTAACCTAACGGGTGATGAAGGGACCCAGTGACGAATGCGGATGGCATATACGTACATTTTATTTTCGTTCTTTTCTGGTGTGATTTATTGATGCGACTGCGTTGATCCTGATCAATGCAAAGGAAAACAAACCTATTTGGTAGTTGTTGGAACAATTTAAAAAGTGTTATTACAAAGACGTCTCCTTTTGTTTTGCATAGCGGTATTCGGTTGGAATATCCTGCACCTCGTTCGATGAGGCAAGGGCCGATATCCCTTCACCGGGAATTACCCCTTTGGAAGAACTTTGCGTCACGGTAATAACTTCACTATAGTCGATTACAAGTTGCTATGCATTGCGGTATTCAGTTGGAATATCCTGCACCTCATTCCACGAGGAAAGAGCCGAGATCCCTTCATCGGGAGTGACCTCTTTAGCAAAAGGTTTTCGCCACTATATTTTTATAAAAAGCTATCAGGTTCCTTCTGCGATATCAAGTTCACTACGTTAAAGGTTTTTCGCCAAAAACCAGCCGTAGCCCTCCGTCATTTCTTTTGGGTATTCAGCAGTATTCAAGCTATGTATTTTGACCTAATGCCAAGGCATAGTGTTTGGTAGCTGCTGGGTATTCATTTGTTGCATAGATAGATGAGTTGGTTTGGGACAGCCGTTCTACCATTTTGACCTAACGCCAAGGGCTTGTGCGGGTGGGTTCAAATTAACAAGATAGTGACGGGTAAAACTTGGCATGTGACTTATGACATTTTGACCTAATGCCAAGGTCATAAGAGCATGGGGCAAAAATCATATCGGGAGTTTCTAAAGAAACTGAAACTTGCCAAGTATGCGCATACCTTCTGGAGTGTGATAACGTGAGTGGATTCCGTCACGTTATCATGCGATGAGAGTTGGATCCTGATTCGCACTGATGAGTTGGTTTACTCTTCGAGTGATCCCGATTGATTCTTCTTTCAGGTTTGGAGGAGAATTTGACAGAACAGTAGGAGGTTTCCTGATTAGATAAAGTGATAACCATTCTGATCTAGGTTAGAGTGCACGCAGAGTGTTTCTTTTCTCTCTCTCTTTGGCAGCGACTTTTGACCGACCCTAGACTATGACTCAGTGACCAAGTTGACCGAACCTTCTTAAAATACTGGCTTTTTGATTGTCCGAGTTGCATAAGTCATTACCACTCCTTCTTCTACCCTTTGAATTTCTCAGAACACCCCGTATTACTATGGACATCCACTTCCACTGGATAGATCCATCGTATGGTTATATACGAACTCGAAGGGACTTCTTCGAGGATGGATCCAAGTTCACGAGAAAAAGAATTGGTTTATTCAGTTGTCTTTTATTATCATCTTCTCTCAGGTTGCGAGGGCTCCGTGGTTTAGGAGAGTACACCTATTACGCTTATTGGATAGTCTTCTTCCAAACCATAGGCAGGTGCCGAAAGGTAGGGAATGAAGAAAACCAATTAGCCTAAGTATGGTGTGCAGAAGGTAATTTGTAAAGACAAAATAAAGGGATTAGAAAGAAGGCAAAGTAAATTGCGACTACTATCATTCACGACCAAACCGCATACTTCATCGCCACTCCTATTTCACCTTTAAAAGAATAAGGTATTATTCAGTTGTCTTTTATCATCACCTTCTCTCAAGATACGAGTACTCCTAGGTTTAGGAGGGTACACCTATTATGCTTACTGGATAGTCTTCTTCCAAACCATAGGCTGGTGCCGAATGGTAGGGAAGGAAGAAAACCACTTAGCCTAAAGGGGGTGTACAGAAGGTAATGACTAAAGACAAATAAAGGGATTTGGAGAAATGGCAATAAAATATACGGCTGAAGTCATGAATTGGATTACGGAAGAGGCATTGCTAGGAATTCCAGGATACCCCTATGAAACATTTTCATGTTTCAGTGCATTGTTAAAAGAAAACTGTTTTCCCAATAAGATACTTACTCCAAGGGTATGTATTTACCAGGTTTCATTCTCATATCTGTATGGTTTTACAGATGACGAGTGGGAGTAAGTTATTGGGAATCAGGTAATTATCCTCATTATATCGGAATTCGTTGTAATTGTTGATATTTGAGGAAATCGCCTGGATACAGTTTTCCACCTACAACGCACAGGTTTTGAGTTGTTCAAATCAGCGGACTTATACAGAGTATTGTATGTTGTCCAAGTGTCCATCAGGACAAAGGGGTAGGTCCTCGTACTATGTTCTGTTTACTTATGACTTCTCTACTTTTTAGACAAGTGTTTCGTAGAAATACAAGGTCTAAGTTTTGAGAAGTTGTGGGTATAAGAATAAAGTAGAGAACCAGGTGTCACAAGTATCGGGATTCATCAAGGAGATCGAAGATGTAGATTCTTGTGATTGGTATTCAGATGATAGTAATGGTTTTGAGAAACTTGTTTCTCTTTCAGGTTACTCATAATTGGATGGATTCCTAAGTTGAGTAATGCTGATTAGCCTCTTTCCATTAAGTTTATATGCACTGGAAACAGTTGCATGATTTGAATCTGGTTCCAATTAAAAAAATGCCAAAGTTTCTATATGGGATATAGAATGGTTCATACCTTAACGATGTTAAGGTACGGGGAGTTGTCGAGCTTATGCTTAAAACCAGACTCTGGATAACTCAGGGCACGTTTCTGTAATGGCTATTTATGGGTTGACCCTGGCTATGACGAGGGTTGATTTTCTACCATTTGGAAGATCAATAGTGATATTGTTCTTGACTCGCCACAGTTTTAGTAAAATGGATTTTTCAGAAAACAGTAGTGGGAGTATGGTAGAACTGGAAGTGATTCCAGAACCGTGAACGATTACGGAAAATTTCATAGGACCTATATATTCGATCAGGTTTGACATTCCAATAGCCACTCTGCAGATATGATGGGTAAACTCAGACACCCGAGAGGTACTCCGGTAGCCTCAAGGACGGTGATAGGGAGGTTCTTGCTAACCCAGACTTGACACTACTGTTGTTCCAGACTATGAGACCCGGCAGGAGGATAAAGTATAGCGTCGTTCTAAACTAGCTTTAGAAGTGCACGTATATATTATTCTGCTGGAGGGTTGTCGTAGTCAGTGGGTGCAGCGGAAGCATAGTGGGCAAGTAGCTTATGTCTATTTATAGACTTGAGCAGACATAGCGGAGATAGATCATCTATTTTTGATGTGAAAGTCATGGGTTTGACTTCATCAGAATAGGGGATGGATCTGTTAAGAAGGTAGTAGGGTGTGATGTCATGGTATCTGGATGACATACACAGAGGAGGAAGTAAAATTCCTACACTACGAACGGTTGTACTATGGTCGTCACACAGTAGTTTCTCCACACAGGATATGGATATAATATCTGACATTCTGGTTTCTAGATCTATGGTTTTAGATCTAGATTTAGGTAGTTTCCCAATATGGGTACTCTGACAGTATTCTAATGGTATTTAGAATACATGACTCCTGGCATGGTGGTGTACCTGTAGGTGATGGAGTCACCCTCTCTAAAGGTGTCTTACAGACTAAAGGGGAGAGGGATATGCATGATTGACAGATCACTTGCTTAGGCAACTGAGTCAATCGTGAGATGTCAAGTACCACACCAGATGTTGTTTTTGCACTAGATGCAATAAGTTTGTATTAATCCAATCCTGGAGAAACATAAGGAAGCAGTTTTAGAACATAAGTGCATGTTCTACGGATTTGATGACGGCAGCCTCCTTCGGGAAACGGTTATCATTCCAGGCTTCAAAGGTGACATGGATGACAGAGTGATTGTCAGATTTATAGTTTTCCCTCTGACGAAGGGGGCAGTATTATGGACAGGTGGTCCAAGAGGATACTGTGGGTGGCATGGTGCTAGATACTGATTAGGTTCAGTGATCGATACAGTCTAAGAAGTTTGGATTTGGAGTTCATTTATGAACTAGGTCCCATCAGATATCCAGACATATTCTAAGACAGGTATTACTCGATTCGGGATATGGCTTTCTCCGTGAACTTGAGATTAAGAGAGATATAGAAAGAAACATCAGGGCGGATCCACTCACTGAGGCTATTTCTCGAACACAATAGTTTTACAAACGGGCTTTGTGAAACTGATTAGTATAGGAGTTGGATGTTCGGTTTCACACGGGCTTTGAGTAGTCGACATCGCAATATTTAGCCTTAAGTGCAAGTGGGAAATTGTTGGAGATAGTACCCTCAGAGTCAATTATTGGATCGCAGGTACGTGATTACAATGATTGCGGAGGACCTATACCGATAGGACAGTATTACTCGAGATGATAGTATGCTATCTGGTTTGCCTTTATCAGTCGTGTACAGGTTCAGGAGACTGATCACTGTTACACTTTGATAGAGCCCTTAGAATCTTTCTTTACTACCAACAGTATGATGGCGATCATATACGTGAGAGTTGGGCGGTTTATAAGCATATCCTTAATTATGGTCCCTAGTCGTGGGAGTTTCGAGACAGGGCATCGATACTCCGGAGTAGACTAGTGTATACAGTCGAGACCCCGACGAGGGGCGGTGGCCGGTCTCACAAGCCACTGGTGTCAGTTGGATCACATAAGATGTATACAGGTGCTCATTGGGTTATGAGTACACCGGACAGGACTCGCCGGGAACCTGCTAGTTAGTATTATACATATCATCAGATAGCAGTTCCCTGGTGACATGTGTACAGGTTAGTTCATCAACCTAAGGTCGTCATTTGTCTCGTGTGAGTTCCCACTGTGCTTTGATTTCTACCCTACCACGGCTCAAAGGAGTCGTGCAAACAGATAGTTTTTGGGTACAGTCCCGAGCCACATGGAGACACGTGAGCGGATCGGCAGGGGATTCATCTCTCCCGGTATTGGGGGTGAGATCGTGTTGTGTCTAGGAGAGCCATTACACAAAGCCCACGGCCGTGGCAGGAGATTTACTGGTAGGTACTCCAGTAGTATCTCAGGGTGTTTTTAGGCTACACTCCGACACGACTTATACTGCTATTGGGGGTCTGACGTTACTAGCCCCTAGACAGATATGCGATACTCATAGACGAACGGACCGGACTGTATATACATTTTCACTGTTAGGCTCAGTAGGGTTTCCGGATGAGTTCACTCATCGGCCTCCCTTGAGGTCAGTCCATGGGCAGCCGTTACGCACAGCTAGTGCCACTGACTGCTTGTGGTTAAATCCACTGCCAGGGTACTGACGAGTCATTAGAGTTCCCCACAGACAGTTTCCCAAGTTCGGGCGAAACGTTGTAGAGGCCGTATGGTTTTATGGCAGGGTTCGGAAAATGCACGTTCGTTTACGCACGTGTCATATTTCGGGCAGATAATACTGGTGGGCTTTGGTTTAAGCCGGATCCGAGTATTATATTGAGTAGATATAATATCTTTGTCTCAGTTGCATTTGTATTCGGTCGTAATACAAATGCGGGTATATTTATACAGTTTCGGGGTTATCCTGAAATTCGTTTCAGGATCACTTTTGGAAGTTGCCAGTTTCCAGTTTTCTATCAGCCGTATTTAACATTCGGTTAAAAACGGATTTATCTTTTCTTGAGATGAGTGTGGAAGCTTCTAGAGGCTTCTAGAAGGTGGTGACTAGGTTCATGCATCTTTGTGACTCATTAGTGCATTTAATGATGTTTGATGACTAGGGTAAATGATTCATCACATGCATTAATGGTGTTCATACAAGGTGTTATGATAAGCTTCTTTGTTGTGGTCACCCCCCTTGCTCCTACACTCACCCCCTCCTCTTTATATGGCCGGCCACCCCTTGGTGGAGGATGACGGTTGTTGTTTTAAAAGATGATAGTTTGTGGTGTATGGAAATTTCATAGCTTCTTTCATTCCATCACCCGATTCAAATGGCAACATCATTAACCGTTCGTCCAAGGCTTTGGACGAAGTGAGACAAAGTATTCTACTCATTCTCTACATCAATCTTGGTCGTCTCTTTTAGCAAACTTGATGACCGAGTTGCCTCGAGTCAGAGGCGGGAGCCCGTTTAATGATCCGTTGACGTGGTGCCACCTGGACGAGGAGATCGGAGATTGACGATATCGGAGCAGCCGCAACAAAGCGTGGGATGATGGTTAAAGAATGAAGGACTCGGATCGTTCGGTATAACCTTTCTAAGCTCTTTACAGTTTGTTAGTTTAGCAATAATGGCAGATCCGGGTTATAGTATACGATAGCGCCAGTTAAAAGTTTTTGTTCCGCATTTGGCGTCTGTAGACGGTCGGGGCGCTACCGTAGACTTACACGTCGTAGGTTGAAAAACTGTAGTATGGTTAAGAAGAATTACACCGCTGTTGAATGCACCTTACCTAATCACCAACTGATATAGGTAAATGTCACAGACATAATATCAAAAAGTTATATCCCACTTTATAAAATAAATGTACAGATATATCAGTTTGAAATTGGTGCATAACAACGGATATTCAAAACCAAATATTTGACATCCAGCAAAATCCAGATGATTTCCTCAAATATCACCAATTACAATCAATTCCGATATAATGAGGATCTAATCACCCAATTCCCAATATCTTACTCCCACTCATCATCTGTAATAACATACAGATGTGAGAAACTGATCTGGTAAATACATATCCTGGAGTTAGATTCCAATTGGGAAAATGGTTTTCAATTAACATCGCACAGTCAAACTGAAACATGAAGATGTTTCAAAAGGGTTAATTGGTATTCCTAGTAACGCCTCTTCTAATATCCTGATTCACGACAATAACCATATACTTATCTGCCCTCACTGCAATCCTTTTATTATGTCTTTACTTATTACCTTCTGTACACCTCCTTTACGCTAATTGGTTTTCTTCATTCCCTATCTTTCGGCACCAGCCTAAGGTTTGGAAAAAGACTATCCAATAAGCGTAATAGGTGTACTCTCCTAATCTTAGGAGCCCTCGCAACCTGAGAGAAGGTAAGAGAAAATACATCTGAATAATCCTATTCTATTTCTCCTGAACCAGAATCCATCCTCGAAAAAGTTCTTCGAGTTCGTATGTAACTATACGATGGATTTATCCAATGGAAGTGGATATCCGTAGTGATACGGAGTGTTCTAGAGAAATGCAAAGTGGATGTAGGAGTGGCAGGGGTATACCCGGTCTTTGTCGTGAATGATAGTGATCGCAATTTCCTTTGCCATTTTTCTAATCCCTTTATATGTCTTTACTTATTTTCTTCTGTACACCACAGTTAAGCTTGTTGGTTTTCTTCCTTCCCTACCGTTCGGCACCTGCCTATGGTCTGGATGAAGACTATCAAATAAGCTCAATAGGTGTACCCTCTCCTAATCCTAGGAGCCCTCACAACCTGAGAGAAGGTAAAGAGAAAAGACAACCGAATAATCCTATTCAATCTCTCCAGAACGAGAATCCATCCTCGAATCAGATCCTTCGAGTTCGTATATAACCATACGATGGATTTATCCAATGGAAGTGGACGTTCGTAGTGATACGAGGTGTTCTGGAGAAACGCAAAGGTGATATAGAAGTGGCAATGATGTATGCGACACCGTAACATTCCAAAACCCAAAGTGTTTTAAGAAGGTTCGGTCAACTTCGTTTATGAGTTTTAGTCAAGGGTCGGATCATAGTCGCAGCCAGAGAGAGAGAGAAGAAACACTCAGCGTGCACTCTAACCTAGATCAGAATGGTTAATCATTTTATCTAATCTGGATGGCTCCCACTGTTTCCTCGAATTCTCCTCCAAACCCAAAAGGAGAATTAGTCGGAATCACCCGAGGAGTAATCCTACTCATCAGTGGGAATCAGGATCCAACTATCATCGCATGACAACTTGATGGAAGCCACTCAAGTCACCACACTCCAGAAGGTATGCGCAAGCCTTGCAAGTTTCATGTATGTTTGAAACTCCCGATGCGATTTTTACCCCAAGCGGCTTATGACCTTGACTAGGTCAACATATCATAAGTCACAAGTCAAGTTCAACCTGTCATTATCATGGATTGATTAGACCCACCCGTACGAGCCCTTGACTAGGTCAACATGATCGTACGACTGTCCTAACCAATCCACATTTCCATGCGACAGAAAAGCATTACTGAGCTACCGAACACTACGCCTCGACAATGCACGACATACGTAGCACGAATACTAAGCAATACTAATCTGAAATGACGGAGGGCTACGGCTGGTTTTTGGTGAAAAACCTTTAACGTAATGAACTTGATATCGTTGAAGGAATCCAAGTGGTTTTGTAAATATATATTGCCGAAAACTTTTGCTAAAGAGGTCACTCCCGGTGAAGGGATCTCGGCTCTTTCCCCGTCGAATGGGGTGCAGGATATCCCAAACTGAATACCACGATGCAAAGCAAAAATAATCGACTATAGTGAAGTTATTACGTTGACGCAAACTTTCACTCAAGGGGTCACTCCTTGTGAGGGGATCTCGGCCCTTGCCTCATCGAATGAGGTGTAGGATATTCCAAACTGAATACCACGATGCAAAGCAAAAGAGAACGTCTATAATGTCAGTTTTTTAAAAACTTGGCTCCAACAACATCATATATAGGTTTGTTTTATCCCTGCATTGATAAGAATCTATGCAGTCCCATCAATTAATCACACCAGAAAAGAACGAAAATAAAATGTACGTATAAGCCACCCGCATTCGCTACTGGGTCCCGTCATTACCTGTTAGGTTACTTAACTAACGACAGAGCGGGGACTGGACTAGCACGGGTGCAAAACATATACAACATCTACTAGTATATATAAATATATATATAACATTCGTCCCAGGCATGATATAAAGCAACATCACATAAACATCACAGAAGCAACACAGAATGGTAGATAATCTGGAGCCCCGGGTTTCACTTGAGCCACAAGTGAGACCCGACGTTCCCTGTCTTGTGGATAGCCTATGTAATGAAACCAAGACCCTTATGAGCGTGGCAAGTTACCCGCAAAACCAGAAGCGAGGCTGCCCCCTTCAGCAACGTGAATGGACCACCAAGCACTTCACGGAATCCGGTAACTTGAGCACCCCTCCTGGGTCAACCTATACCCCCTACGAGTGCGGCGAATAGCCCGCCAATTCTAGAGTAAGGTCCCCTCCATCCCAACGCCATGAGATGCGGACCCGTTGCCCTCTAGAACCCGGCTCTTCGTGCATTCCACCGTGGGGTAATCCTAGTAAAGAAAATAAAATAATATACAAGGGTGACATCGACCTCAGCCCTGTCGTGCCCTCAAGAATAATATACAAACTGGCAGTGACGACAGTCCACATGTCGGACGCTCGCCCCGCAATATCAAATGTACAAATGAAAATAAAATGTACTGATATTTCACCATTGCTATCCACCACGACGATCCAACCAACATCACAGCACAACACAGAACATCAATGTTAATGTCACGTTCGCAAATCCGTCTAAAAGAACATATAGCAGTTAGACGGGTTTACCGATCAAATGACATTCACGGTCGCAGATTATAATGTATGTACTGTCAAACGCACGCTTAAAATATCGATCGACTAAGATCCAAATTGGCCCCAATAGCAAAACAACACTTCACTGAAACCTGGGCCAAGACAGAATATTAACAAATTCACAATTCCATGTCAGGGGGCTACAGAAAATTTTTTGAAGCCCGTCGCCACTAAACGGCCGTGGAACCGCCGCCAATAGGGGTTAAGTGCGGTGGTTCCGCGGTGCTTTAGAAGAATCATGAGACCAAATTTTTTGTGTACTCCTAAAAAAGACTGCACGGATTTTTAAGCCTCTGGAAAAAAATTTTTGACCACTTTTGAAAATCGGCAGAAACTTCATAAATGGAATCGTGTTTTCGGAAATTTCCGTCGATCGATCTTTCAAGCATGTTTAAACAAGCTAGTAAGGGGTTTAAAGGGTGGCTCTGATACCATGAAGGGTCCCGGCAGCGTCCCGGCCATCGAAACGCGGCCAAAATGCGGAACAAAAATTTCTAAACCGGCGCTACCGCTACCCGAATCCCGGATCGACCTTAAACCCTAAACTAACAAGTTAAACTAAGAGTTAGAATTGTTATACCGAGTTGATCCGTGTCCTTCGGTCTTCATTCCAAGCTCCTAGTGGTTCCTTGATGTGGTTTGGTCGCCGGTCTTCCTCCATCTCCGATGATCCACCCGAGGGATGTAACTCCGGCTCTAGCTCCATCATATGATGCTTATGGAGCAACTAGGGTCTCTAGGATGCTACCCTAGAGAGCCTAGGATGCAGTGTGAATGTTTCTTAGTGTTAGCTATCTCAAAAACTTGAAGGTGGAAGCAAAGCATGAAAGCTAGTGGAGGTGAAACACAAATAGTGAAGGAGGAGCTCAAGAAGAAAAACAATGAACAAAACCTTCATGCTTCAAAAATGAGCTTCACTTGGAAATAGAAAACAGCATGCAAGGTTTTGTAAAATGCATTTTTTCAATTTTAAAATCCTACCATACTTGAATAGTGAACACAAATGAATTAACAATTCATTTGTGTGCACTATTGCAAGCATGGTTGTCTCCACACCTCATCATGCTAATATCCACCTCATTTACCATTTTAATAAAATGGTCAAATCAAGAAATGAGGTGGCACCTTCTATAATGTTATCCGGTAAAAATTACGGATTACATTCAACTGTTAATATATCAGCATTCGTACCGAAATACGAATACCCAAAAAGATAGCATAACACAAAGAATATAACACTAGAATATACGTACCGAAATACATATATGTAAATTATTAAATCAATACCTGATTTAATAATCCGGCTCAAACCCGAGTCGGCTAGTACTATCAATTGTCCGATCGAAAGTCCTGATACAAAGTACACCAATCGATCGGAACCCTGCACGTATCCAATACGGCTACTACATCATTTCACCAGAACCAGGGAAACCCTCTGAGTGAGACTCTAAAGACTCGTCAATACGCTGGCAGTGGGTTTAACCACAAGCACATCAGCGGCACTAGTTGTACGTAATGGCTGCCCAGGTATTGAGCGAAAAGGAGGCCGGCGAGCAAACTCATGTAGAACCCCTACTGAGCCTAACAGTGACAATATCCGTACAGTCCGGTCTGTTTGTCTAAGAGTATCGCATATCGAGTCTAAGGGAGTAGATAAAGTCAGACCCCTAACAACGCGACATTTAGTGTCGGTATGAAACCCATCACCACCTGAGAAACTATCGATCCTGGATCGATAATTGTCGTTCACCGTGGCCACGGATTTATGGTGATGGCCATCCGTACACAACGCAACTTCAACCCCCAATACCGGGAGAGACGGATCCCCGACGATCCGATCACTGCCTCCATGTGGCTCGGGACTGAACCCAACTAAAACCTATTTGCACGACTCCTTTGAGCCTTGGTAGCGTAGTAATCAAAGCACAGTGGGAACTCACACGAGACAAATGACGATCTTAGGTCGACAGACTAACCTATACACATGTCACCCGGGAACTGCTATCTGACAATAGATATAATACCAACTAGCAGGTTCCCGGCGAGTCCGTCCAGTGTACTCATAACCCAATGAGCACCTGTATACTATCTTAGGTGAACAAACTAACACCAATGGCTTGTGTGACCTGGCCATCGCCCTTTCGTCGGGGTCTCGATCAGTATACACTAGTGTATACTGGAGTATCGATGCCCGGTCTCGATACTGTTGGATATATGTATGCCCTAGAGGCCATTATATGATAGTGGATGTATCTGTACATGTATATATATATATATATATATATTCAGTGTACATTCTTGCTCGACATGATAGTATGCTATCTGGTTCTACTTTATCTGACATGTTGATTTGATCATGTTTTTATTCATTCATACATGCTGATAAAGCCCTGGGGATATCGGCTTGACTACAGTGACTATGATAGAGATCATACTAGTAGGACATCTGTAGTTTATAAGCATATCCTGAAATGTCCCTAGTCGGAGGTGTATTGAGACGGGGCATCGATATACCTGAGTAGACTAGCGTATATGATACTAGACCCATGTGATGGGCGATGGATGTTCCCACATTCATCGATGTTTGACATCAAGATCATACACGGGTGCTCAGTGGTGACTGGGTACACTGGACGGACTCACCGAGAACTCCTATATGGAATTATATCTATCGTCGGATAGCAGTTCTCAGGTGACACTGGTACAGGTTAGTCTGTAGACCCGAGATCGTCATAGAGTCTTGTGTGCTCTCCCACTGTACTTTGATTACCACCCTACCACGGCTCTACTGAGTCGTGGAAACAGGTGGCCGTTGGGTACAGTCCCGAGACACACGAAGGCGATGAGCGATAGGAGGGGTTTCGTCTCTCCCGGTATTGGGAGTTGATGCTGTGCTGTGCTCGACTGGTTATATCAGTAAGTCCCTGGCCAGGGCTGCTGAGATTTACTGATAAGTGTTATCAGTAGTTTCTCGATCTGTTATAGACCATTCACTGGCATGACTTATTGAGTTATTAGGGTCGACGTTGCCATCCCTAGACTCGATATGCAGCATATCTGACGAAGAGACCGGACTGTACGGTAGTGTTGCAGGTTGGCTCGACGGGAGTTGTAGCAGGTTCGCTTGTTTTCTTCTGATCGCTCAATACCCGGGTGGCCGTTACGTTTAGCTGACCGCTTGCGGCTTGGGGGTGCTTGATATGATCATCACCCACTGCCGGCGTATTGACGAGTCTTAGAGTCCCATAAAGGAGTTTCTTAGTCCAGGCGAAACGTTGTGGTGCGTGTATGCGATATGCGCATGGACCCGGTTAAAATGCGCGTATAAGATACCGTATATTGATCGGGCGGCTTGCTTTTGGTCGAGTCGTATGTGATATGACCGGGTTGATAAATCAAGTGTTGATTTATCATTTAACTATTAGCCTCTCACTTGAAATCCTATCTTGTTTCTTTTGGATGTATGCATGCATGTACGCATTCATTCTTGTTCATGCACATATGGATGTGCATGCACACATGCTTACATACATCATTCTATCATGGTTGTTTATACATAGAAAATGATGGCAATATAAGACTCACACCTTGGTTATTTATATGGATTATTACTTATATTTGTTTTAAAACAAAATGAAAAAGGAAAGGATAATTCATGGTTTGTTTCTAGTCTCTTCTTTGACCTAACCATGCTCACCTACCCTTAACCAAGGATTAAACTTTCCTTTCATGTTTTAACTCAAATTAAATAATATCTTCATAATTTAACCATGGTTTGAGATGAGAAGAAATAAATATATATACATATATTTTCTTTTTCTTTTCATGAGTTTATCTTCTCTTCTTCTTAAAAATAGCCATCATCTTCTTCAACCTTGAGCTCTTGCTCTCTAGACTTTTCGAGTGAGCAAAATACACATAAAGATAGGATTTTGAAGTGAGAAAGAGAACCACAACACCATTCTACACAAGTCTAGCCCACTTGTTTACAGTGTTTGCTTCATTTCAACTTTTTGTTAAAGTGATGTTGATAGCTTGGACAAAGGAGCTTCGGGTTGATCGTCGTGGACATTAGAGGACTTCAAGCGAACCCTTTTCCAACTCTCAAGTGGCCAAGGATTCTACTAAAGGGAGCTACAAAGGTTGTACTCTCAAAACCCTAGTGTAACGTTATGAAAATCGTTTCGGTGAAATTTCGGAAAATCGGTAAAATAAGGGGGTTTTCCTTAAAAAGTCAAAATACAAATATCTTTATTCTAAAATTAAATATACATATTCTAGCTATGTAATTGCTAGTATTTGGTGTTTATTGAGCCAATGGTAAAATTTCTATTTTTCTGAAAATTTTAAGAATTAATTATTTTAATATTATTCTAAGCTGTTAAAAATACATTAAATTAGCGATAAATACAAATTTGAACAGGCTAATTACACACTATAGAACCATGACAACTAAAATATAGTGGGTAATATAAATTTTTAGCAATTTATTTCAAGTTCTAGTTGGTTATAATCAAACGAAATTAAAATTTAAATAAAATAAACTAAATCTTGCAATTTTGTAACTTGTGGGGGTGTTTTTGGCATGGAATTTTCTTTGCAAATAATTCACTCATCCTCACCTCTCCTTGGGCCGAGCCCCACCTGCAGGAAACACCCACCCCCTCAATTTGTGTATAACTCATTTGTTTCATGAAATGTAGTGTGAATAAAATATATTAATTTGTGAGTTAGTATACTATGAAGCATGTAAGGGTTTTGACTTTGAAAAAAATAACAATCCCACACCATTCTCCCCCACTTCCTCCTCTTGCTGGCCGAGAGCAGCCCACTTCCTCCTCTATTTTTTTCCCCTTCTCATTTCCTTCAAAATTTACCAAAAATGCTTCAAAATCCACAAAAATTCAAAGCTAAATCCAAATCCAACTCCTACCCATTTTAGTTTACCCTAACATGCATGGATTGGGGTGACAAGAGAGCATTTTGGAGGGCTATGTGGGCTTGTGGGATCTTCAAATTGTTTGGGTATAATTCTAACCCTTTTTCTTAATTTGTTATTAATTGCTTATATTAGCTTAATTAAGTGTAATTAGGTTTGATATGGGTTCAAGTTGCATGATTGAAAATTCAAGAGAAGGGGTTGTGATCAAATTAGAGTTTTGGGTATTTGGATCATGATTTGTGTGTTGTAATTTGATATCTTAAGTCATGTAAGGAAAAGCTTGTTACTAGTTGCTAATTGTTAGTTTAAAATTTTGCTAATTGTGTTAATTTTGTTAACTAGGTTTTGGGAATTTAATTAATCAATTGGGATAAAAATGTAATTAGGTTTTTCATGACGTCGTTAATATTTTAAAATGTAATTTAATACTTTAGATCATGCAAATCCAATCTAGTTTGTTGTATGTGCATTTTTTCTATAAAATGGTAGAAATTGGTTAAAATTGCAAACTAGGTTTTTGATATTGAATTAAATTGCGGGTTTAAAATTTACGTAATGGTTTATATGGCATAATTAAGATATTAAGTTATCATATTGGTCACTAGAATTGTTAAAATATCATGTTTTGTACAAAAACGGTAAAACATGCTTGCTAGGTTTTCGGAAAAATAGCTTTTAAGGTGAATTTGGAGGGTTTTTGTGAATTTTAACCTATTTTATATTATAGTTAGTGTTCGTGGATGCGCAAATGAGTGTGTTTTGGTTTTCTCGATGGTTTGACGTTTGTACATCGACATCGAGGTTTGGTATGACTATTCATGCATGCGTAGGCGATAGGTTTTGACCTATGCGTGATACACGTGCCGATTTGATTTTCGTATGCCGTTTCGATTTCGAATTTGGTTTTAATGCGATACGGTGCGTTATGATATGTAGGTACCCCATGTGGACTTCGAGACGAAAAGCAAGCGCGTGGCGACGTCGGCACCGACGAGCGAGGACCAGGTGAGTAGATTTATATCTACGGGGAGAAGTTGGGTGGATGGCGTATAACACCCCCGCAGTCCGTAGTATAGTTCATATATATATGTTTATATATGTGTTTTATGATACGAGAATGTTTATTCATGATATGATTATGTGTTCATGGATTACCTTTGGGTTAGTTGCGAAACCCTAGAGTAGTTGTTATACCCACATACGCACACACAGACTTGCATACATTACTTTCTTGTGCGTAGATGGGGATGTGTATATATGTATATACGCGTGGGTATGGGACTATGCATATATACATTCATATACACATGCATGGATGTCGAGGATAGTACTTGGGATTTAAGATGAGTCGATGAGATTTGATTTGAGGCCGTGAGATCGGTGATATGGCAGGGTTCGTATTTGAGACACGACATGACGTTGTAGGGGGTCCTTGACGTAGTGTTTCACACACGTGCATGCATACTTAGGCGGTATCAGTATTGTACTAGATGTAGATCAGTACCCCGATCATGATATTTGATAAAGAGCATACCAGATGAATAGTATGATGAATGTGATATTGACCCGTACCCAGATTTGGGATGCCGTACGACGGATTTACGTACGAGCTATATATTGATGATTGATTCGCACTCTTGACTTGGGATGTCTGATTATAGATATGGTATCAGATATGATATTATTGAGGCGGGATCACCGACTATACATATACAGGTATGTATATGTATCGACTCAGATGATAGGCGGTTTCCTTACCTGTAGTTCAGCTTGTTAGTTCAGCCGTATAGTTTAGTGTAGTTGTTAGATTAGATTAGACTCCTATCTATTTCAAAACTAGCGGATCGTGGGTATTTTAAAAGACAGGTCAAGGGATCTAAGGATATTTCAAAAGACGTATCCTTTCTTAAAACCACCGTAGCCCTTATTTTCAAAACCCCACGATTCGTGTTATTTCAAATGGCACCATTGTTTAATATTTATCTTCCGCTCATTATGGTTGCTCGCTTCGCATCACATACTTACATTGTTATTTCATATTGCATTGTTGATACTATGCTGTTAGGACACCAGCACCATTACCGATGATGCGTATGTACCACGTACACTTACTTGCCGGCTCACACACATCTTCATCGGTAATTGCCATGTCATGTACACCTTAGAAAATATTATTGCTTAACTTAGCTTGATAGCTAGTAGTTTGACACGATATTAGTATACTTACCTTATATGCCAGCTTAGATATTGTATTTATTACTTGTCACTTCATGCATACTGTTATTCATTGTTATGCCGTATTCATGGATTCTCATGACTATATTCATGGTTTTACATGCTATTGATGATTTGGATTCGGATTTCCAAGAGATTTTCTGGATTTGGGGGAAAACCGCAAAACTTTTATAAGCTTCTTTCCTCTCTTTTAAATAAAAAGTGTGGTTTTCCCATGATGTATGAGTCGTCCACTATGAGTTTGCTGATGGATTTCGAGACCCGATTCGAGGAGATGGATGAACCGTTTCGGGTACATGGTGGGCCCGGTGCGGTACCCCGGGGCAAGAAGATCGTGTTGTTGACGTTGAGCCTGTGCAGGGGAGCACGACCGACCGGTGATATTACCTGACGCGTCGGATATCCGGAGGATACCGTCGTGGTCATGAGATGGATGGTAGGGGCCAGCCTGGACTGACGGCGCCCTAGTCATTGTGATTGAGACATTGTGATTTCGAGATATTGAGGTACATAGACTGTGATACAGAGATATCGAGATATTGGGATTACGTTTTGTGCCGATGCTAGGTACTGTTTTATGCTGATTTCATTATGGTAACTCATTTTAAAAATACATAAATCTCACTAATTTATGAAAGCATTTTTCTTCAGTACATGCATTCTGTTTCATGCATTTATACATCATCCATATGATATATTGCTACCTGAGGAACTGACACGGGCATATGGGATTACACTTGGGTTAGATATTTACCCTAGTCATTGTTATAAACTGCTGGTTATATTTGAGGATTATATATTATGATCGTATGACCTAGGATTGCGTCATACACGCGATTTCTATTCGTAGATGTTTTTCTATTCACGAGTTGGCAACTCACCCCCGTTGTGCCCCAGTTTCTTGCAGGTTTGCCGTACAGGTTTCATTACGGCTTTGCGGGCACAGTTTCGTTCGGGTAACTTGCTAGTAGGTGGGTTTATTTGGTATCGTACCCATCATATTACCTTGTATAATATTATTCAGTTGTATCTAGTAAATTCCATCAACCAAACATGTATTCATTTTAGAGATAGAGACCAGTAATGTTTATTCTTTCGACCTTAGAATCGCGCGTTGTATTTCTATGGATTTTCTTGCTGTTTTGAATTTCCTTTTGAGTTTTGATCCTCGCCCTTGGCGTTGTATATTATATTGCTTGTGTGGTTGTGACCGTCGATTGACGAAGAGCTAGCTCCCGCTTGGGGATGCCTTTTTATTGCTTTCAGATACTATTTATGTTGTATCCCGTTTGGGGGCCAGTATTTACAAAGGAGACTCTGCCGAAATTTTCAGAAAATACTTGATGTTTTTTAAAAACACATAATTCGGCTTATGCTTTTAAAACTACTTGATTTTAGTTGGTTTCCTTCACTTCACTACTTTTCTTGGTTTGGATTTCTGGGTTCTCGGCTTACTTAGATTATGTATGCCTCGAGACGTTTCGTAGTTTAAGTGCCGGTCATGTTCCGTATTTTCGGGACGTGACAAAGTTGGTATCAAAGCGTTAGGTTTTACCTTCGGAGCGTAGGATGATCCTTGGTTGATGGAATAGGTGACTAAAGTAGAGTGACGTACCGTGGGTATGTTCCGCGGCATACTTACGATACGCTACTCCACTTAAGAAGCCTTAGGATGTGCATTTCTTTGTTCAGTAGCATATTCATTCCTGATTTAGCCTCATCGGTATCAGTTATGGTTTTGCTGCCACGATTACGGGCAGGGAGAGCTACGGTTAGAGTTGCGGTCAGCACGAGCTCGTTATGAACGAGGACTGATCAGTGCGTGATTCCGGCGACACACGATTGCAGAGGTGTGTCTTTTTATTGTGATTTCGCTCCACGAGCATTTGATGGATCGCTGTATGAGATTACTCGGATGTGCAGATCAACACCAGAGGATTGAGCCAATGATAGAGGCCAGCCAGATTTTGATGACCGTTGCCGTATTGCTTATTCATGATGATTGAGGCACTGTTCAGTGTGCACACGAGTGAGCCAGTTATTGCTGCGAACGACGAGATATCGCCCCAGATGTTGGAGCTATTGTAGTACGAGTTGTACTAAGAGATGATAGAAGGTTGCTAGTCACCGAGGATGAATGACTAGGACAAGTGTTTCGTTCGCCTACCCTGATGCGAGGTCATCAGATAGATTGATTCCAGCTAGAAGCGACTTCACGCGGATACGTTGAGAGTCGATAGAGACGATCGAATGTCAGAAACCTATTATTCCAAGTTTAAAGTATTCGGAAAGACATGCAGGCAATTCTATGGACCCTCTAGAAGAATGAAACCCTAACTCGACTTAATGACCGTGTGAAAGCCTTTGAACCTTAGGGTTTGCGGCAGTTCCGCGGCGCCATTAGTGAAGCTTGGGTTTGCCCTTCTACGGCTGGACCATCGATGCTGTGGTACGTACTCGACACTATTAAACTGTACCCAAGATGTTGAGCTCTTGGGGGATTATGAGGTTTTGACGAATCGGTCGAATGGTTCGACTTCATTCGGATGCTATGCGATGGGAGGCATTGCTTGGGAGACTCCAGATACGAGTATAGCCGTTAGAGCACAGTCCATGCAGCCACGACGAGGCGAGTCCGTAGTAGTCGACATTAGAGAAAAGTGGAGTAAGAGGTTCGTACGAGATCTTGATGAAACGACGTTCTACTCCGCCGACATCAGAGATGCAATACGCATGCCGAGGTATTGTACTTGGATATACCTTCCAGAAGGAGTCGCGATGAGTATGCAGCCATTCCGGAACAAGAAACAGATATAGTAAAGGATGATGACTTCCGGACAGTTCGATAGAGACGAGATTTAGGAGAGATCTCGAAAGGTTCTTTCTGGGATGAATTACGAGAAGACTTGGACCCAGGAGTAGTCATGTTACGCAAACCGGCAGGCCAGAGTTCAAGATCGTCGACGAGACATGCTATGAGTGACCACGACAGTTGGCCAAAGATTCTTGGAGGATGTGCTTGAGCGGGACTATTCCGCCATATTTGATTTTGGTATTTTGGGCGGTCAATTTGCATGATTGATTTTGATGATGGAGTTTCATGATATTTGTTTTCATGCACTATGATTGCACCTATTGAGTATTTACGATTTTTGCACAGTTGTTGCACCTGATATCGTTTTCGTGCCTTGGTTTCACATGTTTATGATTTTATGGGTTTCATACAGTGAGATGATTTTGTGCATATGTATGCACACGATTTGGTTTTTACATTCGGTATAGTTCACATATGCTTGCAGTGCAGTGATACGCATTTTGTGCACTACAGTTGCACTGGACTTCGTTTCGATGGTGATGTTCGATATTTCTTTTGTGTACCTTGTGCACCTGATTAGATTTTGCGCATGTTCGGCGCTTGATATTGGATTTCATGATTTCGTGCATGATGGATGCTCCTGATTTGGGTTTTCGCGCATGTTGGGCGCATGTTATGAGATACGATTTTGGTGCACACCAGATGCACTAAATCGAGATTCTTCGTGCATGTCAGATGCACCTGTTTTGCTGTCAGGCACACCTGCTGCCCTTGACAGATGTTTCGTGCACACCCGATGCACTTAGATGTTGTTTCTTTGTATATGTATGGCACATTCATGGATTTCGATTTCCGTGCGCACCAGACGCACATGGCATTCATATATATATTTGGGACTGATTTATGTTGGAGCAGTATATTTTATGATGTTTGCTATTTTGTTTAGTACTGAGCAGGACTAGTCACCGGACAGTACCTGAGTATATTTTTCCATGCATTGATAGTTATCGAAGGGATTTCCAAAGAAGAGCAATAGTCTCAGTATTAACCTA
Organism: Agapanthus africanus; assembly: GCA_030015575.1. Classification (NCBI taxonomy): domain Eukaryota; kingdom Viridiplantae; phylum Streptophyta; class Magnoliopsida; order Asparagales; family Amaryllidaceae; genus Agapanthus; species Agapanthus africanus. The sequence goes on from JASDDO010000012.1 coordinate 363,342,009, forward strand.
CGTATCCGAGATGACACGAAACATTTTATAAAGGAAACCCTTCTGAAATTGCTTTCAAACAGCGGGACATGCATAATAAACAAAGGATATATATATATGTAGTTATTTTCTTACAATAGACGTCCGCCACTGTGCAGTGCTGTGATGATCGCACAGCGATTTGAAGAAGATTTGGCATGCATTGCTTCCAGATATTTTAATGATGTATATCATATTGATTTTCATTTTGGATTTAGACATTATGTTTTCACCATGACTCCGATGATTGCGGGATGCTGGATGGAGTTTTGATTTTGAGTTATATGCTCATTTTTCATGCGCATGCGCAGCGCTACGATTTGTTTTATGTATTTATGATTTCAGAGCCCCAACGACTTGATGGTTTTGCTTAGATGTTTTAGTATTTGGGAGGAGTTTTAATTTAAATTCAGGGACCGAATATCTTTAAGGGGGGAAGATTGTAACGTTTTGAAAATCGTTTCGGTGAAATTTCGGAAAATCGGTAAAATAAGGAGGTTTTCCGTAAAAAGTCAAAATACAAATATCTTTATTCTAAAATTAAATATACATATTCTAGCTATGTAATTGCTAGTATTTGGTGTTTATTGAGCCACCGGTAAAATTTCTATTTTTCTGAAAATTTTCCGAAATTAATTATTTTAATATTATTTTAAGCTGTTAAAAATACATTAAATTAGCGATAAATACAAATTTGAACAGGCTAATTACACACTATAGAACCATAGCAACTAAAATATAGTGGTTAATATAAATTTTTAGCAATTTATTTCAAGTTCTAGTTGGTTATAATCAAACGAAATTAAAATTTAAATAAAATAAACTAAATCTTGCAATTTTGTAACTTGTGGGGGTGTTTTTGGCATGGAATTTTATTTGCAAATAATTCACTCATCCTCACCTCTCCTTGGGCCGAGCCCCACCTGCAGGAAACACCCACCCCCTCAATTTGGCTTAACTCATTTGTTTCATGAAATGTAGTGTGAATAAAATATATTAATTTGTGAGTTAGTATACTATGAAGCATGTAAGGGTTTTGACTTTGAAAAAAATAACAATCCCACACCATTCTCCCCCACTTCCTCCTCTTGCTGGCCGAGAGCAGCCCACTTCCCCCTCTATTTTTTTTCCCTTCTCATTTCCTTCAAAATTTACCAAAAATGCTTCAAAATCCACAAAAATTCAAAGCTAAATCCAAATCCAACTCCTACCCATTTTAGTTTACCCTAACATGCATGGATTGGGGTGACAAGAGAGCATTTTGGAGGGCTATGTGGGCTTGTCGGATCTTCAAATTATTTGGGTATAATTCTAACCATTTTTCTTAATTTGTTATTAATTGCTTATATTAGCTTAATTATGTGTAATTAGGTTTGATATGGGTTCAAGTTGCATGATTGAAAATTCAAGAGAAGGGGTTGTGATCAAATTAGAGTTTTAGGTATTTGGATCATGATTTGTGTGTTGTAATTTGAGATCTTAAGTCATGTAAGGAAAAGCTTGTTACTAGTTGCTAATTGTTAGTTTAAAATTTTGCTAATTGTGTTAATTTTGTTAACTAGGTTTTGGGAATTTAATTAATCGATTGGGATAAAAATGTAATTAGGTTTTTCATGACGTCATTAATATTTTAAAATGTAATTTAATACTTTAGATCATGCAAATCCAAGCTAGTTTGTTGTATGTGCATTTTTTTCTATAAAATGGTAGAAATTGGTTAAAATTGCAAACTAGGTTTTTGATATTGAATTAAATTGCGGGTTTAAAATTTACGTAATGGTTTCTATGGCATAATTAAGATATTAAGTTATCATATTGGTCACTAGAATTGTTAAAATATCATGTTTTGTACAAAAACGGTAAAACATGCTTGCTAGGTTTTCGGAAAAATAGCTTTTAAGGTGAATTTGGGGGTTTTTGTGAATTTTAACCTATTTTATATTATAGTTAGTGTTCGTGGATGCGCAAATGGGTGTGTTTTGGTTTTCTCGATGGTTTGACGTTTGTACATCGACATCGAGGTTTGGTTTGACTATTCTTGCATGTGTAGGCGATAGGTTTTGACCTATGCGTGATACACGTGCCGATTTGATTTTCGTATGCCGTTTCGATTTCGAATTTGGTTTTAATGCGATACGGTGCGTTATGATATGTAGGTACCCCATGTGGACTTCGAGACGAAAAGCAAGCGCGTGGCGACGTCGGCACCGGCGAGTGAGGACCAGGTGAGTAGATTTATATCTACGGGGAGAAGTCGGGTGGATGGAGTATAACACCCCCGCAGTCCGTAGTATAGTTCATATATATATATGTTTATATAGGTGTATTATGATACGAGAATGTTTATTCATGATATGATTATGTGTTCATGGATTACCTTTGGGTTAGTTGCGAAACCCTAGAGTAGTTGTTATACCCACATACGCACATACAGACTTGCATACATTACTTTCTTTTGCGTAGATGGGGATGTGTATATATGTATATACACATGGGTATGGGACTATGCATATATACATTCATATACACATGCATGGATGATGAGGATAGTACTTGGGATTTAAGATGAGTCGATGAGATTTGATTTGAGGCCGTGAGATCGGTGATATGGCAGGGTTCGTATTTGAGATACGACATGACGTTGTAGGGGGTCCTTCACGTAGTGTTTCACACACGTGCATGCTTACTTAGGCGGTATCAGTATTGTACTAGATGTAGATCAGTATCCCGATCATGATATTTGATAAAGAGCATACCAGATGAATAGTATGATGAATGTGATATTGACCCGTACCCAGATTTGGGATGCCGTACGACGGATTTACGTACGAGCTATATATTGATGATTGATTCGCACTCTTGACTTGGGATGTCTGATTATAGATATGGTATCGGATATGATATTATTGAGGCGGGATCACCGACTATACATATACAGGTATGTATATGTATCGACTCAGATGATAGGCGGTTTCCTTACCTGTAGTTCAGCTTGTTAGTTCAGCCGTATAGTTTAGTATAGTTGTTAGATTAGATTAGACTCCTACCTATTTCAAAACTAGCGGATCGTGGGTATTTTAAAAGACAGGTCAAGGGATCTACGGATATTTCAAAAGACGTATCCTTTCTTAAAACCACCGTAGCCCTTATTTTCAAAACCCCACGATTCGTGTTATTTCAAATGGCACCATTGTTTAATATTTAACTTCCGCTCATTATGGTTCCTCGCTCCGCATCACATACTTACATTTTTATTTCATATTGCATTGTTGATATTATGCTGTTAGGACACCAGCACCATTACCGATGATGCGTATGTACCACGTACACTTACTTGCCGGCTCACACACATCTTCATCGGTAATTGCCATGTCATGTACACCTTAGAAAATATTATTGCTTAACTTAGCTTGATAGCTAGTAGTTTGACATGATATTAGTATACTTACCTTATATGCCAGCTTAGATAATGTAGTTATTACTTGTCACTTCATGCATACTGTTATTCATTGTTATGCCGTATTCATGGATTCTCATGCCTATATTCATGGTTTTACATGCTATTGATGATTTGGATTCGGATTTCCATGAGATTTTCTGGATTTGGGGGAAAACCGCAAAACTTGTATAAGCTTCTTTCCTCTCTTTTGAATAAAAAGTGTGGTTTTCCCATGATGTATGAGTCGTCCACTATGAGTTTGTTGATGGATTTCGAGACCCGATTCGAGGAGATGGATGAACCGTTTCGGGTACATGGTGGGCCCGGTGCGGTACCCTGGGGCAAGAAGATCGTGTTGTTGACGTTGAGCCTGTGCAGGGGAGCACGACCGACCGGTGATATTACCCGACGTGTCGGATATCCGGAGGATACCGTCGTGGTCATGAGATGGATGGTAGGGGATGGCCTGGACTGACGGCGCCCTAGTCATTGTGATTGAGACATTGAAATTTCGAGATATTGAGGTACATAGACTGTGATACAGAGATATCGAGATATTGGGATTACGTTTTGTGCCGATACTAGGCACTGTTTTATGCTGATTTCATTATGGTAACTCATTTTAAAAATACATAAATCTCACTAATTTATGAAAGCAGTTTTCTTCAGTACATGCATTCTGTTTCATGCATTTATACATCATCCATATGATATATTGCTACCTGAGGAACTGACACGGGCATATGGGATTACACTTGGGTTAGATATTTACCCTAGTCATTGTTATAAACTACTGGTTATATTTGAGGATTATATTTTATGATCGAATGACCTAGGATTGCGTCATACACGCGATTTCTATTCGTAGATGTTTTTCTATTCACGAGTTGGCAACTCACCCCCGTTGTGCCCCAGTTTCTTGCAGGTTTGCCGTACAGGTTTCATTACGGCTTTGCGGGCACAGTTTCGTTCGGGTAACTTGCTAGTAGGTGGGTTTATTTGGTATCGTACCCATCGTATTACCTTGTATAATATTATTCAGTTGTATCTAGTAAATTCCATCAACCAAACATGTATTCATTTTAGAGATAGAGACCAGTAATGTTTATTCTTTCGTCCTTAGAATCGCGCGTTGTATTTCTATGGATTTTCTTGCTGTTTTGAATTTCCTTTTGAGTTTTGATCCTCGCCCTTGGCGTTGTATATTATATTGCTTGTATGGTTGTGAGCGTCGATTGACGAAGAGCTAGCTCCCGCTTGGGAATGCCTTTTTATTGCTTTCGTATACTATTTATGTTGTATCCCGTTTGGGGGCCAGTATTTACAAAGGAGACTCTGCCGAAATTTTCAGAAAATACTTGATGTTTTTTTAAAACACATAATTCGGCTTATGCTTTTAAAACTACTTGATTTTAGTTGGTTTCCTTCACTTCACTACTTTTCTTGGTTTGGATTTCTGGGTTCTCGGCTTACTTAGATTATGTACGCCTCGAGACGTTTCGTAGTTTAAGTGCCGGTCATGTTCCGTATTTTCGGGACGTGACACCTAGCTTTTATAACATGTGATGTTAGTTAAAGTTAATGAAACCCAAATTTTCTTGGTTAGATCCTTTGTATGCTTACTTAGCACCATAAAAATTTGAACTTTGTGACATGTGATGCTTCCAAACTCTACATAGGGTGCTAGGTAAACCTAACTGATACTCCCACGACTAGGGACATTTAAGGATGTGCTTATTGACCCCCAACTCCCACGTATGGGATCGCCATCACAATACTGGCAGTCAAGCAAGAATCTTATGGGCTCTATCAACATATATATGATGATAAAGACAAAACCAGATAGCATACTATCATCTTGAGTAAGACTGTTTCATCGGTATAGGTCCTGCCTCAATCATCATAATCACAAGCCTGCGACTATAATAATTGCCTTGAGGGCACTATAGCCAACACTGTTTGATACCTACTCACTACACTTAGTGAGTGTGCTACATCGGGTCTGCTACATAGCATCGCGTACATGATAGAGCCTACAGCTGAAGCATAGGGTATCCCTTGCATCCGAGATCTCTCCAAATCAATCTTGGAAGACATCTCTTTGGAGAGAGTGAGCCCTGAGATCGTGGATAAAAACCCACGGTTGGACTCTTACATACTAAACCTCTTTAATATGGTGTCAATGTACCTGGATTGGGACAATCCCAGTATCCTTTTAGATCTATCTCTATAGATCTTAGTTCCCAAGATGTAGGTGGCATCCCCTTGATCTTTCATTGAGAATCGTTGTGATAAGAAAAGCTTGACCGATTGCAGCATAGGAATGTCATTTCCTATTAAGAGTATGTCGTCCACGTACAATACGAGGAAGACAACCTTACTCTCTGCTACCTTCTTGTATATACAAGGTTCATCTACATTTTTGACGAAATCAAACTCTTTGATAACGACGTCAAAGCAGATGTGTTAGTTATATGTATGCCCTAGAGGCCATTACTGTACAAACGATGTATATTGTAATGGATGCTTGGACATATATAGAGAGGACTTTCTTGCTCGACATGATAGTATGCTATCTGGTTGTACTTTATCTTAACATGTACTCTGATTGTCTCTATATATACATGTTGATAAAGCCCTTAGGATATGTACTCGGCTACTGGGACTATGATGAGATCATACCAGTGGGGCCACGGTAGTCGACGAGTACATCCTATAACTGTTCCTAGTCGAAGGTGTATCGAGACAGGGCATCGATACACCAGAGTAGACTAGCGTATACGCATCTTGACCCATAAGATGGGCGATGGATGATCCCATATCCATCGGTGTTTGACATCAAGGATGGTGTACGGGTGCTCAGTGGAGACTGGGTACACTGGACGTACTTGCCGAGAACTCCCAGATGGTATTATACCTCACGTCAGATGGCAGTTCTCCGGTGACACTGGTACAGAGTAGTCTGTTGACCCGAGATCGTCATAGAGTCTTGTGTGATTCCCACTGTGCTTTGATTTCCATCATACCACGTACAAGAGGGCGTGCAAAAAGGTGGCTTTTGGGTACAGTCCCGAATCACATGGAGGCAATGAGCGATAGGAGGGGATTCGTCTCTCCCGGTATAGGGAGTTGATGTTGTGCTGTGTCCGATTGGCTATAACCGGAAATCCCTGGCCAGGGTGCTGGGATTTACTGGTAAGTGTTATCAGTACTTTCTCGAACTTTTATAGACCTCATATCGACACGACTTATTGAGCTACTGGGGTCTGATGTTTACCACCCCTAGGCGAGATATGCGACATATCAGAGGACGAGACCGGACTGTACGGGTGTGTTACTGATAGGATTCACAGGAGAATGTACAGGCTTGCTTGTTGATCTTCTGAGGGCTCAATACCTGGGTAGCTGTTACGTTTAGATGACCGCTTGCAGCTTGTGGGTGTTTGATATGATCATCACCTACTGCCGGCGTATTGACGATTCTTTAGAGTCCTACACAGAGGTTTCTTGACTCAGGCAAAACGGAGTAGGAGCACATATGTGATATGTGCGGGACCGAGGATAATGCGGTATGTGATACCGTATTGGATTCTCGCGATAAGAGATATCGGCCGGGTATATGTGATATAGCCGGGTCATCGTATTAGTCGGTTATATGCGATATAGCCGGATCAAGTGTTGATTCGATAATTTAATGTATAATAATATATATGATATATTAAATTACATTAACTAATATTAGCTCACTAAAAGATTCATTTTCTCACAGGATAATACATTGATATATATGCGATATATGTTAATTGTATTATTTTCTATTGTTACAAAAAATATTGTATATGTGATATATAATATTGTAACATGTTAGGCTTACAAATTTAACAATGATTTAGGGTTTAAACTTGGTTAGGGTTTGGATTAGGGTTAGCTTTTGCATGAAGTTTCCATGAAGCTTTGACTTTGTGTTTTGCTTGATATTTTGTGAAGATATTATGTTAACCCAATCCAAACCATTAACTCTAGTTAACTCTCTAGAAGAGTTAACTCCTTCATGCTAAACCCTTAGTTAGATTTGTAACCACTACAATAATTCATTATTCATCACAAAAGGATTCTTCATCTTCTTCCTTGAGTTCTTCATGAAAAAGCTTTCTATCTTTTTCAAAAGTGATGTTTATATGTGAGAATATGAAATTAAAAGAGAGCAAAAATCCTACTTCATCATCCTCATCTATCATTTCCATTTAGATGAGGGTGTTCACTTCTTTTAGAGAGTGAGAGCTTGTGTTAACGAAACTTCAAGGTAGATCATCTTTGTTATCGAAGATCAGAAGCAAGCTTGCACCTTTCTCTTCGCGAAGCCTCTCAAGCGTCCGGAACACGATGATCGCAGCGAAGGGACTTCAACACGGAGCTTAACAAGTGAAGGACCGGATCTACAAAGGTTGCAATCCCTCTCACTTAGTGTTAAAGTGTTTAACATGTTAGTTTTCGCATAAACTCTAGTTTAAAGATCCGGCTTTGGGTTGTTCGGCACGGCTAAATTTTAAATCGGGCATGGTTGATACCTCGTAGAACCTTGTAAGCGTGCCTAGCAACCCTACAGTGGTATCAGAGCCAAGCTAGAACTTTAGGCGAAGTCTAGACGAAGTTTAAAGTCCGATCGAACTCCGACACACCCGAGTATACCCCTCTCTGGATATTTTTCAAAAATGTGATTTTTTATGAATTAAAAATGCTCAGAAAATTAAGCAGGAAAAACTAAGAATTACTGTGAAGTATGGACCATTAATGCTCTCAAATGACCGCGGAACCGCGGCCAAACCAAGGGTTTGGCGGCGCTTCCACAGCCAAAATTATGATCTGGTCCCTGGTATTTCATATATTTATTCTTAGGTCCTTTCTTGTTAATTTTTTCTGGGAATTTTTTAATTCCACTCAAGTGTTGAGTTTTCTAGGGTTATATTGGGGACTCGTTGATTCGATCAGATAATTTAACTTTGTTTAGTCATGTCCGGGTAATTTTTAGAACGTGTTAAAAAGTTCGAACGGATATCAATAACTCACTTTTTCCCCTGTCGGAATTTTTTTCAAAAGTTGGATTTTTTTTCGAGTTTAAGAACGTTTTAAGTCGTGCAAGTAATGCAGTGGACCCTCTAGAAGAAATCAAACCTTAACTCGATTATGTGACCGTCTTGAACTGCCTCTAAACCTTAGGGTTTGTGGCAGTACGGCGTGCCACATGTGAGGCGTTGGCTTCACCCTTCTACGGCTGGACCATTGGTACTATAGCATGTGATGGATGTTTTTAAACTGATCTCAAGTGTTGAGGTATTTGGGAAATCTTGGGTGTTTGTTTATTCGATCGGAAAGTTTAACATTGTCTATTTATCTGGAATGTGATACAATAATTGGAATCCACATGTAGTTATGAGATAACTAATTTGAATGTTATAAATCTAGCGGTTTAGTCTCAGATGATCGGTTGCCACGGAATTTTGATATGATCAAAAGTCCGTTGCAATCACGTAGCGTACGCGGATACTCGCCGGGTAAACTTAATAGATAGCCACGCCCCATAGCCCCGACCAAGTGACTGTAGGAGAACCCCGTCGCCAAAAGCATCCGTTCGGGTGCTCGCGGCAGCGGTTTTCCTCCTTAATGCACTTCGTCGATGGCATCCGGGGGTGCATCCGTCTACTAAAGTTTGCGACGAGCATACGATCAGGTTGTCGTGAATCTTGTTGAATTGCCCGGCTAGATATTGAAAAGTGTTTTCGATAATGAGACTAAAATGCGGGGTTTATAATTGTTAGGCATGCGATGTCTAAGGAATTCATTTGGTTAGGCATGCGATGTCTAAGGAGGTTGCGGATTCCAACTGTTGTAGTTTTACACTTTCTTTTCTGTGACCGTAAGCGTAGTATGTGGTGTATCGCCGGCTTCGTTGCTATACATCAACGACAATCGGGATACGCATACTTGCTTACGTTGATGATATGAGATATTATGTGTTGCTGTGATAAGTTATATTGGATCGTCGCGTTTTGAATAGCCGGGGTTTTTTTGTTAGATGAGAGTTTTTCTTTTTCATTCATGTAAAATTCATTTGTATGTAATATTCTTTTATTGGGGCACTTCCGGGCTGAGGATGATGTCACCATTGTATATTATTTACTTTTCCGCATTAGGTAGACCCATGGCGGGGAGCACAAGTAACCTGGTTCTAGGGTCCAGTGGGAGACCATCTCGAGGAGTCGAGACCGGGTCTCCTAACCCTAGAATTGGCAGTGTTGCTTGCCGCTCTCGTAGGGGTCTAGGGATGTGGGTTTGGCTATTCATCGCGACCGTGGAATCCGTGTTTTATACAGGCTCGTATTGAAAACACGGACGTCCTAGTATATCCAATATTTCATATATGTTTTTCTGCTGCAATGTTCTGTGATGAGATCATATTACTGCCTGAGACGAATATTTATATTATATATATGAGATATATATTATATATTGTTGATTTCGTTTCATATCTGATGCTTGTGAAGCATAATAAAATGGGACTTCATTAATAAGATTAATGAAATAAAAGAAACCTAAGATGTTGTAGAAACTTGTTTAAAAACTGGTAGCTCTAGTTCTTGCTTTGCATAGCGGTGTTCCTTGTAGAACATCCAGCACCTTATTCGATAAGGAAAGAGCCTAGATCCCTTCACCGGGAGTGACCTCTTTAGTGAAACTAGTAGATGCTATAAACTCGGTTTGTCTTTTGATTGCTTCTATAGTTCTTGCTTTGCACAGCGATATTTGTGAAATATCCTGCACCTTATTCGATGAGGAAAGGGCCGACGATCTCTTCACCGGGAGTGACCCCTTTAGCAAAACTAGAAAAGCCTAAAAAACACTCCATTTAAAATCACTCGATTCTACAACGATATCAAGTTCATTACGCAAAGGGTTTTCTTAAAAACCTGTCGTAGCCCTCCGTCATTTCAGATAAGTAGTATTTAGTATTCGTGCTGCGTTTGTTAACCTCTGTCAAGGCGTAGTGTGCGGTAGCTGATTAGTGCTTATCTATATAAACATATGATGTGATTGATTTAGGGTAGTCGTGCGACCTTGTTGACCTCTGTCAAGGGTCGTGCGGGTGGGTTTACTTCAATCAGGAAATGACGGGTTGAACTTGACTAGCACCCTATGGTTTGTTGACCTCTGTCAAGGTCATAGGACGCTTGGGGCAAAATATTATCGGGAATTTCAAGTGTTGAAATTTGCAATGAGATTGCATACCTTCTATTAGATAGTTGGATCCCGATACCCGCTGCGAGTAAGAGTTACTCATGGAAGAGTTTTACACATTACAATTAGCCGATCAAGTAGGTGTCTAGAAAGGTGTCAACGGGGTTACGCCCCTGGGAAAACGAGGTTTACTTTAATTAGGTTCGTGCGAAAGCACGGGGGACCTCCCTCAAAGCACCGGCACTGGCCTGGCTGAAAGATTGGCGAACTTGTAGCGTGTAATTAATCCCGGCTAGTCTTTCCTTTTAGGGTTTGAAGGAAGATTTGATTAAAACAGTGGGAGACATCCTTATTAGATATATTAGATAACCAATCTAATCTTGCAAGAGCATACGCTGAGTGTTTTCTTCTCTCTCTCTCCAGGTAGCGACCATATCACGCCTGAATCAAGATAATAATACGGATGTATTGACCGAAACAGCTTGTTATACTGAGCTGGGAAATGTTGGTCCCGCTCCAACTTATAATTGTTATAAGACAGAGCAGGAAATTGGGGAATACCAGATTTCCTGTGCCGCCCAAACAAAGAAAGTGCATGTTGATGCATCATCTTCGGGTGTGTTCATTACAGAGAACTGTTTCTCAGTATCCTTTACATCCTGGGTATGTGATACCGGATCAGGATCCCGCATATGTAATCTGTTACATGGGCTACAGATAGGTAGAGAACTGAGAACGGGTGATAAGTTTCAAGAGATAGAAACGGTGCAAGTGTTGCAGCCAAGTCTATTGGTCACTATCACCCTGTATTACCAGAATACATTGATTCTGAACGAATGTTATTATATACCGAACCTGATGTACAACATCATATCAGTCTCTTTATTAGTAAAGAAAGGATATAATTTTGTATTGTTGGATAATGTTTTGAACATTTCCTATATCAAGAGTTGATCAGTTCAGGTACGTTATCTAAAAGCATAGACGTTCTAAATCAAACTACAGTTCTTAATATACGGAACACACACAAGAGGAAGAGTTCAGAAATGAACGAATCCTTCTTGAGGCATTGTAGACTAGGTCATATCAATGCGACCCGACTAGCTGAGGTTACATTAAGATGCATATTTAAATTTGTTTGAATTTACATCTTGTGAAACTTGCCGGTCATGTCACAAAGATAAGATGACCATAGCTCTGTTTATTGGAAACAGAGAAAGAGTTAGTGAACTCTTGGGATTGATACATGTTGATGTATGTAAGGTCCCCTGTCTACACATGCCAATACCGGTTCTTTTTACTTCATTACATTCTCTGATAATCTCTCAAGATTCAGACATATGTTCCTGTTGAAACACAAGTCCGAAGCTTTTGAGATATTCACAGAATATAAGTTAGAAGTAGAGAACCAAAAACGGGTATAAGTATTATGTCCTTTGATGTGATCAGAGAGGAGAATACTTGAGCACGGAATTCCTAGATTATTCTAAAGGAGAATGAGATTCTCTCTCAGCATTACTCCTCCGTATACACCATAGCACGATGGTATATCGGGGCGGAGCAATAACACCCTATGTGATATGGTGTGCTTTATGATGACTACTACTGAGTTTCCTATTTCCTTTTGGGAGTTATGCACTTGAGAAGCTGCATACCTATTGAATAGGGTTCAAATCAAATCAGTTGCCTACCACTTCATATGTGATATGGAATGGGAAGAGCCCATATCTTAAGTATGTTAAGATTTTGGGTTGTCCGGCCTATGTCTGAAAAGCAAAATCCGTACAAGCTCGAGGTAAAGTCAGATCTGTGGAAGTTTGTTGGATATCCCAAGCATTCGCAAGGGAATATCTTCTAACAAACCGAGAAACAAAAGTGTTTTATTTCTCAACATGCCACCTTTGTGAAAGGGAATTTCTTGTGGAAAAATTAGTGGTCATGAGGTAGAACTGGAAAGAGTTCCAGCTATACAAACTACAACAGATGATTTGGTAGAACTGAAGGATTCAATAGTTACCAACAAACCTCAGCCTCTCCGTCGATCTAGTAGGGTTCCTCACCCACCTGAGAGATACTTCGGTTTCTCTATGACAGTGGAGCGAGGATTGCATCATGAGATGATGACCTAACTATTTTCGAGCATGCTATCAAGAGTGGGACTCTATAAGAATGGCTGGATGCTTATCGATCTGAGATGGAATCCATATACACCAACAAAGTATGGACTTTGGTTGCTCTATCTAAAGGGTTAAATCCCCATCAGGAGCAAGTATATCTTGAGAAGATTACTAGGTGTACATGGAAAAGTTGAGACTTTCAAAGCTATGCTTAAGTCCATCCAGATCGTACTTGCCACGGCTACATACCATGACTACGATATCTGACGATTGGGTGTCATGACTGCTTTTCTAAATGTTGATTTGGAGGAGAGCGTCTATAAGTACACAGCCAGATGGGCTTCGTAGACAGTGGGAGCAGCGGAAACGTGTGCAAGATGTTTTATGTGATAAAACAGGCATCGCGGAGTTGGAACATATGTTTTGATGTGGTAGTCAAAGAGTTTGACTTCATCAAAATGGTAGATGAACCTTGTATATACAAAAAGGTAGTAGGGAGTATGGTAGTGATCCTTATAGAGTACGTGGATGACATACTCTTGATAGGGAAGGAGGTTCCTATGCTACGCTCGGTCAATCTCCGCTTATCACAAGAATTCTCCATATAGGATCAAAGTGATACCTCCTAAATCCTGGGTTTTGGATCTATGAGATAGATCTAATTGGATGTTAGGATACTCACTAGTTGTAGTGAGATGGTATCAATCGATCCTGGGGAGAATCACTGGAAAGATTCCAGGGTGATAAGGACGACTGAATGTCAGTCGCAGGCATTATCTTTACCCTCAGTGGAGGGACGATATGTTGGAAGAGTTCCAAGCTAGATACTGTGACTTACTAGACGATTAAAGGCAAGATACATCGTTACCAAGGTTGCTACCAAAGAGACTGTCTGGATATATAAGTTCATGAGATGAACTTCATTCCTTCCATTGTGTGATAATGGAGTTGTGGCTTTTACCAAGGAACCCCCCGTCCCATCAGAAATCCAGATCTAATTCTTAGACAGTATCACCTGATCATGGAGATGGTTGATCTCCAGGGAGATCGAGGTTAGGAGAGTAGACACAGAGGACAACAGCGCGGATCCACTCACAAAGGCCTTTTTCCCAAGTAGAGACAATTATGGGATGGTTGAGTATGAGGTACTTCAACCACAGCTAATTGTTGGGTATGTGACACCACAACAGATGACCCTTGTGCAAGTGGGAGATTGTTAGTTATATGTATTCCCTAGAGGCCATTACTGTACATACGATGTATAATGTAATGGATGCTTGGACATATATAGGGAGGACTTTCTTGCTCGACATGATAGTATGCTATCTGGTTGTACTTTATCTTAACATGTACTCTGATTGCCTCTATATATACATGTTGATAAAGCCCTTAGGATATGTACTCGACTACTGGGACTATGATGAGATCATACTAGTGGAGCCACGGTAGTCGACGAGTACATCCTATAACTATTCCTAGTCGAGGGTGTATCGAGACAGGGAATCGATACACCAGAGTAGACTAGCGTATACGCAACTTGACCCATATGATGGGCGATGGATGATCCCATATCCATCGGTGTTTGACATTAAGGATGGTGTACGGGTGCTTAGTGGAGACTGGGTACACTGGACGGACTCGCCGAGAACTCCCAGATGGTATTATACCTCACGTCAGATGGCAGTTCTCCGGTGACACTGGTACAAAGTAGTCTGTTGACCCGAGATCGTCATAGAGTCTTGTGTGATTCCCACTATGCTTTGATTTCCATCATACCACTTCTAAGAGGGCGTGCAAGAAGGTTGCTTTTCGGTACAGTCCCGAATCACATGGATGCAATGAGCGATAGGAGGGGATTCGTCTCTCCTGGTATAGGGAGTTGATGTTGTGCTGTGTCCGATTGGCTATAACCGGAAATCCCTGGCCAGGGTTGCTGAGATTTACTGGTAAGTGTTATCAGTAGTTTCTCGAACTGTTATAGACCTCATATTGACACGACTTATCGAGCTACCGGGGTCTGACGTTTACCACCCCTAGGCGAGATATGCGACATATCAGACGACGAGACCAGACTGTACGGGAGTGTTACTGATTGGATTCACAGGAGAATGTACAGGCTTGCTTGTTGATCTTCTGAGCGCTCAATACCTGGGTAGCTGTTACGTTTAGCTGACCGCTTGCAGCTTGTGGGTGTTTGATATGATCATCACCTACTGCCGGCGTATTGACGATTCTTTAGAGTCCTACACAGAGGTTTCTTGACTCAGGCAAAACGGAGTAGGAGCACATATGTGATATGTGCGGGACCGAGGATAATGCGGTATGTGATACCGTATTGGATTCTCGCGATATGAGATATCGGCCGGGTATATGTGATATAGCCGGGTCATCGTATTAGTCGGTTATATGCGATATAGCCGGATTGTCGGATCAAATGTTGATTCGATAATTTAATGTATAATAATATATATGATATATTAAATTACATTAACTAATATTAGCTCACTAAAAGATTCATTTTCTCACAGGATAATACATTGATATATATGCGATAAATGTTAATTGTATTATTTTCTATTGTTACAAAAAATATTGTATATGTGATATATAATATTGTAACATCTTACGGTTACAAATTTAACAATGATTTAGGGTTTAAAATTGGTTAGGGTTTGGATTAAGGTTAGCTTTTGCATGAAGCTTCCATGAAGCTTTGACTTTGTGTTTTGCTTGATATTTTGTGAATATATTATGTTAACCCAATCCAAACCATTAACTCTAGTTAACTCTCTACAAGGGTTAACTCCTTCATGCTAAACCCTTGGTTAGATTTGTAACCACTACAATAATTTATTATTCATCACAAAAGGATTCTTCATCTTCTTCCTTGAGTTCTTCATGAAAAAGCTTTCTATCTTTTTCAAAAGTGATGTTTATATGTGAGAATATGAAAATAAAAAAGAGCAAAAATCCTACTTCATCATCCTCATCTATCCTTGCCATTTAGATGAGGGTGTTCACTTCTTTTAGAGAGAGATAGCTTGTGTTAACGAAACTTCAAGGTAGATCATCTTTGTTATCGAAGATCGGAAGCAAGCTTGCACCTTTCTCTTCGCGGAGCCTCTCGAGAGTCCGGAACACGAAGATCGCAGCGAAGGGACTTCAACACGGAGCTTAAGAAGTGAAGGACCGGATCTACAAAGGTTGTAATCCCTCTCACTTAGTGTTAAAGTGTTTAACATGTTAGTTTTCGCATAAACTCTAGTTTAAAGATCCGGCTTTGGGTTGTTCGGCACGGCTAAATTTTAAATCGGGCATGGTTGATGCCTCGTAGAACCTTGTGAGCGTGCCTAGCAACCCTACAAGTTGTTCCAACTCCGCGATACTTGCTTTAATCCATAAATGGATTTAAGCAGCTTGCACACCTTCCCGCTGCTCCCACTAGCTATGAAGCCCTCTGGCTGAGTCATGTACACACTCTCTTCTAAATCACCATTTAGAATAGCGGTCTTAACATTCATTTGCCATATTTCGTAGTCATGATATGCAGCGATGGCAAGCATGATCCGGATGGATTTAAGTATAGCCACTGGAGAAAAGGTTTCATCATAGTCCACACCTGGTCTTTGACGAAAACCCTTTGCAATAAGTCTCCACATTCCCATCCACCCCAAGTTTTTTCTTGAAGATCCACTTTCTCCCAATGGGTTTTACCCCTTCAGGAGCATCTTCCAAATTCCATACTTTGTTGGTGTTCATGGATTCCATCTCGGACCGCATTGCATCCAGCCATTTCACTGAGTCACCACTCATGATGGCTTGCTCGAAGCTAGTTGGGTCATCAGCCTCCATGATGCAATCCTCGCTCCCACCATCCATGAGAAAACCGTAGTATCTCTCAGGTGGGTGAGGAACCCTACTAGATCGGCGGAGTGGCTGGGGTTCATCGGGAACTACTGAATCCTCTGGTTCCACCAAATCTTCTGTTGTGGTTTGTACAGCTGGAACCTCTTCCAGTTCTACCTCAGAGCCACTAATCTCTTTTGCAAGAAATTCCTTTTCTAAAAAGGTGGCGTGTTGAGCAACAAACACCCATTGTTCCTTACTGTGGTAGAAGATATACCCTCGCGAATGCTTAGATTATCCAACAAACTTACACAAAACAGACCTTGTCTCGAGTTTTTCCGGTTTTTGTCTTTTGACATAGGCCGGGCAACCCCATATCTTAATAAAATCAAGATAAGGTCTCTTCCCTTCCCATATCTCATATGGGGTGGTAGGCACAGATTTGGTAGGAACTCTATTCAGTAGGTATGCAGCTGTCTCCAGTGCATACCACAAGAAGGAAATAGGTAACTCAGCTATGCTCATCATAGAGCGCACCATATCTAATAGGGTACGGTTCCTCCATTTCGATACACCGTTGTGCCGTGGTGTATATGGAGGAGTTAGCTAAGAGAGAATCCTATTCTCTTTTAGGAAGTCCAGGAATTCATTGCTCAAGTATTCACCTCCTCGATCATATCGAAGGATTTTAATACATTTCCCGGTTTGGTTCTAGACTTCTTGTTTATATTCTCTAAATTTCTCAAAAGCTTCTGATTTGTGTTTCATCACGAACACATATCCGAATCTAGAGAGATCGTCAGTGAATGTAATGAAGTACGAAGAACCATCCCTGGCATGTGTAGACATGGGAACGCATACATCACTATGTATCAGTCCCAATAGTTCAGTAACTCTTTTTCTGTGTCCCGTAAACGGAGTTTTGGTCATTTTGCCTTTGAGACATGACTGGCAAGTGTCATAAGATGAAAATTCGAACGGATTCAAATATCCATCCTTATGCAACTTAGCTAGCTGTGTTGCATTGATGTGACCTAGTCTACAATGCCACAAGAAGGATTCGTTCAGTTCTGAACTCTTCCTCTTGTGTGTGTTTGTTATGCTCAGAACTGTTGATTGATTTAGAATATAAATGCCATTGCACAACGTGCCTGATCCAACCAACTTTTGGTTCAGAAAAATGTTCATAACATTATCTTGTAATACAAAATTATATCCCTCTTTACTTAATAAACAAACTGATATAATGTTGCATATCAGGTTCAGCATGTAATAGCATTCGTTCAGAATCAATGTATTACCAGTTGGTAATACAAGGTGATATTCCCCGACGGTTTTAGCTGCAACAATTGCACCATTTCCAACCCTTATGTCTTTATCACCTTCTCCAAGTTCTCTACCTTTTCTCAGCCCATGTAACTGATTACATATATGGGATCCTGACCCGGTATCTAATACCCAGGATGTATAGCAAATGGAGAAACAGTTCTCTGTAACGAACACACCCGAAGAAAATTCATCAACATGTACTTTCTTCATTCGGGTGGCATGGGAATCCTGGTATTCCCCTATATCCTGTTCAGTCTTATAACTTTTATAAGAAAGATCGGAACCAACGTTCCCCAGCACAGTAAAACATGCGGGTTCGGTCAATACATCCATATTATTATCTTCATTAAGGAATGATATGGTCGCTACCTGGAGAGAGAGGAATAAAACACTTTAGCATATGCTCTTGCAAGATCAGATTGGTTATTATTTTATCTAATCAGGATGGCTCCCACTGTTTTTATCAAATCTTCCTTCAAACCCTAAAAGGAAAGACTACCCGGGATTAATTACACCCTACAATTTTGTCAATCTTTCAACCAGGCCAGTGTCGGTACTTGAGGGAGGTTTCCCGTGCTTTCGCACAGACCTAATTAAAATAACCTTGTTTTCCTAGAGGCATAACCCCGTTGACACCTTTCTAGACACCTACTTGATCGGCTAATTGTCCTATGTAAAACTCTCCCGGGAGTAACAATTACTCGCAGTGGGTATCGGGATCCAACTATCTCATAGAAGGTATGCAATCTCATTGCAAATTTCAACACTTGAAATTCCCGATAATATTTTGCCCCAAGCATCCCATGACCTTGACGGAGGTCAACAAACCATAAGGTGCAAGTCAAGTTCAACCCGTCATTTCTTGATTGAATCAAACTCACCTGCATGACCCTTAATGGAGGTCAACAAGGTCGTACGACTACCCTTATCCAATCTGCATCATATGCATAAGAAGATAAATACTAGTTAGCTACCGCACACTACGCCTTGATGGAAGTCAACAAACGCAGCACGAATACTTAGTAGGACTTATCTGAAATGACGGAAGGCTACGACAGGTTTTTTTCTGAAAACCTATTGAATAATGAACTTGATATCGTTGCAGAAACAAGTGAATTTTGAAAAAGGAGTGTTTTTGAGGCTTTTATTAGTTTTTCTAAAGAGGTCATTCCCGGTGAAAGGAACTCGGCTCTTTCCTCATCGAATAAGGTGCGGGATATATCATATATATCACTATGCAAAGCTAAACTCCAAAAGCAATCAAAAGACAAACCGAGTGTTGTAGCATCTACCAGTTTTGCTAAAGAGGTCACTCACGGTGAAGGGATCTCGGCTCTTTCCTCATCGAATAAGGTGCGGGATATATCATATATATCACAATGCAAAGCAAAACTGTAGCTACCCTTTTTGAAAAATTTGTTTCTACAACATCTTTAAGGTTTCTTTTCTTTCATTAGTCACATTAATGAAGTCCCATCACTTAAGTCACCTAAACATCACAGATAAATACGACGTACACTTATTCCATCCGCATTCGCCTCGATGTCCCCTCATGCACCGTTAGGTTAGGTAACTAACGGCAGAGCGGGGCAGGGCTAGCGCGGGTGTAAAACATAAGTAACGTCTATATAATATATCATATATACTATATACAGTATCCATCTCAATATATCAAATGATCACATCACAGATATCGCAGCAGAATAAACATATGAAATATTGGAAATACTAGGAGGTCCGTGTTTTATTTTGAGCCTCTATAAAACACGGATTCCATTATCGCGATGAATAGCCAAACCCACACCCTAGACCCCTATGAGAGCAGCAAGCAACCCTACCAATTCTAGAGTTAGGAGACCCGGACTCGACTCCTCGAGTTGGTTTCGCACTGAACTCTAGAACCCGGTTACTTGTGCTCTCCTCCTTGGATCTATCCTAATGCGGAAAAGTAAATAATATACATCAATGGTGACATCAACCTCAACCTGGAAGTGCCCCAATAAAATAATATTACATACATTTAAATTTTACATGAATGAAAATAAAAACTCTCATCTCACATAAAATCCCACGGCTATTCATAACGCGACGATCCAATATAACATATCCAGCAGCACATAACATCACATGTTATCACATCACAAATAATAGCCTAGACGATGTTAAACATTCCAATCAAATCATTAAACACCCAAAATTACCCAAAAAGGCTCAACACTTGAGTGTAGTTTAAAGTAATTCAGCACACACCACAGCACCAATAAACCAGCCGTAGAAGGGCCAAACCAACGCCTCACATGTGGTACAGCTGAACCACCACAAACCCAAGGGTTCAGTGGCGGTTCTGACGGTCACATAATCGAGTTAAGGTTTTGTTCTTCTAGAGGGTCCATCGCATAACCTGCATGATCTTTGAAAGCTTTTTAACTACGGGAAAAATCCAACACTTGGAAAATTTTCCAGCAAGGGAAAAAGTGGGTATTTGACATCCAATTGAACCTTTTAATATCATCTAAAGAAACCCGAAAACAGTTATAATTATGACTACGAAATACTCCGAGTTATCATTATAGTAAATTAACATCACAAGACAATTTAACAAAAATAAAAAACACCTGAAGCACCAAAACCCATGTAACAGAACACTGGAAAAATCTGGAGGGGGGGCTCGGAATTGGCCGGTGAGGGGGTGCGTTGCCAGCCCAATCATTGCCAAATGCCTCCAAATTTCTTCAGTGTATATTGTATTATACATATATGATTCTGCACTTGTTTAAAAAAATTTTAGGGTTCATATTAAAAACGACAGAAACATGATTTTTAGGGTTTCAAGTTCGGAGTTTGTTTCGTGTTCGTAATCTAACAATATCCGTATTATTTTTTAGCTAGGCTCTGATACCACTGTAGGGTTCTTATCAACGGCAGCGAGGTTTCGGGAGGCATCGTCCATGCCATTTTTAAAAATTGCCGTTAAAAGGTACTCTAAACTAGAATCGTTAGCTAGAATACAATACGGAAACAAATAGTAAACCTTTTACCATCTAAGTGAAATAGAAATACAACCTTTGTAGATCGGTCCTTCACTTCAATAGCTCCTTGTTGTAGTCCCTTCGCTGCGATCGTGGTTCTGACGGACTCTTGCATGCCTTCGCGAGGCGAAAAGAGCGACCTTGCTCGAAGTCTTCGAGGCTGAAGAAGATCTACGTCGAGGGGATTCCAACTCAACGTAAGTCTACGGTAGCGCCCCGGCCGTCTGTCCCAGGCCAAAATGCGGAAACGAAAACTTTTTCAAAACTTGAAATCAGCGCTATCGCAGACTTTAATCCCGGATCGAACCATTAACCTATAACTAGCAAACTAGAGAAGGGTTGGAAAGGCTATACCGATCGATCCGTGTCCTTCGGTCTTTGGCCACCATCCCAAGCTCCTCGCGGCATCTCCGATCTCGATCTTCTCTTCGGAAACCACACCACATCATCGAGTCTTTTTACGGGCTCCCGCTTCATCCAAAGAAACTCGGACACGAAGTTCTCTAGCCAACGTATCCAAGGTGAAGTAGAGAATGTGTGTGACAACTTTGTCTCTTGCATCCATTGTATGGATGGAGGTTGAAGATGAAGCCATCAAGGGAAATGGTGAGCTAGAGGAATAAGAGGCATTTTCTTTTCTTGTGTTGAATTATTGTGAGAGCACTAGAATGAAACTCAAGAGCCAACCCAAAGAGATATGGCTACCCTTTCTCTCTCCATCCATCAATTCAACACACAAATCAATCAATTAAGTGACATTAGCATTAAAAAAGAGACCCTGAGTCACCTAATTGATTATGCCTCTTCATGATGACTTCCACTCACATTTTCCACCATTTGTAAACATTAATACAAATGTTTACAACAACAAAAAGATATGGCAACATCTAAAGTAAACTCGTGACGGATCATAAGGATAACTCTCACATGTATATACATACCTGCATCTGCATTCCTACTGAATACAAATGCGATGAGACTAAAGTAATCCAACAAATCTAATACTAGGATCCGGCTTAAACCAAAGCCCACTAGTATGATCCGTCTGATCATGATCCGCACACTACTGCACGTATATGATCGAACCCTGCCATAATACCATACAGCCTCTACAACGTTTCGCCCGAAACTTGAGAAACTGTCTGTGGGGGACTCTAAAGACTCGTCAATACTTTGGTTGTGGATTTAACCACAAGCACGTCATGGTACTAGCTGTACGTAACGGGCTACCAGGTATTGACCAAAAGGGAAGTCGATGAGCGAACTCATCCTGACACCCTACTGAGCCTGTTAGTGACAATATCCGTACAGTCCGGTCCGTTCGTCTATGAGCATCGCATGTCGGGCCTAGGGGGTTGGTAAAAGTCAGACCCCCAAAAGCGGTACAAGTCGTGTCGGAGTGTAGCCCAGAACACCCTGAGATACTAATGGAATACCTACCAGTAAATCTCCTGTCTTGGCCAAGGACTTCGTGTAATGGCTCTCCTAGACACAGCGCGATCACATCCCCAATACCGGGAGAGACGAAACCCCTGCCGATTCGCTCACTGCCTCCATGTGGCTCGGGACTGTACCCAACTAAAACATGTTTGCACGAATCCTTTGAGCCGTGGTAGGGTAGTAATCAAAGCACAGTGGGAACTCACACGAGACAAATGACGATCTCAAGTCGATGAACTAACCTGTATACATGTCACCAGGGAACTGCTATCTGACGTCGGGTATAATAGCATGTTCCCGGCGAGCCATGTCCGGTGTACTCATAACCCAATGGGAACCTGTATACATCTTAGGTGAACCAACTGTCACCAATGGCTTATGAGACCGGCCACCGCCCATCGTCGGGGTCTCGACTGTATACACTAGTCTACTAATGGAGTATCGATGCCCAGTCTCGAATACTCCCACAACTAGGGACCACTTTAATGATGTGCTTATAGACCCCAGCTCCCACATATATGATCGCCATCATACTGCTGGCCGTCAAGCAAGAATCCTAAGGGCTCTATCAACGTGTAATAGTGACCAGTAATGTCACCTAAAGCTGTACACGATAATAAAGATAAACCAGATAGCATACTATCATCTTGAGTAAGATTGTCCTTCCGGCATAGGACCTCCCTCAATCATTGCAATCACGTGCCTGTGATCCAATAATTGACTCTGAGGGCACTATATCCAACAATCTCCCACTTGCACTCAAGGCTAAATATTGCGATGTCGCATACTCACAGCCCGTGTAATACCGAACACCCAACTCCTCTACTAATCAGTTTCAGAAAGTCCGTTTGCGAAACTATTGCATTCGAGGAATAGCCTCAGTGAGTGGATCCGCCCTAATGTTTCTTTCTTTGTCTCTCTTTATCTCAAGTTCGCGGAGAAAGCCATCTCCCGAAATGAGCAATACCTGTCTTAGAATATGTTTGGATATCTGATGGGACCTAGTTCATAAATGAACTCCCAATCCAAACTTCTTAGACTATATGGTCAACTGAATTTAATCAGTATCCTGCGTCATGCCTCCCTCAGTGTCCGCTTGGACCACCTGTCCAAAATACTGTCCCTCATCAAAGGAAAAACTATAACTCTGACAGTCACTCTGTCATCCAGTTCACCTTGGAAGCCTGGGATGATAACCGTCCCCCGAAAGAGGTTGTTGTTATCATATCCCTAGAACATCCGCTTATGTTCTAAAACTGTTCTCGAACGTTTTTCCAGGATAGGATTAATATCAACTTATTGCATCTAGTGCAAAAAACAAAGTCTGGTGTGGTACTTGACATCTCATGATTGACTCAATTTCCTAAGCAAGTGATGTGCCAATCATGCGCATCCCTCTCCCCTTTAGTCTGTAAGACACCTTTAGAGAGGGTGACTCCATCACCTGTAGGTACACTACCGTATCAGGAGTCGTCCATTCTAAAACACCTTTAGAATGCTGTCTAAGTACCCAGATTGTGATACTACCTAAATCCAGATCTAAAACCATAGATCTAGTAACCAGAATGTCTGATATTATTTCTAAGCTTTATTTGGAGAAACCACTGTGTGACAACCAAAGTATAACCGATCGTAGTATAGGAATTTCACTTCTTACTTTCACTTCCTACTCTGTGTATGTCATCCAAATACCAGGACATCACACCCTACTACCTTTTTAACAGATCCATCCCCTATTCTGATGAAGTCATACCTATAACTGTCACATCAGAAATAGATGATCTATCTCCGCTATATCTACTTTAGTCCATAAATAGACATAAGCTACTTGTCCTCTATGCTTCCGCTGCTCCCACTGACTACGACAACCCTCTGGCAGAGTCATATACACGTACACTTCTGAAGCTAGTTTAGAACGACGCTATACTCATCCTCATGCCGGGTCTCACAGTCTGGAACAACAGCAATGGCAAGTCTGGGTAAACAAGAACCTCAATGTCACCGTCCTTGAGCATACCGAAGTACCTCTCGAGTGCCTGAGGTTACCCACCATATCTGTGGAGTGGCCAATGGAATGACAATCCAAATTGAATCTTTTGGTTCTATTAAATTTTCAGTAATCGTTTGTGGTTCTGGAATCACTTCCAGTTCTACCATACTCCCACTACTGTTTTCTGAAAAAATCCATTTTACTAAAACTGTGGCGAGTCAAGAACAATATCACTATTGATCTTCCAGATGGTAGAAAGCCAACCCTCATCATAGCCCGGGTCAACCCACAAACTGCCATTACAGAAACGTGCCTTGAATTATCCACAGTCTGGTTTTAAGCATAAGCCGGACAACTCCCCGTACCTTAACATTGTTAAGATATGAACTATTCTATATCCAATATAGAAACAGAGGAACTGATTTAATTGGAACCAGATTCAAATCATGCATCTGTTTCCAGTGCATGTCAACTAAATGGAGAGAGGCCTATCAGCATTACTCAACTTAGGAATACATCCAGATATGAGTAAACTGAAAGAGAAGCAAGTTCTCATAATCATTACTATCAACTGAATACCATACACAAGTATCTACATCTTCGATCACTTTGAAGAATCCCGATACTTGCAATACCTGGTTCTCTACTTTACTCTTATACCTATAACTTCTCAAAACTTAGACCTTGCATTTCTACGAAACACATGTCTAAGAACTAGAGAAATCACAAGTAAACAGAATATAGTACGAGTACCAACCCCTCTGTCCTAATGGACACTAGACAACATACAATACTCTGTATAAGTCCCCTGAGTCTAATAACTCATTTCCCGTGCGTCGTAGGTTGAAAACTGTACTTATGGTTAAGAAGAATTACACCGTTGTTTAATGCTCCTTACCTAACCATCAACTGATATAGTTAAATGTCATGGACATAATTTCAAAAATTTATATCTCACATTATAAAAATAAACATACAGATATATCAATATGAAATTGGTGCATAACAACGGATATTCAAAACCAAATATTTGCCGTCCGGCAAAACAACCAAGGCGATTTCCTCAAATATCACCAATTACAACGAATCCTGATATAATGAGGATGATTACCCAATTCCCAATAACTTACTCCCACTCATCATCTGTAAAACCATACAGATGTGAGAATCAAATCTGGTAAATACATATCCTGGAGCAAGGGCTAGTTGGGAAATCGGTTTTCTTTTAACAATACACAGTGAAACTGAAACATGTAAATGTTTCGAAGGGGTATCTGGGAATTCCTAGTAATGCCTCTTCCATTATCAGATTCACAACTATAACCGTATATTTCTTTGCCATCTCTCCAAATCCCTTTATATGTCTTTAGTCATTACCTTCTGTACACCCCTTTAGGCTAAATGGTTTTCTTCCTTCCCTACCGTTCGGCACCAGCCTATGTTTTGGAAGAAGACTATCCAATAAGCATAATGGGTGTACTCTCCTAATCCTAGGAGTACTTGTAACCTGAAAGAAGGTGAAGATAAAAGACAACTGAATAAAACCTTATTCCTATTTCTCCTGAACCGGAATCCATCCCCGAATTGGAACAAGTTTCTTCGAGTTCGTATATAACCATACGATGGAGTATCCAAATAACTGTGGTTCTTCGTAGTGATACGGAGTGTCCTGGAGAAATACAAAGGTGAAGTTGGTGTGGCGATGAAATACTTGGTTTGGTTGTGAATAGCAATCGCAGTTTACTTTGCCCTCTTTCTAATCCCTTTATTTATCTTTACTTAATACCTTCTGTACACCGTTTAGAATAATGGTTTTCTTCATTCCCTACCGTTCGACACCTGCCTATGGTTTCGAATAAGACTATCCAATTAGCGTAATAGGTGTACCGTCCTAATCCAAGGAGCACTCGCAATCTGAGAGAAGGTAAAAGGAAAAGACAACTGAATAGTCCTATTCATTTTCTCCAGAACTGGAAACCATCCTCTAATCTGGAACAAGTTCCTTCGAGTTCGTATATAACCATACGATGGTTTTATCTAATGGAAGTGGATGTTTATAGTAATACGGGGTGTTCTGGAGAAAAGGGTAAAAGTAGGAGTGGCAAAGAGGTATGCAACTCAGACAATCCAAAAGCCAGTGTTTTAAGAAAGTTCGGTTAACTTGGTCACTGAGTTATAGTCTAGGGTCGGGTCATGGTCGCTGCCAAAGAGAGAGAGAAAAGAAACACTCTGCGTGCACTCTAACCTAGATCAAAATGGTTATCAATTTATCAAATCAGGAAACCTCCCACTGTATCGTCAAATTCTCCTCCAAACCCGAAATAAGAATTAGTCGGGATCACCCGAGGAGTAAACCAACTCATCAGTGGGAATCGGGATCCAACTATCATCGCATGATAACGTGATGGAATCCACTCATGTTATCACACTCCAGAAGGCATGCGCATATCTGGCAAGTTTCAGTTTCTTTAGAAACTCCCGATGTGATTTTTACCCCATGCTCTTATAACCTTGACGAAGGCCAACATATCATAAGTCACATGTCAAGTTCTACCCGTCATTATCCAGGATAATTTGAACCCACCCGTACATACCCTTGACGAAGGCCAAAATAGTAGTACGACTGTCCCAAACCAACGCATCTATCTATGCAGCAGAAAAATAACAAATAGCTACCATACACTATGCCTTGACGAAGGCCAACATACATAGCATGAATACTAAGTGCTACCCTTCTGAAATGACGGAGGGCTACGAATGGTTTTTGGCGAAAAACCTTTACGTAATGAACTTGATATCGTTGAAGGAACCAGATAGATTTTTATAAAAAATATAGTGGCGAAAACCTTTGCTAAAGAGGTCACTCCCGGTGAAGGGATCTCGGCTCTTTCCCCGTAGAATGAGGTGCAGGATATTCCAACTGAATACCGCGATGCAAAGCAAAAAGTGATCGACTATAGTGAAGTTATTACCCTGACACAAACTTATGCCCAAGGGGTCACTCCCGGTGAAGGGATCTCGTCCCTTGCCTCGTCGACTGAGGTGCAGGATATTCATAACCGAATACCACTGTGCAAAGCAAAAGAGAACGTCCTTGTAATAACAGCTTTTTGAAAAATTGTTCCAACAAAGTCAAACAGGTTTGTTTAGCTTGCATTGATCCGAATCAATGCAGTCCCATCAATTAATCACACCACAAAAGAACGAAAATATGATGTACGTATATGCCATCCGCATTCTCCACTGCGTCCCGCCATCACCCGTTAGGTTACTTAACTAACGACAGAGCGGGGATTGGACTAGCGCGGGTGTAAAACATATACAACATCTACTAGTATATATATCAATATATAATAATCGCTCATGGCATGATAAAATGCAACATCACAGAAATGTAATAAGCATCACAGAACAATACAGATAATCTGGGATCCCCGGGTTTCATAGAGCCGCTACTGAAACCCTATGTTCCCCTGGTCGTGTGGATAACCTGTGCAATGAAATCCTAGACCCCGACGGGTGCGGCAAGTTACCCGCCAAAACCTGAAGCAAGCCAGCCCCCTTCAACAGAGTGAATGGACCACCCAGCACTTCACGGAATCCGGTAACTTGAGCACCCCTCCTTGGGTCAACCTGTACCCCCTACGAGTGCGGCGAATAGCCCGCCAATTCTAGAGTAAAGCCCCCTCTGTCTCAAAGCCATGAGATGCAGGCTTGTTTCCCTCTAGAACCTGGCTATCCGTTCACCCCACCGCGGGGTAATCCTAGTACAGAAAGCAAAATATATACAATGGGTACATCGACCTCAGCCCGGTCGTGCCCCAAAAGAATAATATACAAACAGGCAGTGACGACAGTCCACATGTCGAACGCTCGCCCCGCAATATCAAATGTACAAATAACACAAAACTGTACTACCATTGCATCCTGGCTATCTACCACGACAAATCCGCAACATCACAGCACAACACAGAACATCAACGTGAATGTCACGTTCGCAAATCCGTCTAAAAGAACTATAGAAATTAGACAAGATTTACCGCTCGAATGACATTCACGGTCACAGATATAAAGTAAGCACTGTGAACTAACATATTTAAAATTTTCGATCGACAAAATTTCCCGAACTGGGCCCCAAGCACAATTCCCAGTACTCAAAATAATCTGGGCCAAAACCAAAAATACCAGAAACCCCATTTCCAAGTCAGAAACCACTGTAGAAAAAATGGTGCCCTGATGCTACAGTAGTGCGGCGGAACCGCGGCCAAAACAAGGATAGTGCCGCGGTTCCGCGGCGCTATCCTTGTTTCAGTGTACCAAATTTTCTCAGATTTCTTTAAAAAGCCTGACTGATTTTTTGCAACACTCAAAATAATTTTTTGACCACAAAAAAAATTCGACAGAAACTTGGTTTTAGAAATTGCGGTTTCGGAAATTTTGTTCGATCGAAGTTCTAAACACGTTAGAGCAAGCTAGTAAAGGTTAATGGCGTGGCTCTGATACCATGTAAGTCTACGGTAGCGCCCCGGTCGTCTGTCCGAGGCCAAAATGCGGAAACGAAATTTTTTCAAAAGATGAAACCGGCGTTATCGCATACTTTAATCCCTGATCGAACCATTAACCTATAACTAGCAAACTAGAGAAGGGTTGGAAAGGCTATACCGATCGATCTGTGTCCTTCGGTCTTTGTCCACTATCCCAAGATCCACGCGGCATCTCCGATCTCGATCTCCTCGTCGGAAAGGGCACCACATCATCGAGTCTTTTTACGGGCTCCCGCTTCATCCGAAGCAACTCGGACACGAAGTTCGCTAGCCGACGTGTTCAAGGTGAAGTAGAGAATCTGTGTGACAACTTTGTCTCTTGCATCCATTGTATGGATCGAGGTTGAAGATGAAGCCATCAATGGAAATGGTGAGCTAGAGGAAGAAGAAGAAGAAGAGGCATTTTCTTTTCTTGTGTTGAATTATTGTGAGAGTACTAGAATGAAACTCAAGAGCCAACCCAAAGAGATATGGCTTCCCTTTCTCTCTCCATCCATCAATTCAACACACAGATCAATCAATTAAGTGACATTAGCACTAAAAAAGAGACCATGAGTCACCTAATTGATTGTGCCTCTTCATGATGACTTCCACTCACATTTTCCACCATTTGTAAACATTAATCCAAATGTTTACAACAACAAAAAGATATGAAAACATCTAAAGTAAACCCGTGACGGATCACAAGGATACCCCTCACCTGTATATACATACCTACATCGGCATTCCTACTGAATGCAAATGCGATGAGACTAAAGTAATCCAACAAATCTAATACTAGGAACCGGCTTAAACCAAAGCCTACTAGTATGATCCGTCCGATCATTATCCGTGCACTACTGCACGTATATGATCGAACCCTGCCATAATACCTTACGGCCTCTACAACGTTTCGCCCGAAACTTGAGAAACTGTCTGTGGGGGACTCTAAAGACTCGTCAATACTTTGGTTGTGGATTTAACCACAAGCACGTCAGTGGTACTAGCTGTACAAAACGGGCTACCAGGTATTGACCAAAAGGGAGGTCGATGAGCGAACTCATCCTGACACCCTACTGAGCATGTCAGTGACAATATCCGTACAGTCCGGTCCGTTCGTCTATAAGCATCGCATGTCGGGCCTAGCGGGTTGGTAAAAGTCAGACCCCCAAAAGCGGTACAAGTCGTGTCGGAGTGTAGCCCATAACACCCTGAGATACTACTGGAATACCTACCAGTAAATCTCCTGCCTTGGCTAAGGACTTCGTGTAATGGCTCTCCTAGACACAGCGCGATCTCACCCCCAATACCGGGAGAGACGAAACCCCTGCCGATCCTCTCACTGCCTCCATGTGGCTCGGGACTGTACCCAACTAAAACCTGTTTGCATGACTCCTTTGAGCCGTGGTAGGGTAGTAATCAAAGCACAGTGGGAACTCACACGAGACAAATGACGATCTCAGACACCAGGGAACTGCTATCTGACGTCAGGTATAATACCAACTAGCATGTTCCCGGTGAGTCATGTCCGGTGTACTCATAACCCAAAGAGCACCTATATACATCTTAAGTGAACCAACTGAAACCAATAGCTTGTGGGACCGGCCACCGCCCCTCGTCAGGGTCTAGACTGTATACACTAGTCTACTAATGGAGTATCGATGCCCAGTCTCGAATACTCCCACGAATAGGGACCACTTTAAGGATGTGCTTATAGACCCCAGCTCCCACATATATGATCTCCATCATACTGCTGGCCGTCAAGCAAGAATCCTAAGGGCTCTATCAACGTGTAATAGTGACCTGTAATGTCACCTAAAGCTGTACACGATGATAAAGATAAACCAGATAGCATACTATCATCTTGAGTAAGACTGTCCTTCCGGCATAAGTCCTCCCTCAATCATTGCAATCACATGCCTGTGATCCAATAATTGACTCTGAGGGCACTATATCCAACACTCAAGCTACTACTTCACTAACTAAAGGATTAGTGAAGCAAACACCCTATACTAAAGTTCTAATCTAGTATAGGATGGAGAAATAGGAAGTGAGCTCACTTTAGAATTTCTTTTCTCACTTTACATTCTCACTAAATCAAAACCTAGCAAGCTTTTCGAGCTTGAGGAAGAAGATGAACCAAATGAAATGAGAATGAAAATGAATAAGTGAGTGAGTGAACCATGGTGAGTGAGTATCATATACTAACTCATGTAGATACATAACCATGGCTAATTCAAATGGTTAGGTTAACAAATATCTAAAATAAAAACAAAGTTAGTGGACTTTGTCAAAGCAAAACAAGCTTCTACAAGCTTCATGCTCTTTCCAAATATTCACTAATTTTGTAATTACCTTAAATAATTATAACCCACCATTATTAATAGAATGGTGTGTGTCTTATACACCCATGTATGATGTATCAACAATCATGATACAAAAAGAAAACACAAATAAATATATATCACATATATATTAAGTAGTGCACAAGTGAGAAAAACAAATGCTTAAGTGAACCAATGTTAGTTAATGTAAATTAGTATATCTCATATACAATTATACACTAAATTATTAAATCAACACTTGACTTAATAATCCGGTTATATCACATATAACCGACTAACATCCAATGTATCGACTTATCGAATCAACCCTTGATTTGATAACTCGGCTATATCGTATATAACCGACGGATACAAAAGAGGCGAGAATAGAATACGTTATCACATACACGCATTATTCTCAGTCCCGCACATATCACATATGTGCTCCTATTTCGTTCTCCCTGAGCCAGTAAAACCTTTATGTAGGACTCTAAAGACTCGTCAATACGCCGGCAGTAGGTGATGATCACATCAAGCACCCACAAGCCGTCAGCGGTACTAGCTGGATGTAACGGCTACCCGGGTATTGAGCGATCAGAAGATCAGCAAGCAAGCCCGCTCCAGCTCCTGCAAAAGCCTGATGGTAACACTTGTCGTACAGTCCGGTCTCATCGTCTAATATGTCGCATATCAAGTCTAGGGGTGGTAAACGTCAGACCCCAATAACCTATAAGTCATGCCTATGTGAGGCTCATAACGGGTCGAGAAACTACTGGTAACACTTACCAGTAAATCTCTAAATCATCCATGGCCAGGGACTTCCCTGTTATGGCCAATCGAGCACAGCGAAACATCAACTCCCAATACCGGGAGAGACGAAACCCCTTCTATCGCTCATTGACTCCATGTGACTCGGAACTGTACCCAAAAACCACCGTTTTGCACGCCCTCTTGGACTTGGTAAGGTAGAAATCAAAGAACAGTAGGAATCATACAAGACTCTATGACGATCTCGGGTCTACAGACTAACCTGTACAAGTGTCACCAGAGAACTGCCATCTGACGTGAGGTATAATACCATCTGGGAGTTCTCGGCGAGTTCGTCCAGTGTACCCAGTCTCCATTGAGCACCCGTATACCATCTTTGATGTCAAACACCAATGGATATGGGATCATCCATCGCCCATCTCATGGGTCGAGAAGCGTATACGCTAGTCTACTCTGGTATATCGATGCCCAGTCTCGATACACCCACGATTAGGAACGTTAAAGGATTAACTTATGGACTACTATGGCCCTACTAGTATGATCTGCATCATAGTCCTAGTAGTCAAGTACACATCCTAAGGGCTTTAACAACATGTAACCATTAGACAATATCAAAAGACAAGTATACATGTTAAGATAAAGAGCAACCAGATAGCATACTATCACATCGAGCAAGAAAGTCTTCTCTATATATGTCCAAGCATCCAATATAATATACATCATATGTACAATACTGGCCTCTAGGGCATACATACAACTAACACATATAACATATCGTATCCTCATCTCATGTGTATATGTATATATATAATCAAATACACACACACACACACACACACACACACACACACACACACATCTATATATACCAAGAGTGTATGTGTGCGCGCGCAACATCATATAACCTAAGGTTCACAACTAAGGTAATAAGGCTAAGGATATATCTTCCTACAACTACGCTTAATCTATCCTATAGTCTCCTAGAAATTCTACTTGATAAGTATCCAAAACTCACTTTGACACATATATATAAAATAACGACCCTAAGCTACAGTTGCGGGGGTGCTATATGCCATCCACCCGACTTCCCCTATAGATATACATCTACTCACCTTGATCCTCGTTTGCCGAAGTCGATGACGCCACGCTGTTCCTTATCATCCCGAAGTCCATGCGGGGTACCTACAGTTTCCAATACGTTATATTATAACCACGAACCATTACGAATGTTGGAGATAGTGCCCTCAGAGTCAATTATTGGATCACAGGCACGTGATTGCAATGATTGAGGGAGGACCTATCCCGGTAGGACAGTCTTACTCGAGATGATAGTATGCTATCTGGTTTTACCTTTATCATCGTGTACTGCTTTAGGTGACCTTACAGGTCGCTATTACACGCTGATAGAGCCCCTAGGATTCTTGCTTGACTGCCAGCAGTATGAGGGCGATCATATACGTGAGAGCTGGTGGTCTATAAGCACATCCTTAAAAGGTCCCTAGTCGTGGGAGTTTCGAGACAGGGCATCGATTCTCCAGAGTAGACTAGTGTATACAGTCGAGACCCCGACGAGGGGCGGTGGCCGGTCTTACAAGCCACTGGTGTTAGTTGGTTCACCTAAGATGTATACAGGTGCTCATTGGGTTATGAGTACACCGGACAGGACTCGCCGGGAACATGCTAGTTGGTCTTATACTTGACGTCAGATAGCAGTTCCCTGGTGACATGTGTACAGGTTAGTTCATCGACCTGAGATCGTCATTTGTCTCGTATGAGTTCCCACTGTACTTTGATTACTACCCTACCACGGCTCAAAGGAGTCGTGCAAACAGGTTTTAGTTGGGTACTGTCCCGAGCCACATGGAGGCAGTGAGCGGATCTGCAGGGGTTCGTCTCTCCCGGTATTGGGGGTGAGGTCGCGCTGTGTCTAGGAGAGCCATTACACAAAGCCCTCGGCCGAGGCAGGAGATTTACTGGTAGGTATTCCAGTAGTATCTCAGGGTGTTCTGGGCTACACTCCGACACGACTTGTACCGCTTTTGGGGGTCTGACTTTTACCAACCCCCTAGGCCCGCCATGCGATACTCATAGACGAACGGACCGGACTGTACAGATATTGTCACTGACAGGCTCTGTAGGGTGTCAGGATGAGTTCGCTCATCGACGTCCCTTTCGGTCAATAGCTGGTGGCCCGTCACGTATTGGCATATACCTCTGACGTGCTAGTGGTTAAATCCACAGCCATAGTATTGACGAGTCTTTAGAGTCCACCACAATTAAAGTTACTCAAGTTTCGGGCGAAACGTTGTAGAGGCCGTATGGAGATATGGCAGGGTCCGATCAGATACGTGCGGTATTGCACGGATCAGGATCGGACGGTTTGTACTAGAGGCCGTATAGATATATGGCAAGGTTCGATCAGATACGTGCGGTATTGCACGGATCAGGATCGAACGGATATTACTAGCCGGCTTTGGTTTAAGCCGGATCCTAGTTTAGTACAGTGTAGATTTTGTCTCATTGCATTTGTATCCGGTCGGAATACAGATGCGGGTGTGTATGCACAGTATCGGGGTTTTCTTGTAATTTATTACGGGACCAGTTTTCTGGAGTTGCCAGTTTGCATTCCGTTCCGGCCGGTTTTCCTTTGTTCTTTCCCGGCCGGACTTTTCCGATGGAGGGGGTTATTTGCAAGTTTGCAAACAACTTTTTGTAGAGGGGTTTTCTTGCTTTTGTGAGGCTTCATGATGGTTCATAATCATGAGATTCTTTTTGAATCAAACCTTTGCTTTATTTGTGATTAGAAATGAGATGAAGGTTGATATGACTTTGTTATCATGGCTTTTGATGTGGTCACCTCTTGCCTTTTACTACACTCACCTCCCTTTGTATTATGCTTCATTCCCTCCACCATTTCCATAGGAAATAGGCCGGCCACACATTTTGAGAGAGAGTGGAAAAATGAGAGAGATTCATTTTTTGTGTAGATTTGATCATCTCATTTCCTTGCTAGAAAAATTGAAAGCACCAATTTTTCTAAAACTCTTCATCCATCCTCCATGGCAACTAAAACCCCAAATGAGACATAGCCTCTACACTACATTCTACAGCAAATCTTGGACGCGTCGGCTTGCCCACTTCGCGCCCGAGTTGCCTCGGTATTGAGGTGGGAGCCCGTAAAAGATGCAGACGACATGGTGCCCTTCCGGCATGGATGCGACGACCGGAGTTTCCGCGGGAGATCGGGACGACGACGAGAAGACCGGAGGACTCGGATCACTCGGTATATCTCTCACCCTTTCTCTTGATTGCTAGAATTAGGTTAATGGTTACGATCCGGGTTTATTGTCTGCGGTAGCGCCAGTTTAAAAGTTAAGAAAATTTTTGATTCCGCATTTTGGCCTCGGATAGACGGCCGGGGCGCTGCCGTGGCGCAACAACGAAAACTAAACCGGCACACGAAACGCACATAGTTTAGAACCTATGGTCTACGCATACAAAAATAGCCATATAACCCTCGTCGTTGACGTACAAACGTCCAACTGTTGGATATATGTATGCCCTAGAGGCCATTATATGTATAGTGGATGCTTGGACATGTATATATGTATATTTGATATATGACTTTCTTGCTCGACATGATAGTATGCTATCTGGTTTTACTTTACTTTACATGTTTACTTGATACTGTTCATTTGATACATGTTGATAATGCCCTGAGGATATTTGCTTAACTTCCATGGCTATGATGAAGATCATACTAGTGAGGCATGTGTGGTCTATAAGCATATCCTTAAATATTCCTAGTCGTAGGTATATCGAGACAGGGCATCGATATTCCAGAGTAGACTACCGTGTACGTTTCTTGACCCATATGATGGGCGATGGATGATCCGATATCAATTGGTGTTGTGACATCAAAGATTGTATACGGGTGCTCAGTGGAGACTGGGTACACTGAACGGACTCCCCGAGAATTCCTATATGGTATTATATCTATCGTCGAATAGCAGTTCTCTAGTGACACTGGTACAGGTTAGTCTGTAGACCCGAGATCGTCATAGAGTCTTGTGTGTTCTCCCCCTATACTTTGATTTCCACCCTACCACGGCTCTACCGAGTCGTGCAAACAGGTGCCTTTTGGGTAAAGTCCCGAGACACATGGAGACAGCGAGCGATAGGAGGGGTTTCGTCTCACCCGGTATTGGGAGTTGTTGTTGTGCAATGTGCGATTGGCTCTGACTTGAAGTCCCTGGGCAGGGCTGATGAGATTTACTGATAAGTGTTATCAATAGTTACTCGACCGGTCATAGACCATATCAACATAACTTATTGAGTTATTAGGGCTCGACGATTCCATCCCTAGACTTGATATGCAACATATCAGACGAAGAGATCGGACTGTATGGTAAGTGTTACCAAAGGCTCGACAGGAGTTTTGACGGGTTCACTTGTTTTTCTTCTGATCGCTCAATACCCGGGTGGCCGTTACGTTTAGGTGATCGCTTGCGGCTTGTAGGTGTTTTGATATGATCCTCACCTACTGCCGGCGTATTGACGAGTCTTAGAGTCCCACACAGGATTTTTCTAGCTCAGGCGAAATAATGTGGAGTGCATATGAGATATGTGCGGGAGCTCGACTAAATGCGAGTATGTGATACCGTACTTTAATCGAGCATTTAATATTGGTCGGGGCGCATTTGATGTGACCGATTTATTAAATCAAGTGTTAATTTAATATTGACTTTTAGCTCATTTTTAATTAAACATTTTCTTTTGGATGTATGCATATATGTTTATACATACACATGATGATGTGCATGCATACATACATACATACATATGTGCCATGGTTGATGATACATAGAAGATGGAAATACAATACTCACATGGTTGATAAATATCTAGATTTTTGTTAATGAATTAAAGAAAAAGGAAATTTGCTAAATGACTCATTGTTTCTACATTCTTCTTATTTGACCTTTGACTTTAACCATAGTTAGATTTCCTTTGTTCTTTAACCCATCTACAAAATATCTAGATATTTAGTTAACTATGGTTATATTTGAGAGTGTCTTACATATATTCTTTTTTTTCATTTTTTTAAAAAAGTTTTTCATAATAATCACAAAAGCTTTTGCCATCTTCATCTTCCTCGTTCTTCAAGCTCTCTTGAGTT
Organism: Agapanthus africanus; assembly: GCA_030015575.1. Lineage (NCBI taxonomy): Eukaryota > Viridiplantae > Streptophyta > Magnoliopsida > Asparagales > Amaryllidaceae > Agapanthus > Agapanthus africanus. The sequence goes on from JASDDO010000012.1 coordinate 363,379,244, forward strand.
TTGTTTTGAGTGAGGAACTTAAAAAGAAAGGGTTTTTAAGTGAGTTTACAAACCACATAACCATTCTACACCACTCTAGCCCTTTAGTGTAGAGTGTTTGCTCCACTTCATCTTGATTTAGTGAGGCAAAGAGGTTGACCTAGGAATTTCCGGGTGGATCATCGTAGACGACGAAGGACCTTGAGCGGAGTTGATCCAAGCTTCGAGCAAAGCCGTAGGAGTCCTAAAGACCGAAGGAGTTGACTACAAAGGTTGTATTTCTTTTTCCTTTAGCTTAGACTTCTTATTATGTTGATATTACCCTAATCTCTAGTTACGATTCGTAGTTCGTTTGTAATAGCCCTATAGTTTTTTAAAAGTTCACTATTTTATGATGTTGCAACCTTACTGGAGGCGCTACTACACACCAACATGGTATCAGAACTTAGCTAGAGCTTTAGGGTAAATCGGACGACGTTTAAAAACTCAATCGAACATGAAAAATGATATTTTTGCATGGTCACTGGAAATTTTTTCAAAAGTTGGAATTTTTGTAATTAAAAATATTCAGAAAATAGAGCAGGTTTTTCTGTGGATCCCCAAGAAAAACGAGCACCTAACTCGACACAACGACCGTGGAACCGCGGCCAAATAGGTGTATTTGCGGCGGTTCCGCGGCGCCGTTGGTGAGGCTTGGACCGTGCATTCTTGCGTTGATCCGTAGGTACTATATATACTCTCTGGGAATTTTTATGCAGGTTCAAGTGTTGAGATCTATTACTACAGTGGGTATGTTGATGTGTTGATTGATATATTTTAACGTCGTCTATGCTTTTCAATTTTTGATGTGATATGATGTATAGGATCGTCGTGATCGAATGGCCGGGGGTTTTATGTGAGACGAGAGTTTATCTTTTCATTCATGTAAAATTCATTGTATATATTATTCTTTTATTGGGGCACATCCGGGTTGAGGATGATGTCTCTATTGATGTATATTTTACTTTTCCGCATTAGGATAGACCCAAGGAGGGGAGCACGAGTGACCGGGTTCTGGAGTTCAGTGGGAGGCCATCTCGAGGAGTCAAGACCGGGTCTCCTAAACTCCAGAATTGGAAGGGTCGCTTGCCGCTCTCGTAGGGATCTAAGGGCGTGGGCTTGGCTATTCATCACGACCGTGGAATCCGTATTTTCTATCGTAGGCTAAATATAAAATACGGAGTTCTTAGTATATCCTATATTTTCATATATGTGTTTCTGTTGCTGATTATTCTGTGATATGATTGCTTAATATCTGAGACGAATGTAATATTGTTATATATGTGATATGTAATACTGTTTTTCGTTTCTTTCTGTAATGGCTTAGGAAATTAAATGATGGGAATACATTAATGAGATTAATGTAAAAGAAAAGAAACCTAATGATGTTGTAGAATCGGATTTGAAACCCACTCGGCTCCTTTTTATGAAAAAGCAAGTTTCAAAAGATGCGGAGCTTAAGCCATTCCTTTTCTAAAAACTATTTAGATTCTACAACAAAATCAAGTTCAAAGCATTAAAGGTTTTCATAAAAACCATCCGCAGCCCTCCGTCATTTTAGGAAGCAGAGTACTTAGTATTCGTGCTACGTATGTTGATCATAGTCAAGGCGTAGTGTACGGTAGCTAAGTGATGTCTTCCTACAAAGCATATGATGCGATAAGTTAGGACATTCATGTGATTATGTTGATCATAATCAAGGTTCATATGGGTGGGTCTAGTTAATCACGAAATGATCGGTAGAACTTGACTAGTGCTTATGATATGTTGACCATAGCCATGGTCATAAGCATCTAGGGGTAAAAACTATATCGGGAATATCAAGTGTTGAAATTTGCAATGAGATTGCATACCTTCTATATGATAGTTGGATCTCGATCCCACTGTGAGTAAAAGTTACTCCTAGAAGAGTTTTACACTTTACAATTAGCTAATCCAATAGGTGTCTAGAAAGGTGTTAATGGGGTTTGACTTCTGGGAAAAACGAGGTTTATTTTAATTAGGTCCGTGCGCAAGCACGGGGAACCTCTCTCAAAGTACCGACACTGGTCTGGCTGACCGGTTAGCGAAACTGTAGAATGTAATTAATCCTGGCTAGTTTTCTTTTCAGGTTCGAAAGAAAATTTGATAAAAGTAGTGAAAGACATCGATTAGATAAGATAATAACCAATCTGATCTTTGCAAGAGCTTTTTGCAGAGTGTATTCTTTTCTCTCTCCTAATGGCAGATACCGATGACAGGACTTAAGCTTCTTTTAGAGAAAAACAAATTGACTGGACCAAATTATAATGAATGGTTGAGGAACTTAAACATTGCACTCACATATGTTAAAGTATCATATGTCCTCACTACCAAAGCCCCACCCGTCCCGGGACCTGAATCATCTGTTTCGGATAAGGAGATCCGAAAAACATGGGATATTGATTGCAACACGGCCACGTGCCTCACGCTTTCTTCAATGGACAGTATCCATCAGAAACAGCACGAGAATATGGATGTACAATCCATCTTTCTTCATACAAAGGAGTTGTATGAAGAGCTGTTGGATATATGTATGCTTTAGAGGCCATTATATGATAGTGGATGTATTTATACATGTATATATATATATATATTCAGTGTACATTCTTGCTCGACATGATAGAATGCTATCTGGTTCTTCTTTATCTCACATGTTGATCTGATCATGCTTTTATTCATTCACACATGTTGATAAAGCCCTGAGAATATAGGCTTGACTGCTGTGATTATGATAAAGATCATACTAGTGGGACATCTGTAGTTTATAAGCATATCCTGGAATGTCCCTAGTCGTAGGTGTATCGAGACAGGGCATCGATATACAAGAGTAGACTAGCTTATATGATACTAGACCCATATGATGGGCGATGGATGTTCCCACATTCATCGATGTTTGACATCGAGATCGTATACGGGTGCTCAGTGGTGACTGGGTACACTGGATGGACTCACCGAGAACTCCTATATGGAATTATATCTATCGTCGGATAGCAGTTCTCAGGTGACACTGGTACAGGTTACTCTGTAGACCCGAGATCGTCATAGAGTCTTGTGTGTTTTCCCACTGTACTTTGATTACCACCCTACCACGGCTCTACTGAGTCGTGCAAACAGGTGGCCGTTGGGTACAGTCCCGAGACACACGAAGGCGATGAGCCATAGGAGGGGTTTGGTCTCTTCCGGTATTGGGAGTTGATGCTGTGCTGTGCTCGATTGGATATATCAGTAAGTCCCTGGCCAGGGCTGTTGAGATTTACTGATAAGTGTTATCAGTAGTTTCTCGATCTGTTATAGACCATTCATCGGCACGACTTATTGAGTTATTGGGGTCGACGTTACCATGCCTAGACTCGATATGCAGCATATCTGACGAAGAGACCAGACTGTACGGTAGTGTAGCCGGTTGGCTCGACGGGATTCTGACAGGTTCGCTTGTTTTCTTCTGATCGCTTAATACCCGGGTGGCCGTTACGTTTAGCTGACCGCTTGCGGCTTGGGATGCTTGATATGATCATCACCCACTGCCAGCGTATTGACGAGTCTTAGAGTCCCACAATGGAGTTTCCTAGTCCAGGCGAAACGATGTGGTGCGCATATGAGATATGCGCGTGGACCCGGTTAAAATACGCGTATGAGATACCGTATATTAATCGGGCGGTTTTCTTTTGGTCGGGTCGTATGCGATATGACCGGATTGCTAAATCAAGTGTTGATTTATCATTGACCATTAGTTTCTTTCTTTAAACCATTTCTTGTCTTTTTGTTGTATGCATGCATGTATGCATTTATTCTCATTCATGCACATAGGATGTGCATGCACACATACATGCATACATAATTCTATCATGGTTGTTAATATAGTGGATGGTGGCAATATAAGACTCACAACATATATATATAAATATATAGATATTATTTTTGTCAAAAGAAAAATGGAAATGGAAAATTGTTATCTTGGTTTATTATTTTATTCATGCACTAACCCCTTGGATTAACCATGATTCATTTTCTATGGCCATTTTTGTTCCAAACTAAATATCTAGATATTTTATAACTATGGTTAAGAATGAGAAAGAGAAAATATATATATTTTCATTTCTCATTTTTTTTCTTATGCTTATCATAATCTTGAGCTCTTCACAAGCCATCATCTTCTTCCTCCTTTCTCTCTTGCTCTCTAGTTTTCTCTTGTGTGCAAAAGAGTCACCAAGTTAGGATTTTGAAGTGAGAAAACAAACCACATCACCATTCTACACTAGTCTTGCCCATTAGTGTAGAGTGTTAGCTTCTATTTCTTCTCTTGATCTAGTGGAACTTCAAGCTTGGACAAAGAGGACTCCGGGTGGATCGTCGTGGACCTAGAGGATCTTAAGCGAACCTTTTTCCAACCCTCAAGTAGCCAAGGAGTCTAGCGTAGGAAGCTACAAAGGTTGTACTCTCAAAACCCTAGCTTTTACTACTTGTGTGCATGTTAAAGTTATGTTACCCTAAATTTTCTAGCATGATCCTTAAGATAGTTTCTTTAGCACCATATAAATTTAAAATATGGCATGTGTGTTGCCTACAAACCCTTGTAGTGGTGCTGTAGGAAACCCTTCATGGTATCAGAGCCAAGCTAGTGCTTTAGGCGACGTTTAGGCGAAGTTAAAACTCCGATCGAAATACGGAATTAGACCTTTCTCTGGACATTTTTTAAAACTGTGTTTTTTCCTGAATTAAAAATACTTAAAAAATTCAGCAGGGAAATATAAGTATAACTGTAAAAACGACACCATGATCCGTACATATAGCCGCGGAACCGTGGCCAAACCTTGCTTGGGCCGCGGATCCGCGGCCGTACAGAAGCTTTATGGCATCGATTTTGTACAGTAATGTCAGTAGCTGCTTGTATATATTTTTGGGTATTTTTAATCTGACTCAAGTGTTGAGAGTTTTGGGGATTATTTTGGATTCTTTGATTCGATCGGAAAATTTAATTTCGTGTTGTTTTCGGGTAATTTAGAAAGTATTAAAAAGTTCGAATGGATATCATTAACTCACTTTTTCCCGGCAAGAAAAACATTCAAGTGTTGAATTTTTCTCGAGTTTGAATCTTTCGGAAATACGTGCAAGTAATGTGGTGGACCCTCTAGAAGAACACAAACCTTAACTCGATTATGTGACCGTCTGAACTGCCTCTAAACCTTAGGGTTTGGGGCAGTACGGCGTGCCACATGTGAGGCGTTGGCTTGACCTTTCTACGGCTGGACTACTGCTACTGTAACACATTCTGGGATTTTTGAACTCCGCTCAAGTGTTGAGCTATTTAGGAAATCTTGGGTATTTGATTATTCGATCGGAAAGTTTAATACTGTCTATTTATCTGGAATGTGATACAATATCTGGAATTCATATAGTTAGGCATGAAATGCGAAGTATGCGATATTTCGGATTTACGATGTCTAAAATTATTGTGGATTCCAAATGTTGTAGTTTATACTTTCTTTTCTGTGAACGTAAGTGTAGTATGTCGTATATCGCCGGTTTCGTTGCTATACATCAACGACAATCGGGGTATGCATACTTACTTACGTTGATGATATGTGATATTATGTGTTACTGAGATTTGACATGTAGGATTGTCGTGATTGAATAGACGGGGGGTTTCATGTGAGATGAGAGTTTTCTTTTCATTCATGCAAAATTCAAATGTAATGTAATATTCTTTTATTTGGGGCACTTCCGGGTTGAGGTTGATGCCACCGGTGTTGTATATTATTTACTTTTCCGCATTAGGATAGACCCAAGGAGGGGAGCACAAGTGACCGGGTTCTGGCGTTCAGTAGGAGGCCATCTCGAGGAGTCGAGACCGGGTCTCCTAAACTCCAGAATTGGTAGGGTTGCTTGCCGTTCTCGTAGAGGTCTAGGGGTGTGGGCTTGGCTATTCATCGCGACTGTGGAATCCGTATTTTCTATTATTGGCTAAATACTAAATACGGACGTCCTAGTATATCCTATATTATCATATCTGTATTTCTGCTACCTGTATTCTGTGCTGTGATATCTGAGACGAATGATATATTATATATGAGATATATAGTAGACGTTGCTTATGTTTTACACCCGCGCTAGTCCCGTCCCGGTATGTCGTTAGTTAAGTAACCTAACGGTGCATAACGGAACATTGCGGCGAATGCGGATGGCATAAGCGTACGTTGTATTTTCGTTTCTTTTCTGTGATTGGCTTAAGGACTTAAATGATGTGGCTACATTAATATGATTAATGTAAAGAAAATAAACCTAAACAGATGTTGTAGAATCGGATTTGAAAACCACTCGGCTCTTTTTGAAAAAGCTACATTTCAAAACTGCGGAGCTCAAGCCACTCCTTTGAAAACCATTTGATTCTACGACGATATCAAGTTCAAAGCGTTAAAGATTTTCTTAAAAATCATCTGCAACCCTCCGTCATTTTAGGAAGTAGAGTACTTAGTATTCGTATTACGTTTGTTGACCTTAGCCAAGGCGTAGTGTACGGTAGCTAAGTGATGTCTTCCTACAATGCATATGATGCAGATTAATTGGGACGGACATGTGACTTTGTTGACCTTGGCCAAGGATCATGTGAACGGGTCTAATTAATCAAGAAATGATGGGTTGAACTTGACTAGTGCTTGTGATTTGTTGACCATAGCCAAGGTCATGAGTACTAGGGGTAAAAACCACATCGGGAATTTCAATAGTTGAAATTTGCAATGAGATTGCATACCTTCCATATGATGGTTGGATCTCGATCCAACTGTGGGCAATAGTTGCTTCCAGGAGAGTTTGGCAGTTTACAATTAGCTAACCCATTAGGTGTCTAGAAAGGTGTTAACGGGGCTACGCCTCTGGGAAGACGAGGTTTACTTTAATTAGGTCCGTGCGAAAGCACGGGGAACCTCCCTCAAGTACCGACACTGGCCTGGCTGAACGGTTAGCGAAGTTGTAGACTCTAATTAATCCTGGCTAGTTTTCTTTTTAAGGTTTGAAAGAAAAACTTGATTAAAGCAGTGGGAGACATCGATTAGATAAGATAATAACCAATCTGATCTTTGCAGGAGCTTTCGCTGAGTGTATTTTTTTCTTTCTCTTAATGGCAGATACCTATGACAGGACTCAAGCTTCTATTAGATAAAAATAAACTGAATGGGACCAATTATAAAGTCTGGCTGAGGAATCTTAACATTGCCTTGACTTATGATAAGGTATCATATGTCCTCACGGCTCCAGCCCCGCCCGTCCCAGGTCCAAAATCCTCAGTTGCGGATATTGAAGTCCGCAAGACATGGGACGCTGACTGTGCCACGGCCAAATGCCTCTCGCTTCCATCGATGGATAACACACATCAAAAGCTGCACGAGAATATGGACGTTCACACCATATTCCTCCATACAAAGGAGTTGTATGGAGAGCAATCCCGTGTATTACGATACGAAGCATCAAGAAAACCGTTTCAGATGCGAATGGCCCCTGGCACACCAGTAGGAGACCATGTTCTGAAGATGATAGCTCTTATAGAAGAGCTTGAGGACCTTGGATGGACGATGGACAATGAACAATATACGGATATTATTCTGCAGTCCCTCCCCACCACCTTTGCTCAATTTATAGTTAACTTCAACATGCACAACATGGAGAAGGAACTACCTGAACTCCTTAATATGTTAAGGAGTGCAGAGAGCACACTGAAATCAGTGAAAACTCCCGTTTTGAGTGTTGGGCAATCTTCCTCTTCTCGCCCAAAGGCTAAGGCCAAGGGAAAGATGAAGAAGAAGCCCACCAATCCTAGGGGTGGAGTTAAAAAGGTTAAGGGGAAGAACAAGTCCAAAGCTGGAGAATCAGGGAAAGGGGAATGTTATCACTGCCATAAAACAGGACATTGGAAGCGCAACTGCACGGAGTACTTAAATCTCAAGAAGAAGCATGGGGATGCTTCCGCTTCAGGTGTCTTTATGACAGAAAACTGTTTTTCAATAAACTCTGCTTCCTGGGTATTAGATACCGGTTCAGGTTCTCACATTTGCAATTCTATGCAGGGGCTGAGAAATAGCAATGTTTTGAAGACAGGTGACCATACTCTCCGCGTTGGAAATGGTTTCAATGTACATACAGTTGCAGTGGGAAAGTATCATTTAGGGTTGCCGTCTAGGTGTATATTGGTTTTTAACTCATGTTATTTTGTACCTAGTATGCTTTGTAATATAATATCCGTTTCTTTGTTAGACAATGAAGGATATAATTTTGTATTGCAGAACAATGTTATGAACATTCACCTGAATCAAATGTTGGTTGGGTATGGTACGCTTAATAACGGAATATACGTCCTAAATCAACACACAGTTTTCAGCATACAACACACTAATAAAAGAAAACTTTCAAAAATAAATGAAGCTTTTCTTTGGCACTGTAGACTTGGTCATATTAATGAAACAAGACTTAACAAGTTACACAAAGAAGGATATTTAAATCCTTTTGAATATAAATCTTATGCAACTTGCCAGTCTTGTATCAAGGGTAAAATGACCAAAACTCCGTTTACAGGACACGGAGAAAGAGCTACTGAGCTCTTAGGGCTTATACATAGTGATGTATGCGGGCCAATGTCTACACAGGCTAGAGGCGGTTTTTCATACTTCATTACATTCACTGATGATTTCTCAAGATTCGGTCATGTATTTTTATTAAAGAACAAATCCGAAGCTTTCGAGAAATTCACTGAATATAAACTCGAAGTAGAAAAACAAACTGGCTTGAGTATCAAAATGCTTCGATCAGATCGAGGTGGAGAGTATCTCAGTACAGAATTTACGAACTTCCTAAAAGAGAATGGGATTCTCTCTCAGCTCACTCCTTCTTACACACCACAGTACAACGGTGTGTCAGAACTACGGAATCGGACCCTATTAGATATGGTCTGTTCCATGATGAGTGATGCTGAGTTACCCGTCTCATTTTGGGGGCATGCATTGGAGACTGCGGCGTTTCTACTGAACAGGGTTCCAACCAAAACCGTATCTACCACGCTATATGAGATATGGCATGGTTAGAGACCATCTCTTAAGAGAATTAAGATTTGGGGTTGCCCGGCCTATGTTAAAAAGCAGAATCCGGACAAACTCGAGACACGGTCTGTCATGTGTAACTTTGTGGGATATCCAAGAAATTCTTATGGATATCTTTTCTACCACAAGGAGGAACAAAAGGTGTTTGTTCAGCATGACACATTCTTGGAAAAAGAGTTTTTCACAAATGAAACTGATGGCAATGTGGTGGATCTAGAAGAGCTTCTAGAGACACAAATTACAAATGACGACTTGGTTGAACCGGCTGTTGCAATAGAAACTGAGGAACCTCGACCACTCCGTAGGTCTGGTTGGACTTCTCGCCCACCAGAGAGGTACTACGGTTTCCTCATCGATGGTGACAGAGAAGACTGCATCATGGAGGATGATGATCCTACCAGCTTTCAGGAAGCTATCACTAGAGGAGACTCTTTGAAGTGGTTGGATGCCATGAGATCCGAAATGAAGTCTATGTACACCAACAAAGTATGGACTTTGGACGTTGTACCCCCTGGGGTAAAACCTGTGGGGTGCAAATGGATCTTTAAAAGTAAGATTGGTGTAGATGGGCAGGTAGAGACCTATAAGGCAAGACTTGTGGCGAAAGGTTTTCGTCAAAGACCAGGTTTGGACTATGCCGATACTTTTTCTCCCGTAGCCATGGTTAAATCCATTCGGATCCTACTTGCTATTGCTGCTCACTACGACTATGAAATCTGGCAGATGGACGTTAAAACGGCATTTCTAAATGGAGATTTAGAAGAATGCGTTTATATGGATCAGCCAGAGGGCTTCATTGACAGTGGGAGCAGCGGGAAAGCATGTAGATTGCTTAAATCCATTTATGGGTTAAAGCAAGCATCACGGAGTTGGAACATCTGTTTCGATGATGTTATCAAAGAGTTTGATTTCATCAAAAATCCAGATGATCCTTGTGTTTATAAGAAGGATGTAAGGAGAGCTGTCACATTCTTCGTATTGTACGTGGATGACATTCTTCTGATAGGAAATGATATTCCTATGCTACAGTCGCTCAAATCCTTCTTATCACTAAGGTTCTCCATGACGGACCTGGGTGATGCCACATACATTCTGGGCATTAGGATCTATAGGGATAGATCCAAGAGGTTATTGGGACTGTCCCAAACCAGGTACATCAACACCATCCTAAAAATGTTTAGTATGGAAGACTCCAAATGGGGTGCCTTACCCGCTTGCCATGGGGTCACTCTCTCTAAGAACTCTTGCCCAAAGACCGATGAAGAGAGAGCTCGCATGAGCATTATACCCTATGCTTCGGCAGTAGGATCTATAATGTATGCGATGTTATGTACACGCCCAGATGTAGCTTATGCATTTAGTGTTGTAAGCAGGTATCAATCCAACCCGGGGGAGAATCACTGGATAGCTGTGAAGAACATTCTTAAGTACTTGCAAAGGACTAAAGAATTGTTCTTGGTGTATGGTAATGGAGATCTCCAGATGGAGGCCTTTACCGATTCGAGCTTCCAGAGCGATAAGGACGACAGCAAATCTATCTCCGGGTTTGTATTTACCCTCAATGGAGGGGCGGTAAGTTGGAAGAGTTCCAAACAGGATACCGTTGCAGACTCTACGATGGAGGCTGAGTACATTGCTGCAAATGATGCCGCCAAGGAAGCCGTCTGGATGAAGAAGTTCGTCTCGGAGCTAGGAGTAGTTCCAACCATTATTGATCCAATACCATTGTATTATGATAATAATAAGGCTATGGCGTTAGCCAAGGAGCCCAGGTCCCATCAGCGGTCCAGACACATCCTGGGGCGCTTTCATTTGATCCGGGAGATTGTAGATCGCCACGAGATCGAGATTAGGAGAGTAGAAACAAAGAATAACGCCGCAGATCCACTCACCAAGGCCCTCCCTCAGCCGCAGCATAAGCGACTTTTTGAGATGTTGGGTATGAGATACGCCAATAACTGGCCTTAGTGAAAGTGGGAGATTGTTGGATATATGTATGCCCTAGAGGCCATTATATGATAGTGGATGTATTTATACATGTATATATATATATATATTTAGTGTACATTCTTGCTCGACATGATAGTATGCTATCTGGTTCTTTTTATCTCACATGTTGATTTGATCATGCTTTTATTCATTCACACATTTTGATAAAGCCCTGAGGATATAGGCTTGACTACTGTGATTATGATAGAGATCATACTAGTGGGACATCTGTAGTTTATAAGCATATCCTGGAATGTCCCTAGTCGTAGGTGTATCGAGACGGGGCATCGATAAACCAGAGTAGACTAGCGTATATGATACTAGACCCATATGATGGGCGATGGATGTTCCGACATTCATCGATGTTTGCCATCGAGATCGTATACGGGTGCTTAGTGGTGACTGGGTACACTGGACGGACTCACCGAGAACTCCTATATGGAATTATATCTATCGTCGGATAGCAGTTCTCAGGTGACACTAGTACAGGTTAGTCTGTAGACCCGAGATCGTCATAGAGTCTTGTGTGTTCTCCCACTGTACTTGGATTACCACCCTACCATGGCTCTACTGAATCGTGCAAACAGGTGGCCGTTGGGTACAGTCCCGAGACACACGAAGGCGATGAGCCATAGGAGGGTTTTCGTCTCTCCCGGTATTGGGAGTTGATGTTGTGCTGTGCTCGATTGGATATATCAGTAAGTCCCTGGCCAGGGCTGTTGAGATTTACTGATAAGTGTTATCAGTAGTTTCTCGATCTGTTATAGACCATTCATCGGCACGACTTATTGAGTTATTGGGGTCGACGTTACCATCCCTAGACTCGATATGCAGCATATCTGATGAAGAGACAGGACTGTACGGTAGTGTTGCCGGTTGGCTCGACGGGAGTTGTGACAGGTTCGCTTGTTTTCTTTTGATCGCTCAATACCAGGGTGGCCGTTACGTTTAGCTGACCGCTTGCGGCTTGGGGGTGCTTGATATGATCATCACCCACTGCCGACGTATTGACGAGTCTTAGAGTCCCACAATGGAGTTGCCTAGTCCAGGCGAAACGATGTGGTGCGCATATGAGATATGCGCGTGGACCCGGTTAAAATACGCGTATGAGATACCGTATATTAATCGGGCGGTTTGCTTTTGGTCGGGTCGTATGCGATATGACCGGATTGCTAAATCAAGTGTTGATTTATAATTGACCATTAGTTTCTCACTTTAAACTCTTTCTTGTCTTTTTGTTGTATGCATGCATTTATTCTCATTCATCCACATAGGATATGCATGCACACATACATGCATACATAATTCTATCATGGTTGTTGATATAGTGGATGGTGGCAATATAAGACTCACACAATATATATATAAATATATAGATATTATTTTTGGAAAAAGAATAATGGAAATGGAAAATTGTTATCATGGTTTATTATTTTATTCATGCACTAACCCCTTGGATTAACCATGATTCATTTTCTATGGCCATTTTTGTTCCAAACTAAATATCTAGATATTTTATAACTATGGTTAAGAATGAGAAAGAGAAAATATATATATTTTCATTTCTCATTTTTTTTCTTATGTTTATCATAATCTTGAGCTCTTCACAAGCCATCATCTTCTTCCTCCTTTCTCTCTTGCTCTCTAGTTTTCTATTGTGAGCAAAAGAGTCACCAAGTTAGGATTTTGAAGTGAGAAAACAAAACACATCACCATTCTACACTAGTATTGCCCATTAGTGTAGAGTGTTAGCTTCCATTTCTTCTCTTGATCTAGTGGAACTTCAAGCTTGGACAAAGAGGACTCCGGGTGGATCGTCGTGGACCTAGAGGATCTCAAGCGAACCTTTTTCCAACTTTCAAGTAGCCAAGGAGTCTAGCGTAAGGAGCTACAAAGGTTGTACTCTCAAAACCCTAGCTTTTACTACTTGTGTGCATGTTAAAGTTATGTTACCCTAAGTTTTCTAGCATGATCTTTAAGATAGTTTCTTTAGCACCATATAAATTTAAAATATAGCATGTGTGTTGCCTCCAAACCCTTGAAGTGGTGCTGTAGGAAACCCTTCAAGAGCAATCTCGTACTTTACGATACGAGGCATCTCGAAAGCTGTTTCAGATGCGGTTGGCCCTCGACGCATCCGTAGGAGACCATGTTCTGAAAATGATTGGTCTTATAGGAGAACTTGAGGAACTGGGATGGACTATGGATAATGAGCAATATACATATATTGTTCTGCAGTCTCTCTCCCCCGCCTTTGCTCCGTTCATAGTGAATTTCAATTTGAACGATTTGGAGAAATCATTGCCCGAACTTCTCAATATGTTGAGAAATACAGAGAGCACGGTTAAGATAGAGAAAAATCCTGCTCTGCTTTATGGGCCATCTTCCTCTTCAGTCCCGAAAGCCAAGTCCAAGGGAAAGAAGAAGAAGAATCCCACCAAGCCGAGAGGTGGAGTTGAAAAGGCGAAGGGGAAAGACAAGTCTAGGACCACGTGAAGTGGAAAAGGAGAATGTTTTTACTGCCACAAGTCGGGACACTGGAAACACAATTGTGCTTTGTACCTTGCAGATCTCAAGAAGAAGAAACATGTTGATTCTTCCGCTTCAGGTGTGTTTGTAACTGAAAACTGTTTTTCATTAAACTCTGCATCTTGGGTATTAGATACATGTTCTATTTCTCACATCTGTAATTGTATGCAGGGATTGAGAAACAGTAGAGTTTTGAAGACTGGGGACCACACTCTACGGGTTGGAAATGGTTCTAATGTACATGTTGTATCCGTAGGAGAGTATCATCTGGGGTTTCTTTCAGGGTGTATTTTGGTTTTGAACCCTTATTATTTTGTACCTGGTATGCTATGTAATTTAATATCCGTATCTTTGTTGGACAATGAAGGATATCATTTTGTGTTGCAAAATAATGTTATGAACATTAACTTGAATCAACAGTTGATTGGGTATGGTACACTAAGTAACGGAATTTACGTCCTAAACCTACACACAGTTTTCAATATACAACATACAAATAAAAGAAAAATTTCATATATAAATGAATCTTTTCTTTGGCTTTGTAGACTTGGTCATATTAATGAAACAAGACTAAACAAGTTACATCAAGATGGATATTTAAAACCTTTTGAATATAAATCTTATGCGACATTTCATTCTTGTATCAAAGGTAAAATGACCAAAACTCTGTTTATAGGACACGGAGAGAGAGCTACAGAACTCTTAAGCTTCATACATAGTGATGTATGCGGACCAATGTCTACACATGTTAGAGGCAGTTTTTCATACTTCATCACTTTTACTGATGATTTCTCAAGATTCAGATACGTGTTTTTATTGAAGCATAAATCCAAAGCTTTTGAGAAATTTAAGGAGTACAAACTTGAAGTAGAAAAACAAACTGGCTCGAGTATCAAGAAACTTCGATCAGATCGAGGTGGAAAGCATTTAAGCACTGAGTTTTCAGACTTCTTAAAACAGAATGGGATTCTCTCTCAGCTCACCCCTCCTTACACACCACAGCATAATGGTGTGTCAGAACGGAGGAATCGTACCCTATTAGATATGGTACGGTCCATGATGAGTGATGCCGAGTTACCACTTTCCTTTTAGGGACATGCATTAGAGACAGCAAATTATCTATTGAACAGGGTTCCAACCAAGACCGTGTCTACCACTCCATATGAGATGTGAAGTGGGAAGAGAACATCTCTTAAAAGAGTTAGGATATGGGGTTGTCCGGCTTATGTCAAAAAGCAGAATCCGGATAAACTCGAGACACGATCGGTCATGTGTACATTTATGGGATATCCAAAACATTCATATGGATATCTTTTCTACCACAAGAAGGAACAAAAGGTGTTTGTTTCTCAACATGCCACATTTTTGGAAAATGTAATTTTTGCAAATAATACTGATGGCAATGAGGTAGAACTAGAAGAAGTTCAAGAGACACAAATTACTCATGAAGAATTGGTTGAACCCGATATTGCAGTAGAACATCAAGAACCTCAGCCGTTCCAGAGATCTAGTAGAACTTCTCGCCCACCGGAAAGTTACTATGGTTTTCTCATTGATGGTGATAGAGAAGATTGCATCATGGATGATGATGACCCTACTAGTTTTCAACAGGCTATCACGAGTGGAGACTCAGTGAAGTGGCTGGATGCCATGAGATCTGAAATGGAGTCCATGTACACCAACAAAGTATGGACTTTTGACGTTGCACCTCCTGGGATAAAACCCGTAGGGTGCAAATGGATCTTTAAGAAAAAGATTGGTGTAGATGGACAGGTAGAGACCTATAAAGCAAGGCTTGTAGCGAAAGGTTTTCGTTAAAGACCAGGACTAGACTATGATGAAACATTCTTTCCAGTAGCAATGCTTAAATTCATTCGGATCCTACTTGCTATTTCTTCTCACTACGACTATGAAATATGGCAGATGAACGTTAAGACTGCATTTCTAAATGGTGATTAAGAAGAGTGCGTTTTTATAGATCAGCCAGAGGGATTTACAGACAGTGGGAGCAGCGAAAAAGCATGTAGGTTGCTTAAATCGATTTATGGGTTAAAGCGGGCATCTCGGAGCTGAAACATCTGTTTTGATGATACAATCAAAAAGTTTGATTTTATCAAAAATATAGATGAACCATGCATTTATAAGAAGATTTTAGGGAGTGCTGTCACTTTCCTCATATTGTACGTGGATGACATTCTCTTGATAGGAAATGATATTCCTATGCTACAATTGGTCAAATTATTCTTATCACAAAGGTTCTCCATGAAGGACCTGGGTGATGCCTCGTGCATTTTGGGCATAAGGATCTATAAAGATAGATCCAAGAGATTATTGTGATTGTCCTAATCAAAGTACATTGATACCATCCTAAAAAGGTTTAGTATGGAAGATTCTAAGCGTGGTGCCTTGCCTGCTTGCCATAGAATCTCTCTCTAAGGACTTCTGTCTGAAGACTGATGAAGAGAGAGATCGCATGAGCATTATACCCTACGCTTCAGCCATAGGATCTATAATGTATGCGATGATAAGTACTTGCCCTGATGTAACTTATGCACTAGCAGTAGTGAGCACGTATCAATCCAACCCAGGGAAGCAGCACTGGATAGCCGTGAAGAACATTCTTAAGTATTTGCGAAGGACTAAAGAATTTATCTTGGTGTATGGTAATGGGGATCTCCAAATGGAGGCCTTTACCGATTCCATCTTCCAAAGTGATAAGGATGACAGTAAATCTATCTCAGGGTTTGTATTTACCCTCAATAGAGAGATAGTATGTTGGAAGAGTTCCAAACAGGATACCGTTGCAGACTCCATGATGGAAGCTGAGTATATTGCTGCAAATGATGCAGCCAAGGAACCCGTCTGGATGAGGAAGTTTATTGCGGAGCTAGGAGTAGTTCCAACCATTATTAATCCAATACCATTGTATTGTGATAATAATGGAGCTATGGCGTTGGCCAAAGAACCCAGATCCCATCAAAAGTCCAGACACATCCACAGGCGATATCATTTGATCCGGGAGATAGTTGATCACCAAGAGATCGAGATTCGGAGAGTATATACAAAGGATAACACCGCGGATCCACTCACCAAGGCCCTTCCACAGCCACAACATGAGCGACTTTTTGAGATGTTGGGTATGAGATACGCCAATAATTGGCATTAGTGCAAGTGAGAGATTGTTGGATATATGTATGCCCTAGAGTCCATTATATGTATAGTGGATGCTTGGACATGTATATATGTATATTTGATATATGACTTTCTTGCTTGACATGATAGTATGCTATCTGGTTTTACTTTATCTGACATGTTTACTTGATACTGTTCATTTGATACATGTTGATAAAGCCCAGAGGATATTTGCTTAACTTCCATGGCTACGATGAAGATCATACTAGTGGGGCATGTGTGGTCTATAAGCATATCCTTAAATGTTCCTAGTCGTAGGTATATCGAGACAGGGCATCGATATTCCAGAGTAGACTAGCGTGTACGTTTCTTGACCCATATGATGGGCGATGGATGATCCCATATCCATTGGTGTTGTGACATCGAAGATTGTATACGGGTGCTCAGTGGAGACTGGGTACACTGAACGGACTCAATAAGAATTCCTATATGGTATTATATCCATCGTCGGATAGCAGTTCTCTGGTGACACTGGTACATGTTAGTCTGTAGACCCAAGATCGTCATAGAGGCTTGTGCGTTCTCCCACTGTACTTTGATTTCCACCTTACCACGGCTCTACTGAGCCGTGCAAACAGGAGGCTTTTGGGTATAGTCCCGAGACACATGGAGGCAGTGAGCGATAGGAGTGGTTTCGTCTCTCCCGGTATTGGGAGTTGATGTTGTGCAAAGTGCGATTGGCTCTGACTTGAAGTCCCTGGCCAGGGCTGATGAGATTTACTGATAAGTGTTATCAGTAGTTTCTCGACCAGTCATATACCATATCGACATAACTTATTGAGTTATTAGGGCTCGAGGATTCCATCCCTAGACTTGATATGCAACATAACAGACGAAGAGACCGGACTGTACGGTAAGTGTTGCCAAGGGCTCGACATGAGTTTTGACGGGTTCGCTTGTTTTTATTTTTGATCGCTCAATACCCGGGTGGCCGTTACGTTTAGCTGACCGCTTGCAGCTTGTAGGTGTTTTGATATGATCACCACCTACTGCCGGCGTATTGACAAGTCTTAGAGTCCCACACAGGATTTTTCTAGCTCAGGCGAAATAATGTAGAGTGCATATGAGATATGTGCGGGAGCTCGACTAAATGCGAGTATGTGGTACCGTATTTTAATCGGGCGTTTAATATTGGTCGGGTCGCATTTGATGTGACCGATTTATTAAATCAAGTGTTGATTTAATATTGACTTTTAGCTCACTTTTAATTAAACCTTTTCTTTTGGATGTATGCATATATATTTATACATACACATGATTATGTGCATGCACACATACATATATACCTATGTGTCATGGTTGATGATACATAGAAGATGGCAATACAAGACTCACATGGTTGATAAATATCTAGATTTTTGTTAATGAATTAAAGAAAAAGGAAATTTGCTATATGACTCATTATTTCTACATTCTTCCTATTTGACCTTTGACTTTAACCATGGTTAGATTTTCTTTGTTCTTTAACCCATCTACAAAATATCTAGATATTTAGTTAACTATGGTTATATTTGAGAGTGTCTCATATATATTCTTTGTTTTTCATTTTATTAAAAAAAAATTTCATAATAATCACAAAAGCATTTGCCATCTTAATCTTCCTCCTTCTTCAAGCTCTCTTGAGTTTTGTTTTGAGTGAGGAACTTAAAGAGAAAGGGTTTTTAAGTGAGTTTACAAACCACATAACCATTCTACACCACTCTAGCCCTTTAGTATAGAGTGTTTGCTCCACTGCATCTTGATTTAGTGAGGCAAAGAGCTTGACCTAGGAATCTCTGGGTGGATCATCGTAGACGACGAAGGACCTTGAGCGGAGTTGATCCAAGCTTCGAGCAAAGCCGTAGGAGTCCTAAAGACCGAAGGAGTTGGATACAAAGATTGTATTTCCTTTTCCTTTACCTTAGACTTCTTATTATGTTGATATTACCCTAATCTTTAGTTACGATTTGCAGTTCGTTTGTAATAGCCCTCTAGTTTTTTAAAAGTTCACTACTTTATGATGTTGCAACCTTACTAAAGGCGCTACTACACACCAACACCAACGACCAAATCCAAATTCAAACACCGAAAACCAAGTTTTAGAAATCGGAAAACATTGCCAAAATCAACTCAAAATGCTCTCAGATTTGTGCTCAGGTATATAGGGACAAATCTAACAATACTGGGGCTAGATTATAAAGTGTGTAAGCTACAGACAAAACCCTAACACCAATGCCCACAACAAAACCGGTGAGATAAGCAAAAAGTCTGGCGTCGCCGGTTGGGAAGAGGAATCTTGGGCTCATATTTCTGTGGTGGTCCTATGGCGGTCTAAATAGGTCAAATTAGTTGTTTGATTTTCTCAGAAACATTCCAAATTGCTCCAGATTCCCTATAGTTCTCAAGGGTCAAAGAAACCGACATCGGAAAATCTAAAGTTCAAGTTTGGGGTTTGGTCTCAGGTTTAGATCATAAAATACCAACACTACAAGGGTTTAGCCACTATCTAATCCTCAATTTCACCTTCACACATCAAGAAATCACCTAACCCTCAACTAGGAATTTTCAAAGATCACCAAACCTCCCAAGTTTAACTCTAAACTAAACTAAAACATTAGAAACACTAAAATCTTAACCAAAAGTGAAGGGTTATACCTCATTTGGCAACTCAAGAATTTTCTTGACTTGCCCAATGTCTTCAAAATTCCAACTTGATTCCCTCATAGGCTTTGTAGTGAGGTTGAGCTCATATTTTGTGAAGGAAGCATGGATTTTTGTGGTGGTTTAGGAGGTGTTTCAAGATGGTAGTGAAGGTGGAGGGAGACGAAGAATGAGGAGGAGATGAAGAAGAGGAAATGGGGAAGTTGAGAATGAGCCATGGTCAAAGAGACACCCTCCCCCCTCTCTCACTCTCTCACTTTGCCCATACCTCCCATGTCACTTGTCCCCTCCAAAAATCATTTTCTTTTCTTTTCTTTTGCAAAGCCAAAAATCATTTTAAAGAAAAGAGAAGCCATGGTTAAAACGAAGGAATGTAACAAGTGTTGTGTGCAACATGACATGGTGCATGTCATATGCATTATCAAGTTTAAACCAGGATTAGTGAAATGTTAATCAAGCTTAACATCAACATATATACAATAATTGTATAAAAATTTATATAATGTCCAAATCACATAACTACCCTCAAAGTAAATAATTCTTATTAATTTAAATTCCAAAAATAATATTTTATTTTTATGATATGTTACAAAAAGGAAGGTTTTAATCTCACCGCCCCTTTTTTCAAAGATCCAACAAAAAGAGAAGCGGAAGAAAGAACCCATCTCAAAAGAACCCATTTTATGCAAGTCCAACACTTGAAGAAGAAGAAAAGAGACCTCTTTTCACCATCCGAGATCTAAATCTTCAAAGGGGTAAGAAAGTGTTTAGTAGCACCATGACAGGGTTAAAACGAGCATCACACATGCATTTTTCAAACATTCCAGATGCTAATGATCACAAACCAAAATCTAACTAGATTATTAGGGTTAAACTTATGATAATATGAAAAACTACAAGAAGGGAAGGAGGCTACAACCTTTAATGACCATGTCCTTCTCTTCTAAAGCTCCAGGTTGAAGTCTACGCAACTCCACTAGGCTCCACTTCAAGTTGGTGCAAGCTCCCTTCGTGATCTTCGTACCAAAGACGATCCACCCGAAGCTCCGCAATCCAAGCTATCTCTTCAGTAAACCTATTAGTGAAGGAAACACACTACACTTGATTGCTAATCAAATGTAGGATGGTGAATTAGAGGTTGTGTTTGCTCACTAGGGATCTCACAAGCTCAAGATTTCACAACACATGTGAGGGATTTGAGCTTGGAGAAGTGAGGTGAAGAAGATAGAAGTTAGAGAGCAACTCAAGAATGAGCTCAAGAAAGAAAAAGCAAGTCTAGAATGGTTCATCCTTGAGCTCACTTATTCAAGCATGGAATAAATTGCAACAATCAATTTTAACCATGCTTGAATAGTGAGCCAAGGTAAATAAACAAATAATAAAAGCTATGCGACACCCATGCTTCCATTTTCCACCTTATTTATTCTATTTTCCAAAAATAGAAATTACACCATACTTCATTTTAATATATATATATATATATATATATATATATATATTAACATATATTAAGTAAAGAATTAGTGAGAAATAATATTAGTTAAGATATAATTATATCAAATATAATATATATATCACATTATTAAATCAACACTTGATTTAACAATCTGGTTATATCGCATATAACCAACTAATATCATTTATCTGTATATCACATTATCAAATCAACACTTGATTCGATAATCCGGTTATATCACATATAACCTTACCGATACCAGATAACTTCCAGATTATAATACTGTATCACATATACGTATTTAATCAGGCCACTGCACATATCAACATATGTGCCCTACTTCGTGTCGCTTGAACTATGAAACTTCTGTGTGTAGCTCTAAAGACTCGTCAATACGCCAGCGGTGGGTGATGATTGTAAGTCCACGTTACTCACCCCGGTTCTTACGGGGAGGCGGAAACGGCGAAAAACAATAATTTGGCGCAAGGCAACATGGACTCAAAAGCAAGGATCTTGGCTAAACTAGAAACTAGCAAACAAGTAGAGGCTTTAACTACTATGCTGTAGAAAATATACCTCACGGAACCGGTCCTTCGGGTCTTCTCTCCGCTGTCCGGCTCGTCCATCCACGCTCCGAGGGTCGATCCGGATATTGGTCACCTCCGCGGCCTTCTTGAGTCGAAGACGATCCACCCGAGAGTTGTACACTAAGCTCCGCCTCAAGCCAAGGCAACTAGGGCAAAGAGATTGCTAATCTAAATGCCTTAGGTTGTGTAGAAGAGAAAGATGGAAGTGTTTGTCTATATCGATTCTTTTTCTCTCAACACATGAGATCAAAAGAATTTTCAAGAGGAGGAAGATGAAGGAGAAAACTTAGCAACCATGGAGCTTTTCTTTTCTTCTCATTTCAAAAGAGAGAATGAGAAGAGAATAATGAAAAGATTAACCCAAATGAAATGAACCATGGTTGCAATAATACACCCAAAACCATCATTACTAATCCAATCATGATAAAGTTGATGCTACATTAAATTGACCATTATCATAACTCAACAATTAAAAAGAAAAGAAAAGAAGAGTGTAGATCTCTCTTGAAGGTCAATGGTCAACACGGTCAACGGGTCAACAAAGTCAAGAGAGGTCTAAGTGGTCAAATGGTCAATGCAATTAGCCATCACTAATCTATCACTAAAAGGATTAGTAAACAATGTCTCCGGCTCATAATTGTTTTGACCAAACGAATTGTCAAAACCCTAATGAGTGTGCCACATTACGGTTTTGGCCGAACCAACTGCCAAAACCCTGTCTAACCGTCATTGCCTCCAAGTGCTTCGGGACTGCACCCAACTACTACCTGTTTGCACGACTCCTTTGAGCCGTGGTAGGGTAGTAATCTAAGTACAGTGGGAACACACTCGAGGCGAAGTGACAGTGTCAAGTCGGCGGACTAAGCTGTACTCATGTCACCTGAGAACTGATAACTGACGATAGGTATAATACCAACCAACAGTTCCCGACGAGTCCTGTCCAGTGTACTCGTAACCTAACGGGCACCCGCATACTATCTCAAGTACGACGTACTGACGGCTGTGGGACAGACCGTCTCCCCCGCTGGGATGAGAAGCGCATACGATAGTCTACTCCGTGTATCGATGCCCTGTCTCGATAGTCCTACGACTAGGGACCTGTATAAGGATGTGCTTATGGATTACCCAGGCCCCACAAGTGTGAGCGCCATCACAACGCTGGTAATCAAGCAAAGATCCTAAGGGCTCTACTAATATGTATATAAGCGATATGCTAAAAGAAACACATGCACATATTGAAGTAGAGACAAACCAAGTAGCATACTACCATTTTGAGCAAGATTGTCTATACAACTGTGAATATCCCAAGCTTCCATTAAGTAATATACAAGCTAGTATGATACAGTAATGGCCTCTAGGACATATACACTAACAATCTCCCACTTGCACTAAGGCCATGTACTGGCGTATCGAAGACCTATCATCTCGATCTGCCGCTCAAACTGAGTATGGGGTAGGGCCTTCGTGAGTGGATCTGCAGTGTTGTTCTCCGTATTTACTCTCTTCACCTCGATCTCCCGGCGATCTACGATCTCCCTGATCAGGTGGTACCGTCTCAAAATGTGCCTGGACTTCTGATGGGACCTGGGTTCCTTCGCTAAAGCTATAGCGTCGTTGTTGTCGCAATACAGCGGTATTGGATCAACAATGGTAGGAACCACCTGAAGCTCCGTGAGGAACTTCTTCATCCAGACAGCTTCCTTTGCGGCATCGCAAGCAGCTATGTACTCCGCTTCCATAGTTGAGTCAGCAACGGTCTCCTGCTTGGAACTCTTCCAGCAAACCGCCCCTCCATTGAGGGTAAAGACATAACCCGACATGGACTTGGAGTCATCCTTGTCACTCTGAAAGCTGGAGTCGGCAAAGGCCTCGAGCTGGAGGTCTTTTCCGCCATACACCAAGAACATCTCCTTAGTCCTTCTCAGGTACTTGAGAATGTTCTTTACCGCTATCCAGTGTTTCTCCCCTGGGTTCGACTGATACCGGCTTACAACGCTCAATGCGTATGCTACATCTGGTCTGGTACATAACATCGCATACATTATACAGCCTACCGCAGAAGCATAGGGTATAATAGACATGCGATCCCTTTCTAAATCAGTCTTTGGAGACATCTCTTTGGAGAGGGTGATCCCGTGACAAGCCGGTAAATTACCGCGCTTGGAATCTTCCATACTGAATCTTTTCAGTATGGTGTCTATGTACCTTGACTGTGAAAGTCCCAACATCCTCTTAGATCTATCACGATAGATCTGGATCCCCAGAATGTAGTTGGTATCGCCCAGGTCCTTCATGGAGAACTTCTGCGACAAGAATCCTTTGACTGACTGTAGCATAGGAATATCATTTCCTATTAGGAGAATGTCATCCACGTACAAGACGAGGAATACTACAGTTCTCCCTACAATCTTACTGTAAATGCATGGTTCATCTGGGTTTTTGATAATGTCGAATTCTTTGACAGTATCATCAAAGCAGATGTTCCAACTCCGTGATGCCTGCTTAAGTCCATAGATGGACTTTAGCAACTTGCACACTTTACCACTGCTCCCACTCTGAATGAATCCTTCTAGCTGATCCATATAGACGCACTCTTCCAAATTTCCATTTAGGAAAGCCGTCTTTACGTCCATCTGCCAGATTTCATAATCATGGAAGGCAGCAATGGCAAGAAGGATCCGAACGGATTTCAGCATAGCCACTGGAGAAAAGGTCTCGCCATAGTCCAAACCAGGTCTTTGACGAAAACCCTTTGCAACAAGTCTAGCTTTATAGGTCTCAACCTGCCCATCCACACCAATCTTCTTTCTGAAGATCCATTTGCAGCCTACGGGTTTTACCCCTTCTGGAGCAAAGTCCAAAGTCCAAACTTTGTTGGTGTACATGGACTCCATCTCGGCCCGCATTGCATCCAGCCATTTTACCGAGTCGCCGCTCTGAATGGCTTGCTGGAAGCTAGTAGGCTCACCATAATCCATAGTGCAATCATCTCTATCCCCGTCTATGAGAAAACCGTTGTATCTCTCGGGCGGATGAGATTGCCTAGTACTCCTGCGGAGTGGCGTAGGAATGTCCTGTTCTTTCGAACCCCCTGGTTCTACTAAGCTTTCACTAATAGCTCGTGGTTCTGGAATTTCTTCCACTTCTATTGCGCTCCCACTTATCTGATTTTCCAAAAACTCAGTTTCCAAGAAGCGGGCATGACGAGAAACAAAACCTTTTGTTCCTCTGCGTAATAGAAAAGATACCCCTTGGAGTTCTTTGGGTATCCCACAAACTTACACTGTATTGAACGTGCCTCGAGCTTGTCCGTATGCTGCTTTTTTACAAAAGCTGGACATCCCCATGTCTTAAAGTGTTTAAGACTGGGTTTCTTCCCACTCCACATCTGATATGGTGTGGTAGGCACTGACTTAGTAGGAACTTGGTTCAAAAGATATGCAGCTGTTTCTAGTGCATAACTCCAGAAGGATCGCGGCAACTCAGCCTTACTCATCATGGAACGAACCATATCCAATAGGGTTCGATTCCTCCTTTCCGATACACCGTTGTGTTGTAGTGTGTATGGAGGAGTAAGCTGAGAGAGAATTCCATTCTCTTTTAAGAAGCCAAGAAACTCGGCACTCATGTATTCACCACCTCGATCAGATCTCAGTGTCTTGATACTTTTGCCAGTTTGTTTTTCAATTTCATTCTTGTATTCCTGAAATTTCTCAAAGGCCTCGGATTTGTGCTTCATTAAGAAGACATGCCCATACCTAGAGAAATCATCTGTGAAAGTAATGAAGTATGAATAACCACTTCGCGCATGTATAGACATTGGACCACACACATCACTGTGTATGAGTCCCAAGAGCTCGCTCGCTCTTTCTCCGTGTCCAGTGAACGGAGTCTTTGTCATCTTTCCCATGAGACAAGGTTCACAAGTGGCATAAGACTGGTACTCGAACGGATCCAAGTATCTTTCTTTACGTAACTTTTTCAACTGTGTCTCATTAATGTGACCCAGTCTACAATGCCATAAGAAAGCCTGATTTGTTTTCGGAGACTTTCTTTTAAGTGTGTTCTGGACACTGAAGACCTGAGCTTGATTCAAAACGTATATACCATATTTCAATGTACCTGACCCAATCAGTACTTGATTTCGGTGGATGTTTACTACATTGCTTACAAAAGTAAAATCATATCCTTCCTTAGAAAGTAAGGATACGGATATGATGTTACAAGTCGCACCTGGTACATAAAAACAGTCACGCAGAATCAATATCTGCCCAGTTGTCAGTCCTAGATGATATTCCCCTACGGATTCAGCATACATGCTCATTCCGTTAGCAATCCTGAGAGTCATATCACCTTTCCTGATAACCCTACGGTTTCTCAGAGCCTGTAACGAATTACAGATATGAGATCCTGATCCGGTATCCAATACCCAGGAAGTAGGGTTAACTGACATACAGTTCTCTATTACAAACACACCCAAAGCCGAAGCCACAACATGCTTCGAATTCTGGCTACTGGCTTTGCAAGCCCTGCAATCCTTCTGCCCATGTTCATTCCCGTAAAATTAGGAACATCCCTCTTTTACTACATCCATTCCCAAAACTTCTGCCCTTCCCTTTCTTTCTACTTCCCTGGTTTCCTTCAGGGTAGTAAGTAGAGACTGTTGAACTAAGTCAGCATCTGACCAGTTCTTCAACGTGGTCTTCAGGTCCGTGAGATCGAAAGAGCTGGTCTCTGTAAGGAAGTTGCCCTCTACAGATGACCCGATAGCCAACCTCGCTGGAAGCAATTCGTTCGAGGTCTCATATCTTGCGATACGAGATTGCTCTCCATATGAATCTTTGTTATGGAGGAAGATAGAAATTGAGTCCATCTTCTCGTGCTTCCTCTGGTATATACCATCAACTGAGGCTAACACGAGGCACTTGGCTTTCGCACAGTCTTCTTCCGATGTCCTACGGATATCAATATCCGTGACAGGGAAACTGGACCTGAGAAGGCAGGGGTTGGATCAGTCAAGAGGTGTCCCAGCTTGTCATGGGCAATGGACATCTGGACAGACCATTGCCAGTCATAACAGTCAGATTCAGTCGTTTTATTATCTAGATGTGACCTAGGTGCTGTCACTGGGTCGCTGCAATTAAGAGAGAGAGAAGAAAACACTTATCATGATGCTCTTGCAAGTTTAGATTGGTTTTTAGTTTATCTAAATAGGATGGCTCCCACAGTCTCTCGAATCCCTGCTCAAACCATAAAGGAAGAATTAGTCAGGATCAATCTCACTGTACAATACTTGCTTAACCGTTCAGCCAGGCCAGTGTTGGTACTTCGAGGGAGGTTTTCCAACGCTTTCGCGAAGTTCCTTAATTAAGTAACCTCTTTTCCCTGTGGGCGTAGCCCCGCTAACACCTTTCTAGACACCTACTAGGTTTATAGCATTGATCGTTAAGTGAGAGATTTCCCGAGGAGTAGCATATACTCACAGTAGGATCGGGATCCAAATATCATCGTGTGATAAAACCGAAGGAATCCTACCAGAATCATCACACTCCAAATGGTATGCAGCGCTAACAAGTTTCAGTACTTATGAAACTCCCGATGTGAATTTTTGCCCCATGCTCTTATGACCTTGACTAAGGCCAACAAATCATAAGTCACATGTAAAGTTCTACCCGTCGTTCTCCTGGTTAATTTGAACCCACCCGTATATACCCTTGACTATGGCCAACAAAGCAATAAGACTATCCCAAACCAACGCATTCTATCTATGCAACATATGAATACCCACCAGCTACCAAACACTGTGCCTTGACTAAGGCCAACAAACACAGCTTGAATACTGTTGAATATTCATATGAAACGACGGAGGGTTAAGGATGGTTTTGGCGAAACCGTGAACGTAGTGAACTTGATATAGTCGATGGAACGAGATAGCTTTTAAAAAGAGTGGTTCAAGCTCAGCATTTAAAATGCTGGTTTTTGAAAAGAACCGAGTGGTTTTCAAAGTGTTCCAACGACTTTTACTTGGTTTATTTTCTTGCATTAATTCCAATGCATCCCATCATTTAATCCTACCATTGCAGAAAACAATCAAAATATGGTGTACGCTTACGCCATCCGCATTCGCTACGGGCCCCGTCATCACCCGTTAGGTTACTTAACTAACGACAGAGCGGGGGCTGGACTAGCGCGGATGCAAAACATAAGCAACACCTAAATAGTTATTATATATAGATATATAGCAATGATAGCCATTACATATCACAGATGAACACTTTGGATATATTAGGAATCCACGATTCGTTCGAGCCTGCAACAAAAAACGGATTACTCGGTCGTGATGAATAGCCAAACCCCACCCTAGACCCCTACGGGTGCGGCAAACTACCCGCCAAGTACCCGAAGCGAAGTAACCTCCCTCAACACCGTGAGTAGGCCACTCGGCACTTTGAGATACCCGGTAGTTTGTGCACCCCACCTTGGGTCTATCCTAGGAGCAAAAACAGTAAAAAAAAATTATACAATGACGGCTACAACCCCGACCCGGTTGTGCGGCCAAACAAATAATATTACATCAATTTATAAATTTTACAATGAATGAAAGAAAAAGAAACTCTCATCTCACACCCATTCCCGGCTATTCATCCGTAACAATCCACCGAGTTCACATCCACAAACCATCAACATTACAGATCACAGATATGTATAACCCCCAGTAATCGACGTATAGCGATTAGCGGACGTTCAATACATATATCACATCACAGAAAATATTCATTAGCAAAAGAGTACGGAATATCGATCAAAATACGGATTTATAACCACCCCAAAAGTCAATTTGCTCTCTGGAAATTCTGGGTGGGAAAAAACATGTACTAAAAATCTCAAAACAGTAAGCTAAGAACACTGCAGCAAAACGGAGTTGCGGCCGAGTCAACTCGTCCGCGGATCCGCGGCCAAACCCATGGTTTGGCCGTGTTTCCGCGGGGAGTTGGCCGAGTCAGATGCTCAGTTTTGGTGTGTGTTCTATAAAAACCCTGAGACGAATTTTCATGTATGTCAAATAATTTTTTGAACAGTATAAAAATTTGACAGAAATTTGGATTTTGTCGGATGTGTTTTGCGACTTTTTTCCGATCGATATTCTTAACACTTTGCTAACTTGCTAGTTTATGTTTAGCTAGGCTCTGATACCACTGTAAGTCCACATTGCTCACCCCGGTTCTTACGGGAAGGCGGAAACGGCGAAAAACAATAATTTGGCGCAAGGCAACATGGACTCAAAAGCAAGGATCTTGGCTAAACTAGAAACTAGCAATCAAGTAGAGGCTTTAACTACTATGCTGTAGAAAATATACCTCATGGAACTGGTCCTTCGGGTCTTCTCTCCGCTGTCCGGCTCGTCCATCCACGCTCCGAGGGTCGATCCGGATCTTGGTCACCTCCGCGGCCTTCTTGAGTCGAAGACGATCCACCCGAGAGTTGTACACTAAGCTCCGCCTCAAGCCAAGGCAACTAGGGCAAAGAGATTGCTAATCTAAATGCCTTAGGTTGTGTAGAAGAGAAAGATGGAAGTGTTTGTCTATGTCGATTCTTTTTCTCTCAACACATGAGATCAAAAGAATTTTCAAGAGGAGGAAGATGAAGGAGAAAACTTAGCAACCATGGAGCTTTTCTTTTCTTCTCATTTCAAGAGAGAGAATGAGAAGAGAATAATGAAAAGATTAACCCAAATGAAATGAACCATGGTTGCAATAATACACCCAAAACCATCATTACTAATCCTATCATGATAAAGTTGATTCTACATTGAATTGACCATTATCATAACTCAACAATTAAAAAGAAAAGAAAAGAAGAGTGTAGATCTCTCTTGAAGGTCAATGGTCAACACGGTCAACACGGTCAACGGGTCAACAAAGTCAAGAGAGGCCTAAGTGGTCAAATGGTCAATGCAATTAGCCATCACTAATCTATCACTAAAAGGATTAGTAAACAATGTCTCCAGCTCATAATGGTTTTGACCAAACGAATTGTCAAAACCCTAATGAGTGTGCCACATTACGGTTTTGGCCGAACCAACTGCCAAAACCCTAATGGAGCACTTCCTCCTTTATCGCTCCTCAAAACTGTGCATACACACCCGCATCCGCATTCCATAGAATGAGAATGCACAGAAGACAAATCAAATCCATCTGTGCAATACTAGGATCTGGCTTAAACCAAAGCCCACTAGTATTGCCTGCCCGAACAGCATACGCACACAAGTGCACGTAAGTGATCGTAGCCCTGCTGTAAAACCATACGGCCTCTACACGTTTCACTCAATGCAGGGAAACTCTCTATGTAGGACTCTAAAGACTCGACACTACGCTGGCAGTGGGTTTAACCACAGACCGCAAGTGGCACTGGCTGTACGTAAAGGTCCCCTGGTAGATGTCGATAAGAAGGCCGATGAGGTAAACCCATCTGAACTCCTACTGAGCCTGTATGTGACAATCTCCGTACAGTCCAGTCTGTTCGTCTGATACATCGCATGGCGGGCCTAGGGGGCGGTGAATGTCAGTCCCCTAATAGCGGTACAAGTCGTGTCGGAGTGTAGCCCAGAACACCCTGAGATAACACTGGAAACCTACCAGTATATCTCGCTTGCCCTGGCCAGGGAGTACTTGTGTAATGGCTCTCCTAGACACAGCGCGATGTCAACCCTCAATACCGGGAGAGACGAATCCTGTTTAACCATCACTGCCTCCAAGTGCTTCGGGACTGCACCCAACTACTACCTGTTTGCACGACTCCTTTGAGTCGTGGTAGGGTAGTAATCTAAGTACAGTGGGAACACACTCGAGGCGAAGTGACAGTGTCAAGTCGGCGGACTAAGCTGTACTCATGTTACCTGGGAACTGATAACTGACGATAGGTATAATACCAACCAACAGTTCCCGACGAGTCCTGTCCAGTGTACTCGTAACCTAACGAGCACCTGCATACTATCTCAAGTACGACGTACTGACGGCTGTGGAACAAACCGTCTCCCCCGCTGGGATGAGAAGCGCATACGCTAGTCTACTCCGGAGTATCGATGCCCTGTCTCGATAGTCCTACGACTAGGGACCTGTATAAGGATGTGCTTATGGATTACCCAGCCCCCATGAGTGTGAGCGCCATCACAACGCTGGTAATCAAGCAAAGATCCTAAGGGCTATACTAATATGTATATAAGCGATATGCTAAAAGAAACACATGCACATATTGAAGTAGAGACAAACCAAGTAGCATACTACCATTTTGAGCAAAATTGTCTATACAACTGTAAATATCCCAAGCTTCCATTAAGTAATATAGAAGCTAGTATGATACAGTAATGGCTTCTAGGGCATATACACTAACAATGATCACATCAGTCACCTATAAGCCGTCAGCGGCACTAGCTGGACGTAACGACTACCCAGGTATTGTGTGATTAGAAGATCAGCAAGCAAGCTTGTCCATACTATCCATGAATCCTATAAGTAACACTTACCATACATTCCGGTCTCTTCGTCTGATATGTCGCATATCGAGTCTAGGGGTGGTAACGTCAGACCCCGGTAACTTGATAAGTCATTCCGATGTATGGCTCATAACGGTTTGAGAAACTACTGATAACTCTTACCAGTAAATCTCATCAACAGCCCTAGCCAAGGACTTACAGTTATAGCCAATCGAACATAGCACAACATCAACTCCCAATACTGGGAGAGACGAAACCACTCCTATCGCTCATTGCCTCCATGTGACTCGGGACTGTACCCAAAATTCACCTGTTTGCATGACTCTTTTGAGTCGTGGTAGGGAGGAAATCAAAGCACAGTAGGAGCCGCACAAGACTCTATGACGATCTCGGATCTACAAACTAACATGTACCAGTATCACTAGAGAACTTCTATCTGACGATAGGTATAATACCAACTAGGAGTTCTCGGCGGGTCATGTTCAGTGTACCTATTCTCTAATGAGCACCTGTGTACAATCTTTGAGGTGAAGAAGATGGAAGCTAGAGAGCAACTCAAGAATGAGCATAAGAAAGAAAAAGCAAGTCTAGAATGGTTCATCCTTGAGCTCACTTATTCAAACATGGAATAAATTGTAATAATCAATTCCAACCATTCTTGAATAATGATTCAAGATAAATAAACAAATAATAAAAGCCATGCTACACCCATGCTTCCATTTTCCACCTTATTTATTCTATTTTCCAAAAATAGAAATTATACCATGCTTCATTTTAATATATATATATATATATATATATATATATATATATATATATATATATAGTAAAGAATTATTGAGCAATAATATTAGTTAAGATATAATTATATCAAATATAATATATATATCACATTATTAAATCAACACTTGATTTAATAATCCGGCTATATCAAATATAACCAACTAATATCATTTATCTGTATATCACATCATTAAATCAACACTTGATTCGATAATCCAGTTATATCACATATAACCTGACTGATACCAGATAACTGCCAGATTATAATACGGTATCACATACACGTATTTAATCAGGCCACCGCACATATCAACATATGTGCCCTATTTCGTTTCACTTGAACTAGAAAAATTCTGTGTGGGGCTCTAAAGACTCGTCAATACACCAGCAATGGGTGATGATCACAACAGTCACCCACAAGCTGTCAGCGGTACTAGCTGGACGTAACGGCTACCCAGGTATTGAGAAATTAGAATATCAGCAAGCAAGCTTGTCCATACTCTCTATGAAGCCTATAAGTAACGCTTACAGTACTGTCCGGTCTCTTCGTCTGATATGTCGCATATCGAGTCTAGGGGTTGAAACGTCGGACCCCAGTAACTTGATAAGTCATGCCGATGTATGACTCATAACGGTTCCAGAAACTACTGATAACTCTTACCAGTAAATCTCATCAACAGCCCAGGGCAGGGACTTACTGTTATAGCCAATCGAGCATAGCGCAACATCAACTCCCAATACCGGGAGAGACGAAACCCCTCCTATCCCTCATTGCCTCCATGTGACTCGGGACTGTACCCAAAATCCACCTGTTTGCATGACTCCTTTGTGCCTTGGTAGGGAGGAAATCAAAGCATAGTGGGAGCCATACAATACTCTATGACAATCTCGGGTCTACAGACTAACCTGTGTTGGATATGTATGCCCTAGAGGCCATTATTGTATAGTACTAGTTTGTATAATACATTTTGGAAGCTTGGGATATATATATATATATATATATATACGGGTTTACGACAGTCTTGCTCAATATAGTAGTATGCTACTTGGTTTGTTTCTATCTTAATATGTGTATATATTTCTTTTAACATATCGCTGATACATAATGATGGAGCCCTTAGGATCTTTGCTTGAATACCGGCGTTGTTATGGCGATCACACTAGTAGGGGCTGGGTAGTCTATAAGCACATCCTTATACAGGTCCCTAGTCATAGGACTATCGAGACAGGGCATCGATACTCCAGAGTAGACTGGTGCATACGCTTCTCGTCCCAGCAGGGGAGATGGTCTATCCCACAACCATCAGTACGTCGTACTGGAGATAGTATGCAGGTGCTCGTTAGATTACGAGTACATTGGATAGAACTCGTCGGGAACTGTTGGTTGGTATTATACCTATCGTCAGTTAACAGTTCCCAGGTGACATGAGTATAGCTTAGTCCATTGACTTGACACTGTCACTTCGCCTCGAGTGTGTTCCCACTGTTTGTAGATTACTACCCTACCACGGCTCTATTGAGTCATGCAAACAGGTAGTAGTTAGGTGCAGTCCCGAAGCACTTAGAGGTAGTGATGGTTAGACAGGATTCGTCTCTCCCGGTATTGCGAGTTGATATCGCGCTATGTCTAGGAGAGCCATTACACAAAGTCCCTGGCCAGGGCGAGCGAGATTTACTGGTAGTGTTTCCAGCATTTTCTCAGGGTGTTCTGGGCTACACTTCGACACGACTTGTACCACTATTAGGGGACTGACGTTTACCGCCCCCTAGGCCCGACATGCGATACTCTCAGACGAACAGACCGTACTGTACGAAGATTGTCACATTCTGGCTCAGTAGGAGTTCGGATGGGTTCACCTCATCGGTCTTCTTATCGGCATCTACTTGGGGACCGTTACGTACAGCTAGTACCGCTTGCGGCCTGTGGTTAAACCCACTGCCAGCGTAGTGTCGAGTCTTTAGAGTCCTACACAGAGGGTTGTTCACCTTTGGGCAAAACAAAGTAGAGGTCGTATGGTTTTACGACGGGGTTCGTTCACATACGCGCACTTGTGCACGTTTAGTGTCCGGACAGTTATTACTAGTGGGCTTTGGTTTAAGCTAAATCCTAGTATTTGTTTTGGGATTGGTCCTGTCTCATTGTATTCGTGTTTCTTCGGAACACGAATACGGGTACGTACGTATAGTTGACAGAGGCGGAGAGGGAGAAACCTCATTAGGGTTTTCGACCATTGACTTTTTCAAAACCCTAATGAGAATGAGAAATATGATTAATAATATTAATTAAGGATAATTGTGTCATGGTTAGGGTTGGGTTGACCACTTGACTTGTTGACTTTCATTGACCTTGATATTTTCTTTTGTTAAGCAAAAGATGCTTCTTGAAGCTTGCTTAGCATTAAATGTGAAATGATAGTGGTCAAATCAACTAACCATCACAATTTTCTTAATTATTATTATTATTATCATATATCTCTAATATGAGAGCAAGGTTCAACTCTCTCTCTCATTCTCTCATATGTTTTCTCTCTCATGGTTTACTCTCCCTCTTCCTCTCTCTCAAAAGCTTAAGTGTTTCATGTGTTGAAAATTCAAGCTTTGAGACTAAACCATCAAAACACCTCTCTACTCATTCTAAGGTTCTTAGTCTTGCAAAAAAAGCACTCAAGTTACTTCTTGGTTGAGGTAGGAGCTCAAGGTAGAGGCCTTCGGGTGGATCCTTCTTTGGCAAAGAGAAGACGAAGAGGAGGAGCCGTCTACACCACTCAAAGAAGCACAAAAGAAAAGGAAGCAACACAAGAAGAGAAGGAGTTCAAGACCAAGGTATAATCATCTAACCTAGTAGTTAAAAACTCTAAGTTAGTTTGTTAGTTTTTGTTTAGCAAAGATCCTTCATGGTTGGTCTATATTTCCTTGTGAGAAAATTTTGATTTTTACCTATTCCGCCTTCCTGAAAGTAACAGGGTGGGTAACATAGACCTTTCAATGGTATCAGAGCCAGGCTAAACAACAACTAACATGTTAGCAAAGTCGTTAGAACTTCGATCACGGAAAAATTCCCGAAAACACACCAAAACATGTATTTTCTGTCGATTTTTAAAACAGGCCTAAAAAACTTTTCAGTGACATGACAAATACAAGCAGGCTTTTTAGAGGAAACTGTAGAAATTTGGGCGCCTGAATCCCTCATAAGACCGCGGATCCGCGGCCGATCCAAGCGATCCGCCGCGGATCCGCGGCCGAGTCAACTCGGCCGTGCACCAAAATTCTTCAGGGGTTCTCTGTGTTGGTTTTGTGTATTCTGGAATGCTATGTTTCTGCCCAGATTCTACTGAGAACAGTGTTGTATTTGGGGTAGTTTCAAATTGGAATATTGATCGAAATTTTATAAACTTTAGCTAATTGATTATATCTGTAATGTGATATATGTACTGAACGCCGACTAATCGCTATACGTCGATTAGTGGGGATTGTACATATCTGTGATCTGTGATGTTGGATTGTGTATATGAACTTGTTGGATTTTCGCGGATGAATAGCCGGGGTTGTGAGATGAGTGTTTATTTATCTTTCATTTGTTGTAAATTGTAAATTGATGTAATATTATTTTTTATTCGCACATCCGGGTTGAGGTTGTAGCCACCATTGTATATTATTTCTTTTACTGTTTTCTGCTCCTAGGATAGACCTATGGTGGGGTGCACAGACTACCGGGTACATTGAAATGCTGAGTGGCCTACTCACGTTGTTGAGAGAGGCTGCTTCACTTCGGGTATTTGGCGGGTAGTTTGTCGCACCCGTAGGGTTCTAGGGTGGGGTTTTGCTATTCATCGTGACCGTGTAATCCGTCTTTCGTTGCAGGCTCGAACGAAACGCGGATTCCTAGCATATCCAATGTGTTCATCTGTGATCTGGAATGGCTATCATTGCGTCTGACGAATGTATATATCTATATATGATATCTAGTAGATGTTGCTTATGTTTTGCATCCGCGCTAGTCCAGCCCCTGCTCTGTCGTTAGTTAAGTAACCTAACGGGTGATGACGGGCCCCGTGGCTAATGCGGATGGCATAAGCGTACGTTATATTTTCATTGTTTTCTGCAATGGTAGGATTAACTGATGGGACGCATTATATTAATGCAAAGAAAAACAAACCTAAAAGATGTTGTTGGAACAATTTTCAAAAAGCTGTTATTGCAAGGAAGTTCTCTTTTGTTTTGCACAGAGGTATTCGGTTATGAATATCCAACACCTCATTCGACGAGGCAAGGGCCGAGATCCTTTCATCGGGAGTGACCCTTCGGACAAAGGTTTGCCTCAGGGTAATAACTTCACTATAGTCGATTATTTTTGCTTTGCATCATGGTATTCAGTTTGGAATATCCTGCATCTCATTCGACGAGGAAAGAGCCGAGATCCCTTCACAGGGAGTAACCTCTTTAGCAAAAGTTTTCGCCATTATATATTTACAAAGCTATCAGGTTCCTTCATCGAAATCAAGTTCATTACGTTAACGGGTTTTTCGCCAAAAACCCAGCCGTAACCCTCCGTCGTTTCAGATAATTATTACTTAGTATTCGTGCTGCGTTTGTTGATTATTCTTCAAGGCACAGTGAACGGTAGCTAAGTAATAATTCTCTATTGCACTGATAGATGTGATTGGTTAGGACAGTCGCATGATTTTGTTGATCATTCGTCAAGGATCATGCGGGTGGGTCTAATGCAACCCTGGATTGTCACGACCCGAAAGTACGGAACATGACCGACACTTAAACTACGAACGTCTCGAGGCGTAAGTAATCTAAGTAAACCGAAAACCCAGAAATCCAAACCAAGAAAAGTAGTAGAGTGCAGGAAAACCAATTTAAAACAAGTAGTTTTAATAGCATAAGCCGAATTATGCGGTTTTTAAGAACATCAAAATTTACTGAAAATTTCAGCAGAGTCTCCTTTGTAAAAACTGGCTCCCAAACGGGATACAACATGAATAGTATACGAAATCAATAAAAAGGCATCCCCAAGCGGGAGCTAGCTCTTCGTCAATCGACAGTCACAACCACACAAGCAGTATAATATACAACGCCAACGGCGAGGATCAAAACTCAAAAGGAACTCAAAACCACCAGAAATATAACGAGCGACTCTAAGGTCGAAAGAATAAACAGCACTGGTCTCTATCTCAAAATAAATACATGTTTGGTTGATGGAACTTCTAGATACAACAGAATAATGATATACAAGATATATAATGGGGGTATGATACAAGTAAACCCACCTACTAGCAAATCACCCGAATGAAACTGAGCCCGCAAGCCGTAATGAAACCTGTACGGCAAATCTGCAAGAAACTGGGGCACAACGGGGGTGAGTTGCCAACTCGTGAATAGAAAAACATCTACGCACAGAAATCGCATAAATAGCGCAACCTAAGTCAATGATCATAATATATCCTCAAATATAAGTATAACAGGCAGCCTATAACAATGACTAGGGTAATATCTAACCCGAGTATAATTTCATGTGCCCGTGTCAGTGCCTCAGGTAGCAATATATCATATGAATGAGGTATGAATGCATGAAACAGAATACATGTAAATGAAGAAACTGTTTTCATAAATTAGTGAGATTTCCTTCGTATTTTTAAACTGAGGTATCATAATGAAATC
Source organism: Agapanthus africanus (assembly GCA_030015575.1). NCBI lineage: Eukaryota > Viridiplantae > Streptophyta > Magnoliopsida > Asparagales > Amaryllidaceae > Agapanthus > Agapanthus africanus. The sequence continues at coordinate 363,416,702 of JASDDO010000012.1, forward strand.
AGTATCAACAGTGTCTAGCATCGACACAAAACATAAATCTCACTGTATCGAAATATCAATGTCTCAAGCTCAATATCTAGGGCGCCGTCAGTCCGGACCGGCCCCTACCATCCATCTCAAGACCACGACGGTATCCTCCGGATATCCGACGCGTCGGGTAATATCACCGGTAGGTAGTGCTCCCCAGCCAGGCTCAACGTCAACACCACATTCCTCTTGCCCCGGGATACCATACCGGGCCCACCATTTACCCGTGACGGTTCCTCCACTCCTCGACACGGATCTCCAAAACCACAGCAAACACATGGTGGACGACACTTTACATCACTAGAAAACCGCAACATTTTATATTTTAAAAGATCATAAGTTGTAAATTTTGCGGCTTTCCCCGAAATCCCGAAATATCATAAATCTCAAGAAATCATCACAAGTGCATATGTCAATGATAATGAACTAGGCATGAACAACTGAATAACAGTATGCATGAAGTGGTAGGTAATAACTACATTGTCTAATATGGCATATAAGGAAAGTACACTAATATCATGTCAAAACTACCAGCTAACAATCTAAGTCAAGCAATTATATTCTCAAAAGTGTACGTGACATGGCAATTACCGATGAAGATGTGTGTGAGCCGGCAAGTAGGTGTACGTGGTACATACGCATCATCGGTAATGGTGCTGGTGTCCTAACAGCATGATATCAATAATGGAATATGCAGCAAAATAAATATGCGAGGCAGAGCGAACAGCAATAATGTGCGGGAGCTGAATACTAGACACAACGATAACTAATCTGCAATAATCTAATATAAGTCCTACGAATGGTGCCTTTTGAAATAACACGAATCATGGGGTTTTGAAAATAGGGGCTACGGTGTTCTTATGAAAAGATACGTCATTTTTGAAATATCCGTAGATTCCCTTGAGCTGTCTTTAAAATGCCCACGATTCGTTAGTTTTTGAAATAGGTAAGAAGTCTAATCTAATCTAACAACTACACTAAACTATACGGCTGAACTAACAAGCTGAACTACAGGTAAGGAAACCGCCTATCATCTGAGTCGATACATATACATACCTGTATATGTATAGTCGGTGATCCCGCCTCAATAATATCATATCCGATACCATATCTATAATAAGGCATCCCAAGTCAAGAGTGCGGATCAATCATCAATATAGCTCGTACGTAAATCCGTCGTACGGCATCCCAATCTGGGTACGGGTCAATATCACATTCATCATACTATTCACCTGGTATCCTCTTTATCAAATATCATGATCGGGGTACTGATCTACGTCTTGTACCATACTGATACCGCCTACGTATGCATGGACGTGTGTGAAACACTACGTCAAGGACCCGCTACAACGTCATGTCGTATCTAAGATACGAACCCTGCTATATCACCGATCTCACGGCCTCAAATCAAATCTCATCGACTCAGCTCAATCCCAAGTATCATCCTCGGTCCGTATGTGAACACATAGTCTCATACCCATGAACACATATCAATAGGAATGTATGCAAGTATGTATGTGTGTATGTGTGTGTAACACTACCCTAGGGTTCGCAACACTAAAGTAATCCAACACACCAATATCCATCCTAAGCATCGTTATTAATCCCAAATAACATATAATAATTGTTGGTATGTATACGCATCCGTATACACCACCACGGACTGCGGGGGTGCTATACACCATCCACCCGACTTCTCCCCGTAGATATAAATCTACTCACCTGGTCCTCGCTAGCCGGTGCCGACGTCGCCACGCGCTTGCTTGTCGTCTCGAAGTCCACATGGGGGTACCTACATATCATAACGTACCATATCGCATTAAAACTAAATTCGAAATTGAAACGGCATACGAAAATCAAATCGGCACGCGTATCACGCATAGGTCCAAACCTATCGCCCACGCATGCAGGAATAGTCAAACCAACCCTCGATGTCGATGTACGAACGTCAAACCATCGAGAAAATCCAATCACACTCATTTGCACATTCACGAACAGTAATTTTAATATAAACTAGGTTAAAACTCACAAAAACGCCAATTTCACTTAAAAAGTCATTTTTCCTAAAATCTAGCAAGCACAATTCGCCGTTTTTGTACAAAACACGATGTTTAAATGAATGTAGCGGCCAATATATTTATTAAATATCTTAAATAAGTCGTATAAACAATTTCCGGAATTTAATCTCATTAAATTCCAAAAATCCTAATATTCTAGTTTACCAAAAATACCCTTTTTAACAATTTCAAAGCAAAATACACAAACTACAATCTAGCTTAGAATTGCATGATCCAAAGCATTAAACCACACTTAATAAAGTTAATGAAGCCAAGAAAAACCTAATCACATTTTTAATCCCAAGAATTTAGCAAATTTCAAAAACCTAGTAAGCAAATTAGCAAAATAACAAAATTTTTAAGCTAGCCATTAGCACTAGCTACTAAACCTGTATTAACATGACAACAAAGCCTAATTATAACACACAACCATACACCAATTTTATAAACCCTAACTTGCATTCAATTTCACAACTTGAATTCCAAAACTTGCAATTAAACTCACATATCCAAATAACACTTAATTAAATTAGCTTAAGAAATTAGTAACAATTTAAGCAACAAAAAGTTTTAGAATTATACCCAAAAATATATGAAGGTCCACAAGACTCCATGGCCTAACAAAATGCTCTCTTTTCACAAGGATCCATGCTAAACGGGCTAAGCTAAAATGGGTAGGACTTTGATTTTGATTTTGTTGGATTTTTGGTGGATTTTTGATGCAATTTTTCATGAAGTTTTGAAGGGAAAAGAGAGGGGAAAATGGAGGGGGGGCTGCTGTGGGGAGAAGGAAATTTCGGCCAGAAAAGTGGGTGGGGGAGAGAGAGGGAGGTGAGGAAAATGGGGGGGGACAAGGTCAAGGTCAAACAAAGTCAAAAGTCTAACTACTTCACTCATTTTCTTTTCTTTTCTTTCATTTCTTTTTCCTTGAAAATCAAGTGGGGAAAAAATATGGTGGGTGCTGAATTCAGCCATGGGGAGGAGTAAGTGGGGGTGTGTGGGTGTGGGCACGGGTGTGGGGTGGTGAAAAATGATAAATACAATACCCCAAACATCCATTTACGCTAAAAAAAAGCCTTTTTTCTTCAATAATTTCTAAACCATTTTGGCAAATGATTTCGTTCCAAAAACCACATGATAAATTTTTATTTGATGTTTTATGATGCACAAAATTTGTTTCAACTCATTCCAATTTGTAATTTTCCCTAATTAAATGTATTAGTGACGGCTTAAAATAATAATAAAATAATATTTTTTTCAGGAAATTTGAAATTTCACCAACGGCTCAATAAACACCAAATAATAGCAATTACATAGCTAGAATATGTATATTTAATTTTTATAATAAGATATTTGTATTTTGACTTTTTACAGAAAACCCCCTCATTTTACCGATTTTCCGAAATTTCTCCGAAACGATTTTCAAAACGCTACAATCTTCCCCCCTTAAAGAAATTCGGTCCCCGAATTTAAATTCAAACTCCCCCAATTACTAAAACATCTAAGAAAAACCATCAAGTCGTCGGGGCTCCGAAATTGTAAATACATAAAACAAATCGTAGCGCAGCGCATACGCTTGAAAAATGAGTATATAACTCAAATCAAAACTCCGTCAAGCATCCCGCGATCATCGGAGTCGTGGAGAAGACATCAATGCCAAATCCAAATCAAAACCAATATGATATAACTCGAAACTATAAATGTAAATATCGAATCTATATCTGTAAGTATCTGAAGGAAATGCATGCCAAATCTCTTTAAGTCGCTGTGCAACGCGTATAACACTGCACAGTGGCGGACGTCTACCATCAGAAAATAACTATATACATATATACCTTTGTTTGAAATGTACGTTCCGCCGTTTTGGAAACAATTTAGAAGGGTCTCCATGTTTTAAACATTTCGTGTCATATCAGACACGTAGGTAAATACTGAGGCTATAGCTCGCTTTTTGGAAATCTCTTCAATAACTATCAATGCATGCAAAATATATTCAGGTACTGTCCTCTGACTAGTCCTGCTCAGTACGAAAACACATAGCAATATCATAAAAACGTACTACTCTATGAGAAATCAATCCCAAAATATGCACATGAATACTACGTGCGTCTGGTGCGCACGGAAATCAAAATCCATGAATGTGCCATACATGCGCACAGAAACAACATCTAAGTGCATCGGGTGTGCACGAAACATCTGTCGTAGGCAACAGGTGTGCCTGACAGCAAAATCAGGTGCATCTGACATGCACAAAAAAAAATCTCGATTTATTGCATCTGGTGTGCACCAAATCGCATCTCGTAACAGGCGCCCAACAGGCGCTAAAAATCTAATCCGGTGCATAAAATGCACAAAACAAATGTCGAGCATCACCCTCGAAATCGAAATCTAGTGTATCCAAGTGCACAAAATATATGTCACTGCACTGCCAGCATATATAAACTATACAGAGTGTAGGAACCAAATCGCGTGCGTGCATACGCACAAAATCAACTCAACTGTTTAAAACCGTAAAATCACAAACATGTGAAACTAAAGCACGAAAACGATATCAAGTGCAACACTATGCAAAGATCGTAAATGCTCAATCATCAAAATCAAATCATACGAATAAATCACCCAAAACATCGAAATCAATAATGGCGGAATAGTATCGCTCAAGTGCATCCTCTAAGAATCTCGGGCCAACTGTCGCGGTCACTAATGGGACGTCTCGTCGATGATCATGAACTCTGGCCTGCTGGTATGCGTAACCACGACCACTCCTGGGTCAAGGTCTTCACTGTGAATTACCAATCTTTCGATCCATCGGCTCATCGGCCCTGTCAGGTGTGCTAACGGGGACGATTCCGTTCTGGCACTTCTCTGGTCATCTCTTGGTCAATCATCGCGACCACTCGTAAGACAGCATATCACTGGCGTCGGCCTCTGGCTCTCTGAATGTACGTGACACATCTGACCCTGGGTGCAAGTATCATTGCAGCAGTGTCCTGGAAGAAATCCTGCTCACGGTCTCTTCCATGTCTCGTCTCTGCCAACTGTCCGGAAGTCATCGTCCTTTCCTATATCTGCATCTTGCTCCGGAATGGCTGCATACCCATCGCGACCTCTTCTGGAAGGTATATCCAGTACTCTGCCTCGGCATGCGTATCGCATCTCTGATGTCGGCGGAGTGGAACGTCATCTCATCTAGATCTGGTGCGAACCTCTTACTCCACTTTTCTCTAATGTCGTCTGCTTTGGACTCGTCTCGTCGCGGCTGCATGGACTGAGCTCCAACGACTATCCTCGTATCTGGAGTCTCCCAAGAATGCGTCTCACCACCTAGCATCCGATTGAAGTCGAACCATTCGATCGATTCGTCAAAACCTCATAATCCCCCAAGAGCTCAACCTCTTGGGCACAGTTTAATAGTATCGAATACATACCACAGCATCGGTGGTCCAGCCGTAGAAGGGCAAACCCAAGCCTCACTAATGGCGCCGTAGAACTGCCGCAAACCCGAAGGTTCAAAGGCTTTCACACGGTCATTAAGTCGAGTTTGGGTTTCATTCTTCTAGAGGGACCATAGAATTGCCTGCATGTCTTTCCGACTACTTTAAACTTGGATAAATAGGTTTCTGACATTCGATCGTCTCTGTCGACCCCCAACGCCTCCGCGTGAAGTCGTCTCTAGCTGGAAACAATCTATCTGATGACCTCGCATCGGGGTAAGCGAACGAACCACCTGTCCTAGTCATTCATCATCGGGTGACTAGCGACCTTCTATCATCTATTCGTACAACTCTCCCCGCCATAGTTCCAACATATGGGGCGATATCTCGTCGCTCGCAGCAACAACTGGCTCGCTCGTCTGCACGCTGAACAGTGCCTCAATCATCAGGAGTAAGCAACACACCAACGGTCATCAAAATCTGGCTGGCCTCTGTCAGTGGCTCAATCCTCTAGTGTCGATCAGCACATCCGAGTAACCTCATAAAGGCGATCCGCCAAACGCTCGCGGCGCGGAAACACAGTAAAAAGACACATCTCTGCAATCGTGTGTCGCCGGAATTTCGTCCTGGTCAGTCCTCGTTCGTGACGAGCTTGTGCTGACCGCAACTCTAGCCGTAGCTCTCCCTGCCGGTAACCGTAGTAGCAAAACCAAACTGGTACCGATGAGGCTAGATCAGGATGGAATATAATACTGAACAAGGAAATGTACATCCTAAGGCTTCATAAGTGGAGTGGCGTGTCGTAAAAATGCCGCGGAACATACCAACGGTACGTCACTCTACTTTACTCACCTATTCCATCAACCAAGGGTCATCCTACGCTCCGAAGGTTAAAACCTAACGCTTTGATACCAACTTTGTCACGACCCGAAAGTACGGAACATGACCGGCACTTAAACTACGAACGTCTCGAGGCGTAAGTAATCTAAGTAAACCGAAAACCCAGAAATCCAAACCAAGAAAAGTAGTAGAGTGCAGGAAAACCAATTTAAAACAAGTAGTTTTAATAGCATAAGCCGAATTATGCGGTTTTTAAGAAGATCAAAATTTACTGAAAATTTCGGCAGAGTCTCCTTTGTAAAAACTGGCTCCCAAACGGGATACAACATGAATAGTATAAGAAATCAATAAAAAGGCATCCCCAAGCGGGAGCTAGCTCTTCATCAATCGACGGTCACAACCACATAAGCAATATAATATACAACGCCAACGGCGAGGATCAAAACTCAAAAGGAACTCAAAACCACCAGAAATATAACGAGCGACTCTAAGGTCGAAAGAATAAACAGCACTGGTCTCTATCTCAAAATAAATACATGTTTGGTTGATGGAACTTCTAGATACAACAGAATAATGATATACAAGATATATAATGGGGGAATGATACAAGTAAACCCACCTACTAGCAAATCACCCGAATGAAACTGAGCCCGCAAGCCGTAATGAAACCTGTACGGCAAATCTGCAAGAAACTGGGGCACAACGGGGTTGAGTTGCCAACTCGTGAATAGAAAAACATCTACGCACAGAAATCGCATAAATAGCGCAACCTAAGTCAATGATCATAATATATCCTCAAATATAAGTATAACAGGCAGCCTATAACAATGACTAGGGTAATATCTAACCCGAGTATAATTTCATGTGCCCGTGTCAGTGCCTCAGGTAGCAATATATCATATGAATGAGGTATGAATGCATGAAACAGAATACATGTAAATGAAGAAACTGTTTTCATAAATTAGTGAGATTTCCTTCGTATTTTTAAACTGAGGTATCATAATGAAATCAGTATCAACAGTGTCTAGCATCGACACAAAACATAAATCTCACTGTCTCGAAATATCAATGTCTCAAGCTCAATATCTAGGGCGCCGTCAGTCCGGACCGGCCCCTACCATCCATCTCAAGACCACGACGGTATCCTCCGGATATCCGACGCGTCGGGTAATATCACCGGTAGGTAGTGCTTCCCAGCCAGGCTCAACGTCAACACCACATTCCTCTTGCCCCGGGGTACCATACCGGGCCCACCATGTACCCGTGACGGTTCCTCCACTCCTCGACACGGATCTCCAAAACCACAGCAAACTCATGGTGGACGACACTTTACATCACTAGAAAACCGCAACATTTTATATTTTAAAAGATCATAAGTTGTAAATTTTGCGGCTTTCCCCGAAATCCAGAAATATCATAAATCTCAAGAAATCATCACAAGTGCATATGTCAATGATAATGAACTAGGCATGAACAACTGAATAACAGTATGCATGAAGTGGTAGGTAATAACTACAATGTCTAATATGACATATAAGGGAAGTACACTAATATCATGTCAAGACTACCAGCTAACAATCTAAGTCAAGCAATTATATTCTCTAAAGTGTACGTGACATGGCAATTACCGATGAAGATGTGTGTGAGCCGGCAAGTAGGTGTACGTGGTACATACGCATCATCGGTAATGGTGCTGGTGTCCTAACAGCATGATATCAATAATGGAATATGCAGCAAAATAAATATGCGAGGCAGAGCGAACAGCAATAATGTGCGGGAGCTGAATACTAGACACAACGATAACTAATCTGCAATAATCTAATATAAGTCTTACGAATGGTGCCTTTTGAAATAACACGAATCATGGGGTTTTGAAAATAGGGGCTACGGTGTTCTTATGAAAAGATACGTCGTTTTTGAAATATCCGTAGATTCCCTTGAGCTATCTTTAAAATGCCCACGATTCGTTAGTTTTTGAAATAGGTAAGATGTCTAATCTAATCTAACAACTACACTAAACTATACGGCTGAACTAACAAGCTGAACTACAGGTAAAGAAACCGCCTATCATCTGAGTCGATACATATACATACCTGTATATGTATAGTCGGTGATCCCTCCTCAATAATATCATATCCGATACCATATCTATAATAAGGCATCCCAAGTCAAGAGTGCGGATCAATCATCAATATAGCTCGTACGTAAATCCGTCGTACGGCATCCCAATCTGGGTACGGGTCAATATCACATTCATCATACTATTCACCTGGTATCCTCTTTATCAAATATCATGATCGGGGTACTGATCTACTTCTAGTACCATACTGATACCGCCTACGTATGCATGGACGTGTGTGAAACACTACGTCAAGGACCCGCTACAACGTCATGTCGTATCTAAGATACGAACCCTGCTATATCACCGATCTCACGGTCTCAAATCAAATCTCATCGACTCAGCTCAATCCCAAGTATCATCCTCAGTCCGTATGTGAACACATAGTCCCATACCCATGAACACATATCAATAGGAATGTATGCAAGTATGTATGTGTGTATGTGTGTGTAACACTACCCTAGGGTTCGCAACACTAAAGTAATCCAACACACCAATATCCGTCCTAAGCATCGTTATTAATCCCAAATAACATATAATAATTGTTGGTATGTATACGCATCCGTATACACCACCACGGACTGCGGGGGTGCTATACGCCATCCACCCGACTTCTCCCCGTAGATATAAATCTACTCACCTGGGCCTCGCTAGCCGGTGCCGACGTCGCCACGCGCTTGCTTGTCGTCTCGAAGTCCACATGGGGGTACCTACATATCATAACGTACCATATCGCATTAAAACTAAATTCGAAATCGAAACGGCATACGAAAATCAAATCGGCACGCGTATCACGCATAGGTCCAAACCTATCGCCCACGCATGCAGGAATAGTCAAACCAACCCTCGATGTCGATGTACGAACGTCAAATCGAGAAAATCCAATCACACTCATTTTCACATTCACGAACACTAATTTTAATATAAACTAGGTTAAAACTCACAAAAACGCCAATTTCACTTAAAAAGTCATTTTTCCGAAAATCTAGCAAGCACAATTCGCCGTTTTTGTACAAAACACGATGTTTAAATGAATGTAGCGGCCAATATATTTATTAAATATCTTTAAAAAGTCGTATAAACAATTTCCGGAATTTAATCTCATTAAATTCCAAAAATCCTAATATTCTAGTTTACCAAAAATACCCTTTTTAACAATTTCAAAGCAAAATACACAAACTACAATCTAGCTTAGAATTGCATGATCCAAAGCATTAAACCACACTTAATAAAGTTAATGAAGCCAAGAAAAACCTAATCACATTTTTAATCCCAAGAATTTAGCAAATTTCAAAAACCTAGTAAGCAAATTAGCAAAATAACAAAATTTTTAAGCTAGCCATTAGCACTAGCTACTAAACTTGTATTAACATGACAACAAAGCCTAATTATAACACACAACCATACACCAATTTTATAAACCCTAACTTGCATTCAATTTCACAACTTGAATTCCAAAACTTGCAATTAAACTCACATATCCAAATAACACTTAATTAAATTAGCTTAAGAAATTAGTAACAATTTAAGCAGCAAAAAGTTTTAGAATTATACCCAAAAATATATGAAGGTCCACAAGACTCCATGGCCTCCCAAAATGCTCTCTTTTCACAAGGATCCATGCTAAACGGGCTAAGCTAAAATGGGTAGGACTTTGATTTTGATTTTGTGGGATTTTTGGTGGATTTTTGATGCAATTTTTCATGAAGTTTTGAAGGGAAAACAGAGGGGAAAATGGAGGGGGGGCTGCTGTGGGGAGAAGGAAATTTCGGCCAGAAAAGTGGGTGGGGGAGAGAGAGGGAGGTGAGGAAAATGGGGGGGAACAAGGTCAAGGTCAAACAAAGTCAAAAGTCTAACTACTTCACTCATTTTCTTTTCTTTTCTTTTCTTTCATTTCTTTTTCCTTGAAAATCAAGTGGGGAAAAAATATGGTGGGTGCTGAATTCAGCCATGGGGAGGAGTAAGTGAGGGTGTGTGGGTGTGGGCACGGGTGTGGGGTGGTGAAAAATGATAAATACAATACCCCAAACATCCATTTACGCTAAAAAAAAAGCCTTTTTTCTTCAATAATTTCTAAATCATTTTGGCAAATGATTTCGTTCCAAAAACCACATGATAAATTTTTATTTAATGTTTTATGTTGCACAAAATTTGTTTCAACTCATTCCAATTTGTAATTTTCCCTAATTAAATGTATTAGTGACGGCTTAAAATAATAATAAAATAATATTTTTTTCAGAAAATTTGAAATTTCACCAGCGGCTCAATAAACACCAAATAATAGCAATTACATAGCTAGAATATGTATATTTAATTTTTATAATAAGATATTTGTATTTTGAATTTTTACAGAAAACCCCCTCATTTTACCGATTTTCCGAAATTTCACCGAAACGATTTTCAAAACGCTACATGGATAACGACGGGTTGAACTTGACTAGGACCTTTTGATTTGTTGATTATTCGTCAAGGTCACTTGGGTCCTAGAGGCAAAAACCACATCGGGAGTTTCAAATATACAGGAAACTTGCAGATTTAGCATACCTTCTGGAGCGTAGTGGCTAGAGTGGATTCCATCTAGGTCATTACACAATGATAGTTGGATCCCGATCCTACTGATGAGTAGGATTACTCTCGGGAGATTATTTCACTTAACAATCAATGCTATGAACCAAGTAGGTGTCTAGAACGGTGTTAGCGGGGCTATGCCTCCAGGGAAAAGAGGTTATGTAATTAAGGAACTTCGCAAAAGCGTTGGAAAACCTCCCTCGAAGTACCAACACTAGCCTGGCTGAAAGGTTAAGCAAGTATTGTGACATGTGATTAAATCCTGACTAGTTCTTCTTTTAGGGTTTGAAGAAGAATTTGAGGAAACAGTGGGAGTCATCCTTGTTAGATAAATTAATAACCAATCTAATCTTGCAAGAGCGCACGCTGAGTGTTTCTTTTCTCTCTCTCCAGGTAGCAACCATTTCATTACCTAATCAAGATAATAAAATGTATCGCTTGACCGATCCGAATTCTTATTCGGGGCTGGGGAACGTCGGTTCGGCTGTAACTTATGACAACAGTCATAAGTATGAGCAAGGGAAAGAGGATTGTATGGATTCCAAGGAGACCCGGTTAAAGAAGAAGCATACTATTGCATCTACTTCATGTGTTCTTGTAATTGAGAACTGCTTTTCGGTCCTACCTCCTGGGTACTAGATACCGGATCGGGATCTCATATCTATAATTTATTGCAGGGACTGAGAAAAAGTAGGAATGTTGCACTTAGTGATATGTCCCTCAGGGTAGGGAACAGTGCACAAGTTAATGCTTCAGCCGTCGGTGAATATCACCTAGTGTTGCCATATGGCAATACTATAATTTTGAACAATTGCTACTATGTACCTTCCATGGTTTGCAACATAATATCAGTGTCTTTACTCGATAAAGATGGATATAACTTTGTTCTTGATAGAAATATCATGAACATTTACCTTGATAAGGTACTGGTAGCAGAAGGTACACTGTGTAATGGTATCTATGTTCTAAATCAGAATACAGTTCTCATTATACAAAACACACGCAAGAGGAAGAGTTCAGATACGAATGAATCCTACTTGTGGCATTGTAGACTTAGTCATATCGGAGAGAAAAGACTAAGTAAGTTACATAAAGATGGACTCTTGAATACATTCGAATTTTCATCTTATGAAACTTTTCAGTCTTGTCTCAAAGGAAAGATGACCAAATCTCCGTTCACCAGACATGGAGAAAGAGCAGAAGAGCTCTTGGGACTCATACACAGTGATGTGTGTGTTCCAATGTCTATACATGCAAGGGGTGGGTTCTCGTACTTCATCACATTCACTGACGATCTCTCTAGATTCGGATATGTGTATCTTATGAAACACAAATCCGAAGCTTTTGAGAAATTCAAAGAATTCTGAAACGAAGTAGAGAACCAGATTGGCAAAAGTATCAAGATCCTCCGATCGGATAGAGGAGGGGAGTACTTAAGCACGGAATTCCTAGATTACTTAAAAGAGAATGGAATTCTCTCTCAGCTTACTCCTCCGTATACACCACAACACAACGGTGTATCGGAATGAAGGAATCGTACCCTATTGGATATGGTTCGCTCCATGATGAGTAGTGCTGAGTTGCCTCTTTCATTCTGGGTACATGCGCTTCAGACAGCGGCATACCTTTTGAATCAAGTTTCGTCCAAGTATGTGCCTAAAACTCCGTATGAAATATGGAGTAGTAAGAAACCATGTCTTAAATTTATTAAGATATGGGGTTTTCCGGCCTATGTGAAAACACAGAAACTGGACAAGCTTCAGGCATGTTCAGTTCAATGTAAATTTGTGGGATATCCTAAGGATTCACTAGGATATCTGTTCTACCACACTGAGGAACAGATGGTGTTTGTATCTCGCCTTACTACCTTTTTAGAAAGGGAGTTTCTTGCAAAAGAAACTAGTGGGAGTACGGTAGAACTGGGAGAAATCCATGAAATGTAACTGAAGATTTGGTGGAACCACTAGATTCAGTAATCCAAGACGAACCTCAGCCACTCCGTAGATCTAATAGGATTTCTCATCCGCCCGAGAGATACTACAGTTTTCATATAGACGAGGATCGAGAGGATTGCATCTTGGAAGAAGATGATCCTACCAGTTTCAGGCAGGCCATTATCAGTAGGGACTCTGTTAAATGGCTGGATGCTATGCAATCCGAAATGGAGTCCATGTACACCAATAAAGTGTGGACCTTAGAAATTGCTCCACCTGTGGTAAAACCCGTTGGATGCAAATGGATCTACAAAAGGAAACTTGGTGTAGATGGGCAGGTGAAAACCTATAAGGCTAGACTCGTTGCAAAAGGTTTTCGTCAAAGACCTGGTTTGTACTATGACGAAACTTTTTCTCCAGAAGCTATGCTCAAATCCATTCGAATCCTACTTGCCATTGCTGCCTTCCATGACTATGAGATCTGGCAGATGGACATAAAAACAGCTTTTCTAAACGGCAGTTTGGAAGAGTGCGTTTATATGGATCAGCCAGAAGGTTTTGTAGAAAGTGGGAGCAGCGGGAAGGTGTGCAAGTTGCTTAAATCCATTTATGGATTAAAGCAGGCATCGCGGAGCTGGAACATCTATTTTGATGAGGCAATCAAGGAATTTGATTTCATCAAGAACGAAGATGAACCGTGTATCTATAAGAAGATTGTTGGTCGAACTGTCCTATTCCTAGTCTTGTACATGGACGACACTCTTTTGATAGGAAATGATGTTCCTATGATACAATTGGTCAAGCTATTCTTGTCACAACGATTCTCCATGAAGGACCTGGGTGATGTCATATGCATACTGGGGATCAGGATCTACAGAGATAGATCTAAGAGATTACTGGGACTTTCACAGTCCAGGTACATAGAGACCATACTAAAGAGATTTAGTATGGAAGATTCCAAACGCGGTAATATACCAGCATTGCACGGAATCACCCTCTCCAAGAAGATGTCTCCCAAGACTGACGAGGAGAGGGTTCGCATGAGCATTATACCCTACGCTTCGGCGGTATGATCTATAATGTATGCGATGCTATGTACAAGGCCAGATGTAGCTTACGCACTAAGCGTGGTGAGCCGGTATCAGTCAGACCCAGGTGAGAACCACTGGACGGCAGTGAAGAACATTCTCAAGTACCTGAGAAGTACTAAGGAGATGTTCCTGGTTTACGGTAATGGAGACCTCAGGGTCGAGTCCTATACCGATTCAAGCTTCCAGAATGACAAGGACGACAGCAAGTCTGTCTCGGGTTTTGTGTTTACCCTCAACGGAGGGGCGGTATGTTGGAGGAGTTCCAAACAGGATACCATCGCAGACTCGACGATGGAGGCTGAATACATTGCTGCAAACGATGCCGCAAAAGAGGCGGTCTGGATGAAGAAGTTCATTAGTGAACTTCAGGTGGTTCCGTCCATTGTTGACCCAATACCTTTGTATTGCGATAACAATGGGGATATAGCTTTAGCGAAGGAACCAAGGTCCCATCAGAAATCCAGACACATTTTAAGGCGGTATCACCAGATCAGGGAGATCATTGATCGCCGGGAGATCGAGGTACGGAGAGTGGACACAAAAGACAACACGGCAGATCCATTCACAAAGGCCCTACCTCAAACACAGTTCGAGCAACTTTTTGAGCTATTGGGTATGCGGTACGCCAGCAGCTGTCCATAGAGCAGACGTTGGGTATGCGGTACACCAATTACTGGCCTTTAGTGCAAGTAGGAGATTGTTGGATATGTATGCCCTAGAGGCCATTATTGTATAGTACTAGTTTGTATAATACATTTTGGAAGCTTGGGATATATATATATATATATATACGGGTTTACGACAGTCTTGCTCAATATAGTAGTATGCTACTTGGTTTCTTTCTATCTTAATATGTGTATATGTTTCTTTTAACATATTTGTTAGTTGTATGTATGCCCTAGTGGCCAGTATTGTACAGATGATGTATATTATATTGGATGCTTGGACATATATTGTTGAATGATGATATGGACGATATGAAAGAGGCAGTTCTATCTGGTAATTACCGCTTTCATCCACTTCTTTTAATTGAGAAATATAGAGAGGACTTTCTTGCTCGATATGATAGTATGCTATCTGTGTTGCTCTTTATCTTAACATGTATACTTGTCTCTTGATACTGTCTTATGGTTACATGTTGGTAAAGCCCTTAGGATGTGTACTTGACTACCTGGACTATAATGTAGATCATACTAGTGGGGCCATGATAGTCCATAAGTACATCCTTTAATGTTCCTAGTCGTGGGTGTATCGAGACAGGGCATCGATATACCAGTGTAGACTAGCGTATACGCTTCTCGACACATGAGATGGGCGATGGATGATCCCATATCCATTGGTGTTTGACATCAGAGATGGTATACGGGTGCTCAGTGGAGACTGGGTACACTGGACGGATTCGCCGAGAACTCCTAGATGGTATTATACATCACGTCAGATGGCAGTTCTCTGGTGACACTTGTGCAGGTTAGTCTGTAGACCAGGGATCGTCATAGAGTCTTGTGTGATTCCCACTGTGCTTTGATTTCCACTTTACCACGTCCAAGTGGGCATGCAAAACGGTGGTTTTTGGGTACAGTCCCGAGTCACATGGAGGCAATGAGCGATAGGAGGGGTTTCGTCTCTCCTGGTATTAGGGGTTGATGTTGCGCTGTGCTCGATTGGCCGTAACAGGGAAGTCCCTGGCCAGGGCTGATTTAGAGATTTACTGGTAAGTTTTACTACTAGTTTCTCGACCCGTTATAAGCCTCACATCGGCATGACTTATCGGTTATTGGGGTCTGACGATTACCATCCCTAGACTTGATATGCGACATATCAGACGAAGAGATCGGACTATACGGGAAGTGTTACCGGCAAGCTTTTACAGGAGTTGGAGCGGGCTTGCTTGCTGATATTCGGATCGCTCAATACCCGGGTGGCCGTTACGTACAGCTAGTACCGCTGACGGCTTGTGGGTGCTTGATGTGATCATCACCTACTGCCGGCGTATTGACGAGTCTTTAGAGTCCTACATAGAGGTTTTACTGGCTCAGGCAAAACGAAATAGGAGCACGTATGTGATATGTGCAGGACCGAGAATAATGCGTGTATGTGATACCGTATTCTATTCTCGCGACTTTTTGTATCGGTCGGTTATATATGATATAGCCGGGTTATCGAATCAAGTGTTGATTCGATAAGTCGATACATTGGATGTTAGTCGGTTATTTGAGTTATGACCGGATTATTAAGTCAAGTGTTGATTTAATAATTTATTGTATAATTGTATATTGGATATACTAATTTACATTAACAAAACATTTGTTCACTTAAGGGTTTTTCTCACATGAGCACAACTTTAATGTATATATGATATATATTAAAAATGTGTTTTCTTTTTGTATCATGGTTGATGATACACATGACTTGGGTGTATGAGACTTACACCATGCTATTTATTTATGTTGGGTTTTAATATTTAAAGTAATTACAAAATTATTGGAGGATTAGCAAAATGCATGAAGCTTGTGGAAGCTTGTGGATGCATTGACTAAGTCCACTTAGTTTGTTTTTACTATGGATATTTGTTAACCCAACCATAAACATTAGCCATGGTTATGTCTCTACATGAGTTAGTATATGATACTCACTCACCATGGTTAGACTTCTCACTTGATCATTATCCTCATCTCTTTCTTTTGTTCATCTTCTTCTTCATTGTTAAATAGAAAAGGCTTGCTAGGGTTTGATCCAAAGTGAGAAAAATTGTGAGAAATAAAATTCTAAAGAGAACCCACTTCCTATTTCTCCATCCTCTACTAGACTAGCACTTTAGTTTAGGGTGTTTGCTTCACTAATTCTCAAGTTAGTGAAGTAGAAGCTTGAGTTGGCATCCTCTCGACATAGATCATCTTCGGCCTCAAAGACTTCAAGCAAGGACGCGTCTTTCGCCTCGTGAAGCCATGCAAGGGTCCGGGAGAACCACGATCGCAGCGAAGGGACTTCAACAAGGAGCTATAGAAGTGAAGGACCGATCTACAAAGGTTATATTTCGTATTCACTTAGTCGTAAACGTAGTTTACTAGCATATGAAACCCTAATTTTCTAGCAACGATCTTGTTTAGGGTTATTCGGCACGGCTAAAATTTTAAACGGGCATGGTTGATTCATTGTAGAACCTTATTAGAGTGCCTAGTAACCCTACAGTGGTATCAGAGCCTAGCTAGAGCATTAGGCGATGTGTTAATGAAGTTAAAACCCCGATCGAACCCGGAAACGTCAAGATAACCCCCTCTCTATACATTTTTTAAAAACTGGGTTTTTTCTGTAATAAAAATACCTAAAAAATTCAGCAGGGTTTTCTAAGAATAACTGTGAAAAACGAGGCAATAAACCGTACATACCACCGTGGAACCGCGGCAATGACATGCTCCTGCCGCGGATCCGCGGCCGTACGGATGACCTATTGACTCATTTTGTCACAGTAACACCCGTATCTAAAATTGCTATTTTCTGGGTATTTTTTTATCTGACTCAAGTGTTGAGTATTTTTGGGGTTTATTTTGTAATCGTCGATTCGATTGGAGAATTTAATTTTGTTTTGTTATTCCGGATAATTTAGAAAGTATTAAATTGTTCGAACGGATATCATTAACTCAATTTTTCCCGGCACCAAAAACATTCAAGTGTTGAATTTTTCTCGGGTTTAAATCTTTCGGAAAAGCGTGCAAGTAATGCGATGGACCCTCTAGAAGACAACAAACCTTAACTCGATTATGTGACCGTCTTGAACTGCCTTTTGAACCTTAGGGTTTGGGGCAGTACGGCGTTGGGAATGTGAGGCGTTGGCTTGACCCTTCTACGGCTGGACCGTTGCTACTGTGACGTATTCTGAAATTTTTGAACTCCGCTCAAGTGTTGAGCTATTTAGGAAATCTTGGATATTTGATTATTCGATCGGAAAGTTTAATACTGTCTATTTATCTGGAATGTGATACAATATGTGGAATTCATACAGTTAGGCATGAAATGCGAAGTATGTGATATTTCGGATTTACGATGTCTAAAGAGATTGTGGATTCCAAATGTTGTAGTTTTACACTTTTTTTTCTGCGACCGTAAGTGTAATATGTGATATCGCCGGTTTCGTTGATATATGTCAACGACAATTGGGATACGTATATTTACTTACGTTGATGACATGTGATGTTATGTGTTGCTGAATATGTTATATTGGATCGTCGCGTTCTGAATAGCCGGGGGTTTTATGTGTGATGAGAGTTTTTATTTTCATTCATGTAAAATTAAATGTATGTAATATTCTTTTATTGCGGCACTTCCGGGATGAGGTCGATGTCACCATTTGTATATTATTTACTTTTCCGCACTAAGATAGACCTAAGGAGGAGAGCACAAGTAACCGGGTTCTGGAGTCCAGTAGGAGACCAACTCGAGGAGTCGAGTCCGGGTCTCCTAACACTAGAATTGGAAGGGTTGCTTGCCGCTCTCGTAGGGGTCTAGGGGTGTGGGTTTGTCTATTCATCGCGACCGTGGAATCCGTGTTTTATAGAAGCTCAAAATAAAACACGGACGTCCTAGTATATCCAATGTTTCATATGTTTCTTCTGCTGCGATATCTGTGATGTGATCATGTGATGTGATGTGATAAATACTGTATATAGTATATATGATATATTATATAGACGTTACTTATGTTTTACACCGGCGCTAGCCCTGCCCCGCTCTGCCGTTAGTTACCTAACCTAACTGTGCACGAGGGGACATCAAGGCGAATGCGGATGGCATAAGTATACGTCGTATTTATCTGTGATGTTTAGGTGACTTAAATGATGAGACTTCATTAATGTGATTAATGAAAGAAAAGAAACCTAAAAAGATGTTGTAGAATCAAATTTTTCAAAAAGGGTAGCTACAGTTTTGCTTTGCATAGCGATATATATGATATATCCCGCACCTTACTCGATGAGGAAAGAGCCGAGATCCCATCACCGGGAGTGACCTCTTTTAGCAAAACTGGAAGATGCTACAACACTCGGTTTGTCTTTTGATTGCTTTTAGAGTTTTTGCTTTGCATAGCGATATATATGATATATCCTGCACCTTATTCCATAAGGAAAGAGCCGAGATCCCTTCACTGGGAGTGACCTCTTTAGCAAAACTAATAAAAGCCTCAAAATCACTCCATTTCAAAATTCACATGATTCTACAACGATATCAAGTTCTTTACACAATAGGTTTTCAGAAAAACCTGTCGTAGCCCTCCGTCATTTCAGATAAGTCCTACTTAGTATTCGTGCTATGTTTGTTGACCTCCGTCAAGGCGTAGTGTGCGGTAGCTAACTAGTATTTATCTGCTTATGCATATGATGCAGATTGGATTAGGGTAGTCGTACGACCTTGTTGACCTCCGTCAAGGGTCATGCGGGTGGGTCTGATTCAATCAAGAAATGACGGGTTGAACTTGACTTGCACCCTGTGGTTTGTTGACCTCCGTCAAGGTCATGGGATGCTTGGGGAAAAATATTATCGGGAATTTCAAGTGTTGAGATTTGCAATGAGATTGCATACCTTCTATGAGATAGTTTGATCCCGATACCCACTGCGAGTAATTGTTACTCCTGAGAGAGTTTTACACAGGACAATTAGCCGATCAAGTAGGTGTCTAGAAAGGTGTCAACGAGGTTACGCCTCTGGGAAAACGAGGTTTCATTTAATTAGGTCCATGCGAAAGCACGGGGAACCTCCCTCAAAGTACCGACACTGGCCTGGCTGAAAGATTGGCGAAGTTGTAGGGTGTAATTAATCCCGGCTAGTCTTTCCTTTTAGGGTTTGAAGGAAGATTTGATAAAAACAGTGGGAGCCATCCTGATTAGATAAAATAATAACCAATCTGATCTTGCAAGAGCATACGCTAAAGTGTTTTCTTCTCTCTCTCTCCTGGTAGCGACCATATCATGCCTTAATCAAGATAATAATATGGATGTATTGACCGAACCCGCATGTTATACTGTGCTGGGGAACGTTGGTTCCGTTCTTTCTTATAAAAGTTATATGACTAAACAGGATATAGGGGAATACCAGGATTCCCATGCCATCCGAATGAAGAAAGTACATGTTGATGCAATTTCTTCGGGTGTGTTCGTTATAGAGAACTGTTTCTCCCTTTGCTCTACGTCCTGGGTATTAGATACCGGGTCAGGATCCCATATATGTAATCAGTTACATGGGCTTAGGAAAGATAGAGAACTTGGAGAAGGTGATAAAGACATAAGGGTTGGAAATGGTGCAATTGTTGCAGCTAAAACCGTCGAGAAATATCACCTTGTATTGCCTACTGGTAATACATTGATTCTGAACGAATGCTATTACATGCCGAACCTGATATGCAACATTATATCGGTTTCTTTGTTGAGTAAAAAAAGGGATATAATTTTGTATTACAGGATAATGTTATGAACATTTTCCTTAACCAAAAGTTGGTTGGATCAGGCACGTTGTGCAATGGCATTTATGTTCTAAATCAATCAACAGTTCTGAGCATAACAAACACACACAAGAGGAAGAGTTCAGAAATGAACGAATCCTTCTTGTGGCATTGTAGACTGGGTCACATCAATGCGACACGACTAGATAAGTTGCATAAGGATGGATATTTGAATCCGTTTGAATTTTCATCTTATGACACTTGCCAGTCATGTCTCAAAGGCAAGATGACCAAAACTCCGTTTACGGGATACGGAGAAAGAGTTACCGAACTCGTGGGACTGATACATAGTGAAAGTATGCGGTCCCATGTCTACACATGCCAAGGATGGTTCTTCGTACTTCATTACATTCACTGACGATTCGGATATGTGTTCCTGATGAAACACAAATCAGAAGCTTTTGAGAAATTTAGAGAATATAAACAAGAAGTCGAGAACCAAACCGGGAAAAGTATTAAAATCCTTCGATCTGATCGAGGAGGTGAATACTTGAGCAATGAATTCCTGGACTTCCTAAAAGAGAATGGGATTCTCTCTCAGCTAACTCCTCCATATACACCAAAGCACAACGGTGTATCGGAACGGAGGAACCGCACCCTATTCGATACGGTGCGCTCTATGATGGGTATAGCTGAGTTACCTATTTCCTTCTGGTGATATGCACTGGAGACAGCAGCATACCTACTGAATAGGGTTCCTACCAAATCTGTTCCTACCACCCTATATGAGATATAGGAGGGGAAGAGACCATATCTTAATTTTATTAAGATATGGGGTTGCCCGGCTTATGTCAAAAGACAAAAACCGGACAAACACTAGGCAAGGTCTGTTTTGTGTAAGTTTGTTGGATATCCCAAGCATTCGTGAGGGTATATCTTCTACCACGGTGAGGAACAAAGAGTGTTTGTTGCTCAACACACCACCTTTTTAGAATAGGAATTTCTTGCAAAAGAGATTAGTAGCTCTGAGGTAGAACTGGAAGAGGTTCTAGCTGTATAAACCACAACAGAAGATTTGGTGAAACCAGAGGATTCGGTAGTTCCCGATGAACCCCAGCCACTCCGCAGATCTAGTAGGGTTCCTCACCCACCTGAGAGATACTACGGTTTTCTTATGGATGGTGGGAGCGAGGATTGCATCATGGTTGATGATGACCCAACTAGCTTCGAGCAGGCCATCACGAGTGGGGACTCGGTGAAATGGCTGGATGCAATGCGGTCCGAGATGGAATCCATGTACACCAACAAAGTGTGGACTTTGGAAGATGCTCCTGAAGGGGTAAAACCCATTGGGAGTAAATGGATCTTCAAGAAAAAACTTGGTGTAGATGGGAAAGTGGAGACTTTCAAAGCTAGACTTGTTGCAAAGGGTTTTCATCAAAGACCAGGTGTGGACTATGACGAAACCTTTTCTCCAGTAGCTATGCTTAAATCCATCCAGATCATTCTTGCCATCGCTGCATATCATGACTACGAAATCTGGTAAATGGATGTTAAGACCGCCTTTCTAAACGGTGATTTTGAAGAGTGCGTGTACATGACTCAGCCAGAGGGCTTCGTAGATAGTGGGAGCAGCGGGAAGGTATGCAAGCTGCTTAAATCCATTTATGGATTAAAGAAAGCATCGCGGAGTTGGAACATCTGCTTTGACGTCGTTATCAAAGAGTTTGATTTCGTAAAAAATGTAGATGAACCTTGTATCTACAAGAAGGTGGCAGAGAGTAAGATTGTCTTCCTCGTATTGTACGTCGACGACATACTCTTGATAGGAAATGACATTCCAATGCTGCAATCGGTCAAGCTCTTCTTATCACAAAGATTCTCAACGAAAGATCTAGGTGATGCCTCATGCATACTGGGAATTATGATCTATAGAGATAGATCTAAAAGGATATTGGGATTGTCCCAATCCAGGTACATTGACACCATACTAAAGAGGTTTAGTATGGAAGAGTCTAAACGTGGGTTTTTACCCACGATCTCAGGGCTCACTCTCTCCAAAGAGATGTCTCCCAAGACTGATTTGGAGAGAGCTCGCATGCAAGGGATACCCTATGCATCGGCTGTAGGCTCTATCATGTATGCGATGCTATGTACCAGACCCGATGTAGCATACTCACTAAGTGTAGTGAGTAGGTATCAAGCTGATCTGTTGGAGATAGTGCCCTCAGAGTCAATTATTGGATCACAGGCACGTGATTGCAATGATTGAGGGAGGACCTATCCCGGTAGGACAGTCTTACTCGAGATGATAGTATGCTATCTGGTTTACTTTTATCATCGTGTACTGCTTTTGGTGACCTGGCATGTCGCTATTACACGTTGATAGAGCCCCTAGGATTCTTGCTTGACTGCCAGCAGTATGATGGCGATCATATACGTGGGAGCTGGTAGTCTATAAGCACATCCTTAAAAGGTCCCTAGTCATAGGAGTTTCGAGACAGGGCATCGATTCTCCAGAGTAGACTAGTGTATACAGTCGAGACCCCGACGAGGGGCGGTGGCCGGTCTCACAAGCCACTGGTGTCAGTTGGTTCACCTAAGATGTATACAGGTGCTCATTGGGTTATGAGTACACCGGACAGGACTCGCCGGGAACCTGCCAGTTGGGATTATACCTGATATCAGATGGCAGTTCCCAGGTGACATGCGTACAGGTTAGTTCATTGACCTGGGGATCGTCATTTGTTTCGTGTGAGTTCCCACTGTACTTTGATTACTACCCTACCACGGCTCAAAGGAGTCGTGCAAACAGGTTTTAGTTGGGTACAGTCCCGAGCCACATGGAGGCAGTGAGCGGATCTTCAGGGGTTCGTCTCTCCCGGTATTGGGGGTGAGGTCGCGCTGTGTCTAGGAGAGCCATTACGCAAAGCCCTCGGCCGAGGCAGGAGATTTACTGGTAGGTATTCCAGTAGTATCTCAGGGCGTTCTGGGCTACACTCCGACACGACTTGTACCGCTTTTGGGGGTCTGACTTTTACCAACCCCTTAGGCCCGACATGCGATGCTCATAGACGAACGGACCGGACTGTACGGATATTGTCACTGACAGGCTCAGTTGGGTGTCGGGGTGAGCTTCCTCATCGACGTCCCTTTTGGTCAATAGCTGGTGGCCCGTCACGTATTGGCTTATACCTCTGACGTGCTAGTGGTTAAATCCATAGCCATAGTATTGACGAGTCTTTAGAGTCTACCACACTTTCAGTTACTCAAGCTTTCGGGAGAAACGCTGTAGAGGCCGTATGGAGATATGGCAGGGTCCGATCAGATACGTGCGGTATTGCACGGATCAGGATCGGACAGTTTTGTACTAGTAGCCGTATAGATATATGGCAGGGTTCGATCAGATACGTGCGGTATTGCACGGATCAGGATCGAACGGATTTTAGTAGCCGGCTTTGGTTTAAGCCGGATCCTAGTTTAGTACATTGTAGATTTTGTCTCTTTGCATTTGTATCCGGACGGAATACAGATGCGGGTGTGTATGCACAGTATCGGGGTTTTCCTGTAATTTATTACGGGACCAGTTTTCTGGAGTTGCCAGTTTGGATTCCGTTCCGGCCGGTTTTCCTTTGTTCTTTCCCGGCCGGACTTTTCCGTTGGAGGGGGTTATTTGCAATTGTGCAAATAACATTTATGGAGGGGGTTTCTTGCAAACATATTCATTATGATATGTTTAGCATCTTCCATCCATAATGGTGCATTTATGAGATTTGATGTGATTAGAAGTGATAAGCATGGTTGATGTTTCTTTGCTTTATGTTGTGGTCACCCTTCACTTTATCCTACACTCACCTCCCTTCTTATGGTTGGTATTCTCATTCCTCCACCAGATTATCATTCTCATTAGATGAAAGTAAGAACACTTGAGAGAAAGAAAAGAATGAGAGAGTTCATCTTTGTTTTGTGAGGAATTCTTCATCTCCTTCTTCTTCTTGTTTTGGAAAAATAAAAGCACCATTTTTCCTAACCCCAGTCCTCCGGTCTTCTCACCATCGTCCCGATCTCCCGCGGAAAGTCTAGTCTCCATATCGTCGCCTCCTCGCGTGCAATGAAATCCTAGACCCCTACGGGCGTGGCAAGTCACCCGCCAAAACCTGAAGCGAGGCAGCCCTCTCCAGGGTCAACCTGTACCCCCTACGAGTGCGGCGAATAGCCCGCCAATCCTAGAGTGAAGCCCCCTCCGTCTCAATGCCATGAGATGCGGGCCCGTTGCCCCCTAGAACCCGGCTATCCGTGCACTCCTCCGCGTGGTAATCCTAGTACAGAATGTAAAATATACATACACCGGGTACATCGACCGCAACCAGGTCGTGCCCCAAAAGAATAATACAAACAGGCAGTGACGGCAGTCCACATGTCGGACGCTCGCCCCGCAATATAAAATGTACATAATACAACAAAAACTGTACTAGCATTGCATCCAGGCTATCCCCCACGACCGATCCGCAACAACACAGCATAAACATAGAACATCAACGTGAAAGTCACGTTCGCAAATCCGTCTAACCGGGCTATAGCAGTTAGACGGGATTTACCGATCAAGTGGCATTCACGGTCGCAGATATAATGTAAATACTGTGAAATAATGTGTTTAAAATATCCGATCGATCAAACAATTAACAAGTGGGCCCCCAACCAATACTGTAGCAGTCACAGAAAACCTGGGCCCAAATTTAATAACCCAAAACCCACAAAAATAGCCCAAAAGCCCACTGTAAAATTTTGACAAGGTGAGCACAGTAGAGCGCGGCGGAACCGCGGCCCAAAGGGGGATTTGGCCGCGGATCCGCGCTCCACTGAACGACTGACACTGTCGAATTTTTACAGTGGTCTTAGAATTTCCTGCACATTATTTTTCTGCAACCTGAAAAATTTTTAGACACCAAAAAATTCCAACAGAAAACTGATGCAAAGGAAAATGTGGTTTTTGGGATTTTGGTCGATCGGAAATGCAAAACACATTAGAACAAGCTAGGAAAGGTTAATGGCGTGGCTCTGATACCATGTTGACCGAACCTTCTTATCACTGGCTTTTGGATTATCAGAGTTGCAGACCTCATTGCCACTCCTACTTTTACCCTTTTCTCCAGGACACCCCGTATTACTACGAACGTCCACTTCCATTGGACAAAACCATCGTATGGTTATATACGAACTCGAAGGACTTCGAGGATGGTTTCCGGTTTTGGAGAAAACGAATAGGATTATTCAGTTGTCTTTTCTTTTCACCTTCTCTCAAGTTGTGAGTACTCCTTGGTTTAGGAGATAGTACACCTATTACGCAAATTGGATAGTCTTCTTCCAAACCATAGGCTGGTGCCGACCGGTAGGGAATGAAGAAAACCAATTAGCATAACGATGGTGTGCAGGAGGTATTAAGTTAAGACAAAGCAAGGGATTAGTAGGAGGGCAAAGTAAATTGCGACTGATATTCACGACCAAACCAAGTATTTTTTCGCCAATCCTAAATCACCTTTGTATTTCTCCAGGACACTCCGTATCACTACGAAGATCCACAGTTTATTGGATACTCCATCGTATGGTTATATACGAACTCGAAAGGAACTTGTTCCAGTTCGGGGATGGATTCTGGTTCAGGAGAAATAGGAATAAAGTACATTCAGGTGTCTTTTATCTTCACCTTCTCTCGCATTGCGAGTGTTCCTAGGATTGGGACAGTACACCCATTATGCTTATTGGATAGTCTTCTTCCAAACCATAGGCTGGTGCCGAACGGTAGGGAAGGAAGAAAACCATTTGGCCTAATGGGGTGTACAGAAGGTAGTGACTAAAGACATAGAAAGGGATTTGGAGAAGTGGCAAAGAATTATGCGGTTACAGTTGTGAATCTGGATAATGGAAGAGGCATTACTAGGAATACCAGGATACCCCGACGAAACATTTCAATGTTTCAGTTTCACTGTGTACTGTTAATGGAAAACTGATTTCCCAGTTAGACACTTGCTCCAGGGTATGTATTTACCAGATATGATTCTGACATCTGTATGGTTTTACAGATGCTGAGTGGGAGTAAGTTATTGGGAATTGGGTGATCATCCTCATTATATCGGGATTCGTTGTAATCGGTGATATTTGAGGAAGTCACCTGGGTTGTTTGCCGGTCGGCAAATATTTGGTTTTGAATATCCGCGGTTATGCACCAATTTCAAATTGATATATCTGTACGTCTATTTTTATAGAGTGAGATATACCTTTTGAAGTTATGTCGATGACATTTACCTATATCAGTGGATGGTTAGGTAAGGAGTATTAAACAGCGGTGTAATTCTTCTTAACCATAAGTACAGTTTTCAACCTACGACACACAGTGAAAGAGTTGTTAGACTCAGCGGACTTATACATAGTATTGTATGTTGTCAAGCGTCCATCAGGACAGAGGGGTTGGTCCTCGTACTATATTCAGTTTACTTATGACTTCTCTAGTTCTTAGACATGTGTTTCGTAGAAACACAGGGTCTAAGTTTTGAGGAGTTATAGGTATTTGAATAGAGTAGAGAACCAGGTGTAGCAAGTATCGGGATTCTTCAAAGAGATCGAAGATGTAGATACTTGTGTATGGTATTCAGTTGATAGTAATGATAAAGAGAAATTGCTTCTCTTTCAGGTTACTCATAATTGGAAGCATTCCTAAGTTGAGTAAACGCTGATCGGCCTCCTTCCATTTAGTTGACATGCACTGGTGACAGCTGCATGATTTGAATCTGGTAATATTAAATCAGTGCCTCTGTTTCTATATTGGATATAGAACAGTTCATATCTTGACATTGTTAAGGTACGGGGAGTTGTCCGGCTTATGATTAAAACCAAACACTGGACAACTCAAGGCACGTTTCTGTAATGGCTGTTTGTGGGTTGACCCAGGCTATGACGAGGGTTGACTTTCTACCATCTGGATGAACAATAGCAATATTGTTCTAGACTCGCCACAGTTTTTATTAAAAATGGATTTTTTTCAGAAAAAGTAGTGGGAGTATGGTAGAACTGGAAGTAATTCCAGAACCGCAAACGATTACTGAAGATTTGATAAGCAACCTAAAGATTCAATCTGGTTTGACATTCCATTGGCCACTCCGCAGATACGGTGGGTAACTTCAGGCACCCGAGAGGTACTCCGGTAGCCTCAAGGACGGTGACAGGGAAGTTCTTGTTTACCCACACTTGCCATTGCTGTTGTTCCAGGCTGCGAGACCCGGCAGGAGGATGAGTATAGCGTCGTTCTAAACTAGCTTTGGAAGTGCACGTCTATATGACTCTGCCAGAGGGTTGTCGTAGTCAGTGGGAGCAGCGGAAGCATTGGTGGACATCAGGCTTATGACTATTTATAGACCAAAGCAGATGTAGCGGAGATAGATCATCTATTTCTGATGTGGCAGTCATAGGTTTGACGTCATCAGAATAAGGGGTGGATCTGTTGAGAAGGTAGTAGGAAGTGATATTCCTATACTACGATCGGTTATACTTTGGTCGTCACACAGTGTTTTCTCCACATAGGACTTGGATATTATATCAGACATACCGGTTACTAGATCTATGGTTTTAGATCTAAATTTGGGTGGTTTCCCAATCTGGGTACCTTGACAGCATTCTATGAGTATTTAGAATGGACGACTCCTGACACGGTAGTGTACCTGCAGTTGATGGAGTCACCCTCTCTAAAGGTGTCTTATAGAATAAAGGGGAGAGGGATACTCATGATTGGCAGAACACTTGCTTAGGCAATTGAGTCAATCATGAGATGTCAAGTACCACACCAGATGTTGTTCTTGCACTAGATGCAATAAGTTGACATTGATCCAATCCTGGAGAAACAGTCGGAAGCAGTTTTAGAACATAAGTGGGTGTTCTAGGGATATGATAACGACAGCCTCATTTGGGAGACAGTTATCATTCCAGGCTTCCAAGGTGACATAGACGACAAGGAGGTTGTCAGAGTTATAGTTTTCCTTCTGACGAGGGGCAGTATTTTGGACAGGTGGTCCAAGGCAATACTGAGGGTGGCATGGCGCAGGATACTGATTAAGTTCGGTTGACGATACAGTCTAAGAAGTTTGGATTTGGACTTCATTTATGAGCTAGGTCCCATCAGACATCCAGACGTTCTAAGACAGGTATTGCTCATTTCGGGAGATGGCTTTCTCCGCGAACTTGAGATATAGATAGACATAGAAAGAAACATCACAGCGGATCCACTCACTGAGGCTATTCCTCGAACACAATAGTTTCGCAAACGAGCTTTGTGAGACTGACTAGTAGAGGAGTTGGGTGTTCGGTATCACACGGGCTGTGAGTATGCGGCATCGCAATAATTAGCCTTGAGTGCAAGTGGGAGATTGTTGGAGATAGTGCCCTCAGAGTCAATTATTGGATCACAAGCACGTGATTGCAATGATTGAGGGAAGACCTATCCCCGTAGGACAGTCTTACTCGAGATGATAGTATGCTATCTGGTTTACCTTTATCATCGTGTACTGCTTTAGGTGACCTGGCATGTCGTTATTACACGTTGATAGAGCCCCTAGGATTCTTGCTTGACTGCCAGCAGTATGATGGCGATCATATACGTGGGAGCTGGTAGTCTATAAGCACATCCTTAAAAGGTCCCTAGTCGTAGGAGTTTCGAGACAGGGCATCGATTCTCCAGAGTAGACTAGTGTATACAGTCGAGACCCCGACGAGGGGCGGTGGCCGGTCTCACAAGCCACTGGTGTCAGTTGGTTCACCTAAGATGTATACAGGTGCTCATTGGGTTATGAGTACACCGGACAGGACTCGCCGGGAACCTGCCAGTTGGGATTATACCTGATGTCAGATGGCAGTTCCCAGGTGACATGTGTACAGGTTAGTTCATTGACCTGGGGATCGTCATTTGTCTCGTGTGAGTTCCCACTGTACTTTGATTACTACCCTACCACGGCTCAAAGGAGTCGTGCAAACAGGTTTTAGTTGGGTACAGTCCTGAGCCACATGGAGGCAGTGAGCGGATCTTCAGGGGTTCGTCTCTCCCGGTATTGGGGATGAGGTCGCGCTGTGTCTAGGAGAGCCATAACGCAAAGCCCTCGGCCGAGGCAGGAGATTTACTGGTAGGTATTCCAGTAGTATCTCAGGGCGTTCTGGGCTACACTCCGACACGACTTGTACCGCTTTTGGGGGTCTGACTTTTACCAACCCCCTAGGCCCGACATGCGATGCTCATAGACGAACGGACCGGACTGTACGGATATTGTCACTGACAGGCTCAGTTGGGTGTCGGGGTGAGCTTCCTCATCGACGTCCCTTTTGGTCAATAGCTGGTGGCCCGTCACGTATTGGCTTATACCTCTGACGTGCTAGTGGTTAAATCCACAGCCATAGTATTGACGAGTCTTTAGAGTCCACCACACTTTCAGTTACTCAAGCTTTCGGGCGAAACGCTGTAGAGGCCGTATGGAGATATGGCAGGGTCCGATCAGATACGTGCGGTATTGCACGGATCAGGATCGGACAGTTTTGTACTAGTAGCCGTATAGATATATGGCAGGGTTCGATCAGATACGTGCGGTATTGCACGGATCAGGATCGAACGGATTTTACTAGCCGGCATTGGTTTAAGCCGGATCCTAGTTTAGTACATTGTAGATTTTGTCTCTTTGCATTTGTATCCGGACGGAATACAGATGCGGGTGTGTATGCACAGTATCGGGGTTTTCCTGTAATTTATTACGGGACCAGTTTTCTGGAGTTGCCAGTTTGGATTCCGTTCCGGCCGGTTTTCCTTTGTTCTTTCCCGGCCGGACTTTTCCGTTGGAGGGGGTTATTTGCAATTGTGCAAATAACATTTATGGAGGGGGTTTCTTGCAAACATATTCATTATGATATGTTTAGCATCTTTCATCCATGATGGTGCATTTATGAGATTTGATGTGATTAGAAGTGATAAGCATGGTTGATGTTTCTTTGCTTTATGTTGTGGTCACCCTTCACTTTATCCTACACTCACCTCCCTTCTTATGGTTGGTATTCTCATTCCTCCACCAGATTATCATTCTCATTAGATGAAAGTAAGAACACTTGAGAGAAAGAAAAGAATGAGAGAGTTCATCTTTGTTTTGTGAGGAATTCATCATCTCCTTCTTCTACTTGTTTTGGAAAAATGAAAGCACCATTTTTCCTAAACCCATTCCTCCATCAAGGCAACTACAAACCCTAAATGAGACTAGCATGATCTACTACACATTCTACAGCATATCTTGAGCATGTCGAGTTGCCGGCTTCATGCCCGAGTTGCCTCGGTATCGAGGCGGGAGCCCGTAAAAGACGCAGGCATTGCGGTGCCCTTCCGGCGAGGAGGCGACGATATGGAGACTAGACTTTCCGCGGGAGATCGGGACGATGGTGAGAAGACCGGAGGACTCGGATCAATCGGTATACTTCTCTTCCCATCTCTTGTTAGCTAGCGTTAGGTTAATAGTTAACGATCCGGGTTTTATTGTCCGCGGTAGCGCCAGTTTCCAAGTTAGGAAAATTTTTGATTCCGCATTTTGGCCTCGGATAGACGGCCAGGGCGCTGCCGTGGCGCAACAGATCCTAGAGAGAGTCACTGGACAGCTGTGAAGAGCATTCTGAAGTACTTGCGAAGGACTAAAGAGATGCTCTTGGTGTATGGTAACGGAGAACTCCAAGTTGAGTCCTTTACCGATTCAAGCTTCCAGAGTGATAAGGACGACTCTAAGTCGCACTCGGGATTTGTCTTTACCCTTTACGGAGGGGCGGTTAGCTGGAAGAGTTCCAAGAAGGAAACCGTGGCAGACTCGACGATGGAGGAGCCAACTCTATGGCGGTGCAACTCGATGATTTGTGGTTGCTGCCAAAGAGGCTGTCTGGATCAAGAAGTTCATTACTGAACTTGGAGTGGATCCATCCATTGAGCATCCAATACCTTTGTATTGCGATAACAATGGAGCGGTGGCTTTGGCCAAGGAACCCAGGTCCCATCAGCGATCCAGGCATATTCTGAGGCGGTATCACCTGATCCGGGAGATAGTTGATCGCCAGGAGATCGAGATCAGGAGGGTTGACACGAAGAACAACACTGCGGATCC
The DNA here is from genome assembly GCA_030015575.1 of Agapanthus africanus. Lineage (NCBI taxonomy): Eukaryota > Viridiplantae > Streptophyta > Magnoliopsida > Asparagales > Amaryllidaceae > Agapanthus > Agapanthus africanus. The sequence continues at coordinate 363,448,361 of JASDDO010000012.1, forward strand.
ACTCACGAAGGCCATTCCCCAGATACAGTTTGAGAGACTCTTCGGGATGCTAGGTATGTGATACTATAGCAGCTGGCCCTAGTGCAAGTGGGAGATTGTTAGTTGTATGTATGCCCTAGAGGCTAGTATTGTACAGATGATGTATATTATATTGGATGCTTGGACATATATAGAGAGGACTTTCTTGCTTGATATGATAGTATGCTATCTGGTTGCTCTTTATCTTAACATGTATACTTGTCTCTTGATACTGTCTTATGGTTACATGTTGGTAAAGCCCTTAGGATGTGTACTTGACTACCTGGACTATGATGCAGATCATACTAGTGGGGCCATGGTAGTCCATAAGAACATCCTTTAATGTTCCTAGTCGTGGGTGTATCGAGACAGGGCAACGATATACCAGTGTAGACTAGCGTATACGCTTCTCGACCGATGAGATGGGCGATGGATGATCCCATATCCATTGGTGTTTGACATCAAAGATGGTATACGGGTGCTCAGTGGAGACTGGGTACACTGGACGGACTCGCCGAGAACTCCCAGATGGTATTATACCTCACGGCAGATGGCAGTTCTCTGGTGACACTTGTGCAGGTTAGTCTGTAGACCCGAGATCGTCATAGAGTCTTGTGTGATTCCCACTGTGCTTTGATTTCCACCTTACCACGTCCAAGAGGGCATGAAAAACGGTGGTTTTTGGGTACAGTCCCGAGTCACATGGAGGCAATGAGCGATAGGAGTGGTTTCGTCTCTCCCGGTATTGGGGGTTGATGTTGCGTTGTGCTCGATTGGCCGTAACAGGGAAGTCCCTGGGCATGGATGATTTAGAGATTTACTAGTAAGTGTTACCACTAGTTTCTCGACCCGTTATGAGCCTTACATCGGCACGACTTATCGGTTATTGGGGTCTGACGATTACCGCCCCTAGACTTGATATGCGACATATCAGACGAGGAGACCGGACTGTACGGGAAGTGTTACTGGCAGGCTTTTACAGGAGTTGGAGCGGGCTTGCTTGCTGATCTTCTGATCGCTCAATACCCGGGTGGCCGTTACGTCCAGCTAGTACCGCTGACAGCTTGTGGGTGCTTGATGTGATCATCACCTACTGCCGGCGTATTGACAAGTCATTAGAGTCCTACATAGAGGTTTTACTGGCTCAGGAAAAACGAAATAGGAGCACGTATGTGATATGTGCGGAACCGAGAATAATGCGTGTATGTAATACCGTATTCTATTCTCGCGACTTTTTGTATCGGTCGGTTATATATGATATAGCCGGGTTATCGAATCAAGTGTTGATTCGATAAGTCGATACATTGGATGTTAGTCGGTTATATGAGTTATGACCGGATTATTAAGTCAAGTGTTGATTTAATAATTTATTGTATAATTGTATATTGGATATACTAATTTACATTTACTAACATTTGTTCACTTAAGGGTTTTCTCACATGAGCACAACTTTAATGTATATATGATATATATTAAAAATGTGTTTTTTTTTATATCATGATTGATGATACACATGACTTGGGTGTATGAGACTTACACCATGCTATTTATTTATGTTGGGTTTTAATATTTAAAGTAATTGCAAAATTAGTTGAGGATTAGCAAAATGCATGAAGCTTGTATAAGCTTGTGGATGCATTGACTAAGTCCACTTAGTTTGTTTTTACTATGGATATTTGTTAACCCAACCATAAACATTAGCCATGGTTATGTCTCTATATGAGTTAGTATATGATACTCACTCACCATGGTTAGACTTCTCACTTGATCATTATCCTCATCTCTTTCTTTTGTTCGTCTTCTTCTTCATTGTTAAAAAGAAATTGCTTGCTAGGGTTTGATCCAAAGTGAGAAAGATTGTGAGAAATAAAATTCTAAAGAGAACCCACTTCCTATTTCTCCATCCTCTACTAGACTAGCACTTTAGTTTAGGGTGTTTGCTTCACTAATTCTCAAGTTAGTGAAGTAGAAGCTTGAGTTGGCATCCCCTCGATGTAGATCATCTTCGGCCTTGAAAACTTCAAGAAAGGACGCGTCTTTCTCCTCGTGAAGCCATGCAAGGGTCCGGGAGAACCACGATCGCAGCGAAGGGACTTTAACAAGGAGCTATAGAAGTGAAGGACCGATCTACAAAGGTTGTATTTCGTATTCACTTAGTCGTAAACGTAGTTTACTAGCATATGAAACCCTAATTTTCTAGCAACGATCTTGTTTAGGGTTATTCGGCACGGCTAAAATTTTAAACGGGCATGGTTGATGCATTGTAGAACCTTATTAGAGTGCCTAGTAACCCTACGATATCGCTGATACATATTGATGGAGTCCTTAGGATCTTTGCTTTACTACCGGCGTTGTGATGGCGATCACACTAGTGGGGGCTGGGTAGTCTATAAGCACATCCTTATACAGGTCCCTTGTCGTAGGATTATCGAGATAGGGAATCGATACTCCAGAGTAGACCGGTACATACGCTTCTCGTCCCAGCAGGGAATATGGTCTGTCCCACAGCCATCAGTACGTCGTACTGGAGATAGTATGCAGGTGCTCATTAGATTACGAGTACACTGGACAGGACTCGTCGGGAACTGTTGGTTGGTATTATACCTATCGTCAGTTAACAGTTCCCAGGTGACATGAGTACAGCTTAGTCCGTTGACTTGACACTGTCACTTCGCCTCGAGTGTGTTCCCAATGTTCTTAGATTACTACCCTACCACGGCTCTATTGAGTCGCGCAAACAGGTAGTAGTTGGGTGCAGTCCCGAAGCACTTGGAGGTAGTGACGGTTAGACAGGATTCATCTCTCCCGGTATTGGGAGTTGATATCGCGCTGTGTCTAGGATAGCTATTACACAAAGTCCATGGCCAGGGCGAGCGAGATTTACTTGTAGTGTTTCCAGCATTTTCTCAGGGTGTTCTGGGCTACACTCCGACACGACTTGTACCTCTATTAGGGGACTGACGTTTACCGCCCCTAGGCCCGACATGCGATACTCTCAGACGAATAGACCAGACTGTACGAAGAATGTCACATTCAGGCTCAGTAGGAGTTCGGATGGGTTCACCTCATTGGTTTTCTTATCGGCATCTACCTATGGACCATTACGTACAGCTAGTACCGCTTGCGGCCTGTGGTTAAACCTACTGCCAGCATAGTGTCGAGTCTTTAGAGTCCCACATAGAGGGTTGTTCACCTTTGGGCATAACAGAGTAAAGATCGTGTGGTTTACGACGGGGCTCGTTCACATACGCGCACTTGTGCACGTTTAGTATCCGGACAATTGTTACTAGTGGGCTTTGGTTTAAGCCAGATCCTGGTATTTGTTTTGGGATTGGTCTTGTCTCATTGTATTCGTGTTTCTTCGGAACACGAATACGGGTACGTACGTATAGTTGACAAAGGCGGAGAGGGAGAAAGCTCATTAGGGTTTTTGACCATTAACTTTTTCAAAACCCTAATAAGACTGAGAAATATGATTAATAATATTAATTAAGGATAATTGTGTCATGGTTAGGGTTGGGTTGACCACTTGACTTGTTTACTTTCATTGACCTTGATATTTTCTTTTGTTAAGCAAAAGATGCGTCTTGAAGCTTGCTTAGCATTAAATGTGAAATGATAGTGGTCAAATCAACTAACCATCATAATTTTCTTAATTATTATTATTATTATCATATATCTCTAATATGAGAGCAAGGTTCAACTCTCTCTCTCATTCTCTCATATGTTTTCTCTCTCATGGTTTGCTCTCCTTCTTCCTCTCTCTCAAAAGCTTAAGTGTTTCATGTGTTGAAAATCCAAGCTTTGAGACTAAACCATAAAAACACATCTCTACTCATTCTAGGGTTCTTAGTCTAGCAAGCTAAACACTCTAGTTACTTCTTGGTTGAGGTAGGAGCTCAAGGTAGAGGCTTTCGGGTGGATCCTTCTTTGGCAAAGAGAAGACGAAGAGGAGGAGCCGTCTACACCACTCAAAGAAGCACACAAGAAAAGGAAGCAACACAAGAAGAGAAGGAGTTCAAGACCAAGGTATAATCATCTAACCTAGTAGTTAAAAACTCTAAGTTAGTTTGTTATTTTTTGTTTAGCAAAGATCCTTCATGGTTGGTCTATATTTCCTTGTGAGAAAATTTTGATTTTTACCTATTCCGCCTCCCCGAAAGTACCGGGATGGGTAACATAGACCATTCAACCTGTACCAGTGTCACCAGAGAACTGCTATCTGACGATAGGTACAATACCAACTAGGAGTTCTCGGCGAGTCCTGTTCGGTTTACCCAATCTCTAATGAGCACATGTGTACAATCTTTGATGTCAAACACCAATGGATATGGGATCAACCATCTCCCCTATATAGGGTCAAGAAACGTACACACTAGTCTACTCTGGTGTATCGATGCCCTGTCTCGATATACCCTCGACTAGGAACAATTAAAGGATGTGCTTGTGGACTACCCAGGTCCCAGTAGTAAGATCCGCATCATAGTCTTGGTAGTCAAGCCTACACCATAAGGGTTTTATCAATATGTATCTGAGAGACAGTATAATAATACTAAGTGTACATGTTAAGATAAAGAGTAACCAAATAGCATACTATCATGTCAAGCAAGAAAGTCCTCTATATATATGTCCAAGCATCCACTATAATATACATAAATGTACAATAATGGCCTCTAGGGCATTCATATCCCTAACAATCTCCCACTTGCACTAAGGCCAGTTGTTGTAGTATCCCATACCCAACATCCCAAATAGTCTCTCGAATTGCTTCTGGGGGAGGGCCTTCGTGAGTGGATCCGCTACGTTGTCCTTCGTGTCAACTTTCCTAACCTCGATCTGTTAGTGTATATGCCCTAGAGGACATTATTGTATCATACTGGTTTCTATATTACTCAATGGAAGATTAGGATATTCACAGTTGTATTGACAGTTTTGCTCAAAATGGTAGTATGCTACTTAGGTTGTTTCTACTTCAATATGTGCATGTGTTTCTTTTAACAGATCACTTATACATATTAGTAGAGCCCTTGGGATCTTTGCTTGATTACCAGCGTTGTGATGGCAGTCACACCAGTGGGGGCTGGGTAATCTACAAGCACATCCTTATACAGGTCTCTGGTCGTAGGATTATCGAAACGGGGCATCGATACTCCAGAGTAGACTAGTGTATACGCTTCTCATCCCAGCAGGGGAGATGGTCTGTCCTATAGCCATTAGTACGTCGTACTGGAGATAGTATGCAGGTGCTCGTTAGGTTACGAGTACACTGGACAGGACTCGTCGGGAACTGTTGGTTGGTATTATACCTATCGTTGGGTAGCAGTTCCTAAGTGACATGAGTGTAGCTTAGTCCGTCGACTTGACACTAATACTTCTTCTCGAGTGTGTTCCCACCGTACTCTGATTACTACCCCACCACGGCTCAAAGGATTCGTGCAAACAGGTGTAGTTGGGTGCAGTCCCGAAGCACTTGGAAGCAGTGGCGGTTAGATAGGATTCGGCTCTCCCGGTATTGGGGGTCGATATCGTGCAGTGGTCGGAGAGCCATTACACAAAGTCCCTGGCCAGGGCAAGTGAGATTTACTGGTAGGTATTCCAGTAGTTTCTCAGGGTGTTTTGGGCTACACTCTGGCATGACTTATTGCTCTATTAGGGGTCTGACGATTACCGCCCCTCTAGGCCCGATATGCGATACTCTTAGACGAACAGACCGGACTGTACGGAGATTGTCACATTCAGGCTCAGTAAGAGTTCAGAAGGGTTTTCCTCATCGGCCTTCTTATCAACATCTACCTGGGGACCGTTACGTACAGCTAGTACCGCTTGCGGCTTGTTGTTAAACCCACTGCCAGCGTAGTGTCGAGTCTTTAGAGTCCCACACAGAGGGTTTCCCTACTTCAGGCAATTGATGTAGACGTCGTATGGTTTTACGACCTCGGCTTCGATCACGTACGTGTACTTGTACACTGATGATGATCAGGCAGACAGTACTAGTGGGCTTTGGTTTATGCCGGATCCTAATATTATATTATTGGATTATTATCGTCTCAGGGTATCCGTGTTTTTCGGAATGCGGATACGGGTATGTATATACGGTATGAGTGGCATTCTTGTAATTTTCCAAGGTATGATTCTAGAAGGTGCCACATCATTATTGGATTTAGCCATTTTGTTAAATGGATTAATGATTTGGATATGGAGGAGATATGCTTGGCATGGTGGAGGGAATGGCTCATGGTATATTTTATTAGATTGGGATCATTATTGAAGCATGGGTGCTTATTTTATTGTTTTTCTTGCCATGGCTCAATAAGTGAGATGAGGGATTATATATGTGAGCTATTCTCTACACTTGGTTTTTTGATGCTTGATTTTCTTCACTTCAGATTTCTTGAGTTGGTCTCCTCTCTTGAGCTCTCTAGGTCTCTTCCATCATCTTCTTCCTCAATGATAAACCCTATCATTCACATATGTTGTGAGCCAAGGGTTTGTTAAGACAAACAATCTATTAACACATTCTACATCTCCTAGGATAGTTGGCTTAGCAAACCTTTTATCCTAGTTACCTCACTTGGAGGTTGAAGCTTGGAGCACAAACCATTGCGGTGGATCATCTTTGACAAGAGAAGACCGATGGAGCAAGCTTGATCCGATCACCGAGAAGCCTTGGAGAGGACCACTAGAAGACTCAAAGGACTTGATCTACTAGGTATAAGAATCTACCTTAGTAGATAAATCCTCAAGTTAGCTAGTTAAGGCTTTAGTAAGATCATGGTGTAATAGCCAGTGTTGCTTAGTCAAAAGATTACCATTTTTAAAATTTCCGCCTCCCCGCGAACCACGGTGTGTGCGACATTGGCTTATAATGGTATCTGAGACTATAAAACCTTAACTAGCTAGTTAGCAAAGTGTTGGAAATTCGATCGCCGGAAAAATCGCAAAAATGCGTCAAAATTGCACAGTTTCTGTCGATTTTCAAAACTGGTCCAAAAATGTTTTCAGGAACCTTAAAAATACATGCAGGCTTTTTGTAAGACACCCAAGAAAAACGAGATCGTAACTCGGTTAGACTGCCACGGAAGCGCGGCGAAACCATGCGTTTCGCCGCGGATCCGCTGCCGAGTCGACTCGTTTTTCCTGTAGTTTTTCTATATTGGTGTTTTGTGATTTTTTTTGATATTTTGTTTCTACCCAGAATCTTTTTTGTACTGTGTTGTACTTGGGGTAGATTCAAATGTGGCAATCGATCGAAATTCTAAGTACTTTAGCTAATCGGATCTTCTGTGTTTGATATATGTGTTTGGAAACGTCGACTAATTGCTATACGTCGATTAGTCGGGGCTGCACATATATGTGATGTTGTTGTGATGGTTTGTGTATATGAACTACTTGGATCATCGTCGATGAATAGCCGGGGATGTGAGATGAGGGTTTTCATTCTTTCATTCGATGTAAATTTGTAAAGTGATGTAATATTATTTTTTGCGGGGCACATCCGGGTTGAGGTTATAGCCACCGTTGTATTATTTCTTTTACTGTTTTTGCTCCTATGATAGACCCGAGATGGGGTGCACAAACTACCGGGTACTTTGAAGTGCCGAGTGGCCTACTCACTTTGTTGAGGGAGGTTGCTTCATTTCGGGTATTTGGCGGATAGTTTGCCGCACCCGTAAGGGTCTAGGGTAGGGTTTGGCTATTCATCACGATCGTGGAATCCATCTTTCGTTACAGGCTCAAAAGAAACGGCAAATTCCTAGTATATCCAATGTGTTCATCTGTGATCTGGAATGCCTATCATTGCATCTGACGAATGGATATTATTATATATGTATTATATAATAGACGTTGCTTATGTTTTGCATCCGCGCTAGTCCAGCCTCCGCTCTGTCGTTAGTCAAGTAACCTAACGGGTGATGACGGGGCCCCGTGGCGAATGCGGATGGCATAAGCGTACGTTGTATTTTTGTTGTTTTCTGCAATGGTAGGTTGAATGATGGTACTGCATTACATTAATGCAAAGCAAACAAATCAAAGATGAATCGTTGGAACAAATTTTAAAACCACTCGGTTACTTTAAAACAACAGACTTTTAAATGTGGAGCTTAAACCACTCCTTTTAAAAGCTATCAGGTTCCTTCGATTATATCAAGTTCACTACGTTCACGGTTTTGCCAAAACCATTCGTAGCCCTCCGTCATTTCATATGAATAGTCTGTAGTATTAAAGCTATATTTGTTGGCCTTCATCAAGGCATAGTGATTGGTAGCTGCCGAGTGTTCATATGTAGCATAGATAGATGTGTTGGTTTGGGACAGTCATATTACCTTGTTGGCCTTCATCAAGGGTATATATGGGTGGGTTCAAATTGACCTGGACAATGATGGGTAAAGCATGACATGTGACTTATGATTTGTTGGCCTTCGTCACGGTCATAAGAGCATGGGGCAAAAATCCACATCGGGAGTTTCTAAGAAATTTGAAACTTGCTAGTGTTGCATACCATTTGGAGTGTGATAATGTTAGTAGGATTCCTTCAAGGTTATCACACAATGATATTTGGATCCCGATCCTACTGTGAGTATCCGCTACTCCTCGGGACATTCTTCACTTAACGATCAATGCTATAAACCAAGTAGGTGTCTAAAACAGTGTTAGCGGGGCTACGCCTCCAGGGAAAAGAGGTTATTTAATTAAGAAACTTCGCGAAAGCGTCGTAAAACCTCCTTCGAAGTACTGACACTGGCCTGGCTGAACGGTTAAGCAAGTATTGTATGGTGAGATTAATCCTGACTAATTCTTCTTTTATGGTTTGAGAAAGGATTCAAGAAACAGTGGGAGTCATCCTGTTTAAATAAATTAAAAAACCAATCTAAACTTGCAAGAGCATCATGCTAAGTGTTTTCTTCTCTCTCTCCTGCAGCGACCCCGTAACTAGACATAGGTTACATCTAGATAATAAAATAACTGAATCTGACTATAATGACTGGCAAAGGTCTGTCCAGATGTCCATTGCCTATGGTGGGACACCTCATTACTACTAAAGCCCCTGCCGTCCCAGGTCCTGTTTCCACCGTCACGGATATTGATGTCCATAAGACAAAGGAAAAGGATAGTGCGAATGCCAAGTGCCTCGTGTTGGCCTCAGTAGATGGTGTAAACCAGAGGCAGCACAAGAAGATGGACTTAGCTTCCATCTTCCTCCATAACAAAGATTTATATGGAGAGCAATCTCGTATCGCAAGATATGATACCTCGAAGGAATTTCTTCAAGCGAGGTTGGATATCGGGTCAACTGTAGGGGACAACGTCCTTACGATAACTAGCCATATTGATGAGCTCACGGACCTGGAGACCACATTGGGAAACAGGTCATATGCTAACTTATTTCTACAGTCTCTACCATCTACTTTTGCCCAGGGGAAGAAAGTTATACTTCCAGTTGAGGGCACACTGAAAGAAACCAGGGTGACACCCACTCAGTTTATTGGGGAATCTTCCTCTGCTGTATCCAAGGCGAAAGCAAAGGGTGAGAAGAAGAAGACCTCCAAAAAGCTGATATGCGGTGTTAGTAAGGTAAAAGGACAGGGAAGGAAAAAAGTTTCTGAGCTAACAGTAGGGAGGAGGGATATTTCTATTGTCACGGGAAAGGGCATTGACAGAGGGATTAAAGGTCTTTGAAAGCCAGAATCCAGGATCCGAAGGATGTTGTGGCTTCGACTTCGGGTGTGTTTGTAATAGAAAACTGTATGTCAATTAACTCTACTTCCTGGATACTAGACACCGGATCAGGATCTCATATCTGTAATTCATTACAGGCTTTGAGAAACCGTAGAGTTATCAGGTTAGGTGATATGACTCTCAGGGTTGCTAACGGAATGAGCGTGGACGCTGAATCCGTAGGGGAATATCACCTTGGATTGACAAGTGGGCAGATATTGATTCTACGTAACTGTTTGTACGTACCTAGTCTAGCTTGTAATATCATATCTGTATCCTTACTTTCTAAGGAAGGATATGATTTTACATTTGTAAGCGATGTGGCCCACATCCACCTAAATCAAACTTTGATTGGGTCATGTACATTAGATAACGGTATATATGTATTAAATCAAGCTCAGGTTTTCTGTGTCCAGAACACACTTAAAAGAAAGTCTCTGGAATTAAATCAGGCTTTCTTATGGCATTGTAGACTGGGTCACATCAATGAAACACGATTGACGAAGCTACATAGAGAGGGATATTTGGATACGTTCGAATATCGGTCTTATGCAACTTGTCAATCATGTCTCATGGGAAAGATGACAAAGACTTCGTTTACTAGACACGGAGTAAGAGCGAGCGAGCTCTTGGGACTCTGTCACGACCCAAAGTTTGGCCCGTGACCGGCACTTAACCACATAACGTTTACAGGCGTAACGCGACTAAGTAAGCCGAAATACAGAAATCAAAACCAGTAAAAGTATAGAGTGCTTAAAACATTTAATAGAAACATTTGTTAAACTGTTAAGAAAACCTCAAGTAGACAATCACCAAGATAACAATATACGACGCCGTAGCGAAGAAAAGAGCAATAAGTGGAACACATCACACATTATAAGAACTGCATAAGTAAAGTCGGCTCACAACGAGCACGACACCAGAGTACAAAATAATATACATCATCCTCACAACTGGTCTCTAAGTCAATACATAAGTAGTAGATGGAGAGTACTAGATACAACGATGTACATAACTGAAAAATAAACAGATACCGCACAAAACCCACCTATCAGCAAAAGAGCTAGTACGCCAACTATAAGGTATCTGTGTCAAAAGATGCTAGAAAGCAGCCTGTCGCGACTACTCCGAAGGGCAACCTGCAAACACTGTGGCACAACGGGGGTGAGTTGCTAACTCGTGAATAGTAGATAACATATAAAGGTAATCGCGAGTATGCACGTGCTGCGATACTCTAACCTATGCCAACAGATAACATCTATATGATGAACTATATGAGCAGAAATCATGCATTAAGTACGATCTAACAACATCTCTAAATGATAAGCAAGGTATGCAATAATCCTGCATAGAAAATGTAATCTAATAACATCTATAGGATGAACAAGGTATGCAATAATCGTGCATAGCAATTGCAATCTATCAGGTACAACAGATACAGGATGAGATGTAAAATACTGAATGCTGAGCATGGGAATAATTAATATCTACACAGAATATCAACGTGGAAAATAATCGGTGTCCATCCATATACCCAAATCCTGTAAATCTCATAGAATCATGGGTGCCTAGCATCGGCACACTAAAATATCATGAATCATCGTGTCTAGTATCGACACGCAAATCCTCAAGTATCGGGCTCCGTCTACGGAAGCGGCCCTCGGCCCCGGCAGTACGTGTCGTCCCGTATCCATCTCTCATCTCTGGTCAGTATCCTCCGGATAACCGCCAGGTCTAACCAATCACCGGTAGGTAGTAGTCCCTCTGCCAGGCTCACCGTCTACTGCACAGCGATCCGTTCTTGCCCCGGGGTACCAAACCGGGTCCACCATGTACCCGCAATCGGCCTCATCCGCCTCCTCGAATCGGGTTTCACATGTCGCTCTCAGCACCGAGAAAACACATGGTGGACGCACTGAAATATCATATCAAGGGTAATCTGGTTTTTAAAACAATTACATATTCTCTTTTGAAATATCCACGGTTCCCAAATCCAGAAATATCATGGAAACAACATATCTCAATGCGTAAAGTAATAGAGCATGATGTATGTGACATATAAAAGAAATGCGAGCATATCTGTCACGTCCCGAAAGTACGGAACATGACCGGCACTTAAACTACGAAACGTCTCGAGGCGTACGTAATCTAAGTAAGCCGAAAACCCAGAAATCCAAACCAAGAAAAGTAGTAGAGTGAAGGAAAACCAATTCAAATCAAGTAGTTTTAATAGCATAAGCCGAATTATGCGTTTTTTTTAAAAGCATCAATATTTCCTGATTTCGGCAGAGTCTCCTTTGTAAATACTGGCCCCTAAACGGGATACAACATGAATAGTATACGAAATCAATAAAAGGCATCCCCAAGCGAGAGCTAGCTCTTCGTCAATCGACGGTCACAACCACACAAGCAATATAATATACAACGCCAAGGGCGAGGATCAAAACTCGAAAGGAAACTCAAAACCACAAGAAATATAACGCACGACTCTAAGGTCGAAAAAATAACATCACTGGTCTCTATCTCAAAATAAATACATGTTTGGTTGATGGAATTTACTAGATACAACTGAATAATATTATACAAAGTAATATGATGGGTACGATACCAATAAACCCACCTATTAGCAAACCACCCGGAAATGGAAGCAGTGCCAGCAAAGCCGTAATGAAACCTGTACGGCAAAACGTGCAAGAACTGTGGCACAACGGGGGTGAATTGCCAACTCGTGAATAGAAACATCTACGAACAGAAATCGCATGAACAACGCAATCCTAAGTCATACAATCATAATATATCCTCAAATATATAACCAGCAGCCTATAACAATGGTAGGGTATACCTCTAAACAACGGTAATACCAAGTGCTCGTGTCAGTGCCTCAGTTAGCAATGTATCATATGGATAATGTATGAATGCATGAAACAGAATGCATGTACTGGAGAAAACTACTTTCATAACTTAGTGAGATTTCTGTATCTTTTTAAAAGAGGTATCATAAATGAAAGCAGCATAAACAATATCTAGCATCGACACAAAACATAAATCTCAATGTCTCAAAATCTCAGGCTCCGGCTATCCGGACTGGCCTGTATCATCAAATCTCAGTACCTCAATATCTCGAAATCTCAATTTCTCAATCTCAATATCTAGGGCGCCGTCAGTCCAGACCGGCCCCTACCATCCATCTCAAGATTACGACGGTATCCTCCGGATATCCGACGCGTCGGGTAAAATCACCGGTCGGTAGTGCTCCCCCTGCCAGGCTCAACGCTATCATCTGCGATCCTCTTGCCCCGGGGTAATGGCACCGGGTCCACCATGTACCCGAAACGGTTCCTCCACTCCTCGAACTCGGGTCTCGAAATCCATCAGCAAACTCATGATGGACGACTCATACATCATGGGAAAACCTTGCTTTTCATTTAAAAAGAGAGAGAAGAAGTTTGTATAAGTTTTGCGATTTTCCCCCAAATCCAGAAAATCTCATGGAAATCTGAATCCAAAACCTCAATAGCACGTAAAATAGTGAATATATGCATGAGAATCCATGAATGCGGCATAACAAGGAATAACAGTATGCATGAAGTGATAAGTAATAACTACAATGTCTAAACTGGAATGTAAGGCAGGTACACTAATATCATGTCAAACTACTAACTAACAAGCTAAATCAAGCAATAATATTTTCTAAGGTGTACGAGACATGGCAATTACCGATGAAGATGTGTGTGAGCCGGCAAGTAAGTGTACGTGGTACATACACATCATCGGTAATGGTGCTGGTGTCCTAACAGCATAATATCAACAATGCAATATGAAATAGCAATGTAAGTATGCGATGCCAGCAATAATGAGCGGGAGGTAAATACTAGACAAAACGGTAACTAATCTGCATTTAATATATATATACGTCATACTATGGTGCCATTTGAAATAACACAAATTGTGGGGTTTTGGAAATAATGGCTACGGTGTTTTTAAGAAAAGATACGCCTTTTGAAATATCCGTAGAATCCCTTGACCTGTCTTTTAAAATACCCACGATCCGTTAGTTTTGAAATAGGTAGGAGTCTAATCTAGTCTAACAACTACACTAAACTATACGGCTGAACTAACAAGCTGAACTACAGGTAAGGAAACCGCCTAATATCTGAGTCGATACATATACATACCTGTATATGTATAGTCGGTGATCCCGCCTCAATAATATCATATCCGATACCATATCTAGAATCAGACACCCCAAGTCAAGAGTGCGGATCAATCATCAATATATAGCTCGTACGTAATTCCGTCGTACAACATCCCCAAATCTGGGTACGGGTCAATATCACATTATTCATCTGGCATCCTCTTTATCCAAGATCATAATCTGGGTACTGATCTATGTCTAGTACGATACTAATATCATCAATATAGTTATGATCTGACTGCTGATCCACAGCCTCATACAAACCGATATCATCATCATATATCATCATAAAGAGGTATGCATCGCCTAATGCGACCTATTACAAATATCTTAACATATCTTATCTCATATCACGATCACATGTCAACCATTCAATGTATAACACTATTCACATGTAATGTCGTCCCAAGATCCGCTATAATATCAGGACGTATCTCAAGTACGAATCCTGCTATATCACCGTTCTCGCGGTCTCAATCAAATCTTATCGACTAATCTCAAATCCCAATTACTATCCTCAAATCCAGTATGTGAACACATAGTCCCATACCCATGTGAACGCATAACAATATAACCACATATAAGCACATATGAAAGAAGAATGTATGAAAGTATGGGTGTGTGTGTGTAAATGTGGTGCAACCTCTACTCTAGGGTCTCGCAACACTAAACCTATCCAATCACCCTAAAATCTATCTTTATCATCAATAAACTCAACAATATAATCAATATATATGTGTGTATACGTATTCGTATACATCACCACGAACTGCGGGAGTGCTATACGCCATCCACCCGACTTCTCCCCGTAGATATAAATCTACTCACCTGGTCCTCGCTCGCCGGTGCCGACGTCGCCACGCGCTTGCTTGTCGTCTCGAAGTACACATGGGGTACCTACATATCATAACGCACCGTATCGCATTAAAACCAAATTTGAAATCGAAACGGCATATGAAAATCAAATCGGCACGCGTATCACGCATAGGTCAAAACCTATCGCCTACGCATGCAAGAATAGCCAGACCAACCCTCGATGTCGATGTACAAACGTCAAACCATCGAGAAAAACCTAACCACACTCATTTGCGCATTCACGAACACTAATTATAATATAAAATAGGTTAACATTCACAAAAACCCCAAACTCGCTTTAAAAGTCATTTTTCCGAAAATCTAGCAAGCAAAAATTACCCGTTTTAGTACAAAACTCGACGTTTAAACAAATATAAAGGCCATAATACTTATTAAACATCTTAAATAAGTCATACAAACCATTTCCACGATTTAATTTCACCAAACCATATACGTTAAAAAAACTAGTTTGCAAAAATACCGATTTTAACTCTTTTTAAAGTAAAATTCACAATTTTACAATTAAGCTTGGTTTTGCATGGTCCAAAGGCATTAAACCACTCATTAAAATATTAATAATGATATGAAACCATAATTATATTTTAATCTAAAGCATTTAATAATTTTCCAAAAACCCTAGTTAGCAAAATAGCTTAATTAGGACATTTTATAAGCAATGGTTTGTAATTAACAACTAGATTAGCTTTCTACAAGACTTAAGATGTTAATCCACATCACAAAACCATGCACAATTGATCACAACCCAATTCCACAACAAAACCCTAACTAGAATTCCTTAATCATGCAATTAAACTCAACTAAAACCTAATTAATCACTAAATTAACTTAGATTAAAGCAACTAGACAACAAATTTAACAAAAGCATGAGATTATACCTCCCATGTTTGAGATCAAACTCAAGATCTAGACCTCCAATTTGAAAACCTAGCACCAAGATCCATGCTAAAAGAGATGAGGGAAAATTGGTAAGGCTTTGATTTGAATTTTCGTTTGGATTTTAGATGGAAATGGGTGAATTTTTTTGAGGGAAAATGAAGGGAGAAGAGAGAAGAGGGGCTGATTTTTGGGGCTGTAAATTTTCGGCCAGGTTGGTGTGGGAGGTGAGGGAGGAGAGAGAGTGAGGTGGAGAAAGTGGGGGAAAAGTCAAAGTCTACATTGACTTCTTTACTTTTCTTTACTTTTCTTTTCTTTTCTTTTCTTTTGAAAGTGAGGTGATTGGAGAGAGAGGGGGGAGGGCTGTCCAAGTGGGGCCGGCCTCATGTGTGGAGGGAGAGAGGGTGAGGTGTGGGTGTGTGGATTAGGTAAAAAGATAAATGTATTACCCCAATTCCTATTAACATTAATTTCGCTAATTAAGCCATTTTTCTTCGATATTCTCTAAACCGTTTTGGCAAACCATTTCATTTCAAAAATAATATTTTACGTGCCAGTTTAGTGTGTCATGAATTATAAAATTTGTATCAACCCATTCCAATTTGTAATTTTCCTTAATTAAATGTATTAGTGACGGTTTAAAATAATATTAAAATAATTAATTTCGGAAAAAATTTCAGAAAATTTGAAATTTCACCAGTGGCTCAATAAACACCAAATACTAGCAATTATATAGCTAGAATATGTATATTTAATTTTATAATAAAGATATTTGTATTTTGACTTTTTACAGAAAAACCACTTATTTTACCGATTTTCCGAAATTTCACCGAAACGATTTTCAAAACGTTACAATCTTCCCCCTATAAAGAAATTCGGTCCCCGACTTTAAATTAAAACTCCCCCCAAATACTAAAACATCTAAGCAAAACCATGAAGTCGTCGGGGGTCCGAAATCATAAATACATGAAACAAATCGTAGCGCAGCGCATGCGCATGAAAAATGAGCATATAACTCAAAATCAAAACTTCGTCAAGCATCTCGCAATCATCGGAGTCATGGTAAAGATACAAATGTCAAATCCAATACAAAACCAATATGATATAACTCGAAACTATACACGTAAATATCAAATCTATATATGTAAATATCTGAAGGAAATGCATGCCAAATCTCTTAAAGTCGTTGTGCAATGCGCATAACACTGCGCAGTGGAGGACGTCTATCATAAGAAAATAACCATATACATATATACCTTTTGTTTGAAATGTACGTTCCGCCGTTTTGGGAAACAATTTGGAAGGGTTTTCTTGTTTTAAACGTTTCGTGTCATATCAGACATGTAGGTAAATACTGAGACTATAACTCGCTTTTTGGAATTCCCTTCGATAGCTATCAATGCATGCAAAATACATTCAGGTAGTGTCCTCTGACTAGTCCTACTCAGTACGAAAACACATAGCAAATATCATAAAAACTTACTGCTCTATAAGAAATCAATCCCAAAATATGCATACGAATACTACGTGTGTCTGGTGCGCACGGAAATCAAAATCCATATATGTGCCATACATGTGCACAGAAACAACATCTAAGTGCATCGGGTGTGCACACAACATTTGTCATAGGCAACGTGTGTGCCTGACAGCAAAATCAGGTGCATCTGACATGCACAAAAAATCTCGATTTAGTGCATCTGGTGTGCACCAAAATCGCATCTCAAACATGCGCTCAACATGCACGAAAATCCAAGGCACGAAAACTATCTCAAGTGCAACAACTGTGCAAAAATCGTAAATGCTCAGTAGGTGCAACCATGGTCCATGAAAACAAATATCATGAAACTCAATCATCAAAACCAAATCATGCGAATAGATCGCTCAAAATACCAAAATCAAGTATGGCGGAATAGTCCCGCTCAAGCACATCCTCCAAGACTCTCTGGCCAACTGTCGTGGTCACTCGTAGCATGTCTTGTCGACAACCCTGAACTCTGGCCTGTCGGTGTGCGTAACATGACCACTTCTGGGTCCAAATCTTCTCGCAATTCATCCTAGAGAGGTCATGTCGAGATCTCTCCCAAATCTCGTCTCTTCCGAACTGTCCGGAAATCATCGTCCTTTACTAGATCTGTTCTCGTTCCGGAACGGCTACATACTCATCGCGACTCCTCCTGGAAGGTATATCCAGGCACAATGCCTCGGCATGCGTATCACATCTCTGATGTCGGCAGAGTGGAACGTCGTCTCATCAAGATCTCGTACGAACCTCTTACTCCACTTTCTCTAATGTCAACTGCTCCGGACTCGTCTCGTCGTGGCGGCATGGACTGAGCTCCTACGGCTATTCTCGTATCTAGAGTCTCCCAAGAAATGCATCTCACCACTTGGCATCCGAATGAAGTCGAACCTTCCGATCGATTTGTAAAAACCTCACAATCCCCCAAGAGCTCAACATCTTGGGTACAGATTAACAGTATCGAGTACGTACCACATCATCGATGGTCCAGTCGTAGAAGGGCAAACCCAAGCCTCACTAATGGCGCCGCGGAACTGCCGCAAACCCTAAGGTTCAAAGGCTTTTACACGGTCATTAAGTCGCGTTAGGGTTTCATTCTTCTAGAGGGTCCATAGAATTGCCTGCATGTCTTTCCGAATACTTTAAACTTAGAATAATAGGTTTCTGACATTTGATCGTCTCTGTCGACTCTCAACGTCTCCGCGTGAAGTCGTCTCTAGCTGGGATCAATCTATCTGATTACCTCGCATCGGGGTAGCGAACGAACCACATGTCCTAGTCATTCATCCTCGGTGACTAGCGACCTTCTATCATCTCTTAGTACAACTCGTCCTGCAATAGCTCCAACATCTGGGGCGATATCTCGTCGTTCGCAGCAATGACTGGCTCACTCGTCCGCACGCTGAATAGTGCCTCAATCATCATGAATAAGCAATACACCAACGGTCATCAAAATATGGTTGACCTCTATCATTGGCTCGATCCTCTGGTACTGATCGGCACGTCCGAGAAATCTCGTAACGGCTGTCCGCCAAACGCTCGTGGCGCGAAAACACAGTAAAAAGACACATCTCCGCAATCGTGTGTCGCCGGAATTACGCCCTGGTCAGTCCTCGTTCATGACGAGCTCGTGCTGACCACAACTCTAGCCGTAGCTCTCCATGCCCGTAATCGTGGCAGCAAACCGTAACTGGTACCGATGAGGCTAGATCAGGAATGAATATGATACTGAGCAAAGAAATGTATATCCTAAGGCTCTTTAAGTGGAGTAGTGTATCGTAAGTATGCCGCGGAACATACCACGGTACGTCAATCTACTTTAGTCACCTATTCCATCAACTAAGGGTCATCCTACGCTCCGAAGGTAAAACCTAACGCTCTGATACCAACTTTGTCACGTCCTGAAAGTACGGAACATGACCGGCACTTAAACTACGAAACGTCTCGAGGCGTACGTAATCTAAGTAAGCCGAAAACCCAGAAATCCAAACCAAGAAAAGTAGTAGAGTGAAGGAAAACCAATTCAAATCAAGTAGTTTTAATAACATAAGCCGAATTATGCGTTTTTTAAAAACATCAATATTTCCTGAAAATTTCGGCAGAGTCTCCTTTGTAAATACTGGCCCCTAAACGGGATACAACATGAATAGTATACGAAATCAATAAAAGGCATCCCCAAGCGGGAGCTACCTCATCGTCAATCGACGGTCACAACCACATAAGCAATATAAAATACAACGCCAAGGGCGAGGATCAAAACTCAAAAGGAAACTCAAATCCACAAGAAATATAACGCGCGACTCTAAGGTCGAAAGAATAACATCACTGGTCTCTATCTAAAAATAAATACATGTTTGGTTGATGGAATTTACTAGATACAACTGAATAATATTATACAAAGTAATATGATGGGTACGATACCAATAAACCCACCTATTAGCAAATCACCCGGAAATGGAAGTAGTGCCAGCAAAGCCGTAATGAAACCTGTACGGCAAAGCCTGCAAGAACTGTGGCACAACGGGGGTGAGTTGCCAACTCGTGAATAGAAACATCTACGAACAGAAATCGTATGAACAACGCAATCCTAAGCCATACAATCATAATATATCCTCAAATATATAACCAGCAGCCTATAACAATGGCTAGGGTATACCTCTAAACAACGGTAATACTATGTGCTCGTGTCAGTGCCTCAGGTAGCAATGTATCATATGGATGATGTATGAATGCATGAAACAGAATGCATGTACTGGAGAAAACTACTTTCATAACTTAATGAGATTTCTGTATCTTTTTAAAAGTGTTGGAGATAGTGCCCTCAGAGTCAATTATTGGATCACAGGCACGTGATTGCAATGACTGAGGGAGGAACTATACCGGTAGGACAGTCTTACTCAAGATGATAGTATGCTATCTGGTTTATCTTTATCATCGTGTACTGTTTTAGGTGACCTTACAGGTCGCTATTACACGTTGATAGAGCCCTTAGGATTCTTGCTTGACGGCCAGCAGTATGATGGCGATCATATACGTGGGAGTTGGGGTCTATAAGCACATCCTTAAAAGGTCCCTAGTCGTGGGAGTTTTCGAGACAGGGCATCGATACTCCAGAGTAGACTAGTGTATACAATCGAGACCCCGACGAGGGGCGGTGGCCGGTCTCACAAGGCACTGGTGTCAGTTGTTTCACCTAAGATGTATACAGGTGCTCATTGGGTTATGAGTACACCGGACAGGACTCGCCGGGAACATGCTAGTTGGTCTTATACCTGACGTCAGATAGCAGTTCCCTGGTGACATGTGTATAGCTTAGTTCATCGACCTGAGATCGTCATTTGTCTCGTGTGAGTTCCCGTTGTACTTTGATTACTACCCTACCTCGCTCAAAGGAGTTGTGCAAACAGGTTTTAGTTGGGTACAGTCCCGAGCCACATGGAGGCAGTGAGCGTATTTGTAGGGGTTCGTCTCTCCCGGTATTGGGGGTGAGGTCGTGCTGTGTCTAGGAGAGCCATTACATGAAGTCCTTGGCCAAGGAAGGAGATTTACTGGTAGGTATTCCAATAGTATCTCAGGATGTTCTGGGCTTATGGTCACCATTCCTTTTACTGCAATCACATCCCTTGTATTTTTTCCTTTCTCCATTTTGTTATGGCCGGCCACTTCTTGGGGGAGAGAGAGAGGTTCATTTTTGTGAGTGGGAAATTTCTTCATCTCATATTATGCTTGCTACAAAATTCCCAAGTTTATCTCCATTGTTTCATTCCTCCATCATGGCAACTTCATACCCCTTGAGACAAACATTAGTACACTTAGCCTACAGCATCCTTGGGCACGTCGGCTCGCCAACTTCATGCCCGAGTTGCCTCGGTCCAGAGGTGGGAGCCCATAAAAGAACCTGGCGGTGTGGTGCCCTTTCCGACGAGGAGATGAAGACCGGAGATTCCGCGAGGAGATCGGAGTGGAGGCCGAAGACCGAAGGACACGGATCGCTCGGTATAGCTCTCTACCCCATTCTCTAGTTTGCTAGGAGTAGGTTAATGGCCCTGTAACATTTCAAAAAGATAAAATATTAATTTTGGGAATTTTTATAATTTAATATTATATTATTGAATATTTTAATATTTCGGTATTATTAAATACAAATAAATGGGAAAAATTATGGAAAATTATAAAATAGGGTATTTTATAGAATTATGCCATTTTTAAGACTTTATGATTCGTTATATACTAAATTATTGTTAATCGCGATTAAAAATCGCTAATCGGTTTTTTAGCATTTTTGTGCAAAACATGCACATATCACTTTTTCACACTTGTGCATTTTCTTGCCATTGTTCACTTTAGGTTTACTATTCTTGGGAGAAGGATTTTGAGAGAATAAGAAAAAGAAAAGGAAAAGAAAAGGAGAAAAGAATAAAGAAAGAGGTTTGGTGAGAAAGAGAAGTATGGGCTCCTTTGACCAAACACTTAGCCATTTTTCCTTCCCTCATTTCCTTCCCTCTCCCTCCATTGCTGCTGCTGCTCCTGTACCTCACCTCCCTCCCCTCTTCAAGCCCTCTAAACACCTCTAAAACAACTCCAAAACCCCACTCTCATTTCATTAAAAGTGTGCACAAGCTCAAGATCTGCAAATTGGACCAAGAAAGCAAGGATTTTGGCCACTAGGGGCAACTCAAGAAAATTCTTAAGTTGCCAAATGAGGTATTTTCTGGATCATTAACTTAGTTTTAGCATTTCCTTTACCCCCATGTTATGATTGAACCGATATTGTGTGATTTTGGTGACTTGAGGAAAAACCTAGTTAGGGTTGTGAAGAATTTTGTGTTGTATTGTGAAACTAAGATCGGTAGAGGTTATACTATCATCCTAGTGCATGAATTGAGACCCTAACCTGAGAGTTGAAACCCGAAATACGGATTTAGAAACCGATATCGGAGAAATTGTGGAATCTGTGAAGGGTATATTGAATCTGCTATCACCCGAGACATCCTAAATTAAAATTGATTGGACAGTGACATGTGCAGGCACCCAGGAAGCTACCACCAAGACCCTAACCCCTAACTCATCAAACCGGCCGCAGATTTATTCCAATTGGCCGCAATTTGCGGCCATACCTGCACCAAACTTTTTCGTTTTGGTTCTGTAGCCCCTACATGCATAGATTAGACCCCTGATATATATAGATTTGTCTATTTTGACCTAGGGTGAAATCTGGAACATATTTCCTAAGTTGCTGTTTTGGATTCGTGTTTCCGTATTCCGTATTCTTAATTCTGGATTTGTGTCTTGTGTTTTACCACGACTATTTGGCGTTTATACGACGATATAGAGGATTTATTGATGGTTTTGAAGGCGTGCCATAGGTTCTAACCTATAGGCCCCTTATCGTATCGTTTTGGGTTTCGTATGCCGTTTTAGCTTTGATTTGGTTTTTAATGCGCATATACGATATTTTGATATGTAGGTACCCATGAAAACTTCGGGACGACAAGCAAACGCGTGATGACATCGAAAGATAAAGACGCAAGTTGAGTAGATTATATCTACAGGGGGAAGTCGAGTGGATGGCGTATAGCACCCCCGCAGTCCGTAGTTGTTATATTATATATATAATAGTTAGGTGTATTATGGATAGTGTAGGGTTAGAAGTGACTAGTGTAGTTTATAGTCGCGAACCCTAGAATAGATTTACACCTACACGCACACCCTTGCATATTCCTTTTACTTGCACTGTGTTTGATGATATTGGATGACATTGGAGATGAGTCGATGATGTTGGGCATTGTACCGCGAGATCGGTGATTTGATGTGATTCGTATTTGGGATACGATACGTGATCACTAGCGGGCCTTGGGACGTGTGCTTGCACACGCAGTATATAGATGGTATCGATTTGTACTAGACTTAGATCAGTACCCCAGATTTTGTGTTATAATTGTTAGTTATATGTATGCCCTAGAGGCCATTACTGTACATAGGATGTATATTGTAGTGGATGCTGGGACATATATAGGGAGGACTTTCTTGCTCGACATGATAGTATGCTATCTGGTTGCTCTTTACCTTAACGTGTATACCGATTGTCTCTCTGTTACATGTTGGTAAATCCCCTAGGATGTGTACTCGACTTCCAGGACTATGATGCAGATCATACTAGTGGGGCCTGGGTAGTCAGTAAGCACATCCTTCATTGTTCCTAGTCGTGGGAATATCGAGACGGGGCATCGATATTCCAGAGTAGACTAGCGTATATCTTCTTGACCCATGCGATGGGCGATGGATGATCCCATATCCATTGGTGTTTGACATCGAAGATGGTATGCGGGTGCTCAGTGGAGACTGGGTACACTGAACGGACTCGCCGAGAACTCCCAGATGGTATTATACCTCACGTCAGATGGCAGTTCTCTGGTGACACTGGTACAGCTTAGTCTGTAGACCCGAGATCGTCATAGAGTCTTGTGTGTCTCCCACCGTGCTTTGATTTCCACCCTACCACGGCTCTACTGAGTTGTGCAAACAGGTGGTTTTTGGGTACAGTCCCGATTCACATGGAGGCAATGAGCGATAGGAGGGGATTCGTCTCTCCCGGTATTGGGGGTTGATGTTGCGCTGTGCTCGACTGGCCATAACAGGAAATCCCTGGCCAGGGTTGCAGTGATATACTGGTAAGAGTTATCAGTAGTTTCACGAATGTTATGGACCCTACGTCGGCATGACTTATTGAGCTATTGGGGTCTGACGTTTACCACCCCTAGGCGAGATATGCGACATATCAGACGAACAGACCGGACTATACGGTAGTGTTACTGGTTGGATTCACTGGAGTGTGAGCGGGCTTGCTCGTTGATCTTCTGATCGCTCAATACCCGGGTGGCCGTTACGTTTAGCAGACCGCTTGCGGCTTGTGGGTGCTTGATATGATCATCATCTGCTGCCGGCGTATTGACGAGTCTTTAGAGTCCTACACAGAGGTTTCCTGGCTCAAGCAAAACGAAATAGGAGCGCGTATGAGATATGTGCGGGACCGAGAATGATACCAGTATGTAATACTGTATTTGATTCTCGCGATGTGACATTGATCGGTTATATGCGATATAGCCGGGTTATCGGATCAAGTGTTGATTCGATAAGTTGTTACTAATGATACTAGTCGGTTATATGCGATATGACCGGATCGTTAAATCAAGTGTTGATTTAATGATTTGATGCATAATTAAATATTTGATATATTACTTTGCACTAACTAGTATCGGTTCACTTTAAATGGATTTTCTCGCTCGGGTGTGCGCATTGCATATGCGATATGATTTTGTGCACATACTTGTATCATGTTTGATGATACATGCCTTTTTAATTAAGTGTATAGAATTAAACCTTGGTTAATGGAATGGTTAGGGTTCGCTATTTGCTTATTCATTTTATTCATTTATTTATTTATCTTTTTCTTTTTGGAAAAAGGAAATGAAATGATAAAATGGTGGCATTTCTTTTGTACATTCATGAAGCTTCATGATTGCTTTGACTTGATGACCATTTTGTTTTTAGCTTAACCCTAACCATTGCATCAAACCATGATTAGTTCTCTACACTTAACTATGGTCAAGTTATGATAAGAATTGATATTCTTTTCTTTTTTAATTAGAACTCATCATATCTTTTCTTCTTCTTCTTCCTTGAACCAAAGAAGAAACCTTGACTTCAACAATGGTGATTGATGAATTAGAGTGAGAAATCCAAAACTAAAGTCTACCCACTTCCTATTTCTTCATCCTCTACCTCTTGCCAAGTAGTAGAGTGTGTTTCCTTCACAAGTTTTCAAGACTTGGTGAAGGTGGAGCTTGATCTAGCGATGCCTCGACGTAGATCATCTTCGGCATGGACATCGACGACCTAGCTCGCCTAGTCTCCGATGAAGCCGACGCTAGAGCCCGGATTTGATTTGGACAGCGGAGAGGACCTCATCTCGGAGCCGTGGAGGTGGACAAACGGATCTACAAAGGTTGTATTTCCGTATCTCTTAGTTAAGTGTTAACTAGTTTACTTTTTCGCCTAGATTTCTAGCCGACGATCCGTAGTCGGGTTTCTCGGCACCTAGATTTTTTTGAAATTGGCATGTTTGATCACTTGGTAGACCTCACTAGGGTGCCTAGGAACCCTACAGTGGTATCAGAGACTAGCTAGAGCCTTAGGCGAAGTCCCGACGGAATTTGAAGTCCGAACGACCCGAAAACCGAACCCTTAATATGCTCTCTGTACATTTTTCAATTTCTGGGATTTTTGTGAATTAAAAATATCCATAAATATCAGCAGGAAAATATAAGATTAACTGTGCAATTCGTAACCCTAACTCCATTAAACTGCCGCGGTTCCGCGGCACGAGCGTGGCTCGTGCGGCGGTTCCGCGGCGCGTTTGTCGTTTTGTGCATCGACTTCTGCACAGTAATTCTTAGTTTTCTGTGCTCATATTCCTGGGAATTTTTAATAATTTATTCCAGAGTTGTATTTTCTGAGTTGTATTGGGGACTCGGTGTATTCGATCGGACTGTCTAATTTTGTCGGTGTGCTTTTCCGGGTATTTTTAGAATATGTTAAAAAGTTCGACCGGATATAAATACCCACTTTTTCCACTGCTGGGAAATTTCCAATTGTTGGATTTTTCCGTAGTTTAACGACGTTCTAAGTAGTGCAAGTAACGCGATGGACCCTCTAGAAGACAACAAACCTTAACTCGATTTTGTGACCGTCTTGAACTGCCCTTTGAACCTTCGGGTTTGGGGCAGTGCGGCGTGCCACATGTGAGGCGTTGGCTTGACCCTTCTACGGCTGGACCGTTGGTACTGAGGCACGAACTGAATGTTGTTAGATTTATTTCATGTGTTGAGCTGTATCGGGAAAACTTGGGTGTTCGATTGTTCGATCGAAAAGTTTAGCATTTTCTATTTATCCGGAATGTGATACAATAATTGGAATTCAAAAGTAGTTATGAGATAACTGAATAAATATTATAAACATAGCAGTTTAGTCTCACTTGATCGGTTGCCACGGAATTTTGATGTGATCAAAAGTCCGTCGCAATCACGTAGCGTACGTGGATACTCGTCGGGTAAACTTAATAGACAGTCTCACTCCATAGCCCCGACCAAGTGACTGTAGGAGAACCCCGTCGCCGAAAGCATCCGTTCGGGTGCTCGCGGTAGCGGTGTTCCGCCTTGGTGCACTTTGTCGACGGCGTCGGGGGTTTGGCCGCCTACTGAAGTTTGCGACGAGCATTCGATCAGAATGTCGGGAATCCTGTTGAATTGCCCGACTTGATATTGAAAAGAGTTTTCGATAATGAGACTAAAATGCGGGGTTTATAATTGTTAGGCATGCGATGTCTAAAGAATTCATTTGGTCAGGCATGCGATGTCTGAGACGGTTGCGGATTCCAACTGTTGTAGTTTTACACTTTCTTTTCTGTGACCGTAAGTGTAATATGTGATATCGCCGGTTTCGTTGCTATATGTCAACGACAATTGGGATGCGCATATTTACTTACGTTGATGACATGTGATGTTATGTGTTGCTGGATATGTTATATTGGATCGTCGTGTTTGAATAGCCGGGGGTTTTTATGTGAGATGAGTGTTTTTCATTTTCATTCATGTAAAAACTTGTATGTAATATTCTTTTTATTGGGGTGCTTCCAGGTTGCGGAAGTAGTCACCGTTTGTATATTATTTACTTTTCTGCACTAGGATAGACCCAAGGAGGGGAGCACAAGTAACCGGGTTATAGGGTCCAGTGGTAGACCATCTCGAGGAGTCGAGTCCGGGTCTCCTAACCCTAGAATTGGTATGGTTGCTTGCCGCTCTCGTAGGGGTCTAGGGGTGTGGGATTGGCTATTCATCACGACCATGGAATCCGTGTTTTATACTGGCTCGTATTGAAAACACGGACGTCCTAGTATATCCAATATTTCATATGTTTCTTCTGCTGTGCTTTATCTGTGATGAGATCATGCGATGTTCTGTGGCAGATATTATATATAGTATATATGATATATTATATAGACGTTGCTTATGTTTTACACCCGTGCTAGCCCTGCCCCGCTCTGCCGTTAGTTACCTAACCTAACGGTGCACGAGGGGACATCGAGGCGAATGCGGATGGCATAAGTGTACGTCATATCTATCTGTGATGTTTAGGTAATTTAAATGATGGGATATTCATTAATGAGATTAATGAAAGAAAATAAACCTAATTGATGTTGTGGAATCGAATTTCAAAATAAAACAGGTAGCTACAGTTCTTGCTTTTGCATCGCGGTGTTCCTTATAGAACATCCTGCACCTTATTCGATAGGGAAAGGACCGAGATCCCTTCACCGGGAGTGACTCCTTTAGCAATAACTGGCAGATGCTACAACCCTCGGTTTGTCTTTGATCGCTTCTATAGTTTACGCTTTGCACAGTGATATATATGATATATCCCGCACCTCATTCGACGAGGAAAGGGCCGACGATCCCTTCACCGGGAGTGACCCCTTTAGCAAAACTAGAAAAGCCTCAAAAACATTCCATTTAAAAACCATTTGATTCCGCAACGAGATCAAGTTCAAAGCGTTAAAGGTTTTCACAAAAACCAGCCGCAACCCTCCGTCATTTTAGGAAGTAGAGTACTTAGTATTCGTGCTGTGTTTGTTGACCATAGTCAAGGCACAGTGTACGGTAGCTAAGTGATGTCTTCCTATACCGCATATGATGCGATTAGTTAGGACAGTCGCGTGACTTTGTTGACCTTAGTTAAGGGTCATGTGGGTGGGTCTAATTAATCATGAAATGACGGGTAGAACTTGACTAGTACTTATGATTTGTTGACCATAGTTAAGGTCATAGGTGCTAGGGGTAAAAACCTTTATCGGGAGTTTCAAGTGTTGAAACTTGCAATGAGATTGCATACCTTCTATATGATAGTTGGATCCCGATACCCACTGCGAGTAATTGTTACTCCTGTGAGAGTTTTGCACTTTACAATTAGCCGATCAAGTAGGTGTCTAGAAAGGTGTCAACGGGGTTACGCCTCTGGGAAAACGAGGTTTACAGTAATTAGGTCCGTGCGAAAACACGGGGAACCTCCCTCAAAGTACCGACACTGGCCTGGCTGAAAGATTGGCGAACTTGTAGAGTGTAATTAATCCCGGCTAGTCTTTCCTTTTAAGGTTTGAAAGAAGATTTGATAAAAACAGTGGGAGCCATCCTGATTAGATAAAATATATAACCAATCTGATCTTGCAAGAGCGCACGCAGAGTGTTTTCTTCTCTCTCTCTCCAGGTAGCGACCATATCATGCCTTAATCAAGATAATAATACGGATAATTGACCGAACCCGCTTGTTATACTGAGCTGGGGAACGTTGGTCCCGCTCCGACTTATAATTGTTATAAGACCGAGCAGGAAATTGGGGAATACCAGAATTCCCGTGCCGCCCAAACAAAGAGAGTGCATGTTGATGCATCATCTTCGAGTGTGTTCATTATACAGAACTGTTTCTCAGTATCCTCCGCATACTAAGTATATGATACCGGATCAGGATCCCAGATATGTAATATGTTACATAGGGCTACAACAGGGTAGAAAAACTGAGAACGGGTGATAAGTTTCATGAGACAGAAAACGGGGCAAGAGTTGCAGCCAAGTCTGTCGGTCACTGTCACCCTGTATTACCAATACATTGATTCTGAACGAATGTTATTAGATACCGAACCTGATATACAAAATCATATCAGTCTCTTTATTAGTAAAGAAATGATATAATTTTGTATTGATGGATAATGTTTTGAACATTTCCTATATCAAAAGTTGATCGGTTCAGGCATGTTATCTAAAAGCATTGATGTTCTAAATCAAACTACAGTTCTTAGTATATGGAACACACACAAGAGGAAGAGTTCAGAAATGAACGATTCCTTCTTGAGGTATTGTAGACTAGGTCATATCAATGCGACCCGACTGGCTGAAGTTACATATAGATGCATATTTAAATCAGTTTGAATTTACATCTTATGAAACTTACCAGTCATGTCACAAAGATAAAATGACCATAGCCCTGTTTTTTGGAAACAGAGAAAGAGTTAGTAAACTGTTGGGATGATACATGTTGATGTATGTAGGTCCCCTGTCTACACATGCCAGGATTGGTTCTTTATACTTCATTATATTCTCTGATAATCTCTCAAGATTCAGTCATATGTTCCTGTTGAAACATAAGTCCGAACCTTTTGAGGTATTCACAGAATATAAGTTAGAAGTAGAGAACCAATAACCGGGTATAAGTATTATGTCCTATGATAAGTTCAGGGAGGAGGATACTTGTGCATAGAATTCCTAGACTATTCTAAAGGAGAATGAGATTTTCTCTCAGTGTTACTCCTCTGAATACACCACAGCACAACGGTGTATCAGGGCAGAGCAATTGCACAATATTAGATATGGTGTGCTCTATGATGAGTATTACTGAGTTACCTATTTACTTTTAGGGTTATGCACTTGAGAAAATGCATACCTATTGAATTAGGTTTGAATCAAATCAGTGCCTACCACTCCATATGAGATATGGTATGGGAAGAACCCATCTCTTAAGCGAGTTAAGATTTGGGGTTGTCCGGCCTATGTTTAAAGCAAAATCCGAACAATATCGAGGCAGGATCAGTTCTGTAGAACTGGAAAGGTTCCAACTATACAAAACTGCAGTTGATGATTTGACAGAACCAAAGGATTCTATAGTTCCCGATGAACCTCAGCCTCTCCGCCGATCTAGTAGGGTTCCTCATCCGCCTGAGAGATACCTCGGTTTCTCGATGACAGTGGGAGCAAGGATTGCATCATGAGATGATGACCCAACTAGTTTCGAGCAGGCCATCGAGAGTAGGGACTCTGTAAGAATGGCTGGATGCTTAGCTATCTGAGATGGAATCCATGTACACCAGCAAAGTATAGACTTTTGCTGCTATATCTGAAGGGTTAAATCCCCATCAGGAGCAAGTATATCTTGAGAAGATTACTTGGTGTAGATGGAAAAGTTGAGACTTTCAAAGCTAGACTTGTTAAAGGTTTTCGTCATCGACCAGGCGTGGATAATGATGAAACCTTTTTCCAGTAGCTATGCTTAAGTCTATCCAGATCCTACTTACCATGGCTACATACCATGACTACGATATCTGGCGGTTGGGTGCCATGACTGCTTTTCTAAATACTGATTTAGAAGAGAACGTCTGTAAGAACACAGCCAGAGGTCTTCGTAAACAGTGGGAGCAACGGAAACGTGTGCAAGTTGCTTTACAAAATGAAGCAGGCATCGCGGAGTTGGAACGTCTGTTTTGATGTGATAGTCAAAATGTTTGACTTCATCAAAATGGTAGACGAACCTTGTATAAACAAAAAGGTGGTAAGGAGTATGGTGGTGATCCTCGTGGAGTACGTGGATGACATACTCTTGATAAGAAAGGAGTTTCTTATGCTACGATCGATCAATCTCCGCTTATCACTAAGATTCTCCATATAGGATCAAAATGATACCTCCTAAATCCCGAGTTTTGGATCTATGAGATAGATTTAATTGGATGTTAGGATTCTCACTAGTTGTAGTAAGATGGTATCAATCGATCCTGGGGAGAATCACTGGAAGGGTTCCAGGGTGATAAAAATGACTGAATGTCAGTCGCAGGCATTGTCTTTACCCTCAGTAAAGGGACGGTATGTTGGAAGAGTTCCAAGCTAAATACCGTGGCATACTAGACGATAAAGGCACGATACATCGCTACTTAAGATGCTACCAAAGAGGCTGTTTGGGTGTATATTGGTTCATGAGATGAACAACGTTCCTACCATTGTGAGACAATGGAGTTGTGGCTTATGCCGAGGAACGCCTGTCCCATCAGTGACCCAGACATATTCTAAGGCAGTATCACTTGATCATGGAGATGGTTGATCTCTAAGGGATCGAGGTTAGGAGAGTAGACTAAGAGGACAACACGGCGGATCCACTCACGAAGGCCTATTCCCAGAGAGAGACTTTTATGGGATGGTTGAGTATGAGATACTACAACCACTGCTACAGATGGCCCTAGTGCAAGTGGGAGATTGTTAGTTATATGTATGCCCTAGAGGCCATTACTGTACACAGGATGTATATTGTAGTGGATGCTGGGACATATATAGGGAGGACTTTCTTGCTCGACATGATAGTATGCTATCTGGTTGCTCTTTACCTTAACGTGTATACCGATTGTCTCTCTGTTACATGTTAGTAAAGCCCCTAGGATGTGTACTCGACTTCCAGGACTATGATGCAGATCATACTAGTGGGGCCTGAGTAGTCAGTAAGTACATCCTTCATTGTTCCTAGTCGTGGGAATATCGAGACGGGGCATCGATATTCCAGAGTAGACTAGCGTATATCTTCTTGACCCAAGCGATGGGCGATGGATGATCCCATATCCATTGGTGTTAGACATCGAAGATGGTATGCGGGTGCTCAGTGGAGACTGGGTACACTGAACGGACTCGCCGAGAACTCCCAGATGGTATTATACCTCACGTCAGATGGCAGTTCTCTGGTGACACTGGTACAGCTTAGTCTGTAGACCCGAGATCGTCATAGAGTCTTGTGTGTCTCCCACTGTGCTTTGATTTCCACCCTACCACGGCTCTACTGAGTTGTGCAAACAGGTAGTTTTTGGGTACAGTCCCGATTCACATGGAGGCAATGAGCGATAGGAGGGGATTCGTCTCTCCCGGTATTGGGGGTTGATGTTGCGCTGTGCTCGACAGGCCAAAACAGGAAATCCCTGGCCATGTTTGCAGTGATATACTGGTAAGAGTTATCAGTAGTTTCACGAATGTTATGGACCCTACGTCGGCATGACTTATTGAGCAATTGGGGTCTGACGTTTACCACCCCTAGGCGAGATATGCGACATATCAGACGAACAGACCGGACTATACGGTAGTGTTACTGGTTGGATTCACTGGAGTGTGAGCGGGCTTGCTCGTCGATCTTCTGATCGCTCAATACCCGGGTGGCCGTTACGTTTAGCAGACCGCTTGCGGCTTGTGGGTGCTTGATATGATCATCATCTGCTGCCGGCGTATAGACGAGTCTTTAGAGTCCTACACAGAGGTTTCCTGGCTCAAGCAAAACGAAATAGGAGCGCGTATGAGATATGTGCGGGACCGAGAATGATACAAGTATGTGATACTGTATTTGATTCTCGCGATGTGACATTGATCGGTTATATGCGATATAACCGGGTTATCGGATCAAGTGTTGATTCGATAAGTTGTTACTAATGATACTAGTCGGTTATATGCGATATGACCGGATCGTTAAATCAAGTGTTGATTTAATGATTTGATGCATAATTAAATATTTGATATATTACTTTTCACTAACTAGTATCGGTTCACTTTAAATTGATTTTCTCGCTCGGGTGTGCGCATTGCATATGCGATATGATTTTGTGCACATACTTGTATCATGTTTGATGATACATGCCTTTTTAATTAAGTGTATAGAATTAAACCTTGGTTAATGGAATGGTTAGGGTTTGCTATTTGCTTATTCATTTTATTCATTTATTTATTTATCTTTTTCTTTTTGGAAAAAGGAAATGAAATGATAAAATGGTGGCATTTCTTTTGTACATTCATGAAGCTTCATGATTGCTTTGACTTGATGACCATTTTGTTTTTAGCTTAACCCTAACCATTGCATCAAACCATGATTAGTTCTCTACACTTAACTATGGTCAAGTTATGATAAGAATTAATATTCTTTTCTTTTTTAATTAGAACTCATCATATCTTTTCTTCTTCTTCTTCCTTGAACCAAAGAAGAAACCTTGACTTCATCAATGGTGATTGATGAATTAGAGTGAGAAATCCAAAACTAAAGTCTACCCACTTCCTATTTCTTCATCCTCTACCTCTTGCCAAGTAGTAGAGTGTGGTTCCTTCATAAGTTTTCAAGACTTGGTGAAGGTGGAGCTTGATCTAGCGATGCCTCGACGTAGATCATCTTCGGCATGGACATCGACGACCTAGCTCGCCTATTCTCCGATGAAGCCGATGCTAGAGCCCGGATTTGATTTGGACAGCGGAGAGGACCTCATCTCGGAGCCGTGGAGGTGGACAAACGGATCTACAAAGGTTGTATTTTCGTATCTCTTAGTTAAGTGTTAACTAGTTTACTTTTTCGCCTAGATTTCTAGCCGACGATCCGTAGTCGGGTTTCTCGGCACCTAGATTTTTTTGAAATTGGCATGTTTGATCACTTGGTAGACCTCACTAGGGTGCCTAGGAACCCTACAATAATGATAATGATACCTGATATCTGATGAAAGTAATGCGATATTGACCCGTACCCAGCTATTGGGATGTCGTACGACGATTTACCGTACGAGCCTATATTGATGATAGACCAGCACTCATGACTCGAGGATGTCTTACGATATATTATATCGTACGGGATATTATTGAGGCGGGATCACCGACTATAATATATATATCTATATATATATCGACTCAGATTTAGGTGGTTTCCATACCTCTCCCGATTGACTTGATACTTAGATCTGTAGTTTGCATAGTAGATTCTTCGCTGTGGTGTTGATTATTTGATTTCCGCATATTCATGCTATTCGCATTGCATGCATATGTTTATTGCTATATTATTATCATGCTGTTAGGACACCACCACCATTATCGATGATGCGTATGTTCCACGTACACTATTTGCCGGCTCACACACTTCATCCTCGATAATTGTCATGCCACTACACTGTAGTACTGTTGCATTCATGATATGATTCTTGCATGGCATATTGTACACTTATACCTGTACACAAACATAGATGATTCTGACTTGATTAGAGATTTAGGAACCGCAAGATGTTCTTCAAACTGATTCGTTTTAAAAGAGCGGTTTCTCGCGACATGTGCACATTATTATTTCATGTTGCATGACTTCTGATATGCTTACCTTTCTTTACATGTCGCATACATCATGTTTTGATTATACGCATTGAGATATGTTGTTTCCATGATATTTCTGGATTTAGGAACCGTGGGTATTTCAAAAGAGAATATATGATTGTTTTAAAAACCCGGTTACCCTTAATATGATATTTCAGTGCGTCCACCATGTGTTTTCTCGGTGCTGAGAGCGACATGTGAAACCCGATTCGAGGAGGCGGATGGGGCCGATTGCGGGTACATGGTGGACCCGGTATGGTACCCCGGGGCGAGAACGGTTTCGCTGTGTAGTAGACGGTGAGCATGGCAGAGGGACTACTACCTACCGGTGATTGTATTTGAGCTCGGCGGATATCGGGAGGATACCGACCGGAGTTGAGAGATGGACATGGGCTGACCCGTACTGCCGGGGGCGAGGGCCGATACCGCAGATGGAGCCCCATATGTATGAGGATTTACGTGCCGATGCTAGGCACGGGTTTTATGACGATTTCCATGATTTTGATTATATCCTCATATTTGCATGCATGATGCTTATTGTCATTGGGTGACGGGTGGACGGGTTCCACGTTTATTGTCATTGGGTGATGGGTGGACGGGTTCCACGTTTATACAGACTTGATCACATACAGACTGGATTTACATTGATCATCCTTCATGCAGACATACCTTATACTGATGATATGTTATTACCTGAGTACTTGACACTATATACATGTTTAGATGTTACATTGCCACCTTATCATGCTTCAGGCGTACTCTTGTGGTTTATATTTTACTGATCGTATTGACCTAGGATTATGTCTTGCTTTCGGTTTCTGCTTGTAGATATTTCTATTCACGAGTTGGCAACTCACCCCCGTTGTGCCACAGTTCTTGCAGGTTTTGCCGTACAGGTTCCATTGCGGCATTTCTGACACACTGCTTCCTTGCGGGTGAATTGCATTTGGTAGGTGGATTCTTTTGCATCAAGAACCACCATTGTACTTGTATTATTCTTTGTATCTAGAATTCCATCAACCAAAACTTGTATATTGTTTCAGACTCAGACACTAGTGATGTATTATTTCGACCTTAGAGTCGCGCTTAGTAGTGTTACAGTTTTCATGCTTATCTGGGTTTCTTTTGAATTTTGATCCTCGCCATTCGGCGTTGTATAGTATATTGCTTGTTGTTTATTTATCCTTAAAATGGTTTTAGATTTCTGGGCTTTTGGCTTACTTGGATCAGATGGAGTCCTATAGACTTCATATGGTTCAAGGGCCAGTCACGTGCTCTTTCGGATCGTGACAAAGTTGGTATCAGTGCGCTAGGTTGACCTTGGTTCGAGTCTAAGTTCGACTATGTGGAGACTATGGCGTTTATATATACACGGAACTTAGGCTTGACCTTACGGAACTTAGACTTAGTCGAGGGGGTATTAGACCCGAACTTTCGTCGCATAGGATGACCTTTGGTTGATGGAATAGGTGATTAAAGTTGTGTGACGTACCGTGGGTATGTTCCGCGGCATACTTACGACACGCCACTCCGCTTAAGGAACCTTAGGATGTACATATTTCGAGATCAGTGACTCTCTTCATATCCATGATTATACACCCATTTGAGATCCCCGATTCTATTAGTTTCATGATCATACCTTCATTGATGCTGTTCCTTCTTATGATCATGTATCCACTCTGGATTTGTTGTTTTCTTTCTTGTCTTTGTTCTGCTCTCTTCGATACTCGATAGAGGTTCTTGTCGCCATGTTTGAGCACAGTTTGGGCTGCTGCTAGGGTTACGGTCAGGGCGAGCTCGTCTGGTACGAGGGCCGACCATTGTGTTTCTGGTGACATGGGAACGTCTCGAGTTAGTATTGATGATTGTGACCTCTAGTGGAGGTGAGTGCTTGGTTTTGCACCAGAGCGGGCCCAGTTGAGTTGAAGATTTCCAGTAGGAGAGTCTTACTCTGATCTAGAGCAGACCGATTCAGAGATGACCGCCAATGTGTCGCCTTTCCTGGAGGATTGAGGCGCTGTTTGGCGTACAGGCGAATGAGCCAGTTGTTGCTGCAAATGACGAGATATCGCCCAGATGGTTGGAGCTACTGCAGCATGAGCATATACTTAGAGATATGATGGACGGTCGCTAGTCGCCTGAGGATGAATGACTAGGACATGTGGTTCGTTCGTTTACCGATGCGAGGTCATCAGATAGATTGTTTCCAGCTAGAGACGACTTCACGCAGGTTCGTTGAGAGTCGATAGAGACGATCGAATGTCAGGAGCCCATTTTCCAAGTTTAAAGTATACGGAAAGACATGCAGGTGATTCTATGGACCCTCTAGAAGAATGAAACCCTAACTCGACTTAATGACCGTGTGAAAGCCTTTGAACCTTAAGGTTTACGGCAGTTCCGCGGCGCTATTAGTGAGGCTTGGGTTTGCCCTTCTACGGCTGGACCACCGACGCTGTGGTATGTACTCGATACTATTAAACTGTACTTAAGATGTTGATCTCTTGGGGGATTATAAGGTTCTGACGAGTCGATCGAATGTTCGACATCATTCAGATATCATGTGATGGGATGCTTTGCTTGGGAGACTCCAGATACGAGTATAGCCGTTGGAGCCCAGTCCATGCAGCCACGATAAGACGAGTCCGAATCAGTCGACATTGAAGCAGAGTGAAGAAAAGAGTTCGCAAGAGATTTCGACGAGATGCCGTCCCACTCCGCTGACATCAGAGATGTGATACGCACCCAGAGGCGTTGTATATGGATATATCTTCCAGAAAGAGGCGCGATAAGTATGCAGCCGTTCTGGAATAAGAATTAGCTTCAGCAATGGATGATGACTTCCGGGCAATTCGGCAGGAATGATATTTGAGAGAGAAACCTCGACAGGACCTTTCTGGAAAACGATACAAGAAGACCTAGACCCAGGAGTGGTCATATTGCGCACACCCAGCAGGCCAGAGTTCGGCATCGTCGACGAGGTAGTTGACCAGGTTCGGATAAAGGAACTTACCTAGATGCGTTGCGAACTAATCAAAGACGGATGAGTATTGAGTATTCTCCGATGGTTGGGACGCGTTCCTGAGGACCTATTCGGCCAGACATCTTCTATAGAATGATGAAGCTACAGAGTACGCGATTTCGAGCCCGTGCGAGAGACTTCGGATTGACCGTGGCCGAGAACAGTGCAGTGCGTAGATAGCATGGCGTGACGTCGAAGTGGACGGAAATACAGACAAGAGGACAAGAGGTTCGTGCGAGACGCTGACGAGCTGTCATTACTTCCCATCGAGACCAGAGGTCAGATATGCTTACAGAGGTGTTGGGATGCAACCAGATTCCGAGAAATGTTGTGCTGAGGACACAGATGTCCATTGAGCGAAAAGAGATTATGCAAGAGTACTAGCCTCCGTACAGATCGGCATAGGCATGATTGGAAGAGACCCTGAGCAGGATTCCTTCCAGGACATTGCTGCAATAATGCTTGCACCCAGGATCAGATGTGTGACGTGTATTCAGAGAGCCAGAGGCTGACGCCAGTAATATGCAGCTTTATGAGTGATCGTGAAGATTGACCGAGAGATGACCAGAGAAGTGCCAGAACGGAATCGTCCCCGTTACCACACCTGATAGGCCGATGAGCCGATTGACGGCGAGATAGGTAATCCGCAGAGAAGATAAGGACCCACAGTCAGAATACGCCAGACCGTGAGCAAGAGGCAAGTAGATATCTTGCGCTACTAGCATTGGATGCACCAACTCCTTCTCGACCTTGAAGGAGGAACTACCGACGACGATATTTATGATTTGTGATTTTGTGATTCGATTATCACGTATCTGTCATCTTGGATTTTGGTATTTTGGGCGTTCTATTGCATGATTTAGTTTTGATGACTGAGTTTCATGATATTGTTTCATGGACCCACTGGATATTTATATTTTGCGCATAAGTTATTACATTTGAGCTATTGATTGTGATTTCACGCCTATCTTATGCAGTGATTTGATTTACACTTCCAGCATAGTTTTCATGCACCTTTAGTGTTTTGATATACGATTTCGGTGCACGCCATATGCACTAAATCGGGATTCTTCGTGCATGGCACATGCACCTGATTTTGCTGTCAGGCACACATGTTGCCTATGACAGATGTTTCGTGCACACCAGTTGCACCTAGATGTTGTTTTGTATACCTGTGTGACACATATATGGATTTTGATTCCGTGCGCACCAGACGCACCGGATATTCTTATATACATTTTTGGGTATTGATTTCTTATAGAGCACTACATTTTTATGATATTCGCTACGTATTGATGTTTTCGGAACCCCGACAATTTGGACTTTACTGAAATGTTTTGGTATTTGGGGGTTTAAATTTAAATTCGGGGAACGAATTTATTTAAGGGGGGTAGATTGTAACATTTCAAAACGATAAAATATTAATTTTGGGAATTTTTATAATTTAATATTATTTTATTGAATATTTTAATATTTCGGTATTATTAAATACAAATAAATGGGAAAAATTATGGAAAATTATAAAATAGGGTATTTTATAGAATTATGCCATTTTTAAGTCTTTATGATTAGTTATACGCTAAATTATTGTTAATCGCGATTAAAAATCGCTAATCGGTTTTCTAGCATTTTTGTGCAAAACATGCACATGTCACTTTTTCACACTTGTGCATTTTCTTGCCATGGTTCACTTTGGGTTTACTATTCTTGGAAGAAGGATTTTGAGAGAATAAGAAAAAGAAAAGGAAAAGAAAAGGAGAAAAGAATAAAGAATGAGGTTTGGTGAGAAAGAGAGGTATGGGCTTCTTTGACCAAACACTTAGCCATTTTTCCTTCCCTCATTTCCTTCCCTCTCTCTCCATTGCTGCTGCTGCTCCTGCACCTCACCTCCCTCCCCTCTTCAATCCCTATAAACACCTCTAAAACAACTCCAAAACCCCACTCTCATTTCATTAAAAGTGTGCACAAGCTCAAGATCTACATATTGGACCAAGAAAGCAAGGATTTTAGCCACTAGGGGCAACTCAAGAAAATTCTTGAGTTGCCAAATAAGGTATTTTCTGGATCATTAACTTAGTTTTAGCATTTCCTTTAACCCCATGTTATGATTGAACCGATATTGTGTGATTTTGGTGACTTGAGGAAAAACCTAGTTAGAGTTCTGAAGAATTTTGTGTTGTAATGTGAAACTAAGCTCGGTAGAGGTTATACTATCATCCTAGTGCATGAATTGAGACCCTAACCAGAGAGTTGAAACCCGAAATACGGATTTAGAAACCGATATCGGAGAAATTGTGGAGTCTGTGAAGGGTATATTGAATCTGCTATCACCCGAGACATCCTAAATTAAAATTGATTGGACAGTGACATGTGCAGGCACCCAGGAAGCTACCACCAAGACCCCAACCCCTAACTCATCAAACCGGCCGCAGATTTATTCCAATTGGCCGCAATTTGCGGCCATACCTGCACCAAACTTTCTCGTTTTGGTTCTGTAGCCCCTACATGCATAGATTAGACCCCTGATATATATAGATTTGTCTAATTTGACCTAGGGTGAAATCTGGAACAAATTTCCTAAGTTGCTATTTTGGATTCGTGTTTCCGTATTCCGTATTCTTAATTCTGGATTTGTGTCTTGTGTTTTACCTCGACTATTTGGCGTTTATACGACGATATAGAGGATTTATTGATGGTTTTGAAGGCGTGCCATAGGTTCTAACCTATAGGCCCCTTATCGTATCGTTTTGGGTTTCGTATGCCATTTTAGCTTTGATTTGGTTTTTAATGCGCATATACGATATTTTGATATGTAGGTACCCATGAAGACTTCAGGACGACAAGCAAACGCGTGGTGACATCGAAAGATAAAGACGCAAGGTGAGTAGATTATATCTACAAGGGGAAGTCGGGTGGATGGCGTATAGCACCCCCGCAGTCTGTAGTTGTTATATTATATATATAATAGTTAGGTGTATTATGGATAGTGTAGGGTTAGAAGTGACTAGTGTAGTTTATAGTCGCGAACCCTAGAATAGATTTACACCTACACGCACACCCTTGCATATTCCTTTTACTTGCACTGTGTTTGATGATATTGGATGACATTGGAGATGAGTCGATGATGTTGGGCATTGTGCCGCGAGATCGGTGATTTGATGTGATTCATATTTGGGATACGATACGTGATCTCTAGCGGGCTTTGGGACGTGTGCTTGCACACGCAGTATTTAGATGGTATCGATTTGTACTAGACTTAGATTAGTACCCCAGATTATGTGTTATGATGATAATGATACCTGATATCTGATGAAAGGAATGCGATATTGACCCGTACCAAGCTATTGGGATGCCGTACGACGATTTACCGTACGAGCCTATATTGATGATAGACCCGCACTCATGACTCGAGGATGTCTTACGATATATTGTATCGTACGCAATATTATTGAGGCGGGATCACCGACTATTATATATATATCTATATATATATATCGACTCAGATTTAGGTGGTTTCCATACCTCTCCCGATTGACTTGATACTTAGATCTGTAGTTTGCATAG
This sequence comes from Agapanthus africanus, assembly GCA_030015575.1. Lineage (NCBI taxonomy): Eukaryota > Viridiplantae > Streptophyta > Magnoliopsida > Asparagales > Amaryllidaceae > Agapanthus > Agapanthus africanus. The sequence goes on from JASDDO010000012.1 coordinate 363,489,160, forward strand.
TAGATTCTTCGCTTTGGTGTTGATTATTTGATTTCTGCATATTCATGCTATTCGCATTTCTTGCTTATGTTTATTGCTATATTATTATCATGCTGTTAGGACACCAGCACCATTATCGATGATGCGTATGTTCCACGTACACTATTTTCCGGCTCACACACTTCATCATCGATAATTGTCATGCCACTACACTGTAGTACTGTTGCATTCATGATATGATTCTTGCATGGCATATTGTACACTTATACCTGTACACAAACATAGATGATTCTGACTTGATTTGAGATTTGGGAACCGCAAGATGTACTTCAAACTGATTCGTTTTAAAAGAGCGGTTTCCCTCGACATATGCACATTACTATTCTATGTTGCATGACTTCTGATATGCTTACCTTTCTTTACATGTCGCATACATCATGTTTTGATTATACGCATTGAGATATGTTGTTTCCATGATATTTCTGGATTTGGGAACCGTGGGTATTTCAAAAGAGAATATATGATTGTTTTAAAAACCCGGTTACCCTTGATATGATATTTCAGTGCGTCCACCATGTGTTTTCTCGGTGCTGAGAGCGACATGTGAAACTCGATTGGAGGAGGCGGATGAGGCCGATTGCGGGTACATGGTGGACCCGGTATGGTACCCCGGGGCGAGAACTGTTTCGCTGTGTAGTAGACGGTGAGCCTGGCAGAGGGACTACTACCTACCGGTGATTATATTTGAGCTCGGCGGATATCGGGAGGATACCGACCGGAGTTGAGAGATGGACATGGGCTGACCCGTACTGCCGGGGGCAAGGGCCGATACCGCAAACGGAGCCCTATATGGATGAGGATTTACGTGCCGATGCTAGGCACGGGTTTCATGAGGATTTCCATGATTTTGATTATATCCTCATATTTGCATGCATGATGCTTATTGTCATTGGGTGACGGGTGGACGGGTTCCACGTTTATTGTCATTGGGTGACGGGTGGACGGGTTCCGCGTTTATACAGACTTGATCACATACAGACTGGATTTGCATTGATCATCCTTCATGCAGACATACCTTATACTGATGATATGTTATTACCTGAGTACTTGGCACTATATACATGTTTAGATGTTACATTGCCACCTTATCATGCTTCAGGCATACTCTTATGGTTTATATTTTACTGATCGTATTGACCTAGGATTATGTCTTGCATTCGGTTTCTGCTTGTAGATATTTATATTCACGAGTTGGCAACACACCCTCGTTGTGCCACAGTTCTTGCAGGTTTTGCCGTACAGGTTCCATTGCGGCATTTCTGGCACACTGCTTCCTTGCGGGTGAATTGCATTTGGTAGGTGGATTCTTTTGCATCAAGAACCACCATTGTACTTGTATTATTCATTGTATCTAGAATTCCATCAACCAAAACTTGTATATTGTTTCAGACTCAAACACTAGTGATGTATTATTTCGACCTTAGAGTCGAGCTTAGTAGTGTTACAGTTTTCATGCTTATCTGGGTTTCTTTTGAATTTTGATCCTCGCCATTCGGCGTTGTATAGTATATTTCTTGTTGTTTATTTATCCTTAAAATGGTTTTAGATTTCTGGGCTTTTGGCTTACTTGGATCAGATGGAGTCGTATAAACTTCATATGGTTCAAGGGCCAGTCACGTGCTCTTTCGGGTCGTGACAGGCCCGATCCGAGTTTATAGTGCGCGGTAGTGCCGGTTTACAAGTTTTTGAAAAGTTTCGTTTCCGCATTTTGGCCTCGGATTGACTGCCGGGGCGCTGCCGTGCACTTACAAAAAGAGGTATCATAAATGAACTCAGCATAAACAATGTCTAGCATCGACACAAAACATAAATCTCAATGTCTCAAAATCTCAGGCTCCGGCTATCCGTACTGGCCTGTATCATCAAATCTCAGTACCTCAATATCTCGAAATCTCAATGTCTCAATCTCAATATCTTGGGCACCGTCAGTCCAGACCGGCCCCTACCATCCATCTCAAGACTACGACGGTATCCTCCGGATATCCGACGCGTCGGGTAAAATCACTGGTCGGTAGTGCTCCCCTTGCCAGGCTCAACGCCATCATCTGCGATCCTCTTGCCCCGGGGTACCGCACCGGGTCCACCATGTACCCGAAACGGTTCCTCCACTCCTCAAACTCGGGTCTCGAAATCCATCAGCAAACTCATGGTGGACGACTCATACATCATGGGAAAACCGCGCTTTTCATTTAAAAAGAGAGAGAAGAAGTTTGTATAAGTTTTGCGGTTTTCCCCCAAATCCAGAAAATCTCATGGAAATCCGAATCCAAAACCTCAATAGCACGTAAAATAGTGAATATATGCATGAAAATCCATGAATGCGGCATAACAAGGAATAACTGTATGTATGAAGTGACAAGTAATAACTACAATGTCTAAACTGGCATGTAAGGCAGGTACACTAATCTCATGTCAAACTACTAACTAACAAGCTAAATCAAGCAATAATATTTTCTAAGGTGTACGTGACATGGAAATTACCGATGAAGATGTGTGTGAGCCGGCAAGTAAGTGTACGTGGTACATACGCATCATCAGTAATGGTGCTGGTGTCCTAACAGCATAATATCAACAATGCAATATGAAATAGCAATGTAAGTATGCGATGCGGGGCGAACAGCAATAATGAGCGGGAGCTAAATACTAGACACAACGGTAACTAATCTGCATTTAATATATATATATATATACGTCATACTTCGGTGCCATTTGAAATAACACAAATCATGGGGTTTTGGAAATAAGGGCTACGGTGTTTTTAAGAAAAGATACGCCTTTTGAAATATCCGTAGAATCCCTTAACCTGTCTTTTAAAATACCCACGATCCGTTAGTTTTGAAATAGGTAGGAGTCTAATCTAGTCTAACAACTACACTAAACTATACGGCTGAACTAACAAGCTGAACTACAGGTAAGGGAACCGCCTAACATCTGAGTCGATACATATACATACCTGTATATGTATAGTCGATGATCCCGCCTCAATAATATCATATCCGATACCATATCTAGAATCAGACACCCCAAGTCAAGAGTGCGGATCAATCATCAATATATAGCTTGTACATAAATCCGTCGTACGGCATCCCTAAATCTGGGTACGGGTTAATATCACATTATTCATCCGGTATCCTCTTTATCCAAGATCATAATCTGGGTACTGATCTACGTCTAGTACGATACTAATATCATCAATATAGTCATGATCTGACTGCTGATCTACAGCCTCATACAAACCGATATCATCATCATATATCGTCATAAAGATGTATGCATCGCCTAATGCGACCTATTACAAATATCTTAACATATCTTATCTCATATCACGATCACATGTCAACCATTCAATGTATAACACTATTCACATGTAATGTCGTCCCAAGATCCGCTATAATATCAGGACGTATCTCAAGTACGAATCCTGCCATATCACCGTTCTCGCGGTCTCAATCAAATCTTATCGACTCATCTCAAATCCCAATAACTATCCTCAAATCGAGTATGTGAACACATAGTCCCATACCTATATGAACGCATAACAATATAACCCCATATAAGCACATATGAAAGAAGAATGTATGAAAGTATGGGTGTGTGTGTGTGTAAATGTGGTGCAACCTCTACTCTAGGGTCTCGCAACACTAAACCTATCCAATCACCCTAAAATCTATCTTTATCATCAATAAACTCAACAATATAATCAATATATATGTGTGTATACGTATTCGTATACATCACCACGAACTGCGGGGGTGCTATACGCCATCCACCCGACTTCTCCCCGTAGATATAAATCTACTCACCTGGCCCTCGCTCGCCGGTGCCGACGTCGCCTCGCGCTTGCTTGTCGTCTCGAAGTACACATGGGGTACCTATATATCATAACACACCGTATCGCATTAAAACCAAATTCGAAATCGAAACGGCATACGAAAATCAAATCGGCACGCGTATCACGCATAGGTCAAAACCAATCGCCTACGCATGCAAGAATAGCCAGAACAACCCTCGATGTCGATGTACAAACGTCAAACCATCGAGAAAAACCCAACCACACTCATTTGCTCATTCACGAACACTAATTATAATATAAAATAGGTTAACATTCACAAAAACCCCAAACTCGCTTTAAAAGTCATTTTTCCGAAAATCTAGCAAGCAAAAATTACCCGTTTGAGTACAAAACTCGACGTTTAAACAAATATAGAGGCCATAATACTTATTAAACATCTTAAATAAATCATACAAACCATTTCCATGATTTAATTTCACCAAACCATATACGTTCAAAAAACTAGTTTGCAAAAATACCGATTTTAACTCTTTTTAAAGTAAAATTCACAATTTTACAATTAAGCTTGGTTTTGCATGGTCCAAAGGCATTAAACCACTCATTAAAATATTAATAATGATATGAAACCATAATTATATTTTAATCTAAAGCATTTAATAATTTTCCAAAAACCCTAGTTAGCAAAATAGCTTAATTAGGACATTTTATAAGCAATGGTTTGTAATTAACAACTAGATTAGCTTTCTACAAGACTTAAGATGTTAATCCACATCACAAAACCATGCACAATTGATCACAACCCAATTCCACAACAAAACCCTAACTAGAATTCCTTAATCATGCAATTAAACTCATATAAAACCTAATTAATCACTAAATTAACTTAGATTAAAGCAACTAGACAACAAATTTAACAAAATCATGAGATTATACCTCCCATGTTTGAGATCAAACTCAAGATCTAGACCTCCAATTTCAAAACCTAGCACCAAGATCCATGCTAAAAGAGATGAGGGAAAATGGATAGGGCTTTGATTTGAATTTTTTTTTGGATTTTAGATGGAAATGGGTGAATTTTTTTGAGGGAAAATGAGTGAAGAAGAGGGGCTGTTGTTTGGGGCTATAAATTTTCGGCCAGGTTGGTGTGGGGGGGTGAGGGAGGAGAGAGAGTGAGGTGGAGAAAGTGGGGGAAAAGTCAAAGTCTACATTGACTTCTTTACTTTTCTTTTCTTTTCTATTCTTTTCTTTTGAAAGTGAGGTGATTGGAGAGAGAGAGGGGGGAGGGCTGTCCAAGTAGGGCCGGCCACATGGGGAGAGGGAGAGAGAGTGAGGTGTGGGTGTGTGGGTTAGGGAAAAAGATAAATGTATTACCCCAATTCCCATTAACATTAATTTCGCTAATTAAGCCTTTTTTCGATATTTTCTAAACCGTTTTGGTAAACCATTTTATTTCAAAAACAATATTTTACATGCCAGTTTAGTGTGTCATGAATTATAAAATTTGTATCAACCCATTCCGATTTGTAATTTTCCCTGATTAAATGTATTAGTGACGGCTTAAAATAATTAATTTCGGAAAAAAATTCAGAAAATTTGAAATTTCACCAGTGGCTCAATAAACACCAAATACTAGCAATTACATATCTAGAATATATATATTTAATTTTATAATAAAGATATTTGTATTTTGACTTTTTACAGAAACCCCCCTTATTTTACCGATTTTCCGAAATTTCACCGAAACGATTTTCAAAACGTTACAATATCCGTGTATCATGCAACATGGAATAATGATATGACATATTAAGGGAAAACCGCACCTTTTAAAATGATTCCAGTTTTTAAAATATAACATGCGGTTCCCAATTTTACAATAAAATCGGTTATCTATATAGGTACAATATGAATATGCGCAAGTGTAGATGTGCCAAAGTATGTGTGCACCAATATGGATGTACAAATGTGTATATCCGTAAGTATAGATGTATCAATGTATATGTGCAAATGTGTATATCCGCAAGTATAGATGTATCAATGTATATGTGAACCAATATGGATATACAAATGTGTATATCCGTAAATATGAATATATCAATGTATATGTGCACTAATGTGGATATACAATGTGTATGTGCGCAAATATGAATATATCAATGTATATGTGCACCAATGTGGATATACAATGTGTATGTCATGATGCAGCAAAGCTACTGTGTAGTGACATGGCAATTATCGATGATGAAGTGTGTGAGCCGGAAAATCTGTGTAACATACGCATCATCGATAATGGTGCAAGTGTACTAGCACAAGTATAAGCAATGCAATGGAATAATATGAATGCAGCATAAGGTAAATCATATGCAAATATTAAGATATCAATATATGTGTGCACTGGTATGAATATACAGTGTGCATGTGTGCAGGTATGAAAATATAATTATGTGTGTGCACTGGTATGAATATACAGTGTGCATGTGCGCAGGTATGAAAATATCAATATATATGTGCAATGGTATGAATATACAATGTGCATGTGCGCAGGTATGCAAATATCAAAATATGTGTGCACTGGTATGAATATACAGTGTGCATGTGCGCATGTATGAGAATATCAATACATGTGTGCGCTGGTATGAATATACAGTGTGCATGTGCGCAGGTATGAAAATAACAATACATGTGTGCGCTGGTATGAATATACAGTGTGCATGTGCGCAGGTATGAAAATATCAATATATGTGTGCGCTGGTATGAATATACGGTGTTCATGTGCGCAGGTATGAGAATATCAATATATGTGTGCACTGGTATGAATATACGGTGTGCTTGTGCGCAGGTATGAGAATATCAATATATGTGTGCACTGGTATGAATATACGGTGTGCATGTGCGCAGGTATGAGAATATCAATATATGTGTGCACTGGTATGAATATACAGTGTTGATTGATTCAAATTCTCGTTGTGTCGGTATTTAGAAAATGAATAGAATTCACAATCAAAGAATTATTTGACCGCAATCAACTACGGTGTCGGATGTAGATCGTTAGCGAGTGCGGATCGTCCACAGGGATTGTGCGATTCGTTTGTATTTTGATTTGTTTGAATTGAAAAGTTAATAGAAAAGAAAAAAAAACATGGTTCAAGATTTTTATCGATGAGTTTCACGTATCACTATTCTAATCAAGAATCAAGAAAATGATAAACATCGAGAATCAAGTTTCGATAGAATTCCAATCACTTAGGGTTTCAAGATTTGAAATAAAGCTCGTAGGAATCGAGTAAATTGTAGATATGATGAAGATTCAAGATTACGATTTCTTATCTAGTAACAAAATTGATGCTAAATCGATGTCGAATTCATCGAGGATCAAGGATGTAACGTTTTGAAAATCGTTTCGGTGAAATTTCGAAAAAACGGTAAAATAAGGGGCGTTTCTGTAAAAAGTCAAAATACAAATATCTTATTATAAAAATTAAATATACATATTCTAGCTATGTAATTTCTAGTATTTGGTGTTCATTGAGCCACTGGTGAAATTTCAAATTTTTTGAAAAAAATTATTTTAATATTATTTTAAGCCGTCACTAATATATTTAATTAGGGAAAATTACAAATTGGAATGAGTTGAAACAAATTTTGTGCATCATAAAACTTTAAATAAAATTTTATCATGTGGTTTTTGAAACGAAATCGTTTGCCAAAACGGTTTAGAAAATATCGAAGAAAAATGCGTTTTTCGGTGAAATTAGTGTAAATGGTTGTTTGGGGTATAACATTTATCTTTTTCCCCCACACCCACACCCACACTCACTCACCCCCATCCCCATGTGGCTGAATTCAGCAGCACATCCCCCCCATTTCCCCACTCCATTCCACACAAAAAAGAAAAGAAAAGAAAAGAAAAAGGGAAATGAAAGAAAGTCAAAAGGGGGTGTAGACTTTGTCTTTTTCTCCCCATTTTTCTCCACCTCCCTCTCTCTCCTCCCCCACTCCCTTTATGACCGAAAATTCCTGCACAAACAGCCCTCTTTCTCCCCCCCCATTGTTCCATCTCTTTTGCTTCAAAAAATTCATCAAATACCCATCAAAAAAATCCCAAAATCGAAATCTAGTTCTTACCCATTTTAGTGTAGCCTTAGATGCATGGATCTTGGTGCAAGGATTTCATTTTGGAGGTCTAGATTTCATGTTTGATCATGGATTTGTGAGGTATAAATCTTGGCTTTTTGTTTAATTTGTTGCTAATTCTTTAGTCTAGCTTAATTATAAGTTTAATGGTGGTTTAATTGTGTGTTTGAAAGTTCAAGAAAAGAACTTGAATGCAAGTGAGGGTTTGTGAAATTCAAGAGAAGAATTTGAATCATGTTAGGGTTTTATGTTATGAGATTATGCTTGTGTGATGTTTTGACATATTAATGGTTGCTAAATCAAATTAAGTTGTTAGTTGTTAGTTAAAAATTATGATAGTTACACTAATTTGCTATCTAGGTTTTTGGAAATGGTTAAATAATTGGGTTTAAAATTATAATTAGTTTTTTTTCTATGACTTCATTAACATTATTAAGTGTGGTTTAATGTCTTTAGTTCATGCAAATCCAAACTAAATTGTTGTTTATGCATTTTTGCTAAAATGGTTGAAATTTGGGTAAAATTGCAAACTAGTTTTTTTTGAACGTATATAGTTTGATGAGATTAAATTGTGGTTCTGGGTTATATGACTTATTTACGTTATTTAATAAGTATTATGGCCGCTAGAATTGTTTAAACGTCGAGTTTTGTACTAAATCGGGAAATTTTGCTTGCTAGTTTTTCGGAAAAACGGCTTTTAAAGTGAATTTGGGGTTTTTGTGAGTTTTAACCTATTTTATATTAAAATTAGTGTTCGCGAATGTGCAAATGAGTGTATTTGGGTTTTTCTCGATGGTCTGGCGTTTGTACGCCGATGTCGAGGGTTTTCGGGTAGATTTGTGGAAGCAACCAAAGGTTTTGACCTATATGGGATTCGTGTGTCGTTTTGGTCATGAGTCGGATTTTAATGTGATGCGGTGCGTTATGATATGTAGGTACCCCCATGTGGACTTCGAGACGAAAAGCAACCGCGTGGCGACGTCGGCACTGGCGAGCGAGGACCAGGTGAGTTGATTTATATCTACGGGGAGAAGTCGGGTGGATGGCGTATAGCACTCCAGCAGTCCGTGGTGGTGTATACGGATGCGTATACACACCAACAATTATTACATGTTATTTGGGATTAATAATGATGTTTAGGATGGATATTGGTTTGTTGGATTATTTTAGTGTCGCGAACCCTAGGGTAGTGTTGCACTACACATACACAAATACATACTTGCATACATCCCTATTTATATGTGCTCATGGGATTCTTTATAGTTATGTGTTCACATGGGTATGGGACTATGTGTTCACATACGGATTTGAGGATGATACTTGGGATTGAGCTGAGTCGATGAGATTTGTTTGTGGTTGTGATATCGGTGATATGGCAGGATTCGTACTTGAGGTACGTCTTGGTGTTATAGCGGATCTTGGGGCGGCGATACGGGTGAATAGTGTTATAAATAAAATGGTCGACATGTGATCGTGATATGAGGCATGATATGCTAGGATATTGATATTAGGCCGTATCGGGCGATGTATACCCCTTGATGATGATATGTGATGACGATATCGGTTTGTACGAGATTGTCGATCAGTAATCAGATCATGAGTATATTGAGGATATTAGTATTGTACTAGACATAGGTCAGTACCCTAGACTATGATCTTGGATAAAGAGGATACCAGATGAATAGTGTGATGAATATGATATTAACCCGTACCCAGATTTGGGGATGCCGTACGACGGATTTACGTACGAGCTAGATTTTGATGATTGATCCGCACTCTTGACTTGGGATGTCTGATTATAGATATGGTATCGGATATGATATTATTAAGGCGGGATCACCGACTAATATATATACAGGTATGTATATGTATCGACTCAGATGTTAGGCGATTTCCTTACCTGTAGTCCAGCTGGTTAGCTTAGCCCTTTAGTTTAGTTTAGTTGTTAGATTAGATTCGATTCTTACCTATTTCGAAGCTTACGAATCATGCGTATTTTAAGAGACAGGTCAAGGGATTCTACGGATATTTCAAAAACGTATCTTTTCTTAAAAACACCGTAGCCCCTATTTTCAAAACCCCATGATTCGTGTTATTTCAAAAGGCACCATTTGTAGGACTTATATTAGATTAGTGCAGATTAGTTATAGTTGCGTCTAGTATTCAGGTCCCGCTCATTTTTACTGTTCGCTCCGTATCGCATACTTATATTATAATTTCTTATTGCATTACTAATATCATACTGTTAGGACACCAGCACCATTACCGACGACGCGTATGTACCACGTACACTTACTTGCCGGCTCACACACATCTTCATCGGTAATTGCCATGTCACGAACACTTTAGAAAGTACTATTTCATTTGACATAGGTTGTTAGCTAATAGTTTAAACATGATACTAGTGTACTTGCCTTATATGCTAGTTAGATATTGTAGTTATTGCCTACTACTTCATGCCTATATTCACTGTTTACATGCTATTGATGACTTGGATTCGGATTTCATGAGATTTCTTGGATTTGGAGGAAAACCACAAAAAAAACATAAATAAACCTTTTCTCTCTTTTAAAATAAAAAGTGCGGTTTTCCCATGATGTATGAGTCGTCCACCATGAGTTTGCTGATGGATTTCGAGACCCGATTCGAGGAGTGGAGAAACCGTTTCGGGTACATGGTGGGCCCGGTGCGGTACCCCGGGGCAAGAGGAATGTGTTGTTGACGTTGAGCTCGGCAGGGGAGCACTACCGACCGGTGATATTACCCGACGCGTCGGATATCCGGAGGATACCGTCGTGGTCTTGAGATGGATGGTAGGGGCCGGTCTGGATTGACGGCGCCCTAGATATTGTGATTTGAGATATTGAGGTACATCGATTTTGATACAGAGATATCGAGATATTTAGACACTTGTTTTGTGTTGATGCTGGGCACTGTTTTTTGCTGATTTCATTTATAGTACCTCACTTTTAAAATACAGAAATCTCACTGAATTATGAAAGCAGTTTTCGTCAGTACATGCATTCTGTTCCATGCATTCATACCTCATTCATATGATATATTGCTACCTGAGGCACTGACACGGGCACATGAGATCACACTCGGGTTAGATATTACCCTAGACATTGTTATAGGCTGCATGCTATTCATATATTTGAGGATATATTCTGATCATTGACCTAGGTTGCGTTATTTATGCGATTTCTTTCCGTAGATGTTTTTCTATTCACGAGTTGGCAACTCACCCCCGTTGTGCCCCAGTTTCTTGCAGGTTTGCCGTACAACTTTCATTACGGCTTTGCGGGTATAGTTTCGTTCGGGTGATTTGCTAGTAGGTGGGTTTGCTTGTATCGTACCCCCATTATATAACTTGTATATTATTACTGTGTTGTATCTAGAAGTTCCATCAACCAAACATGTATTTATTTTGAGATAGAGACCAGTGATGTTATTCCTTCGACCTTAGAGTCGCGTGTTTTATTTCTGTGGATTTCTTGTGGTTTTGAGTTTCCTTTTGAGTTTTTGATCCTCGCCATTGGCGTTGTATATTATATTGCTTGTGTGGTTGTGACCGTCGATTGACGAAGAGCTAGCTCCCGCTTGGGGATGCCTTTTATTGATTTCTTATACTATTCATGTTGTATCCCGTTTGGGAGCCAGTATTTACAAAGGACACTCTGCCGAAATTTTCAGTAAATTTTGATGTTCTTAAAAACCGCATAATTCGGCTTATGCTATTAAAACTACTTGTTTTAAATTGGTTTTCCTTCACTCTACTACTTTTCTTGGTTTGGATTTTTGGGTTTTTGGCTTACTTAGATTACGTACGCCTCGAGACGTTTCGTAGTTTAAGTGCCGGTTATGTTCCATCTTTTTGGACGTGAAAAAGTTGGTATCAAAGCGTTAGGTTTTACTTTCGGAGCGTAGGATGACCCTTGGTTGATGGAATAAGTGACTAAAGTAGAGTGACGTACCGTGGGTATGTTCCGCGGCATATTTACGATACGCTACTCCACTTAAGAAGCCTTAGGATGTACATTTCTTTGCTCAGTATTATATTCATTCCTGATCTAGCCTCATCGGTACCAGTTAGGCTTTGCTGCCACGATTACGGGCAGGGAGAGCTAGAATTGCGGTCAGCACGAGCTCGTCAAGAACGAGGACTGACCAGGGCATGATTCCGGCGACACACGATTGCAGAGATGTGTCTTTTCATTGTGTCTACGCGCCACGTGCGTTTGATGGATCGCTGTATGAGATTACTTGGACGTGCCGATCAGCACTAGAGGATTGAGCCACTGACAGAGGCCAGTCAGATTTTGATGACCGTTGGTGTATTGCTTACTCATGATGATTGACGCACTGTTCAGCGTGCAGATGAGTGAGCCAGTTGTTGCTGCGAGTGACGAGATATCGCCCCATATGTTGGAGCTATTGCGGGACGAGTTGTACTAATAGATGCTAGAAGGTCGCTAGTCACCCGATGATGAATGACTAGGACAGGTGGTTCGTTCGCCTACCCCGATGCGAGGTCATCAGATAGATTGATTCCAGCTAGAGACGACTTCACGCGGAGACGTTGAGAGTCGACAGAGACGATCGAATGTCAGAAACCTATTATTCCAAGTTTAAAGTAGTCGGAAAGACATGCAGGCAATTCTATGGTCCCTCTAGAAGAATGAAACCCGAACTCGACTCAATGACCGTGTGAAAGCCTTTGGACCTTCGGGTTTGCGGCAGTTTTGCGGTGCCATTAGTGAGGCTTGGGTTTGCCCTTCTACGGCTGGACCACCGATGTTGTGGTATGTACTCGATACTATTAAACTGTGCCCAAGATGTTGAGCTCTTGGGGGATTATGAGGTTTTGACGACTCGATCGGATGGCTCGACTTAATTCGGATGCTAGGTGGTGAGATGCATTCTTGGGAGACTCCAGATATGAGGATAGTCGTTGGAGCTCAGTCCATGCAGCCACGACGAGACGAGTCCAGAGCAGTCGACATTAGAAAAGTGGAGTAAGAGGTTCATACGAGATCTTGATGAAACGACGTTCCACTCCGCCGACATCAGAGATGCGATACGCATGCCGAGGCATTGTGCATGGATATACCTTCCAGAAGGAGTCGCGATGAGTATGCAGCCGTTCCCGAACAAGAAACAGATATAGTAAAGGACGATGACTTCCGGATGGTTCGGCAGAGACGAAATTTGGGAGAGATCTCGATAGGACCTTTCTGGAATGAATTACGAGAAAACTAGGACCCAGGAGTGGTCATGTTGCGCACACCGGCAGGCCAGAGTTCAGGATCGTCGACAAGATATGCTATGAGTGACCCCGACAGTTGGCCATAGATTCTTGGAAGATGTTCTTGAGCGGGACTATTCCGCCATACTAGATTTTGGTATTTTGAGCGATATATTCGCATGATTTGGTTTTGATGATTGAGTTTCATGATATCATTTTCATGCGCCATGGTTGCACCTACTGAGTATTTATGATTTCTGCATAGTGTTGCACTTGATATCGTTTTCATGCCTTGGTTTCTCATGTTTATGATTTTATGGGTTTCATACAGTTGAGTTGATTTTGTGCGCATGTACGCACACGATTTGGTTTTTGCACTCGGTATAGTTCATATATGCTTGCAGTGCAGTGATACGCATTTTGTGCACATAGATGCACTGGACTTCGATTTCGATTGTGATGTTCGATATTTGTTTTGTGCACCTTGTGCACTTGATTGGATTTTGCGCATGTTCGGTGCTTGATATTAGATTTCATGATTTCGTGCATGATGGATGCACCTGATTTGGGGTTTTTCGCGCATGTTGGGCGCATGTTATGAGATACGATTTTGGTGCACACCAGATGCACTAAATCGAGATTCTTCGTGCGTGTCAGACGCACCTGTCCTTGCTGTCAGGCACACACGTTGCCTATGACAGATGTTGTGTGCACAACCGATGCACTTAGATGTTGTTTCTGTGCGCTTGTATGGCACGTATATGGATTTTGATTTCCGTGCGCACCAGACGCACGTAGTATTCAGATGCGTATTTTGGGATTGATTTAACCTATAGAGCAGTACGTTTTTGTGATATTTGCTATGTGTTCTCGTACTGAGCAAGACTAGTCAAAGGACAGTACCTGAATATATTTTGCATGCACTGATAGTTATCGAAGGGATTTCCAAAAAGCGAGCTATAGTCTCAGTATTTACCTACGTGTCTGAGATGACACGAAATATTTTATAAAGGAAACCCTTCTGAAATTGCTTCCAAAACGGCGGGACGTGCATATTAAACAAAGGATATATATATATGTAGTTATTTTTTTTACAATAAACGTCCGCCACTGTGCAGTGCTGCGAGCATCGCACAACGATTTGAAAAAGATTTGGCATGCATTGCTTCCAGATGTTTTAATGATGTATATCATACTGATTTTCATTTTTGATTTGGACATTGTGTCTTCACCATGACTCCGATAATTGCGGGATGCTGGATGGAGTTTTGATTTGAGTTATATGCTTATTTTTCATGCGCATGCGCATGCGCTGCGCTACGATTTGTTTTATGTATTTATGATTTCGGAGCCCCGACGACTTAATGGTTTTGCTTAGATGTTTTAGTATTTGGGGGGAGTTTTAATTTAAATTCGGGGACCGAATTTCTTTAAGGGGGGAAGATTGTAACGTTTTGAAAATCGTTTCGGTGAAATTTCGAAAAAACGGTAAAATAAGGGGATTTTCTGTAAAAAGTCAAAATACAAATATCTTATTATAAAAATTAAATATACATATTCTAGCTATGTAATTGCTAGTATTTGGTGTTTATTGAGCCACTGGTGAAATTTCAAATTTTCTGAAAAAAAATTATTTTAACATTATTTTAAGCCGTCACTAATATATTTAATTAGGGAAAATTACAAATTGGAATGAGTTGAAACAAATTTTGTGCATCATAAAATTTTATCATGTGGTTTTTGAAACGAAATCGTTTACCAAAACGGTTTAGAAAATATCGAAGAAAAATGCGTTTTTCGGTAAAATTAGTGTAAATGGTTGTTTGGGGTATAACATTTATCTTTTTCCCCCACACCCACACCCACACTCACTCACCCCCATCCCCATGTGGCTGAATTCAGCAGCACATCCCCTCTATTTCCCCACTCCATTCCACACAAAAAAGAAAAGAAAAGAAAAGAAAAAGGGAAATGAAAGAAAGTCAAAAGGGGGTGTAGACTTTGTCTTTTTCTCCCCATTTTTCTCCACCTCCCTCTCTCTCCTCCCCCACTCCCTTTATGGCCGAAAATTCCTGCACAAACAGCCCTCTTTCTCCCCCCCATTGTTCCATCTCTTTTGCTTCAAAAAATTCATCAAATACCCATCAAAAAAATCCCAAAATCGAAATCTAGTTCTTACCCATTTTAGTGTAGCCTTAGATGCATGGATCTTGGTGCAAGGTTTTCATTTTGGAGGTCTAGATTTCATGTTTGATCATGGATTTGTGAGTTATAAATCTTGGCTTTTTGTTTAATTTGTTGCTAATTCTTTAGTCTAGCTTAATTATAAGTTTAATTGTGTGTTTGAAAGTTCAAGAAAAGAACTTGAATGCAAGTGAGGGTTTGTGAAATTCAAGAGAAGAATTTGAATCATGTTAGGGTTTTATGTTATGAGATTATGCTTGTGTGATGTTTTGACATATTAATGGTTGCTAAATCAAATTAAGTTGTTAGTTGTTAGTTAAAAATTGTGATAATTACACTAATTTGCTATCTAGGTTTTTGGAAATGGTTAAATAATTGGGTTTAAAATTATAATTAGTTTTTTTTCTATGACTTCATTAACATTATTAAGTGTGGTTTAATGTCTTTAGTTCTTGCAAATCCAAACTAAATTGTTGTTTATGCATTTTTGCTAAAATGGTTGAAATTTGGGTAAAATTGCAAACTAGTTTTTTTTGAACGTATATAGTTTGATGAGATTAAATTGTGGTTCTGGGTTATATGACTTATTTAAGTTATTTAATAAGTATTATGGCCGCTAGAATTGTATAAACGTCGAGTTTTGTACTAAAACGGGAAATTTTGCTTGCTAGTTTTTCGGAAAAACGGCTTTTAAAGTGAATTTGGGGTTTTTGTGAGTTTTAACCTATTTTATATTAAAATTAGTGTTCGCGAATGTGCAAATGAGTGTATTTGGGTTTTTCTCGATGGTCTGGCGTTTGTACACCGATGTCGAGGGTTTTCGGGTTGATTTGTGGAAGCAACCATAGGTTTTGACCTATGTGGGATTCGTGTGTCGTTTTGGTCATGAGTCGGATTTTAATGTGATGCGGTGCGTTATGATATGTAAGTACCCCCATGTGGACTTCGAGACGACAAGCAAGCGCGTGGCGACGTCGGCACTGGCAAGCGAGGACCAGGTGAGTAGATTTATATCTACGGGGAGATGTCGGGTGGATGGCGTATAGCACCCCCGCAGTCCGTGGTGGTGTATACGGATGCGTATACACACCAACAATTATTACATGTTATTTGGGATTAATAATGATGTTTAGGATGGATATTGGTTTGTTGGATTATTTTAGTGTCGCGAAGCCTAGGATAGTGTTGCACTACACATACACACATACATACTTGCATACATCCCTATTTATATATGCTCCTGGGATTCTTTATAGTTATGTGTTCACATGGGTATGGGACTATGTGTTCACATACGGATTTGAGGATGATACTTGGAATTGAGCTGAGTCGATGAGATTTGTTTGTGGCTGTGATATCGGTGATATGGCAGGATTCGTACTTGAGGTACGTCCTGATGTTATAGCGGATCTTGGGGCGGCGATACGGGTGAATAGTGTTATAAATAAAATGGTCGACATGTGATCGTGATATGAGGCATGATATGCTAGGATATTGATATTAGGTTGTATCGGGCGATGTACACCCCTTGATGATGATATGTGATGACGATATCGGTTTGTACGAGATTGTCGATCAGTAGTCAGATCATGAGTATATTGAGGATATTAGTATTGTACTAGACATAGGTCAGTACCCTAGACTATGATCTTGGATAAAGAGGATACCAGATGAATAGTGTGATGAATATGATATTAAACCGTACCCAGATTTGGGGATGCCGTACGACGGATTTATGTACGAGCTAGATTTTGATGATTGATCCGCACTCTTGACTTGGGATGTCTGATTATAGATATGGTATCGGATATGATATTATTAAGGCGGGATCACCGACTAATATATATACAGGTATGTATATGTATCGACTCAGATGTTAGGCGGTTTCCTTACCTGTAGTCCAGCTGGTTAGCTTAGCCCTTTAGTTTAGTTTAGTTGTTAGATTAGATTCGATTCTTACCTATTTCGAAGCTTACGAATCATGCGTATTTTAAGAGACAGGTCAAGGGATTCTACGGATATTTCAAAAATGTATCTTTTCTTAAAAACACCGTAGCCCCTATTTTCAAAACCCCATGATTCGTGTTATTTCAAAAGGCACCATTTGTAGAACTTATATTAGATTAGTGCAGATTAGTTATAGTTGCGTCTAGTATTCAGGTCCCGCTCATTTTTACTGTTCGCTCCGCATCGCATACTTATATTATAATTTCTTATTGCATTACTAATATCATACTGTTAGGACACCAGCACCATTACCGACGACGCGTATGTACCACGTACACTTACTTGCCGGCTCACACACATCTTCATCGGTAATTGCCATGTCACGAACACATTAGAAAGTACTATTTCATTTGACATAGGTTGTTAGCTAATAGTTTAGACATGATATTAGTGTACTTGCCTTATATGCTAGTTAGATATTGTAGTTATTGCCTACTACTTCATGCCTATATTCACTGTTTACATGCTATTGATGACTTGGATTCGGATTTCATGAGATTTTTTGGATTTGGAGGAAAACCGCAAAAAAAACATAAATAAACATTTTCTCTCTTTTAAAATAAAAAGTGCGGTTTTCCCATGATGTATGAGTCGTCCACCATGAGTTTGCTGATGGATTTCGAGACCCGATTCGAGGAGTGGAGAAACCGTTTCGGGTACATGGTGGGCCCGGTGCGGTACCCCGGGGCAAGAGGAATGTGTTGTTGACGTTGAGCTCGGCAGGGGAGCACTACCGACCGGTGATATTACCCGACGCGTCGGATATCCGGAGGATACCGTCGTGGTCTTGAGATGGATGGTAGGGGCCGGTCTGAATTGACGGCGCCCTAGATATTGTGATTTGAGATATTGAGGTACAGCGATTTTGATACAGAGATATCGAGATATTTGGACACTTGTTTTGTGTCGATGCTGGGCACTGTTTTATGCTGATTTCATTTATGGTACCTCACTTTTAAAATACAAAAATCTCACTGAATTATGAAAGCAGTTTTCGTCAGTACATGCATTCTGTTCCAAGCATTCATACCTCATTCATATGATATATTGCTACCTGAGGCACTGACACGGGCACATGAGATCACACTCGGGTTAGATATTACCCTAGCCATTGTTATAGGCTGCATGCTATTCATATATTTGAGGATATATTCTGATCATTGACCTAGGTTGCGTTATTTATGCGATTTCTTTCCGTAGATGTTTTTCTATTCACGAGTTGGCAACTCACCCCCGTTGTGCCCCAGTTTCTTGCAGGTTTGCCGTACAGCTTTCATTACGGCTTTACGGGCATAGTTTCGTTCGGGTGATTTGCTAGTAGGTGGGTTTACTTGTATCGTACCCCTATTATATAACTTGTATATTATTACTCTGTTGTATCTAGAAGTTCCATCAACCAAACATGTATTTATTTTGAGATAGAGACCAGTGATGTTATTCCTTCGACCTTAGAGTCGCGCGTTTTATTTCTGTGGATTTCTTGTGGTTTTGAGTTTCCTTTTGAGTTTTTGATCCTCGCCATTGGCGTTGTAGATTATATTGCTTGTGTGGTTGTGACCGTCGATTGACGAAGAGCTAGCTCCGGCTTGGGGATGCCTTTTATTGATTTCGTATACTATTCATGTTGTATCCAGTTTGGGAGCCAGTATTTACAAAAGAGACTCTGCCGAAATTTTTAGTAAATTTTGATGTTCTTAAAAACCGCATAATTCGGCTTATGCTATTAAAACTACTTGTTTTAAATTGGTTTTCCTTCACTCTACTAATTTTCTTGGTTTGGATTTCTGGGTTTTTGGCTTACTTAGATTACGTACGCCTCGAGACGTTTCGTAGTTTAAGTGCCGGTTATGTTCCATCTTTTGGGACGTGACAAAGGATCTTGCGAAGAATTAGGGTTCCTCATCCTATCCTTTATCCTTTCGATGAATAACATTCACTAGATAGCTTCTTGAAAGTCGAATGATCAATTGTCGATCTCTAGATCGTGCGAAAGGAATCAAGAACACATTCGCATCGATCTAGATCATCGATCAATCGATTTTCAAGAATTTACAATTGTTTTAAGACTTAAGAAAACGTTTAACAATTCATCAACATCATCATTTTACAATTGTTTCGATTCCTCCACGAACGGAGTTTTATTCAAGCATCATCAAAAAGTACATATTCAAGAATCGAAATATAAGCATAATGCTCGAATTGAAATGTAAATAAGTTTAAAGAATCTTCACCTTTATTACATCAACAAGTAGTTACAACTTTCGAGATTTACAAGGGGTAGGAACTTCGCTCGTTGAATCTTGCATCGCTCGGCTTCTTGAGTCTTGGATCGCTTCGATCTCGTGCTCCGTTGAAATCCGGTTCCGCTTCTAAAGGATCTTGAAGACTTGCTTGGCTTGCACTCAAAGAATCTTGAGGTTTCTTGATTTTGGATTGGATTAGGGTTAGGGTTTTGACACAAGCCTTGTCACTAGACTTGTGGGTGGAAATTGGGGAAGATGAAGATTGAACTAAAATTTAGCCAACAAAATGAGTTCTTCCAACAACTGAGCCTAGGGGTCTATTTATAGGTTTCCCAAACCCTAGGTCTAGGTTTTTTTGAATTTACAATTCCCTCCAAAAGTGTAGGGTTCCTAGGCACTCTCAAGAGGTCTCACAAGGCATCAACCATGCTAATTTCATATTTTATATGTGCCGAGAAACCATAACAAGATCGTTGGCTAGAATTTTAGGCGACAAATGAAACTAGTTAACATTTTAACTAAGTGAACAAACATACAACCTTTGTAGATCCGTTTCTCCACCTCCTAGGCTCCGTGATGAAGTCCTCTCCGCTGTCCAAATCGAACCATGACTCTAGCATCGGCTTCATCGGAGAAAAAGCGGGCTAGGTCATCGACGACGATGCCGAAGATGATCTACGTCGAGGCATCACTAGATCAAGCTCCACCTTCACCAAGCCATGAAAACTTGTGAAGGAAACACCCTATACTACTTGGCAAGAGGTAGAGGATGAAGAAATAGGAAGTGGGTTCACTTTAGAATTGGATTTCTCACTCTTATTCATCAATCACCATTGATGGTCAAGCTTTTTCTTCTTGTGAAGAAGAAGAAGAAGATGATAATATTATGATAAGTTATTAAAATGAAAAGGAAAATTAATACTTATCATAATACTAACCTTAGTTTGGTGTAGAGAATAGACCATGGTTAGATATGATGGTTAGGGTTAAGCAAGTGACAAGAATGGTGGACTTAGTCAAAGCTTCATGAAGCTTCAACATGCATCCAAAGAAAGCCACCATTTTCCTTTATGCTTATTATTTTCCAAAAAGAATAAATAGATAAATAATTGAATAAATAAGTAATGGAAAAACAAAACCCTAATCATTAGTTTAACCATGGTTTAATTCTTTACACTTAACCAAGTAAACATGCATCATCAAACATGATACAATCATTTGCACAAAAAGTATATCACATATAGAACTTGTACATCCAAGTGAGAAAATCCATTTAAAGTGAACCAATACTAGTTAATGCAAAGTAATATATCAAATATATAATTATACATTAAATCATTAAATCAACACTTGATTTAACGATCCGGTCATATCGCATATAACCGACTAGTATTCAATGTATCAGCTTATCGAATCAATCCTTGATTCGATGACTAGGTTATATCGCATACAACCATATCGATACATTCATCACGAGAATAGAATACGGTATCACATACACGCATTATTCTCGGTCCCGCACATATCTCATATGCGCTCCTATTTCGTTTCGCTTGAGCCAGGAAACCTCTGTGTAGGACTCTAAAGACTCGTCAATACGCCGGCAGCAGGTGATGATCATATCAAACACCCACAAGCCGCAAGCGGTCTGCTAAACGTAACGGCCACCCGGGTATTGAGCGATCAGAAGATCGACGAGCAAGCCCGCTCACACTCCAGTGAATCCAACCAGTAACACTACCGTACAGTCCGGTCTGATCGTCTGATATGTCGCATATCTCGCCTAGGGGTGGTAAACGTCAGACCCCAATAGCTCGATAAGTCGTGTCGATATGAGGTCTATAACAGTTCGAGAAACTACTGGTAACACTTACCTGTAAATCTCAGCAACCCTGGCCAGGGATTTCCGGTTATAGCCAATCGAACACAGCGCAACATCAACCCCCTATACCGGGAGAGACGAATCCCCTCCTATCGCTCATTGCCTCCATGTGATTCGGGACTGTACCCAAAAACCACTGTTTTGCATGCCCTCTTGGACGTGGTAAGGTGGAAATCAAAGCACAGTGGGAACCACAAAAGACTCTATGACGATCTCGGGTCAACAGACTACTATGTACCAGTGTCACGAGAGAACTGCCATCTGACGTAAGGTATAATACCATCTGGGAGTTCTCGGCGAGTCCGTCCAGTGTACCCAGTCTCCACTGAGCACCTGTATACTATCTCTGATGTCAAACACCAATGGATATGGGATCATCCATCGCCCATCTGTATGGGTCGAGAAGGTATACGCTAGTCTACAGTGGTATATCGATGCCCCGTCTCGATACACCCACGACTAGGGATTTTGAAGGATATACTTATAGACTACCATGTCCCCACTAGTATGATCCGCATCATAGTCCAGGTAGTCAAGTACACATCCTAAGGGATTTACCAACATGTAACAGAGAGACAATCATTATACACGTTAAGGTAAAGATCAACCAGATAGCATACTATCATGTCGAGCAAGAAAGTCCTCCCTATATATGTCCCAGTATCCACTACAATATACAGGCTGTGTATAGTAATGGCCTCTAGGGCATACATATAACTAACAATCTCCCACTTGCACTAGGGCCATCGGTAGCAGTGGTTGTAGTATCTCATACTCAACCATCCCATAAAAGTCTCTCTCTGGGAATAGGCCTTCGTGAGTGGATCCGCCATGTTGTCCTCTGAGTCTTTCTCCTAACCTCGATCATCCTGGAGATCAGCCATCTCCATGATCAGGTGATACTGCCTTAGAATATGTCTGGATCACTGATGGGACCTGTGTTCCTTGGCATAAGCCACAACTCCATTGTCACACAATGGGCGGAACATAGTTCATCTCATGAACCAATATACACCCAAACAGCCTCTTTGGTACCATCTTAAGTAGCGATGTATCATGCCTTTATCGTCTAGTATGCCACGGTATCTAGCTTGGAACTCTTCCAACATACCGTCCCTTTACTGAGGGTAAAGACAATGCCTGTGACTGACATTCAGTCGTCTTTATCACCCTGGAACCCTTCCAGTGATTCTCCACAGGATCAACTGATACCATCTCACTACAACTAGTGAGTAGCCTAACATCCATTTAGATCTATCTCATAGATCCAAAATCCAAGATTTAGTAGGTATCACTTTGATCCTATGTGGAGAATCATTGTGATAAGCGGAGATTGATCGAGCGTAGCATAGGAAACTCCTTCCCTATCAAGAGTATGTCATCCACGTACTCTACGAGGATCACCACCATACTCCCTACTACCTTTTTGTTTATACAAGGTTCATCTACCATTTTGATGATGTCAAACTCTTTGACTACTTCATCAAAACAGACGTTCCAACTCCGCGATGTCTGGTTTATCCTATAAAACATCTTGCACACGTTTCCGCTGCTCCCACTGTCTACGAAGCCCTCTGGCTGTGTACTTATAGACGCTTTCTTCCAAATCATCATTTAGAAAAACAGTCAAGACACCCAACCACCAGATATCGTAGTCATGGTATGTAGCCGTGGCAAGTAGGATCTGGATGGACTTAAGCATAGGCACTGGAAAAGGTTTCATCATTTTCCACGCCTGGTCGATGACGAAAACCTTTACCAAGTCTAGCTTTGAAAGTCTCAACTTTTCCATGTACACCAAGTAATCTTCTCAAGATATACTTGCTCCTGATGGGGATTTAACCCTTCAGATATAGCAACCAAAGTCCATACTTTGTTGGTGCATAAGGATTCCATCTCAGATCGCTAAGCATCCAGCCATTCTTACAGAGTCTTACTCCTGATGGCCAGCTCGAAGCTAGTTGGGTCATCATCTCATGATGCAATCCTCGCTCCCACTGTCATAGAGAAACAGAAGTATCTCTCAGGTGGGTGAGGAACCATACTAGATCGGCGGAGAGGCTGAGGTTCGTTGGAATCTACTGAATCCTTTGGTTCTATCAAATCATCTGTTGTAGTTTGTATAGCTGGAACCTTTCCAGTTCTACATAACTGACCTTGCCTCGAGCTTGTCCGGATTTTGCTTTTAGACATAGGCCGGTCTACCCCAAATCTTAACTAGCTTAAAACATGGGCTCTTCCCATACCATATCTCATATGGAGTGGTAGGCTGTGATCTGATTCAAACCCTATTCAATAGGTATGCTGCTTCTCAAGCGCATAACTCCCAAAAGGAAACAGGTAACTCAGTAGTACTCATCATAGAGAACACCTTATCATATAGGGTGTGATTGCCCCGCCCCGATATACCATCGTTCTATGGTGTATACGGAGGAGTAATTCTGAGAGAGAGTCTCATTCTCCTTTAAAATAGTCCAGGATTTCCGTGCTCAAGTATTCTCCTCCCTGATCTCATCAAAGGACATAATACTTTTACCCGTATTGGTTCTCTACTTCTAACTTATATTCTGTGAATATCTCAAAAGGTTCGGACTTGTGTTTCAACAAGAACATATGTCTGAATCTAAAGAGATCATCAGAGAACGTAATGAAGTATAAAGAACCAGTCCTGGCATGTATAGACTGGGGACCTACATACATCAACATGTATCATCCCAAGAGTTCACTAACTCTTTCTCTGTTTCCAATAAACAGGGCTGTGGTCATCTTATCTTTGTGACATGACTGGCGAGTTTCACAAGATGTAAATTCAAACTGATTTAAATATGCATCTACATGTAACTTCAGCTAGTCGGGTCGCATTGATATGACCTAGTCTACAATGCCTCAAGAAGGATTCGTTCATTTCTAAACTATTCCTCTTGTGTGTGTTCTGTATACTAAGAACTGTAGTTTGATTTAGAACATCAACGCTTTTAGATAACGTGCCTGAACCGATCAACTTTTGATATAGGAAATGTTCAAAACATTATCCAACAATACAAAATTTTATTATTTCTTTACTAATAAAGAGACTGATATGATTTTGTATATCAGGTTCGGTATCTAATAACATTCGTTCAGAATCAATGTATTGGTAATACAGGGTGACAGTGACCACAGACTTGGCTGCAACACTTGCCCCGTTTTCTGCCTCATGAAACTTATCACCCGTTCTCAGTTCTCTACCTTTCTGTAGCCCTATGTAACAGATTACATATCTGGGATCCTGATTTGGTATCACATACCCAGGACGTAGAGGATACAGTGAAACAGTTCTTTGTAATGAACACACCCGAAGATGATGCATCAGCATGCACTCTCTACGTTTGGGCGTCACGGGAAATCTGGTATTCCCCAATTTCCTGCTCTGTCTTATAACATTTATAAGTTGGAGCGGGACCAATGTTCCCCAGCTCAGTATAACAAGCGGGTTCGGTCAATAATCCGTATTATTATCTTGATTAAGGCGTGATATGGTCGCTAACAGGAGAGGGAGAGAAGAAAACACTCAGCGTGCGCTCTTGCAAGAATAGATTGGTTTTTATTTTATCTAATCAGGATGTCTCCCACTGTTTTTATCAAATCTTCCTTCAAACCCTAAAAGGAAAGACTAGCCGGGATTAATTACACACTACAAGTTCGCCAATCTTTCAGCCATGCCAGTGTCGGTACTTTGAGGGAGGTCCCCCGTGCTTTCGCATGAACCTAATTAATGTAAACCTCGTTTTCCCAGAGGCGTAACCCCGTTGACACCTTTCTAGACACCTACTTGATCGGCTAATTGTAATGTGTAAAACTCTCCCAGGAGTAACTCTTACTCGCAGCGGGTATCGGGATCCAACTATCTCATAGTAGGTATGCAATCTCATTGCAAATTTCAACACTTGAAATTCCCGATAATATTTTGCCCCTAGTGTTCTATGACCTTGACGAATGCCAAACAACCCATAGTCCACTAGTCAAGTTCAACCCGTACATTTCTTGATCGAATTAAACCCACCCGCACGACCCTTGACGAATGTCAAACAACGCCGTACGAATACCCTAATCCAATCTGCATCATATGCATAAGCAGATAAATACTAGTTAACTACCGTACACTACGCCTTGACGAATGCCAAACTACCGCAGCACGAATACTAACTAGTACTTATCTGAAATGACGGAGGGCTACGACAGGTTTTGATGAAAACCTATTGCATAATGAACTTGAAATCGTTGTAGGATCGAATGATTTTGAAATGGAGTGTTTTTTAGGCTTTTCTAGTTTTGCTAAAGGAGTCACTCCCGGTGAAGGGATCGTCGGTCCTTTCCTCGTCGAATGAGGTGCGGGATATATCATATATATCACTGTGCAAAGCAAAAACACTTAAAAGCAATCAAAAGACAAACCGAGTGTGTAGCATCTGCCAGTTATTGCTAAAGGAGTCACTCCCGGTGAAGGGATCTCGGTCCTTTCCTTATCGAATAAGGTGCAGGATATATCATATATACCGCTGTGCAAAGCAAGAACTGTAGCTACCTGTTTTATTTTGAAATTCGATTCTACAACATCTTAGGTTTCTTTTATTTCATTAATCACATTAATGAAGTCCCATCATTTAAGTACCTAAACATCACAGATAAATACGACGTACACTTATGCCATCCGCATTCGCCTCGATGTCCCCTCGTGCACCGTTAGGTTAGGTAACTAACGGCAGAGCGGGGCAGGGCTAGCGCGGGTGTAAAACATAAGTAACGTCTATATAATATATCATATATATTATATACAGTATCTATCATAGAACATCACATGATCACATCACAGATATCGCAGTAGAAGAATCATATGAAATATTGGATATACTAGGACGTCCGTGTTTTCAATACGAGCCAGTATAAAACACGGATTCCACGGTCACGATGAATAGCCAAACCCACACCCCTAGACCCCTACGAGAGCGGCAAGCAACCCTACCAATTCTAGAGTTAGGAGAACCGGACTCGACTCCTCGAGTTGGTCTCCCACTGAACTCCAGAACCCGGTTACTTGTGCTCCCCTCCTTGGGTCTATCCTAGTGCGGAAAAGTAAATAATATACAAACGGTGACAACTTCCGCAACCTGGAAGTGCCCCAAAAAAAGAATATTACATACAAGTTTTTACATGAATGAAAATGAAAAACACTCATCTCACATAAAAAACCCCGGCTATTCAAAATGCGACGATCCAATATAACATATCCAGTAACACATAACATCACATGTCATCAATGTAAGTAAATGTGCGCATCCTAATTGTCGTTGACATATAGCAACGAAACCGGCGATATCACATATTACACTTACGGTCACAGAAAAGAAAGTGTAAAACTACAACAGTTGGAATCCGCAACCTGCATAGACATCGCATGCCTAATTAAATGAATTCCTTAGACATCACATGCCTAACAATTATAAACCCCGCATTTTAGTCTCATTATCGAAAACACTTTTCAATACCAAGTCGGGCAATTCAACAGGATTCCCGACATTTTGATCGAATGCTCGTCGCAAACTTTAGTAGACGGTCGCAACCCCGATACCGTCGACGAAGTGCACCAAGGCGGAACACCGCTACCGGGAGCACCCTAACGGATGCTTTCGGCGACGGGGTTCTCCTACAGTCACTTGGTCGGGGCTATGGGGTGAGGCTGTCTATTAAGTTTACCCGGTGAGTATCCGCGTACGCTACGTGATTGCGACGGACTTTTGATCACATCAAAATTCCGTGGCAACCGATCAAGTGAGACTAAAGTGCTGTGTTTATAACATTCATTCAGTTATCTCATAACTACTTGTGAATTCCAATTGTTGTATCACATTCCAGATAAACAGAAAATGTTAAACTTTCCGATCGAATAGTCGAACACCCAAGTTTTCCCGAAACAGATCAACACATGAAACAAGTTTAAAAACATCCAGTTCATGCCTCAGTACCAAC
This sequence comes from Agapanthus africanus, assembly GCA_030015575.1. Taxonomy (NCBI): domain Eukaryota; kingdom Viridiplantae; phylum Streptophyta; class Magnoliopsida; order Asparagales; family Amaryllidaceae; genus Agapanthus; species Agapanthus africanus. The sequence continues at coordinate 363,516,690 of JASDDO010000012.1, forward strand.
GGTCCAGCCGTAGAAGGGTCAAGCCAACGCCTCACATGTGGCACGCCGTACTGCCCTAAACCCGAAGGTTCAAAGGGCAGTTCAAGACGGTCACATAATCGAGTTAAGGTTTGTTGTCTTCTAGAGGGTCCATCGAGTTACTTGCACTACTTAGAACGTCTTTAAACCATGGAAAAATCCAACACTTGGAAATTTCCCGACAGGGGAAAAATTGGGTATTTATATCCGGTCGAACTTTTTAACATATTAAAAAATTATCTGGAAAGCCACATAGACAGAATCAGATACTCCGATCGAAACACCGAATCCCCAAAACAACCCCAGAAAATTCAACTCTTGACTAATATTTAAAAATACCCAGAGAACTCAGCACTGAATAAAAGAAGTTACTGTGCAAAATAGGGAGGGTGACGTCATACTTTCGCCGCGGAACCGCCGCATAAGGTAGGCTTATGCCGCGGTTCCGCCGCGCATTAGAGGGATCATGAGATAAATTTTGCGCCGTAATTCTTAGAATTCCCTGCTGAATTTTTTAAGCATTTTTAATCTGGAAAAAACCCAGTTTTTAGAAAAAGTCCAGAGAGCATTTTTGTGTTTGGGTTTCGGTTCGTTCGGGTTTCAAACTTCGTCTATGCTTCGCCTAAGGCTCTAGCTAGGCTCTGATACCACTGTAGGGTTCCTAGGCACTCTCAAGAGGTCTCACAAGGCATCAACCATGCTAATTTCATATTTTATATGTGCCGAGAAACCCTAACAAGATCGTTGGCTAGGATTTTAGGCGACAAATGAAACTAGTTAACATTTTAACTAAGTGAACGAACATACAACCTTTGTAGATCCTTTCTCCACCTCCTAGGCTCCGTGATGAAGTCCTCTCCGCTGTCCAAATCGAACCATGACTCTAGCATCGGCTTCATCGGAGAAAAAGCGGGCTAGGTCATCGACGACGATGCCGAAGATGATCTACGTCGAGGCATCACTAGATCAAGCTCCACCTTCATCAAGCCATGAAAACTTGTGAAGGAAATACCCTATACTACTTGGCAAGAGGTAGAGGATGAAGAAATAGGAAGTGGGTTCACTTTAGAATTGGATTTCTCACTCTTATTCATCAATCACCATTGATGGGCAAGCTTTTTCTTCTTGTGAAGAAGAAGAAGAAGATGATAATATTATGATAAGTTATTAAAATGAAAAGGAAAATGAATACTTATCATAATACTAACCTTAGTTTGGTGTAGAGAATAGACCATGGTTAGATATGATGGGTAGGGTTAAGCAAGTGACAAGAATGGTGGACTAAGTCAAAGCTTCATGAAGCTTCAACATGCATCCAAAGAAAGCCACCATTTTTCTTTATGCTTATTATTTTCCAAAAAGAATAAATAGATAAATAAATGAATAAATAAGTAATGGAAAAACAAAACCCTAATCATTAGTTTAAACATGGTTTAATTCTTTACACTTAACCAAGTAAACATGCATCATCAAACATGATACAATCATTTGCACAAAAAGTATATCACATATACAACTTGTACATCCAAGTGAGAAAATCCATTTAAAGTGAACCAATACTAGTTAATGCAAAGTAATATATCAAATATATAATTATACATTAAATCATTAAATCAACACTTGATTTAACGATCCGGTCATATCGTATATAACCGACTAGTATCCAATGTATCGGCTTATCGAATCAATCCTTGATTCGATGACTAGGTTATATCGCATACAACCATATCGATACATTCATCGCGAGAATAGAATACGGTATCACATACACGCATTATTCTCGGTCCCGCACATATCTCATATGCGCTCCTATTTCGTTTCGCTTGAGCCAGGAAACCTCTGTGTAGGACTCTAAAGACTCGTCAATACGCCGGCAGCAGGTGATGATCATATCAAACACCCATAAGCCGCAAGCGGTCTGCTAAACGTAACGGCCACCCGGGTATTGAGCGATCAGAAGATCGACGAGTAAGCCCGCTCACACTCCAGTGAATCCAACCAGTAACACTACCGTACAGTCCGGTCTGATCGTCTGATATGTCGCATATCTCGCCTAGGGGTGGTAAACGTCAGACCCCAATAGCTCGATAAGTCGTGTCGATATGAGGTCTATAACAGTTCGAGAAACTACTGGTAACACTTACCAGTAAATCTCAGCAACCCTGGCCAGGGATTTCCGGTTATAGCCAATCGAACACAGCGCAACATCAACCCCCTATACCGGGAGAGACGAATCCCCTCCTATCGCTCATTGCCTCCATGTGATTCGGGACTGTACCCAAAAACCACCATTTTGCATGCCCTCTTGGACGTGGTAAGGTGGAAATCAAAGCATAGTGGGAACCACACAAGACTCTATGACGATCTCGGGTCAACAGACTACTCTGTACCAGTGTCACGAGAGAACTGCCATCTGACGTAAGGTATAATACCATCTGGGAGTTCTCGGCGAGTCCGTCCAGTGTACCCAGTCTCCACTGAGCACCCGTATACTATCTCTGATGTCAAACACCAATGGATATGGGATCATCCATCGCCCATCTGTATGGGTCGAGAAGGTATACGCTAGTCTACACTGGTATATCGATGCCCCGTCTCGATACACCCACGACTAGGGATTTTGAAGGATATACTTATAGACTACCATGTCCCCACTAGTATGATCTGCATCATAGTCCAGGTAGTCAAGTACACATCCTAAGGGCTTTACCAACATGTAACAGAGAGACAATTATTATACACGTTAAGGTAAAGATCAACCAGATAGCATACTATCATGTCGAGCAAGAAAGTCCTCCCTATATATGTCCCAGTATCCACTATAATATACAGGCTGTGTATAGTAATGGCCTCTAGGGCATACATATAACTAACAAAAAGTTTGTTGTAGGGAGAGGCTTCTAGATGAAGTTAGTTAGGAGCTTAGCTTAAGCTTTAATCTAGGAATGTTTAGTTTAGAAGCCCTAAGGCTTGCTGATCTGGCAGAATCTTCTAGAGTCTTCTGGAAAATATAGTGTCTTGAAGAGCTATAGGAGCTGAGGTAGGAGTTTTGGGCTGAAGCAAAAGGGGTGATGTGGCATAGCCGCCGCGGAACCGCGGCGCAAGGCGGCTCCGGCCGCGGTTCCGCGGCCAAGTGGCTTCCTTGGTGCTTCATACTTCATGGTATGTTTGCTTCTGTAGTTTGATGTATTTTCTGATATGTTGAATCTCTGAATGCTTCTTAGAACAATACCAGATTCCAAATCCATGCGTTGGCGTCTTTTTAACCGTCTTCGTTTGTAAATTTGACCGATCTTTTGCAATGTCCTGAACAGACATCGAAACACAAGTTGCGATATATAGGAATGATGCCATGCTATGAAATGCAGTCAATTTCCTTTATAGTGCCGGTTTTAGAGTCTAACACATGCAATCTGATATTTAACGACTGATTTGCTAATATGTGCGATATGAATGCCGAACACTTCTAGATGAGTGCAAATGATAGGGAAATTGCCGGTTAAAAGATGCAGTATTTTCGACTGATCAAATTCGCCCAAACTTATTTTCGATCGTCTCGAGCGAACTTTTTATTAAAAATAAAGAGAAAATAAAGAAAGAGAAAAACTAACTAGCACACTTTCGTAGGCAACACGATTGCACTGAGCACGTGCAACAAGCCTTTAAACCTCTAGGTGTCCCTAGAAGGAGGAGTGTTGTCTCCTGAGCGTTTTTAGCGGATTGCACCCACAAAATCCAATAATAAAAGGAAGATCATGAAATTTACATTTAAAGAAAAGAATTGTAAAAGAAAGACTTTGAAAATTAGGGTTTTCAACTAAGCTAGCTTTTCGGTTGTCATGGGCCCTATCTTAATAATCATGAAAAGATGTCGGAAATCACGTCCTCCCTCAATAAAACATCGTCTTATTCTTCATTCCTATCTTTCTTCCAAACATCGATCATATAACCCTGCGTGTGTGCAAATACATCCCTACACCCGGAGAATTCAATTCAAGCTATCATACTCTTGCCCATCAGCCTCAGTACTTTTTAATTAATGAATATTTATATGAGATTGCTCACACACTTTCATGCGACCGTTAATACTTCTTGAGGTACTAACCGACCGATTACTCCTGTGCTTGCTTACTTGGTGTATTTTCCTCGTCTTGCACCACCTAAGGCTTAGCAGTGACTCCCAGACCAGTTGGCCTTAGGGCACTAGGTGAAGAGGCACCCTCGCTATATTTTTTTATTGCTGCCTTGGCGATAACAAAACCAGTGTCCATTTTTCTCACCATTTTATATTTTCTTCATTTTTTTTATTTCCTTCATACTTTTGGCTTTAAGACAAGAGCATTTCAAGGTATCCTCTACTATCCCAGGCTTTAAGACGTGTGTAAGTGCGAATAGCAGGGTATCAACATTCAAAATGTTTGGCTTCCAGAATAGAAACTATTTTTCAGACTTATTTTTATCCTCAAATTAGTGACGTCCTTCATCTTACTAACCCTTGGGACAACGGCTCATAACTACTTATTACTAGTTCGTAAAAGAAAACTTCTAATTTTCTTGGTTTTCTTAAATTTTTCTAATCTCATGGATGTAATTTTTCATTATCTAAACTTCCATTATCTTATTTATGTACAAAAAAGGTTAAATATTAAAATATTTTTGTATTTTGAAAATTTTAAATTTTTATGGATTTTGAATTTTTTTTTAAATTTTTATAAGTTTTTAAAGAAATGTTTTGTGCTTATGCAAATGATATGCAAATGATGCAAAAAAATAAGCACAAACCTCCCCCAAACTTGTTTTCAACAGTGTCCTCACTGTTGCCAACAGCTATATCTACAAAACCTGTAAGTCTGGGAGGAATTATTAGTGGGGGCAAAATATATAAGTGAAGAACCTCCCCCAAACTTACTCTTTTCACTCACCTCCATTCAAAAGATGATGCAATGATATACCGGACATGAAGGTGAGACGGAGGAATTTTAATCCAAATAAAATGTCTCCTGTAAGAACAGGAGCTCCTCCGTGGGGTCAGTGGAAAAATACGGCTTTAGTCTGTGTCCATTCACTTTGAAAAATGTGTCGTTTTTAACATTTTCTACTTCTACTGCCCCGTGCGGGTATACAGACCGCACAACAAAAGGTCCCTTCCACCGAGATCGAAGCTTACCCGCGTGAAGGTGTAATCGTGAATCATAAAGATGGACTTGTTGACCAGGTAAAAATGTTTTCCTTAAAATGTTTTTATCATGAAAAACCTTGGTCCTATTCTTTATAATTACAGCGTTATCATAAGCTTCATCGCGGAGTTCGCTTAGCTCATTTATTTGCAGCTTCCGAAAGTTGCAGGCTTGGTTTAGGTCAAAGTTAATTTCCTTAATAGCCCACAATGCTTTATGCTCAATCTCGACGGGTAAGTGACATGCCTTCCCAAACACTATCCTATATGGAGACATCCCTAGATCGGTTTTAAATGCAGTTCGGAATGCCCAAAGAGCATCCGTCAGTTTGGTCGACCAGTCTTTTCTATTCTTAGCAACAGTCTTCTCCAGGATTAGTTTGATCTGTCTACTTGAGATCTCAGCCTGCCCGCTCGTTTGGGGATGATAGGGTGTAGAAAGTCGGTGGTTGATTGCGTATTTTCGCATCAGAGTCTCGAAAGACCTGTTTCAGAAATGTGTCCCATTATCGCTAATAATAGCGCGTGGGTGTCCAAATCGCGAAAAGATATTCTCTTTCAAGAACTTAATGACAACTTTCCTGTCATTAGTGCGACATGGAATGGCTTCAACCCACTTTGAGACATAATCAACTGCCAGCAGTATATACAGATTCCCAAAGGAGTTGGGAAAGGGACCCATAAAATCAATGCCCCAAACATCGAAAATTTCAACAACCAGAATGGGTTGCTGAGGCATTTCATTTCTCCGGGAGATTCTACCCGTGTACTGACATTGTGTACAGGTTTTGCAATAGTCAAATGCGTCCTTGAATAAGGTTGGCCAATAAAATCCACATTGCAAAACCTTTTCTGCCGTCTTTTTAGGACCGAAGTGACCCCCTCAGGACTGATCATGACAAAAAGAAAGAACACTCTTGAACTCTTCTTTCGGGACACACCGGCGAATGATCTGATCAGGACAATACTTAAACAAATATGGATCATCCCAGTAAAAGTGTTTTACTTGGGATAGAAAACGGTATTTGTCCTGTTTTGACCAATCGCTGGGTATAAGTCCCGTGACAAGATAGTTCACTATATCTCTGAACCAAGCTTCATTGGATACGCTCAAGAGTTGTTCGTTAGGAAACGAATCATTGATCGGCAGGGTCACAGGGGAAGAAGAGATGCGTGAAAGATGGTTGGCTACTACGTTTTCACATCCTTTCTTATCTTTGATAACAAGATCAAATTCTTGTAGTAGAAGGATCCAACGTATTAGTCGACCTTTTGCATCTTTCTTCGCCAGAAGATGTTTTAAGGCGGAATGGTCAGTGTACACAACTATAGGTGAGCCAATTAAGTAAGGCCTGAAATTTTCTAATGCAAATACAACCGCTAAAAGTTCTTTCTCGGTAGTTGTATAATTGATTTGTGCATCATTCAGGGTCTTACTTGCATAGTATATCACGTGTAGCATCTTTTCAATGTGCTGTCCTAAGACTGCACCTACTGCAAAGTCGGATGCGTCACACATCAGCTTAAAGGGGTAGTCCCAATTTGGAGACGATAGAACGGGGGCTGAAGTGAGGGAGTGTTTAAGTGAGTCGAAAGCTGTCTCACAGTCCGAGTCAAAGTGGAAGGTCGTATCCTTGGCCAGGAGAAGAGTTAAAGGTTTAGCAATTTTGCTAAAGTCCTTAATGAATCTCCTATAAAAGCCCGCATGGCCAAGGAAAGATCGAATATCTTTGACGCTTTTGGGATGAGGGAGGTTTTGAATGACATCTATTTTAGCTCTGTCAACCTGTCACGACCCGAAAGAACACGTGACTGGCTCTTGAACCATATGAAGTCTATAGGACTCCATCTGATCCAAGTAAGCCAAAAGCCCAGAAATCTAAAACCATTTTAAGAGTAAATAAAGAAAACTAGTTTAAAGAAGTGAAGAAAAACATGTTTGAAGTCAAGGTTTTTAAATAACTAAGCCGAATATGTATTTTAAAAAAATGTAAAGTCTTTTCTAAAAATTTCGGCAGAGTTTCTTTTGTAAATACTGGCCCCGAACGGGGTACAACAAGAACAATATATATGCAATGATAAAAGGCATCCCCAAGCGGGAGCTAGCTCTTCGTCAATCGACGGTCACAACCACACAAACAATATAATATACAACGCCGAAAGGCAAGGGTCAAATCCAAAGAAACTCAATAAGCATTAAAACCGCAATACTGCTAAGCGCGACTCTAAGGTCGAAATAATACATCACTAATGTCTAAGTCTGAAACAATATACAAGTTTTGGTTGATAGAATTCTAGATACAAAGGAATAATAAAAGTACAATGGTGGTTCTTGATGCAAAAGAACCCACCTACCAAAAGCAATTCACCCGCAAAGAAGTAGTGTGCCAGAAATGCCGCTATGGAACCTGTACGGCAAAACCTGCAAGAACTGAGGCACAACGGGGGTGAGTTGCCAACTCGTGAATAGAGAATATCTACAAGCAGAAACCGAATGCATGACATAATCCTAGGTCAATACAATTAGATATAAACCTCAAAGAATAAGCCTGAAGCATGCTAAGGTGGCAAGGTAACATCTAAACATGTAGGTAGTGCCAAAAACTCATGTCAGTGCCTCAGGTAATAACATGCCATAAACATAAGGTATGCCTGCATGAAGTAAATATGATGAAGTATAAAAATGAATATCAATACACATATATTAGCGTCCCATTCCACTAATATTGGTGTAAGGGTATATATTGTAAGGTTCATAGGCACTCTAAGGAGGTCTCATATGGCATCAACCATGCCAATTTCAAAAATTTCCGGTGCCGAGAAACCCTAATCTGGATCGTTGACTAGAGATTAGGCGAAACATGCATCTAGTTAAAAACTTAACTAAGTGAAAGAAACTACAACCTTTGTAGACCCGGTTCTCCACCTCCATAGCTCCGCGTTGACGTCCCTCCGCTGTACCAATCGGAATCCTAGACTCTTGCGGTGGTTTCATCGGAGAAAAGATCGGGCTAGGTCGCCGACTTCGATGCCGAAGATGATCTACGTCGAGGCATCTCAAGATCAAGCTCCAACTTCACCAAGTCATGAAACTTGTGAAGAAAACACCCTATACTACTTGGCAAGTGGTAGAGGATGAAGAAATAGGAAGTGGGTTCACTTTAGAATTGGATTTCTCACTCTTTTTCTCAAGTTGCCATTGATGGAAGCAAGGTTTTCTTCTTTGTTGAAGAAGAAGATGAAGAAGAAAAAGAATTGTGTTAAGAATAAAAAGAATTATCTTATCATATAGCAACCATAGTTAGGTGTAGAGAATTAACTAGGGTTAGGTTGAATGGTTAGGGTTAAGCATGAAACAAAAATGGTGGACTTATTCAAAGCTTCATGAAGCTTCAACTAGAAAACAAATCAAGCCACCATTTCTCTTTATCTTTCAAAAAAATGAATAAATAAATAAATGAATAGATAAGTAAATCAAAACCCTAACCATTAACATAACCATGGTTTAAACTAAACATACACCCAAACATTCATGTATCATCAAACATGATACAATGTGCATTTCGAGTGAGAAAATCCATTTAAAGTGAACCAATACTAGTTAATGCAAAGTAATATATCAAATATATAATTATGCATTAAATCATTAAATCAATACTTGATTTAACGATCCGGTCATATCGCATATAACCGACTAATATCCAATGTATCGGCTTATCGAATCAATCCTTGATTCGATAACTAGGTTATATCGCATACAACCAATCGATACATTCATCGCGAGAATAGAATACGGTATCACATACACGCATTATTCTCGGTCCCGCACATATCTCATATGCGCTCCTATTTCGTTTCGCTTGAGCCAGGAAACCTCTGTGTAGGACTCTAAAGACTCGTCAATACGCCGGCAGCAGGTGATGATCATATCAAACACCCACAAGCCACAAGCGGTCTGCTAAACGTAACGGCCACCCGGGTATTGAGCGATCAGAAGATCGACGAGCAAGCCCGCTCACACACCTGTGAATCTAACCAGTAACACTTACCGTACAGTCCGGTCTGTTCGTCTGATATGTCGCATATCTCGCCTAGGGGTGGTAAACGTCAGACCCCAGTAGCTCGATAAGTCGTGACGATATGAGGTCTATAACAGTTCGAGAAACTACTGGTAACACTTACCAGTAAATCTCAGCAACCCTGGCCAGGGATTTCCGGTTATAGCCAATCGAACACAGCGCAACATCAACTCCCTATACCGGGAGAGACGAATCCCCTCCTATCGCTCATTGCCTCCATGTGATTCGGGACTGTACCCAAAAGCCACCGTTTTGCACGCCCTCTTGGACGTGGTAAGGTGGAAATCAAAGCACAGTGGGAATCACACAAGACTCTATGACGATCTCGGGTCTACAGACTAACCTGTACCAGTGTCACCAGAGAACTGCCATCTGACGTAAGGTATAATACCATCTGGGACTTCTCGGCGAGTCCGTCCAGTGTACCCAGTCTCCACTGAGCACCCGTATATCATCTCTGATGTCAAACACCAATGGATATGGGATCATCCATCGCCCATCTGTATGGGTCGAGAAGGTATACGCTAGTCTACTCTGGTATATCGATGCCCCGTCTTGATACACCCATGACTAGGGACCTTGAAGGATGTACTTATGGACTACCATGTCCCCACTAGTATGATCTACATCATAGTCCAGGTAGTCAAGTACACATCCTAAGGGCTTTACTAACATGTAACAGAGAGACAATCAGTGTACACGTTAAGGAAAAGAGTAACCAGATAGCATACTATCAT